>CATKUP010000076.1:0-2484000 GCA_949786385.1 Onychomys leucogaster
GAAACTGATACAATGCACTGGTCCTCTAACATCCAATGCTTGTCATTTAAGGTGAGAAACTTGTGAGCTTTGTGAATGATGTAGTTCCTTTGAACTGAAAAGTGACTGCCCTTACCAGAAAGGAATTCTTGCTTGTAGTAAGACACAGAGCCTGGGATTTAATTCCATTTCTGAAGGGAAACACACAGCATAGTTCTCATCCATGGATCACACTCTGCTTTAGAGCGAGAAGCACACTCTAGCTTTCTAGAGTCTCTAATACAGCAGGAAATCTGAGTGTGCCCAGAACAAAAGAACGGTGTTTCCTACACATATGGACCATATGTAGTCCAAATCTGCTTCTGAAACTGATACAAATCACTGACCCTCTAACATCCAATGCTTGTCAGTTGAGATGAGAAACGTGTGAGCTTCGTGAACGATGTAGTTTCTTTGAGCAGAAAAGTGACTGCCCTTACCTGAAACGAAGTCTTGCTTGTAGGAAGACACAGAGCCTGGGATTTAACTCCATTTCTGAAGGGAAACACCCAGCATAGTTTTCATCCATTGATCACACTCTGCTTTAGAACAAGAAGCACGCACTTCCTTTCTAGCGTCTCTAAGACAGCAGGAAACGTGAGTGTGCTGAGAACAAAAGAACAGTGTTTCCTACACATACAGACCATATCTAGTCCAACTCTGCTTCTGAAACTGGTACAAAGCACTGGTCCTCTAACATCCAATGCTTGTCTGTTTAGATGAGAAACGTGTGAGCTCCGTTAAAGATGTAGTTCGTTTGAGCTGAAAAGTGACTGCCCTTACCTGAAACGAAGTCTTGCTTGTAGGAAGACACAGAGCCTGGGATTTAACTCCATTTCTGAAGGGAAACACACAGCATAGTTCTCATCCATGGATCACAATCTGCTTTAGAGCAAGAAGCACGCTCTTGCTTTCTAGAGTCTCTAATACAGCAGGAAATCTGAGTATGCCCAGAACAAAAGAACCGTGTTTCCTGCACATACGGACGATATCTAGTCCAACTCTTCTTCTGAAACTGATACAAAGCACTGGTCCTTTAACACCCAATGCTTGTCAGTTAAGATGAGAAACGTGTGAGCTCCGTGAAAGATGTAGTTCCTTTGAGCTTAAAAGTGACTGCCCTTACCTGAAACGAAGTCTTGCTTGTAGGGAGACTCAGAGCCTGGGATTTAACTCCATTTCTGAAGGGAAACACACAGCAGAGTTCTCATCCATGGAATACACTCTGCTTTAGAGCGAGAAGCACGCTCTTGCTTTCTAGAGTCTCTAGGAGAGCAGGAAACGTGAGTGTGCTGAGAACAAAAGAACGGTGTTTCCTACACATACGGACCATATCTAGTCCAACTCTTCTTCTGAAACTGATAGAATGCACTGGTCCTCTAACATCCAATGCTTGTCATTTAAGTTGAGAAACTTGTGAGCTTTGTGAATGATGTAGTTCCTTTGAACTGAAAAGTGACTGCCATTACCAGAAACGAATTTTTGCTTGTAGTAAGAAACAGAGCCTGGGATTTAAGTCCATTTCTGAAGGGAAACACACAGCATAGTTCTCATCCATGGATCACACTCTGCTTTAGAGCGAGAAGCACACTCTAGCTTTCTAGAATCTCTAATACAGCAGGAAATCTGAGTGTGCCCAGAACAAAAGAACGGTGTTTCCTACACATATGGACCATATGTAGTCCAAATCTGCTTCTGAAACTGATACAAAGCACTGGTCCTCTAACATCCAATGCTTGTCTGTTAAGATGAGAAACGTGTGAGCTTTGTGAATGATGTAGTTCCTTTGAACTGAAAAGTGACTGCCCTTACCTGAAACGAATTCTTGCTTGTAGTAAGACACAGAGCCTGGGATTTAAGTCCATTTCTGAAGGGAAACACACAGCATTGTTCTCATCCATGGATCCCACTCTGCTTTAGAGCGAGAAGCACACTATAGCTTTCTAGAGTCTCTAATACAGCAGGAAATCTGAGTGTGCCCAGAACAAAAGAATGGTGTTTCCTACACATATGGACCATATGTAGTCCAACGCTGCTTCTGAAACTGATACAAAGCACTGGTCCTCTACCATCCAATGCTTGTCTGTCAAGATGAGAAACGTGTGAGCTCCGTGAAAGATGTAGTTCGTTTGAGCTGAAAAGTGACTGCCCTTACCTGAAACGAAGTCTTGCTTGTAGGAAGACATAGAGCCTGGCATTTAACTACTTTTCTGAAGGGAAACACACAGCATAGTTTTCATCCATGGATCACACTCTGCTTTAGAGCGAGAAGCACGCTCTTGCTTTCTAAAGTCTCTAAGAGAGCAGGAAACGTGAGTGTGCTGAGAACAATGGAACGGTGTTTCCTACACATACGGACCATATCTAGTCCAACTCTTCTTCTGAAACTGATAGAATGCACTGGTCCTCTAACATCCAATGCTTGTCATTTAAGGTGAGAAACTTGTGAGCTTTGTGAATGATGTAGTTCCTTTGAACTGAAAAGTGACTGCCATTACCAGAAACGAATTTTTGCTTGTAGTAAGAAACAGAGCCTGGGATTTAAGTCCATTTCTGAAGGGAAACACACAGCATAGTTCTCATCCATGGATCACACTCTGCTTTAGAGCGAGAAGCACACTCTAGCTTTCTAGAATCTCTAATACAGCAGGAAATCTGAGTGTGCCCAGAACAAAAGAACGGTGTTTCCTACACATATGGACCATATGTAGTCCAAATCTGCTTCTGAAACTGATACAAAGCACTGGTCCTCTAACATCCAATGCTTGTCTGTTAAGATGAGAAACGTGTGAGCTTTGTGAATGATGTAGTTCCTTTGAACTGAAAAGTGACTGCCCTTACCTGAAACGAATTCTTGCTTGTAGTAAGACACAGAGACTGGGATTTAAGTCCATTTCTGAAGGGAAACACACAGCATAGTTCTCATCCATGGATCCCACTCTGCTTTAGAGCGAGAAGCACACTATAGCTTTCTAGATTCTCTAATACAGCAGGAAATCTGAGTGTGCCCAGAACAAAAGAACGGTGTTTCCTACACATATGGACCATATGTAGTCCAACGCTGCTTCTGAAACTGATACAAAGCACTGGTCCTCTACCATCCAATGCTTGTCTGTCAAGATGAGAAACGTGTGAGCTCCGTGAAAGATGTAGTTCGTTTGAGCTGAAAAATGACTGCCCTTACCTGAAACGAAGTCTTGCTTGTAGGAAGACATAGAGCCTGGCATTTAACTACTTTTCTGAAGGGAAACACACAGCATAGTTTTCATCCATGGATCACACTCTGCTTTAGAGCGAGAAGCATGCTCTTGCTTTCTAAAGTCTCTACAACAGCAGGAAACGTGAGTGTGCTGAGAACAAAAGAACGGTGTTTCCTAAACATACGGACCATATCTAGTCCAATGCAGCTTCTGAAACAGATACAAAGCACTGGTACTCTAACATCCAATGCTTGTCAGTTAAGATGAGAAACGTGTGAGCTCAGTGAACGATGTAGTTCCTTTGAACTGAAAAGTGACTGCCCTTACCTGAAACGACGTCTTACTTGTAGGGAGACTCAGAGCCTGGGATTTAACTCCATTTATGAAGGGAAACACCCAGCATAGTTCTCATCCATGGATCACAGTCTGCTTTAGAGCGAGAAGCACGCTCTTGCTTTCTAGATTCTCTAAGACAGCAGGAATCGTGAGTGTGCTGAGAACAAAAGAACGGTGTTTCCTACACATACGGACCATATCTAGTCCAACTCTTCTTCTGAAACTGATAGAATGCACTGGTCCTCTAACTCCAATGCTTGACATTTAAGATGAGAAACGTGTGAGCTTTGTGAATGATGTAGTTCCTTTGAACTGTAAAGTGAGTGCCCTTACCTGAAACGAATTCTTGCTTGTAGTAAGACACAGAGCCTGGGATTTAAGTCCATTTCTGAAGGGAAACACACAGCATAGTTCTCATCCATGGATCACACTCTGTTTTAGAGCGAGAAGCACACTCTAGCTTTCTAGAGTCTCTAATACAGCAGGAAATCTGAGTGTGCCCAGAACAAAAGAACGGTGTTTCCTACACATATGGACCATATGTAGTCCAAATCTGCTTCTGAAACTGATACAAATCACTGACCCTCTAACATCCAATGCTTGTCAGTTGAGATGAGAAACGTGTGAGCTTCGTGAACGATGTAGTTCTTTTGAGAAGAAAAGTGACTGCTCTTACCTGAATTGATGTCTTGCTTGTAGGAAGACTCGGAGCCTGGGATTTAACTCCATTTTTGAAGTAAAACACACAGCAGTGTAATCATCCATTGATCACACTCTGCTTTAGAATAAGAAGCACGCTCTTGCTTTCAAGACTCTCTAAGACAGCAGGAAACGTGAGTGGCCTGAGATCAAAAGAACGGTGTTTCCTACACATACGGACATTATATAGTCCAACTCTGCTTCTGAAACTGATAAAAAGCACTGGTCCTCTAAAGTCTAATGCTTGTCTGTTAAGAGGAGAAACGTGTGAGCTTCGTGAACAATGTAGTTCGTTTGAGCAGAAAAGTGACTGCCCTTACCTGAAACGAAGTCTTGCCTGTAGGAAGACACAGAGCCTGGGATTTAACTCCATTTCTGAAGGGAAACACCTAGCATAGTTTTCATCCATGGATCACATTCTGCTTTACAGCAAGAAGCACGCTCTTGCTTTCTAGATTCTCCAATACAGCAGGAAATCTGAGTGTGCCCAAAAGAAAAGAACGGTGTTTCCTACACATACGGACTATATGTAGTCCAAATCTTCTTCTGAAACTGATACAATGCACTGGTCCTCTAACATCCAATTCTTGACAGTTAAGATGAAAAACGTGTGAGCTTCGTGAACGATGTAGTTCCTTTGACCAGAAAAGTGACTGCCCTTACCTGAAACGAAGGCTTGCCTGTAGGAAGACACAGAGCCTGGGATTTAACTCCATTTCTGAAGGGAAACACACAGCATAGTTCTCATCCATGGATCACAATCTGCTTTAGAGCAAGAAGCACGCTCTTGCTTTCTAGAGTCTCTAATACAGCAGGAAATCTGAGTATGCCCAGAAGAAAAGAACCGTGTTTCCTACACATACGGACCATATCTAGTCCAACTCTTCTTCTGAAACTGATACAAAGCACTGGTCCTTTAACACCCAATGCTAGTCAGTTAAGATGAGAAACGTGTGAGCTTCGTGAACGATGTAGTTCGTTTGAGCAGAAAAGTGACTGCCCTTACCTTAATTGAAGTCTTGCTTGTAGGAAGACTCAGAGCCTGGGATTTAACTCCATTTCTGAAATAAAACACACAGCAGTGTACTCATCCATTGATCACACTCTGCTTTAGAACAAGAAGCACGCTCTTGCTTTCTAGACTCTCCAAGACAGCAGATAACGTGAGTGTGCTGAAACAAAAGAACGGTGTTTCCTACACATACGGACCATATCTCCTCCAACTCTGCTTCTGAAACTGATAAAAAGCACTGGTCCTCTAAAATCTAATGCTTGTCAGTTAAGATGAGAAACGTGTGAGCTTCGTGAACGATGTAGTTCGTTTGAGCTGAAAAGTGACTGCCCTTAACTGAAACGAAGTCTTGCTTGTAGGAAGACTCCGGGCCTGGGATTTAACTCCATTTCTGAAGTGAAACAAACAGCATAGTTCTCATCCATTGATCACACTCTGCTTTAGATCAAGAAGCACGCTCTTGCTTTCTAGAATCTCTAAGACAGCAGGAAACGTGAGTTTGCTGAGAACAAAAGAACGGTGTTTCCTACACATACGGACCATATCTAGTCCAACTCTTCTTCTGAAACTGATACAATGCACTGGTCCTCTAACATCCAATGCTTGTCATTTAAGGTGAGAAACTTGTGAGCTTTGTGAATGATGTAGTTCCTTTGAACTGAAAAGTGACTGCCCTTACCAGAAAGGAATTCTTGCTTGTAGTAAGACACAGAGCCTGGGATTTAATTCCATTTCTGAAGGGAAACACACAGCATAGTTCTCATCCATGGATCACACTCTGCTTTAGAGCGAGAAGCACACTCTAGCTTTCTAGAGTCTCTAATACAGCAGGAAATCTGAGTGTGCCCAGAACAAAAGAACGGTGTTTCCTACACATATGGACCATATGTAGTCCAAATCTGCTTCTGAAACTGATACAAAGCACTGGTCCTCTAACATCCAATGCTTGTCTGTTAAGATGAGAAACGTGTGAGCTTTGTGAATGATGTAGTTCCTTTGAACTGAAAAGTGACTGCCCTTACCTGAAACGAATTCTTGCTTGTAGTAAGACACAGAGCCTGGGATTTAAGTCCATTTCTGAAGGGAAACACACAGCATTGTTCTCATCCATGGATCCCACTCTGCTTTAGAGCGAGAAGCACACTATAGCTTTCTAGAGTCTCTAATACAGCAGGAAATCTGAGTGTGCCCAGAACAAAAGAATGGTGTTTCCTACACATATGGACCATATGTAGTCCAACGCTGCTTCTGAAACTGATACAAAGCACTGGTCCTCTACCATCCAATGCTTGTCTGTCAAGATGAGAAACGTGTGAGCTCCGTGAAAGATGTAGTTCGTTTGAGCTGAAAAGTGACTGCCCTTACCTGAAACGAAGTCTTGCTTGTAGGAAGACATAGAGCCTGGCATTTAACTACTTTTCTGAAGGGAAACACACAGCATAGTTTTCATCCATGGATCACACTCTGCTTTAGAGCGAGAAGCACGCTCTTGCTTTCTAAAGTCTCTAAGAGAGCAGGAAACGTGAGTGTGCTGAGAACAATGGAACGGTGTTTCCTACACATACGGACCATATCTAGTCCAACTCTTCTTCTGAAACTGATAGAATGCACTGGTCCTCTAACATCCAATGCTTTCATTTAAGGTGAGAAACTTGTGAGCTTTGTGAATGATGTAGTTCCTTTGAACTGAAAAGTGACTGCCATTACCAGAAACGAATTTTTGCTTGTAGTAAGAAACAGAGCCTGGGATTTAAGTCCATTTCTGAAGGGAAACACACAGCATAGTTCTCATCCATGGATCACACTCTGCTTTAGAGCGAGAAGCACACTCTAGCTTTCTAGAATCTCTAATACAGCAGGAAATCTGAGTGTGCCCAGAACAAAAGAACGGTGTTTCCTACACATATGGACCATATGTAGTCCAAATCTGCTTCTGAAACTGATACAAAGCACTGGTCCTCTAACATCCAATGCTTGTCTGTTAAGATGAGAAACGTGTGAGCTTTGTGAATGATGTAGTTCCTTTGAACTGAAAAGTGACTGCCCTTACCTGAAACGAATTCTTGCTTGTAGTAAGACACAGAGACTGGGATTTAAGTCCATTTCTGAAGGGAAACACACAGCATAGTTCTCATCCATGGATCCCACTCTGCTTTAGAGCGAGAAGCACACTATAGCTTTCTAGATTCTCTAATACAGCAGGAAATCTGAGTGTGCCCAGAACAAAAGAACGGTGTTTCCTACACATATGGACCATATGTAGTCCAACGCTGCTTCTGAAACTGATACAAAGCACTGGTCCTCTACCATCCAATGCTTGTCTGTCAAGATGAGAAACGTGTGAGCTCCGTGAAAGATGTAGTTCGTTTGAGCTGAAAAGTGACTGCCCTTACCTGAAACGAAGTCTTGCTTGTAGGAAGACATAGAGCCTGGCATTTAACTACTTTTCTGAAGGGAAACACACAGCATAGTTTTCATCCATGGATCACACTCTGCTTTAGAGCGAGAAGCATGCTCTTGCTTTCTAAAGTCTCTACAACAGCAGGAAACGTGAGTGTGCTGAGAACAAAAGAACGGTGTTTCCTAAACATACGGACCATATCTAGTCCAATGCAGCTTCTGAAACAGATACAAAGCACTGGTACTCTAACATCCAATGCTTGTCAGTTAAGATGAGAAACGTGTGAGCTCAGTGAACGATGTAGTTCCTTTGAACTGAAAAGTGACTGCCCTTACCTGAAACGACGTCTTGCTTGTAGGGAGACTCAGAGCCTGGGATTTAACTCCATTTATGAAGGGAAACACCCAGCATAGTTCTCATCCATGGATCACAGTCTGCTTTAGAGCGAGAAGCACGCTCTTGCTTTCTAGATTCTCTAAGACAGCAGGAATCGTGAGTGTGCTGAGAACAAAAGAACGGTGTTTCCTACACATACGGACCATATCTAGTCCAACTCTTCTTCTGAAACTGATAGAATGCACTGGTCCTCTAACTCCAATGCTTGACATTTAAGATGAGAAACGTGTGAGCTTTGTGAATGATGTAGTTCCTTTGAACTGTAAAGTGAGTGCCCTTACCTGAAACGAATTCTTGCTTGTAGTAAGACACAGAGCCTGGGATTTAATTCCATTTCTGAAGGGAAACACACAGCATAGTTCTCATCCATGGATCACACTCTGTTTTAGAGCGAGAAGCACACTCTAGCTTTCTAGAGTCTCTAATACAGCAGGAAATCTGAGTGTGCCCAGAACAAAAGAACGGTGTTTCCTACACATATGGACCATATGTAGTCCAAATCTGCTTCTGAAACTGATAGAAATCACTGACCCTCTAACATCCAATGCTTGTCAGTTGAGATGAGAAACGTGTGAGCTTCGTGAACGATGTAGTTCTTTTGAGAAGAAAAGTGACTGCTCTTACCTGAATTGATGTCTTGCTTGTAGGAAGACTCGGAGCCTGGGATTTAACTCCATTTTTGAAGTAAAACACACAGCAGTGTAATCATCCATTGATCACACTCTGCTTTAGAATAAGAAGCACGCTCTTGCTTTCAAGACTCTCTAAGACAGCAGGAAACGTGAGTGGGCTGAGATCAAAAGAACGGTGTTTCCTACACATATGGACCATATGTAGTCCAACTCTGCTTCTGAAACTGATAAAAAGCACTGGTCCTCTAAAGTCTAATGCTTGTCTGTTAAGAGGAGAAACGTGTGAGCTTCGTGAACAATGTAGTTCGTTTGAGCTGAAAAGTGACTGCCCTTACCTGAAACGAAGTCTTGCCTGTAGGAAGACACAGAGCCTGGGATTTAACTCCATTTCTGAAGGGAAACACCTAGCATAGTTTTCATCCATGGATCACATTCTGCTTTACAGCAAGAAGCACGCTCTTGCTTTCTAGATTCTCCAATACAGCAGGAAATCTGAGTGTGCCCAAAACAAAAGAACGGTGTTTCCTACACATACGGACTATATGTAGTCCAAATCTTCTTCTGAAACTGATACAATGCACTGGTCCTCTAACATCCAATTCTTGACAGTTAAGATGAAAAACGTGTGAGCTTCGTGAACGATGTAGTTCCTTTGACCAGAAAAGTGACTGCCCTTACCTGAAACGAAGGCTTGCCTGTAGGAAGACACAGAGCCTGGGATTTAACTCCATTTCTGAAGGGAAACACACAGCATAGTTCTCATCCATGGATCACAATCTGCTTTAGAGCAAGAAGCACGCTCTTGCTTTCTAGAGTCTCTAATACAGCAGGAAATCTGAGTATGCCCAGAAGAAAAGAACCGTGTTTCCTACACATACGGACCATATCTAGTCCAACTCTTCTTCTGAAACTGATACAAAGCACTGGTCCTTTAACACCCAATGCTTGTCAGTTAAGATGAGAAACGTGTGAGCTTCGTGAACGATGTAGTTCGTTTGAGCAGAAAAGTGACTGCCCTTACCTTAATTGAAGTCTTGCTTGTAGGAAGACTCAGAGCCTGGGATTTAACTCCATTTCTGAAATAAAACACACAGCAGTGTACTCATCCATTGATCACACTCTGCTTTAGAACAAGAAGCACGCTCTTGCTTTCTAGACTCTCCAAGACAGCAGATAACGTGAGTGTGCTGAAACAAAAGAACGGTGTTTCCTACACATACGGACCATATCTCCTCCAACTCTGCTTCTGAAACAGATAAAAAGCACTGGTCCTCTAAAATCTAATGCTTGTCAGTTAAGATGAGAAACGTGTGAGCTTCGTGAACGATGTAGTTCGTTTGAGCTGAAAAGTGACTGCCCTTAACTGAAACGAAGTCTTGCTTGTAGGAAGACTCCGGGCCTGGGATTTAACTCCATTTCTGAAGTGAAACACACAGCATAGTTCTCATCCATTGATCACACTCTGCTTTAGATCAAGAAGCACGCTCTTGCTTTCTAGAATCTCTAAGACAGCAGGAAACGTGAGTTTGCTGAGAACAAAAGAACGGTGTTTCCTACACATACGGACCATATCTAGTCCAACTCTTCTTCTGAAACTGATACAATGCACTGGTCCTCTAACATCCAATGCTTGTCATTTAAGGTGAGAAACTTGTGAGCTTTGTGAATGATGTAGTTCCTTTGAACTGAAAAGTGACTGCCCTTACCAGAAAGGAATTCTTGCTTGTAGTAAGACACAGAGCCTGGGATTTAATTCCATTTCTGAAGGGAAACACACAGCATAGTTCTCATCCATGGATCACACTCTGCTTTAGAGCGAGAAGCACACTCTAGCTTTCTAGAGTCTCTAATACAGCAGGAAATCTGAGTGTGCCCAGAACAAAAGAACGGTGTTTCCTACACATATGGACCATATGTAGTCCAAATCTGCTTCTGAAACTGATACAAATCACTGACGCTCTAACATCCAATGCTTGTCAGTTGAGATGAGAAACGTGTGAGCTTCGTGAACGATGTAGTTTCTTTGAGCAGAAAAGTGACTGCCCTTACCTGAAACGAAGTCTTGCCTGTAGGAAGACACAGAGCCTGGGATTTAACTCCATTTCTGAAGGGAAACACCCAGCATAGTTTTCATCCATTGATCACACTCTGCTTTAGAACAAGAAGCACGCACTTCCTTTCTAGCGTCTCTAAGACAGCAGGAAACGTGAGTGTGCTGAGAACAAAAGAACAGTGTTTCCTACACATACAGACCATATGTAGTCCAACTCTGCTTCTGAAACTGGTACAAAGCACTGGTCCTCTAACATCCAATGCTTGTCTGTTTAGATGAGAAACGTGTGAGCTCCGTGAACGATGTAGTTCGTTTGAGCTGAAAAGTGACTGCCCTTACCTGAAACGAAGTCTTGCTTGTAGGAAGACACAGAGCCTGGGATTTAACTCCATTTCTGAAGGGAAACACACAGCATAGTTCTCATCCATGGATCACAATCTGCTTTAGAGCAAGAAGCACGCTCTTGCTTTCTAGAGTCTCTAATACAGCAGGAAATCTGAGTATGCCCAGAACAAAAGAACCATGTTTCCTGCACATACGGACGATATCTAGTCCAACTCTTCTTCTGAAACTGATACAAAGCACTGGTCCTTTAACACCCAATGCTTGTCAGTTAAGATGAGAAACGTGTGAGCTTCGTGAACGATGTAGTTCGTTTGAGCAGAAAAGTGACTGCCCTTACCTTAATTGAAGTCTTGCTTGTAGTAAGACACAGAGCCTGGGATTTAACTCCATTTCTGAAGGGAAACACACAGCATAGTTCTCATCCATTGATCACACTCTGCTTTAGAACAAGAAGCACGCTCTTGCTTTCTAGAATCTCTAAGACAGCAGGAAACGTGAGTTTGCTGAGAACAAAAGAACGGTGTTTCCTACACATACGGACCATATCTAGTCCAACTCTGCTTCTGAAACTGATACAAAGCACTGGTCCTCTACGATCCAATGCTTGTCTGTTAAGATGAAAAACGTGTGAGCTCCGTGAAAGATGTAGTTCCTTTGAGCTGAAAAGTGACTGCCCTTACCTGAAACGAAGTCTTGCTTGTAGGGAGACTCAGAGCCTGGGATTTAACTCCATTTCTGAAGGGAAACACACAGCAGAGTTCTCATCCATGGAATACACTCTGCTTTAGAGCGAGAAGCACGCTCTTGCTTTCTAGAGTCTCTAAGAGAGCAGGAAACGTGAGTGTGCTGAGAACAAAAGAACGGTGTTTCCTACACATACGGACCATATCTAGTCCAACTCTTCTTCTGAAACTGATAGAATGCACTGGTCCTCTAACATCCAATGCTTGTCATTTAAGGTGAGAAACTTGTGAGCTTTGTGAATGATGTAGTTCCTTTGAACTGAAAAGTGACTGCCATTACCAGAAACGAATTTTTGCTTGTAGTAAGAAACAGAGCCTGGGATTTAAGTCCATTTCTGAAGGGAAACACACAGCATAGTTCTCATCCATGGATCACACTCTGCTTTAGAGCGAGAAGCACACTCTAGCTTTCTAGAATCTCTAATACAGCAGGAAATCTGAGTGTGCCCAGAACAAAAGAACGGTGTTTCCTACACATATGGACCATATGTAGTCCAAATCTGCTTCTGAAACTGATACAAAGCACTGGTCCTCTAACATCCAATGCTTGTCTGTTAAGATGAGAACGTGTGAGCTTTGTGAATGATGTAGTTCCTTTGAACTGAAAAGTGACTGCCCTTACCTGAAACGAATTCTTGCTTGTAGTAAGACACAGAGCCTGGGATTTAAGTCCATTTCTGAAGGGAAACACACAGCATAGTTCTCATCCATGGATCCCACTCTGCTTTAGAGCGAGAAGCACACTCTAGCTTTCTAGAGTCTCTAATACAGCAGGAAATCTGAGTGTGCCCAGAACAAAAGAACGGTGTTTCCTACACATATGGACCATATGTAGTCCAACGCTGCTTCTGAAACTGATACAAAGCACTGGTCCTCTACCATCCAATGCTTGTCTGTCAAGATGAGAAACGTGTGAGCTCCGTGAAAGATGTAGTTCGTTTGAGCAGAAAACGGACTGCCCTTACCTGAAACGAATTCTTGCTTGTAGGAAGACAGAGAGCCTGGCATTTAACTACTTTTCTGAAGGGAAACACACAGCATAGTTTTCATCCATGGATCACACTCTGCTTTAGAGCGAGAAGCACGCTCTTGCTTTCTAAAGTCTCTACAACAGCAAGAAACGTGAGTGTGCTGAGAACAAAAGAACGGTGTTTCCTAAACATACGGACCATATCTAGTCCAATGCAGCTACTGAAACAGATACAAAGCACTGGTACTCTAACATCCAATGCTTGTCAGTTAAGATGAGAAACGTGTGAGCTCAGTGAACGATGTAGTTCCTTTGAACTGAAAAGTGACTGCCCTTACCTTAAACGAAGTCTTGCTTGTAGGGAGACTCAGAGCCTGGGATTTAACTCCATTTATGAAGGGAAACACCCAGCATAGTTCTCATCCATGGATCACAGTCTGCTTTAGAGCGAGAAGCACGCTCTTGCTTTCTAGATTCTCTAAGAGAGCAGGAATCGTGAGTGTGCTGAGAACAAAAGAACGGTGTTTCCTACACATACGGACCATATCTAGTCCAACTCTTCTTCTGAAACTGATAGAATGCACTGGTCCTCTAACATCCAATGCTTGACATTTAAGATGAGAAACGTGTGAGCTTTGTGAATGATGTAGTTCCTTTGAACTGTAAAGTGAGTGCCCTTACCTGAAACGAATTCTTGCTTGTAGTAAGACACAGAGCCTGGGATTTAACTCCATTTCTGAAGGGAAACACCTAGCATAGTTTTCATCCATGGATCACATTCTGCTTTACAGCAAGAAGCACGCTCTTGCTTTCTAGATTCTCCAATACAGCAGGAAATCTGAGTGTGCCCAAAACAAAAGAACGGTGTTTCCTACACATACGGACTATATGTAGTCCAAATCTTCTTCTGAAACTGATACAATGCACTGGTCCTCTAACATCCAATGCTTGTCAGTTAAGATGAGAAACGTGTGAGCTTCGTGAACGATGTAGTTCGTTTGAGCAGAAAAGTGACTGCCCTTACCTTAATTGAAGTCTTGCTTGTAGGAAGACTCAGAGCCTGGGATTTAACTCCATTTCTGAAATAAAACACACAGCAGTGTACTCATCCATTGATCACACTCTGCTTTAGAACAAGAAGCACGCTCTTGCTTTCTAGACTCTCCAAGACAGCAGATAACGTGAGTGTGCTGAAACAAAAGAACGGTGTTTCCTACACATACGGACCATATCTCCTCCAACTCTGCTTCTGAAACTGATAAAAAGCACTGGTCCTCTAAAATCTAATGCTTGTCAGTTAAGATGAGAAACGTGTGAGCTTCGTGAACGATGTAGTTCGTTTGAGCTGAAAAGTGACTGCCCTTAACTGAAACGAAGTCTTGCTTGTAGGAAGACTCTGGGCCTGGGATTTAACTCCATTTCTGAAGTGAAACAAACAGCATAGTTCTCATCCATTGATCACACTCTGCTTTAGATCAAGAAGCACGCTCTTGCTTTCTAGAATCTCTAAGACAGCAGGAAACGTGAGTTTGCTGAGAACAAAAGAACGGTGTTTCCTACACATACGGACCATATCTAGTCCAACTCTTCTTCTGAAACTGATACAATGCACTGGTCCTCTAACATCCAATGCTTGTCATTTAAGGTGAGAAACTTGTGAGCTTTGTGAATGATGTAGTTCCTTTGAACTGAAAAGTGACTGCCCTTACCAGAAAGGAATTCTTGCTTGTAGTAAGACACAGAGCCTGGGATTTAATTCCATTTCTGAAGGGAAACACACAGCATAGTTCTCATCCATGGATCACACTCTGCTTTAGAGCGAGAAGCACACTCTAGCTTTCTAGAGTCTCTAATACAGCAGGAAATCTGAGTGTGCCCAGAACAAAAGAACGGTGTTTCCTACACATATGGACCATATGTAGTCCAAATCTGCTTCTGAAACTGATACAAATCACTGACCCTCTAACATCCAATGCTTGTCAGTTGAGATGAGAAACGTGTGAGCTTCGTGAACGATGTAGTTTCTTTGAGCAGAAAAGTGACTGCCCTTACCTGAAACGAAGTCTTGCCTGTAGGAAGACACAGAGCCTGGGATTTAACTCCATTTCTGAAGGGAAACACCCAGCATAGTTTTCATCCATTGATCACACTCTGCTTTAGAACAAGAAGCACGCACTTCCTTTCTAGCGACTCTAAGACAGCAGGAAATGTGAGTGTGCTGAGAACAAAAGAACAGTGTTTCCTACACATACAGACCATATCTAGTCCAACTCTGCTTCTGAAACTGGTACAAAGCACTGGTCCTCTAACATCCAATGCTTGTCTGTTTAGATGAGAAACGTGTGAGCTCCGTGAACGATGTAGTTCGTTTGAGCTGAAAAGTGACTGCCCTTACCTGAAACGAAGTCTTGCTTGTAGGAAGACACAGAGCCTGGGATTTAACTCCATTTCTGAAGGGAAACACACAGCATAGTTCTCATCCATGGATCACAATCTGCTTTAGAGCAAGAAGCACGCTCTTGCTTTCTAGAGTCTCTAATACAGCAGGAAATCTGAGTATGCCCAGAACAAAAGAACCATGTTTCCTGCACATACGGACGATATCTAGTCCAACTCTTCTTCTGAAACTGATACAAAGCACTGGTCCTTTAACACCCAATGCTTGTCAGTTAAGATGAGAAACGTGTGAGCTTCGTGAACGATGTAGTTCGTTTGAGCAGAAAAGTGACTGCCCTTACCTTAATTGAAGTCTTGCTTGTAGTAAGACACAGAGCCTGGGATTTAACTCCATTTCTGAAGGGAAACACACAGCATAGTTCTCATCCATTGATCACACTCTGCTTTAGAACAAGAAGCACGCTCTTGCTTTCTAGAATTTCTAAGACAGCAGGAAACGTGAGTTTGCTGAGAACAAAAGAACGGTGTTTCCTACACATACGGACCATATCTAGTCCAACTCTGCTTCTGAAACTGATACAAAGCACTGGTCCTCTACGATCCAATGCTTGTCTGTTAAGATGAAAAACGTGTGAGCTCCGTGAAAGATGTAGTTCCTTTGAGCTGAAAAGTGACTGCCCTTACCTGAAACGAAGTCTTGCTTGTAGGGAGACTCAGAGCCTGGGATTTAACTCCATTTCTGAAGGGAAACACACAGCAGAGTTCTCATCCATGGAATACACTCTGCTTTAGAGCGAGAAGCACGCTCTTGCTTTCTAGAGTCTCTAAGAGAGCAGGAAACGTGAGTGTGCTGAGAACAAAAGAACGGTGTTTCCTACACATACGGACCATATCTAGTCCAACTCTTCTTCTGAAACTGATAGAATGCACTGGTCCTCTAACATCCAATGCTTGTCATTTAAGGTGAGAAACTTGTGAGCTTTGTGAATGATGTAGTTCCTTTGAACTGAAAAGTGACTGCCATTACCAGAAACGAATTTTTGCTTGTAGTAAGAAACAGAGCCTGGGATTTAAGTCCATTTCTGAAGGGAAACACACAGCATAGTTCTCATCCATGGATCACACTCTGCTTTAGAGCGAGAAGCACACTCTAGCTTTCTAGAATCTCTAATACAGCAGGAAATCTGAGTGTGCCCAGAACAAAAGAACGGTGTTTCCTACACATATGGACCATATGTAGTCCAAATCTGCTTCTGAAACTGATACAAAGCACTGGTCCTCTAACATCCAATGCTTGTCTGTTAAGATGAGAACGTGTGAGCTTTGTGAATGATGTAGTTCCTTTGAACTGAAAAGTGACTGCCCTTACCTGAAACGAATTCTTGCTTGTAGTAAGACACAGAGCCTGGGATTTAAGTCCATTTCTGAAGGGAAACACACAGCATAGTTCTCATCCATGGATCCCACTCTGCTTTAGAGCGAGAAGCACACTCTAGCTTTCTAGAGTCTCTAATACAGCAGGAAATCTGAGTGTGCCCAGAACAAAAGAACGGTGTTTCCTACACATATGGACCATATGTAGTCCAACGCTGCTTCTGAAACTGATACAAAGCACTGGTCCTCTACCATCCAATGCTTGTCTGTCAAGATGAGAAACGTGTGAGCTCCGTGAAAGATGTAGTTCGTTTGAGCAGAAAACGGACTGCCCTTACCTGAAACGAAGTCTTGCTTGTAGGAAGACATAGAGCCTGGCATTTAACTACTTTTCTGAAGGGAAACACACAGCATAGTTTTCATCCATGGATCACACTCTGCTTTAGAGCGAGAAGCACGCTCTTGCTTTCTAAAGTCTCTACAACAGCAAGAAACGTGAGTGTGCTGAGAACAAAAGAACGGTGTTTCCTAAACATACGGACCATATCTAGTCCAATGCAGCTACTGAAACAGATACAAAGCACTGGTACTCTAACATCCAATGCTTGTCAGTTAAGATGAGAAACGTGTGAGCTCAGTGAACGATGTAGTTCCTTTGAACTGAAAAGTGACTGCCCTTACCTTAAACGACGTCTTGCTTGTAGGGAGACTCAGAGCCTGGGATTTAACTCCATTTATGAAGGGAAACACCCAGCATAGTTCTCATCCATGGATCACAGTCTGCTTTAGAGCGAGAAGCACGCTCTTGCTTTCTAGATTCTCTAAGAGAGCAGGAATCGTGAGTGTGCTGAGAACAAAAGAACGGTGTTTCCTACACATACGGACCATATCTAGTCCAACTCTTCTTCTGAAACTGATAGAATGCACTGGTCCTCTAACATCCAATGCTTGACATTTAAGATGAGAAACGTGTGAGCTTTGTGAATGATGTAGTTCCTTTGAACTGTAAAGTGAGTGCCCTTACCTGAAACGAATTCTTGCTTGTAGTAAGACACAGAGCCTGGGATTTAACTCCATTTCTGAAGGGAAACACCTAGCATAGTTTTCATCCATGGATCACATTCTGCTTTACAGCAAGAAGCACGCTCTTGCTTTCTAGATTCTCCAATACAGCAGGAAATCTGAGTGTGCCCAAAACAAAAGAACGGTGTTTCCTACACATACGGACTATATGTAGTCCAAATCTTCTTCTGAAACTGATACAATGCACTGGTCCTCTAACATCCAATGCTTGTCAGTTAAGATGAGAAACGTGTGAGCTTCGTGAACGATGTAGTTCGTTTGAGCAGAAAAGTGACTGCCCTTACCTTAATTGAAGTCTTGCTTGTAGGAAGACTCAGAGCCTGGGATTTAACTCCATTTCTGAAATAAAACACACAGCAGTGTACTCATCCATTGATCACACTCTGCTTTAGAACAAGAAGCACGCTCTTGCTTTCTAGACTCTCCAAGACAGCAGATAACGTGAGTGTGCTGAAACAAAAGAACGGTGTTTCCTACACATACGGACCATATCTCCTCCAACTCTGCTTCTGAAACTGATAAAAAGCACTGGTCCTCTAAAATCTAATGCTTGTCAGTTAAGATGAGAAACGTGTGAGCTTCGTGAACGATGTAGTTCGTTTGAGCTGAAAAGTGACTGCCCTTAACTGAAACGAAGTCTTGCTTGTAGGAAGACTCCGGGCCTGGGATTTAACTCCATTTCTGAAGTGAAACAAACAGCATAGTTCTCATCCATTGATCACACTCTGCTTTAGATCAAGAAGCACGCTCTTGCTTTCTAGAATCTCTAAGACAGCAGGAAACGTGAGTTTGCTGAGAACAAAAGAACGGTGTTTCCTACACATACGGACCATATCTAGTCCAACTCTTCTTCTGAAACTGATACAATGCACTGGTCCTCTAACATCCAATGCTTGTCATTTAAGGTGAGAAACTTGTGAGCTTTGTGAATGATGTAGTTCCTTTGAACTGAAAAGTGACTGCCCTTACCAGAAAGGAATTCTTGCTTGTAGTAAGACACAGAGCCTGGGATTTAATTCCATTTCTGAAGGGAAACACACAGCATAGTTCTCATCCATGGATCACACTCTGCTTTAGAGCGAGAAGCACACTCTAGCTTTCTAGAGTCTCTAATACAGCAGGAAATCTGAGTGTGCCCAGAACAAAAGAACGGTGTTTCCTACACATATGGACCATATGTAGTCCAAATCTGCTTCTGAAACTGATACAAATCACTGACCCTCTAACATCCAATGCTTGTCAGTTGAGATGAGAAACGTGTGAGCTTCGTGAACGATGTAGTTTCTTTGAGCAGAAAAGTGACTGCCCTTACCTGAAACGAAGTCTTGCCTGTAGGAAGACACAGAGCCTGGGATTTAACTCCATTTCTGAAGGGAAACACCCAGCATAGTTTTCATCCATTGATCACACTCTGCTTTAGAACAAGAAGCACGCACTTCCTTTCTAGCGTCTCTAAGACAGCAGGAAACGTGAGTGTGCTGAGAACAAAAGAACAGTGTTTCCTACACATACAGACCATATCTAGTCCAACTCTGCTTCTGAAACTGGTACAAAGCACTGGTCCTCTAACATCCAATGCTTGTCTGTTTAGATGAGAAACGTGTGAGCTCCGTGAACGATGTAGTTCGTTTGAGCTGAAAAGTGACTGCCCTTACCTGAAACGAAGTCTTGCTTGTAGGAAGACACAGAGCCTGGGATTTAACTCCATTTCTGAAGGGAAACACACAGCATAGTTCTCATCCATGGATCACAATCTGCTTTAGAGCAAGAAGCACGCTCTTGCTTTCTAGAGTCTCTAATACAGCAGGAAATCTGAGTATGCCCAGAACAAAAGAACCATGTTTCCTGCACATACGGACGATATCTAGTCCAACTCTTCTTCTGAAACTGATACAAAGCACTGGTCCTTTAACACCCAATGCTTGTCAGTTAAGATGAGAAACGTGTGAGCTTCGTGAACGATGTAGTTCGTTTGAGCAGAAAAGTGACTGCCCTTACCTTAATTGAAGTCTTGCTTGTAGTAAGACACAGAGCCTGGGATTTAACTCCATTTCTGAAGGGAAACACACAGCATAGTTCTCATCCATTGATCACACTCTGCTTTAGAACAAGAAGCACGCTCTTGCTTTCTAGAATCTCTAAGACAGCAGGAAACGTGAGTTTGCTGAGAACAAAAGAACGGTGTTTCCTACACATACGGACCATATCTAGTCCAACTCTGCTTCTGAAACTGATACAAAGCACTGGTCCTCTACGATCCAATGCTTGTCTGTTAAGATGAAAAACGTGTGAGCTCCGTGAAAGATGTAGTTCCTTTGAGCTGAAAAGTGACTGCCCTTACCTGAAACGAAGTCTTGCTTGTAGGGAGACTCAGAGCCTGGGATTTAACTCCATTTCTGAAGGGAAACACACAGCAGAGTTCTCATCCATGGAATACACTCTGCTTTAGAGCGAGAAGCACGCTCTTGCTTTCTAGAGTCTCTAAGAGAGCAGGAAACG
The DNA here is from genome assembly GCA_949786385.1 of Onychomys leucogaster. Lineage (NCBI taxonomy): Eukaryota > Metazoa > Chordata > Mammalia > Rodentia > Cricetidae > Onychomys > Onychomys leucogaster. The sequence continues at coordinate 20,159 of CATKUP010000076.1, forward strand.
TGAGTGTGCTGAGAACAAAAGAACGGTGTTTCCTACACATACGGACCATATCTAGTCCAACTCTTCTTCTGAAACTGATAGAATGCACTGGTCCTCTAACATCCAATGCTTGTCATTTAAGGTGAGAAACTTGTGAGCTTTGTGAATGATGTAGTTCCTTTGAACTGAAAAGTGACTGCCATTACCAGAAACGAATTTTTGCTTGTAGTAAGAAACAGAGCCTGGGATTTAAGTCCATTTCTGAAGGGAAACACACAGCATAGTTCTCATCCATGGATCACACTCTGCTTTAGAGCGAGAAGCACACTCTAGCTTTCTAGAATCTCTAATACAGCAGGAAATCTGAGTGTGCCCAGAACAAAAGAACGGTGTTTCCTACACATATGGACCATATGTAGTCCAAATCTGCTTCTGAAACTGATACAAAGCACTGGTCCTCTAACATCCAATGCTTGTCTGTTAAGATGAGAACGTGTGAGCTTTGTGAATGATGTAGTTCCTTTGAACTGAAAAGTGACTGCCCTTACCTGAAACGAATTCTTGCTTGTAGTAAGACACAGAGCCTGGGATTTAAGTCCATTTCTGAAGGGAAACACACAGCATAGTTCTCATCCATGGATCCCACTCTGCTTTAGAGCGAGAAGCACACTCTAGCTTTCTAGAGTCTCTAATACAGCAGGAAATCTGAGTGTGCCCAGAACAAAAGAACGGTGTTTCCTACACATATGGACCATATGTAGTCCAACGCTGCTTCTGAAACTGATACAAAGCACTGGTCCTCTACCATCCAATGCTTGTCTGTCAAGATGAGAAACGTGTGAGCTCCGTGAAAGATGTAGTTCGTTTGAGCAGAAAACGGACTGCCCTTACCTGAAACGAATTCTTGCTTGTAGGAAGACAGAGAGCCTGGGATTTAACTCCATTTCTGAAGGGAAACACACAGCATAGTTTTCATCCATGGATCACACTCTGCTTTAGAGCGAGAAGCACGCTCTTGCTTTCTAAAGTCTCTACAACAGCAAGAAACGTGAGTGTGCTGAGAACAAAAGAACGGTGTTTCCTAAACATACGGACCATATCTAGTCCAATGCAGCTACTGAAACAGATACAAAGCACTGGTACTCTAACATCCAATGCTTGTCAGTTAAGATGAGAAACGTGTGAGCTCAGTGAACGATGTAGTTCCTTTGAACTGAAAAGTGACTGCCCTTACCTTAAACGAAGTCTTGCTTGTAGGGAGACTCAGAGCCTGGGATTTAACTCCATTTATGAAGGGAAACACCCAGCATAGTTCTCATCCATGGATCACAGTCTGCTTTAGAGCGAGAAGCACGCTCTTGCTTTCTAGATTCTCTAAGAGAGCAGGAATCGTGAGTGTGCTGAGAACAAAAGAACGGTGTTTCCTACACATACGGACCATATCTAGTCCAACTCTTCTTCTGAAACTGATAGAATGCACTGGTCCTCTAACATCCAATGCTTGACATTTAAGATGAGAAACGTGTGAGCTTTGTGAATGATGTAGTTCCTTTGAACTGTAAAGTGAGTGCCCTTACCTGAAACGAATTCTTGCTTGTAGTAAGACACAGAGCCTGGGATTTAACTCCATTTCTGAAGGGAAACACCTAGCATAGTTTTCATCCATGGATCACATTCTGCTTTACAGCAAGAAGCACGCTCTTGCTTTCTAGATTCTCCAATACAGCAGGAAATCTGAGTGTGCCCAAAACAAAAGAACGGTGTTTCCTACACATACGGACTATATGTAGTCCAAATCTTCTTCTGAAACTGATACAATGCACTGGTCCTCTAACATCCAATGCTTGTCAGTTAAGATGAGAAACGTGTGAGCTTCGTGAACGATGTAGTTCGTTTGAGCAGAAAAGTGACTGCCCTTACCTTAATTGAAGTCTTGCTTGTAGGAAGACTCAGAGCCTGGGATTTAACTCCATTTCTGAAATAAAACACACAGCAGTGTACTCATCCATTGATCACACTCTGCTTTAGAACAAGAAGCACGCTCTTGCTTTCTAGACTCTCCAAGACAGCAGATAACGTGAGTGTGCTGAAACAAAAGAACGGTGTTTCCTACACATACGGACCATATCTCCTCCAACTCTGCTTCTGAAACTGATAAAAAGCACTGGTCCTCTAAAATCTAATGCTTGTCAGTTAAGATGAGAAACGTGTGAGCTTCGTGAACGATGTAGTTCGTTTGAGCTGAAAAGTGACTGCCCTTAACTGAAACGAAGTCTTGCTTGTAGGAAGACTCCGGGCCTGGGATTTAACTCCATTTCTGAAGTGAAACAAACAGCATAGTTCTCATCCATTGATCACACTCTGCTTTAGATCAAGAAGCACGCTCTTGCTTTCTAGAATCTCTAAGACAGCAGGAAACGTGAGTTTGCTGAGAACAAAAGAACGGTGTTTCCTACACATACGGACCATATCTAGTCCAACTCTTCTTCTGAAACTGATACAATGCACTGGTCCTCTAACATCCAATGCTTGTCATTTAAGGTGAGAAACTTGTGAGCTTTGTGAATGATGTAGTTCCTTTGAACTGAAAAGTGACTGCCCTTACCAGAAAGGAATTCTTGCTTGTAGTAAGACACAGAGCCTGGGATTTAATTCCATTTCTGAAGGGAAACACACAGCATAGTTCTCATCCATGGATCACACTCTGCTTTAGAGCGAGAAGCACACTCTAGCTTTCTAGAGTCTCTAATACAGCAGGAAATCTGAGTGTGCCCAGAACAAAAGAACGGTGTTTCCTACACATATGGACCATATGTAGTCCAAATCTGCTTCTGAAACTGATACAAATCACTGACCCTCTAACATCCAATGCTTGTCAGTTGAGATGAGAAACGTGTGAGCTTCGTGAACGATGTAGTTTCTTTGAGCAGAAAAGTGACTGCCCTTACCTGAAACGAAGTCTTGCCTGTAGGAAGACACAGAGCCTGGGATTTAACTCCATTTCTGAAGGGAAACACCCAGCATAGTTTTCATCCATTGATCACACTCTGCTTTAGAACAAGAAGCACGCACTTCCTTTCTAGCGACTCTAAGACAGCAGGAAATGTGAGTGTGCTGAGAACAAAAGAACAGTGTTTCCTACACATACAGACCATATCTAGTCCAACTCTGCTTCTGAAACTGGTACAAAGCACTGGTCCTCTAACATCCAATGCTTGTCTGTTTAGATGAGAAACGTGTGAGCTCCGTGAACGATGTAGTTCGTTTGAGCTGAAAAGTGACTGCCCTTACCTGAAACGAAGTCTTGCTTGTAGGAAGACACAGAGCCTGGGATTTAACTCCATTTCTGAAGGGAAACACACAGCATAGTTCTCATCCATGGATCACAATCTGCTTTAGAGCAAGAAGCACGCTCTTGCTTTCTAGAGTCTCTAATACAGCAGGAAATCTGAGTATGCCCAGAACAAAAGAACCATGTTTCCTGCACATACGGACGATATCTAGTCCAACTCTTCTTCTGAAACTGATACAAAGCACTGGTCCTTTAACACCCAATGCTTGTCAGTTAAGATGAGAAACGTGTGAGCTTCGTGAACGATGTAGTTCGTTTGAGCAGAAAAGTGACTGCCCTTACCTTAATTGAAGTCTTGCTTGTAGTAAGACACAGAGCCTGGGATTTAACTCCATTTCTGAAGGGAAACACACAGCATAGTTCTCATCCATTGATCACACTCTGCTTTAGAACAAGAAGCACGCTCTTGCTTTCTAGAATTTCTAAGACAGCAGGAAACGTGAGTTTGCTGAGAACAAAAGAACGGTGTTTCCTACACATACGGACCATATCTAGTCCAACTCTGCTTCTGAAACTGATACAAAGCACTGGTCCTCTACGATCCAATGCTTGTCTGTTAAGATGAAAAACGTGTGAGCTCCGTGAAAGATGTAGTTCCTTTGAGCTGAAAAGTGACTGCCCTTACCTGAAACGAAGTCTTGCTTGTAGGGAGACTCAGAGCCTGGGATTTAACTCCATTTCTGAAGGGAAACACACAGCAGAGTTCTCATCCATGGAATACACTCTGCTTTAGAGCGAGAAGCACGCTCTTGCTTTCTAGAGTCTCTAAGAGAGCAGGAAACGTGAGTGTGCTGAGAACAAAAGAACGGTGTTTCCTACACATACGGACCATATCTAGTCCAACTCTTCTTCTGAAACTGATAGAATGCACTGGTCCTCTAACATCCAATGCTTGTCATTTAAGGTGAGAAACTTGTGAGCTTTGTGAATGATGTAGTTCCTTTGAACTGAAAAGTGACTGCCATTACCAGAAACGAATTTTTGCTTGTAGTAAGAAACAGAGCCTGGGATTTAAGTCCATTTCTGAAGGGAAACACACAGCATAGTTCTCATCCATGGATCACACTCTGCTTTAGAGCGAGAAGCACACTCTAGCTTTCTAGAATCTCTAATACAGCAGGAAATCTGAGTGTGCCCAGAACAAAAGAACGGTGTTTCCTACACATATGGACCATATGTAGTCCAAATCTGCTTCTGAAACTGATACAAAGCACTGGTCCTCTAACATCCAATGCTTGTCTGTTAAGATGAGAACGTGTGAGCTTTGTGAATGATGTAGTTCCTTTGAACTGAAAAGTGACTGCCCTTACCTGAAACGAATTCTTGCTTGTAGTAAGACACAGAGCCTGGGATTTAAGTCCATTTCTGAAGGGAAACACACAGCATAGTTCTCATCCATGGATCCCACTCTGCTTTAGAGCGAGAAGCACACTCTAGCTTTCTAGAGTCTCTAATACAGCAGGAAATCTGAGTGTGCCCAGAACAAAAGAACGGTGTTTCCTACACATATGGACCATATGTAGTCCAACGCTGCTTCTGAAACTGATACAAAGCACTGGTCCTCTACCATCCAATGCTTGTCTGTCAAGATGAGAAACGTGTGAGCTCCGTGAAAGATGTAGTTCGTTTGAGCAGAAAACGGACTGCCCTTACCTGAAACGAAGTCTTGCTTGTAGGAAGACATAGAGCCTGGCATTTAACTACTTTTCTGAAGGGAAACACACAGCATAGTTTTCATCCATGGATCACACTCTGCTTTAGAGCGAGAAGCACGCTCTTGCTTTCTAAAGTCTCTACAACAGCAAGAAACGTGAGTGTGCTGAGAACAAAAGAACGGTGTTTCCTAAACATACGGACCATATCTAGTCCAATGCAGCTACTGAAACAGATACAAAGCACTGGTACTCTAACATCCAATGCTTGTCAGTTAAGATGAGAAACGTGTGAGCTCAGTGAACGATGTAGTTCCTTTGAACTGAAAAGTGACTGCCCTTACCTTAAACGACGTCTTGCTTGTAGGGAGACTCAGAGCCTGGGATTTAACTCCATTTATGAAGGGAAACACCCAGCATAGTTCTCATCCATGGATCACAGTCTGCTTTAGAGCGAGAAGCACGCTCTTGCTTTCTAGATTCTCTAAGAGAGCAGGAATCGTGAGTGTGCTGAGAACAAAAGAACGGTGTTTCCTACACATACGGACCATATCTAGTCCAACTCTTCTTCTGAAACTGATAGAATGCACTGGTCCTCTAACATCCAATGCTTGACATTTAAGATGAGAAACGTGTGAGCTTTGTGAATGATGTAGTTCCTTTGAACTGTAAAGTGAGTGCCCTTACCTGAAACGAATTCTTGCTTGTAGTAAGACACAGAGCCTGGGATTTAACTCCATTTCTGAAGGGAAACACCTAGCATAGTTTTCATCCATGGATCACATTCTGCTTTACAGCAAGAAGCACGCTCTTGCTTTCTAGATTCTCCAATACAGCAGGAAATCTGAGTGTGCCCAAAACAAAAGAACGGTGTTTCCTACACATACGGACTATATGTAGTCCAAATCTTCTTCTGAAACTGATACAATGCACTGGTCCTCTAACATCCAATGCTTGTCAGTTAAGATGAGAAACGTGTGAGCTTCGTGAACGATGTAGTTCGTTTGAGCAGAAAAGTGACTGCCCTTACCTTAATTGAAGTCTTGCTTGTAGGAAGACTCAGAGCCTGGGATTTAACTCCATTTCTGAAATAAAACACACAGCAGTGTACTCATCCATTGATCACACTCTGCTTTAGAACAAGAAGCACGCTCTTGCTTTCTAGACTCTCCAAGACAGCAGATAACGTGAGTGTGCTGAAACAAAAGAACGGTGTTTCCTACACATACGGACCATATCTCCTCCAACTCTGCTTCTGAAACTGATAAAAAGCACTGGTCCTCTAAAATCTAATGCTTGTCAGTTAAGATGAGAAACGTGTGAGCTTCGTGAACGATGTAGTTCGTTTGAGCTGAAAAGTGACTGCCCTTAACTGAAACGAAGTCTTGCTTGTAGGAAGACTCCGGGCCTGGGATTTAACTCCATTTCTGAAGTGAAACAAACAGCATAGTTCTCATCCATTGATCACACTCTGCTTTAGATCAAGAAGCACGCTCTTGCTTTCTAGAATCTCTAAGACAGCAGGAAACGTGAGTTTGCTGAGAACAAAAGAACGGTGTTTCCTACACATACGGACCATATCTAGTCCAACTCTTCTTCTGAAACTGATACAATGCACTGGTCCTCTAACATCCAATGCTTGTCATTTAAGGTGAGAAACTTGTGAGCTTTGTGAATGATGTAGTTCCTTTGAACTGAAAAGTGACTGCCCTTACCAGAAAGGAATTCTTGCTTGTAGTAAGACACAGAGCCTGGGATTTAATTCCATTTCTGAAGGGAAACACACAGCATAGTTCTCATCCATGGATCACACTCTGCTTTAGAGCGAGAAGCACACTCTAGCTTTCTAGAGTCTCTAATACAGCAGGAAATCTGAGTGTGCCCAGAACAAAAGAACGGTGTTTCCTACACATATGGACCATATGTAGTCCAAATCTGCTTCTGAAACTGATACAAATCACTGACCCTCTAACATCCAATGCTTGTCAGTTGAGATGAGAAACGTGTGAGCTTCGTGAACGATGTAGTTTCTTTGAGCAGAAAAGTGACTGCCCTTACCTGAAACGAAGTCTTGCCTGTAGGAAGACACAGAGCCTGGGATTTAACTCCATTTCTGAAGGGAAACACCCAGCATAGTTTTCATCCATTGATCACACTCTGCTTTAGAACAAGAAGCACGCAATTCCTTTCTAGCGTCTCTAAGACAGCAGGAAACGTGAGTGTGCTGAGAACAAAAGAACAGTGTTTCCTACACATACAGACCATATCTAGTCCAACTCTGCTTCTGAAACTGGTACAAAGCACTGGTCCTCTAACATCCAATGCTTGTCTGTTTAGATGCGAAACGTGTGTGCTCCGTGAACGATGTAGTTCTTTTGAGCTGAAAAGTGACTGCCCTTACCTGAAACGAAGTCTTGCTTGTAGGAAGACACAGAGCCTGGGATTTAACTCCATTTCTGAAGGGAAACACAGAGCATAGTTCTCATCCATGGATCACAATCTGCTTTAGAGCAAGAAGCACGCTCTTGCTTTCTAGAGTCTCTAATACAGCAGGAAATCTGAGTATGCCCAGAAGAAAAGAACCGTGTTTCCTGCACATACGGACCATATCTAGTCCAACTCTTCTTCTGAAACTGATACAAAGCACTGGTCCTTTAACACCCAATGCTTGTCAGTTAAGATGAGAAACGTGTGAGCTTCGTGAACGATGTAGTTCGTTTGAGCAGAAAAGTGACTGCCCTTACCTTAATTGAAGTCTTGCTTGTAGGAAGACTCAGAGCCTGGGATTTAACTCCATTTCTGAAATAAAACACACAGCAGTGTACTCATCGATTGATCACACTCTGCTTTAGAACAAGAAGCACGCTCTTGCTTTCTAGAGTCTGTAAGACAGCAGGAAACGTGAGTGTGCTGAGAACAAAAGAACGGTGTTTCCTACACATACAGACTATATGTAGTCCAACTCTGCTTCTGAAACTGGTACAAAGCAGTGGTCCTCTAACATCCAATGCTTGTCTGTTTAGGTGAGAAACGTATGAGCTCCGTGAACGATGTAGTTCCTTTGAGCTGAAAAGTGACTTCCCTTACCTGAAACGAAGTCTTGCTTGTAGGAAGACACAGAGCCTGGGATTTAACTCCATTTCTGAAGGGAAACACACAGCATAGTTCTCATCCATGGATCACACTCTGCTTTAGAGCGAGAAGCACACTCTAGCTTTCTAGAGTCTCTATAACAACAGGAAATCTGAGTGTGCCCAGAACAAAAGAACGGTGTTTCCTACACATATGGACCATATGTAGTCCAAATCTGCTTCTGAAACTGATACAAATCACTGACCCTCTAACATCCAATGCTTGTCAGTTGAGATGAGAAACGTGTGAGCTTCGTGAACGATGTAGTTCGTTTGAGAAGAAAAGTCACTGCCCTTACCTGAAATGATGTCTTGCTTGTAGGAAGACTCGGAGCCTGGGATTTAACTCCATTTCTGAAGTAAAACACACAGCAGTGTAATCACCCATTGATCACACTCTGCTTTAGAATAAGAAGCACGCTCTTGCTTTCTAGACTCTCTAAGACAGCAGGGAACGTGAGTGGGCTGAGAACAAAAGAACGGTGTTTCCTACACATACGGACATTATATAGTCCAACTCTGCTTCTGAAACTGATAAAAAGCAATGGTCCTCTAAAATCTAATGCTTGTCTGTTAAGAGGAGAAACGTGTGAGCTTCGTGAACGATGTAGTTCGTTTGAGGTGAAAAGTGACTGCCCTTACCTGAAACGAAGTCTTGCCTGTAGGAAGACACAGAGCCTGAGATTTAAGTCCATTTCTGAAGGGAAACACCTAGCATAGGTTTCATCCATGGATCACATTCTGCTTTAGAGCAAGAAGCATGCTCTTGCTTTCTAGATTCTCCAATACAGCAGGAAATCTGAGTGTGCCCAGAACAAAAGAACGGTGTTTCCTAAACATACGGACTATATGTAGTCCAAATCTTCTTCTGAAACTGATACAATGCACTGGTCCTCTAACATCCAATTCTTGACAGTTAAGATGAAAAACGTGTGAGCTACGTGAATGATGTAGTTCCTTTGAGCAGAAAAGTGACTGCCCTTTCCTGAAACGAAGTCTTGCCTGTAGGAAGACACAGAGCCTGGGATTTAACTCCATTTCTGACGGGAAACACCCAGCATAGTTTTCATCCATTGATCACACTCTGCTTTAGAACAAGAAGCACGCTCTTGCTTTCTAGAGTCTCTAAGACAGCAGGAAACGTGAGTGTGCTGAGAACAAAAGAACAGTGTTTCCTACACATACAGACCATATTAGTCCAACTCTGCTTCTGAAACTGGTACAAAGCACTGGTCCTCTAACATCCAATGCTTGTCGGTTTAGATGAGAAACGTGTGAGGTACGTGAACGATGTAGTTCGTTTCAGCTGAAAAGTGACTGCCCTTACCTGAAACGAAGTCTTGCTTGTAGGAAGAAACAGAGCCTGGGATTTAACTCCATTTCTGAAGGGAAACACACAGCATAGTTCTCATCCATGGATCACAATCTGCTTTAGAGCAAGAAGCACGCTCTTGCTTTCTAGAGTCTCTAATACAGCAGGAAATCTGAGTATGCCCAGAACAAAGAACCGTGTTTCCTACACATACGGACCATATCTAGTCCAACTCTTCTTCTGAAACTGATACAAACCACTGGTCCTTTAACACCCAATGCTTGTCAGTTAAGATGAGAAACGTGTGAGCTTCGTGAACGATGTAGTTCGTTTGAGCAGAAAACGGACTGCCCTTACCTTAATTGAAGTCTTGCTTGTAGGAAGACTCAGAGCCTGGGATTTAACTCCATTTCTGAAATAAAACACAAAGCAGTGTAATCATCCATTGATCACACTCTGCTTTAGAACAAGAAGCACGCTCTTGCTTTCTAAAGTCTCTACAACAGCAGGAAACGTGAGTGTGCTGAGAACAAAAGAACGGTGTTTCCTAAACATACGGACCATATCTAGTCCAATGCAGCTTCTGAAACAGATACAAAGCACTGGTACTCTAACATCCAATGCTTGTCAGTTAAGATGAGAAACGTGTGAGCTCAGTGAACGATGTAGTTCCTTTGAACTGAAAAGTGACTGCCCTTACCTGAAACGACGTCTTGCTTGTAGGGAGACTCAGAGCCTGGGATTTAACTCCATTTCTGAAGGGAAACACACAGCATAGTTCTCATCCATGGATCACAGTCTGCTTTAGAGCGAGAAGCACGCTCTTGCTTTCTAGATTCTCTAAGACACCAGGAATCGTGAGTGTGCTGAGAACAAAAGAACGGTGTTTCCTACACATACGGACCATATGTAGTCCAAATCTGCTTCTGAAACTGATACAAATCACTGACCCTCTAACATCCAATGCTTGTCAGTTGAGATGAGAAACGTGTGAGCTTCGTGAACGATGTAGTTCTTTTGAGAAGAAAAGTGACTGCCCTTACCTGAATTGATGTCTTGCTTGTAGGAAGACTCGGAGCCTGGGATTTAACTCCATTTTTTAAGTAAAACACACAGCAGTGTAATCATCCATTGATCACACTCTGCTTTAGAATAAGAAGCACGCTCTTGCTTTCAAGACTCTCTAAGACAGCAGGAAACGTGAGTGGGCTGAGATCAAAAGAACGGTGTTTCCTACACATACGGACATTATATAGTCCAACTCTGCTTCTGATACTGATAAAAAGCACTGGTCCTCTAAAGTCTAATGCTTGTCTGTTAAGAGGAGAAACGTGTGAGCTTCGTGAACAATGTAGTTCGTTTGAGCTGAAAAGTGACTGCCCTTACCTGAAACAAAGTCTTGACTGTAGGAAGACACAGAGCCTGGGATTTAACTCCATTTCTGAAGGGAAACACCTAGCATAGTTTTCATCCATGGATCACATTCTGCTTTACAGCAAGAAGCACGCTCTTGCTTTCTAGATTCTCCAATACAGCAGGAAATCTGAGTGTGCCCAAAACAAAAGAACGGTGTTTCCTACACATACGGACTATATGTAGTCCAAATCTTCTTCTGAAACTGATACAATGCACTGGTCCTCTAACATCCAATTCTTGACAGTTAAGATGAAAAACGTGTGAGCTTCGTGAACGATGTAGTTCCTTTGAGCAGAAAAGTGACTGCCCTTACCTGAAACGAAGTCTTGCCTGTAGGAAGACACAGAGCCTGGGATTTAACTCCATTTCTGAAGGGAAACACCCAGCATAGTTTTCATCCATTGATCACACTCTGCTTTAGAACAAGAAGCACGATCTTCCATTCTAGAGTCTCTAAGACAGCAAGAAACGTGAGTGTGCTGAGAACAAAAGAACAGTGTTTCCTACACATACAGACCATATCTAGTCCAACTCTGCTTCTGAAACTGGTACAAAGCACTGGTCCTCTAACATCCAATGCTTGTCTGTTTAGATGAGAAACGTGTGAGCTCCGTGAACGATGTAGTTCGTTTGAGCTGAAAGTGACTGCCCTTACCTGAAACGAAGTCTTGCTTGTAGGAAGACACAGAGCCTGGGATTTAACTCCATTTCTGAAGGGAAACACACAGCATAGTTCTCATCCATGGATCACAATCTGCTTTAGAGCAAGAAGCACGCTCTTGCTTTCTAGAGTCTCTAATACAGCAGGAAATCTGAGTATGCCCAGAACAAAAGAACCGTGTTTCCTACACATACGGACCATATCTAGTCCAACTCTTCTTCTGAAACTGATACAAAGCACTGGTCCTTTAACACCCAATGCTTGTCAGTTAAGATGAGAAACGTGTGAGCTTCGTGAACGATGTAGTTCGTTTGAGCAGAAAAGTGACTGCCCTTACCTTAATTGAAGTCTTGCTTGTAGGAAGACTCAGAGCCTGGGATTTAACTCCATTTCTGAAATAAAACACACAGCAGTGTACTCATCCATTGATCACACTCTGCTTTAGAACAAGAAGCACGCTCTTGCTTTCTAGACTCTCCAAGACAGCAGATAACGTGAGTGTGCTGAGAACAAAAGAACGGTGTTTCCTACACATACGGACCATATCTAGTCCAATCTGCTTCTGAAACTGATACAAAGCACTGGTCCTCTACGATCCAATGCTTGTCTGTTAAGATGAGAAACGTGTGAGCTCCGTGAAAGATGTAGTTCCTTTGAGCTGAAAAGTGAATGCCCTTACCTGAAACGAAGTCTTGATTGCAGGGAGACTCGGAGCCTGGGATTTAACTCCATTTCTGAAGGGAAACACACAGCATAGTTCTCATCCATGGATCACACTCTGCTTTAGAACAAGAAGCACGCTCTTGCTTTCTAGAGTCTCTAAGAGAGCAGGAAACGTGAGTGTGCTGAGAACATAAGAACGGTGTTTCCTACACATACGGACCATATCTAGTCCAACTCTTCTTCTGAAACTGATACAATGCACTGGTCCTCTAACATCCAATGCTTGTCATTTAAGGTGAGAAACTTGTGAGCTTTGTGAATGATGTAGTTCCTTTGAACTGAAAAGTGACTGCCCTTACCAGAAAGGAATTCTTGCTTGTAGTAAGACACAGAGCCTGGGATTTAATTCCATTTCTGAAGGGAAACACACAGCATAGTTCTCATCCATGGATCACACTCTGCTTTAGAGCGAGAAGCACACTCTAGCTTTCTAGAGTCTCTAATACAGCAGGAAATCTGAGTGTGCCCAGAACAAAAGAACGGTGTTTCCTACACATATGGACCATATGTAGTCCAAATCTGCTTCTGAAACTGATACAAATCACTGACCCTCTAACATCCAATGCTTGTCAGTTGAGATGAGAAACGTGTGAGCTTCGTGAACGATGTAGTTTCTTTGAGCAGAAAAGTGACTGCCCTTACCTTAATTGAAGTCTTGCTTGTAGGAAGACTCAGAGCCTGGGATTTAACACCATTTCTGAAATAAAACACACAGCAGTGTACTCATCGATTGATCACACTCTGCTTTAGAACAAGAAGCACGCTCTTGCTTTCTAGACTCTCCAAGACAGCAGATAACGTGAGTGTGCTGAGAACAAAAGAACGGTGTTTCCTACACATACGGACCATATCTTGTCCAACTCTGCTTCTGAAACTGATAAAAAGCACTGGTCCTCTAAAATCTAATGCTTGTCAGTTAAGATGAGAAACGTGTGAGCTTCGTGAACGATGTAGTTCGTTTGAACTGAAAAGTGACTGCCCTTAACTGAAACGAAGTCTTGCTTGTAGGAGACTCTGGGCCTGGGATTTAACTCCATTTCTGAAGTGAAACACACAGCATAGTTTTCATCCATTGATCACACTCAGCTTTAGAACAAGAAGCACGGTCTTGCTTTCTAGAATCTCTAAGACAGCAGGAAACGTGAGTTTGCTGAGAACAAAAGAACGGTGTTTCCTACACATACGGACCATATCTAGTCCAACTCTGCTTCTGAAACTGATACAAAGCACTGGTCCTCTACCATCCAATGCTTGTCTGTCAAGATGAGAAACGTGTGAGCTCCGTGAAAGATGTAGTTCGTTTGAGCTGAAAAGTGACTGCCCTTACCTGAAACGAAGTCTTGCTTGTAGGAAGACATAGAGCCTGGCATTTAACTACTATTCTGAAGGGAAACACACAGCATAGTTTTCATCCATTGATCACACTCTGCTTTAGAACAAGAAGCACGCTCTTGCTTTCTAGAATCTCTAAGACAGCAGGAAACGTGAGTTTGCTGAGAACAAAAGAACGGTGTTTCCTACACATACGGACCATATCTAGTCCAACTCTGCTTCTGAAACTGATACAAAGCACTGGTCCTCTACGATCCAATGCTTGTCTGTTAAGATGAGAAACGTGTGAGCTCCGTGAAAGATGTAGTTCCTTTGAGCTGAAAAGTGACTGCCCTTACCTGAAACGAAGTCTTGATTGTAGGGAGACTCAGAGCGTGGGATTTAACTCCATTTCTGAAGGGAAACACACAGCATAGTTCTCATCCATGGATCACACTCTGCTTTAGAACAAGAAGCACGCTCTTGCTTTCTAGAGTCTCTAAGAGAGCAGGAAACGTGAGTGTGCTGAGAACAAAAGAACGGTGTTTCCTACACATACAGACCATATCTAGTCCAACTCTTCTTCTGAAACTGATAGAATGCACTGGTCCTCTAACATCCAATGCTATCATTTAAGGTGAGAAACTTGTGAGCTTTGTGAATGATGTAGTTCCTTTGAACTGAAAAGTGACTGCCCTTACCAGAAACGAATTCTTGCTTGTAGTAAGACACAGAGCCAGGGATTTAATTCCATTTATGAAGGGAAACACACAGCATAGTTCTCATCCATGGATCACACTCTGCTTTAGAGCGAGAAGCACACTCTAGCTTTCTAGAGTCTCTAATACAGCAGGAAATCTGAGTGTGCCCAGAACAAAAGAACGGTGTTTCCTACACATATGGACCATATGTAGTCCAAATCTGCTTCTGAAACTGATACAAATCACTGACCCTCTAACATCCAATGCTTGTCAGTTGAGATGAGAAACGTGTGAGCTTCGTGAACGATGTAGTTCTTTTGAGAAGAAAAGTGACTGCCCTTACCTGACTTGATGTCTTGCTTGTAGGAAGACTCGGAGCCTGGGATTTAACTCCATTTCTGAAGTAAAACACACAGCAGTGTAATCATCCATTGATCACACTCTGCTTTAGAATAAGAAGCACGCTCTTGCTGTCTAGACTCTCTAAGACAGCAGGAAACGTGAGTGGGCTGAGAACAAAAGAACGGTGTTTCCTACACATACGGACATTATATAGTCCAACTCTGCTTCTGAAACTGATAAAAAGCACTGGTCCTCTAAAATCTAATGCTTGTCTGTTAAGAGGAGAAACGTGTGAGCTCCGTGAACGATGTAGTGCGTTTGAGCTGAAAAGTGACTGCCCTTACCTGAAACGAAGTCTTGCCTGTAGGAAGACACAGAGCCTGGGATTTAACTCCATTTCTGAAGGGAAACACCTAGCATAGTTTTCATCCATGGATCACATCTGCTTTAGAGCAAGAAGTACGCTCTTGCTTTCTAGATTCTCCAATACAGCAGGAAATCTGAGTGTGCCCAGAACAAAAGAACGGTGTTTCCTACACATACGGACTATATGTAGTCCAAATCTTCTTCTGAAACTGATACAATGCACTGGTCCTCTAACATCCAATTCTTGACAGTTAAGATGAAAAACGTGTGAGCTTTGTGAACAATGTAGTTCCTTTGAGCAGAAAAGTGACTGCCCTTTCCTGAAACGAAGTCTTGCCTGTAGGAAGACACAGAGCCTGGGATTTAACTCCATTTCTGAAGGGAAACACCCAGCATAGTTTTCATCCATTGATCACACTCTGCTTTAGAACAAGAAGCACGCTCTTGCTTTCTAGAGTCTGTAAGACAGCAGGAAACGTGAGTGTGCTGAGAACAAAAGAACAGTGTTTCCTACACATACAGACTATATGTAGTCCAACTCTGCTTCTGAAACTGGTACAAAGCAGTGGTCCTCTAACATCCAATGCTTGTCTGTTTATATGAGAAACGTATGAGCTCCGTGAACGATGTAGTTCCTTTGAGCTGAAAAGTGACTGCCCTTACCTGAAACGAAGTCTTGCTTGTAGGAAGACACAGAGCCTGGGATTTAACTCCATTTCTGAAGGGAAACACACAGCATAGTTCTCTTCCATGGATCACACTCTGCTTTAGAGCGAGAAGCACACTCTAGCTTTCTAGAGTCTCTGTAACAACAGGAAATCTGAGTGTGCCCAGAACAAAAGAACGGTGTTTCCTACACATATGGAACATATGTAGTCCAAATCTGCTTCTGAAACTGATACAAATCACTGACCCTGTAACATCCAATGCTTGTCAGTTGAGATGAGAAACGTGTGAGCTTCGTGAACGATGTAGTTTGTTTGAGAAGAAAAGTCACTGCCCTTACCTGAAATGATGTCTTGCTTGTAGGAAGACACAGAGCCTGGGATTTAACTCCATTTCTGAAGGGAAACACACAGCATAGTTCTCATCCATGGATCACAATCTGCTTTAGAGCAAGAAGCACGCTCTTGCTTTCTAGAGTCTCTAATACAGCAGGAAATCTGAGTATGCCCAGAACAAAAGAACCGTGTTTCCTACACATACGGACCATATCTAGTCCAACTCTTCTTCTGAAACTGATACAAAGCACTGGTCCTTTAACACCCAATGCTTGTCAGTTAAGATGAGAAACGTGTGAGCTTCGTGAACGATGTAGTTCGTTTGAGCAGAAAAGTGACTGCCCTTACCTTAATTGAAGTCTTGCTTGTAGGAAGACTCAGAGCCTGGGATTTAACTCCATTTCTGAAATAAAACACACAGCAGTGTACTCATCCATTGATCACACTCTGCTTTAGAACAAGAAGCACGCTCTTGCTTTCTAGACTCTCCAAGACAGCAGATAACGTGAGTGTGCTGAGAACAAAAGAACGGTGTTTCCTACACATACGGACCATATCTAGTCCAATCTGCTTCTGAAACTGATACAAAGCACTGGTCCTCTACGATCCAATGCTTGTCTGTTAAGATGAGAAACGTGTGAGCTCCGTGAAAGATGTAGTTCCTTTGAGCTGAAAAGTGAATGCCCTTACCTGAAACGAAGTCTTGATTGCAGGGAGACTCGGAGCCTGGGATTTAACTCCATTTCTGAAGGGAAACACACAGCATAG
Source organism: Onychomys leucogaster (assembly GCA_949786385.1). Taxonomy (NCBI): domain Eukaryota; kingdom Metazoa; phylum Chordata; class Mammalia; order Rodentia; family Cricetidae; genus Onychomys; species Onychomys leucogaster. Next base: position 36,874 of record CATKUP010000076.1, read on the forward strand.
TTCTCATCCATGGATCACACTCTGCTTTAGAACAAGAAGCACGCTCTTGCTTTCTAGAGTCTCTAAGAGAGCAGGAAACGTGAGTGTGCTGAGAACATAAGAACGGTGTTTCCTACACATACGGACCATATCTAGTCCAACTCTTCTTCTGAAACTGATACAATGCACTGGTCCTCTAACATCCAATGCTTGTCATTTAAGGTGAGAAACTTGTGAGCTTTGTGAATGATGTAGTTCCTTTGAACTGAAAAGTGACTGCCCTTACCAGAAAGGAATTCTTGCTTGTAGTAAGACACAGAGCCTGGGATTTAATTCCATTTCTGAAGGGAAACACACAGCATAGTTCTCATCCATGGATCACACTCTGCTTTAGAGCGAGAAGCACACTCTAGCTTTCTAGAGTCTCTAATACAGCAGGAAATCTGAGTGTGCCCAGAACAAAAGAACGGTGTTTCCTACACATATGGACCATATGTAGTCCAAATCTGCTTCTGAAACTGATACAAATCACTGACCCTCTAACATCCAATGCTTGTCAGTTGAGATGAGAAACGTGTGAGCTTCGTGAACGATGTAGTTTCTTTGAGCAGAAAAGTGACTGCCCTTACCTTAATTGAAGTCTTGCTTGTAGGAAGACTCAGAGCCTGGGATTTAACACCATTTCTGAAATAAAACACACAGCAGTGTACTCATCGATTGATCACACTCTGCTTTAGAACAAGAAGCACGCTCTTGCTTTCTAGACTCTCCAAGACAGCAGATAACGTGAGTGTGCTGAGAACAAAAGAACGGTGTTTCCTACACATACGGACCATATCTTGTCCAACTCTGCTTCTGAAACTGATAAAAAGCACTGGTCCTCTAAAATCTAATGCTTGTCAGTTAAGATGAGAAACGTGTGAGCTTCGTGAACGATGTAGTTCGTTTGAACTGAAAAGTGACTGCCCTTAACTGAAACGAAGTCTTGCTTGTAGGAGACTCTGGGCCTGGGATTTAACTCCATTTCTGAAGTGAAACACACAGCATAGTTTTCATCCATTGATCACACTCAGCTTTAGAACAAGAAGCACGGTCTTGCTTTCTAGAATCTCTAAGACAGCAGGAAACGTGAGTTTGCTGAGAACAAAAGAACGGTGTTTCCTACACATACGGACCATATCTAGTCCAACTCTGCTTCTGAAACTGATACAAAGCACTGGTCCTCTACCATCCAATGCTTGTCTGTCAAGATGAGAAACGTGTGAGCTCCGTGAAAGATGTAGTTCGTTTGAGCTGAAAAGTGACTGCCCTTACCTGAAACGAAGTCTTGCTTGTAGGAAGACATAGAGCCTGGCATTTAACTACTATTCTGAAGGGAAACACACAGCATAGTTTTCATCCATTGATCACACTCTGCTTTAGAACAAGAAGCACGCTCTTGCTTTCTAGAATCTCTAAGACAGCAGGAAACGTGAGTTTGCTGAGAACAAAAGAACGGTGTTTCCTACACATACGGACCATATCTAGTCCAACTCTGCTTCTGAAACTGATACAAAGCACTGGTCCTCTACGATCCAATGCTTGTCTGTTAAGATGAGAAACGTGTGAGCTCCGTGAAAGATGTAGTTCCTTTGAGCTGAAAAGTGACTGCCCTTACCTGAAACGAAGTCTTGATTGTAGGGAGACTCAGAGCGTGGGATTTAACTCCATTTCTGAAGGGAAACACACAGCATAGTTCTCATCCATGGATCACACTCTGCTTTAGAACAAGAAGCACGCTCTTGCTTTCTAGAGTCTCTAAGAGAGCAGGAAACGTGAGTGTGCTGAGAACAAAAGAACGGTGTTTCCTACACATACAGACCATATCTAGTCCAACTCTTCTTCTGAAACTGATAGAATGCACTGGTCCTCTAACATCCAATGCTATCATTTAAGGTGAGAAACTTGTGAGCTTTGTGAATGATGTAGTTCCTTTGAACTGAAAAGTGACTGCCCTTACCAGAAACGAATTCTTGCTTGTAGTAAGACACAGAGCCAGGGATTTAATTCCATTTATGAAGGGAAACACACAGCATAGTTCTCATCCATGGATCACACTCTGCTTTAGAGCGAGAAGCACACTCTAGCTTTCTAGAGTCTCTAATACAGCAGGAAATCTGAGTGTGCCCAGAACAAAAGAACGGTGTTTCCTACACATATGGACCATATGTAGTCCAAATCTGCTTCTGAAACTGATACAAATCACTGACCCTCTAACATCCAATGCTTGTCAGTTGAGATGAGAAACGTGTGAGCTTCGTGAACGATGTAGTTCTTTTGAGAAGAAAAGTGACTGCCCTTACCTGACTTGATGTCTTGCTTGTAGGAAGACTCGGAGCCTGGGATTTAACTCCATTTCTGAAGTAAAACACACAGCAGTGTAATCATCCATTGATCACACTCTGCTTTAGAATAAGAAGCACGCTCTTGCTGTCTAGACTCTCTAAGACAGCAGGAAACGTGAGTGGGCTGAGAACAAAAGAACGGTGTTTCCTACACATACGGACATTATATAGTCCAACTCTGCTTCTGAAACTGATAAAAAGCACTGGTCCTCTAAAATCTAATGCTTGTCTGTTAAGAGGAGAAACGTGTGAGCTCCGTGAACGATGTAGTGCGTTTGAGCTGAAAAGTGACTGCCCTTACCTGAAACGAAGTCTTGCCTGTAGGAAGACACAGAGCCTGGGATTTAACTCCATTTCTGAAGGGAAACACCTAGCATAGTTTTCATCCATGGATCACATCTGCTTTAGAGCAAGAAGTACGCTCTTGCTTTCTAGATTCTCCAATACAGCAGGAAATCTGAGTGTGCCCAGAACAAAAGAACGGTGTTTCCTACACATACGGACTATATGTAGTCCAAATCTTCTTCTGAAACTGATACAATGCACTGGTCCTCTAACATCCAATTCTTGACAGTTAAGATGAAAAACGTGTGAGCTTTGTGAACAATGTAGTTCCTTTGAGCAGAAAAGTGACTGCCCTTTCCTGAAACGAAGTCTTGCCTGTAGGAAGACACAGAGCCTGGGATTTAACTCCATTTCTGAAGGGAAACACCCAGCATAGTTTTCATCCATTGATCACACTCTGCTTTAGAACAAGAAGCACGCTCTTGCTTTCTAGAGTCTGTAAGACAGCAGGAAACGTGAGTGTGCTGAGAACAAAAGAACAGTGTTTCCTACACATACAGACTATATGTAGTCCAACTCTGCTTCTGAAACTGGTACAAAGCAGTGGTCCTCTAACATCCAATGCTTGTCTGTTTATATGAGAAACGTATGAGCTCCGTGAACGATGTAGTTCCTTTGAGCTGAAAAGTGACTGCCCTTACCTGAAACGAAGTCTTGCTTGTAGGAAGACACAGAGCCTGGGATTTAACTCCATTTCTGAAGGGAAACACACAGCATAGTTCTCTTCCATGGATCACACTCTGCTTTAGAGCGAGAAGCACACTCTAGCTTTCTAGAGTCTCTGTAACAACAGGAAATCTGAGTGTGCCCAGAACAAAAGAACGGTGTTTCCTACACATATGGAACATATGTAGTCCAAATCTGCTTCTGAAACTGATACAAATCACTGACCCTCTAACATCCAATGCTTGTCAGTTGAGATGAGAAACGTGTGAGCTTCGTGAACGATGTAGTTTGTTTGAGAAGAAAAGTCACTGCCCTTACCTGAAATGATGTCTTGCTTGTAGGAAGACTCGGAGCCTGGGATTTAACTCCATTTCTGAAGTAAAACACACAGCAGTGTAATCATCCATTCATCACACTCTGCTTTAGAATAAGAAGCACGCTCTTGCTTTCTAGACTCTCTAAGACAGCAGGGAACGTGAGTGGGCTGAGAACAAAAGAACGGTGTTTCCTACACATACGGACATTATATAGTCCAACTCTGCTTCTGAAACTGATAAAAAGCAATGGTCCTCTAAAATCTAATGCTTGTCTGTTAAGAGGAGAAACGTGTGAGCTTCGTGAACGATGTAGTTCGTTTGAGCTGAAAAGTGACTGCCCTTACCTAAAACGAAGTCTTGCCTGTAGGAAGACACAGAGCCTGGGATTTAAGTCCATTTCTGAAGGGAAACACCTAGCATAGGTTTCATCCATGGATCACATTCTGCTTTAGAGCAAGAAGCATGCTCTTGCTTTCTAGATTCTCCAATACAGCAGGAAATCTGAGTGTGCCCAGAACAAAAGAACGGTGTTTCCTACACATACGGACTATATGTAGTCCAAATCTTCTTCTGAAACTGATACAATGCACTGGTCCTCTAACATCCAATTCTTGACAGTTAAGATGAAAAACGTGTGAGCTTCGTGAACGATGTAGTTCCTTTGAGCAGAAAAGTGACTGCCCTTTCCTGAAACGAAGTCTTGCCTGTAAGAAGACACAGAGCCTGGGATTTAACTCCATTTCTGACGGGAAACACCCAGCATAGTTTTCATCCATTGATCACACTCTGCTTTAGAACAAGAAGCACGCTCTTGCTTTCTAGAGTCTCTAAGACAGCAGGAAACGTGAGTGTGCTGAGAACAAAAGAACAGTGTTTCCTACACATACAGACCATATCTAGTCCAACTCTGCTTCTGAAACTGGTACAAAGCACTGGTCCTCTAACATCCAATGCTTGTCTGTTTAGATGAGAAACGTGTGAGGTACGTGAACGATGTAGTTCGTTTGAGCTGAAAAGTGACTGCCCTTACCTGAAATGAAGTCTTGCTTGTAGGAAGAAACAGAGCCTGGGATTTAACTCCATTTCTGAAGGAAAACACACCGCATAGTTCTCATCCATGGATCACAATCTGTTTTAGAGCAAGAAGCACGCCCTTGCTTTCTAGATTCTCTAATACAGCAGGAAATCTGAGTGTGCCCAGAACAAAGAACCGTGTTTCCTACACATACGGACCATATCTAGTCCAACTCTTCTTCTGAAACTGATACAAAGCACTGGTCCTTTAACACCCAATGCTTGTCAGTTAAGATGAGAAACGTGTGAGCTTCGTGAAAGATGTAGTTCGTTTGAGCTGAAAAGTGACTGCCCTTACCTGAAACGAAGTCTTGCTTGTAGGAAGACATAGAGCCTGGCATTTAACTACTTTTCTGAAGGGAAACACACAGCATAGTTTTCATCCATGGATCACACTCTGCTTTAGAGCGAGAAGCACGCTCTTGCTTTCTAAAGTCTCTACAACAGCAGGAAATGTGAGTGTGCTGAGAACAAAAGAACGGTGTTTCCTAAACATACGGACCATATCTAGTCCAAGGCTGCTTCTGAAACAGATACAAAGCACTGGTACTCTAACATCCAATGCTTGTCAGTTAAGATGAGAAACGTGTGAGCTCAGTGAACGATGTAGTTCCTTTGAACGGAAAAGTGACTGCCCTTACCTGAAACGACGTCTTGCTTGTAGGGAGACTCATAGCCTGGGATTTAACTCCATTTCTGAAGGGAAACACACAGCATAGTTCTCATCCATGGATCACAGTCTGCTTTAGAGCGAGAAGCACGCTCTTGCTTTCTAGATTCTCTAAGACAGCAGGAATCGTGAGTGTGCTGAGAACAAAAGAACGGTGTTTCCTACACATACGGACCATATCTAGTCCAACTCTTCTTCTGAAACTGATAGAATGCACTGGTCCTCTAACATCCAATGCTTGACATTTAAGATGAGAAACGTGTGAGCTTTGTGAATGATGTAGTTCCTTTGAACTGTAAAGTGAGTGCCCTTACCTGAAACGAATTCTTGCTTGTAGTAAGACACAGAGCCTGGGATTTAAGTCCATTTCTGAAGGGAAACACACAGCATAGTTCTCATCCATGGATCACACTCTGTTTTAGAGCGAGAAGCACACTCTAGCTTTCTAGAGTCAAAATACAGCAGGAAATCTGAGTGTGCCCAGAACAAAAGAACGGTGTTTCCTACACATATGGACCATATGTAGTCCAACGCTGCTTCTGAAACTGATACAAAGCACTGGTCCTCTACCATCCAATGCTTGTCTGTCAAGATGAGAAACGTGTGAGCTCCGTGAAAGATGTAGTTCGTTTGAGCTGAAAAGTGACTGCCCTTACCTGAAACGAAGTCTTGCTTGTAGGAAGACATAGAGCCTGGCATTTAACTACTATTCTGAAGGGAAACACACAGCATAGTTTTCATCCATTGATCACACTCTGCTTTAGAACAAGAAGCACGCTCTTGCTTTCTAGAATCTCTAAGACAGCAGGAAACGTGAGTTTGCTGAGAACAAAAGAACGGTGTTTCCTACACATACGGACCATATCTAGTCCAACTCTGCTTCTGAAACTGATACAAAGCACTGGTCCTCTATGATCCAATGCTTGTCTGTTAAGATGAGAAAGGTGTGAGCTCCGTGAAAGATGTAGTTCCTTTGAGCTGAAAAGTGACTGCCCTTACCTGAAACGAAGTCTTGATTGTAGGGAGACTCAGAGCGTGGGATTTAACTCCATTTCTGAAGGGAAACACACAGCATAGTTCTCATCCATGGATCACACTCTGCTTTAGAACAAGAAGCACGCTCTTGCTTTCTAGAGTCTCTAAGAGAGCAGGAAACGTGAGTGTGCTGAGAACAAAAGAACGGTGTTTCCTACACATACAGACCATATCTAGTCCAACTCTTCTTCTGAAACTGATAGAATGCACTGGTCCTCTAACATCCAATGCTATCATTTAAGGTGAGAAACTTGTGAGCTTTGTGAATGATGTAGTTCCTTTGAACTGAAAAGTGACTGCCCTTACCAGAAACGAATTCTTGCTTGTAGTAAGACACAGAGCCAGGGATTTAATTCCATTTATGAAGGGAAACACACAGCATAGTTCTCATCCATGGATCACACTCTGCTTTAGAGCGAGAAGCACACTCTAGCTTTCTAGAGTCTCTAATACAGCAGGAAATCTGAGTGTGCCCAGAACAAAAGAACGGTGTTTCCTACACATATGGACCATATGTAGTCCAAATCTGCTTCTGAAACTGATACAAATCACTGACCCTCTAACATCCAATGCTTGTCAGTTGAGATGAGAAACGTGTGAGCTTCGTGAACGATGTAGTTCTTTTGAGAAGAAAAGTGACTGCCCTTACCTGACTTGATGTCTTGCTTGTAGGAAGACTCGGAGCCTGGGATTTAACTCCATTTCTGAAGTAAAACACACAGCAGTGTAATCATCCATTGATCACACTCTGCTTTAGAATAGGAAGCACGCTCTTGCTGTCTAGACTCTCTAAGACAGCAGGAAACGTGAGTGGGCTGAGAACAAAAGAACGGTGTTTCCTACACATACGGACATTATATAGTCCAACTCTGCTTCTGAAACTGATAAAAAGCACTGGTCCTCTAAAATCTAATGCTTGTCTGTTAAGAGGAGAAACGTGTGAGCTCCGTGAACGATGTAGTGCGTTTGAGCTGAAAAGTGACTGCCCTTACCTGAAACGAAGTCTTGCCTGTAGGAAGACACAGAGCCTGGGATTTAACTCCATTTCTGAAGGGAAACACCTAGCATAGTTTTCATCCATTGATCACATCTGCTTTAGAGCAAGAAGTACGCTCTTGCTTTCTAGATTCTCCAATACAGCAGGAAATCTGAGTGTGCCCAGAACAAAAGAACGGTGTTTCCTACACATACGGACTATATGTAGTCCAAATCTTCTTCTGAAACTGATACAATGCACTGGTCCTCTAACATCCAATTCTTGACAGTTAAGATGAAAAACATGTGAGCTTCGTGAACAATGTAGTTCCTTTGAGCAGAAAAGTGACTGCCCTTTCCTGAAACGAAGTCTTGCCTGTAGGAAGACACAGAGCCTGGGATTTAACTCCATTTCTGAAGGGAAACACCCAGCATAGTTTTCATCCATTGATCACACTCTGCTTTAGAACAAGAAGCACGCTCTTGCTTTCTAGAGTCTGTAAGACAGCAGGAAACGTGAGTGTGCTGAGAACAAAAGAACAGTGTTTCCTACACATACAGACTATATGTAGTCCAACTCTGCTTCTGAAACTGGTACAAAGCAGTGGTCCTCTAACATCCAATGCTTGTCTGTTTAGATGAGAAACGTATGAGCTCCGTGAACGATGTAGTTCCTTTGAGCTGAAAAGTGACTGCCCTTACCTGAAACGAAGTCTTGCTTGTAGGAAGACACAGAGCCTGGGATTTAACTCCATTTCTGAAGGGAAACACACAGCATAGTTCTCTTCCATGGATCACACTCTGCTTTAGAGCGAGAAGCACACTCTAGCTTTCTAGAGTCTCTATAACAACAGGAAATCTGAGTGTGCCCAGAACAAAAGAACGGTGTTTCCTACACATATGGAACATATGTAGTCCAAATCTGCTTCTGAAACTGATACAAATCACTGACCCTCTAACATCCAATGCTTGTCAGTTGAGATGAGAAACGTGTGAGCTTCGTGAACGATGTAGTTCGTTTGAGAAGAAAAGTCACCCCCCTTACCTGAAATGATGTCTTGCTTGTAGGAAGACTCGGAGCCTGGGATTTAACTCCATTTCTGAAGTAAAACACACAGCAGTGTAATCATCCATTCATCACACTCTGCTTTAGAATAAGAAGCACGCTCTTGCTTTCTAGACTCTCTAAGACAGCAGGGAACGTGAGTGGGCTGAGAACAAAAGAACGGTGTTTCCTACACATACGGACATTATATAGTCCAACTCTGCTTCTGAAACTGATAAAAAGCAATGGTCCTCTAAAATCTAATGCTTGTCTGTTAAGAGGAGAAACGTGTGAGCTTCGTGAACGATGTAGTTCGTTTGAGCTGAAAAGTGACTGCCCTTACCTGAAACGAAGTCTTGCCTGTAGGAAGACACAGAGCCTGGGATTTAAGTCCATTTCTGAAGGGAAACACCTAGCATAGGTTTCATCCATGGATCACATTCTGCTTTAGAGCAAGAAGCATGCTCTTGCTTTCTAGATTCTCCAATACAGCAGGAAATCTGAGTGTGCCCAGAACAAAAGAACGGTGTTTCCTAAACATACGGACTATATGTAGTCCAAATCTTCTTCTGAAACTGATACAATGCACTGGTCCTCTAACATCCAATTCTTGACAGTTAAGATGAAAAACGTGTGAGCTTCGTGAACGATGTAGTTCCTTTGAGCAGAAAAGTGACTGCCCTTTCCTGAAACGAAGTCTTGCGTGTAGGAAGACACAGAGCCTGGGATTTAACTCCATTTCTGACGGGAAACACCCAGCATAGTTTTCATCCATTGATCACACTCTGCTTTAGAACAAGAAGCACGCTCTTGCTTTCTAGAGTCTCTAAGACAGCAGGAAACGTGAGTGTGCTGAGAACAAAAGAACAGTGTTTCCTACACATACAGACCATATCTAGTCCAACTCTGCTTCTGAAACTGGTACAAAGCACTGGTCCTCTAACATCCAATGCTTGTCTGTTTAGATGAGAAACGTGTGAGGTACGTGAACGATGTAGTTCGTTTGAGCTGAAAAGTGACTGCCCTTACCTGAAATGAAGTCTTGCTTGTAGGAAGAAACAGAGCCTGGGATTTAACTCCATTTCTGAAGGGAAACACACAGCATAGTTCTCATCCATGGATCACAGTCTGCTTTAGAGCGAGAAGCACGCTCTTGCTTTCTAGAGTCTCTAAGAGAGCAGGAAACGTGAGTGTGCTGAGAACAAAAGAACGGTGTTTCCTACACATACGGACAATATCTAGTCCAACACTTCTTCTGAAATTGATAGAATGCACTGGTCCTCTAACATCCAATGCTTGTCATTTAAGGTGAGAAACTTGTGAGCTTTGGGACTGATGTAGTTCCTTTGAACTGAAAAGTGACTGCCATTACCAGAAACGAATTCTTGCTTGTAGTAAGAAACAGAGCCTGGGATTTAAGTCCATTTCTGAAGGGAAACACACAGCATAGTTTTCATCCATGGATCACACTCTGCTTTAGAGCGAGAAGCACACTCTAGCTTTCTAGAATCTAATATACAGCAGGAAATCTGAGTGTGCCCAGAACAAAAGAACGGTGTTTCCTACACATATGGACCATATGTAGTCCAAATCTGCTTCTGAAACTGATACAAAGCACTGGTCCTCTAACATCCAATGCTTGCCTGTTAAGATGAGAAACGTGTGAGCTTTGTGAATGATGTAGTTCCTTTGAACTGAAAAGTGACTGCCCTTACCTGAAACAAATTCTTGCTTGTAGTAAGACACAGAGCCTGGGATTTAAGTCCATTTCTGAAGGGAAACACACAGCATAGTTCTCATCCATGGATCCCACTCTGCTTTAGAGCGAGAAGCACACTCTAGCTTTCGAGAGTCTCCAATACAGCAGGAAACGTGAGTGCGCTGAGAACAAAAGAACGGTGTTTCCTACACATATGGACCATATCTAGTCCAACTCTTCTTCTGAAACTGATAGAATGCACTGGTCCTCTAACATCCCATGCTTGTCAGTTGAGATGAGAAACGTGTGAGCTTCGTGAACAATGTAGTTCTTTTGAGAAGAAAAGTGACTGCCCTTACCTGAATTGATGTCTTGCTTGTAGGAAGACTCGGAGCCTGGGATTTAACTCCATTTTTGAAGTAAAACACACAGCAGTGTAATCATCCATTGATCACACTCTGCTTTAGAGCAAGAAGCACGCTCTTTCTTTCTAGATTCTCCAATAGAGCAGGAAATCTGAGTGTGCCCAAAACAAAAGAACTGTGTTTCCTACACATACGGACTATATGTAGTCCAAATCTTCTTCTGAAACTGATACAATGCACTGGTCCTCTAACATCCAATTCTTGACAGTTAAGATGAAAAACGTGTGAGCTTCGTGAACGATGTAGTTCCTTTGAGCAGAAAAGTGACTGCCCTTTCCTGAAACGAAGTCTTGCCTGTAGGAAGACACAGCACCTGGGATTTAACTCCATTTCTGACGGGAAACACCCAGCATAGTTTTCATCCATTGATCACACTCTGCTTTAGAACAAGAAGCACGCTCTTGCTTTCTAGAGTCTCTAAGACAGCAGGAAACGTGAGTGTGCTGAGAACAAAAGAACAGTGTTTCCTACACATACAGACCATATCTAGTCCAACTCTGCTTCTGAAACTGGTACAAAGCACTGGTCCTCTAACATCCAATGCTTGTCTGTTTAGATGAGAAACGTGTGAGGTACGTGAACGATGTAGTTCGTTTGAGCTGAAAAGTGACTGCCCTTACCTGAAACGAAGTCTTGCTTGCAGGAAGAAACAGAGCCTGGGATTTAACTCCATTTCTGAAGGGAAACACACAGCATAGTTCTCATCCATGGATCACAATCAGTTTTAGAGCAAGAAGCACGCTCTTGCTTTCCAGATTCTCTAATACAGCAGGAAATCTGAGTATGCCCAGAACAAAGAACCGTGTTTCCTACACATACGGACCATATCTAGTCCAACTCTTCTTCTGAAACTGATACAAAGCACTGGTCCTTTAACACCCAATGCTTGTCAGTTAAGATGAGAAACGTGTGAGCTTCGTGAACGATGTAGTTCGTTTGAGCAGAAAAGGGACTGCCCTTACCTTAATTGAAGTCTTGCTTGTAGGAAGACTCAGGCCTGGGATTTAACTCCATTTCTGAAATAAAACACAAAGCAGTGTAATCATCCATTGATCACACTCTGCTTTAGAACAAGAAGCACGCTCTTGCTTTCTAGACTCTCCAAGACAGCAGATAACGTGAGTGTGCTGAGAACAAAAGAACGGTGTTTGCTACACATACGGACATTATATAGTCCAACTCTGCTTCTGAAACTGATAAAAAGCACTGGTCCTCTAAAATCTAATGCTTGTCGGTTAAGATGAGAAACGTGTGAGCTTCGTGAACGATGTAGTTCGTTTGAGCTGAAAAGTGACTGCCCTTACCTGAAATGAAGTCTTGCTTGTAGGAAGACTCAGAGTCTGGGATTTAACTCCATTTCTGAAGTGAAACACAGAGCATAGTTCTCATCCATTGATCACACTCTGCTTTAGAACAAGAAGCACACTCTTGCTTTCTAGAATCTCTAAGACAGCAGGAAACGTGAGTTTGCTGAGAACAAAAGAACGGTGTTTCCTACACATAAGGACCATATCTAGTCCAACTCTGCTTCTGAAACTGATACAAAGCACTGGTCCTCTACGATCCAATGCTTGTCTGTTAAGATGAGAAACGTGTGAGCTCCGTGAAAGATGTAGTTCCTTTGAGCTGAAAAGTGACTGCCCTTACCCCAAACGAAGTCTTGCTTGTAGGGAGACTCAGAGCCTGGGATTTAACTCCATTTCTGAAGGGAAACACACAGCAGAGTTCTCATCCTTGGAATACACTCTGCTTTAGAGCGAGAAGCACGCTCTGGCTTTCTAGAGTCTCTAAGAGAGCAGGAAACGTGAGTGTGCTGAGAACAAAAGAACGGTGTTTCCTACACATACGGACCATATCTAGTCCAACTCTTCTTCTGAAACTGATAGAATGCACTGGTCCTCTAAAATCCAATGCTTGTCATTTAAGGTGAGAAACGTGTGAGCTTTGTGAATGATGTAGTTCCTTTGAACTGAAAAGTGACTGCCCTTACCTGAAACGAATTCTTGCTTGTAGTAAGACACAGAGCCTGGGATTTAAGTCCATTTCTGAAGGGAAACACACAGCATAGTTCTCATCCATGGATCCCACTCTGCTTTAGAGCGAGAAGCACACTCTAGCTTTCTAGAGTCTCTAATACAGCAGGAAATCTGAGTGTGCCCAGAACAAAAGAACGGTGTTTCCTACACATATGGACCATATGTAGTCCAACGCTGCTTCTGAAACTGATACAAAGCACTGGTCCTCTACCATCCAATGCTTGTCTGTCAAGATGAGAAACGTGTGAGCTCCGTGAAAGATGTAGTTCATTTGAGCTGAAAAGTGACTGCCCTTACCTGAAACGAAGTCTTGCTTGTAGGAAGACATAGAGCCTGGCATTTAACTACTTTTCTGAAGGGAAACACACAGCATAGTTTTCATCCATGGATCACACTCTGCTTTAGAGCGAGAAGCACGCTCTTGCTTTCTAAAGTCTCTACAACAGCAGGAAACGTGAGTGTGCTGAGAAAAAAAAAAGGTGTTTCCTAAACATACAGACCATATCTAGTCCAACGCTGCTTCTGAAACAGATACAAAGCACTGGTACTCTAACATCCAATGCTTGTCAGTTAAGATGAGAAACGTGTGAGCTCAGTGAATGATGTAGTTCCTTTGAACAGAAAAGTGACTGCCCTTACCTGAAACAACGTCTTGCTTGTAGGGAGACTCAGAGCCTGGGATTTAACTCCATTTCTGAAGGGAAACACACAGCATAGTTCTCATCCATGGATCACAGTCTGCTTTAGAGCGAGAAGCACGCTCTTGCTTTCTAGATTCTCTAAGACAGCAGGAATCGTGAGTGTGCTGAGAACAAAAGAACGGTGTTTCCTACACATACGGACCATATCTAGTCCAACTCTTCTTCTGAAACTGATAGAATGCACTGGTCCTCTAACATCCAATGCTTGACATTTAAGATGAGAAACGTGTGAGCTGTGTGAATGATGTAGTTCCTTTGAACTGTAAAGTGAGTGCCCTTACCTGAAACGAATTCTTGCTTGTAGTAAGACACAGAGCCTGGGATTTAAGTCCATTTCTGAAGGGAAACACACAGCATAGTTCTCATCCATGGATCACACTCTGTTTTAGAGCGAGAAGCACACTCTAGCTTTCTAGAGTCTCTAATACAGCAGGAAATCTGAGTGTGCCCAGAACAAAAGAACGGTGTTTCCTACACATATGGACCATATGTAGTCCAAATCTGCTTCTGAAACTGATACAAATCACTGACCCTCTAACATCCAATGCTTGTCTGTTGAGATGAGAAACGTGTGAGCTTCGTGAACGATGTAGTTCTTTTGAGAAGAAAAGTGACTGCCCTTACCTGAATTGATGTCTTGCTTGTAGGAAGACTCGGAGCCTGGGATTTAACTCCATTTTTGAAGTAAAACACACAGCAGTGTAATCATCCATTGATCACACTCTGCTTTAGAATAAGAAGCACGCTCTTGCTTTCAAGACTCTCTAAGACAGCAGGAAACGTGAGTGGGCTGAGAACAAAAGAACAGTGTTTCCTACACATACAGACCATATCTAGTCCAACTCTGCTTCTGAAACTGGTACAAAGCACTGGTCCTCTAACATCCAATGCTTGTCTGTTTAGATGCAAAACGTGTGAACTTTGTGAATGATGTAGTTCCTTTGAACTGAAAAGTGACTGCCCTTACCTGAAACGAATTCTTGCTTGTAGTAAGACACAGAGCCTGGGATTTAATTCCATTTCTGAAGGGAAACACACAGCATAGTTCTCATCCATGGATCCCACTCTGCTTTAGAGCGAGAAGCACACTCTAGCTTTCTAGAGTCTCTAATACAGCAGGAAATCTGAGTGTGCCCAGAACAAAAGAACGGTGTTTCCTACACATACGGACCATATGTAGTCCAACGCTGCTTCTGAAACTGATACAAAGCACTGGTCCTCTACCATCCAATGCTTGTCTGTCAAGATGAGAAACGTGTGAGCTCCGTGAAAGATGTAGTTCGTTTGAGCTGAAAAGTGACTGCCCTTACCTGAAACGAAGTCTTGCTTGTAGGAAGACATAGAGCCTGGCATTTAACTACTTTTCTGAAGGGAAACACACAGCATAGTTTTCATCCATGGATCACACTCTGCTTTAGAGCGAGAAGCACGCTCTTGCTTTCTAAAGTCTCTACAACAGCAGGAAACGTGAGTGTGCTGAGAACAAAAGAACGGTGTTTCCTAAACATACGGACCATATCTAGTCCAACTCTTCTTCTGAAACTGGTAGAATGCACTGGTCCTCTAACCTCCCATGCTTGTCAGTTGAGATGGAAACGTGTGAGCTTCGTGAACGATGTAGTTCTTTTGAGAAGAAAAGTGACTGCCCTTACCTGAATTGATGTCTTGCTTGTAGGAAGACTCGGAGCCTGGGATTTAACTCCATTTTTGAAGTAAAACACACAGCAGTGCAATCATCCATTGATCACACTCTGCTTTAGAATAAGAAGCACGCTCTTGCTTTCAAGACTCTCTAAGACAGCAGGAAACGTGAGTGGGCTGAGATCAAATAACGGTGTTTCCTACACATACGGACATTATATAGTCCAACTCTGCTTCTGAAACTGATAAAAAGCACTGGTCCTCTAAAATCTAATGCTTGCCTGTTAAGAGGAGAAACGTGTGAGCTTCGTGAACGATGTAGTTCCTTTGAGCTGAAAAGTGACTGCCCTTACCTGAAACGAAGTCTTGCCTGTAGGAAGACACAGAGCCTGGGATTTAACTCCATTTCTGAAAGGAAACACCTAGCATAGCTTTCATCCATGGATCACATTCTGCTTTAGAGCAAGAAGCACGCTCTTGCTTTCTAGGTTCTCCAATAGAGCAGGAAATCTGAGTGTGCCCAAAACAAAAGAACTGTGTTTCCTACACATACGGACTATATTTAGTCCAAATCTTCTTCTGAAACTGATACAATGCACTGGTCCTCTAACATCCAATTCTTGACAGTTAAGATGAAAAACGTGTGAGCTTCTTGAACGATGTAGTTCCTTTGAGCAGAAAAGTGACTGCCCTTACCTGAAACGAAGTCTTGCCTGTAGGAAGACACAGAGCCTGGGATTTAACTCCATTTCTGAAGGGAAACACACAGCATAGTTCTCATCCATGGATCACAATCTGCTTTAGAGCAAGAAGCACGCTCTTGCTTTCTAGAGTCTCTAATACAGCAGGAAATCTGAGTATGCCCAGAACAAAAGAACCGTGTTTCCTACACATACGGACCATATCTAGTCCAACTCTTCTTCTGAAACTGATACAAAGCACTGGTATTTTAACACCCAATGCTTGTCAGTTAAGATGAGAAACGTGTGAGCTTCGTGAACGATGTACTTCGTTTGAGCAGAAAAGTGACTGCCCTTACCTTAATTGAAGTCTTGCTTGTAGGAAGACTCAGAGCCTGGGATTTAACTCCATTTCTGAAATAAAACACAAAGCAGTGTAATCATCCATTGATCACCCTCTGCTTTAGAACAAGAAGCACGCTCTTGCTTTCTAGACTCTCCAAGACAGCAGATAACGTGAGTGTGCTGAGAACAAAAGAACGGTGTTTCCTACACATACGGACATTATATAGTCCAACTCTGCTTCTGAAACTGATAAAAAGCACTGGTCCTCTAAAATCTAATGCTTGTCGGTTAAGATGAGAAACGTGTGAGCTTCGTGAACGATGTAGTTCGTTTGAGCTGAAAAGTGACTGCCCTTACCTGAAACGAAGTCTTGCTTGTAGGAAGACTCAGAGTCTGGGATTTAACTCCATTTCTGAAGTGAAACACACAGCATAGTTCTCATCCATTGATCACACTCTGCTTTAGAACAAGAAGCACGCTCTTGCTTTCTAGAATCTCTAAGACAGCAGGAAACTTGAGTTTGCTGAGAACAAAAGAACGGTGTTTCCTACACATACGGACCATATCTAGTCCAACTCTGCTTCTGAAACTGATACAAAGCAGTGGTCCTCTAACATTCAATGATTGTCTGTTAAGATGAGATACATGTGAGCTCCGTGAAAGATGTAGTTCCTTTGAGCAGAAAAGTGACTGCCCTTACCTGAAATGAAGTCTTGCTTGTTGGAAGACATAGAGCCTGGGATTTAACTCCATTTCTGAAGGGAAACACACAGCATAGTTCTCATCCATGGATCACAGTCTGCTTTAGAGCGAGAAGCACGCTCTTGCTTTCTAGATTCTCTAAGACAGCAGGAATCGTGAGTGTGCTGAGAACAAAAGAACGGTGTTTCCTACACATACAGACCATATCTAGTCCAACTCTTCTTCTGAAACTGATAGAATGCACTGGTCCTCTAACATCCAATGCTTGACATTTAAGATGAGAAACGTGTGAGCTTTGTGAATGATGTAGTTCCTTTGAACTGTAAAGTGAGTGCCCTTACCTGAAACGAATTCTTGCTTGTAGTAAGACACAGAGCCTGGGATTTAAGTCCATTTCTGAAGGGAAACACACAGCATAGTTCTCATCCATGGATCACACTCTGTTTTAGAGCGAGAAGCACACTCTAGCTTTCTAGAGTCTCTAATACAGCAGGAAATCTGAGTGTGCCCAGAACAAAAGAACGGTGTTTCCTACACATATGGACCATATGTAGTCCAAATCTGCTTCTGAAACTGATACAAATCACTGACCCTCTAACATCCAATGCTTGTCAGTTAAGATGAGAAACGTGTGAGCTTCGTGAACGATGTAGTTCGTTTGAGCTGAAAAGTGACTGCCCTTAACTGAAACGAAGTCTTGCTTGTAGGAAGACTCCGTTCCTGGGATTTAACTCCATTTCTGAAGTGAAACACACAGCATAGTTCTCAACCATTGATCACACTCTGCTTTAGAACAAGAAGCACGCTCTTGCTTTCTAGAATCTCTAAGACAACAGGAAACGTGAGTTTGCTGAGAACAAAAGAACGGTGTTTCCTACACATACGGACCATATCTAGTCCAACTCTGCTTCTGAAACTGATACAAAGCACTGGTCCTCTACGATCCAATGCTTGTCTGTTAAGATGAGAAACGTGTGAGCTCCGTGAAAGATGTAGTTCCTTTGAGCTGAAAAGTGACTGCCCTTACCTGAAACGAAGTCTTGATTGTAGGGAGACTCAGAGCCTGGGATTTAACAACATTTCTGAAGGGAAACACACAGCATAGTTCTCATCCATGGATCACACTCTGCTTTAGAGCGAGAAGCACACTCTAGCTTTCTAGAGTCTCTAATACAGCAGGTAATCTGAGTGTGCCCAGAACAAAAGAACGGTGTTTCCTACACATATGGACCATATGTAGTCCAAATCTGCTTCTGATACTGATACAAATCACTGACCCTCTAACATCCAATGCTTGTCAGTTGAGATGAGAAACGTGTGAGCTTCGTGAACGATGTAGTTCTTTTGAGAAGAAAAGTGACTGCCCTTACCTGACTTGATGTCTTGCTTGTAGGAACACTCGGAGCCTGGGATTTAACTCCATTTCTGAAGTAAAACACACAGCAGTGTAATCATCCATTGATCACACTCTGCTTTAGAATAAGAGCACGCTCTTGCTGTCTAGACTCTCTAAGACAGCAGAAAACGTGAGTGGGCTGAGAACAAAAGAACGGTGTTTCCTACACATACGGACATTATATAGTCCAACTCTGCTTCTGAAACTGATAAAAAGCACTGGTCCTCTAAAATCTAATGCTTGTCTGTTAAGAGGAGAAACGTGTGAGCTCCGTGAACGATGTAGTTCGTTTGAGCTGAAAAGTGACTGCCCTTACCTGAAACGAAGTCTTGCCTGTAGGAAGACACAGAGCCTGGGATTTAACTCCATTTCTGAAGGGAAACACCTAGCATAGTTTTCATCCATGGATCACATTCTGCTTTAGAGCAAGAAGAATGCTCTTGCTTTCTAGATTCTCCAATACAGCAGGAAATCTGAGTGTGCCCAAAACAAAAGAACGGTGTTTCCTACACATATGGACTATATGTAGTCCAAATCTTCTTCTGAAACTGATACAAAGCCCTGGTCCTCTAACATCCAATTCTTGACAGTTAAGATGAAAAAAGTGTGAGCTTCGTGAACGATGTAGTTCCTTTGATCAGAAAAGTGACTGCCCTTTCCTGAAACGAAGTCTTGCCTGTAGGAAGACACAGAGCCTGGGATTTAAGTCCATTTCTGAAGGGAAACACCTAGCATAGGTTTCATCCATGGATCACATTCTGCTTTACAGCAAGAAGCATGCTCTTGCTTTCTAGAGTCTCTAAGAGAGCAGGAAACGTGAGTGTGCTGAGAACAAAAGAACGGTGTTTCCTACACATACGGACCATATCTAGTCCAACTCTTCTTCTGAAACTGATAGAATGCACTGGTCCTCTAACATCCAATGCTTGTCATTTAAGGTGAGAAACTTGTGAGCTTTGTGAATGATGTAGTTCCTTTGAACTGAAAAGTGACTGCCATTACCAGAAACGAATTCTTGCTTGTAGTAAGAAACAGAGCCTGGGATTTAAGTCCATTTCTGAAGGGAAACACACAGCATAGTTCTCATCCATGGATCACACTCTGCTTTAGAGCGAGAAGCACACACTAGCTTTCTAGAGTCTCTAATACAGCAGGAAATCTGAGTGTGCCCAGAACAAAAGAACGGTGTTTCCTACACATATGGACCATATGTAGTCCAACGCTGCTTCTGAAACTGATACAAAGCACTGGTCCTCTACCATCCAATGCTTGTCTGTCAAGATGAGAAACGTGTGAGCTCCGTGAAAGATGTAGTTCGTTTGAGCTGAAAAGTGACAGCCCTTACCTGAAACGAAGTCTTGCTTGTAGGAAGACACAGAGCCTGGGATTTAACTCAATTTCTGAAATAAAACACAAAGCAGTGTAATCATCCATTGATCTCACTCTGCTTTAGAACAAGAAGCACGCTCTTGCTTTCTAGACTCTCCAAGACAGCAGATAACGTGAGTGTGCTGAGAACAAAAGAACGGTGTTTCCTACACATACGGACATTATATAGTCCAACTCTGCTTCTGAAACTGATAAAAAGCACTGGTCCTCTAAAATCTAATGCTTGTCGGTTAAGATGAGAAATGTGTGAGCTTCCTGAATGATGTAGTTCGTTTGAGCTGAAAAGTGACTGCCCTTACCTGAAAGGAAGTCTTGCTTGTAGGAAGACTCAGAGTCTGGGATTTAACTCCATTTCTGAAGTGAAACACACAGCATAGTTCTCATCCATTGATCACACTCTGCTTTAGAACAAGAAGCACGCTCTTGCTTTCTAGAATCTCTAAGACAGCAGGAAACGTGAGTTTGCTGAGAACAAAAGAACGGTGTTTCCTACACATACGGACCATATCTACTCCAACTCTGCTTCTGAAACTGATACAAAGCACTGGTCCTCTACGATCCATGCTTGTCTTTTAAGATGAGAAACGTGTGAGCTCCGTGAGAGATGTAGTTCCTTTGAGCTGAAAAGTGACTGCCCTTACCTGAAACGAAGTCTTGCTTGTAGGGAGACTCAGAGCCTGGGATTTAACTCCATTTCTGAAGGGAAACACACAGCAGAGTTCTCATCCATGGAATACACTCTGCTTTAGAGCGAGAAGCACGCTCTTGCTTTCTAGAGTCTCTAAGAGAGCAGGAAACGTGAGTGTGCTGAGAACAAAAGAACGGTGTTTCCTACACATACGGACAATATCTAGTCCAACACTTCTTCTGAAACTGATAGAATGCACTGGTCCTCTAACATCCAATGCTTGTCATTTAAGGTGAGAAACTTGTGAGCTTTGGGACTGATGTAGTTCCTTTGAACTGAAAAGTGACTGCCATTACCAGAAACGAATTCTTGCTTGTAGTAAGACACAGAGCCTGGGATTTAAGTCCATTTCTGAAGGGAAACACACAGCATAGTTCTCATCCATGGATCACACTCTGTTTTAGAGCGAGAAGCACACTCTAGCTTTCTAGAGTCTCTAATACAGCAGGAAATCTGAGTGTGCCCAGAACAAAAGAACGGTGTTTCCTACACATATGGACCATATGTAGTCCAAATCTGCTTCTGAAACTGATACAAATCACTGACCCTCTAACATCCAATGCTTGTCAGTTAAGATGAGAAACGTGTGAGCTTCGTGAACGATGTAGTTCGTTTGAGCTGAAAAGTGACTGCCCTTAACTGAAACGAAGTCTTGCTTGTAGGAAGACTCCGTTCCTGGGATTTAACTCCATTTCTGAAGTGAAACACACAGCATAGTTCTCAACCATTGATCACACTCTGCTTTAGAACAAGAAGCACGCTCTTGCTTTCTAGAATCTCTAAGACAACAGGAAACGTGAGTTTGCTGAGAACAAAAGAACGGTGTTTCCTACACATACGGACCATATCTAGTCCAACTCTGCTTCTGAAACTGATACAAAGCACTGGTCCTCTACGATCCAATGCTTGTCTGTTAAGATGAGAAACGTGTGAGCTCCGTGAAAGATGTAGTTCCTTTGAGCTGAAAAGTGACTGCCCTTACCTGAAACGAAGTCTTGATTGTAGGGAGACTCAGAGCCTGGGATTTAACAACATTTCTGAAGGGAAACACACAGCATAGTTCTCATCCATGGATCACACTCTGCTTTAGAGCGAGAAGCACACTCTAGCTTTCTAGAGTCTCTAATACAGCAGGTAATCTGAGTGTGCCCAGAACAAAAGAACGGTGTTTCCTACACATATGGACCATATGTAGTCCAAATCTGCTTCTGATACTGATACAAATCACTGACCCTCTAACATCCAATGCTTGTCAGTTGAGATGAGAAACGTGTGAGCTTCGTGAACGATGTAGTTCTTTTGAGAAGAAAAGTGACTGCCCTTACCTGACTTGATGTCTTGCTTGTAGGAACACTCGGAGCCTGGGATTTAACTCCATTTCTGAAGTAAAACACACAGCAGTGTAATCATCCATTGATCACACTCTGCTTTAGAATAAGAGCACGCTCTTGCTGTCTAGACTCTCTAAGACAGCAGAAAACGTGAGTGGGCTGAGAACAAAAGAACGGTGTTTCCTACACATACGGACATTATATAGTCCAACTCTGCTTCTGAAACTGATAAAAAGCACTGGTCCTCTAAAATCTAATGCTTGTCTGTTAAGAGGAGAAACGTGTGAGCTCCGTGAACGATGTAGTTCGTTTGAGCTGAAAAGTGACTGCCCTTACCTGAAACGAAGTCTTGCCATTAGGAAGACACAGAGCCTGGGATTTAACTCCATTTCTGAAGGGAAACACCTAGCATAGTTTTCATCCATGGATCACATTCTGCTTTAGAGCAAGAAGAATGCTCTTGCTTTCTAGATTCTCCAATACAGCAGGAAATCTGAGTGTGCCCAAAACAAAAGAACGGTGTTTCCTACACATATGGACTATATGTAGTCCAAATCTTCTTCTGAAACTGATACAAAGCCCTGGTCCTCTAACATCCAATTCTTGACAGTTAAGATGAAAAAAGTGTGAGCTTCGTGAACGATGTAGTTCCTTTGATCAGAAAAGTGACTGCCCTTTCCTGAAACGAAGTCTTGCCTGTAGGAAGACACAGAGCCTGGGATTTAAGTCCATTTCTGAAGGGAAACACCTAGCATAGGTTTCATCCATGGATCACATTCTGCTTTACAGCAAGAAGCATGCTCTTGCTTTCTAGAGTCTCTAAGAGAGCAGGAAACGTGAGTGTGCTGAGAACAAAAGAACGGTGTTTCCTACACATACGGACCATATCTAGTCCAACTCTTCTTCTGAAACTGATAGAATGCACTGGTCCTCTAACATCCAATGCTTGTCATTTAAGGTGAGAAACTTGTGAGCTTTGTGAATGATGTAGTTCCTTTGAACTGAAAAGTGACTGCCATTACCAGAAACGAATTCTTGCTTGTAGTAAGAAACAGAGCCTGGGATTTAAGTCCATTTCTGAAGGGAAACACACAGCATAGTTCTCATCCATGGATCACACTCTGCTTTAGAGCGAGAAGCACACACTAGCTTTCTAGAGTCTCTAATACAGCAGGAAATCTGAGTGTGCCCAGAACAAAAGAACGGTGTTTCCTACACATATGGACCATATGTAGTCCAACGCTGCTTCTGAAACTGATACAAAGCACTGGTCCTCTACCATCCAATGCTTGTCTGTCAAGATGAGAAACGTGTGAGCTCCGTGAAAGATGTAGTTCGTTTGAGCTGAAAAGTGACAGCCCTTACCTGAAACGAAGTCTTGCTTGTAGGAAGACACAGAGCCTGGGATTTAACTCAATTTCTGAAATAAAACACAAAGCAGTGTAATCATCCATTGATCTCACTCTGCTTTAGAACAAGAAGCACGCTCTTGCTTTCTAGACTCTCCAAGACAGCAGATAACGTGAGTGTGCTGAGAACAAAAGAACGGTGTTTCCTACACATACGGACATTATATAGTCCAACTCTGCTTCTGAAACTGATAAAAAGCACTGGTCCTCTAAAATCTAATGCTTGTCGGTTAAGATGAGAAATGTGTGAGCTTCCTGAATGATGTAGTTCGTTTGAGCTGAAAAGTGACTGCCCTTACCTGAAAGGAAGTCTTGCTTGTAGGAAGACTCAGAGTCTGGGATTTAACTCCATTTCTGAAGTGAAACACACAGCATAGTTCTCATCCATTGATCACACTCTGCTTTAGAACAAGAAGCACGCTCTTGCTTTCTAGAATCTCTAAGACAGCAGGAAACGTGAGTTTGCTGAGAACAAAAGAACGGTGTTTCCTACACATACGGACCATATCTACTCCAACTCTGCTTCTGAAACTGATACAAAGCACTGGTCCTCTACGATCCATGCTTGTCTTTTAAGATGAGAAACGTGTGAGCTCCGTGAGAGATGTAGTTCCTTTGAGCTGAAAAGTGACTGCCCTTACCTGAAACGAAGTCTTGCTTGTAGGGAGACTCAGAGCCTGGGATTTAACTCCATTTCTGAAGGGAAACACACAGCAGAGTTCTCATCCATGGAATACACTCTGCTTTAGAGCGAGAAGCACGCTCTTGCTTTCTAGAGTCTCTAAGAGAGCAGGAAACGTGAGTGTGCTGAGAACAAAAGAACGGTGTTTCCTACACATACGGACAATATCTAGTCCAACACTTCTTCTGAAACTGATAGAATGCACTGGTCCTCTAACATCCAATGCTTGTCATTTAAGGTGAGAAACTTGTGAGCTTTGGGACTGATGTAGTTCCTTTGAACTGAAAAGTGACTGCCATTACCAGAAACGAATTCTTGCTTGTAGTAAGAAACAGAGCCTGGGATTTAAGTCCATTTCTGAAGGGAAACACACAGCATAGTTTTCATCCATGGATCACACTCTGCTTTAGAGCGAGAAGCACACTCTAGCTTTCTAGAATCTCTAATACAGCAGGAAATCTGAGTGTGCCCAGAACAAAAGAACGGTGTTTCCTACACATATGGACCATATGTAGTCCAAATCTGCTTCTGAAACTGATACAAAGCACTGGTCCTCTAACATCCAATGCTTGTCTGTTAAGATGAGAAACGTGTGAGCTTTGTGAATGATGTAGTTCCTTTGAACTGAAAAGTGACTGCCCTTACCTGAAACAAATTCTTGCTTGTAGTAAGACACAGAGCCTGGGATTTAAGTCCATTTCTGAAGGGAAACACACAGCATAGTTCTCATCCATGGATCCCACTCTGCTTTAGAGCGAGAAGCACACTCTAGCTTTCTAGAGTCTCCAATACAGCAGGAAACGTGAGTGCGCTGAGAACAAAAGAACGGTGTTTCCTACACATATGGACCATATCTAGTCCAACTCTTCTTCTGAAACTGATAGAATGCACTGGTCCTCTAACATCCCATGCTTGTCAGTTGAGATGAGAAACGTGTGAGCTTCGTGAACAATGTAGTTCTTTTGAGAAGAAAAGTGACTGCCCTTACCTGAATTGATGTCTTGCTTGTAGGAAGACTCGGAGCCTGGGATTTAACTCCATTTTTGAAGTAAAACACACAGCAGTGTAATCATCCATTGATCACACTCTGCTTTAGAGCAAGAAGCACGCTCTTGCTTTCTAGATTCTCCAATAGAGCAGGAAATCTGAGTGTGCCCAAAACAAAAGAACTGTGTTTCCTACACATACGGACTATATGTAGTCCAAATCTTCTTCTGAAACTGATACAATGCACTGGTCCTCTAACATCCAATTCTTGACAGTTAAGATGAAAAACGTGTGAGCTTCGTGAACGATGTAGTTCCTTTGAGCAGAAAAGTGACTCCCCTTTCCTGAAACGAAGTCTTGCCTGTAGGAAGACACACCACCTGGGATTTAACTCCATTTCTGACGGGAAACACCCAGCATAGTTTTCATCCATTGATCACACTCTGCTTTAGAACAAGAAGCACGCTCTTGCTTTCTAGAGTCTCTAAGACAGCAGGAAACGTGAGTGTGCTGAGAACAAAAGAACAGTGTTTCCTACACATACAGACCATATCTAGTCCAACTCTGCTTCTGAAACTGGTACAAAGCACTGGTCCTCTAACATCCAATGCTTGTCTGTTTAGATGAGAAACGTGTGAGGTACGTGAACGATGTAGTTCGTTTGAGCTGAAAAGTGACTGCCCTTACCTGAAACGAAGTCTTGCTTGCAGGAAGAAACAGAGCCTGGGATTTAACTCCATTTCTGAAGGGAAACACACAGCATAGTTCTCATCCATGGATCACAATCAGTTTTAGAGCAAGAAGCACGCTCTTGCTTTCCAGATTCTCTAATACAGCAGGAAATCTGAGTATGCCCAGAACAAAGAACCGTGTTTCCTACACATACGGACCATATCTAGTCCAACTCTTCTTCTGAAACTGATACAAAGCACTGGTCCTTTAACACCCAATGCTTGTCAGTTAAGATGAGAAACGTGTGAGCTTCGTGAACGATGTAGTTCGTTTGAGCAGAAAAGGGACTGCCCTTACCTTAATTGAAGTCTTGCTTGTAGGAAGACTCAGGCCTGGGATTTAAATCCATTTCTGAAATAAAACACAAAGCAGTGTAATCATCCATTGATCACACTCTGCTTTAGAACAAGAAGCACGCTCTTGCTTTCTAGACTCTCCAAGACAGCAGATAACGTGAGTGTGCTGAGAACAAAAGAACGGTGTTTGCTACACATACGGACATTATATAGTCCAACTCTGCTTCTGAAACTGATAAAAAGCACTGGTCCTCTAAAATCTAATGCTTGTCGGTTAAGATGAGAAACGTGTGAGCTTCGTGAACGATGTAGTTCGTTTGAGCTGAAAAGTGACTGCCCTTACCTGAAATGAAGTCTTGCTTGTAGGAAGACTCAGAGTCTGGGATTTAACTCCATTTCTGAAGTGAAACACAGAGCATAGTTCTCATCCATTGATCACACTCTGCTTTAGAACAAGAAGCACACTCTTGCTTTCTAGAATCTCTAAGACAGCAGGAAACGTGAGTTTGCTGAGAACAAAAGAACGGTGTTTCCTACACATAAGGACCATATCTACTCCAACTCTGCTTCTGAAACTGATACAAAGCACTGGTCCTCTACGATCCAATGCTTGTCTGTTAAGATGAGAAACGTGTGAGCTCCGTGAAAGATGTAGTTCCTTTGAGCTGAAAAGTGACTGCCCTTACCCCAAACGAAGTCTTGCTTGTAGGGAGACTCAGAGCCTGGGATTTAACTCCATTTCTGAAGGGAAACACACAGCAGAGTTCTCATCCATGGAATACACTCTGCTTTAGAGCGAGAAGCACGCTCTGGCTTTCTAGAGTCTCTAAGAGAGCAGGAAACGTGAGTGTGCTGAGAACAAAAGAACGGTGTTTCCTACACATACGGACCATATCTAGTCCAACTCTTCTTCTGAAACTGATAGAATGCACTGGTCCTCTAAAATCCAATGCTTGTCATTTAAGGTGAGAAACGTGTGAGCTTTGTGAATGATGTAGTTCCTTTGAACTGAAAAGTGACTGCCATTACCAGAAACGAATTCTTGCTTGTAGTAAGAAACAGAGCCTGGGATTTAAGTCCATTTCTGAAGGGAAACACACAGCATAGTTTTCATCCATGGATCACACTCTGCTTTAGAGCGAGAAGCACACTCTAGCTTTCTAGAATCTCTAATACAGCAGGAAATCTGAGTGTGCCCAGAACAAAAGAACGGTGTTTCCTACACATATGTACCATATGTAGTCCAAATCTGCTTCTGAAACAGATACAAAGCACTGGTCCTCTAACATCCAATGCTTGTCTGTTAAGATGAGAAACGGGTGAGCTTTGTGAATGATGTAGTTCCTTTGAACTGAAAAGTGACTGCCCTTACCTGAAACAAATTCTTGCTTGTAGTAAGACACAGAGCCTGGGATTTAAGTCCATTTCTGAAGGGAAACACACAGCATAGTTCTCATCCATGGATCCCACTCTGCTTTAGAGCGAGAAGCACACTCTAGCTTTCTAGAGTCTCCAATACAGCAGGAAACGTGAGTGCGCTGAGAACAAAAGAACGGTGTTTCCTACACATATGGACCATATCTAGTCCAACTCTTCTTCTGAAACTGATAGAATGCACTGGTCCTCTAACATCCCATGCTTGTCAGTTGAGATGAGAAACGTGTGAGCTTCGTGAACAATGTAGTTCTTTTGAGAAGAAAAGTGACTGCCCTTACCTGAATTGATGTCTTGCTTGTAGGAAGACTCGGAGCCTGGGATTTAACTCCATTTTTGAAGTAAAACACACAGCAGTGTAATCATCCATTGATCACACTCTGCTTTAGAGCAAGAAGCACGCTCTTGCTTTCTAGATTCTCCAATAGAGCAGGAAATCTGAGTGTGCCCAAAACAAAAGAACTGTGTTTCCTACACATACGGACTATATGTAGTCCAAATCTTCTTCTAAAAATGATACAATGCACTGGTCCTCTAACATCCAATTCTTGACAGTTAAGATGAAAAACGTGTGAGCTTCGTGAACGATGTAGTTCCTTTGAGCAGAAAAGTGACTGCCCTTTCCTGAAACGAAGTCTTGCCTGTAGGAAGACACACCACCTGGGATTTAACTCCATTTCTGACGGGAAACACCCAGCATAGTTTTCATCCATTGATCACACTCTGCTTTAGAACAAGAAGCACGCTCTTGCTTTCTAGAGTCTCTAAGACAGCAGGAAACGTGAGTGTGCTGAGAACAAAAGAACAGTGTTTCCTACACATACAGACCATATCTAGTCCAACTCTGCTTCTGAAACTGGTACAAAGCACTGGTCCTCTAACATCCAATGCTTGTCTGTTTAGATGAGAAACGTGTGAGGTACGTGAACGATGTAGTTCGTTTGAGCTGAAAAGTGACTGCCCTTACCTGAAACGAAGTCTTGCTTGCAGGAAGAAACAGAGCCTGGGATTTAACTCCATTTCTGAAGGGAAACACACAGCATAGTTCTCATCCATGGATCACAATCAGTTTTAGAGCAAGAAGCACGCTCTTGCTTTCCAGATTCTCTAATACAGCAGGAAATCTGAGTATGCCCAGAACAAAGAACCGTGTTTCCTACACATACGGACCATATCTAGTCCAACTCTTCTTCTGAAACTGATACAAAGCACTGGTCCTTTAACACCCAATGCTTGTCAGTTAAGATGAGAAACGTGTGAGCTTCGTGAACGATGTAGTTCGTTTGAGCAGAAAAGGGACTGCCCTTACCTTAATTGAAGTCTTGCTTGTAGGAAGACTCAGGCCTGGGATTTAACTCCATTTCTGAAATAAAACACAAAGCAGTGTAATCATCCATTGATCACACTCTGCTTTAGAACAAGAAGCACGCTCTTGCTTTCTAGACTCTCCAAGACAGCAGATAACGTGAGTGTGCTGAGAACAAAAGAACGGTGTTTGCTACACATACGGACATTATATAGTCCAACTCTGCTTCTGAAACTGATAAAAAGCACTGGTCCTCTAAAATCTAATGCTTGTCGGTTAAGATGAGAAACGTGTGAGCTTCGTGAACGATGTAGTTCGTTTGAGCTGAAAAGTGACTGCCCTTACCTGAAATGAAGTCTTGCTTGTAGGAAGACTCAGAGTCTGGGATTTAACTCCATTTCTGAAGTGAAACACAGAGCATAGTTCTCATCCATTGATCACACTCTGCTTTAGAACAAGAAGCACACTCTTGCTTTCTAGAATCTCTAAGACAGCAGGAAACGTGAGTTTGCTGAGAACAAAAGAACGGTGTTTCCTACACATAAGGACCATATCTACTCCAACTCTGCTTCTGAAACTGATACAAAGCACTGGTCCTCTACGATCCAATGCTTGTCTGTTAAGATGAGAAACGTGTGAGCTCCGTGAAAGATGTAGTTCCTTTGAGCTGAAAAGTGACTGCCCTTACCCCAAACGAAGTCTTGCTTGTAGGGAGACTCAGAGCCTGGGATTTAACTCCATTTCTGAAGGGAAACACACAGCAGAGTTCTCATCAATGGAATACACTCTGCTTTAGAGCGAGAAGCACGCTCTGGCTTTCTAGAGTCTCTAAGAGAGCAGGAAACGTGAGTGTGCTGAGAACAAAAGAACGGTGTTTCCTACACATACGGACCATATCTAGTCCAACTCTTCTTCTGAAACTGATAGAATGCACTGGTCCTCTAAAATCCAATGCTTGTCATTTAAGGTGAGAAACGTGTGAGCTTTGTGAATGATGTAGTTCCTTTGAACTGAAAAGTGACTGCCATTACCAGAAACGAATTCTTGCTTGTAGTAAGAAACAGAGCCTGGGATTTAAGTCCATTTCTGAAGGGAAACACACAGCATAGTTCTCATCCATGGATCACACTCAGCTTTAGAGCGAGAAGCACACTCTAGATTTCTAGAATCTCTAATACAGCAGGAAATCTGAGTGTGCCCAGAACAAAAGAACGGTGTTTCCTACACATATGGACCATATGTAGTCCAAATCTGCTTCTGAAACTGATACAAAGCACTGGTCCTCTAACATCCAATGCTTGTCTGTTAAGATGAGAAACGTGTGAGCTTTGTGAATGATGTAGTTCCTTTGAACTGAAAAGTGACTGCCCTTACCTGAAACGAATTCTTGCTTGTAGTAAGACACAGAGCCTGGGATTTAAGTCCATTTCTGAAGGGAAACACACAGCATAGTTCTCATCCATGGATCCCACTCTGCTTTAGAGCGAGAAGCACACTCTAGCTTTCTAGAGTCTCTAATACAGCAGGAAATCTGAGTGTGCCCAGAACAAAAGAACGGTGTTTCCTACACATATGGACCATATGTAGTCCAAATCTGCTTCTGAAACTGATACAAAGCACTGGTCCTCTACCATCCAATGCTTGTCTGTCAAGATGAGAAACGTGTGAGCTCCGTGAAAGATGTAGTTCATTTGAGCTGAAAAGTGACTGCCCTTACCTGAAACGAAGTCTTGCTTGTAGGAAGACATAGAGCCTGGCATTTAACTACTTTTCTGAAGGGAAACACACAGGATAGTTTTCATCCATGGATCACACTCTGCTTTAGAGCGAGAAGCACGCTCTTGCTTTCTAAAGTCTCTACAACAGCAGGAAACGTGAGTGTGCTGAGAAAAAAAAAAAGGTGTTTCCTAAACATACAGACCATATCTAGTCCAACGCTGCTTCTGAAACAGATACAAAGCACTGGTACTCTAACATCCAATGCTTGTCAGTTAAGATGAGAAACGTGTGAGCTCAGTGAATGATGTAGTTCCTTTGAACAGAAAAGTGACTGCCCTTACCTGAAACAACGTCTTGCTTGTAGGGAGACTCAGAGCCTGGGATTTAACTCCATTTCTGAAGGGAAACACACAGCATAGTTCTCATCCATGGATCACAGTCTGCTTTAGAGCGAGAAGCACGCTCTTGCTTTCTAGATTCTCTAAGACAGCAGGAATCGTGAGTGTGCTGAGAACAAAAGAACGGTGTTTCCTACACATACAGACCATATCTAGTCCAACTCTTCTTCTGAAACTGATAGAATGCACTGGTCCTCTAACATCCAATGCTTGACATTTAAGATGAGAAACGTGTGAGCTGTGTGAATGATGTAGTTCCTTTGAACTGTAAAGTGAGTGCCCTTACCTGAAACGAATTCTTGCTTGTAGTAAGACACAGAGCCTGGGATTTAAGTCCATTTCTGAAGGGAAACACACAGCATAGTTCTCATCCATGGATCACACTCTGTTTTAGAGCGAGAAGCACGCTCTTGCTTTCCAGATTCTCTAATACAGCAGGAAATCTGAGTATGCCCAGAACAAAGAACCGTGTTTCCTACACATACGGACCATATCTAGTCCAACTCTTCTTCTGAAACTGATACAAAGCACTGGTCCTTTAACACCCAATGCTTGTCAGTTAAGATGAGAAACGTGTGAGCTTCGTGAACGATGTAGTTCGTTTGAGCAGAAAAGGGACTGCCCTTACCTTAATTGAAGTCTTGCTTGTAGGAAGACTCAGGCCTGGGATTTAACTCCATTTCTGAAATAAAACACAAAGCAGTGTAATCATCCATTGATCACACTCTGCTTTAGAACAAGAAGCATGCTCTTGCTTTCTAGACTCTCCAAGACAGCAGATAACGTGAGTGTGCTGAGAACAAAAGAACGGTGTTTGCTACACATACGGACATTATATAGTCCAACTCTGCTTCTGAAACTGATAAAAAGCACTGGTCCTCTAAAATCTAATGCTTGTCAGTTAAGATGAGAAACGTGTGAGCTTCGTGAACGATGTAGTTCGTATGAGCTGAAAAGTGACTGCCCTTACCTGAAATGAAGTCTTGCTTGTAGGAAGACTCAGAGTCTGGGATTTAACTCCATTTCTGAAGTGAAACACAGAGCATAGTTCTCATCCATTGATCACACTCTGCTTTAGAACAAGAAGCACACTCTTGCTTTCTAGAATCTCTAAGACAGCAGGAAACGTGAGTTTGCTGAGAACAAAAGAACGGTGTTTCCTACACATAAGGACCATATCTACTCCAACTCTGCTTCTGAAACTGATACAAAGCACTGGTCCTCTACGATCCAATGCTTGTCTGTTAAGATGAGAAACGTGTGAGCTCCGTGAAAGATGTAGTTCCTTTGAGCTGAAAAGTGACTGCCCTTACCCCAAACGAAGTCTTGCTTGTAGGGAGACTCAGAGCCTGGGATTTAACTCCATTTCTGAAGGGAAACACACAGCAGTGTTCTCATCCATGGAATACACTCTGCTTTAGAGCGAGAAGCACGCTCTGGCTTTCTAGAGTCTCTAAGAGAGCAGGAAACGTGAGTGTGCTGAGAACAAAAGAACGGTGTTTCCTACACATACGGACCATATCTAGTCCAACTCTTCTTCTGAAACTGATAGAATGCACTGGTCCTCTAAAATCCAATGCTTGTCATTTAAGGTGAGAAACGTGTGAGCTTTGTGAATGATGTAGTTCCTTTGAACTGAAAAGTGACTGCCATTACCAGAAACGAATTCTTGCTTGTAGTAAGAAACAGAGCCTGGGATTTAAGTCCATTTCTGAAGGGAAACACACAGCATAGTTCTCATCCATGGATCACACTCAGCTTTAGAGCGAGAAGCACACTCTAGATTTCTAGAATCTCTAATACAGCAGGAAATCTGAGTGTGCCCAGAACAAAAGAACGGTGTTTCCTACACATATGGACCATATGTAGTCCAAATCTGCTTCTGAAACTGATACAAAGCACTGGTCCTCTAACATCCAATGCTTGTCTGTTAAGATGAGAAACGTGTGAGCTTTGTGAATGATGTAGTTCCTTTGAACTGAAAAGTGACTGCCCTTACCTGAAACGAATTCTTGCTTGTAGTAAGACACAGAGCCTGGGATTTAAGTCCATTTCTGAAGGGAAACACACAGCATAGTTCTCATCCATGGATCCCACTCTGCTTTAGAGCGAGAAGCACACTCTAGCTTTCTAGAGTCTCTAATACAGCAGGAAATCTGAGTGTGCCCAGAACAAAAGAACGGTGTTTCCTACACATATGGACCATATGTAGTCCAACGCTGCTTCTGAAACTGATACAAAGCACTGGTCCTCTACCATCCAATGCTTGTCTGTCAAGATGAGAAACGTGTGAGCTCCGTGAAAGATGTAGTTCATTTGAGCTGAAAAGTGACTGCCCTTACCTGAAACGAAGTCTTGCTTGTAGGAAGACATAGAGCCTGGCATTTAACTACTTTTCTGAAGGGAAACACACAGCATAGTTTTCATCCATGGATCACACTCTGCTTTAGAGCGAGAAGCACGCTCTTGCTTTCTAAAGTCTCTACAACAGCAGGAAACGTGAGTGTGCTGAGAAAAAAAAAAGGTGTTTCCTAAACATACAGACCATATCTAGTCCAACGCTGCTTCTGAAACAGATACAAAGCACTGGTACTCTAACATCCAATGCTTGTCAGTTAAGATGAGAAACGTGTGAGCTCAGTGAATGATGTAGTTCCTTTGAACAGAAAAGTGACTGCCCTTACCTGAAACAACGTCTTGCTTGTAGGGAGACTCAGAGCCTGGGATTTAACTCCATTTCTGAAGGGAAACACACAGCATAGTTCTCATCCATGGATCACAGTCTGCTTTAGAGCGAGAAGCACGCTCTTGCTTTCTAGATTCTCTAAGACAGCAGGAATCGTGAGTGTGCTGAGAACAAAAGAACGGTGTTTCCTACACATACAGACCATATCTAGTCCAACTCTTCTTCTGAAACTGATAGAATGCACTGGTCCTCTAACATCCAATGCTTGACATTTAAGATGAGAAACGTGTGAGCTGTGTGAATGATGTAGTTCCTTTGAACTGTAAAGTGAGTGCCCTTACCTGAAACGAATTCTTGCTTGTAGTAAGACACAGAGCCTGGGATTTAAGTCCATTTCTGAAGGGAAACACACAGCATAGTTCTCATCCATGGATCACACTCTGTTTTAGAGCGAGAAGCACACTCTAGCTTTCTAGAGTCTCTAATACAGCAGGAAATCTGAGTGTGCCCAGAACAAAAGAACGGTGTTTCCTACACATATGGACCATATGTAGTCCAAATCTGCTTCTGAAACTGATACAAATCACTGACCCTCTAACATCCAATGCTTGTCTGTTGAGATGAGAAACGTGTGAGCTTCGTGAACGATGTAGTTCTTTTGAGAAGAAAAGTGACTGCCCTTACCTGAATTGATGTCTTGCTTGTAGGAAGACTCGGAGCCTGGGATTTAACTCCATTTTTGAAGTAAAACACACAGCAGTGTAATCATCCATTGATCACACTCTGCTTTAGAATAAGAAGCACGCTCTTGCTTTCAAGACTCTCTAAGACAGCAGGAAACGTGAGTGGGCTGAGAACAAAAGAACAGTGTTTCCTACACATACAGACCATATCTAGTCCAACTCTGCTTCTGAAACTGGTACAAAGCACTGGTCCTCTAACATCCAATGCTTGTCTGTTTAGATGCAAAACGTGTGAGCTTTGTGAATGATGTAGTTCCTTTGAACTGAAAAGTGACTGCCCTTACCTGAAACGAATTCTTGCTTATAGTAAGACACAGAGCCTGGGATTTAAGTCCATTTCTGAAGGGAAACACACAGCATAGTTCTCATCCATGGATCCCACTC
The DNA here is from genome assembly GCA_949786385.1 of Onychomys leucogaster. Taxonomy (NCBI): domain Eukaryota; kingdom Metazoa; phylum Chordata; class Mammalia; order Rodentia; family Cricetidae; genus Onychomys; species Onychomys leucogaster. The sequence continues at coordinate 71,173 of CATKUP010000076.1, forward strand.
TGCTTTAGAGCGAGAAGCACACTCTAGCTTTCTAGAGTCTCTAATACAGCAGGAAATCTGAGTGTGCCCAGAACAAAAGAATGGTGTTTCCTACACATACGGACCATATGTAGTCCAACGCTGCTTCTGAAACTGATACAAAGCACTGGTCCTCTACCATCCAATGCTTGTCTGTCAAGATGAGAAACGTGTGAGCTCCGTGAAAGATGTAGTTCGTTTGAGCTGAAAAGTGACTGCCCTTACCTGAAACGAAGTCTTGCTTGTAGGAAGACATAGAGCCTGGCATTTAAATACTTTTCTGAAGGGAAACACACAGCATAGTTTTCATCCATGGATCACACTCTGCTTTAGAGCGAGAAGCACGCTCTTGCTTTCTAAAGTCTCTACAACAGCAGGAAACGTGAGTGTGCTGAGAACAAAAGAACGGTGTTTCCTAAACATACGGACCATATCTAGTCCAACTCTTCTTCTGAAACTGGTAGAATGCACTGGTCCTCTAACCTCCCATGCTTGTCAGTTGAGATGGGAACGTGTGAGCTTCGTGAACGATGTAGTTCTTTTGAGAAGAAAAGTGACTGCCCTTACCTGAATTGATGTCTTGCTTGTAGGAAGACTCGGAGCCTGGGATTTAACTCCATTTTTGAAGTAAAACACACAGCAGTGTAATCATCCATTGATCACACTCTGCTTTAGAATAAGAAGCACGCTCTTGCTTTCAAGACTCTCTAAGACAGCAGGAAACGTGAGTGGGCTGAGATCAAATAACGGTGTTTCCTACACATACGGACATTATATAGTCCAACTCTGCTTCTGAAACTGATAAAAAGCACTGGTCCTCTAAAATCTAATGCTTGCCTGTTAAGAGGAGAAACGTGTGAGCTTCGTGAACGATGTAGTTCCTTTGAGCTGAAAAGTGACTGCCCTTACCTGAAACGAAGTCTTGCCTGTAGGAAGACACAGAGCCTGGGATTTAACTCCATTTCTGAAAGGAAACACCTAGCATAGCTTTCATCCATGGATCACATTCTGCTTTAGAGCAAGAAGCACGCTCTTGCTTTCTAGGTTCTCCAATAGAGCAGGAAATCTGAGTGTGCCCAAAACAAAAGAACTGTGTTTCCTACACATACGGACTATATTTAGTCCAAATCTTCTTCTGAAACTGATACAATGCACTGGTCCTCTAACATCCAATTCTTGACAGTTAAGATGAAAAACGTGTGAGCTTCTTGAACGATGTAGTTCCTTTGAGCAGAAAAGTGACTGCCCTTACCTGAAACGAAGTCTTGCCTGTAGGAAGACACAGAGCCTGGGATTTAACTCCATTTCTGAAGGGAAACACACAGCATAGTTCTCATCCATGGATCACAATCTGCTTTAGAGCAAGAAGCACGCTCTTGCTTTCTAGAGTCTCTAATACAGCAGGAAATCTGAGTATGCCCAGAACAAAAGAACCGTGTTTCCTACACATACGGACCATATCTAGTCCAACTCTTCTTCTGAAACTGATACAAAGCACTGGTATTTTAACACCCAATGCTTGTCAGTTAAGATGAGAAACGTGTGAGCTTCGTGAACGATGTACTTCGTTTGAGCAGAAAAGTGACTGCCCTTACCTTAATTGAAGTCTTGCTTGTAGGAAGACTCAGAGCCTGGGATTTAACTCCATTTCTGAAATAAAACACAAAGCAGTGTAATCATCCATTGATCACCCTCTGCTTTAGAACAAGAAGCACGCTCTTGCTTTCTAGACTCTCCAAGACAGCAGATAACGTGAGTGTGCTGAGAACAAAAGAACGGTGTTTCCTACACATACGGACATTATATAGTCCAACTCTGCTTCTGAAACTGATAAAAAGCACTGGTCCTCTAAAATCTAATGCTTGTCGGTTAAGATGAGAAACGTGTGAGCTTCGTGAACGATGTAGTTCGTTTGAGCTGAAAAGTGACTGCCCTTACCTGAAACGAAGTCTTGCTTGTAGGAAGACTCAGAGTCTGGGATTTAACTCCATTTCTGAAGTGAAACACACAGCATAGTTCTCATCCATTGATCACACTCTGCTTTAGAACAAGAAGCACGCTCTTGCTTTCTAGAATCTCTAAGACAGCAGGAAACTTGAGTTTGCTGAGAACAAAAGAACGGTGTTTCCTACACATACGGACCATATCTAGTCCAACTCTGCTTCTGAAACTGATACAAAGCACTGGTCCTCTAACATTCAATGATTGTCTGTTAAGATGAGATACATGTGAGCTCCGTGAAAGATGTAGTTCCTTTGAGCAGAAAAGTGACTGCCCTTACCTGAAATGAAGTCTTGCTTGTTGGAAGACATAGAGCCTGGGATTTAACTCCATTTCTGAAGGGAAACACACAGCATAGTTCTCATCCATGGATCACAGTCTGCTTTAGAGCGAGAAGCACGCTCTTGCTTTCTAGATTCTCTAAGACAGCAGGAATCGTGAGTGTGCTGAGAACAAAAGAACGGTGTTTCCTACACATACAGACCATATCTAGTCCAACTCTTCTTCTGAAACTGATAGAATGCACTGGTCCTCTAACATCCAATGCTTGACATTTAAGATGAGAAACGTGTGAGCTTTGTGAATGATGTAGTTCCTTTGAACTGTAAAGTGAGTGCCCTTACCTGAAACGAATTCTTGCTTGTAGTAAGACACAGAGCCTGGGATTTAAGTCCATTTCTGAAGGGAAACACACAGCATAGTTCTCATCCATGGATCACACTCTGTTTTAGAGCGAGAAGCACACTCTAGCTTTCTAGAGTCTCTAATACAGCAGGAAATCTGAGTGTGCCCAGAACAAAAGAACGGTGTTTCCTACACATATGGACCATATGTAGTCCAAATCTGCTTCTGAAACTGATACAAATCACTGACCCTCTAACATCCAATGCTTGTCAGTTAAGATGAGAAACGTGTGAGCTTCGTGAACGATGTAGTTCGTTTGAGCTGAAAAGTGACTGCCCTTAACTGAAACGAAGTCTTGCTTGTAGGAAGACTCCGTTCCTGGGATTTAACTCCATTTCTGAAGTGAAACACACAGCATAGTTCTCAACCATTGATCACACTCTGCTTTAGAACAAGAAGCACGCTCTTGCTTTCTAGAATCTCTAAGACAACAGGAAACGTGAGTTTGCTGAGAACAAAAGAACGGTGTTTCCTACACATACGGACCATATCTAGTCCAACTCTGCTTCTGAAACTGATACAAAGCACTGGTCCTCTACGATCTAATGCTTGTCTGTTAAGATGAGAAACGTGTGAGCTCCGTGAAAGATGTAGTTCCTTTGAGCTGAAAAGTGACTGCCCTTACCTGAAACGAAGTCTTGATTGTAGGGAGACTCAGAGCCTGGGATTTAACAACATTTCTGAAGGGAAACACACAGCATAGTTCTCATCCATGGATCACACTCTGCTTTAGAGCGAGAAGCACACTCTAGCTTTCTAGAGTCTCTAATACAGCAGGAAATCTGAGTGTGCCCAGAACAAAAGAACGGTGTTTCCTACACATATGGACCATATGTAGTCCAAATCTGCTTCTGATACTGATACAAATCACTGACCCTCTAACATCCAATGCTTGTCAGTTGAGATGAGAAACGTGTGAGCTTCGTGAACGATGTAGTTCTTTTGAGAAGAAAAGTGACTGCCCTTACCTGACTTGATGTCTTGCTTGTAGGAACACTCGGAGCCTGGGATTTAACTCCATTTCTGAAGTAAAACACACAGCAGTGTAATCATCCATTGATCACACTCTGCTTGAGAATAAGAAGCACGCTCTTGCTGTCTAGACTCTCTAAGACAGCAGGAAACGTGAGTGGGCTGAGAACAAAAGAACGGTGTTTCCTACACATACGGACATTATATAGTCCAACTCTGCTTCTGAAACTGATAAAAAGCACTGGTCCTCTAAAATCTAATGCTTGTCTGTTAAGAGGAGAAACGTGTGAGCTCCGTGAACGATGTAGTTCGTTTGAGCTGACAAGTGACTGCCCTTACCTGAAACGAAGTCTTGCCTGTAGGAAGACACAGAGCCTGGGATTTAACTCTATTTCTGAATGGAAACACCTAGCATAGTTTTCATCCATGGATCACATTCTGCTTTAGAGCAAGAAGTACGCTCTTGCTTTCTAGATTCTCCAATACAGCAGGAAATCTGAGTGTGCCCAGAACAAAAGAACGGTGTTTCCTACACATACGGACTATATGTAGTCCAAATCTTCTTCTGAAACTGATACAATGCACTGGTCCTCTAACATGCAATTCTTGACAGTTAAGATGAAAAACGTGTGAGCTTCGTGAACGATGTAGTTCCTTTGAGCAGAAAAGTGACTGCCCTTTCCTGAAACGAAGTCTTGCCTGTAGGAAGACACAGAGCCTGGGATTTAACTCCATTTCTGAAGGGAAACACCCAGCATAGTTTTCATCCATTGATCACACTCTGCTTTAGAACAAGAAGCACGCTCTTGCTTTCTAGAGTCTGTAAGACAGCAGGAAACGTGAGTGTGCTGAGAACAAAAGAACAGTGTTTCCTACACATACAGACTATATGTAGTCCAACTCTGCTTCTGAAACTGGTACAAAGCACTGGTCCTCTAACATCCAATGCTTGTCTGTTTAGATGAGAAACGTATGAGCTCCGTGATCGATGTAGTTCCTTTGAGCTGAAAAGTGACTGCCCTTACATGAAACGAAGTCTTGCTTGTATGAAGACACAGAGCCTGGGATTTAACTCCATTTCTGAAGGGAAACACACAGCATAGTTCTCATCCATGGATCACACTCTGCTTTAGAGCGAGAAGCACACTCTAGCTTTCTAGAGTCTCTATAACAACAGGAAATCTGAGTGTGCCCGGAACAAAAGAACGGTGTTTCCTACACATATGGACCATATGTAGTCCAAATCTGCTTCTGAAACTGATACAAATCACTGACCCTCTAACATCCAATGCTTGTCAGTTGAGATGAGAAACGTGTGAGCTTCGTGAACGATGTAGTTCGTTTGAGAAGAAAAGTCACTGCCCTTACCTGAAATGATGTCTTGCTTGTAGGAAGACTCGGAGCCTGGGATTTAACTCCATTTCTGAAGTAAAACACACAGCAGTGTAATCATCCATTGATCACACTCTGCTTTAGAATAAGAAGCACGCTCTTGCTTTCTAGACTCTCTAAGACAGCAGGAAACGTGAGTGGGCTGAGAACAAAAGAACGGTGTTTCCTACACATACGGACATTATATAGTCCAACTCTGCTTCTGAAACTGATAAAAAGCACTGGTCCTCTAAAATCTAATGCTTGTCTGTTAAGAGGAGAAACGTGTGAGCTTCGTGAACGATGTAGTTCGTTTGAGCTGAAAAGTGACTGCCCTTACCTGAAACGAATTCTTGCCTGTAGGAAGACACAGAGCCTGGGATTTAAGTCCATTTCTGAAGGGAAACACCTAGCATAGGTTTCATCCATGGATCACATTCTGCTTTAGAGCAAGAAGCATGCTCTTGCTTTCTAGATTCTCCAATACAGCAGGAAATCTGAGTGTGCCCAGAACAAAAGAACGGTGTTTCCTAAACATACGGACAATATGTAGTCCAAATCTTCTTCTGAAACTGTTACAATGCACTGGTCCTCTAACATCCAATTCTTGACAGTTAAGATGAAAAACGTGTGAGCTTCGTGAACGATGTAGTTCCTTTGAGCAGAAAAGTGACTGCCCTTTCCTGAAACGAAGTCTTGCCTGTAGGAAGACACAGAGCCTGGGATTTAACTCCATTTCTGACGGGAAACACCCAGCATAGTTTTCATCCATTGATCACACTCTGCTTTAGAACAAGAAGCACGCTCTTGCTTTCTAGAGTCTCTAAGACAGCAGGAAACGTGAGTGTGCTGAGAACAAAACAACAGTGTTTCCTACACATACAGACCATATCTAGTCCAACTCTGCTTCTGAAACTGGTACAAAGCACTGGTCCTCTAACAACCAATGCTTGTCTGTTTAGAGGAGAAACATGTGAGGTACGTGAACGATGTAGTTCGTTTGAGCTGAAAAGTGACTGCCCTTACCTGAAACGAAGTCTTGCTTGTAGGAAGAAACAGAGCCTGGGATTTAACTCCATTTATGAAGGGAGACACACAGCATAGTTCTCATCCATGTATCACAATCTGTTTTAGAGCAAGAAGCACGCTCTTGCTTTCTAGATTCTCTAATACAGCAGGAAATCTGAGTATGCCCAGAACAAAGAACCGTGTTTCCTACACATACGGACCATATCTAGTCCAACTCTTCTTCTGAAACTGATACAAAGCACTGGTCCTTTAACACCCAATGCTTGTCAGTTAAGATGAGAAACGTGTGAGCTTCGTGAACGATGTAGTTCGTTTGAGCAGAAAAGTGACTGCCCTTACCTTAATTGAAGTCTTGCTTGTAGGAATACTCAGAGCCTGGGATTTAACTCCATTTCTGAAATAAAACACAAAGCAGTGTAATCATCCATTGATCACACTCTGCTTTAGAACAAGAAGCACGCTCTTGCTTTCTAGACTCTCCAAGACAGCAGATAACGTGAGTGTGCTGAGAACAAAAGAACGGTGTTTCCTACACATATGGACATTATATAGTCCAACTCTGCTTCTGAAACTGATAAAAATCACTGGTCCTCTAAAATCTAATGCTTGTCTGTTAGGATGAGAAACGTGTGAGCTTCGTGAAAGATGTAGTTCCTTTGAGCTGAAAAGTGACTGCCCTTACCTGAAACGAAGTCTTGCTTGTAGGAAGACTCAGAGTCTGGGAATTAACTCCATTTCTGAAGTGAAACACACAGCATAATTCTCATCCATTGATCACACTCTTCTTTAGAACAAGAAGCACGCTCTTGCTTTCTAGAATCTCTAAGACAGCAGGAATCGTGAGTTTGCTGAGAACAAAAGAACGGTGTTTCCTACACATACGGACCATATCTAGTCCAACTCTTCTTCTGAAACTGATAGAATGCACTGGTCCTCTAACATCCAATGCTTGTCATTTAAGGTGAGAAACTTGTGAGCTTTGTGAATGATGTAGTTCCTTTGAACTGAAAAGTGACTGCCATTACCAGAAACGATTTCTTGCTTGTAGTAAGAAACAGAGCCTGGGATTTAAGTCCATTTCTGAAGGGAAACACACAGCATAGTTCTCATCCATGGATCACACTCTGCTTTAGAGCGAGAAGCACACTCTAGCTTTCTAGAGTCTCTAATACAGCAAGAAATCTGAGTGTGCCCAGAACAAAAGAACGGTGTTTCCTACACATATGGACCATATGTAGTCCAAATCTGCTTCTGAAACTGATATAAAGCACTGGTCCTCTAACATCCAATGCTTGTCTGTTAAGATGAGAAACGTGTGAGCTTTGTGAATGATGTAGTTCCTTTGAACTGAAAAGTGACTGCCCTTACCTGAAACGAATTCTTGCTTGTAGTAAGACACAGAGCCTGGGATTTAAGTCCATTTCTGAAGGGAAACACACAGCATAGTTCTCATCCATGGATCCCACTCTGCTTTAGAGCGAGAAGCACACTCTAGCTTTCTAGAGTCTCTAATACAGCAGGAAACGTGAGTGTGCTAAGAACAAAAGAACGGTGTTTCCTACACATATGGACCATATGTAGTCCAACGCTGCTTCTGAAACTGATACAAAGCACTGGTCCTCTACCATCCAATGCTTGTCTGTCAAGATGAGAAACGTGTGAGCTCCGTGAAAGATGTAGTTCGTTTGAGCTGAAAAGTGACTGCCCTTACCTGAAACGAAGTCTTGCTTGTAGGAAGACATAGAGCCTGGCATTTAACTACTTTTCTGAAGGGAAACATACAGCATATTTTTCATCCATGGATCACACTCTGCTTTAGAGCGAGAAGCACGCTCTTGCTATCTAAAGTCTCTACAACAGCAGGAAACGTGAGTGTGCTGAGAACAAAAGAACGGTGTTTCCTAAACATACGGACCATATCTATTCCAACGCTGCTTCTGAAACAGATACAAAGCACTGGTACTCTAACATCCAATGCTTGTCAGTTAAGATGAGAAACGTGTGAGCTCAGTGAACGATGTAGTTCCTTTGAACGGAAAAGTGACTGCCCTTACCTGAAACGACGTCTTGCTTGTAGGGAGACACATAGCCTGGGATTTAACTCCATTTCTGAAGGGAAACACACAGCATAGTTCTCATCCATGGATCACAGTCTGCTTTAGAGCGAGAAGCACGCTCTTGCTTTCTAGATTCTCTAAGACAGCAGGAATCGTGAGTGTGCTGAGAACAAAAGAACGGTGTTTCCTACACATACGGACCATATCTAGTCCAACTCTTCTTCTGAAACTGATAGAATGCACTGGTCCTCTAACATCCAATGCTTGACATTTAAGATGAGAAACGTGTGAGCTTTGTGAATGATGTAGTTCCTTTGAACTGTAAAGTGAGTGCCCTTTCCTGACACGAATTCTTGCTTGTAGTAAGACACAGAGCCTGGGATTTAAGTCCATTTCTGAAGGGAAACACACAGCATAGTTCTCATCCATGGATCACACTCTGTTTTAGAGCGAGAAGCACACTCTAGCTTTCTAGAGTCTCTAATACAGCAGGAAATCTGAGTGTGCCCAGAACAAAAGAACGGTGTTTCCTACACATATGGACCTTATGTAGTCCAAATCTGCTTCTGAAACTGATACGAATCACTGACCCTCTAACATCCAATGCTTGTCAGTTGAGATGAGAAACGTGTGAGCTTCGTGAACGATGTAGTTCTTTTGAGAAGAAAAGTGACTGCCCTTACCTGAATTGATGTCTTGCTTGTAGGAAGACTCGGAGCCTGGGATTTAACTCCATTTTTGAAGTAAAACACACAGCAGTGTAATCATCCATTGATCACACTCTGCTTTAGAATAAGAAGCACGCTCTTGCTTTCAAGACTCTCTAAGACAGCAGGAAACGTGAGTGGGCTGAGATCAAAAGAACGGTGTTTCCTACACATACGGACATTATATAGTCCAACTCTGCTTCTGAAACTGATAAAAAGCACTGGTCCTCTAAAATCTAATGCTTGCCTGTTAAGAGGAGAAACGTGTGAGCTTCGTGAACGATGTAGTTCCTTTGAGCTGAAAAGTGACTGCCCTTACCTGAAACGAAGTCTTGCCTGTAGGAAGACACAGAGCCTGGGATTTAACTCCATTTCTGAAAGGAAACACCTAGCATAGCTTTCATCCATGGATCACATTCTGCTTTAGAGCAAGAAGCACGCTCTTGCTTTCTAGGTTCTCCAATAGAGCAGGAAATCTGAGTGTGCCCAAAACAAAAGAACTGTGTTTCCTACACATACGGACTATATTTAGTCCAAATCTTCTTCTGAAACTGATACAATGCACTGGTCCTCTAACATCCAATTCTTGACAGTTAAGATGAAAAACGTGTGAGCTTCTTGAACGATGTAGTTCCTTTGAGCAGAAAAGTGACTGCCCTTACCTGAAACGAAGTCTTGCCTGTAGGAAGACACAGAGCCTGGGATTTAACTCCATTTCTGAAGGGAAACACACAGCATAGTTCTCATCCATGGATCACAATCTGCTTTAGAGCAAGAAGCACGCTCTTGCTTTCTAGAGTCTCTAATACAGCAGGAAATCTGAGTATGCCCAGAACAAAAGAACCGTGTTTCCTACACATACGGACCATATCTAGTCCAACTCTTCTTCTGAAACTGATACAAAGCACTGGTATTTTAACACCCAATGCTTGTCAGTTAAGATGAGAAACGTGTGAGCTTCGTGAACGATGTACTTCGTTTGAGCAGAAAAGTGACTGCCCTTACCTTAATTGAAGTCTTGCTTGTAGGAAGACTCAGAGCCTGGGATTTAACTCCATTTCTGAAATAAAACACAAAGCAGTGTAATCATCCATTGATCACCCTCTGCTTTAGAACAAGAAGCACGCTCTTGCTTTCTAGACTCTCCAAGACAGCAGATAACGTGAGTGTGCTGAGAACAAAAGAACGGTGTTTCCTACACATACGGACATTATATAGTCCAACTCTGCTTCTGAAACTGATAAAAAGCACTGGTCCTCTAAAATCTAATGCTTGTCGGTTAAGATGAGAAACGTGTGAGCTTCGTGAACGATGTAGTTCGTTTGAGCTGAAAAGTGACTGCCCTTACCTGAAACGAAGTCTTGCTTGTAGGAAGACTCAGAGTCTGGGATTTAACTCCATTTCTGAAGTGAAACACACAGCATAGTTCTCATCCATTGATCACACTCTGCTTTAGAACAAGAAGCACGCTCTTGCTTTCTAGAATCTCTAAGACAGCAGGAAACGTGAGTGTGCTGAGAACAAAAGAACGGTGTTTCCTACACATACGGACCATATCTAGTCCAACTCTGCTTCTGAAACTGATACAAAGCACTGGTCCTCTAACATTCAATGATTGTCTGTTAAGATGAGATACATGTGAGCTCCGTGAAAGATGTAGTTCCTTTGAGCAGAAAAGTGACTGCCCTTACCTGAAATGAAGTCTTGCTTGTTGGAAGACATAGAGCCTGGGATTTAACTCCATTTCTGAAGGGAAACACACAGCATAGTTCTCATCCATGGATCACAGTCTGCTTTAGAGCGAGAAGCACGCTCTTGCTTTCTAGATTCTCTAAGACAGCAGGAATCGTGAGTGTGCTGAGAACAAAAGAACGGTGTTTCCTACACATACAGACCATATCTAGTCCAACTCTTCTTCTGAAACTGATAGAATGCACTGGTCCTCTAACATCCAATGCTTGACATTTAAGATGAGAAACGTGTGAGCTTTGTGAATGATGTAGTTCCTTTGAACTGTAAAGTGAGTGCCCTTACCTGAAACGAATTCTTGCTTGTAGTAAGACACAGAGCCTGGGATTTAAGTCCATTTCTGAAGGGAAACACACAGCATAGTTCTCATCCATGGATCACACTCTGTTTTAGAGCGAGAAGCACACTCTAGCTTTCTAGAGTCTCTAATACAGCAGGAAATCTGAGTGTGCCCAGAACAAAAGAACGGTGTTTCCTACACATATGGACCATATGTAGTCCAAATCTGCTTCTGAAACTGATACAAATCACTGACCCTCTAACATCCAATGCTTGTCAGTTAAGATGAGAAACGTGTGAGCTTCGTGAACGATGTAGTTCGTTTGAGCTGAAAAGTGACTGCCCTTAACTGAAACGAAGTCTTGCTTGTAGGAAGACTCCGTTCCTGGGATTTAACTCCATTTCTGAAGTGAAACACACAGCATAGTTCTCAACCATTGATCACACTCTGCTTTAGAACAAGAAGCACGCTCGTGCTTTCTAGAATCTCTAAGACAACAGGAAACGTGAGTTTGCTGAGAACAAAAGAACGGTGTTTCCTACACATACGGACCATATCTAGTCCAACTCTGCTTCTGAAACTGATACAAAGCACTGGTCCTCTACGATCCAATGCTTGTCTGTTAAGATGAGAAACGTGTGAGCTCCGTGAACGATGTAGTTCGTTTGAGCTGAAAAGTGACTGCCCTTACCTGAAACGAAGTCTTGCCTGTAGGAAGACACAGAGCCTGGGATTTAAGTCCATTTCTGAAGGGAAACACCTAGCATAGGTTTCATCCATGGATCACATTCTGCTTTAGAGCAAGAAGCATGCTCTTGCTTTCTAGATTCTCCAATACAGCAGGAAATCTGAGTGTGCCCAGAACAAAAGAACGGTGTTTCCTACACATATGGACCATATGTAGTCCAAATCTGCTTCTGAAACTGATACAAATCACTGACCCTCTAACATCCAATGCTTGTCAGTTAAGATGAGAAACGTGTGAGCTTCGTGAACGATGTAGTTCGTTTGAGCTGAAAAGTGACTGCCCTTAACTGAAACGAAGTCTTGCTTGTAGGAAGACTCCGTTCCTGGGATTTAACTCCATTTCTGAAGTAAAACACACAGCAGTGTAATCATCCATTGATCACACTCTGCTTTAGAATAAGAAGCACGCTCTTGCTTTCTAGACTCTCTAAGACAGCAGGAAACGTGAGTGGGCTGAGAACAAAAGAACGGTGTTTCCTACACATACGGACATTATATAGTCCAACTCTGCTTCTGAAACTGATAAAAAGCACTGGTCCTCTAAAATCTAATGCTTGTCTGTTAAGAGGAGAAACGTGTGAGCTTCGTGAACGATGTAGTTCATTTGAGCTGAAAAGTGACTGCCCTTACCTGAAACGAATTCTTGCCTGTAGGAAGACACAGAGCCTGGGATTTAAGTCCATTTCTGAAGGGAAACACCTAGCATAGGTTTCATCCATGGATCACATTCTGCTTTAGAGCAAGAAGCATGCTCTTGCTTTCTAGATTCTCCAATACAGCAGGAAATCTGAGTGTGCCCAGAACAAAAGAACGGTGTTTCCTAAACATACGGACAATATGTAGTCCAAATCTTCTTCTGAAACTGATACAATGCACTGGTCCTCTAACATCCAATTCTTGACAGTTAAGATGAAAAACGTGTGAGCTTCGTGAACGATGTAGTTCCTTTGAGCAGAAAAGTGACTGCCCTTTCCTGAAACGAAGTCTTGCCTGTAGGAAGACACAGAGCCTGGGATTTAACTCCATTTCTGACGGGAAACACCCAGCATAGTTTTCATCCATTGATCACACTCTGCTTTAGAACAAGAAGCACGCTCTTGCTTTCTAGAGTCTCTAAGACAGCAGGAAACGTGAGTGTGCTGAGAACAAAACAACAGTGTTTCCTACACATACAGACCATATCTAGTCCAACTCTGCTTCTGAAACTGGTACAAAGCACTGGTCCTCTAACAACCAATGCTTGTCTGTTTAGAGGAGAAACATGTGAGGTACGTGAACGATGTAGTTCGTTTGAGCTGAAAAGTGACTGCCCTTACCTGAAACGAAGTCTTGCTTGTAGGAAGAAACAGAGCCTGGGATTTAACTCCATTTATGAAGGGAGAAACACAGCATAGTTCTCATCCATGTATCACAATCTGTTTTAGAGCAAGAAGCACGCTCTTGCTTTCTAGATTCTCTAATACAGCAGGAAATCTGAGTATGCCCAGAACAAAGAACCGTGTTTCCTACACATACGGACCATATCTAGTCCAACTCTTCTTCTGAAACTGATACAAAGCACTGGTCCTTTAACACCCAATGCTTGTCAGTTAAGATGAGAAACGTGTGAGCTTTGTGAATGATGTAGTTCCTTTGAACTGTAAAGTGAGTGCCCTTACCTGAAACGAATTCTTGCTTGTAGTAAGACACAGAGCCTGGGATTTAACTCCATTTCTGAAGGGAAACACACAGCATAGTTCTCATCCATGGTTCACACTTTTTTTAGAGCGAGAAGCACACTCTAGCTTTCTAGAGTCTCTAATACAGCAGGAAATCTGAGTGTGCCCAGAACAAAAGAACGGTGTTTCCTACACATATGGACCATATGTAGTCCAAATCTGCTTCTGAAACTGATACAAATCACTGACCCTCTAACATCCAATGCTTGCCAGTTGAGATGAGAAAAGTGTGAGCTTCGTGAACGATGTAGATCTTTTGAGAAGAAAAGTGACTGCCCTTACCTGAATTGATGTCTTGCTTGTAGGAAGACTCGGAGCCTGGGATTTAACTCCATTTTTGAAGTAAAACACACAGCAGTGTAATCATCAATTGATCACACTCTGCTTTAGAATAAGAAGCACGCTCTTGCTTTCAAGACTCTCAAAGACAGCAGGAAACGTGAGTGGGCTGAGATCAAAAGAACGGTGTTTCCTACACATACGGACATTATATAGTCCAACTCTGCTTCTGAAACTGATAAAAAGCACTGGTCCTCTAAAATCTAATGCTTGTCTGTTAAGAGGAGAAACGTGTGAGCTTCGTGAACGATGTAGTTCGTTTGAGCTGAAATGTGACTGCCCTTACCTGAAACGAAGTCTTGCCTGTAGGAAGACACAGAGCCTGGGATTTAACTCCATTTCTGAAGGGAAACACCTAGCATAGTTTTCATCCATGGATCACATTCTGCTTTAGAGCAAGAAGCACGCTCTTGCTTTCTAGATTCTCCAATACAGCAGGAAATCTGAGTGTGCCCAAAACAAAAGAGCGGTGATTCCTACACATACGGACTATATGTAGTCCAAATCTTCTCTGAAACTGATACAATGCACTGGTCCTCTAACATCCAATTCTTGACAGTTAAGATGAAAAAGTGTGAGCTTCGTGATCGATGTAGTTCCTTTGAGCAGAAAAGTGACTGCCCTTACCTGAAACGAAGTCTTGCCTGTAGGAAGACACAGAGCCTGGGATTTAACTCCATTTCTGAAGGGAAACACACAGCATAGTTCTCATCCATGGATCACACTCTGTTTTAGAGCGAGAAGCACACTCTAGCTTTCTAGAGTCTCTAATACAGCAGGAAATCTGAGTGTGCCCAGAACAAAAGAACGGTGTTTCATACACATATGGACCATATGTAGTCCAAATCTGCTTCTGAAACTGATACAAATCACTGACCCTCTAACATCCAATGCTTGTCAGTTGAGATGAGAAACGTGTGAGCTTCGTGAACGATGTAGTTCTTTTGAGAAGAAAAGTGACTGCCCTTACCTGACTTGATGTCTTGCTTGTAGGAAGACTCGGAGCCTGGGATTTAACTCCATTTCTGATGTAAAACACACAGCAGTGTAATCATCCATTGATCACACTCTGCTTTAGAATAAGAAGCACGCTCTTGCTGTCTAGACTCTCTAAGACAGCAGGAAACGTGAGTGGGCTGAGAACAAAAGAACGGTGTTTCCTACAGGTACGGACATTATATAGTCCAACTCTGCTTCTGAAACTGGTACAAAGCAGTGGTCCTCTAACATCCAATGCTTGTCTGTTTAGATGAGAAACGTATGAGCTCCGTGAACGATGTAGTACCTTTGAGCTGAAAAGTGACTGCCCTTACCTGAAATGAAGTCTTGCTTGTAGGAAGACACAGAGCCTGGGATTTAACTCCATTTCTGAAGGGAAACACACAGCATAGTTCTCGTCCATGGATCACACTCTGCTTTAGGGCGAGAAGCACACTCTAGCTTTCTAGAGTCTCTATAACAACAGGAAATCTGAGTGTGCCCAGAACAAAAGAACGGTGTTTCCTACACATATGGACCATATGTAGTCCAAATCTGCTTCTGAAACTGATACAAATCACTGACCCTCTAACATCCAATGCTTGTCAGTTGAGATGAGAAACGTGTGAGCTTCGTGAACGATGTAGTTCGTTTGAGAAGAAAAGTCACTGCCCTTACCTGAAATGATGTCTTGCTTGTAGGAAGACTCGGAGCCTGGGATTTAACTCCATTTCTGAAGTAAAACACACAGCAGTGTAATCATCCATTGATCACACTCTGCTTTAGAACAAGAAGCACGCTCTTGCTTTCTAGAGTCTCTAAGACAGCAGGAAACGTGAGTGTGCTGAGAACAAAAGAACAGTGTTTCCTACACATACAGACCATATCTAGTCCAACTCTGCTTCTGAAACTGGTACAAAGCACTGGTCCTCTAACATCCAATGCTTGTCTGTTTAGATGAGAAATGTGTGAGGTCCGTGAACGATGTAGTTCGTTTGAGCTGAAAAGTGACAGCCCTTACCTGAAACGAAGTCTTGCTTGTAGGAAGAAACAGAGCCTGGGATTTAACTCCATTTCTGAAGGGAAACACACAGCATAGTTCTCATCCATGGATCACAATCTGTTTTAGAGCAAGAAGCACGCTCTTGCTTTCTAGATTCTCTAATACAGCAGGAAAACTGAGTATGCGCAGAACAAAGAACCGTGTTTCCTACAATACGGACCATATCTAGTCCAACTCTTCTTCTGAAACTGATACAAAGCACTGGTCCTTTAACACCCAATGCTTGTCAGTTAAGATGAGAAACGTGTGAGCTTCGTGAACGATGTAGTTCGTTTGAGAAGAAAAGGGACTGCCCTTACGTTAATTGAAGTCTTGCTTGTAGGAAGACTCAGAGCCTGGGATTTAACTCCATTTCTGAAATAAAACACACAGCAGTGTAATCATCCATTGATCACACTCTGCTTTAGAACAAGAAGCACGCTCTTGCTTTCTAGACTCTCCAAGACAGCAGATAACGTGAGTGTGCTGAGAACAAAAGAACGGTGTTTCCTACACATACGGACATTATATAGTCCAACTCTGCTTCTGAAACTGATAAAAAGCACTGGTCCTCTAAAATCTAATGCTTGTCTGTTAAGATGAGAAACGTGTGAGCTTCGTGGAAGATGTAGTTCCTTAGAGCTGAAAAGTGACTGCCCTTACCTGAAACGAAGTCTTGCTTGTAGGAAGACTCAGAGTCTGGGATTTAACTCCATTTCTGAAGTGAAACACACAGCATAGTTCTCATCCATTGATCACACTCTTCTTTAGAACAAGAAGCATGCTCTTGCTTTCTAGAATCTCTAAGACAGCAGGAAACGTGAGTTTGCTGGGAACAAAAGAACGGTGTTTCATACACATACGGACCATATCTAGTCCAACTCTGCTTCTGAAACTGATACAAAGCACTGGTCCTCTACGATCCAATGCTAGTCTGTTAAGATGAGAAAGGTGTGAGCTCCGTGAAAGATGTAGTTCCTTTGAGCTGAAAAGTGACTGCCCTTACCTGAAACGAAGTCTTGCTTGTAGGGAGACTCAGAGCCTGGGAATTAACTCCATTTCTGAAGCGAAACACACAGCAGAGTTCTCATCCATGGAATACACTCTGATTTAGAGCGAGAAGCACGCTCTTGCTTTCTAGAGTCTCTAAGAGAGCAGGAAACGTGAGTGTGCTGAGAACAAAAGAACGGTGTTTCCTACACATACGGACCATATCTAGTCCAACTCTTCTTCTGAAACTGATAGAATGCACTGGTCCTCTAACATCCAATGCTTGTCATTTAAGGTGAGAAACTTGTGAGCTTTGTGAATGATGTAGTTCCTTTGAACTGAAAAGTGACTGCCATTACCAGAAACGAATTATTGCTTGTAGTAAGAAACAGAGCCTGGGATTTAAGTCCATTTCTGAAGGGAAACACACAGCATAGTTCTCATCCATGGATCCCACTCTGCTTTAGAGCAAGAAGCACACTCTAGCTTTCTAGAGTCTCTAATACAGCAGGAAATCTGAGTGTGCCCAGAACAAAAGAACGGTGTTTCCTACACATATGGACCATATGTAGTCCAAATCTGCTTCTGAAACTGATATAAAGCACTGGTCCTCTAACATCCAATGCTTGTCTGTTAAGATGAGAAACGTGTGAGCTTTGTGAATGATGTAGTTCCTTTGAACTGAAAAGTGACTGCCCTTACCTGAAACGAATTCTTGCTTGTAGTAAGACACAGAGCCTGGGATTTAAGTCCATTTCTGAAGGGAAACACACAGCATAGTTCTCATCCATGGATCCCACTCTGCTTTAGAGCGAGAAGCACACTCTAGCTTTCTAGAGTCTCTAATACAGCAGGAAATCTGAGTGTGCCCAGAACAAAAGAACGGTGTTTCCTACACATATGGACCATATGTAGTCCAACGCTGCTTCTGAAACTGATACAAAGCACTGGTCCTCTACCATCCAATGCTTGTCTGTCAAGATGAGAAACGTGTGAGCTCCGTGAAAGATGTAGTTCGTTTGAGCTGAAAAGTGACTGCCCTTACCTGAAAAGAAGTCTTGCTTGTAGGAAGACATAGAGCCCGGCATTTAACTACTTTTCTGAAGGGAAACACACAGCATAATTTTCATCCATGGATCACACTCTGCTTTAGAACAAGAAGCACGCTCTTGCTTTCTAAAGTCTCTACAACAGCAGGAAACGTGAGTGTGCTGAGAACAAAAGAACGGTGTTTCCTAAACATACGGACCATATCTATTCCAACGCTGCTTCTGAAACAGAAACAAAGCACTGGTACTCTAACATCCAATGCTTGTCAGTTAAGATGAGAAACGTGTGAGCTCAGTGAACGATGTAGTTCCTTTGAACGGAAAAGTGACTGCCCTTACCTGAAACGACGTCTTGCTTGTAGGGAGACACATAGCCTGGGATTTAACTCCATTTCTGAAGGGAAACACACAGCATAGTTCTCATCCAAGGATCACAGTCTGCTTTAGAGCGAGAAGCACGCTCTTGCTTTCTAGATTCTCTAAGACAGCAGGAATCGTGAGTGTGCTGAGAACAAAAGAACGGTGTTTCCTACACATACGGACCATATCTAGTCCAACTCTTCTTCTGAAACTGATAGAATGCACTGGTCCTCTAACATCCAATGCTTGACATTTAAGATGAGAAACGTGTGAGCTTTGTGAATGATGTAGTTCCTTTGAACTGTAAAGTGAGTGCCCTTACCTGAAACGAATTCTTGCTTGTAGTAAGACACAGAGCCTGGGATTTCAGTCCATTTCTGAAGGGAAACACACAGCATAGTTCCAATCCATGGATCACACTCTGTTTTAGAGCGAGAAGCACACTCTAGCTTTCTAGAGTCTCTAATACAGCAGGAAATCTGAATGTGCCCAGAACAAAAGAACGGTGTTTCCTACACATATGGACCTTATGTAGTCCAAATCTGCTTCTGAAACTGATACGAATCACTGACCCTCTAACATCCAATGCTTGTCAGTTGAGATGAGAAACGTGTGAGCTTCGTGAACGATGTAGTTCTTTTGAGAAGAAAAGTGACTGCCCTTACCTGAATTGATGTCTTGCTTGTAGGAAGACTGGAGCCTGGGATTTAACTCCATTTTTGAAGTAAAACACACAGCAGTGTAATCATCCATTGATCACACTCTGCTTTAGAATTAGAAGCACGCTCTTGCTTTCAAGACTCTCTAAGACAGCAGGAAACGTGAGTGGGCTGAGATCAAAAGAACGGTGTTTCCTACACATACGGACATTATATAGTCCAACTCTGCTTCTGAAACTGATAAAAAGCACTGGTCCTCTAAAATCTAATGCTTGTCTGTTAAGAGGAGAAACGTGTGAGCTTCGTGAACGATGTAGTTCGTTTGAGATGAAAAGTGACTGCCCTTACCTGAAACGAAGTCTTGCCTGTAGGAAGACACAGAGCCTGGGATTTAACGCCATTTCTGAAGGGAAACACCTAGCATAGTTTTCATCCATGGATCACATTCTGCTTTAGAGCAAGAAGCACGCTCTTGCTTTCTAGATTCTCCAATACAGCAGGAAATCTGAGTGTGCCCAAAACAAAAGAACTGTGTTTCCTACACATACGGACTATATGTAGTGCAAATCTTCTTCTGAAAGTGATACAATGCACTGGTCCTCTAACATCCAATTCTTGACAGTTAAGATGAAAAACGTGTGAGCTGCGTGAACGATGTAGTTCCTTTGAGCAGAAAAGTGACTGCCCTTACCTGAAACAAAGTCTTGCCTGTAGGAAGACACAGAGCCTGGGATTTAACTCCATTTCTGAAGGGAAACACCCAGCATAGTTTTCATCCATTGATCACACTCTGCTTTAGAACAAGAAGCACGCTCTTGCTTTCTAGAGTCTCTAAGACAGCAGGAAACGTGAGTGTGCTGAGAACAAAAGAACAGTGTTTCCTACACATACAGACCATATCTAGTCCAACTCTGCTTCTGAAACTGGTACAAAGCACTGGTCCTCTAACATCCAATGCTTGTCTGTTTAGATGAGAAACGTGTGAGCGCCGTGAACGATGTAGTTCGTTGGAGCTGAAAAGTGACTGCCCTTACCTGAAACGAAGTCTTGTTTGTAGGAAGACACAGAGCCTGGGATTTAACTCCATTTCTGAAGGGAAACACACAGCATAGTTCTCATCCATGGATCACAATCTGCTTTAGAGCAAGAAGCATGCTCTTGCTTTCTAGAGTCTCTAATACAGCAGGAAATCTGAGTATGCCCAGAACAAAAGAACCATGTTTCCTACACATACGGACCATATCTAGTCCAACTCTTCTTCTGAAACTGATACAAAGCACTGGCAGTTTAACAACCAATGCTTGTCAGTTAAGATGAGAAACGTGTGAGCTTCGTGAACGATGTAGTTCGTTTGAGCAGAAAAGGGACTGCCCTTACCTTAATTGAAGTCTTGCTTGTAGGAAGACTCAGAGCCTGGGATTTAACTCCATTTCTGAAATAAAACACAAAGCAGTGTAATCATCCATTGATCACACTCTGCTTTAGAACAAGAAGCACGCTCTTGCTTTCTAGACTCTCCAAGACAGCAGATAACGTGAGTGTGCTGAGAACAAAAGAACGGTGTCTCCTACACATACGGACATTATATAGTCCAACTCTGCTTCTGAAACTGATGAAAAGCACTGGTCCTCTAAAATCTAATGCTTGTCGGTTAAGATGAGAAACGTGTGAGCTTCGTGAACGATGTAGTTCGTTTGAGCTGAAAAGTGACTGCCCTTACCTGAAACGAAGTCTTACTTGTGGAAGACTCAGAGTCTGGGATTTAACTCCATTTCTGAAGTGAAACACACAGCATAGTTCTCATCCATTGATCACACTCTGCTTTAGAGCGAGAAGCACGCTCTTGCTTTCTAGAGTCTCTAAGAGAGCAGGAAACGTGAGTGTGTTTAGAACAAAAGAACGGTGTTTCCTACTCATACGGACCATATCTAGTCCAACTCTTCTTCTGAAACTGATAGAATGCACTGGTCCTTTAACATCCATTGCTTGTCATTTAAGGTGAGAAACTTGTGAGCTTTGTGAATGATGTAGTTCCTTTGAACTGAAAAGTGACTGCCATTACCAGAAACGAATTCTTGATTGTAGTAAGAAACAGAGCCTGGGATTTAAGTCCATTTCTGAAGGGAAACACACAGCATAGTTCTCATCCATGGATCACACTCTGCTTTAGAGCGAGAAGCACACTCTAGCTTTCTAGAATCTCTAATACAGCAGGAAATCTGAGTGTGCCCAGAACAAAAGAACGGTGTTTCCTACACATATGGACCATATGTAGTCCAAAACTGCTTCTGAAACTGATACAAAGCACTGGTCCTCTAACATCCAATGCTTGTCTGTTAAGATGAGAAACGTGTGAGCTTTGTGAATGATGTAGTTCCTTTGAACGGAAAAGTGACTGCCCTTACCTGAATCGAATTCTTGCTTGTAGTAAGACACAGAGCCTGGGATTTAACTACATTTCTGAAGGGAAACACACAGCATAGTTCTCATCCATGGATCACAGTCTGCTTTAGAGCGAGAAGCACGTTCTTGCTTTCTAGATTCTCTAAGACAGCAGGAATCGTGAGTGTGCTGAGAACAAAAGAACGGTGTTTCCTACACATACGGACCATATCTAGTCCAACTCTTCTTCTGAAACTGATAGAATGCACTGGTCCTCTAACATCCAATGCTTGACATTTAAGATGAGAAACGTGTGAGCTTTGTGAATGATGTAGTTCCTTTGAACTGTAAAGTGAGTGCCCTTACCTGAAACGAATTCTTGCTTGTAGTAAGACACAGAGCCTGGGATTTAAGTCCATTTCTGAAGGGAAACACACAGCATAGTTCTCATCCATGGATCACACTTTTTTTTAGAGCGAGAAGCACACTCTAGCTTTCTAGAGTCCCTAATACAGCAGGAAATCTGAGTGTGCCCAGAACAAAAGAACGGTGTTTCCTACACATATGGACCATATGTAGTCCAAATCTGCTTCTGAAACTGATACAAATCACTGACCCTCTAACATCCAATGCTTGTCAGTTGAGATGAGAAACGTGTGAGCTTCGTGAACGATGTAGTTCTTTTGAGAAGAAAAGTGACTGCCCTTACCTGAATTGATGTCTTGCTTGTAGGAAGACTCGGAGCCTGGGATTTAACTCCATTTTTGAAGTAAAACACACAGCAGTGTAATCATCAATTGATCACACTCTGCTTTAGAATAAGAAGCACGCTCTTGCTTTCAAGACTCTCTAAGACAGCAGGAAACGTGAGTGGGCTGAGATCAAATGAACGGTGTTTCCTACACATACGGACATTATATAGTCCAACTCTGCTTCTGAAACTGATAAAAAGCACTGGTCCTCTAAAATCTAATGCTTGTCTGTTAAGAGGAGAAACGTGTGAGCTTCGTGAACGATGTAGTTCGTTTGAGCTGAAATGTGACTGCCCTTAACTGAAACGAAGTCTTGCCTGTAGGAAGACACAGAGCCTGGGATTTAACTCCATTTCTGAAGGGAAACACCTAGCATAGTTTTCATCCATGGATCACATTCTGCTTTAGAGCAAGAAGCACGCTCTTGCTTTCTAGATTCTCCAATACAGCAGGAAATCTGAGTGTGCCCAAAACAAAAGAACGGTGTTTCCTACACATACGGACTATATGTAGTCCAAATCTTCTTCTGAAACTGATACAATGCACTGGTCCTCTAACATCCAATTCTTGACAGTTAAGATGAAAAAGTGTGAGCTTCGTGATCGATGTAGTTCCTTTGAGCAGAAAAATGACTGCCCTTACCTGAAACGAAGTCTTGCCTGTAGGAAGACACAGAGCCTGGGATTTAACTCCATTTCTGAAGGGAAACACACAGCATAGTTCTCATCCATGGATCACAATCTGCTTTAGAGCAAGAAGCACGCTCTTGCTTTCTAGATTCTCTAATACAGCAGGAAATCTGAGTATGCCCAGAACAAAGAACCGTGTTTCCTACACATACGGACCATATCTAGTCCAACTCTTCTTCTGAAACTGATACAAAGCACTGGTCCTTTAACACCCAATGCTTGTCAGTTAAGATGAGAAACGTGTGAGCTTCGTGAACGATGTAGTTCGTTTGAGCAGAAAAGTGACTGCCCTTACCTTAATTGAAGTCTTGCTTGTAGGAAGACTCAGAGCCTGGGATTTAACTCCATTTCTGAAATAAAACACAAAGCAGTGTAATCATCCATTGATCACACTCTGCTTTAGAACAAGAAGCACGCTCTTGCTTTTTAGACTCTCCAAGACAGCAGATAACGTGAGTGTGCTGAGAACAAAAGAACGGTGTTTCCTACACATACGGACATTATATAGTCCAACTCTGCTTCTGAAACTGACAAAAAGCACTGGTCCTCTAAAATCTAATGCTTGTCTGTTAAGATGAGAAACGTGTGAGCTTCGTGAACGATGTAGTTTGTTTGAGCTGAAAAGTGACTGCCCTTACCTGAAACGAAGTCTTGCTTGTAGGAAGACTCAGAGCCTGGGATTTAACTCCATTTCTGAAGTGAAACACACAGCATATTTCTCATCCATTGATCACACTCTGCTTTAGAACAAGAAGCACGCTCTTGCTTTCTAGAATCTCTAAGACAGCAGGAAACGTGAGTTTGCTGAGAACAAAAGAAAGGTGTTTCCTACACATACGGACCATATCTAGTCCAACTGTGCTTCTGAAACTGATACAAAGCACTGGTCCACTACGATCCAATGCTTGTCTGTTAAGATGAGAAACGTGTGAGCTCCGTGAAAGATGTAGTTCCTTTGAGCTGAAAAGTGACTGCCCTTACCTTAATTGAAGTCTTGCTTGTAGGAAGACATAGAGCCTGGCATTTAACTACTTTTCAGAAGGGAAACACACAGCATAGTTTTCATCCATGGATCACACTCTGATTTAGAGCGAGAAGCACGCTCTTGCTTTCTAAAGTCTCTACAACAGCAGGAAACGTGAGTGTGCTGAGAACAAAAGAACGGTGTTTCCTAAACATACGGACCATATCTAGTCCAACCCTGCTTCTGAAACAGATAAAAAGCACTGGTACTCTAACATCCAATGCTTGTCAGTTAAGATGAGAAACGTGTGAGCTCAGTGAACGATGTAGTTCCTTTGAACTGAAAAGTGACTGCCCTTACCTGAAACGACGTCTTGCTTGTAGGGAGACTCAGAGCCTGGGATTTAACTCCATTTCTGAAGGGAAACTCACAGCATAGTTCTCATCCATGGATCACAGTCTGCTTTAGAGCGAGAAGCACGCTCTTGCTTTCTAGATTCTCTAAGACAGCAGGAATCGTGAGTGTGCTGAGAACAAAAGAACGGTGTTTCCTACACATACGGACCATACCTAGTCCAACTCTTCTTCTGAAACTGATAGAATGCACTGGTCCTCTAACATCCAATTCTTGACAGTTAAGATGAAAAACGTGTGAGCTTCGTGAACGATGTAGTTATTTTGAGCAGAAAAGTGACTGCCCTTTCCTGAAACTAAGTCTTGCCTGTAGGAAGACTCAGAGACTGGGATTTAACTCCATTTCTGAAGGGAAACACCCAGCATAGTTTTCATCCATTGATCACACTCTGCTTTAGAACAAGAAGCACGCACTTGCTTTCTAGACTCTCTAAGACAGCAGGAATCGTGAGTGTGCTGAGAATAAAAGAACAGTGTTCCCTACACATACAGACCATATCTAGTCCAACTCTGCTTCTGAAACTGGTACAAAGCACTGGTCCTCTAACATCCAATGCTTGTCTGTTTAGATGAGAAACGTGTGCGCTCCGTGAACGATGTAGTTCGTTTGAGCTGAAAAGTGACTGCCCTTACCTGAAACGAAGTCTTGCTTGTAGGAAGACACAGAGCCTGGGATTTAACTCCATTTCTGAAGGGAAACACACAGCATAGTTCTCATCCATGGATCACACTCTGCTTTAGAGCAATTAGCACGCTCTTGCTTTCTAGAGTCTCTAATACAGCAGGAAATCTGAGTATGCCCAGAACAAAAGAACCGTGTTTCCTACACATACGGACCATATATAGTCCAACTCTTCTTCTGAAACTGATACAAAGCACTGGTCCTTTAACACCCAATGCTTGTCAGTTAAGATGAGAAACGTGTGAGCTTCGTGAACGATGTAGTTCGTTTGAGCAGAAAAGTGACTGCCCTTACCTTAATTGTAGTCTTACTTGTAGGAAGACTCAGAGCCTGGGATTTAACTCCATTTCTGAAATAAAACACACAGCAGTGTAATCATCCATTGATCACACTCTGCTTTAGAACAAGAAGCACGCTCTTGCTTTCTAGACTCTCCAAGACAGCAGATAACGTGAGTGTGCTGAGAACAAAAGAACGGTGTTTCCTACACATACAGACATTATATAGTCCAACTCTGCTTCTAAACTGATAAAAAGCACTGGTCCTCTAAAATCTAATGCTTGTCTGTTAAGATGAGAAACGTGTGAGCTTCGTGAACGATGTAGTTCGGTTGACCTGAAAAGTGACTGCCCTTACCTGAAACGAAGTCTTGCTTGTAGGAAGACTCAGGGCCTGGGATTTAACACCATTTCTGAAGTGAAACACACAGCATAGTTCTCATCTATTGATCACACTCTGCTTTAGAACAAGAAGCACGCTCTTGCTTTCAAGAATCTCTAAGACAGCAGGAAACGTGAGTTTGCTGAGAACAAAAAAAAGGTGTTTCCTACACATACGGACCATATCTAGTCCAACTCTGCTTCTGAAACTGATACAAAGCACTGGTCCTCTACGATCCAATGCTTGTCTGTTAGGATGAGAAACGTGTGATCTCTGTGAAAGATGTAGTTCCTTTGAGCTGAAAAGTGACTGCCCTTACCTTAATTGAAGTCTTGATTGTAGGAAGACTCAGAGCCTGGGATTTAACTCCATTTCTGAAATAAAACATACAGCAGTGTAATCATCCATTGATCACACTCTGCTTTAGAACAAGAAGCACGCTCTTGCTTTCTAGAGTCTCTAAGACAGCAGGAAACGTGAGTGTGCTGAGAACAAAAGAACAGTGTTTCCTACACATACAGACCATATCTAGTCCAACTCTGCTTCTGAAACTGGTACAAAGCACTGGTCCTCTAACATCCAATGCTTGTCTGTTTAGATGAGAAACGTGTGAGCTCCGTGAAAGATGTAGTTGGTTTGAGCTGAAAAGTGACTGCCCTTACCTTAATTGAAGTCTTGCTTGTAGGAAGACTCAGAGCCTGTGATTTAACTCCATTTCTGAAATAAAACACACAGCAGTGTAATCATCCATTGATCACACTCTGCTTTAGAACAAGAAGCACGCTCTTGCTTTCTAGACTCTCCAAGACAGCAGAAAACGTGAGTGTGCTGAGAACAAAAGAACGGTGTTTCCTACACATACAGAACCATATCTCGTCCAACTCTGCTTCTGAAACTGGTTACAAAGCACTGGTCCTCTACGATCCAATGCTTGTCTGTTAAGATGAGAAACGTGTGATCTCCGTGAAAGATGTAGTTCCTTTGAGCTGAAAAGTGACTGCCCTTACCTTAATTGAAGTCTTGCTTGTAGGAAGACTCAGAGCCTGGGATTTAACTCCATTTCTGAAATAAAACACACAGCAGTGTAATCATCCATTGATCACACTCTGCTTTAGAACAAGAAGCACGCTCTTGCTTTCTAGAATCTCTAAGACAGCAGGAAACGTGAGTTTGCTGAGAACAAAAGAACGGTGTTTCCTACACATACGGACCATATCTAGTCCAACTCTGCTTCTGAAACTGATACAAAGCACTGGTCCTCTACGATCCAATGCTTGTCTGTTAAGATGAGAAACGTGTGAGCTCCGTGAAAGATGTAGTTCCTTTGAGCTGAAAAGTGACTGCCCTTACCTGAAACAACGTCTTGCTTGTAGGGAGACTCAGAGCCTGGGATTTAACTCCATTTCTGAATGGAAACACACAGCATAGTTCTCATCCATGGATCACACACTGCTTTAGAGCGAGAAGCACCCTCTTGCTTTCTAGAGTCTCTAAGAGAGCAGGAAACGTGAGTGTGCTGAGAAGAAAAGAACGGTGTTTCCTACACATACGGACCATATCTAGTCCAACTCTTCTTCTGAAACTGATAGAATGCACTGGTCCTCTAACATCCAATGCTTGTCATTTAAGGTGAGAAACTTGTGAGCTTTGTGAATGATGTAGTTCCTTTGAACTGAAAAGTGACTGCCCTTACCAGAAAAAAATTCTTGCTTGTAGTAAGACACAGAGCCTGGGATTTAAGTCCATTTCTGAAGGGAAACACACAGCATAGTTCTCATCCATGGATCACACTCTGCTTTAGAGCGAGAAGCACACTCTAGCTTTCTAGAGTCTCTAATACAGCAGGAAATCTGAGTGTGCCCAGAACAAAAGAACGGTGTTTCCTACTCATATGGACCATATGTAGTCCAAATCTGCTTCTGAAACTGAAACAAAGCACTGGTCCTCTAACATCCAATGCTTGTCTGTTAAGATGAGAAATGTGTGAGGTTTGTGAATGATGTAGTTCCTTTGAACTGAAAAGTGACTGCCCTTACCTGAAACGAATTCTTGCTTGTAGTAAGACACAGAGCCTGGGATTTAAGTCCATTTCTGAAGGGAATCACACAGCATAGTTCTCATCCATGGATCACACTCTGCCTTAGAGCGAGAAGCACACTCTAGCTTTCTAGAGTCTCTAATAAGCAGGTAATCTGAGTGTGCCCAGAACAAAAGAACGGTGTTTCCTACACATATGGACCATATGTTGTCCAACGCTGCTTCTGAAACTGATACAGAGCACTGGTCCTCTACCATCCAATGCTTGTCAGTTAAGATGAGAAACGTGTGAGCTCAGTGAATGATGTAGTTCGATTGAGCTGAAAAGTGACTGCCCTTACCTGAAACGACGTCTCACTTGTAGGGAGACTCAGAGCCTGGGATTTAACTCCATTTCTGAAGTAAAACACACAGCAGTGTAATCATCCATTGATCACACTCTGGTTTAGAATAAGAAGCACGCTCTTGCTTTCAAGACTCTCTAAGACAGCAGGAAACGTGAGTGGGCTGAGATCAAATGAACGGTGTTTCCTACACATACGGACATTATATAGTCCAACTCTGCTTCTGAAACTGATAAAAAGCACTGGTCCTCTAAAATCTAATGCTTGTCTGTTAAGAGGAGAAACGTGTGAGCTTCGTGAACGATGTAGTTCGTTTGAGCTGAAATGTGACTGCCCTTAACTGAAACGAAGTCTTGCCTGTAGGAAGACACAGAGCCTGGGATTTAACTCCATTTCTGAAGGGAAACACCTAGCATAGTTTTCATCCATGGATCACATTCTGCTTTAGAGCAAGAAGCACGCTCTTGCTTTCTAGATTCTCCAATACAGCAGGAAATCTGAGTGTGCCCAAAACAAAAGAACGGTGTTTCCTACACATACGGACTATATGTAGTCCAAATCTTCTTCTGAAACTGATACAATGCACTGGTCCTCTAACATCCAATTCTTGACAGTTAAGATGAAAAAGTGTGAGCTTCGTGATCGATGTAGTTCCTTTGAGCAGAAAAATGACTGCCCTTACCTGAAACGAAGTCTTGCCTGTAGGAAGACACAGAGCCTGGGATTTAACTCCATTTCT
The DNA here is from genome assembly GCA_949786385.1 of Onychomys leucogaster. Classification (NCBI taxonomy): domain Eukaryota; kingdom Metazoa; phylum Chordata; class Mammalia; order Rodentia; family Cricetidae; genus Onychomys; species Onychomys leucogaster. The sequence continues at coordinate 99,585 of CATKUP010000076.1, forward strand.
GAAGGGAAACACACAGCATAGTTCTCATCCATGGATCACAATCTGCTTTAGAGCAAGAAGCACGCTCTTGCTTTCTAGATTCTCTAATACAGCAGGAAATCTGAGTATGCCCAGAACAAAGAACCGTGTTTCCTACACATACGGACCATATCTAGTCCAACTCTTCTTCTGAAACTGATACAAAGCACTGGTCCTTTAACACCCAATGCTTGTCAGTTAAGATGAGAAACGTGTGAGCTTCGTGAACGATGTAGTTCGTTTGAGCAGAAAAGTGACTGCCCTTACCTTAATTGAAGTCTTGCTTGTAGGAAGACTCAGAGCCTGGGATTTAACTCCATTTCTGAAATAAAACACAAAGCAGTGTAATCATCCATTGATCACACTCTGCTTTAGAACAAGAAGCACGCTCTTGCTTTTTAGACTCTCCAAGACAGCAGATAACGTGAGTGTGCTGAGAACAAAAGAACGGTGTTTCCTACACATACGGACATTATATAGTCCAACTCTGCTTCTGAAACTGACAAAAAGCACTGGTCCTCTAAAATCTAATGCTTGTCTGTTAAGATGAGAAACGTGTGAGCTTCGTGAACGATGTAGTTTGTTTGAGCTGAAAAGTGACTGCCCTTACCTGAAACGAAGTCTTGCTTGTAGGGAGACTCAGAGCCTGGGATTTAACTCCATTTCTGAAGTGAAACACACAGCATATTTCTCATCCATTGATCACACTCTGCTTTAGAACAAGAAGCACGCTCTTGCTTTCTAGAATCTCTAAGACAGCAGGAAACTTGAGTGTCCTGAGAACAAAAGAACGGTGTTTCCTACACATATGGACATTATATAGTCCAACTCTGCTTCTGAAACTGATAAAAAGCACTGGTCCTCTAAAATCTAATGCTTGTCTGTTAAGATGAGAAACGTGTGAGCTTCGTGAACGATGTAGTTCGTTTGAGCTGAAAAGTGACTGCCCTTACCTGAAACGAAGTCTTGCCTGTAGGAAGACACAGAGCCTGGGATTTAACTACATTTCTGAAGGGAAACACACAGCATAGTTTTCATCCATGGATCACATTCTGCTTTAGAGCAAGAAGCACGTTCTTGCTTTCTAGATTCTCTTATACAGCAGGAAATCTGAGTGTGCCCAGAACAATAGAACGGTGTATCCTACACATACGGACTATATGTAGTCCAAATCTTCTTCTGAAACTGATACAATGCACTGGTCCTCTAACATCCAATTCTTGTCAGTTAACATGAGAAACATGTGAGCTTCGTGAACGATGTAGTTCCTTTGATCAGAAAAGTGACTGACCTTACCTGAAACGAAGTCTTGCTTGTAGGGAGACTCAGAGCATGGGATTTAACTCCAATTCTGAAGTGAAACACACAGCATTGTCTCATCCATTGATCACACTCTGCTTTAGAACTAGAATCATGCTCTTGCTTTCTAGAGTCTCTAAGACAGCAAGAAACGTGAGTTTGCTGAGAACAAAAGAACGGTGTTTCCTACACATACAGACCATATCTAGTCCAACTCTTCTTCTGAAACTGATACAAAGCACTGGTCCTTTAACATCCAATGCTTGTCAGTTAAGATGAGAAACGTGTGAGCTTCGTGAACGATGTAGTTCGTTTGAGCAGAAAAGTGACTGCCCTTACCTTAATTGAAGTCTTGCTTGTAGGAAGACTCAGAGCCTGGGATTTAACTCCATTTCTGAAATAAAACACACAGCAGTGTAATCATCCATTGATCACACTCTGCTTTAGAACAAGAAGCACGCTCTTGCTTTCTAGACTCTCCAAGACAGCAGATAACGTGAGTGTGCTGAGAACAAAAGAATGGTGTTTCCTACACATACGGACATTATATAGTCCAACTCTGCTTCTGAAACTGAAAAAAAGCACTGGTCCTCTAAAATCTAATGCTTGTCTGTTAAGATGAGAAACGAGTGAGCTTCGTGAACGATGTAGTTCGTTTGAGCTGAAAAGTGACTGCCCTTACCTGAAACGAAGTCTTGCTTGTAGGAAGACACAGAGCCTGGGATTTAACTCCATTTCTGAAGGGAAACACACAGCATAGTTCTCATCCATGGATCACACTCTGCTTTAGTGCAAGAAGCACGCTCTTGCTTTCTAGAGTCTCTAATACAGCAGGAAATCTGAGTGTGCCCAGAACAAAGGAACAGTGTTTCCTACACATACGGACCATATCTAGTCCAACACTTCTTCTGAAACTGATACAAAGCACTGGTCCTTTAACATCCAATGCTTGTCAGTTAAGATGAGAAACATGTGAGCTTTGTGAACGATGTAGTTAGTTTGAGCAGATAAGTGACTGCCCTTACCTGAATTGAAGTCTTGCTTCTAGGAAGACTCAGAGCCTGGGATTTAACTCCATTTCTGAAGTAAAACACACAGCAGTGTAATCATCCATTGATCACACTCTGCTTTAGAATAAGAAGCACGCTCTTGCTTTCTAGACTATCTAAGAGAGCAGGAAACGTGAGTGTGCCCAGAAAAAAAAGATCGGTGTTTCCTACACATACGGACCATATCTAGTCCAACTCTGCTTCTGAAACAGATACAAAGCACTGGTACTCTAACATCCAATGCTTGTCAGTTAAGATGAGAAACGTGTGAGCTCAGTGAAGGATGTAGGTCGTTTGAGCTAAAAGTGACTGCCCTTACCTGAAACAAATTTTTGCTTGTAGGGAGACTCAGAGCCTGGTATTTAACTCCATTTCTGAAGGGAAACACACAGCATAGTTCTCATCCATGGATCACAGTCTGCTTTAGAGTGAGAAGCACGCTCTTCCTTTCTAGAGTCTCTAAGACAGCAGGAAACTTGAGTGTGCTGAGAACAAAAGAACGGTGTTTCCTACACATACGGACCATATCTAGTCCAACTCTTCTTCTGAAACTGATACAAAGCACTGGTCCTTTAACATCCAATGCTTGTCAGTTAAGATGAGAAACGTGTGAGCTTCGTGAACGATGTAGTTCATTTGAGCAGAAAAGTGACTGCCCTTACCTGAAACGAAGTCTTGCTTGTAGGAAGACTCAGAGCCTGGGATTTAAGTCCATTTTTGAAGGGAAACACACAGCATAGTTCTCATCCATGGATAACACTCTGCTTTAGAGCAAGAAGCACACTCTTGCTTTCTACAGACTCTAAGACAGCAGGAAATCTGAGTCTGCCCAGAACAAAAGAACGGTGTTTCCTACACATACGGACTATATGTAGTCCAAACCTTCTTCTGAAGCTGATAGAATGCACTGGTCCTCTAACATCCAATGCTTGTCAGTAAAGATGAGAAACGTGTGAGCTTTGTGAATGATGTAGTTCCTTTGAACTGAAAAGTGACTGCCCTTACCTGAAACGAAGTCTTGCTTATAGTAAGACACAGAGCCTGGGATTTAAGTCCATTTCTGAATGGAATCACACAGCATAGTTCTCATCCATGGATCACACTCTGCTTTAGAGCGAGAAGCACACTCTAGCTTTCTAGAGTCTCTAATAAGCAGGTAATCTGAGTGTGCCCAGAACAAAAGAACGGTGTTTCCTACACATATGGACTATATGTAGTCCAAATCTTCTTCTGAAACTGATACAATACACTGGTCCTCTAACATCCAATGCTTGTCAGTTAAGATGAGAAACGTGTGAGCTTCGTGAACGATGTAGTTCGTTTGAGCAGAAAAGTGACTGCCCTTACCTGAAACGAGGTCTTGCTTGTAGGAAGCCTCAGAGCATGGGATTTTACTCCATTTCTGAAGTGAAACACACAGCAGTGTTCTTATCCATTGATCACACTCTGCTTTAGAACAAGAAGCACGATCTTGCTTTCTAGAGTCTATAAGCAGCAGGTGATGTGATTTTGCTGAGAACAATAGAACGGTGTTTCCTACACATACAGACCATATCTAGTCCAACTCTGCTTCTGAAACTGATAAAAAGCACTGGTCCTCTAACATCCAATGCTTGTCAGTTAAGATGAGAAACGATTGAGCTTTGTGAATGATGTAGTTCCTTTGAACTGAAAAGTGACTGCCCTTACCTGAAACGAATTCTTGCTTGTAGTAAGACGCAGAGCCTGGGATTTAAGTCCATTTGTGAAGGGAAACACACAGCATAGTTCTCATCCATGGATCACACTCTGCTTTAGAGCAAGAAGCACGCTCTTGCTTTCTAGAGTCTCTAATACAGCAGGAAATCTGAGTGTGCCCAGAACAAAAGAATGGTGTTTCCTACACATACGGACCATATCTAGTCCAACTCTTCTTCTGAAACTGATACAAAGCACTGGTCCTTTAACATCCAATGCTTGTCAGTTCAGATGAGAAACGTGTGAGCTTCGTGAACGATGTAGTTCGTTTGAGCAGAAAAGTGACTGCCCTTACCTGAAACGAAGTCTTGCTTGTAGGAAGACTCAGAGCCTGGGATTTAAGTCCATTTCTGAAGGGAAACACACAGCATAGTTCTATCCATGGATCACACTCTGCTTTAGAGCAAGAAGCACACTCTTGCTTTCTACAGAATCTAAGACAGCAGGAAATCTGAGTCTGCCCAGAACACAAGAACGGTGTTTCCTACACATACGGACTATATGTAGTCCAAATCTTCTTCTGAAACTGATAGAATGCACTGGTCCTCTAACATCCAATGCTTGTCAGTTAAGATGAGAAACGTGTGAGCTTTGTGAATGATGTAGTTCCTTTGAACTGAAAAGTGACTGCCCTTACCTGAAACGAAGTCTTGCTTGTAGTAAGACACAGAGCCTGGGATTTAAGTCCATTTCTGAAGGGAATCACACAGTATAGTTCTCATCCATGGATCACACTCTGCTTTAGAGCAAGAAGCACACTCTAGCTTTCTAGAGTCTCTAATACAGCAGGTAATCTGAGTGTGCCCAGAACAAAAGAAAGGTGTTTCCTACACATATGGATTATATGTAGTCCAAATCTTCTTCTGAAACTGATACAATGCACTGGTCCTCTAACATCCAATGCTTGTCAGTTAAGATGAGAAATGTGTGAGCTTCGTGAAAGATGTAGTTCGTTTGAGCAGAAAAGTGACTGCCCTTACCTGAAACGAAGTCTTGCTTGTAGGAAGCCTCAGAGCATGGGATTTTACTCCATTTCTGAAGTGAACAACACAGCAGTGTTCTCATCCATTGATCACACTCTGCTTTAGAACAAGAAGCACGATCTTGCTTTCTAGAGTCTGTAAGACAGCAGGAAAGGTGAGTTTGCTGAGAACAAAAGAATGGTGTTTCCTACACATACAGACCATATCTAGTCCAACTCTTCTTCTGAAACTGATACAAAGCACTGGTCCTTTAACATCCAATGCTTGTCAGTTAAGATGAGAAACGTGTGAGCTTCGTGAACGATGTAGTTCGTTTGAGCAGAAAAGTGACTGCCCTTACCTGAAACGAAGTCTTGCTTGCAGGAAGACTCAGAGCCTGGGATTTAACTCCATATCTGAAGTGAAACACAAAGCATAGTTCTCATTAATTGATCACACTCTGCTTTAGAACAAGAAGCACGCTCTTGCTTTCTAGAATCTCTAAGAGAGCAGGAAACATGAGTTTGCTGAGAACAAAAGAACGGTGTTTCCTACACATACGGACCATATCTAGTCCAACTCTGCTTCTGAAACTGATACAAAGCACTGGTCCTCTACCATCCAATGCTTGTATGTTAAGATGAGAAACGTGTGAGCTTTTGAAAGGTGTAGTTCGTTTGAGCTGAAAAGTGACTCCCCTTATCTGAACCGAAGTCTTGCTTGTAGGGAGACTCAGAGCCTGGGATTTAACTCCATTTCTGAAGGGAAACACACAGCATAGTTCTCATCCATGGATCACACTCTGCTTTAGAGCGAGAAGCACGCTCTTGCTTTCTAGAATCTCTAAGAGAGCAGGAAACGTGAGTGTGCTGAGAACAAAAGAACGGTGTTTCCTACACATACGGACCATATCTAGTCCAACTCTTCTTCTGAAACTGATACAAAGCACGGGTCCTCTAACATGCAATGCTTGTCAGTTAAGATGAGAAATGTGTGAGCTTCGTGAACGATGTAGTTCGTTTGAGCAGAAAAGTGACTGCCCTTACCTGAAAAGAAGTCTTGCTTGTAGGAAGACTCAGAGCCTGGGATTTAAGTCCATTTCTGAAGGGAAACACACAGCATAGTTCTCATCCATGGATAACACTCTGCTTTAGAGCAAGAAGCACACTCTTGCTTTCTACAGACTCTAAGACAGCAGGAAATCTGAGTCTGCCCAGAACAAATGAACGGTGTTTCCTACACATACGGACTATATGTAGTCCAAATCTTCTTCTGAAACTGATAGAATGCACTGGTCCTCTAACATCCAATGCTTGTCTGTTAAGATGAGAAACGATTGAGCTTTGTGAATGATGTAGTTCCTTTGAACTGAAAAGTGACTGCCCTTACCTGAAACGAATTCTTTCTTGTAGTAAGACGCAGAGCCTGGGATTTAAGTCCATTTGTGAAGGGAAACACACAGCATAGTTCTCATCCATGGATCACACTCTGCTTTAGAGCAAGAAGCACGCTCTTGCTTTCTAGAGTCTCTAATACAGCAGGTAATCTGAGTGTGCCCAGAACAAAAGAAAGGTGTTTCCTACACATATGGATTATATGTAGTCCAAATCTTCTTCTGAAACTGATACAATGCACTGGTCCTCTAACATCCAATGCTTGTCAGTTAAGATGAGAAATGTGTGAGCTTCGTGAAAGATGTAGTTCGTTTGAGCAGAAAAGTGACTGCCCTTACCTGAAACGAAGTCTTGCTTGTAGGAAGCCTCAGAGCATGGGATTTTACTCCATTTCTGAAGTGAACAACACAGCAGTGTTCTCATCCATTGATCACACTCTGCTTTAGAACAAGAAGCACGATCTTGCTTTCTAGAGTCTCTAAGACAGCAGGAAAGGTGAGTTTGCTGAGAACAAAAGAATGGTGTTTCCTACACATACAGACCATATCTAGTCCAACTCTTCTTCTGAAACTGATACAAAGCACTGGTCCTTTAACATCCAATGCTTGTCAGTTAAGATGAGAAACGTGTGAGCTTCGTGAACGATGTAGTTCGTTTGAGCAGAAAAGTGACTGCCCTTACCTGAAACGAAGTCTTGCTTGCAGGAAGACTCAGAGCCTGGGATTTAACTCCATATCTGAAGTGAAACACAAAGCATAGTTCTCATTAATTGATCACACTCTGCTTTAGAACAAGAAGCACGCTCTTGCTTTCTAGAATCTCTAAGAGAGCAGGAAACATGAGTTTGCTGAGAACAAAAGAACGGTGTTTCCTACACATACGGACCATATCTAGTCCAACTCTGCTTCTGAAACTGATACAAAGCACTGGTCCTCTACCATCCAATGCTTGTATGTTAAGATGAGAAACGTGTGAGCTTTTGAAAGGTGTAGTTCGTTTGAGCTGAAAAGTGACTCCCCTTATCTGAACCGAAGTCTTGCTTGTAGGGAGACTCAGAGCCTGGGATTTAACTCCATTTCTGAAGGGAAACACACAGCATAGTTCTCATCCATGGATCACACTCTGCTTTAGAGCGAGAAGCACGCTCTTGCTTTCTAGAATCTCTAAGAGAGCAGGAAACGTGAGTGTGCTGAGAACAAAAGAACGGTGTTTCCTACACATACGGACCATATCTAGTCCAACTCTTCTTCTGAAACTGATACAAAGCACGGGTCCTCTAACATGCAATGCTTGTCAGTTAAGATGAGAAATGTGTGAGCTTCGTGAACGATGTAGTTCGTTTGAGCAGAAAAGTGACTGCCCTTACCTGAAAAGAAGTCTTGCTTGTAGGAAGACTCAGAGCCTGGGATTTAAGTCCATTTCTGAAGGGAAACACACAGCATAGTTCTCATCCATGGATAACACTCTGCTTTAGAGCAAGAAGCACACTCTTGCTTTCTACAGACTCTAAGACAGCAGGAAATCTGAGTCTGCCCAGAACAAATGAACGGTGTTTCCTACACATACGGACTATATGTAGTCCAAATCTTCTTCTGAAACTGATAGAATGCACTGGTCCTCTAACATCCAATGCTTGTCTGTTAAGATGAGAAACGATTGAGCTTTGTGAATGATGTAGTTCCTTTGAACTGAAAAGTGACTGCCCTTACCTGAAAGGAATTCTTTCTTGTAGTAAGACGCAGAGCCTGGGATTTAAGTCCATTTGTGAAGGGAAACACACAGCATAGTTCTCATCCATGGATCACACTCTGCTTTAGAGCAAGAAGCACGCTCTTGCTTTCTAGAGTCTCTAATACAGCAGGAAATCTGAGTGTGCCCAGAACAAAAGAACGATGTTTCCTACACATACGGACCATATCTAGTCCAACTCTTCTTCTGAAACTGATACAAAGCACTGGTCCTTTAACATCCAATGCTTGTCAGTTAAGATGAGAAACGTGACAGCTTCGTGAACGATGTAGTTCGTTTGAGCAGAAAAGTGACTGCCCTTACCTGAAACGAAGTCTTGCTTGTAGGAAGACTCAGAGCCTGGGATTTAAGTCCATTTCTGAAGGGAAACACACAGCATAGTTCTATCCATGGATCACACTCTGCTTTAGAGCAAGAAGCACACACTTGCTTTCTACAGAATTTAAGACAGCAGGAAATCTGAGTCTGCCCAGAACACAAGAACGGTGTTTCCTACACATACGGACTATATGTAGTCCAAATCTTCTTCTGAAACTGATAGAATGCACTGGTCCTCTAACATCCAATGCTTGTCAGTTAAGATGAGAAACGTGTGAGCTTTGTGAATGATGTAGTTCCTTTGAATTGAAAAGTGACTGCCCTTACCTGAAACGAAGTCTTGCTTGTAGTAAGACACAGAGCCTGGGATTTAAGTCCATTTCTGAAGGGAATCACACAGAATAGTTCTCATCCATGGATCACACTCTGCTTTAGAGCGAGAAGCACACTCTAGCTTTCTAGAGTCTCTAATAAGCAGGTAATCTGAGTGTGCCCAGAACAAAAGAACGGTGTTTCCTACACATATGGACTATATGTAGTCCAAATCTTCTTCTGAAACTGATACAATACACTGGTCCTCTAACATCCAATGCTTGTCAGTTAAGATGAGAAACGTGTGAGCTTCGTGAAAGATGTAGTTCGTTTGAGCAGAAAAGTGACTGCCCTTACCTGAAACGAAGTCTTGCTTGTAGGAAGCCTCAGAGCATGGGATTTTACTCCATTTCTGAAGTGAAACACACAGTAGTGTTCTTATCCATTGATCACACTCTGCTTTAGAACAAGAAGCACGATCTTGCTTTCTAGAGCCTATAAGCAGCAGGTGATGTGAGTTTGCTGAGAACAATAGAACGGTGTTTCCTACACATACAGACCATATCTAGTCCAACTCTGCTTCTGAAACTGATACAAAGCACTGGTCCTCTAACATCCAATGCTTGTCAGTTAAGATGAGAAACGATTGAGCTTTGTGAATGATGTAGTTCCTTTGAACTGAAAAGTGACTGCCCTTACCTGAAACGAAGTCTTGCTTGTAGTAAGACACAGAGCCTGGGATTTAAGTCCATTTCTGAAGGGAATCACACAGTATAGTTCTCATCCATGGATCACACTCTGCTTTAGAGCAAGAAGCACACTCTAGCTTTCTAGAGTCTCTAATACAGCAGGTAATCTGAGTGTGCCCAGAACAAAAGAAAGGTGTTTCCTACACATATGGATTATATGTAGTCCAAATCTTCTTCTGAAACTGATACAATGCACTGGTCCTCTAACATCCAATGCTTGTCAGTTAAGATGAGAAATGTGTGAGCTTCGTGAAAGATGTAGTTCGTTTGAGCAGAAAAGTGACTGCCCTTACCTGAAACGAAGTCTTGCTTGTAGGAAGCCTCAGAGCATGGGATTTTACTCCATTTCTGAAGTGAACAACACAGCAGTGTTCTCATCCATTGATCACACTCTGCTTTAGAACAAGAAGCACGATCTTGCTTTCTAGATTCTCTAAGACAGCAGGAAACGTGAGTTTGCTGAGAACAAAAGAATGGTGTTTCCTACACATACAGACCATATCTAGTCCAACTCTTCTTCTGAAACTGATACAAAGCACTGGTCCTTTAACATCCAATGCTTGTCAGTTAAGATGAGAAACGTGTGAGCTTCGTGAACGATGTAGTTCGTTTGAGCAGAAAAGTGACTGCCCTTACCTGAAACGAAGTCTTGCTTGCAGGAAGACTCAGAGCCTGGGATTTAACTCCATATCTGAAGTGAAACACAAAGCATAGTTCTCATTAATTGATCACACTCTGCTTTAGAACAAGAAGCACGCTCTTGCTTTCTAGAATCTCTAAGAGAGCAGGAAACATGAGTTTGCTGAGAACAAAAGAACGGTGTTTCCTACACATACGGACCATATCTAGTCCAACTCTGCTTCTGAAACTGATACAAAGCACTGGTCCTCTACCATCCAATGCTTGTATGTTAAGATGAGAAACGTGTGAGCTTTTGAAAGATGTAGTTCGTTTGAGGTGAAAAGTGACTGCCCTTATCTGAACCGAAGTCTTGCTTGTAGGGAGACTCAGAGCCTGGGATTTAACTCCATTTCTGAAGGGAAACACACAGCATAGTTCTCATCCATGGATCACACTCTGCTTTAGAGCGAGAAGCACGCTCTTGCTTTCTAGAATCTCTAATACAACAGGAAATCTGAGTGTGCCCAGAACAAAAGAACGGTGTTTCCTACACATACGGACCATATCTAGTCCAACTCTTCTTCTGAAACTGATACAAAGCACTGGTCCTTTAACATCCAATGCTTGTCAGTTAAGATGAGAAACGTGACAGCTTCGTGAACGATGTAGTTCGTTTGAGCAGAAAAGTGACTGCCCTTACCTGAAACGAAGTCTTGCTTGTAGGAAGACTCAGAGCCTGGGATTTAAGTCCATTTCTGAAGGGAAACACACAGCATAGTTCTATCCATGGATCACACTCTGCTTTAGAGCAATAAGCACACACTTGCTTTCTACAGAATTTAAGACAGCAGGAAATCTGAGTCTGCCCAGAACACAAGAACGGTGTTTCCTACACATACGGACTATATGTAGTCCAAATCTTCTTCTGAAACTGATAGAATGCACTGGTCCTCTAACATCCAATGCTTGTCAGTTAAGATGAGAAACGTGTGAGCTTTGTGAATGATGTAGTTCCTTTGAACAGAAAAGTGACTGCCCTTACCTGAAACGAAGTCTTGCTTGTAGTAAGACACAGAGCCTGGGATTTAAGTCCATTTCTGAAGGGAATCACACAGCATAGTTCTCATCCATGGATCGCACTCTGCTTTAGAGTGAGAAGCACACTCTAGCTTTCTAGAGTCTCTAATACAGCAGGTAATCTGAGCGTGCCCAAAACAAAAGAACGGTGTTTCATACACATATGGACTATATGTAGTCCAAATCTTCTTCTGAAACTGATACAATACACTGGTCCTCTAACATCCAATGCTTGTCAGTTAAGATGAGAAACGTGTGAGCTTCGTGAAAGATATAGTTCGTTTGAGCAGAAAAGTGACTGCCCTTACCTGAAACGAAGTCTTGCTTGTAGGAAGCCTCAGATCATGGGATTTTACTCCATTTCTGAAGTGAAACACACAGCAGTGTTCTCTTCCATTGATCACACTCTGCTTTAGAACAAGAAGCACGATCTTGCTTTCTAGAGTCTCTAAGACAGCAGGTGATGTGAGTTTGCTGAGAACAAAAGAACGGTGTTTCCTACACATACAGACCATATCTAGTCCAACTCTGCTTCTGAAACTGATACAAAGCACTGGTCCTCTAACGTCCAATGCTTGTCAGTTAAGATGAGAAACGTGTGAGCTTTGTGAATGATGTAGTTCCTTTGAACTGAAAAGTGACTGCCCTTACCTGAAACGAATTCTTGCTTGTAGTAAGACACAGAGCCTGGGATTTAAGTCCATTTGTGAAGGGAAACACACAGCATAGTTGTCATCCATGGATCACACTCTGCTTTAGAGCAAGAAGCACGCTCTTGCTTTCTAGATTCTCTAATAGAGCAGGAAATCTGAGTGTGCCCAGAACAAAATAACGGTATTTCCTACACATGCGGACCATATCTAGTCCAACTCTTATTCTGAAATTGATACAAAGCACTGGTCCTTTAACAACCAATGCTTGTCAGTTAAGATGAGAAACGTGACAGCTTCGTGAACGATGTAGTTCGTTTGAGCAGAAAAGTGACTGCCCTTACCTGAAACGAAGTCTTGCTTGTAGGAAGACTCAGAGCCTGGGATTTAAGTCCATTTCTGAAGGGAAACACACAGCATAGTTCTCATCCATGGATCACACTCTGCTTTAGAGCAAGAAGCACACTCTAGCTTTCAAGAGTCTCTAATACAGCAGGAAATCTGAGTGTGCCCAGAACAAAAGAACGGTGTTTCCTACACATACGGACCATATCTAGTCCAACTCTTCTTCTGAAACTGATACAAAGCACTGCTCCTTTAACATCCAATGCTTGTCAGTTAAGATGAGAAACGTGTGAGCTTCATGAACGATGTAGTTCGTTTGAGCAGAAAAGTGACTGCCCTTACCTGAATTGAAGTCTTGCTTGTAGGAAGACTCAGAGCCTGGGATTTAACTCCATTTCCGAATTAAAACACACAGCAGTGTAATCATCCATTGATCACACTCTGCTTTAGAGCGAGAAGCACGCTCTTGCTTTCTAGAGTCTCCAAGACAGCAGGAAACATGAGTGTGCTGAGAACAAAAGAACGGTGTTTCGTACACATGCGGACCATATCTAGTACAACTCTTCTTCTGAAACTGATACAAAGCACTGGTCCTCTAACATCCAATGCTTGTCAATTAAGATGAGAAACGTGTGAGCTTCGTGAAAGATGTAGTTCGTTTGAGCAGAAAACTGACTGCCCTTACCTGAAACGAAATCTTGCTTGCAGGAAGACTCAGAGCCTGGGATTTAAGTCCATTTCTGAAGGGAAACACAGCATAGTTCTCATCCATGGATCACAATCTGCTTTAGAGCAAGAAGCACAGTCTTGCTTTCTAGAGACTCTAAGACAGCAGGAAATCTGAGTCTGCCCAGAACAAAAGAACGGTGTTTCCTACACATACGGACTATATGTAGTCCACATCTTTTCTGAAACTGATAGAATGCACTGGTCCTCTAACATCCAATGCTTGTCAGTTAAGATGAGAAACGTGTGACCTTTGGGAATGATGTAGTTCCTTTGAAGTGAAAAGTGACTTCCCTTACCTGAAACGAAGTCTTGCTTGTAGTAAGACACAGAGCCTGGGATTTAAGTCCATTTCTGAAGGGAAACACACAGCATAGTTCTCATCCATGGATCACACTCTGCTTTAGAGCGAGAAGGACACTCTAGCTTTCTAGAGTCTCTAATAAGCAGGTAATCTGAGTGTGCCCAGAACAAAAGAACGGTGTTTCCTACACATATGGACTATATGTAGTCCAAATCCTCTTCTGAAACTGATACAATACACTGGTCCTCTAACATCCAATGCTTGTCAGTTAAGATGAGAAACGTGTGAGCTTCGTGAACGATGTAGTTCGTTTGAGCAGAAAAGTGACTGCCCTTACCTGAAACGAAATCTTGCTTGCAGGAAGACTCAGAGCCTGGGATTTAAGTCCATTTCTGAAGGGAAACACAGCATAGTTCTCATCCATGGATCACAATCTGCTTTAGAGCAAGAAGCACAGTCTTGCTTTCTAGAGACTCTAAGACAGCAGGAAATCTGAGTCTGCCCAGAACAAAAGAACGGTGTTTCCTACACATACGGACTATATGTAGTCCACATCTTTTCTGAAACTGATAGAATGCACTGGTCCTCTAACATCCAATGCTTGTCAGTTAAGATGAGAAACGTGTGACCTTTGGGAATGATGTAGTTCCTTTGAAGTGAAAAGTGACTTCCCTTACCTGAAACGAAGTCTTGCTTGTAGTAAGACACAGAGCCTGGGATTTAAGTCCATTTCTGAAGGGAAACACACAGCATAGTTCTCATCCATGGATCACACTCTGCTTTAGAGCGAGAAGCACACTCTAGCTTTCTAGAGTCTCTAATAAGCAGGTAATCTGAGTGTGCCCAGAACAAAAGAACGGTGTTTCCTACACATATGGACTATATGTAGTCCAAATCCTCTTCTGAAACTGATACAATACACTGGTCCTCTAACATCCAATGCTTGTCAGTTAAGATGAGAAACGTGTGAGCTTCGTGAACGATGTAGTTCGTTTGAGCAGAAAAGTGACTGCCCTTACCTGAAACGAAATCTTGCTTGCAGGAAGACTCAGAGCCTGGGATTTAAGTCCATTTCTGAAGGGAAACACAGCATAGTTCTCATCCATGGATCACAATCTGCTTTAGAGCAAGAAGCACAGTCTTGCTTTCTAGAGACTCTAAGACAGCAGGAAATCTGAGTCTGCCCAGAACAAAAGAACGGTGTTTCCTACACATACGGACTATATGTAGTCCACATCTTTTCTGAAACTGATAGAATGCACTGGTCCTCTAACATCCAATGCTTGTCAGTTAAGATGAGAAACGTGTGACCTTTGGGAATGATGTAGTTCCTTTGAAGTGAAAAGTGACTTCCCTTACCTGAAACGAAGTCTTGCTTGTAGTAAGACACAGAGCCTGGGATTTAAGTCCATTTCTGAAGGGAAACACACAGCATAGTTCTCATCCATGGATCACACTCTGCTTTAGAGCGAGAAGCACACTCTAGCTTTCTAGAGTCTCTAATAAGCAGGTAATCTGAGTGTGCCCAGAACAAAAGAACGGTGTTTCCTACACATATGGACTATATGTAGTCCAAATCCTCTTCTGAAACTGATACAATACACTGGTCCTCTAACATCCAATGCTTGTCAGTTAAGATGAGAAACGTGTGAGCTTCGTGAAAGATGTAGTTCGTTTGAGCAGAAAAGTGACTGCCCTTACCTGAAACGAAGTCTTGCTTGTAGGAAGCCTTAGAGCATGGGATTTTACTCCATTTCTGAAGTGAAACACACAGCAGTGTGCTTATCCATTGATCACACTCTGCTTTAGAACAAGAAGCACGATCTTGCTTTCTAGAGTCTCTAAGACAGCAGGTGATGTGAGTTTGCTGAGAACAAAAGAACGGTGTTTCCTACACTTACAGACCATATCTAGTCCAACTCTGCTTCTGAAACTGATAAAAAGCACTGGTCCTCTAACATCCAATGCTTGTCAGTTAAGATGAGAAACGATTGAGCTTTGTGAATGATGTAGTTCCTTTGAACTGAAAAGTGACTGCCCTTACCTGAAACGAATTCTTGCTTGTAGTAAGACGCAGAGCCTGGGATTTAAGTCCATTTGTGAAGGGAAACACACAGCATAGTTCTCATCCATGGATCACACTCTGCTTTAGAGCAAGAAGCACGCTCTTGCTTTCTAGAGTCTCTAATACAGCAGGAAATCTGAGTGTGCCCAGAACACAAGAACGGTGTTTCCTACACATACGGACCACATCTAGTCCAACTCTTCTTCTGAAACTGATACAAAGCACTGGTCCTCTAACATCCAATGCTTGTCAGTTAAGATGAGAAACGTGTGAGCTTTGTGAATGATGTAGTTCCTTTGAACTGAAAAGTGACTGCCCTTACCTGAAACGAAGTCTTGCTTGTAGTAAGACACAGAGCCTGGGATTTAAGTCCATTTCTGAAGGGTATCACACAGTATAGTTCTCATCCATGGATCACACTCTGCTTTAGAGCAAGAAGCACACTCTAGCTTTCTAGAGTCTCTAATACAGCAGGTAATCTGAGTGTACCCAGAACAAAAGAAAGGTGTTTCTAACACATATGGACTATATGTAGTCCAAATCTTCTTCTGAAACTGATACAATGCACTGGTCCTCTAACATCCAATGCTTGTCAGTTAAGATGAGAAATGTGTGAGCTTCGTGAAAGATGTAGTTCGTTTGAGCATAAAAGTGACTGCCCTTACCTGAAACGAAGTCTTGCTTGTAGGAAGCCTCAGAGCATGGGATTTTACTCCATTTCTGAAGTGAACAACACAGCAGTGTTCTCATCCATTGATCACACTCTGCTTTAGAACAAGAAGCACGATCTTGCTTTCTAGGGTCTCTAAGACAGCAGGAAACGTGAGTTTGCTGAGAACAAAAGAATGGTGTTTCCTACACATACAGACCATATCTAGTCCAACTCTTCTTCTGAAACTGATACAAAGCACTGGTCCTTTAACATCCAATGCTTGTCAGTTAAGATGAGAAACGTGTGAGCTTCGTGAACGATGTAGTTCGTTTGAGCAGAAAAGTGACTGCCCTTACCTGAAACGAAGTCTTGCTTGTAGGGAGACTCAGAGCCTGGGATTTAAGTCCATTTCTGAAGGGAAACACACAGCATAGTTCTATCCATGGATCACACTCTGCTTTAGAGCAAGAAGCACGCTCTTGCTTTCTAGATTCTCTAATAGAGCAGGAAATCTGAGTGTGCCCAGAACAAAAGAACGGTATTTCCTACACATGCGGACCATATCTAGTCCAACTCTTATTCTGAAATTGATACAAAGCACTGGTCCTTTAACAACCAATGCTTGTCAGTTAAGATGAGAAACGTGACAGCTTCGTGAACGATGTAGTTCGTTTGAGCAGAAAAGTGACTGCCCTTACCTGAATTGAAGTCTTGCTTGTAGGAAGACTCAGAGCCTGGGATTTAACTCCATTTCCGAATTAAAACACACAGCAGTGTAATCATCCACTGATCACACTCTGCTTTAGAGCGAGAAGCACGCTCTTGCTTTCTAGAGTCTCCAAGACAGCAGGAAACATGAGTGTGCTGAGAACAAAAGAACGGTGTTTCCTACACATGCGGACCATATCTAGTCCAACTCTTCTTCTGAAACTGATACAAAGCACTGGTCCTCTAACATCCAATGCTTGTCAATTAAGATGAGAAACGTGTGAGCTTCGTGAAAGATGTAGTTCGTTTGAGCAGAAAACTGACTGCCCTTACCTGAAACGAAATCTTGCTTGCAGGAAGACTCAGAGCCTGGGATTTAAGTCCATTTCTGAAGGGAAACACACAGCATAGTTCTCATCCATGGCTCACAATCTGCTTTAGAGCAAGAAGTACAGTCTTGCTTTCTAGAGACTCTAAGACAGCAGGAAATCTGAGTCTGCCCAGAACAAAAGAACGGTGTTTCCTACACATACGGACTATATGTAGTCCACATCTTTGCTGAAACTGATAGAATGCACTGGTCCTCTAAAATCCAATGCTTGTCAGTTAAGAGGAGAAACGTGTGACCTTTGGGAATGATGTAGTTCCTTTGAAGTGAAAAGTGACTTCCCTTACCTGAAACGAAGTCTTGCTTGTAGTAAGACACAGAGCCTGGGATTTAAGTCCATTTCTGAAGGGAAACACACAGCATAGTTCTCATCCATGGATCACACTCTGCTTTAGAGCGAGAAGCACACTCTAGCTTTCTAGAGTCTCTAATAAGCAGGTAATCTGAGTGTGCCCAGAACAAAAGAACGGTGTTTCCTACACATATGGACTATATGTAGTCCAAATCCTCTTCTGAAACTGATACAATACACTGGTCCTCTAACATCCAATGCTTGTCAGTTAAGATGAGAAACGTGTGAGCTTCGTGAAAGATGTAGTTCGTTTGAGCAGAAAAGTGACTGCCCTTACCTGAAACGAAGTCTTGCTTGTAGGAAGCCTTAGAGCATGGGATTTTATTCCATTTCTGAAGTGAAACACACAGCAGTGTGCTTATCCATTGATCACACTCTGCTTTAGAACAAGAAGCACGATCTTGCTTTCTAGAGTCTCTAAGACAGCAGGTGATGTGAGTTTGCTGAGAACAAAAGAACGGTGTTTCCTACACATACAGACCATATCTAGTCCAACTCTGCTTCTGAAACTGATAAAAAGCACTGGTCCTCTAACATCCAATGCTTGTCAGTTAATATGAGAAACGTGTGAGATTCGTGAAAGATGTAGTTCGTTTGAGCAGAAAAGTGACTGCCCTTACCTGAAACGAATTCTTGCTTGTAGTAAGACGCAGAGCCTGGGATTTAAGTCCATTTCTGAAGGGAAACACACAGCATAGTTCTCATCCATGGATCACACTCTGCTTTAGAGCAAGAAGCACGCTCTTGCTTTCTAGAGTCTCTAATACAGCAGGAAATCTGAGTGTGCCCAGAACACAAGAACGGTGTTTCCTACACATACGGACCATATCTAGTCCAACTCTTCTTCTGAAACTGATACAAAGCACTGGTCCTCTAACATCC
The DNA here is from genome assembly GCA_949786385.1 of Onychomys leucogaster. Taxonomy (NCBI): domain Eukaryota; kingdom Metazoa; phylum Chordata; class Mammalia; order Rodentia; family Cricetidae; genus Onychomys; species Onychomys leucogaster. The sequence goes on from CATKUP010000076.1 coordinate 117,942, forward strand.
AATGCTTGTCAGTTAAGATGAGAAACGTGTGAGCTTTGTGAATGATGTAGTTCCTTTGAACTGAAAAGTGACTGCCCTTACCTGAAACGAAGTCTTGCTTGTAGTAAGACACAGAGCCTGGGATTTAAGTCCATTTCTGAAGGGTATCACACAGTATAGTTCTCATCCATGGATCACACTCTGCTTTAGAGCAAGAAGCACACTCTAGCTTTCTAGAGTCTCTAATACAGCAGGTAATCTGAGTGTACCCAGAACAAAAGAAAGGTGTTTCTAACACATATGGACTATATGTAGTCCAAATCTTCTTCTGAAACTGATACAATGCACTGGTCCTCTAACATCCAATGCTTGTCAGTTAAGATGAGAAATGTGTGAGCTTCGTGAAAGATGTAGTTCGTTTGAGCATAAAAGTGACTGCCCTTACCTGAAACGAATTCTTGCTTGTAGTAAGACACAGAGCCTGGGATTTAAGTCCATTTCTGAAGGGAAACACACAGCATAGTTCTCATCCATGGATCCCACTCTGCTTTAGAGCGAGAAGCACACTCTAGCTTTCTAGAGTCTCTAATACAGCAGGAAATCTGAGTGTGCCCAGAACAAAAGAACGGTGTTTCCTACATATATGGACCATATGTAGTCCAACGCTGCTTCTGAAACTGATACAAAGCACTGGTCCTCTACCATCCAATGCTTGTCTGTCAAGATGAGAAACGTGTGAGCTCCGTGAAAGATGTAGTTCGTTTGAGCTGAAAAGTGACTGCCCTTACCTGAAACGAAGTCTTGCTTGTAGGAAGACATAGAGCCTGGCATTTAACTACTTTTCTGAAGGGAAACACACAGCATAGTTTTCATCCATGGATCACACTCTGCTTTAGAGCGAGAAGCACGCTCTTGCTTTCTAAAGTCTCTACAACAGCAGGAAACGTGAGTGTGCTGAGAACAAAAGAACGGTGTTTCCTAAACATACGGACCATATCTAGTCCAACTCTTCTTCTGAAACTGGTAGAATGCACTGGTCCTCTAACCTCCCATGCTTGTCAGTTGAGATGGAAACGTGTGAGCTTCGTGAACGATGTAGTTCTTTTGAGAAGAAAAGTGACTGCCCTTACCTGAATTGATGTCTTGCTTGTAGGAAGACTCGGAGCCTGGGATTTAACACCATTTTTGAAGTAAAACACACAGCAGTGTAATCATCCATTGATCACACTCTGCTTTAGAATAAGAAGCACGCTCTTGCTTTCAAGACTCTCTAAGACAGCAGGAAACGTGAGTGGGCTGAGATCAAATAACGGTGTTTCCTACACATACGGACATTATATAGTCCAACTCTGCTTCTGAAACTGATAAAAAGCCCTGGTCCTCTAAAATCTAATGCTTGCCTGTTAAGAGGAGAAACGTGTGAGCTTCGTGAACGATGTAGTTCCTTTGAGCTGAAAAGTGACTGCCCTTACCTGAAACGAAGTCTTGCCTGTAGGAAGACACAGAGCCTGGGATTTAACTCCATTTCTGAAAGGAAACACCTAGCATAGCTTTCATCCATGGATCACATTCTGCTTTAGAGCAAGAAGCACGCTCTTGCTTTCTAGGTTCTCCAATAGAGCAGGAAATCTGAGTGTGCCCAAAACAAAAGAACTGTGTTTCCTACACATACGGACTATATTTAGTCCAAATCTTCTTCTGAAACTGATACAATGCACTGGTCCTCTAACATCCAATTCTTGACAGTTAAGATGAAAAACGTGTGAGCTTCTTGAACGATGTAGTTCCTTTGAGCAGAAAAGTGACTGCCCTTACCTGAAACGAAGTCTTGCCTGTAGGAAGACACAGAGCCTGGGATTTAACTCCATTTCTGAAGGGAAACACACAGCATAGTTCTCATCCATGGATCACAATCTGCTTTAGAGCAAGAAGCACGCTCTTGCTTTCTAGAGTCTCTAATACAGCAGGAAATCTGAGTATGCCCAGAACAAAAGAACCGTGTTTCCTACACATACGGACCATATCTAGTCCAACTCTTCTTCTGAAACTGATACAAAGCACTGGTATTTTAACACCCAATGCTTGTCAGTTAAGATGAGAAACGTGTGAGCTTCGTGAACGATGTACTTCGTTTGAGCAGAAAAGTGACTGCCCTTACCTTAATTGAAGTCTTGCTTGTAGGAAGACTCAGAGCCTGGGATTTAACTCCATTTCTGAAATAAAACACAAAGCAGTGTAATCATCCATTGATCACCCTCTGCTTTAGAACAAGAAGCACGCTCTTGCTTTCTAGACTCTCCAAGACAGCAGATAACGTGAGTGTGCTGAGAACAAAAGAACGGTGTTTCCTACACATACGGACATTATATAGTCCAACTCTGCTTCTGAAACTGATAAAAAGCACTGGTCCTCTAAAATCTAATGCTTGTCGGTTAAGATGAGAAACGTGTGAGCTTCGTGAACGATGTAGTTCGTTTGAGCTGAAAAGTGACTGCCCTTACCTGAAACGAAGTCTTGCTTGTAGGAAGACTCAGAGTCTGGGATTTAACTCCATTTCTGAAGTGAAACACACAGCATAGTTCTCATCCATTGATCACACTCTGCTTTAGAACAAGAAGCACGCTCTTGCTTTCTAGAATCTCTAAGACAGCAGGAAACTTGAGTTTGCTGAGAACAAAAGAACGGTGTTTCCTACACATACGGACCATATCTAGTCCAACTCTGCTTCTGAAACTGATACAAAGCACTGGTCCTCTAACATTCAATGATTGTCTGTTAAGATGAGATACATGTGAGCTCCGTGAAAGATGTAGTTCCTTTGAGCAGAAAAGTGACTGCCCTTACCTGAAATGAAGTCTTGCTTGTTGGAAGACATAGAGCCTGGGATTTAACTCCATTTCTGAAGGGAAACACACAGCATAGTTCTCATCCATGGATCACAGTCTGCTTTAGAGCGAGAAGCACGCTCTTGCTTTCTAGATTCTCTAAGACAGCAGGAATCGTGAGTGTGCTGAGAACAAAAGAACGGTGTTTCCTACACATACAGACCATATCTAGTCCAACTCTTCTTCTGAAACTGATAGAATGCACTGGTCCTCTAACATCCAATGCTTGACATTTAAGATGAGAAACGTGTGAGCTTTGTGAATGATGTAGTTCCTTTGAACTGTAAAGTGAGTGCCCTTACCTGAAACGAATTCTTGCTTGTAGTAAGACACAGAGCCTGGGATTTAAGTCCATTTCTGAAGGGAAACACACAGCATAGTTCTCATCCATGGATCACACTCTGTTTTAGAGCGAGAAGCACACTCTAGCTTTCTAGAGTCTCTAATACAGCAGGAAATCTGAGTGTGCCCAGAACAAAAGAACGGTGTTTCCTACACATATGGACCATATGTAGTCCAAATCTGCTTCTGAAACTGATACAAATCACTGACCCTCTAACATCCAATGCTTGTCAGTTAAGATGAGAAACGTGTGAGCTTCGTGAACGATGTAGTTCGTTTGAGCTGAAAAGTGACTGCCCTTAACTGAAACGAAGTCTTGCTTGTAGGAAGACTCCGTTCCTGGGATTTAACTCCATTTCTGAAGTGAAACACACAGCATAGTTCTCAACCATTGATCACACTCTGCTTTAGAACAAGAAGCACGCTCTTGCTTTCTAGAATCTCTAAGACAACAGGAAACGTGAGTTTGCTGAGAACAAAAGAACGGTGTTTCCTACACATACGGACCATATCTAGTCCAACTCTGCTTCTGAAACTGATACAAAGCACTGGTCCTCTACGATCCAATGCTTGTCTGTTAAGATGAGAAACGTGTGAGCTCCGTGAAAGATGTAGTTCCTTTGAGCTGAAAAGTGACTGCCCTTACCTGAAACGAAGTCTTGATTGTAGGGAGACTGAGAGCCTGGGATTTAACAACATTTCTGAAGGGAAACACACAGCATAGTTCTCATCCATGGATCACACTCTGCTTTAGAGCGAGAAGCACACTCTAGCTTTCTAGAGTCTCTAATACAGCAGGAAATCTGAGTGTGCCCAGAACAAAAGAACGGTGTTTCCTACACATATGGACCATTGTAGTCCAAATCTGCTTCTGATACTGATACAAATCACTGACCCTCTAACATCCAATGCTTGTCAGTTGAGATGAGAAACGTGTGAGCTTCGTGAACGATGTAGTTCTTTTGAGAAGAAAAGTGACTGCCCTTACCTGACTTGATGTCTTGCTTGTAGGAACACTCGGAGCCTGGGATTTAACTCCATTTCTGAAGTAAAACACACAGCAGTGTAATCATCCATTGATCACACTCTGCTTGAGAATAAGAAGCACGCTCTTGCTGTCTAGACTCTCTAAGACAGCAGGAAACGTGAGTGGGCTGAGAACAAAAGAACGGTGTTTCCTACACATACGGACATTATATAGTCCAACTCTGCTTCTGAAACTGATAAAAAGCACTGGTCCTCTAAAATCTAATGCTTGTCTGTTAAGAGGAGAAACGTGTGAGCTCCGTGAACGATGTAGTTCGTTTGAGCTGACAAGTGACTGCCCTTACCTGAAACGAAGTCTTGCCTGTAGGAAGACACAGAGCCTGGGATTTAACTCTATTTCTGAATGGAAACACCTAGCATAGTTTTCATCCATGGATCACATTCTGCTTTAGAGCAAGAAGTACGCTCTTGCTTTCTAGATTCTCCAATACAGCAGGAAATCTGAGTGTGCCCAGAACAAAAGAACGGTGTTTCCTACACATACGGACTATATGTAGTCCAAATCTTCTTCTGAAACTGATACAATGCACTGGTCCTCTAACATGCAATTCTTGACAGTTAAGATGAAAAACGTGTGAGCTTCGTGAACAATGTAGTTCCTTTGAGCAGAAAAGTGACTGCCCTTTCCTGAAACGAAGTCTTGCCTGTAGGAAGACACAGAGCCTGGGATTTAACTCCATTTCTGAAGGGAAACACCCAGCATAGTTTTCATCCATTGATCACACTCTGCTTTAGAACAAGAAGCACGCTCTTGCTTTCTAGAGTCTGTAAGACAGCAGGAAACGTGAGTGTGCTGAGAACAAAAGAACAGTGTTTCCTACACATACAGACTATATGTAGTCCAACTCTGCTTCTGAAACTGGTACAAAGCACTGGTCCTCTAACATCCAATGCTTGTCTGTTTAGATGAGAAACGTATGAGCTCCGTGATCGATGTAGTTCCTTTGAGCTGAAAAGTGACTGCCCTTACCTGAAACGAAGTCTTGCTTGTATGAAGACACAGAGCCTGGGATTTAACTCCATTTCTGAAGGGAAACACACAGCATAGTTCTCATCCATGGATCACACTCTGCTTTAGAGCGAGAAGCACACTCTAGCTTTCTAGAGTCTCTATAACAACAGGAAATCTGAGTGTGCCCGGAACAAAAGAACGGTGTTTCCTACACATATGGACCATATGTAGTCCAAATCTGCTTCTGAAACTGATACAAATCACTGACCCTCTAACATCCAATGCTTGTCAGTTGAGATGAGAAACGTGTGAGCTTCGTGAACGATGTAGTTCGTTTGAGAAGAAAAGTCACTGCCCTTACCTGAAATGATGTCTTGCTTGTAGGAAGACTCGGAGCCTGGGATTTAACTCCATTTCTGAAGTAAAACACACAGCAGTGTAATCATCCATTGATCACACTCTGCTTTAGAATAAGAAGCACGCTCTTGCTATCTAGACTCTCTAAGACAGCAGGAAACGTGAGTGGGCTGAGAACAAAAGAACGGTGTTTCCTACACATACGGACATTATATAGTCCAACTCTGCTTCTGAAACTGATAAAAAGCACTGGTCCTCTAAAATCTAATGCTTGTCTGTTAAGAGGAGAAACGTGTGAGCTTCGTGAACGATGTAGTTCGTTTGAGCTGAAAAGTGACTGCCCTTACCTGAAACGAATTCTTGCCTGTAGGAAGACACAGAGCCTGGGATTTAAGTCCATTTCTGAAGGGAAACACCTAGCATAGGTTTCATCCATGGATCACATTCTGCTTTAGAGCAAGAAGCATGCTCTTGCTTTCTAGATTCTCCAATACAGCAGGAAATCTGAGTGGGCCCAGAACAAAAGAACGGTGTTTCCTAAACATACGGACAATATGTAGTCCAAATCTTCTTCTGAAACTGTTACAATGCACTGGTCCTCTAACATCCAATTCTTGACAGTTAAGATGAAAAACGTGTGAGCTTCGTGAACGATGTAGTTCCTTTGAGCAGAAAAGTGACTGCCCTTTCCTGAAACGAAGTCTTGCCTGTAGGAAGACACAGAGCCTGGGATTTAACTCCATTTCTGACGGGAAACACCCAGCATAGTTTTCATCCATTGATCACACTCTGCTTTAGAACAAGAAGCACGCTCTTGCTTTCTAGAGTCTCTAAGACAGCAGGAAACGTGAGTGTGCTGAGAACAAAACAACAGTGTTTCCTACACATACAGAAAATATCTAGTCCAACTCTGCTTCTGAAACTGGTACAAAGCACTGGTCCTCTAACAACCAATGCTTGTCTGTTTAGAGGAGAAACATGTGAGGTACGTGAACGATGTAGTTCGTTTGAGCTGAAAAGTGACTGCCCTTACCTGAAACGAAGTCTTGCTTGTAGGAAGAAACAGAGCCTGGGATTTAACTCCATTTATGAAGGGAGACACACAGCATAGTTCTCATCCATGTATCACAATCTGTTTTAGAGCAAGAAGCACGCTCTTGCTTTCTAGATTCTCTAATACAGCAGGAAATCTGAGTATGCCCAAAACAAAGAACCGTGTTTCCTACACATACGGACCATATCTAGTCCAACTCTTCTTCTGAAACTGATACAAAGCACTGGTCCTTTAACACCCAATGCTTGTCAGTTAAGATGAGAAACGTGTGAGCTTCGTGAACGATGTAGTTCGTTTGAGCAGAAAAGTGACTGCCCTTACCTTAATTGAAGTCTTGCTTGTAGGAATACTCAGAGCCTGGGATTTAACTCCATTTCTGAAATAAAACACAAAGCAGTGTAATCATCCATTGATCACACTCTGCTTTAGAACAAGAAGCACGCTCTTGCTTTCTAGACTCTCCAAGACAGCAGATAACGTGAGTGTGCTGAGAACAAAAGAACGGTGTTTCCTACACATATGGACATTATATAGTCCAACTCTGCTTCTGAAACTGATAAAAATCACTGGTCCTCTAAAATCTAATGCTTGTCTGTTAGGATGAGAAACGTGTGAGCTTCGTGAAAGATGTAGTTCCTTTGAGCTGAAAAGTGACTGCCCTTACCTGAAACGAAGTCTTGCTTGTAGGAAGACTCAGAGTCTGGGAATTAACTCCATTTCTGAAGTGAAACACACAGCATAATTCTCATCCATTGATCACACTCTTCTTTAGAACAAGAAGCACGCTCTTGCTTTCTAGAATCTCTAAGACAGCAGGAATCGTGAGTTTGCTGAGAACAAAAGAACGGTGTTTCCTACACATACGGACCATATCTAGTCCAACTCTTCTTCTGAAACTGATAGAATGCACTGGTCCTCTAACATCCAATGCTTGTCATTTAAGGTGAGAAACTTGTGAGCTTTGTGAATGATGTAGTTCCTTTGAACTGAAAAGTGACTGCCATTACCAGAAACGATTTCTTGCTTGTAGTAAGAAACAGAGCCTGGGATTTAAGTCCATTTCTGAAGGGAAACACACAGCATAGTTCTCATCCATGGATCACACTCTGCTTTAGAGCGAGAAGCACACTCTAGCTTTCTAGAGTCTCTAATACAGCAAGAAATCTGAGTGTGCCCAGAACAAAAGAACGGTGTTTCCTACACATATGGACCATATGTAGTCCAAATCTGCTTCTGAAACTGATATAAAGCACTGGTCCTCTAACATCCAATGCTTGTCTGTTAAGATGAGAAACGTGTGAGCTTTGTGAATGATGTAGTTCCTTTGAACTGAAAAGTGACTGCCCTTACCTGAAACGAATTCTTGCTTGTAGTAAGACACAGAGCCTGGGATTTAAGTCCATTTCTGAAGGGAAACACACAGCATAGTTCTCATCCATGGATCCCACTCTGCTTGAGAGCGAGAAGCACACTCTAGCTTTCTAGAGTCTCTAATACAGCAGGAAACGTGAGTGTGCTAAGAACAAAAGAACGGTGTTTCCTACACATATGGACCATATGTAGTCCAACGCTGCTTCTGAAACTGATACAAAGCACTGGTCCTCTACCATCCAATGCTTGTCTGTCAAGATGAGAAACGTGTGAGCTCCGTGAAAGATGTAGTTCGTTTGAGCTGAAAAGTGACTGCCCTTACCTGAAACGAAGTCTTGCTTGTAGGAAGACATAGAGCCTGGCATTTAACTACTTTTCTGAAGGGAAACACACAGCATATTTTTCATCCATGGATCACACTCTGCTTTAGAGCGAGAAGCACGCTCTTGCTTTCTAAAGTCTCTACAACAGCAGGAAACGTGAGTGTGCTGAGAACAAAAGAACGGTGTTTCCTAAACATATGGACCATATCTATTCCAACGCTGCTTCTGAAACAGATACAAAGCACTGGTACTCTAACATCCAATGCTTGTCAGTTAAGATGAGAAACGTGTGAGCTCAGTGAACGATGTAGTTCCTTTGAACGGAAAAGTTACTGCCCTTACCTGAAACGACGTCTTGCTTGTAGGGAGACACATAGCCTGGGATTTAACTCCATTTCTGAAGGGAAACACACAGCATAGTTCTCATCCATGGATCACAGTCTGCTTTAGAGCGAGAAGCACGCTCTTGCTTTCTAGATTCTCTAAGACAGCAGGAATCGTGAGTGTGCTGAGAACAAAAGAACGGTGTTTCCTACACATACGGACCATATCTAGTCCAACTCTTCTTCTGAAACTGATAGAATGCACTGGTCCTCTAACATCCAATGCTTGACATTTAAGATGAGAAACGTGTGAGCTTTGTGAATGATGTAGTTCCTTTGAACTGTAAAGTGAGTGCCCTTTCCTGACACGAATTCTTGCTTGTAGTAAGACACAGAGCCTGGGATTTAAGTCCATTTCTGAAGGGAAACACACAGCATAGTTCTCATCCATGGATCACACTCTGTTTTAGAGCGAGAAGCACACTCTAGCTTTCTAGAGTCTCTAATACAGCAGGAAATCTGAGTGTGCCCAGAACAAAAGAACGGTGTTTCCTACACATATGGACCTTATGTAGTCCAAATCTGCTTCTGAAACTGATACGAATCACTGACCCTCTAACATCCAATGCTTGTCAGTTGAGATGAGAAACGTGTGAGCTTCGTGAACGATGTAGTTCTTTTGAGAAGAAAAGTGACTGCCCTTACCTGAATTGATGTCTTGCTTGTAGGAAGACTCGGAGCCTGGGATTTAACTCCATTTTTGAAGTAAAACACACAGCAGTGTAATCATCCATTGATCACACTCTGCTTTAGAATAAGAAGCACGCTCTTGCTTTCAAGACTCTCTAAGACAGCAGGAAACGTGAGTGGGCTGAGATCAAAAGAACGGTGTTTCCTACACATACGGACATTATATAGTCCAACTCTGCTTCTGAAACTGATAAAAAGCACTGGTCCTCTAAAATCTAATGCTTGCCTGTTAAGAGGAGATACGTGTGAGCTTCGTGAACGATGTAGTTCCTTTGAGCTGAAAAGTGACTGCCCTTACCTGAAACGAAGTCTTGCCTGTAGGAAGACACAGAGCCTGGGATTTAACTCCATTTCTGAAAGGAAACACCTAGCATAGCTTTCATCCATGGATCACATTCTGCTTTAGAGCAAGAAGCACGCTCTTGCTTTCTAGATTCTCCAATAGAGCAGGAAATCTGAGTGTGCCCAAAACAAAAGAACTGTGTTTCCTACACATACGGACTATATGTAGTCCAAATCTTCTTCTGAAACTGATACAATGCACTGGTCCTCTAACATCCAATTCTTGACAGTTAAGATGAAAAACGTGTGAGCTTCTTGAACGATGTAGTTCCTTTGAGCAGAAAAGTGACTGCCCTTACCTGAAACGAAGTCTTGCCTGTAGGAAGACACAGAGCCTGGGATTTAACTCCATTTCTGAAGGGAAACACACAGCATAGTTCTCATCCATGGATCACAATCTGCTTTAGAGCAAGAAGCACGCTCTTGCTTTCTAGAGTCTCTAATACAGCAGGAAATCTGAGTATGCCCAGAACAAAAGAACCGTGTTTCCTACACATACGGACCATATCTAGTCCAACTCTTCTTCTGAAACTGATACAAAGCACTGGTATTTTAACACCCAATGCTTGTCAGTTAAGATGAGAAACGTGTGAGCTTCGTGAACGATGTACTTCGTTTGAGCAGAAAAGTGACTGCCCTTACCTTAATTGAAGTCTTGCTTGTAGGAAGACTCAGAGCCTGGGATTTAACTCCATTTCTGAAATAAAACACAAAGCAGTGTAATCATCCATTGATCACCCTCTGCTTTAGAACAAGAAGCACGCTCTTGCTTTCTAGACTCTCCAAGACAGCAGATAACGTGAGTGTGCTGAGAACAAAAGAACGGTGTTTCCTACACATACGGACATTATATAGTCCAACTCTGCTTCTGAAACTGATAAAAAGCACTGGTCCTCTAAAATCTAATGCTTGTCGGTTAAGATGAGAAACGTGTGAGCTTCATGAACGATGTAGTTCGTTTGAGCTGAAAAGTGACTGCCCTTACCTGAAACGAAGTCTTGCTTGTAGGAAGACTCAGAGTCTGGGATTTAACTCCATTTCTGAAGTGAAACACACAGCATAGTTCTCATCCATTGATCACACTCTGCTTTAGAACAAGAAGCACGCTCTTGCTTTCTAGAATCTCTAAGACAGCAGGAAACGTGAGTGTGCTGAGAACAAAAGAACGGTGTTTCCTACACATACGGACCATATCTAGTCCAACTCTGCTTCTGAAACTGATACAAAGCACTGGTCCTCTAACATTCAATGATTGTCTGTTAAGATGAGATACATGTGAGCTCCGTGAAAGATGTAGTTCCTTTGAGCAGAAAAGTGACTGCCCTTACCTGAAATGAAGTCTTGCTTGTTGGAAGACATAGAGCCTGGGATTTAACTCCATTTCTGAAGGGAAACACACAGCATAGTTCTCATCCATGGATCACAGTCTGCTTTAGAGCGAGAAGCACGCTCTTGCTTTCTAGATTCTCTAAGACAGCAGGAATCGTGAGTGTGCTGAGAACAAAAGAACGGTGTTTCCTACACATACAGACCATATCTAGTCCAACTCTTCTTCTGAAACTGATAGAATGCACTGGTCCTCTAACATCCAATGCTTGACATTTAAGATGAGAAACGTGTGAGCTTTGTGAATGATGTAGTTCCTTTGAACTGTAAAGTGAGTGCCCTTACCTGAAACGAATTCTTGCTTGTAGTAAGACACAGAGCCTGGGATTTAAGTCCATTTCTGAAGGGAAACACACAGCATAGTTCTCATCCATGGATCACACTCTGTTTTAGAGCGAGAAGCACACTCTAGCTTTCTAGAGTCTCTAATACAGCAGGAAATCTGAGTGTGCCCAGAACAAAAGAACGGTGTTTCCTACACATATGGACCATATGTAGTCCAAATCTGCTTCTGAAACTGATACAAATCACTGACCCTCTAACATCCAATGCTTGTCAGTTAAGATGAGAAACGTGTGAGCTTCGTGAACGATGTAGTTCGTTTGAGCTGAAAAGTGACTGCCCTTAACTGAAACGAAGTCTTGCTTGTAGGAAGACTCCGTTCCTGGGATTTAACTCCATTTCTGAAGTGAAACACACAGCATAGTTCTCAACCATTGATCACACTCTGCTTTAGAACAAGAAGCACGCTCGTGCTTTCTAGAATCTCTAAGACAACAGGAAACGTGAGTTTGCTGAGAACAAAAGAACGGTGTTTCCTACACATACGGACCATATCTAGTCCAACTCTGCTTCTGAAACTGATACAAAGCACTGGTCCTCTACGATCCAATGCTTGTCTGTTAAGATGAGAAACGTGTGAGCTCCGTGAACGATGTAGTTCGTTTGAGCTGAAAAGTGACTGCCCTTACCTGAAACGAAGTCTTGCCTGTAGGAAGACACAGAGCCTGGGATTTAACTCTATTTCTGAATGGAAACACCTAGCATAGTTTTCATCCATGGATCACATTCTGCTTTAGAGCAAGAAGTACGCTCTTGCTTTCTAGATTCTCCAATACAGCAGGAAATCTGAGTGTGCCCAGAACAAAAGAACGGTGTTTCCTACACATACGGACTATATGTAGTCCAAATCTTCTTCTGAAACTGATACAATGCACTGGTCCTCTAACATGCAATTCTTGACAGTTAAGATGAAAAACGTGTGAGCTTCGTGAACGATGTAGTTCCTTTGAGCAGAAAAGTGACTGCCCTTTCCTGAAACGAAGTCTTGCCTGTAGGAAGACACAGAGCCTGGGATTTAACTCCATTTCTGAAGGGAAACACCCAGCATAGTTTTCATCCATTGATCACACTCTGCTTTAGAACAAGAAGCATGCTCTTGCTTTCTAGAGTCTGTAAGACAGCAGGAAACGTGAGTGTGCTGAGAACAAAAGAACAGTGTTTCCTACACATACAGACTATATGTAGTCCAACTCTGCTTCTGAAACTGGTACAAAGCACTGGTCCTCTAACATCCAATGCTTGTCTGTTTAGATGAGAAACGTATGAGCTCCGTGATCGATGTAGTTCCTTTGAGCTGAAAAGTGACTGCCCTTACCTGAAACGAAGTCTTGCTTGTAGGAAGACACAGAGCCTGGGATTTAACTCCATTTCTGAAGGGAAACACACAGCATAGTTCTCATCCATGGATCACACTCTGCTTTAGAGCGAGAAGCACACTCTAGCTTTCTAGAGTCTCTATAACAACAGGAAATCTGAGTGTGCCCGGAACAAAAGAACGGTGTTTCCTACACATATGGACCATATGTAGTCCAAATCTGCTTCTGAAACTGATACAAATCACTGACCCTCTAACATCCAATGCTTGTCAGTTGAGATGAGAAACGTGTGAGCTTCGTGAACGATGTAGTTCGTTTGAGAAGAAAAGTCACTGCCCTTACCTGAAATGATGTCTTGCTTGTAGGAAGACTCGGAGCCTGGGATTTAACTCCATTTCTGAAGTAAAACACACAGCAGTGTAATCATCCATTGATCACACTCTGCTTTAGAATAAGAAGCACGCTCTTGCTTTCTAGACTCTCTAAGACAGCAGGAAACGTGAGTGGGCTGAGAACAAAAGAACGGTGTTTCCTACACATACGGACATTATATAGTCCAACTCTGCTTCTGAAACTGATAAAAAGCACTGGTCCTCTAAAATCTAATGCTTGTCTGTTAAGAGGAGAAACGTGTGAGCTTCGTGAACGATGTAGTTCGTTTGAGCTGAAAAGTGACTGCCCTTACCTGAAACGAATTCTTGCCTGTAGGAAGACACAGAGCCTGGGATTTAAGTCCATTTCTGAAGGGAAACACCTAGCATAGGTTTCATCCATGGATCACATTCTGCTTTAGAGCAAGAAGCATGCTCTTGCTTTCTAGATTCTCCAATACAGCAGGAAATCTGAGTGTGCCCAGAACAAAAGAACGGTGTTTCCTAAACATACGGACAATATGTAGTCCAAATCTTCTTCTGAAACTGATACAATGCACTGGTCCTCTAACATCCAATTCTTGACAGTTAAGATGAAAAACGTGTGAGCTTCGTGAACGATGTAAATCCTTTGAGCAGAAAAGTGACTGCCCTTTCCTGAAACGAAGTCTTGCCTGTAGGAAGACACAGAGCCTGGGATTTAACTCCATTTCTGACGGGAAACACCCAGCATAGTTTTCATCCATTGATCAAACTCTGCTTTAGAACAAGAAGCACGCTCTTGCTTTCTAGAGTCTCTAAGACAGCAGGAAACGTGAGTGTGCTGAGAACAAAACAACAGTGTTTCCTACACATACAGACCATATCTAGTCCAACTCTGCTTCTGAAACTGGTACAAAGCACTGGTCCTCTAACAACCAATGCTTGTCTGTTTAGAGGAGAAACATGTGAGGTACGTGAACGATGTAGTTCGTTTGAGCTGAAAAGTGACTGCCCTTACCTGAAACGAAGTCTTGCTTGTAGGAAGAAACAGAGCCTGGGATTTAACTCCATTTATGAAGGGAGACACACAGCATAGTTCTCATCCATGTATCACAATCTGTTTTAGAGCAAGAAGCACGCTCTTGCTTTCTAGATTCTCTAATACAGCAGGAAATCTGAGTATGCCCAGAACAAAGAACCGTGTTTCCTACACATACGGACCATATCTAGTCCAACTCTTCTTCTGAAACTGATACAAAGCACTGGTCCTTTAACACCCAATGCTTGTCAGTTAAGATGAGAAACGTGTGAGCTTCGTGAACGATGTAGTTCGTTTGAGCAGAAAAGTGACTGCCCTTACCTTAATTGAAGTCTTGCTTGTAGGAATACTCAGAGCCTGGGATTTAACTCCATTTCTGAAATAAAACACAAAGCAGTGTAATCATCCATTGATCACACTCTGCTTTAGAACAAGAAGCACGCTCTTGCTTTCTAGACTCTCCAAGACAGCAGATAACGTGAGTGTGCTGAGAACAAAAGAACGGTGTTTCCTACACATACGGACATTATATAGTCCAACTCTGCTTCTGAAACTGATAAAAATCACTGGTCCTCTAAAATCTAATGCTTGTCTGTTAGGATGAGAAACGTGTGAGCTTCGTGAAAGATGTAGTTCCTTTGAGCTGAAAAGTGACTGCCCTTACCTGAAACGAAGTCTTGCTTGTAGGAAGACTCAGAGTCTGGGATTTAACTCCATTTCTGAAGTGAAACACACAGCATAATTCTCATCCATTGATCACACTCTTCTTTAGAACAAGAAGCACGCTCTTGCTTTCTAGAATCTCTAAGACAGCAGGAATCGTGAGTTTGCTGAGAACAAAAGAACGGTGTTTCCTACACATACGGACCATATCTAGTCCAACTCTTCTTCTGAAACTGATAGAATGCACTGGTCCTCTAACATCCAATGCTTGTCATTTAAGGTGAGAAACTTGTGAGCTTTGTGAATGATGTAGTTCCTTTGAACTGAAAAGTGACTGCCATTACCAGAAACGATTTCTTACTTGTAGTAAGAAACAGAGCCTGGGATTTAAGTCCATTTCTGAAGGGAAACACACAGCATAGTTCTCATCCATGGATCACACTCTGCTTTAGAGCGAGAAGCACACTCTAGCTTTCTAGAGTCTCTAATACAGCAGGAAATCTGAGTGTGCCCAGAACAAAAGAACGGTGTTTCCTACACATATGGACCATATGTAGTCCAAATCTGCTTCTGAAACTGATATAAAGCACTGGTCCTCTAACATCCAATGCTTGTCTGTTAAGATGAGAAACGTGTGAGTTTTGTGAATGATGTAGTTCCTTTGAACTGAAAAGTGACTGCCCTTACCTGAAACGAATTCTTGCTTGTAGTAAGACACAGAGCCTGGGATTTAAGTCCATTTCTGAAGGGAAACACACAGCATAGTTCTCATCCATGGATCCCACTCTGCTTTAGAGCGAGAAGCACACTCTAGCTTTCTAGAATCTCTAATACAGCAGGAAACGTGATTGTGCTAAGAACAAAAGAACGGTGTTTCCTACACATATGGACCATATGTAGTCCAACGCTGCTTCTGAAACTGATACAAAGCACTGGTCCTCTACCATCCAATGCTTGTCTGTCAAGATGAGAAACGTGTGAGCTCCGTGAAAGATGTAGTTCGTTTGAGCTGAAAAGTGACTGCCCTTACCTGAAACGAAGTCTTGCTTGTAGGAAGACATAGAGCCTGGCATTTAACTACTTTTCTGAAGGGAAACACACAGCATATTTTTCATCCATGGATCACACTCTGCTTTAGAGCGAGAAGCACGCTCTTGCTTTCTAAAGTCTCTACAACAGCAGGAAACGTGAGTGTGCTGAGAACAAAAGAACGGTGTTTCCTAAACATACGGACCATATCTATTCCAACGCTGCTTCTGAAACAGATACAAAGCACTGGTACTCTAACATCCAATGCTTGTCAGTTAAGATGAGAAACGTGTGAGCTCAGTGAACGATGTAGTTCCTTTGAACGGAAAAGTGACTGCCCTTACCTGAAACGACGTCTTGCTTGTAGGGAGACACATAGCCTGGGATTTAACTTCATTTCTGAAGGGAAACACACAGCATAGTTCTCATCCATGGATCACAGTCTGCTTTAGAGCGAGAAGCACGCTCTTGCTTTCTAGATTCTCTAAGACAGCAGGAATCGTGAGTGTGCTGAGAACAAAAGAACGGTGTTTCCTACACATACGGACCATATCTAGTCCAACTCTTCTTCTGAAACTGATAGAATGCACTGGTCCTCTAACATCCAATGCTTGACATTTAAGATGAGAAACGTGTGAGCTTTGTGAATGATGTAGTTCCTTTGAACTGTAAAGTGAGTGCCCTTTCCTGACACGAATTCTTGCTTGTAGTAAGACACAGAGCCTGGGATTTAAGTCCATTTCTGAAGGGAAACACACAGCATAGTTCTCATCCATGGATCACACTCTGTTTTAGAGCGAGAAGCACACTCTTGCTTTCTAGAGTCTCTAATACAGCAGGAAATCTGAGTGTGCCCAGAACAAAAGAACGGTGTTTCCTACACATATGGACCTTATGTAGTCCAAATCTGCTTCTGAAACTGATACGAATCACTGACCCTCTAACATCCAATGCTTGTCAGTTGAGATGAGAAACGTGTGAGCTTCGTGAACGATGTAGTTCTTTTGAGAAGAAAAGTGACTGCCCTTACCTGAATTGATGTCTTGCTTGTAGGAAGACTCCGAGCCTGGGATTTAACTCCATTTTTGAAGTAAAACACACAGCAGTGTAATCATCCATTGATCACACTGTGCTTTAGAATAAGAAGCACGCTCTTGCTTTCAAGACTCTCTAAGACAGCAGGAAACGTGAGTGGGCTGAGATCAAAAGAACGGTGTTTCCTACACATACGGACATTATATAGTCCAACTCTGCTTCTGAAACTGATAAAAAGCACTGGTCCTCTAAAATCCAATGCTTGTCTGTTAAGAGGAGAAACGTGTGAGCTTCGTGAACGATGTAGTTCGTTTGAGCTGAAAAGTGACTGCCCTTACCTGAAACGAAGTCTTGCCTGTAGGAAGACACAGAGCCTGGGATTTAACGCCATTTCTGAAGGGAAACACCTAGCATAGTTTTCATCCATGGATCACATTCTGCTTTAGAGCAAGAAGCACGCACTTGCTTTCTAGATTCTCCAATACAGCAGGAAATCTGAGTGTGCCCAAAACAAAAGAACTGTGTTTCCTACACATACGGACTATATGTAGTGCAAATCTTCTTCTGAAAGTGATACAATGCACTGGTCCTCTAACATCCAATTCTTGACAGTTAAGATGAAAAACGTGTGAGCTTCGTGAACGATGTAGTTCCTTTGAGCAGAAAAGTGACTGCCCTTACCTGAAACAAAGTCTTGCCTGTAGGAAGACACAGAGCCTGGGATTTAACTCCATTTCTGAAGGGAAACACCCAGCATAGTTTTCATCCATTGATCACACTCTGCTTTAGAACAAGAAGCACGCTCTTGCTTTCTAGAGTCTCTAAGACAGCAGGAAACGTGAGTGTGCTGAGAACAAAAGAACAGTGTTTCCTACACATACAGACCATATCTAGTCCAACTCTGCTTCTGAAACTGGTACAAAGCACTGGTCCTCTAACATCCAATGCTTGTCTGTTTAGATGAGAAACGTGTGAGCGCCGTGAACGATGTAGTTCGTTTGAGCTGAAAAGTGACTGCCCTTACCTGAAACGAAGTCTTGTTTGTAGGAAGACACAGAGCCTGGGATTTAACTCCATTTCTGAAGGGAAACACCCAGCATAGTTCTCATCCATGGATCACAATCTGCTTTAGAGCAAGAAGCATGCTCTTGCTTTCTAGAGTCTCTAATACAGCAGGAAATCTAAGTATGCCCAGAACAAAAGAACCGTGTTTCCTACACATACGGACCATATCTAGTCCAACTCTTCTTCTGAAACTGATACAAAGCACTGGTAGTTTAACACGCAATGCTTGTCAGTTAAGATGAGAAACGTGTGAGCTTCGTGAACGATGTAGTTCGTTTGAGCAGAAAAGTGACTGCCCTTACCTTAATTGAAGTCTTGCTTGTAGGAAGACTCAGAGCCTGGGATTTAACTCCATTTCTGAAATAAAACACAAAGCAGTGTAATCATCCATTGATCACACTCTGCTTTAGAACAAGAAGCACGCTCTTGCTTTCTAGACTCTCCAAGACAGCAGATAACGTGAGTGTGCTGAGAACAAAAGAACGGTGTTTCCTACACATACGGACATTATATAGTCCAACTCTGCTTCTGAAACTGATAAAAAGCACTGGTCCTCTAAAATCTAATGCTTGTCGGTTAAGATGAGAAACGTGTGAGCTTCGTGAACGATGTAGTTCGTTTGAGCTGAAAAGTGACTGCCCTTACCTGAAACGAAGTCTTGCTTGTAGGAAGACTCAGAGTCTGGGATTTACCTCCATTTCTGAAGTGAAACACACAGCATAGTTCTCATCCATTGATCACACTCTGCTTTAGAGCGAGAAGCACGCTCTTGCTTTCTAGAGTCTCTAAGAGAGCAGGAAACGTGAGTGTGTTTAGAACAAAAGAACGGTGTTTCCTACACATACGGACCATATCTAGTCCAACTCTTCTTCTGAAACTGATAGAATGCACTGGTCCTCTAACATCCAATGCTTGTCATTTAAGGTGAGAAACTTGTGAGCTTTGTGAATGATATAGTTCCTTTGAACTGAAAAGTGACTGCCATTACCAGAAACGAATTCTTGCTTGTAGTAAGAAACAGAGCCTGGGATTTAAGTCCATTTCTGAAGGGAAACACACAGCATAGTTCTCATCCATGGATCACACTCTGCTTTAGAGCGAGAAGCACACTCTAGCTTTCTAGAATCTCTAATACAGCAGGAAATCTGAGTGTGCCCAGAACAAAAGAACGGTGTTTCCTACACATATGGACCATATGTAGTCCAAATCTGCTTCTGAAACTGATACAAAGCACTGGTCCTCTAACATCCAATGCTTGTCTGTTAAGATGAGAAACGTGTGAGCTTTGTGAATGATGTAGTTCCTTTGAACTGAAAAGTGACTGCCCTTACCTGAATCGAATTCTTGCTTGTAGTAAGACACAGAGCCTGGGATTTAACTCCATTTCTGAAGGGAAACACACAGCATAGTTCTCATCCATCTATCACAGTCTGCTTTAGAGCGAGAAGCACGCTCTTGCTTTCTAGATTCTCTAAGACAGCAGGAATCGTGAGTGTGCTGAGAACAAAAGAACGGTGTTTCCTACACATACGGACCATATCTAGTCCAACTCTTCTTCTGAAACTGATAGAATGCACTGGTCCTCTAACATCCAATGCTTGACATTTAAGATGAGAAACGTGTGAGCTTTGTGAATGATGTAGTTCCTTTGAACTGTAAAGTGAGTGCCCTTACCTGAAACGAATTCTTGCTTGTAGTAAGACACAGAGCCTGGGATTTAAGTCCATTTCTGAAGGGAAACACACAGCATAGTTCTCATCCATGGTTCACACTTTTTTTTAGAGCGAGAAGCACACTCTAGCTTTCTAGAGTCTCTAATACAGCAGGAAATCTGAGTGTGCCCAGAACAAAAGAACGGTGTTTCCTACACATATGGACCATATGTAGTCCAAATCTGCTTCTGAAACTGATACAAATCACTGACCCTCTAACATCCAATGCTTGCCAGTTGAGATGAGAAAAGTGTGAGCTTCGTGAACGATGTAGATCTTTGGGAAGAAAAGTGACTGCCCTTACCTGAATTGATGTCTTGCTTGTAGGAAGACTCGGAGCCTGGGATTTAACTCCATTTTTGAAGTAAAACACACAGCAGTGTAATCATCAATTGATCACACTCTGCTTTAGAATAAGAAGCACGCTCTTGCTTTCAAGACTCTCAAAGACAGCAGGAAACGTGAGTGGGCTGAGATCAAAAGAACGGTGTTTCCTACACATACGGACATTATATAGTCCAACTCTGCTTCTGAAACTGATAAAAAGCACTGGTCCTCTAAAATCTAATGCTTGTCTGTTAAGAGGAGAAACGTGTGAGCTTCGTGAACGATGTAGTTCGTTTGAGCTGAAATGTGACTGCCCTTACCTGAAACGAAGTCTTGCCTGTAGGAAGACACAGAGCCTGGGATTTAACTCCATTTCTGAAGGGAAACACCTAGCATAGTTTTCATCCATGGATCACATTCTGCTTTAGAGCAAGAAGCACGCTCTTGCTTTCTAGATTCTCCAATACAGCAGGAAATCTGAGTGTGCCCAAAACAAAAGAACGGTGATTCCTACACATACGGACTATATGTAGTCCAAATCTTCTCTGAAACTGATACAATGCACTGGTCCTCTAACATCCAATTCTTGACAGTTAAGATGAAAAAGTGTGAGCTTCGTGATCGATGTAGTTCCTTTGAGCAGAAAAGTGACTGCCCTTACCTGAAACGAAGTCTTGCCTGTAGGAAGACACAGAGCCTGGGATTTAACTCCATTTCTGAAGGGAAACACACAGCATAGTTCTCATCCATGGATCACACTCTGTTTTAGAGCGAGAAGCACACTCTAGCTTTCTAGAGTCTCTAATACAGCAGGAAATCTGAGTGTGCCCAGAACAAAAGAACGGTGTTTCATACACATATGGACCATATGTAGTCCAAATCTGCTTCTGAAACTGATACAAATCACTGACCCTCTAACATCCAATGCTTGTCAGTTGAGATGAGAAACGTGTGAGCTTCGTGAACGATGTAGTTCTTTTGAGAAGAAAAGTGACTGCCCTTACCTGACTTGATGTCTTGCTTGTAGGAAGACTCGGAGCCTGGGATTTAACTCCATTTCTGATGTAAAACACACAGCAGTGTAATCATCCATTGATCACACTCTGCTTTAGAATAAGAAGCACGCTCTTGCTGTCTAGACTCTCTAAGACAGCAGGAAACGTGAGTGGGCTGAGAACAAAAGAACGGTGTTTCCTACAGGTACGGACATTATATAGTCCAACTCTGCTTCTGAAACTGGTACAAAGCAGTGGTCCTCTAACATCCAATGCTTGTCTGTTTAGATGAGAAACGTATGAGCTCCGTGAACGATGTAGTACCTTTGAGCTGAAAAGTGACTGCCCTTACCTGAAATGAAGTCTTGCATGTAGGAAGACACAGAGCCTGGGATTTAACTCCATTTCTGAAGGGAAACACACAGCATAGTTCTCGTCCATGGATCACACTCTGCTTTAGGGCGAGAAGCACACTCTAGCTTTCTAGAGTCTCTATAACAACAGGAAATCTGAGTGTGCCCAGAACAAAAGAACGGTGTTTCCTACACATATGGACCATATGTAGTCCAAATCTGCTTCTGAAACTGATACAAATCACTGACCCTCTAACATCCAATGCTTGTCAGTTGAGATGAGAAACGTGTGAGCTTCGTGAACGATGTAGTTCGTTTGAGAAGAAAAGTCACTGCCCTTACCTGAAATGATGTCTTGCTTGTAGGAAGACTCGGAGCCTGGGATTTAACTCCATTTCTGAAGTAAAACACACAGCAGTGTAATCATCCATTGATCACACTCTGCTTTAGAACAAGAAGCACGCTCTTGCTTTCTAGAGTCTCTAAGACAGCAGGAAACGTGAGTGTGCTGAGAACAAAAGAACAGTGTTTCCTACACATACAGACCATATCTAGTCCAACTCTGCTTCTGAAACTGGTACAAAGCACTGGTCCTCTAACATCCAATGCTTGTCTGTTTAGATGAGAAATGTGTGAGGTCCGTGAACGATGTAGTTCGTTTGAGCTGAAAAGTGACAGCCCTTACCTGAAACGAAGTCTTGCTTGTAGGAAGAAACAGAGCCTGGGATTTAACTCCATTTCTGAAGGGAAACACACAGCATAGTTCTCATCCATGGATCACAATCTGTTTTAGAGCAAGAAGCACGCTCTTGCTTTCTAGATTCTCTAATACAGCAGGAAAACTGAGTATGCGCAGAACAAAGAACCGTGTTTCCTACACATACGGACCATATCTAGTCCAACTCTTCTTCTGAAACTGATACAAAGCACTGGTCCTTTAACACCCAATGCTTGTCAGTTAAGATGAGAAACGTGTGAGCTTCGTGAACGATGTAGTTCGTTTGAGAAGAAAAGGGACTGCCCTTACGTTAATTGAAGTCTTGCTTGTAGGAAGACTCAGAGCCTGGGATTTAACTCCATTTCTGTAATAAAACACACAGCAGTGTAATCATCCATTGATCACACTCTGCTTTAGAACAAGAAGCACGCTCTTGCTTTCTAGACTCTCCAAGACAGCAGATAACGTGAGAATGCTAAGAACAAAAGAACGGTGTTTCCTACACATACGGACATTATATAGTCCAACTCTGCTTCTGAAACTGATAAAAAGCACTGGTCCTCTAAAATCTAATGCTTGTCTGTTAAGATGAGAAACGTGTGAGCTTCGTGGAAGATGTAGTTCCTTTGAGCTGAAAAGTGACTGCCCTTACCTGAAACGAAGTCTTGCTTGTAGGAAGACTCAGAGTCTGGGATTTAACTCCATTTCTGAAGTGAAACACACAGCATAGTTCTCATCCATTGATCACACTCTTCTTTAGAACAAGAAGCATGCTCTTGCTTTCTAGAATCTCTAAGACAGCAGGAAACGTGAGTTTGCTGGGAACAAAAGAACGGTGTTTCATACACATACGGACCATATCTAGTCCAACTCTGCTTCTGAAACTGATACAAAGCACTGGTCCTCTACGATCCAATGCTAGTCTGTTAAGATGAGAAAGGTGTGAGCTCCGTGAAAGATGTAGTTCCTTTGAGCTGAAAAGTGACTGCCCTTACCTGAAACGAAGTCTTGCTTGTAGGGAGACTCAGAGCCTGGGAATTAACTCCATTTCTGAAGCGAAACACACAGCAGAGTTCTCATCCATGGAATACACTCTGATTTAGAGCGAGAAGCACGCTCTTGCTTTCTAGAGTCTCTAAGAGAGCAGGAAACGTGAGTGTGCTGAGAACAAAAGAACGGTGTTTCCTACACATACGGACCATATCTAGTCCAACTCTTCTTCTGAAACTGATAGAATGCACTGGTCCTCTAACATCCAATGCTTGTCATTTAAGGTGAGAAACTTGTGAGCTTTGTGAATGATGTAGTTCCTTTGAACTGAAAAGTGACTGCCATTACCAGAAACGAATTCTTGCTTGTAGTAAGAAACAGAGCCTGGGATTTAAGTCCATTTCTGAAGGGAAACACACAGCATAGTTCTCATCCATGGATCCCACTCTGCTTTAGAGCAAGAAGCACACTCTAGCTTTCTAGAGTCTCTAATACAGCAGGAAATCTGAGTGTGCCCAGAACAAAAGAACGGTGTTTCCTACACATATGGACCATATGTAGTCCAAATCTGCTTCTGAAACTGATATAAAGCACTGGTCCTCTAACATCCAATGCTTGTCTGTTAAGATGAGAAACGTGTGAGCTTTGTGAATGATGTAGTTCCTTTGAACTGAAAAGTGACTGCCCTTACCTGAAACGAATTCTTGCTTGTAGTAAGACACAGAGCCTGGGATTTAAGTCCATTTCTGAAGGGAAACACACAGCATAGTTCTCATCCATGGATCCCACTCTGCTTTAGAGCGAGAGCACACTCTAGCTTTCTAGAGTCTCTAATACAGCAGGAAATCTGAGTGTGCCCAGAACAAAAGAACGGTGTTTCCTACACATATGGACCATATGTAGTCCAACGCTGCTTCTGAAACTGATACAAAGCACTGGTCCTCTACCATCCAATGCTTGTCTGTCAAGATGAGAAACGTGTGAGCTCCGTGAAAGATGTAGTTCGTTTGAGCTGAAAAGTGACTGCCCTTACCTGAAAAGAAGTCTTGCTTGTAGGAAGACATAGAGCCCGGCATTTAACTACTTTTCTGAAGGGAAACACACAGCATAATTTTCATCCATGGATCACACTCTGCTTTAGAACAAGAAGCACGCTCTTGCTTTCTAAAGTCTCTACAACAGCAGGAAACGTGAGTGTGCTGAGAACAAAAGAACGGTGTTTCCTAAACATACGGACCATATCTATTCCAACGCTGCTTCTGAAACAGAAACAAAGCACTGGTACTCTAACATCCAATGCTTGTCAGTTAAGATGAGAAACGTGTGAGCTCAGTGAACGATGTAGTTCCTTTGAACGGAAAAGTGACTGCCCTTACCTGAAACGACGTCTTGCTTGTAGGGAGACACATAGCCTGGGATTTAACTCCATTTCTGAAGGGAAACACACAGCATAGTTCTCATCCAAGGATCACAGTCTGCTTTAGAGCGAGAAGCACGCTCTTGCTTTCTAGATTCTCTAAGACAGCAGGAATCGTGAGTGTGCTGAGAACAAAAGAACGGTGTTTCCTACACATACGGACCATATCTAGTCCAACTCTTCTTCTGAAACTGATAGAATGCACTGGTCCTCTAACATCCAATGCTTGACATTTAAGATGAGAAACGTGTGAGCTTTGTGAATGATGTAGTTCCTTTGAACTGTAAAGTGAGTGCCCTTACCTGAAACGAATTCTTGCTTGTAGTAAGACACAGAGCCTGGGATTTCAGTCCATTTCTGAAGGGAAACACACAGCATAGTTCTCATCCATGGATCACACTCTGTTTTAGAGCGAGAAGCACACTCTAGCTTTCTAGAGTCTCTAATACAGCAGGAAATCTGAATGTGCCCCGAACAAAAGAACGGTGTTTCCTACACATATGGACCTTATGTAGTCCAAATCTGCTTCTGAAACTGATACGAATCACTGACCCTCTAACATCCAATGCTTGTCAGTTGAGATGAGAAACGTGTGAGCTTCGTGAACGATGTAGTTCTTTTGAGAAGAAAAGTGACTGCCCTTACCTGAATTGATGTCTTGCTTGTAGGAAGACTGGAGCCTGGGAT
The DNA here is from genome assembly GCA_949786385.1 of Onychomys leucogaster. Lineage (NCBI taxonomy): Eukaryota > Metazoa > Chordata > Mammalia > Rodentia > Cricetidae > Onychomys > Onychomys leucogaster. The sequence goes on from CATKUP010000076.1 coordinate 143,094, forward strand.
TTAACTCCATTTTTGAAGTAAAACACACAGCAGTGTAATCATCCATTGATCACACTCTGCTTTAGAATTAGAAGCACGCTCTTGCTTTCAAGACTCTCTAAGACAGCAGGAAACGTGAGTGGGCTGAGATCAAAAGAACGGTGTTTCCTACACATACGGACATTATATAGTCCAACTCTGCTTCTGAAACTGATAAAAAGCACTGGTCCTCTAAAATCTAATGCTTGTCTGTTAAGAGGAGAAACGTGTGAGCTTCGTGAACGATGTAGTTCGTTTGAGATAAAAAGTGACTGCCCTTACCTGAAACGAAGTCTTGCCTGTAGGAAGACACAGAGCCTGGGATTTAACGCCATTTCTGAAGGGAAACACCTAGCATAGTTTTCTTCCATGGATCACATTCTGCTTTAGAGCAAGAAGCACGCTCTTGCTTTCTAGATTCTCCAATACAGCAGGAAATCTGAGTGTGCCCAAAACAAAAGAACTGTGTTTCCTACACATACGGACTATATGTAGTGCAAATCTTCTTCTGAAAGTGATACAATGCACTGGTCCTCTAACATCCAATTCTTGACAGTTAAGATGAAAAACGTGTGAGCTGCGTGAACGATGTAGTTCCTTTGAGCAGAAAAGTGACTGCCCTTACCTGAAACAAAGTCTTGCCTGTAGGAAGACACAGAGCCTGGGATTTAACTCCATTTCTGAAGGGAAACACCCAGCATAGTTTTCATCCATTGATCACACTCTGCTTTAGAACAAGAAGCACGCTCTTGCTTTCTAGAGTCTCTAAGACAGCAGGAAACGTGAGTGTGCTGAGAACAAAAGAACAGTGTTTCCTACACATACAGACCATATCTAGTCCAAATCTGCTTCTGAAACTGGTACAAAGCACTGGTCCTCTAACATCCAATGCTTGTCTGTTTAGATGAGAAACGTGTGAGCGCCGTGAACGATGTAGTTCGTTGGAGCTGAAAAGTGACTGCCCTTACCTGAAACGAAGTCTTGTTTGTAGGAAGACACAGAGCCTGGGATTTAACTCCATTTCTGAAGGGAAAAACACAGCATAGTTCTCATCCATGGATCACAATCTGCTTTAGAGCAAGAAGCATGCTCTTGCTTTCTAGAGTCTCTAATACAGCAGGAAATCTGAGTATGCCCAGAACAAAAGAACCGTGTTTCCTACACATACGGACCATATCTAGTCCAACTCTTCTTCTGAAACTGATACAAAGCACTGGCAGTTTAACAACCAATGCTTGTCAGTTAAGATGAGAAACGTGTGAGCTTCGTGAACGATGTAGTTCGTTTGAGCAGAAAAGGGACTGCCCTTACCTTAATTGAAGTCTTGCTTGTAGGAAGACTCAGAGCCTGGGATTTAACTCCATTTCTGAAATAAAACACAAAGCAGTGTAATCATCCATTGATCACACTCTGCTTTAGAACAAGAAGCACGCTCTTGCTTTCTAGACTCTCCAAGACAGCAGATAACGTGAGTGTGCTGAGAACAAAAGAACGGTGTCTCCTACACATACGGACATTATATAGTCCAACTCTGCTTCTGAAACTGATGAAAAGCACTGGTCCTCTAAAATCTAATGCTTGTCGGTTAAGATGAGAAACGTGTGAGCTTCGTGAACGATGTAGTTCGTTTGAGCTGAAAAGTGACTGCCCTTACCTGAAACGAAGTCTTACTTGTGGAAGACTCAGAGTCTGGGATTTAACTCCATTTCTGAAGTGAAACACACAGCATAGTTCTCATCCATTGATCACACTCTGCTTTAGAGCGAGAAGCACGCTCTTGCTTTCTAGAGTCTCTAAGAGAGCAGGAAACGTGAGTGTGTTTAGAACAAAAGAATGGTGTTTCCTACACATACGGACCATATCTAGTCCAACTCTTCTTCTGAAACTGATAGAATGCACTGGTCCTTTAACATCCATTGCTTGTCATTTAAGGTGAGAAACTTGTGAGCTTTGTGAATGATGTAGTTCCTTTGAACTGAAAAGTGACTGCCATTACCAGAAACGAATTCTTGATTGTAGTAAGAAACAGAGCCTGGGATTTAAGTCCATTTCTGAAGGGAAACACACAGCATAGTTCTCATCCATGGATCACACTCTGCTTTAGAGCGAGAAGCACACTCTAGCTTTCTAGAATCTCTAATACAGCAGGAAATCTGAGTGTGCCCAGAACAAAAGAACGGTGTTTCCTACACATATGGACCATATGTAGTCCAAATCTGCTTCTGAAACTGATACAAAGCACTGGTCCTCTAACATCCAATGCTTGTCTGTTAAGATGAGAAACGTGTGAGCTTTGTGAATGATGTAGTTCCTTTGAACGGAAAAGTGACTGCCCTTACCTGAAACGAATTCTTGCTTGTAGTAAGACACAGAGCCTGGGATTTAACTACATTTCTGAAGGGAAACACACAGCATAGTTCTCATCCATGGATCACAGTCTGCTTTAGAGCGAGAAGCACGTTCTTGCTTTCTAGATTCTCTAAGACAGCAGGAATCGTGAGTGTGCTGAGAACAAAAGAACGGTGTTTCCTACACATACGGACCATATCTAGTCCAACTCTTCTTCTGAAACTGATAGAATGCACTGGTCCTCTAACATCCAATGCTTGACATTTAAGATGAGAAACGTGTGAGCTTTGTGAATGATGTAGTTCCTTTGAACTGTAAAGTGAGTGCCCTTACCTGAAACGAATTCTTGCTTGTAGTAAGACACAGAGCCTGGGATTTAAGTCCATTTCTGAAGGGAAACACACAGCATAGTTCTCATCCATGGATCACACTTTTTTTTAGAGCGAGAAGCACACTCTAGCTTTCTAGAGTCTCTAATACAGCAGGAAATCTGAGTGTGCCCAGAACAAAAGAACGGTGTTTCCTACACATATGGACCATATGTAGTCCAAATCTGCTTCTGAAACTGATACAAATCACTGACCCTCTAACATCCAATGCTTGTCAGTTGAGATGAGAAACGTGTGAGCTTCGTGAACGATGTAGTTCTTTTGAGAAGAAAAGTGACTGCCCTTACCTGAATTGATGTCTTGCTTGTAGGAAGACTCGGAGCCTGGGATTTAACTCCATTTTTGAAGTAAAACACACAGCAGTGTAATCATCCATTGATCACACTGTGCTTTAGAATAAGAAGCACGCTCTTGCTTTCAAGACTCTCTAAGACAGCAGGAAACATGAGTGGGCTGAGATCAAATGAACGGTGTTTCCTACACATACGGACATTATATAGTCCAACTCTGCTTCTGAAACTGATAAAAAGCACTGGTCCTCTAAAATCTAATGCTTGTCTGTTAAGAGGAGAAACGTGTGAGCTTCGTGAACGATGTAGTTCGTTTGAGCTGAAATGTGACAGCCCTTACCTGAAACGAAGTCTTGCCTGTAGGAAGACACAGAGCCTGGGATTTAACTCCATTTCTGAAGGGAAACACCTAGCATAGTTTTCATCCATGGATCACATTCTGCTTTAGAGCAAGAAGCACGCTCTTGCTTTCTAGATTCTCCAATACAGCAGGAAATCTGAGTGTGCCCAAAACAAAAGAACGGTGTTTCCTACACATACGGACTATATGTAGTCCAAATCTTCTTCTGAAACTGATACAATGCACTGGTCCTCTAACATCCAATTCTTGACAGTTAAGATGAAAAAGTGTGAGCTTCGTGATCGATGTAGTTCCTTTGAGCAGAAAAATGACTGCCCTTACCTGAAACGAAGTCTTGCCTGTAGGAAGACACAGAGCCTGGGATTTAACTCCATTTCTGAAGGGAAACACACAGCATAGTTCTCATCCATGGATCACAATCTGCTTTAGAGCAAGAAGCACGCTCTTGCTTTCTAGATTCTCTAATACAGCAGGAAATCTGAGTATGCCCAGAACAAAGAACCGTGTTTCCTACACGTACGGACCATATGTAGTCCAACTCTTCTTCTGAAACTGATACAAAGCACTGGTCCTTTAACACCCAATGCTTGTCAGTTAAGATGAGAAACGTGTGAGCTTCGTGAACGATGTAGTTCGTTTGAGCAGAAAAGTGACTGCCCTTACCTTAATTGAAGTCTTGCTTGTAGGAAGACTCAGAGCCTGGGATTTAACTCCATTTCTGAAATAAAACACAAAGCAGTGTAATCATCCATTGATCACACTCTGCTTTAGAACAAGAAGCACGCTCTTGCTTTTTAGACTCTCCAAGACAGCAGATAACGTGAGTGTGCTGAGAACAAAAGAACGGTGTTTCCTACACATACGGACATTATATAGTCCAACTCTGCTTCTGAAACTGACAAAAAGCACTGGTCCTCTAAAATCTAATGCTTGTCTGTTAAGATGAGAAACGTGTGAGCTTCGTGAACGATGTAGTTCGTTTGAGCTGAAAAGTGACTGCCCTTACCTGAAACGAAGTCTTGCTTGTAGGAAGACTCAGAGCCTGGGATTTAACTCCATTTCTGAAGTGAAACACACAGCATATTTCTCATCCATTGATCACACTCTGCTTTAGAACAAGAAGCACGCTCTTGCTTTCTAGAATCTCTAAGACAGCAGGAAACGTGAGTTTGCTGAGAACAAAAGAAAGGTGTTTCCTACACATACGGACCATATCTAGTCCAACTGTGCTTCTGAAACTGATACAAAGCACTGGTCCACTACGATCCAATGCTTGTCTGTTAAGATGAGAAACGTGTGAGCTCCGTGAAAGATGTAGTTCCTTTGAGCTGAAAAGTGACTGCCCTTACCTTAATTGAAGTCTTGCTTGTAGGAAGACATAGAGCCTGGCATTTAACTACTTTTCAGAAGGGAAACACACAGCATAGTTTTCATCCATGGATCACACTCTGATTTAGAGCGAGAAGCACGCTCTTGCTTTCTAAAGTCTCTACAACAGCAGGAAACGTGAGTGTGCTGAGAACAAAAGAACGGTGTTTCCTAAACATACGGACCATATCTAGTCCAACCCTGCTTCTGAAACAGATAAAAAGCACTGGTACTCTAACATCCAATGCTTGTCAGTTAAGATGAGAAACGTGTGAGCTCAGTGAACGATGTAGTTCCTTTGAACTGAAAAGTGACTGCCCTTACCTGAAACGACGTCTTGCTTGTAGGGAGACTCAGAGCCTGGGATTTAACTCCATTTCTGAAGGGAAACACACAGCATAGTTCTCATCCATGGATCACAGTCTGCTTTAGAGCGAGAAGCACGCTCTTGCTTTCTAGATTCTCTAAGACAGCAGGAATCGTGAGTGTGCTGAGAACAAAAGAACGGTGTTTCCTACACATACGGACCATACCTAGTCCAACTCTTCTTCTGAAACTGATAGAATGCACTGGTCCTCTAACATCCAATTCTTGACAGTTAAGATGAAAAACGTGTGAGCTTCGTGAACGATGTAGTTATTTTGAGCAGAAAAGTGACTGCCCTTTCCTGAAACTAAGTCTTGCCTGTAGGAAGACTCAGAGACTGGGATTTAACTCCATTTCTGAAGGGAAACACCCAGCATAGTTTTCATCCATTGATCACACTCTGCTTTAGAACAAGAAGCACGCACTTGCTTTCTAGACTCTCTAAGACAGCAGGAATCGTGAGTGTGCTGAGAATAAAAGAACAGTGTTTCCTACACATACAGACCATATCTAGTCCAACTCTGCTTCTGAAACTGGTACAAAGCACTGGTCCTCTAACATCCAATGCTTGTCTGTTTAGATGAGAAACGTGTGCGCTCCGTGAACGATGTAGTTCGTTTGAGCTGAAAAGTGACTGCCCTTACCTGAAACGAAGTCTTGCTTGTAGGAAGACACAGAGCCTGGGATTTAACTCCATTTCTGAAGGGAAACACACAGCATAGTTCTCATCCATGGATCACACTCTGCTTTAGAGCAATTAGCACGCTCTTGCTTTCTAGAGTCTCTAATACAGCAGGAAATCTGAGTATGCCCAGAACAAAAGAACCGTGTTTCCTACACATACGGACCATATATAGTCCAACTCTTCTTCTGAAACTGATACAAAGCACTGGTCCTTTAACACCCAATGCTTGTCAGTTAAGATGAGAAACGTGTGAGCTTCGTGAACGATGTAGTTCGTTTGAGCAGAAAAGTGACTGCCCTTACCTTAATTGTAGTCTTACTTGTAGGAAGACTCAGAGCCTGGGATTTAACTCCATTTCTGAAATAAAACACACAGCAGTGTAATCATCCATTGATCACACTCTGCTTTAGAACAAGAAGCACGCTCTTGCTTTCTAGACTCTCCAAGACAGCAGATAACGTGAGTGTGCTGAGAACAAAAGAACGGTGTTTCCTACACATACAGACATTATATAGTCCAACTCTGCTTCTGAAACTGATAAAAAGCACTGGTCCTCTAAAATCTAATGCTTGTCTGTTAAGATGAGAAACGTGTGAGCTTCGTGAACGATGTAGTTCGGTTGACCTGAAAAGTGACTGCCCTTACCTGAAACGAAGTCTTGCTTGTAGGAAGACTCAGGGCCTGGGATTTAACTCCATTTCTGAAGTGAAACACACAGCATAGTTCTCATCTATTGATCACACTCTGCTTTAGAACAAGAAGCACGCTCTTGCTTTCAAGAATCTCTAAGACAGCAGGAAACGTGAGTTTGCTGAGAACAAAAAAAAGGTGTTTCCTACACATACGGACCATATCTAGTCCAACTCTGCTTCTGAAACTGATACAAAGCACTGGTCCTCTACGATCCAATGCTTGTCTGTTAGGATGAGAAACGTGTGATCTCTGTGAAAGATGTAGTTCCTTTGAGCTGAAAAGTGACTGCCCTTACCTTAATTGAAGTCTTGATTGTAGGAAGACTCAGAGCCTGGGATTTAACTCCATTTCTGAAATAAAACATACAGCAGTGTAATCATCCATTGATCACACTCTGCTTTAGAACAAGAAGCACGCTCTTGCTTTCTAGAGTCTCTAAGACAGCAGGAAACGTGAGTGTGCTGAGAACAAAAGAACAGTGTTTCCTACACATACAGACCATATCTAGTCCAACTCTGCTTCTGAAACTGGTACAAAGCACTGGTCCTCTAACATCCAATGCTTGTCTGTTTAGATGAGAAACGTGTGAGCTCCGTGAAAGATGTAGTTGGTTTGAGCTGAAAAGTGACTGCCCTTACCTTAATTGAAGTCTTGCTTGTAGGAAGACTCAGAGCCTGTGATTTAACTCCATTTCTGAAATAAAACACACAGCAGTGTAATCATCCATTGATCACACTCTGCTTTAGAAGAAGAAGCACGCTCTTGCTTTCTAGACTCTCCAAGACAGCAGAAAACGTGAGTGTGCTGAGAACAAAAGAACGGTGTTTCCTACACATACAGAACCATATCTCGTCCAACTCTGCTTCTGAAACTGGTTACAAAGCACTGGTCCTCTACGATCCAATGCTTGTCTGTTAAGATGAGAAACGTGTGATCTCCGTGAAAGATGTAGTTCCTTTGAGCTGAAAAGTGACTGCCCTTACCTTAATTGAAGTCTTGCTTGTAGGAAGACTCAGAGCCTGGGATTTAACTCCATTTCTGAAATAAAACACACAGCAGTGTAATCATCCATTGATCACACTCTGCTTTAGAACAAGAAGCACGCTCTTGCTTTCTAGAATCTCTAAGACAGCAGGAAACGTGAGTTTGCTGAGAACAAAAGAACGGTGTTTCCTACACATACGGACCATATCTAGTCCAACTCTGCTTCTGAAACTGATACAAAGCACTGGTCCTCTACGATCCAATGCTTGTCTGTTAAGATGAGAAACGTGTGAGCTCCGTGAAAGATGTAGTTCCTTTGAGCTGAAAAGTGACTGCCCTTACCTGAAACGAAGTCTTGCTTGTAGGGAGACTCAGAGCCTGGGATTTAACTCCATTTCTGAATGGAAACACACAGCATAGTTCTCATCCATGGATCACACACTGCTTTAGAGCGAGAAGCACCCTCTTGCTTTCTAGAGTCTCTAAGAGAGCAGGAAACGTGAGTGTGCTGAGAAGAAAAGAACGGTGTTTCCTACACATACGGACCATATCTAGTCCAACTCTTCTTCTGAAACTGATAGAATGCACTGGTCCTCTAACATCCAATGCTTGTCATTTAAGGTGAGAAACTTGTGAGCTTTGTGAATGATGTAGTTCCTTTGAACTGAAAAGTGACTGCCCTTACCAGAAAAAAATTCTTGCTTGTAGTAAGACACAGAGCCTGGGATTTAAGTCCATTTCTGAAGGGAAACACACAGCATAGTTCTCATCCATGGATCACACTCTGCTTTAGAGCGAGAAGCACACTCTAGCTTTCTAGAGTCTCTAATACAGCAGGAAATCTGAGTGTGCCCAGAACAAAAGAACGGTGTTTCCTACTCATATGGACCATATGTAGTCCAAATCTGCTTCTGAAACTGAAACAAAGCACTGGTCCTCTAACATCCAATGCTTGTCTGTTAAGATGAGAAATGTGTGAGGTTTGTGAATGATGTAGTTCCTTTGAACTGAAAAGTGACTGCCCTTACCTGAAACGAATTCTTGCTTGTAGTAAGACACAGAGCCTGGGATTTAAGTCCATTTCTGAAGGGAATCACACAGCATAGTTCTCATCCATGGATCACACTCTGCCTTAGAGCGAGAAGCACACTCTAGCTTTCTAGAGTCTCTAATAAGCAGGTAATCTGAGTGTGCCCAGAACAAAAGAACGGTGTTTCCTACACATATGGACCATATGTTGTCCAACGCTGCTTCTGAAACTGATACAGAGCACTGGTCCTCTACCATCCAATGCTTGTCAGTTAAGATGAGAAACGTGTGAGCTCAGTGAATGATGTAGTTCGATTGAGCTGAAAAGTGACTGCCCTTACCTGAAACGACGTCTCACTTGTAGGGAGACTCAGAGCCTGGGATTTAACTCCATTTCTGAAGTAAAACACACAGCAGTGTAATCATCCATTGATCACACTCTGGTTTAGAATAAGAAGCACGCTCTTGCTTTCTAGACTCTATAAGACAGCAGGAAACTTGAGTGTCCTGAGAACAAAAGAACGGTGTTTCCTACACATATGGACATTATATAGTCCAACTCTGCTTCTGAAACTGATAAAAAGCACTGGTCCTCTAAAATCTAATGCTTGTCTGTTAAGATGAGAAACGTGTGAGCTTCGTGAACGATGTAGTTCGTTTGAGCTGAAAAGTGACTGCCCTTACCTGAAACGAAGTCTTGCCTGTAGGAAGACACAGAGCCTGGGATTTAACTACATTTCTGAAGGGAAACACACAGCATAGTTTTCATCCATGGATCACATTCTGCTTTAGAGCAAGAAGCACGTTCTTGCTTTCTAGATTCTCTTATACAGCAGGAAATCTGAGTGTGCCCAGAACAATAGAACGGTGTATCCTACACATACGGACTATATGTAGTCCAAATCTTCTTCTGAAACTGATACAATGCACTGGTCCTCTAACATCCAATTCTTGTCAGTTAACATGAGAAACATGTGAGCTTCGTGAACGATGTAGTTCCTTTGATCAGAAAAGTGACTGACCTTACCTGAAACGAAGTCTTGCTTGTAGGGAGACTCAGAGCATGGGATTTAACTCCAATTCTGAAGTGAAACACACAGCATTGTCTCATCCATTGATCACACTCTGCTTTAGAACTAGAATCATGCTCTTGCTTCTTAGAGTCTCTAAGACAGCAAGAAACGTGAGTTTGCTGAGAACAAAAGAACGGTGTTTCCTACACATACAGACCATATCTAGTCCAACTCTTCTTCTGAAACTGATACAAAGCACTGGTCCTTTAACATCCAATGCTTGTCAGTTAAGATGAGAAACGTGTGAGCTTCGTGAACGATGTAGTTCGTTTGAGCAGAAAAGTGACTGCCCTTACCTTAATTGAAGTCTTGCTTGTAGGAAGACTCAGAGCCTGGGATTTAACTCCATTTCTGAAATAAAACACACAGCAGTGTAATCATCCATTGATCACACTCTGCTTTAGAACAAGAAGCACGCTCTTGCTTTCTAGACTCTCCAAGACAGCAGATAACGTGAGTGTGCTGAGAACAAAAGAATGGTGTTTCCTACACATACGGACATTATATAGTCCAACTCTGCTTCTGAAACTGAAAAAAAGCACTGGTCCTCTAAAATCTAATGCTTGTCTGTTAAGATGAGAAACGAGTGAGCTTCGTGAACGATGTAGTTCGTTTGAGCTGAAAAGTGACTGCCCTTACCTGAAACGAAGTCTTGCTTGTAGGAAGACACAGAGCCTGGGATTTAACTCCATTTCTGAAGGGAAACACACAGCATAGTTCTCATCCATGGATCACACTCTGCTTTAGTGCAAGAAGCACGCTCTTGCTTTCTAGAGTCTCTAATACAGCAGGAAATCTGAGTGTGCCCAGAACAAAGGAACAGTGTTTCCTACACATACGGACCATATCTAGTCCAACACTTCTTCTGAAACTGATACAAAGCACTGGTCCTTTAACATCCAATGCTTGTCAGTTAAGATGAGAAACATGTGAGCTTTGTGAACGATGTAGTTAGTTTGAGCAGATAAGTGACTGCCCTTACCTGAATTGAAGTCTTGCTTCTAGGAAGACTCAGAGCCTGGGATTTAACTCCATTTCTGAAGTAAAACACACAGCAGTGTAATCATCCATTGATCACACTCTGCTTTAGAATAAGAAGCACGCTCTTGCTTTCTAGACTATCTAAGAGAGCAGGAAACGTGAGTGTGCCCAGAAAAAAAAGATCGGTGTTTCCTACACATACGGACCATATCTAGTCCAACTCTGCTTCTGAAACAGATACAAAGCACTGGTACTCTAACATCCAATGCTTGTCAGTTAAGATGAGAAACGTGTGAGCTCAGTGAAGGATGTAGGTCGTTTGAGCTAAAAGTGACTGCCCTTACCTGAAACAAATTTTTGCTTGTAGGGAGACTCAGAGCCTGGTATTTAACTCCATTTCTGAAGGGAAACACACAGCATAGTTCTCATCCATGGATCACAGTCTGCTTTAGAGTGAGAAGCACGCTCTTCCTTTCTAGAGTCTCTAAGACAGCAGGAAACTTGAGTGTGCTGAGAACAAAAGAACGGTGTTTCCTACACATACGGACCATATCTAGTCCAACTCTTCTTCTGAAACTGATACAAAGCACTGGTCCTTTAACATCCAATGCTTGTCAGTTAAGATGAGAAACGTGTGAGCTTCGTGAACGATGTAGTTCATTTGAGCAGAAAAGTGACTGCCCTTACCTGAAACGAAGTCTTGCTTGTAGGAAGACTCAGAGCCTGGGATTTAAGTCCATTTTTGAAGGGAAACACACAGCATAGTTCTCATCCATGGATAACACTCTGCTTTAGAGCAAGAAGCACACTCTTGCTTTCTACAGACTCTAAGACAGCAGGAAATCTGAGTCTGCCCAGAACAAAAGAACGGTGTTTCCTACACATACGGACTATATGTAGTCCAAATCTTCTTCTGAAACTGATAGAATGCACTGGTCCTCTAACATCCAATGCTTGTCAGTAAAGATGAGAAACGTGTGAGCTTTGTGAATGATGTAGTTCCTTTGAACTGAAAAGTGACTGCCCTTACCTGAAACGAAGTCTTGCTTATAGTAAGACACAGAGCCTGGGATTTAAGTCCATTTCTGAAGGGAATCACACAGCATAGTTCTCATCCATGGATCACACTCTGCTTTAGAGCGAGAAGCACACTCTAGCTTTCTAGAGTCTCTAATAAGCAGGTAATCTGAGTGTGCCCAGAACAAAAGAACGGTGTTTCCTACACATATGGACTATATGTAGTCCAAATCTTCTTCTGAAACTGATACAATACACTGGTCCTCTAACATCCAATGCTTGTCAGTTAAGATGAGAAACGTGTGAGCTTCGTGAAAGATGTAGTTCGTTTGAGCAGAAAAGTGACTGCCCTTACCTGAAACGAAGTCTTGCTTGTAGGAAGCCTCAGAGCATGGGATTTTACTCCATTTCTGAAGTGAAACACACAGTAGTGTTCTTATCCATTGATCACACTCTGCTTTAGAACAAGAAGCACGATCTTGCTTTCTAGAGCCTATAAGCAGCAGGTGATGTGAGTTTGCTGAGAACAATAGAACGGTGTTTCCTACACATACAGACCATATCTAGTCCAACTCTGCTTCTGAAACTGATACAAAGCACTGGTCCTCTAACATCCAATGCTTGTCAGTTAAGATGAGAAACGATTGAGCTTTGTGAATGATGTAGTTCCTTTGAACTGAAAAGTGACTGCCCTTACCTGAAACGAAGTCTTGCTTGTAGTAAGACACAGAGCCTGGGATTTAAGTCCATTTCCGAAGGGAATCACACAGTATAGTTCTCATCCATGGATCACACTCTGCTTTAGAGCAAGAAGCACACTCTAGCTTTCTAGAGTCTCTAATACAGCAGGTAATCTGAGTGTGCCCAGAACAAAAGAAAGGTGTTTCCTACACATATGGATTATATGTAGTCCAAATCTTCTTCTGAAACTGATAAAATGCACTGGTCCTCTAACATCCAATGCTTGTCAGTTAAGATGAGAAATGTGTGAGCTTCGTGAAAGATGTAGTTCGTTTGAGCAGAAAAGTGACTGCCCTTACCTGAAACGAAGTCTTGCTTGTAGGAAGCCTCAGAGCATGGGATTTTACTCCATTTCTGAAGTGAACAACACAGCAGTGTTCTCATCCATTGATCACACTCTGCTTTAGAACAAGAAGCACGATCTTGCTTTCTAGATTCTCTAAGACAGCAGGAAACGTGAGTTTGCTGAGAACAAAAGAATGGTGTTTCCTACACATACAGACCATATCTAGTCCAACTCTTCTTCTGAAACTGATACAAAGCACTGGTCCTTTAACATCCAATGCTTGTCAGTTAAGATGAGAAACGTGTGAGCTTCGTGAACGATGTAGTTCGTTTGAGCAGAAAAGTGACTGCCCTTACCTGAAACGAAGTCTTGCTTGCAGGAAGACTCAGAGCCTGGGATTTAACTCCATATCTGAAGTGAAACACAAAGCATAGTTCTCATTAATTGATCACACTCTGCTTTAGAACAAGAAGCACGCTCTTGCTTTCTAGAATCTCTAAGAGAGCAGGAAACATGAGTTTGCTGAGAACAAAAGAACGGTGTTTCCTACACATACGGACCATATCTAGTCCAACTCTGCTTCTGAAACTGATACAAAGCACTGGTCCTCTACCATCCAATGCTTGTATGTTAAGATGAGAAACGTGTGAGCTTTTGAAAGATGTAGTTCGTTTGAGCTGAAAAGTGACTGCCCTTATCTGAACCGAAGTCTTGCTTGTAGGGAGACTCAGAGCCTGGGATTTAACTCCATTTCTGAAGGGAAACACACAGCATAGTTCTCATCCATGGATCACACTCTGCTTTAGAGCGAGAAGCACGCTCTTGCTTTCTAGAATCTCTAATACAACAGGAAATCTGAGTGTGCCCAGAACAAAAGAACGGTGTTTCCTACACATACGGACCATATCTAGTCCAACTCTTCTTCTGAAACTGATACAAAGCACTGGTCCTTTAACATCCAATGCTTGTCAGTTAAGATGAGAAACGTGACAGCTTCGTGAACGATGTAGTTCGTTTGAGCAGAAAAGTGACTGCCCTTACCTGAAACGAAGTCTTGCTTGTAGGAAGACTCAGAGCCTGGGATTTAAGTCCATTTCTGAAGGGAAACACACAGCATAGTTCTATCCATGGATCACACTCTGCTTTAGAGCAATAAGCACACACTTGCTTTCTACAGAATTTAAGACAGCAGGAAATCTGAGTCTGCCCAGAACACAAGAACGGTGTTTCCTACACATACGGACTATATGTAGTCCAAATCTTCTTCTGAAACTGATAGAATGCACTGGTCCTCTAACATCCAATGCTTGTCAGTTAAGATGAGAAACGTGTGAGCTTTGTGAATGATGTAGTTCCTTTGAACAGAAAAGTGACTGCCCTTACCTGAAACGAAGTCTTGCTTGTAGTAAGACACAGAGCCTGGGATTTAAGTCCATTTCTGAAGGGAATCACACAGCATAGTTCTCATCCATGGATCGCACTCTGCTTTAGAGTGAGAAGCACACTCTAGCTTTCTAGAGTCTCTAATACAGCAGGTAATCTGAGCGTGCCCAAAACAAAAGAACGGTGTTTCCTACACATATGGACTATATGTAGTCCAAATCTTCCTCTGAAACTGATACAATACACTGGTCCTCTAACATCCAATGCTTGTCAGTTAAGATGAGAAACGTGTGAGCTTCGTGAAAGATATAGTTCGTTTGAGCAGAAAAGTGACTGCCCTTACCTGAAACGAAGTCTTGCTTGTAGGAAGCCTCAGATCATGGGATTTTACTCCATTTCTGAAGTGAAACACACAGCAGTGTTCTCTTCCATTGATCACACTCTGCTTTAGAACAAGAAGCACGATCTTGCTTTCTAGAGTCTCTAAGACAGCAGGTGATGTGAGTTTGCTGAGAACAAAAGAACGGTGTTTCCTACACATACAGACCATATCTAGTCCAACTCTGCTTCTGAAACTGATACAAAGCACTGGTCCTCTAACGTCCAATGCTTGTCAGTTAAGATGAGAAACGTGTGAGCTTTGTGAATGATGTAGTTCCTTTGAACTGAAAAGTGACTGCCCTTACCTGAAACGAATTCTTGCTTGTAGTAAGACACAGAGCCTGGGATTTAAGTCCATTTGTGAAGGGAAGCACACAGCATAGTTGTCATCCATGGATCACACTCTGCTTTAGAGCAAGAAGCACGCTCTTGCTTTCTAGATTCTCTAATAGAGCAGGAAATCTGAGTGTGCCCAGAACAAAATAACGGTATTTCCTACACATGCGGACCATATCTAGTCCAACTCTTATTCTGAAATTGATACAAAGCACTGGTCCTTTAACAACCAATGCTTGTCAGTTAAGATGAGAAACGTGACAGCTTCGTGAACGATGTAGTTCGTTTGAGCAGAAAAGTGACTGCCCTTACCTGAAACGAAGTCTTGCTTGTAGGAAGACTCAGAGCCTGGGATTTAAGTCCATTTCTGAAGGGAAACACACAGCATAGTTCTCATCCATGGATCACACTCTGCTTTAGAGCTAGAAGCACACTCTAGCTTTCAAGAGTCTCTAATACAGCAGGAAATCTGAGTGTGCCCAGAACAAAAGAACAGTGTTTCCTACACATACAGACCATATCTAGTCCAACTCTTCTTCTGAAACTGATACAAAGCACTGCTCCTTTAACATCCAATGCTTGTCAGTTAAGATGAGAAACGTGTGAGCTTCATGAACGATGTAGTTCGTTTGAGCAGAAAAGTGACTGCCCTTACCTGAATTGAAGTCTTGCTTGTAGGAAGACTCAGAGCCTGGGATTTAACTCCATTTCCGAATTAAAACACACAGCAGTGTAATCATCCATTGATCACACTCTGCTTTAGAGCGAGAAGCACGCTCTTGCTTTCTAGAGTCTCCAAGACAGCAGGAAACATGAGTGTGCTGAGAACAAAAGAACGGTGTTTCCTACACATGCGGACCATATCTAGTCCAACTCTTCTTCTGAAACTGATACAAAGCACTGGTCCTCTAACATCCAATGCTTGTCAATTAAGATGAGAAACGTGTGAGCTTCGTGAAAGATGTAGTTCGTTTGAGCAGAAAACTGACTGCCCTTACCTGAAACGAAATCTTGCTTGCAGGAAGACTCAGAGCCTGGGATTTAAGTCCATTTCTGAAGGGAAACACAGCATAGTTCTCATCCATGGATCACAATCTGCTTTAGAGCAAGAAGCACAGTCTTGCTTTCTAGAGACTCTAAGACAGCAGGATATCTGAGTCTGCCCAGAACAAAAGAACGGTGTTTCCTACACATACGGACTATATGTAGTCCACATCTTTTCTGAAACTGATAGAATGCACTGGTCCTCTAACATCCAATGCTTGTCAGTTAAGATGAGAAACGTGTGACCTTTGGGAATGATGTAGTTCCTTTGAAGTGAAAAGTGACTTCCCTTACCTGAAACGAAGTCTTGCTTGTAGTAAGACACAGAGCCTGGGATTTAAGTCCATTTCTGAAGGGAAACACACAGCATAGTTCTCATCCATGGATCACACTCTGCTTTAGAGCGAGAAGCACACTCTAGCTTTCTAGAGTCTCTAATAAGCAGGTAATCTGAGTGTGCCCAGAACAAAAGAACGGTGTTTCCTACACATATGGACTATATGTAGTCCAAATCCTCTTCTGAAACTGATACAATACACTGGTCCTCTAACATCCAATGCTTGTCAGTTAAGATGAGAAACGTGTGAGCTTCGTGAAAGATGTAGTTCGTTTGAGCAGAAAAGTGACTGCCCTTACCTGAAACGAAGTCTTGCTTGTAGGAAGCCTTAGAGCATGGGATTTTACTCCATTTCTGAAGTGAAACACACAGCAGTGTGCTTATCCATTGATCACACTCTGCTTTAGAACAAGAAGCACGATCTTGCTTTCTAGAGTCTCTAAGACAGCAGGTGATGTGAGTTTGCTGAGAACAAAAGAACGGTGTTTCCTACACATACAGACCATATCTAGTCCAACTCTGCTTCTGAAACTGATAAAAAGCACTGGTCCTCTAACATCCAATGCTTGTCAGTTAAGATGAGAAACGATTGAGCTTTGTGAATGATGTAGTTCCTTTGAACTGAAAAGTGACTGCCCTTACCTGAAACGAATTCTTGCTTGTAGTAAGACGCAGAGCCTGGGATTTAAGTCCATTTGTGAAGGGAAACACACAGCATAGTTCTCATCCATGGATCACACTCTGCTTTAGAGCAAGAAGCACGCTCTTGCTTTCTAGAGTCTCTAATACAGCAGGAAATCTGAGTGTGCCCAGAACACAAGAACGGTGTTTCCTACACATACGGACCACATCTAGTCCAACTCTTCTTCTGAAACTGATACAAAGCACTGGTCCTCTAACATCCAATGCTTGTCAGTTAAGATGAGAAACGTGTGAGCTTTGTGAATGATGTAGTTCCTTTGAACTGAAAAGTGACTGCCCTTACCTGAAACGAAGTCTTGCTTGTAGTAAGACACAGAGCCTGGGATTTAAGTCCATTTCTGAAGGGTATCACACAGTATAGTTCTCATCCATGGATCACACTCTGCTTTAGAGCAAGAAGCACACTCTAGCTTTCTAGAGTCTCTAATACAGCAGGTAATCTGAGTGTACCCAGAACAAAAGAAAGGTGTTTCTAACACATATGGACTATATGTAGTCCAAATCTTCTTCTGAAACTGATACAATGCACTGGTCCTCTAACATCCAATGCTTGTCAGTTAAGATGAGAAATGTGTGAGCTTCGTGAAAGATGTAGTTCGTTTGAGCATAAAAGTGACTGCCCTTACCTGAAACGAAGTCTTGCTTGTAGGAAGCCTCAGAGCATGGGATTTTACTCCATTTCTGAAGTGAACAACACAGCAGTGTTCTCATCCATTGATCACACTCTGCTTTAGAACAAGAAGCACGATCTTGCTTTCTAGGGTCTCTAAGACAGCAGGAAACGTGAGTTTGCTGAGAACAAAAGAATGGTGTTTCCTACACATACAGACCATATCTAGTCCAACTCTTCTTCTGAAACTGATACAAAGCACTGGTCCTTTAACATCCAATGCTTGTCAGTTAAGATGAGAAACGTGTGAGCTTCGTGAACGATGTAGTTCGTTTGAGCAGAAAAGTGACTGCCCTTACCTGAAACGAAGTCTTGCTTGTAGGGAGACTCAGAGCCTGGGATTTAAGTCCATTTCTGAAGGGAAACACACAGCATAGTTCTCATCCATGGATCACACTCTGCTTTAGAGCAAGAAGCACGCTCTTGCTTTCTAGAGTCTCTAATACAGCAGGAAATCTGAGTGTGCCCAGAACAAAAGAACGGTGTTTCCTACACATACGGACCATATCTAGTCCAACTCTTCTTCTGAAACTGATACAAAGCACTGGTCCTTTAACATCCAATGCTTGTCAGTTAAAATGAGAAACGTGACAGCTTCGTGAACGATGTAGTTCGTTTGAGCAGAAAAGTGACTGCCCTTACCTGAAACGAAGTCTTGCTTGTAGGAAGACTCAGAGCCTGGGATTTAAGTCCATTTCTGAAGGGAAACACAAAGCATAGTTCTATCCATGGATCACACTCTGCTTTAGAGCAAGAAGCACGCTCTTGCTTTCTAGATTCTCTAATAGAGCAGGAAATCTGAGTGTGCCCAGAACAAAAGAACGGTATTTCCTACACATGCGGACCATATCTAGTCCAACTCTTATTCTGAAATTGATACAAAGCACTGGTCCTTTAACAACCAATGCTTGTCAGTTAAGATGAGAAACGTGACAGCTTCGTGAACGATGTAGTTCGTTTGAGCAGAAAAGTGACTGCCCTTACCTGAATTGAAGTCTTGCTTGTAGGAAGACTCAGAGCCTGGGATTTAACTCCATTTCCGAATTAAAACACACAGCAGTGTAATCATCCACTGATCACACTCTGCTTTAGAGCGAGAAGCACGCTCTTGCTTTCTAGAGTCTCCAAGACAGCAGGAAACATGAGTGTGCTGAGAACAAAAGAACGGTGTTTCCTACACATGCGGACCATATCTAGTCCAACTCTTCTTCTGAAACTGATACAAAGCACTGGTCCTCTAACATCCAATGCTTGTCAATTAAGATGAGAAACGTGTGAGCTTCGTGAAAGATGTAGTTCGTTTGAGCAGAAAACTGACTGCCCTTACCTGAAACGAAATCTTGCTTGCAGGAAGACTCAGAGCCTGGGATTTAAGTCCATTTCTGAAGGGAAACACACAGCATAGTTCTCATCCATGGCTCACAATCTGCTTTAGAGCAAGAAGTACAGTCTTGCTTTCTAGAGACTCTAAGACAGCAGGAAATCTGAGTCTGCCCAGAACAAAAGAACGGTGTTTCCTACACATACGGACTATATGTAGTCCACATCTTTGCTGAAACTGATAGAATGCACTGGTCCTCTAAAATCCAATGCTTGTCAGTTAAGAGGAGAAACGTGTGACCTTTGGGAATGACGTAGTTCCTTTGAAGTGAAAAGTGACTTCCCTTACCTGAAACGAAGTCTTGCTTGTAGTAAGACACAGAGCCTGGGATTTAAGTCCATTTCTGAAGGGAAACACACAGCATAGTTCTCATCCATGGATCACACTCTGCTTTAGAGCGAGAAGCACACTCTAGCTTTCTAGAGTCTCTAATAAGCAGGTAATCTGAGTGTGCCCAGAACAAAAGAACGGTGTTTCCTACACATATGGACTATATGTAGTCCAAATCCTCTTCTGAAACTGATACAATACACTGGTCCTCTAACATCCAATGCTTGTCAGTTAAGATGAGAAACGTGTGAGCTTCGTGAAAGATGTAGTTCGTTTGAGCAGAAAAGTGACTGCCCTTACCTGAAACGAAGTCTTGCTTGTAGGAAGCCTTAGAGCATGGGATTTTATTCCATTTCTGAAGTGAAACACACAGCAGTGTGCTTATCCATTGATCACACTCTGCTTTAGAACAAGAAGCACGATCTTGCTTTCTAGAGTCTCTAAGACAGCAGGTGATGTGAGTTTGCTGAGAACAAAAGAACGGTGTTTCCTACACATACAGACCATATCTAGTCCAACTCTGCTTCTGAAACTGATAAAAAGCACTGGTCCTCTAACATCCAATGCTTGTCAGTTAATATGAGAAACGTGTGAGATTCGTGAAAGATGTAGTTCGTTTGAGCAGAAAAGTGACTGCCCTTACCTGAAACGAATTCTTGCTTGTAGTAAGACGCAGAGCCTGGGATTTAAGTCCATTTCTGAAGGGAAACACACAGCATAGTTCTCATCCATGGATCACACTCTGCTTTAGAGCAAGAAGCACGCTCTTGCTTTCTAGAGTCTCTAATACAGCAGGAAATCTGAGTGTGCCCAGAACACAAGAACGGTGTTTCCTACACATACGGACCATATCTAGTCCAACTCTTCTTCTGAAACTGATACAAAGCACTGGTCCTTTAACATCCAATGCTTGTCAGTTAAGATGAGAAACGTGTGAGCTTCGTGAACGATGTAGTTCGTTTGAGCAGAAAAGTGACTGCCCTTACCTGAAACGAAGTCTTGCTTGCAGGAAGACTCAGAGTCTGGGATTTAACTCCATTTCTGAAGTGAAACACAAAGCATAGTTCTCATTCATTGATCACTCTCTGCTTTAGAACAAGAAGCACGCTCTTGCTTTCTAGAATCTCTAAGAGAGCAGGAAACATGAGTTTGCTGAGAACAAAAGAACAGTGTTTCCTACACATACGGACCATATCTAGTCCAACTCTGCTTCTGAAACTGATACAAAGCACTGGTCCTCTACCATCCAATGCTTGTCTGTTAAGATGAGAAACGTGTGAGCTTTTGAAAGATGTAGTTCGTTTGAGCTGAAAAGTGACTGCCCTTACCTGAAACGAAGTCTTGCTTGTAGGGAGACTCAGAGCCTGGGATTTAACTCCATTTCTGAAGGGAAACACACAGCATAGTTCTCATCCATGGATCACACTCTGCTTTAGAGCGAGAAGCACGCTCTTGCTTTCTAGAGTCTCTAATACAGCAGGAAACGTGAGTGTGCTGAAAACAAAAGAACGGTGTTTCCTACACATACGGACCATATCTAGTCCAACTCTTCTTCTGAAACTGATACAAAGCACGGGTCCTCTAACATGCAATGCTTGTCAGTTAAGATGAGAAATGTGTGAGCTTCGTGAACGATGTAGTTCGTTTGAGCAGAAAAGTGACTGCCCTTACCTGAAAAGAAGTCTTGCTTGTAGGAAGACTCAGAGCCTGGGATTTAAGTCCATTTCTGAAGGGAAACACACAGCATAGTTCTCATCCATGGATAACACTCTGCTTTAGAGCAAGAAGCACACTCTTGCTTTCTACAGACTCTAAGACAGCAGGAAATCTGAGTCTGCCCAGAACAAAAGAACGGTGTTTCCTACACATACAGACTATATGTAGTCCAAATCTTCTTCTGAAACTGATAGAATGCACTGGTCCTCTAACATCCAATGCTTGTCTGTTAAGATGAGAAACGTGTGAGCTTTGTGAATGATGTAGTTCCTTTGAACTGAAAAGTGACTGCCCTTAAATGAAACGAAGTCTTGCTTGTAGTAAGAAACAGAGCCTGGGATTTAAGTCCATTTCTGAAGGGAATCACACAGCATAGTTCTCATCCATGGATCACACTCTGCTTTAGAGCGAGAAGCACACTCTAGCTTTCTAGAGTCTCTAATACAGCAGGTAATCTGAGTGTGCCCAGAACAAAAGAACGGTGTTTCCTCCACATATGGACTATATGTAGTCCAAATCTTCTTCTGAAACTGATACAATACACTGATCCTCTAACATCCAATGCTTGTCAGTTAAGATGAGAAACGTGTGAGCTTCGTGAAAGATATAGTTCGTTTGAGCAGAAAAGTGACTGCCTTACCTGAAACGAAGTCTTGCTTGTAGGAAGAAACAGAGCATGGGATTTTACTCCATTTCTGAAGTGAAACACACAGCAGTGTTCTCTTCCATTGATAACACTCTGCTTTAGAACAAGAAGCACGATCTTGCTTTCTAGAGTCTCTAAGACAGCAGCAAACATGAGTGTGCTGAGAACAAAAGAACGGTGTTTCCTACACATACGGACTATATGTAGTCCAAATCTTCTTCTGAAACTGATAGAATGCACTGGTCCTCTAACATCCAATGCTTGTCTGTTAGGATGAGAAACGTGTGAGCTTTGTGAATGATGTAGTTCCTTTGAACTGAAAAGTGACTGCCCTTACCTGAAACGAAGTCTTGCTTGTAGTAAGACACAGAGCCTGGGATTTAAGTCCATTTCTGAAGGGAATCACACAGTATAGTTCTCATCCATGGATCACACTCTGCTTTAGAGCAAGAAGCACACTCTAGCTTTCTAGAGTCTCTAATACAGCAGGTAATCTGAGTGTGCCCAGAACAAAAGAAAGGTGTTTCCTACACATATGGACTATATGTAGTCCAAATCTTCTTCTGAAACTGATACAATGCACTGGTCCTCTAACATCCAATGCTTGTCAGTTAAGATGAGAAATGTGTGAGCTTCGTGAAAGATGTAGTTCGTTTGAGCATAAAAGTGACTGCCCTTACCTGAAACGAAGTCTTGCTTGTAGGAAGCCTCAGAGCATGGGATTTTACTCCATTTCTGAAGTGAACAACACAGCAGTGTTCTCATCCATTGATCACACTCTGCTTTAGAACAAGAAGCACGATCTTGCTTTCTAGAGTCTCTAAGACAGCAGGAAACGTGAGTTTGCTGAGAACAAAAGAATGGTGTTTCCTACACATACAGACCATATCTAGTCCAACTCTTCTTCTGAAACTGATACAAAGCACTGGTCCTTTAACATCCAATGCTTGTCAGTTAAGATGAGAAACGTGTGAGCTTCGTGAAAGATATAGTTCGTTTGAGCAGAAAAGTGACTGCCTTACCTGAAACGAAGTCTTGCTTGTAGGAAGCCTCAGAGCATGGGATTTTACTCCATTTCTGAAGTGAAACACACAGCAGTGTTCTCTTCCATTGTTAACACTCTGCTTTAGAACAAGAAGCACGATCTTGCTTTCTAGAGTCTCTAAGACAGCAGCAAACATGAGTGTGCTGAGAACAAAAGAACGGTGTTTCCTACACATACGGACTATATGTAGTCCAAATCTTCTTCTGAAACTGATAGAATGCACTGGTCCTCTAACATCCAATGCTTGTCTGTTAGGATGAGAAACGTGTGAGCTTTGTGAATGATGTAGTTCCTTTGAACTGAAAAGTGACTGCCCTTACCTGAAACGAAGTCTTGCTTGTAGTAAGACACAGAGCCTGGGATTTAAGTCCATTTCTGAAGGGAATCACACAGTATAGTTCTCATCCATGGATCACACTCTGCTTTAGAGCAAGAAGCACACTCTAGCTTTCTAGAGTCTCTAATACAGCAGGTAATCTGAGTGTGCCCAGAACAAAAGAAAGGTGTTTCCTACACATACGGACCATATCTAGTCCAACTCTGCTTCTGAAACTGATACAAAGCACTGGTCCTCTACCATCCAATGCATGTCTGTTAAGATGAGAAACGTGTGAGCTTTTGAAAGATGTAGTTCGTTTGAGCTGAAAAGTGACTGCCCTTACCTGAAACGAAGTCTTGCTTGTAGGGAGACTCAGAGCCTGGGATTTAACTCCATTTCTGAAGGGAAACACACAGCATAGTTCTCATCCATGGATCACACTCTGCTTTAGAGCGAGAAGCACGCTCTTGCTTTCTAGAGTCTCTACTACAGCAGGAAACGTGAGTGTGTTGAGAACAAAAGAACGTTGTTTCCTACACATACGGACCATATCTAGTCCAACTCTTCTTCTGAAACTGATACAAAGCACGGGTCCTCTAACATGCAATGCTTGGCAGTTAAGATGAGAAATGTGTGAGCTTCGTGAACGATGTAGTTCGTTTGAGCAGAAAAGTGACTGCCCTTACCTGAAAAGAAGTCTTGCTTGTAGGAAGACTCAGAGCCTGGGATTTAAGTCCATTTCTGAAGGGAAACACACAGCATAGTTCTCATCCATGGATAACACTCTGCTTTAGAGCAAGAAGCACACTCTTGCTTTCTACAGACTCTAAGACAGCAGGAAATCTGAGTCTGCCCAGAACAAAAGAACGGTGTTTCCTACACATACGGACTATATGTAGTCCAAATCTTCTTCTGAAACTGATAGAATGCACTGGTCCTCTAACATCCAATGCTTGTCTGTTAAGATGAGAAACGTGTGAGCTTTGTGAATGATGTAGTTCCTTTGAACTGAAAAGTGACTGCCCTTACCTGAAACGAAGTCTTGCTTGTAGTAAGAAACAGAGCCTGGGATTTAAGTCCATTTCTGAAGGGAATCACACAGCATAGTTCTCATCCATGGATCACACTCTGCTTTAGAGCAAGAAGCACGCTCTTGCTTTCTAGAGTCTCTAATACAGCAGGAAATCTGAGTGTGCCCAGAACAAAAGAACGGTGTTTCCTACACATACGGACCATATCTAGTCCAACTCTTCTTCTGAAACTGATACAAAGCACTGGTCCTTTAACATCCAATGCTTGTCAGTTCAGATGAGAAACGTGTGAGCTTCGTGAACGATGTAGTTCGTTTGAGCAGAAAAGTGACTGCCCTTACCTGAAACGAAGTCTTGCTTGTAGGAAGACTCAGAGCCTGGGATTTAAGTCCATTTCTGAAGGGAAACACACAGCATAGTTCTATCCATGGATCACACTCTGCTTTAGAGCAAGAAGCACACTCTTGCTTTCTACAGAATCTAAGACAGCAGGAAATCTGAGTCTGCCCAGAACACAAGAACGGTGTTTCCTACACATATGGACCATATGTAATCCAAATCTGCTTCTGAAACTGATACAAAGCACTGATCCTCTAACATCCAATGCTTGTCAGTTAAGATGAGAAACGTGTGAGCTTTGTGAACGATGTAGTTCATTTGAGCAGAAAAGTGACTGCCCTTACCTGAATTGAAGTCTTGCTTGTAGGAAGACTCAGAGCCTGGGATTTAACTCCATTTCTGAAGTAAAACACACAGCAGTGTAATCATCCATTGATCACACTCTGCTTTAGAACAAGAAGCACTTCTTGCGTTCTAGATTCTCTAATAAAGCAGGAAAACTGAGTGTGGCCAGAACAAAAGAACGGTGTTTCCTACACATACGGACTATATGTAGTCCAAATCTTCTTCTGAAACTGATACAATGCACTGGTCCTCTAACATCCAATGCTTGTCAGTTAAGATGAGAAACGTGTGAGCTCAGTGAACGATGTAGTTCGTTTGAGCTGAGAAGTGACTGCCCTTACGTGAAATGAAGTCTTGCTTGTAGGAAGACATAGATCCTGGGATTTAACTACTTTTCTGAAGGGAAACACACAGCATAGTTTTCATCCAGGGATCACACTCTGCTTTAGAGCGAGAAGCACGCTCTTGCTTTCTAAAGTCTCTAAGACAGCAGGAAACGTGAGTGTGCTGAGAACAAAAGAACGGTGTTTCCTACACATACGGATGATATCTAGTCCAACTCTGTTTCTGAAACAGATACAAAGCACTGGTACTCTAACATCCAATGCTTGTCAGTTAAGATGAGAAACATGTGAGCGCAGTGAACGATGTAGTTCGTTTGGGCTGAAAAGTTACTGCCCTTACCTGAAACGAAGTCTTGCTTGTAGGAAGACACAGAGCCTGGGATTTAACTCCATTTCTGAAGGGAAACACACAGCATAGTTCTCATCCATAGATCACACTCTGCTTTAGAGCAAGAACCACGCTCTTGCTTTCTAGATTCTCTAATACAGCAGGAAATCTGAGTGTGCCCAGAAAAAAAGAACGGAGTTTCCTACACATACAGACCATATCTAGTCCAACTCTTCTTCTGAAACTGATACAAAGCCCTGGTCCTTTAACATCCAATGCTTGTCAGTTAAGATGAGAAACTTGTGAGCTTCGTGAACGATGTAGTTCGTTTGAGCAGAAAACTGACTGCCCTTACCTGAATTGAAGTCTTGCTTGTAGGAAGACTCAGAGCCTGTGATTTAACGCCATTTCTGAAGTAAAACACACAGCAGTGTAATCATCCATTGATCACACTCTGCTTTAGAACAAGAAGCACGCTCTGGCTTTCTAGACTCTCTAACACAGCAGGAAACGTGAGTGTGCTGAGAACAAAAGAACGGTGTTTCCTACACAAACGGACTATATGTAGTCCAAATCTTCTTCTGAAACTGATACAATGCACTGGTCCTCTAACATCCAATGCTTGTCAGTTAAGATGAGAAACGTGTGAGCTCAGTGAACGATGTAGTTCGTTTGAGCTGAAAAGTGACTGCCCTTACATGAAATGAAGTCTTGCTTGTAGGAAGACATAGATACTGGGATTTAACTACTTTTCTGAAGGGAAACACCCAGCATAGTTTTCATCCAGGGATCACACTCTGCTTTAGAGCGAGAAGCACGCTCTTGCTCTCTAAAGTCTCTAAGACAGCAGGAAACGTGAGTGTGCTGGGAACAAAAGAACGGTGTTTCCTACACATAAGGACGATATCTAGTCCAACTCTGTTTCTGAAACAGATACAAAGCACTGGTACTCTAACATCCAATGCTTGTCAGTTAAGATGAGAAACGTGTGAGCTCAGTGAACGATGTAGTTCGTTTGGGCTGAAAAGTTACTGCCCTTACCTGAAACGAAGTCTTGCGTGTAGGAAGAAACAGAGCCTGGGATTTAACTCCATTTCTGAAGTAAAACACACAGCAGTGTAATCATCCATTGATCACACTCTGCTTTAGAGCGAGAAGCACGCTCTTGCTTTCTAGAGTCTCCAAGACAGCAGGAAACGTGAGTGTGCTGAGAACAAAAGAACGGTGTTTCCTACACATACGGACCATATCTTGTCCAACTCTTCTTCTGAAACTGATACAAAGCACTGGTCCACTAACATCCAATGCTTGTCAATTAAGATGAGAAACGTGTGAGCTTCGTGAAAGATGTAGTTCGTTTGAGCAGAAAACTGACTGCCCTTACCTGAAACGAAATCTTGCTTGCAGGAAGACTCAGAGCCTGGGATTTAAGTCCATTTCTGAAGGGAAACACACAGCATAGTTCTCATCCATGGATCACACTCTGCTTTAGAGCGAGAAGCACACTCTAGCTTTCTAGAGTCTCTAATACAGCAGGTAATTTGAGTGTGCCCAGAACAAAAGAACGGTGCTTCCTACACATACGGACTATATGTAGTCCAAATCTTCTTCTGAAACTGATACAATGCACTGGTCCTCTAACATCCAATGCTTGTCAGTTAATATGAGAAACGTGTGAGATTCGTGAAAGATGTAGTTCGTTTGAGCAGAAAAGTGACTGCCCTTACCTGAAACGAAGTCTTGCTTTTAGGAAGACTCAGAGCCTGGGATTTTACTCCATTTCTGAAGTGAAACACACAGCAGTGTTCGCATCCATTGATCACACTCTGCTTTAGAACAAGAAGCACGATCTTGCTTTCTAGAGTCTCTAAGACAGCAGATAACGTGAGTTTGCTGAGAACAAAAGAACGGTGTTTCCTACACATACAGACCATATCTAGTCCAACTCTGCTTCTGAAAGTGATACAAAGCACTGGTCTTCTAACATCCAATACTTGTCTGTAAAGATGATAAACGTGTGAACTCAATGAACGATGTAGTTCGTTTGAGCTGAAAAGTGACTGCCCTTGCCTGAAACGAAGTCTTGCTTGTAGGAAGACTCAGAGCCTAGGATTTAACTCCATTTCTGAAGTGAAACACACAGCATAGTTCTCATCCATGGATCACACTCTGCTTTAGAGCGAGAAGCAAGCTCTTGCTTTCTAGATTCTCTAATACAGCAGTAAAGCTGAATGTGCCCAGAACAAAAGAACGGTGTTTCCTACACATAAGGACTATATGTAATCCAAATCTTCTTCTAAAACCGATAGAATGCACTGGTCCTCTAACATCCAATGCTCGTCAGTTAAGATGAGAAACGTGTGAGCTTCGTGAAAGATGTAGTTCGTTTGAGCAGAAAACTGACTGCCCTTACCTGAATTGAAGTCTTGCTTGTAGGAAGACTCAGAGCCTGGGATTTAACTCCATTTCTGAAGTAAAACACACAGCAGTGTAATCATCCATTGATCACACTCTGCTTTAGAACAAGAATCACGCTCTTGCTTTCTAGACTCTCTAAGACAGCAGGAATGGTGAGTGTGCTGAGAACAAAAGAACGGTGTTTCCTACACATACGGACTATATGTAGTCCAAATCTTCTTCTGAAACTGATTCAAAGCACTGGTCCTCTAACATCCTATGCTTGTCAATTAAGATGAGAAACGTGTGAGCTTCGTGAATGATGTAGTTCGTTTGAGCTGAACAGTGACTGCCCTTACCTGAAACGAAGTCTTGCTTGTAGTAAGACACAGAGCCTGGGATTTAAGTCCATTTCTGAAGGGAAACACACAGCATAGTTCTCTTCCATGGATCACACTCTGCTTTAGAGCGAAAGCACACTCTTGCTTTGTATAGTCTCTAATACAGCAGGAAAGCTGAGTGTGCCCGGAACAAAAGAACGGTGTTTCCTACACATATGGGCCATATGTAGTCCAAATCTTCTTCTGAAACTGATATAATGCACTGGTCCTCTAACATCCAATGCTTGTCTGTTAAGATGAGAAACGTGTGAGCTTTGTGAATGATGTAGTTCCTTTGAACTGAAACGTGATTGCCCTTACCTGAAACGAGGTCTTGCTTGTAGTAAGACACAGAGCATTGGATTTATATCCATTTCTGAAGGGAAACACACAGCATAGTTCTCATCCATGGATCACACTCTGCTTTAGAGCGAGAAGCACACTCTAGCTTTCTAGAGTCTCTAACACAGCAGGAAATCTGAGTGTGTACAGAACAAAAGAACGGTGTTTCCTACACATACGGACCATATCTAGTCCAAATCTGCTTCTGAAACTGATATAAAGCACTGACCCTCTAAAATCCAATGCTTGTCAGTTAAGATGAGAAACTTGTGAGCTTCGTGAACGATGTAGTTAGTTTGAGCACAAAAGTGACTGCCCTTACCTGAAACGAAGTCTTGCCTGTAGGAAGACACAGAGCCTGGGATTTAAATCCATTTCTGAAGGGAAACACGCAGCATAGTTCTCATCCATGGATCACACTCTGCTTTAGAACAAGAAGCACGCTCTTGCTTTCTAGAGTCTCTAAGACAGCAGGAAACGTGAGTGTGCTGAGAACAAAAGAACGGTGTTTCCTACATATACGGACATTATATAGTCCAACTGTGCTTCTGAAACTGATAAAAAGCACTGGTATTCTAAAATCCAATGCTTGCCTGTTAAGATGAGAAACGTGTGAGGTTCGTGAACGATGTAGTTCGTTTGAGCTGAAAAGTGACTGCCCTTACCTGAAACGAAGTTTTGCTTGTAGTAAGATACAGAGCCTGGGATTTAAGACCATTTCTGAAGGGAAACACACAGCATAGTTCTCATCCATGGATCACACTCTGCTTTAGAGCGAGAAGCACACTCTTGCTTTGTAGAGTCTCTAACACAGAAGGAAATCTGAGTTTGCCCGGAATAAAGAACAGTGTTTCCTACACATATGGACCATATGTAGTCCAAATCTGCTTCTGAAACTGATACAAAGCACTGAACCTCTAACATCCAATGCTTGTCAGTTAAGATGAAAAACGTGTGAGCTTCGTGAACGATGTAGTTTGTTTGAGCAGAAAAGTGACTGCCCTTACCTGAAACGAAGTCTTGCTTGTAGGAAGACTCAGAGCCTGGGATTTAACTCCATTTCTGAAGGCAAACACACAGCATAGTTCTCATCCATGGTTCACAGTCTGCTTTAGAGCGGAAGCACGCTCTTGCTTTCTAGAATCTCTAAGACAGCAGGAAATGTGAGTGTGCTGAGAACAAAAGAACGGTGTTTCCTAAACATACGGACTATATCTAGTCCAACTCTTCTTCTGAAACTGATACAAAGCACTGGACCTCTAACATCCAATGCTTGTCAGATAAGATGAGAAACGTGTGAGCTTTGTGAACGATGTAGTTCGTTTGAGCAGAAAAGTGACTGCCCTTACTTGAAACGAAGTCTTGCTTGTAGGAAGACTCAGAGCCTGGGATTTAACTCCATTTCTGAAGTGAAACACACAGCATAGTTCTCATCAATGGATCACACTCTGCTTTAGAGCAAGAAGCACGCTCTTGCTTTCTACAGTCTCTAATACAGCAGGAAATCTGATTGTGCCCAGAACAAAAGAATGGTGTTTCCTACACATACGGACTATATGTAGTCCAAATATTCTTCTGAAACTGATACAATGCACTGGTCCTCTAACATCCAATGCTTGTCAGTTAAGATGAGAAACCTGTGAGCTTCGTGAACGATGTAGGTCCTTTGAGCAGAAAAGTGACTGCCCTTACCTGAAACGAAATCTTGCTTGTAGGGAGACTCAGAGCCTGGGATTTAACTCCATTTCTGAAGTGAAACACGCAGCATTGTGTCATCCATTGATGACACTCTGCTTTAGAACAAGAAGCACGCTCTTGCTTTCTAGAGTCTCTAAGACAGCAGGAAACATGAGTGTGCTGAGAACAAAAGAATGGTGTTTCCTACACTTACGGACATTATATAGTCCAACTCTGCATCTGAAACTGATACAAAGCACTGGTCCTCTAACATCCAATGCTTGTCTGTTAAGATGAGAAATGTGTGAGCTCAGTGAACGATGTAGTTCTTTTGAGCTGAAAAGTGACTGCCATTACCTGAAACGAAGTCTTGCTTGTAGGAAGACACAGAACCTGGGATTTAACTCCATTTCTGTAGGGAAACACACAGCATAGTTCTCATCCATGGATCACCCTCTGCTTTAGAGCGAGAAGCACACTCTTGCTTTCTAGAGTCTCTAATACAGCAGGAAATCTGAGTGTGCCCAGAATAAAGGAACGTGATTCCTACACATATGGACCATATCTAGTCCAACTCTTCTTGTGAAACTGATACAAAGCACTGGTCCTCTAACATCGAATAATTGTCAATTTAGATGAGAAACGTTTGAGTTTCGTGAATGATGTAGTTCATTTGAGCAGAAAAGTGACTGCCCTTACCTGAAACGAAGTCTTGCTTGTAGTAAGACACAGAGCCTGGGATTTAAGACCATTTCTGAAGGGAAACACACAGCATAGTTCTCATCCATGGATCACACTCTGCTTTAGAGCGAGAAGCACACTCTTGCTTTGTAGAGTCTCTAATACAGAAGGAAATCTGAGTGTGCGCGGAACAAAAGAGCAGTGTTTCCTACACATATGGACCATATGTAGTCCAAATCTGCTTCTGAAACTGATACAAAGCACTGGACCTCTAACATCCAATGCTTGTCAGATAAGATGAGAAACGTGTGAGCTTTGTGAACGATGTAGTTAGTTTGAGCAGAAAAGTGACTGCCTTTACTTGAAACGAATTCTTGCTTGTAGTAAGACTCAGAGCCTGGGATTTAACTCCATTTCTGAATTGAAACACACAGCATAGTTCTCATCAATGGATCACACTCTGCTTTAGACCTAGAAGCACGCTCTTGCTTTCTAGAGTCTCTAATACAGCAGGAAATCTGATTGTACCCAGAACAAAAGAACGGTGTTTCCTACACATACGGACTATACGTAGTCCAAATCTTCTTCTGAAACTGATACAATGCACTGGTCCTCTAACATCCAATGCTTGTCAGTTAAGATGAGAAACGTGTGAGCTTCGTGAACGATGTAGTTCCTTTGAGCAGAAAAGTGACTGCCCTACCTGAAACGAAGTCTTGCTTGTAGGGAGACTCAGAGCCTGGGATTTAACTCCATTTCTGAAGTGAAACACACAGCATTGTGTCATCCTTTGATGACACTCTGCTTTAGAACAAGAAGCACGCTCTTGCTTTCTAGAGTCTCTACGAAAGCAGGAAACGTGAGTGTGCTGAGAACAAAAGAACGGTGTTTCCTACACATACAGACAATATCTAGTCCAACTCTGCTTCTGAAACTGATACAAAGCACTGGTCCTCTAACATCCAATGCTTGTCTGTTAAGATGAGAAACGTGTGAGCTCAGTGAACGATGTAGTTCGTTTGGGCTGAAAAGTTACTGCCCTTACCTGAAACGAAGTCTTGCGTGTAGGAAGAAACAGAGCCTGGGATTTAACTCCATTTCTGAAGTAAAACACACAGCAGTGTAATCATCCATTGATCACACTCTGCTTTAGAGCGAGAAGCACGCTCTTGCTTTCTAGAGTCTCCAAGACAGCAGGAAACGTGAGTGTGCTGAGAACAAAAGAACGGTGTTTCCTACACATACGGACCATATCTTGTCCAACTCTTCTTCTGAAACTGATACAAAGCACTGGTCCACTAACATCCAATGCTTGTCAATTAAGATGAGAAACGTGTGAGCTTCGTGAAAGATGTAGTTCGTTTGAGCAGAAAACTGACTGCCCTTACCTGAAACGAAATCTTGCTTGCAGGAAGACTCAGAGCCTGGGATTTAAGTCCATTTCTGAAGGGAAACACACAGCATAGTTCTCATCCATGGATCACACTCTGCTTTAGAGCGAGAAGCACACTCTAGCTTTCTAGAGTCTCTAATACAGCAGGTAATTTGAGTGTGCCCAGAACAAAAGAACGGTGCTTCCTACACATACGGACTATATGTAGTCCAAATCTTCTTCTGAAACTGATACAATGCACTGGTCCTCTAACATCCAATGCTTGTCAGTTAATATGAGAAACGTGTGAGATTCGTGAAAGATGTAGTTCGTTTGAGCAGAAAAGTGACTGCCCTTACCTGAAACGAAGTCTTGCTTTTAGGAAGACTCAGAGCCTGGGATTTTACTCCATTTCTGAAGTGAAACACACAGCAGTGTTCGCATCCATTGATCACACTCTGCTTTAGAACAAGAAGCACGATCTTGCTTTCTAGAGTCTCTAAGACAGCAGATAACGTGAGTTTGCTGAGAACAAAAGAACGGTGTTTCCTACACATACAGACCATATCTAGTCCAACTCTGCTTCTGAAAGTGATACAAAGCACTGGTCTTCTAACATCCAATACTTGTCTGTAAAGATGATAAACGTGTGAACTCAATGAACGATGTAGTTCGTTTGAGCTGAAAAGTGACTGCCCTTGCCTGAAACGAAGTCTTGCTTGTAGGAAGACTCAGAGCCTAGGATTTAACTCCATTTCTGAAGTGAAACACACAGCATAGTTCTCATCCATGGATCACACTCTGCTTTAGAGCGAGAAGCAAGCTCTTGCTTTCTAGATTCTCTAATACAGCAGTAAAGCTGAATGTGCCCAGAACAAAAGAACGGTGTTTCCTACACATAAGGACTATATGTAATCCAAATCTTCTTCTAAAACCGATAGAATGCACTGGTCCTCTAACATCCAATGCTCGTCAGTTAAGATGAGAAACGTGTGAGCTTTGTGAAAGATGTAGTTCGTTTGAGCAGAAAACTGACTGCCCTTACCTGAATTGAAGTCTTGCTTGTAGGAAGACTCAGAGCCTGGGATTTAACTCCATTTCTGAAGTAAAACACACAGCAGTGTAATCATCCATTGATCACACTCTGCTTTAGAACAAGAATCACGCTCTTGCTTTCTAGACTCTCTAAGACAGCAGGAATGGTGAGTGTGCTGAGAACAAAAGAACGGTGTTTCCTACACATACGGACTATATGTAGTCCAAATCTTCTTCTGAAACTGATTCAAAGCACTGGTCCTCTAACATCCTATGCTTGTCAATTAAGATGAGAAACGTGTGAGCTTCGTGAATGATGTAGTTCGTTTGAGCTGAACAGTGACTGCCCTTACCTGAAACGAAGTCTTGCTTGTAGTAAGACACAGAGCCTGGGATTTAAGTCCATTTCTGAAGGGAAACACACAGCATAGTTCTCTTCCATGGATCACACTCTGCTTTAGAGCGAAAGCACACTCTTGCTTTGTATAGTCTCTAATACAGCAGGAAAGCTGAGTGTGCCCGGAACAAAAGAACGGTGTTTCCTACACATATGGGCCATATGTAGTCCAAATCTTCTTCTGAAACTGATATAATGCACTGGTCCTCTAACATCCAATGCTTGTCTGTTAAGATGAGAAACGTGTGAGCTTTGTGAATGATGTAGTTCCTTTGAACTGAAACGTGATTGCCCTTACCTGAAACGAGGTCTTGCTTGTAGTAAGACACAGAGCATTGGATTTATATCCATTTCTGAAGGGAAACACACAGCATAGTTCTCATCCATGGATCACACTCTGCTTTAGAGCGAGAAGCACACTCTAGCTTTCTAGAGTCTCTAACACAGCAGGAAATCTGAGTGTGCACAGAACAAAAGAACGGTGTTTCCTACACATACGGACCATATCTAGTCCAAATCTGCTTCTGAAACTGATATAAAGCACTGACCCTCTAAAATCCAATGCTTGTCAGTTAAGATGAGAAACTTGTGAGCTTCGTGAACGATGTAGTTAGTTTGAGCACAAAAGTGACTGCCCTTACCTGAAACGAAGTCTTGCCTGTAGGAAGACACAGAGCCTGGGATTTAACTCCATTTCTGAAGGGAAACACGCAGCATAGTTCTCATCCATGGATCACACTCTGCTTTAGAACAAGAAGCACGCTCTTGCTTTCTAGAGTCTCTAAGACAGCAGGAAACGTGAGTGTGCTGAGAACAAAAGAACGGTGTTTCCTACATATACGGACATTATATAGTCCAACTGTGCTTCTGAAACTGATAAAAAGCACTGGTATTCTAAAATCCAATGCTTGCCTGTTAAGATGAGAAACGTGTGAGGTTCGTGAACGATGTAGTTCGTTTGAGCTGAAAAGTGACTGCCCTTACCTGAAACGAAGTTTTGCTTGTAGTAAGATACAGAGCCTGGGATTTAAGACCATTTCTGAAGGGAAACACACAGCATAGTTCTCATCCATGGATCACACTCTGCTTTAGAGCGAGAAGCACACTCTTGCTTTGTAGAGTCTCTAACACAGAAGGAAATCTGAGTTTGCCCGGAATAAAAGAACAGTGTTTCCTACACATATGGACCATATGTAGTCCAAATCTGCTTCTGAAACTGATACAAAGCACTGAACCTCTAACATCCAATGCTTGTCAGTTAAGATGAAAAACGTGTGAGCTTCGTGAACGATGTAGTTTGTTTGAGCAGAAAAGTGACTGCCCTTACCTGAAACGAAGTCTTGCTTGTAGGAAGACTCAGAGCCTGGGATTTAACTCCATTTCTGAAGGCAAACACACAGCATAGTTCTCATCCATGGTTCACAGTCTGCTTTAGAGCGGAAGCACGCACTTGCTTTCTAGAATCTCTAAGACAGCAGGAAATGTGAGTGTGCTGAGAACAAAAGAACGGTGTTTCCTAAACATACGGACTATATCTAGTCCAACTCTTCTTCTGAAACTGATACAAAGCACTGGACCTCTAACATCCAATGCTTGTCAGATAAGATGAGAAACGTGTGAGCTTTGTGAACGATGTAGTTCGTTTGAGCAGAAAAGTGACTGCCCTTACTTGAAACGAAGTCTTGCTTGTAGGAAGACTCAGAGCCTGGGATTTAACTCCATTTCTGAAGTGAAACACACAGCATAGTTCTCATCAATGGATCACACTCTGCTTTAGAGCAAGAAGCACGCTCTTGCTTTCTACAGTCTCTAATACAGCAGGAAATCTGATTGTGCCCAGAACAAAAGAATGGTGTTTCCTACACATACGGACTATATGTAGTCCAAATATTCTTCTGAAACTGATACAATGCACTGGTCCTCTAACATCCAATGCTTGTCAGTTAAGATGAGAAACCTGTGAGCTTCGTGAACGATGTAGGTCCTTTGAGCAGAAAAGTGACTGCCCTTACCTGAAACGAAATCTTGCTTGTAGGGAGACTCAGAGCCTGGGATTTAACTCCATTTCTGAAGTGAAACACGCAGCATTGTGTCATCCATTGATGACACTCTGCTTTAGAACAAGAAGCACGCTCTTGCTTTCTAGAGTCTCTAAGACAGCAGGAAACATGAGTGTGCTGAGAACAAAAGAATGGTGTTTCCTACACTTACGGACATTATATAGTCCAACTCTGCATCTGAAACTGATACAAAGCACTGGTCCTCTAACATCCAATGCTTGTCTGTTAAGATGAGAAATGTGTGAGCTCAGTGAACGATGTAGTTCTTTTGAGCTGAAAAGTGACTGCCATTACCTGAAACGAAGTCTTGCTTGTAGGAAGACACAGAACCTGGGATTTAACTCCATTTCTGTAGGGAAACACACAGCATAGTTCTCATCCATGGATCACCCTCTGCTTTAGAGCGAGAAGCACACTCTTGCTTTCTAGAGTCTCTAATACAGCAGGAAATCTGAGTGTGCCCAGAATAAAGGAACGTGATTCCTACACATATGGACCATATCTAGTCCAACTCTTCTTGTGAAACTGATACAAAGCACTGGTCCTCTAACATCGAATAATTGTCAATTTAGATGAGAAACGTTTGAGTTTCGTGAATGATGTAGTTCATTTGAGCAGAAAAGTGACTGCCCTTACCTGAAACGAAGTCTTGCTTGTAGTAAGACACAGAGCCTGGGATTTAAGACCATTTCTGAAGGGAAACACACAGCATAGTTCTCATCCATGGATCACACTCTGCTTTAGAGCGAGAAGCACACTCTTGCTTTGTAGAGTCTCTAATACAGAAGGAAATCTGAGTGTGCGCGGAACAAAAGAGCAGTGTTTCCTACACATATGGACCATATGTAGTCCAAATCTGCTTCTGAAACTGATACAAAGCACTGGACCTCTAACATCCAATGCTTGTCAGATAAGATGAGAAACGTGTGAGCTTTGTGAACGATGTAGTTAGTTTGAGCAGAAAAGTGACTGCCTTTACTTGAAACGAATTCTTGCTTGTAGTAAGACTCAGAGCCTGGGATTTAACTCCATTTCTGAATTGAAACACACAGCATAGTTCTCATCAATGGATCACACTCTGCTTTAGACCTAGAAGCACGCTCTTGCTTTCTAGAGTCTCTAATACAGCAGGAAATCTGATTGTACCCAGAACAAAAGAACGGTGTTTCCTACACATACGGACTATACGTAGTCCAAATCTTCTTCTGAAACTGATACAATGCACTGGTCCTCTAACATCCAATGCTTGTCAGTTAAGATGAGAAACGTGTGAGCTTCGTGAACGATGTAGTTCCTTTGAGCAGAAAAGTGACTGCCCTACCTGAAACGAAGTCTTGCTTGTAGGGAGACTCAGAGCCTGGGATTTAACTCCATTTCTGAAGTGAAACACACAGCATTGTGTCATCCTTTGATGACACTCTGCTTTAGAACAAGAAGCACGCTCTTGCTTTCTAGAGTCTCTACGAAAGCAGGAAACGTGAGTGTGCTGAGAACAAAAGAACGGTGTTTCCTACACATACAGACAATATCTAGTCCAACTCTGCTTCTGAAACTGATACAAAGCACGGGTCCTCTAACATCCAATGCTTGTCTGTTAAGATGAGAAACGTGTGAGCTCAGTGAACGATGTAGTTCGTTTGGGCTGAAAAGTTACTGCCCTTACCTGAAACGAAGTCTTGCGTGTAGGAAGAAACAGAGCCTGGGATTTAACTCCATTTCTGAAGTAAAACACACAGCAGTGTAATCATCCATTGATCACACTCTGCTTTAGAGCGAGAAGCACGCTCTTGCTTTCTAGAGTCTCCAAGACAGCAGGAAACGTGAGTGTGCTGAGAACAAAAGAACGGTGTTTCCTACACATACGGACCATATCTTGTCCAACTCTTCTTCTGAAACTGATACAAAGCACTGGTCCACTAACATCCAATGCTTGTCAATTAAGATGAGAAACGTGTGAGCTTCGTGAAAGATGTAGTTCGTTTGAGCAGAAAACTGACTGCCCTTACCTGAAACGAAATCTTGCTTGCAGGAAGACTCAGAGCCTGGGATTTAAGTCCATTTCTGAAGGGAAACACACAGCATAGTTCTCATCCATGGATCACACTCTGCTTTAGAGCGAGAAGCACACTCTAGCTTTCTAGAGTCTCTAATACAGCAGGTAATTTGAGTGTGCCCAGAACAAAAGAACGGTGCTTCCTACACATACGGACTATATGTAGTCCAAATCTTCTTCTGAAACTGATACAATGCACTGGTCCTCTAACATCCAATGCTTGTCAGTTAATATGAGAAACGTGTGAGATTCGTGAAAGATGTAGTTCGTTTGAGCAGAAAAGTGACTGCCCTTACCTGAAACGAAGTCTTGCTTTTAGGAAGACTCAGAGCCTGGGATTTTACTCCATTTCTGAAGTGAAACACACAGCAGTGTTCGCATCCATTGATCACACTCTGCTTTAGAACAAGAAGCACGATCTTGCTTTCTAGAGTCTCTAAGACAGCAGATAACGTGAGTTTGCTGAGAACAAAAGAACGGTGTTTCCTACACATACAGACCATATCTAGTCCAACTCTGCTTCTGAAAGTGATACAAAGCACTGGTCTTCTAACATCCAATACTTGTCTGTAAAGATGATAAACGTGTGAACTCAATGAACGATGTAGTTCGTTTGAGTTGAAAAGTGACTGCCCTTGCCTGAAACGAAGTCTTGCTTGTAGGAAGACTCAGAGCCTAGGATTTAACTCCATTTCTGAAGTGAAACACACAGCATAGTTCTCATCCATGGATCACACTCTGCTTTAGAGCGAGAAGCAAGCTCTTGCTTTCTAGATTCTCTAATACAGCAGTAAAGCTGAATGTGCCCAGAACAAAAGAACGGTGTTTCCTACACATAAGGACTATATGTAATCCAAATCTTCTTCTAAAACCGATAGAATGCACTGGTCCTCTAACATCCAATGCTCGTCAGTTAAGATGAGAAACGTGTGAGCTTCGTGAAAGATGTAGTTCGTTTGAGCAGAAAACTGACTGCCCTTACCTGAATTGAAGTCTTGCTTGTAGGAAGACTCAGAGCCTGGGATTTAACTCCATTTCTGAAGTAAAACACACAGCAGTGTAATCATCCATTGATCACACTCTGCTTTAGAACAAGAATCACGCTCTTGCTTTCTAGACTCTCTAAGACAGC
The DNA here is from genome assembly GCA_949786385.1 of Onychomys leucogaster. Taxonomy (NCBI): domain Eukaryota; kingdom Metazoa; phylum Chordata; class Mammalia; order Rodentia; family Cricetidae; genus Onychomys; species Onychomys leucogaster. Next base: position 181,927 of record CATKUP010000076.1, read on the forward strand.
AGGAATGGTGAGTGTGCTGAGAACAAAAGAACGGTGTTTCCTACACATACGGACTATATGTAGTCCAAATCTTCTTCTGAAACTGATTCAAAGCACTGGTCCTCTAACATCCTATGCTTGTCAATTAAGATGAGAAACGTGTGAGCTTCGTGAATGATGTAGTTCGTTTGAGCTGAACAGTGACTGCCCTTACCTGAAACGAAGTCTTGCTTGTAGTAAGACACAGAGCCTGGGATTTAAGTCCATTTCTGAAGGGAAACACACAGCATAGTTCTCTTCCATGGATCACACTCTGCTTTAGAGCGAAAGCACACTCTTGCTTTGTATAGTCTCTAATACAGCAGGAAAGCTGAGTGTGCCCGGAACAAAAGAACGGTGTTTCCTACACATATGGGCCATATGTAGTCCAAATCTTCTTCTGAAACTGATATAATGCACTGGTCCTCTAACATCCAATGCTTGTCTGTTAAGATGAGAAACGTGTGAGCTTTGTGAATGATGTAGTTCCTTTGAACTGAAACGTGATTGCCCTTACCTGAAACGAGGTCTTGCTTGTAGTAAGACACAGAGCATTGGATTTATATCCATTTCTGAAGGGAAACACACAGCATAGTTCTCATCCATGGATCACACTCTGCTTTAGAGCGAGAAGCACACTCTAGCTTTCTAGAGTCTCTAACACAGCAGGAAATCTGAGTGTGCACAGAACAAAAGAACGGTGTTTCCTACACATACGGACCATATCTAGTCCAAATCTGCTTCTGAAACTGATATAAAGCACTGACCCTCTAAAATCCAATGCTTGTCAGTTAAGATGAGAAACTTGTGAGCTTCGTGAACGATGTAGTTAGTTTGAGCACAAAAGTGACTGCCCTTACCTGAAACGAAGTCTTGCCTGTAGGAAGACACAGAGCCTGGGATTTAACTCCATTTCTGAAGGGAAACACGCAGCATAGTTCTCATCCATGGATCACACTCTGCTTTAGAACAAGAAGCACGCTCTTGCTTTCTAGAGTCTCTAAGACAGCAGGAAACGTGAGTGTGCTGAGAACAAAAGAACGGTGTTTCCTACATATACGGACATTATATAGTCCAACTGTGCTTCTGAAACTGATAAAAAGCACTGGTATTCTAAAATCCAATGCTTGCCTGTTAAGATGAGAAACGTGTGAGGTTCGTGAACGATGTAGTTCGTTTGAGCTGAAAAGTGACTGCCCTTACCTGAAACGAAGTTTTGCTTGTAGTAAGATACAGAGCCTGGGATTTAAGACCATTTCTGAAGGGAAACACACAGCATAGTTCTCATCCATGGATCACACTCTGCTTTAGAGCGAGAAGCACACTCTTGCTTTGTAGAGTCTCTAACACAGAAGGAAATCTGAGTTTGCCCGGAATAAAAGAACAGTGTTTCCTACACATATGGACCATATGTAGTCCAAATCTGCTTCTGAAACTGATACAAAGCACTGAACCTCTAACATCCAATGCTTGTCAGTTAAGATGAAAAACGTGTGAGCTTCGTGAACGATGTAGTTTGTTTGAGCAGAAAAGTGACTGCCCTTACCTGAAACGAAGTCTTGCTTGTAGGAAGACTCAGAGCCTGGGATTTAACTCCATTTCTGAAGGCAAACACACAGCATAGTTCTCATCCATGGTTCACAGTCTGCTTTAGAGCGGAAGCACGCTCTTGCTTTCTAGAATCTCTAAGACAGCAGGAAATGTGAGTGTGCTGAGAACAAAAGAACGGTGTTTCCTAAACATACGGACTATATCTAGTCCAACTCTTCTTCTGAAACTGATACAAAGCACTGGACCTCTAACATCCAATGCTTGTCAGATAAGATGAGAAACGTGTGAGCTTTGTGAACGATGTAGTTCGTTTGAGCAGAAAAGTGACTGCCCTTACTTGAAACGAAGTCTTGCTTGTAGGAAGACTCAGAGCCTGGGATTTAACTCCATTTCTGAAGTGAAACACACAGCATAGTTCTCATCAATGGATCACACTCTGCTTTAGAGCAAGAAGCACGCTCTTGCTTTCTACAGTCTCTAATACAGCAGGAAATCTGATTGTGCCCAGAACAAAAGAATGGTGTTTCCTACACATACGGACTATATGTAGTCCAAATATTCTTCTGAAACTGATACAATGCACTGGTCCTCTAACATCCAATGCTTGTCAGTTAAGATGAGAAACCTGTGAGCTTCGTGAACGATGTAGGTCCTTTGAGCAGAAAAGTGACTGCCCTTACCTGAAACGAAATCTTGCTTGTAGGGAGACTCAGAGCCTGGGATTTAACTCCATTTCTGAAGTGAAACACGCAGCATTGTGTCATCCATTGATGACACTCTGCTTTAGAACAAGAAGCACGCTCTTGCTTTCTAGAGTCTCTAAGACAGCAGGAAACATGAGTGTGCTGAGAACAAAAGAATGGTGTTTCCTACACTTACGGACATTATATAGTCCAACTCTGCATCTGAAACTGATACAAAGCACTGGTCCTCTAACATCCAATGCTTGTCTGTTAAGATGAGAAATGTGTGAGCTCAGTGAACGATGTAGTTCTTTTGAGCTGAAAAGTGACTGCCATTACCTGAAACGAAGTCTTGCTTGTAGGAAGACACAGAACCTGGGATTTAACTCCATTTCTGTAGGGAAACACACAGCATAGTTCTCATCCATGGATCACCCTCTGCTTTAGAGCGAGAAGCACACTCTTGCTTTCTAGAGTCTCTAATACAGCAGGAAATCTGAGTGTGCCCAGAATAAAGGAACGTGATTCCTACACATATGGACCATATCTAGTCCAACTCTTCTTGTGAAACTGATACAAAGCACTGGTCCTCTAACATCGAATAATTGTCAATTTAGATGAGAAACGTTTGAGTTTCGTGAATGATGTAGTTCATTTGAGCAGAAAAGTGACTGCCCTTACCTGAAACGAAGTCTTGCTTGTAGTAAGACACAGAGCCTGGGATTTAAGACCATTTCTGAAGGGAAACACACAGCATAGTTCTCATCCATGGATCACACTCTGCTTTAGAGCGAGAAGCACACTCTTGCTTTGTAGAGTCTCTAATACAGAAGGAAATCTGAGTGTGCGCGGAACAAAAGAGCAGTGTTTCCTACACATATGGACCATATGTAGTCCAAATCTGCTTCTGAAACTGATACAAAGCACTGGACCTCTAACATCCAATGCTTGTCAGATAAGATGAGAAACGTGTGAGCTTTGTGAACGATGTAGTTAGTTTGAGCAGAAAAGTGACTGCCTTTACTTGAAACGAATTCTTGCTTGTAGTAAGACTCAGAGCCTGGGATTTAACTCCATTTCTGAATTGAAACACACAGCATAGTTCTCATCAATGGATCACACTCTGCTTTAGACCTAGAAGCACGCTCTTGCTTTCTAGAGTCTCTAATACAGCAGGAAATCTGATTGTACCCAGAACAAAAGAACGGTGTTTCCTACACATACGGACTATACGTAGTCCAAATCTTCTTCTGAAACTGATACAATGCACTGGTCCTCTAACATCCAATGCTTGTCAGTTAAGATGAGAAACGTGTGAGCTTCGTGAACGATGTAGTTCCTTTGAGCAGAAAAGTGACTGCCCTACCTGAAACGAAGTCTTGCTTGTAGGGAGACTCAGAGCCTGGGATTTAACTCCATTTCTGAAGTGAAACACACAGCATTGTGTCATCCTTTGATGACACTCTGCTTTAGAACAAGAAGCACGCTCTTGCTTTCTAGAGTCTCTACGAAAGCAGGAAACGTGAGTGTGCTGAGAACAAAAGAACGGTGTTTCCTACACATACAGACAATATCTAGTCCAACTCTGCTTCTGAAACTGATACAAAGCACTGGTCCTCTAACATCCAATGCTTGTCTGTTAAGATGAGAAACGTGTGAGCTCAGTGAAAGATGTAGTTCGTTTGAGCTGAAAAGTGACTGCCCTTACCTGAAACGAAATCTTGCTTGTAGGAAGACATAGAGCCTGGGATTTAACTACTTTTCTGAAGAGAAAGACACAGCATAGTTTTCTTCCATGGATCACACTCTGCTTTAGAGCGAGAAGCACACCCTTGCTTTCTAGAGTCTCTAAGACAGCAGGAAACGTGAGTGTGCTGAGAACAAAAGAACGGTGTTTCCTACACATACGGACCATATCTAGTCCAACTGTGCTTCTGAAACTGATAAAAAGCACTGGTATTCTAAAATCCAATGCTTGCCTGTTAAGATGAGAAACGTGTGAGGTTCGTGAACGATGTAGTTCGTTTGAGCTGAAAAGTGACTGCCCTTACCTGAAACGAAGTTTTGCTTGTAGTAAGATACAGAGCCTGGGATTTAAGACCATTTCTGAAGGGAAACACACAGCATAGTTCTCATCCATGGATCACACTCTGCTTTAGAGCGAGAAGCACACTCTTGCTTTGTAGAGTCTCTAACACAGAAGGAAATCTGAGTTTGCCCGGAATAAAAGAACAGTGTTTCCTACACATATGGACCATATGTAGTCCAAATCTGCTTCTGAAACTGATACAAAGCACTGAACCTCTAACATCCAATGCTTGTCAGTTAAGATGAAAAACGTGTGAGCTTCGTGAACGATGTAGTTTGTTTGAGCAGAAAAGTGACTGCCCTTACCTGAAACGAAGTCTTGCTTGTAGGAAGACTCAGAGCCTGGGATTTAACTCCATTTCTGAAGGCAAACACACAGCATAGTTCTCATCCATGGTTCACAGTCTGCTTTAGAGCGGAAGCACGCACTTGCTTTCTAGAATCTCTAAGACAGCAGGAAATGTGAGTGTGCTGAGAACAAAAGAACGGTGTTTCCTAAACATACGGACTATATCTAGTCCAACTCTTCTTCTGAAACTGATACAAAGCACTGGACCTCTAACATCCAATGCTTGTCAGATAAGATGAGAAACGTGTGAGCTTTGTGAACGATGTAGTTCGTTTGAGCAGAAAAGTGACTGCCCTTACTTGAAACGAAGTCTTGCTTGTAGGAAGACTCAGAGCCTGGGATTTAACTCCATTTCTGAAGTGAAACACACAGCATAGTTCTCATCAATGGATCACACTCTGCTTTAGAGCAAGAAGCACGCTCTTGCTTTCTACAGTCTCTAATACAGCAGGAAATCTGATTGTGCCCAGAACAAAAGAATGGTGTTTCCTACACATACGGACTATATGTAGTCCAAATATTCTTCTGAAACTGATACAATGCACTGGTCCTCTAACATCCAATGCTTGTCAGTTAAGATGAGAAACCTGTGAGCTTCGTGAACGATGTAGGTCCTTTGAGCAGAAAAGTGACTGCCCTTACCTGAAACGAAATCTTGCTTGTAGGGAGACTCAGAGCCTGGGATTTAACTCCATTTCTGAAGTGAAACACGCAGCATTGTGTCATCCATTGATGACACTCTGCTTTAGAACAAGAAGCACGCTCTTGCTTTCTAGAGTCTCTAAGACAGCAGGAAACATGAGTGTGCTGAGAACAAAAGAATGGTGTTTCCTACACTTACGGACATTATATAGTCCAACTCTGCATCTGAAACTGATACAAAGCACTGGTCCTCTAACATCCAATGCTTGTCTGTTAAGATGAGAAATGTGTGAGCTCAGTGAACGATGTAGTTCTTTTGAGCTGAAAAGTGACTGCCATTACCTGAAACGAAGTCTTGCTTGTAGGAAGACACAGAACCTGGGATTTAACTCCATTTCTGTAGGGAAACACACAGCATAGTTCTCATCCATGGATCACCCTCTGCTTTAGAGCGAGAAGCACACTCTTGCTTTCTAGAGTCTCTAATACAGCAGGAAATCTGAGTGTGCCCAGAATAAAGGAACGTGATTCCTACACATATGGACCATATCTAGTCCAACTCTTCTTGTGAAACTGATACAAAGCACTGGTCCTCTAACATCGAATAATTGTCAATTTAGATGAGAAACGTTTGAGTTTCGTGAATGATGTAGTTCATTTGAGCAGAAAAGTGACTGCCCTTACCTGAAACGAAGTCTTGCTTGTAGTAAGACACAGAGCCTGGGATTTAAGACCATTTCTGAAGGGAAACACACAGCATAGTTCTCATCCATGGATCACACTCTGCTTTAGAGCGAGAAGCACACTCTTGCTTTGTAGAGTCTCTAATACAGAAGGAAATCTGAGTGTGCGCGGAACAAAAGAGCAGTGTTTCCTACACATATGGACCATATGTAGTCCAAATCTGCTTCTGAAACTGATACAAAGCACTGGACCTCTAACATCCAATGCTTGTCAGATAAGATGAGAAACGTGTGAGCTTTGTGAACGATGTAGTTAGTTTGAGCAGAAAAGTGACTGCCTTTACTTGAAACGAATTCTTGCTTGTAGTAAGACTCAGAGCCTGGGATTTAACTCCATTTCTGAATTGAAACACACAGCATAGTTCTCATCAATGGATCACACTCTGCTTTAGACCTAGAAGCACGCTCTTGCTTTCTAGAGTCTCTAATACAGCAGGAAATCTGATTGTACCCAGAACAAAAGAACGGTGTTTCCTACACATACGGACTATACGTAGTCCAAATCTTCTTCTGAAACTGATACAATGCACTGGTCCTCTAACATCCAATGCTTGTCAGTTAAGATGAGAAACGTGTGAGCTTCGTGAACGATGTAGTTCCTTTGAGCAGAAAAGTGACTGCCCTACCTGAAACGAAGTCTTGCTTGTAGGGAGACTCAGAGCCTGGGATTTAACTCCATTTCTGAAGTGAAACACACAGCATTGTGTCATCCTTTGATGACACTCTGCTTTAGAACAAGAAGCACGCTCTTGCTTTCTAGAGTCTCTACGAAAGCAGGAAACGTGAGTGTGCTGAGAACAAAAGAACGGTGTTTCCTACACATACAGACAATATCTAGTCCAACTCTGCTTCTGAAACTGATACAAAGCACTGGTCCTCTAACATCCAATGCTTGTCTGTTAAGATGAGAAACGTGTGAGCTCAGTGAAAGATGTAGTTCGTTTGAGCTGAAAAGTGACTGCCCTTACCTGAAACGAAATCTTGCTTGTAGGAAGACATAGAGCCTGGGATTTAACTACTTTTCTGAAGAGAAAGACACAGCATAGTTTTCTTCCATGGATCACACTCTGCTTTAGAGCGAGAAGCACACCCTTGCTTTCTAGAGTCTCTAAGACAGCAGGAAACGTGAGTGTGCTGAGAACAAAAGAACGGTGTTTCCTACACATACGGACCATATCTAGTCCAACTGTGCTTCTGAAACTGATAAAAAGCACTGGTATTCTAAAATCCAATGCTTGCCTGTTAAGATGAGAAACGTGTGAGGTTCGTGAACGATGTAGTTCGTTTGAGCTGAAAAGTGACTGCCCTTACCTGAAACGAAGTTTTGCTTGTAGTAAGATACAGAGCCTGGGATTTAAGACCATTTCTGAAGGGAAACACACAGCATAGTTCTCATCCATGGATCACACTCTGCTTTAGAGCGAGAAGCACACTCTTGCTTTGTAGAGTCTCTAACACAGAAGGAAATCTGAGTTTGCCCGGAATAAAAGAACAGTGTTTCCTACACATATGGACCATATGTAGTCCAAATCTGCTTCTGAAACTGATACAAAGCACTGAACCTCTAACATCCAATGCTTGTCAGTTAAGATGAAAAACGTGTGAGCTTCGTGAACGATGTAGTTTGTTTGAGCAGAAAAGTGACTGCCCTTACCTGAAACGAAGTCTTGCTTGTAGGAAGACTCAGAGCCTGGGATTTAACTCCATTTCTGAAGGCAAACACACAGCATAGTTCTCATCCATGGTTCACAGTCTGCTTTAGAGCGGAAGCACGCACTTGCTTTCTAGAATCTCTAAGACAGCAGGAAATGTGAGTGTGCTGAGAACAAAAGAACGGTGTTTCCTAAACATACGGACTATATCTAGTCCAACTCTTCTTCTGAAACTGATACAAAGCACTGGACCTCTAACATCCAATGCTTGTCAGATAAGATGAGAAACGTGTGAGCTTTGTGAACGATGTAGTTCGTTTGAGCAGAAAAGTGACTGCCCTTACTTGAAACGAAGTCTTGCTTGTAGGAAGACTCAGAGCCTGGGATTTAACTCCATTTCTGAAGTGAAACACACAGCATAGTTCTCATCAATGGATCACACTCTGCTTTAGAGCAAGAAGCACGCTCTTGCTTTCTACAGTCTCTAATACAGCAGGAAATCTGATTGTGCCCAGAACAAAAGAATGGTGTTTCCTACACATACGGACTATATGTAGTCCAAATATTCTTCTGAAACTGATACAATGCACTGGTCCTCTAACATCCAATGCTTGTCAGTTAAGATGAGAAACCTGTGAGCTTCGTGAACGATGTAGGTCCTTTGAGCAGAAAAGTGACTGCCCTTACCTGAAACGAAATCTTGCTTGTAGGGAGACTCAGAGCCTGGGATTTAACTCCATTTCTGAAGTGAAACACGCAGCATTGTGTCATCCATTGATGACACTCTGCTTTAGAACAAGAAGCACGCTCTTGCTTTCTAGAGTCTCTAAGACAGCAGGAAACATGAGTGTGCTGAGAACAAAAGAATGGTGTTTCCTACACTTACGGACATTATATAGTCCAACTCTGCATCTGAAACTGATACAAAGCACTGGTCCTCTAACATCCAATGCTTGTCTGTTAAGATGAGAAATGTGTGAGCTCAGTGAACGATGTAGTTCTTTTGAGCTGAAAAGTGACTGCCATTACCTGAAACGAAGTCTTGCTTGTAGGAAGACACAGAACCTGGGATTTAACTCCATTTCTGTAGGGAAACACACAGCATAGTTCTCATCCATGGATCACCCTCTGCTTTAGAGCGAGAAGCACACTCTTGCTTTCTAGAGTCTCTAATACAGCAGGAAATCTGAGTGTGCCCAGAATAAAGGAACGTGATTCCTACACATATGGACCATATCTAGTCCAACTCTTCTTGTGAAACTGATACAAAGCACTGGTCCTCTAACATCGAATAATTGTCAATTTAGATGAGAAACGTTTGAGTTTCGTGAATGATGTAGTTCATTTGAGCAGAAAAGTGACTGCCCTTACCTGAAACGAAGTCTTGCTTGAGTAAGACACAGAGCCTGGGATTTAAGACCATTTCTGAAGGGAAACACACAGCATAGTTCTCATCCATGGATCACACTCTGCTTTAGAGCGAGAAGCACACTCTTGCTTTGTAGAGTCTCTAATACAGAAGGAAATCTGAGTGTGCGCGGAACAAAAGAGCAGTGTTTCCTACACATATGGACCATATGTAGTCCAAATCTGCTTCTGAAACTGATACAAAGCACTGGACCTCTAACATCCAATGCTTGTCAGATAAGATGAGAAACGTGTGAGCTTTGTGAACGATGTAGTTAGTTTGAGCAGAAAAGTGACTGCCTTTACTTGAAACGAATTCTTGCTTGTAGTAAGACTCAGAGCCTGGGATTTAACTCCATTTCTGAATTGAAACACACAGCATAGTTCTCATCAATGGATCACACTCTGCTTTAGACCTAGAAGCACGCTCTTGCTTTCTAGAGTCTCTAATACAGCAGGAAATCTGATTGTACCCAGAACAAAAGAACGGTGTTTCCTACACATACGGACTATACGTAGTCCAAATCTTCTTCTGAAACTGATACAATGCACTGGTCCTCTAACATCCAATGCTTGTCAGTTAAGATGAGAAACGTGTGAGCTTCGTGAACGATGTAGTTCCTTTGAGCAGAAAAGTGACTGCCCTACCTGAAACGAAGTCTTGCTTGTAGGGAGACTCAGAGCCTGGGATTTAACTCCATTTCTGAAGTGAAACACACAGCATTGTGTCATCCTTTGATGACACTCTGCTTTAGAACAAGAAGCACGCTCTTGCTTTCTAGAGTCTCTACGAAAGCAGGAAACGTGAGTGTGCTGAGAACAAAAGAACGGTGTTTCCTACACATACAGACAATATCTAGTCCAACTCTGCTTCTGAAACTGATACAAAGCACGGGTCCTCTAACATCCAATGCTTGTCTGTTAAGATGAGAAACGTGTGAGCTCAGTGAACGATGTAGTTCGTTTGGGCTGAAAAGTTACTGCCCTTACCTGAAACGAAGTCTTGCGTGTAGGAAGAAACAGAGCCTGGGATTTAACTCCATTTCTGAAGTAAAACACACAGCAGTGTAATCATCCATTGATCACACTCTGCTTTAGAGCGAGAAGCACGCTCTTGCTTTCTAGAGTCTCCAAGACAGCAGGAAACGTGAGTGTGCTGAGAACAAAAGAACGGTGTTTCCTACACATACGGACCATATCTTGTCCAACTCTTCTTCTGAAACTGATACAAAGCACTGGTCCACTAACATCCAATGCTTGTCAATTAAGATGAGAAACGTGTGAGCTTCGTGAAAGATGTAGTTCGTTTGAGCAGAAAACTGACTGCCCTTACCTGAAACGAAATCTTGCTTGCAGGAAGACTCAGAGCCTGGGATTTAAGTCCATTTCTGAAGGGAAACACACAGCATAGTTCTCATCCATGGATCACACTCTGCTTTAGAGCGAGAAGCACACTCTAGCTTTCTAGAGTCTCTAATACAGCAGGTAATTTGAGTGTGCCCAGAACAAAAGAACGGTGCTTCCTACACATACGGACTATATGTAGTCCAAATCTTCTTCTGAAACTGATACAATGCACTGGTCCTCTAACATCCAATGCTTGTCAGTTAATATGAGAAACGTGTGAGATTCGTGAAAGATGTAGTTCGTTTGAGCAGAAAAGTGACTGCCCTTACCTGAAACGAAGTCTTGCTTTTAGGAAGACTCAGAGCCTGGGATTTTACTCCATTTCTGAAGTGAAACACACAGCAGTGTTCGCATCCATTGATCACACTCTGCTTTAGAACAAGAAGCACGATCTTGCTTTCTAGAGTCTCTAAGACAGCAGATAACGTGAGTTTGCTGAGAACAAAAGAACGGTGTTTCCTACACATACAGACCATATCTAGTCCAACTCTGCTTCTGAAAGTGATACAAAGCACTGGTCTTCTAACATCCAATACTTGTCTGTAAAGATGATAAACGTGTGAACTCAATGAACGATGTAGTTCGTTTGAGTTGAAAAGTGACTGCCCTTGCCTGAAACGAAGTCTTGCTTGTAGGAAGACTCAGAGCCTAGGATTTAACTCCATTTCTGAAGTGAAACACACAGCATAGTTCTCATCCATGGATCACACTCTGCTTTAGAGCGAGAAGCAAGCTCTTGCTTTCTAGATTCTCTAATACAGCAGTAAAGCTGAATGTGCCCAGAACAAAAGAACGGTGTTTCCTACACATAAGGACTATATGTAATCCAAATCTTCTTCTAAAACCGATAGAATGCACTGGTCCTCTAACATCCAATGCTCGTCAGTTAAGATGAGAAACGTGTGAGCTTCGTGAAAGATGTAGTTCGTTTGAGCAGAAAACTGACTGCCCTTACCTGAATTGAAGTCTTGCTTGTAGGAAGACTCAGAGCCTGGGATTTAACTCCATTTCTGAAGTAAAACACACAGCAGTGTAATCATCCATTGATCACACTCTGCTTTAGAACAAGAATCACGCTCTTGCTTTCTAGACTCTCTAAGACAGCAGGAATGGTGAGTGTGCTGAGAACAAAAGAACGGTGTTTCCTACACATACGGACTATATGTAGTCCAAATCTTCTTCTGAAACTGATTCAAAGCACTGGTCCTCTAACATCCTATGCTTGTCAATTAAGATGAGAAACGTGTGAGCTTCGTGAATGATGTAGTTCGTTTGAGCTGAACAGTGACTGCCCTTACCTGAAACGAAGTCTTGCTTGTAGTAAGACACAGAGCCTGGGATTTAAGTCCATTTCTGAAGGGAAACACACAGCATAGTTCTCTTCCATGGATCACACTCTGCTTTAGAGCGAAAGCACACTCTTGCTTTGTATAGTCTCTAATACAGCAGGAAAGCTGAGTGTGCCCGGAACAAAAGAACGGTGTTTCCTACACATATGGGCCATATGTAGTCCAAATCTTCTTCTGAAACTGATATAATGCACTGGTCCTCTAACATCCAATGCTTGTCTGTTAAGATGAGAAACGTGTGAGCTTTGTGAATGATGTAGTTCCTTTGAACTGAAACGTGATTGCCCTTACCTGAAACGAGGTCTTGCTTGTAGTAAGACACAGAGCATTGGATTTATATCCATTTCTGAAGGGAAACACACAGCATAGTTCTCATCCATGGATCACACTCTGCTTTAGAGCGAGAAGCACACTCTAGCTTTCTAGAGTCTCTAACACAGCAGGAAATCTGAGTGTGCACAGAACAAAAGAACGGTGTTTCCTACACATACGGACCATATCTAGTCCAAATCTGCTTCTGAAACTGATATAAAGCACTGACCCTCTAAAATCCAATGCTTGTCAGTTAAGATGAGAAACTTGTGAGCTTCGTGAACGATGTAGTTAGTTTGAGCACAAAAGTGACTGCCCTTACCTGAAACGAAGTCTTGCCTGTAGGAAGACACAGAGCCTGGGATTTAACTCCATTTCTGAAGGGAAACACGCAGCATAGTTCTCATCCATGGATCACACTCTGCTTTAGAACAAGAAGCACGCTCTTGCTTTCTAGAGTCTCTAAGACAGCAGGAAACGTGAGTGTGCTGAGAACAAAAGAACGGTGTTTCCTACATATACGGACATTATATAGTCCAACTGTGCTTCTGAAACTGATAAAAAGCACTGGTATTCTAAAATCCAATGCTTGCCTGTTAAGATGAGAAACGTGTGAGGTTCGTGAACGATGTAGTTCGTTTGAGCTGAAAAGTGACTGCCCTTACCTGAAACGAAGTTTTGCTTGTAGTAAGATACAGAGCCTGGGATTTAAGACCATTTCTGAAGGGAAACACACAGCATAGTTCTCATCCATGGATCACACTCTGCTTTAGAGCGAGAAGCACACTCTTGCTTTGTAGAGTCTCTAACACAGAAGGAAATCTGAGTTTGCCCGGAATAAAAGAACAGTGTTTCCTACACATATGGACCATATGTAGTCCAAATCTGCTTCTGAAACTGATACAAAGCACTGAACCTCTAACATCCAATGCTTGTCAGTTAAGATGAAAAACGTGTGAGCTTCGTGAACGATGTAGTTTGTTTGAGCAGAAAAGTGACTGCCCTTACCTGAAACGAAGTCTTGCTTGTAGGAAGACTCAGAGCCTGGGATTTAACTCCATTTCTGAAGGCAAACACACAGCATAGTTCTCATCCATGGTTCACAGTCTGCTTTAGAGCGGAAGCACGCTCTTGCTTTCTAGAATCTCTAAGACAGCAGGAAATGTGAGTGTGCTGAGAACAAAAGAACGGTGTTTCCTAAACATACGGACTATATCTAGTCCAACTCTTCTTCTGAAACTGATACAAAGCACTGGACCTCTAACATCCAATGCTTGTCAGATAAGATGAGAAACGTGTGAGCTTTGTGAACGATGTAGTTCGTTTGAGCAGAAAAGTGACTGCCCTTACTTGAAACGAAGTCTTGCTTGTAGGAAGACTCAGAGCCTGGGATTTAACTCCATTTCTGAAGTGAAACACACAGCATAGTTCTCATCAATGGATCACACTCTGCTTTAGAGCAAGAAGCACGCTCTTGCTTTCTACAGTCTCTAATACAGCAGGAAATCTGATTGTGCCCAGAACAAAAGAATGGTGTTTCCTACACATACGGACTATATGTAGTCCAAATATTCTTCTGAAACTGATACAATGCACTGGTCCTCTAACATCCAATGCTTGTCAGTTAAGCTGAGAAACCTGTGAGCTTCGTGAACGATGTAGGTCCTTTGAGCAGAAAAGTGACTGCCCTTACCTGAAACGAAATCTTGCTTGTAGGGAGACTCAGAGCCTGGGATTTAACTCCATTTCTGAAGTGAAACACGCAGCATTGTGTCATCCATTGATGACACTCTGCTTTAGAACAAGAAGCACGCTCTTGCTTTCTAGAGTCTCTAAGACAGCAGGAAACATGAGTGTGCTGAGAACAAAAGAATGGTGTTTCCTACACTTACGGACATTATATAGTCCAACTCTGCATCTGAAACTGATACAAAGCACTGGTCCTCTAACATCCAATGCTTGTCTGTTAAGATGAGAAATGTGTGAGCTCAGTGAACGATGTAGTTCTTTTGAGCTGAAAAGTGACTGCCATTACCTGAAACGAAGTCTTGCTTGTAGGAAGACACAGAACCTGGGATTTAACTCCATTTCTGTAGGGAAACACACAGCATAGTTCTCATCCATGGATCACCCTCTGCTTTAGAGCGAGAAGCACACTCTTGCTTTCTAGAGTCTCTAATACAGCAGGAAATCTGAGTGTGCCCAGAATAAAGGAACGTGATTCCTACACATATGGACCATATCTAGTCCAACTCTTCTTGTGAAACTGATACAAAGCACTGGTCCTCTAACATCGAATAATTGTCAATTTAGATGAGAAACGTTTGAGTTTCGTGAATGATGTAGTTCATTTGAGCAGAAAAGTGACTGCCCTTACCTGAAACGAAGTCTTGCTTGTAGTAAGACACAGAGCCTGGGATTTAAGACCATTTCTGAAGGGAAACACACAGCATAGTTCTCATCCATGGATCACACTCTGCTTTAGAGCGAGAAGCACACTCTTGCTTTGTAGAGTCTCTAATACAGAAGGAAATCTGAGTGTGCGCGGAACAAAAGAGCAGTGTTTCCTACACATATGGACCATATGTAGTCCAAATCTGCTTCTGAAACTGATACAAAGCACTGGACCTCTAACATCCAATGCTTGTCAGATAAGATGAGAAACGTGTGAGCTTTGTGAACGATGTAGTTAGTTTGAGCAGAAAAGTGACTGCCTTTACTTGAAACGAATTCTTGCTTGTAGTAAGACTCAGAGCCTGGGATTTAACTCCATTTCTGAATTGAAACACACAGCATAGTTCTCATCAATGGATCACACTCTGCTTTAGACCTAGAAGCACGCTCTTGCTTTCTAGAGTCTCTAATACAGCAGGAAATCTGATTGTACCCAGAACAAAAGAACGGTGTTTCCTACACATACGGACTATACGTAGTCCAAATCTTCTTCTGAAACTGATACAATGCACTGGTCCTCTAACATCCAATGCTTGTCAGTTAAGATGAGAAACGTGTGAGCTTCGTGAACGATGTAGTTCCTTTGAGCAGAAAAGTGACTGCCCTACCTGAAACGAAGTCTTGCTTGTAGGGAGACTCAGAGCCTGGGATTTAACTCCATTTCTGAAGTGAAACACACAGCATTGTGTCATCCTTTGATGACACTCTGCTTTAGAACAAGAAGCACGCTCTTGCTTTCTAGAGTCTCTACGAAAGCAGGAAACGTGAGTGTGCTGAGAACAAAAGAACGGTGTTTCCTACACATACAGACAATATCTAGTCCAACTCTGCTTCTGAAACTGATACAAAGCACTGGTCCTCTAACATCCAATGCTTGTCTGTTAAGATGAGAAACGTGTGAGCTCAGTGAAAGATGTAGTTCGTTTGAGCTGAAAAGTGACTGCCCTTACCTGAAACGAAATCTTGCTTGTAGGAAGACATAGAGCCTGGGATTTAACTACTTTTCTGAAGAGAAAGACACAGCATAGTTTTCTTCCATGGATCACACTCTGCTTTAGAGCGAGAAGCACACCCTTGCTTTCTAGAGTCTCTAAGACAGCAGGAAACGTGAGTGTGCTGAGAACAAAAGAACGGTGTTTCCTACACATACGGACCATATCTAGTCCAACTCTTCTTCTGAAACTGATACAAAGCACTGGTCCTCTAACATCCAATGCTTGTCAAATAAGATGAGAAACGTGTGAGCTTTGGGAATGATGTAGTTCCTTTGAACTGAAAAGTGACTGCCCTTACCTGAAACGAAGTCTTGCTTGTAGTAAGACACAGAGCCTGGGATTTAAGTCCATTTCTGAAGGGAAACACACAGCATAGTTCTCATCCATGGATCACACTCTGCTTTAGAGCGGGAAGCACACTCTAGCTTTCTAGAGTCTCTAATACAGCAGGAAATCTGAGTGTGCCCAGAACAAAAGAACGGTGTCTCCTACACATATGGACCATATGTAGTCCAAATCTGCTTCTGAAACTGATACAAAGCACTGACCGTCTAACATCCAATGCTTGACAGTTAAGAGGAGAAACGTGTAAGCTTCGTGAACGATGTAGTTAGTTTAAGCAGAAAAGTGACTGCCCTTACCTGAATTGAAGTCTTGCTTGTAGGAAGACTCAGAGCCTGGGATTTAACTCCATTTCTGAAATAAAACACACAGCAGTGTAATCATCCATTGATAACACTCTGCTTTAGAACAAGAAGCACGCTCTTGATTTCTAGAGTCTCTAATACAGCAGGAAATCTGATTGTGCCCAGAACAAAAGAACGGTGTTTCCTACACATACGGACTATATGTAGTCCAAATCTTCTTCTGAAACTGATACAATGCACTGGGCCTGTAACATCCAATGCTTGTCTGTTAAGATGAGAAACGTGTGAGCTTCGTGAACGATGTTGTTCGTTTGAGCTGAAAAGTGACTGCCCTTACCTGAAACAAAGTCTTGACTGTAGGAAGACACAGAGCCTGGGATTTAACTCCATTTCTGAAGGGAAACACACAGCATAGTTCTCATCCATGGATCACATTCTGCTTTAGAGCGAGAAGCATGCTCTTGCTTTCTAAACTCTCTAAGACAGCAGGAAACGTGAGTGTGCTGAGAAGAAAAGAACGGTGTTTCCTACACATACGGACCATATCTAGTCCAACTCTGCTTCTGAAACTGATACAAAGCACTGGTCCTCTAACATCCAATGCTTGTCTGTTAAGATGAGAAACGTATGAGCTCAGTGAATGATGTAGTTCGTTTGACCTGAAAAGGGACTACCCTTACCTGAAACGAAGTCTTGCTTGTAGGAAGACTCAGAGCCTGGGATTTAACTCCTTTTCTGAAGTGAAACACACAGCATAGTTCTCATCCATGGATCACACTCTGCTTTAGAGCGAGAAGCACGCTCTTGCTTTCTAGAGTCTCTAATACAGCAGGAAATCTGAGTGTGCCCAGAACAAAAGAACGGTGTTTCCTACACTTAAGGACTATATGTAATCCAAATCTTCTTCTGAAACTGATAGAATGCAATGGTCCTCTAACATCCAATGCTTGTCAGTAAAGATGAGAAACGTGTGAGCTTCGTGAACGATGTAGTTCCTTTGAGCAGAAAAGTGACTGCCCTTACCTTAAACAAAGTCTTGCTTGTAGGGAGACTCAGAGCATGGGATTTAACTGCATTTCTGAAGTGAAACACACAGCATTGTCTCATCCATTGATCACACTCTGCTTTAGAACAAGAAGCACGTTCTTGCTTTCTATTGTCTCTAAGACAGCAGGAAACGTGAGTGTGCTGAGAACAAAAGAACGGTGTTTCCTACACATACGGACCATATCTAGTCCAACTCTGCTTCTGAAACTGATACAAAGCACTGGTCCTCTAACATCCAATGCTTGTCTGTTAAGATGAGAAACGTGTGAGCTCCGTGAACGATGTAGTTCGTTTGAGCTGAAAAGTGACTGCCCTTACCTGAAACGAAGTCTTGCTTGTAGGAAGACACAGAGCCTGGGATTTAACTCCTTTTCTGAAGGGAAACACACAGCATAGTTCTCATCCATGGATCACACTCTGCTTTAGAGCGAGAAGCTCGCTCTTGCTTTCTACAGTCTCTAAGACAGCAGGAAACGTGAGTGTGCTGAGAACAAAAGAACGGTGTTTCCTACACATACGGACCATATCTAGTCCAACTCTGCTTCTAAAAGTGATATAAAGCACTGGTCCTCTAACATCCAATGATTGTCAGTTAAGATGAGAAACGTGTGAGGTTAGTGAATGATGTAGTTCCTTTGAACTGAAAAGTGACTGCACTTACCTGAAAAGAAGTCTTGCTTGTAGGAAGACACAGAGCCTGGGATTTAAGTCCATTTCTGAAGGGAAACACACAGCATAGTTCTCATCCATGGATCACACTCTGCTTTAGAGCGAGAAGCACACTCTTGCTTTCTAGATTCTCTAATACAGCAGGAAATCTGAGTGTGCCCAGAACAAAAGAAGGGTGTTTCCTACATATACGGAACTTATGTCGTCCAAATCTGCTTCTGAAACTGTTACAAAGCACTGACCATCTTACATCCAATGCTTGTCAGTTAAGATGAGATACGTGTGAGCTTCGTGAACGGTGTAGTTCGTTTGAGAAGAAAAGTGACTGCCCTTACATGAATTGAAGTCTGCCTTGTAGGAAGACTCAGAGCCTGGGATTTAACTCCATTTCCGAAGTAAAACACACAGCCGTGTAATCATCCATTGATCAAACTCTGCTTTAGAACAAGAAGCACGCTCTTGCTTTCTAGAGTCTCTAAGACAGCAGGAAATGTGAGTGTGCTGAGAACAAAAGAATGGTGTTTCCTACCCTTACAGACATTATATAGTCCACCTCTGCATCTGAAACTGAAACAAAACACTGGTCCTCTAAAATCCAATGCTTGTCTGTTAAGATGAGAAACGTGTGAGCTTCGTGAACGATGTAGTTAGTTTGAGCACAAAAGTGACTGCCCTTACCTGAATTGAAGTCTTGCTTGTAGGAAGACTCAGAGCCTGGGATTTAACTCCATTTCTGAAGGGAAACGCACAGCATAGTTCTCATCTATGGATCACACTCTGCTTTAGAGCGAGAAGCACACTCTTGCTTTCTAGAGTCTCTAATACAGTAGGAAATCTGAGTGTGCCCAGAACAAAAGAACGGTGTTTCCTACACATATGGTCCATATCTAGTCCAACCTTCTTCTGAAACTGATACGAAGCAATGGTCCTCTAACATCCAATGCTTGTCAATTAAGATGAGAAACGTGTGAGCTTCATGAATGATGTAGTTCATTTGAGCAGAAAAGTGACTGCCCTTACCTGAAACGAAGTCTTGCTTGTAGTAAGACAATGAGCCTGGGATTTAAGTCCATTTCTGAAGGGAAACACACAGCATAGTTCGAATCCATGGATCACATTCTGCTTTAGAGCGAGAAGCACACTCTTGCTTTGTAGAGTCTCTAATACAGCAGGAAATCTGAGTGTGCCTGGAACAAAAGAACGGTGTTTCCTACACATATGGTCCATATCTAGTCCAACCTTCTTCTGAAACTGATACAAAGCACTGACCATCTAACATCCAATGCTTGTCAGTTAAGATGAGAAACGTGTGAGTTACGTGAACGATGTAGCTCGTTTGAGCAGAAAAGTGACTGCCCTTACCTGAAATGAAGTCTTGCTTGTAGGAAGACTCAGAGCCTGGGATTTAACTCCATTTCTGAAGTAAAACACACAGCAATGTAATCATCCATTGATCACACTCTGCTTTAGAACAAGAAGCACGCTCTTGCATTCTAAAGTCTCTAAGACAGCAGGAAACGTGAGTGAGCTGAGAAGAAAAGAACGGTGTTTCCTACACAAACGGACCATATCTAGTCCAACTCTGCTTCTGCAACTGATACAAAGCACTGGTCCTCTAACATCCAATGCTTGTCTGTTAAGATGAGAAACATGTGAGCTCAGTGAACGGTGTAGTTCGTTTGAGCTGAAAAGGGACTGCCCTTACCTGAAAAGAAGTCTTGCTTGTAGGAAGACTCAGAGCCTGGGATTTAACTCCTTTTCTGAAGTGAAACACACAGCATAGTTCTCATCCATGCATCACACTCTGCTTTAGAGCGAGATGCACGCTCTTGCTTTCTAGAGTCTCTAATACAGCAGGAAATCTGAGTGTGCCCAGAACAAAAGAACGGTGTTTTCTACACTTAAGGACTATATGTAATCCAAATCTTCTTCTGAAACTGATAGAATGCACTCGTCCTCTAACATCCAATGCTTGTCAGTAAAGATGAGAAACGTGTGAGCTTCGTGAACGATGTAGTTCCTTTGAGCAGAAAAGTGACTGCCCTTACATGAAACGAAGTCTTGCTTGTAGTAAGACACAGATCCTGGGATTTAAGTCCATTTCTGAAGGGAAACACACAGCATAGTTCTCATCCATGGATCACACTCTGCTTTAGAGCGAGAAGCACACTCTTGCTTTCTAGAGTCTCTAATACAGCAGGAAATCTGAGTGTGCCCAGAACAAAAGAACGGTGTTTCCTACACATATGGACCATATGTATTCCAAATCTGCTTCTGAAAATGATACAAAGCACAGACCATCTAACATCCAATGCTTGTCAGATAAGATGAGAAACATGTGAGCTTTGTGAAAGATGTAGTTCGTTTGAGCAGAAAAGTGACTGCCCTTACCTGAATTGAAGTCTTGCTTGTAGGAAGACTCAGACCCTGGGATTTAACTCCATTTCTGAAGTAAAACACACAGCAGTGTAATCATCCATTGATCACACTCTGCTTTAGAACAAGAAGCACGCTCTTGCTTTCTAGAGTCTCTAAGACAGTAGGAAATCTGAGTGTGTTGAGAACAAAAGAACGGTGTTTCCTACACTTACGGACATTATATAGTCCAACTCTGCATCTGAAACTGATACAAAGCACTGGTCATCTAAAATCCAATGCTTGTCTGTTAAGATGAGAAACGTGTGAGCTTCGTGAACGATGTAGTTCGTTTGAGCTGAAAAGTGACTGCCCTTACCTGAAACAAAGTCTTGACTGTAGGAAGACACAGAGACTGGGATTTAACTCCATTTCTGAAGGGAAACATACAGCATAGTTCTCATCCATGGATCACACTCTGCTTTAGAGCAAGAAGCATGCTCTTGCTTTCTAGAGTCTCTAATACAGCAGGAAATCTGATTGTGCCCAGAACAAAAGAACGGTGTTTCCTACACATATGGACCATATCTAGTCCAACTCTTCTTCTGAAACTGATATGAAGCACTGGTCCTCTAACATCCAATGCTTGTCAATTAAGATGAGAAACGTGTGAGCTTCGTGAATGATGTAGTTCATTTGAGCAGAAAAGTGACTGCCCTTACCTGAAACGAAGTCTTGCTTGTAGTAAGACACAGAGCCTGGGATTTAAGTCCATTTCTGAAGGGAAACACACAGCATAGTTCTCATCCATGGATCACACTCTGCTTTAGAGCGAGAAGCACACTCTTGCTTTGTAGAGTCTCTAATACAGCAGGAAATCTGAGTGTGCCCAGAACAAAAGAACGGTGTTTCCTACACATATGGACCATATGTAGTCCAAATCAGCTTCTGAAACTGATACAAAGCACTGACTATCTAACATCCAATGCTTGTCAGTTAAGATAAGAAACGTGTGAGTTACGTGAACGATGTAGTTCGTTTGAGCAGAAAAGTGACTGCCCTTACCTGAATTGAAGTCTTGCTTGTAGGAAGACTCAGAGCATCGGATTTAACTCCATTTCTGAAGTAAAACACACAGCAGTGTAATCATCCATTGATCACACTCTGCTTTAGAACAAGAAGCACGCTCTTGCTTTCTAAAGTCTCTAAGACAGCAGGAAACGTGAGTGTTCTGAGAAGAAAAGAACGGTGTTTCCTACACATACGGACCATATCTAGTCCAACTCTGCTTCTGAAACTGATACAAAGCACTGGTCCTCTAACATCCAATGCTTGTCTCTTAAGATGAGAAACGTGTGAGCTCAGTGAACGATGTAGTTCGTTTCAGCTGAAAAGGGACTGCCCTTACCTGAAAAGAAGTCTTGCTTGTAGGAAGACTCAGAGCCTGGGATTTAACTCCTTTTCTGAAGTGAAACACACAGCATAGTTCTCATCCATGGATCACACTCTGCTTTAGAGCGAGAAGCACGCTCTTGCTTTCTAGAGTCTCTAATACAGCAGGAAATCTGAGTGTGCCCAGAACAAAAGAACGGTGTTTCCTACACTTAAGGACTATATGTAATCCAAATCTTCTTCTGAAACTGATAGAATGCACTGGTCCTCTAACATCCAATGCTTGTCAGTAAAGATGAGAAACGTGTGAGCTTCGTGAACGATGTAGATCCTTTGAGCAGAAAAGTGACTGCCCTTACATGAAACGAAGTCTTGCTTGTAGTAAGACACAGAGCCTGGGATTTAAGTCCATTTCTGAAGGGAAACACACAGCATAGTTCTCATCCATGGATCACACTCTGCTTTAGAGCGAGAAGCACACTCTTGCTTTCTAGATTCTCTAATACAGCAGGAAATCTGAGTGTGCCCAGAACAAAAGAACGGTGTTTCCTACACATATGGACCATATGTATTCCAAAACTGCTTCTGAAAATGATACAAAGCACAGACCATCTAACATCCAATGCTTGTCAGTTAAGATGAGAAACATGTGAGCTTTGTGAAAGATGTAGTTCGTTTGAGCAGAAAAGTGACTGCCCTTACCTGAATTGAAGTCTTGCTTGTAGGAAGACTCAGAGCCTGGGATTTAACTCCATTTCTGAAGTAAAACACACAGCAGTGTAATCATCCATTGATCACACTCTGCTTTAGAACAAGAAGCACGCTCTTGCTTTCTAGAGTCTCTAAGACAGCAGGAAACGTGAGTGTGTTGAGAACAAAAGAACGGTGTTTCCTACACTTACGGACATTATATAGTCCAACTCTGCATCTGAAACTGATACAAAGCATTGGTCCTCTAAAATCCAATGCTTGTCTGTTAAGATGAGAAACGTGTGAGCTTCGTGAACGATGTAGTTCGTTTGAGCTGAAAAGTGACTGCCCTTACGTGAAACAAAGTCTTGACTGTAGGAAGACACAGAGACTGGGATTTAACTCCATTTCTGAAGGGAAACATACAGCATAGTTCTCATCAATGGATCACACTCTGCTTTAGAGCAAGAAGCATGCTCTTGCTTTCTAGAGTCTCTAATACAGCAGGAAATCTGATTGTGCCCAGAACAAAAGAACGGTGTTTCCTACACATATGGACCATATCTAGTCCAACTCTTCTTCTGAAACTGATATGAAGCACTGGTCCTCTAACATCCAATGCTTGTCAATTAAGATGAGAAACGTGTGAGCTTCGTGAACGATGTAGGTCCTTTGAGCAGAAAAGTGACTGCCCTTACCTGAAACGAAATCTTGCTTGTAGGGAGACTCAGAGCCTGGGATTTAACTCCATTTCTGAAGTGAAACACGCAGCATTGTGTCATCCATTGATGACACTCTGCTTTAGAACAAGAAGCACGCTCTTGCTTTCTAGAGTCTCTAAGACAGCAGGAAACATGAGTGTGCTGAGAACAAAAGAATGGTGTTTCCTACACTTACGGACATTATATAGTCCAACTCTGCATCTGAAACTGATACAAAGCACTGGTCCTCTAACATCCAATGCTTGTCTGTTAAGATGAGAAATGTGTGAGCTCAGTGAACGATGTAGTTCTTTTGAGCTGAAAAGTGACTGCCATTACCTGAAACGAAGTCTTGCTTGTAGGAAGACACAGAACCTGGGATTTAACTCCATTTCTGTAGGGAAACACACAGCATAGTTCTCATCCATGGATCACCCTCTGCTTTAGAGCGAGAAGCACACTCTTGCTTTCTAGAGTCTCTAATACAGCAGGAAATCTGAGTGTGCCCAGAATAAAGGAACGTGATTCCTACACATATGGACCATATCTAGTCCAACTCTTCTTGTGAAACTGATACAAAGCACTGGTCCTCTAACATCGAATAATTGTCAATTTAGATGAGAAACGTTTGAGTTTCGTGAATGATGTAGTTCATTTGAGCAGAAAAGTGACTGCCCTTACCTGAAACGAAGTCTTGCTTGTAGTAAGACACAGAGCCTGGGATTTAAGACCATTTCTGAAGGGAAACACACAGCATAGTTCTCATCCATGGATCACACTCTGCTTTAGAGCGAGAAGCACACTCTTGCTTTGTAGAGTCTCTAATACAGAAGGAAATCTGAGTGTGCGCGGAACAAAAGAGCAGTGTTTCCTACACATATGGACCATATGTAGTCCAAATCTGCTTCTGAAACTGATACAAAGCACTGGACCTCTAACATCCAATGCTTGTCAGATAAGATGAGAAACGTGTGAGCTTTGTGAACGATGTAGTTAGTTTGAGCAGAAAAGTGACTGCCTTTACTTGAAACGAATTCTTGCTTGTAGTAAGACTCAGAGCCTGGGATTTAACTCCATTTCTGAATTGAAACACACAGCATAGTTCTCATCAATGGATCACACTCTGCTTTAGACCTAGAAGCACGCTCTTGCTTTCTAGAGTCTCTAATACAGCAGGAAATCTGATTGTACCCAGAACAAAAGAACGGTGTTTCCTACACATACGGACTATACGTAGTCCAAATCTTCTTCTGAAACTGATACAATGCACTGGTCCTCTAACATCCAATGCTTGTCAGTTAAGATGAGAAACGTGTGAGCTTCGTGAACGATGTAGTTCCTTTGAGCAGAAAAGTGACTGCCCTACCTGAAACGAAGTCTTGCTTGTAGGGAGACTCAGAGCCTGGGATTTAACTCCATTTCTGAAGTGAAACACACAGCATTGTGTCATCCTTTGATGACACTCTGCTTTAGAACAAGAAGCACGCTCTTGCTTTCTAGAGTCTCTACGAAAGCAGGAAACGTGAGTGTGCTGAGAACAAAAGAACGGTGTTTCCTACACATACAGACAATATCTAGTCCAACTCTGCTTCTGAAACTGATACAAAGCACTGGTCCTCTAACATCCAATGCTTGTCTGTTAAGATGAGAAACGTGTGAGCTCAGTGAAAGATGTAGTTCGTTTGAGCTGAAAAGTGACTGCCCTTACCTGAAACGAAATCTTGCTTGTAGGAAGACATAGAGCCTGGGATTTAACTACTTTTCTGAAGAGAAAGACACAGCATAGTTTTCTTCCATGGATCACACTCTGCTTTAGAGCGAGAAGCACACCCTTGCTTTCTAGAGTCTCTAAGACAGCAGGAAACGTGAGTGTGCTGAGAACAAAAGAACGGTGTTTCCTACACATACGGACCATATCTAGTCCAACTCTTCTTCTGAAACTGATACAAAGCACTGGTCCTCTAACATCCAATGCTTGTCAAATAAGATGAGAAACGTGTGAGCTTTGGGAATGATGTAGTTCCTTTGAACTGAAAAGTGACTGCCCTTACCTGAAACGAAGTCTTGCTTGTAGTAAGACACAGAGCCTGGGATTTAAGTCCATTTCTGAAGGGAAACACACAGCATAGTTCTCATCCATGGATCACACTCTGCTTTAGAGCGGGAAGCACACTCTAGCTTTCTAGAGTCTCTAATACAGCAGGAAATCTGAGTGTGCCCAGAACAAAAGAACGGTGTCTCCTACACATATGGACCATATGTAGTCCAAATCTGCTTCTGAAACTGATACAAAGCACTGACCGTCTAACATCCAATGCTTGACAGTTAAGAGGAGAAACGTGTAAGCTTCGTGAACGATGTAGTTAGTTTAAGCAGAAAAGTGACTGCCCTTACCTGAATTGAAGTCTTGCTTGTAGGAAGACTCAGAGCCTGGGATTTAACTCCATTTCTGAAATAAAACACACAGCAGTGTAATCATCCATTGATAACACTCTGCTTTAGAACAAGAAGCACGCTCTTGATTTCTAGAGTCTCTAATACAGCAGGAAATCTGATTGTGCCCAGAACAAAAGAACGGTGTTTCCTACACATACGGACTATATGTAGTCCAAATCTTCTTCTGAAACTGATACAATGCACTGGGCCTGTAACATCCAATGCTTGTCTGTTAAGATGAGAAACGTGTGAGCTTCGTGAACGATGTTGTTCGTTTGAGCTGAAAAGTGACTGCCCTTACCTGAAACAAAGTCTTGACTGTAGGAAGACACAGAGCCTGGGATTTAACTCCATTTCTGAAGGGAAACACACAGCATAGTTCTCATCCATGGATCACATTCTGCTTTAGAGCGAGAAGCATGCTCTTGCTTTCTAAACTCTCTAAGACAGCAGGAAACGTGAGTGTGCTGAGAAGAAAAGAACGGTGTTTCCTACACATACGGACCATATCTAGTCCAACTCTGCTTCTGAAACTGATACAAAGCACTGGTCCTCTAACATCCAATGCTTGTCTGTTAAGATGAGAAACGTATGAGCTCAGTGAATGATGTAGTTCGTTTGACCTGAAAAGGGACTACCCTTACCTGAAACGAAGTCTTGCTTGTAGGAAGACTCAGAGCCTGGGATTTAACTCCTTTTCTGAAGTGAAACACACAGCATAGTTCTCATCCATGGATCACACTCTGCTTTAGAGCGAGAAGCACGCTCTTGCTTTCTAGAGTCTCTAATACAGCAGGAAATCTGAGTGTGCCCAGAACAAAAGAACGGTGTTTCCTACACTTAAGGACTATATGTAATCCAAATCTTCTTCTGAAACTGATAGAATGCAATGGTCCTCTAACATCCAATGCTTGTCAGTAAAGATGAGAAACGTGTGAGCTTCGTGAACGATGTAGTTCCTTTGAGCAGAAAAGTGACTGCCCTTACCTTAAACAAAGTCTTGCTTGTAGGGAGACTCAGAGCATGGGATTTAACTGCATTTCTGAAGTGAAACACACAGCATTGTCTCATCCATTGATCACACTCTGCTTTAGAACAAGAAGCACGTTCTTGCTTTCTATTGTCTCTAAGACAGCAGGAAACGTGAGTGTGCTGAGAACAAAAGAACGGTGTTTCCTACACATACGGACCATATCTAGTCCAACTCTGCTTCTGAAACTGATACAAAGCACTGGTCCTCTAACATCCAATGCTTGTCTGTTAAGATGAGAAACGTGTGAGCTCCGTGAACGATGTAGTTCGTTTGAGCTGAAAAGTGACTGCCCTTACCTGAAACGAAGTCTTGCTTGTAGGAAGACACAGAGCCTGGGATTTAACTCCTTTTCTGAAGGGAAACACACAGCATAGTTCTCATCCATGGATCACACTCTGCTTTAGAGCGAGAAGCTCGCTCTTGCTTTCTACAGTCTCTAAGACAGCAGGAAACGTGAGTGTGCTGAGAACAAAAGAACGGTGTTTCCTACACATACGGACCATATCTAGTCCAACTCTGCTTCTAAAAGTGATATAAAGCACTGGTCCTCTAACATCCAATGATTGTCAGTTAAGATGAGAAACGTGTGAGGTTAGTGAATGATGTAGTTCCTTTGAACTGAAAAGTGACTGCACTTACCTGAAAAGAAGTCTTGCTTGTAGGAAGACACAGAGCCTGGGATTTAAGTCCATTTCTGAAGGGAAACACACAGCATAGTTCTCATCCATGGATCACACTCTGCTTTAGAGCGAGAAGCACACTCTTGCTTTCTAGATTCTCTAATACAGCAGGAAATCTGAGTGTGCCCAGAACAAAAGAAGGGTGTTTCCTACATATACGGAACTTATGTCGTCCAAATCTGCTTCTGAAACTGTTACAAAGCACTGACCATCTTACATCCAATGCTTGTCAGTTAAGATGAGATACGTGTGAGCTTCGTGAACGGTGTAGTTCGTTTGAGAAGAAAAGTGACTGCCCTTACATGAATTGAAGTCTGCCTTGTAGGAAGACTCAGAGCCTGGGATTTAACTCCATTTCCGAAGTAAAACACACAGCCGTGTAATCATCCATTGATCAAACTCTGCTTTAGAACAAGAAGCACGCTCTTGCTTTCTAGAGTCTCTAAGACAGCAGGAAATGTGAGTGTGCTGAGAACAAAAGAATGGTGTTTCCTACCCTTACAGACATTATATAGTCCACCTCTGCATCTGAAACTGAAACAAAACACTGGTCCTCTAAAATCCAATGCTTGTCTGTTAAGATGAGAAACGTGTGAGCTTCGTGAACGATGTAGTTAGTTTGAGCACAAAAGTGACTGCCCTTACCTGAATTGAAGTCTTGCTTGTAGGAAGACTCAGAGCCTGGGATTTAACTCCATTTCTGAAGGGAAACGCACAGCATAGTTCTCATCTATGGATCACACTCTGCTTTAGAGCGAGAAGCACACTCTTGCTTTCTAGAGTCTCTAATACAGTAGGAAATCTGAGTGTGCCCAGAACAAAAGAACGGTGTTTCCTACACATATGGTCCATATCTAGTCCAACCTTCTTCTGAAACTGATACGAAGCAATGGTCCTCTAACATCCAATGCTTGTCAATTAAGATGAGAAACGTGTGAGCTTCATGAATGATGTAGTTCATTTGAGCAGAAAAGTGACTGCCCTTACCTGAAACGAAGTCTTGCTTGTAGTAAGACAATGAGCCTGGGATTTAAGTCCATTTCTGAAGGGAAACACACAGCATAGTTCGAATCCATGGATCACATTCTGCTTTAGAGCGAGAAGCACACTCTTGCTTTGTAGAGTCTCTAATACAGCAGGAAATCTGAGTGTGCCTGGAACAAAAGAACGGTGTTTCCTACACATATGGTCCATATCTAGTCCAACCTTCTTCTGAAACTGATACAAAGCACTGACCATCTAACATCCAATGCTTGTCAGTTAAGATGAGAAACGTGTGAGTTACGTGAACGATGTAGCTCGTTTGAGCAGAAAAGTGACTGCCCTTACCTGAAATGAAGTCTTGCTTGTAGGAAGACTCAGAGCCTGGGATTTAACTCCATTTCTGAAGTAAAACACACAGCAATGTAATCATCCATTGATCACACTCTGCTTTAGAACAAGAAGCACGCTCTTGCATTCTAAAGTCTCTAAGACAGCAGGAAACGTGAGTGAGCTGAGAAGAAAAGAACGGTGTTTCCTACACAAACGGACCATATCTAGTCCAACTCTGCTTCTGCAACTGATACAAAGCACTGGTCCTCTAACATCCAATGCTTGTCTGTTAAGATGAGAAACATGTGAGCTCAGTGAACGGTGTAGTTCGTTTGAGCTGAAAAGGGACTGCCCTTACCTGAAAAGAAGTCTTGCTTGTAGGAAGACTCAGAGCCTGGGATTTAACTCCTTTTCTGAAGTGAAACACACAGCATAGTTCTCATCCATGCATCACACTCTGCTTTAGAGCGAGATGCACGCTCTTGCTTTCTAGAGTCTCTAATACAGCAGGAAATCTGAGTGTGCCCAGAACAAAAGAACGGTGTTTTCTACACTTAAGGACTATATGTAATCCAAATCTTCTTCTGAAACTGATAGAATGCACTCGTCCTCTAACATCCAATGCTTGTCAGTAAAGATGAGAAACGTGTGAGCTTCGTGAACGATGTAGTTCCTTTGAGCAGAAAAGTGACTGCCCTTACATGAAACGAAGTCTTGCTTGTAGTAAGACACAGATCCTGGGATTTAAGTCCATTTCTGAAGGGAAACACACAGCATAGTTCTCATCCATGGATCACACTCTGCTTTAGAGCGAGAAGCACACTCTTGCTTTCTAGAGTCTCTAATACAGCAGGAAATCTGAGTGTGCCCAGAACAAAAGAACGGTGTTTCCTACACATATGGACCATATGTATTCCAAATCTGCTTCTGAAAATGATACAAAGCACAGACCATCTAACATCCAATGCTTGTCAGATAAGATGAGAAACATGTGAGCTTTGTGAAAGATGTAGTTCGTTTGAGCAGAAAAGTGACTGCCCTTACCTGAATTGAAGTCTTGCTTGTAGGAAGACTCAGACCCTGGGATTTAACTCCATTTCTGAAGTAAAACACACAGCAGTGTAATCATCCATTGATCACACTCTGCTTTAGAACAAGAAGCACGCTCTTGCTTTCTAGAGTCTCTAAGACAGTAGGAAATCTGAGTGTGTTGAGAACAAAAGAACGGTGTTTCCTACACTTACGGACATTATATAGTCCAACTCTGCATCTGAAACTGATACAAAGCACTGGTCATCTAAAATCCAATGCTTGTCTGTTAAGATGAGAAACGTGTGAGCTTCGTGAACGATGTAGTTCGTTTGAGCTGAAAAGTGACTGCCCTTACCTGAAACAAAGTCTTGACTGTAGGAAGACACAGAGACTGGGATTTAACTCCATTTCTGAAGGGAAACATACAGCATAGTTCTCATCCATGGATCACACTCTGCTTTAGAGCAAGAAGCATGCTCTTGCTTTCTAGAGTCTCTAATACAGCAGGAAATCTGATTGTGCCCAGAACAAAAGAACGGTGTTTCCTACACATATGGACCATATCTAGTCCAACTCTTCTTCTGAAACTGATATGAAGCACTGGTCCTCTAACATCCAATGCTTGTCAATTAAGATGAGAAACGTGTGAGCTTCGTGAATGATGTAGTTCATTTGAGCAGAAAAGTGACTGCCCTTACCTGAAACGAAGTCTTGCTTGTAGTAAGACACAGAGCCTGGGATTTAAGTCCATTTCTGAAGGGAAACACACAGCATAGTTCTCATCCATGGATCACACTCTGCTTTAGAGCGAGAAGCACACTCTTGCTTTGTAGAGTCTCTAATACAGCAGGAAATCTGAGTGTGCCCAGAACAAAAGAACGGTGTTTCCTACACATATGGACCATATGTAGTCCAAATCAGCTTCTGAAACTGATACAAAGCACTGACTATCTAACATCCAATGCTTGTCAGTTAAGATAAGAAACGTGTGAGTTACGTGAACGATGTAGTTCGTTTGAGCAGAAAAGTGACTGCCCTTACCTGAATTGAAGTCTTGCTTGTAGGAAGACTCAGAGCATCGGATTTAACTCCATTTCTGAAGTAAAACACACAGCAGTGTAATCATCCATTGATCACACTCTGCTTTAGAACAAGAAGCACGCTCTTGCTTTCTAAAGTCTCTAAGACAGCAGGAAACGTGAGTGTTCTGAGAAGAAAAGAACGGTGTTTCCTACACATACGGACCATATCTAGTCCAACTCTGCTTCTGAAACTGATACAAAGCACTGGTCCTCTAACATCCAATGCTTGTCTCTTAAGATGAGAAACGTGTGAGCTCAGTGAACGATGTAGTTCGTTTCAGCTGAAAAGGGACTGCCCTTACCTGAAAAGAAGTCTTGCTTGTAGGAAGACTCAGAGCCTGGGATTTAACTCCTTTTCTGAAGTGAAACACACAGCATAGTTCTCATCCATGGATCACACTCTGCTTTAGAGCGAGAAGCACGCTCTTGCTTTCTAGAGTCTCTAATACAGCAGGAAATCTGAGTGTGCCCAGAACAAAAGAACGGTGTTTCCTACACTTAAGGACTATATGTAATCCAAATCTTCTTCTGAAACTGATAGAATGCACTGGTCCTCTAACATCCAATGCTTGTCAGTAAAGATGAGAAACGTGTGAGCTTCGTGAACGATGTAGATCCTTTGAGCAGAAAAGTGACTGCCCTTACATGAAACGAAGTCTTGCTTGTAGTAAGACACAGAGCCTGGGATTTAAGTCCATTTCTGAAGGGAAACACACAGCATAGTTCTCATCCATGGATCACACTCTGCTTTAGAGCGAGAAGCACACTCTTGCTTTCTAGATTCTCTAATACAGCAGGAAATCTGAGTGTGCCCAGAACAAAAGAACGGTGTTTCCTACACATATGGACCATATGTATTCCAAAACTGCTTCTGAAAATGATACAAAGCACAGACCATCTAACATCCAATGCTTGTCAGTTAAGATGAGAAACATGTGAGCTTTGTGAAAGATGTAGTTCGTTTGAGCAGAAAAGTGACTGCCCTTACCTGAATTGAAGTCTTGCTTGTAGGAAGACTCAGAGCCTGGGATTTAACTCCATTTCTGAAGTAAAACACACAGCAGTGTAATCATCCATTGATCACACTCTGCTTTAGAACAAGAAGCACGCTCTTGCTTTCTAGAGTCTCTAAGACAGCAGGAAACGTGAGTGTGTTGAGAACAAAAGAACGGTGTTTCCTACACTTACGGACATTATATAGTCCAACTCTGCATCTGAAACTGATACAAAGCATTGGTCCTCTAAAATCCAATGCTTGTCTGTTAAGATGAGAAACGTGTGAGCTTCGTGAACGATGTAGTTCGTTTGAGCTGAAAAGTGACTGCCCTTACGTGAAACAAAGTCTTGACTGTAGGAAGACACAGAGACTGGGATTTAACTCCATTTCTGAAGGGAAACATACAGCATAGTTCTCATCAATGGATCACACTCTGCTTTAGAGCAAGAAGCATGCTCTTGCTTTCTAGAGTCTCTAATACAGCAGGAAATCTGATTGTGCCCAGAACAAAAGAACGGTGTTTCCTACACATATGGACCATATCTAGTCCAACTCTTCTTCTGAAACTGATATGAAGCACTGGTCCTCTAACATCCAATGCTTGTCAATTAAGATGAGAAACGTGTGAGCTTCGTGAATGATGTAGTTCATTTGAGCAGAAAAGTGACTGCCCTTACCTGAAACGAAGTCTTGCTTGTTGTAAGACACAGAGCCTGGGATTTAAGTCCATTTCTGAAGGGAAACACACAGCATAGTTCTCATCCATGGATCACACTCTGCTTTAGAGCGAGAAGCACACTCTTGCTTTGTAGAGTCTCTAATACAGCAGGAAATCTGAGTGTGCCCAGAACAAAAGAACGGTGTTTCCTACACATATGGACCATATGTAGTCCAAATCAGCTTCTGAAACTGATACAAAGCACTGACTATCTAACATCCAATGCTTGTCAGTTAAGATAAGAAACGTGTGAGTTACGTGAACGATGTAGTTCGTTTGAGCAGAAAAGTGACTGCCCTTACCTGAATTGAAGTCTTGCTTGTAGGAAGACTCAGAGCATCGGATTTAACTCCATTTCTGAAGTAAAACACACAGCAGTGTAATCATCCATTGATCACACTCTGCTTTAGGACAAGAAGCACGCTCTTGCTTTCTAAAGTCTCTAAGACAGCAGGAAACGTGAGTGTTCTGAGAAGAAAAGAACGGTGTTTCCTACACATACGGACCATATCTAGTCCAACTCTGCTTCTGAAACTGATACAAAGCACTGGTCCTCTAACATCCAATGCTTGTCTCTTAAGATGAGAAACGTGTGAGCTCAGTGAACGATGTAGTTCGTGTCAGCTGAAAAGGGACTGCCCTTACCTGAAAAGAAGTCTTGCTTGTAGGAAGACTCAGAGCCTGGGATTTAACTCCTTTTCTGAAGTGAAACACACAGCATAGTTCTCATCCATGGATCACACTCTGCTTTAGAGCGAGAAGCACGCTCTTGCTTTCTAGAGTCTCTAATACAGCAGGAAATCTGAGTGTGCCCAGAACAAAAGAACGGTGTTTCCTACACTTAAGGACTATATGTAATCCAAATCTTCTTCTGAAAATGATAGAATGCACTGGTCCTCTAAGATCCAATGCTTGTCAGTAAAGATGAGAAACGTGTGAGCTTCGTGAACGATGTAGTTCCTTTGAGCAGAAAAGTGACTGCCCTTACATGAAACGAAGTCTTGCTTGTAGTAAGACACAGAGCCTGGGATTTAAGTCCATTTCTGAAGGGAAACACACAGCATAGTTCTCATCCATGGATCACACTCTGCTTTAGAGCGAGAAGCACACTCTTGCTTTCTAGATTCTCTAATACAGCAGGAAATCTGAGTGTGCCCAGAACAAAAGAACGGTGTTTCCTACACATATGGACCATATGTATTCCAAATCTGCTTCTGAAAATGATACAAAGCACAGACCATCTAACATCCAATGCTTGTCAGTTAAGATGAGAAACGTGAGCTTTGTGAAAGATGTAGTTCGTTTGAGCAGAAAAGTGACTGCCCTTACCTGAATTGAAGTCTTGCTTGTAGGAAGACTCAGAGCCTGGGATTTAACTCCATTTCTGAAGTAAAACACACAGCAGTGTAATCATCCATTGATCACACTCTGCTTTAGAACAAGAAGCA
The DNA here is from genome assembly GCA_949786385.1 of Onychomys leucogaster. Classification (NCBI taxonomy): domain Eukaryota; kingdom Metazoa; phylum Chordata; class Mammalia; order Rodentia; family Cricetidae; genus Onychomys; species Onychomys leucogaster. Next base: position 215,818 of record CATKUP010000076.1, read on the forward strand.
CGCTCTTGCTTTCTAGAGTCTCTAAGACAGCAGGAAACGTGAGTGTGCTGAGAACAAAAGAACGGTGTTTCCTACACTTACGGACATTATATAGTCCAACTCTGCATCTGAAACTGATACAAAGCACTGGTCCTCTAAAATCCAATGCTTGTCTGTTAAGATGAGAAAAGTGTGAGCTTCGTGAATGATGTAGTTCGTTTGAGCTGAAAAGTGACTGCCATTTCCTGAAACAAAGTCTTGACTGTAGGAAGACACAGAGACTGGGATTTAACTCCATTTCTGAAGGCAAACATACAGCATAGTTCTCATCAATGGATCACACTCTGCTTTAGAGCAAGAAGCATGCTCTTGCTTTCTAGAGTCTCTAATACAGCAGGAAATCTGATTGTGCCCAGAACAAAAGAACGGTGTTTCCTACACATATGGACCATATCTAGTCCAACTCTTCTTCTGAAACTGATATGAAGCACTGGTCCTCTAACATCCAATGCTTGTCAATTAAGATGAGAAACGTGTGAGCTTCGTGAATGATGTAGTTCAATTGAGCAGAAAAGTGACTGCCCTTACCTGAAACGAAGTCTTGCTTGTAGTAATACACAGAGCCTGGGATTTAAGTCCTTTTCTGAAGGGAAACACACAGCATAGTTCTCATCCATGGATCACACTCTGCTTTAGAGCGAGAAGCACACTCTTGCTTTGTAGAGTCTCTAATACAGCAGGAAATCTGAGTGTGCCCAGAACAAAAGAACGGTGTTTCCTACACATATGGACCATATGTAGTCCAAATCTGCTTCTGAAACTGATACAAAGCACTGACTATCTAACATCCAATGCTTGTCAGTTAAGATAAGAAACGTGTGAGTTACGTGAACGATGTAGTTCGTTTGAGCAGAAAAGTGACTGCCCTTACCTGAATTGAAGTCTTGATGGTAGGAAGACTCAGAGCATGGGATTTAACTCCATTTCTGAAGTAAAACACACAGCAGTGTAATCATCCATTGATCACACTCTGCTTTAGAACAAGAAGTACGCTCTTGCTTTCTAAAGTCTCTAAGACAGCAGGAAACGTGAGTGTGCTGAGAAGAAAAGAACGGTGTTTCCTACACATACGGACCATATCTAGTCCAACTCTGCTTCTGAAACTGATACAAAGCACTGGTCCTCTAACATCCAATGCTTGTCTCTTAAGATGAGAAACATGTGAGCTCAGTGAACGATGTAGTTCGTTTCAGCTGAAAAGGGACTGCCCTTACCTGAAACGAAGTCTTGCTTGTAGGAAGACTCAGAGCCTGGGATTTAACTCCTTTTCTGAAGTGAAACACACAGCATAGTTCTCATCCATGGATCACACTCTGCTTTAGAGCGAGAAGCACACTCTTGCTTTCTAGATTCTCTAATACAGCAGGAAATCTGAGTGTGCCCAGAACAAAAGAAGGGTGTTTCCTACATATACGGAACTTATGTCGTCCAAATCTGCTTCTGAAACTGTTACAAAGCACTGACAATCTTACATCCAATGCTTGTCAATTAAGATGAGAAACGTGTGAGCTTCGTGAACGGTGTAGTTTGTTTGAGAAGAAAAGTGACTGCCCTTACATGAATTGAAGTCTGCCTTGTAGGAAGACTCAGAGCCTGGGATTTAACTCCATTTCCGAAGTAAAACACACAGCCGTGTAATCATCCATTGATCAAACTCTGCTTTAGAACAAGAAGCACGCTCTTGCTTTCTAGAGTCTCTAAGACAGCAGGAAATGTGAGTGTGCTGAGAACAAAAGAATGGTGTTTCCTACCCTTACAGACATTATATAGTCCACCTCTGCATCTGAAACTGAAACAAAACACTGGTCCTCTAAAATCCAATGCTTGTCTGTTAAGATGAGAAACGTGTGAGCTTCGTGAACGATGTAGTTAGTTTGAGCACAAAAGTGACTGCCCTTACCTGAATTGAAGTCTTGCTTGTAGGAAGACTCAGAGCCTGGGATTTAACTCCATTTCTGAGGGGAAACGCACAGCATAGTTCTCATCTATGGATCACACTCTGCTTTAGAGCGAGAAGCACACTCTTGCTTTCTAGAGTCTCTAATACAGTAGGAAATCTGAGTGTGCCCAGAACAAAAGAACGGTGTTTCCTACACATATGGTCCATATCTAGTCCAACCTTCTTCTGAAACTGATACGAAGCAATGGTCCTCTAACATCCAATGCTTGTCAATTAAGATGAGAAACGTGTGAGCTTCGTGAATGATGTAGTTCATTTGAGCAGAAAAGTGACTGCCCTTACCTGAAACGAAGTCTTGCTTGTAGTAAGACAATGAGCCTGGGATTTAAGTCCATTTCTGAAGGGAAACACACAGCATAGTTCGAATCCATGGATCACATTCTGCTTTAGAGCGAGAAGCACACTCTTGCTTTGTAGAGTCTCTAATACAGCAGGAAATCTGAGTGTGCCTGGAACAAAAGAACGGTGTTTCCTACACATATGGACCATATGTAGTCCAAATCTGCTTCTGAAACTGATACAAAGCACTGACCATCTAACATCCAATGCTTGTCAGTTAAGATGAGAAACGTGTGAGTTACGTGAACGATGTAGCTCGTTTGAGCAGAAAAGTGACTGCCCTTACCTGAAATGAAGTCTTGCTTGTAGGAAGACTCAGAGCCTGGGATTTAACTCCATTTCCGAAGTAAAACACACAGCAATGTAATCATCCATTGATCACTCTCTGCTTTAGAACAAGAAGCACGCTCTTGCATTCTAAAGTCTCTAAGACAGCAGGAAACGTGAGTGAGCTGAGAAGAAAAGAACGGTGTTTCCTACACAAACGGACCATATCTAGTCCAACTCTGCTTCTGAAACTGATACAAAGCACTGGTCCTCTAACATCCAATGCTTGTCTGTTAAGATGAGAAACATGTGAGCTCAGTGAACGGTGTAGTTCGTTTGAGCTGAAAAGGGACTGCCCTTACCTGAAAAGAAGTCTTGCTTGTAGGAAGACTCAGAGCCTGGGATTTAACTCCTTTTCTGAAGTGAAACACACAGCATAGTTCTCATCCATGGATCACACTCTGCTTTAGAGCGAGATGCACGCTCTTGCTTTCTAGAGTCTCTAATACAGCAGGAAATCTGAGTGTGCCCAGAACAAAAGAACGGTGTTTTCTACACTTAAGGACTATATGTAATCCAAATCTTCTTCTGAAACTGATAGAATGCACTCGTCCTCTAACATCCAATGCTTGTCAGTAAAGATGAGAAACGTGTGAGCTTCGTGAACGATGTAGTTCCTTTGAGCAGAAAAGTGACTGCCCTTACATGAAACGAAGTCTTGCTTGTAGTAAGACACAGAGCCTGGGATTTAAGTCCATTTCTGAAGGGAAACACACAGCATAGTTCTCATCCATGGATCACACTCTGCTTTAGAGCGAGAAGCACACTCTTGCTTTCTAGAGTCTCTAATACAGCAGGAAATCTGAGTGTGCCCAGAACAAAAGAACGGTGTTTCCTACTCATATGGACCATATGTATTCCAAATCTGCTTCTGAAAATGATACAAAGCACAGACCATCTAACATCCAATGCTTGTCAGTTAAGATGAGAAACATGTGAGCTTTGTGAAAGATGTAGTTCGTTTGAGCAGAAAAGTGACTGCCCTTACCTGAATTGAAGTCTTGCTTGTAGGAAGACTCAGAGCCTGGGATTTAACTCCATTTCTGAAGTAAAACACACAGCAGTGTAATCATCCATTGATCACACTCTGCTTTAGAACAAGAAGCACGCTCTTGCTTTCTAGAGTCTCTAAGACAGTAGGAAATCTGAGTGTGTTGAGAACAAAAGAACGGTGTTTCCTACACTTACGGACATTATATAGTCCAACTCTGCATCTGAAACTGATACAAAGCACTGGTCCTCTAAAATCCAATGCTTGTCTGTTAAGATGAGAAACGTGTGAGCTTCGTGAACGATGTAGTTCGTTTGAGCTGAAAAGTGACTGCCCTTACCTGAAACAAAGTCTTGACTGTAGGAAGACACAGAGACTGGGATTTAACTCCATTTCTGAAGGGAAACACACAGCATAGTTCTCATCAATGGATCACACTCTGCTTTAGAGCAAGAAGCATGCTCTTGCTTTCTAGAGTCTCTAATACAGCAGGAAATCTGATTGTGCCCAGAACAAAAGAACGGTGTTTCCTACACATATGGACCATATCTAGTCCAACTCTTCTTCTGAAACTGATATGAAGCACTGGTCCTCTAACATCCAATGCTTGTCAATTAAGATGAGAAACGTGTGAGCTTCGTGAATGATGTAGTTCATTTGAGCAGAAAAGTGACTGCCCTTACCTGAAACGAAGTCTTGCTTGTAGTAAGACACAGAGCCTGGGATTTAAGTCCATTTCTGAAGGGAAACACACAGCATAGTTCTCATCCATGGATCACACTCTGCTTTAGAGCGAGAAGCACACTCTTGCTTTGTAGAGTCTCTAATACAGCAGGAAATCTGAGTGTGCCCAGAACAAAAGAACGGTGTTTCCTACACATATGGACCATATGTAGTCCAAATCAGCTTCTGAAACTGATACAAAGCACTGACTATCTAACATCCAATGCTTGTCAGTTAAGATAAGAAACGTGTGAGTTACGTGAATGATGTAGTTCGTTTGAGCAGAAAAGTGACTGCCCTTACCTGAATTGAAGTCTTGCTTGTAGGAAGACTCAGAGCATCGGATTTAACTCCATTTCTGAAGTAAAACACACAGCAGTGTAATCATCCATTGCTCACACTCTGCTTTAGAACAAGAAGCACGCTCTTGCTTTCTAAAGTCTCTAAGACAGCAGGAAACGTGAGTGTTCTGAGAAGAAAAGAACGGTGTTTCCTACACATACGGACCATATCTAGTCCAACTCTGCTTCTGAAACTGATACAAAGCACTGGTCCTCTAACATCCAATGCTTGTCTCTTAAGATGAGAAACGTGTGAGCTCAGTGAACGATGTAGTTCGTTTCAGCTGAAAAGGGACTGCCCTTACCTGAAACGAAGTCTTGCTTGTAGGAAGACTCAGAGCCTGGGATTTAACTCCTTTTCTGAAGTGAAACACACAGCATAGTTCTCATCCATGGATCACACTCTGCTTTAGAGCGAGAAGCACGCTCTTGCTTTCTAGAGTCTCTAATACAGCAGGAAATCTGAGTGTGCCCAGAACAAAAGAACGGTGTTTCCTACACTTAAGGACTATATGTAATCCAAATCTTCTTCTGAAACTGATAGAATGCACTGGTCCTCTAACATCCAATGCTTGTCAGTAAAGATGAGAAACGTGTGAGCTTCGTGAACGATGTAGTTCCTTTGAGCAGAAAAATGACTGCCCTTACATGAAACGAAGTCTTGCTTGTAGTAAGACACAGAGCCTGGGATTTAAGTCCATTTCTGAAGGGAAACACACAGCATAGTTCTCATCCATGGATCACACTCTGCTTTAGAGCGAGAAGCACACTCTTGCTTTCTAGAGTCTCTAATACAGCAGGAAATCTGAGTGTGCCCAGAACAAAAGAACGGTGTTTCCTACACATATGGACCATATGTATTCCAAATCTGCTTCTGAAAATGATACAAAGCACAGACCATCTAACATCCAATGCTTGTCAGTTAAGATGAGAAACATGTGAGCTTTGTGAAAGATGTAGTTCGTTTGAGCAGAAAAGTGACTGCCCTTACCTGAATTGAAGTCTTGCTTGTAGGAAGACTCAGAGCCTGGGATTTAACTCCATTTCTGAAGTAAAACACACAGCAGTGTAATCATCCATTGATCACACTCTGCTTTAGAACAAGAAGCACGCTCTTGCTTTCTAGAGTCTCTAAGACAGCAGGAAACGTGAGTGTGCTGAGAACAAAAGAACGGTGTTTCCTACACTTACGGACATTATATAGTCCAACTCTGCATCTGAAACTGATACAAAGCACTGGTCCTCTAAAATCCAATGCTTGTCTGTTAAGATGAGAAACGTGTGAGCTTCGTGAATGATGTAGTTCGTTTGAGCTGAAAAGTGACTGCCATTACCTGAAACAAAGTCTTGACTGTAGGAAGACACAGAGACTGGGATTTAACTCCATTTCTGAAGGCAAACATACAGCATAGTTCTCATCAATGGATCACACTCTGCTTTAGAGCAAGAAGCATGCTCTTGCTTTCTAGAGTCTCTAATACAGCAGGAAATCTAATTGTGCCCAGAACAAAAGAACGGTGTTTCCTACACATATGGACCATATCTAGTCCAACTCTTCTTCTGAAACTGATATGAAGCACTGGTCCTCTAACATCCAATGCTTGTCAATTAAGATGAGAAACGTGTGAGCTTCGTGAATGATGTAGTTCAATTGAGCAGAAGAGTGACTGCCCTTACCTGAAACGAAGTCTTGCTTGTAGTAAGACACAGAGCCTGGGATTTAAGTCCTTTTCTGAAGGGAAACACACAGCATAATTCTCATCCATGGTTCACACTCTGCTTTAGAGCGAGAAGCACACTCTTGCTTTGTAGAGTCTCTAATACAGCAGGAAATCTGAGTGTGCCCAGAACAAAAGAACGGTGTTTCCTACACATATGGACCATATGTAGTCCAAATCTGCTTCTGAAACTGATACAAAGCACTGACTATCTAACATCCAATGCTTGTCAGTTAAGATAAGAAACGTGTGAGTTACGTGAACGATGTAGTTCGTTTGAGCAGAAAAGTGACTGCCCTTACCTGAATTGAAGTCTTGCTTGTAGGAAGACTCAGAGCATGGGATTTAACTCCATTTCTGAAGTAAAACACACAGCAGTGTAATCATCCATTGATCACACTCTGCTTTAGAACAAGAAGCACGCTCTTGCTTTCTAAAGTCTCTAAGACAGCAGGAAACGTGAGTGTGCTGAGAAGAAAAGAACGGTGTTTCCTACACATACGGACCATATCTAGTCCAACTCTGCTTCTGAAACTGATACAAAGCACTGGTCCTCTAACATCCAATGCTTGTCTCTTAAGATGAGAAACGTGTGAGCTCAGTGAACGATGTAGTTCGTTTCAGCTGAAAAGGGACTGCCCTTACCTGAAACGAAGTCTTGCTTGTAGGAAGACTCAGAGCCTGGGATTTAACTCCTTTTCTGAAGTGAAACACACAGCATAGTTCTCATCCATGGATCACACTCTGCTTTAGAGCGAGAAGTACACTCTTGCTTTCTAGAGTCTCTAATACAGCAGGAAATCTGAGTGTGCCCAGAACAAAAGAACGGTGTTTCCTACACTTAAGGACTATATGTAATCCAAATCTTCTTCTGAAACTGATAGAATGCACTGGTCCTCTAAGATCCAATGCTTGTCAGTAAAGATGAGAAACGTGTGAGCTTCGTGAACGTTGTAGTTCCTTTGAGCAGAAAAGTGACTGCCCTTACCTTAAACAAAGTCTTGCTTGTAGGGAGACTAGGAGCATGGGATTTAACTGCATTTCTGAAGTGAAACACACAGCATTGTCTCATCCATTGATCACACTCTGCTTTAGAACAAGAAGCACATTCTTGCTTTCTATTGACTCTAAGACAGCAGGAAACGTGAGTGTGCTGAGAACAAAAGAACGGTGTTTCCTACACATACGGACCATATCTAGTCCAACTCTGCTTCTGAAACTGATACAAAGCACTGGTCCTCTAACATCCAATGCTTGTCTGTTAAGATGAGAAACGTGTGAGCTCCGTGAACGATGTAGTTCGTTTGAGCAGAAAAGTGACTGCCCTTACCTGAAATGAAGTCTTGCTTTTAGGAAGACTCAGAGCATGGGATTTAACTCCATTTCTGAAGTAAAACACACAGCAGTGTAATCATCCATTGATCACACTCTGCTTTAGAACAAGAAGCACGCTCTTGCTTTCTAAAGTCTCTAAGACAGCAGGAAACGTGAGTGTGCTGAGAAGAAAAGAACGGTGTTTCCTACACATACGGACCATATCTAGTCAAACTCTGCTTCTGAAATTGATACAAAGCACTGGTCCTCTAACATCCAATGCTTGTCTCTTAAGATGAGAAACGTGTGAGATTAGTGAATGATGTAGTTCCTTTGAACTGAAAAGTGACTGCCCTTACGTGAAATGAAGTCTTGCTTGTAGTAAGACACAGAGCCTGGGATTTAAGTCCATTTCTGAAGGGAAACACACAGCATAGTTCTCATCCATGGATCACACTCTTCTTTAGAGCGAGAAGCACACTCTTGCTTTCTAGAGTCTCTAATACAGCAGGAAATCTGAGTGTGCTGAGAACAAAAGAACGGTGTTTCCTACACTTACGGACATTATATAGTCCAACTCTGCATCTGAAACTGATACAAAGCACTGGTCCTCTAAAATCCAATGCATGTCTGTTAAGATGAGAAACGTGTGAGCTTCGTGAACGATGTAGTTCGTTTGAGCTGAAAAGTGACTGCCCTTACCTGAAAAAAAGTCTTGACTGTAGGAAGACACAGAGACTGGGATTTAACTCCATTTCTGAAGGCAAACATACAGCATAGTTCTCATCAATGGATCACACTCTGCTTTAGAGCAAGAAGCATGCTCTTGCTTTCTAGAGTCTCTAATACAGCAGGAAATCTGATTGTGCCCAGAACAAAAGAACGGTGTTTCCTACACATATGGACCATATCTAGTCCAACTCTTCTTCTGAAACTGATATGAAGCACTGGTCCTCTAACATCCAATGCTTGTCAATTAAGATGAGAAACGTGTGAGCTTCGGGAATGATGTAGTTCATTTGAGCAGAAAAGTGACTGCCCTTACCTGAAACGAAGTCTTGCTTGTAGTAAGACACAGAGCCTGGGATTTAAGTCCACTTCTGAAGGGAAACACACAGCATAGTTCTCATCCATGGATCACACTCTGCTTTAGAGCGAGAAGCACACTCTTGCTTTGTAGAGTCTCTAATACAACAGGAAATCTGAGTGTGCCCGGAACAAAAGAACGGTGTTTCCTACACTTAAGGACTATATGTAATCCAAATCTTCTTCTGAAACTGATAGAATGCACTGGTCCTCTAACATCCAATGCTTGTCAGTAAAGATGAGAAACGTGTGAGCTTCGTGAACGATGTAGTTCCTTTGAGCAGAAAAGTGACTGCCCTTACCTTAAACAAAGTCTTGCTTGTAGGGAGACTCAGAGCATGGGATTTAACTGCATTTCTGAAGTGAAACACACAGCATTGTCTCATCCATTGATCAAACTCTGCTTTAGAACCAGAAGCACATTCTTACTTTCTATTGACTCTAAGACAGCAGGAAACGTGAGTGTGCTGAGAAGAAAAGAACGGTGTTTCCTACACATACGGACCATATCTAGTCCAACTCTGCTTCTGAAACTGATACAAAGCACTGGTCCTCTAACATCCAATGCTTGTCTGTTAAGATGAGAAACGTGTGAGCTCCGTGAACGATGTAGTTCGTTTGAGCTGAAACGTGACTGCCCTTACCTGAAACGAAGTCTTGCTTGTAGGAAGACACACAGCCTGGGATTTAACTCCATTTCTGAAGGGAAACACACAGCATAGTTCTCATCCATGGATCACACTCTGCTTTAGAGCGAGAAGCACACTCTTGCTTTCTAGAATCTCTAATACAGCAGGAAATCTGAGTGTGCCCAGAACAAAAGAACGGAGTTTCCTACACATATGGACCATATGTAGTCCAAATTTGCTTCTGAAACTGATACAAAGCACTGACCATCTAACATCCTATGCTTGTCAGTTAAGATGAGAAACGTGTGAGCTTTGTGAAAGATGTAGTTCTTTTGAGCAGAAAAGTGACTGCCCTTACCTGAATTGAAGTCTTGCTTGTAGGAAGACTCAGAGCCTGGGATTTAACTCCATTTCTGAAGTAAAACACACAGCAGTGTAATCATCCATTGATCACACTCTGCTTTAGAACAAGAAGCACGCTCTTGCTTTCTAGAGTCTCTAAGACAGCAGGAAACGTGAGTGTGCTGAGAACAAAAGAACGGTGTTTCCTACACTTACGGACATTATATAGTCCAACTCTGCATCTGAAACTGATACAAAGCACTGGTCCTCTAAAATCCAATGCTTGTCTGTTAAGATGAGAAACGTGTGAGCTTCGTGAACGATGTAGTTCGTTTGAGCTGAAAAGTGACTGCCCTTACGTGAAACAAAGTCTTGACTGTAGGAAGACACAGAGACTGGGATTTAACTCCATTTCTGAAGGGAAACATACAGCATAGTTCTCATCAATGGATCACACTCTGCTTTAGAGCAAGAAGCATGCTCTTGCTTTCTAGAGTCTCTAATACAGCAGGAAATCTGATTGTGCCCAGAACAAAAGAACGGTGTTTCCTACACATATGGACCATATCTAGTCCAACTCTTCTTCTGAAACTGATATGAAGCACTGGTCCTCTAACATCCAATGCTTGTCAATTAAGATGAGAAACGTGTGAGCTTCGTGAATGATGTAGTTCAATTGAGCAGAAAAGTGACTGCCCTTACCTGAAACGAAGTCTTGCTTGTAGTAAGACACAGAGCCTGGGATTTAAGTCCATTTCTGAAGGGAAACACACAGCATAGTTCTCATCCATGGATCACACTCTGCTTTAGAGCGAGAAGCACACTCTTGCTTTCTAGAGTCTCTAATACAGCAGGAAATCTGAGTGTGCTGAGAACAAAAGAACGGTGTTTCCTACACTTACGGACATTATATAGTCCAACTCTGCATCTGAAACTGATACAAAGCACTGGTCCTCTAAAATCCAATGTATGTCTGTTAAGATGAGAAACGTGTGAGCTTCGTGAACGATGTAGTTCGTTTGAGCTGAAAAGTGACTGCCCTTACCTGAAACAAAGTCTTGACTGTAGGAAGACACAGAGACTGGGATTTAACTCCATTTCTGAAGGGAAACATACAGCATAGTTCTCATCAATGGATCACACTCTGCTTTAGAGCAAGAAGCATGCTCTTGCTTTCTAGAGTCTCTAATACAGCAGGAAATCTGATTGTGCCCAGAACAAAAGAACGGTGTTTCCTACACATATGGACCATATCTAGTCCAACTCTTCTTCTGAAACTGATATGAAGCACTGGTCCTCTAACATCCAATGCTTGTCAATTAAGATGAGAAACGTGTGAGCTTCGTGGATGATGTAGTTCATTTGAGCAGAAAAGTGACTGCCCTTACCTGAAACGAAGTCTTGCTTGTAGTAAGACACAGAGCCTGGGATTTAAGTCCACTTCTGAAGGGAATCACACAGCATAGTTCTCATCCATGGATCACACTCTGCTTTAGAGCGAGAAGCACACTCTTGCTTTGTAGAGTCTCTAATACAACAGGAAATCTGAGTGTGCCCGGAACAAAAGAACGGTGTTTCCTACACTTAAGGACTATATGTAATCCAAATCTTCTTCTGAAACTGATAGAATGCACTGGTCCTCTAACATCCAATGCTTGTCAGTAAAGATGAGAAACGTGTGAGCTTCGTGAACGATGTAGTTCCTTTGAGCAGAAAAGTGACTGCCCTTACCTTAAACAAAGTCTTGCTTGTAGGGAGACTCAGAGCATGGGATTTAACTGCATTTCTGAAGTGAAACACACAGCATTGTCTCATCCATTGATCAAACTCTGCTTTAGAACAAGAAGCACATTCTTACTTTCTATTGACTCTAAGACAGCAGGAAACGTGAGTGTGCTGAGAAGAAATGAACGGTGTTTCCTACACATACGGACCATATCTAGTCCAACTCTGCTTCTGAAACTGATACAAAGCACTGGTCCTCTAACATCCAATGCTTGTCTGTTAAGATGAGAAACGTGTGAGCTCCGTGAACGATGTAGTTCGTTTGAGCTGAAACGTGACTGCCCTTACCTGAAACGAAGTCTTGCTTGTAGGAAGACACAGAGCCTGTGATTTAACTCCTTTTCTGAAGGGAAACACACAGCATAGTTCTCATCCATGGATCACACTCTGCTTTAGAGCGAGAAGCACACTCTTGCTTTCTAGAATCTCTAATACAGCAGGAAATCTGAGTGTGCCCAGAACAAAAGAACGGTGTTTCCTACACATATGGACCATATGTAGTCCAAATCTGCTTCTGAAACTGATACAAAGCACTGACCATCTAACATCCAATGCTTGTCAGTTAAGATGAGAAACGTGTGAGCTTTGTGAAAGATGTAGTTCGTTTGATCAGAAAAGTGACTGCCCATACCTGAATTGAAGTCTTGCTTGTAGGAAGACTCAGAGCCTGGGATTTAACTCCATTTCTGAAATAAAACACACAGCAGTGTAATCATCCATTGATCACACTCTGCTTTAGAACAAGAAGCACGCTCTTGCTTTCTAGAGTCTCTAAGACAGCAGGAAACGTGAGTGTGCTGAGAACAAAAGAACGGTGTTTCCTACACTTACGGACATTATATAGTCCAACTCTGCATCTGAAACTGATACAAAGCACTGGTCCTCTAAAATCCAATGCTTGTCTGTTAAGATGAGAAACGTGTGAGCTTCGTGAACGATGTAGTTCGTTTGAGCTGAAAAGTGACTGCCCTTACGTGAAACAAAGTCTTGACTGTAGGAAGACACAGAGACTGGGATTTAACTCCATTTCTGAAGGGAAACATACAGCATAGTTCTCATCAATGGATCACACTCTGCTTTAGAGCAAGAAGCATGCTCTTGCTTTCTAGAGTCTCTAATACAGCAGGAAATCTGATTGTGCCCAGAACAAAAGAACGGTGTTTCCTACACATACGGACCATATCTAGTCCAACTCTGCTTCTGAAACTGATACAAAGCACTGGTCCTCTAACATCCAATGCTTGTCTGTTAAGATGAGAAACGTGTGAGCTCCGTGAACGATGTAGTTCGTTTGAGCTGAAACGTGACTGCCCTTACCTGAAACGAAGTCTTGCTTGTAGGAAGACACAGAGCCTGGGATTTAACTCCTTTTCTGAAGGGAAACACACAGCATAGTTCTCATCCATGGATCACACTCTGCTTTAGAGCGAGAAGCACACTCTTGCTTTCTAGAATCTCTAATACAGCAGGAAATCTGAGTGTGCCCAGAACAAAAGAACGGTGTTTCCTACACATATGGACCATATGTAGTCCAAATCTGCTTCTGAAACTGATACAAAGCACTGACCATCTAACATCCTATGCTTGTCAGTTAAGATGAGAAACGTGTGAGCTTTGTGAAAGATGTAGTTCTTTTGAGCAGAAAAGTGACTGCCCTTACCTGAATTGAAGTCTTGCTTGTAGGAAGACTCAGAGCCTGGGATTTAACTCCATTTCTGAAGTAAAACACACAGCAGTGTAATCATCCATTGATCACACTCTGCTTTAGAACAAGAAGCACGCTCTTGCTTTCTAGAGTCTCTAAGACAGCAGGAAACGTGAGTGTGCTGAGAACAAAAGAACGGTGTTTCCTACACATATGGACCATATCTAGTCCAACTCTTCTTCTGAAACTGATATGAAGCACTGGTCCTCTAACATCCAATGCTTGTCAATTAAGATGAGAAACGTGTGAGCTTCGTGAATGATGTAGTTCATTTGAGCAGAAAAGTGACTGCCCTTACCTGAAACGAAGTCTTGCTTGTAGTAAGACACAGAGCCTGGGATTTAAGTCCACTTCTGAAGGGAAACACACAGCATAGTTCTCATCAATGGATCACACTCTGCTTTAGAGCGAGAAGCACACTCTTGCTTTGTAGAGTCTCTAATACAACAGGAAATCTGAGTGTGCCCGGAACAAAAGAACGGTGTTTCCTACACTTAAGGACTATATGTAATCCAAATCTTCTTCTGAAACTGATAGAATGCACTGGTCCTCTAACATCCAATGCTTGTCAGTAAAGATGAGAAACGTGTGAGCTTCGTGAACGATGTAGTTCCTTTGAGAAGAAAAGTGACTGCCCTTACCTTAAACAAAGTCTGGGTTGTAGGGAGACTCAGAGCATGGGATTTAACTGCATTTCTGAAGTGAAACACACAGCATTGTCTCATCCATTGATCACACTCTGCTTTAGAACAAGAAGCACATTCTTGCTTTCTATTGACTCTAAGACAGCAGGAAACGTGAGTGTGCTGAGAACAAAAGAACGGTGTTTCCTACACATACGGACCATATCTAGTCCAACTCTGCTTCTGAAACTGATACAAAGCACTGGTCCTCTAACATACAATGCTTGTCTCTTAAGATGAGAAACGTGTGAGCTCCGTGAACGATGTAGTTCGTTTGAGCAGAAAAGTGACTGCCCTTAACTGAAATGAAGTCTTGCTTGTAGGAAGACTCAGAGCATGGGATTTAACTCCATTTCTGAAGTAAAACACACAGCAGTGTAATCTTCCATTGATCACACTCTGCTTTAGAACAAGAAGCACGCTCTTGCTTTCTAAAGTCTCTAAGACAGCAGGAAACGTGAGTGTGCTGAGAAGAAAAGAACGGTGTTTCCTACACATACGGACCATATCTAGTCCAACTCTGCTTCTGAAATTGATACAAAGCACTGGTCCTCTAACATCCAATGCTTGTCTCTTAAGATGAGAAACGTGTGAGCTTAGTGAATGATGTAGTTCCTTTGAACTGAAAAGTGACTGCCCTTACCTGAAACGAATTCTTGCTTGTAGTAAGACACAGAGCCTGGGATTTAAGTCCATTTCTGAAGGGAAACACACAGCATAGTTCTCATCCATGGATCACACTCTGCTTTAGAGCGAGAAGCACACTCTTGCTTTCTAGAGTCTCTAATACAGCAGGAAATCTGAGTGTGCTGAGACCAAAAGAACGGTGTTTCCTACACTTACGGACATTATATAGTCCAACTCTGCATCTTAAACTGATACAAAGCACTGGTCCTCTAAAATCCAATGTATTTCTGTTAAGATGAGAAACGTGTGAGCTTCGTGAACGATGTAGTTCGTTTGAGCTGAAAAGTGACTGCCCTTACCTGAAACAAAGTCTTGACAGTAGGAAGACACAGAGACTGGGATTTAACTCCATTTCTGAAGGGAAACATACAGCATAGTTCTCATCAATGGATCACACTCTGCTTTAGAGCAAGAAGCATGCTCTTGCTTTCTAGAGTCTCTAATACAGCAGGAAATCTGATTGTGCCCAGAACAAAAGAACGGTGTTTCCTACACATATGGACCATATCTAGTCCAACTCTTCTTCTGAAACTGATATGAAGCACTGGTCCTCTAACATCCAATGCTTGTCAATTAAGATGAGAAACGTGTGAGCTTCGTGAATGATGTAGTTCAATTGAGCAGAAAAGTGACTGCCCTTACCTGAAACGAAGTCTTGCTTGTAGTAAGACACAGAGCCTGGGATTTAAGTCCACTTCTGAAGGGAAACACACAGCATAGTTCTCATCCATGGATCACACTCTGCTTTAGAGCGAGAAGCACACTCTTGCTTTGTAGAGTCTCTAATACAACAGGAAATCTGAGTGTGCCCGGAACAAAAGAACGGTGTTTCCTACACTTAAGGACTATATGTAATCCAAATCTTCTTCTGAAACTGATAGAATGCACTGGTCCTCTAACATCCAATGCTTGTCAGTAAAGATGAGAAACGTGTGAGCTTCGTGAACGATGTAGTTCCTTTGAGCAGAAAAGTGTCTGCCCTTACCTTAAACAAAGTCTTGCTTGTAGGGAGACTCAGAGCATGGGATTTAACTGCATTTCTGAAGTGAAACACACAGCATTGTCTCATCCATTGATCAAACTCTGCTTTAGAACAAGAAGCACATTCTTACTTTCTATTGACTCTAAGACAGCAGGAAACGTGAGTGTGCTGAGAAGAAAAGAACGGTGTTTCCTACACATACGGACCATATCTAGTCCAACTCTGCTTCTGAAACTGATACAAAGCACTGGTCCTCTAACATCCAATGCTTGTCTGTTAAGATGAGAAACGTGTGAGCTCCGTGAACGATGTAGTTCGTTTGAGCTGAAACGTGACTGCCCTTACCTGAAACGAAGTCTTGCTTGTAGGAAGACACAGAGCCTGGGATTTAACTCCTTTTCTGAAGGGAAACACACAGCATAGTTCTCATCCATGGATCACACTCTGCTTTAGAGCGAGAAGCACACTCTTGCTTTCTAGAATCTCTAAAACAGCAGGAAATCTGAGTGTGCCCAGAACAAAAGAACGGTGTTTCCTACACATATGGACCATATGTAGTCCAAATCTGCTTCTGAAACTGATACAAAGCACTGACCATCTAACATCCAATGCTTGTCAGTTAAGATGAGAAACGTGTGAGCTTTGTGAAAGATGTAGTTCGTTTGATCAGAAAAGTGACTGCCCATACCTGAATTGAAGTCTTGCTTGTAGGAAGACTCAGAGCCTGGGATTTAACTCCATTTCTGAAATAAAACACACAGCAGTGTAATCATCCATTGATCACACTCTGCTTTAGAACAAGAAGCACGCTCTTGCTTTCTAGAGTCTCTAAGACAGCAGGAAACGTGAGTGTGCTGAGAACAAAAGAACGGTGTTTCCTACACTTACGGACATTATATAGTCCAACTCTGCATCTGAAACTGATACAAAGCACTGGTCCTCTAAAATCCAATGCTTGTCTGTTAATATGAGAAACGTGTGAGCTTCGTGAACCATGTAGTTCGTTTGAGCTGAAAAGTGACTGCCCTTACGTGAAACAAAGTCTTGACTGTAGGAAGACACAGAGACTGGGATTTAACTCCATTTCTGAAGGGAAACATACAGCATAGTTCTCATCAATGGATCACACTCTGCTTTAGAGCAAGAAGCATGCTCTTGCTTTCTAGAGTCTCTAATACAGCAGGAAATCTGATTGTGCCCAGAACAAAAGAACGGTGTTTCCTACACATATGGACCATATCTAGTCCAACTCTTCTTCTGAAACTGATATGAAGCACTGACTATCTAACATCCAATGCTTGTCAGTTAAGATAAGAAACGTGTGAGTTACGTGAACGATGTAGTTCGTTTGAGCAGAAAAGTGACTGCCCTTACCTGAATTGAAGTCTTGCTTGTAGGAAGACTCAGAGCATGGGATTTAACTCCATTTCTGAAGTAAAACACACAGCAGTGTAATCATCCATTGATCACACTCTGCTTTAGAACAAGAAGCACGCTCTTGCTTTCTAAAGTCTCTAAGACAGCAGGAAACGTGAGTGTGCTGAGAAGAAAAGAACGGTGTTTCCTACACATACAGACCATATGTAGTCCAAATCTGCTTCTGAAACTGATACAAAGCACTGGTCCTCTAACATCCAATGCTTGTCTCTTAAGATGAGAAACGTGTGAGCTCAGTGAACGATGTAGTTCCTTTCAGCTGAAAAGGGACTGCCCTTACCTGAAACGAAGTCTTGCTTGTAGGAAGACTCAGAGCCTGGGATTTAACTCCTTTTCTGAAGTGAAACACACAGCATAGTTCTCATCCATGGATCACACTCTGCTTTAGAGCGAGAAGCACACTCTTGCTTTCTAGAGTCTCTAATACAGCAGGAAATCTGAGTGTGCCCAGAACAAAAGAACGGTGTTTCCTACACTTAAGGACTATATGTAATCCAAATCTTCTTCTGAAACTGATAGAATGCACTGGTCCTCTAACATCCAATGCTTGTCAGTAAAGATGAGAAACGTGTGAGCTTCGTGAACGATGTAGTTCCTTTGAGCAGAAAAGTGACTGCCCTTACCTTAAACAAAGTCTTGCTTGTAGGGAGACTAGGAGCATGGGATTTAACTGCATTTCTGAAGTGAAACACACAGCATTGTCTCATCCATTGATCACACTCTGCTTTAGAACAAGAAGCACATTCTTGCTTTCTATTGACTCTAAGACAGCAAGAAACGTGAGTGTGCTGAGAACAAAAGAACGGTGTTTCCTACACATACGGACCATATCTAGTCCAACTCTGCTTCTGAAACTGATACAAAGCACTGGTCCTCTAACATCCAATGCTTGTCTGTTAAGATGAGAAACGTGTGAGCTCCGTGAACGATGTAGTTCGTTTGAGCTGAAACGTGACTGCCCTTACCTGAAACGAAGTCTTGCTTGTAGGAAGACACAGAGCCTGGGATTTAACTCCTTTTCTGAAGGGAAACACACAGCATAGTTCTCATCCATGGATCACACTCTGCTTTAGAGCGAGAAGCACACTCTTGCTTTCTAGAGTCTCTAATACAGCATTAAATCTGAGTGTCCCCAGAACAAAAGAACGGTGTTTCCTACACATATGGACCATATGTAGTCCAAATCTGCTTCTGAAACTGATACAAAGCACTGACCATCTAACATCCAATGCTTGTCAGTTAAGATGAGAAACGTGTGAGTTACGTGAACAATGTAGTTCGTTTGAGCAGAAAAGTGACTGCCCTTACCTGAAATGAAGTCTTGCTTGTAGGAAGACTCAGAGCATGGGATTTAACTCCATTTCTGAAGTAAAACACACAGCAGTGTAATCATCCATTGATCACACTCTGCTTTAGAACAAGAAGCACGCTCTTGCTTTCTAAAGTCTCTAAGACAGCAGGAAACGTGAGTGTGCTGAGAAGAAAAGAACGGTGTTTCCTACACATACGGACCATATCTAGTCCAACTCTGCTTCTGAAATTGATACAAAGCACTGGTCCTCTAACATCCAATGCTTGTCTGTTAAGATGAGAAACGTGTGAGCTTAGTGAATGATGTAGTTCCTTTGAACTGAAAAGTGACTGCCCTTACCTGAAACGAAGTCTTGCTTGTAGTAAGACACAGAGCCTGGGATTTAAGTCCATTTCTGAAGGGAAACACACAGCATAGTTCTCATCTATGGATCACACTCTGCTTTAGAGCGAGAAGCACACTCTTGCTTTCTAGAGTCTCTAATACAGCAGGAAATCTTAGTGTGCTGAGAACAAAAGAACGGTGTTTCCTACACTTACGGACATTATATAGTCCAACTCTGCATCTGAAACTGATACAAAGCACTGGTCCTCTAAAATCCAATGCAGGTCTGTTAAGATGAGAAACGTGTGAGCTTCGTGAACGATGTAGTTCGTTTGAGCTGAAAAGTGACTGCCCTTACCTGAAACAAAGTCTTGACTGTAGGAAGACACAGAGACTGGGATTTAACTCCATTTCTGAAGGGAAACATACAGCATAGTTGTCATCAATGGATCACACTCTGCTTTAGAGCAAGAAGCATGCTCTTGCTTTCTAGAGTCTCTAATACAGCAGGAAATCTGATTGTGCCCAGAACAAAAGAACGGTGTTTCCTACACATATGGACCATATCTAGTCCAACTCTTCTTCTGAAACTGATATGAAGCACTGGTCCTCTAACATCCAATGCTTGTCAATTAAGATGAGAAACGTGTGAGCTTCGTGAATGATGTAGTTCATTTCAGCAGAAAAGTGACTGCCCTTACCTGAAACGAAGTCTTGCTTGTAGTAAGACACAGAGCCTGGGATTTAAGTCCACTCCTGAAGGGAAACACACAGCATAGTTCTCATCCATGGATCACACTCTGCTTTAGAGCGAGAAGCACACTCTTGCTTTGTAGAGTCTCTAATACAACAGGAAATCTGAGTGTGCCCGGAACAAAAGAACGGTGTTTCCTACACTTAAGGACTATATGTAATCCAAATCTTCTTCTGAAACTGATAGAATGCACTGGTCCTCTAAGATCCAATGCTTGTCAGTAAAGATGAGAAACGTGTGAGCTTCGTGAACGATGTAGTTCCTTTGAGCAGAAAAGTGACTGCCCTTACCTTAAACAAAGTCTTGCTTGTAGGGAGACTCAGAGCATGGGATTTAACTGCATTTCTGAAGTGAAACACACAGCATTGTCTCATCCATTGATCAAACTCTGCTTTAGAACAAGAAGCACATTCTTGCTTTCTATTGACTCTAAGACAGCAGGAAACGTGAGTGTGCTGAGAAGAAAAGAACGGTGTTTCCTACACATACGGACCATATCTAGTCCAACTCTGCTTCTGAAACTGATACAAAGCACTGGTCCTCTAACATCCAATGCTTGTCTGTTAAGATGAGAAACGTGTGAGCTCCGTGAACGATGTAGTTCGTTTGAGCTGAAACGTGACTGCCCTTACCTGAAACGAAGTCTTGCTTGTAGGAAGACACAGAGCCTGGGATTTAACTCCTTTTCTGAAGGGAAACACACAGCATAGTTCTCATCCATGGATCACACTCTGCTTTAGAGCGAGAAGCACACTCTGGCTTTCTAGAATCTCTAATACAGCAGGAAATCTGAGTGTGCCCAGAACAAAAGAACGGTGTTTCCTACACATATGGACCATATGTAGTCCAAATCTGCTTCTGAAACTGATACAAAGCACTGACCATCTAACATCCAATGCTTGTCAGTTAAGATGAGAAACGTGTGAGCTTTGTGAAAGATGTAGTTCGTTTGAGCAGAAAAGTGACTGCCCATACCTGAATTGAAGTCTTGCTTGTAGGAAGACTCAGAGCCTGGGATTTAACTCCATTTCTGAAATAAAACACACAGCAGTGTAATCATCCATTGATCACACTCTGCTTTAGAACAAGAAGCACGCTCTTGCTTTCTAGAGTCTCCAAGACAGCAGGAAACGTGAGTGTGCTGAGAACAAAAGAACGGTGTTTCCTACACTTACGGACATTATATAGTCCAACTCTGCATCTGAAACTGATACAAAGCACTGGTCCTCTAAAATCCAATGCTTGTCTGTTAAGATGAGAAACGTGTGAGCTTCGTGAACGATGTAGTTCGTTTGAGCTGAAAAGTGACTGCCCTTACCTGAAACAAAGTCTTGACTGTAGGAAGACACAGAGACTGGGATTTAACTCCATTTCTGAAGGGAAACATACAGCATAGTTCTCATCCATGGATCACACTCTGCTTTAGAGCGAGAAGCACACTCTTGCTTTCTAGAGTCTCTAATACAGCAGGAAATCTGAGTGTGCCCAGAACAAAAGAACGGTGTTTCCTACACATATGGACCATATGTAGTCCAAATCTGCTTCTGAAACTGATACAAAGCACTGACCATATAACATCCAATGCTTGTCAGTTAAGATGAGAAACGTGTGAGTTACGTGAACAATGTAGTTCGTTTGAGCAGAAAAGTGACTGCCCTTACCTGAATTGAAGTCTTGCTTGTAGGAAGACTCAGAGCATGGGATTTAACTCCATTTCTGAAGTAAAACACACAGCAGTGTAATAATCCATTGATCACACTCTGCTTTAGAACAAGAAGCACGCTCTTGCTTTCTAAAGTCTCTAAGACAGCAGGAAACGTGAGTGTGCTGAGAAGAAAAGAACGGTGTTTCCTACACATATGGACCATATCTAGTCCAACTCTGCTTCTGAAACTGATACAAAGCACTGGTCCTCTAACATCCAATGCTTGTCTCTTAAGATGAGAAACGTGTGAGCTTAGTGAATGATGTAGTTCCTTTGAACTGAAAAGTGACTGCCCTTACCTGAAATGAAGTCTTGCTTGTAGTAAGACACGGAGCCTGGGATTTAAGTACATTTCTGAAGGGAAACACACAGCATAGTTCTCATCCATGGATCACACTCTGCTTTAGAGCGAGAAGCACACTCTTGCTTTCTAGAGTCTCTAATACAGCAGGAAATCTGAGTGTGCCCAGAACAAAAGAACGGTGTTTCCTACACTTATGGACCATATGTAGTCCAAATCTGCTTCTGAAACTGATACAAAGCACAGACCATCTAACATCCAATGCTTGTCAGTTAAGATGAGAAACGTGTGAGCTTTGTGAAAGATGTAGTTCGTTTGAGCATAAAAGTGACTGCCCTTACCTGAATTGAAGTCTTGCTTGTAGGAAGACTCATAGCCTGGGATTTAACTCCATTTCTGAAGTAAAACACACAGCAGTGTAATCATCCATTGATCACACTCTGCTTTAGAACAAGAAGCACGCTCTTGCTTTCTAGAGTCTCTAAGACAGCAGGAAACGTGAGTGTGCTGAGAACAAAAGAACGGTGTTTCCTACACTTACGGACATTATATAGTCCAACTCTGCATCTGAAACTGATACAAAGCACTGGTCCTCTAAAATCCAATGCTTGTCTGTTAAGATGAAAAACGTGTGAGCTTCGCGAACGATGTAGTTCGTTTGAGCTGAAAAGTGACTGCCCTTACCTGAAACAAAGTCTTGACTGTAGGAAGACACAGAGTCTGGGATTTAACTCCATTTCTGAAGGGAAACATACAGCATAGTTGTCATCAATGGATCACACTCTGCTTTAGAGCAAGAAGCATGCTCTTGCTTTCTAGAGTCTCTAATACAGCAGGAAATCTGATTGTGCCCAGAACAAAAGAACGGTGTTTCCTACACATATGGACCATATCTAGTCCAACTCTTCTTCTGAAACTGATATGAAGCACTGGTCCTCTAACATCCAATGCTTGTCAATTAAGATGAGAAACGTGTGAGCTTCGTGAATGATGTAGTTCATTTGAGCAGAAAAGTGACTGCCCTTACCTGAAACGAATTCTTGCTTGTAGTAAGACACAGAGCCTGGGATTTAAGTCCATTTCTGAAGGGAAACACACAGCATAGTTCTCATCCATGGATCACACTCTGCTTTAGAGCGAGAAGCACACTCTTGCTTTGTAGAGTCTCTAATACAGCAGGAAATCTGAGTGTGCCCGGAACAAAAGAACGGTGTTTCCTACGCATATGGACCATATGTAGTCCAAATCTGCTTCTGAAACTGATACAAAGCACTGACTATCTAACATCCAATGCTTGTCAGTTAAGATAAGAAACGTGTGAGTTACGTGAACGATGTAGTTCGTTTGAGCAGAAAAGTGACTGCCCTTACCTTAAACAAAGTCTTGCTTGTAGGGAGACTCAGAGCATGGGATATAACTGCATTTCTGAAGTGAAACACACAGCATTGTCTCATCCATTGATCACACTCTGCTTTAGAACAAGAAGCACATTCTTGCTTTCTATTGACTCTAAGACAGCAGGAAACGTGAGTGTGCTGAGAACAAAAGAACGGTGTTTCCTACACATACGGACCATATCTAGTCCAACTCTGCTTCTGAAACTGATACAAAGCACTGGTCCTCTAACATCCAATGCTTGTCTGTTAAGATGAGAAACGTGTGAGCTCCGTGAACGATGTAGTTCGTTTGAGCTGAAACGTGACTGCCCTTACCTGAAACGAAGTCTTGCTTGTAGGAAGACACAGAGCCTGGGATTTAACTCCTTTTCTGAAGGGAAACACACAGCATAGTTCTCATCCATGGATCACACTCTGCTTTAGAGCGAGAAGCACACTCTTGCTTTCTAGAGTCTCTAATACAGCAGGAAATCTGAGTGTGCCCAGAACAAAAGAACGGTGTTTCCTACACATATGGACCATATGTAGTCCAAATCTGCTTCTGAAACTGATACAAAGCACTGACCATCTAACATCCAATGCTTGTCAGTTAAGATGAGAAACGTGTGAGTTACGTGAACAATGTAGTTCGTTTGAGCAGAAAAGTGACTGCCCTTACCTGAATTGAAGTCTTGCTTGTAGGAAGACTCAGAGCATGGGATTTAACTCCATTTCTGAAGTAAAACACACAGCAGTGTAATCATCCATTGATCACACTCTGCTTTAGAACAAGAAGCACGCTCTTGCTTTCTAAAGTCTCTAAGACAGCAGGAAACGTGAGTGTGCTGAGAAGAAAAGAACGGTGTTTCCTACACATACGGACCATATCTAGTCCAACTCTGCTTCTGAAACTGATACAAAGCACTGGTCCTCTAACATCCAATGCTTGTCTCTTAAGATGAGAAACGTGTGAGCTTACTGAATGATGTAGTTCCTTTGAACTGAAAAGTGACTGCCCTTACCTGAAACGAAGTCTTGCTTGTAGTAAGACACGGAGCCTGGGATTTAAGTACATTTCTGAAGGGAAACACACAGCATAGTTCTCATCCATGGATCACACTCTGCTTTAGAGCGAGAAGCACACTCTTGCTTTCTAGAGTCTCTAATACAGCAGGAAATCTGAGTGTGCCCAGAACAAAAGAACGGTGTTTCCTACACTTATGGACCATATGTAGTCCAAATCTGCTTCTGAAACTGATACAAAGCACAGACCATCTAACATCCAATGCTTGTCAGTTAAGATGAGATACGTGTGAGCTTTGTGAAAGATGTAGTTCGTTTGAGCATAAAAGTGACTGCCCTTACCTGAATTGAAGTCTTGCTTGTAGGAAGACTCATAGCCTGGGATTTAACTCCATTTCTGAAGTAAAACACACAGCAGTGTAATCATCCATTGATCACACTCTGCTTTAGAACAAGAAGCACGCTCTTGCTTTCTAGAGTCTCTAAGACACCAGGAAACGTGAGTGTGCTGAGAACAAAAGAACGGTGTTTCCTACACTTACGGACATTATATAGTCCAACTCTGCATCTGAAACTGATACAAAGCACTGGTCCTCTAAAATCCAATGCTTGTCTGTTAATATGAGAAACGTGTGAGCTTCGCGAACGATGTAGTTCGTTTGAGCTGAAAAGTGACTGCCCTTACCTGAAACAAAGTCTTTACTGTAGGAAGACACAGAGTCTGGGATTTAACTCCATTTCTGAAGGGAAACATACAGCATAGTTCTCATCAATGGATCACACTCTGCTTTAGAGCAAGAAGCATGCTCTTGCTTTCTAGAGTCTCTAATACAGCAGGAAATCTGATTGTGCCCAGAACAAAAGAACGGTGTTTCCTACACATATGGACCATATCAAGTCCAACTCTTCGTCTGAAACTGATATGAAGCACTGGTCCTCTAACATCCAATGCTTGTCAATTAAGATGAGAAACGTGTGAGCTTCGTGAATGATGTAGTTCATTTGAGCAGAAAAGTGACTGCCCTTACCTGAAACGAAGTCTTGCTTGTAGTAAGACACAGAGCCTGGGATTTAAGTCCATTTCTGAAGGGAAACACACAGCATAGTTCTCATCCATGGATCACACTCTGCTTTAGAGCGAGAAGCACACTCTTGCTTTGTAGAGTCTCTAATACAGCAGGAAATCTGAGTGTGCCCGGAACAAAAGAACGGTGTTTCCTACGCATATGGACCATATGTAGTCCAAATCTGCTTCTGAAACTGATACAAAGCACTGACTATCTAACATCCAATGCTTGTCAGTTAAGATAATAAACGTGTGAGTTACGTGAACGATGTAGTTCGTTTGAGCAGAAAAGTGACTGCCCTTACCTTAAACAAAGTCTTGCTTGTAGGGAGACTCAGAGCATGGGATTTAACTGCATTTCTGAAGTGAAACACACAGCATTGTCTCATCCATTGATCACACTCTGCTTTAGAACAAGAAGCACATTCTTGCTTTCTATTGACTCTAAGACAGCAGGAAACGTGAGTGTGCTGAGAACAAAAGAACGGTGTTTCCTACACATACGGACCATATCTAGTCCAACTCTGCTTCTGAAACTGATACAAAGCACTGGTCCTCTAACATCCAATGCTTGTCTGTTAAGATGAGAAACGTGTGAGCTCCGTGAACGATGTAGTTCGTTTGAGCTGAAACGTGACTGCCCTTACCTGAAACGAAGTCTTGCTTGTAGGAAGACACAGAGCCTGGGATTTAACTCCTTTTCTGAAGGGAAACACACAGCATAGTTCTCATCCATGGATCACACTCTGCTTTAGAGCGAGAAGCACACTCTTGCTTTCTAGAGTCTCTAATACAGCAGGAAATCTGAGTGTGCCCAGAACAAAAGAACGGTGTTTCCTACACATATGGACCATATGTAGTCCAAATCTGCTTCTGAAACTGATACAAAGCACTGACCATCTAACATCCAATGCTTGTCAGTTAAGATGAGAAACGTGTGAGTTACGTGAACAATGTAGTTCGTTTGAGCAGAAAAGTGACTGCCCTTACCTGAATTGAAGTCTTGCTTGTAGGAAGACTCAGAGCATGGGATTTAACTCCATTTCTGAAGTAACACACACAGCAGTGTAATCATCCATTGATCACACTCTGCTTTAGAACAAGAAGCACGCTCTTGCTTTCTAAAGTCTCTAAGACAGCAGGAAACATGAGTGTGCTGAGAAGAAAAGAACGGTGTTTCCTACACATACGGACCATATCTAGTCCAACTCTGCTTCTGAAATTGATACAAAGCACTGGTCCTCTAACATCCAATGCTTGTATCTTAAGATGAGAAACGTGTGAGCTTAGTGAATGATGTAGTTCCTTTGAACAGAAAAGTGACTGCCCTTACCTGAAACGAAGTCTTGCTTGTAGTAAGACACGGAGCCTGGGATTTAAGTACATTTCTGAAGGGAAACACACAGCATAGTTCTCATCCATGGATCACACTCTGCTTTAGAGCGAGAAGCACACTCTTGCTTTCTAGAGTCTCTAATACAGCAGGAAATCTGAGTGTGCCCAGAACAAAAGAACGGTGTTTCCTACACTTATGGACCATATGTAGTCCAAATCTGCTTCTGAAACTGATACAAAGCACAGACCATCTAACATCCAATGCTTGTCAGTTAAGATGAGAAACGTGTGAGCTTTGTGAAAGATGTAGTTCGTTTGAGCAGAAAAGTGACTGCCCATACCTGAATTGAAGTCTTGCTTGTAGGAAGACTCATAGCCTGGGATTTAACTCCATTTCTGAAGTAAAACACACAGCAGTGTAATCATCCATTGATCACACTCTGCTTTAGAACAAGAAGCACGCTCTTGCTTTCTAGAGTCTCTAAGACAGCAGGAAACGTGAGTGTGCTGAGAACAAAAGAACGGTGTTTCCTACACATATGGACCATATCTAGTCCAACTCTTCTTCTGAAACTGATATGAAGCCCTGGTCCCCTAACATCCAATGCTTGTCAATTAAGATGAGAAACGTGTGAGCTTCGTGAATGATGTAGTTCATTTGAGCAGAAAAGTGACTGCCCTTACCTGAAACGAAGTCTTGCTTGTAGTAAGACAAAGAGCCTGGGATTTAAGTCCATTACTGAAGGGAAACACACAGCATAGTTCTCATCCATGGATCACACTCTGCTTTAGAGCGAGAAGCACACTCTTGCTTTCTAGAGTCTCTAATACAGCAGGAAGTCTGAGTGTGCCCGGAACAAAAGAACGGTGTTTCCTACGCATATGGACCATATGTAGTCCAAATCTGCTTCTGAAACTGATACAAAGCACTGACTATCTAACATCCAATGCTTGTCAGTTAAGATAAGAAACGTGTGAGTTACGTGAACGATGTAGTTCGTTTGAGCAGAAAAGTGACTGCCCTTACCTGAATTGAAATCTTGCTTGTAGGAAGACTCAGAGCATGGGATTTAACTCCATTTCTGAAGTAAAACACACAGCAGTGTAATCATCCATTGATCACACTCTGCTTTAGAACAAGAAGCACGCTCTTGCTTTCTAAAATCTCTAAGACAGCAGGAAACGTGAGTGTGCTGAGAAGAAAAGAACGGTGTTTCCTACACATACGGACCATATCTAGTCCAACTCTGCTTCTGAAACTGATACAAAGCACTGGTCCTCTAACATCCAATGCTTGTCAGTTAAGATGAGAAACGTGAGAGCTTAGTGAATGATGTAGTTCCTTTGAACTGAAAAGTGACTGCCCTTACCTGAAACGAAGTCTTGCTTGTAGTAAGACACAGAGCCTGGGATTTAAGACCATTTCTGAAGGGAAATACACAGCATAGTTCTCATCCATGGATCACACTCTGCTTTAGAGCGAGAAGCACCCTCTTGCTTACTAGAGTCTCTAATACAGCAGGAAATCTGAGTGTGCCCAGAACAAAAGAACAGTGTTTCCTACACATACTGACTATATGTAGTCCAAATCTTCTTCTGAAACTGATACAATGCACTGGTCCTCTAACATCCAATGCTTGTCTGTTAAGATGAGAAACGTGTGAACTTCGAGAACGATGTAGTTCGTTTGAGCAGAAAAGTGACTGCCCTTACCTGAATTGAAATCTTGCTTGTAGGAAGACTCAGAGCCTGGGATTTAAGTCCATTTCTGAAGGGAAACACACAGCATAGTTCTCATCCATGGATCACACTCTGCTTTAGAGCGAGAAGCACACTCTTGCTTTCTAGAGTCTCTAATACAGCAGGAAATCTGAGTGTGCCCAGGACAAGAGAACGGTGTTTCCTACACATACAGACCATATCTAGTCCAACTCTGCTTCTGAAAGTGATACAAAGCACTGGTCCTCTAACATCCAATGCTTGTCAGTTAAGATGAGAAATGTGTGAGCTTAGTGAATGATGTAGTTCCTTTGAACTGAAAAGTGACTGCCCTTACCTGAAACGAAGTCTTGCTTGTAGTAAGACACAGAGCCTGGGATTTAAGTCCATTTCTGAAGGGAAACACACAGCATAGTTCTCATCCATGGATCACACTCTGCTTTAGAGCGAGAAGCACACTCTTGCTTACTAGAGTCTCTAATACAGCAGGAAATCTGAGTGTGCCAAGAACAAAAGAACGGTGTTTCCTACACATATGGACCATATGTAGTGCAAACCTGCTTCTGAATCTGATACAAAGCACTGACCACCTAACATCCAATGCTTGTCAGTTAAGATGAGAAACGTGTGAGCTTCGAGAATGATGTAGTTCGTTTGTGCTGAAAAGTGACTGCCCTTACCTGTATTGAAGTCTTGCTTGTATGAAGACTCAGAGCATGGGATTTAACTGCATTTCAGAAGTAAAACACACAGCAGTATAATCATCCATTGATCACACTCTGCTTTAGAACAAGAAGCATGCTCTTGCTTTCTAGATTCTCTAAGACAGCAGGAAACGTGAGTGTGCTGAGAACAAAAGAACGGTGTTTCCTACAATTACGGACATTATATAGTCCAACTCTGCATCTGAAACTGATACAAAGCAGTGGTCCTCTAAAATCCAATGCTTGTCTGTTAAGATGAGAAACGTGTGAGCTTTGTGAACGGTGTAGTTCGTTTGAGCAGAAAAGTAACTTCCCTTACCTGAATTGAAGTCTTGCTTGTAGGAAGACTCAGAGCCTGAGATTTAACTCCATTTCTGAAGTTAAACACACAGCATAGTTCTCATCCATGGATCACACTCTGCTCTAGAGCGAGAAGCACGCTCTTGCTTTCTAGAGTCTCTAAGACAGCAGGAAATCTGAGTGTGCCCAGAACAAAAGAACGGTGTTTCGTACACATAAGGACTATGTGTAATCCAAATCTTCTTCTGAAACTGATACAATGCACTGGTCCTCTAATATCCAATGCTTGTCAGTTAAGATGAGAAACGTGTGAGCTTTGTGAAAGATGTAGTTGGTTTGAGCTGAAAAGTGACTGCCCTTACCTGAAACGAAGTCTTGCTTGTAGGAAGACTCAGAGCCTGGGATTTAACTCCATTTCTGAAGTGAAACACACAGCAGTGTTCTCATCCATTGATCACACTCTGCGTTTGAACATGAAGCATGCTCTTCTCTCTAGAGTCTCTAAGACAGCAGGAAACGTGAGTTTGCTGAGAACAAAAGAACGGTGTTTCATAAACATACGGACCATATCTAGTCGAACTCTGCTTCTGAGAGTGATACAAAGCACTGGTCCTCTAACATCCAATGCTTGTCAGTTAAGATGAGAAACGTTTGAGCTTCGTGAATGATGTAGTTCGTTTGAGCAGAAAAGTGACTGCCCTTACCTGAAACGAAGTCTTGCTTGTAGGAAGACTCAGAGCCTGGCATTTAAGTCCATTTCTGAAGGGAAACACACAGCATAGTTCTCATCCTTGGATCACACTCTGCTTTAGAGCGAGAAGCACACTCTTGCTTTCTAGAGTCTCTAATACAGCAGGAAATCTGAGTGTGCCCAGGACAAGAGAAGGGTGTTTCCTACACATACGGACTATATGTAGTCCAAAACTTCTTCTGAAACTGATACAATGCACTGGTGTTCTAACATCCAATGGTTGTCAGTTAAGATGAGAAACGTGTGAGC
The DNA here is from genome assembly GCA_949786385.1 of Onychomys leucogaster. NCBI lineage: Eukaryota > Metazoa > Chordata > Mammalia > Rodentia > Cricetidae > Onychomys > Onychomys leucogaster. Next base: position 245,825 of record CATKUP010000076.1, read on the forward strand.
TTCTTGAAAGATGTAGTTCGTTTGAGCAGAAAAGTGACTGCCCTTACCTGAAACGAAGTCTTGCTTGTAGGAAGACACAGAGCCTGGGGTTTAACTCCTTTTCTGAAGGAAAACACACAGCATAGTTCTCATCCATGGATCACACTCTGCTTTAGAGCGAGAAGCACACTCTTGCTTTCTAGAGTCTCTAATACCGCAGGAAATCTGAGTGTGCCCAGAACAAAAGAAGGGTGTTTCCTACACATATGGACCATATGTAGTCCAAATCTGCTTCTGAAACTGATACAAAGCACTGACCATCTTACATCCAATGCTTGTCAGTTAAGATGAGAAACGTGTGAGCTTCGTGAACGGTGTAGTTCGTTTGAGCAGAAAAGTAACTGCCCTTACCTGAATTGAAGTCTTGCTTGTAGGAAGACTCAGATCCTGGGATTTAACTCCATTTCTGAAGTAAAACACACAGCAGTGTAATCATGCATTGATCAAACTCTGCTTTAGAACAAGAAGCACGCTCTTGCTTTCTAGATTCTCTAAGACAGCAGGAAACGTGAGTGTGCTGAGAACAAAAGAACGGTGTTTCCTTCACTTACGGACATTATATAGTCCAACTCTGCATCTGAAACTGATACAAAGCACTGGTCCTCTAAAATCCAATGCTTGTCTGTTAAGATGAGAAACGTGTGAGGTCCGTGAACGATGTCGTTCGTTTGAGCTGAAAAGTGACTGCCCTTACCTGAAACGAAGTCTTGCTTGTAGGAAGACACAGAGCCTGGGATTTAACTCCTTTTCTGAAGGGAAACACACAGCATAGTTCTCCTCCATGGATCACACTCTGCTTTAGAGCGAGAAGCACGCTCTTGCTTTCTACAGTCTCTAAGACAGCAGGAAAGGTGAGTGTGCTGAGAACAAAAGAACGGTGTTTCCTACATATACGGACCATATCTATTCCAACTCTGCTTCTGAAAGTGATACAAAGCACTGGTCCTCTAACATACAATGCTTGTCAGTTAAGATGTGAAACGTGTGAGCTTAGTGAATGATGTAGTTCCTTTGAACTGAAAAGTGACTGCCCTTACCTGAAACGAAGTCTTGCTTGTAGGAAGACACAGAGCCTGGGATTTAAGTCCATTTCTGAAGGGAAACACACAGCATAGTTCTCATCCATGGATCACACTCTGCTTTAGAGCGAGAAGCACGCTCTTGCTTTCTAGATTCTCTAATACAGCAGGAAATCTGAGTGTGCTGAGAACAAAAGAACGGTGTTTCCTTCCCTGACGGACATTATATAGTCCAACTCTGCATCTGAAACTGATACAAAGCACTGGTCCTCTAAAATCCAATGCTTGTCAGTTAAGATGAGAAACGTGTGAGCTCCGTGAACGATGTAGTTCGTTTGAGCTGAAAAGTGACTGCCCTTACCTGAAACGAAGTCTTGCTTGTAGGAAGACTCAGAGCCTGGGATTTAACTCCATTTCTGAAGTGAAACACACAGCAGTGTTCTCATCCATTGATCACACTCTGCGTTTGAACAAGAAGCATGCTCTTCTTTCTAGAGTCTCTAAGAGAGCAGGAAACCTGATATTGCTGAGAACAAATGAACGGTGTTTCATACACATACGGACCATATCTAGTCGAACTCTGATTCTGAAACTGATACAAAGCACTGGTCTTCTAACATCCAATGCTTGTCTGTTAAGATGAGAAACGTGTGAGCTCCGTGAACGATGTAGTTCGTTTGAGATGAAAAGTGACTGCCCTTACCTGAAACGAAGTCTTGCTTGTAGGAAGACTCAGAGCCTGGGATTTAACTCCATTTCTGAAGGCAAACACACAGCATAGTTCTCATCCATGGATCACACTCTGCTTTAGAAAGAAGCACGCTCTTGCTTTCTAGAGTCTCTAAGACAGCAGGAAACGTGAGTGTGCTGAGAACAAAAGAACGGAGTTTCCTACACATACGGACCATATCTAGTCGAACTCTTCTTCTGAAACTGATACAAAGCACTTGTCCTCTAACATCCAATGCTTGTCAGTAAAGATGAGAAACGTGTGAGCTCAGTGAACGATGTAGTTCGTTTGAGCAGAAAAGTGACTGCCCTTACCTGAATTGAAGTCTTGCTTGTAGGAAGACTCAGAGCCTGGGATTTAACTCCATTTCTGAAGTAAAACACACGGCAGTGTAATCATCCATTGATCACACTCTGCTTTAGAACAAGAAGCACGCTCTTGCTTTCTAGAGTCTCTAAGACAGCAGGAAACGTGAGTATGCTGAGAAAAAAAGAAAGGTGTTTCCTACACATACGGACCATATCTAGTCCAACTCTACTTCTGAAACTGATACAATGCACTGGTCCTCTAACATCCAATGGTTGTCAGTTAAGATGAGAAACGTGTGAGCTTCGTGAAGGATGTAGTTCGTTTGAGCTGAAAAGTGACTGCCCTTACCTGAAACGAAGTCTTGATTGTAGGAAGACTCAGATCATGGGATTTAACTCCATTTCTGAAGTGAAACACACAGCAGTGTTCTCATCCATTGATCACACTCTGCTTTAGAAGAAGAAGCACGATCGTGAATCTAGAGTATCTAAGACAGCAGGAAACGTGAGTTTGCTGAGAACAAAAGAACGGTGTTTCCTGCACATACGGACCATATCTAGTCCAACTCTGCTTCTGAAAGTGATACAAAGCACTGGTCCTCTAACATCCAATGCTTGTCTGTTAAGATGAGAAACGTGTGAGCTCCGTGAAAGATGTACTTCGTTTGAGCTGAAAAGTGACTGCCCTTACCTGAAACGAAGTCTTGCTTGTAGGAAGACACAGAGCCTGGGATTTAACGCCTTTTCAGAAGGGAAACACACAGCATAGTTCTCATCCATGGTTGAAACTCTGCTTTAGAGTGAGAATTACGCTCTTGCTTTCTACAGTCTCTAAGACAGCAGGAAACGTGAGTGTGCCCAGAACAAAAGAAGGGTGTTTCCCACACATATGGACCATATTTAGTCCAAATCTGCTTCTGAAACTGATACAAAGCACTGACCATCTTACATCCAATGCTTGTCAGTTAAGATGAGAAACGTGTGAGCTTCGTGAACGGTGTAGTTCGTTTGAGCAGAAAAGTAACTGCCCTTACCTGAATTGAAGTCTTGCTTGTAGGAAGACTCAGAGCCTGGGATTTAACTCCATTTCTGAAGTAAAACACACAGCAGTGTAATCATCCATTGATCAAACTCGGCTTTAAAACAAGAAGCACGCTCTTGCTTTCTGGATTCTCTAAGACAGCAGGAAACGTGAGTGTGCTGAGAAAAAAAGAACGGTGTTTCCTTCCCTTACGGACATTATATAGTCCAACTCTGCATCTGAAACTGATACAAAGCACTGGTCCTCTAAAATCCAATGCTTGTCTGTTAAGATGAAAAACGTGTGAGCTCCGTGAACGATGTAGTTCGTTTGAGCTGAAAAGTGACTGCCCTTACCTGAAACGAAGTCTTGCTTATAGGAAGACTCAGAGCCTGGGATTTAACTCCATTTCTGAAGTGAAACACACAGCAGTGTTCTCATCCATTGATCACACTCTGCGTTTGAGCAAGAAGCATGCTCTTCTTTCTAGAGTCTCTAAGACAGCAGGAAACGTGATATTGCTGAGAACAAATGAACGGTGTTTCATACACATACGGACCTTATCTAGTCGAACTCTGATTCTGAAACTGATACAAAGCACTGGTCTTCTAACATCCAATGCTTGTCTGTTAAGATGAGAAACGTGTGAGCTCCGTGAACGATGTAGTTCGTTTGAGCTGAAAAGTGACTGCCCTTACCTGAAACGAAGTCTTGCATGTAGGAAGACACAGAGCCTGGGATTTAAGTCCATTTCTGAAGGGAAACACACAGCATAGTTCTCATCCATGGATCACACTCTGCTTTAGAGCGAGAAGGACGCTCTTGCTTTCTAGAGTCTCTACTACAGCAGGAAATCTGAGTGTGCCCAGAACAAAAGAAGGGTGTTTCCTACACATATGGACCATATGTAGTCCAAATCTGCTTCTGAAACTGATACAAAGCATTGATCATCTTACATCCAATGCTTGTCAGTTAAGATGAGAAACATGTGAGCTTCGTGAACGATGTAGTTCCTTTGAGCAGAAAACTGACTGCCCTTACCTGAAAAGAACTCTTGCTTGTAGGAAGACTCAGAGCCTGGGATTTAACTCCATTTCTGAAGTGAAACACACAGCAGTGTTCTCATCCATTGATCACACTCAGCCTTTGAACAAGAAGCATGCTCTTCTTTCTAGTGTCTCTAAGACAGCAGGAAACGTGATTTTGCTGAGAACAAAAGAACGGTGTTTCGTACACATACCGACCATATCTAGTCGAACTCTGCTTCTGAAACTGATACAAAGCACTGGTCCTCTAACATCCAATGCTTGTCATAAAGATGAGAAACGTGTGAGCTTCGTGAACGATGTAGTTCGTTTGAGCAGAAAAGTGATTGCCCTTACCTGAATTGAAGTCTTGCATGTAGGAAGACTCAGAGCCTGGGATTTAACTCCATTTCTGAAGTAAAACACACAGCAGTGTAATCATCCATTGATCACACTCTGCTTTAGAACAAGAAGCACGCTCTTGCTTTCTAGATTCTCTAAGACAGCAGGAAACGTGAGTGTGCTGAGAACAAAAGAACGGTGTTTCCTTCACTTACGGACATTATATAGTCCAACTCTGCATCTGAAACTGATACAAAGCACTGGTCCTCTTAAATCCAATGCTTGTCTGTTAAGATGAGAAACGTGTGAGCTCCGTGAACGACGTAGTTCATTTGAGCTGAAAAGTGACTGCCCTTACCTGAAACGAAGTCTTGCTTGTAGGAAGACTCAGAGCCTGGGATTTAACTCCATTTCTGAAGTGAAACACACAGCAGTGTTCTCATCCATTGATCACACTCTGCGTTTGAACAAGAAGCATGCTCTTCTTTCTAGAGTCTCTAAGACAGCAGGAAACATGAGTTTGCTGAGAACAAAATAACGGTGTTTCATACACATACGGACCATATCTAGTCGAACTCTGCTTCTGAGAGTGATACAAAGCAATGGTCTTCTAACATCCAATGCTTGTCAGATAAGATGAGAAACGTGTGAGCTTTGTGAACGATGTAGTTCGTTTGAGCAGAAAAGTGACTGCCCTTACTTGAAACGAAGTCTTGCTTGTAGGAAGACTCAGAGCCTGGGATTTAAGTCTATTTCTGAAGGGAAACACACAGCATAGTTCTCATCCACGGATCACACTCTGCTTTAGAGCGAGAAGCACACTCTTGCTTTCTAGAGTCTCTAATACAGCAGGAAATCTGAGTGTGCCCAGGACAAGAGAAGGGTGTTTCCTACACATACGGACTATATGTAGTCCAAAACTTCTTTAGAAACTGATACAATGCACTGGTGTTCTAACATCCAATGGTTGTCAGTTAAGATGAGAAACGTGTGAGCTTCGTGAAAGATGTAGTTCGTTTGAGCAGAAAAGTGACTGCCCTTACATGAATTGAAGTCTTGCTTGTAGGAAGACTCAGAGCCTGGGAATTAACTCCCTTTCTGAAGGAAAACACACAGCATAGTTCTCATCCATGGATCACACTCTGCTTTAGAGCGAGAAGCACGCTCTTGCTTTCTAAATTCTCTAAGACAGCAGGATTCGTGAGTGTGCTGAGAACAAAAGAACGGTGTTTCCTACACATACGGACCATATCTAGTCCAACTCTGCTTCTGAAAGTGATACAAAGCACTGGTCCTCTAACATCCAATGCTTGTCAGTTAAGATGAGAAATGTGTGAGCTTAGTGAATGATGTAGTTCCTTTGAACTGAAAAGTGACTGCCCTTACCTGAAACGAAGTCTTGCTTGTAGTAAGACACAGAGCCTGGGATTTAAGTCCATTTCTGAAGGGAAACACACAGCATAGTTCTCATCCATGGATCACACTCTGCTTTAGAGCGAGAAGCACACTCTTGCTTACTAGAGTCTCTAATACAGCAGGAAATCTGAGTGTGCCCAGAACAAAAGAACGGTGTTTCCTACACATATGGACCATATGTAGTGCAAACCTGCTTCTGAATCTGATACAAAGCACTGACCACCTAACATCCAATGCTTGTCAGTTAAGATGAGAAACATGTGAGCTGGGAGAACGATGTAGTTCGTTTGTGCTGAAAAGTGACTGCCCTTACCTGAATTGAAGTCTTGCTTGTAGGAAGACTCAGAGCCTGGGATTTAACTCCATTTCTGAAGTAAAACACACAGCAGTGTAATCATCCATTGATCACACTCTGCTTTAGAACAAGAAGCATGCTCTTGCTTTCTAGATTCTCTAAGACAGCAGGAAACGTGAGTGTGCTGAGAACAAAAGAACGGTGTTTCCTACAATTACGGACATTATATAGTCCAACTCTGCATCTGAAACTGATACAAAGCACTGGTCCTCTAAAATCCAATGCTTGTCTGTTAAGATGAGAAACGTGTGAGCTTTGTGAACGGTGTAGTTCGTTTGAGCAGAAAAGTAACTTCCCTTACCTGAATTGAAGTCTTGCTTGTAGGAAGACTCAGAGCCTGAGATTTAACTCCATTTCTGAAGTTAAACACACAGCATAGTTCTCATCCATGGATCACACTCTGCTCTAGAGCGAGAAGCACGCTCTTGCTTTCTAGAGTCTCTAAGACAGCAGGAAATCTGAGTGTGCCCAGAACAAAAGAACGGTGTTTCCTACACATAAGGACTATATGTAATCCAAATCTTCTTCTGAAACTGATACAATGCACTGGTCCTCTAATATCCAATGCTTGTCAGTTAAGATGAGAAACGTGTGAGCTTTGTGAAAGATGTAGTTGGTTTGAGCTGAAAAGTGACTGCCCTTACCTGAAACGAAGTCTTGCTTGTAGGAAGACTCAGAGCCTGGGATTTAACTCCATTTCTGAAGTGAAACACACAGCAGTGTTCTCATCCATTGATCACACTCTGCGTTTGAACATGAAGCATGCTCTTCTCTCTAGAGTCTCTAAGACAGCAGGAAACGTGAGTTTGCTGAGAACAAAAGAACGGTGTTTCATAAACATACGGACCATATCTAGTCGAACTCTGCTTCTGAGAGTGATACAAAGCACTGGTCCTCTAACATCCAATGCTTGTCAGTTAAGATGAGAAACGTTTGAGCTTCGTGAACGATGTAGTTCGTTTGAGCAGAAAAGTGACTGCCCTTACCTGTAACGAAGTCTTGCTTGTAGGAAGACTCAGAGCCTGGGATTTAAGTCCATTTCTGAAGGGAAACACACAGCATAGTTCTCATCCATGGATCACACTCTGCTTTAGAGCGAGAAGCACACTCTTGCTTTCTAGAGTCTCTAATACAGCAGGAAATCTGAGTGTGCCCAGGACAAGAGAAGGGTGTTTCCTACACATACGGACTATATGTAGTCCAAAACTTCTTCTGAAACTGATACAATGCACTGGTGTTCTAACATCCAATGGTTGTCAGTTAAGATGAGAAACGTGTGAGCTTCGTGAAAGATGTAGTTCGTTTGAGCAGAAAAGTGACTGCCCTTACCTGAAACGAAGTCTTGCTTGTAGGAAGACACAGAGCCTGGGGTTTAACTCCTTTTCGAAGGAAAACACACAGCATAGTTCTCATCCATGGATCACACTCTGCTTTAGAGCGAGAAGCACGCTCTTGCTTTCTAAAGTCTCTAAGACAGCAGGAATCGTGAGTGTGCTGAGAACAAAAGAACGGTGTTTCCTACACATACGGACCATATCTAGTCCAACTCTGCTTCTGAAAGTGATACAAAGCACTGGTCCTCTAACATCCAATGCTTGTCAGTTAAGATGAGAAATGTGTGAGCTTAGTGAATGATGTAGTTCCTTTGAGCAGAAAACTGACTGCCCTTACCTGAAAAGAATTCTTGCTTGTAGGAAGACTCAGAGCCTGGGATTTAACTCCATTTCTGAAGTGAAACACACAGCAGTGTTCTCATCCATTGATCACACTCAGCCTTTGAACAAGAAGCATGCTCTTCTTTCTAGAGTCTCTAAGACAGCAGGAAATGTGAGTTTGCTGAGAACAAAAGAACGGTGTTTCGTACACATACGGACCATATCTAGTCGAACTCTGCTTCTGAAACTGATACAAAGCACTGGTCCTCTAACATCCAATGCTTGTCATAAAGATGAGAAACGTGTGAGCTTCGTGAACGATGTAGTTCGTTTGAGCAGAAAAGTGATTGCCCTTACCTGAATTGAAGTCTTGCATGTAGGAAGACTCAGAGCCTGGGATTTAACTCCATTTCTGAAGTAAAACACACAGCAGTGTAATCATCCATTGATCACACTCAGCTTTAGAACAAGAAGCATGCTCTTGCTTTCTAGAGTCTCTAAGACAGCAGGAAACGTGAGTATGCTGAGAACAAAAGAAGGGTGTTTCCTACACATATGGACCATATGTAGTCCAAATCTGCTTCTGAAACTGATACAAAGCACTGACCATCTTACATCCAATGCTTGTCAGTTAAGATGAGAAACGTGTGAGCTTCGTGAACGGTGTAGTTCGTTTGAGCAGAAAAGTAACTGCCCTTACCTGAATTAAAGTCTTGCTTGTAGGAAGACTCAGATCCTGGGATTTAACTCCATTTCTGAAGTAAAACACACAGCAGTGTAATCATCCATTGATCAAACTCTGCTTTAGAACAAGAAGCACGCTCTTGCTTTCTAGATTCTCTAAGACAGCAGGAAACGTGAGTGTGCTGAGAACAAAAGAACGGTGTTTCCTTCACTTACGGACATTATATAGTCCAACTCTGCATCTGAAACTGATACAAAGCACTGGTCCTCTAAAATCCAATGCTTGTCTGTTAAGATGAGAAACGTGTGAGGTCCGTGAACGATGTCGTTCGTTTGAGCTGAAAAGTGACTGCCCTTACCTGAAACGAAGTCTTGCTTGTAGGAAGACACAGAGCCTGGGATTTAACTCCTTTTCTGAAGGGAAACACACAGCATAGTTCTCCTCCATGGATCACACACTGCTTTAGAGCGAGAAGCACGCTCTTGCTTTCTACAGTCTCTAAGACAGCAGGAAAGGTGAGTGTGCTGAGAACAAAAGAACGGTGTTTCCTACATATACGGACCATATCTATTCCAACTCTGCTTCTGAAAGTGATACAAAGCACTGGTCCTCTAACATACAATGCTTGTCAGTTAAGATGAGAAACGTGTGAGCTCCGTGAACGATGTAGTTCGTTTGAGCTGAAAAGTGACTGCCCTTACCTGAAACGAAGTCTTGCTTGTAGGAAGACTCAGAGCCTGGGATTTAACTCCATTTCTGAAGTGAAACACACAGCAGTGTTCTCATCCATTGATCACACTCTGCGTTTGAACAAGAAGCATGCTCTTCTTTCTAGAGTCTCTAAGACAGCAGGAAACCTGATATTGCTGAGAACAAATGAACGGTGTTTCATACACATACGGACCATATCTAGTCGAACTCTGATTCTGAAACTGATACAAAGCACTGGTCTTCTAACATCCAATGCTTGTCTGTTAAGATGAGAAACGTGTGAGCTCCGTGAACGATGTAGTTCGTTTGAGCAGAAAAGTGACTGCCCTTACCTGAATTGAAGTCTTGCTTGTAGGAAGACTCAGAGCCTGGGATTTAACTCCATTTCTGAAGTAAAACACACGGCAGTGTAATCATCCATTGATCACACTCTGCTTTAGAACAAGAAGCACGCTCTTGCTTTCTAGAGTCTCTAAGACAGCCGGAAACGTGAGTATGCTGAGAAAAAAAGAAAGGTGTTTCCTACACATACGGACCATATCTAGTCCAACTCTACTTCTGAAACTGATACAATGCACTGGTCCTCTAACATCCAATGGTTGTCAGTTAAGATGAGAAACGTGTGAGCTTCGTGAAGGATGTAGTTCGTTTGAGCTGAAAAGTGACTGCCCTTACCTGAAACGAAGTCTTGATTGTAGGAAGACTCAGATCATGGGATTTAACTCCATTTCTGAAGAGAAACACACAGCAGTGTTCTCATCCATTGATCACACTCTGCTTTAGAAGAAGAAGCACGATCGTGAATCTAGAGTATCTAAGACAGCAGGAAACGTGAGTTTGCTGAGAACAAAAGAACGGTGTTTCCTGCACATACGGACCATATCTAGTCCAACTCTGCTTCTGAAAGTGATACAAAGCACTGGTCCTCTAACATCCAATGCTTGTCTGTTAAGATGAGAAACGTGTGAGCTCCGTGAAAGATGTACTTCGTTTGAGCTGAAAAGTGACTGCCCTTACCTGAAACGAAGTCTTGCTTGTAGGAAGACACAGAGCCTGGGATTTAACGCCTTTTCAGAAGGGAAACACACAGCATAGTTCTCATCCATGGTTGAAACTCTGCTTTAGAGTGAGAATTACGCTCTTGCTTTCTACAGTCTCTAAGACAGCAGGAAACGTGAGTGTGCCCAGAACAAAAGAAGGGTGTTTCCCACACATATGGACCATATTTAGTCCAAATCTGCTTCTGAAACTGATACAAAGCACTGACCATCTTACATCCAATGCTTGTCAGTTAAGATGAGAAACGTGTGAGCTTCGTGAACGGTGTAGTTCGTTTGAGCAGAAAAGTAACTGCCCTTACCTGAATTGAAGTCTTGCTTGTAGGAAGACTCAGAGCCTGGGATTTAACTCCATTTCTGAAGTAAAACACACAGCAGTGTAATCATCCATTGATCAAACTCGGCTTTAAAACAAGAAGCACGCTCTTGCTTTCTGGATTCTCTAAGACAGCAGGAAACGTGAGTGTGCTGAGAAAAAAAGAACGGTGTTTCCTTCCCTTACGGACATTATATAGTCCAACTCTGCATCTGAAACTGATACAAAGCACTGGTCCTCTAAAATCCAATGCTTGTCTGTTAAGATGAAAAACGTGTGAGCTCCGTGAACGATGTAGTTCGTTTGAGCTGAAAAGTGACTGCCCTTACCTGAAACGAAGTCTTGCTTATAGGAAGACTCAGAGCCTGGGATTTAACTCCATTTCTGAAGTGAAACACACAGCAGTGTTCTCATCCATTGATCACACTCTGCGTTTGAACAAGAAGCATGCTCTTCTTTCTAGAGTCTCTAAGACAGCAGGAAACGTGATATTGCTGAGAACAAATGAACGGTGTTTCATACACATACGGACCATATCTAGTCGAACTCTGATTCGGAAACTGATACAAAGCACTGGTCTTCTAACATCCAATGCTTGTCTGTTAAGATGAGAAACGTGTGAGCTCCGTGAACGATGTAGTTCGTTTGAGCTGAAAAGTGACTGCCCTTACCTGAAACGAAGTCTTGCATGTAGGAAGACACAGAGCCTGGGATTTAAGTCCATTTCTGAAGGGAAACACACAGCATAGTTCTCATCCATGGAGCACACTCTGCTTTAGAGCGAGAAGGACGCTCTTGCTTTCTAGAGTCTCTACTACAGCAGGAAATCTGAGTGTGCCCAGAACAAAAGAAGGGTGTTTCCTACATATATGGACCATATGTAGTCCAAATCTGCTTCTGAAACTGATACAAAGCATTGATCATCTTACATCCAATGCTTGTCAGTTAAGATGAGAAACATGTGAGCTTCGTGAACGATGTAGTTCCTTTGAGCAGAAAACTGACTGCCCTTACCTGAAAAGAACTCTTGCTTGTAGGAAGACTCAGAGCCTGGGATTTAACTCCATTTCTGAAGTGAAACACACAGCAGTGTTCTCATCCATTGATCACACTCAGCCTTTGAACAAGAAGCATGCTCTTCTTTCTAGAGTCTCTAAGACAGCAGGAAACGTGATTTTGCTGAGAACAAAAGAACGGTGTTTCGTACACATACCGACCATATCTAGTCGAACTCTGCTTCTGAAACTGATACAAAGCACTGGTCCTCTAACATCCAATGCTTGTCATAAAGATGAGAAACGTGTGAGCTTCGTGAACGATGTAGTTCGTTTGAGCAGAAAAGTGATTGCCCTTACCTGAATTGAAGTCTTGCATGTAGGAAGACTCAGAGACTGGGATTTAACTCCATTTCTGAAGTAAAACACACAGCAGTGTAATCATCCATTGATCACACTCTGCTTTAGAACAAGAAGCACGCTCTTGCTTTCTAGATTCTCTAAGACAGCAGGAAACGTGAGTGTGCTGAGAACAAAAGAACGGTGTTTCCTTCACTTACGGACATTATATAGTCCAACTCTGCATCTGAAACTGATACAAAGCACTGGTCCTCTTAAATCCAATGCTTGTCTGTTAAGATGAGAAACGTGTGAGCTCCGTGAACGACGTAGTTCATTTGAGCTGAAAAGTGACTGCCCTTACCTGAAACGAAGTCTTGCTTGTAGGAAGACTCAGAGCCTGGGATTTAACTCCATTTCTGAAGTGAAACACACAGCAGTGTTCTCATCCATTGATCACACTCTGCGTTTGAACAAGAAGCATGCTCTTCTTTCTAGAGTCTCTAAGACAGCAGGAAACATGAGTTTGCTGAGAACAAAATAACGGTGTTTCATACACATACGGACCATATCTAGTCGAACTCTGATTCTGAAACTGATACAAAGCAATGGTCTTCTAACATCCAATGCTTGTCAGATAAGATGAGAAACGTGTGAGCTTTGTGAACGATGTAGTTCGTTTGAGCAGAAAAGTGACTGCCCTTACTTGAAACGAAGTCTTGCTTGTAGGAAGACTCAGAGCCTGGGATTTAAGTCTATTTCTGAAGGGAAACACACAGCATAGTTCTCATCCACGGATCACACTCTGCTTTAGAGCGAGAAGCACACTCTTGCTTTCTAGAGTCTCTAATACAGCAGGAAATCTGAGTGTGCCCAGGACAAGAGAAGGGTGTTTCCTACACATACGGACTATATGTAGTCCAAAACTTCTTTAGAAACTGATACAATGCACTGGTGTTCTAACATCCAATGGTTGTCAGTTAAGATGAGAAACGTGTGAGCTTCGTGAAAGATGTAGTTCGTTTGAGCAGAAAAGTGACTGCCCTTACATGAATTGAAGTCTTGCTTGTAGGAAGACTCAGAGCCTGGGAATTAACTCCCTTTCTGAAGGAAAACACACAGCATAGTTCTCATCCATGGATCACACTCTGCTTTAGAGCGAGAAGCACGCTCTTGCTTTCTAAAGTCTCTAAGACAGCAGGAATCGTGAGTGTGCTGAGAACAAAAGAACGGTGTTTCCTACACATACGGACCATATCTAGTCCAACTCTGCTTCTGAAAGTGATACAAAGCACTGGTCCTCTAACATCCAATGCTTGTCAGTTAAGATGAGAAATGTGTGAGCTTAGTGAATGATGTAGTTCCTTTGAACTGAAAAGTGACTGCCCTTACCTGAAACGAAGTCTTGCTTGTAGTAAGACACAGAGCCTGGGATTTAAGTCCATTTCTGAAGGGAAACACACAGCATAGTTCTCATCCATGGATCACACTCTGCTTTAGAGCGAGAAGCACACTCTTGCTTACTAGAGTCTCTAATACAGCAGGAAATCTGAGTGTGCCCAGAACAAAAGAACGGTGTTTCCTACACATATGGACCATATGTAGTGCAAACCTGCTTCTGAATCTGATACAAAGCACTGACCACCTAACATCCAATGCTTGTCAGTTAAGATGAGAAACATGTGAGCTGGGAGAACGATGTAGTTCGTTTGTGCTGAAAAGTGACTGCCCTTACCTGAATTGAAGTCTTGCTTGTAGGAAGACTCAGAGCCTGGGATTTAACTCCATTTCTGAAGTAAAACACACAGCAGTGTAATCATCCATTGATCACACTCTGCTTTAGAACAAGAAGCATGCTCTTGCTTTCTAGATTCTCTAAGACAGCAGGAAACGTGAGTGTGCTGAGAACAAAAGAACGGTGTTTCCTACAATTACGGACATTATATAGTCCAACTCTGCATCTGAAACTGATACAAAGCACTGGTCCTCTAAAATCCAATGCTTGTCTGTTAAGATGAGAAACGTGTGAGCTTTGTGAACGGTGTAGTTCGTTTGAGCAGAAAAGTAACTTCCCTTACCTGAATTGAAGTCTTGCTTGTAGGAAGACTCAGAGCCTGAGATTTAACTCCATTTCTGAAGTTAAACACACAGCATAGTTCTCATCCATGGATCACACTCTGCTCTAGAGCGAGAAGCACGCTCTTGCTTTCTAGAGTCTCTAAGACAGCAGGAAATCTGAGTGTGCCCAGAACAAAAGAACGGTGTTTCCTACACATAAGGACTATATGTAATCCAAATCTTCTTCTGAAACTGATACAATGCACTGGTCCTCTAATATCCAATGCTTGTCAGTTAAGATGAGAAACGTGTGAGCTTTGTGAAAGATGTAGTTGGTTTGAGCTGAAAAGTGACTGCCCTTATCTGAAACGAAGTCTTGCTTGTAGGAAGACTCAGAGCCTGGGATTTAACTCCATTTCTGAAGTGAAACACACAGCAGTGTTCTCATCCATTGATCACACTCTGCGTTTGAACATGAAGCATGCTCTTCTCTCTAGAGTCTCTAAGACAGCAGGAAACGTGAGTTTGCTGAGAACAAAAGAACGGTGTTTAATAAACATACGGACCATATCTAGTCGAACTCTGCTTCTGAGAGTGATACAAAGCACTGGTCCTCTAACATCCAATGCTTGTCAGTTAAGATGAGAAACGTTTGAGCTTCGTGAACGATGTAGTTCGTTTGAGCAGAAAAGTGACTGCCCTTACCTGTAACGAAGTCTTGCTTGTAGGAAGACTCAGAGCCTGGGATTTAAGTCCATTTCTGAAGGGAAACACACAGCATAGTTCTCATCCATGGATCACACTCTGCTTTAGAGCGAGAAGCACACTCTTGCTTTCTAGAGTCTCTAATACAGCAGGAAATCTGAGTGTGCCCAGGACAAGAGAAGGGTGTTTCCTACACATACGGACTATATGTAGTCCAAAACTTCTTCTGAAACTGATACAATGCACTGGTGTTCTAACATCCAATGGTTGTCAGTTAAGATGAGAAACGTGTGAGCTTCGTGAAAGATGTAGTTCGTTTGAGCAGAAAAGTGACTGCCCTTACCTGAAACGAAGTCTTGCTTGTAGGAAGACACAGAGCCTGGGGTTTAACTCCTTTTCTGAAGGAAAACACACAGCATAGTTCTCATCCATGGATCACACTCTGCTTTAGAGCGAGAAGCACGCTCTTGCTTTCTAAAGTCTCTAAGACAGCAGGAATCGTGAGTGTGCTGAGAACAAAAGAACGGTGTTTCCTACACATACGGACCATATCTAGTCCAACTCTGCTTCTGAAAGTGATACAAAGCACTGGTCCTCTAACATCCAATGCTTGTCAGTTAAGATGAGAAATGTGTGAGCTTAGTGAATGATGTAGTTCCTTTGAACTGAAAAGTGACTGCCCTTACCTGAAACGAAGTCTTGCTTGTAGTAAGACACAGAGCCTGGGATTTAAGTCCATTTCTGAAAGGAAACACACAGCATAGTTCTCATCCATGGATCACACTCTGCTTTAGAGCGAGAAGCACACTCTTGCTTACTAGAATCTCTAATACAGCAGGAAATCTGAGTGTGCCAAGAACAAAAGAACGGTGTTTCCTACACATATGGACCATATGTAGTGCAAACCTGCTTCTGAATCTGATACAAAGCACTGACCACCTAACATCCAATGCTTGTCAGTTAAGATGAGAAACATGTGAGCTTTGAGAACGATGTAGTTCTTTTGAGCAGAAAAGTGACTGCCCTTACCTGAATTGAAGTCTTGCCTGTAGGAAGACTCAGAGCCTGGGATTTAACTCCATTTCTGAAGTAAAACACACAGCAGTGTAATCATCCATTGATCACACTCTGCTTTAGAACAAGAAGCATGCGCTTGCTTTCTAGGTTCTCTAAGACAGCAGGAAACGTGAGTGTGCTGAGAACAAAAGAACGGTGTTTCCTACAATTACGGACATTATATAGTCCAACTCTGCATCTGAAACTGATACAAAGCACTGGTCCTCTAAAATCCAATGCTTGTCTGTTAAGATGAGAAACGTGTGAGCTTCGTGAACGATGTAGTTCCTTTGAGCTGAAAAGTGACTGCCCTTACCTGAAACGAAGTCTTGCTTGTAGGAAGACTCAGAGCCTGAGATTTAACTCCATTTCTGAAGTTAAACACACAGCATAGTTCTCATCCATGGATCACACTCTGCTCTAGAGCGAGAAGCACGCTCTTGCTTTCTAGAGTCTCTAAGACAGCAGGAAATCTGAGTGTGCCCAGAACAAAAGAACGGAGTTTCCTACACATAAGGACTATATGTAATCCAAATCTTCTTCTGAAACTGATAGAATGCACGGGTCCTCTAACATCCAATGCTTGTCAGTTAAGATGAGAAATGTGTGAGCTTAGTGAATGATGTAGTTCCTTTGAACTGAAAAGTGACTGCCCTTACCTGAAACGAAGTCTGGCTTGTAGTAAGACACAGAGCCTGGGATTTAACTCCATTTCTGAAGTAAAACACACAGCAGTGTAATCATCCATATCACACTCTGCTTTAGAACAAGAAGCATGTTCTTGCTTTCTAGATTCTCTAAGACCGCAGGAAACGTGAGTGTGCTGAGAACAAAAGAACGGTGTTTCCTACAATTACGGACATTATATAGTCCAACTCTGCATCTGAAACTGATACAAAGCACTGGTCCTCTTAAATCCAATGCTTGTCTGTTAAGATGAGAAACGTGTGAGCTCCGTGAACGACGTAGTTCATTTGAGCTGAAAAGTGACTGCCCTTACCTGAAACGAAGTCTTGCTTGTAGGAAGACTCAGAGCCTGGAATTTAACTCCATTTCTGAAGTGAAACACACAGCAGTGTTCTCATCCATTGATCACACTCTGCGTTTGAACAAGAAGCATGCTCTTCTTTCTAGAGTCTCTAAGACAGCAGGAAACATGAGTTTGCTGAGAACAAAATAACGGTGTTTCATACACATACGGACCATATCTAGTCGAACTCTGATTCTGAAACTGATACAAAGCAATGGTCTTCTAACATCCAATGCTTGTCAGATAAGATGAGAAACGTGTGAGCTTTGTGAACGATGTAGTTCGTTTGAGCAGAAAAGTGACTGCCCTTATCTGAAACGAAGTCTTGCTTGTAGGAAGACTCAGAGCCTGGGATTTAACTCCATTTCTGAAGTGAAACACACAGCAGTGTTCTCATCCATTGATCACACTCTGCGTTTGAACATGAAGCATGCTCTTCTCTCTAGAGTCTCTAAGACAGCAGGAAACGTGAGTTTGCTGAGAACAAAAGAACGGTGTTTAATAAACATACGGACCATATCTAGTCGAACTCTGCTTCTGAGAGTGATACAAAGCACTGGTCCTCTAACATCCAATGCTTGTCAGTTAAGATGAGAAACGTTTGAGCTTCGTGAACGATGTAGTTCGTTTGAGCAGAAAAGTGACTGCCCTTACCTGTAACGAAGTCTTGCTTGTAGGAAGACTCAGAGCCTGGGATTTAAGTCCATTTCTGAAGGGAAACACACAGCATAGTTCTCATCCATGGATCACACTCTGCTTTAGAGCGAGAAGCACACTCTTGCTTTCTAGAGTCTCTAATACAGCAGGAAATCTGAGTGTGCCCAGGACAAGAGAAGGGTGTTTCCTACACATACGGACTATATGTAGTCCAAAACTTCTTCTGAAACTGATACAATGCACTGGTGTTCTAACATCCAATGGTTGTCAGTTAAGATGAGAAACGTGTGAGCTTCGTGAAAGATGTAGTTCGTTTGAGCAGAAAAGTGACTGCCCTTACCTGAAACGAAGTCTTGCTTGTAGGAAGACACAGAGCCTGGGGTTTAACTCCTTTTCTGAAGGAAAACACACAGCATAGTTCTCATCCATGGATCACACTCTGCTTTAGAGCGAGAAGCACGCTCTTGCTTTCTAAAGTCTCTAAGACAGCAGGAATCGTGAGTGTGCTGAGAACAAAAGAACGGTGTTTCCTACACATACGGACCATATCTAGTCCAACTCTGCTTCTGAAAGTGATACAAAGCACTGGTCCTCTAACATCCAATGCTTGTCAGTTAAGATGAGAAATGTGTGAGCTTAGTGAATTATGTAGTTCCTTTGAACTGAAAAGTGACTGCCCTTACCTGAAACGAAGTCTTGCTTGTAGTAAGACACAGAGCCTGGGATTTAAGTCCATTTCTGAAAGGAAACACACAGCATAGTTCTCATCCATGGATCACACTCTGCTTTAGAGCGAGAAGCACACTCTTGCTTACTAGAATCTCTAATACAGCAGGAAATCTGAGTGTGCCAAGAACAAAAGAACGGTGTTTCCTACACATATGGACCATATGTAGTGCAAACCTGCTTCTGAATCTGATACAAAGCACTGACCACCTAACATCCAATGCTTGTCAGTTAAGATGAGAAACATGTGAGCTTTGAGAACGATGTAGTTCTTTTGAGCAGAAAAGTGACTGCCCTTACCTGAATTGAAGTCTTGCCTGTAGGAAGACTCAGAGCCTGGGATTTAACTCCATTTCTGAAGTAAAACACACAGCAGTGTAATCATCCATTGATCACACTCTGCTTTAGAACAAGAAGCATGCGCTTGCTTTCTAGGTTCTCTAAGACAGCAGGAAACGTGAGTGTGCTGAGAACAAAAGAACGGTGTTTCCTACAATTACGGACATTATATAGTCCAACTCTGCATCTGAAACTGATACAAAGCACTGGTCCTCTAAAATCCAATGCTTGTCTGTTAAGATGAGAAACGTGTGAGCTTCGTGAACGATGTAGTTCCTTTGAGCTGAAAAGTGACTGCCCTTACCTGAAACGAAGTCTTGCTTGTAGGAAGACTCAGAGCCTGAGATTTAACTCCATTTCTGAAGTTAAACACACAGCATAGTTCTCATCCATGGATCACACTCTGCTCTAGAGCGAGAAGCACGCTCTTGCTTTCTAGAGTCTCTAAGACAGCAGGAAATCTGAGTGTGCCCAGAACAAAAGAACGGAGTTTCCTACACATAAGGACTATATGTAATCCAAATCTTCTTCTGAAACTGATAGAATGCACGGGTCCTCTAACATCCAATGCTTGTCAGTTAAGATGAGAAATGTGTGAGCTTAGTGAATGATGTAGTTCCTTTGAACTGAAAAGTGACTGCCCTTACCTGAAACGAAGTCTGGCTTGTAGTAAGACACAGAGCCTGGGATTTAACTCCATTTCTGAAGTAAAACACACAGCAGTGTAATCATCCATATCACACTCTGCTTTAGAACAAGAAGCATGTTCTTGCTTTCTAGATTCTCTAAGACCGCAGGAAACGTGAGTGTGCTGAGAACAAAAGAACGGTGTTTCCTACAATTACGGACATTATATAGTCCAACTCTGCATCTGAAACTGATACAAAGCACTGGTCCTCTAAAATCCAATGCTTGTCTGTTAAGATGAGAAACGTGTGAGCTTTGTGAACGGTGTAGTTCGTTTGAGCAGAAAAGTAACTTCCCTTACCTGAATTGAAGTCTTGCTTGTAGGAAGACTCAGAGCCTGAGATTTAACTCCATTTCTGAAGTTAAACACACAGCATAGTTCTCATCCATGGATCACACTCTGCTCTAGAGCGAGAAGCACGCTCTTGCTTTCTAGAGTCTCTAAGACAGCAGGAAATCTGAGTGTGCCCAGAACAAAAGAACGGTGTTTCCTACACATAAGGACTATATGTAATCCAAATCTTCTTCTGAAACTGATACAATGCACTGGTCCTCTAATATCCAATGCTTGTCAGTTAAGATGAGAAACGTGTGAGCTTTGTGAAAGATGTAGTTGGTTTGAGCTGAAAAGTGACTGCCCTTATCTGAAACGAAGTCTTGCTTGTAGGAAGACTCAGTTCCTGGGATTTAACTCCATTTCTGAAGTAAAACACACAGCAGTGTTCTCATCCATTGATCACACTCTGCGTTTGAACATGAAGCATGCTCTTCTCTCTAGAGTCTCTAAGACAGCAGGAAACGTGAGTTTGCTGAGAACAAAAGAACGGTGTTTAATAAACTTACGGACCATATCTAGTCGAACTCTGCTTCTGATAGTGATACAAAGCACTGGTCCTCTAACATCCAATGCTTGTCAGTTAAGATGAGAAACGTTTGAGCTTCGTGAACGATGTAGTTCGTTTGAGCAGAAAAGTGACTGCCCTTACCTGTAACGAAGTCTTGCTTGTAGGAAGACTCAGAGCCTGGGATTTAAGTCCATTTCTGAAGGGAAACACACAGCATAGTTCTCATCCATGGATCACACTCTGCTTTAGAGCGAGAAGCACACTCTTGCTTTCTAGAGTCTCTAATACAGCAGGAAATCTGAGTGTGCCCAGGACAAGAGAAGGGTGTTTCCTACACATACGGACTATATGTAGTCCAAAACTTCTTCTGAAACTGATACAATGCACTGGTGTTCTAACATCCAATGGTTGTCAGTTAAGATGAGAAACGTGTGAGCTTCGTGAAAGATGTAGTTCGTTTGAGCAGAAAAGTGACTGCCCTTACCTGAAACGAAGTCTTGCTTGTAGGAAGACACAGAGCCTGGGGTTTAACTCCTTTTCTGAAGGAAAACACACAGCATAGTTCTCATCCATGGATCACACTCTGCTTTAGAGCGAGAAGCACGCTCTTGCTTTCTAAAGTCTCTAAGACAGCAGGAATCGTGAGTGTGCTGAGAACAAAAGAACGGTGTTTCCTACACATACGGACCATATCTAGTCCAACTCTGCTTCTGAAAGTGATACAAAGCACTGGTCCTCTAACATCCAATGCTTGTCAGTTAAGATGAGAAATGTGTGAGCTTAGTGAATGATGTAGTTCCTTTGAACTGAAAAGTGACTGCCCTTACCTGAAACGAAGTCTTGCTTGTAGTAAGACACAGAGCCTGGGATTTAAGTCCATTTCTGAAAGGAAACACACAGCATAGTTCTCATCCATGGATCACACTCTGCTTTAGAGCGAGAAGCACACTCTTGCTTACTAGAATCTCTAATACAGCAGGAAATCTGAGTGTGCCAAGAACAAAAGAACGGTGTTTCCTACACATATGGACCATATGTAGTGCAAACCTGCTTCTGAATCTGATACAAAGCACTGACCACCTAACATCCAATGCTTGTCAGTTAAGATGAGAAACATGTGAGCTTTGAGAACGATGTAGTTCTTTTGAGCAGAAAAGTGACTGCCCTTACCTGAATTGAAGTCTTTCTTGTAGGAAGACTCAGAGCCTGGGATTTAACTCCATTTCTGAAGTAAAACACACAGCAGTGTAATCATCCATTGATCACACTCTGCTTTAGAACAAGAAGCATGCGCTTGCTTTCTAGGTTCTCTAAGACAGCAGGAAACGTGAGTGTGCTGAGAACAAAAGAACGGTGTTTCCTACAATTACGGACATTATATAGTCCAACTCTGCATCTGAAACTGATACAAAGCACTGGTCCTCTAAAATCCAATGCTTGTCTGTTAAGATGAGAAACGTGTGAGCTTCGTGAACGATGTAGTTCCTTTGAGCTGAAAAGTGACTGCCCTTACCTGAAACGAAGTCTTGCTTGTAGGAAGACTCAGAGCCTGAGATTTAACTCCATTTCTGAAGTTAAACACACAGCATAGTTCTCATCCATGGATCACACTCTGCTCTAGAGCGAGAAGCACGCTCTTGCTTTCTAGAGTCTCTAAGACAGCAGGAAATCTGAGTGTGCCCAGAACAAAAGAACGGAGTTTCCTACACATAAGGACTATATGTAATCCAAATCTTCTTCTGAAACTGATAGAATGCACGGGTCCTCTAACATCCAATGCTTGTCAGTTAAGATGAGAAATGTGTGAGCTTAGTGAATGATGTAGTTCCTTTGAACTGAAAAGTGACTGCCCTTACCTGAAACGAAGTCTGGCTTGTAGTAAGACACAGATCCTGGGATTTAACTCCATTTCTGAAGTAAAACACACAGCAGTGTAATCATCCATATCACACTCTGCTTTAGAACAAGAAGCATGTTCTTGCTTTCTAGATTCTCTAAGACCGCAGGAAACGTGAGTGTGCTGAGAACAAAAGAACGGTGTTTCCTACAATTACGGACATTATATAGTCCAACTCTGCATCTGAAACTGATACAAAGCACTGGTCCTCTTAAATCCAATGCTTGTCTGTTAAGATGAGAAACGTGTGAGCTTAGTGAATGATGTAGTTCCTTTGAACTGAAAAGTGACTGCCCTTACCTGTAACGAAGTCTTGCTTGTAGGAAGACTCAGAGCCTGGGATTTAAGTCCATTTCTGAAGGGAAACACACAGCATAGTTCTCATCCATGGATCACACTCTGCTTTAGAGCGAGAAGCACACTCTTGCTTTCTAGAGTCTCTAATACAGCAGGAAATCTGAGTGTGCCCAGGACAAGAGAAGGGTGTTTCCTACACATACGGACTATATGTAGTCCAAAACTTCTTCTGAAACTGATACAATGCACTGGTGTTCTAACATCCAATGGTTGTCAGTTAAGATGAGAAACGTGTGAGCTTCGTGAAAGATGTAGTTCGTTTGAGCAGAAAAGTGACTGCCCTTACCTGAAACGAAGTCTTGCTTGTAGGAAGACACAGAGCCTGGGGTTTAACTCCTTTTCTGAAGGAAAACACACAGCATAGTTCTCATCCATGGATCACACTCTGCTTTAGAGCGAGAAGCACGCTCTTGCTTTCTAAAGTCTCTAAGACAGCAGGAATCGTGAGTGTGCTGAGAACAAAAGAACGGTGTTTCCTACACATACGGACCATATCTAGTCCAACTCTGCTTCTGAAAGTGATACAAAGCACTGGTCCTCTAACATCCAATGCTTGTCAGTTAAGATGAGAAATGTGTGAGCTTAGTGAATGATGTAGTTCCTTTGAACTGAAAAGTGACTGCCCTTACCTGAAACGAAGTCTTGCTTGTAGTAAGACACAGAGCCTGGGATTTAAGTCCATTTCTGAAGGGAAACACACAGCATAGTTCTCATCCATGGATCACACTCTGCTTTAGAGCGAGAAGCACACTCTTGCTTACTAGAGTCTCTAATACAGCAGGAAATCTCAGTGTGCCCAGAACAAAAGAACGGTGTTTCCTACACATATGGACCATATGTAGTGCAAACCTGCTTCTGAATCTGATACAAAGCACTGACCACCTAACATCCAATGCTTGTCAGTTAAGATGAGAAACACGTGAGCTTCGAGAACGATGTAGTTCGTTTGTGCTGAAAAGTGACTGCCCTTACCTGAATTGAAGTCTTGCTTGTAGGAAGACTCAGAGCCTGGGATTTAACTCCATTTCTGAAGTAAAACACACAGCAGTGTAATCATCCATTGATCACACTCTGCTTTAGAACAAGAAGCATGCTCTTGCTTTCTAGATTCTCTAAGACAGCAGGAAACGTGAGTGTGCTGAGAACAAAAGAACGGTGTTTCCTACAATTACGGACATTATATAGTCCAACTCTGCATCTGAAACTGATACAAAGCACTGGTCCTCTAAAATCCAATGCTTGTCTGTTAAGATGAGAAACGTGTGAGCTTTGTGAACGGTGTAGTTCGTTTGAGCAGAAAAGTAACTTCCCTTACCTGAATTGAAGTCTTGCTTGTAGGAAGACTCAGAGCCTGAGATTTAACTCCATTTCTGAAGTTAAACACACAGCATAGTTCTCATCCATGGATCACACTCTGCTCTAGAGCGAGAAGCACGCTCTTGCTTTCTAGAGTCTCTAAGACAGCAGGAAATCTGAGTGTGCCCAGAACAAAAGAACGGTGTTTCCTACACATAAGGACTATATGTAATCCAAATCTTCTTCTGAAACTGATACAATGCACTGGTCCTCTAATATCCAATGCTTGTCAGTTAAGATGAGAAACGTGTGAGCTTTGTGAAAGATGTAGTTGGTTTGAGCTGAAAAGTGACTGCCCTTATCTGAAACGAAGTCTTGCTTGTAGGAAGACTCAGAGCCTGGGATTTAACTCCATTTCTGAAGTAAAACACACAGCAGTGTTCTCATCCATTGATCACACTCTGCGTTTGAACATGAAGCATGCTCTTCTCTCTAGAGTCTCTAAGACAGCAGGAAACGTGAGTTTGCTGAGAACAAAAGAACGGTGTTTAATAAACTTACGGACCATATCTAGTCGAACTCTGCTTCTGATAGTGATACAAAGCACTGGTCCTCTAACATCCAATGCTTGTCAGTTAAGATGAGAAACGTTTGAGCTTCGTGAACGATGTAGTTCGTTTGAGCAGAAAAGTGACTGCCCTTACCTGTAACGAAGTCTTGCTTGTAGGAAGACTCAGAGCCTGGGATTTAAGTCCATTTCTGAAGGGAAACACACAGCATAGTTCTCATCCATGGATCACACTCTGCTTTAGAGCGAGAAGCACACTCTTGCTTTCTAGAGTCTCTAATACAGCAGGAAATCTGAGTGTGCCCAGGACAAGAGAAGGGTGTTTCCTACACATACGGACTATATGTAGTCCAAAACTTCTTCTGAAACTGATACAATGCACTGGTGTTCTAACATCCAATGGTTGTCAGTTAAGATGAGAAACGTGTGAGCTTCGTGAAAGATGTAGTTCGTTTGAGCAGAAAAGTGACTGCCCTTACCTGAAACGAAGTCTTGCTTGTAGGAAGACACAGAGCCTGGGGTTTAACTCCTTTTCTGAAGGAAAACACACAGCATAGTTCTCATCCATGGATCACACTCTGCTTTAGAGCGAGAAGCACGCTCTTGCTTTCTAAAGTCTCTAAGACAGCAGGAATCGTGAGTGTGCTGAGAACAAAAGAACGGTGTTTCCTACACATACGGACCATATCTAGTCCAACTCTGCTTCTGAAAGTGATACAAAGCACTGGTCCTCTAACATCCAATGCTTGTCAGTTAAGATGAGAAATGTGTGAGCTTAGTGAATGATGTAGTTCCTTTGAACTGAAAAGTGACTGCCCTTACCTGAAACGAAGTCTTGCTTGTAGTAAGACACAGAGCCTGGGATTTAAGTCCATTTCTGAAAGGAAACACACAGCATAGTTCTCATCCATGGATCACACTCTGCTTTAGAGCGAGAAGCACACTCTTGCTTACTAGAATCTCTAATACAGCAGGAAATCTGAGTGTGCCAAGAACAAAAGAACGGTGTTTCCTACACATATGGACCATATGTAGTGCAAACCTGCTTCTGAATCTGATACAAAGCACTGACCACCTAACATCCAATGCTTGTCAGTTAAGATGAGAAACATGTGAGCTTTGAGAACGATGTAGTTCTTTTGAGCAGAAAAGTGACTGCCCTTACCTGAATTGAAGTCTTTCTTGTAGGAAGACTCAGAGCCTGGGATTTAACTCCATTTCTGAAGTAAAACACACAGCAGTGTAATCATCCATTGATCACACTCTGCTTTAGAACAAGAAGCATGCGCTTGCTTTCTAGGTTCTCTAAGACAGCAGGAAACGTGAGTGTGCTGAGAACAAAAGAACGGTGTTTCCTACAATTACGGACATTATATAGTCCAACTCTGCATCTGAAACTGATACAAAGCACTGGTCCTCTAAAATCCAATGCTTGTCTGTTAAGATGAGAAACGTGTGAGCTTCGTGAACGATGTAGTTCCTTTGAGCTGAAAAGTGACTGCCCTTACCTGAAACGAAGTCTTGCTTGTAGGAAGACTCAGAGCCTGAGATTTAACTCCATTTCTGAAGTTAAACACACAGCATAGTTCTCATCCATGGATCACACTCTGCTCTAGAGCGAGAAGCACGCTCTTGCTTTCTAGAGTCTCTAAGACAGCAGGAAATCTGAGTGTGCCCAGAACAAAAGAACGGAGTTTCCTACACATAAGGACTATATGTAATCCAAATCTTCTTCTGAAACTGATAGAATGCACGGGTCCTCTAACATCCAATGCTTGTCAGTTAAGATGAGAAATGTGTGAGCTTAGTGAATGATGTAGTTCCTTTGAACTGAAAAGTGACTGCCCTTACCTGAAACGAAGTCTGGCTTGTAGTAAGACACAGATCCTGGGATTTAACTCCATTTCTGAAGTAAAACACACAGCAGTGTAATCATCCATATCACACTCTGCTTTAGAACAAGAAGCATGTTCTTGCTTTCTAGATTCTCTAAGACCGCAGGAAACGTGAGTGTGCTGAGAACAAAAGAACGGTGTTTCCTACAATTACGGACATTATATAGTCCAACTCTGCATCTGAAACTGATACAAAGCACTGGTCCTCTTAAATCCAATGCTTGTCTGTTAAGATGAGAAACGTGTGAGCTTAGTGAATGATGTAGTTCCTTTGAACTGAAAAGTGACTGCCCTTACCTGTAACGAAGTCTTGCTTGTAGGAAGACTCAGAGCCTGGGATTTAAGTCCATTTCTGAAGGGAAACACACAGCATAGTTCTCATCCATGGATCACACTCTGCTTTAGAGCGAGAAGCACACTCTTGCTTTCTAGAGTCTCTAATACAGCAGGAAATCTGAGTGTGCCCAGGACAAGAGAAGGGTGTTTCCTACACATACGGACTATATGTAGTCCAAAACTTCTTCTGAAACTGATACAATGCACTGGTGTTCTAACATCCAATGGTTGTCAGTTAAGATGAGAAACGTGTGAGCTTCGTGAAAGATGTAGTTCGTTTGAGCAGAAAAGTGACTGCCCTTACCTGAAACGAAGTCTTGCTTGTAGGAAGACACAGAGCCTGGGGTTTAACTCCTTTTCTGAAGGAAAACACACAGCATAGTTCTCATCCATGGATCACACTCTGCTTTAGAGCGAGAAGCACGCTCTTGCTTTCTAAAGTCTCTAAGACAGCAGGAATCGTGAGTGTGCTGAGAACAAAAGAACGGTGTTTCCTACACATACGGACCATATCTAGTCCAACTCTGCTTCTGAAAGTGATACAAAGCACTGGTCCTCTAACATCCAATGCTTGTCAGTTAAGATGAGAAATGTGTGAGCTTAGTGAATGATGTAGTTCCTTTGAACTGAAAAGTGACTGCCCTTACCTGAAACGAAGTCTTGCTTGTAGTAAGACACAGAGCCTGGGATTTAAGTCCATTTCTGAAAGGAAACACACAGCATAGTTCTCATCCATGGATCACACTCTGCTTTAGAGCGAGAAGCACACTCTTGCTTACTAGAATCTCTAATACAGCAGGAAATCTGAGTGTGCCAAGAACAAAAGAACGGTGTTTCCTACACATATGGACCATATGTAGTGCAAACCTGCTTCTGAATCTGATACAAAGCACTGACCACCTAACATCCAATGCTTGTCAGTTAAGATGAGAAACATGTGAGCTTTGAGAACGATGTAGTTCTTTTGAGCAGAAAAGTGACTGCCCTTACCTGAATTGAAGTCTTGCTTGTAGGAAGACTCAGAGCCTGGGATTTAACTCCATTTCTGAAGTAAAACACACAGCAGTGTAATCATCCATTGATCACACTCTGCTTTAGAACAAGAAGCATGCGCTTGCTTTCTAGGTTCTCTAAGACAGCAGGAAACGTGAGTGTGCTGAGAACAAAAGAACGGTGTTTCCTACAATTACGGACATTATATAGTCCAACTCTGCATCTGAAACTGATACAAAGCACTGGTCCTCTAAAATCCAATGCTTGTCTGTTAAGATGAGAAACGTGTGAGCTTCGTGAACGATGTAGTTCCTTTGAGCTGAAAAGTGACTGCCCTTACATGAAACGAAGTCTTGCTTGTAGGAAGACTCAGAGCCTGAGATTTAACTCCATTTCTGAAGTTAAACACACAGCATAGTTCTCATCCATGGATCACACTCTGCTCTAGAGCGAGAAGCACGCTCTTGCTTTCTAGAGTCTCTAAGACAGCAGGAAATCTGAGTGTGCCCAGAACAAAAGAACGGAGTTTCCTACACATAAGGACTATATGTAATCCAAATCTTCTTCTGAAACTGATAGAATGCACGGGTCCTCTAACATCCAATGCTTGTCAGTTAAGATGAGAAATGTGTGAGCTTAGTGAATGATGTAGTTCCTTTGAACTGAAAAGTGACTGCCCTTACCTGAAACGAAGTCTGGCTTGTAGTAAGACACAGAGCCTGGGATTTAACTCCATTTCTGAAGTAAAACACACAGCAGTGTAATCATCCATATCACACTCTGCTTTAGAACAAGAAGCATGTTCTTGCTTTCTAGATTCTCTAAGACCGCAGGAAACGTGAGTGTGCTGAGAACAAAAGAACGGTGTTTCCTACAATTACGGACATTATATAGTCCAACTCTGCATCTGAAACTGATACAAAGCACTGGTCCTCTTAAATCCAATGCTTGTCTGTTAAGATGAGAAACGTGTGAGCTTAGTGAATGATGTAGTTCCTTTGAACTGAAAAGTGACTGCCCTTACCTGAAACGAAGTCTTGCTTGTAGTAAGACACAGAGCCTGGGATTTAAGTCCATTTCTGAAGGGAAACACACGGCAGTGTAATCATCCATTGATCACACTCTGCTTTAGAACAAGAAGCACGCTCTTGCTTTCTAGAGTCTCTAAGACAGCAGGAAACGTGAGTATGCTGAGAAAAAAAGAACAGTGTTTCCTACACATACGGACCATATCTAGTCCAACTCTTCTTCTGAAACTGATACAATGCACTGGTCCTCTAACATCCAATGGTTGTCAGTTAAGATGAGAAACGTGTGAGCTTCGTGAAGGATGTAGTTCGTTTGAGCTGAAAAGTGACTGCCCTTACCTGAAACGAAGTCTTGATTGTAGGAAGACTCAGATCATGGGATTTAACTCCATTTGTGAAGTGAAACACACAGCAGTGTTCTCATCCATTGATCACACTCTGCTTTAGAAGAAGAAGCATGATCGTGAATCTAGAGTTTCTAAGACAGCAGGAAACATGAGTTTGCTGAGAACAAAAGAATGGTGTTTCCTGCACATACGGACCATATCTAGTCCAACTCTGCTTCTGAAAGTGATAGAAAGCGCTGGTCCTCTCACATCCAAAGCTTGTCTGTTAAGATGAGAAACGTGTGAGCTCCGTGAACGATGTAGTTCGTTTGAGCTGAAAAGTGACTGCCCTTACCTGAAACGAAGTCTTGCTTGTAGGAAGACACAGAGCCTGGGATTTAACGCCTTTTCAGAAGGGAAACACACAGCATAGTTCTCATCCATGGTTGAAACTCTGCTTTAGAGTGAGAATTACGCTCTTGCTTTCTACAGTCTCTATGACAGCAGGAAACGTGAGTGTGCTGAGAACAAAAGAACGGTGTTTCCTACACATACAGACCATATCTAGTCCAACTCTGCTTCTGAAAGTGATACAAAGCACTGGTCCTCTAACATCCAATGCTTGTCTGTTGAGATGAGAAACGTGTGAGCTCCGTGAACGATGTAGTTCGTTTGAACTGAAAAGTGACTGCCCTTTACCTGAAACGAAGTCTTGCTTGTAGTAAGACACAGAGCCTGGGATTTAAGTCCATTTCTGAAGGGAAACACACAGCATAGTTCAGACCCATGGATCACACTCTGCTTTAGAGCGAGAAGCACACTCTTGCTTTCTAGAGTCTCTAATACCGCAGGAAATCTGAGTGTGCCCAGAACAAAAGAAGGGTGTTTCCTACACATATGGACCATATGTAGTCCAAATCTGCTTCTGAAACTGATACAAAGCACTGACCATCTTACATCCAATGCTTGTCAGTTAAGATGAGAAACGTGTGAACTTCGTGAACGATGTAGTACGTTTGAGCAGAAAAGTGACTGTCCTTACCTGAATTGAAGTCTTGCTTGTAGGAAGACTCAGAGACTGGGATTTAACTCCATTTCTGAAGTAAAACACACAGCAGTGTAATCATCCATTGATCACACGATGCTTTAGAACAAGAAGCACGCTCTTGCTTTCTAGAGTCTCTAAGACAGCAGGAAACGTGAGTATGCTGAGAACAAAAGAACGGTGTTTCCTACACATACGGACCATATCTAGTCCAACTCTTCCTCTGAAACTGATACAAAGCACTGGTCCTCTAAAATCCAATGCTTGTCTGTTAAGATGAGAAACGTGTGAGCTCAGTGAACGATGTAGTTCGTTTGAGCTGAAAAGTGACTGCCCTTACCTGAAACGAATTCTTGCTTGTAGGAAGACACAGAGCCTGGGATTTAACTCCTTTTCTGAAGGGAAACACACAGCATAGTTCTCATCCATGGATCACACTCTGCTTTAGAGCGAGAAGCATGCTCTTGCTTTCTAAAGTCTCTAAGACAGCAGGAATCGTGAGTGTGCTGAGAACAAAAGAACGGTGTTTCCTACACATACGGACCATATCTAGTCCAACTCTGCTTCTGAAAGTGATACAAAGCAGTGGTCCTCTAACATCCAATGCTTGTCAGTTAAGATGAGAAACGTGTGAGCTTAGTGAATGATGTAGTTCCTTTGAACTGAAAAGTGACTGCCCTTACCTGAAAGGAAGTCTTGCATGTAGGAAGACACAGAGCCGGGGATTTAAGTCCATTTCTGAAGGGAAACACACAGCATAGTTCTCATCCATGGATCACACTCTGTTTTAGAGCGAGAAGGACGCTCTTGCTTTCTAGAGTCTCTAATACAGCAGGAAATCTGAGTGTGCCCAGAACAAAAGAAGGGTGTTTCCTACACATATGGACCATATGTAGTCCAAATCTGCTTCTGAAACTGATACAAAGCCCTGATCATCTTACATCCAATGCTTGTCAGTTAAGATGAGAAACATGTGAGCTTCGTGAACGATGCAGTTCCTTTGAGCAGAAAACTGACTGCCCAAACCTGAAAAGAAGTCTTGCTTGTAGGAAGACTCAGAGCCTGGGATTTAACTCCATTTCTGAAGTGAAACACACAGCAGTGTTCTCATCCATTGATCACACTCAGCCTTTGAACAAGAAGCATGCTCTTCTTTCTAGAGTCTCTAAGACAGCAGGAAATGTGAGTTTGCTGAGAACAAAAGAACGGTGTTTCGTACACATACGGACCATATCTAGTCGAACTCTGCTTCTGAAACTGATACAAAGCACTGGTCTTCTAACTTCCAATGCTTGTCATAAAGATGAGAAACGTGTGAGCTTCGTGAACGATGTAGTTCGTTTGAGCAGAAAAGTGATTGCCCTTACCTGAATTGAAGTCTTGCATGTAGGAAGACTCAGAGCCTGGGATTTAACTCCATTTCTGAAGTAAAACACACAGCAGTGTAATCATCCATTGATCACACTCAGCTTTGAAACAAGAAGCACGCTCTTGCTTTCTGGATTCTCTAAGACAGCAGGAAACGTGAGTGTGCTGAGAACAAAAGAACGGTGTTTCCTTCCCTGACGGACATTATATAGTCCAACTCTGCATCTGAAACTGATACAAAGCACTGGTCCTCTAAAATCCAATGCTTGTCAGTTAAGATGAGAAACGTGTGAGCTCCGTGAACGATGTAGTTCGTTTGAGCTGAAAAGTGACTGCCCTTACCTGAAACGAAGTCTTGCTTGTAGGAAGACTCAGAGCCTGGGATTTAACTCCATTTCTGAAGTGAAACACACAGCAGTGTTCTCATCCATTGATCACACTCTGCGTTTGAACAAGAAGCATGCTCTTCTTTCTAGAGTCTCTAAGACAGCAGGAAACGTGATATTGCTGAGAACAAATGAACGGTGTTTCATACACATACGGACCATATCTAGTCGAACTCTGATTCTGAAACTGATACAAAGCACTGGTCTTCTAACATCCAATGCTTGTCTGTTAAGATGAGAAACGTGTGAGCTCCGTGAACGATGTAGTTCGTTTGAGCTGAAAAGTGACTGCCCTTACCTGAAACGAAGTCTTGCTTGTAGGAAGACTCAGAGCCTGGGATTTAACTCCATTTCTGAAGGCAAACACACAGCATAGTTCTCATCCATGGATCACACTCTGTTTTAGAAAGAAGCACGCTCTTGCTTTCTAGAGTCTCTAAGACAGCAGGAAACGTGAGTGTGCTGAGAACAAAAGAACGGTGTTTCCTACACATACGGACCATATCTAGTCGAACTCTTCTTCTGAAACTGATTCAAAGCTCTTGTCCTCTAACATCCAATGCTTGTCAGTAAAGATGAGAAACGTGTGAGCTCAGTGAACGATGTAGTTCGTTTGAGCAGAAAAGTGACTGCCCTTACCTGAATTGAAGTCTTGCTTGTAGGAAGACTCAGAGCCTGGGATTTAACTACATTTCTGAAGTAAAACACACGGCAGTGTAATCATCCATTGATCACACTCTGCTTTAGAACAAGAAGCACGCTCTTGCTTTCTAGAGTCTCTAAGACAGCAGGAAACGTGAGTATGCTGAGAAAAAAAGAAAGGTGTTTCCTACACATACGGACCATATCTAGTCCAACTCTACTTCTGAAACTGATACAATGCACTGGTCCTCTAACATCCAATGGTTGTCAGTTAAGATGAGAAACGTGTGAGCTTCGTGAAGGATGTAGTTCGTTTGAGCTGAAAAGTGACTGCCCTTACCTGAAACGAAGTCTTGCTTGTAGGAAGACTCAGAGCCTGGGATTTAACTCCATTTCTGAAGGCAAACACACAGCATAGTTCTCATCCATGGATCACACTCTGCTTTAGAAAGAAGCACGCTCTTGCTTTCTAGAGTCTCTAAGACAGCAGGAAACGTGAGTGTGCTGAGAACAAAAGAACGGTGTTTCCTACACATACGGACCATATCTAGTCGAACTCTTCTTCTGAAACTGATACAAAGCACTTGTCCTCTAACATCCAATGCTTGTCAGTAAAGATGAGAAACGTGTGAGCTCAGTGAACGATGTAGTTCGTTTGAGCAGAAAAGTGACTGCCCTTACCTGAATTGAAGTCTTGCTTGTAGGAAGACTCAGAACCTGGGATTTAACTCCATTTCTGAAGTAAAACACACGGCAGTGTAATCATCCATTGATCACACTCTGCTTTAGAACAAGAAGCACGCTCTTGCTTTCTAGAGTCTCTAAGACAGCAGGAAACGTGAGTATGCTGAGAAAAAAAGAAAGGTGTTTCCTACACATACGGACCATATCTAGTCCAACTCTACTTCTGAAACTGATACAATGCACTGGTCCTCTAACATCCAATGGTTGTCAGTTAAGATGAGAAACGTGTGAGCTTCGTGAAGGATGTAGTTCGTTTGAGCTGAAAAGTGACTGCCCTTACCTGAAACGAAGTCTTGATTGTAGGAAGACTCAGATCATGGGATTTAACTCCATTTCTGAAGTGAAACACACAGCAGTGTTCTCATCCATTGATCACACTCTGCTTTAGAAGAAGAAGCACGATCGTGAATCTAGAGTATCTAAGACAGCAGGAAACGTGAGTTTGCTGAGAACAAAAGAACGGTGTTTCCTGCACATACGGACCAATCTAGTCCAACTCTGCTTCTTAAAGTGATACAAAGCACTGGTCCTCTAACATCCAATGCTTGTCTGTTAAGATGAGAAACGTGTGAGCTCCGTGAAAGATGTACTTCGTTTGAGCTGAAAAGTGACTGCCCTTACCTGAAACGAAGTCTTGCTTGTAGGAAGACACAGAGCCTGGGATTTAACGCCTTTTCAGAAGGGAAACACACAGCATAGTTCTCATCCATGGTTGAAACTCTGCTTTAGAGTGAGAATTACGCTCTTGCTTTCTACAGTCTCTAAGACAGCAGGAAACGTGAGTGTGCCCAGAACAAAAGAAGGGTGTTTCCCACACATATGGACCATATTTAGTCCAAATCTGCTTCTGAAACTGATACAAAGCACTGACCATCTTACATCCAATGCTTGTCAGTTAAGATGAGAAACGTGTGAGCTTCGTGAACGGTGTAGTTCGTTTGAGCAGAAAAGTAACTGCCCTTACCTGAATTGAAGTCTTGCTTGTAGGAAGACTCAGAGCCTGGGATTTAACTCCATTTCTGAAGTAAAACACACAGCAGTGTAATCATCCCTTGATCAAACTCGGCTTTAAAACAAGAAGCACGCTCTTGCTTTCTGGATTCTCTAAGACAGCAGGAAACGTGAGTGTGCTGAGAAAAAAAGAACGGTGTTTCCTTCCCTTACGGACATTATATAGTCCAACTCTGCATCTGAAACTGATACAAAGCACTGGTCCTCTAAAATCCAATGCTTGTCTGTTAAGATGAAAAACGTGTGAGCTCCGTGAACGATGTAGTTCGTTTGAGCTGAAAAGTGACTGCCCTTACCTGAAACGAAGTCTTGCTTATAGGAAGACTCAGAGCCTGGGATTTAACTCCATTTCTGAAGTGAAACACACAGCAGTGTTCTCATCCATTGATCACACTCTGCGTTTGAACAAGAAGCATGCTCTTCTTTCTAGAGTCTCTAAGACAGCAGGAAACGTGATATTGCTGAGAACAAATGAACGGTGTTTCATACACATACGGACCATATCTAGTCGAACTCTGATTCTGAAACTGATACAAAGCACTGGTCTTCTAACATCCAATGCTTGTCTGTTAAGATGAGAAACGTGTGAGCTCCGTGAACGATGTAGTTCGTTTGAGCTGAAAAGTGACTGCCCTTACCTGAAACGAAGTCTTGCATGTAGGAAGACTCAGAGCCTGGGATTTAAGTCCATTTCTGAAGGGAAACACACAGCATAGTTCTCATCCATGGATCACACTCTGCTTTAGAGCGAGAAGGACGCTCTTGCTTTCTAGAGTCTCTACTACAGCAGGAAATCTGAGTGTGCCCAGAACAAAAGAAGGGTGTATCCTACACATATGGACCATATGTAGTCCAAATCTGCTTCTGAAACTGATACAAAGCATTGATCATCTTACATCCAATGCTTGTCAGTTAAGATGAGAAACATGTGAGCTTCGTGAACGATGTAGTTCCTTTGAGCAGAAAACTGACTGCCCTTACCTGAAAAGAACTCTTGCTTGTAGGAAGACTCAGAGCCTGGGATTTAACTCCATTTCTGAAGTGAAACACACAGCAGTGTTCTCATCCATTGATCACACTCAGCCTTTGAACAAGAAGCATGCTCTTCTTTCTAGAGTCTCTAAGACAGCAGGAAACGTGAGTTTGCTGAGATCAAAAGAACGGTGTTTCGTACACATACCGACCATATCTAGTCGAACTCTGCTTCTGAAACTGAGACAAAGCACTGGTCCTCTAACATCCAATGCTTGTCATAAAGATGAGAAACGTGTGAGCTTCGTGAACGATGTAGTTCGTTTGAGCAGAAAAGTGATTGCCCTTACCTGAATTGAAGTCTTGCATGTAGGAAGACTCAGAGACTGGGATTTAACTCCATTTCTGAAGTAAAACACACAGCAGTGTAATCATCCATTGATCACACTCTGCTTTAGAACAAGAAGCACGCTCTTGCTTTCTAGATTCTCTAAGACAGCAGGAAACGTGAGTGTGCTGAGAACAAAAGAACGGTGTTTCCTTCACTTACGGACATTATATAGTCCAACTCTGCATCTGAAACTGATACAAAGCACTGGTCCTCTTAAATCCAATGCTTGTCTGTTAAGATGAGAAACGTGTGAGCTCCGTGAACGACGTAGTTCATTTGAGCTGAAAAGTGACTGCCCTTACCTGAAACGAAGTCTTGCTTGTAGGAAGACTCAGAGCCTGGGATTTAACTCCATTTCTGAAGTGAAACACACAGCAGTGTTCTCATCCATTGATCACACTCTGCGTTTGAACAAGAAGCATGCTCTTCTTTCTAGAGTCTCTAAGACAGCAGGAAACATGAGTTTGCTGAGAACAAAATAACGGTGTTTCATACACATACGGACCATATCTAGTCGAACTCTGATTCTGAAACTGATACAAAGCAATGGTCTTCTAACATCCAATGCTTGTCAGATAAGATGAGAAACGTGTGAGCTTTGTGAACGATGTAGTTCGTTTGAGCAGAAAAGTGACTGCCCTTACTTGAAACGAAGTCTTGCTTGTAGGAAGACTCAGAGCCTGGGATTTAACTCCATTTCTGAAGTGAAACACACAGCATAGTTCTCATCTATGGATCACACTCTGCTTTAGAGCAAGAAGCACGCTCTTGCTTTCTAGAGTCTCTAATACAGCAGGAAATCTGATTGTGCCCAGAATAAAAGAATGGTGTTTCCTACACATACAGACTATATGTAGTCCAAATATTCTTCTGAAACTGATACAATGCACTGGTCCTCTAACATCCAATGCTTGTCAGTTAAGATGAGAAACGTGTGAGCTTCGTGAAGGATGTAGGTCCTTTGAGCAGAAAAGTGACTGCCCTTACCTGAAACGAAGTCTTGCTTGTAGGGAGACTCAGAGCCTGGGATTTAACTCCATTTCTGAAGTGAAACACACAGCATTGTGTCATCCATTGATGACACTCTGCTTTAGAACAAGAAGCACGCTCTTGCTTTCTAGAGTCTCTAAGACAGCAGGAAACGTGAGTGTGCTGAGAACAAAAGAACGGTGTTTCCTACACATATGGACCATATCTAGTCCAACTCTTCTTCTGAAACTGATTCAAAGCACAGGTCCTCTAACATCGAATGCTTGTCAATTTAGATGAGAAACGTGTGAGCTTCGTGAATGATGTAGTTCATTTGAGCAGAAAAGTGACTGCCCTTACCTGAAACGAAGTCTTGCTTGTAGTAAGACACAGAGCCTGGGATTTAAGACCATTTCTGAAGGGAAACACACAGCATAGTTCTCATCCATGGATCACACTCTGCTTTAGAGCGAGAAGCACACTCTTGCTTTGTAGAGTCTCTAATACAGAAGGAAATCTGAGTGTGCCCGGAACAAAAGAACAGTGTTTCCTACACATATGGACCATACGTAGTCCAAATCTGCTTCTGAAACTGATACAAGGCACTGGACCTCTAACATTCAATGCTTGTCAGATAAGATGAGAAACGTGTGAGCTTTGTGAACGATGTAGTTAGTTTGAGCAGAAAAGTGACTGCCCTTACTTGAAATGAATTCTTGCTTGTAGTAAGACTCAGAGCCTGGGATTTAACTCCATTTCTGAAGTAAAACACACAGCATAGTTCTCATCAATGGAACACACTCTGCTTTAGAGCTAGAAGCACGCTCTTGCTTTCTAGAGCCTCTAATACAGCAGGAAATCTGATTGTGCCCAGAACAAAAGAACGGTGTTTCCTACACATACGGACTATATGTAGTCCAAATCTTCTTCTGAAACTGATACAATGCACTGGTCCTCTAACATCCAATGCTTGTCAGTTAAGATGAGAAACGTGTGAGCTTCGTGAAGGATGTAGTTCCTTTGAGCAGAAAAGTGACTGCCCTTACCTGAAACGAAGTCTTGCTTGTAGGGAGACTCAGAGCCTGGGATTTAACTCCATTTCTGAAGTGAAACACACAGCATTGTGTCATCCATTGATGACACTCTGCTTTAGAACAAGAAGCACGCTCTTGCTTTCTAGACTCTCTACGACAGCAAGAAACGTGAGTGTGCTGAGAACAAAAGAACGGTGTTTCCTACACATACGGACAATATCTAGTCCAACTCTGCTTCTGAAACTGATACAAAGCACTGGTCCTCTAACATCCAATGCTTGTCTGTAAGATGAGAAACGTGTGAGCTCAGTGAAAGATGTAGTTCGTTTGAGCTGAAAAGTGACTCCCCTTACCTGAAACAAAGTCTGCTTGTAGGAAGACATAGAGCCTGGGATTTAACTACTTTTCTGAAGAGAAAGACACAGCATAGTTTTCTTCCATGGATCACAATCTGCTTTAGAGCGAGAAGTACGCTCCTGCTTTCTAGAGTCTCTAAGACAGCAGGAAAAGTGAGTGTGCTGAGAACAAAAGAACGGTGTTTCCTACACATACGGACCATATCTAGTCCATCTCTTCTTCTGAAACTGATACAAAGCATTGGTCCTCTAACATCCAATGCTTGTCAAATAAGATGAGAAACGTGTGAGCTTTGTGAACGTTGTAGTTCGTTTGAGCAGAAAAGTGACTGCCCTTACCTTAAACGAAGTCTTGCTTGTAGGAAGACTCAGAGCCTGGGATTTAACTCTTTCTCTGAAGTGAAACACACAGCATAGTTCTCATCCATGGATCACACTCTGCTTTAGAGCAAGAAGCACACTCTTGCTTTCTAGAGTCTCTAAGACAGCAGGAAATCTGAGTGTGCCCAGAACAAAAGAACGGTGTTTCCTACACATACGGACTATATGTAGTCCAAATCTTCTTCTGAAACTGATAGAATGCACTGGTACTCTAACATCCAATGCTTGTCAGTTAAGATGAGAAACGTTTGAGCTTTGGGAATGATGTAGTTCCTTTGAACTGAAAAGTGACTGCCCTTACCTGAAACGAAGTCTTGCTTGTAGTAAGACACAGAGCCTGGGATTTAAGTCCATTTCTGAAGGGAAACACACAGCATAGTTCTCATCCATGGATCACACTCTGCTTTAGAGCGGGAAGCACACTCTAGCTTTCTAGAGTCTCTAATACAGCAGGAAATCTGAGTGTGCCCAGAACAAAAGAACAGTGTCTCCTACACATATGGACCATATGTAGTCCAAATCTTCTTCTGAAACTGATACAAAGCACTGACCGTCTAACATCCAATGCTTGTCAGTTAAGAGGAGAAACGTGTAAGCTTCGTGAACGATGTAGTTTGTTTAAGCAGAAAAGTGACTGCCCTTACCTGAATTGAAGTCTTGCTTGTAGGAAGACTCAGAGCCTGGGATTTAACTCCATTTCTGAAGGGAATCACACAGCATAGTTCTCATCCATGGATCACACTCTGCTTTAGAGCGAGAAGCACACTCTTGCTTTGTAGAGTCTCTAATACAGCAGGAAATCTGAGTGTGCCCGGAACAAAAGAACGGTGTTTCCTACACATATGGACCATATGTAGTCCAACTCTGCATATGAAACTGATACAAAGCACTGGTCCTCTAAAATCCAATGCTTGTCTGTTAAGATGAGAAACGTGTGAGCTTAGTGAACGATGTTGTTCGTTTGAGCTGAAAAGTGACTGCCCTTACCTGAAACGAAGTCTTGATTGTAGGAAGACTCAGATCATGGGATTTAACTCCATTTCTGAAGTGAAACACACAGCAGTGTTCTCATCCATTGATCACACTCTGCTTTAGAAGAAGAAGCACGATCGTGAATCTAGAGTATCTAAGACAGCAGGAAACGTGAGTTTGCTGAGAACAAAAGAACGGTGTTTCCTGCACATACGGACCATATCTAGTCCAACTCTGCTTCTGAAAGTGATACAAAGCACTGGTCCTCTAACATCCAATGCTTGTCTGTTAAGATGAGAAACGTGTGAGCTCCGTGAAAGATGTACTTCGTTTGAGCTGAAAAGTGACTGCCCTTACCTGAAACGAAGTCTTGCTTGTAGGAAGACACAGAGCCTGGGATTTAACGCCTTTTCAGAAGGGAAACACACAGCATAGTTCTCATCCATGGTTGAAACTCTGCTTTAGAGTGAGAATTACGCTCTTGCTTTCTACAGTCTCTAAGACAGCAGGAAACGTGAGTGTGCCCAGAACAAAAGAAGGGTGTTTCCCACACATATGGACCATATTTAGTCCAAATCTGCTTCTGAAACTGATACAAAGCACTGACCATCTTACATCCAATGCTTGTCAGTTAAGATGAGAAACGTGTGAGCTTCGTGAACGGTGTAGTTCGTTTGAGCAGAAAAGTAACTGCCCTTACCTGAATTGAAGTTTTGCTTGTAGGAAGACTAGGAGCCTGGGATTTAACTCCATTTCTGAAGAAAAACACACAGCAGTGTAATCATCCATTGATCAAACTCGGCTTTAAAACAAGAAGCACGCTCTTGCTTTCTGGATTCTCTAAGACAGCAGGAAACGTGAGTGTGCTGAGAAAAAAAGAACGGTGTTTCCTTCCCTTACGGACATTATATAGTCCAACTCTGCATCTGAAACTGATACAAAGCACTGGTCCTCTAAAATCCAATGCTTGTCTGTTAAGATGAAAAACGTGTGAGCTCCGTGAACGATGTAGTTCGTTTGAGCTGAAAAGTGACTGCCCTTACCTGAAACGAAGTCTTGCTTATAGGAAGACTCAGAGCCTGGGATTTAACTCCATTTCTGAAGTGAAACACACAGCAGTGTTCTCATCCATTGATCACACTCTGCGTTTGAACAAGAAGCATGCTCTTCTTTCTAGAGTCTCTAAGACAGCAGGAAACGTGATATTGCTGAGAACAAATGAACGGTGTTTCATACACATACGGACCATATCTAGTCGAACTCTGATTCTGAAACTGATACAAAGCAATGGTCTTCTAACATCCAATGCTTGTCTGTTAAGATGAGAAACGTGTGAGCTCCGTGAACGATGTAGTTCGTTTGAGCTGAAAAGTGACTGCCCTTACCTGAAACGAAGTCTTGCATGTAGGAAGACACAGAGCCTGGGATTTAAGTCCATTTCTGAAGGGAAACACACAGCATAGTTCTCATCCATGGATCACACTCTGCTTTAGAGCGAGAAGGACGCTCTTGCTTTCTAGAGTCTCTACTACAGCAGGAAATCTGAGTGTGCCCAGAACAAAAGAAGTGTGTTTCCTACACATATGGACCATATGTAGTCCAAATCTGCTTCTGAAACTGATACAAAGCATTGATCATCTTACATCCAATGCTTGTCAGTTAAGATGAGAAACATGTGAGCTTTGTGAACGATGTAGTTCCTTTGAGCAGAAAACTGACTGCCCTTACCTGAAAAGAACTCTTGCTTGTAGGAAGACTCAGAGCCTGGGATTTAACTCCATTTCTGAAGTGAAACACACAGCAGTGTTCTCATCCATTGATCACACTCAGCCTTTGAACAAGAAGCATGCTCTTCTTTCTAGAGTCTCTAAGACAGCAGGAAACATGAGTTTGCTGAGAACAAAAGAACGGTGTTTCGTACACATACCGACCATATCTAGTCGAACTCTGCTTCTGAAACTGATACAAAGCACTGGTCCTCTAACATCCAATGCTTGTCATAAAGATGAGAAACGTGTGAGCTTCGTGAACGATGTAGTTCGTTTGAGCAGAAAAGTGATTGCCCTTACCTGAATTGAAGTCTTGCATGTAGGAAGACTCAGAGCATGGGATTTAACTCCATTTCTGAAGTAAAACACACAGCAGTGTAATCATCCATTGATCACACTCTGCTTTAGAACAAGAAGCACGCTCTTGCTTTCTAGATTCTCTAAGACAGCAGGAAACGTGAGTGTGCTGAGAACAAAAGAATGGTGTTTCCTTCACTTACGGACATTATATAGTCCAACTCTGCATCTGAAACTGATACAAAGCACTGGTCCTCTTAAATCCAATGCTTGTCTGTTAAGATGAGAAACGTGTGAGCTCCGTGAACGACGTAGTTCATTTGAGCTGAAAAGTGACTGCCCTTACCTGAAACGAAGTCTTGCTTGTAGGAAGACTCAGAGCCTGGGATTTAACTCCATTTCTGAAGTGAAACACACAGCAGTGTTCTCATCCATTGATCACACTCTGCGTTTGAACAAGAAGCATGCTCTTCTTTCTAGAGTCTCTAAGACAGCAGGAAACATGAGTTTGCTGAGAACAAAATAACGGTGTTTCATACACATACGGACCATATCTAGTCGAACTCTGATTCTGAAACTGATACAAAGCAATGGTCTTCTAACATCCAATGCTTGTCAGATAAGATGAGAAACGTGTGAGCTTTGTGAACGATGTAGTTCGTTTGAGAAGAAAAGTGACTGCCCTTACTTGAAACGAAGTCTTGCTTGTAGGAAGACTCAGAGCCTGGGATTTAAGTCTATTTCTGAAGGGAAACACACAGCATAGTTCTCATCCACGGATCACACTCTGCTTTAGAGCGAGAAGCACACTCTTGCTTTCTAGAGTCTCTAATACAGCAGGAAATCTGAGTGTGCCCAGGACAAGAGAAGGGTGTTTCCTACACATACGGACTATATGTAGTCCAAAACTTCTTTAGAAACTGATACAATGCACTGGTGTTCTAACATCCAATGGTTGTCAGTTAAGATGAGAAACGTGTGAGCTTCGTGAAAGATGTAGTTCGTTTGAGCAGAAAAGTGACTGCCCTTACATGAATTGAAGTCTTGCTTGTAGGAAGACTCAGAGCCTGGGAATTAACTCCCTTTCTGAAGGAAAACACACAGCATAGTTCTCATCCATGGATCACACTCTGCTTTAGAGCGAGAAGCACGCTCTTGCTTTCTAAAGTCTCTAAGACAGCAGGAATCGTGAGTGTGCTGAGAACAAAAGAACGGTGTTTCCTACACATACGGACCATATCTAGTCCAACTCTGCTTCTGAAAGTGATACAAAGCACTGGTCCTCTAACATCCAATGCTTGTCAGTTAAGATGAGAAATGTGTGAGCTTAGTGAATGATGTAGTTCCTTTGAACTGAAAAGTGACTGCCCTTACCTGAAACGAAGTCTTGCTTGTAGTAAGACACAGAGCCTGGGATTTAAGTCCATTTCTGAAGGGAAACACACAGCATAGTTCTCATCCATGGATCACACTCTGCTTTAGAGCGAGAAGCACACTCTTGCTTACTAGAGTCTCTAATACAGCAGGAAATCTGAGTGTGCCCAGAACAAAAGAACGGTGTTTCCTACACATATGGACCATATGTAGTGCAAACCTGCTTCTGAATCTGATACAAAGCACTGACCACCTAACATCCAATGCTTGTCAGTTAAGATGAGAAACATGTGAGCTTCGAGAACGATGTAGTTCGTTTGTGCTGAAAAGTGACTGCCCTTACCTGAATTGAAGTCTTGCTTGTAGGAAGACTCAGAGCCTGGGATTTAACTCCATTTCTGACGTAAAACACACAGCAGTGTAATCATCCATTGATCACACTCTGCTTTAGAACAAGAAGCATGCTCTTGCTTTCTAGATTCTCTAAGACAGCAGGAAACGTGAGTGTGCTGAGAACAAAAGAACGGTGTTTCCTACAATTACGGACATTATATAGTCCAACTCTGCATCTGAAACTGATACAAAGCACTGGTCCTCTAAAATCCAATGCTTGTCTGTTAAGATGAGAAACGTGTGAGCTTTGTGAACGGTGTAGTTCGTTTGAGCAGAAAAGTGACTGCCCTTACCTGAAACGAAGTCTTGCTTGTAGTAAGACACAGAGCCTGGGATTTAAGTCCATTTCTGAAGGGAAACACACAGCATAGTTCTCATCCATGGATCACACTCTGCTTTAGAGCGGGAAGCACACTCTAGCTTTCTAGAGTCTCTAATACAGCAGGAAATCTGAGTGTGCCCAGAACAAAAGAACAGTGTCTCCTACACATATGGACCATATGTAGTCCAAATCTTCTTCTGAAACTGATACAAAGCACTGACCATCTAACATCCAATGCTTGTCAGTTAAGAGGAGAAACGTGTAAGCTTCGTGAACGATGTAGTTTGTTTAAGCAGAAAAGTGACTGCCCTTA
The DNA here is from genome assembly GCA_949786385.1 of Onychomys leucogaster. Lineage (NCBI taxonomy): Eukaryota > Metazoa > Chordata > Mammalia > Rodentia > Cricetidae > Onychomys > Onychomys leucogaster. The sequence goes on from CATKUP010000076.1 coordinate 289,377, forward strand.
CCTGAATTGAAGTCTTGCTTGTAGGAAGACTCAGAGCCTGGGATTTAACTCCATTTCTGAAGGCAAGCACACAGCATAGTTCTCATCCATGGATCACACTCTGCTTTAGAGCGAGAAGCACACTCTTGCTTTGTAGAGTCTCTAATACAGCAGGAAATCTGAGTGTGCCCGGAACAAAAGAACGGTGTTTCCTACACATATGGACCATATGTAGTCCAACTCTGCATATGAAACTGATACAAAGCACTGGTCCTCTAAAATCCAATGCTTGTCTGTTAAGATGAGAAACGTGTGAGCTTAGTGAACGATGTTGTTCCTTTGAGCTGAAAAGTGACTGCCCTTACCTGAAACGAAGTCTTGATTGTAGGAAGACTCAGATCATGGGATTTAACTCCATTTCTGAAGTGAAACACACAGCAGTGTTCTCATCCATTGATCACACTCTGCTTTAGAAGAAGAAGCACGATCGTGAATCTAGAGTATCTAAGACAGCAGGAAACGTGAGTTTGCTGAGAACAAAAGAACGGTGTTTCCTGCACATACGGACCATATCTAGTCCAACTCTGCTTCTGAAAGTGATACAAAGCACTGGTCCTCTAACATCCAATGCTTGTCTGTTAAGATGAGAAACGTGTGAGCTCCGTGAAAGATGTACTTCGTTTGAGCTGAAAAGTGACTGCCCTTACCTGAAACGAAGTCTTGCTTGTAGGAAGACACAGAGCCTGGGATTTAACGCCTTTTCAGAAGGGAAACACACAGCATAGTTCTCATCCATGGTTGAAACTCTGCTTTAGAGTGAGAATTACGCTCTTGCTTTCTACAGTCTCTAAGACAGCAGGAAACGTGAGTGTGCCCAGAACAAAAGAAGGGTGTTTCCCACACATATGGACCATATTTAGTCCAAATCTGCTTCTGAAACTGATACAAAGCACTGACCATCTTACATCCAATGCTTGTCAGTTAAGATGAGAAACGTGTGAGCTTCGTGAACGGTGTAGTTCGTTTGAGCAGAAAAGTAACTGCCCTTACCTGAATTGAAGTCTTGCTTGTAGGAAGACTCAGAGCCTGGGATTTAACTCCATTTCTGAAGAAAAACACACAGCAGTGTAATCATCCATTGATCAAACTCGGCTTTAAAACAAGAAGCACGCTCTTGCTTTCTGGATTCTCTAAGACAGCAGGAAACGTGAGTGTGCTGAGAACAAAAGAACGGTGTTTCGTACACATATGGACCATATCTAGTCCAACTCTTCTTCTGAAACTGATTCAAAGCACAGGTCCTCTAACATCGAATGCTTGTCCATTTAGATGAGAAACGTGTGAGCTTCGTGAATGATGTAGTTCATTTGAGCAGAAAAGTGACTGCCCTTACCTGAAACGAAGTCTTGCTTGTAGTAAGACACAGAGCCTGGGATTTAAGACCATTTCTGAAGGGAAACACACAGCATAGTTCTCATCCATGGATCACACTCTGCTTTACAGCGAGAAGCACACTCTTGCTTTGTAGAGTCTCTAATACAGAAGGAAATCTGAGTGTGCCCGGAACAAAAGAACAGTGTTTCCTACACATATGGACCATATGTAGTCCAAACCTGCTTCTGAAACTGATACAAGGCACTGGACATCTAACATTCAATGCTTGTCAGATAAGATGAGAAACGTGTGAGCTTTGTGAACGATGTAGTTAGTTTGAGCAGAAAAGTGACTGCCCTTACTTGAAATGAATTCTTGCTTGTAGTAAGACTCAGAGCCTGGGATTTAACTCCATTTCTGAAGTAAAACACACAGCATAGTTCTCATCAATGGATCACACTCTGCTTTAGAGCTAGAAGCACGCTCTTGCTTTCTAGAGCCTCTAATACAGCAGGAAATCTGATTGTGCCCAGAACAAAAGAACGGTGTTTCCTACACATACGGACTATATGTAGTCCAAATCTTCTTCTGAAACTGATACAATGCACTGGTCCTCTAATATCCAATGCTTGTCAGTTAAGATGAGAAACGTGTGAGCTTCGTGAAGGATGTAGTTCCTTTGAGCAGAAAAGTGACTGCCCTTACCTGAAACGAAGTCTTGCTTGTAGGGAGACTCAGAGCCTGGGATTTAACTCCATTTCTGAAGTGAAACACACAGCATTGTGTCATCCATTGATGACACTCTGCTTTAGAACAAGAAGCACGCTCTTGCTTTCTAGAGTCTCTACGACAGCAGGAAACGTGAGTGTGCTGAGAACAAAAGAACGGTGTTTCCTACACATACGGACAATATCTAGTCCAACTCTGCTTCTGAAACTGATACAAAGCACTGGTCCTCTAACATCCAATGCTTGTCTGTAAGATGAGAAACGTGTGAGCTCAGTGAAAGATGTAGTTCGTTTGAGCTGAAAAGTGACTGCCCTTACCTGAAACAAAGTCTGCTTGTAGGAAGACATAGAGCCTGGGATTTAACTACTTTTCTGAAGAGAAAGACACAGCATAGTTTTCTTCCATGGATCACAATCTGCTTTAGAGCGAGAAGTACGCTCCTGCTTTCTAGAGTCTCTAAGACAGCAGGAAAAGTGAGTGTGCTGAGAACAAAAGAACGGTGTTTCCTACACATACGGACCATATCTAGTCCATCTCTTCTTCTGAAACTGATACAAAGCATTGGTCCTCTAACATCCAATGCTTGTCAAATAAGATGAGAAACGTGTGAGCTTTGTGAATGTTGTAGTTCGTTTGAGCAGAAAAGTGACTGCCCTTACCTGAATTGAAGTCTTGCTTGTAGGAAGACTCAGAGCCTGGGATTTAACTCCATTTCTGAAGTAAAACACACGGCAATGTAATCATCCATTGATCACACTCTGCTTTAGAACAAGAAGCACGCTCTTGCTTTCTAGAGTCTCTAAGATAGCAGGAAACGTGAGTATGCTGAGAAAAATGAACGGTGTTTCCTACACATACGGACCATATCTAGTCCAACTCTTCTTCTGAAACTGATACAATGCACTAGTCCTCTAACATCCAATGGTTGTCAGTTAAGATGAGAAACGTGTGAGCTTCGTGAAGGATGTAGTTCGTTTGAGCTGAAAAGTGACTGCCCTTACCTGAAACGAAGTCTTGATTGTAGGAAGACTCAGATCATGGGATTTAACTCCATTTCTGAAGAGAAACACACAGCAGTGTTCTCATCCATTGATCACACTCTGCTTTAGAAGAAGAAGCACGATCGTGAATCTAGAGTATCTAAGACAGCAGGAAACGTGAGTTTGCTGAGAACAAAAGAACAGTGTTTCCTGCACATACGGACCATATCTAGTCCAACTCTGCTTCTGAAACTGATACAAAGCACTGGTCCTCTAACATCCAATGATTGTCAGTTAAGATGAGAAACTTGTGAGCTTAGTGAATGATGTAGTTCCTTTGAACTGAAAAGTGACTGCGCTTACCTGAAACGAAGTCTTGCATGTAGGAAGACACAGAGCCTGGGATTTAAGTCCATTTCTGAAGGGAAACACACAGCATAGTTCTCATCCATGGATCACACTCTGCTTTAGAGCGAGAAGCACACTCTTGCTTTCTAGTTTCTCTAATACAGCAGGAAATCTGAGTGTGCCCAGAAAAAAAGAAGGGTGTTTCCCACACATATGGACCATATGTAGTTCAAATCTGCTTCTGAAACTGATACAAAGCACTGACCATCTTACATCCAATGCTTGTTAGTTAAGATGAGAAACGTGTGAGCTTTTTGAACGGTGTAGTTCGTTTGAGCAGAAAAGTAACTGCCCTTACCTGAATTGAAGTCTTGCTTGTAGGAAGACTCAGAGCCTGGGATTTAACTCCATTTCTGAAGTAAAACACACAGCAGTGTAATCATCCATTGATCAAACTCTGCTTTAGAACAAGAAGCACGCTCTTGGTTTCTAGATTCTCTAAGACAGCAGGAAACGTGAGTGTGCTGAGAACAAAAGAACGGTGTTTCCTTCCCTTACGGACATTATATAGTCCAACTCTGCATCTGAAACTGATACAAAGCACTGGTCCTCTAAAATCCAATGCTTGTCTGTTAAGATGAGAAACGTGTGAGCTCCGTGAACGATGTAGTTCGTTTGAGCTGAAAAGTGACTGCCCTTACCTGAAACGAAGTCTTGCTTATAGGAAGACACAGAGCCTGGGATTTAACTCCTTTTCTGAAGGGAAACACACAGCATAGTTCTCATCCATGCATCACACTCTGCTTTAGAGCGAGAAGCACACTCTTGCTTTCTAGAGTCTCTAAGACAGCAGGAAATCTGAGTGTGCCCAGAACAAAAGAACGGTGTTTCCTACACATATGGACCATATCTAGTCCAAATCTGCTTCTGAAACTGATACAAAGCACTGACCCTCTAACTTCCAATGCTTGTCAGTTAAGATGAGAAACGTGTGAGCTCAGTGAACGATGTAGTTCGTTTGAGCAGAAAAGTGACTGCCCTTACAAGAAAAGAAGTCTTGCTTGTAGGAAGACTCAGAGCCTGGGATTTAACTCCATTTCTGAAGGCAAACACACAGCATAGTTCTCATCCATGGATCACACTCTGCTTTAGAAAGAAGCACGCTCTTGCTTTCTAGAGTCTCTAAGACAGCAGGAAACGTGAGTGTGCTGAGAACAAAAGAACGGTGTTTCCTACACATACGGACCATATCTAGTCCAAATCTGCTTCTGAAACTGATACAAAGCACTGACCCTCTAACTTCCAATTCTTGTCAGTTAAGATGAGAAACGTGTGAGCTCAGTGAACGATGTAGTTCGTTTGAGCAGAAAAGTGACTGCCCTTACCTGAAACGAAGTCTTGCTTGTAGGAAGACTCAGAGCCTGGGATTTAACTCCATTTCTGAAGGCAAACACACAGCATAGTTCTCTTCCATGGATCACACTCTGCTTTAGAAAGAAGCACGCTCTTGCTTTCTAGAGTCTCTAAGACAGCAGGAAACGTGAGTGTGCTGAGAACAAAAGAACGGTGTTTCCTACACATACGGACCATATCTAGTCCAACTCTTCTTCTGAAACTGATACAAAGCACTAGTCCTCTAACATCCAATGCTTGTCAGTAAAGATGAGAAACGTGTGAGCTTCCTGAACGATGTAGTTCCTTTGAGCAGAAAAGTGACTGCCCTTACCTGAATTGAAGTTTTGCTTGTAGGAAGACTCAGAGCCTGGGATTTAACTCCATTTCTGAAGTGAAACACACAGCAGAGTTCTCATCCATTGATCACACTCTGCTTTAGAACAAGAAGCACGCTCTTGCTTTCTAGAGTCTCTAAGACAGCAGGAAACGTGAGTATGCTGAGAACAAAAGAACGGTGTTTCCTACACATACGGACCATATCTAGTCCAACTCTTCTTCTGAAACTGATACAAAGCACTGGCCCTCTAACATCCAATGCTTGTCTGTTAAGATGAGAAACGTGTGAGCTCAGTGAACGATGTAGTTCGTTTGTGCTGAAAAGTGACTGCCCTTACATGAAACGAAGTCTTGCTTGTAGGAAGACTCAGAGCCTGAGATTTAACTGCATTTCTGAAGTTAAACACACAGCATAGTTCTCATCCATGGATCACACTCTGCTCTAGAGCGAGAAGCACGCTCTTGCTTTCTAGAGTCTCTAAGACAGCAGGAAATCTGAGTGTGCCCAGAACAAAAGAACGGTGTTTCCTACACATAAGGACTATATGTAATCCAAATCTTCTTCTGAAACTGATAGAATGCACTGGTCCTCTAACATGCAATGCTTGTCAGTTAAGATGAGAAACGTGTGAGCTTTGTGAAAGATGTAGTTCATTTGAGCAAAAAAGTGACTGCCCTTACCTGAAACGAAGTCTTGCTTGTAGGAAGACTCAGAGCCTGGGATTTAACTCCATTTCTGAAGTGAAACACACAGCAGTGTTCTCATCCATTGATCACACTCTGCTTTAGAACAAGAATCACGCTCTTGCTTTCTAGAGTCTCTAAGACAGCAGGAAACGTGAGTTTGCTGAGAACAAAAGAACGGTGTTTCCTACACTTATGGACCATATCTAGTCCAAATCTGCTTCTGAAACTGATACAAAGCACTGACCCTCTAACTTCCAATGCTTGTCAGTTAAGATGAGAAACGTGTGAGCTCAGTGAACGATGTAGTTCGTTTGAGCAGAAAAGTGACTGCCCTTACAAGAAAAGAAGTCTTGCTTGTAGGAAGACTCAGAGCCTGGGATTTAACTCCATTTCTGAAGGCAAACACACAGCATAGTTCTCATCCATGGATCACACTCTGCTTTAGAAAGAAGCACGCTCTTGCTTTCTAGAGTCTCTAAGACAGCAGGAAACGTGAGTGTGCTGAGAACAAAAGAACGGTGTTTCCTACACATACGGACCATATCTAGTCCAAATCTGCTTCTGAAACTGATACAAAGCACTGACCCTCTAACTTCCAATGCTTGTCAGTTAAGATGAGAAACGTGTGAGCTCAGTGAACGATGTAGTTCGTTTGAGCAGAAAAGTGACTGCCCTTACCTGAAACGAAGTCTTGCTTGTAGGAAGACTCAGAGCCTGGGATTTAACTCCATTTCTGAAGGCAAACACACAGCATAGTTCTCTTCCATGGATCACACTCTGCATTAGAGCAAGAAGAATGATCTTGCTTTCTAGAGTCTCTAATACAGCAGGAAACTTGAGTGTGCTCAGAACAAAAGAACGGTGTTTCCTACACATACCTACCTTATGTAGTTCAACTCTGCTTCTGAAACTGAAACAAAACACAGGTTCTCTATCATTCAATGCTTGTCAGTTAAGATGAGAAACGTGTGAGCTTAGTGAAGGATGTAGTTCTTTTGAGCTGAAAAGTGACTGCTCTGACATGAAACTGAGTCTTGCATATAGGAAGACACAGAGCCTGGGATTTTATTTCATTTCTGACTGGAAACAAACAGCACAGTTCTCATCCATGGATCACACTCTGCTTTAGAGCAAGAAGCACGCTATTGCTTTCTAGTGTCTCTAATAAAGCAGGAAACATGAGTGTGCTCAGAAAAAAAGAATGGTGTTTCCTACACATACTGACCATGTCTAGTTCAACTTTGCTTCTTAAACTGATACAAACCACAGGTCCTCTAACATCCAATGCTTGTCAGTTAAGATGAGAAGCATGGGAGCTTCGTGTACGATGTTGCTTCATTTGAGCTGAGAAATCACTGCATTTTCCAGAAATGAAGTCTTTCTTGTAGGAAGACACACAGCCTGGGATTTAACTTGATTTCTGGAGGGAAACACACAGCACAATTCTCATCCATGAAACACAATCTGCTTTGAGAAAGAAGCACGCTCTTTCTTTCCAGAGTCTCTAATACAGCAGGATACGTGAGTGTGCTCAGAAAAATAGAACGGTGTTTCCTACACATACGGACCATATAAAGTTAAACTCTGCTTCTGAAACTGATACAATCCACAGGTCCTCTAACAGCCAATGCTTGTCAGTTAAGATGAGAAACGTGTGAGCTTTGTGAACGATGTAGTTCCTTTGAGCTGAAAAGTGACTGCCCCTAGATGATATGAAGTCTTGATGTAGGAAGACACAGAGCATGGGATTTTACTCCATTTCTGAATGGCAGCATACAGCAGAGTTCTCATCCATGGATCCCATTATGCTTTAGAGCAAGAAGCACGCTCTTGCTTTCTAGAGTCTCTAAGACAGCAAGAAACGTGAGTGTGCTGAGAATAATAGGATGGTGTTTTCTACACATACTGACCATATGTAGTCCAACTCTGCTTCGGAAACTGATACAAAGCACTGGTCCTCTAACATCCAATGCTTGTCAGTTAAGATGGGAAATGTGTTAGCTTCATGAACGATGTAGTTCGTTTGAGCTGAAAAGTGACTGCCCTCACCTGAAACGAAGTCTTGCTTGTAGGAAGAAACAGAGCCTGGGATTTAACTTCATTTCTGAAGGGAAACACACAGCACATTTCTCATCCATGAATCACACTCTGCTTTAGAGCAAGAACCACGCTCTTCCTTTCTAGATTCTCTAATACAGCAGGAAACGTGATTGTGCTCAGAACAAATGAACTGTGTTTCCCACACATACGGACCATATCTAGTTCAACACTTCTCCTGTAACTGACACAAAGCACAGGTCCTGTAACATCCAATGCTTTTCAATTAAGACCGAGAAACGTGTGAGCTTCGTGTACAATGTAGTTAGTTTGAGCTGTAAAGTAACTCCCCTTACCTGAAACGAAGTCTTGCTTGTAGGAAGACTCAGAGCCTGGGATTTAACTCCATTTCTGAAGGGAAACACACAGCATAGTTCTCATCCATGGATCACACTCTGCTTTAGAACAAGAAGCACGCTCTTGCTTTCTAGAGTCTCTAATACAGCAGGAAACATGAGTGTGCTCAGAAAAAAGAACGGTGTTTTCTACACATAAGGGTCATATCTAAATCAACTCTGCTTCTTAAACAGAAACAAACCACAGGTCCTCTAAGTTCCAATGCTTGTCAGTTTAGATGGGAAACGAGTTAGCTTCGTGAACGATGTAGTTAGTTTGAGCTGCAAAGTAACTCCCCTTATCTGAAATGAAGTCTTGCTTGTAGGAAGACTCAGAGCCTGGGATTTTACTCCATTTCTGAACTGGAACACACAGCAGAGTTCTCATCCATTGATCAGACTCTGCTTTAGAACAAGAAGCACGCTCTTGCTTTCTAGAGTCTCTAATACAGCAGGAAACATGTGTGTACTCAGAACAAAAGAACAGTGTTTCCTACACATATGGACCATATCTAGTTAAACTCTGCTTCTGAAACTGAAACAAACTACAGGTCCTCTAACATCCAATGCTTGTCATTTAAGATGAGAAACGTGTGAGCTTTGTGAACGAGGTAGTTCGTTTGAGCTGTAAAGTTCCTGCCAGTACTTGAAATGAAGTCTTGATTGTAGGAAGACTCAGACCCTGGGATTTAACTCCATTTCTGAGGTGAAACACAGAGCAGAGTTCTCATCCATTGACCACACTCTGCTTTAGAGCAAGAAGCAGGCTCTAGCTTTCTACAGTCTCTAAGACAGCACGAAACGTGAGTGTGCTGAGAACAAATGAACGGAGTTTCCTACACATACGGACCATATCTAGTCCAACTCTTGTTCTGGTACTGATACAAAGCACTGGTCCTCTAACATCCAATGGTTGTCAGTTAAGATCAGAAACGTGTGAGCTTTGTGAACAATGTAGTTCGTTTGACCTGTAAAGTGACTGACCTTACCTGAAATGAAGTCTTGATTTTAGGAATACACAGAGCCTGGAATTTAACTCCATTTCTGAAGGGAAACACACAGCAGAGTTCTCATCCATTGATCAGACTCTGCTTTAGAGCAAGAAGCACGCTCTTGCTTTCTAGAGTCTCTAATACAGCAGGAAACATGAGTGTGCTCAGAACAAAAGAACAGTGTTTTCTACACATAAGGGTCATATCTAAATCAACTCTGCTTCTGAAACAGAAACAAACCACAGGTCCTCTAAGTTCCAATGCTTGTCAGTTAAGATGAGAAACGTGTGACCCTCATGAACAATTTAGTTCGTTTGAGCTGAAAAGTGACTGCCCGTACCTGAAATGAAGACGTGCTTGTAGGAATACACAGAGCCAGAGATTTAACTCCATTTCTGGAGGGAAACACACAGCAGAGTTCTCATCCATTGATCACACTCTGATTTAGAGCAAAAAGCACGCTCTTGCTTTCTAGAGTCTCTAATATAGCAGGAAACGTGAGTGTCCTCAGAAGAAAAGAACCGTGTTTCGTACACATACGGACCATATCTAGTCCAACTCTGCTTCTGAAACTGATACAAAGCACTGGTCCTCTAACATCCAATGCTTGTCAGTTAAGATGGGAAACGTTTTAGCTTCGTGAACGATGTAGTTTGATTGAGCTGAAAAGTGACTGCCCTTACCTTAATCGAAGTTTTGCTTGTATGAAGACACAGAGCCTGGGATGTAACTCCATTTCTAAAGGGAAACACACAGCACAGTTCTCATCCATGAATCACACTCTGCTTTAGAGCAAGAACCACGCTCTTCCTTTCTAGATTATCCAATACAGCAGGAAATGTGATTGTGCTCAGAACAAAAGAACGGTGTTTCCTACACATATGGACCATATCTAATTCCATTTCTGCTTCTGAAACTGAAACAAAGTACAGCTCCTCTAACATCCAATGCTTGTCAGTTAACATGAGAAACGTGTGAGCTTCGTGGACGATGTTGTTCGTTTTAGCTGTAAATTACCTGCCCTTACCTGAAATGAAGTCTCCCTTGTAGGAAGACTCAGACGCTGGGATTTAACTCCATTTCTGAAGTGAAACACACAGCAGAGTTCTCATCCATAGATCACACTCTGCTTTAGAGCAAGAAGCACGCTCTAACTTTCTAGAGTCTCTAAGACACCAGGAAACGTGAGTGTGCTGAGAACAAAAGAACGGTGTTTCTTACACATACGGACCATATCTAGTCCAACTCTGCTTCTAAAAGTGATACGAAGCACTGGTCCTCTAACATCCAATACTTGTCAGTTAAGATGGGAAACGTGTTAGCTTCGTGAACGATGTAGTTCGTTTGAGCTGAAAAGTGACTGTGTTTACCTCAAATGAAGACTTGCTTGTAGAAAGAAACAGAGCCATTGATTTACCTCCATCTCTGAATGGAAACATATAGCACAGTTCTCATGCATGGATCAAGCTCTGCTTTAGAGCAAGAAGCACACTCTTTCATTCTAGAGTCTCTAATATAGCAAGAAACGTGAGTGTGCTGAGTACAAAAGAATGGTGTTTCCTACACATACTGACCATATTTAGTTAAACTCTGTTTCTGAAACTGATACAGACCACATGTTCTCTAACATCCCATCCTTGTCAGTTAAGATCAGAAACGTGTGAGCTTCCCGGATCGATGTAGTTTGTCTGAGCTTAAAACTGACTGCCCTTACCTGAAACAAAGTCTTGCTTATAGGAAGACACCGAGCCGGGGATTCACCTCCATCTCTGAAAGAAAACATATAGCACAGTTCTCATGCGTGGATCAAACTCTGCTTTAGAGCAAGAAGCACGCTCTTGCTTTCTAGATTCTCTAAGACAGCAGGAAACGTGAGTGTGCTGAGAACAAAAGAACGGTGTTTCCTACACATACGGACCATATCTAGTCCAAATCTGCTTCTGAAACTGATACAAAGCACTGACCCTCTAACTTCCAATGCTTGTCAGTTAAGATGAGAAACGTGTGAGCTCAGTGAACGATGTAGTTCGTTTGAGCAGAAAAGTGACTGCCCTTACCTGAAACGAAGTCTTGCTTGTAGGAAGACTCAGAGCCTGGGATTTAACTCCATTTCTGAAGGCAAACACACAGCATAGTTCTCTTCCATGGATCACACTCTGCTTTAGAAAGAAGCACGCTCTTGCTTTCTAGAGTCTCTAAGACAGCAGGAAACGCGAGTGTGCTGAGAACAAAAGAACGGTGTTTCCTACACATACGGACCATATCTAGTCCAACTCTTCTTCTGAAACTGATCCAAAGCACTGGTCCTCTAACATCCAATGCTTGTCAGTAAAGATGAGAAACGTGTGAGATTCCTGAACGATGTAGTTCCTTTGAGCAGAAAAGTGACTGCCCTTACCTGAATTGAAGTTTTGCTTGTAGGAAGACTCAGAGCCTGGGATTTAACTCCATTTCTGAAGTGAAACACACAGCAGAGTTCTCATCCATTGATCACACTCTGCTTTAGAACAAGAAGCACGCTCTTGCTTTCTAGAGTCTCTAAGACAGCAGGAAACGTGAGTATGCTGAGAACAAAAGAACGGTGTTTCCTACACATACGGACCATATCTAGTCCAACTCTTCTTCTGAAACTGATACAAAGCACTGGCCCTCTAACATCCAATGCTTGTCTGTTAAGATGAGAAACGTGTGAGCTCAGTGAACGATGTAGTTCGTTTGTGCTGAAAAGTGACTGCCCTTACATGAAACGAAGTCTTGCTTGTAGGAAGACTCAGAGCCTGAGATTTAACTGCATTTCTGAAGTTAAACACACAGCATAGTTCTCATCCATGGATCACACTCTGCTCTAGAGCGAGAAGCACGCTCTTGCTTTCTAGAGTCTCTAAGACAGCAGGAAATCTGAGTGTGCCCAGAACAAAAGAACGGTGTTTCCTACACATAAGGACTATATGTAATCCAAATCTTCTTCTGAAACTGATAGAATGCACTGGTCCTCTAACATGCAATGCTTGTCAGTTAAGATGAGAAACGTGTGAGCTTTGTGAAAGATGTAGTTCATTTGAGCAAAAAAGTGACTGCCCTTACCTGAAACGAAGTCTTGCTTGTAGGAAGACTCAGAGCCTGGGATTTAACTCCATTTCTGAAGTGAAACACACAGCAGTGTTCTCATCCATTGATCACACTCTGCTTTAGAACAAGAATCACGCTCTTGCTTTCTAGAGTCTCTAAGACAGCAGGAAACGTGAGTTTGCTGAGAACAAAAGAACGGTGTTTCCTACACATACGGACCATATCTAGTCCAACTCTGCTTCTGAAACTGATACAAAGCACTGGTCCTCTAACATCCAATGCCTGTCTGTTAAGATGAGAAACGTCTGAGCTCCGTGAACGATTTAGTTCGTTTGAGCAGAAAAGTGACTGCCCTTACCTGAAACGAAGTCTTGCTTATAGGAAGACACAGAGCCTGGGATTTAACTCCTTTTCTGAAGGGAAACACACAGCATAGTTCTCATCCATGGATCACACTCTGCTTTAGAGCGAGAAGCACGCTCTTGCTTTCTACAGTCTCTAAGACAGCAGGAAACGTGAGTGTGCTGAGAAAAAAAGAACGGTGTTTCCTACACATACGGACCATATCTAGTCCAACTGTGCTTCTGAAAGTGATACAAAGCAGTGGTCCTCTAACATCCAATGCTTGTCAGTTAAGATGAGAAACGTGTGAGCTTAGTGAAAGATGTAGTCCCTTTGAACTGAAAAGTGACTGCCCTTACCTGAAACGAAGTCTTGCTTGTAGGAAGACACAGAGCCTGGGATTTAAGTCCATTTCTGAAGGGAAACACACAGCATAGTTCTCATCCATGGATCACACTCTGCTTCAGAGCGAGAAGGACGCTCTTGCTTTCTAGAGTCTCTAATACAGCAGGAAATCTGAGTGTGCCCAGAACAAAAGAAGGGTGTTTCCTACACATATGGACCATATGTAGCCCAAATCTGCTTCTGAAACTGAAAAAAAGCACTGACCATCTTACATCCAATGCTTGTCAGTTAAGATGAGAAACATGTGATCTTCGTGAACGATGTAGTTCGTTTGAGCAGAAAACTGACTGCCCTTACCTGAACGAAGTCTTGCTTGTAGGAAGACTCAGATCCTGGGATTTAACTCCATTTCTGAAGTGAAACACACAGCAGTGTTCTCATCCATTGATCACACTCTGCTTTAGAGCGAGAAGCACACTCTTGCTTTCTAGAGTCTCTAAGACAGCAGGAAATCTGAGTGTGCCCAGAACAAAAGAACGGTGTTTCCTACACATATGGACCATATCTAGTCCAAATCTGCTTCTGAAACTGATACAAAGCACTGACCCTCTAACTTCCAATGCTTGTCAGTTAAGATGAGAAACGTGTGAGCTCAGTGAACGATGTAGTTCGTTTGAGCAGAAAAGTGACTGCCCTTACAAGAAAAGAAGTCTTGCTTGTAGGAAGACTCAGAGCCTGGGATTTAACTCCATTTCTGAAGGCAAACACACAGCATAGTTCTCATCCATGGATCACACTCTGCTTTAGAAAGAAGCACGCTCTTGCTTTCTAGAGTCTCTAAGACAGCAGGAAACGTGAGTGTGCTGAGAACAAAAGAACGGTGTTTCCTACACATACGGACCATATCTAGTCCAAATCTGCTTCTGAAACTGATACAAAGCACTGACCCTCTAACTTCCAATGCTTGTCAGTTAAGATGAGAAACGTGTGAGCTCAGTGAACGATGTAGTTCGTTTGAGCAGAAAAGTGACTGCCCTTACCTGAAACGAAGTCTTGCTTGTAGGAAGACTCAGAGCCTGGGATTTAACTCCATTTCTGAAGGCAAACACACAGCATAGTTCTCTTCCATGGATCACACTCTGCATTAGAGCAAGAAGCACGCTCTTGCTTTCTAGAGTCTCTAATACAGCAGGAAACTTGAGTGTGCTCAGAACAAAAGAACGGTGTTTCCTACACATACCTACCTTATATAGTTCAACTCTGCTTCTGAAACTGAAACAAAACACAGGTTCTCTATCATTCAATGCTTGTCAGTTAAGATGAGAAACGTGTGAGCTTAGTGAAGGATGTAGTTCTTTTGAGCTGAAAAGTGACTGCTCTTACATGAAACTGAGTCTTGCATATAGGAAGACACAGAGCCTGGGATTTTATTTCATTTCTGACTGGAAACAAACAGCACAGTTCTCTTCCATGGATCACACTCTGCTTTAGAGCAAGAAGCACGCTATTGCTTTCTAGTGTCTCTAATAAAGCAGGAAACATGAGTGTGCTCAGAAAAAAAGAATGGTGTTTCCTACACATACTGACCATGTCTAGTTCAACTTTGCTTCTTAAACTGATACAAACCACAGGTCCTCTAACATCCAATGCTTGTCAGTTAAGATGAGAAGCATGGGAGCTTCGTGTACGATGTTGCTTCATTTGAGCTGAGAAATCACTGCATTTTCCAGAAATGAAGTCTTTCTTGTAGGAAGACACACAGCCTGGGATTTAACTTGATTTCTGGAGGGAAACACACAGCACAATTCTCATCCATGAAACACAATCTGCTTTGAGAAAGAAGCACGCTCTTTCTTTCCAGAGTCTCTAATACAGCAGGATACGTGAGTGTGCTCAGAAAAATAGAACGGTGTTTCCTACACATACGGACCATATAAAGTTAAACTCTGCTTCTGAAACTGATACAATCCACAGGTCCTCTAACAGCCAATGCTTGTCAGTTAAGATGAGAAACGTGTGAGCTTTGTGAACGATGTAGTTCCTTTGAGCTGAAAAGTGACTGCCCCTAGATGATATGAAGTCTTGATGTAGGAAGACACAGAGCATGGGATTTTACTCCATTTCTGAATGGCAGCATACAGCAGAGTTCTCATCCATGGATCCCATTATGCTTTAGAGCAAGAAGCACGCTCTTGCTTTCTAGAGTCTCTAAGACAGCAAGAAACGTGAGTGTGCTGAGAATAATAGGATGGTGTTTTCTACACATACTGACCATATGTAGTCCAACTCTGCTTCGGAAACTGATACAAAGCACTGGTCCTCTAACATCCAATGCTTGTCAGTTAAGATGGGAAATGTGTTAGCTTCATGAACGATGTAGTTCGTTTGAGCTGAAAAGTGACTGCCCTCACCTGAAACGAAGTCTTGCTTGTAGGAAGAAACAGAGCCTGGGATTTAACTTCATTTCTGAAGGGAAACACACAGCACATTTCTCATCCATGAATCACACTCTGCTTTAGAGCAAGAACCACGCTCTTCCTTTCTAGATTCTCTAATACAGCAGGAAACGTGATTGTGCTCAGAACAAATGAACTGTGTTTCCCACACATACGGACCATATCTAGTTCAACACTTCTCCTGTAACTGACACAAAGCACAGGTCCTGTAACATCCAATGCTTTTCAATTAAGACCGAGAAACGTGTGAGCTTCGTGTACAATGTAGTTAGTTTGAGCTGTAAAGTAACTCCCCTTACCTGAAACGAAGTCTTGCTTGTAGGAAGACTCAGAGCCTGGGATTTAACTCCATTTCTGAAGGGAAACACACAGCATAGTTCTCATCCATGGATCACACTCTGCTTTAGAACAAGAAGCACGCTCTTGCTTTCTAGAGTCTCTAATACAGCAGGAAACATGAGTGTGCTCAGAAAAAAGAACGGTGTTTTCTACACATAAGGGTCATATCTAAATCAACTCTGCTTCTTAAACAGAAACAAACCACAGGTCCTCTAAGTTCCAATGCTTGTCAGTTTAGATGGGAAACGAGTTAGCTTCGTGAACGATGTAGTTAGTTTGAGCTGCAAAGTAACTCCCCTTATCTGAAATGAAGTCTTGCTTGTAGGAAGACTCAGAGCCTGGGATTTTACTCCATTTCTGAACTGGAACACACAGCAGAGTTCTCATCCATTGATCAGACTCTGCTTTAGAACAAGAAGCACGCTCTTGCTTTCTAGAGTCTCTAATACAGCAGGAAACATGAGTGTACTCAGAACAAAAGAACAGTGTTTCCTACACATATGGACCATATCTAGTTAAACTCTGCTTCTGAAACTGAAACAAACTACAGGTCCTCTAACATCCAATGCTTGTCATTTAAGATGAGAAACGTGTGAGCTTTGTGAACGAGGTAGTTCGTTTGAGCTGTAAAGTTCATGCCAGTACTTGAAATGAAGTCTTGATTGTAGGAAGACTCAGACCCTGGGATTTAACTCCATTTCTGAGGTGAAACACAGAGCAGAGTTCTCATCCATTGACCACACTCTGCTTTAGAGCAAGAAGCAGGCTCTAGCTTTCTACAGTCTCTAAGACAGCACGAAACGTGAGTGTGCTGAGAACAAATGAACGGAGTTTCCTACACATACGGACCATATCTAGTCCAACTCTTGTTCTGGTACTGATACAAAGCACTGGTCCTCTAACATCCAATGGTTGTCAGTTAAGATCAGAAACGTGTGAGCTTTGTGAACAATGTAGTTCGTTTGACCTGTAAAGTGACTGACCTTACCTGAAATGAAGTCTTGATTTTAGGAATACACAGAGCCTGGAATTTAACTCCATTTCTGAAGGGAAACACACAGCAGAGTTCTCATCCATTGATCAGACTCTGCTTTAGAGCAAGAAGCACGCTCTTGCTTTCTAGAGTCTCTAATACAGCAGGAAACATGAGTGTGCTCAGAACAAAAGAACAGTGTTTTCTACACATAAGGGTCATATCTAAATCAACTCTGCTTCTGAAACAGAAACAAACCACAGGTCCTCTAAGTTCCAATGCTTGTCAGTTAAGATGAGAAACGTGTGACCCTCATGAACAATTTAGTTCGTTTGAGCTGAAAAGTGACTGCCCGTACCTGAAATGAAGACGTGCTTGTAGGAATACACAGAGCCAGAGATTTAACTCCATTTCTGGAGGGAAACACACAGCAGAGTTCTCATCCATTGATCACACTCTGATTTAGAGCAAAAAGCACGCTCTTGCTTTCTAGAGTCTCTAATATAGCAGGAAACGTGAGTGTCCTCAGAAGAAAAGAACCGTGTTTCGTACACATACGGACCATATCTAGTCCAACTCTGCTTCTGAAACTGATACAAAGCACTGGTCCTCTAACATCCAATGCTTGTCAGTTAAGATGGGAAACGTTTTAGCTTCGTGAACGATGTAGTTTGATTGAGCTGAAAAGTGACTGCCCTTACCTTAATCGAAGTTTTGCTTGTATGAAGACACAGAGCCTGGGATGTAACTCCATTTCTAAAGGGAAACACACAGCACAGTTCTCATCCATGAATCACACTCTGCTTTAGAGCAAGAACCACGCTCTTCCTTTCTAGATTATCCAATACAGCAGGAAATGTGATTGTGCTCAGAACAAAAGAACGGTGTTTCCTACACATATGGACCATATCTAATTCCATTTCTGCTTCTGAAACTGAAACAAACTACAGCTCCTCTAACATCCAATGCTTGTCAGTTAACATGAGAAACGTGTGAGCTTCGTGGACGATGTTGTTCGTTTTAGCTGTAAATTACCTGCCCTTACCTGAAATGAAGTCTCCCTTGTAGGAAGACTCAGACGCTGGGATTTAACTCCATTTCTGAAGTGAAACACACAGCAGAGTTCTCATCCATAGATCACACTCTGCTTTAGAGCAAGAAGCACGCTCTAACTTTCTAGAGTCTCTAAGACACCAGGAAACGTGAGTGTGCTGAGAACAAAAGAACGGTGTTTCCTACACATACGGACCATATCTAGTCCAACTCTGCTTCTAAAAGTGATACGAAGCACTGGTCCTCTAACATCCAATACTTGTCAGTTAAGATGGGAAACGTGTTAGCTTCGTGAACGATGTAGTTCGTTTGAGCTGAAAAGTGACTGTGTTTACCTCAAATGAAGACTTGCTTGTAGAAAGAAACAGAGCCATTGATTTACCTCCATCTCTGAATGGAAACATATAGCACAGTTCTCATGCATGGATCAAGCTCTGCTTTAGAGCAAGAAGCACACTCTTTCATTCTAGAGTCTCTAATATAGCAAGAAACGTGAGTGTGCTGAGAACAAAAGAATGGTGTTTCCTACACATACTGACCATATTTAGTTAAACTCTGTTTCTGAAACTGATACAGACCACATGTTCTCTAACATCCCATCCTTGTCAGTTAAGATCAGAAACGTGTGAGCTTCCCGGATCGATGTAGTTTGTCTGAGCTTAAAACTGACTGCCCTTACCTGAAACAAAGTCTTGCTTATAGGAAGACACCGAGCCGGGGATTCACCTCCATCTCTGAAAGAAAACATATAGCACAGTTCTCATGCGTGGATCAAACTCTGCTTTAGAGCAAGAAGCACGCTCTTGCTTTCTAGATTCTCTAAGACAGCAGGAAACGTGAGTGTGCTAACAACAAATGAATGGTGTTTCATAAACATACGGACCATATCTAGTCCAACTCTGCCTATGAAATTAATACAAAGCACAGGTCCTCTAACATCCAATGCTTGTCATTTAAGATGAGAAACGTGTGAGCTTCGTGGACGATATAGGTCTTTTGAGCTCTAAAGTACCTGCCCTTAACTGAAATGAAGTCTCACTTGTAGGAAGACTCAGCCGCTTGGACTTAACTCCATTACTGAAGTGAAACACACAGCAGAGTTCTCATCCATAGATCACACTCTGCTTTAGAGCAAGAAGCACGCTCTAGCTTTCTAGAGTCTCTAAGACATCAGGAAACGTGAGTGTGCTGAGAACAATAGTACGGTGTTTTCTACACATACGGAACATATCTAGTCCAACTCTGCTTCTAAAACTGATACAAAGCACTGGTCCTCTAATATCCAATGCCTCTCAGTTAAGATGGGAAACGTGTTAGCTTCGTGAATGATGTAGTTCTTTTGAGCTGAAAAGTGACTGCCCTGTCCTTAAATGAAGTCTTGCTTGTAGGAAGACACAGAGCGTGGGATTTAACTGCGTTTCTGAAGGGAAACACACAGCACAGTTCTCATCCACGAATCACACTCTGGTTTAGAGCAAGAACCACGCTCTTCCTTAATAGATTCTCTAATACAGCAGGAAACGTGATTTTGCTCAGAACAAAAGACCTGTGTTTCCTACACATACAGACCATATCTAGTTCAACTCTTCTTCAGAAACTGACACAAAGCACAGGTCCTGTAACATCCAATGCTTTTAAATTAAGAACGAGAAACGTGTGAGCTTGGTGTCGGATGTAGTTCATTTGAGCTGTAAAGTAACTCCCCTTACCTGAAACGAAGTCTTGCTTGTAGGAAGACTCAGAGCCTGGGATTTAACTGCATTTCTGAAGAGAAAAAAACAGCACAGTTCTCATCCTTGAATCACACTCTGCTTTAGAGCAAGAAGCACGCTCTCGCTTTCTATAGTCTCTAAGAAAGCAGGAAACGTGAGTGTGCTGAGAACAAAAGAACGGTGTTCCCTACACATATGCACCATATCTAGTCCAACTCTGCCTCTGAAATTGATACACAAAGCACAGGTCCTCTAACATCCAATGCTTGTCATTTAAGATGAGAAATGTGTGAGCTTCGTGAACGATGTAGGTCGTTTGAGCTGTAACGTAACTGCCCTAACCTGAAAAGAAGTCTTGCTTGTAGGAGGACTCAGAGCCTGGGATTTAACTCCATTTCTGACGTGAAACACACAGCAGAGTTCTCATTCATTGAGCACACTCTGCTTTAGAGCAAGAAGCACGCTCTTGCTTCCTAGATTCTCTAAGACAGCAGGAAACGTGATTGTGCTCAGAACAAAAGAACTGTTTTTCCTACACATACGGACCATATCTAGTCCAACTCTGCTTCTGAAACTGACACAAAGCACAGGTCGTGTAACATCCAATGATTTTCAATTAAGACCGAGAAACATGTGAGCTTCGTGCACGATGTAGTTCTTTTGAGCTGTAAAGTACCTGCCCTTACCTGAAATGAAGTCTTGCTTGTAGGAAGACTCAGACGCTGGGATTTAACTCCATTTCTGAAGTGAAACACACAGCATAGTTCTCATCCATAGATCACAATCTGCTTTAGCGCAAGAAGCACGCTCTAGCTTTCTAGAGTCTCTAAGACAGCAGGAAACGTGAGTGTGCTCAGAACAAAAGAACGGTGTTTCCTTCACATAAAGACCATATCTAGTTCAACTCTGCTTCTGAAACAGAAACAAACCAAAGGTCCTCTAACATCCAATACTTGTCATTTAAGATGAGAAACGTGTGAGCTTCGTGAACGATGTAGTTCGTTTGAGCTGAAAAGGGAGTGCCCTTACCTGAAACGAAGTCTTGCTTGTAGAAAGACACAGAGCAAGGGATTTAACTCCATTTCTGAAGGGAAAAACACAGCACAGGTCTCATCCATGAATCACACTCTGCTTTAGAGCAAGAACCACGCTCTTCCTTCCTAGATTCTCTAATACAGCAGGAAACGTGATTGTACTCAGAACAAAAGAACTGTGTTTCCTACACATACAAACCATATCTAGTCCAACTCTGCTTCTGGTACTGATACAAAGCACTGGTCCTCTAACATCCAATGCTTGCCAGTTAACATGAGAAACGTGTGAGCTTCGTGAATGATGTAGTTCCTTTGAGCTGAAAAGTGACTGAGTTTACCTGAAACGAAGATATGCTTGTAGGAAGACAGAGAGTTTGGGATTTCACTCCATTTAAGAAGGGAAACACACAGCACAGTTCTCATCCACGGATCTCACTCTGCTTTAGAACAAGAAGAACGCTCTTGCTTTCTAGAGTGTCTAAGACAGCAGGAAACATGAGTATGCTCAGAACAAAAGAACGGTGTTTCCTACACATACGGATCATATCTAGTCCAACTCTGCTTCTGAAACTGAAACAAAGCACAGGTCGTTTAACATCCAATGCTTTTCAATTAAGACCGAGAAACGTGTGAGCTGCGTGTACGATGTAGATCGTTTGAGCTGTAAATGTAACTACCCTTACCTGAATTGAAGTCTTGCTTGTAGGAAGACTCTGAGCCTGGAATTTAACTCAATTTCTGAAGTGGAACACACAGCAGAGTTCTCATTCATGAATCACACTCTGCTTTAGAGCAAGAAGCATGCTCTTGCTTTCTAGAGTCTCTAAGACAGCAGGAAATGTGAGTGTGCTGAGAACAAAAGAATGTTTTTCCTACACATAACAACCATATGTAGTCCAACTCTGCCTCTGAAATTGATAGAAAGTACAGGTCCTCTAAAATCCAATGCTTGTCATTTAAGATGAGAAACGTGTGAGCTTCCTGAACGATGTAGTTCGTTTGAGCTAAAAAGTGACTGCCTTTACCTGAAACGAAGTCTTGATTTTAGGAAGACATAGAGCCTGGAATTTTACTCCATTTCTGAAGGGAAACACACAGCATAGTTCTCATCCATGGATCACACTCTGCTTTAGAGCAAGAAGCATGCTCTTGCTTTCTAGAGTCTCTAATACAGCACGAAACGTGAGTGTGCTCAGAAAAAAAGAACAGTGTTTCCTACACATAAGGGCCATATCTAGTTCAACTCTGCTTCTGAAACAGAAACAAAACACAGGTCCTCTGACATCCAATGCTTTTCATTTAAGATGAGAAACTTGTGAGCTTCGTGAACAAAGTAGTTCGTTTGAGCTGTAAACTAACTGCCCTAACCTGAAAAGAAGTCTTGCTTGTAGGAAGACACAGAGCCTGGGATTTAACTGCATTTCTGAAGAGAAAAAAACAGCACAGTTCTCATCCTTGAATCACACTCTGCTTTAGAGCAAGAAGCACGCTCTTGCTTTCTATAGTCTCTAAGAAAGCAGGAAACGTGAGTGTGCTGAGAACAAAAGAACGGTGTTCCCTACACATATGGACCATATCTAGTCCAACTCTGCCTCTGAAATTGATACACAAAGCACAGGTCCTCTAACATCCAATGCTTGTCATTTAAGATGAGAAATGTGTGAGCTTCGTGAACGATGTAGGTCGTTTGAGCTGTAACGTAACTGCCCTAACCTGAAAAGAAGTCTTGCTTGTAGAAGGACTCAGAGCCTGGGATTTAACTCCATTTCTGACGTGAAACACACAGCAGAGTTCTCATTCATTGAGCACACTCTGCTTTAGAGCAAGAAGCACGCTCTTGCTTCTTAGATTCTCTAAGACAGCAGGAAACGTGAGTGTGCTAAGAACAAAAGTAAGGTGTTTCCTACACATATGGATGACATCTAATCCAACTCTGCTTCTGAAACTGATACAAAGCACTGGTCCTCTAATATCCAATGCTTGTCAGTTAAGATGAGAAACGTGTGAGCTTTGTGAACGATGTAGGTCGTTTGAGCTGTAAAGTAACTGCCCTAACCTGAAAAGAAGTCTTGCTTGTAGGAGGACTCAGAGCCAGGGACTTAACTCCATTTCTGATGTGAAACACACAGCAGAGTTCTCATTCATTGAGCACACTCTGCTTTAGAGCAAGAAGCACGCTCTTGCTTCCTAGATTCTCTAAGAGAGCAGGAAAAGTGAGTGTACTCAGAAGAAAAGAACCGTGTTTCCTACACATACGGACCATATCTAGTCCAACTCTGCTTCTGAAGCAGACACAAAGCACAGGTCGTGTAACATCCAATGATTTTCAATTAATACCGAGAAACATGTGAGCTTCGTGCACGATGTAGTTCTTTTGAGCTGTAGAGTACCTGCCCTTACGTGAAATGAAGTCTTGCTTGTAGGAAGACTCAGACGCTGGGATTTAACTCTTTTTCGGAAGTGGAACAAACAGCAGAGTTTTCATCCATTGATCAGACTCTGCTTTAGAGCAAGAAGCACGCTCTCGCTTTCTATAGTCTCTAAGAAAGCAGGAAACGTGAGTGTGCTGAGAACAAAAAACGGTGTTCCCTAAACATATGGACTATATCTAGTCCAACTCTGCCTCTGAAATTGATACACAAAGCACAGGTCCTCTAACTTCCAACGCTTGTCATTTAAGATGAGAAATGTGTGAGCTTCGTGAACGATGTAGGTCGTTTCAGCTGTAAAGTAACTGCCCTAACCTGAAAAGAAGTCTTGCTTGTAGGAAGAAGGAGAGTTTGGGATTTAAATCCATTTAAGAAGGGAAACACACAGCACAGTTCTCATCCACGGATCTCACTCTGCCTTAGAACAAGAAGAACACTCTTGCTTTCTAGAGTGTCTAAGACAGCAGGAAACATGAGTGTGCTCAGAACAAAAGAACGGTGTTTCCTACACCTACAGACCATATCTAGTCCAAATCTGCTTCTGAAACTGATACAAAGCCCTTGTCCTCTAACATCCAATGCTTGTCAGTTAAGATGAGAAACGTGTTAGCTTCGTGAACGATGTAGTTCATTTGAGCTGAAAAGTGGCTGCCCTTACCTGAAACGAAGTCTTGCTTGTAGGAAGACAGAGAGTTTGGGATTTAACTCCATTTAAGAAGGGAAACACACAGCACAGTTCTCATCCACGGATCTCACTGTGCTTTAGAACAAGAAGAACGCTCTTGCTTTCTAGAGTTTCTAAGACAGCAGGAAACATGAATGTGCTCAAACCAAAAGAACGGTGTTTCCTACACATACGGACCATATCTAGTCCAACTCTGCTTCTGAAACTGATACAAAGCACTGGTCCTCTAACATCCAATGCTTGTCAGTTAAGATGAGAAACGTGTTAGCTTCGTGAACGATGTAGTTCATTTGAGCTGAAAAGTGGCTGCCCTTACCTGAAACGAAGTCTTGCTTGTAGGAAGACGAAGAGCCTGGATTTAACTCCATTTCTGAAGTGGAACACACAGCAGAGTTCTCATCCATTGATCACACTCGGCTTTAGAGCAAGAAGCACGCTCTTGCTTCATAGATTCTCTAAGAGAGCAGGAAACGTGAGTGTGCTGAGAACAATGAACTGTGTTTCCTACACCTACGGACCATATCTAGTCCTACTCTGCTTCTGAAACAGATGCAAATCAATGGTCCTCTAACATCCAATGCTTGTCAGTTACGATGAGAAACGTGTTAGCTTTGTGAACTATGTAGTTCGTTTGAGGTGAAAAGTGACTGTCCTTACCTGAAACGAAGTCTTGCTTGTAGGACGACTAAGAGACTGGAATTTAACTCCATTTCTGAAGGGAAACACACAGCATAGTTCTCATTCATTGAGCACACTCTGCTTTAGAGCAAGAAGCACGCTCTTGCTTCCTAGATTCTCTAAGACAACAGGAAACGTGAGTGTGCTCAGAAGAAAAGAACCGTGTTTCCTACACATACGGACCATATCTAGTCCAACTCTGCTTCTGAAACAGACACAAAGCACAGGTCGTGTAACATCCAATGATTTTCAATTAATACCGAGAAACATGTGAGCTTCGTGCACGATGTAGTTCTTTTGAGCTGTAAAGTACCTGCCCTTACGTGAAATGAATTCTTGCTTGTAGGAAGACTCAGACGCTGGGATTTAACTCCTTTTCTGAAGTGGAACAAACAGCAGAGTTTTCATCCATTGATCAGACTCTGCTTTAGAGCAAGAAGCACGCTCTCGCTTTCTATAGTCTCTAAGAAAGCAGGAAACGTGAGTGTGCTAGAACAAAAAATGGTGTTCCCTACACATATGGACTATATCTAGTCCAACTCTGCCTCTGAAATTGATACACAAAGCACAGGTCCTCTAACATCCAACGCTTGTCATTTAAGATGAGAAATGTGTGAGCTTCGTGAACGATGTAGGTCGTTTGAGATGTAAAGTAACTGCCCTAACCTGAAAAGAAGTCTTGCTTGTAGGAGGACTCAGAGCCTGGGATTTAACTCCATTTCTGACGTGAAAAACACAGCAGAGTTCTCATTCATTGAGCACACTCTGCTTTAGAGCAAGAAGCACGCTCTTGCTTCCTAGATTCTCTAAGAGAGCAGGAAACGTGAGTGTGCTAAGAACAAAGGTACGGTGTTTCCTACACATATGGACGATATCTAATCCAACTCTGCTTCTGAAACTGATACAAAGCACTGGTCCTCTAATATCCAATGCTTGTCAGTTAAGATGAGAAACATGTTAGCTTCGTGAACGATGTAGTTCATTTGAGCTGAAAAGTGACTGCCCTTACCTGAAACGAAGTCTTGCTTGTAGGAAGACGAAGAGCCTGGATTTAACTCCATTTCTGAAGTGGAACACACAGCAGAGTTCTCATCCATTGACCACACTCGGCTTTAGAACAAGAAGCACGCTCTTGCTTTCTAGAGTCTCTAATACAGCAGGAAACGTGAGTGTGCTCAGAAGAAAAGAACCGTGTTTCCTACATATATGGACCATATCTAGTCCAACTCTGCTTCTGAAACTGACACAAAGCACAGGTCGTGTAACATCCAATGCTTTTCAGTTAAGACCGAGAAACGTGTGAGCTTCGTGTACAATGTAGATCCTTTTAGCTGTTAAGTAACTGCCCTTACCTGAAATGAAGTCTTGCTTGTAGGAAGACTCTGAGCCTGGTATTTAACTCCATTTCTGAAGTGGAACACACAGCAGAGTTCTCATCCATGAATCACACTCTGCTTTAGTGGAAGAAGCAGGCTCTTGCTTTCTAGATTCTCTAAGCCAGCAGGAAACGTGAGTGTGCTGAGAACAAATGAACGGGGTTTCCCACACATAAGGACCATATGTAGTCCAACTCTGCCTCTGAAATTGATACAAAGCACAGGTCCTCTAACATCCAATGCTTGTCATTTAAGATGAGAAACGTGTGAGCTTCGTGAACGATGTAGTTCATTTGAGCTGAAAAGTGACTGCCCTTACCTGAAACGAAGTCTTGCTTGTAGGAAGACACAGAGCCTGGGATTTAACTCCATTTCTGAAGGGAAACACACAGCACAGTTCTCATCCATGAATCACACTCTGCTTTAGAGCAATAACCACGCCCTTCCTTTCTAGATTCTCTAATACAGCAGGAAACGTGATTGTGCTCAGAACAAAAGAACTGTGTTTCCTGATATACGGACCATATCTAGTTCAATTCTGTTTCTGAAACTGACACAAAGCACAGGTCCTGTAACAATCAATGCCTATCAATTAAGAGTGAGAAACATGTGAGCTTCATGTAAGATGTAGTTCGTTTGAGCTAAAAAGTGACTGTCCTTACCTGAAACGAAGTCTTGCTTGTAGGAAGACACAGAGCCTGGGATTTATCTTCATTTCTGAAGGGAAACACACAGCATAGTTCTCCTCCACGGATCACACTCTGCTGTAGAGGAAGAAGCACGCTCTTGCTTTCTAGAGTCTCTAATACAGTTGGAAACCTGAGTGTGCTCAGAACAAAAGGACGGTGTTTCCTACACATAGGGACCATATCTGGTTCAACTCTGCTTCTGAAACTGAAACAAACCACAGGTCCTCTAACATCCAATGCTTGTCAGTTAAGATGAGAAACGTGTGAGCTTCGTGAATGATGTAGTTCCTTTGAGCTGAAAAGTGACTGAGTTTACCTGAAAAGAAGATATGCTTGTAGGAAGACACAGAGTTTTGGATTTAACACCATTTCTGAAGTGGAACACACAGCAGAATTCTCATCCATTGATCACACTCGGCTTTAGAACAAGAAGCACGCTCTTTCTTTCTAGAGTCTCTAAGAGAGCAGGAAACGTGAGTGTGCTGAGAATAAAAGAACTGTGTTTCCTACACATATGGACCATATATAGTCCAACTCTGCTTCTGAAACGGATGCAAAGCAATGGTCTTCTAACATCCAGTGCTTCTCAGTTACGATGAGAAAAGTGTTAGCTTTGTGAACGATGTAGTTCGTTTGAGGTGAAAAGTGACTGTCCTTACTTGAAACGAAGTCTTGCTTGAAGGAAGACACAGAGCCTGGGATTTAAATGCATTTCTAATGGGAAACAAACAGCACAGTTCTCATCCATGGATCACACTCTGCTTTAGAGCAAGAAGAACGCTATTGCTTTGTAGACTCTCTAAAACAGCAGGAAACGTGATTGTGCTCAGACAAAAAGAACTGTGTTTCCTACACATACGGACCATATCTAGATCAACTCTGCTTCTGAAACTGATACAAACCACAGGTCCTCTAACATGCAATGCTTGTCAGTTAAGATGAGAAACATGTGAGCTTCGTGAACGATGTAGGTCGTTTGAGCTGTAAAGTAACTGCCCTAACCTGAAAAGAAGTCTTGCTTGTAGGAGGACTCAGAGCCTGGGATTTAACTCCATTTCTGAAGTGAAACTCACAGCAGAGTTCTCATCCATTGATCACACTCTGCTTTAGAGCAAGAAGCACGCTCTTGCTTCATAGATTCTCTAAGAGAGCAGGAAACGTGAGTGTGCTAAGAACAAAAGTACGGTGTTTCCTACACATATGGACCATATCTAATCTAACTCTTCTTCTGAAACTGACACAAAGCACTGGTCCTCTAACATCCAATGTTTGTCAGTTAAGATGAGAAACGTGTTAGCTTTGTGAACAATGTAGTTCGTTTGAGGTGAAAAGTGACTGCCCTTACCTGAAACGAAGTCTTGCTTGTAGGAAGACAGAGAGATTGGGATTTAACTCCATTTCTGAAGGGAAACACACACCACAGTTCTCATCCATGAATCACACTCTGCTTTAGAGCAAGAACCACGCTCTTCCTTTCTAGATTCTCTAATACAGCAGGAAATGTGATTGTGCTCAGAACCAAAGAACTGTGTTTCCTACACATACGAACCATATCTAGTCCAACTCTGCTTCTGGTACTGATACAAAGCACTGGTCCTCTAACATCCAATGCTTGTCAGTTAACATGAGAAACGTGTGAGCTTCGTGAATGATGTAGTTCCTTTGAGCTGAAAAGTGACTGAGTTTACCTGAAATGAAGATATGCTTGTAGGAAGACAGAGAATTTGGGATTTAACTCCATTTAAGAAGGGAAACACACAGCACAGTTCTCATCCACGGATCTCACTCTGCTTTAGAACAAGAAGAATGCTCTTGCTTTCTAGAGTGTCTAAGACAGCAGGAAACATGAGTGTGCTCAGAACAAAAGAACGGTGTTTCCTACACATACGGACCATATCTAGTCCAACTCTGCTTCTGAAACTGATACAAAGCCCTGGTCCTCTAACATCCAATGCTTGTCAGTTAAGATGAGAAACGTGTTAGCTTCGTGAACGATGTAGTTCATTTGAGCTGAAAAGTGGCTGTCCTTACCTGAAACGAAGTCTTGCTTGTAGGAAGACTCAGAGCCTGGGATTTAACATCATTTCTGAAGGGAAACACATAGCAGAGTTCTCATCCATGGATCCCATTCTGCTTTAGAGCAAGATTGACGCTTTTGCTTTTTAGAGTCTCTAATACAGCAGGAAACGTGAGTGTGCTCAGAAGAAAAGAACCGTGTTTCCTACACATACGGACCATATCTAGTCCAACTCTGCTTCTGAAACTGACACAAAGCACAGGTCGTGTAACATCCAATGATTTTCAATTAAGACCGAGAAACATGTGAGCTTCGTGCACGATGTAGATCATTTGAGCTGTAAGTACCTGCCCTTACCTGAAATGAAGTCTTGCTTGTAGGAAGACTCAGACGCTGGGATTTAACTCCATTTCTGAAGTGAAACACACAGCACAGTTCTCATCCATAGATCACAATCTGCTTTAGCGCAAGAAGCATGCTCTAGCTTTCTATAGTCTCTAAGACAGCAGGAAACGTGAGTGTGCTCAGAACAAAAGAATGGTGTTTCCTTCACATAAAGGCCATATCTAGTTCAACTCTGCTTCTGAAACAGAAACAAACCAAAGGTCCTCTAACATCCAATGCTTGTCATTTAAGATGAGAAACGTGTGAGCTTCGTGAACGATGTAGGTCGTATGAGCTGTAAAGGTACTGCCCTAACCTGAAAAGAAGTCTTGCTTGTTGGAGGACTCAGAGCCTGTGATTTAACTCCATTTCTGACATGAAACACACAGCAGAGTTCTCATTCATTGAGCACACTCTGCTTTAGAGCAAGAAGCACGCTCTTGCTTCCTAGATTCTCTAAGACAGCAGGAAACGTGAGTGTGCTCAGAAGAAAAGAACCGTGTTTCCTACACATACGGACCATATCAAGTCCAACTCTGCTTCTGAAACTGACACAAAGCACAGGTCGTGTAATATCCAATGATTTTCAATTAAGACCGAGAAACATGTGAGCTTCGTGCACGATGTAGTTCTTTTGAGCTGTAAAGTACCTGCCCATACGTGAAATGAAGTCTTGCTTGTAGGAAGACTCAGACGCTGGGATTTAACTCCTTTTCTGAAGTGGAACAAACAGCAGAGTTTTCATCCATTGATCAGACTCTGCTTTAGAGCAAGAAGCACGCTCTCGCTTTCTATAGTCTCTAAGAAAGCAGGAAACGTGAGTGTGCTGAGAACAAAAAACGGTGTTCCCTACACATATGGACTATATCTAGTCCAACTCTGCCTCTGAAATTGATACACAAAGCACAGGTCCTCTAACATCCAACGCTTGTCATTTAAGATGATAAATGTGTGAGCTTCGTGAACGATGTAGGTCGTTTGAGCTGTAAAGTAACTGCCCTAACCTGAAAAGAAGTCTTGCTTGTAGGAGGACTCAGAGCCTGGGATTTAACTCCATTTCTGACGTGAAACACACAGCAGAGTTCTCATTCATTGAGCACACTCTACTTTAGAGCAAGAAGAACGCTCTTGCTTCCTAGATTCTCTAAGACAGCAGGAAACGTGAGTGTGCTCAGAACAAAGGTACGGTGTTTCCTACACATATGGACGATATCTAATCCAACTCTGCTTCTGAAACTGATACAAAGCACTGGTCCTCTAATATCCAATGGTTGTCAGTTAAGATGAGAAACGTGTTAGCTTCGTGAACGATGTAGTTATTTTGATCTGAAAAGTGACTGCCCTTACCTGGAACGAAGTCTTGCTTGTAGGAAGACAGAGAGTTTGGGATTTAACTCCATTTAAGAAGGGAAACACACAGCACAGTTCTCATCCACGGATCTCACTCTGCTTTAGAACAAGAAGAACGCTCTTGCTTTCTAGAGTGTCTAAGACAGCAGGAAACATGAGTGTGCTCAGAACAAAAGAACGGTGTTTCCTACACCTACAGACCATATCTAGTCCAAATCTGCTTCTGAAACTGATACAAAGCCCTGGTCCTCTAACATCCAATGCTTGTCAGTTAAGATGAGAAACGTGTTAGCTTCGTGAACGATGTAGTTCATTTGAGCTGAAAAGCGGCTGCCCTTACCTGAAACGAAGTCTTGCTTGTAGGAAGACAGAGAGTTTGGTATTTAACTACATTTAAGAATGGAAACACACAGCACAGTTCTCATCCACGGATCTCACTCTGCTTTAGAACAAGAAGAACGCTCTTGCTTTCTAGAGTTTCTAAGACAGCAGGAAACATGAGTGTGCTCAGAACAAACGAACGGAGTTTCCTACACATACGGACCATATCTAGTCCAACTCTGCTTCTGAAACTGATAAAAAGCTCTGGTCCTCTAACATCCAATGCTTGTCAGTTAAGATGAGAAACGTGTTAGCTTCGTGAACGATGTAGTTCATTTGAGCTGAAAAGTGGCTGCCCTTACCTGAAACGAAGTCTTGCTTGTAGGAAGACGAAGAGCCTGGGATTTAACTCCATTTCTGAAGTCGAACACACAGCAGAGTTCTCATCCATTGATCACACTCGGCTTTAGAACAAGAAGCACGCTCTTGCTTTCTAGAGTCTCTAATACAGCAGGAAACGTGAGTGTGCTCAGAAGAAAAGAACCGTGTTTACTACATATACGGACCATATCTAGTCCAACTCTGCTTCTGAAACTGACACAAACCACAGGTCGTGTAACTTCCAATGCTTTTCAATTAAGACCGAGAAACGTGTGAGCTTCGTGTACAATGTAGATCCTTTGAGCTGTAAAGTAACTGCCCTTACCTGAAATGAAGTCTTGCTTGTAGGAAGAATCTGAGCCTGGGATTTAACTCCATTTCTGAAGTGGAACACACAGCAGAGTTCTCATCCATGAATCACACTCTGCTTTAGAGGAAGAAGCACGCTCTTGCTTTCTAGATTCTCTAAGTCAGCAGGAATCGTGAGTGTGATGAGAACAAATGAACGGGGTTTCCCACACATAAGGACCATATGTAGTCCAACTCTGCCTCTGAAATTGATACAAAGCACAGGTCCTCTAACATCCAATGCTTGTCATTTAATATGAGAAACGTGTGAGCTTCGTGAACGATGTAGTTCATTTGAGCTGAAAAGTGACTGCCCTTAGCTGAAACGAAGTCTTGCTTGTAGGAAGACACAGAGCCTGGGATTTAACTCCATTTCTGAAGGGAAACACACAGCACAGTTCTCATCCATGAATCACACTCTACTTTAGAGCAATAACCACGCCCTTCCTTTCTAGATTCTCTAATACAGCAGGAAACGTGATTGTGCTCAGAACAAAAGAACTGTGTTTCCTGATATACGGACCATATCTAGTTCAATTCTGTTTCTGAAACTGACACAAAGCACAGGTCCTGTAACAATCAATGCCTATCAATTAAGAGTGAGAAACATGTGAGCTTCATGTAAGATGTAGTTCGTTTGAGCTAAAAAGTGACTGTCCTTACCTGAAACGAAGTCTTGCTTGTAGGAAGACAGAGAGTTTGGGATTTAGCTTCATTTCTGAAGGGAAACACACAGCATAGTTCTCCTCCACGGATCACACTCTGCTGTAGAGGAAGAAGCACGCTCTTGCTTTCTAGAGTCTCTAATACAGTAGGAAACCTGAGTGTGCTCAGAACAAAAGGACGGTGTTGCCTACACATAGGGACCATATCTGGTTCAACTCTGCTTCTGAAACTGAAACAAACCACAGGTCCTCTAACATGCAATGCTTGTCAGTTAAGATGAGAAACGTGTGAGCTTCGTGAATGATGTAGTTCCTTTGAGCTGAAAAGTGACTGAGTTTACCTGAAAAGAAGATATGCTTGTAGGAAGACACAGAGTTTTGGATTTAACACCATTTCTGAAGTGGAACACACAGCAGAATTCTCATCCATAGATCACACTCAGCTTTAGAACAAGAAGCACGCTCTTTCTTTCTAGAGTCTCTAAGAGAGCAGGAAACGTGAGTGTGCTGAGAACAAAAGAACTGTGTTTCCTACACATATGGACCATATCTAGTCCAACTCTTCTTCTGAAACGGATGCAAAGCAATGGTCTTCTAACATCCAGTGCTTCTCAGTTACGATGAGAAACGTGTTAGCTTTGTGAACGATGTAGTTCGTTTGAGGTGAAAAGTGACTGTCCTTACTTGAAACGAAGTCTTGCTTGTAGGAAGACACAGAGCCTGGGATTTAAATGCATTTCTAATGGGAAACAAACAGCACAGTTCTCATCCATGGATCACACTCTGCTTTAGAGCAAGAAGAACGCTATTGCTTTGTAGAGTCTCTAAAACAGCAGGAAACGTGATTGTGCACAGACAAAAAGAAATGTGTTTCCTACACATACGGACCATATCTAGATCAACTCTGCTTCTGAAACTGATACAAACCACAGGTCCTCTAACATGCAATGCTTGTCAGTTAAAATGAGAAACATGTGAGCTTCGTGAACGATTTAGGTCGTTTGAGCTGTAAAGTAACTGCCCTAACCTGAAAAGAAGTCTTGCTTGTAGGAGGACTCAGAGCCTGGGATTTAACTCCATTTCTGACGTGAAACACACAGCAGAGTTCTCATTCATTGAGCACACTCTGCTTTAGAGCAAGAAGCACGCTCTTGCTTCCTAGATTCTCTAAGAAAGCAGGAAACGTGAGTGTGCTAAGAACAAAAGTACGGTGTTTCCTACACATATGGACCATATCTAATCTAACTCTGCTTCTGAAACTGATACAAAGCACTGGTCCTCTAACATCCAATATTTGTCAGTTAAGATGAGAAACGTGTTAGCTTTGTGAACAATGTAGTTCGTTTGAGGTGAAAAGTGACTGCCCTTACCTGAAACGAAGTCTTGCTTGTAGGAAGACACAGAGCCTGGGATTTAACTCCATTTCTGAAGGGAAACACACAGCACAGTTCTCATCCATGAATCACACTCTGCTTTAGAGCAAGAACCACGCTCTTCCTTTCTAGATTCTCTAATACAGCAGGAAACGTGATTGTGCTCAGAACAAAAGAACTGTGTTTCCAGATATATGGACCATATCTAGTTCAATTCTGTTTCTGAAACTGACACAAAGCACAGGTCCTGTAACATCCAATGCCTATCAATTAAGAGTGAGAAACATGTGAGCTTCATGTAAGATGTAGTTCGTTTGAGCTAAAAAGTGACTGTCCTTACCTGAAACGAAGTCTTGTTGTAGGAAGACACAGAGCCTGGGATTTAGCTTCATTTCTGAAGGGAAACACACAGCATAGTTCTCCTCCACGGATCACACTCTCCTGTAGAGGAAGGAGCACGCTATTGCTTTCTAGAGTCTCTAATACAGTAGGAAACCTGAGTGTGCTCAGAACAAAAGGACGGTGTTTCCTACACATAGGGACCATATCTGGTTCAACTCTGCTTCTGAAACTGAAACAAACCACAGGTCCTCTAACATCCAATGCTTGTCAGTTAAGATGAGAAACGTGTGAGCTTCGTGAATGATGTAGTTCCTTTGAGCTGAAAAGTGACTGAGTTTACCTGAAAAGAAGATATGCTTGTAGGAAGACACAGAGTTTGGGATTTAACACCATTTCTGAATTGGAACACACAGCAGAATTCTCATCCATTGATCACACTCGGCTTTAGAACAAGAAGCACGCTCTTTCTTTCTAGAGTCTCTAAGAGAGCAGGAAACGTGAGTGTGCTGAGAACAAAAGAACTGTGTTTCCTACACATATGGACCATATCTAGTCCAACTCTGCTTCTGAAACGGATGCAAAGCAATGGTCCTCTAACATCCAGTGCTTCTCAGTTACGATGAGAAACGTGTTAGCTTTGTGATCGATGTAGTTCGTTTGAGGTGAAAAGTGACTGTCCTTACCTGAAACGAAGTCTTGCTTGTAGGAAGACACAAGCCTGGGATTGAAATGCATTTCTAATGGGAAACAAACAGCACAGTTCTCATCCATGGATCACACTCTGCTTTAGAGCAAGAAGAACGCTATTGCTTTGTAGAGTCTCTAAAACAGCAGGAAACGTGATTGTGCTCAGACAAAAAGAACTGTGTTTCCTACACATAAGGACCATATCTTGATCAACTCTGCTTCTGAAACTGATACAAACCACAGGTCCTCTAACATGCAGTGCTTGTCAGTTAAGATGAGAAACGTGTGAGCTTCGTGAACGATGTAGGTCGTTTGAGCTGTAAAGTAACTGCCCTAACCTGAAAAGAAGTCTTGCTTGTAGGAAGACTCAGAGCCTGGGATTTAACATCATTTCTGAAGGGAAACACACAGCATAGTTCTCATTCATGGATCCTATTCTGCTTTAGAGCAAGAAGGACGCTTTTGCATTTTAGAGTCTCTAATACAGCAGGAAACGTGAGTGTGCTCAGAAGAAAAGAACCGTGTTTCCTACACATATGGACCATATCTAGTCCAACTCTGCTTCTGAAACTGACACAAAGCACAGGTCGTGTAACATCCAATGATTTTCAATTAAGACCGAGAAACGTGTGAGCTTCGTGTTGGATGTAGATCGTTTGAGCTGTAAAGTAACTGCCCTTACCTGAAATGAAGTCTTGCTTGTAGGAAGACTCTGAGCCTGGGACTTAACTCTATTTCTGAAGTGGAACACACAGCAGAGTTCTCATCCATGTATCACACTCTGCTTTAGAGCAAGAAGCACGCTCTTGCTTTCTAGAGTCTCTAAGACAGCAGGAAACGTGAGTGTGCTGAGAACAAATGAACGGGGTTTCCTACACATAAGGACCATATGTAGTCCAACTCTGCCTCTGAAATTGATACAAAGCACAGGTCCTCTAACATCCAATGCTTGTCATTTAAGATGAGAAACGTGTGAGCTTCGTGAACGATGTAGTTCATTTGAGCTGAAAAGTGACTGCCCTTACCTGAAACGAAGTCTTGCTTGTAGGAAGACACAGAGCCTGGGATTTAACTCCATTTCTGAAGGGAAACACACAGCACAGTTCTCATCCATGAATCACACTCTGCTTTAGAGCAAGAACCACGCTCTTCCTTTCTAGATTCTCTAATACAGCAGGAAACGTGATTGTGCTCAGAACAAAAGAACTGTGTTTCCAGATATATGGACCATATCTAGTTCAATTCTGTTTCTGAAACTGACACAAAGCACAGGTCCTGTAACATCCAATGCCTATCAATTAAGAGTGAGAAACATGTGAGCTTCATGTAAGATGTAGTTCGTTTGAGCTAAAAAGTGACTGTCCTTACCTGAAACGAAGTCTTGTTGTAGGAAGACACAGAGCCTGGAATTTAGCTTCATTTCTGAAGGGAAACACACAGCATAGTTCTCCTCCACGGATCACACTCTGCTGTAGAGGAAGAAGCACGCTCTTGCTTTCTAGAGTCTCTAAGACAGCAGGAAACGTGAGTGTGCTGAGAAGAAAAGAACGGTGTTTCCTACACATACGGCCCATATCTAGTTCAACTCTGCTTCTGAAACTGAAGCAAACCACAGGTCCTCTAACATCCAATGCTTTTCAGTTAAGATGAGAAACGTGTGAGCTTCGTGAATGATGTAGTTCCTTTGAGCTGAAAAGTGACTGAGTTTACCTCAAAAGAAGATATGCTTGTAGGAAGACACAGAGTTTGGGATTTAACACCATTTCTGAAGTGGAACACACAGCAGAGTTCTCATCCATTGATCACACTCGGCTTCAGAACAAGAAGCACGCTCTTTCTTTCTAGAGTCTCTAAGAGAGCAGGAAACGTGAGTGTGCTGAGAACAAAAGAACTGTGTTTCCTACACATATGAACCAAATCTAGTCCAACTCTGCTTCTGAAACGGATGCAAAGCAATGGTCCTCTAACATCCAATGCTTGTCAGTTACGATGAGAAACGTGTTGGCTTTGTGAACCATGTAGTTCGTTTGAGGTGAAAAGTGACTGTCCTTACCTGAAACGAAGTCTTGCTTCTAGGAAGACACAGAGCATGGGATTTAACTGCATTTCTGATGGGAAAAACACAGCACAGTTCTCATCCATGAATCACACTCTGCTTAGAGTAAGAAGCACGCTCTTGCTTTCCAGAGTCTCTAAGAGAGCAGGAAAAGTGAGTGTGCTCAGAACAAAAGAACTGTGTTTCCTACACATACGGACCATATCTAGTTCAACTCTTCTTCTGAAACTGACACAAAGCACAGGTCCTGTACCATCCAATGGTTGTCATTTAAGATGAGAAACATGTTAGCTTCGTGAACGATGTAGGTCGTTTGAGCTGTAAAGTAACTCCCCTTACCTGAAACGAATTCTTGCTTGTATGAAGACTCAGAGCCTGGGATTTAACTCCTTTTCTGAAGTGGAACAAACAGCAGAGTTTTCATCCATTGATCAGACTCTGCTTTAGAGCAAGAAGCACGCTCTCGCTTTCTATAGTCTCTAAGACAG
The DNA here is from genome assembly GCA_949786385.1 of Onychomys leucogaster. Taxonomy (NCBI): domain Eukaryota; kingdom Metazoa; phylum Chordata; class Mammalia; order Rodentia; family Cricetidae; genus Onychomys; species Onychomys leucogaster. Next base: position 326,221 of record CATKUP010000076.1, read on the forward strand.
CAGGAAACGTGAGTGTGCTGAGAACAAAAGAACGGTGTTTCCTACACATATGGACCATATCTCGTCCAACTCTGCCTCTGAAATTGATACACAGCACAGGTCCTCTAACATCCAATGCTTGTCATTTAAGATGAGAAACGTGTGAGCTTTGTGAACGATGTAGGTCGTTTGAGCTGTAAAGTAACTGCCCTTACCTGAAACGAAGTCTTGCTTGTAGGAAGACTCAGAGCCTGGGATTTAACTCCATTTCTGACGTGAAACACACAGCAGAGTTCTCATCCATTGAGCACACTCTGCTTTAGAGCAAGAAGCACGCTCTTGCTTTCTAGATTCTCTAAGACAGCAGGAAACATGAGTGTGCTAAGAACAAAAGAACGGAGTTTCCTACACATATGGACCATATCTAATCCAACCTTGCTTCTGAAACTGATACAAAGCACTGTTCCTCTAACATCCAATGCTTGTCAGTTAAGAGGAGAAACGTGTTAGCTTCGTGAACGATGTAGTTCGTTTGAGCTGAAAAGTGACTGCCTTTACCTGAAATGAAGTCTTGCTTGTAGGAAGACTCAGAGCCTGGGATTTAACTCCATTTCTGAAGGGAAACACACAGCCTAGTTCTCATCCATGGATCCCATTCTGCTTTAGAGCAAGAAGGAAGCTCTTGCTTTCTAGATTCTCTAATACAGCAGGAAACGTGATTGTGCTCAGAACAAAATAACGGTGTTTCCTACACTTACGGACCATATCTAGTTCAACTCTACTTCTGAAACTGAAACAAACTACAGGTCCTCTAACATCCAATTCTTGTCGGTTAAGATGAGAAACGTGTGAGCTTCGTAGATGATGTAGTTCATTTGAGCTGTAAAGTACCTGCCCTTACCTGAAATGAAGTCTCGCTTGTAGGAACACTGACACGATGGGATTTAACACCATTTCTAAAGTGAAACACACAGCAGAGTTCTCATCCGTTGATCAGACTCTGCTTTAGAGCAAGAAGCACGCTCTTGCTTTCTAGAGTCTCTAAGACAGCAGGAAACGTGAGTGTGCTGAGAAGAAAAGAACGGTGTTTCCTACACATACGGACCATATCTAGTCCAACTCTTATTCTGAAACTGACACAAAGCACAATTCCTCTAACATCCAATGCTTTTCATTTAAGATGAGAAACGTGTGAGCCTCGTGTACGCTGTAGTTCGTTTGAGCTGTAAAGAAACTGCCCTTACCTGAAACGAAGTCTTGCTTGTAGGAAGACACAGAGCCTGGGATTTAGCTTCATTTCTGAAGGGAAACACACAGCATGGTTCTAATCCATGGATCCCATTCTGCTTTAGAGCAAGAAGGACGCTCTTGCTTTCTAGAGTCTCTAATACAGCAGGAAACGTGAGTGTGCTCAGAAGAAAAGAACCGTGTTTCCTACATATACGGACCATATCTAGTCCAACTCTGCTTCTGAAACTGACACAAAGCACAGGTCGTGTAACATCCAATGCTTTTCAATTAAGATCAAGAAACGTGTGAGCTTCGTGTACGATGTATATCATTTGAGCTGTAAAGTAACTGCCCTTACCTGAAATGAAGTCTTGCTTGTAGGAAGACTCTGAGCCTGGGATTTAACTCCATTTCTGAAGTGGAACACACAGCAGAGTTCTCATCCATGAATCACACTCTGCTTTAGAGCAAGAAGCACGCTCTTGCTTTCTAGAGTCTCTAAGACAGCAGGAAACGTGAGTGTGCTGAGAACAAATGAACGGTGTTTCCTACACATATGGACCATATATAGTCCAACTCTGCTTCTGAAACGGATGCAAAGCAATGGTCCTCTAACATCCAGTGCTTCTCAGTTACGATGAGAAACGTGTTAGCTTTGTGAACGATGTAGTTCGTTTGAGGTGAAAAGTGACTGTCCTTACCTGAAACGAAGTCTTGTTGTAGGAAGACACAGAGCCTGGGATTTAGCTTCATTTCTGAAGGGAAACACACAGCATAGTTCTCCTCCACGGATCACACTCTGCTGTAGAGGAAGGAGCACGCTATTGCTTTCTAGAGTCTCTAATACAGTAGGAAACCTGAGTGTGCTCAGAACAAAAGGACGGTGTTTCCTACACATAGGGACCATATCTGGTTCAACTCTGCTTCTGAAACTGAAACAAACCACAGGTCCTCTAACATCCAATGCTTGTCAGTTAAGATGAGAAACGTGTAAGCTTCGTGAATGATGTAGTTCCTTTGAGCTGAAAAGTGACTGAGTTTACCTGAAAAGAAGATATGCTTGTAGGAAGACACAGAGTTTGGGATTTAACACCATTTCTGAAGTGGAACACACAGCAGAATTCTCATCCATTGATCACACTTGGCTTTAGAACAAGAAGCACGCTCTTTCTTTCTAGAGTCTCTAAGAGAGCAGGAAACGTGAGTGTGCTGAGAACAAAAGAACTGTGTTTCCTACACATATGGACCATATCTAGTCCAACTCTGCTTCTGAAACGGATGCAAAGCAATGGTCCTCTAACATCCAGTGCTTCTCAGTTACGATGAGAAACGTGTCAGCTTTGTGAACGATGTAGTTCGTTTGAGGTGAAAAGTGACTGTCCTTACCTGAAACGATGTCTTGCTTGTAGGAAGACACAGAGCCTGGGATTTAAATGCATTTCTAATGGGAAACAAACAGCACAGTTCTCATCCATGGATCACACTCTGCTTTAGAGCAAGAAGAACGCTATTCCTTTGTAGAGTCTCTAAAACAGCAGGAAACGTGATTGTGCTCAGACAAAAAGAATTGTGTTTCCCACACATACGGACCATATCTAGATCAACTCTGCTTCTGAAACTGATACAAACCACAGGTCCTCTAACATGCAATGCTTGTCAGTTAAGATGAGAAACGTGTGAGCTTAGTGAACGATGTAGGTCGTTTGAGCTGTAAAGTAACAGCCCTAACCTGAAAAGAAGTCTTGCTTTTAGGAAGACTCAGAGCCTGGGATTTAACATCATTTCTGAAGGGAAACACACAGCATAGTTCTCATCCATGGATCCCATTCTGCTTTAGAGCAAGAAGGACGCTTTTGCTTTTTAGAGTCTCTAATACAGCAGGAAACGTGAGTGTGCTCAGAAGAAAAGAACCGTGTTTCCTACACATACGGACCATATCTAGTCCAACTCTGCTTCTGAAACTGAAACAAACTACAGGTCCTCTAACATCCAATTCTTGTCAGTTAAGATGAGAAACGTGTGAGCTTCGTAGATGATGTAGTTCATTTGAGCTGTAAAGTACCTGCCCTTACCTGAAATGAAGTCTCGCTTGTAGGAACACTGACACGATGGGATTTAACACCATTTCTAAAGTGAAACACACAGCAGAGTTCTCATCCATTGATCAGACTCTGCTTTAGAGCAAGAAGCACGCTCTTGCTTTCTAGAGTCTCTAAGACAGCAGGAAACGTGAGTGGGCTGAGAACAAAAGAACAGTGTTTCCTACACATACGGACCATATCTAGTTCAACTCTGCTTCTGAAACTGAAGCAAACCACAGGTCCTCTTACATCCAATGCTTGTCAGTTAAGATGAGAAACGTGTGAGCTTCGTGAATGATGTAGTTCCTTTGAGCTGAAAAGTGACTGAGTTTACCTGAAAAGAAGATATGCTTGTAGGAAGACACAGAGTTTGGGATTTAACACCATTTCTGAAGTGGAACACACAGCAGAGTTCTCATCCATTGATCACACTCGGCTTCAGAACAAGAAGCACGCTCTTTCTTTCTAGAGTCTCTAAGAGAGCAGGAAACGTGAGTGTGCTGAGAACAAAAGAACTGTGTTTCCTACACATATGAACCAAATCTAGTCCAACTCTGCTTCTGAAACGGATGCAAAGCAATGGTCCTCTAACATCCAATGCTTGTCAGTTACGATGAGAAACGTGTTGGCTTTGTGAACCATGTAGTTCGTTTGAGGTGAAAAGTGACTGTCCTTACCTGAAACGAAGTCTTGCTTCTAGGAAGACACAGAGCATGGGATTTAACTGCATTTCTGATGGGAAAAACACAGCACAGTTCTCATCCATGAATCACACTCTGCTTAGAGTAAGAAGCACGCTCTTGCTTTCCAGAGTCTCTAAGAGAGCAGGAAAAGTGAGTGTGCTCAGAACAAAAGAACTGTGTTTCCTACACATACGGACCATATCTAGTTCAACTCTTCTTCTGAAACTGACACAAAGCACAGGTCCTGTACCATCCAATGGTTGTCATTTAAGATGAGAAACATGTTAGCTTCGTGAACGATGTAGGTCGTTTGAGCTGTAAAGTAACTCCCCTTACCTGAAACGAATTCTTGCTTGTATGAAGACTCAGAGCCTGGGATTTAACTCCTTTTCTGAAGTGGAACAAACAGCAGAGTTTTCATCCATTGATCAGACTCTGCTTTAGAGCAAGAAGCACGCTCTCGCTTTCTATAGTCTCTAAGACAGCAGGAAACGTGAGTGTGCTGAGAACAAAAGAACGGTGTTTCCTACACATATGGACCATATCTCGTCCAACTCTGCCTCTGAAATTGATACACAGCACAGGTCCTCTAACATCCAATGCTTGTCATTTAAGATGAGAAACGTGTGAGCTTTGTGAACGATGTAGGTCGTTTGAGCTGTAAAGTAACTGCCCTTACCTGAAACGAAGTCTTGCTTGTAGGAAGACTCAGAGCCTGGGATTTAACTCCATTTCTGACGTGAAACACACAGCAGAGTTCTCATCCATTGAGCACACTCTGCTTTAGAGCAAGAAGCACGCTCTTGCTTTCTAGATTCTCTAAGACAGCAGGAAACATGAGTGTGCTAAGAACAAAAGAACGGAGTTTCCTACACATATGGACCATATCTAATCCAACCTTGCTTCTGAAACTGATACAAAGCACTGTTCCTCTAACATCCAATGCTTGTCAGTTAAGAGGAGAAACGTGTTAGCTTCGTGAACGATGTAGTTCGTTTGAGCTGAAAAGTGACTGCCTTTACCTGAAATGAAGTCTTGCTTGTAGGAAGACTCAGAGCCTGGGATTTAACTCCATTTCTGAAGGGAAACACACAGCCTAGTTCTCATCCATGGATCCCATTCTGCTTTAGAGCAAGAAGGAAGCTCTTGCTTTCTAGATTCTCTAATACAGCAGGAAACGTGATTGTGCTCAGAACAAAATAACGGTGTTTCCTACACTTACGGACCATATCTAGTTCAACTCTACTTCTGAAACTGAAACAAACTACAGGTCCTCTAACATCCAATTCTTGTCGGTTAAGATGAGAAACGTGTGAGCTTCGTAGATGATGTAGTTCATTTGAGCTGTAAAGTACCTGCCCTTACCTGAAATGAAGTCTCGCTTGTAGGAACACTGACACGATGGGATTTAACACCATTTCTGAAGTGAAACACACAGCAGAGTTCTCATCCATTGATCAGACTCTGCTTTAGAGCAAGAAGCACGCTCTTGCTTTCTAGAGTCTCTAAGACAGCAGGAAACGTGAGTGTGCTGAGAAGAAAAGAACGGTGTTTCCTACACATACGGACCATATCTAGTCCAACTCTTATTCTGAAACTGACACAAAGCACAATTCCTCTAACATCCAATGCTTTTCATTTAAGATGAGAAACGTGTGAGCCTCGTGTACGCTGTAGTTCGTTTGAGGTGAAAAGTGACTGTCCTTACCTGAAACGAAGTCTTGTTGTAGGAAGACACAGAGCCTGGGATTTAGCTTCATTTCTGAAGGGAAACACACAGCATAGTTCTCCTCCACGGATCACACTCTGCTGTAGAGGAAGGAGCACGCTATTGCTTTCTAGAGTCTCTAATACAGTAGGAAACCTGAGTGTGCTCAGAACAAAAGGACGGTGTTTCCTACACATAGGGACCATATCTGGTTCAACTCTGCTTCTGAAACTGAAACAAACCACAGGTCCTCTAACATCCAATGCTTGTCAGTTAAGATGAGAAACGTGTAAGCTTCGTGAATGATGTAGTTCCTTTGAGCTGAAAAGTGACTGAGTTTACCTGAAAAGAAGATATGCTTGTAGGAAGACACAGAGTTTGGGATTTAACACCATTTCTGAAGTGGAACACACAGCAGAATTCTCATCCATTGATCACACTTGGCTTTAGAACAAGAAGCACGCTCTTTCTTTCTAGAGTCTCTAAGAGAGCAGGAAACGTGAGTGTGCTGAGAACAAAAGAACTGTGTTTCCTACACATATGGACCATATCTAGTCCAACTCTGCTTCTGAAACGGATGCAAAGCAATGGTCCTCTAACATCCAGTGCTTCTCAGTTACGATGAGAAACGTGTCAGCTTTGTGAACGATGTAGTTCGTTTGAGGTGAAAAGTGACTGTCCTTACCTGAAACGATGTCTTGCTTGTAGGAAGACACAGAGCCTGGGATTTAAATGCATTTCTAATGGGAAACAAACAGCACAGTTCTCATCCATGGATCACACTCTGCTTTAGAGCAAGAAGAACGCTATTCCTTTGTAGAGTCTCTAAAACAGCAGGAAACGTGATTGTGCTCAGACAAAAAGAATTGTGTTTCCCACACATACGGACCATATCTAGATCAACTCTGCTTCTGAAACTGATACAAACCACAGGTCCTCTAACATGCAATGCTTGTCAGTTAAGATGAGAAACGTGTGAGCTTAGTGAACGATGTAGGTCGTTTGAGCTGTAAAGTAACAGCCCTAACCTGAAAAGAAGTCTTGCTTTTAGGAAGACTCAGAGCCTGGGATTTAACATCATTTCTGAAGGGAAACACACAGCATAGTTCTCATCCATGGATCCCATTCTGCTTTAGAGCAAGAAGGACGCTTTTGCTTTTTAGAGTCTCTAATACAGCAGGAAACGTGAGTGTGCTCAGAAGAAAAGAACCGTGTTTCCTACACATACGGACCATATCTAGTCCAACTCTGCTTCTGAAACTGAAACAAACTACAGGTCCTCTAACATCCAATTCTTGTCAGTTAAGATGAGAAACGTGTGAGCTTCGTAGATGATGTAGTTCATTTGAGCTGTAAAGTACCTGCCCTTACCTGAAATGAAGTCTCGCTTGTAGGAACACTTACACGATGGGATTTAACACCATTTCTAAAGTGAAACACACAGCAGAGTTCTCATCCATTGATCAGACTCTGCTTTAGAGCAAGAAGCACGCTCTTGCTTTCTAGAGTCTCTAAGACAGCAGGAAACGTGAGTGTGCTGAGAACAAAAGAACAGTGTTTCCTACACATACGGACCATATCTAGTTCAACTCTGCTTCTGAAACTGAAGCAAACCACAGGTCCTCTTACATCCAATGCTTGTCAGTTAAGATGAGAAACGTGTGAGCTTCGTGAATGATGTAGTTCCTTTGAGCTGAAAAGTGACTGAGTTTACCTGAAAAGAAGATATGCTTGTAGGAAGACACAGAGTTTGTGATTTAACACCATTTCTGAAGTGGAACACACAGCAGAGTTCTCATCCATTGATCACACTCGGCTTCAGAACAAGAAGCACGCTCTTTCTTTCTAGAGTCTCTAAGAGAGCAGGAAACGTGAGTGTGCTGAGAACAAAAGAACTGTGTTTCCTACACATATGAACCAAATCTAGTCCAACTCTGCTTCTGAAACGGATGCAAAGCAATGGTCCTCTAACATCCAATGCTTGTCAGTTACGATGAGAAACGTGTTGGCTTTGTGAACCATGTAGTTCGTTTGAGGTGAAAAGTGACTGTCCTTACCTGAAACGAAGTCTTGCTTCTAGGAAGACACAGAGCATGGGATTTAACTGCATTTCTGATGGGAAAAACACAGCACAGTTCTCATCCATGAATCACACTCTGCTTAGAGTAAGAAGCACGCTCTTGCTTTCCAGAGTCTCTAAGAGAGCAGGAAAAGTGAGTGTGCTCAGAACAAAAGAACTGTGTTTCCTACACATACGGACCATATCTAGTTCAACTCTTCTTCTGAAACTGACACAAAGCACAGGTCCTGTACCATCCAATGGTTGTCATTTAAGATGAGAAACATGTTAGCTTCGTGAACGATGTAGGTCGTTTGAGCTGTAAAGTAACTCCCCTTACCTGAAACGAATTCTTGCTTGTATGAAGACTCAGAGCCTGGGATTTAACTCCTTTTCTGAAGTGGAACAAACAGCAGAGTTTTCATCCATTGATCAGACTCTGCTTTAGAGCAAGAAGCACGCTCTCGCTTTCTAGATTCTCTAAGACAGCAGGAAACATGAGTGTGCTAAGAACAAAAGAACGGAGTTTCCTACACATATGGACCATATCTAATCCAACCTTGCTTCTGAAACTGATACAAAGCACTGTTCCTCTAACATCCAATGCTTGTCAGTTAAGAGGAGAAACGTGTTAGCTTCGTGAACGATGTAGTTCGTTTGAGCTGAAAAGTGACTGCCTTTACCTGAAATGAAGTCTTGCTTGTAGGAAGACTCAGAGCCTGGGATTTAACTCCATTTCTGAAGGGAAATACACAGCCTAGTTCTCATCCATGGATCCCATTCTGCTTTAGAGCAAGAAGGAAGCTCTTGCTTTCTAGATTCTCTAATACAGCAGGAAACGTGATTGTGCTCAGAACAAAATAACGGTGTTTCCTACACTTACGGACCATATCTAGTTCAACTCTACTTCTGAAACTGAAACAAACTACAGGTCCTCTAACATCCAATTCTTGTCGGTTAAGATGAGAAACGTGTGAGCTTCGTAGATGATGTAGTTCATTTGAGCTGTAAAGTACCTGCCCTTACCTGAAATGAAGTCTCGCTTGTAGGAACACTGACACGATGGGATTTAACACCATTTCTAAAGTGAAACACACAGCAGAGTTCTCATCCATTGATCAGACTCTGCTTTAGAGCAAGAAGCACGCTCTTGCTTTCTAGAGTCTCTAAGACAGCAGGAAACGTGAGTGTGCTGAGAAGAAAAGAACGGTGTTTCCTACACATACGGACCATATCTAGTCCAACTCTTATTCTGAAACTGACACAAAGCACAATTCCTCTAACATCCAATGCTTTTCATTTAAGATGAGAAACGTGTGAGCCTCGTGTACGCTGTAGTTCGTTTGAGCTGTAATGAAACTGCCCTTACCTGAAACGAAGTCTTGCTTGTAGGAAGACACAGAGCCTGGGATTTAGCTTCATTTCTGAAGGGAAACACACAGCATGGTTCTAATCCATGGATCCCATTCTGCTTTAGAGCAAGAAGGACGCTCTTGCTTTCTAGAGTCTCTAATACAGCAGGAAACGTGAGTGTGCTCAGAAGAAAAGAACCGTGTTTCCTACATATACGGACCATATCTAGTCCAACTCTGCTTCTGAAACTGACACAAAGCACAGGTCGTGTAACATCCAATGCTTTTCAATTAAGATCAAGAAACGTGTGAGCTTCGTGTACGATGTATATCATTTGAGCTGTAAAGTAACTGCCCTTACCTGAAATGAAGTCTTGCTTGTAGGAAGACTCTGAGCCTGTGATTTAACTCCATTTCTGAAGTGGAACACACAGCAGAGTTCTCATCCATGAATCACACTCTGCTTTAGAGCAAGAAGCACGCTCTTGCTTTCTAGAGTCTCTAAGACAGCAGGAAACGTGAGTGTGCTCAGAAGAAAAGAACCGTGTTTCCTACATATACGGACCATATCTAGTCCAACTCTTATTCTGAAACTGACACAAAGCACAATTCCTCTAACATCCAATGCTTTTCATTTAAGATGAGAAACGTGTGAGCCTCGTGTACGCTGTAGTTCGTTTGAGGTGAAAAGTGACTGTCCTTACCTGAAACGAAGTCTTGTTGTAGGAAGACACAGAGCCTGGGATTTAGCTTCATTTCTGAAGGGAAACACACAGCATAGTTCTCCTCCACGGATCACACTCTGCTGTAGAGGAAGGAGCACGCTATTGCTTTCTAGAGTCTCTAATACAGTAGGAAACCTGAGTGTGCTCAGAACAAAAGGACGGTGTTTCCTACACATAGGGACCATATCTGGTTCAACTCTGCTTCTGAAACTGAAACAAACCACAGGTCCTCTAACATCCAATGCTTGTCAGTTAAGATGAGAAACGTGTAAGCTTCGTGAATGATGTAGTTCCTTTGAGCTGAAAAGTGACTGAGTTTACCTGAAAAGAAGATATGCTTGTAGGAAGACACAGAGTTTGGGATTTAACACCATTTCTGAAGTGGAACACACAGCAGAATTCTCATCCATTGATCACACTTGGCTTTAGAACAAGAAGCACGCTCTTTCTTTCTAGAGTCTCTAAGAGAGCAGGAAACGTGAGTGTGCTGAGAACAAAAGAACTGTGTTTCCTACACATATGGACCATATCTAGTCCAACTCTGCTTCTGAAACGGATGCAAAGCAATGGTCCTCTAACATCCAGTGCTTCTCAGTTACGATGAGAAACGTGTCAGCTTTGTGAACGATGTAGTTCGTTTGAGGTGAAAAGTGACTGTCCTTACCTGAAACGATGTCTTGCTTGTAGGAAGACACAGAGCCTGGGATTTAAATGCATTTCTAATGGGAAACAAACAGCACAGTTCTCATCCATGGATCACACTCTGCTTTAGAGCAAGAAGAACGCTATTCCTTTGTAGAGTCTCTAAAACAGCAGGAAACGTGATTGTGCTCAGACAAAAAGAATTGTGTTTCCCACACATACAGACCATATCTAGATCAACTCTGCTTCTGAAACTGATACAAACCACAGGTCCTCTAACATGCAATGCTTGTCAGTTAAGATGAGAAACGTGTGAGCTTAGTGAACGATGTAGGTCGTTTGAGCTGTAAAGTAACAGCCCTAACCTGAAAAGAAGTCTTGCTTTTAGGAAGACTCAGAGCCTGGGATTCAACATCATTTCTGAAGGGAAACACACAGCATAGTTCTCATCCATGGATCCCATTCTGCTTTAGAGCAAGAAGGACGCTTTTGCTTTTTAGAGTCTCTAATACAGCAGGAAACGTGAGTGTGCTCAGAAGAAAAGAACCGTGTTTCCTACACATACGGACCATATCTAGTCCAACTCTGCTTCTGAAACTGAAACAAACTACAGGTCCTCTAACATCCAATTCTTGTCAGTTAAGATGAGAAACGTGTGAGCTTCGTAGATGATGTAGTTCATTTGAGCTGTAAAGTACCTGCCCTTACCTGAAATGAAGTCTCGCTTGTAGGAACACTGACACGATGGGATTTAACACCATTTCTAAAGTGAAACACACAGCAGAGTTCTCATCCATTGATCAGACTCTGCTTTAGAGCAAGAAGCACGCTCTTGCTTTCTAGAGTCTCTAAGACAGCAGGAAACGTGAGTGTGCTGAGAACAAAAGAACAGTGTTTCCTACACATACGGACCATATCTAGTTCAACTCTGCTTCTGAAACTGAAGCAAACCACAGGTCCTCTTACATCCAATGCTTGTCAGTTAAGATGAGAAACGTGTGAGCTTCGTGAATGATGTAGTTCCTTTGAGCTGAAAAGTGACTGAGTTTACCTGAAAAGAAGATATGCTTGTAGGAAGACACAGAGTTTGGGATTTAACACCATTTCTGAAGTGGAACACACAGCAGAGTTCTCATTCATTGATCACACTCGGCTTCAGAACAAGAAGCACGCTCTTTCTTTCTAGAGTCTCTAAGAGAGCAGGAAACGTGAGTGTGCTGAGAACAAAAGAACTGTGTTTCCTACACATATGAACCAAATCTAGTCCAACTCTGCTTCTGAAACGGATGCAAAGCAATGGTCCTCTAACATCCAATGCTTGTCAGTTACGATGAGAAACGTGTTAGCTTTGTGAACCATGTAGTTCGTTTGAGGTGAAAAGTGACTGTCCTTACCTGAAACGAAGTCTTGCTTCTAGGAAGACACAGAGCATGGGATTTAACTGCATTTCTGATGGGAAAAACACAGCACAGTTCTCATCCATGAATCACACTCTGCTTCGAGTAAGAAGCACGCTCTTGCTTTCCAGAGTCTCTAAGAGAGCAGGAAAAGTGAGTGTGCTCACAACAAAAGAACTGTGTTTCCTACACATACGGACCATATCTAGTTCAACTCTTCTTCTGAAACTGACACAAAGCACAGGTCCTGTAACATCCAATGGTTGTCACTTAAGATGAGAAACGTGTTAGCTTCGTGAACGATGTAGGTCGTTTGAGCTGTAAATTAACTCCCCTTACCTGAAACGAATTCTTGCTTGTATGAAGACTCAGAGCCTGGGATTTAACTCCTTTTCTGAAGTGGAACAAACAGCAGAGTTTTCATCCATTGATCAGACTCTGCTTTAGAGCAAGAAGCACGCTCTCGCTTTCTATAGTCTCTAAGACAGCAGGAAACGTGAGTGGGCTGAGAACAAAAGAACGGTGTTTCCTACACATATGGACCATATCTAATCCAACCTTGCTTCTGAAACTGATACAAAGCACTGTTCCTCTAACATCCAATGCTTGTCAGTTAAGAGGAGAAACGTGTTAGCTTCGTGAACGATGTAGTTCGTTTGAGCTGAAAAGTGACTGCCTTTACCTGAAACGAATTCTTGCTTGTAGGAAGACTCAGAGCCTGGGATTTAACTCCATTTCTGAAGGGAAACACACAGCCTAGTTCTCATCCATGGATCCCATTCTGCTTTAGAGCAAGAAGGACGCTCTTGCTTTCTAGAGTCTCTAATACAGCAGGAAACGTGATTGTGCTCAGAACAAAATAACGGTGTTTCCTACACTTACGGACCATATCTAGTTCAACTCTACTTCTGAAACTGAAACAAACTACAGGTCCTCTAACATCCAATTCTTGTCGGTTAAGATGAGAAACGTGTGAGCTTCGTAGATGATGTAGTTCATTTGAGCTGTAAAGTACCTGCCCTTACCTGAAATGAAGTCTCGCTTGTAGGAACACTGACACGATGGGATTTAACACCATTTCTAAAGTGAAACACACAGCAGAGTTCTCATCCATTGATCAGACTCTGCTTTAGAGCAAGAAGGACGCTCTTGCTTTCTAGAGTCTCTAAGACAGCAGGAAACGTGAGTGTGCTGAGAAGAAAAGAACGGTGTTTCCTACACATACGGACCATATCTAGTCCAACTCTTATTCTGAAACTGACACAAAGCACAATTCCTCTAACATCCAATGCTTGTCATTTAAGATGAGAAACCTGTGAGCCTCGTGTACGCTGTAGTTCGTTTGAGCTGTAAAGAAACTGCCCTTACCTGAAACGAAGTCTTGCTTGTAGGAAGACACAGAGCCTGGGATTTAGCTTCATTTCTGAAGGGAAACACACAGCATAGTTCTAATCCATGGATCCCATTCTGCTTTAGAGCAAGAAGGACGCTCTTTATTTCTAGAGTCTCTAATAAAGCAGGAAACGTGAGTGTGCTCAGAAGAAAAGAACCGTGTTTCCTACATATACGGACCATATCTAGTCCAACTCTGCTTCTGAAACTGACACAAAGCACAGGTCGTGTAACATCCAATGCTTGTCAATTAAGACCAAGAAACGTGTGAGCTTCGTGTACGATGTATATCGTTTGAGGTGAAAAGTGACTGTCCTTACCTGAAACGAAGTCTTGTTGTAGGAAGACACAGAGCCTGGGATTTAGCTTCATTTCTGAAGGGAAACACACAGCATAGTTCTCCTCCACGGATCACACTCTGCTGTAGAGGAAGGAGCACGCTATTGCTTTCTAGAGTCTCTAAGAGAGCAGGAAACGTGAGTGTGCTGAGAACAAAAGAACTGTGTTTCCTACACATATGGACCATATCTAGTCCAACTCTGCTTCTGAAACGGATGCAAAGCAATGGTCCTCTAACATCCAGTGCTTCTCAGTTACGATGAGAAACGTGTTAGCTTTGAATTCGATGTTGTTCGTTTGAGGTGAAAAGTGACTGTCCTTACCTGAAACGAAGTCTTGCTTGTAGGAAGACACAGAGCCTGGGATTTAAATGCATTTCTAATGGGAAACAAACAGCACAGTTCTCATCCATGGATCACACTCTGCTTTAGAGCAAGAAGAAGGCTATTGCTTTGTAGAGTCTCTAAAACAGCAGGAAACGTGATTGTGCTCAGACAAAAAGAACTGTGTTTCCTACACATACGGACCATATCTAGATCAACTCTGCTTCTGAAACTGATACAAACCACAGGTCCTCTAACATGCAATGCTTGTCAGTTAAGATGAGAAACGTGTGAGCTTCGTGAACGATGCAGGTCGTTTGAGCTGTAAAGTAACTGCCCTAACCTGAGAAGAAGTCTTGCTTGTAGGAAGACTCAGAGCCTGGGATTTAACATCATTTCTGAAGGGAAACACACAGCATAGTTCTCATCCATGGATCCCATTCTGCTTTAGAGCAAGAAGGACGCTTTTGCTTTTTAGAGTCTCTAATAAAGCAGGAAATGTGAGTGTGCTCAGAAGAAAAGAACTGTGTTTCCTACACATACGGACCATATCTAGTCCAACTCTGCTTCTGAAACTGAAACAAACTACAGGTCCTCTAACATCCAATGCTTGTCAGTTAAGATGAGAAACGGGTGAGCTTCGTAGATGATGTAGTTCATTTGAGCTGTAAAGTACCTGCCCTTACCTGAAATGAAGTCACGCTTGTAGGAACACTGACACGATGGGATTTAACACCATTTCTAAAGTGAAACACACAGCAGAGTTCTCATCCATTGATCAGACTCTGCTTTAGAGCAAGAAGCACGCTCTTGCTTTCTAGAGTCTCTAAGACAGCAGGAAACGTGAGTGTGCTCAGAACAAAAGGACGGTGTTTCCTACACATACGGACCATATCTAGTCCAACTCTTATTCTGAAACTGACACAAAGCACAATTCCTCTAACATCCAATGCTTGTCATTTAAGATGAGAAACGTGTGAGCCTCGTGTACGCTGTAGTTCGTTTGAGCTGTAAAGAAACTGCCCTTACCTGAAACGAAGTCTTGCTTGTAGGAAGACACAGAGCCTGGGATTTAGCTTCATTTCTGAAGGGAAACACACAGCAGAGTTCTCCTTCACGGATCACACTCTGCTTTAGAGGAAGAAGGACGCTCTTGCTTTCTAGAGTCTCTAATACAGCAGGAAACGTGAGTGTGCTCAGAACAAAAGGACGGTGTTTCCTACACATAGGGACCATATCTAGTTCAACTCTGCTTCTGAAACTGAAGCAAACCACAGGTCCTCTAACATCCAATGCTTGTCAGTTAAGATGAGAAACGTGTGAGCTTCGTGAATGATGTAGTTCCTTTGAGCTGAAAAGTGACTGAGTTTACCTGAAAAGAAGATATGCTTGTAGGAAGACACAGAGTTTGGGATTTAACACCATTTCTGAAGTGGAACACACAGCAGAGTTCTCATCCATTGATCACACTCGGCTTCAGAACAAGAAGCACGCTCTTTCTTTCTAGAGTCTCTAAGAGAGCAGGAAACGTGAGTGTGCTGAGAAGAAAAGAACTGTGTTTCCTACACATATGAACCAAATCTAGTCCAACTCTGCTTCTGAAACAGATGCAAAGCAATGGTCCTCTAACATCCAATGCTTGTCAGTTACGATGAGAAACGTGTTAGCTTTGTGAACCATGTAGTACGTTTGAGGTGAAAAGTGACTGTCCTTACCTGAAACGAAGTCTTGCTTGTAGGAAGACACAGAGCATGGGATTTAACTGCATTTCTGATGGGAAAAACACAGCACAGTTCTCATCCATGAATCACACTCTGCTTAGAGTAAAAAGCACGCTCTTGCTTTCTAGATTCTCTAAGACAGCAGGAAAAGTGAGTGTGCTCAGAACAAAAGAACTGTGTTTCCTACACATACGGACCATATATACTTCAACTCTTCTTCTGAAACTGACACAAAGCACAGGTCCTGTAACATCCAATGGTTGTCATTAAAGATGAGAAACGTGTGAGCTTCCTGAACGATGTAGGTCGTTTGGGCTGTAAAGTAACTCCCCTTACCTGAAACGAATTCTTGCTTGATTGAAGACTCAGAGCCTGGGATTTAACTCCTTTTCTGAAGTGGAACAAACAGCAGAGTTTTCATCCCTTGATCAGAATCTGCTTTAGAGCAAGAAGCACGCTCTCGCTTTCTATAGTCTCTAAGACAGCAGGAAACATGAGTGTGCTAAGAACAAAAGAACTGTGTTTCCTACACATACGGACCATATCTAGATCAACTCTGCTTCTGAAACTGATACAAACCACAGGTCCTGTACCATCCAATGCTTGTCATTTACGATGAGAAACGTGTGAGCTTCTTGAACGATGTAGTATGTTTGAGCTGTAAAGTAACTGCCCTTACCTGAAACGAAGTCTTGCTTGTAGGAAGACACAGAGCATGGGATTTAACTCCATTTCTGAAGAGAAACACACAGCATAGTTGTCATCCATGGATCCCATTCTGCTTTAGAGCAAGAAGCACGCTCTTGCTTTCTAGAGTCTCTAATACAGCAGGAAACGAGATTGTGCTCAGAACAAAAGCACCGTGTTTCCTACACATATGGACCATATCTAGCTCAACTCTGCTTCTGAAACTGAAACAAACTACAGGTCCTCTAACATCCAATGCTTGTCAGTTAAGATGAGAAACATGTGAGCTTCGTGCACGATATAGTTCTTTTGAGGTGTAAAGTACCTGCCCTTACCTGAAATGAAGTCTTGCTTGTAGGAAGACTCAGACGCTGGGATTTAACTCCATTTCTGAAGTGAAACAAACAGCCCAGTTCTCATCCATAGATCACAATCTGCTTTAGAGCAAGAAGCACGCTCTAGCTTTCTAGAGTGTCTAAGACAGCAGGAAATGTGAGTGTGCTCAGAACAAAAGAACGGTGTTTCCTTCACATAAGGGCCATATCTACTTCAACTCTGCTTCTGAAACAGAAACAAACCAAAGGTCCTCTAACATCCAATGCTTGTCAGTTAAGATGAGAAACGTGTGAGCTTTGTGAACGATGTAGTTCGTTTGAGCTGTAAAGTAACTGCCCTTACCTGAAATGAAGTCTTGCTTGTAGGAAAACTCAGAGCCTGTTATTTCACTACATTTCTGAAGTGAAACACACAGCAGAGTTTTCATCCATAGATCACACTCTGCTTTAGAGCAAAAAGCACGCTCTTGCTTTATAGAGTCTCTAAGACAGCAGGAAAAGTGAGTGTGCTGAGAAAAAAGAACGGTGTTTCCTACACATACGGACCATATCTAGTCCAACTCTTATTCTGAAACTGACACAAAGCACAATTCCTCTAACATCCAATGCTTGTGATTTAAGAAGAGAAACGTGTGAGCTTCGTGTACGCTGTAGTTCGTTTGAGCTGTAAATTAAATGCCCTTATCTGAAACGATGTCTTGTTTGTAGGACGACTCAGAACCTGGGATGTAACTCCACTTCTGAATTGAAACACACAGCAGAGTTCTCATCCATTGAACACACTCTGCTTTAGAGCAAGAAGCACGCTCTTGCTTTCTAGGTTCTCTAAGACAGCAGGAAACATGAGTGTGCTAAGAACAAAAGAACGGTGTTTCCTACACATACGGACCATATCTAGTCCAACTCTGCTTCTGAAACGGATGGAAAGCAATGGTCCTCTAACATCCAGTGCTTGTCAGTTAAGATGAGAAACGTGTGAGCTTCGTGAACCGTGTAGTTTGTTAGAGCTATAAAGTAACTGCCCTTACTAGAAATGAAGTCTTGCTTGTAGGAAGACTCAGAGCCTGGGATTTAACTGCACTTCTGAAGGAAAACACACAGCATAGTTTTCATGCATGAATCACACTCTGCTTTAGAGCAAGAACAACGCTTTTCCATTCTAGATTCTCTAATACAGCAGGAAACGTGAGTGTGCTCAGAACAAAAGAACTGTGTTTCCTACACATCCGGACCATATCTAGTTCAACTCTTCTTCTGAAACTGACACAAAGCACAGGTCCTGTAACATGCAATGCTTTTCAATTAAAAATGAGAAACGTGTGAGCTTCGTGTACAATATAGTTCGTTTGAGCTGTAAAGTAACACCCCTTACATGAAACGAATTCTTTCTTGTAGGAAGACTCAGAGCCTGGGATTTATCTCCTTTTCTGAAGTGGAACACACAGCAGAGTTTTCTTCCATTGATCAGACTCTGCTTTAGAGCAAGAAGCACGCTCTGGCTTTCTAGAGTCTCTAAGACAGCAGGAAACGTGAGTGTGCTGAGAACAAAAGAACGATGTTTCCTATACATAAGGACCATATGTAGTCCAACTCTGCCTCTGAAATTGATACAAAGCACAGGTCCTCTAACATCCAATGCTTGTCAGTTAAGATGAGAAACGTGTGAGCTTAGTGAACGATGTAGTTCATTTGAGCTGAATAGTGACTGCCCTTAACTGAAACGAAGTCTTGCTTGTAGGTAGACATAGATCCAGGGATTTAACTCCATTTCGGATGGGAAACAAACAGCACAGTTCTCATCCATGGATAACACTCTGCTTTAGAGCTAGAAGAACACTATTGCTTTGTAGAGTCTCTAAAACAGCAGGAAACGTGATTGTGCTCAGACCAAAAGAACTGTGTTTCCTACACATACGGACCATATCTAGATCAACTCTGTTTATGAAACTGATACAAACCACAGGTCCTCTAACATCCAATGCTTGTCAGTTAAGAGGAGAAACGTGTGAGCTTCTTGAACGATGTAGTATGTTTGAGCTGTAAAGTAACTGCCCTTACCTGAAACGAAGTCTTGCTTGTAGAAAGACACAGAGCATGGGATTTAACTCCATTTCTGAAGAGAAACACACAGCATAGTTGTCATCCATGGATCTCATTCTGCTTTAGAGCAAGAAGCACGCTCTTGCTTTCTAGAGTCTCTAATATAGCAGGAAACGAGATTGTGCTCAGAACAAAAGAACCGTGTTTCCTACACATACGGACCATATCTTGTGCAACTCTGCTTCTGAAACGGATGGAAAGCAATGGTCCTCTAACATTCAATGCTTGTCAGTTAAAATGAGAAACGTGTGAGCTTCGTGATCAGCGTAGTTCGTCTGAGCTGTAAAGTAACTGCCCTAACCAGAAATGAAGTCTTGCTTGTAGGACGACTCAGAACCTGGGATTTAACTCCATTTCTGAAGGGAAACACACAGCAGAGTTCGCATCCATTGATCACACTCTGCTTTAGAGCAAGAAGCACGCTCTTGCTTTCTAGATTCTCTAAGACTGCAGGAAGTGTGAGTGTGCTAAGAACAAATGAACGGTGTTTCCAACACATACGGACCATATCTAGTCCAACTCTGCCTCTGAAACTGATACAAAGTACAGGTCCTCTAACATCCAATGGTTGTCATTTAAGATGAGGAACATGTTAGCTTCGAGAACAATGTAGTTCATTTGAGCTGTAAAGTACCTGCCATTACAACGATGTAGTTCGTTTGAGCTGAAAAGTGACTGTCCTTACCTGAAATGAGGTCTTGCTTGTAAGAAGACACAGAGCCTGGGATTTAACTTCATTTCTGAAGGGAAACACACAGCACAGTTCTCATCCATGGGTCACACTCTGCTTTAGAGCAAGAAGCACGATCTTGCTTTATAGGTTCTCTAATACAGCAGGAAACGTGATTGTGCTCAGAACAAAAGTACTGTGTTTCCTACACATACGGACCATATGTAGTTCAATTCTGTTTCTGAAACTGACACAAAGCACAGGTCCTGTAACATCCAATGCCTATCAATTAACAGCGAGAAACATGTGAGCTTCATGTAAGATGTAGTTCGTTTGAGCTAAAAAGTGACTGTCCTTACCTGAAACGATGTCTTGCTTATAGGAAGACACAGAGCCTGGGATTTAGCTTCATTTCTGAAGGGAAACACAAAGCATAGTTCTCCTTCACGGATCACACTCTGCTTTAGAGGAAGAAGCACGCTCTTGCTTTCTAGAGTCTCTAATACAGCAGGAAACGTGAGTGTGCTCAGAACAAAAGGACGGTGTTTACTACACATATGGACCATATCTAGTTCAACTCTGCTTCTGAAACTGAAACAAACCACAGGTCCTCTAACATCCAATGCTTGTCAGTTAAGATGAGAAACGTGTGAGCTTTGTGAATGATGTAGTTCCTTTGAGCTGAAAAGTGACTGAGTTTACCTGAAAAGAAGATATGCTTGTAGGAAGACACAGATTTTGGGATTTAACTACATTTAAGAAGGGAAACACACAGCACAGTTCTCATCCATGGATCTCACTCCGCTTTAGAACAAGAAGAACACTCTTGCTTTCTAGAGTCCCTAATACAGCAGGAAACTTGAGTGTGCTCAGAACAAAAGAACCGTGTTTCCTACACAAACGGACCATATCTAGTTCATCTCTACTTCTGAAACTGAAACAATCCAGAGATCCTCTAACATCCAATGCTTGTCAGTTTAGATGAGAAACGTGTGAGCTTCGTGAACGATGTAGGTCGTTTGAGCTGTAAAGTAACTGCCCTTACCTGAAATGAAGTCTTGCTTGTAGGAAGACTCAGAGCCTGGGATTTAACGCCATTTCTGACGTGAAACACACAGCAGAGTTCTCATCCATTGAGCACACTCTGCTTTAGAGCAAGAAGCACGCTATTGCTTTCTAGATTTTCTAAGACAGCAGGAAACGTGAGTGTGCTAAGAACAAAAGAACGGTGTTTCCTACACATATGGACCATATCTAATCCAACTCTGCTTCTGAAACTGATACAAAGTACTGGTCCTCTAACATCCAATGCTTGTCAGTTAAGATGAGAATCGTCTTAGCTTTGTGAAGGATGTAGTTCGTTTGAGCTGAAAAGTGACTGCCCTTACCTGAAACGAAGTCTTGCTTGTAGGAAGACTCAGAGCCTGGGATTTAACTCCATTTCTGAAGGGAAACACACAGAATAGTTCTCATCCATGGATCCCACTCTGCTTTAGAGCAAGAAGGATTCTCTTGCTTTCTAGAGTCTCTAATACAGCAGAAAACGTGAGTGTGCTCCAAAGAAAAGAACCGTGTTTCCTACACATACAGACCATATCTAGTCCAACTCTGCTTCTGAAACTGATACAAAGCACTGGTCCTCAAAGATCCAATGCTTGCCAGTTAAGATGGGAAACGTGTTAGCTTCGTGACCGATGTAGTTCGTTTGAGCTGAAAAGTGACTGCCCTTAACTGAAACGAAGTCTTGCTTGTAGCAAGACACAGAGCCTGGGATTTAACTCCATTTCTGAAGGGAAACACGCAGCACAGTTCTCATCCATGATTCCCACTGTGCTTTAGAGCAAGAACCACGCTCTTCCTTTCTAGATTCTCTAATACAGCAGGAAACGTGATTGTGCTCAGAACAAAAGAACTGTGTTTCCTACACATACGGACCATATCTAGTTCAACTCTTCTTCTGAAACTGACACAAAGCACAGGTCCTGTAACATCCAATGGTTGTCATTTAAGATGAGAAACGTGTGAGCTTCGTGAACGATGTAGGTCGTTTGAGCTGTAAAGTAACTCCCCTTACCTGAAACGAATTCTTGCTTGTATGAAGACTCAGAGCCTGGGATTTAACTCCATTTCTGATGTGAAACACACAGCAGATTTCTCATCCATTGAGCACACTCTGCTTTAGAGCAAGAAGCACTCTCTTGCTTTCTAGATTCTCTAAGACAGCAGGAAACGTGAGTGTGCTGAGAACAAAAGAACGATGTTTCCTATACATAAGGACCATATGTAGTCCAACTCTGCCTCTGAAATTGATACAAAGCACAGGTCCTCTAACATCCAATGCTTGTCATTTAAGATGAGAAACGTTTGAGCTTCGTGAACGATGTAGTTCGTTTGAGCTGAAAAGTGACTGCCCTTAACTGAAACGAAGTCTTGCTTCTAGGAAGATATAGCTCCAGGAATTTAACTCCATTTCTGATGGGAAACAAACAGCACAGTTCTCATCCATGGATCACACTCTGCTTTAGAGCTAGAAGAACGCTATTGCTTTGTAGAGTCTCTAAATCAGCAGGAAACGTGATTGTTCTCAGACCAAAAGAACTGTGTTTCCTACACATACGGACCATATCTAGATCAACTCTGCTTATGAAACTGATACAAACCACAGGTCCTGTAACATCCAATACTTGACAGTTAAGAGGAGAAACGTGTGAGCTTCTTGAACGATGTAGTATGTTTGAGCTGTAAAGTAACTGCCCTTACCTGAAATGAAGTCTTGCTTGTAGGAAGACACAGAGCATGGGATTTAACTCCATTTCTGAAGAGAAACACACAGCATAGTTGTCATCCATGGATCCCATTCTGCTTTAGAACAAGAAGCACGCTCTTGCTTTCTAGAGTGTCTAAGACAGCAGGAAACGTGAGTGTGCTCAGAACAAAAGAAAGGTGTTTCCTTCACATAAGGGCCATATCTAGTTCAACTCTGCTTCTGAAACAGTAACAAACCAAAGGTCCTCTAACATCCAATGCTTGTCAGTTAAGATGAGAAACGTGTGAGCTTTGTGAACGATGTAGTTCGTTTGAGCTGTAAAGTACCTGCCCTTACCTGAAATGAAGTCTTGCTTGTAGGAAAATTCAGAGCCTGGTATTTCACTACATTTCTGAAGTGAAACACACAGCAGAGTTTTCATCCATAGATCACACTCTGCTTTAGAGCAAAAAGCACGCTCTTGCTTTCTAGAGTCTCTAAGACAGCAGGAAAAGTGAGTGTGCTGAGAAAAAAGAACTGTGTTTCCTACACATACGGACCATATCTAGTCCAACTCTTATTCTGAAACTGACACAAAGCACAATTCCTCTAACATCCAATGCTTGTGATTTAAGATGAGAAACGTGTGAGCTTCGTGTACGCTGTAGTTCGTTTGAGCTGTAAATTAAATGCCCTTACCTGAAACGATGTCTTGCTTGTAGGACGACTCAGAACCTGGGATGTAACTCCGCTTCTGAATTGAAACACACAGCAGAGTTCTCATCCATTGAACACACTCTGCTTTAGAGCAAGAAGCACGCTCTTGCTTTCTAGGTTCTCTAAGACAGCAGAAAACGTGAGTGTGCTAAGAACAAAAGAACGGTGTTTCCTACACATACGGACCATATATAGTCCAACTCTGCTTCTGAAACGGATGGAAAGCAATGGTCCTCTAACATCCAGTGCTTGTCAGTTAAGATGAGAAACGTGTGAGCTTCGTGAACCACGTAGTTCGTAAGAGCTCTAAAGTAACTGCCCTTACTAGAAATGAAGTCTTGCTTGTAGGAAGACTCAGAGCCTGGGATTTAACTGCATTTCTGAAGGAAAACACACAGCACAGTTTTCATGCATGAATCACACTCTTCTTTAGAGCAAGAAGCACGCTCTCCCTTTCTGTAGTCTCTAAATCAGCAGGAAACGTGAGAGTGCTGAGAACAAAAGAACGGTGTTTCCTACACATATGGACCATATCTAGTCCACCTCTGCCTCTGAAATTGATACACAGCACAGGTCCTCTAACATCCAATGCTTGTCATTTAAGATGAGAAACGTTTGAGGTTCGTGAACGATGTAGGTCCTTTGAGCTGTAAAGTAACTGCCCTTACCTGAAATGAAGTCTTGCTTGTAGGAAGACTCAGAGCCTGGGAATTAACTCCATTTCTGACGTGAAACACACAGCCTAGTTCTCATCCATGGATCCCATTCTGCATTAGAGCAAGAAGGACGCTCTTGCTTTCTAGAGTCTCTAATACAGCAGGAAACGTGATTGTGCTCAGAACAAAAGAACGGTGTTTCCTACACTTACGGACCATATCTAGTTCAACTCTACTTCTGAAACTGAAACAAACTACAGGTCCTCTAACATCCAATTCTTGACAGTTAAGATGAGAAACGTGTGAGCTTCTTGGATGATGTAGTTCCTTTGAGCTGTAAAGTACCTGCCTTACCTGAAATGAAGTCTCGCTTGTAGGAAGACTGACACGATGGGATTTAACACCATTTCTAAAGTGAAAAACACAGCAGAGTTCTCATCCATTGATCAGACACTGCTTTAGAGCAAGAAGCACGCTCTTGCTTTCTAGAGTCTCTAAGAGAGCAGGAAAAGTGAGTGTGCTGAGAACAAAAGAACGGTGTTTCCTACACATACGGACCATATCTAGTCCAACTCTTATTCTGAAACTGACACAAAGCGCAATTCCTCTAACATCCAATGCTTGTCATTTAAGATGAGAAACGTGTGAGCTTCGTGTACGCAGTAGTTCGTTTGAGCTGTAAAGAATCTGCCCTTACCTGAAACGAAGTCTTGCTTGTAGGAAGACACAGAGCCTGGGATTCAGCTTCATTTCTGAAGGGAAACACACAGCATAGTTCTCCTCCACGGATCACACTCTGCTTTAGAGGAAGAAGCACGCTATTGCTATCTAGAGTCTCTAAGACAGCAGGAAACGTGAGTGTGCTCAGAACAAAAGGACGGTGTTTCCTACACATACGGACCATATCTAGTTCAACTCTGCTTCTGAAACTGAAACAAACCACAGGTTGTCTAACATCCAATGCTTGTCAGTTAAGATGAGAAACGTGTGAGCTTCGTGAATGATGTAGTTCCTTTGAGCTGAAAAGTGACTGAGTTTACCTGAAAAGAAGATATGCTTGTAGGAAGACACAGAGTTTGGGATTTAACACCATTTCTGAAGTGGAACACACAGCAGAGTTCTCATCCATTGATCACACTCGGCTTTAGAACAAGAAGCACGCTCTTTCTTTCTAGAGTCTCTAAGAGAGCAGGAAACGTGAGTGTGCTGAGAACAAAAGAATTGTGTTTCCTCACAGATGAACCAAATCTAGTCCAACTCTGCTTCTGAAACGGATGCAAAGCAATGGTCCTCTAACA
The DNA here is from genome assembly GCA_949786385.1 of Onychomys leucogaster. Lineage (NCBI taxonomy): Eukaryota > Metazoa > Chordata > Mammalia > Rodentia > Cricetidae > Onychomys > Onychomys leucogaster. The sequence continues at coordinate 351,061 of CATKUP010000076.1, forward strand.
TCCAATGCTTGTCAGTTACGATGAGAAACGTGTTAGCTTTGTGAACGATGTAGTTCGTTTGAGGTGAAAAGTGACTGTCCTTACCTGAAACGAAGTCTTTTTGTAGGAAGACACAGAGCCTGGGATTCAACTACATTTCTGAAGGGAAACACACAGCACAGTTCTCATCCATGAATCACACTCTGCTTTAGCGTAAGAACCACGCTCTTCCTTTCTAGATTCTCTAATACATCAGGAAACGTGATTGTGCTCAGACCAAAAGAACTGTGTTTCCTACACATACGGACCATATCTAGTTCAACTCTTCTTCTGAAACTGACACAAAGCACAAGTCGTGTAACATCCAATGCTTTTCCATTAAGACCGAGAAACGTGTGAGCATCGTGTACGATGTAGATCGTTTGAGTTGTAAAGTAACTGCCCTTACCTGAAATGAAGTCTTGCTTGTAGGAAGACTCAGAGCCTGGGATTTAACTCCATTTCTGATGGGAAACACACAGCAGAGTTCTCATCCATTGAGCACACTCTGCTTTAGAGCAAGAAGCACTCTCTTGCTTTCTAGATTCTCTAAGACAGCAGGAAACGTGAGTGTGCTGAGAACAAAAGAACGATGTTTCCTATACATAAGGACCATATGTAGTCCAACTCTGCCTCTGAAATTGATACAAAGCACAGGTCCTCTAACATCCAATGCTTGTCATTTAAGATGAGAAACGTTTGAGCTTCGTGAACGATGTAGTTCGTTTGAGCTGAAAAGTGACTGCCCTTAACTGAAACGAAGTCTTGCTTCTAGGAAGACATAGCTCCAGGAATTTAACTCCATTTCTGATGGGAAACAAACAGCACAGTTCTCATCCATGGATCACACTCTGCTTTAGAGCTAGAAGAACGCTATTGCTTTGTAGAGTCTCTAAAACAGCAGGAAACGTGATTGTGCTCAGACCAAAAGAACTGTGTTTCCTACACATACGGACCATATCTAGATCAACTCTGCTTCTGAAACTGATACAAACCACAGGTCCTGTAACATCCAATGCTTGACAGTTAAGAGGAGAAACGTGTGAGCTTCTTGAACGATGTAGTATGTTTGAGCTGTAAAGTAACTGCCCTTACCTGAAACGAAGTCTTGCTTGTAGGAAGACACAGAGCATGGGATTTAACTCCATTTCTGAAGAGAAACACACAGCATAGTTGTCATCCATGGATCCCATTCTGCTTTAGAGCAAGAAGCACGCTCTTGCTTTCTAGAGTCTCTAATACAGCAGGAAACGAGATTGTGCTCAGAACAAAAGCACCGTGTTTCCTACACATATGGACCATATCTAGTTCAACTCTGCTTCTGAAACTGAAACAAACTACAGGTCCTCTAACATCCAATGCTTGTCAGTTAAGATGAGAAACATGTGAGCTTCGTGCACGATGTAGTTCTTTTGAGCTGTAAAGTACCTGCCCTAACCTGAAATGAAGTCTTGCTTGTAGGAAGACTCAGACGCTGGGATTTAACTCCATTTCTGAAGTGAAACGAACAGCACAGTTCTCATCCATAGATCACAATCTGCTTTAGAGCAAGAAGCACGCTCTTGCTTTCTAGGTTCTCTAAGACAGCAGGAAACATGAGTGTGCTAAGAACAAAAGAACGGTGTTTCCTACACATACGGACCATATCTAGTCCAACTCTGCTTCTGAAACGGATGGAAAGCAATGGTCCTCTAACATCCAGTGCTTGTCAGTTAAGATGAGAAACGTGTGAGCTTCGTGAACCGCGTAGTTTGTTAGAGCTCTAAAGTAACTGCCCTTACTAGAAATGAAGTCTTGCTTGTAGGAAGACTCAGAGCCTGGGATTTAACTGCACTTCTGAAGGAAAACACACAGCATAGTTTTCATGCATGAATCACACTCTGCTTTAGAGCAAGAACAACGCTCTTCCATTCTAGATTCTCTAATACAGCAGGAAACGTGAGTGTGCTCAGAACAAAAGAACTGTGTTTCCTACACATCCGGACCATATCTAGTTCAACTCTTCTTCTGAAACTGACACAAAGCTCAGGTCCTGTAACATGCAATGCTTTTCAATTAAAAATGAGAAACGTGTGAGCTTCGTGTACAATATAGTACGTTTGAGCTGTAAAGTAACTCCCCTTACATGAAACGAATTCTTTCTTGTAGGAAGACTCAGAGCCTGGGATTTATCTCCTTTTCTGAAGTGGAACACACAGCAGAGTTTTCTTCCATTGATCAGACTCTGCTTTAGAGCAAGAAGCACGCTCTGGCTTTCTAGAGTCTCTAAGACAGCAGGAAACGTGAGTGTGCTGAGAACAAAAGAACGATGTCTCCTATACATAAGGACCATATGTAGTCCAACTCTGCCTCTGAAATTGATACAAAGCACAGGTCCTCTAACATCCAATGCTTGTCAGTTAAGATGAGAAACGTGTGAGCTTAGTGAACGATGTAGTTCATTTGAGCTGAATAGTGACTGCCCTTAACTGAAACGAAGTCTTGCTTGTAGGTAGACATAGATCCAGGGATTTAACTCCATTTCGGATGGGAAACAAACAGCACAGTTCTCATCCATGGATAACACTCTGCTTTAGAGCTAGAAGAACACTATTGCTTTGTAGAGTCTCTAAATCAGCAGGAAACGTGATTGTGCTCAGACCAAAAGAACTGTGTTTCCTACACATACGGACCATATCTAGATCAACTCTGCTTATGAAACTGATACAAACCACAGGTCCTGTAACATCCAATACTTGACAGTTAAGAGGAGAAACGTGTGAGCTTCTTGAACGATGTAGTATGTTTGAGCTGTAAAGTAACTGCCCTTACCTGAAATGAAGTCTTGCTTGTAGGAAGACACAGAGCATGGGATTTAACTCCATTTCTGAAGAGAAACACACAGCATAGTTGTCATCCATGGATCCCATTCTGCTTTAGAACAAGAAGCACGCTCTTGTTTTCTAGAGTGTCTAAGACAGCAGGAAACGTGAGTGTGCTCAGAACAAAAGAAAGGTGTTTCCTTCACATAAGGGCCATATCTAGTTCAACTCTGCTTCTGAAACAGTAACAAACCAAAGGTCCTCTAACATCCAATGCTTGTCAGTTAAGATGAGAAACGTGTGAGCTTTGTGAACGATGTAGTTCGTTTGAGCTGTAAAGTACCTGCCCTTACCTGAAATGAAGTCTTGCTTGTAGGAAAACTCAGAGCCTGGTATTTCACTACATTTCTGAAGTGAAACACACAGCAGAGTTTTCATCCATAGATCACACTCTGCTTTAGAGCAAAAAGCACGCTCTTGCTTTCTAGAGTCTCTAAGACAGCAGGAAAAGTGAGTGTGCTGAGAAAAAAGAACTGTGTTTCCTACACATACGGACCATATCTAGTCCAACTCTTATTCTGAAACTGACACAAAGCACAATTCCTCTAACATCCAATGCTTGTGATTTAAGATGAGAAACGTGTGAGCTTCGTGTACGCTGTAGTTCGTTTGAGCTGTAAATTAAATGCCCTTACCTGAAACGATGTCTTGCTTGTAGGACGACTCAGAACCTGGGATGTAACTCCGCTTCTGAATTGAAACACACAGCAGAGTTCTCATCCATTGAACACACTCTGCTTTAGAGCAAGAAGCACGCTCTTGCTTTCTAGGTTCTCTAAGACAGCAGAAAACGTGAGTGTGCTAAGAACAAAAGAACGGTGTTTCCTACACATACGGACCATATATAGTCCAACTCTGCTTCTGAAACGGATGGAAAGCAATGGTCCTCTAACATCCAGTGCTTGTCAGTTAAGATGAGAAACGTGTGAGCTTCGTGAACCACGTAGTTCGTTAGAGCTCTAAAGTAACTGCCCTTACTAGAAATGAAGTCTTGCTTGTAGGAAGACTCAGAGCCTGGGATTTAACTGCATTTCTGAAGGAAAACACACAGCACAGTTTTCATGCATGAATCACACTCTTCTTTAGAGCAAGAAGCACGCTCTTCCTTTCTGTAGTCTCTAAATCAGCAGGAAACGTGAGAGTGCTGAGAACAAAAGAACGGTGTTTCCTACACATATGGACCATATCTAGTCCACCTCTGCCTCTGAAATTGATACACAGCACAGGTCCTCTAACATCCAATGCTTGTCATTTAAGATGAGAAACGTTTGAGGTTCGTGAACGATGTAGGTCCTTTGAGCTGTAAAGTAACTGCCCTTACCTGAAATGAAGTCTTGCTTGTAGGAAGACTCAGAGCCTGGGATTTAACTCCATTTCTGACGTGAAACACACAGCCTAGTTCTCATCCATGGATCCCATTCTGCATTAGAGCAAGAAGGACGCTCTTGCTTTCTAGAGTCTCTAATACAGCAGGAAACGTGATTGTGCTCAGAACAAAAGAACGGTGTTTCCTACACTTACGGACCATATCTAGTTCAACTCTACTTCTGAAACTGAAACAAACTACAGGTCCTCTAACATCCAATTCTTGACAGTTAAGATGAGAAACGTGTGAGCTTCTTGGATGATGTAGTTCCTTTGAGCTGTAAAGTACCTGCCCTTACCTGAAATGAAGTCTCGCTTGTAGGAAGACTGACACGATGGGATTTAACACCATTTCTAAAGTGAAAAACACAGCAGAGTTCTCATCCATTGATCAGACACTGCTTTAGAGCAAGAAGCACGCTCTTGCTTTCTAGAGTCTCTAAGAGAGCAGGAAACGTGAGTGTGCTGAGAACAAAAGAACGGTGTTTCCTACACATACGGACCATATCTAGTCCAACTCTTATTCTGAAACTGACACAAAGCACAATTCCTCTAACATCCAATGCTTGTCATTTAAGATGAGAAACGTGTGAGCTTCGTGTACGCAGTAGTTCGTTTGAGCTGTAAAGAATCTGCCCTTACCTGAAACGAAGTCTTGCTTGTAGGAAGACACAGAGCCTGGGATTTAGCTTCATTTCTGAAGGGAAACACACAGCATAGTTCTCCTCCACGGATCACACTCTGCTTTAGAGGAAGAAGCACGCTATTGCTATCTAGAGTCTCTAAGACAGCAGGAAACGTGAGTGTGCTCAGAACAAAAGGACGGTGTTTCCTACACATACGGACCATATCTAGTTCAACTCTGCTTCTGAAACTGAAACAAACCACAGGTTGTCTAACATCCAATGCTTGTCAGTTAAGATGAGAAACGTGTGAGCTTCGTGAATGATGTAGTTCCTTTGAGCTGAAAAGTGACTGAGTTTACCTGAAAAGAAGATATGCTTGTAGGAAGACACAGAGTTTGGGATTTAACACCATTTCGGAAGTGGAACACACAGCAGAGTTCTCATCCATTGATCACACTCGGCTTTAGAACAAGAAGCACGCTCTTTCTTTCTAGAGTCTCTAAGAGAGCAGGAAACGTGAGTGTGCTGAGAACAAAAGAATTGTGTTTCCTCACAGATGAACCAAATCTAGTCCAACTCTGCTTCTGAAACGGATGCAAAGCAATGGTCCTCTAACATCCAATGCTTGTCAGTTACGATGAGAAACGTGTTAGCTTTGTGAACCATGTAGTTCGTTTGAGGTGAAAAGTGACTGTCCTTACCTGAAACGAAGTCTTTTTGTAGGAAGACACAGAGCCTGGGATTCAACTACATTTCTGAAGGGAAACACACAGCACAGTTCTCATCCATGAATCACACTCTGCTTTAGCGTAAGAACCACGCTCTTCCTTTCTAGATTCTCTAATACATCAGGAAACGTGATTGTGCTCAGACCAAAAGACTGTGTTTCCTACACATACGGACCATATCTAGTTCAACTCTTCTTCTGAAACTGACACAAAGCACAAGTCGTGTAACATCCAATGCTTTTCCATTAAGACCGAGAAACGTGTGAGCATCGTGTACGATGTAGATCGTTTGAGTTGTAAAGTAACTGCCCTTACCTGAAATGAAGTCTTGCTTGTTGGAAGACTCAGAGCCTGGGATTTAACTCCATTTCTGATGGGAAACACACAGCAGAGTTCTCATCCATTGAGCACACTCTGCTTTAGAGCAAGAAGCACTCTCTTGCTTTCTAGATTCTCTAAGACAGCAGGAAACGTGAGTGTGCTGAGAACAAAAGAACGATGTTTCCTATACATAAGGACCATATGTAGTCCAACTCTGCCTCTGAAATTGATACAAAGCACAGGTCCTCTAACATCCAATGCTTGTCATTTAAGATGAGAAACGTTTGAGCTTCGTGAACGATGTAGTTCGTTTGAGCTGAAAAGTGACTGCCCTTAACTGAAACGAAGTCTTGCTTCTAGGAAGACATAGCTCCAGGAATTTAACTCCATTTCTGATGGGAAACAAACAGCACAGTTCTCATCCATGGATCACACTCTGCTTTAGAGCTAGAAGAACGCTATTGCTTTGTAGAGTCTCTAAAACAGCAGGAAACGTGATTGTGCTCAGACCAAAAGAACTGTGTTTCCTACACATACGGACCATATCTAGATCAACTCTGCTTCTGAAACTGATACAAACCACAGGTCCTGTAACATCCAATGCTTGACAGTTAAGAGGAGAAACGTGTGAGCTTCTTGAACGATGTAGTATGTTTGAGCTGTAAAGTAACTGCCCTTACCTGAAAAGAAGTCTTGCTTGTAGGAAGACACAGAGCATGGGATTTAACTCCATTTCTGAAGAGAAACACACAGCATAGTTGTCATCCATGGATCCCATTCTGCTTTAGAGCAAGAAGCACGCTCTTGCTTTCTAGAGTCTCTAATACAGCAGGAAACGAGATTGTGCTCAGAACAAAAGCACCGTGTTTCCTACACATATGGACCATATCTAGTTCAACTCTGCTTCTGAAACTGAAACAAACTACAGGTCCTCTAACATCCAATGCTTGTCAGTTAAGATGAGAAACATGTGAGCTTCGTGCACGATGTAGTTCTTTTGAGCTGTAAAGTACCTGCCCTAACCTGAAATGAAGTCTTGCTTGTAGGAAGACTCAGACGCTGGGATTTAACTCCATTTCTGAAGTGAAACGAACAGCACAGTTCTCATCCATAGATCACAATCTGCTTTAGAGCAAGAAGCACGCTCTTGCTTTCTAGGTTCTCTAAGACAGCAGGAAACATGAGTGTGCTAAGAACAAAAGAACGGTGTTTCCTACACATACGGACCATATCTAGTCCAACTCTGCTTCTGAAACGGATGGAAAGCAATGGTCCTCTAACATCCAGTGCTTGTCAGTTAAGATGAGAAACGTGTGAGCTTCTTGAACCGCGTAGTTTGTTAGAGCTCTAAAGTAACTGCCCGTACTAGAAATGAAGTCTTGCTTGTAGGAAGACTCAGAGCCTGGGATTTAACTGCACTTCTGAAGGAAAACACACAGCATAGTTTTCATGCATGAATCACACTCTGCTTTAGAGCAAGAACAACGCTCTTCCATTCTAGATTCTCTAATACAGCAGGAAACGTGAGTGTGCTCAGAACAAAAGAACTGTGTTTCCTACACATCCGGACCATATCTAGTTCAACTCTTCTTCTGAAACTGACACAAAGCTCAGGTCCTGTAACATGCAATGCTTTTCAATTAAAAATGAGAAACGTGTGAGCTTCGTGTACAATATAGTTCGTTTGAGCTGTAAAGTAACTCCCCTTACATGAAACGAATTCTTTCTTGTAGGAAGACTCAGAGCCTGGGATTTATCTCCTTTTCTGAAGTGGAACACACAGCAGAGTTTTCTTCCATTGATCAGACTCTGCTTTAGAGCAAGAAGCACGCTCTGTCTTTCTAGAGTCTCTAAGACAGCAGGAAACGTGAGTGTGCTGAGAACAAAAGAACGATGTCTCCTATACATAAGGACCATATGTAGTCCAACTCTGCCTCTGAAATTGATACAAAGCACAGGTCCTCTAACATCCAATGCTTGTCAGTTAAGATGAGAAACGTGTGAGCTTAGTGAACGATGTAGTTCATTTGAGCTGAATAGTGACTGCCCTTAACTGAAACGAAGTCTTGCTTGTAGGTAGACATAGATCCAGGGATTTAACTCCATTTCGGATGGGAAACAAACAGCACAGTTCTCATCCATGGATAACACTCTGCTTTAGAGCTAGAAGAACACTATTGCTTTGTAGAGTCTCTAAAACAGCAGGAAACGTGATTGTGCTCAGACCAAAAGAACTGTGTTTCCTACACATACGGACCATATCTAGATCAACTCTGTTTATGAAACTGATACAAACCACAGGTCCTCTAACATCCAATGCTTGTCAGTTAAGAGGAGAAACGTGTGAGCTTCTTGAACGATGTAGTATGTTTGAGCTGTAAAGTAACTGCCCTTACCTGAAACGAAGTCTTGCTTGTAGAAAGACACAGAGCATGGGATTTAACTCCATTTCTGAAGAGAAACACACAGCATAGTTGTCATCCATGGATCTCATTCTGCTTTAGAGCAAGAAGCACGCTCTTGCTTTCTAGAGTCTCTAATATAGCAGGAAACGAGATTGTGCTCAGAACAAAAGAACCGTGTTTCCTACACATACGGACCATATCTTGTGCAACTCTGCTTCTGAAACGGATGGAAAGCAATGGTCCTCTAACATTCAATGCTTGTCAGTTAAAATGAGAAACGTGTGAGCTTCGTGATCAGCGTAGTTCGTCTGAGCTGTAAAGTAACTGCCCTAACCAGAAATGAAGTCTTGCTTGTAGGATGACTCAGAACCTGGGATTTAACTCCATTTCTGAAGGGAAACACACAGCAGAGTTTGCATCCATTGATCACACTCTGCTTTAGAGCAAGAAGCACGCTCTTGCTTTCTAGATTCTCTAAGACTGCAGGAAGTGTGAGTGTGCTAAGAACAAATGAACGGTGTTTCCAACACATACGGACCATATCTAGTCCAACTCTGCCTCTGAAACTGATACAAAGTACAGGTCCTCTAACATCCAATGGTTGTCATTTAAGATGAGGAACATGTTAGCTTCGAGAACAATGTAGTTCATTTGAGCTGTAAAGTACCTGCCATTACAACGATGTAGTTCGTTTGAGCTGAAAAGTGACTGCCCTTACCTGAAATGAGGTCTTGCTTGTAGGAAGACACAGAGCCTGGGATTTAACTTCATTTCTGAAGGGAAACACACAGCACAGTTCTCATCCATGGGTCACACTCTGCTTTAGAGCAAGAAGCACGATCTTGCTTTATAGGTTCTCTAATACAGCAGGAAACGTGATTGTGCTCAGAACAAAAGTACTGTGTTTCCTACACATACGGACCATATGTAGTTCAATTCTGTTTCTGAAACTGACACAAAGCACAGGTCCTGTAACATCCAATGCCTATCAATTAACAGCGAGAAACATGTGAGCTTCATGTAAGATGTAGTTCGTTTGAGCTAAAAAGTGACTGCCCTTACCTGAAATGAGGTCATGCTTGTAGGAAGACACAGAGCCTGGGATTTAACTTCATTTCTGAAGGGAAACACACAGCACAGTTCTCATCCATGGGTCACACTCTGCTTTAGAGCAAGAAGCACGATCTTGCTTTATAGGTTCTCTAATACAGCAGGAAACGTGATTGTGCTCAGAACAAAAGTACTGTGTTTCCTACACATACGGACCATATGTAGTTCAATTCTGTTTCTGAAACTGACACAAAGCACAGGTCATGTAACATCCAATGCCTATCAATTAACAGCGAGAAACATGTGAGCTTCATGTAAGATGTAGTTCGTTTGAGCTAAAAAGTGACTGTCCTTACCTGAAATGATGTCTTGCTTATAGGAAGACACAGAGCCTGGGATTTAGCTTCATTTCTGAAGGGAAACACAAAGCATAGTTCTCCTTCACGGATCACACTCTGCTTTAGAGGAAGAAAAACGCTCTTGCTTTCTAGAGTCTCTAATACAGCAGGAAACGTGAGTGTGCTCAGAACAAAAGGACGGTGTTTCCTACACATATGGACCATATATAGTTCAACTCTGCTTCTGAAACTGAAACAAACCACAGGTCCTCTAACATCCAATGCTTGTCAGTTAAGATGAGAAACGTGTGAGCTTTGTGAATGATGTAGTTCCTTTGAGCTGAAAAGTGACTGAGTTTACCTGAAAAGAAGATATGCTTGTAGGAAGACACAGATTTTGGGATTTAACTACATTTAAGAAGGGAAACACACAGCACAGTTCTCATCCATGGATCTCACTCCGCTTTAGAACAAGAAGAACGCTCTTGCTTTCTAGAGTCCCTAATACAGCAGGAAACTTGAGTGTGCTCAGAACAAAAGAACCGTGTTTCCTACACATACGGACCATATCTAGTTCAACTCTTCTTCTGAAACTGACACAAAGCACAAGTCGTGTAACATCCAATGCTTTTCCATTAAGACCGAGAAACGTGTGAGCATCGTGTACGATGTAGATCGTTTGAGCTGTAAAGTAACTGCTCTTACCTGAAATGAAGTCTTGCTTGTAGGACGACTCAGAGCCTGGGATTTAACTCCATTTCTGACGTGAAACACACAGCAGAGTTCTCATCCATTGAGCACACTCTGCTTTAGAGCAAGAAGCACGCTCTTGCTTTCTAGATTCTCAAAGACAGCAGGAAATGTGAGTGTGCTGAGAACAAAAGAACGATGTTTCCTATACATAAGGACCATATGTAGTCCAACTCTGCCTCTGAAATTGATACAAAGCACAGGTCCTCTAACATCCAATGCTTGTCATTTTAGATGAGAAACGTGTGAGCTTAGTGAACGATGTAGTTCATTTGAGCTGAATAGTGACTGCCCTTAACTGAAACGAAGTCTTGCATGTAGGTAGATATAGATCCAGGGATTTAACTCCATTTCTGATGGGAAACAAACAGCACAGTTCTCATCCATGGATCACACTCTGCTTTAGAGCTAGAAGAACACTATTGCTTTGTAGAGTCTCTAAAACAGCAGGAAACGTGTTTGTGCTCAGACCAAAAGAACTGTGTTTCCTACACATACGGACCATATCTAGATCAACTCTGCTTATGAAACTGATACAAACCACAGGTCCTCTAACATCCAATGCTTGTCAGTTAAGAGGAGAAACGTGTGAGCTTCTTGAATGATGTAGTATGTTTGAGATGTAAAGTAACTGCCCTTACCTGAAACGAAGTCTTGCTTGTAGGAAGACACAGAGCATGGGATTTAACTCCATTTCTGAAGAGAAACACACAGCATAGTTGTCATCCATGGATCCCATTCTGCTTTAGAGCAAGAAGCATGCTCTTGCTTTCTAGAGTCTCTAATACAGCAGGAAACGAGATTGTGCTCAGAACAAAAGAACCGTGTTTCCTACACATATGGACCATATTTAGTTCAACTCTGATTCTGAAACTGAAACAAACTACAGGTCCTCTAACATCCAGTGCTTGTCAGTTAAGATGAGAAACGTGTGAGCTTTGTGAATGATGTAGTTCCTTTGAGCTGAAAAGTGACTGAGTTTACCTGAAAAGAAGATATGCTTGTAGGAAGACACAGATTTTGGGATTTAACTACATTTAAGAAGGGAAACACACAGCACAGTTCTCATCCATGGATCTCACTCCGCTTTAGAACAAGAAGAACGCTCTTGCTTTCTAGAGTCCCTAATACAGCAGGAAACTTGAGTGTGCTCAGAACAAAAGAACCGTGTTTCCTACACAAACGGACCATATCTAGTTCATCTCTACTTCTGAAACTGAAACAATCCAGAGATCCTCTAACATCCAATGCTTGTCAGTTTAGATGAGAAACGTGTGAGCTTCGTGAACGATGTAGGTCGTTTGAGCTGTAAAGTAACTGCCCTTACCTGAAATGAAGTCTTGCTTGTAGGAAGACTCAGAGCCTGGGATTTAACGCCATTTCTGACGTGAAACACACAGCAGAGTTCTCATCCATTGAGCACACTCTGCTTTAGAGCAAGAAGCATGCTCTGGCTTTCTAGAGTCTCTAAGACAGCAGGAAACGTGAGTGTGCTGAGAACAAAAGAACGATGTTTCCTATACATAAGGACCATATGTAGTCCAACTCTGCCTCTGAAATTGATACAAAGCACAGGTCCTCTAACATCCAATGCTTGTCAGTTAAGATGAGAAACGTGTGAGCTTAGTGAACGATGTAGTTCATTTGAGCTGAATAGTGACTGCCCTTAACTGAAACGAAGTCTTGCTTGTAGGTAGACATAGATCCAGGGATTTAACTCCATTTCTGATGGGAAACAAACAGCATAGTTCTCATCCATGGATAACACTCTGCTTTAGAGCTAGAAGAACACTATTGCTTTGTAGAGTCTCTAAAACAGCAGGAAACGTGATTGTGCTCAGACCAAAAGAACTGTGTTTCCTACACATACGGACCATATCTAGATCAACTCTGCTTATGAACCTGATACAAACCACAGGTCCTCTAACATCCAATGCTTGTCAGTTAAGAGGAGAAACGTGTGAGCTTCTTGAACGATGTAGTATGTTTGAGCTGTAAAGTAACTGCCCTTACCTGAAACGAAGTCTTGCTTGTAGAAAGACACAGAGCATGGGATTTAACTCCATTTCTGAAGAGAAACACACAGCATAGTTGTCATCCATGGATCTCATTCTGCTTTAGAGCAAGAAGCACGCTCTTGCTTTCTAGAGTCTCTAATATAGCAGGAAACGAGATTGTGCTCAGAACAAAAGAACCGTGTTTCCTACACATACGGACCATATCTTGTGCAACTCTGCTTCTGAAACGGATGGAAAGCAATGGTCCTCTAACATTCAATGCTTGTCAGTTAAAATGAGAAACGTGTGAGCTTCGTGATCAGCGTAGTTCGTCTGAGCTGTAAAGTAACTGCCCTAACCAGAAATGAAGTCTTGCTTGTAGGACGACTCAGAACCTGGGATTTAACTCCATTTCTGAAGGGAAACACACAGCAGAGTTCGCATCCATTGATCACACTCTGCTTTAGAGCAAGAAGCACGCTCTTGCTTTCTAGATTCTCTAAGACTGCAGGAAGTGTGAGTGTGCTAAGAACAAATGAACGGTGTTTCCAACACATACGGACCATATCTAGTCCAACTCTGCCTCTGAAACTGATACAAAGTACAGGTCCTCTAACATCCAATGCTTGTCATTTAAGATGAGGAACATGTTAGCTTCGAGAACAATGTAGTTCATTTGAGCTGTAAAGTACCTGCCATTACAACGATGTAGTTCGTTTGAGCTGAAAAGTGACTGCCCTTACCTGAAATGAGGTCTTGCTTGTAGGAAGACACAGAGCCTGGGATGTAACTTCATTTCTGAAGGGAAACACACAGCACAGTTCTCATCCATGGGTCACACTCTGCTTTAGAGCAAGAAGCACGATCTTGCTTTATAGGTTCTCTAATACAGCAGGAAACGTGATTGTGCTCAGAACAAAAGTACTGTGTTTCCTACACATACGGACCATATGTAGTTCAATTCTGTTTCTGAAACTGACACAAAGCACAGGTCCTGTAACATCCAATGCCTATCAATTAACAGCGAGAAACATGTGAGCTTCATGTAAGATGTAGTTCGTTTGAGCTAAAAAGTGACTGTCCTTACCTGAAACGAAGTCTTGCTTATAGGAAGACACAGAGCCTGGGATTTAGCTTCATTTCTGAAGGGAAACACAAAGCATAGTTCTCCTCCACGGATCACACTCTGCTTTAGAGGAAGAAGCACGCTCTTGCTTTCTAGAGTCTCTAATACAGCAGGAAACGTGAGTGTGCTCAGAACAAAAGGACGGTGTTTCCTACACATATGGACCATATCTAGTTCAACTCTGCTTCTGAAACTGAAACAAACCACAGGTCCTCTAACATCCAATGCTTGTCAGTTAAGATGAGAAACGTGTGAGCTTTGTGAATGATGTAGTTCCTTTGAGCTGAAAAGTGACTGAGTTTACCTGAAAAGAAGATATGCTTGTAGGAAGACACAGATTTTGGGATTTAACTACATTTAAGAAGGGAAACACACAGCACAGTTCTCATCCATGGATCTCACTCCGCTTTAGAACAAGAAGAACGCTCTTGCTTTCTAGAGTCCCTAATACAGCAGGAAACTTTAGTGTGCTCAGAACAAAAGAACCGTGTTTCCTACACATACGGACCATATCTAGTTCATCTCTACTTCTGAAACTGAAACAATCCAGAGATCCTCTAACATCCAATGCTTGTCAGTTTAGATGAGAAACGTGTGAGCTTCGTGAACGATGTAGGTCGTTTGAGCTGTAAAGTAACTGCCCTTACCTGAAATGAAGTCTTGCTTGTAGGAAGACTCAGAGCCTGGGATTTAACGCCATTTCTGACGTGAAACAAACAGCAGAGTTCTCATCCATTGAGCACACCCTGCTTTAGAGAAAGAAGCACGCTATTGCTTTCTAGATTTTCTAAGACAGCAGGAAACGTGAGTGTGCTAAGAACAAAAGAACGGTGTTTCCTACACATATGGACCATATCTAATCCAACTCTGCTTCTGAAACTGATACAAAGTACTGGTCCTCTAACATCCAATGCTTGTCAGTTAAGATGAGAATCGTCTTAGCTTTGTGAAGGATGTAGTTCGTTTGAGCTGAAAAGTGACTGCCCTTACCTGAAACGAAGTCTTGCTTGTAGGAAGACTCAGAGCCTGGGATTTAACTCCATTTCTGAAGGGAAACACACAGAATAGTTCTCATCCATGGATCCCATTCTGCTTTAGAGCAAGAAGGATTCTCTTGCTTTCTAGAGTCTCTAATACAGCAGAAAACGTGAGTGTGCTCCAAAGAAAAGAACCGTGTTTCCTACACATACAGACCATATCTAGTCCAACTCTGCTTCTGAAACTGATACAAAGCACTGGTCCTCAAAGATCCAATGCTTGCCAGTTAAGATGGGAAACGTGTTAGCTTCGTGACCGATGTAGTTCGTTTGAGCTGAAAAGTGACTGCCCTTAACTGAAACGAAGTCTTGCTTGTAGCAAGACACAGAGCCTGGGATTTAACTCCATTTCTGAAGGGAAACACCCAGCACAGTTCTCATCCATGAATCCCACTGTGCTTTAGAGCAAGAACCACGCTCTTCCTTTCTAGATTCTCTAATACAGCAGGAAACGTGATTGTGCTCAGAACAAAAGAACTGTGTTTCCTACACATACGGACCATATCTAGTTCAACTCTTCTTCTGAAACTGACACAAAGCACAGATCGTGTAACATCCAATGCTTTTCAATAAAGACCGAGAAACGTGTGAGCTTCGTGTACGATGTAGATCGTTTGAGCTATAAAGTAACTGCCCTTACCTGAAACGAAGTCTTGCTTGTAGGAAGACTCAGAGCCTGGGATTTAACTCCATTTCTGAAGTGAAACACACAGCAGAGTTCTCATCCATTGATCACACTCTGCTTTAGAACAAGAAGCACGCTCTTGCTTTCTAGATTCTCTAAAAGAGCAGGAAACGTGAGTGTGCTAAGAACAAAGGAACGGTGTTTCCTACACATAGGGACCATATCTAGTCCAACTCTGCTTCTGAAACGGATGCAAAGCAATGGTCCTCTAACATCCAATGCTTGTCATTTAAGATGAGAAACGTGTAAGCTTCGTGTACGATGTAGATCGTTTGAGCTGTTATGTAACTGTCCTTACCTGAAATGAAGTCTTGCTTGTAGGAAGACTCAGAGCCTGGGATTTAACTCCATTTCTGACGTGAAACACACAGCAGAGTTCTCATCCATTGAGCACACTCTGCTTTAGAGCAAGAAGCACACTCTTGCTTTCTAGATTCTCAAAGACAGCAGGAAACGTGAGTGTGCTGAGAACAAAAGAACGATATTTCCTATACATAATGACCATATGTAGTCCAACTCTGCCTCTGAAATTGATACAAAGCACAGGTCCTCTAACATCCAATGCTTGTCATTTTAGATGAGAAACGTGTGAGCTTAGTGAACGATGTAGTTCATTTGAGCTGAATAGTGACTGCCCTTAACTGAAACGAAGTCTTGCTTGTAGGTAGACATAGATCCAGGGATTTAACTCCATTTCTGATGGTAAACGAACAGCACAGTTCTCATCCATGGATAACACTCTGCTTTAGAGCTAGAAGAACACTATTGCTTTGTAGAGTCTTTAATACAGCAGGAAACGTGATTGTGCTCAGAACAAAATAACGGTGTTTCCTACACTTACGGACCATATCTAGTTCAACTCTACTTCTGAAACTGAAACAAACTACAGGTCCTCTAACATCCAATTCTTGTCAGTTAAGATGAGAAACGTGTGAGCTTCGTAGATGAAGTAGTTTATTTGAGCTGTAAAGTACCTGCCCTTACCTGAAATGAAGTCTCGCTTGTAGGAACACTGACACGATGGGATTTAACACCATTTCTAAAGGGAAACACACAGCAGAGTTCTCATCCATTGATCAGACTCTGCTTTAGAGCAAGAAGCACGCTCTTGCTTTCTAGAGTCTCTAAGACAGCAGGAAACGTGAGTGTGCTCAGAACAAAAGGACGGTGTTTCCTACACATACGGACCATATCTAGTCCAACTCTTATTCTGAAACTGACACAAAGCACAATTCCTCTAACATCCAATGTTTGTCATTTAAGATGAGAAACGTGTGAGCCTCGTGTACGCTGTAGTTCGTTTGAGCTGTAAAGAAACTGCCCTTACCTGAAACGAAGTCTTGCTTGTAGGAAGACACAGAGCCTGGGATTTAGCTTCATTTCTGAAGGGAAACACACAGCAGAGTTCTCCTCCACGGATCACACTCTGCTTTAGAGGAAGAAGCACGCTCTTGCTTTCTAGAGTCTCTAATACAGCAGGAAACGTGAGTGTGCTCAGAACAAAAGGACGGTGCTTCCTACACTTACGGACCATATCTAGTTCAACTCTACTTCTGAAACTGAAACAAACTACAGGTCCTCTAACATCCAATGCTTGTCAGTTCAGATGAGAAACGTGTGAGCTTCGTGAATGATGTAGTTCCTTTGAGCTGAAAAGTGACTGAGTTTACCTGAAAAGAAGATATGCTTGTAGGAAGACACAGAGTTTGGGATTTAACACCATTTCTGAAGTGGAACACACAGCAGAGTTCTCATCCATTGATCACACTCGGCTTTAGAACAAGAAGCACGCTCTTTCTTTCTAGAGTCTCTAAGAGAGCAGGAAACGTGAGTGTGCTGAGAACAAAAGAACAGTGTTTCCTACACATATGAACCAAATCTAGTCCAACTCTGCTTCTGAAACGGATGCAAAGCAATGGTCCTCTAACATCCAATGCTTGTCATTTACGATGAGAAACGTGTTAGCTTTGTGAACCATGTAGTTCGTTTGAGGTGAAAAGTGACTGTCCTTACCTGAAACAAAGTCTTGCTTGTGGGAAGACACAGAGCATGGGATTTAACTGCATTTCTGATGGGAAAAACACAGCACAGTTCTCATCCATGAATTACACTCTGCTTAGAGTAAGAAGTACGCTCTTGCTTTCTAGAGTCTCTAAGACAGCAGGAAAAGTGAGTGTGCTCAGAACAAAAGAACTGTGTTTCCTACACATACGGACCATATCTAGTTCAACTCTTCTTCTGAAACTGACACAAAGCACAGGTCCTGTAACATCCAATGGTTGTCATTTAAGATGAGAAACGTGTGAGCTTTGTGAACGATGTAGGTCGTTTGAGCTGTAAAGTAACTCCCCTTACGTGAAACGAATTCTTGCTTGTATGAAGACTCAGAGCCTGGGATTTAACTCCATTTCTGATGTGAAACACACAGCAGATTTCTCATCCATTGTGCACACTCTGCTTTAGAGCAAGAAGCACTCTCTTGCTTTCTAGATTCTCTAAGACAGCAGGAAACGTGAGTGTGCTGAGAACAAAAGAACGATGTTTCCTATACATAAGGACCATATGTAGTCCAACTCTGCCTCTGAAATTGATACAAAGCACAGGTCCTCTAACATCCAATGCTTGTCATTTAAGATGAGAAACGTTTGAGCTTCGTGAACGATGTAGTTCGTTTGAGCTGAAAAGTGACTGCCCTTAACTGAAACGAAGTCTTGCTTCTAGGAAGATATAGCTCCAGGAATTTAACTCCATTTCTGATGGGAAACAAACAGCACAGTTCTCATCCATGGATCACACTCTGCTTTAGAGCTAGAAGAACGCTATTGCTTTGTAGAGTCTCTAAAACAGCAGGAAACGTGATTGTGCTCAGACCAAAAGAACTTGTTTCCTACACATACGGACCATATCTAGATCAACTCTGCTTATGAAACTGATACAAACCACAGGTCCTGTAACATCCAATACTTGACAGTTAAGAGGAGAAACGTGTGAGCTTCTTGAACGATGTAGTATGTTTGAGCTGTAAAGTAACTGCCCTTACCTGAAATGAAGTCTTGCTTGTAGGAAGACACAGAGCATGGGATTTAACTCCATTTCTGAAGAGAAACACACAGCATAGTTGTCATCCATGGATCCCATTCTGCTTTAGAACAAGAAGCACGCTCTTGCTTTCTAGAGTCTCTAATACAGCAGGAAACGAGATTGTGCTCAGAACAAAAGAACCGTGTTTCCTAAACATATGGACCATATCTAGTTCATCTCTGCTTCTGAAACTGAAACAAACTACAGGTCCTCTAACATCCAGTCCTTGTCAGTTAAGATGAGAAACATGTGAGCTTCGTGCACGATGTAGTTCTTTTGAGCTGTAAAGTACCTGCCCTACCTGAAATGAAGTCTTGAGGTAGGAAGACTCAGACGCTGGGATTTAACTCCATTTCTGAAGTGAAACACACAGCACAGCTCTCATCCATAGATCACAATCTGCTTTAGAGCAAGAAGCACGCTCTAGCTTTCTAGAGTGTCTAAGACAGCAGGAAACGTGAGTGTGCTCAGAACAAAAGAAAGGTGTTTCCTTCACATAAGGGCCATATCTAGTTCAACTCTGCTTTTGAAACAATAACAAACCAAAGGTCCTCTAACATCCAATGCTTGTCAGTTAAGATGAGAAACGTGTGAGCTTTGTGAACGATGTAGTTCGTTTGAGCTGTAAAGTACCTGCCCTTACCTGAAATGAAGTCTTGCTTGTAGGAAAACTCAGAGCCTGGTATTGCACTACATTTCTGAAGTGAAACACACAGCAGAGTTTTCATCCATAGATCACACTCTGCTTTAGAGCAAAAAGCACGCTCTTGCTTTCTAGAGTCTCTAAGACAGCAGGAAAAGTGAGTGTGCTGAGAAAAAAGAACTGTGTTTCCTACACATACGGACCATATCTAGTCCAACTCTTATTCTGAAACGGACACAAAGCACAATTCCTCTAACATCCAATGCTTGTGATTTAAGATGAGAAACGTGTGAGCTTCGTGTACGCTGTAGTTCGTTTGAGCTGTAAATTAAATGCCCTTACCTGAAACGATGTCTTGCTTGTAGGACGACTCAGAACCTGGGATGTAACTCCGCTTCTGAATTGAAACACACAGCAGAGTTCTCATCCATTGAACACACTCTGCTTTAGAGCAAGAAGCACGCTCTTGCTTTCTAGGTTCTCTAAGACAGCAGAAAACGTGAGTGTGCTAAGAACAAAAGAACGGTGTTTCCTACACATACGGACCATATATAGTCCAACTCTGCTTCTGAAACGGATGGAAAGCAATGGTCCTCTAACATCCAGTGCTTGTCAGTTAAGATGAGAAACGTGTGAGCTTCGTGAACCACGTAGTTCGTTAGAGCTCTAAAGTAACTGCCCTTACTAGAAATGAAGTCTTGCTTGTAGGAAGACTCAGAGCCTGGGATTTAACTGCATTTCTGAAGGAAAACACACAGCACAGTTTTCATGCATGAATCACACTCTTCTTTAGAGCAAGAAGCACGCTCTCCCTTTCTATAGTCTCTAAATCAGCAGGAAACGTGAGAGTGCTGAGAACAAAAGAACGGTGTTTCCTACACATATGGACCATATCTCGTCCACCTCTGCCTCTGAAATTGATACACAGCACAGGTCCTCTAACATCCAATGCTTGTCATTTAAGAGGAGAAACGTGTGAGGTTCGTGAACGATGTAGGTCGTTTGAGCTGTAAAGTAACTGCCCTTACCTGAAACGAAGTCTTGCTTGTAGGAAGACTCAGAGCCTGGGATTTAACTCCATTTCTGACGTGAAACACACAGCAGAGTTCTCATCCATTGAGCACACTCTGCTTTAGAGCAAGAAGCACGTTCTTGCTTTCTAGATTCTCTAAGACAGCAGGAAACGTGAGTGTGCTAAGAACAAAAGAACGGAGTTTCCTACACATCTGGACCATATCTAATCCAACTCTGCTTCTGAAACTGATACAAAGCACTGTTCCTCTAACATCCAATGCTTGTCAGTTAAGAAGAGAAACGTGTTAGCTTCGTGAACGATGTAGTTCATTGAGCTGAAAAGTGACTGCCTTTACCTGAAATGAAGTCTTGCTTGTAGGAAGACTCAGAGCCTGGGATTTACCTCCATTTCTGAAGGGAAACACACAGCCTAGTTCTCATCCATGGATCCCATTCTGCATTAGAGCAAGAAGGACGCTCTTGCTTTCTAGAGTCTCTAATACAGCAGGAAACGTGATTGTGCTCAGAACAAAAGAACGGTGTTTCCTACACTTACGGACCATATCTAGTTCAACTCTACTTCTGAAACTGAAACAAACTACAGGTCCTCTAACATCCAATTCTTGACAGTTAAGATGAGAAACGTGTGAGCTTCTTGGATGATGTAGTTCCTTTGAGCTGTAAAGTACCTGCCCTTACCTGAAATGAAGTCTCGCTTGTAGAAAGACTGACACGATGGGATTTAACACCATTTCTAAAGTGAAAAACACAGCAGAGTTCTCATCCATTGATCAGACACTGCTTTAGAGCAAGAAGCACGCTCTTGCTTTCTAGAGTCTCTAAGAGAGCAGGAAACGTGAGTGTGCTGAGAACAAAAGAACGGTGTTTCCTACACATACGGACCATATCTAGTCCAACTCTTATTCTGAAACTGACACAAAGCACAATTCCTCTAACATCCAATGCTTGTCATTTAAGATGAGAAACGTGTGAGCTTCGTGTATGCAGTAGTTCGTTTGAGCTGTAAAGAATCTGCCCTTACCTGAAACGAAGTCTTGCTTGTAGGAAGACACAGAGCCTGGGATTTAGCTTCATTTCTGAAGGGAAACACACAGCATAGTTCTCCTCCACGGATCACACTCTGCTTTAGAGGAAGAAGCACGCTATTGCTATCTAGAGTCTCTAAGACAGCAGGAAACGTGAGTGTGCTCAGAACAAAAGGACGGTGTTTCCTACACATACGGACCATATCTAGTTCAACTCTGCTTCTGAAACTGAAACAAACCACAGGTTGTCTAACATCCAATGCTTGTCAGTTAAGATGAAAAACGTGTGAGCTTCGTGAATGATGTAGTTCCTTTGAGCTGAAAAGTGACTGAGTTTACCTGAAAAGAAGATATGCTTGTAGGAAGACACAGAGTTTGGGATTTAACACCATTTCTGAAGTGGAACACACAGCAGAGTTCTCATCCATTGATCACACTCGGCTTTAGAACAAGAAGCACGCTCTTTCTTTCTAGAGTCTCTAAGAGAGCAGGAAACGTGAGTGTGCTGAGAACAAAAGAATTGTGTTTCCTACACATATGAACCAAATCTAGTCCAACTCTGCTTCTGAAACGGATGCAAAGCAATGGTCCTCTAACATCCAATGCTTGTCAGTTACGATGAGAAACGTGTTAGCTTTGTGAACCATGTAGTTCGTTTGAGGTGAAAAGTGACTGTCCTTACCTGAAACGAAGTCTTGTTTGTAGGAAGACACAGAGCCTGGGATTCAACTACATTTCTGAAGGGAAACACACAGCACAGTTCTCATCCATGAATCACACTCTGCTTTAGCGCAAGAACCACGCTCTTCCTTTCTAGATTCTCTAATACATCAGGAAACGTGATTGTGCTCAGACCAAAAGAACTGTGTTTCCTACACATACGGACCATATCTAGTTCAACTCTTCTTCTGAAACTGACACAAAGCACAAGTCGTGTAACATCCAATGCTTTTCCATTAAGACCGAGAAACGTGTGAGCATCGTGTACGATGTAGATCGTTTGAGCTGTAAAGTAACTGCCCTTACCTGAAATGAAGTCTTGCTTGTAGGACGACTCAGAGCCTGGGATTTAACTCCATTTCTGACGTGAAACACACAGCAGAGTTCTCATCCATTGAGCACACTCTGCTTTAGAGCAAGAAGCACGCTCTTGCTTTCTAGATTCTCAAAGACAGCAGGAAATGTGAGTGTGCTGAGAACAAAGAACGATGTTTCCTATACATAAGGACCATATGTAGTCCAACTCTGCCTCTGAAATTGATACAAAGCACAGGTCCTCTAACATCCAATGCTTGTCATTTTAGATGAGAAACGTGTGAGCTTAGTGAACGATGTAGTTCATTTGAGCTGAATAGTGACTGCCCTTAACTGAAACGAAGTCTTGCTTGTAGGTAGATATAGATCCAGGGATTTAACTCCATTTCTGATGGGAAACAAACAGCACAGTTCTCATCCATGGATCACACTCTGCTTTAGAGCTAGAAGAACACTATTGCTTTGTAGAGTCTCTAAAACAGCAGGAAACGTGATTGTGCTCAGACCAAAAGAACTGTGTTTCCTACACATACGGACCATATATAGATCAACTCTGCTTATGAAACTGATACAAACCACAGGTCCTCTAACATCCAATGCTTGTCAGTTAAGAGGAGAAACGTGTGAGCTTCTTGAATGATGTAGTATGTTTGAGCTGTAAAGTAACTGCCCTTACCTCAAACGAAGTCTTGCTTGTAGGAAGACACAGAGCATGGGATTTAACTCCATTTCTGAAGAGAAACACAAAGCATAGTTGTCATCCATGGATCCCATTCTGCTTTAGAGCAAGAAGCACGCTCTTGCTTTCTAGAGTCTCTAATACAGCAGGAAACGAGATTGTGCTCAGAACAAAAGAACCGTGTTTCCTACACATATGGACCATATTTAGTTCAACTCTGATTCTGAAACTGAAACAAACTACAGGTCCTCTAACATCCAATGCTTGTCAGTTAAGATGAGAAACATGTGAGCTTCGTGCACGATGTAGTTCTTTTGAGCTGTAAAGTACCTGCCCTACCTGAAATGAAGTCTTTTGGTAGGAAGACTCAGACGCTGGGATTTAACTCCATTTCTGAAGGGAAACACACAGCACAGTTCTCTTTCATGAATCACACTCTGCTTTAGAGCAAGAAGCACGATCGTGCTTTCTAGAGTCTCTAATACAGCAGGAAACGAGATTGTGCTCAGAACAAAAGAACCGTGTTTCCTACACATATGGACCATATCTAGTTCAACTCTGCTTTGGAAACAGAAACAAACCAAAGATCCTCTAACATCCAATGCTTGTCAGTTAAGATGAGAAACGTGTGAGCTTTGTGAACGATGTAGTTCGTTTGAGCTGTAAAGTAACTGCCCTTACCTGAAACGAAGTCTTGCTTGTAGGAAAACTCAGAGCCTGGTATTTCACTACATTTCTGAAGTGAAACACACAGCAGAGTTTTCATCCATAGATCACACTCTGCTTCAGAGCAAGAAGCAGGCTCTTGCTTTCTAGAGTCTCTAAGACAGCAGGAAACGTGAGTGTGCTGAGAAAAAAGAACGGTGTTTCCTACACATACGGACCATATCTAGTTCAACTCTGCTTCTGAAACTGAAACAAACCACAGGTTGTCTAACATCCAATGCTTGTCAGTTAAGATGAGAAACGTGTGAGCTTCGTGAATGATGTAGTTCCTTTGAGCTGAAAAGTGACTGAGTTTACCTGAAAAGAAGATATGCTTGTAGGAAGACACAGAGTTTGGGATTTAACACCATTTCTGAAGTGGAACACACAGCAGAGTTCTCATCCATTGATCACACTCGGCTTTAGAACAAGAAGCACGCTCTTTCTTTCTAGAGTCTCTAAGAGAGCAGGAAACGTGAGTGTGCTGAGAACAAAAGAATTGTGTTTCCTACACAGATGAACCAAATCTAGTCCAACTCTGCTTCTGAAACGGATGCAAAGCAATGGTCCTCTAACATCCAATGCTTGTCAGTTACGATGAGAAACGTGTTAGCTTTGTGAACCATGTAGTTCGTTTGAGGTGAAAAGTGACTGTCCTTACCTGAAACGAAGTCTTGTTTGTAGGAAGACACAGAGCCTGGGATTCAACTACATTTCTGAAGGGAAACACACAGCACAGTTCTCATCCATGAATCACACTCTGCTTTAGCGCAAGAACCACGCTCTTCCTTTCTAGATTCTCTAATACATCAGGAAACGTGATTGTGCTCAGACCAAAAGAACTGTGTTTCCTACACATACGGACCATATCTAGTTCAACTCTTCTTCTGAAACTGACACAAAGCACAAGTCGTGTAACATCCAATGCTTTTCCATTAAGACCGAGAAACGTGTGAGCATCGTGTACGATGTAGATCGTTTGAGTTGTAAAGTAACTGCCCTTACCTGAAATGAAGTCTTGCTTGTAGGAAGACTCAGAGCCTGGGATTTAGCTCCATTTCTGATGGGAAACACACAGCAGAGTTCTCATCCATTGAGCACACTCTGCTTTAGAGCAAGAAGCACTCTCTTGCTTTCTAGATTCTCTAAGACAGCAGGAAACGTGAGTGTGCTGAGAACAAAAGAACGATGTTTCCTATACATAAGGACCATATGTAGTCCAACTCTGCCTCTGAAATTGATACAAAGCACAGGTCCTCTAACATCCAATGCTTGTCATTTTAGATGAGAAACGTGTGAGCTTAGTGAACGATGTAGTTCGTTTGAGCTGAAAAGTGACTGCCCTTAACTGAAACGAAGTCTTGCTTCTAGGAAGACATAGCTCCAGGAATTTAACTCCATTTCTGATGGGAAACAAACAGCACAGTTCTCATCCATGGATCACACTCTGCTTTAGAGCTAGAAGAACGCTATTGCTATGTAGAGTCTCTAAAACAGCAGGAAACGTGATTGTGCTCAGACCAAAAGAACTGTGTTTCCTACACATACGGACCATATCTAGATCAACTCTGCTTCTGAAACTGATACAAACCACAGGTCCTGTAACATCCAATGCTTCACAGTTAAGAGGAGAAACGTGTGAGCTTCTTGAACGATGTAGTATGTTTGAGCTGTAAAGTAACTGCCCTTACCTGAAACGAAGTCTTGCTTGTAGGAAGACACAGAGCATGGGATTTAACTCCATTTCTGAAGAGAAACACACAGCATAGTTGTCATCCATGGATCCCATTCTGCTTTAGAGCAAGAAGCACGCTCTTGCTTTCTAGAGTCTCTAATACAGCAGGAAACGAGATTGTGCTCAGAACAAAAGCACCGTGTTTCCTACACATATGGACCATATCTAGTTCAACTCTGCTTCTGAAACTGAAACAAACTACAGGTCCTCTAACATCCAATGCTTGTCAGTTAAGATGAGAAACATGTGAGCTTCGTGCACGATGTAGTTCTTTTGAGCTGTAAAGTACCTGCCCTAACCTGAAATGAAGTCTTGCTTGTAGGAAGACTCAGACGCTGGGATTTAACTACATTTCTGAAGTGAAACAAACAGCACAGTTCTCATCCATAGATCACAATCTGCTTTAGAGCAAGAAGCACGCTCTAGCTTTCTAGAGTGTCTAAGACAGCAGGAAACGTGAGTGTGCTCAGAACAAAACAACGGTGTTTCCTTCACATAAGGGCCATATCTAGTTCAACTCTGCTTCTGAAACAGAAACAAACCAAAGGTCCTCTAACATCCAATGCTTGTCAGTTAAGATGAGAAACATGTGAGCATTGTGAACGATGTAGTTCGTTTGAGCTGTAAAGTAACTGCCCTTACCTGAAATGAAGTCTTGCTTGTAGGAAAACTCAGAGCCTGGCATTTCACTACATTTCTGAAGTGAAACACACAGCAGAGTTTTCA
Source organism: Onychomys leucogaster (assembly GCA_949786385.1). Classification (NCBI taxonomy): domain Eukaryota; kingdom Metazoa; phylum Chordata; class Mammalia; order Rodentia; family Cricetidae; genus Onychomys; species Onychomys leucogaster. Next base: position 377,032 of record CATKUP010000076.1, read on the forward strand.
TCCATAGATCACACTCTGCTTTAGAGCAAAAAGCACGCTCTTGCTTTCTAGAGTCTCTAAGACAGCAGGAAAAGTGAGTGTGCTGAGAAAAAAGAACGGTGTTTCCTACGCATAGGGACCATATCTAGTCCAACTCTTCTTCTGAAACTGACACAAAGCACAGGTCCTGTAACATGCAATGCTTTTCAATTAAAAATGAGAAACGTGTGAGCTTCGTGTACAATGTAGTTCGTTTGAGCTGTAAAGTAACTCCCCTTACATGAAACGAATTCTTGCTTGTAGGAAGTCTCAGAGCCTGGGATTTATCTCCTTATCTGAAGTGGAACACACAGCAGAGTTTTCTTCCATTGATCAGACTCTGCTTTAGAGCAAGAAGCATGATCTTGCTTTCTAGAGTCTCTAAGACAGCAGGAAACGTGAGTGTGCTGAGAACAAAAGAACGGTGTTTCCTACACATACGGACCATATCTAGTCCAACTCTTATTCGGAAACTGACACAAAGCATAAGTCCTCTAACATCCAATGCCTGTCATTTAAGATGAGAAACGTGTGAGCTTCGTGTACGATGTAGATCGTTTGAGCTGTAAAGTAACTGCCCTTACCTGAAATGAAGTCTTGCTTGTAGGACGACTCAGAGCCTGGGATTTAACTCCATTTCTGACGTGAAACACACAGCAGAGTTCTCATCCATTGAGCACACTCTGCTTTAGAGCAAGAAGCACGCTCTTGCTTTCTAGATTCTCAAAGACAGCAGGAAATGTGAGTGTGCTGAGAACAAAAGAACGATGTTTCCTATACATAAGGACCATATGTAGTCCAACTCTGCCTCTGAAATTGATACAAAGCACAGGTCCTCTAACATCCAATGCTTGTCATTTTAGATGAGAAACGTGTGAGCTTAGTGAACGATGTAGTTCATTTGAGCTGAATAGTGACTGCCCTTAACTGAAACGAAGTCTTGCTTGTAGGTAGACATAGATCCAGGGATTTAACTCCATTACTGATGGGAAACAAACAGCACAGTTCTCATCCATGGATAACACTCTGCTTTAGAGCTAGAAGAACACTATTGCTTTGTAGAGTCTCTAAAACAGCAGGAAACGTGATTGTGCTCAGACCAAAAGAACTGTGTTTCCTACACATACGGACCATATCTAGATCAACTCTGCTTATGAAACTGATACAAACCACAGGTCCTCTAACATCCAATGCTTGTCAGTTAAGAGGAGAAACGTGTGAGCTTCTTGAACGATGTAGTATGTTTGAGCTGTAAAGTAACTGCCCTTACCTGAAACGAAGTCTTGCTTGTAGGAAGACACAGAGCATGGGATTTAACTCCATTTCTGAAGAGAAACACACAGCATAGTTGTCATCCATGGATCCCATTCTGCTTTAGAGCAAGAAGCACGCTCTTGCTTTCTAGAGTCTCTAATACAGCAGGAAACGAGATTGTGCTCAGAACAAAAGAACCGTTTTTCCTACACATATGGACCATATTTAGTTCAACTCTGATTCTGAAACTGAAACAAACTACAGGTCCTCTAACATCCAATGCTTGTCAGTTAAGATGAGAAACATGTGAGCTTCGTGCACGATGTAGTTCTTTTGAGCTGTAAAGTACCTGCCCTACCTGAAATGAAGTCTTTTGGTAGGAAGACTCAGACGCTGGGATTTAACTCCATTTCTGAAGGGAAACACACAGCACAGTTCTCTTTCATGAATCACACTCTGCTTTAGAGCAAGAAGCACGCTCTTGCTTTCTAGAGTCTCTAATACAGCAGGAAACGAGATTGTGCTCAGAACAAAAGAACCGTGTTTCCTACACATATGGACCATATCTAGTTCAACTCTGCTTTGGAAACAGAAACAAACCAAAGGTCCTCTAACATCCAATGCTTGTCAGTTAAGATGAGAAACGTGTGAGCTTTGTGAACGATGTAGTTCGTTTGAGCTGTAAAGTAACTGCCCTTACCTGAAACGAAGTCTTGCTTGTAGGAAAACTCAGAGCCTGGTATTTCACTACATTTCTGAAGTGAAACACACAGCAGAGTTTTCATCCATAGATCACACTCTGCTTCAGAGCAAGAAGCAGGCTCTTGCTTTCTAGAGTCTCTAAGACAGCAGGAAACGTGAGTGTGCTGAGAAAAAAGAACGGTGTTTCCTACACATACGGACCATATCTAGATCAACTCTGCTTATGAAACTGATACAAACCACAGGTCCTCTAACATCCAATGCTTGTCAGTTAAGAGGAGAAACATGTGAGCTTCTTGAACGATGTAGTATGTTTGAGCTGTAAAGTAACTGCCCTTACCTGAAACGAAGTCTTGCTTGTAGGAAGACACAGAGCATGGGATTTAACTCCATTTCTGAAGAGAAACACACAGCATAGTTGTCATCCATGGATCCCATTCTGCTTTAGAGCAAGAAGCACGCTCTTGCTTTCTAGAGTCTCTAATACAGCAGGAAACGAGATTGTGCTCAGAACAAAAGAACCGTGTTTCCTACACATATGGACCATATTTAGTTCAACTCTGATTCTGAAACTGAAACAAACTACAGGTCCTCTAACATCCAATGCTTGTCAGTTAAGATGAGAAACATGTGAGCTTCGTGCACGATGTAGTTCTTTTGAGCTGTAAAGTACCTGCCCTACCTGAAATGAAGTCTTTTGGTAGGAAGACTCAGACGCTGGGATTTAACTCCATTTCTGAAGGGAAACACACAGCACAGTTCTCTTTCATGAATCACACTCTGCTTTAGAGCAAGAAGCACCCTCTTGCTTTCTAGAGTCTCTAATACAGCAGGAAACGAGATTGTGCTCAGAACAAAAGAACCGTGTTTCCTACACATATGGACCATATCTAGTTCAACTCTGCTTTGGAAACAGAAACAAACCAAAGGTCCTCTAACATCCAATGCTTGTCAGTTAAGATGAGAAACGTGTGAGCTTTGTGAACGATGTAGTTCGTTTGAGCTGTAAAGTAACTGCCCTTACCTGAAACGAAGTCTTGCTTGTAGGAAAACTCAGAGCCTGGTATTTCACTACATTTCTGAAGTGAAACACACAGCAGAGTTTTCATCCATAGATCACACTCTGCTTCAGAGCAAGAAGCAGGCTCTTGCTTTCTAGAGTCTCTAAGACAGCAGGAAACGTGAGTGTGCTGAGAAAAAAGAACGGTGTTTCCTACACATACGGACCATATCTAGTCCAACTCTTATTCTGAAACTGACACAAAGCACAATTCCTCTAACATCCAATGCTTGTCATTTACGATGAGAAACGTGTGAGCTTCGTGTATGCTGTAGTTTGTTTGAGCTGTAAAGTAACTGCCCTTACCTGAAACGAAGTCTTGCTTGTAGGACGACTCAGAACATGGGATTTAAATCCAATTCTGAATTGAAACAAACAGCAGAATTCTCATCCATTGATCACACTCTGCTTTAGAGCAAGAAGCACGCTCTTGCTTTCTAGGTTGTCTAAGACAGCAGGAAACGTGAGTGTGCTAAGAACAAAAGAACAGTGTTTCCTACACATACGGACCATATCTAGTCCAACTCTGCTTCTGAAACGGATGGAAAGCAATGGTCCTCTAACATTCAATGCTTGTCAGTTAAAATGAGAAACGTGTGAGCTTCGTGATCAGCGTAGTTCGTCTGAGCTATAAAGTAACTGCCCTAACCAGAAATGAAGTCTTGCTTGTAGGACGACTCAGAACCTGGGATTTAACTCCATTTCTGAAGGGAAACACACAGCAGAGTTCGCATCCATTGATCACACTCTGCTTTAGAGCAAGAAGCACGCTCTTGCTTTCTAGATTCTCTAAGACTGCAGAAGTGTGAGTGTGCTAAGAACAAAAGAACGGTGTTTCCAACACATACGGACCATATCTAGTCCAACATAGCCTCTGAAACTGATACAAAGTACAGGTCCTCTAACATCCAATGCTTGTCATTTAAGATGAGGAACATGTTAGCTTCGAGAACGATGTAGTTCATTTGAGCTGTAAAGTACCTGCCATTACAACGATGTAGTTCGTTTGAGCTGAAAATGACTGCCCTTACCTGAAATGAGGTCTTGCTTGCAGGAAGACACAGAGCCTGGGATTTAACTCCATTTCTGAAAGGAAACACACAGCACAGTTCTCATCCATGGGTCACACTCTGCTTTAGAGCAAGAAGCACGATCTTGCTTTATAGGTTCTCCAATACAGCAGGAAACGTGATTGTGCTCAGAACAAAAGTACTGTGTTTCCTACACATACGGACCATATGTAGTTCAATTCTGTTTCTGAAACTGACACAAAGCACAGGTCCTGTAACATCCAATGCCTATCAATTAACAGCGAGAAACATGTGAGCTTCATGTAAGATGTAGTTCGTTTGAGCTAAAAAGTGACTGTCCTTACCTGAAACGAAGTCTTGCTTGTAGGAAGACACAGAGCCTGGGATTTAGCTTCATTTCTGAAGGGAAACACACAGCATAGTTCTCCTCCATGGATCACACTCTGCTTTAGAGGAAGAAGCACGCTCTTGCTTTCTAGAGACTCTAATACAGCAGGAAACGTGAGTGTGCTCAGAACAAAAGAACGGTGTTTCCTACACATATGGACCATATCTAGTTGATCTCTGCTTCTGAAACTGAAACAAACCACAGGTCCTCTAACATCCAATGCTTGTCAGTTAAGATGAGAAACGTGTGAGCTTTGTGAATGATGTAGTTTCTTTGAGCTGTAAAGTGACTGAGTTTACATGAAAAGAAGATATGCTTGTAGGAAGACACAGATTTTGGGATTTAACTACATTTAAGAAGGGAAACACACAGCACAGTTCTCATCCATGGATCTCACTCTGCTTTAGAACAAGAAGAACGCCCTAGCTTTCTAGAGTCCCTAATACAGCAGCAAACTTGAGTGTGCTCAGAACAAAAGAACCGTGTTTCCTACACAAACAGACCATATCTAGTTCATCTCTACTTCTGAAACTGAAACAATCCAGAGATCCTCTAACATCCAATGCTTGTCAGTTTAGATGAGAAACGTGTGAGCTTCATGAACGATGTAGGTCGTTTGAGCTGTAAAGTAACTGCCCTTACCTGAAACGAAGTCTTGCTTGTAGGAAGACCCAGAGCATGGGATTTAACTGCATTTCTGAAGGAAAACACACAGCACAGTTTTCATGCATAAATCACACTCTGCTTTAGAGCAAGAACAACGCTCTTCCATTCTATTCTCAAATACAGCAGGAAACATGAGTGTGCTCAGAACAAAAGAACTGTGTTTCCTACACATACGGACCATATCTAGTTCAACTCTTCTTCTGAAACTGACACAAACCACAGGTCCTGTAACATCCAATGCTTTTCAATTAAAAACGAGAAACGTTTGAGCTTCGTGTACAATGTAGATCGTTTGAGCTGCAAAGTAACTCCTCTTATCTGAAACGAATTCTTGCTTGTAGGAAAACTCAGAGCCTGGGATTGAACTCCTTTTCTGAAGTGGAACACACAGCAGAGGTTTCATCCATAGATCACACTCTCCTTTAGAGCAAGAAGCATACACTTGCTTTGTAATGTCTCTAAGAGAGCAGGAAACGTGAGTGTGCTAAGAACAAATGAACGGTGTTTCCTACACATACGGACCATATCTAATCCAACTCTTATTCGGAAACTGACACAAAGCACATTTCCTCTAACATCCAATGCTTGTCATTTAAGATGCGAAAGGTGTGAGCTTTGTGTACGATGTAGTTAGTTTGAGCTGTAAAGTAACTGCCCTTACCTGAAACGACGTCTTGCTTGTAGGAAGACTCAGAACCTAGGATTTAACTCCATTTCTGAAGTGAAACACACAGCAGAGTTCTCATCCATTGATCACACTCTGCTTTAGAACAAGAAGCACGCTCTTGCTTTCTAGATTCTCTAAGACAGCAGGAAACGTGAGTGTGCTAAGAACAAAAGAACGGTGTTTCCTACACATACGGACCATATCTAGTCCAACTCTGCTTCTGAAACTGATAAAAAGCCCTGGTCCTCTAACATCCAATGCTTGTCACTTAAGATGAGAATCGTGTTAGCTTTGTGAACGATGTAGTTCATTTGAGCTGAAAAGTGACTGCCCTTACGTGAAACGAAGTCTTGCTTGTAGGAAGACTCAGAGCCTGGGATTTAACTCCTTTTCTGAAGTGGAACACACAGCAGAGTTCTCATCCATTGATCACACTCGGCTTTAGAGCAAGAAGCACGCTCTTGCTTTCTAGATTCTCTAAGACAGCAGGAAACGTGAGTGTGCTGAGAACAAAAGAACGATGTTTCCTATACATACGGACCATATGTAGTCCAACTCTGCCTCTGAAATTGATACAAAGCACAGGTCCTCTAACATCCAATGCTTGTCATTTTAGATGAGAAACGTGTGAGCTTAGTGAACGATGTAGTTCATTTGAGCTGAATAGTGACTGCCCTTAACTGAAACGAAGTCCTGCTTGTAGGTAGACATAGATCCAGGGATTTAACTCCATTTCTGATGGGAAACAAACAGCACAGTTCTCATCCATGGATAACACTCTGCTTTAGAGCTAGAAGAACACTATTGCTTTGTAGAGTCTCTAAAACAGCAGGAAACGTGATTGTGCTCAGACCAAAAGAACTGTGTTTCCTACACATACGGACCATATCTAGATCAACTCTGCTTATGAAACTGATAAAAACCACAGGTCCTCTAACATCCAATGCTTGTCAGTTAAGAGGAGAAACGTGTGAGCTTCTTGAACGATGTAGTATGTTTGAGCGGTAAAGTAACTGCCCTTACCTGAAATGAAGTCTTGCTTGTAGGAAGACACAGAGCATGGGATTTAACTCCATTTCTGAAGAGAAACACACAGCATAGTTGTCATCCATGGATCCCATTCTGCTTTAGAGCAAGAAGCACGCTCTTGCTTTCTAGAGTCTCTAATACAGCAGGAAACGAGATTGTGCTCAGAACAAAAGAACCGTGTTTCCTACACATATGGACCATATCTAGATCAACTCTGCTTCTGAAACTGAAACAAACTACAGGTCCTCTAACATCCAGTGCTTGTCAGTTAAGATGAGAAACATGTGAGCTTCGTGCACGATGTAGTTCTTTTGAGCTGTAAAGTACCTGCCCTACCTGAAATGAAGTCTTGAGGTAGGAAGACTCAGACGCTGGGATTTAACTCCATTTCTGAAGGGAAACATACAGCACAGTTCTCTTTCATGAATCACACTCTGCTTTAGAGCAAGAAGCACACTCTTGCTTTCTAGAGTCTCTAATACAGCAGGAAACGAGATTGTGCTCAGAACAAAAGAACCGTGTTTCCTACACATATGGACCATATCTAGTTCAACTCTGCTTTGGAAACAGAAACAAACCAAAGGTCCTCTAACATCCAATGCTTGTCAGTTAAGATGAGAAACGTGTGAGCTTTGTGAACGCTGTAGTTCGTTTGAGGTGTAAAGTAACTGCCCTTACCTGAAACGAAGTCTTGCTTCTAGGCCGAATAAAAACATGGGATTTAACTCCAATTCTGAATTGAAACAAACAGCAGAGTTCTCATCCATTGATCACACTCTGCTTTAGAGCAAGAAGCACGCTCTTGCTTTCTAGGTTCTTTAAGACAGCTGGAAATGTGAGTGTGCTAAGAACAAAAGAACGGTGTTTCCTACACATACGGACCATATCTAGTCCAACTCTGCTTCTGAAACGGATGGAAAGCAATGGTCCTCTAACATTCAATGCTTGTCAGTTAAAATGAGAAACGTGTGAGCTTCGTGATCAGCGTAGTTTGTCTGAGCTGTAAAGTAACTGCCCTAACCAGAAATGAAGTCTTGCTTGTAGGACGACTCAGAACCTGGGATTTAACTCCATTTCTGAAGGGAAACACACAGCGCAGTTCTCATCCATGGGTCACACTCTGCTTTAGAGCAAGAAGCACGATCTTGCTTTATAGGTTCTCTAATACAGCAGGAAACGTGATTGTGCTCAGAACAAAAGTACTGTGTTTCCTACACATACGGACCATATGTAGTTCAATTCTGTTTCTGAAACTGACACAAAGCACAGGTCCTGTAACATCCAATGCCTATCAATTAACAGCGAGAAACATGTGAGCTTCATGTAAGATGTAGTTCGTTTGAGCTAAAAAGTGACTGTCCTTACCTGAAACGAAGTCTTGCTTGTAGCAAGACACAGAGCCTGGGATTTAGCTTCATTTCTGAAGGGAAACACACAGCATAGTTCTCCTCCACGGATCACACTCTGCTTTAGAGGAAGAAGCACGCTCTTGCTTTCTAGAGTCTCTAATACAGCAGGAAATGTGAGTGTGCTCAGAACAAAAGAACGGTGTTTCCTACACATATGGACCATATCTAGTTGAACTCTGCTTCTGAAACTGAAACAAACCACAGGACCTCTAACTTCCAATGCTTGTCAGTTAAGATGAGAAACGTGTGAGCTTTGTGAAAGATGTAGTTCCTTTGAGCTGAAAAGTGACTGAGTTTACCTGAAAAGAAGATATGCTTGTAGGAAGACACAGATTTTGGGATTTAACTACATTTAAGAAGGGAAACACACAGCACAGTTCTCATCCATTGAGCACACTCTGCTTTAGAGAAAGAAGCACGCTATTGCTTTCTAGATTCTCTAAGACAGCAGGAAACGTGAGTGTGCTAAGAACAAAAGAACGGTGTTTCCTACACATATGGACCATATCTAATCCAACTCTGCTTCTGAAACTGATACAAAGCACTGGTCCTCTAACATCCAATGCTTGTCATGTAAGATGAGAAACGTGTGAGCTTTGTGTAAGATGTAGTTCGTTTGAGCTGTAAAGTAACTGCCCTTACCTGAAACGAAGTCTTGCTTGTAGGAAGACTCAGAACCTAGGATTTAACTCCATTTCGGAAGTGAAACACACAGCAGAGTTCTCATCCATTGATCACACTCTGCTTTAGAGCAAGAACAACGCTCTTCCATTCTAGATTCTCTAATACAGCAGGAAACATGAGTGTGCTCAGAACAAAAGAACTGTGTTTCCTACACATACGGACCATATCTAGTTCAACTCTTCTTCTGAAACTGACACAAACCACAGGTCCTGTAACATCCAATGCTTTTCAATTAAAAACGAGAAACGTTTGAGCTTCGTGTACAATGTAGATCGTTTGAGCTGCAAAGTAACTCCTCTTACCTGAAACGAATTCTTGCTTGTAGGAAAACTCAGAGCCTGGGATTGAACTCCTTTTCTGAAGTGGAACACACAGCAGAGGTTTCATCCATAGATCACACTCTCCTTTAGAGCAAGAAGCATACACTTGCTTTGTAATGTCTCTAAGAGAGCAGGAAACGTGAGTGTGCTAAGAACAAATGAACGGTGTTTCCTACACATACGGACCATATCTAATCCAACTCTTATTCGGAAACTGACACAAAGCACATTTCCTCTAACATCCAATGCTTGTCATTTAAGATGAGAAAGGTGTGAGCTTTGTGTACGATGTAGTTAGTTTGAGCTGTAAAGTAACTGCCCTTACCTGAAACGACGTCTTGCTTGTAGGAAGACTCAGAACCTAGGATTTAACTCCATTTCTGAAGTGAAACACACAGCAGAGTTCTCATCCATTGATCACACTCTGCTTTAGAACAAGAAGCACGCTCTTGCTTTCTAGATTCTCTAAGACAGCAGGAAACGTGAGTGTGCTAAGAACAAAAGAACGGTGTTTCCTACACATACGGACCATATCTAGTCCAACTCTGCTTCTGAAACTGATAAAAAGCCCTGGTCCTCTAACATCCAATGCTTGTCACTTAAGATGAGAATCGTGTTAGCTTTGTGAACGATGTAGTTCATTTGAGCTGAAAAGTGACTGCCCTTACGTGAAACGAAGTCTTGCTTGTAGGAAGACTCAGAGCCTGGGATTTAACTCCTTTTCTGAAGTGGAACACACAGCAGAGTTCTCATCCATTGATCACACTCGGCTTTAGAGCAAGAAGCACGCTCTTGCTTTCTAGATTCTCTAAGACAGCAGGAAACGTGAGTGTGCTGAGAACAAAAGAACGATGTTTCCTATACATACGGACCATATGTAGTCCAACTCTGCCTCTGAAATTGATACAAAGCACAGGTCCTCTACCATCCAATGCTTGTCATTTTAGATGAGAAACGTGTGAGCTTAGTGAACGATGTAGTTCATTTGAGCTGAATAGTGACTGCCCTTAACTGAAACGAAGTCCTGCTTGTAGGTAGACATAGATCCAGGGATTTAACTCCATTTCTGATGGGAAACAAACAGCACAGTTCTCATCCATGGATAACACTCTGCTTTAGAGCTAGAAGAACACTATTGCTTTGTAGAGTCTCTAAAACAGCAGGAAACGTGATTGTGCTCAGACCAAAAGAACTGTGTTTCCTACACAGACGGACCATATCTAGATCAACTCTGCTTATGAAACTGATAAAAACCACAGGTCCTCTAACATCCAATACTTGTCAGTTAAGAGGAGAAACGTGTGAGCTTCTTGAACGATGTAGTATGTTTGAGCGGTAAAGTAACTGCCCTTACCTGAAACGAAGTCTTGCTTGTAGGAAGACACAGAGCATGGGATTTAACTCCATTTCTGAAGAGAAACACACAGCATAGTTGTCATCCATGGATCCCATTCTGCTTTAGAGCAAGAAGCACGCTCTTGCTTTCTAGAGTCTCTAATACAGCAGGAAACGAGATTGTGCTCAGAACAAAAGAACCGTGTTTCCTACACATATGGACCATATCTAGATCAACTCTGCTTCTGAAACTGAAACAAACTACAGGTCCTCTAACATCCAGAGCTTGTCAGTTAAGATGAGAAACATGTGAGCTTCGTGCACGATGTAGTTCTTTTGAGCTGTAAAGTACCTGCCCTACCTGAAATGAAGTCTTGAGGTAGGAAGACTCAGACGCTGGGATTTAACTCCATTTCTGAAGGGAAACATACAGCACAGTTCTCTTTCATGAATCACACTCTGCTTTAGAGCAAGAAGCACACTCTTGCTTTCTAGAGTCTCTAATACAGCAGGAAACGAGATTGTGCTCAGAACAAAAGAACCGTGTTTCCTACACATATGGACCATATCTAGTTCAACTCTGCTTTGGAAACAGAAACAAACCAAAGGTCCTCTAACATCCAATGCTTGTCAGTTAAGATGAGAAACGTGTGAGCTTTGTGAACGCTGTAGTTCGTTTGAGGTGTAAAGTAACTGCCCTTACCTGAAACGAAGTCTTGCTTCTAGGCCGAATAAAAACATGGGATTTAACTCCAATTCTGAATTGAAACAAACAGCAGAGTTCTCATCCATTGATCACACTCTGCTTTAGAGCAAGAAGCACGCTCTTGCTTTCTAGGTTCTTTAAGACAGCTGGAAATGTGAGTGTGCTAAGAACAAAAGAACGGTGTTTCCTACACATACGGACCATATCTAGTCCAACTCTGCTTCTGAAACGGATGGAAAGCAATGGTCCTCTAACATTCAATGCTTGTCAGTTAAAATGAGAAACGTGTGAGCTTCGTGATCAGCGTAGTTTGTCTGAGCTGTAAAGTAACTGCCCTAACCAGAAATGAAGTCTTGCTTGTAGGACGACTCAGAACCTGGGATTTAACTCCATTTCTGAAGGGAAACACACAGCGCAGTTCTCATCCATGGGTCACACTCTGCTTTAGAGCAAGAAGCACGATCTTGCTTTATAGGTTCTCTAATACAGCAGGAAACGTGATTGTGCTCAGAACAAAAGTACTGTGTTTCCTACACATACGGACCATATGTAGTTCAATTCTGTTTCTGAAACTGACACAAAGCACAGGTCCTGTAACATCCAATGCCTATCAATTAACAGCGAGAAACATGTGAGCTTCATGTAAGATGTAGTTCGTTTGAGCTAAAAAGTGACTGTCCTTACCTGAAACGAAGTCTTGCTTGTAGCAAGACACAGAGCCTGGGATTTAGCTTCATTTCTGAAGGGAAACACACAGCATAGTTCTCCTCCACGGATCACACTCTGCTTTAGAGGAAGAAGCACGCTCTTGCTTTCTAGAGTCTCTAATACAGCAGGAAATGTGAGTGTGCTCAGAACAAAAGAACGGTGTTTCCTACACATATGGACCATATCTAGTTGAACTCTGCTTCTGAAACTGAAACAAACCACAGGACCTCTAACTTCCAATGCTTGTCAGTTAAGATGAGAAACGTGTGAGCTTTGTGAAAGATGTAGTTCCTTTGAGCTGAAAAGTGACTGAGTTTACCTGAAAAGAAGATATGCTTGTAGGAAGACACAGATTTTGGGATTTAACTACATTTAAGAAGGGAAACACACAGCACAGTTCTCATCCATTGAGCACACTCTGCTTTAGAGAAAGAAGCACGCTATTGCTTTCTAGATTCTCTAAGACAGCAGGAAACGTGAGTGTGCTAAGAACAAAAGAACGGTGTTTCCTACACATATGGACCATATCTAATCCAACTCTGCTTCTGAAACTGATACAAAGCACTGGTCCTCTAACATCCAATGCTTGTCATGTAAGATGAGAAACGTGTGAGCTTTGTGTAAGATGTAGTTCGTTTGAGCTGTAAAGTAACTGCCCTTACCTGAAACGAAGTCTTGCTTGTAGGAAGACTCAGAACCTAGGATTTAACTCCATTTCGGAAGTGAAACACACAGCAGAGTTCTCATCCATTGATCACACTCTGCTTTAGAGCAAGAACAACGCTCTTCCATTCTAGATTCTCTAATACAGCAGGAAACATGAGTGTGCTCAGAACAAAAGAACTGTGTTTCCTACACATACGGACCATATCTAGTTCAACTCTTCTTCTGAAACTGACACAAAGCACAGGTCCTGTAACATCCAATGCTTTTCAATTAAAAACGAGAAACGTGTGAGCTTCGTGTACAATGTAGTTCGTTTGAGCTGTAAAGTAACTCCTCTTACCTGAAACGAATTCTTGCTTGTAGGAAAACTCAGAGCCTGGGATTTAACTCCTTTTCTGAAGTGAAACACACAGCACAGTTCTCATCCATAGATCACACTCTGCTTCAGAGCAAGAAGCAGGCTCTTGCTTTCTAGAGTCTCTAAGACAGCAGGAAACGTGAGTGTGCTGAGAAAAAAGAACGGTGTTTCCTAAACATACGGACCATATCTAGTCCAACTCTGCTTCTGAAACGGATGCAAAGCAATGGTCCTCTAACATCCAATGCTTGTCAGTTAAGATGAGAAACGTGTGAGCTTCGTAAACGATGTAGTTCTTTTGAGGTGAAAAGTGACTGTCCTTACCTGAAACTAAGTCTTGCTTGTAGGAAGACACAGAGCCTGGGATTTAACTGCATTTCTGAAGAGTAACACACAGCACAGTTCTCATCCATGAATCACACTCTGCTTTAGAGCAAGAAGCACGCTCTTGCTTTCTAGAGTCTCTAAGACAGCCGGAAACGTGAGTGTGCTGAGAACAAAAGAACGGTGTTTCCTACACATATGGACCATATCTAGTCCAACTCTGTCTGTGAAATTGATATAAAGCATAGGTCCTCTATCATCCAATGCTTGTCATTTAAGATGAGAAACGTGTGAGCTTCTTGAACGATGGAGTTTGTTTGAGCTGAAAAGTGACTGCCCTTACCTGAAATGATGTCTTGCTCGTAGGAAGACATAGAGCCTGGGATTTAACTCCATTTCTCAAGGGAAACACACAGCATAGTTCTCATCCATGGATCACACAATGCTTTAGAGCAAGAAGAACGCTCTTGCTTTCTATAGTCTCTAAGACAGCAGGAAACGTAAGTGTGCTGAGAACAAAAGAATGGTGTTTCCTACATACAGACCATATCTAATCCACCTCTGCTTCTGAAATTGATACAAACCACAGGTCCTCTAACTTCCAATGCTTGTCAGTTTAGATGATAAACGTGTGAGCTTTGTGAACGACAAAGTTCGTTTGAGCTGTAAAGTAACTGCCCTTACCTGAAATGAAGTCTTGCTTGTAGGAAGTCTCAGTGGATGTGATTTAACTACATTTCTGAGGGAAAACACACAGCACAGTTTTCATCCATGGACCACACTCTGCTTTAGAGCAAGAACAACACTCTTCCTTTCTAGATTCTCTAATACAGCAGGAAATGTGAGTGTGCTAAGAATAAAAGAACGGTGTTTCCTACACATACGGACCATATCTAGTCCAACTCTTATTCGGAAACTGACACAAAGCACATTTCCTCTAACATTCAAAGCTTGTCATTTAAGATGAGAAAGGTGTGAGCTTTGTGTACGATGTAGTTCGTTTGAGCTGTAAAGTAACTGCCCTTACCTGAAACGAAGTCTTGCTTGTAGGAAGACACAGAAACTGTGATTTAACTCCATTTCTGAAGTAAAACACACAGCAGAGTTCTCATCCATTGATCACACTCTGCTTTAGAACAAGAAGCACGCTCTTGCTTTCTAGATTCTCTAAGACAGCAGGAAACGTGAGTGTGCTAAGAACAAAAGAACGGTGTTTCCTACACATACGGACCATATCTATTCCATCTCTGCTTCTGAAACTGATGCAAAGCAATGGTCCTGTAACATCCAATGCTTGTCAGTTAAGATGAGAAACCTGTGAGCTTCGTGAACGACGTAGTTCGTTTGAGCTGTAAAGTAACTGCCCTTACCTGAAATGAAGTCTTGCTTGTAGGAAGACTCAGAGCTTGGGATTTAACTGCATTTCTGAAGGAAAACACACAGCACAGTTTTCATGCATGAATTACACTCTGCTTTAGAGCAAGAACAACGCTCTTCCATTCTAGATTCTCTAATACAGCAGGAAACATGAGTGTGCTCAGAACAAAAGAACTGTGTTTCCTACACATACGGTCCATATCTAGTTCAACTCTTCTTCTGAAACTGTCACAAAGCACAGGTCCTGTAACATCCAATGCTTTTCAATTAAAAACGAGAAACGTGTGAGCTTCGTGTACAATGTAGTTCGTTTGAGCTGTAAAGTAACTCCTCTTACCTGAAACGAATTCTTGCTTGTAGGAAAACTCAGAGCCTGGGATTTAACTCCTTTTCTGAAGTGGAACACACAGCAGAGTTTTCTTCCATTGATCAGACTCTGCTTTAGAGCAAGAAGCACACTCTTGCTTTCTATATTCTCTAAGACAGCAGGAAACATGAGTGTGCTGAGAACAAAAGAATGGTGTTTCCTACACATAAGGACCATATCTACTCCAACTCTGCCTCTGAAATTGATACAAAGCACAGGTCCTCTAACATCCAATGCTTGTCATTTAAGATGAGAATCGTGTGAGCTTCGTGGACGATGTAGTTCATTTGAGCTGTAAAGTACCTGCCCTTAACTGAAATGATGTCTTGCTTGTAGAAAGACTCAGAGCCTGGGATTCAATTCCATTTCTGAAGTGAAACACACAGCAGAGTTCTCATCCATTGATCACACTCTACTTTAGAGCAAGAATCACGCACTAGCTTTCTAGATTCTATATTACTGCAGGAAACGTGAATGTGCTCAGAACAAAAGAACGGTGTTGCCTACACACACGGACCATATCTAGTCCAACTCTCCTTCTGAAACTGATACAAAGCACTGGTCCTATAACATCCATTGCTTGTCAGTTAAGATGAGAAAAGGTGAGCTTCGTGAACGATGTAGTTCGATTGAGCTGAAAAGTGACTGCCCTTACCTGAAAGGAAGTTTTGCTTGTAGGAATACTCAGAGCCTGGGATTTAACTCCATTTCTGAAGTGAAACACACAGCAGAGTTCTCATCCATATTTCACACTCTGCTTTAGAGCAAGAAGCACAATCTTGCTTTCTATTATCTCTAGGACAGCAGGATATGTGAGTGTACTGAGAACAAAAGATCGGTGTTTCCTACACATACAGACCATATCTAATGCAACTCTGCTTCTGAAACTGATACAAAGCATAGGTCCTCTAACATCCAATGCTTGTCAGTTAAGATGGGAAACTTGTTAGCTTCATGAACGATGTAGTTCGTTTGAGCTGAAAAGTGACTGCCCTTACCTGAAAGGAAGTCTTGCTTGTAGGAAGACTCAGAGCCTGGGATTTAACTCCATTTCTGAAGTTAAACACACAGCAGAGTTCTCATCCATAGATCACACTCTGCTTTAGAGCAAGAAGCATGCTCTTGCTTTCTGGAGACTCTAAGACATCAGGAAACATGAGTATGCTCAGAACAAAAGAAGGGTGTTTCCTACACATATGGACCATATCTAGTCCAACTCTGCTTCTGAAACTGAAACAAACCACAGGTCCTCTAACATCCAATGCTTGTCAGTTAAGAAGGGTAAACTTGTTAGCTTCGTGAACGATGTAGTTCGTTTGAGCTGAAAAGTGACTGCCCTTACCTGAAACGAAGTATTGCTTGTGGAAGACACAGCGCCTGGGGTTTAACTCCATTTCTGAATGGAAACACAGAGCATAGTTCTTTTCCATAGATCACACTCTGCTTTATAGCAAGAAGCATGCTCTTGCTTTCTAGAGTCTCTAATACAGCAGGACACGTGAATGTGATCAGAAGAAAAGAACGGTGTTTCCTACACATATGGAAAATATCTAGTCCAACTCTGCTTCTGAAACGGAAACAAACCAAGGTCCTCTAACATCCAATGCTTGTCAGTTAAGATGATAAAAGTGTGAGCTTCCTGAACGATGTAGTTTGTTTGAGCTGTAAAGTAACTGCCCTTACTTGAAACGAAGTCTTGCTTGTAGGAAGACTCAGAGCCTGGGATTTAACTCCATTTCTGAAGTGAAACACACAGCAGAGTTCTCATCCATAGATCACACTCTGCTTTAGAGCAAGAAGCACAATCTTGCTTTCTATTATCTCTAGGACAGCAGGAAATGAGTGTCCTGAGAACAAATGATCGGTGTTTCCTACACATACAGACCATATCTAATGCAACTCTGCTTCTGAAACTGATACAAAGCACAGGTCCTCTAACATCCGATGCTTGTCAGTTAAGATGAGAAACGTGTGAGCTTCGTGAACGATGTAGTTCGTTTGAGCTGTAAAGTAACTGCACTTACTTGAAAAGAAGACTTGCTTGTAGGAAGACTCAGAGCCTGGGATTTAACTCCATTTCTGAAATGAAACACAAAGCAGAGTTCTCATATATAGATCACACTCTGCTTTAGATCAAGAAGCACGCTCTTGCTTTCTTGAGACTCTAAGACAGCAAGAAACATGAGTGTGCTCAGAACAAACGAACAGAGTTTCCTATACATATGGACCATATCTAGTTCAAATCTGCTTCTGAAACTGAAACAAACCACAGGTCCTCTAACATCCAATGCTGGGCAGTTAAGATGAGAATTGTGTGAGCTTCATGAACGATGTTGTTCATTTGAACTGTAAAGTAACTGCCCTTACCTGAAATGAAGTCTTGCTTGTAGGAAGACTCAGAGCCTGGGATTTAACTCCATTTCTGAAGTGAAACACACAGCAGAGTTCCCATCCATAGATAACACTCTGCTTTAGAGCAAGAAGCACGCTCTTGCTTTCTATTTTCTCTAAGACAGCAGGAAATGTGAGTGTCCTGAGAACAAAAGAAGGGTGTTCCCTACACATACGGACCATATCTAGTCCAACTCTGATTCTGAAACTGATACAAGGAACTGGTCCTCTAGCATCCAATGCTTGTCGGTTAAGATGGGAAACTTGTTAGCTTCGTGAACGATGTAATTCGTTTGAGCTGAAAAGTGACTGCCCTTACCTAAAAAGGAAGTTTTGCTTGTAGGAATACTCAGAGCCTGGGATTTAACTCCATTTCTGAAGGGAAACACACAGCATAGTTCTCTTCCATGGATCACACTCTGCTTTAGAGCAAGAAGCACGCTCTTGCTTTCTAGAGTCTCTAATACAGCAGGAAACGTGAGTGTGATCAGAAGAAAAGAACGGTGTTTCTTACACATATGGACCATATCTAGTTCAACTGTGATTCTGAATCTGAAACAAACCACAGGTCCTCTAACATCCAATGCTTGTCAGTTAAGATGAGAAACGTGTGAGGTTCGTGAACAATGTCGTTCATTTGAGCTGTAAAGTAACTGCCCTTACTTGAAACGAAGTCTTCCTTGTAGGAAGACTCAGAGCCTGGGCTTTAACTCAATTTCTGAAGTGAAACAGACAGCGGAGTTCTCATCCATTGTTCACACTCTGCTTGAGAGCAAGAAGCACGCTCTTGCTTTCTGGAGACTCTAAGACATCAGGAAACAAGAGTATGCTCAGAACAAAAGAAGGGTGTTTCCTACACATATGGACCATATCTAGTCCAACTCTGCTTCTGAAACTGAAACAAACCACAGGTCCTCTAACATCCAATGCTTGTCAGTTAAGATGGGAAACTTGTTAGCTTCGTGAACGATGTAGTTCGTTTGAGCTGAAAAGTGACTGCCCTTACCTGAAACGAAGTATTGCTTTTGGAAGACACAGCGCCTGGGGTTTAACTCCATTTCTGAATGAAAACACAGAGCATAGTTCTTTTCCATGGATCACACTCTGCTTTATAGCAAGAAGCATGCTCTTGCTTTCTAGAGTCTCTAATACAGCAGGAAACGTGAATGTGATCAGAAGAAAAGAACTGTGTTTCCTACACATATGGAAAATATCTAGTCCAACTCTGCTTCTGAAACGGAAACAAACCAAGGTCCTCTAACATCCAATGCTTGTCAGTTAAGATGATAAAAGTGTGAGCTTCATGAACAATGTAGTTTGTTTTAGCTGTAAAGTAACTGCCCTTACTTGAAACGAAGTCTTGCTTGTAGGAAGACTCAGAGCCTGGGATTTAACTCCATTTCTGAAGTGAAACACACAGCAGAGTTCTCATCCATAGATCACACTCTGCTTTAGAGCAAGAAGCACAATCTTGCTTTCTATTATCTCTAGGACAGCAGGAAATGTGAGTGTCCTGAGAACAAATGATCGGTGTTTCCTACGCATACAGACCATATCTAATGCAACTCTGCTTCTGAAACTGATACAAAGCACAGGTCCTCTAACATCCGATGCTTGTCAGTTAAGATGAGAAACGTCTGAGCTTCGTGAACGATGTAGTTCGTTTGAGCTGTAAAGTAACTGCACTTACTTGAAAAGAAGACTTGCTTGTAGGAAGACTCAGAGCCTGGGATTTAACTCCATTTCTGAAGTGAAACACACAGCAGAGTTCTCATATAAAGATCCCACTCTGCTTTAGATCAAGAAGCACGCTCTTGCTTTCTTGAGACTCTAAGACAGCAAGAAACATGAGTGTGCTCAGAACAAAAGAACAGAGTTTCCTATACATATGGACCATATCTAGTTCAAATCTGCTTCTGAAACTGAAACAAACCACAGGTCCTCTAACATCCAATGCTGGGAAGTTAAGATGAGAATTGTGTGAGCTTCATGAACGATGTTGTTCATTTGAACTGTAAAGTAACTGCCCTTACCTGAAATGAAGTCTTGCTTGTAGGAAGACTCAGAGCCTGGGATTTAACTCCATTTCTGAAGTGAAACACACAGCAGAGTTCTCATCCATAGATCACACTCTGCTTTAGAGCAAGAAGCACGCACTTGCTTTCTATTTTCTCTAAGACAGCAGGAAATGTGAGTGTCCTGAGAACAAAAGAAGGGTGTTCCCTACACATACGGACCATATCTAGTCCAACTCTGATTCTGAAACTGATACAAGGAACTGGTCCTCTAGCATCCAATGCTTGTCTGTTAAGATGGGAAACTTGTTAGCTTCGTGAACGATGTAGTTCGTTTGAGCTGAAAAGTGACTGCCCTTACCTAAAAAGGAAGTTTTGCTTGTAGGAATACTCAGAGCCTGGGATTTAACTCCATTTCTGAAGGGAAACACACAGCACAGTTCTCTTCCATGGATCACACTCTGCTTTAGAGCAAGAAGCACGCTCTTGCTTTCTAGAGTCTCTAATACAGCAGGAAACGTGAGTGTGATCAGAAGAAAAGAACGGTGTTTCTTACACTTATGGACCATATCTAGTTCAACTGTGATTCTGAATCTGAAACAAACCACAGGTCCTCTAACATCCAATGCTTGTCAGTTAAGATGAGAAACTTGTGAGGTTCGTGAACAATGTCGTTCATTTGAGCTGTAAAGTAACGGCCCTTACTTGAAACGAAGTATTCCTTGTAGGAAGACTCAGAGCCTGGGCTTTAACTCCATTTCTGAAGTGAAACAGAGAGCGGAGTTCTCATCCATTGTTCACACTCTGCTTTAGAGCAAGAAGCACGCTCTTGCTTTCTGGAGACTCTAAGACATCAGGAAACAAGAGTATGCTCAGAACAAAAGAAGGGTGTTTCCTACACATATGGACCATATCTAGTCCAACTCTGATTCTGAAACTGAAACAAACCACAGGTCCTCTAACATCCAATGCTTGTCAGTTAAGGTGGGAAACTTGTTGGCTTCGTGAACGATGTAGTTCGTTTGAGCTGAAAAGTGACTGCCCTTACCTGAAACGAAGTATTGCTTGTGGAAGACACAGCGCCTGGGGTTTAACTCCATTTCTGAATGGAAACACAGAGCATAGTTCTTTTCCATGGATCACACTCTGCTTTATAGCAAGAAGCATGCTCTTGCTTTCTAGAGTCTCTAATACAGCAGGAAACGTGAATGTGATCAGAAGAAAAGAACGGTGTTTCCTACACATATGGAAAATATCTAGTCCAACTCTGCTTCTGAAACGGAAACAAACCAAGGTCCTCTAACATCCAATGCTTGTCAGTTAAGATGATAAAAGTGTGAGCTTCATGAACGATGTAGTTTGTTTGAGCTGTAAAGTAACTGCCCTTACCTGAAACGAAGTCTTGCTTGTAGAAAGACTCAGAGCCTGGGATTCAATTCCATTTCTGAAGTGAAACACACAGCAGAGTTCTCATCCATTGATCACACTCTGCTTTAGAGCAAGAAGCACGCTCTTGCTTTCTATAGTCACTAATACAGCAGGAAACTTGTGTGTGCTCAGAACAAAGAACAGTGTTTCCTACACATAAGGGCCATATCTAGTTCAAATCTACTTCTAAAACTGAAACAAACCACAGGTCCTCTAACATCCAATGCTTGTCAGTTAAGATGAGAAATGTGTGAGCTTCGTGAACAATGTAGATCATTTAAACTGTGAAGTATCTGCCCTTACCTGAAACGAAGTCTTGCTTGTAGGAAGACTCAGAGCCTGGGATTTAACTCCATTTCTGAAGTGAAACACAGAGCAGAGTTCTCATCCATAGATCACACTCTGCTTTAGAGCAAGAAGCATGCTCTTTCTTTCTACTTTCTCTAAGACAGCAGGAATTGTGAGTGTCCTGAGAACAAAAGAAGGGTGTTTCCTACACATAAGAACCATATGTAGTCCAACTCTGCTTCTGAACCTGATCCAAAGCACTGGTCCTCTAACATCCAATGCTTGTCAGTTAAGATGAGAAACGTGTGAGCTTCGTGAACGATGTAGTTTGTTTGAGCTGTAAAGTAACTGCCCTTACCTGAAACAAAGTCTTGCTTGTAAAAAGACTCAGAGCCTGGGATTCAATTCCATTTCTGAAGTGAAAGACACAGCAGAGTTCTCATCCATTGATCACACTCTGCTTTAGAGCAAGATGCACGCTCGAGCTTTCTAGATTCTCTATTACAGCAGGAAACGTGAATGTGCTCAGAACAAAAAAACGGTGTTTCCTACACATAGGGACCATATCTAGTCCAACTCTCCTTCTGAAACTGATACAAAGCACTGGTCTTCTAACATCCATTGCTTGTCAGTTAAGATGAGAAAAGGTGAGCTTCGTGAACGATGTAATTCCTTTGAGCTGAAAAGTGACTCCCCTTACCTGAAATGAAGTTTTGCTTGTAGGAAGACACAGAGCATGGAATTTAACTCCATTTCTGAACGGAAACACACAGCATAGTTCTCATCCATGGATCACACTCTGCTTTAGAGCAAGAAGCACAATCTTGCTTTCTATTATCTCTAGGACAGCAGGATATGTGAGGGTCCTGAGAACAAAAGATCAGTGTTTCCTACACATACAGACCATATGTAATGCAACACTGCTTCTGAAACTGATACAAAGCACAGGTCCTCTAACATCTGATGCTTATCAGTTATGATGAGAAACGTGTGAGCTTCATGAAGGATGTAGTTCGTTTGAGCTGTAAAGTAACTGCCCTTACTTGAAACAAAGTCTTGCTTGCAGGATTTAACTCCATTTCTGAAGTGAAACACAGAGCAGAGTTCTCATCCATAGATCACGCTCTGCTTTAGAGCAAGAAGCACGCTCTTGCATTCTATTTTCTCTAAGACAGCAGGAAATGTGAGTGTCCTGAGAAGAAATGAAGGGTGTTTCCTACACATAAGGACCATATCTCCTCAAACTCTGCTTCTGAACCTGATACAAAGCACTGGTCCTCTAACATCCAAGGCTTGTCAGTTAAGATGGGAAACTTGTTAGCTTCATGAACAATGTAGTTCGTTTGAGCTGAAAAGTGTCTGCCCTTACCTGAAACGAAGTCTTGCTTGTAGGAAGACTCAGAGACTGGGCTTTACCTCCATTTCTGAAGTGAAACAGACAGCGGAGTTCTCATCCATTTTTCACACTCTGCTTTAGAGCAAGAACCACGATCTTGCTTTCTAGAGTCTCTAATACAGCAGGAAACGTGACTGTGCTGAGAACAAAAGAACTGTGTTTCCTACACATATGGAAAATATCTAGTCCAACTCTGCTTCTGAAACTGAAACAAACCACAGGTCCTCTAACATCCAATGCTTGTCACTTACTATGAGAAACGTGTGAGCTTCGTGAACGATGTAGTTTGTTTGAACTGTAAAGTAACTGCCCTTACCTGAAACGAATTCTTGCTTGTAGAAAGACTCAGAGCCTGGGATTCAATTCCATTTCTGAAGTGAAACACACAGCAGAGTTCTCATCCATTGATCACACTCTGCTTTAGGGCAAGAATCACTCTCTAGCTTTCTAGATTCTCTATTACAGCAGGAAACGTGAATGTGCTCAGAACAAAAGAACGGTGTTTCCTACACATACGGACCATATCTAGTCCAACTCTCCTTCTGAAACTGATACAAAGCACTGGTCCTCTAACTTCCATTGCTTGTCAGTTAAGATGAGAATCGTTTGAGCTTCATGAACGATGTAGTTCGTTTGAGCTGAAAAGTGACTGCGCTTACCTGAAACGATGTCTTGCATGTAAGAAGACTCAGTGCCTGGGATTTAACTCCATTTCTGAAGGGAAACACACAGCATAGTTCTCTTCCATGGATCACACTCTGCTTTAGAGCAAGAAGCACGCTTTTGCTTTCAAGAGTCTCTAATACAGCAGGAAACCTGAGTGTGATCAGAAGAAAAGAACCGTGTTTCTTACACATACGGACAATATCTAGTTCAACTGTGATTCGGAATCTGAAACAAACCACAGGTCCTCTAACATCCAATGCTTGTCAGTTAAGAAGAGAAACATGTGAGCTTTGTGAATGATGTCATTCGTTTGAGCTGTAAAGTAACTGCCCTTACTTGAAACGAAGTCTTCCTTGTAGGAAGACTCAGAGCCTGGGCTTTAACTCCATTTCTGAAGTAAAACAGACAGCGGAATTCTCATCCATTGTTCACACTCTGCTTTAGAGCAAGAAGCACGCTCTTGCTTTCTAGAGACTCTAAGACAGCAGGAAACATGAGTGTGCTCAGAACAAAAGAATGGTGTTTCCTACACATAGGGACTATATCTAGTTCAAATCTGCTTCTGAAACTGAAGCAAACCACAGGTCCTCTAACATCCAATGCTTGTCAGTTAAGATGGGAAACTTGTTAGCTTCGTGAACGATGTACTTCTTTTGAGCTGAAAAGTGACTGCCCTTACCTGAAACGAAGTATTGCTTGTAGGATGACACTGCGCCTGGGATTTAACTCCATTTCTGAAGGGAAACACAGAGCATAGTTCTGTTCCATGGATCACACTCTGCTTTAGAGCAAGAAGAACGCTCTTGCTTTCTATTTTGTCTAAGACAGCAGGAAATGTGAGTGTCCTGAGAAAAAAAGAAGGGTGTTTCCTACACATACGGACCATATCTAGTCCAACTCTGCTTCTGAAACTGATACAAAGCACTGGTCCTCTAACATCCAATGCTTGTCAGTTAAGATGGAAAACTTGTTAGCCCCGTGAACAATGTAGTTCGTTTGAGCTGAAAAGTGACTGCCCTTACCTGAAACGATGTCTTGCTTGTAGGAAGACACAGCGCCTGGGATTTAACTCCACTTCTGAAGGGAAACCCACAACATAGTTCTCTTCCATGGATCACACTCTGCTTTAGAGCAAGAAGCACGCTTTTGCTTTCTAGAATCTCTAATACAGCAGGAAACGTGAGTGTGATCAGAAGAAAAGAACGGTGTTTCTTACACATATGGACGATATCTAGTTCAACTGTGATTCGGAATCTGAAACAAACCACAGGTCCTCGAACATCCCATGCTTCTCATTTAAGAAGAGAAACGTGTGAGCTTCGTGAACGATGTCGTTTGTTTGAGCTGTAAAGTAACTGCCCTTACCTGAAACGAAGTCTTCCTTGTAGGAAGACTCAGAGCCTGGGCTTTAACTCCATTTCTGAAGTGAAACTGACAGCGGCGTTGTCATCCATTGTTCACATTCTGCTTTAGAGCAAGAAGCACGCTCTTGATTTCTAGAGTCTCTAATACAACAGGAAACGTGAGTGTTCTGAGAACAAAAGAACGGTGATATCTACACATATGGAAAATATCTAGTGCAAATCTGCGTCTGAAACTGAAACAAACTTCAGGTCCTCTAACATCCAATGCTTGTCAGTTAAGATGAGAAACGTGTGAGCTTCGTGAATGATGTAGTTCGTTTGAGCTGTAAAGTAACTGCCCTTACTTGAAACGAAGTCTTGTGTGTAGAAAGACTCAGAGCCTGGGATTCAATTCCATTTTGAAGGGGAACACACAGCAGAGTTCTCATCCATAGATCACACTCTGCTTTAGAGCAAGAAGCACAATTTTGCTTTCTATTATCTCTAGGACAGCAGGAAATGTAAGTGTCCAGAGAACAAAAGATCGGTGTTTCCTACACATACAGACCATATCTAATGCAACTCTGCTTCTGAAACTGATACAAACCACAGGTCCTCTAACATCCGATGCTTGTCAGTTAAGATGAGAAACGTGTGAGCTTCGTGAACGATGTACTTCGTTTGAGCTGTAAAGTAACTGCCCTTACTTGAAACGAAGTCTTGCTTGTAGGAAGACTCAGAGCCTGGGATTTAACTCCATTTCTGAAGTGAAACACAGAGCAGAGTTCTCATCCATAGATCACACTCTGCTTTAGAGCAAGAAGCATGCTCTTTCTTTCTACTTTCTCTAAGACAGCAGGAATTGTGAGTGTCCTGAGAACAAAAGAAGGGTGTTTCCTACGCATAAGAACCATATGTAGTCCAACTCTGCTTCTGAACCTGATACAAAGCACTGGTCCTCTAACATCCAATGCTTGTCAGTTAAGATGAGAAACGTGTGAGCTTCGTGAACGATGTAGTTTGTTTGAGCTGTAAAGTAATTGCCATTACCTGAAACGAAGTCTTCCTTGTAGGAATACTCAGAGCCTGGGCTTTAACTCCATTTCTGAAGTGAAACTGACAGCGGCGTTGTCATCCATTGTTCACATTCTGCTTTAGAGCAAGAAGCACGCTCTTGCTTTCTAGAGTCTCTAATACAGCAGGAAACGTGAGTGTTCTGAGAACAAAAGAACGGTGATATCTACACATATGGAAAATATCTAGTGCAAATCTGCGTCTGAAACTGAAATAAACCTCAGGTCCTCTAACATCCAATGCTTGTCAGTTAAGATGAGAAACGTGTGAGCTTCGTGAATGATGTAGTTCGTTTGAGCTGTAAAGTAACTGCCCTTACTTGAAACGAAGTCTTGCGTGTAGAAAGACTCAGAGCCTGGGATTCAATTCCATTTTGAAGGGGAACACACAGCAGAGTTCTCATCCATAGATCACACTCTGCTTTAGAGCAAGAAACACGCTCTGGCTTTCTAGAGACTCTAAGACACCAGGAAACATGTGTGTGCTCAGAAGAAAAGAACGGTGTTTCCTACACATATGGACCATATCTAGTTGAAATCTGCTTCTGAAACAGAAACAAACCACAGGTCCTCTAACATCCAATGCTTGTCAGTTAAGATGAGAAATGTGTGAGCTTCGTGAACGATGTAGATCATTTGAGCTGTAAAGTATCTGCCCTTACATGAAAAGAAGTCTTGCTTGTAGGAAGACTCAGAGCCTGGGATTCAACTCCATTTCTGAAGTGAAACACAGAGCAGAGTTCTCATCCATAGATCACACTCTGCTTTAGAGCAAGAAGCATGCTCTTTCTTTCTACTTTCTCTAAGACAGCAGGAATTGTGAGTGTCCTGAGAACAAAAGAAGGGTGGTTCCTACGCATAAGAACCATATGTAGTCCAACTCTGCTTCTGAACCTGATACAAAGCACTGGTCCTCTAACATCCAATGCTTGTAGTTAAGATGAGAAACGTGTGAGCTTCGTGAACGATGTAGTTTGTTTGAGCTGTAAAGTAACTGCCCTTACCTGAAACAAAGTCTTGCTTGTAGAAAGACTCAGAGCCTGGGATTCAATTCCATTTCTGAAGTGAAAGACACAGCAGAGTTCTCATCCATTGATCACACTCTGCTTTAGAGCAAGATGCACGCTCGAGCTTTCTAGATTCTCTATTACAGCAGGAAACGTGAATGTGCTCAGAACAAAAAAACGGTGTTTCCTACACATAGGGACCATATCTAGTCCAACTCTCCTTCTGAAACTGATACAAAGCACTGGTCTTCTAACATCCATTGCTTGTCAGTTAAGATGAGAAAAGGTGAACTTCGTGAACGATGTAGTTCGTTTGAGCTGAAAAGTGACTGCCCTTACCTGAAAGGAAGTTTTGCTTGTAGGAAGACACAGAGCATGGAATTTAACTCCATTTCTGAACGGAAACACACAGCATAGTTCTCATCCATGGATCACACTCTGCTTTAGAGCAAGAAGCATGCTATTGCTTTCTAGAATCTCTAATACAGCAGGAAACTTGAGTGTGCTCAGAACAAAAGAACAGTCTTTCCTACACTTAAGGGCCATATCTAGTTCAACTCTACTTCTGAAACTGAAACAAACCACAGGTCCTCTAACATACAATGCTTGTCAGTAACGATGAGAAACTTGTGAGCTTTGTGAACGATGTAGTTCGTTTGAGCTCTAAAGTAACTTCCCTTACCTGAAACGAAGTTTCTTGTAGGAATACTCAGAGCCTGGGATTTAACTCCATTTCTGAAGTGAAACACACAGCAGAGTTCTCATCCATAGATCTCACTCTGCTTTAGAGCAAGAAGCACAATCTTGCTTTCTATTATCTCTAGGACAGCAGGAAATGTGAGTGTCCTGAGAACAAATGATCGGTGTTTCCTACACATACAGACCATATCTAATGCAACTCTGCTTCTGAAACTGATACAAAGCACAGGTCCTCTAACATCCGATGATTGTCAGTTAAGATGAGAAACGTGTGAGCTTCGTGAACAATGTAGTTCATTTGAGCTGTAAATAACTGCCCTTACTTGAAAAGAGGACTTGCGTGTAGGAAGACTCAGAGCCTGGGATTTAACTCCATTTCTGAAGTGAAACACACAGCAGAGTTCTCATATATAGATCACACTCTGCTTTAGATCAAGAAGCACGCTATTGCTTTCTTGAGACTCTAAGACAGCAGGAAACATGAGTGTGCTCAGAACAAAAGAACAGAGTTTCCTATACATATGGACCATATCTTGTTCAAATCTGCTTCTGAAACTGAAACAAACCACAGGTCCTCTAACATCCAATGCTTGGCACTTAAGATGAGAATTGTGTGAGCTTCATGAACAATGTTGATCATTTGAACTGTAAAGTAACTGCCCTTACGTGAAATGAAGTCTTGCTTGTAGGAAGACTCAGAGCCTGGGATTTAACTCCATTTCTGAAGTGAAACACACAGCAGAGTTCTCATCCATAGATCACACTCTGCTTTAGAGCAAGAAGCACGCTCTTGCTTTCTATTTTCTCTAAGACAGCAGGAAATGTGAGTGTCCTGAGAACAAAAGAAGGGTGTTTCCTACACATACGGACCATATCTAGTCCTACTCTGATTCTGAAACTGATACAAAGAACTGGTCCTCTAGCATCCAATGCTTGTCAGTTAAGATGGGAAACTTGTTAGCTTCGTGAACGATGTAGTTCGTTTGAGCTGAAAAGTGACTGCCCTTACCTGAAATGAAGTCTTGCTTGTAGGAATACTCAGAGCCTGGGATTTAACTCCATTTCTGAAGGGAAACACACAGCATACTTCTCTTCCATGGATCACACTCTGCTTTAGAGCAAGAAGGACGCTCTTGCTTTCTAGAGTCTCTCAAACAGCAGGAAACGAAAGTGATCAGATGAAAAGAACGGTGTTTCTTACACATACGGACCATATCTAGTTCAACTGTGATTCTGAATCTGAAACAAACCACATGTCCTCTAACATCCCATGCTTGTCAGTTAAGAAGAGAAACGTGTGAGGTTCGTGAACGATGTCGTTCATTTGAGCTGTAAAGTAACTGCCCTTACTTGAAACGAAGTCTTCCTTGTAGGAAGACTCAGAGCCTGGGATTTAACTCCATTTCTGAAGTGAAACACAGAGCAGAGTTCTCATCCATAGATCACGCTCTGCTTTAGAGCAAGAAGCACGCTCTTGCATTCTATTTTCTCTAAGACAGCAGGAAATGTGAGTGTCCTGAGAAGAAATGAAGGGTGTTTCCTACACATAAGGACCATATCTCCTCAAACTCTGCTTCTGAACCTGATACAAAGCACTGGTCCTCTAACACCCAATGCTTGTCAGTTAAGATGGGAAACTTGTTAGCTTCATGAACAATGTAGTTCGTTTGAGCTGAAAAGTGACTGCCCTTACCTGAAACGAAGTCTTGCATGTAGGAAGACTCAGAGACTGGGCTTTACCTCCATTTCTGAAGTGAAACAGACAGCGGAGTTCTCATCCATTTATCACACTCTGCTTTAGAGCAAGAAGCACGATCTTGCTTTCTAGAGTCTCTAATACAGCAGGAAACGTGACTGTGCTGAGAACAAAAGAACGGTGTTTCCTACACTTATGGAAAATATCTAGTCCAACTCTGCTTCTGAAACTGAAACAAACCACAGGTCCTCTAACATCCAATGTTTGTCACTTACTATGAGAAACGTGTGAGCTTCGTGAATGATGTGGTTTGTTTGAACTGTAAAGTAACTGCCCTTACCTGAAACGAATTCTTGCTTGTAGAAAGACTCAGAGCCTGGGATTCAATTCCATTTCTGAAGTGAAACACACAGCAGAGTTCTCATCCATTGATCACAATCTGCTTTAGAGCAAGAATCACGCTCTAGCTTTCTAGATTCTCTATTACAGCAGGAAACGTGAATGTGCTCAGAACAAAAGAACGGTGTTTCCTACACATACGGACCATATCTAGTCCAACTCTCCTTCTGAAACTGATACAAAGCACTGGTCCTCTAACATCCATTGTTGTCAGTTAAGAAGAGAATCGTTTGAGCTTCATGAACGATGTAGTTCGTTTGAGCTGAAAAGTGACTGCGCTTACCTGAAACGATGTCTTGCATGTAAGAAGACTCAGAGCCTGGGATTTAACTCCATTTCTGAAGGGAAACACACAGCATAGTTCTTTTCCATGGATCACACTCTGCTTTAGAGCAAGAAGCACGCATTTGCTTTCAAGAGTCTCTAATACAGCAGGAAACCTGAGTGTGATCAGAAGAAAAGAACGGTGTTACTTACACATACGGACAATATCTAGTTCAACTGTGATTCGGAATCTGAAACAAACCACAGGTTCTCTAACATCCAATGCTTGTCAGTTAAGAAGAGAAACCTGTGAGCTTTGTGAACGATGTCGTTCGTTTGAGCTGTAAAGTAACTGCCCTTACTTGAAACGAAGTCTTCCTTGTAGGAAGACTCAGAGCCAGGGCTTTAACTCCATTTCTGAAGTAAAACAGACAGCGGAATTCTCATCCATTGTTCACACTCTGCTTTAGAGCAAGAAGCACGCTCTTGCTTTCTAGAGACTCTAAGACAGCAGGAAACATGAGTGTGCTCAGAACAAAAGAATGGTGTTTCCTACACATAGGGACTATGTCTAGTTCAAATCTGCTTCTGAAAATGAAGCAAACCACAGGTCCTCTAACATCCAATGCTTGTCAGTTAAGATGGGAAACTTGTTAGCTTCGTGAACGATGTAGTTCGTTTGAGCTGAAAAATGACTGCCCTTACCTGAAATGAAGTATTGCTTGTAGGAAGACACTGCGCCTGGGATTTAACTCCATTTCTGAAGGGAAACACAGAGCATAGTTCTGTTCCATGGATCACACTCTGCTTTAGAGCAAGAAGAACGCTCTTGCTTTCTATTTTGTCTAAGACAGCAGGAAATGTGAGTGTCCTGAGAAAAAAAGAAGGGTGTTTCCTACACATACGGACCATATCTAGACCAACTCTGCTTCTGAAACTGATACAAAGCACTGGTCCTCTAACATCCAACGCTTGTCAGTTAAGATGGAAAACTTGTTAGGCCCGTGAACGATGTAGTTCGTTTGAGCTGAAAAGTGACTGCCCTTACCTGAAACGATGTCTTGCTTGTAGGAAGACACAGCGCCTGGGATTTAACTCCACTTCTGAAGGGAAACCCACAACATAGTTCTCTTCCATGGATCACACTCTGCTTTAGAGCAAGAAGCACGCTTTTGCTTTCTAGAATCTCTAATACAGCAGGAAACGTGAGTGTGATCAGAAGAAAAGAACGGTGTTTCTTACACATATGGACGATATCTAGTTCAACTGTGATTCAGAATCTGAAACAAACCACAGGATCTCTAACATCCAATGCTTCTCATTTAAGAAGAGAAACGTGTGAGCTTCGTGAACGATGTCGTTTGTTTGAGCTGTAAAGTAACTGCCCTTACCTGAAACGAAGTCTTCCTTGTAGGAAGACTCAGAGCCTGGGCTTTAACTCCATTTCTGAAGTGAAACTGACAGCGGCGTTGTCATCCATTGTTCACATTCTGCTTTAGAGCAAGAAGCACGCTCTTGCTTTCTAGAGTCTCTAATACAGCAGGAAACGTGAGTGTTCTGAGAACAAAAGAACGGTGATATCTACACATATGGAAAATATCTAGTGCAAATCTGCGTCTGAAACTGAAACAAACCTCAGGTCCTCTAACATCCAATGCTTGTCAGTTAAGATGAGAAACGTGTGAGCTTCGTGAATGATGTAGTTCGTTTGAGCTGTAAAGTAACTGCCCTTACTTGAAACGAAGTCTTGCTTGTAGAAAGACTCAGAGCCTGGGATTCAATTCAATTTTGAAGGGGAACACACAGCAGAATTCTCATCCATAGATCACACTCTGCTTTAGAGCAAGAAGCACAATCTTGCTTTCTATTATCTCTAGGACAGCAGGAAATGTAAGTGTCCAGAGAACAAAAGATCGGTGTTTCCTACACATACAGACCATATCTAATGCAACTCTGCTTCTGAAACTGATACAAAGCACAGGTCCTCTAACATCCGATGCTTGTCAATTAAGATGAGAAACGTGTGAGCTTCGTGAACGATGTACTTCGTTTGAGCTGTAAAGTAACTGCCCTTACTTGAAACGAAGTCTTGCTTGTAGGAAGACTCAGAGCCTGGGATTTAACTCCATTTCTGAAGTGAAACACACAGCAGAGTTCTCATATATAGATCACACTCTGCTTTAGAGCAAGAAACACGCTCTGGCTTTCTAGAGACTCTAAGACACCAGGAAACATGTGTGTGCTCAGAAGAAAAGAACGGTGTTTCCTACACATATGGACCATATCTAGTTGAAATCTGCTTCTGAAACAGAAACAAACCACAGGTCCTCTAACATCCAATGCTTGTCAGTTAAGATGAGAAATGTGTGAGCTTCGTGAACGATGTAGATCATTTGAGCTGTAAAGTATCTGCCCTTACCTGAAACGAAGTCTTGCTTATAGGAAGACTCAGAGCCTGGGATTTAACTCCATTTCTGAAGTGAAACACAGAGCAGAGTTCTCATCCATAGATCACACTCTGCTTTAGAGCAAGAAGCATGCTCTTTCTTTCTACTTTCTCTAAGACAGCAGGAATTGTGAGTGTCCTGAGAACAAAAGAAGGGTGTTTCCTACGCATAAGAACCATATGTAGTCCAACTCTGCTTCTGAACCTGATACAAAGCACTGGTCCTCTAACATCCAATGCTTGTCAGTTAAGATGAGAAACTTGTGAGCTTCGTGAACGATGTAGTTTGTTTGAGCTGTAAAGTAACTGCCCTTACCTGAAACAAAGTCTTGCTTGTAGAAAGACTCAGAGCCTGGGATTCAATTCCATTTCTGAAGTGAAAGACACAGCAGAGTTCTCATCCATTGATCACACTCTGCTTTAGAGCAAGAAGCACGCTCTATCTTTCTAGATTCTCTATTACAGCAGGAAAGGTGAATGTGCTCAGAACAAAAGAACGGTGTTTCCTACACATACGGACCATATCTAGTCCAATCTGCTTCTGAAACTGATACAAAGCACTGGTCCTCTAACATCCAATGCTTGTCAGTTAAGATGGGAAACTTGTTCGCTTCGGGAACGATGTAGTTCGTTTGAGCTGAAAAGTGACTGCCCTTACATGAAACGATGTCTTGCTTGTAGGAAGACACAGCGCCATGGATTTAACTCCATTTCTGAAGGGAAACACACAGCAAAGTTCTCTTCCATGGATCACACTCTGCTTTAGAGCAAAAAGCACGCTCTTGCTTTCTATAGTCTCTAATACAGCAGGAAACTTGAGTGTGCTCAGAACAAAAGAACGGAGTTTCCTACACATAGGAGCCATATCTAGTTCAACTCTGATTCTGAAAGTGAAACAAACCACAGATTCTCTAACATCCAATGCTTGTCATTTAAGATGAGAAACGTGTGAGATTAGTGAACGATGTAGTTCATTTGAGTTGAAAAGTGACTGCCCTTACCTGAAACGAAGTAGTGCTTGTAGGAAGATACA
Organism: Onychomys leucogaster; assembly: GCA_949786385.1. Taxonomy (NCBI): domain Eukaryota; kingdom Metazoa; phylum Chordata; class Mammalia; order Rodentia; family Cricetidae; genus Onychomys; species Onychomys leucogaster. The sequence goes on from CATKUP010000076.1 coordinate 410,245, forward strand.
GAGCCTGGGATTTAACTCCATTTCTGAAAGGAAACACACAGCATAGTTCTCTTCCATGGATCGCACTCTGCTTTAGAGCAAGAAGAAAGATCTTGCTTTCTAGAGTCTCTAATACAGCAGGAAACATGAGTGTGCTCAGAAAAAAAGAACGGTGTTTCCTAAACATACAGGCCATATCTAGTTCAACTCTGCTTCTGAAACTGAAACAGACCACAGGTCCTCTATCATCCATTGCTTGTCAGGTAAGATGAGAAACATGTGAGCTTCATGAACAATGTAGTTCGTTCGAGCTGTAAAGTAACTACCCTTACCTGAAACGAACTTTTCTTGTAGGAAGACTCAGACCCTGGGCTTTAAGTCCATTTCTGAAGTGAAACACACAGAAGAGTTCTCATTCATAGATCATACTCTGCTTTAGTGCAAGAAGCACGCACTTCCTTTCTAGGGTCTATAATAGAGCAGGAAACCTGATTGTGCTCAGAACAAAAGAACTGTGTTTCCTAAACATAAGGACCATATCTAGTTCAACTCTTCTTCTGAAACAGACACAAAGCACAGGTCCTCTAACATCCGATTCTTCTCAGTTAAGATGAGAAACGTGTGAGCTTCGTGAACGATGTAGTTCGTTTGAGCTGTAAAGTAACTGCCCTTACTTGAAACGAATTCTTGCTTGTAGGAAGACTCAGAGCCTGGGATTTAACTCCATTTCTGAAGTGAAACACAAAGCAGAGTTCTCATCCATAGATCACACTCTGCTTTAGAGCCAGAAGCACAATCTTGCTTTCTATTATCTCTAGGACAGCAGAAAATGTGAGGGTCCTGAGACCAAAGTTCGGTGTTTCCTACACATACAGAACATATCTAATGCAACTCTGCTTCTGAAACTGATACAAAGAACAGGTCCTCTAACATCCGATGCTTGTCAGTTAAGATGAGAAACGTGTGAGCGTCGTGAACAATGTAGTTCGTTTGAGCTGTAAAGTAACTGCCCTTACTTGAAACGAAGTCTTGCTTGTAGGAAGACTCAGAGCCTGGGATTTAACTCCATTTCTGAAGTGAAACACACAGCAGAGTTCTCATCCATAGATCACACTCTGCTTTAGAGCAAGAAGCACGCTCTTGCTTTCTATTTTCTCTAAGACAGCAGGAAATATGAGTGTCCTGAGAACAAACGAAGGGTGTTTCCTACCCATACGGACCACATCAGGTCCAACTATCCTTCTGAAACTGATACAAAGCACTGGTCCTCTAACATCCAATGCTTGTCAGTTAAGATGGGAAACTTGTTCGCTTCGGGAACGATGTAGTTCGTTTGAGCTGAAAAGTGACTGCCCTTACATGAAACGATGTCTTGCTTGTAGGAAGACACAGCGCCATGGATTTAACTCCATTTCTGAAGGGAAACACACAGCATAGTTCTCTTCCATGGATCACACTCTGCTTTAGAGCAAGAAGCATGCTCTTGCTTTCTAGAGTCTCTAATACAGCAGGAAAAGTCAGTGTGATCAGAAGAAAAGTACGGTGTTTCTTACACATACGGACCATATCTAGTTCAACTGTGATTCTGAATCTGAAACAAACCACAGGTCCTCTGACATCCAATGCTTGTCAGTTAAGAAGAGAAATGTGTGAGCTTCGTGAACGATGTAGTTCGTTTGAGCTATAAAGTAACTGCCCTTACTTGAAACGAAGTCTTCCTTATAGGAAGACTCAGACCCTGGGCTTTATTTCCATTTCTGAAGTGAAACAGACAGCAGAGTTCTCATCCATTGTTCCACTCTGTGTGCTCAGAAAAAAAGAACGGTGTTTCCTAAACATACGGGCCATATCTAGTTCAACTCTGCTTCTGAAACTGAAACAGACCACAGGTCCTCTATCATCCATTGCTTGTCAGGTAAGATGAGAAACATGTGAGCTTCATGAACAATGTAGTTCGTTTGAGCTGTAAAGTAATGACCCTTACCTGAAACGAAATTTTCTTGTAGGAAGACTCAGACCCTGGGCTTTAAGTCCATTTCTGAAGTGAAACAGACAGCGGAGTTCTCATCCATTTATCACACTCTGCTTTAGAGCAAGAAGCACGATCTTGCTTTCTAGAGTCTCTAAAACAGCAGGAAACGTGACTGTGCTGAGAACAAAAGAACTGTGTTTCCTACACATATGGAAAATATCTAGTCCAACTCTGCTTCTGAAACTGAAACAAACCACAGGTCCTCTAACATCCAATGCTTGTCACTTACTATGAGAAACGTGTGAGCTTCGTGAACGATGTAGTTTGTTTGAACTGTAAAGTAACTGCCCTTACCTGAAACGAATTCTTGCTTGTAGAAAGACTCAGAGCCTGGGATTCAATTCCATTTCTGAAGTGAAACACACAGCAGAGTTCTCATCCATTGATCACACTCTGCTTTAGGGCAAGAATCACTCTCTAGCTTTCTAGATTCTCTATTACAGCAGGAAACGTGAATGTGCTCAGAACAAAAGAACGGTGTTTCCTACACATACGGACCATATCTAGTCCAACTCTCCTTCTGAAACTGATACAAAGCAATGGTCCTCTAACATCCATTGCTTGTCAGTTAAGATGAGAATCGTTTGAGCTTCATTAACGATGTAGTTCGTTTGAGCTGAAAAGTGACTGCATTACCTGAAACGATGTCTTGCATGTAAGAAGACTCAGAGCCTGGGATTTAACTCCATTTCTGAAGGGAAACACACAGCATAGTTCTCTTCCATGGATCACACTCTGCTTTAGAGCAAGAAGCACGCTTTTGCTTTCTAGAGACTCTAAGACAGCAGGAAACATTAGTGTGCTCAGAACAAAAGAATGGTGTTTCCTACACATAGGGACTATATCTAGTTCAAATCTGCTTCTGAAACTGAAGCAAACCACAGGTCCTCTAACATCCAATGCTTGTCAGTTAAGATGGGAAACTTGTTAGCTTCGTGAACGATGTAGTTCGTTTGAGCTGAAAAATGACTGCCCTTACCTGAAACGAAGTATTGCTTGTAGGAAGACACTGCGCCTGGGATTTAACTCCATTTCTGAAGGGAAACACAGAGCATAGTTCTGTTCCATGGATCACACTCTGCTTTAGAGCAAGAAGAACGCTCTTGCTTTCTATTTTGTCTAAGACAGCAGGAAATGTGAGTGTCCTGAGAAAAAAAGAAGGGTGTTTCCTACACATACGGACCATATCTAGTCCAACTCTGCTTCTGAAACTGATACAAAGCACTGGTCCTCTAACATCCAACGCTTGTCAGTTAAGATGGAAAACTTGTTAGCCCCATGAACGATGTAGTTCGTTTGAGCTGAAAAGTGACTGCCCTTACCTGAAACGATGTCTTGCTTGTAGGAAGACACAGCGCCTGGGATTTAACTCCACTTCTGAAGGGAAACCCACAACATAGTTCTCTTCCATGGATCACACTCTGCTTTAGAGCAAGAAGCACGCTTTTGCTTTCTAGAATCTCTAATACAGCAGGAAACGTGAGTGTGATCAGAAGAAAAGAACGGTGTTTCTTACACATATGGACGATATCTAGTTCAACTGTGATTCAAAATCTGAAACAAACCACAGGATCTCTAACATCCAATGCTTCTCATTTAAGAAGAGAAACGTGTGAGCTTCGTGAACGATGTCGTTTGTTTGAGCTGTAAAGTAACTGCCCTTACCTGAAACGAAGTCTTCCTTGTAGGAAGACTCAGAGCCTGGGCTTTAACTCCATTTCTGAAGTGAAACTGACAGCGGCGTTGTCATCCATTGTTCACATTCTGCTTTAGAGCAAGAAGCACGCTCTTGCTTTCTAGAGTCTCTAATACAGCAGGAAACGTGAGTGTTCTGAGAACAAAAGAACGGTGATATCTACACATATGGAAAATATCTAGTGCAAATCTGCGTCTGAAACTGAAACAAACCTCAGGTCCTCTAACATCCAATGCTTGTCAGTTAAGATGAGAAACGTGTGAGCTTCGTGAATGATGTAGTTCGTTTGAGCTGTAAAGTAACTGCCCTTACTTGAAACGAAGTCTTGCTTGTAGAAAGACTCAGAGCCTGGGATTCAATTCAATTTTGAAGGGGAACACACAGCAGAATTCTCATCCATAGATCACACTCTGCTTTAGAGCAAGAAGCACAATCTTGCTTTCTATTATCTCTAGGACAGCAGGAAATGTAAGTGTCCAGAGAACAAAAGATCGGTGTTTCCTACACATACAGACCATATCTAATGCAACTCTGCTTCTGAAACTGATACAAAGCACAGGTCCTCTAACATCCGATGCTTGTCAGTTAAGATGAGAAACGTGTGAGCTTCGTGAACGATGTACTTCGTTTGAGCTGTAAAGTAACTGCCCTTACTTGAAACGAAGTCTTGCTTGTAGGAAGACTCAGAGCCTGGGATTTAACTCCATTTCTGAAGTGAAACACACAGCAGAGTTCTCATATATAGATCACACTCTGCTTTAGAGCAAGAAACACGCTCTGGCTTTCTAGAGACTCTAAGACACCAGGAAACATGTGTGTGCTCAGAAGAAAAGAACAGTGTTTCCTACACATATGGACCATATCTAGTTGAAATCTGCTTCTGAAACAGAAACAAACCACAGGTCCTCTAACATCCAATGCTTGTCAGTTAAGATGAGAAATGTGTGAGCTTCGTGAACGATGTAGATCATTTGAGCTGTAAAGTATCTGCCCTTACCTGAAACAAAGTCTTGCTTATAGGAAGACTCAGAGCCTGGGATTTAACTCCATTTCTGAAGTGAAACACAGAGCAGAGTTCTCATCCATAGATCACACTCTGCTTTAGAGCAAGAAGCATGCTCTTTCTTTCTACTTTCTCTAAGACAGCAGGAATTGTGAGTGTCCTGAGAACAAAAGAAGGGTGTTTCCTACACATAAGAACCATATCTAGTCCAATCTGCTTCTGAAACTGATACAAAGCACTGGTCCTCTAACATCCAATGCTTGTCAGTTAAGATGGGAAACTTGTTCGCTTCGGGAACGATGTAGTTCGTTTGAGCTGAAAAGTGACTGCCCTTACATGAAACGATGTCTTGCTTGTAGGAAGACACAGCGCCATGGATTTAACTCCATTTCTGAAGGGAAACACACAGCATAGTTCTCTTCCATGGATCACACTCTGCTTTAGAGCAAGAAGCACGCTCTTGCATTCTAGTGTCTCTAATACAGCAGGAAAAGTCAGTGTGATCAGAAGAAAAGTACGGTGTTTCTTACACATACGGACCATATCTAGTTCAACTGTGATTCTGAATCTGAAACAAACCACAGGTCCTCTGACATCCAATGCTTGTCAGTTAAGAAGAGAAACGTGTGAGCTTTGTGAACGATGTAGTTCGTTTGAGCTATAAAGTAACTGCCCTTACTTGAAACGAAGTCTTCCTTATAGGAAGACTCAGACCCTGGGCTTTAATTCCATTTCTGAAGTGAAACAGACAGCAGAGTTCTCATCCATTGTTCACACTCTGCTTTAGAGCAAGAAGCACGCTCTTGCTTTCTAGAGTCTCTAATACAGCAGGAAACGTGAGTGTGCTGAGAACAAAAGAGCGGTGTTTCCTACACATACGGACCTTATCTAGTCCAACTCTGCCTCTGAAACTGATAGAAAGCACTGGTCCTCTAACATCCAATGCTTGACAGTTAAGATGAGAAAAAGTGAGCTTCGTGAATGATGTAGTTCGTTTGAGCTGGAAAGTGACTGCCCTTACGTGAAAGGAAATTTTGCTTGTAGGAAGACACAGAGCATGGAATTTAACTCCATTTCTGAAAGGAAACACATAGCATAGTTCTCATCCATGGATCACACTCTGCTTTAGAGCAAAAAGCATGCTCTTGCTTTCTATAGTCTCTAATACAGCAGGAAACTTGAGTGTGCTCAGAACAAAAGAACGGAGTTTCCTACACATAGGAGCCATATCTAGTTCAACTCTGATTCTGAAAGTGAAACAAACCACAGATTCTCTAACATCCAATGCTTGTCATTTAAGATGAGAAACGTGTGAGATTAGTGAACGATGTAGTTCATTTGAGTTGAAAAGTGACTGCCCTTACCTGAAATGAAGTAGTGCTTGTAGGAAGATACAGAGCCTGGGATTTAACTCCATTTCTGAAAGGAAACACACAGCATAGTTCTCTTCCATGGATCGCACTCTGCTTTAGAGCAAGAAGAAAGATCTTGCTTTCTAGAGTCTCTAATACAGCAGGAAACATGAGTGTGCTCAGAAAAAAAGAACGGTGTTTCCTAAACATACAGGCCATATCTAGTTCAACTCTGCTTCTGAAACTGAAACAGACCACAGGTCCTCTATCATCCATTGCTTGTCAGGTAAGATGAGAAACATGTGAGCTTCATGAACAATGTAGTTCGTTTGAGCTGTAAAGTAACTACCCTTACCTGAAACGAACTTTTCTTGTAGGAAGACTCAGACCCTGGGCTTTAAGTCCATTTCTGAAGTGAAACACACAGAAGAGTTCTCATTCATAGATCATACTCTGCTTTAGTGCAAGAAGCACGCACTTCCTTTCTAGGGTCTATAATAGAGCAGGAAACCTGATTGTGCTCAGAACAAAAGAACTGTGTTTCCTAAACATAAGGACCATATCTAGTTCAACTCTTCTTCTGAAACAGACACAAAGCACAGGTCCTCTAACATCCGATTCTTCTCAGTTAAGATGAGAAACGTGTGAGCTTCGTGAACGATGTAGTTCGTTTGAGCTGTAAAGTAACTGCCCTTACTTGAAATGAATTCTTGCTTGTAGGAAGACTCAGAGCCTGGGATTTAACTCCATTTCTGAAGTGAAACACAAAGCAGAGTTCTCATCCATAGATCACACTCTGCTTTAGAGCCAGAAGCACAATCTTGCTCTCTATTATCTCTAGGACAGCAGAAAATGTGAGGGTCCTGAGACCAAAGTTCGGTGTTTCCTACACATACAGAACATATCTAATGCAACTCTGCTTCTGAAACTGATACAAAGAACAGGTCCTCTAACATCCGATGCTTGTCAGTTAAGATGAGAAACGTGTGAGCGTCGTGAACAATGTAGTTCGTTTGAGCTGTAAAGTAACTGCCCTTACTTGAAACGAAGTCTTGCTTGTAGGAAGACTCAGAGCCTGGGATTTAACTCCATTTCTGAAGTGAAACACACAGCAGAGTTCTCATCCATAGATCACACTCTGCTTTAGAGCAAGAAGCACGCTCTTGCTTTCTATTTTCTCTAAGACAGCAGGAAATATGAGTGTCCTGAGAACAAACGAAGGGGGTTTCCTACACATACGGACCACATCAGGTCCAACTATCCTTCTGAAACTGATACAAAGCACTGGTCCTCTAACATCCAATGCTTGTCAGTTAAGATGGGAAACTTGTTCGCTTCGGGAACGATGTAGTTCGTTTGAGCTGAAAAGTGACTGCCCTTACATGAAACGATGTCTTGCTTGTAGGAAGACACAGCGCCATGGATTTAACTCCATTTCTGAAGGGAAACACACAGCATAGTTCTCTTCCGTGGATCACACTCTGCTTTAGAGCAAGAAGCATGGTCTTGCTTTCTAGAGTCTCTAATACAGCAGGAAAAGTCAGTGTGATCAGAAGAAAAGTACGGTGTTTCTTACACATACGGACCATATCTAGTTCAACTGTGATTCTGAATCTGAAACAAACCACAGGTCCTCTGACATCCAATGCTTGTCAGTTAAGAAGAGAAACGTGTGAGCTTCGTGAACGATGTAGTTCGTTTGAGCTATAAAGTAACTGCCCTTACTTGAAACGAAGTCTTCCTTATAGGAAGACTCAGACCCTGGGCTTTATTTCCATTTCTGAAGTGAAACAGACAGCAGAGTTCTCATCCATTGTTCCACTCTGTGTGCTCAGAAAAAAAGAACGGTGTTTCCTAAACATACGGGCCATATCTAGTTCAACTCTGCTTCTGAAACTGAAACAGACCACAGGTCCTCTATCATCCATTGCTTGTCAGGTAAGATGAGAAATATGTGAGCTTCATGAACAATGTAGTTCGTTTGAGCTGTAAAGTAATGACCCTTACCTGAAACGAACTTTTCTTGTAGGAAGACTCAGACCCTGGGCTTTAAGTCCATTTCTGAAGTGAAACACAAAGCAGAGTTCTCATCCATAGATCACACTCTGCTTTAGAGCCAGAAGCACGCTCTTGCTTTCTATTTTCTCTAAGACAGCAGGAAATGTGGGTGTCCTGAGAACAAAAGATCGGTGTTTCCTACACATGCAGACCATATCTAATGCAACTCTGTTTCTGAAACTGATACAAAGCACAGGTCCTATAACATCCGATGCTTGTCAGTTAAGATGAGAAACGTGTGAGCTTCGTGAACGATGTAGTTCGATTGAGCTGAAAAGTGACTGCCCTTACCTGAAACGATGTCTTGCTTGTAGGAAGACACAGTGCCTGGGATTTAACTCCAATTCTGAAGGGAAACACACAGCATAGTTCTCTTCCATGGATCACACTCTGCTTTAGAGCAAGAAGCACGCTGTTGCTTTCGAGAGTCTCTAATACAGCAGGAAACGTGAGTGTGATCAGAAGAAACGAACGGTGTTTCTTACATATACGGACCATATCTAGTTCAACTGTGATTCTGAATCTGAAACAAACCACAGGTCCTCTAACATCCAATGCTTGTCAGTTAAGAAGAGAAACGTTTGAGCTTTGTGAACGATGTAGATTGTTTGAGCTGTAAAGTAACTGCCCTTACCTGAAACGTAGTCTTGCTTGTAGAAGACTTAGAGCCTGGGATTCAATTCCATTTCTGAAGTGAAACACACACCAGAGTTCTCATCCATTGATCACACTCTGCTTTAGAGCAAGAAGCACGCTCTTGCTTTCTAGAGTCTCTAAGACAGCAGGAAACGTGAGTGTGCTGAGAACAAAAGAGCGGTGTTTCCTACACATACGGACCATATCTAGTCCAACTCTGCTTCTGAAACTGATAGAAAGCACTGGTCCTCTAACATCCAATGCTTGACAGTTAAGATGAGAAAATGTGAGCTTCGTGAACGATGTAGTTCGTTTGAGCTGGAAAGTTACTGCCCTTACCTGAAAGGAAATTTTGCTTGTAGGAAGACACAGAGCATGGAATTTAACTCCATTTCTGAAAGGAAACACATAGCATAGTTCTCATCCATAGATCACACTCTGCTTTAGAGCAAAAAGCACGCTCTTGCTTTCTATAGTCTCTAATACAGCAGGAAACTTGAGTGTGCTCAGAACAAAAGAACGGAGTTTCCTACACATGGGAGCCATATCTAGTTCAACTCTGATTCTGAAAGTGAAACAAACCACAGATTCTCTAACATCCAATGCTTGTCAGTTAAGATGAGAAACGTGTGAGATTAGTGAACGATGTAGTTCTTTTGAGCTGAAAAGTGACTGCCCTTACCTGAAACGATGTCTTGCTTTTAGGAAGACACAGAGCCTAGGATTTAACTCCATTTCTGAAGCAAAACACACAGCATAGTTCTCATCCATGGTTCACATTCTGCTTTAGAGCAAGAAGCACTCTCTTGCTTTCTAGAGTCTCTAATACAACAGGAAACGTGAGTGTGCTCAGAAGAAAACAACGGTGTTTCCTATACATATGGACCATATCTAGTCCAACTCTGCCTCTGAAATTGATAAAAAGCACAGGTCCTCTAACATCCAATGCTTGTCATTTAAGATGAGAAACGTGTGATTGTGATCGATGTAGTTCGTTTGAGTTGAAAAGTGACTGCCCTTACCTGAAACGAAGTAGTGCTTGTAGGAAGACACAGAGCCTGGGCTTTAACTCCATTTCTGAAAGGAAACACACAGCATAGTTCTCATCCATGGATCGCACTCTGCTTTAGAGCAAGAAGAACGATCTTGCTTTCTAGAGTCTCTAATAGAGCAGGAAACATGAGTGTGCTCAGAAAAAAAGAACGGTGTTTCCTAAACATACGGGCCATATCTAGTTCAACTCTGCTTCTGAAACTGAAACAGACCACAGGTCCTCTATCACCCATTGCTTGTCAGGTAAGATGAGAAACGTGTGAGCTTCGTGAACAATGTATTTCTTTTGAGCTGTAAAGTAACTACCCTTACTTGAAACGAAGTCTTGCTTGTAGGAAGACTCAGACCCTGGGATTTAAGTCCATTTCTGAAGTGAAACACACAGAAGAGTTCTCATCCATAGATCATACTCTCCTTTAGTGCAAGAAGCACGCTCTTCCTTTCTAGGGTCTCTAATAGAGCAAGAAACCTGATTGTGCTCAGACAAAAGAACTGTGTTTCCTACACATAAGGACCATATCTAGCTCAACTCTTCTTCTGAAACAGACACAAAGGACAGGTCCTCTAACATCCGATGCTTGTCAGTTAAGATGAGAAATGTGTGAGCTTCGTGAACGATGTAGTTCGTTTGAGCTGTAAAGTAACTGCCCTTACTTGAAACGAATTCTTGCTTGTAGGAAGACTCAGAGCCTGGGATTTAACTCCATTTCTGAAGTGAAACACAAAGCAGAGTTTTCATCCATAGACACACTCTGCTTTAGAGCAAGAAGCACGCTCTTGCTTTCAAGAGTCTCTAATAGAGCAGAAGAATTGAGTGTGCTCAGAACAAAAGTACGGAGTTTCCTACACATACGGACCATATCTAGTCCAACTGTACTTCTGAAACTGATACAAAGCACTGGTCCTCTAACATCCAATGCTTGTCAGTTAAGATGAGAAACGTGTTAGCTTCGTGAACGATGTAGTTCCTTTGAGCTGAAAAGTGACTGCCCTTACTTGAAACAAATTCTTGCTGGTAGGAAGACACAGTGCCTGGTATTTAACTCCATTTCTGAAGGGAAACACACAGCATAGTTCTCATCCATGGATCACACTCTGCTTTAGAGCAAGAAGCACGCTCTAGCTTTCTAGAGTCTCTAAGACAGCAGGAGAACTGAGTGTGCTCAGTACAAAAGAACGGAGTTTCCTACACATACGAACCATATCTAGTTCAACTCTGATTCTGAAACTGAAACAAACCACAGATCCTCTAACAACCAATGCTTGTCAGTTAAGATGAGAAACGTGTGAGCTTCGTGAACGATATAGATTGTTTGAGCTCTAAAGTAATTTCCCTTAACTGAAACGAAGTTTTCTTGTAGGAAGACTCAGAGCCTGGGATTTAAGTCCATTTCTGAAGTGAAACACACAGCAGAGTTCTCATCCATAGATCACACTCTACTTTAGAGCAAGAAGCACAATCTTGCTTTCTATTATCTCTAGGACAGCAGGAAATGTGAGTGTCCTGAGACCAAAGATCGGTGTTTCCTACACATACAGACCATATCTAATGCAACTCTGCTTCTGAAACTGATAAAAAGCACAGGTCCTCTAACATCCGATGCTTGTCAGTTAAGATGAGAATCGTGTGAGCTTCGTGAATGATGTAGATCGTTTGAGCTGTAAAGTAACTGCCCTTACTTGAAACGGAGTCTTGCTTGTAGGAAGACTCAGAGCCTGGGATATAACTCCATTTCTGAAGTGAAACACACAGCAGAGTTCTCATCCATAGATCACACTCTGCTTTAAAGCAAGAAGCACGCTCTTGCTTTCTATTTTCTCTAAGACAGCAGGAAATGTGAGTCTCCTGAGAACAAAAGAAGGGTGTTTCCTACACATAGGGGCCCTATCTAGTCCAACTCTGCTTCTGAACCTGATAAAAAGCACTGGTCCTCTAACATCCAATGCTTGTCAGTTAAGATGGGAAACTTGTTAGCTTCGTGAACGATGTAGTTCGTTTGAGCTGAAAAGTGACTGCCCTCACATGAAACGATGTCTTGCTTGTAGGAAGACAAAGCGCCAGTGATTTAAGTCCATTTCTGAAAGGAAACACACAGCATAGTTCTCTTCCATGGATCACACTCTGCTTTAGAGCAAGAAGCACGCTCTTGCTTTCTAGAGTCTCTAATACAGCAGGAAACGTGAGTGTTCTGAGAACAAAAGAACGGTGTTATCTACACATATGGAAAATAACTAGTCCAAATCTGCATCTGAAACTGAAACAAACCACAGGTCCTCTAACATCCAATGCTTGTCAGTTAAGATGAGAAACGTGTGAGCTTCGTGAACGAGGTAGTTCATTTGAGCTTTAAAGTAACTGCCCTTACCTGAAACGGCGTCTTGCTTGTAGAAAGACTCAGAGCCTCGTATTCAATTCCATTTCTGAATTGAAACACACAGCATAGTTCTCATCCATGGATCACACTCTGCTTTAGAGCAAGAAGCACGCTCTTGCTTTCTAGAGTCTCTAATAGAGCAGGAGAATTGAGTGTGCTCAGAACAATAGAACGGAGTTTCCTACACATACGGACCATATCTAGTCCAAATCTACTTCTGAAACTGATACAAAGCACTGCTCCTCTAACATCCAATGCTTGTCAGTTAAGATGAGAAACGTGTTAGCTTCGTGAACGATGTAGTTCATTTGAGCTGAAAAGTGAATGCCCTTACCTGAAACGAATTCTTGATTGTAGGAAGACAATGAGCCTGGGATTTAACTACATTTCTGAAGGGAAACACACAACACAGGTCTCATCCATGGATCTCACTCTGCTTTAGAGCAAGAAGCACCCTCTTGCTTTCTAGAGTCTCTAAGACAGCAGGAAACGTGAGTGTGCTCAGAAGAAAAAAACGAAGTTTCCTATACATACGAACCATATTAGTTGAACTATGCTTGAAATTGATACAAATCAAAGGTCCTCTACCACCAAATGCTTCTCAGTTAATATGAGAAGCATATGAGCTTCGTGAACGATGTAGTTCATTTGAGCTGTAAAGTAACTACCCTTACCTGAAACGAACTTTTCTTGTAGGAAGACTCAGACCCTGGGATTTAAGTCCATTTCAGAAGTGAAACACACAGCAGAGTTCTCATCCATAGAGCACACTCTGCTTTAGAGCAAGAAGCACGCTCTTGCTTTCTATTCTCTCGAAGACAGCAGGAAATGTGAGTGTCCTGAGAACAAAAGAAGGGTGTTTCCTACACATACGGACCATATCTAGTCCAACTCTGCTTCTGAAACTGATACAAAGCACTGGTCCTCTAACATCCAATGCTTATCAGTTAAGATGAGAAACGTGTGAGCTTCGTGAACGATGTAGTTCGTTTGAGCTGTAAAGTAACTGCCCTTACCTGAATCGAAGTCGTTCTTGTAGGAATATTCAGAGCCTGGGATTTAACTCCTTTTCTCTAGTGAAACACACAACAGAGTTCTCATCCATGGATCACCCTCTGCTTTAGAGCAAGAAGCACGCTCTAGCTTTCTAGAGTCTCTAAGACAGCAGGAAACGTTAGTGTGCTGAGAAGAAGTGAACGGTGTTTCCTACACATACGGACCATATCTATTCCAACTCTGCTTCTGAAACTGATACAAAGCAATGGACCTCTAACATCCAATGCTTGTCAGTTAAGATGGGAAACTTGTTAGCTTCATGAACGATGTAGTTCGTTTGAGCTGAAAAGTGACTGCCCTTACTTGAAACAAATTCTTGCTTGTAGGAAGACCCAGTGCCTGGTATATAACTCCATTTCTGAAGGGAAACACACAGCATAGTTCTTATCCAAGGATCACATTCTGCTTTAGAGCAAGAAGCACGCTCTAGCTTTCTAGATTCTCTAAGACAGCAGGAAACGTGAGTGTGCTGAGAACAAAAGAATGGTGTTTCCTACACATACGGACCATATGTAGTCCAAATCTGCTTCAGAAACTGATACAAAGCACTGTTCCTCTAACATCCAATGCTTGTCAGTTAAGATGAGAAATGTGTGAGCTTTGTGAACGATGTAGTTCGTTTGAGCTGAAAAGTGACTGCCCTTACCTTAAATGAAATCTTGCTTGTAGGAAACCACAGAGCATGGAATTTAACTCCATTTCTGAAGGGAAACACATAGCATAGTTCTCATCCATGGATCACAATCTGCTTTAGAGGAACAAGCACGGTCTTGCTTTCTATAGTCTCTAATACAGCAGGAGAACTGAGTGTGCTCAGTACAAAAGAACAGAGTTTCCTACACATACGAACCATATCTAGTTCAACTCTGATTCTGAAACTGAAACAAACCACAGATCCTCTAACAACCAATGCTTGTCAGTTAAGATGAGAAACGTGTGAGCTTCGTGAACGATGTAGATTGTTTGAGCTCTAAAATAACTTCCCTTAACTGAAATGAAGTTTTCTTGTAGGAAGACTCAGAGCCTGGGATTTAAGTCCATTTCTGAAGTGAAACACACAGCAGAGTTCTCATCCATAGATCACACTCTACTTTAGAGCAAGAAGCACAATATTGCTTTCTATTATCTCTAGGACAGCAGGAAATGTGAGTGTCCTGAGACCAAAGATCGGTGTTTCCTACACATACAGACCATATCTAATGCAACTCTGCTTCTGAAACTGATAAAAAGCACAGGTCCTCTAACATCCGATGCTTGTCAGTTAAGATGAGAAACGTGTGAGCTTCGTGAATGATGTAGATCGTTTGAGCTGTAAAGTAACTGCCCTTACTTGAAACGGAGTCTTGCTTGTAGGAAGACTCAGAGCCTGGGATTTAACTCCATTTCTGAAGTGAAACACACAGCAGAGTTCTCATCCATGGATCACACTCTGCTTTAGAGCAAGAAGCACGCTCTTGCTTTCTAGAGTCTCTAATACAGCAGGAAACGTGAGTGTTCTGAGAACAAAAGAACGGTGTTATCTACACATATGGAAAATAACTAGTCCAAATCTGCATCTGAAACTGAAACAAACCACAGGTCCTCTAACATCCAATGCTTGTCAGTTAAGATGAGAAACGTGTGAGCTTCGTGAACGAGGTAGTTCATTTGAGCTTTAAAGTAACTGCCCTTACCTGAAACGGCGTCTTGCTTGTAGAAAGACTCAGAGCCTCGTATTCAATTCCATTTCTGAATTGAAACACACAGCATAGTTCTCATCCATGGATCACACTCTGCTTTAGAGCAAGAAGCACGCTCTTGCTTTCTAGAGTCTCTAATAGAGCAGGAGAATTGAGTGTGCTCAGAACAATAGAACGGAGTTTCCTACACATACGGACCATATCTAGTCCAACTCTACTTCTGAAACTGATACAAAGCACTGGTCCTCTAACATCCAATGCTTGTCAGTTAAGATGAGAAACGTGTTAGCTTCGTGAACGATGTAGTTCGTTTGAGCTGAAAAGTGAATGCCCTTACCTGAAACGAATTCTTGATTGTAGGAAGACAATGAGCCTGGGATTTAACTACATTTCTGAAGGGAAACACACAACACAGTTCTCATCCATGGATCTCACTCTGCTTTAGAGCAAGAAGCACCCTCTTGCTTTCTAGAATCTCTAATACAGCAGGAAATGTGAGTGTGCTCAGAAGAAAAAAACGATGTTTCCTATACATACGAACCATATTAGTTGAACTATGCTTGAAATTGATACAAATCAAAGGTCCTCTACCACCAAATGCTTCTCAGTTAATATGAGAAGCATATGAGCTTCGTGAACGATGTAGTTCATTTGACCTGTAAAGTAACTACCCTTACCTGAAACGAACTTTTCTTGTAGGAAGACTCAGACCCTGGGATTTAAGTCCATTTCAGAACTGAAACACACAGCAGAGTTCTCATCCATAGAGCACACTCTGCTTTAGAGCAAGAAGCACGCTCTTGCTTTCTATTCTCTCGAAGACAGCAGGAAATGTGAGTGTCCTGAGAACAAAAGAAGGGTGTTTCCTACACATACGGACCATATCTAGTCCAACTCTGCTTCTGAAACTGATACAAAGCACTGGTCCTCTAACATCCAATGCTTATCAGTTAAGATGAGAAACGTGTGAGCTTCGTGAACGATGTAGTTCGTTTGAGCTGTAAAGTAACTGCCCTTACCTGAATCAAAGTCGTTCTTGTAGGAATATTCAGAGCCTGGGATTTAACTCCTTTTCTCTAGTGAAACACACAACAGAGTTCTCATCCATGGATCACCCTCTGCTTTAGAGCAAGAAGCACGCTCTAGCTTTCTAGAGTCTCTAAGACAGCAGGAAACGTTAGTGTGCTGAGAAGAAGTGAACGGTGTTTCCTACACATACGGACCATATCTATTCCAACTCTGCTTCTGAAACTGATACAAAGCACTGGACCTCTAACATCCAATGCTTGTCAGTTAAGATGGGAAACTTGTTAGCTTCATGAACGATGTAGTTCGTTTGAGCTGAAAAGTGACTGCCCTTACTTGAAACAAATTCTTGCTTGTAGGAAGACCCAGTGCCTGGTATATAACTCCATTTCTGAAGGGAAACACATAGCATAGTTCTCATCCATGGATCACAATCTGCTTTAGAGGAACAAGCACGGTCTTGCTTTCTATAGTCTCTAATACAGCAGGAGAACTGAGTGTGCTCAGTACAAAAGAACGGAGTTTCCTACACATACGAACCATATCTAGTTCAACTCTGATTCTGAAACTGAAACAAACCACAGATCCTCTAACAACCAATGCTTGTCAGTTAAGATGAGAAACGTGTGAGCTTCGTGAACGATGTAGATTGTTTGAGCTCTAAAGTAACTTCCCTTAACTGAAACGAAGTTTTCTTGTAGGAAGACTCAGAGCCTGGGATTTAAGTCCATTTCTGAAGTGAAACACACAGCAGAGTTCTCATCCATAGATCACACTCTACTTTAGAGCAAGAAGCACAATCTTGCTTTCTATTATCTCTAGGACAGCAGGAAATGTGAGTGTCCTGAGACCAAAGATCGGTGTTTCCTACACATACAGACCATATCTAATGCAACTCTGCTTCTGAAACTGATACAAAGCACAGGTCCTCTAACATCCGATGCTTGTCAGTTAAGATGAGAAACGTGTGAGCTTCCTGAACGATGTAATTTGTTTGAGCTGAAAAGTGACTGCCCTTACCTGAAACGAAGTCTTGCTTCTAGGAAGACTCAGAGCCCGGGATTTAATTGCATTTCTGAAATGACACACAGCAGAGTTCTCATCCATTGTTCACACTCTGCTTTAGAGCAAGAAGCACGCTCTTGCTTTCTACAGTCTCTAAGAAAGCAGGAAACATGAGTGTGCTCAGAACAAAAGAACGGTGTTTCCTACACATACAGACCATATCTAGTCAAACTCTGCTTCTGAAACGGATAAAAAGCACAGGTCCTCTAACATCTGATGCTTGTCAGTTAAGATGAGAAACGTGTGAGCTTCGTGAACGATGTAGATCGTTTGAGCTGTAAAGTAACTGCCCTTACTTGAAACGGAGTCTTGCTTGTAGGAAGACTCAGAGCCTGGGATTTAACTCCATTTCTGAAGTGAAACACACAGCAGAGTTCTCATCCATAGATCACACTCTGCTTTAAAGCAAGAAGCACGCTCTTGCTTTCTATTTTCTCTAAGACAGCAGGAAATGTGAGTCTCCTGAGAACAAAAGAAGGGTGTTTCCTACACATAGGGGCCCTATCTAGTCCAACTCTGCTTCTGAACCTGATAAAAAGCACTGGTCCTCTAACATCCAATGCTTGTCAGTTAAGATGGGAAACTTGTTAGCTTCGTGAACGATGTAGTTCGTTTGAGCTGAAAAGTGACTGCCCTCACATGAAACGATGTCTTGCTTGTAGGAAGACACAGCGCCAGTGATTTAAGTCCATTTCTGAAAGGAAACCCACAGCATAGTTCTCTTCCATGGATCACACTCTGCTTTAGAGCAAGAAGCACGCTCTTGCTTTCTAGAGTCTCTAATACAGCAGGAAACGTGAGTGTTCTGAGAACAAAAGAACGGTGTTATCTACACATATGGAAAATAACTAGTCCAAATCTGCATCTGAAACTGAAACAAACCACAGGTCCTCTAACATCCAATGCTTGTCAGTTAAGATGAGAAACGTGTGAGCTTCGTGAACGAGGTAGTTCATTTGAGCTTTAAAGTAACTGCCCTTACCTGAAACGGCGTCTTGCTTGTACAAAGACTCAGAGCCTCGTATTCAATTCCATTTCTGAATTGAAACACACAGCATAGTTCTCATCCATGGATCACACTCTGCTTTAGAGCAAGAAGCACGCTCTTGCTTTCTAGAGTCTCTAATAGAGCAGGAGAATTGAGTGTGCTCAGAACAATAGAACGGAGTTTCCTACACATACGGACCATATCTAGTCCAACTCTACTTCTGAAACTGATACAAAGCACTGCTCCTCTAACATCCAATGCTTGTCAGTTAAGATGAGAAACGTGTTAGCTTCGTGAACGATGTAGTTCGTTTGAGCTGAAAAGTGAATGCCCTTACCTGAAACGAATTCTTGATTTTAGGAAGACAATGAGCCTGGGATTTAATTACATTTCTGAAGGGAAACACACAACACAGTTCTCATCCATGGATCTCACTCTGCTTTAGAGCAAGAAGCACCCTCTTGCTTTCTAGAGTCTCTAAGACAGCAGGAAACGTGAGTGTGCTCAGAAGAAAAAAACGGTGTTTCCTATACATACGGACCATATTAGTTGAACTATGCTTGAAATTTATACAAATCAAAGGTCCTCTACCACCAAATGCTTCTCAGTTAATATGAGAAGCATATGAGCTTCGTGAACGATGTAGTTCATTTGAGCTGTAAAGTAACTACCCTTACCTGAAACGAACTTTTCTTGTAGGAAGACTCAGACCCTGGGATTTAAGTCCATTTCAGAAGTGAAACACACAGCAGAGTTCTCATCCATAGAGCACACTCTGCTTTAGAGCAAGAAGCACGCTCTTGCTTTCTATTCTCTCGAAGACAGCAGGAAATGTGAGTGTCCTGAGAACAAAAGAAGGGTGTTTCCTACACATACGGACCATATCTAGTCCAACTCTGCTTCTGAAACTGATACAAAGCACTGGTCCTCTAACATCCAATGCTTATCAGTTAAGATGAGAAACGTGTGAGATTCGTGAACGATGTAGTTCGTTTGAGCTGTAAAGTAACTGCCCTTACCTGAATCGAAGTCGTTCTTGTAGGAATATTCAGAGCCTGGGATTTAACTCCTTTTCTCTAGTGAAACACACAACAGAGTTCTCATCCATGGATCACCCTCTGCTTTAGAGCAAGAAGCACGCTCTAGCTTTCTAGAGTCTCTAAGACAGCAGGAAACGTTAGTGTGCTGAGAAGAAGTGAACGGTGTTTCCTACACATACGGACCATATCTATTCCAACTCTGCTTCTGAAACTGATACAAAGCACTGGACCTCTAACATCCAATGCTTGTCAGTTAAGATGGGAAACTTGTTAGCTTCATGAACGATGTAGTTCGTTTGAGCTGAAAAGTGACTGCCTTTACTTGAAACAAATTCTTGCTTGTAGGAAGACCCAGTGCCTGGTATATAACTCCATTTCTGAAGGGAAACACACAGCATAGTTCTTATCCAAGGATCACACTCTGCTTTAGAGCAAGAAGCATGCTCTAGCTTTCTAGATTCTCTAAGACAGCAGGAAACGTGAGTGTGCTGAAAACAAAAGAATGGTGTTTCCTACACATACGGACCATATGTAGTCCAACTCTGCTTCAGAAACTGATACAAAGCACTGTTCCTCTAACATCCAATGCTTGTCAGTTAAGATGAGAAATGTGTGAGCTTTGTGAACGATGTAGTTCGTTTGAGCTGAAAAGTGACTGCCCTTACCTTAAATGAAATCTTGCTTGTAGGAAGCCACAGAGCATGGAATTTAACTCCATTTCTGAAGGGAAACACATAGCATAGTTCTCATCCATGGATCACAATCTGCTTTAGAGGAACAAGCACGGTCTTGCTTTCTATAGCCTCTAATACAGCAGGAGAACTGAGTGTGCTCAGTACAAAAGAACGGAGTTTCCTACACATACGAACCATATCTAGTTCAACTCTGATTCTGAAACTGAAACAAACCACAGACCCTCTAACAACCAATGCTTGTCAGTTAAGATGAGAAACGTGTGAGTTCGTGAATGATGTAGATCGTTTGAGCTGTAAAGTAACTGCCCTTACTTGAAACGGAGTCTTGCTTGTAGGAAGATTCAGAGCCTGGGATTTAACTCCATTTCTGAAGTGAAACACACAGCAGAGTTCTCATCCATAGATCACACTCTGCTTTAAATCAAGAAGCACGCTCTTGCTTTCTATTTTCTCTAAGACAGCAGGAAATGTGAGTCTCCTGAGAACAAAAGAAGGGTGTTTCCTACACATAGGGGCCCTATCTAGTCCAACTCTGCTTCTGAACCTGATAAAAAGCACTGGTCCTCTAACATCCAATGCTTGTCAGTTAAGATGGGAAACTTGTTAGCTTCGTGAACGATGTAGTTCGTTTGAGCTGAAAAGTGACTGCCCTCACATGAAACGATGTCTTGCTTGTAGGAAGACACAGCGCCAGTGATTTAAGTCCATTTCTGAAAGGAAACCCACAGCATAGTTCTCTTCCATGGATCACACTCTGCTTTAGAGCAAGAAGCACGCTCTTGCTTTCTAGAGTCTCTAATACAACAGGAAACGTGAGTGTTCTGAGAACAAAAGAACGGTGTTATCTACACATATGGAAAATAACTAGTCCAAATCTGCATCTGAAACTGAAACAAACCACAGGTCCTCTAACATCCAATGCTTGTCAGTTAAGATGAGAAACGTGTGAGCTTCGTGAACGAGGTAGTTCATTTGAGCATTAAAGTAACTGCCCTTACCTGAAACGGCGTCTTGCTTGTAGAAAGACTCAGAGCCTCGTATTCAATTCCATTTCTGAATTGAAACACACAGCATAGTTCTCATCCATGGATCACACTCTGCTTTAGAGCAAGAAGCACGCTCTTGCTTTCTAGAGTCTCTAATAGAGCAGGAGAATTGAGTGTGCTCAGAACAATAGAACGGAGTTTCCTACACATACGGACCATATCTAGTCCAACTCTACTTCTGAAACTGATACAAAGCACTGGTCCTCTAACATCCAATGCTTGTCAGTTAAGATGAGAAACGTGTTAGCTTCGTGAACGATGTAGTTCGTTTGAGCTGAAAAGTGAATGCCCTTACCTGAAACGAATTCTTGATTGTAGGAAGACAATGAGCCTGGGATTTAACTACATTTCTGAAGGGAAACACACAACACAGTTCTCATCCATGGATCTCACTCTGCTTTAGAGCAAGAAGCACCCTCTTGCTTTCTAGAGTCTCTAAGACAGCAGGAAACGTGAGTGTGCTCAGAAGAAAAAAACGAAGTTTCCTATACATACGAACCATATTAGTTGAACTATGCTTGAAATTGATACAAATCAAAGGTCCTCTACCACCAAATGCTTCTCAGTTAATATGAGAAGCATATGAGCTTCGTGAACGATGTAGTTCATTTGAGCTGTAAAGTAACTACCCTTACCTGAAACGAACTTTTCTTGTAGGAAGACTCAGACCCTGGGATTTAAGTCCATTTCAGAAGTGAAACACACAGCAGAGTTCTCATCCATAGAGCACACTCTGCTTTAGAGCAAGAAGCACGCTCTTGCTTTCTATTCTCTCGAAGACAGCAGGAAATGTGAGTGTCCTGAGAACAAAAGAAGGGTGTTTCCTACACATACGGACCATATCTAGTCCAACTCTGCTTCTGAAACTGATACAAAGCACTGGTCCTCTAACATCCAATGCTTATCAGTTAAGATGAGAAACGTGTGAGCTTCGTGAACGATGTAGTTCATTTGAGCTGTAAAGTAACTGCCCTTACCTGAATCGAAGTCGTTCTTGTAGGAATATTCAGAGCCTGGGATTTAACTCCTTTTCTCTAGTGAAACACACAACAGAGTTCTCATCCATGGATCACCCTCTGCTTTAGAGCAAGAAGCACGCTCTAGCTTTCTAGAGTCTCTAAGACAGCAGGAAACGTTAGTGTGCTGAGAAGAAGTGAACGGTGTTTCCTACACATACGGACCATATCTATTCCAACTCTGCTTCTGAAACTGATACAAAGCACTGGACCTCTAACATCCAATGCTTGTCAGTTAAGATGGGAAACTTGTTAGCTTCATGAACGATGTAGTTCGTTTGAGCTAAAAAGTGACTGCCCTTACTTGAAACAAATTCTTGCTTGTAGGAAGACACAGTGCCTGGTATATAACTCCATTTCTGAAGGGAAACACACAGCATAGTTCTTATCCAAGGATCACACTCTGCTTTAGAGGAACAAGCACGGTCTTGCTTTCTAATACAGCAGGAGAACTGAGTGTGCTCAGTACAAAAGAACGGAGTTTCCTACACATACGAACCATATCTAGTTCAACTCTGATTCTGAAACTGAAACAAACCACAGACCTTCTAACAACCAATGCTTGTCAGTTAAGATGAGAAACGTGTGAGCTTCGTGAATGATGTAGATTGTTTGAGCTCTAATGTAACTTCCCTTAACTGAAAAGAAGTTTTCTTGTAGGAAGACTCAGAGCCTGGGATTTAGTCCATTTCTGAAGTGAAACACACAGCAGAGTTCTCATCCATAGATCACACTCTACTTTAGAGCAAGAAGCACAATCTTGCTTTCTATTATCTCTAGGACAGCAGGAAATGTGAGTGTCCTGAGACCAAAGATCGGTGTTTCCTACACATACAGACCATATCTAATGCAACTCTGCTTCTGAAACTGATACAAAGCACAGGTCCTCTAACATCCGATGCTTGTCAGTTAAGATGAGAAACGTGTGAGCTTCATGAACGATGTAGTTCGATTGAGCTGAAAAGTGACTGCCCTTACCTGAAACGAAGTCTTGCTTCTAGGAAGACTCAGAGCCCGGGATTTAACTCCATTTCTGAAATGACACACAGCAGAGTTCTCATCCATTGTACACACTCTGCTTTAGAGCTAGAAGAACGCTCTTGCTTTCTAGAATCTCTAATACAGCAGGAAACTTGAGTGTGCTCAGAACAAAAGAACGGTGTTTCCTACACATACGGACCATATCTATTCCAACTCTGCTTCTGAAACAGATACAAAGCACTGGTCCTCTAACATCCAATGCTTGTCAGTTAAGATGGGAAACTTGTTAGCTTCATGAACTATGTAGTTCGTTTGAGCTGAAAAGTGACTGCCCTTACCTGAAACGATGCCTTGCTTGTAGGAAGACACAGCGCCAGGGATTTACCTCCCTTTCTGAAGGGAAACACACAGCATAGTTCTCATCCATGGATCACACTCTGCTTTAGAGCAAGAAACACGCTCTTGCTTTCTAGAGTCTCTAATACAGCATGAAACGTGAGTGTGATCAGAAGAAAAGAACGGGGTGTCTTACACTTATGGACCATATCAAGTTAAACTGTGATTTTGAATCTGAAATAAACAACAGGTCCTGTAACATCCAATGCTTGTCAGTTAAGAAGAGAAACGTGTGAGCTTTGTGAATGATGTAGATTGTTTGAGCTCTAAAGTAACTTCCCTTACCTGAAACGAAGTTTTCTTGTAGGAAGACTCAGAGCCTGGGATTTAACTCCATTTCTGAAGTGAAACACACTTCAGAGTTCTCATCCATAGATCACACTCTGCTTTAGAGCAAGAAGCACAATCTTGCTTTCTATTATCTCTAGGACAGCAGGAAATGTGAGTGTCCTGAGACCAAAGATCGGTGTTTCCTACACATACAGACCATATCTAACGCAACTCTGCTTCTGAAACTGATAAAAAGCACAGGTCCTCTAACATCCGATGCTTGTCAGTTAAGATGAGAAACGTGTGAGCTTCGTGAATGATGTAGATCGTTTGAGCTGTAAAGTAACTGCCCTTACTTGAAACGGAGTCTTGCTTGTAGGAAGACTCAGAGCCTGGGATTTAACTCCATTTCTGAAGTGAAACACACAGCAGAGTTCTCATCCATAGATCACACTCTACTTTAGAGCAAGAAGCACAATCTTGCTTTCTATTATCTCTAGGACAGCAGGAAATGTGAGTGTCCTGAGACCAAAGATCGGTGTTTCCTACACATACAGACCATATCTAATGCAACTCTGCTTCTGAAACTGATACAAAGCACAGGTCCTCTAACATCCGATGCTTGTCAGTTAAGATGAGAAACGTGTGAGCTTCCTGAACGATGTAATTTGTTTGAGCTGAAAAGTGACTGCCCTTACCTGAAACGAAGTCTTGCTTCTAGGAAGACTCAGAGCCCGGGATTTAATTGCATTTCTGAAGTGACACACAGCAGAGTTCTCATCCATTGTTCTCACTCTGCTTTAGAGCAAGAAGCACGCTCTTGCTTTCTATAGTCTCTAAGAAAGCAGGAAACATGAGTGTGCTCAGAACAAAAGAACGGTGTTTCCTACACATACAGACCATATCTAGTCCAACTCTGCTTCTGAAACGGATACAAAGCTCTGGTCCTTTAACATCCGATGCTTGTCAGTTAAGATGAGAAACGTGTGAGCTTCATGAACGATGTAGTTCGATTGAGCTGAAAAGTGACTGCCCTTACCTGAAACGAAGTCTTGCTTCTAGGAAGACTCAGAGCCTGGGATTTAACTCCATTTCTGAAATGACACACAGCAGAGTTCTCATCCATTGTACACACTCTGCTTTAGAGCTAGAAGAACGCTCTTGCTTTCTAGAATCTCTAATACAGCAGGAAACTTGAGTGTGCTCAGAACAAAAGAACGGTGTTTCCTACACATACGGACCATATCTATTCCAACTCTGCTTCTGAAACAGATACAAAGCACTGGTCCTCTAACATCCAATGCTTGTCAGTTAAGATGGGAAACTTGTTAGCTTCATGAACGATGTAGTTCGTTTGAGCTGAAAAGTGACTGCCCTTACCTGAAACGATGCCTTGCTTGTAGGAAGACACAGCGCCAGGGATTTACCTCCCTTTCTGAAGGGAAACACACAGCATAGTTCTCATCCATGGATCACACTCTGCTTTAGAGCAAGAAGCACGCTCTTGCTTTCTAGAGTCTCTAATACAGCATGAAACGTGAGTGTGATCAGAAGAAAAGAACGGGGTGTCTTACACTTATGGACCATATCAAGTTAAACTGTGATTTTGAATCTGAAACAAACAACAGGTCCTGTAACATCCAATGCTTGTCAGTTAAGAAGAGAAACGTGTGAGCTTTGTGAATGATGTAGATTGTTTGAGCTCTAAAGTAACTTCCCTTACCTGAAACGAAGTTTTCTTGTAGGAAGACTCAGAGCCTGGGATTTAACTCCATTTCTGAAGTGAAACACACAGCAGAGTTCTCATCCATAGATCACACTCTGCTTTAGAGCAAGAAGCACAATCTTGCTTTCTATTATCTCTAGGACAGCAGGAAATGTGAGTGTCCTGAGACCAAAGATCGGTGTTTCCTACACATACAGACCATATCTAATGCAACTCTGCTTCTGAAACTGATAAAAAGCACAGGTCCTCTAACATCCGATGCTTGTCAGTTAAGATGAGAAACGTGTGAGCTTCGTGAATGATGTAGATCGTTTGAGCTGTAAAGTAACTGCCCTTACTTGAAACGGAGTCTTGCTTGTAGGAAGACTCAGAGCCTGGGATTTAACTCCATTTCTGAAGTGAAACACACAGCAGAGTTCTCATCCATAGATCACACTCTGCTTTAAAGCAAGAAGCACGCTCTTGCTTTCTATTTTCTCTAAGACAGCAGGAAATGTGAGTCTCCTGAGAACAAAAGAAGGGTGTTTCCTACACATAGGGGCCCTATCTAGTCCAACTCTGCTTCTGAACCTGATAAAAAGCACTGGTCCTCTAACATCCAATGCTTGTCAGTTAAGATGGGAAACTTGTTAGCTTCGTGAACGATGTAGTTCGTTTGAGCTGAAAAGTGACTGCCCTCACATGAAACGATGTCTTGCTTGTAGGAAGACACAGCGCCAGTGATTTAAGTCCATTTCTGAAAGGAAACCCACAGCATAGTTCTCTTCCATGGATCACACTCTGCTTTAGAGCAAGAAGCACGCTCTTGCTTTCTAGAGTCTCTAATACAGCAGGAAACGTGAGTGTTCTGAGAACAAAAGAACGGTGTTATCTACACATATGGAAAATAACTAGTCCAAATCTGCATCTGAAACTGAAACAAACCACAGGTCCTCTAACATCCAATGCTTGTCAGTTAAGATGAGAAACGTGTGAGCTTCGTGAATGAGGTAGTTCATTTGAGCTTTAAAGTAACTGCCCTTACCTGAAACGGCGTCTTGCTTGTAGAAAGACTCAGAGCCTCCTATTCAATTCCATTTCTGAATTGAAACACACAGCGTAGTTCTCATCCATGGATCACACTCTGCTTTAGAGCAAGAAGCACGCTCTTGCTTTCTAGAGTCTCTAATAGAGCAGGAGAATTGAGTGTGCTCAGAACAATAGAACGGAGTTTCCTACACATACGGACCATATCTAGTCCAACTCTACTTCTGAAACTGATACAAAGCACTGGTCCTCTAACATCCAATGCTTGTCAGTTAAGATGAGAAACGTGTTAGCTTCGTGAACGATGTAGTTCGTTTGAGCTGAAAAGTGAATGCCCTTACCTGAAACGAATTCTTGATTGTAGGAAGACAATGAGCCTGGGATTTAACTACATTTCTGAAGGGAAACACACAACACAGTTCTCATCCATGGATCTCACTCTGCTTTAGAGCAAGAAGCACCCTCTTGCTTTCTAGAGTCTCTAAGACAGCAGGAAACGTGAGTGTGCTCAGAAGAAAAAAACGATGTTTCCTATACATACGAACCATATTAGTTGAACTATGCTTGAAATTTATACAAATCAAAGGTCCTCTACCACCAAATGCTTCTCAGTTAATATGAGAAGCATATGAGCTTCGTGAACGATGTAGTTCATTTGAGCTGTAAAGTAACTACCCTTACCTGAAACGAACTTTTCTTGTAGGAAGACTCAGACCCTGGGATTTAAGTCCATTTCAGAACTGAAACACACAGCAGAGTTCTCATCCATAGAGCACACTCTGCTTTAGAGCAAGAAGCACGCTCTTGCTTTCTATTCTCTCGAAGACAGCAGGAAATGTGAGTGTCCTGAGAACAAAAGAAGGGTGTTTCCTACACATACGGACCATATCTAGTCCAACTCTGCTTCTGAAACTGATACAAAGCACTGGTCCTCTAACATCCAATGCTTATCAGTTAAGATGAGAAACGTGTGAGCTTCGTGAACGATGTAGTTAGTTTGATCTGTAAAGTAACTGCCCTTACCTGAATCGAAGTCGTTCTTGTAGGAATATTCAGAGCCTGGGATTTAACTCCTTTTCTCTAGTGAAACACACAACAGAGTTCTCATCCATGGATCACCCTCTGCTTTAGAGCAAGAAGCACGCTCTAGCTTTCTAGAGTCTCTAAGACAGCAGGAAACGTTAGTGTGCTGAGAAGAAGTGAACGGTGTTTCCTACACATACGGACCATATCTATTCCAACTCTGCTTCTGAAACTGATACAAAGCACTGGACCTCTAACATCCAATGCTTGTCAGTTAAGATGGGAAACTTGTTAGCTTCATGAACGATGTAGTTCGTTTGAGCTGAAAAGTGACTGCCCTTACTTGAAACAAATTCTTGCTTGTAGGAAGACCCAGTGCCTGGTATATAACTCCATTTCTGAAGGGAAACACACAGCATAGTTCTTATCCAAGGATCACACTCTGCTTTAGAGCAAGAAGCATGCTCTAGCTTTCTAGATTCTCTAAGACAGCAGGAAACGTGAGTGTGCTGAGAACAAAAGAATGGTGTTTCCTACACATACGGACCATATGTAGTCCAACTCTGCTTCAGAAACTGATACAAAGCACTGTTCCTCTAACATCCAATGCTTGTCAGTTAAGATGAGAAATGTGTGAGCTTTGTGAACGATGTAGTTCGTTTGAGCTGAAAAGTGACTGCCCTTACCTTAAATGAAATCTTGCTTGTAGGAAGCCACAGAGCATGGAATTTAACTCCATTTCTGAAGGGAAACACATAGCATAGTTCTCATCCATGGATCACAATCTGCTTTAGAGGAACAAGCACGGTCTTGCTTTCTATAGTCTCTAATACAGCAGGAGAACTGAGTGTGCTCAGTACAAAAGAACGGAGTTTCCTACACATACGAACCATATCTAGTTCAACTCTGATTCTGAAACTGAAACAAACCACAGATCCTCTAACAACCAATGCTTGTCAGTTAAGATGAGAAACGTGTGAGCTTCGTGAATGATGTAGATTGTTTGAGCTCTAAAGTAACTTCCCTTAACTGAAACGAAGTTTTCTTGTAGGAAGACTCAGAGGCTGGGATTTAAGTCCATTTCTGAAGTGAAACACACAGCAGAGTTCTCATCCATAGATCACACTCTACTTTAGAGCAAGAAGCACAATCTTGCTTTCTATTATCTCTAGGACAGCAGGAAATGTGAGTGTCCTGAGACCAAAGATCGGTGTTTCCTACACATACAGACCATATCTAATGCAACTCTGCTTCTGAAACTGATAAAAAGCACTGGTCCTCTAACATCCAATGCTTGTCAGTTAAGATGGGAAACTTGTTAGCTTCATGAACGATGTAGTTCGTTTGAGCTGAAAAGTGACTGCCCTTACCTGAAACGATGCCTTGCTTGTAGGAAGACACAGCGCCAGGGATTTACCTCCCTTTCTGAAGGGAAACACACAGCATAGTTCTCATCCATGGATCACACTCTGCTTTAGAGCAAGAAGCATGCTCTTGCTTTCTAGAGTCTCTAATACAGCATGAAACGTGAGTGTGATCAGAAGAAAAGAACGGGGTGTCTTACACTTATGGACCATATCAAGTTAAACTGTGATTTTGAATCTGAAACAAACAACAGGTCCTGTAACATCCAATGCTTGTCAGTTAAGAAGAGAAACGTGTGAGCTTTGTGAATGATGTAGATTGTTTGAGCTCTAAAGTAACTTCCCTTACCTGAAACGAAGTTTTCTTGTAGGAAGACTCAGAGCCTGGGATTTAACTCCATTTCTGAAGTGAAACACACAGCAGAGTTCTCATCCATAGATCACACTCTGCTTTAGAGCAAGAAGCACAATCTTGCTTTCTATTATCTCTAGGACAGCAGGAAATGTGAGTGTCCTGAGACCAAAGATCGGTGTTTCCTACACATACAGACCATATCTAATGCAACTCTGCTTCTGAAACTGATAAAAAGCACAGGTCCTCTAACATCCGATGCTTGTCAGTTAAGATGAGAAAAGTGTGAGCTTCGTGAATGATGTAGATCGTTTGAGCTGTAAAGTAACTGCCCTTACTTGAAACGGAGTCTTGCTTGTAGGAAGACTCAGAGCCTGGGATTTAACTCCATTTCTGAAGTGAAACACACAGCAGAGTTCTCATCCATAGATCACACTCTACTTTAGAGCAAGAAGCACAATCTTGCTTTCTATTATCTCTAGGACAGCAGGAAATGTGAGTGTCCTGAGACCAAAGATCGGTGTTTCCTACACATACAGACCATATCTAATGCAACTCTGCTTCTGAAACTGATACAAAGCACAGGTCCTCTAACATCCGATGCTTGTCAGTTAAGATGAGAAACGTGTGAGCTTCCTGAACGATGTAATTTGTTTGAGCTGAAAAGTGACTGCCCTTACCTGAAACGAAGTCTTGCTTCTAGGAAGACTCAGAGCCCGGGATTTAATTGCATTTCTGAAGTGACACACAGCAGAGTTCTCATCCATTGTTCTCACTCTGCTTTAGAGCAAGAAGCACGCTCTTGCTTTCTATAGTCTCTAAGAAAGCAGGAAACATGAGTGTGCTCAGAACAAAAGAACGGTGTTTCCTACACATACAGACCATATCTAGTCCAACTCTGCTTCTGAAACGGATACAAAGCTCTGGTCCTTTAACATCCGATGCTTGTCAGTTAAGATGAGAAACGTGTGAGCTTCATGAACGATGTAGTTCGATTGAGCTGAAAAGTGACTGCCCTTACCTGAAACGAAGTCTTGCTTCTAGGAAGACTCAGAGCCCGGGATTTAACTCCATTTCTGAAATGACACACAGCAGAGTTCTCATCCATTGTACACACTCTGCTTTAGAGCTAGAAGAACGCTCTTGCTTTCTAGAATCTCTAATACAGCAGGAAACTTGAGTGTGCTCAGAACAAAAGAACGGTGTTTCCTACACATACGGACCATATCTATTCCAACTCTGCTTCTGAAACAGATACAAAGCACTGGTCCTCTAACATCCAATGCTTGTCAGTTAAGATGGGAAACTTGTTAGCTTCATGAACTATGTAGTTCGTTTGAGCTGAAAAGTGACTGCCCTTACCTGAAACGATGCCTTGCTTGTAGGAAGACACAGCGCCAGGGATTTACCTCCCTTTCTGAAGGGAAACACACAGCATAGTTCTCATCCATGGATCACACTCTGCTTTAGAGCAAGAAGCACGCTCTTGCTTTCTAGAGTCTCTAATACAGCATGAAACGTGAGTGTGATCAGAAGAAAAGAACGGGGTGTCTTACACTTATGGACCATATCAAGTTAAACTGTGATTTTGAATCTGAAACAAACAACAGGTCCTGTAACATCCAATGCTTGTCAGTTAAGAAGAGAAACGTGTGAGCTTTGTGAATGATGTAGATTGTTTGAGCTCTAAAGTAACTTCCCTTACCTGAAACGAAGTTTTCTTGTAGGAAGACTCAGAGCCTGGGATTTAACTCCATTTCTGAAGTGAAACACACAGCAGAGTTCTCATCCATAGATCACACTCTGCTTTAGAGCAAGAAGCACAATCTTGCTTTCTATTATCTCTAGGACAGCAGGAAATGTGAGTGTCCTGAGACCAAAGATCGGTGTTTCCTACACATACAGACCATATCTAATGCAACTCTGCTTCTGAAACTGATAAAAACCACAGGTCCTCTAACATCCGATGCTTGTCAGTTAAGATGAGAAACGTGTGAGCTTCGTGAATGATGTAGATCGTTTGAGCTGTAAAGTAACTGCCCTTACTTGAAACGGAGTCTTGCTTGTAGGAAGACTCAGAGCCTGGGATTTAACTCCATTTCTGAAGTGAAACACACAGCAGAGTTCTCATCCATAGATCACACTCTGCTTTAAAGCAAGAAGCACGCTCTTGCTTTCTATTTTCTCTAAGACAGCAGGAAATGTGAGTCTCCTGAGAACAAAAGAAGGGTGTTTCCTACACATAGGGGCCCTATCTAGTCCAACTCTGCTTCTGAACCTGATAAAAAGCACTGGTCCTCTAACATCCAATGCTTGTCAGTTAAGATGGGAAACTTGTTAGCTTCGTGAACGATGTAGTTCGTTTGAGCTGAAAAGTGACTGCCCTCACATGAAACGATGTCTTGCTTGTAGGAAGACACAGCGCCAGTGATTTAAGTCCATTTCTGAAAGGAAACCCACAGCATAGTTCTCTTCCATGGATCACACTCTGCTTTAGAGCAAGAAGCACGCTCTTGCTTTCTAGAGTCTCTAATACAGCAGGAAACGTGAGTGTTCTGAGAACAAAAGAACGGTGTTATCTACACATATGGAAAATAACTAGTCCAAATCTGCATCTGAAACTGAAACAAACCACAGGTCCTCTAACATCCAATGCTTGTCAGTTAAGATGAGAAACGTGTGAGCTTCGTGAATGAGGTAGTTCATTTGAGCTTTAAAGTAACTGCCCTTACCTGAAACGGCGTCTTGCTTGTAGAAAGACTCAGAGCCTCGTATTCAATTCCATTTCTGAATTGAAACACACAGCGTAGTTCTCATCCATGGATCACACTCTGCTTTAGAGCAAGAAGCACGCTCTTGCTTTCTAGAGTCTCTAATAGAGCAGGAGAATTGAGTGTGCTCAGAACAATAGAACGGAGTTTCCTACACATACGGACCATATCTAGTCCAACTCTACTTCTGAAACTGATACAAAGCACTGGTCCTCTAACATCCAATGCTTGTCAGTTAAGATGAGAAACGTGTTAGCTTCGTGAACGATGTAGTTCGTTTGAGCTGAAAAGTGAATGCCCTTACCTGAAACGAATTCTTGATTGTAGGAAGACAATGAGCCTGGGATTTAACTACATTTCTGAAGGGAAACACACAACACAGTTCTCATCCATGGATCTCACTCTGCTTTAGAGCAAGAAGCACCCTCTTGCTTTCTAGAGTCTCTAAGACAGCAGGAAACGTGAGTGTGCTCAGAAGAAAAAAACGATGTTTCCTATACATACGAACCATATTAGTTGAACTATGCTTGAAATTGATACAAATCAAAGGTCCTCTACCACCAAATGCTTCTCAGTTAATATGAGAAGCATATGAGCTTCGTGAACGATGTAGTTCATTTGAGCTGTAAAGTAACTACCCTTACCTGAAACGAACTTTTCTTGTAGGAAGACTCAGACCCTGGGATTTAAGTCCATTTCAGAACTGAAACACACAGCAGAGTTCTCATCCATAGAGCACACTCTGCTTTAGAGCAAGAAGCACGCTCTTGCTTTCTATTCTCTCGAAGACAGCAGGAAATGTGAGTGTCCTGAGAACAAAAGAAGGGTGTTTCCTACACATACGGACCATATCTAGTCCAACTCTGCTTCTGAAACTGATACAAAGCACTGGTCCTCTAACATCCAATGCTTATCAGTTAAGATGAGAAACGTGTGAGATTCGTGAACGATGTAGTTCGTTTGAGCTGTAAAGTAACTGCCCTTACCTGAATCGAAGTCGTTCTTGTAGGAATATTCAGAGCCTGGGATTTAACTCCTTTTCTCTAGTGAAACACACAACAGAGTTCTCATCCATGGATCACCCTCTGCTTTAGAGCAAGAAGCACGCTCTAGCTTTCTAGAGTCTCTAAGACAGCAGGAAACGTTAGTGTGCTGAGAAGAAGTGAACGGTGTTTCCTACACATACGGACCATATCTATTCCAACTCTGCTTCTGAAACTGATACAAAGCACTGGACCTCTAACATCCAATGCTTGTCAGTTAAGATGGGAAACTTGTTAGCTTCATGAACGATGTAGTTCGTTTGAGCTGAAAAGTGACTGCCCTTACTTGAAACAAATTCTTGCTTGTAGGAAGACCCAGTGCCTGGTATATAAGTCCATTTATGAAGGGAAACACACAGCATAGTTCTTATCCAAGGATCACACTCTGCTTTAGAGCAAGAAGCATGCTCTAGCTTTCTAGATTCTCTAAGACAGCAGGAAACGTGAGTGTGCTGAGAACAAAAGAATGGTGTTTCCTACACATACGGACCATATGTAGTCCAACTCTGCTTCAGAAACTGATACAAAGCACTGTTCCTCTAACATCCAATGCTTGTCAGTTAAGATGAGAAATGTGTGAGCTTTGTGAACGATGTAGTTCGTTTGAGCTGAAAAGTGACTGCCCTTACCTTAAATGAAATCTTGCTTGTAGGAAGCCACAGAGCATGGAATTTAACTCCATTTCTGAAGGGAAACACATAGCATAGTTCTCATCCATGGATCACAATCTGCTTTAGAGGAACAAGCACGGTCTTGCTTTCTATAGTCTCTAATACAGCAGGAGAACTGAGTGTGCTCAGTACAAAAGAACGGAGTTTCCTACACATACGAACCATATCTAGTTCAACTCTGATTCTGAAACTGAAACAAACCACAGATCCTCTAACAACCAATGCTTGT
The DNA here is from genome assembly GCA_949786385.1 of Onychomys leucogaster. NCBI lineage: Eukaryota > Metazoa > Chordata > Mammalia > Rodentia > Cricetidae > Onychomys > Onychomys leucogaster. The sequence continues at coordinate 443,892 of CATKUP010000076.1, forward strand.
CAGTTAAGATGAGAAACGTGTGAGCTTCGTGAATGATGTAGATTGTTTGAGCTCTAAAGTAACTTCCCTTAACTGAAACGAAGTTTTCTTGTAGGAAGACTCAGAGCCTGGGATTTAAGTCCATTTCTGAAGTGAAACACACAGCAGAGTTCTCATCCATAGATCACACTCTACTTTAGAGCAAGAAGCACAATCTTGCTTTCTATTATCTCTAGGACAGCAGGAAATGTGAGTGTCCTGAGACCAAAGATGGGTGTTTCCTACACATACAGACCATATCTAATGCAACTCTGCTTCTGAAACTGATAAAAAGCACAGGTCCTCTAACATCTGATGCTTGTCAGTTAAGATGAGAAACGTGTGAGCTTCGTGAATGATGTAGATCGTTTGAGCTGTAAAGTAACTGCCCTTACTTGAAACGGAGTCTTGCTTGTAGGAAGACTCAGAGCCTGGGATTTAACTCCATTTCTGAAGTGAAACACACAGCAGAGTTCTCATCCATAGATCACACTCTGCTTTAAAGCAAGAAGCACGCTCTTGCTTTCTATTTTCTCTAAGACAGCAGGAAATGTGAGTCTCCTGAGAACAAAAGAAGGGTGTTTCCTACACATAGGGGCCCTATCTAGTCCAACTCTGCTTCTGAACCTGATAAAAAGCACTGGTCCTCTAACATCCAATGCTTGTCAGTTAAGATGGGAAACTTGTTAGCTTCGTGAACGATGTAGTTCGTTTGAGCTGAAAAGTGACTGCCCTCACATGAAACGATGTCTTGCTTGTAGGAAGACACAGCGCCAGTGATTTAAGTCCATTTCTGAAAGGAAACCCACAGCATAGTTCTCTTCCATGGATCACACTCTGCTTTAGAGCAAGAAGCACGCTCTTGCTTTCTAGAGTCTCTAATACAGCAGGAATCGTGAGTGTTCTGAGAACAAAAGAACGGTGTTATCTACACATATGGAAAATAACTAGTCCAAATCTGCATCTGAAACTGAAACAAACCACAGGTCCTCTAACATCCAATGCTTGTCAGTTAAGATGAGAAACGTGTGAGCTTCGTGAACGAGGTAGTTCATTTGAGCTTTAAAGTAACTGCCCTTACCTGAAACGGCGTCTTGCTTGTAGAAAGACTCAGAGCCTCGTATTCAATTCCATTTCTGAATTGAAACACACAGCATAGTTCTCATCCATGGATCACACTCTGCTTTAGAGCAAGAAGCACGCTCTTGCTTTCTAGCGTCTCTAATAGAGCAGGAGAATTGAGTGTGCTCAGAACAATAGAACGGAGTTTCCTACACATACGGACCATATCTAGTCCAACTCTACTTCTGAAACTGATACAAAGCACTGGTCCTCTAACATCCAATGCTTGTCAGTTAAGATGAGAAACGTGTTAGCTTCGTGAACGATGTAGTTCGTTTGAGCTGAAAAGTGAATGCCCTTACCTGAAACGAATTCTTGATTGTAGGAAGACAATGAGCCTGGGATTTAACTACATTTCTGAAGGGAAACACACAACACAGTTCTCATCCATGGATCTCACTCTGCTTTAGAGCAAGAAGCACCCTCTTGCTTTCTAGAGTCTCTAAGACAGCAGGAAACGTGAGTGTGCTCAGAAGAAAAAAACGGTGTTTCCTATACATACGAACCATATTAGTTGAACTATGCTTGAAATTGATACAAATCAAAGGTCCTCTACCACCAAATGCTTCTCAGTTAATATGAGAAGCATATGAGCTTCATGAACGATGTAGTTCATTTGAGCTGTAAAGTAACTACCCTTACCTGAAACGAACTTTTCTTGTAGGAAGACTCAGACCCTGGGATTTAAGTCCATTTCAGAAGTGAAGCACACAGCAGAGTTCTCATCCATAGAGCACACTCTGCTTTAGAGCAAGAAGCACGCTCTTGCTTTCTATTCTCTCGAAGACAGCAGGAAATGTGAGTGTCCTGAGAACAAAAGAAGGGTGTTTCCTACACATACGGACCATATCTAGTCCAACTCTGCTTCTGAAACTGATACAAAGCACTGGTCCTCTAACATCCAATGCTTATCAGTTAAGATGAGAAACGTGTGAGCTTCGTGAACGATGCAGTTTGTTTGAGCTGTAAAGTAACTGCCCTTACCTGAATCGAAGTCGTTCTTGTAGGAATATTCAGAGCCTGGGATTTAACTCCTTTTCTCTAGTGAAACACACAACAGAGTTCTCATCCATGGATCACCCTCTGCTTTAGAGCAAGAAGCACGCTCTAGCTTTCTAGAGTCTCTAAGACAGCAGGAAACGTTAGTGTGCTGAGAAGAAGTGAACGGTGTTTCCTACACATACGGACCATATCTATTCCAACTCTGCTTCTGAAACTGATACAAAGCACTGGACCTCTAACATCCAATGCTTGTCAGTTAAGATGGGAAACTTGTTAGCTTCATGAACGATGTAGTTCGTTTGAGCTGAAAAGTGACTGCCCTTACTTGAAACAAATTCTTGCTTGTAGGAAGACCCAGTGCCTGGTATATAACTCCATTTCTGAAGGGAAACACAGGGCATAGTTCTTATCCAAGGATCACACTCTGCTTTAGAGCAAGAAGCATGCTCTAGCTTTCTAGATTCTCTAAGACAGCAGGAAACGTGAGTGTGCTGAGAACAAAAGAATGGTGTTTCCTACACATACGGACCATATGTAGTCCAACTCTGCTTCAGAAACTGATACAAAGCACTGTTCCTCTAACATCCAATGCTTGTCAGTTAAGATGAGAAATGTGTGAGCTTTGTGAACGATGTAGTTCGTTTGAGCTGAAAAGTGACTGCCCTTACCTTAAATGAAATCTTGCTTGTAGGAAGCCACAGAGCATGGAATTTAACTCCATTTCTGAAGGGAAACACATAGCATAGTTCTCATCCATGGATCACAATCTGCTTTAGAGGAACAAGCACGGTCTTGCTTTCTATAGTCTCTAATACAGCAGGAGAACTGAGTGTGCTCAGTACAAAAGAACGGAGTTTCCTACACATACGAACCATATCTAGTTCAACTCTGATTCTGAAACTGAAACAAACCACAGATCCTCTAACAACCAATGCTTGTCAGTTAAGATGAGAAACGTGTGAGCTTCGTGAACGATGTAGATTGTTTGAGCTCTAAAGTAACTTCCCTTAACTGAAACGAAGTTTTCTTGTAGGAAGACTCAGAGCCTGGGATTTAAGTCCATTTCTGAAGTGAAACACACAGCAGAGTTCTCATCCATAGATCACACTCTACTTTAGAGCAAGAAGCACAATCTTGCTTTCTATTATCTCTAGGACAGCAGGAAATGTGAGTGTCCTGAGACCAAAGATCGGTGTTTCCTACACATACAGACCATATCTAATGCAACTCTGCTTCTGAAACTGATAAAAAGCACAGGTCCTCTAACATCCGATGCTTGTCAGTTAAGATGAGAAACGTGTGAGCTTCGTGAATGATGTAGATCGTTTGAGCTGTAAAGTAACTGCCCTTACTTGAAACGGAGTCTTGCTTGTAGGAAGACTCAGAGCCTGGGATTTAACTCCATTTCTGAAGTGAAACACACAGCAGAGTTCTCATCCATAGATCACACTCTGCTTTAAAGCAAGAAGCATGCTCTTGCTTTCTATTTTCTCTAAGACAGCAGGAAATGTGAGTCTCCTGAGAACAAAAGAAGGGTGTTTCCTACACATAGGGGCCCTATCTAGTCCAACTCTGCTTCTGAACCTGATAAAAAGCACTGGTCCTCTAACATCCAATGCTTGTCAGTTAAGATGGGAAACTTGTTAGCTTCGTGAACGATGTAGTTCGTTTGAGCTGAAAAGTGACTGCCCTCACATGAAACGATGTCTTGCTTGTAGGAAGACACAGCGCCAGTGATTTAAGTCCATTTCTGAAAGGAAACACACAGCATAGTTCTCTTCCATGGATCACACTCTGCTTTAGAGCAAGAAGCACGCTCTTGCTTTCTAGAGTCTCTAATACAGCAGGAATCGTGAGTGTTCTGAGAACAAAAGAACGGTGTTATCTACACATATGGAAAATAACTAGTCCAAATCTGCATCTGAAACTGAAACAAACCACAGGTCCTCTAACATCCAATGCTTGTCAGTTAAGATGAGAAACGTGTGAGCTTCGTGAACGAGGTAGTTCATTTGAGCTTTAAAGTAACTGCCCTTACCTGAAACGGCGTCTTGCTTGTAGAAAGACTCAGAGCCTCGTATTCAATTCCATTTCTGAATTGAAACACACAGCATAGTTCTCATCCATGGATCACACTCTGCTTTAGAGCAAGAAGCACGCTCTTGCTTTCTAGAGTTTCTAATAGAGTAGGAGAATTGAGTGTGCTCAGAACAATAGAACGGAGTTTCCTACACATACGGACCATATCTAGTACAACTCTACTTCTGAAACTGATACAAAGCACTGGTCCTCTAACATCCAATGCTTGTCAGTTAAGATGAGAAACGTGTTAGCTTCGTGAACGATGTAGTTCGTTTGAGCTGAAAAGTGAATGCCCTTACCTGAAACGAATTCTTGATTGTAGGAAGACAATGAGCCTGGGATTTAACTACATTTCTGAAGGGAAACACACAACACAGTTCTCATCCATGAATCTCACTCTGCTTTAGAGCAAGAAGCACCCTCTTGCTTTCTAGAGTCTCTAAGACAGCAGGAAACGTGAGTGTGATCAGAAGAAAAAAACGGTGTTTCCTATACATACGGACCATATTAGTTGAACTATGCTTGAAATTTATACAAATCAAAGGTCCTCTACCACCAAATGCTTCTCAGTTAATATGAGAAGCATATGAGCTTCGTGAACGATGTAGTTCATTCGAGCTGTAAAGTAACTACCCTTACCTGAAACGAACTTTTCTTGTAGGAAGACTCAGACCCTGGGATTTAAGTCCATTTCAGAAGTGAAACACACAGCAGAGTTCTCATCCATAGAGCACACTCTGCTTTAGAGCAAGAAGCACGCTCTTGCTTTCTATTCTCTCGAAGACAGCAGGAAATGTGAGTGTCCTGAGAACAAAAGAAGGGTGTTTCCTACACATACGGACCATATCTAGTCCAACTCTGCTTCTGAAACTGATACAAAGCACTGGTCCTCTAACATCCAATGCTTATCAGTTAAGATGAGAAACGTGTGAGATTCGTGAACGATGTAGTTCGTTTGAGCTGTAAAGTAACTGCCCTTACCTGAATCGAAGTCGTTCTTGTAGGAATATTCAGAGCCTGGGATTTAACTCCTTTTCTCTAGTGAAACACACAACAGAGTTCTCATCCATGGATCACCCTCTGCTTTAGAGCAAGAAGCACGCTCTAGCTTTCTAGAGTCTCTAAGACAGCAGGAAACGTTAGTGTGCTGAGAAGAAGTGAACGGTGTTTCCTACACATACGGACCATATCTATTCCAACTCTGCTTCTGAAACTGATACAAAGCACTGGACCTCTAACATCCAATGCTTGTCAGTTAAGATGAGAAATGTGTGAGCTTTGTGAACGATGTAGTTCGTTTGAGCTGAAAAGTGACTGCCCTTACCTTAAATGAAATCTTGCTTGTAGGAAGCCACAGAGCATGGAATTTAACTCCATTTCTGAAGGGAAACACATAGCATAGTTCTCATCCATGGATCACAATCTGCTTTAGAGGAACAAGCACGGTCTTGCTTTCTATAGTCTCTAATACAGCAGGAGAACTGAGTGTGCTCAGTACAAAAGAACGGAGTTTCCTACACATACGAACCATATCTAGTTCAACTCTGATTCTGAAACTGAAACAAACCACAGACCCTCTAACAACCAATGCTTGTCAGTTAAGATGAGAAACGTGTGAGCTTCGTGAATGATGTAGATTGTTTGAGCTCTAATGTAACTTCCCTTAACTGAAAAGAAGTTTTCTTGTAGGAAGACTCAGAGCCTGGGATTTAAGTCCATTTCTGAAGTGAAACACACAGCAGAGTTCTCATCCATAGATCACACTCTACTTTAGAGCAAGAAGCACAATCTTGCTTTCTATTATCTCTAGGACAGCAGGAAATGTGAGTGTCCTGAGACCAAAGATCGGTGTTTCCTACACATACAGACCATATCTAATGCAACTCTGCTTCTGAAACTGATACAAAGCACAGGTCCTCTAACATCCGATGCTTGTCAGTTAAGATGAGAAACGTGTGAGCTTCCTGAACGATGTAATTTGTTTGAGCTGAAAAGTGACTGCCCTTACCTGAAACGAAGTCTTGCTTCTAGGAAGACTCAGAGCCCGGGATTTAATTGCATTTCTGAAGTGACACACAGCAGAGTTCTCATCCATTGTTCACACTCTGCTTTAGAGCAAGAAGCACGCTCTTGCTTTCTACAGTCTCTAAGAAAGCAGGAAACATGAGTGTGCTCAGAACAAAAGAACGGTGTTTCCTACACATACAGACCATATCTAGTCCAACTCTGCTTCTGAAACGGATAAAAAGCACAGGTCCTCTAACATCCGATGCTTGTCAGTTAAGATGAGAAACGTGTGAGCTTCGTGAACGATGTAGATCGTTTGAGCTGTAAATTAACTGCCCTTACTTGAAACGGAGTCTTGCTTGTAGGAAGACTCAGAGCCTGGGATTTAACTCCATTTCTGAAGTGAAACACACAGCAGAGTTCTCATCCATAGATCACACTCTGCTTTAAAGCAAGAAGGACGCTCTTGCTTTCTATTTTCTCTAAGACAGCAGGAAATGTGAGTCTCCTGAGAACAAAAGAAGGGTGTTTCCTACACATAGGGGCCCTATCTAGTCCAACTCTGCTTCTGAACCTGATAAAAAGCACTGGTCCTCTAACATCCAATGCTTGTCAGTTAATATGGGAAACTTGTTAGCTTCGTGAACGATGTAGTTCGTTTGAGCTGAGAAGTGACTGCCCTCACATGAAACGATGTCTTGCTTGTAGGAAGACACAGCGCCAGTGATTTAAGTCCATTTCTGAAAGGAAACACACAGCATAGTTCTCTTCCATGGATCACACTCTGCTTTAGAGCAAGAAGCACGCTCTTGCTTTCTAGAGTCTCTAATACAGCAGGAAACGTGAGTGTTCTGAGAACAAAAGAACGGTGTTATCTACACATATGGAAAATAACTAGTCCAAATCTGCATCTGAAACTGAAACAAACCACAGGTCCTCTAACATCCAATGCTTGTCAGTTAAGATGAGAAACGTGTGAGCTTCGTGAACGAGGTAGTTCATTTGAGCTTTAAAGTAACTGCCCTTACCTGAAACGGCGTCTTGCTTGTAGAAAGACTCAGAGCCTCGTATTCAATTCCATTTCTGAATTGAAACACACAGCATAGTTCTCATCCATGGATCACACTCTGCTTTAGAGCAAGAAGCACGCTCTTGCTTTCTAGAGTCTCTAATAGAGCAGGAGAATTGAGTGTGCTCAGAACAATAGAACGGAGTTTCCTACACATACGGACCATATCTAGTCCAACTCTACTTCTGAAACTGATACAAAGCACTGCTCCTCTAACATCCAATGCTTGTCAGTTAAGATGAGAAACGTGTTAGCTTCGTGAACGATGTAGTTCGTTTGAGCTGAAAAGTGAATGCCCTTACCTGAAACGAATTCTTGATTGTAGGAAGACAATGAGCCTGGGATTTAATTACATTTCTGAAGGGAAACACACAACACAGTTCTCATCCATGGATCTCACTCTGCTTTAGAGCAAGAAGCACCCTCTTGCTTTCTAGAGTCTCTAAGACAGCAGGAAACGTGAGTGTGCTCAGAAGAAAAAAACGGTGTTTCCTATACATACGGACCATATTAGTTGAACTATGCTTGAAATTTATACAAATCAAAGGTCCTCTACCACCAAATGCTTCTCAGTTAATATGAGAAGCATATGAGCTTCGTGAACGATGTAGTTCATTTGAGCTGTAAAGTAACTACCCTTACCTGAAACGAACTTTTCTTGTAGGAAGACTCAGACCCTGGGATTTAAGTCCATTTCAGAACTGAAACACACAGCAGAGTTCTCATCCATAGAGCACACTCTGCTTTAGAGCAAGAAGCACGCTCTTGCTTTCTATTCTCTCGAAGACAGCAGGAAATGTGAGTGTCCTGAGAACAAAAGAAGGGTGTTTCCTACACATACGGACCATATCTAGTCCAACTCTGCTTCTGAAACTGATACAAAGCACTGGTCCTCTAACATCCAATGCTTATCAGTTAAGATGAGAAACGTGTGAGATTCGTGAACGATGTAGTTCGTTTGAGCTGTAAAGTAACTGCCCTTACCTGAATCGAAGTCGTTCTTGTAGGAATATTCAGAGCCTGGGATTTAACTCCTTTTCTCTAGTGAAACACACAACAGAGTTCTCATCCATGGATCACCCTCTGCTTTAGAGCAAGAAGCACGCTCTAGCTTTCTAGAGTCTCTAAGACAGCAGGAAACGTTAGTGTGCTGAGAAGAAGTGAACGGTGTTTCCTACACATACGGACCATATCTATTCCAACTCTGCTTCTGAAACTGATACAAAGCACTGGACCTCTAACATCCAATGCTTGTCAGTTAAGATGAGAAATGTGTGAGCTTTGTGAACGATGTAGTTCGTTTGAGCTGAAAAGTGACTGCCCTTACCTTAAATGAAATCTTGCTTGTAGGAAGCCACAGAGCATGGAATTTAACTCCATTTCTGAAGGGAAACACATAGCATAGTTCTCATCCATGGATCACAATCTGCTTTAGAGGAACAAGCACGGTCTTGCTTTCTATAGTCTCTAATACAGCAGGAGAACTGAGTGTGCTCAGTACAAAAGAACGGAGTTTCCTACACATACGAACCATATCTAGTTCAACTCTGATTCTGAAACTGAAACAAACCACAGACCCTCTAACAACCAATGCTTGTCAGTTAAGATGAGAAACGTGTGAGCTTCGTGAATGATGTAGATTGTTTGAGCTCTAATGTAACTTCCCTTAACTGAAAAGAAGTTTTCTTGTAGGAAGACTCAGAGCCTGGGATTTAAGTCCATTTCTGAAGTGAAACACACAGCAGAGTTCTCATCCATAGATCACACTCTACTTTAGAGCAAGAAGCACAATCTTGCTTTCTATTATCTCTAGGACAGCAGGAAATGTGAGTGTCCTGAGACCAAAGATCGGTGTTTCCTACACATACAGACCATATCTAATGCAACTCTGCTTCTGAAACTGATACAAAGCACAGGTCCTCTAACATCCGATGCTTGTCAGTTAAGATGAGAAACGTGTGAGCTTCCTGAACGATGTAATTTGTTTGAGCTGAAAAGTGACTGCCCTTACCTGAAACGAAGTCTTGCTTCTAGGAAGACTCAGAGCCCGGGATTTAATTGCATTTCTGAAGTGACACACAGCAGAGTTCTCATCCATTGTTCACACTCTGCTTTAGAGCAAGAAGCACGCTCTTGCTTTCTACAGTCTCTAAGAAAGCAGGAAACATGAGTGTGCTCAGAACAAAAGAACGGTGTTTCCTACACATACAGACCATATCTAGTCCAACTCTGCTTCTGAAACGGATAAAAAGCACAGGTCCTCTAACATCCGATGCTTGTCAGTTAAGATGAGAAACGTGTGAGCTTCGTGAACGATGTAGATCGTTTGAGCTGTAAAGTAACTGCCCTTACTTGAAACGGAGTCTTGCTTGTAGGAAGACTCAGAGCCTGGGATTTAACTCCATTTCTGAAGTGAAACACACAGCAGAGTTCTCATCCATAGATCACACTCTGCTTTAAAGCAAGAAGCACGCTCTTGCTTTCTATTTTCTCTAAGACAGCAGGAAATGTGAGTCTCCTGAGAACAAAAGAAGGGTGTTTCCTACACATAGGGGCCCTATCTAGTCCAACTCTGCTTCTGAACCTGATAAAAAGCACTGGTCCTCTAACATCCAATGCTTGTCAGTTAATATGGGAAACTTGTTAGCTTCGTGAACGATGTAGTTCGTTTGAGCTGAAAAGTGACTGCCCTCACATGAAACGATGTCTTGCTTGTAGGAAGACACAGCGCCAGTGATTTAAGTCCATTTCTGAAAGGAAACACACAGCATAGTTCTCTTCCATGGATCACACTCTGCTTTAGAGCAAGAAGCACGCTCTTGCTTTCTAGAGTCTCTAATACAGCAGGAAACGTGAGTGTTCTGAGAACAAAAGAACGGTGTTATCTACACATATGGAAAATAACTAGTCCAAATCTGCATCTGAAACTGAAACAAACCACAGGTCCTCTAACATCCAATGCTTGTCAGTTAAGATGAGAAACGTGTGAGCTTCGTGAACGAGGTAGTTCATTTGAGCTTTAAAGTAACTGCCCTTACCTGAAACGGCGTCTTGCTTGTAGAAAGACTCAGAGCCTCGTATTCAATTCCATTTCTGAATTGAAACACACAGCATAGTTCTCATCCATGGATCACACTCTGCTTTAGAGCAAGAAGCACGCTCTTGCTTTCTAGAGTCTCTAATAGAGCAGGAGAATTGAGTGTGCTCAGAACAATAGAACGGAGTTTCCTACACATACGGACCATATCTAGTCCAACTCTACTTCTGAAACTGATACAAAGCACTGGTCCTCTAACATCCAATGCTTGTCAGTTAAGATGAGAAACGTGTTAGCTTCGTGAACGATGTAGTTCGTTTGAGCTGAAAAGTGAATGCCCTTACCTGAAACGAATTCTTGATTGTAGGAAGACAATGAGCCTGGGATTTAATTACATTTCTGAAGGGAAACACACAACACAGTTCTCATCCATGGATCTCACTCTGCTTTAGAGCAAGAAGCACCCTCTTGCTTTCTAGAGTCTCTAAGACAGCAGGAAACGTGAGTGTGCTCAGAAGAAAAAAACGGTGTTTCCTATACATACGGACCATATTAGTTGAACTATGCTTGAAATTTATACAAATCAAAGATCCTCTACCACCAAAGGCTTCTCAGTTAATATGAGAAGCATATGAGCTTCGTGAACGATGTAGTTCATTTGAGCTGTAAAGTAACTACCCTAACCTGAAACGAACTTTTCTTGTAGGAAGACTCAGACCCTGGGATTTAAGTCCATTTCAGAAGTGAAACACACAGCAGAGTTCTCATCCATAGAGAACACTCTGCTTTAGAGCAAGAAGCACGCTCTTGCTTTCTATTCTCTCGAAGACAGCAGGAAATGTGAGTGTCCTGAGAACAAAAGAAGGGTGTTTCCTACACATACGGACCATATCTAGTCCAACTCTGCTTCTGAAACTGATACAAAGCACTGGTCCTCTAACATCCAATGCTTATCAGTTAAGATGAGAAACGTGTGAGCTTCGTGAACGATGTAGTTCATTTGAGCTGTAAAGTAACTGCCCTTACCTGAATCGAAGTCGTTCTTGTAGGAATATTCAGAGCCTGGGATTTAACTCCTTTTCTCTAGTGAAACACACAACAGAGTTCTCATCCATGGATCACCCTCTGCTTTAGAGCAAGAAGCACGCTCTAGCTTTCTAGAGTCTCTAAGACAGCAGGAAACGTTAGTGTGCTGAGAAGAAGTGAACGGTGTTTCCTACACATACGGACCATATCTATTCCAACTCTGCTTCTGAAACTGATACAAAGCACTGGACCTCTAACATCCAATGCTTGTCAGTTAAGATGAGAAATGTGTGAGCTTTGTGAACGATGTAGTTCGTTTGAGCTGAAAAGTGACTGCCCTTACCTTAAATGAAATCTTGCTTGTAGGAAACCACAGAGCATGGAATTTAACTCCATTTCTGAAGGGAAACACATAGCATAGTTCTCATCCATGGATCACAATCTGCTTTAGAGGAACAAGCACGGTCTTGCTTTCTATAGTCTCTAATACAGCAGGAGAACTGAGTGTGCTCAGTACAAAAGAACGGAGTTTCCTACACATACGAACCATATCTAGTTCAACTCTGCTTCTGAAACTGAAACAAACCACAGACCTTCTAACAACCAATGCTTGTCAGTTAAGATGAGAAACGTGTGAGCTTCGTGAATGATGTAGATTGTTTGAGCTCTAATGTAACTTCCCTTAACTGAAAAGAAGTTTTCTTGTAGGAAGACTCAGAGCCTGGGATTTAAGTCCATTTCTGAAGTGAAACACACAGCAGAGTTCTCATCCATAGATCACACTCTACTTTAGAGCAAGAAGCACAATCTTGCTTTCTATGATCTCTAGGACAGCAGGAAATGTGAGTGTCCTGAGACCAAAGATCGGTGTTTCCTACACATACAGACCATATCTAATGCAACTCTGCTTCTGAAACTGATACAAAGCACAGGTCCTCTAACATCCGATGCTTGTCAGTTAAGATGAGAAACGTGTGAGCTTCCTGAACGATGTAATTTGTTTGAGCTGAAAAGTTACTGCCCTTACCTGAAACGAAGTCTTGCTTCTAGGAAGACTCAGAGCCCGGGATTTAATTGCATTTCTGAAGTGACACACAGCAGAGTTCTCATCCAATGTTCACATTCTGCTTTAAAGCAAGAAGCACGCTCTTGCTTTCTACAGTCTCTAAGAAAGCAGGAAACATGAGTGTGCTCAGAACAAAAGAACGGTGTTTCCTACACATACAGAACATATCTAGTCCAACTCTGCTTCTGAAACGGATAAAAAGCACAGGTCCTCTAACATCCGATGCTTGTCAGTTAAGATGAGAAACGTGTGAGCTTCGTGAACGATGTAGATCGTTTGAGCTGTAAAGTAACTGCCCTTACTTGAAACGGAGTCTTGCTTGTAGGAAGACTCAGAGCCTGGGATTTAACTCCATTTCTGAAGTGAAACACACAGCAGAGTTCTCATCCATAGATCACACTCTGCTTTAAAGCAAGAAGCACGCTCTTGCTTTCTATTTTCTCTAAGACAGCAGGAAATGTGAGTCTCCTGAGAACAAAAGAAGGGTGTTTCCTACACATAGGGGCCCTATCTAGTCCAACTCTGCTTCTGAACCTGATAAAAAGCACTGGTCCTCTAACATCCAATGCTTGTCAGTTAATATGGGAAACTTGTTAGCTTCGTGAACGATGTAGTTCGTTTGAGCTGAAAAGTGAATGCCCTTACCTGACACGAATTCTTGATTGTAGGAAGACAATGAGCCTGGGATTTAATTACATTTCTGAAGGGAAACACACAACACAGTTCTCATCCATGGATCTCACTCTGCTTTAGAGCAAGAAGCACCCTCTTGCTTTCTAGAGTCTCTAAGACAGCAGGAAACGTGAGTGTGCTCAGAAGAAAAAAACGGTGTTTCCTATACATACGGACCATATTAGTTGAACTATGCTTGAAATTTATACAAATCAAAGGTCCTCTACCACCAAATGCTTCTCAGTTAATATGAGAAGCATATGAGCTTCGTGAACGATGTAGTTCATTTGAGCTGTAAAGTAACTACCCTTACCTGAAACGAACTTTTCTTGTAGGAAGACTCAGACCCTGGGATTTAAGTCCATTTCAGAAGTGAAACACACAGCAGAGTTCTCATCCATAGAGCACACTCTGCTTTAGAGCAAGAAGCACGCTCTTGCTTTCTATTCTCTCGAAGACAGCAGGATATGTGAGTGTCCTGAGAACAAAAGAAGGGTGTTTCCTACACATACGGACCATATCTAGTCCAACTCTGCTTCTGAAACGGATACAAAGCTCTGGTCCTTTAACATCCGATGCTTGTCAGTTAAGATGAGAAACGTGTGAGCTTCATGAACGATGTAGTTCGATTGAGCTGAAAAGTGACTGCCCTTACCTGAAACGAAGTCTTGCTTCTAGGAAGACTCAGTGCCCGGGATTTAACTCCATTTCTGAAATGACACACAGCAGAGTTCTCATCCATTGTACACACTCTGCTTTAGAGCAAGAAGCACGCTCTTGCTTTCTAGAGTCTCTAAGAAAGCAGGAAACATGAGTGTGATGACAACAAAAGAACAGTGTTTCCTACACATTCGGATCATATCTAGTCCAACTGTGCTTCTGAAACTGATACAAAGCACTGGTCCTCTAACATCCAATGCTTGTCAGTTAAGATGAGAAATGTGTGAGCTTCGTGAACGATGTAGTTCGTTTGAGCTGAAAAGTGTCTGCTCTTACCTGAAATGAATTCTTGCATGTAGGAAGACACAGAGCCTGGGATTTAACTCCATTTCTGAAGGGAAACACACAGCAGAGTTGTCATCCATGGAACACACTCTGCTTCAGAGCAAGAAGTATGCTCCTGCTTTCCAGAGACTCTAACACAGCAGGAAACCTGAGTGTGCTCAGAAGAAAAGACCCGTGTTTCATATAATTACGGACCATATCTAGTTCAACTCTGCGTGAAATTGATACAAAGCAAATTTCCTCTAACATGCAATGCTTGTGAGTTATAATGAGAAACATGTGAGCTTCGAGAACGATGTAGTTCATTTGAGCTGAAAACTGTCTGCCCTTACCTGAAACGAAATCTTGCTTGTAGGAAGACACAGAGCTTATGATTTAACTCCATTTCTGAAGGGAAACACACAGCAGAGTTCTCATCCATGGATCACACTCTGCTTCAGAGCAAGAAGTATGCTCTTTGTTTCCAGAGACTCTAAAACACCAGGAAACATGAGTGTGCTCAGAACAAAAGAACGGTGTTTCCTACACATACAGACCATATCTAGTCCAACTCTGCCTCTGAAACTGACACAAAGGACTGGTCCTCTACCATCTGATGCTTGAAAGTTAAGAATAGAAAAGTGTGAGCTTCGTGAACGATGTAGATCGTTTGAGTTGAAAACAGTCTGCCCTTACCTGAAACGGAGTCTTGCTTGTAGGAAGACTCAGAGCCTGGGATTTAACTCCATTTCTGAAGTGAAACACACAGCAGAGTTCTCATCCATTGTTCACACTCTGCTTTAGAGCAAGAAGCACACTCTTGCTTTCTAGAGTTTCTAAGAAAGCAGGAAACATGAGTGTGATGACAACAAAAGAACAGTGTTTCCTACACATTCAGATCATATCTAGTCCAACTGTGCTTCTGAATCTGATACAATGTACTGGTCCTCTAACATGCAATGCTTGTGAGTTAAGAAGAGAAACGTGTGAGCTTCGTGAACGATGTAGTTCGTTTGAGCTGAAAACTGTCTGCCCTTACCTGAAACGAAGTCTTGCTTGTAGGAAGACACAGAGCCTATGATTTAACTCCATTTCTGAAGGGAAACACACTGCAGAGTTCTCATCCATGGATCACACTCTGCTTCAGAGCAAGAAGTATGCTCTTGGTTTCCAAAGACTCTAAAACAGCAGGAAACATGAGTGTGCTCAGAACAAAAGAACGGTGTTTCCTCCACATACAGACCATATCTATTCCAACTCTGCTTCTGAAACGGATACAAAGCTCTGGTCCTCTAACATCCGATGCTTGTCAGTTAAGATGAGAAACCTCTGAGCTTCGTGAACGATGTAGTTCTTTTGAGCTGAAAGGTGACTGCCCTTACCTGAAACGAAGTCTTGCTTCTAGGAAGACTCAGAGCCCGGGATTTAATTCCATTTCTGAAGTGACACACAGCAGAGTTCTCATCCATTGTTCACACTCTGCTTTAGAGCAAGAAGCAGGCTCTTGCTTTCTACAGTCTCTAAGAAAGCAGGAAACATGAGTGTGCTCAGAACAAATGAACGGTGTTTCCTACGCATACGGACCATATCTAGTTCAACTCAGCTTCTGAAACTTAAACAAACCACAGGTCCTCTAACATCCAATGCTTGACAGTTAAGATGAGAAATGTGTGAGTTTCGTGAACAATGTAGTTCCTTTGAGCTGAAAAGTGTCTGCCCTTACCTGAAACGAAGTCTTGCTTGTAGGAAGACACAGAGCCTGGGATTTAACTCCATTTCTGAAGGGAAACACACAGCAGAGTGCTCATCCATGGATTACACTCTGCTTCAGAGCAAGAAGTACGCTCTTGCTTTCCAGAGATGCTAACACAGCAGGAAACATGAGTGTGCTCAGAAGAAAAGAACCGTGTTTCATATACATACGGACCATATCTAGTTCAACTCTGCGTGAAATTGATACAAAGCAAATGTCCTTTAACATGCAATGCTTGTGAGTTAAAATGAGAAACATGTGAGCTTCGAGAACGATGTAGTTCGTTTGAGCTGAAAAGTGTCTGCCCTTACCTGAAATGAAGTCTTGCTTGTAGGAAGACACAGAGCCTTGGATTTAACTCCATTTCTGAAGGGAAACACACAGCAGAGTTCTCATCCATGGATCACACTCTGCTTCAGAGCAAGAAGTACGCTCTTGCTTTCCAGAGACTCTAACACAGCAGGAAACATGAGTGTGCTCAGAACAAAAGAATGGTGTTTCCTACACATACGGACCATATCTAGTGCAACTCTGCCTCTGAAACTGACACAAAGCACTGGTCCTCTAACATCCGATGCTTGTCAGTTAAGATGAGAAACGTGTGAGCTTCTTGAACGAGATGGTTCGTTTGAGCTGAAAAGTGACTGCCCTTACATGAAACGAAGTGTTGCTTGTAGCAAGACACAGAGCCTGGGATTTAACTCCATTTCTGAGGGGAAACACACAGCAGAGTTCTCATCCATGGATCACACTCTGCTTTAGAGCAAGAAGCACGCTCTTGCTTTCTAGAGTCTCTAAGACAGCAGGAAACATGAGTGTGATGACAACAAAAAAAACAGTGTTTCCTACACATTCGGATCATATCTAGTCCAACTGTGCTTCTGAAACTGATACAAAGCACTGGTCCTCTAAGATCCGATGCTTGACAGTTAAGAAGAGAAACATGTGAGCTTCGTGAACGATGTAGTTCGTTTGAGCTGAAAAGTGTCTGCCCTTACCTGAAACGAAGTCTTGCTTCTAGGAAGACTCAGAGCCCGGGAATTAACTCCATTTCTGAAGTGACACAAGGCAGAGTTCTCATCCATTGTTCACACTCTGCTTTAGAGCAAGAAGCACGCTCTTGCTTTCTACATTCTCTAAGAAAGCAGGAAACATGAGTGAGCTCAGAACAAATGAACGGTGTTTCCTACACATACGGACCATATCTAGTTCAACTCTGCTGCTGAAACTGAAACAAACCACAGGTCCTCCAACATCCAATGCTTGTCAGTTAAGATGAGAAATGTGTGAGCTTCGTGAACGATGTAGTTCGTTTGAGCTGAAAAGTGTCTGCCCTTACCTGAAATGAAGTCTTGCTTGTAGGAAGACACAGAGCCTGGGATTTAACTCCATTTCTGAAGGGAAACACACAGCAGAGCTCTCATGCATGGATCACACTCTGCTTCAGAGCAAGAAGTGCTCCTGCATTCCAGAGACTCTAACAAAGCAGGAAACGTGAGTGTTCTCAGAAGAAAAGAACCGTGTTTCATATACATACGGACCATATCTAGTTCAACTCTGCGTGAAATTGATACAAAGCAAATGTCCTCTAACATGCAATGCTTGTGAGTTAAAATGAGAAACATGTGAGCTTTGAGAACGATGTAGTTCATTTGAGCTGAAAAGTGTCTGCCCTTACCTGAAACGAAGTCTTGCTTGTAGGAAGACAGGGAGCCTGGGATTTAACTCCATTTCTGAAGGGAAACACACAGCGGAGTTCTCATCCATGGATCACACTCTGCTTCAGCGCAAGAAGTACGCTCTTGCTTTCCAGAGACTCTAACACAGCAGGAAACATGAGTGTGCTCAGAACAAAAGAATGGTGTTTCCTACACATACGGACCATATCTAGTCCAACTCTGCCTCTGAAACTGACACAAAGCACTGGTCCTCTAACATCCGATGCTTGTCAGTTAAGATGAGAAACGTGTGAGCTTCTCGAACGAGATGGTTCGTTTGAGCTGAAAAGTGTCTGCCCTTACATGAAACGAATTGTTGCTTGTAGCAAGACACAGAGCCTGGGATTTGACTCCATTTCTGAGGGGAAACACACAGCAGAGTTCTCATCCATGGATCACATTCTGCTTTAGAGCAAGAAGCACGCTCTTGCTTTCTACAGTCTCTAAGAAAGCAGGAAACATGAGTGTGCTCAGAACAAATGAACGGTGTTTCCTACACATACGGACCATATCTAGTTCAACTCTGCTGCTGAAACTGAAACAAACCCCAGGTCCTCCAACATCCAATGCTTGTCAGTTAAGATGAGAAACGTGTGAGCTTCTTGAACGAGATGGTTCGTTTGAGCTGAAAAGTGTCTGCCCTTACATGAAACGAAGTGTTGCTTGTAGCAAGACACAGAGCCTGGGATTTGACTCCATTTCTGAGGGGAAACACTCAGCAGAGTTCTCATCCATGGATCACATTCTGCTTTAGAGCAAGAAGCACGCTCTTGCTTTCTACAGTCTCTAAGAAAGCAGGAAACATGAGTGTGCTCAGAACAAATGAACGGTGTTTCCTACACATACGGACCATATCTAGTTCAACTCTGCTGCTGAAACTGAAACAAACCCCAGGTCCTCCAACATCCAATGCTTGTCAGTTAAGATGAGAAATGTGTGAGCTTCGTGAACGATGTAGTTCGTTTGAGCTGAAAAGTGTCTGCCCTTACCTGAAATGAAGTCTTGCTTGTAGGAAGACACAGAGCCTGGGATTTAACTCCATTTCTGAAGGGAAACACACAGCAGAGTTCTCATCCATGGATCACACTCTGCTTCAGAGCAAGAAGTACGCTCCTGCTTTCCAGAGACTCTAACACAGCAGGAAACGTGAGTGTGCTCAGAAGAACCGTGTTTCATATACATATGGACCATATCTAGTCAACTCTGCGTGAACTTGATACAAAGCAAATGTCCTCCAGCATGCAATGCTTGTGAGTTAAAATGAGAAACATGTGAGCTTCGAGAACGATGTAGTTCGTTTGAGCTGAAAAGTGTCTGCCCTTACCTGAAACGAAGTCTTGCTTGTAGGAAGACACAGAGCCTGGGATTTAACTCCATTTCTGAAGGGAAACACACAGCAGAGTTCTCATCCATGGATCACACTCTGCTTCAGAGCAAGAAGTACGCTCTTGCTTTCCAGAGACTCTAACACAGCAGGAAACATGAGTGTGCTCAGAACAAAAGAATGGTGTTTCCTACACATACGGACCATATCTAGTCCAACTCTGCCTCTGAAACTGACACAAAGCACTGGTCCTCTAACATCCGATGCTTGTCAGTTAAGATGAGAAACGTGTGAGCTTCTTGAACGAGATGGTTCGTTTGAGCTGAAAAGTGACTGCCCTTGCATGAAACAAAGTGTTGCTTGTAGCAAGACACAGAGCCTGGGATTTAACTCCATTTCTGAGGGGAAACAGACAGCAGAGTTCTCATCCATGGATCACACTCTGCCTCAGAGCAAGAAGTACGCTCTTGCTTTCCAGAGACTCTAACACAGCAGGAAACATGAGTGTGCTCAGAACAAAAGAACGGTGGTTCTTACACATACAGACCATATCTAGTCCAACTCTGCTTCTGAAACGGATACAAAGCCCTGGTCCTCTAACATCCGATGCTTATCACTTAAGATGATAAACGTGTGAGCTTCGTGAACGATGTAGTTCGTTTGAGTTGAAAGGTGACTGCCCTTACCTGAAACGAAGTCTTGCTTCTAGGAAGACTCAGAGCCCGGGATTTAACTCCATTTCTGAAGTGACACACAACAGAGTTCTCATCCATTGTTCACACTCTGCTTCAGAGCAAGAAGTACGCTCTTGCTTTCCAGAGACTCTAACACAGGAGGAAACATGAGTGTGCTCAGAACAAAAGAACGGTGTTTCCTACACATACGGACCATATCTAGTCCAACTCTGCTTCAGAAACGGATACAAAGCACTGGTCCTCTAACATCCGATGCTTGTCAGTTAAGATGAGAAACGTGTGAGCTTCGTGAACGATGTAGTTTGTTTGAGCTGAAAAGTGACTGCCCTTACCTGAAAGGAAGTCTTGCTTCTAGGAAGACTCAGATCCGGGATTTAACTCCATTTCTGAAGTGACACACAGCAGAGTTCTCATACATTGTTCACACTCTGCTTTAGAACATGAAGCATGCTCTTGCTTTTTAGCGTCTCTAAGAAAGCAGGAAACAGGAGTGTGATGACAACAAAAGAACAGTGTTTCCTCCACATTCGGATCATATCTAGTCCAACTGTGCTTCTGAAACAGATACAAAGCACTGGTCCTCTAACATCCAATGCTTGACAGTTAAGATGAGAAACGTGTGAGCTTCGTGAACAATGTAGTTCCTTTGAGCTGAAAAGTGTCTGCCCTTACCTGAAACGAAGTCTTGCTTCTAGGAAGACTCAGATCCCAGGAATTAACTCCATTTCTGAAGTGACACAAGGCAGAGTTCTCATCCATTGTTCACACTCTGCTTTAGAGCAAGAAGCACGCTCTTGCTTTCTACAGTCTCTAAGAAAGCAGGAAACATGAGTGTGCTCAGAACAAATGAACGGTGTTTCCTACACATACGGACCATATCTAGTTCAACTCTGCTGCTGAAACTGAAACAAACCACAGGTCCTCCAACATCCAATGCTTGTCAGTTAAAATGCGAAATGTGTGAGCTTCGTGAACGATGTAGTTCCTTTGAGCTGAAAAGTGTCTGCCCTTACCTGAAATGAAGTCTTGCTTGTAGGAAGACACAGAGCCTGGGATTTAGCTCCATTTCTGAAGGGAAACACACAGCAGAGTTCTCATCCATGGATCACACTCTGCTTCAGAGCAAGAAGTACGCTCCTGCTTTCCAGAGACTCTAACACAGCAGGAAACGTGAGTGTGCTCAGAAGAAAAGAACCGTGTTGCATATACATACGGACCATATATAGTTCAACTCTGCGTGAAATTGATACAAAGCAAATGTCCTATAACATGCAATGCTTGTGAGTTAAAATGAGAAACATGTGAGCTTCGAGAACGATGTAGTTCGTTTGAGCTGAAAAGTGTCTGCCCTTACCTGAAAAGAAGTCTTGCTTGTAGGAAGACACAGAGCCTGGGATTTAACTCCATTTCTGAAGGGAAACACACAGCATAGTTCTCATCCATGGATCACACTCTGCTTCAGAGCAAGAAGTACGCTCTTGCTTTCCAGAGACTCTAACACAGCAGGAAACATGAGTGTGCTCAGAACAAAAGAATGGTGTTTCCTACACATACGGACCATATCTAGTCCAACTCTGCCTCTGAAACTGACACAAAGCACTGGTCCTCTAACATCCGATGTTTGTCAGTTAAGATGAGAAACGTGTGAGCTTCTTGAACGAGATGGTTCGTTTGAGCTGAAAAGTTACTGCCCTTACATGAAACGAAGTGTTGCTTGTAGCAAGACACAGAGCCTGGGATTTAACTCCATTTCTGAGGGGAAACACACAGCAGAGTTCTCATCCATGGATCACACTCTGCTTTAGAGCAAGAAGCACGTTCTTGCTTTCTAGAGTCTCTAAGACAGCAGGAAACATGAGTGTGATGACAACAAAAGAACAGTGTTTCCTACACATTCGGATCATATCTAGTCCAACTGTGCTTCTGAAACTGATACAAAGCCCTGGTCCTCTAACATCCGATGCTTGACAGTTAAGAAGAGAAACGTGTGAGCTTCGTGAACGATGTAGTTCGTTTGAGCTGAAAAGTGTCTGCCCTTACCTGAAACGAAGTCTTGCTTGTAGGAAGACACAGAGCCTGTGATTTAACTCCATTTCTGAAGTGACACACAGCAGAGTTCTCATCCATTGTTCACACTCTGCTTTATAGCAAGAAGCAGGTTCTTGCTTTCTACAGTCTCTAAGAAAGCAGGAAACCTGAGTGTGCTCAGAAGAAAAGACCCGTGTTTCATATACATACGGACCATATCTAGTTCAACTCTGTGTGAAATTGATACAAAG
Organism: Onychomys leucogaster; assembly: GCA_949786385.1. NCBI lineage: Eukaryota > Metazoa > Chordata > Mammalia > Rodentia > Cricetidae > Onychomys > Onychomys leucogaster. The sequence goes on from CATKUP010000076.1 coordinate 465,746, forward strand.
CAAATGTCCTTTAACATGCAATGCTTGTGAGTTAAAATGAGAAACATGTGAGCTTCGAGAACGATGTAGTTCGTTTGAGCTGAAAAGTGTCTGCCCTTACCTGAAACGAAGTCTTGCTTGTAGGAAGACACAGAGCCTGTGATTTAACTCCATTTCTGAAGGGAAACACACAGCAGAGTTCTCATCCATGGATCACACTCTGCTTCAGAGCAAGAAGTACGCTCTTGCTTTGCAGAGACTCTAACACAGCAGGAAACATGAGTGTGCTCAGAACAAAAGAATGGTGTTTCCTACACATACGGACCATATCTAGTCCAACTCTGCCTCTGAAACTGACACAAAGCAATGGTCCTCTAACATCCGATGCTTGTCAGTTAATATGAGAAACGTGTGAGCTTCTTGAACGAGATGGTTCGTTTGAGCTGAAAAGTGTCTGCCCTTACATGAAACGAAGTGTTGCTTGTAGCAAGACACAGATCCTGGGATTTGACTCCATTTCTGAGGGGAAACACACAGCAGAGTTCTCATCCATGGATCACATTCTGCTTTAGAGCAAGAAGCACGCTCTTGCTTTCTACAGTCTCTAAGAAAGCAGGAAACATGAGTGTGCTCAGAACAAATGAACGGTGTTTCCTACACATACGGACCATATCTAGTCCAACTCTGCCTCTGAAACTGACACAAAGCACTGGTCCTCTAACATCCGATGCTTGTCAGTTAAGATGAGAAACGTGTGAGCTTCTTGAACGAGATGGTTCGTTTGAGCTGAAAAGTGTCTGCCCTTACATGAAACGAAGTGTTGCTTGTAGCAAGATACAGAGCCTGGGATTTGACTCCATTTCTGAGGGGAAACACACAGCAGAGTTCTCATCCATGGATCACATTCTGCTTTAGAGCAAGAAGCACGCTCTTGCTTTCTACAGTCTCTAAGAAAGCAGGAAACATGAGTGTGCTCAGAACAAATGAACGGTGTTTCCTACACATACGGACCATATCTAGTTCAACTCTGCTGCTGAAACTGAAACAAACCCCAGGTCCTCCAACATCCAATGCTTGTCAGTTAAGATGAGAAATGTGTGAGCTTCGTGAACGATGTAGTTCGTTTGAGCTGAAAAGTGTCTGCCCTTACCTGAAATGAAGTCTTGCTTGTAGGAAGACACAGAGCCTGGGATTTAACTCCATTTCTGAAGGGAAACACACAGCAGAGTTCTCATCCATGGATCACACTCTGCTTCAGAGCAAGAAGTACGCTCCTGCTTTCCAGAGACTCTAACACAGCAGGAAACGTGAGTGTGCTCAGAAGAACCGTGTTTCATATACATATGGACCATATCTAGTCAACTCTGCGTGAACTTGATACAAAGCAAATATCCTCCAGCATGCAATGCTTGTGAGTTAAAATGAGAAACATGTGAGCTTCGAGAACGATGTAGTTTGTTTGAGCTTAAAAGTGTCTGCCCTTACCTGAAACGAAGTCTTGCTTGTAGGAAGACACAGAGCCTGGGATTTAACTCCATTTCTGAAGGGAAACACACAGCAGAGTTCTCATCCATGGATCACACTCTGCTTCAGAGCAAGAAGTACGCTCTTGCTTTCCAGAGACTCTAACACAGCAGGAAACGTGAGTGTGCTCAGAAGAACCGTGTTTCATATACATATGGACCATATCTAGTCAACTCTGCATGAACTTGATACAAAGCAAATGTCCTCCAGCATGCAATGCTTGTGAGTTAAAATGAGAAACATGTGAGCTTCGAGAACGATGTAGTTCGTTTGAGCTGAAAAGTGTCTGCCCTTACCTGAAACGAAGTCTTTCTTGTAGAAAGACACAGAGCCTGGGATTTAACTCCATTTCTGAAGGGAAACACACAGCAGAGTTCTCATCCATGGATCACACTCTGCTTCAGAGCAAGAAGTACGCTCTTGCTTTCCAGAGACTCTAACACAGCAGGAAACATGAGTGTGCTCAGAACAAAAGAATGGTGTTTCCTACACATACGGACCATATCTAGTCCAACTCTGCCTCTGAAACTGACACAAAGCACTGGTCCTCTAACATCCGATGCTTGTCAGTTAAGATGAGAAACGTGTGAGCTTCTTGAACGAGATGGTCCGTTTGAGCTGAAAAGTGACTGCCCTTACCTGAAACGAAGTCTTGCTTCTAGGAAGACTCAGAGCCCGGGATTTAACTCCATTTCTGAAGTGACACACAGCAGAGTTCTCATCCATTGTTCACACTCTGCTTCAGAGCAAGAAGTACGCTCTTGCTTTCCAGAGACTCTAACACAGCAGGAAACATGAGTGTGCTCAGAACAAAAGAACGGTGTTTCCTACACATACGGACCATATCTAGTCCAACTCTGCTTCAGAAACGGATACAAAGCACTGGTCCTCTAACATCCGATGCTTGTCAGTTAAGATGAGAAACGTGTGAGCTTCGTGAACGATGTAGTTCGTTTGAGCTGAAAAGTGACTGCCCTTACCTGAAAGGAAGTCTTGCTTCTAGGAAGACTCAGAGCCCGGGATTTAACTCCATTTCTGAGTGACACACAGCAGAGTTCTCATACATTGTTCACACTCTGCTTTAGAGCAAGAAGCATGTTCTTGCTTTTTAGCGTCTCTAAGAAAGCAGGAAACAGGAGTGTGATGACAACAAAAGAACATTGTTTCCTCCACATTCGGATCATATCTAGTCCAACTGTGCTTCTGAAACTGATACAAAGCACTGGTCCTCTAACATCCAATGCTTGACAGTTAAGATGAGAAACGTGTGAGCTTCGTGAACAATGTAGTTCTTTGAGCTGAAAAGTGTCTGCCCTTACCTGAAACGAAGTCTTGCTTGTAGGAAGACTCAGAGCATGGGATTTAACTCCCTTTCTGAAGTGAAACACACAGCAGAGTTCTCATCCATTGTTCACACTCTGCTTTAGAGCAAGAAACATGCTCTTGCTTTCTAGAGTCTCTAAGACAGCAGGAAACATGAGTGTGATGACAACATAAGAACAGTGTTTCCTACACATTCGGATCACATCTAGTCCAACTGTGCTTCTGAAACTGATACAAAGCACTGGTCCTCTAACATCCGATGCTTGACAGTTAAGAAGAGAAACGTGTGAGCTTCGTGAACGATGTAGTTCGTTTGAGCTGAAAAGTGTCTGCCCTTACCTGAAATGAAGTCTTGCTTGTAGGAAGACACAGAGCCTGGGATTTAACTCCATTTCTGAAGGGAAACACACAGCAGAGTTCTCATCCATGGATCACACTCTGCTTCAGAGCAAGAAGTACGCTCCTGCTTTCCAGAGACTCTAACACAGCAGGAAACGTGAGTGTGCTCAGCAGAAAAGAACCGTGTTTCATATACATACGGACCATATCTAGTTCAACTCTGCGTGAAATTGATACAAAGCAAATGTCCTCAAACATGCAATGCTTGTGAGTTAAAATGAGAAACATGTGAGCTTCGAGAACGATGTAGTTCGGTTGAGCTGAAAAGTGTCTGCCCTTACCTGAAACGAAGTCTTGCTTGTAGGAAGACACAGAGCTTGGGATTTAACTCCATATCTGAAGGGAAACACACAGCAGAGTTCTCATCCATGGATCACACTCTGCTTCAGAGCAAGAAGTACGCTCTTGCATTCCAGAGACTGTAACACAGCAGGAAACATGAGTGTGCTCAGAACAAAAGAATGGTGTTTCCTACACATACGGACCATATCTAGTCCAACTCTGCCTCTGAAACTGACACAAAGCACTGGTCCTCTAACATCCGATGCTTGTCAGTTAAGATGAGAAACGTGTGAGCTTCTTGAACGAGATGGTTCGTTTGAGCTGAAAAGTGACTGCCCTTGCATGAAACTAAGTGTTGCTTGTAGCAAGACAAAGAGCCTGTGATTTAACTCCATTTCTGAGGGGAAACACACAGCAGAGTTCTCATCCATGGATCACACTCTGCCTCAGAGCAAGAAGTACGCTCTTGCTTTCCAGAGACTCTAACACAGCAGGAAACATGAGTGTGCTCAGAACAAAAGAACGGTGGTTCTTACACATACAGACCATATCTAGTCCAACTCTGCTTCTGAAACGGATACAAAGCACTGGTCCTCTAACATCCGATGCTTATCACTTAAGATGAGAAACGTGTGAGCTTCGTGAACGATGTAGTTCGTTTGAGCAGAAAAGTGACTGCCCTTACCTGAAAGGAAGTCTTGCTTCTAGGAAGACTCAGAGCCCGGGATTTAACTCTATTTCTGAGTGACACACAGCAGAGTTCTCATACATTGTTCACACTCTGCTTTAGAGCAAGAAGCATGCTCTTGCTTTTTAGCGTCTCTAAGAAAGCAGGAAACAGGAGTGTGATGACAACAAAAGAACATTGTTTCCTCCACATTCGGATCATATCTAGTCCAACTGTGCTTCTGAAACTGATACAAAGCACTGGTCCTCTAACATCCAATGCTTGACAGTTAAGATGAGAAACGTGTGAGCTTCGTGAACAATGTAGTTCTTTGAGCTGAAAAGTGTCTGCCCTTACCTGAAACGAAGTCTTGCTTGTAGGAAGACTCAGAGCATGGGATTTAACTCCCTTTCTGAAGTGAAACACACAGCAGAGTTCTCATCCATTGTTCACACTCTACTTTAGAGCAAGAAACATGCTCTTGCTTTCTAGAGTCTCTAAGACAGCAGGAAACATGAGTGTGCTCAGAACAAATGAACGGTGTTTCCTACACATACGGACCATATCTAGTTCAACTCTGCTGCTGAAACTGAAACAAACCACAGGTCCTCCAACATCCAATGCTTGTCAGTTAAAATGCGAAATGTGTGAGCTTCGTGAACGATGTAGTTCCTTTGAGCTGAAAAGTGTCTGCCCTTACCTGAAATGAAGTCTTGCTTGTAGGAAGACACAGAGCCTGGGATTTAGCTCCATTTCTGAAGGGAAACACACAGCAGAGTTCTCATCCATGGATCACACTCTGCTTCAGAGCAAGAAGTACGCTCCTGCTTTCCAGAGACTCTAACACAGCAGGAAACGTGAGTGTGCTCAGAAGAAAAGAACCGTGTTGCATATACATACGGACCATATATAGTTCAACTCTGCGTGAAATTGATACAAAGCAAATGTCCTATAACATGCAATGCTTGTGAGTTAAAATGAGAAACATGTGAGCTTCGAGAACGATGTAGTTCGTTTGAGCTGAAAAGTGTCTGCCCTTACCTGAAAAGAAGTCTTGCTTGTAGGAAGACACAGAGCCTGGGATTTAACTCCATTTCTGAAGGGAAACACACAGCATAGTTCTCATCCATGGATCACACTCTGCTTCAGAGCAAGAAGTACGCTCTTGCTTTCCAGAGACTCTAACACAGCAGGAAACATGAGTGTGCTCAGAACAAAAGAATGGTGTTTCCTACACATACGGACCATATCTAGTCCAACTCTGCCTCTGAAACTGACACAAAGCACTGGTCCTCTAACATCCGATGTTTGTCAGTTAAGATGAGAAACGTGTGAGCTTCTTGAACGAGATGGTTCGTTTGAGCTGAAAAGTTACTGCCCTTACATGAAACGAAGTGTTGCTTGTAGCAAGACACAGAGCCTGGGATTTAACTCCATTTCTGAGGGGAAACACACAGCAGAGTTCTCATCCATGGATCACACTCTGCTTTAGAGCAAGAAGCACGTTCTTGCTTTCTAGAGTCTCTAAGACAGCAGGAAACATGAGTGTGATGACAACAAAAGAACAGTGTTTCCTACACATTCGGATCATATCTAGTCCAACTGTGCTTCTGAAACTGATACAAAGCCCTGGTCCTCTAACATCCGATGCTTGACAGTTAAGAAGAGAAACGTGTGAGCTTCGTGAACGATGTAGTTCGTTTGAGCTGAAAAGTGTCTGCCCTTACCTGAAACGAAGTCTTGCTTGTAGGAAGACACAGAGCCTGTGATTTAACTCCATTTCTGAAGTGACACACAGCAGAGTTCTCATCCATTGTTCACACTCTGCTTTATAGCAAGAAGCAGGTTCTTGCTTTCTACAGTCTCTAAGAAAGCAGGAAACCTGAGTGTGCTCAGAAGAAAAGACCCGTGTTTCATATACATACGGACCATATCTAGTTCAACTCTGTGTGAAATTGATACAAAGCAAATGTCCTTTAACATGCAATGCTTGTGAGTTAAAATGAGAAACATGTGAGCTTCGAGAACGATGTAGTTCGTTTGAGCTGAAAAGTGTCTGCCCTTACCTGAAACGAAGTCTTGCTTGTAGGAAGACACAGAGCCTGTGATTTAACTCCATTTCTGAAGGGAAACACACAGCAGAGTTCTCATCCATGGATCACACTCTGCTTCAGAGCAAGAAGTACGCTCTTGCTTTGCAGAGACTCTAACACAGCAGGAAACATGAGTGTGCTCAGAACAAAAGAATGGTGTTTCCTACACATACGGACCATATCTAGTCCAACTCTGCCTCTGAAACTGACACAAAGCAATGGTCCTCTAACATCCGATGCTTGTCAGTTAATATGAGAAACGTGTGAGCTTCTTGAACGAGATGGTTCGTTTGAGCTGAAAAGTGTCTGCCCTTACATGAAACGAAGTGTTGCTTGTAGCAAGACACAGATCCTGGGATTTGACTCCATTTCTGAGGGGAAACACACAGCAGAGTTCTCATCCATGGATCACATTCTGCTTTAGAGCAAGAAGCACGCTCTTGCTTTCTACAGTCTCTAAGAAAGCAGGAAACATGAGTGTGCTCAGAACAAATGAACGGTGTTTCCTACACATACGGACCATATCTAGTCCAACTCTGCCTCTGAAACTGACACAAAGCACTGGTCCTCTAACATCCGATGCTTGTCAGTTAAGATGAGAAACGTGTGAGCTTCTTGAACGAGATGGTTCGTTTGAGCTGAAAAGTGTCTGCCCTTACATGAAACGAAGTGTTGCTTGTAGCAAGATACAGAGCCTGGGATTTGACTCCATTTCTGAGGGGAAACACACAGCAGAGTTCTCATCCATGGATCACATTCTGCTTTAGAGCAAGAAGCACGCTCTTGCTTTCTACAGTCTCTAAGAAAGCAGGAAACATGAGTGTGCTCAGAACAAATGAACGGTGTTTCCTACACATACGGACCATATCTAGTTCAACTCTGCTGCTGAAACTGAAACAAACCCCAGGTCCTCCAACATCCAATGCTTGTCAGTTAAGATGAGAAATGTGTGAGCTTCGTGAACGATGTAGTTCGTTTGAGCTGAAAAGTGTCTGCCCTTACCTGAAATGAAGTCTTGCTTGTAGGAAGACACAGAGCCTGGGATTTAACTCCATTTCTGAAGGGAAACACACAGCAGAGTTCTCATCCATGGATCACACTCTGCTTCAGAGCAAGAAGTACGCTCCTGCTTTCCAGAGACTCTAACACAGCAGGAAACGTGAGTGTGCTCAGAAGAACCGTGTTTCATATACATATGGACCATATCTAGTCAACTCTGCGTGAACTTGATACAAAGCAAATATCCTCCAGCATGCAATGCTTGTGAGTTAAAATGAGAAACATGTGAGCTTCGAGAACGATGTAGTTTGTTTGAGCTTAAAAGTGTCTGCCCTTACCTGAAACGAACTCTTGCTTGTAGGAAGACACAGAGCCTGGGATTTAACTCCATTTCTGAAGGGAAACACACAGCAGAGTTCTCATCCATGGATCACACTCTGCTTCAGAGCAAGAAGTACGCTCTTGCTTTCCAGAGACTCTAACACAGCAGGAAACGTGAGTGTGCTCAGAAGAACCGTGTTTCATATACATATGGACCATATCTAGTCAACTCTGCATGAACTTGATACAAAGCAAATGTCCTCCAGCATGCAATGCTTGTGAGTTAAAATGAGAAACATGTGAGCTTCGAGAACGATGTAGTTCGTTTGAGCTGAAAAGTGTCTGCCCTTACCTGAAACGAAGTCTTTCTTGTAGAAAGACACAGAGCCTGGGATTTAACTCCATTTCTGAAGGGAAACACACAGCAGAGTTCTCATCCATGGATCACACTCTGCTTCAGAGCAAGAAGTACGCTCTTGCTTTCCAGAGACTCTAACACAGCAGGAAACATGAGTGTGCTCAGAACAAAAGAATGGTGTTTCCTACACATACGGACCATATCTAGTCCAACTCTGCCTCTGAAACTGACACAAAGCACTGGTCCTCTAACATCCGATGCTTGTCAGTTAAGATGAGAAACGTGTGAGCTTCTTGAACGAGATGGTCCGTTTGAGCTGAAAAGTGACTGCCCTTACCTGAAACGAAGTCTTGCTTCTAGGAAGACTCAGAGCCCGGGATTTAACTCCATTTCTGAAGTGACACACAGCAGAGTTCTCATCCATTGTTCACACTCTGCTTCAGAGCAAGAAGTACGCTCTTGCTTTCCAGAGACTCTAACACAGCAGGAAACATGAGTGTGCTCAGAACAAAAGAACGGTGTTTCCTACACATACGGACCATATCTAGTCCAACTCTGCTTCAGAAACGGATACAAAGCACTGGTCCTCTAACATCCGATGCTTGTCAGTTAAGATGAGAAACGTGTGAGCTTCGTGAACGATGTAGTTCGTTTGAGCTGAAAAGTGACTGCCCTTACCTGAAAGGAAGTCTTGCTTCTAGGAAGACTCAGAGCCCGGGATTTAACTCCATTTCTGAGTGACACACAGCAGAGTTCTCATACATTGTTCACACTCTGCTTTAGAGCAAGAAGCATGTTCTTGCTTTTTAGCGTCTCTAAGAAAGCAGGAAACAGGAGTGTGATGACAACAAAAGAACATTGTTTCCTCCACATTCGGATCATATCTAGTCCAACTGTGCTTCTGAAACTGATACAAAGCACTGGTCCTCTAACATCCAATGCTTGACAGTTAAGATGAGAAACGTGTGAGCTTCGTGAACAATGTAGTTCTTTGAGCTGAAAAGTGTCTGCCCTTACCTGAAACGAAGTCTTGCTTGTAGGAAGACTCAGAGCATGGGATTTAACTCCCTTTCTGAAGTGAAACACACAGCAGAGTTCTCATCCATTGTTCACACTCTGCTTTAGAGCAAGAAACATGCTCTTGCTTTCTAGAGTCTCTAAGACAGCAGGAAACATGAGTGTGATGACAACATAAGAACAGTGTTTCCTACACATTCGGATCACATCTAGTCCAACTGTGCTTCTGAAACTGATACAAAGCACTGGTCCTCTAACATCCGATGCTTGACAGTTAAGAAGAGAAACGTGTGAGCTTCGTGAACGATGTAGTTCGTTTGAGCTGAAAGGTGTCTGCCCTTACCTGAAATGAAGTCTTGCTTGTAGGAAGACACAGAGCCTGGGATTTAACTCCATTTCTGAAGGGAAACACACAGCAGAGTTCTCATCCATGGATCACACTCTGCTTCAGAGCAAGAAGTACGCTCCTGCTTTCCAGAGACTCTAACACAGCAGGAAACGTGAGTGTGCTCAGCAGAAAAGAACCGTGTTTCATATACATACGGACCATATCTAGTTCAACTCTGCGTGAAATTGATACAAAGCAAATGTCCTCAAACATGCAATGCTTGTGAGTTAAAATGAGAAACATGTGAGCTTCGAGAACGATGTAGTTCGGTTGAGCTGAAAAGTGTCTGCCCTTACCTGAAACGAAGTCTTGCTTGTAGGAAGACACAGAGCTTGGGATTTAACTCCATATCTGAAGGGAAACACACAGCAGAGTTCTCATCCATGGATCACACTCTGCTTCAGAGCAAGAAGTACGCTCTTGCATTCCAGAGACTGTAACACAGCAGGAAACATGAGTGTGCTCAGAACAAAAGAATGGTGTTTCCTACACATACGGACCATATCTAGTCCAACTCTGCCTCTGAAACTGACACAAAGCACTGGTCCTCTAACATCCGATGCTTGTCAGTTAAGATGAGAAACGTGTGAGCTTCTTGAACGAGATGGTTCGTTTGAGCTGAAAAGTGACTGCCCTTGCATGAAACTAAGTGTTGCTTGTAGCAAGACAAAGAGCCTGTGATTTAACTCCATTTCTGAGGGGAAACACACAGCAGAGTTCTCATCCATGGATCACACTCTGCCTCAGAGCAAGAAGTACGCTCTTGCTTTCCAGAGACTCTAACACAGCAGGAAACATGAGTGTGCTCAGAACAAAAGAACGGTGGTTCTTACACATACAGACCATATCTAGTCCAACTCTGCTTCTGAAACGGATACAAAGCACTGGTCCTCTAACATCCGATGCTTATCACTTAAGATGAGAAACGTGTGAGCTTCGTGAACGATGTAGTTCGTTTGAGCAGAAAAGTGACTGCCCTTACCTGAAAGGAAGTCTTGCTTCTAGGAAGACTCAGAGCCCGGGATTTAACTCTATTTCTGAGTGACACACAGCAGAGTTCTCATACATTGTTCACACTCTGCTTTAGAGCAAGAAGCATGCTCTTGCTTTTTAGCGTCTCTAAGAAAGCAGGAAACAGGAGTGTGATGACAACAAAAGAACATTGTTTCCTCCACATTCGGATCATATCTAGTCCAACTGTGCTTCTGAAACTGATACAAAGCACTGGTCCTCTAACATCCAATGCTTGACAGTTAAGATGAGAAACGTGTGAGCTTCGTGAACAATGTAGTTCTTTGAGCTGAAAAGTGTCTGCCCTTACCTGAAACGAAGTCTTGCTTGTAGGAAGACTCAGAGCATGGGATTTAACTCCCTTTCTGAAGTGAAACACACAGCAGAGTTCTCATCCATTGTTCACACTCTACTTTAGAGCAAGAAACATGCTCTTGCTTTCTAGAGTCTCTAAGACAGCAGGAAACATGAGTGTGATGACAACATAAGAACAGTGTTTCCTACACATTCGGATCACATCTAGTCCAACTGTGCTTCTGAAACTGATACAAAGCACTGGTCCTCTAACATCCGATGCTTGACAGTTAAGAAGAGAAACGTGTGAGCTTCGTGAACGATGTAGTTCGTTTGAGCTGAAAAGTGTCTGCCCTTACCTGAAATGAAGTCTTGCTTGTAGGAAGACACAGAGCCTGGGATTTAACTCCATTTCTGAAGGGAAACACACAGCAGAGTTCTCATCCATGGATCACACTCTGCTTCAGAGCAAGAAGTACGCTCCTGCTTTCCAGAGACTCTAACACAGCAGGAAACGTGAGTGTGCTCAGCAGAAAAGAACCGTGTTTCATATACATACGGACCATATCTAGTTCAACTCTGCGTGAAATTGATACAAAGCAAATGTCCTCAAACATGCAATGCTTGTGAGTTAAAATGAGAAACATGTGAGCTTCGAGAACGATGTAGTTCGGTTGAGCTGAAAAGTGTCTGCCCTTACCTGAAACGAAGTCTTGCTTGTAGGAAGACACAGAGCTTGGGATTTAACTCCATTTCTGAAGGGAAACACACAGCAGAGTTCTCATCCATGGATCACACTCTGCTTCAGAGCAAGAAGTACGCTCTTGCATTCCAGAGACTGTAACACAGCAGGAAACATGAGTGTGCTCAGAACAAAAGAATGGTGTTTCCTACACATACGGACCATATCTAGTCCAACTCTGCCTCTGAAACTGACACAAAGCACTGGTCCTCTAACATCCGATGCTTGTCAGTTAAGATGAGAAACGTGTGAGCTTCTTGAACGAGATGGTTCGTTTGAGCTGAAAAGTGACTGCCCTTGCATGAAACTAAGTGTTGCTTGTAGCAAGACAAAGAGCCTGGGATTTAACTCCATTTCTGAGGGGAAACACACAGCAGAGTTCTCATCCATGGATCACACTCTGCCTCAGAGCAAGAAGTACGCTCTTGCTTTCCAGAGACTCTAACACAGCAGGAAACATGAGTGTGCTCAGAACAAAAGAACGGTGGTTCTTACACATACAGACCATATCTAGTCCAACTCTGCTTCTGAAACGGATACAAAGCACTGGTCCTCTAACATCCGATGCTTATCACTTAAGATGAGAAATGTGTGAGCTTCGTGAACGATGTAGTTCGTTTGAGCTGAAAGGTGACTGCCCTTACCTGAAACGAAGTCTTGCTTCTAGGAAGACTCAGAGCCCGGGATTTAACTCCATTTCTGAAGTGACACACAGCAGAGTTCTCATCCATTGTTCACACTCTGCTTCAGAGCAAGAAGTACGCTCTTGCTTTCCAGAGACTCTAACACAGCAGGAAACATGAGTGTGCTCAGAACAAAAGAACGGTGTTTCCTACGTATACGGACCATATCTAGTCCAACTCTGCCTCTGAAACTGACACAAAGCACTGGTCCTCTAACATCCGATGCTTGTCAGTTAAGATGAGAAACGTGTGAGCTTCTTGAACGAGATGGTTCGTTTGAGCTGAAAAGTGACTGCCCTTGCATGAAACGAAGTGTTGCTTGTAGCAAGACACAGAGCCTGGGATTTAACTCCATTTCTGAGGGGAAACACACAGCAGAGTTCTCATCCATGGATCACACTCTACTTTAGATCAAGAAGCACGCTCTTGCTTTCTAGAGTCTCTAAGACAGCAGGAAACATGAGTGTGATGACAACAAAAGAACAGTGTTTCCTACACATTCGGATCATATCTAGTCCAACTGTGCTTCTGAAACTGATACAAAGCACTGGTTGTCTAACATCCGATGCTTGACAGTTAAGAAGAAAAATGTGTGAGCTTCGTGAACAATGTAGTTCGTTTGAGCTGAAAAGTGTCTGCTCTTACCTGAAACGAAGTCTTGCTTCTAGGAAGACTCAGAGCCCGGGAATTAACTCCATTTCTGAAGTGACACAAGGCAGAGTTCTCATCCATTGTTCACACTCTGCTTTAGAGCAAGAAGCACGCTCTTGCTTTCTACAGTCTCTAAGAAAGCAGGAAACATGAGTGTGATCAGAACAAATGAACGGTGTTTCCTACACATACGGACCATATCTAGTTCAACTCTGCTGCTGAAACTGAAACAAACCACAGGTCCTCCAACATCCAATGCTTGTCAGTTAAGATGAGAAATGTGTGAGCTTCGTGAACGATGTAGTTCGTTTGAGCTGAAAAGTGTCTGCTCTTACCTGAAATGAAGTCTTGCTTGTAGGAAGACACAGAGCCTGGGATTTAACTCCATTTCTGAAGGGAAACACACAGCAGAGTTCTCATCCATGGATCACACTCTGCTTCAGAGCAAGAAGTACGCTCCTGCTTTCCAGAGACTCTAACACAGCAGGAAACTTGAGTGTGCTCAGAAGAAAAGAACCGTGTTTCATATATATATGGACCATATCTAGTCAACTCTGCGTGAAATTGATACAAAGCAAATGTCCTCCAGCATGCAATGCTTGTGAGTTAAAATGAGAAACATGTGAGCTTCGAGAACGATGTAGTTCGTTTGAGCTGAAAAGTGTCTGCCCTTACCTGAAACGAAGTCTTGCTTGTAGGAAGACACAGAGCCTGTGATTTAACTCCATTTCTGAAGGGAAACACACAGCAGAGTTCTCATCCATGGATCACACTCTGCTTCAGAGCAAGAAGTACGCTCTTGCTTTCCAGAGACTCTAACACAGCAGGAAACATGAGTGTGCTCAGAACAAAAGAACGGTGGTTCTTACACATACAGACCATATCTAGTCCAACTCTGCTTCTGAAACGGATACAAAGCACTGGTCCTCTAACATCCGATGCTTATCACTTAAGATGAGAAACGTGTGAGCTTCGTGACCGATGTAGTTCGTTTGAGCTGAAAGGTGACTGCCCTTACCTGAAACGAAGTCTTGCTTCTAGGAAGACTCAGAGCCCGGGATTTAACTCCATTTCTGAAGTGACACACAGCAGAGTTTTCATCCATTGTTCACACTCTGCTTTAGAGCAAGAAGCACGTTCTTGCTTTCTAGAATCTCTAAGAAAGCAGGAAACATGAGTGTGATGACAACAAAAGAACAGTGTTTCCTACACATTCGGGTCATATCTAGGTCAATTGTGCTTTTGAAACTGATACAAACCACAGGTCCTCTAACATCCAATGCTTGTCAGTTAAGATGAGAAACGTGTGAGCTTCGTGAACGATGTAGTTCGTTTGAGCTGAAAAGTGTCTGCCCTTACCTGAAAGGAAGTCTTGCTTGTAGGAAGACACAGAGGCTGGGATTTAACTCCATTTCTGAATGGAAACACACAGCAGAATTCTCATCCATGGATCACACTCTGCTTCAGAGCAAGAAGTACGCTCTTGCTTTCCAGAGACTCTAACACAGCAGGAAACATGAGTGTGCTCAGAACAAAAGAACGGTGTTTCCTACACATACGGACCATATCTAGTCCAACTCTGCTTTAGAAACGAATACAAAGCACTGGTCCTCTAACATCCGATGCTTGTCAGTTAAGATGAGAAACGTGTGAGCTTCATGAACGATGTAGTTCGTTTGAGCTGAAAAGTGACTGCCCTTACCTGAAAGGAAGTCTTGCTTCTAGGAAGACTCAGAGCCTGGGATTTAACTCCATTTCTGAAGTGAAACACACAGCAGAGTTCTCATCCATTGTTCACACTCTGCTTTAGAGCTAGAAACATGCTCTTGCTTTCTAGAGTCTCTAAGACAGCAGGAAACATGAGTGTGATGACAACAAAAGAACAGTGTTTCCTACACATTCGGATCATATCTAGTCCAACTGTACTTCTGAAACTGATACAAAGCACTGGTCCTCTAACATTCGATGCTTGACAGTTAAGAAGAGAAACGTGTGAGCTTTCGTGAACGATGTAGTTCGTTTGAGCTGAAAAGTGTCTGCCCTTACCTGAAACGAAGTCTTGCTTCTAGGAATACTCAGAGCCCGGGAATTAACTCCATTTCTGAAGTGACACAAGGCAGAGTTCTCATCCATTGTTCACACTCTGCTTTAGAGCAAGAAGCACGCTCTTGCTTTCTACAGTCTCTAAGAAAGCAGGAAACATGAGTGTGCTCAGAACAAATGAACGGTGTTTCCTACACATACGGACCATATCTAGTTCAACTCTACGTGAAATTGATACAAAGCAAATGTCCTCTAACATGCAATGCTTGTGAGTTAAAATGAGAAACATGTGAGCTTCGAGAACGATGTTGTTCATTTGAGCTGAAAAGTGTCTGCCCTTACCTGAAACGAAGTCTTGCTTGTAGGAAGACACGGAGCCTGGGATTTAACTCCATTTCTGAAGGGAAACACACAGCGGAGTTCTCATCCATGGATCACACTCTGCTTTAGAGCAAGAAGCACGCTCTTGCTTTCTAGACTCTCTAATATAGCAGGAAACTTGAGTGTGCTCAGAACAAAAGAATGGTGTTTTCTACATATATGGGCCATATGTAGTTCAACTCTGCTTCTGAAACTGATACAAAGCACTGGCCCTCTAACATCCAATGCTTGTCATTTAATATGAGAAACGTGTGACCTTCGTGAATGATGTAGTTCGTTTCAACTGAAAAGTGACTGCCCTTACCTGAAACGAAGTAGTGCTTGTAGGAAGACACAGAGCCTGAGATTTCACTCCATTTCTGAAGGGAAACACACAGCATAGTTCTCATCCATGGATCACACTCTGCTTTAGAGCAAGAAGACCGCTCTTGCTTTCTAGAATCACTAAGACAGCAGGAAACATGAGTGTGCTGAGAACAAAAGAACGGTGTTTCCTACACATAGAGTCCATATCCAGTACCACACTGCCTCTGAAATTGGTAGAAAGCACAGGTCCTCTAACATCCAATGCTTGTCATTTAAGATGAGAAACGTGTGAGCTTTGTGAACGATGTAGTTTGTTTGAGCTGAAAAGTGACTGCCCTTACTTGAAACGAAGTCTTGCTTGTAGGAAGAAACAGAGCCTGGGATTTAACTCCATTTCTGAAGTGACACACAGCAGAGTTCTCATACATTGTTCACACTCTGCTTTAGAGCAAGAAGAACGCTCTTGCTTTTTAGAGTCTCTAAGAAAGCAGGAAACATGAGTGTGATGACAACAAAAGAACAGTGTTTCCTCCACATTGGGATCATATCTAGTCCAACTGTGCTTCTGAAACTGATACAAAACTCTGGTCCTCTAACATCCAATGCTTGACAGTTAAGATGAGATACGTGTGAGCTTCGTGAACAATGTAGTTCCTTTGAGCTGAAAAGTGTCTGCCCTTACCTGAAACGAAGTCTTGCTTGTAGGAAGACTCAGAGCATGGTATTTAACTCCATTTCTGAAGTGAAACACACAGCAGAGTTCTCATCCATTGTTCACACTCTGCTTTAGAGCTAGAAACATGCTCTTGCTTTCTAGAGTCTCTAAGACAGCAGGAAACATGAGTGTGATGACAACAAAAGAACAGTGTTTCCTACACATTCGGATCATATCTAGTCCAACTGTACTTCTGAAACTGATACAAAGCACTGGTCCTCTAACATTCGATGCTTGACAGTTAAGAAGAGAAACGTGTGAGCTTTCGTGAACGATGTAGTTCGTTTGAGCTGAAAAGTGTCTGCCCTTACCTGAAACGAAGTCTTGCTTCTAGGAAGACTCAGAGCCCGGGAATTAACTCCATTTCTGAAGTGACACAAGGCAGAGTTCTCATCCATTGTTCACACTCTGCTTTAGAGCAAGAAGCACGCTCTTGCTTTCTACAGTCTCTAAGAAAGCAGGAAACATGAGTGTGCTCAGAACAAATGAACGGTGTTTCCTACACATACGGACCATATCTAGTTCAACTCTGCGTGAAATTGATACAAAGCAAATGTCCTCTAACATGCAATGCTTGTGAGTTAAAATGAGAATCATGTGAGCTTCGAGAACGATGTTGTTCATTTGAGCTGAAAAGTGTCTGCCCTTACCTGAAACGAAGTCTTGCTTGTAGGAAGACACGGAGCCTGGGATTTAACTCCATTTCTGAAGGGAAACACACAGCGGAGTTCTCATCCATGGATCACACTCTGCTTTAGAGCAAGAAGCACGCTCTTGCTTTCTAGACTCTCTAATACAGCAGGAAACTTGAGTGTGTTCAGAACAAAAGAATGGTGTTTTCTACATATTTGGGCCATATGTAGTTCAACTCTGCTTCTGAAACTGATACAAAGCACTGGCCGTCTAACATCCAATGCTTGTCATTTAATATGAGAAACGTGTGACCTTCGTGAATGATGTAGTTCGTTTCAACTGAAAAGTGACTGCCCTAACCTGAAACGAAGTAGTGCTTGTAGGAAGACACAGAGCCTGAGATTTCACCCCATTTCTGAAGGGAAACACACAGCATAGTTCTCATCCATGGATCACACTCTGCTTTAGAGCAAGAAGACCGCTCTTGCTTTCTAGAATCACTAAGACAGCAGGAAACATGAGTGTGCTGAGAACAAAAGAACGGTGTTTCCTACACATAGAGTCCATATCCAGTACCACACTGCCTCTGAAATTGGTAGAAAGCACAGGTCCTCTAACATCCAATGCTTGTCATTTAAGATGAGAAACGTGTGAGCTTTGTGAACGATGTAGTTCGTTTGAGCTGAAAAGTGACTGCCCTTACTTGAAACGAAGTCTTGCTTGTAGGAAGAAACAGAGCCTGGGATTTAACTCCATTTCTGAAGTGACACACAGCAGAGTTCTCATATATAGATGACACTCTGCATTAGAGCAAGAAGCAAGCTCTTGCTTTCTAGAATCTCTAAGAGAGCAGGAAACATGAGTGTGCTGAGAACAAAAGAACGGTGTTTCCTACACATAGAGTCCATATCAAGTACCACACTGCCTCTGAAATTGGTACAAAGCACAGGTCCTCTAACATCCAATGCTTGTCATTTAAGATGAGAAACGTGTGAGCTTTGTGAACGATGTAGTTCCTTTGAGCTGAAGAGTATCTGCCCTTACCTGAAACGATGTCTTGCTTGTAGGAAGACACAGAACCTGGGATTTAACTCCATTTCTGAAGGAAAACACACAGCATAGTTCTCATCCATGGATCACACTCTGCTTTAGTGCAAGAAGCACTCTCTTGCTTTCTAGAATCTCTAATAGAGCAGGAAACTTGAGTGTGCTCAGAACAAAAGAACAGTGTTTCCTACACATACGGAAGATATCTAGTTCAACTCTGCTTCTGAAACTGAAAGAAACCACAGGTCCTCTAACATCCAATGCTTGTCCGTTAAGATGAGAAACGTGTGAGCTTTGTGAACAACGTCGTTCATTTTAGCTGTAAAGTAACTGCCCTTACTTGATTCGAAGTCTTCCTTGGAGGAAGACTCAGAGCATGGGATTTAACTCCATTTCTGAAGTGAAACACACAGTAGAGTTCTCTTCCATTGATCACAATCTGCTTTAGAGCAAGAAGCACGCTCTTTCTTTCTAGAGTCTCTAAGACAGCAGAAAACGTGCGTGTGCTGAGAACAAAAGAACGGTGTTTCCTACACATACGGACCATATCTAGTCCAACTCTGCTTCTGAAACTGATACAAAGCACTGGTCCTCTAACATCCAATGCTTGTCAGTTAAGATGAGAAACGTGTGAGCTTCGTAAATGTAATTCGTTTTAGCTGAAATGTGACTGCCCTCACCTGAAACGAAGTCTTGCTTATAGGAAGACACAGAGCATGGGGTTTTACTCCATTTTTGAAGGGAAACACACAACACAGTTCTCATCCATGGATCACACTTTGCTTTAGAACAAGTAGCACGATCTTGCTTTCTAGATTCTCTAATACTGCAGGAAACTTGAGTGTGCTCAGAACAAAAGAACGGTGTTTCTTACACATATGGGCCATATCTAGTTCAACTCTGCTTCTGAAACTGAAACAAAACACAGGTCCTCAAACATCCAATGCTTGTCAGTTAAGATGAGAAACGTGTGAGCTTTATGAACAATGTAGTTCGTTTGAGCTGAAAAGTGACTGCCCTTACCTGAAAGGAAGTCTTACTTGTAGGAAGACTCAGAACCTGGGATTTAACTCCATTTCTGAGATGAAACACACAACAGAGTTCTCATATATAGTTCACACTCTGATTTAGAGCAAGAAGCACACTCTTGCTTTCTAGAGTCTCTAAGACAGCAGGAAACAATAGTGTGCTGAGAACAAAAGAACGGTTTTCCCTACACATACGGACCATATCTAGTACAACTCTTCCTCTGAAATTGATACAAAGCACAGGTCCTCTAACATCCAATGCTTGTCATTTAAGAAGAGAAACGTGTGACCATCGTGAACGATGTAGTTCTTTTCAACTGAAAAGTGACTGCCCTTACCTGAAACGAAGTAGTGCTTGGAGGAAGACACAGAGCCTGGGATTTAACTCCATTTCTGAAGGAAACACACAGCAGAGTTCTCATCCATGGATCACACTCTGCTTTAGAAAAAGAAGCATGCTCTTGCTTTCTGGAGTCTATAATAGAGGAGGATACCTGAGTGTGCTCAGAACAAAAGAACTGTGTTTCCTACACATACGGGCCATATCTAGTTTAACTCTGCTTCTGAAACTGAAACAAACCAAAGGTCCTCAAACATCCAGTGCTTGTCAGTTTAGATGTGAAAAGTGTGAGCTTAGTGAATGATGTAGTTCGTTTGAGCTGTAAAGTAACTGCCCTTACTTGAATCGAATTCCTCCTTGTAGGAAGACTCAGAGCCTGGGATTTAACTCCATTTCTGAAGTGAAACACACAGCAGAGTTCTCATCCATTGTTCAACTCTGCTTTCGATCAAGGAGCATGCTCTTGCTTTCTAGAGCCTCTAAGACGGCAGGAAACTTGAGTGTGCTCAGAACAAAAGAACAGTTTTTCCTCAACATATGGGCCATATCTAGTTCAACTCTAATTCTGAAACTGAAAGAAACCACAGGTCCTCTAACATCCAATGCTTGTCAGTTAAGATGAGAAACGTGTGAGCTTCATGAACGATGTAGGTCGTTTGAGCTGAAAAGTGACTGCCCTTACCTGAAACGAAGTATTGCTTGTAGGAAGACACAGAGACTGGGGTGTAACTCCATTTCTGAAGGGAAACACACAACGCAGTTCTCATACATGGATCACACTCTGCTTCAGAGCAAGAAGCACGCCCTAGCTTTTTAGAGTCTCTAAGACAGCAGGAAACTTGAGTGTGCTGAGAACAATGAACGGAGTTTCCTACACATACAGACCATATCTAGTCCAACTCTGCTTCTGAAACTGATACAAAGTACTGGTCCTCTAACATTCAATGCTTGTCAGTTAACATGAGAAACGTGTGAGGTTCGTGAACAATGTAGTTCCTTTGATCTGAAAAATGACTGCACTCACTGGAAACGAAGTCTTGCTTGTAGGAAGACACAGAGCCTGGAATTTAACTCCATTTCTGAAGGGAAACACACAGCATAGTTCTCATCCATGGATCACACTCTGCTTTAGAGCAAGAAGCACGCACTTACTTTCTAGAGTCTCTAATACAGCAGGAAACATGAGTGTGCTCAGAACAAAGGAACGGTGTTTCCTCAACATATGGGCCATATCTAGTTCAACTCTGCTTCTGAAACTGAAAGAAACCACAGGTCCTCTAACATCCAATGCTTGTCAGTTAAGATGAGAAACGTGTGGGCTTCGTGAACTATGTAGTTCGTTTGAGCTTTAAAGTAACTGCCCTTACTTGAAATGAATTCTTGCTTGTAGGAAGACACAGAGCTTGGAAAATAACTCCATTTCTGAAGGGAAACACACAGCATAGTTCTCATCAATGGATCACAGTCTGCTTTAGAGCAAGAAGTACGCTCTTGCTTTCTAGACTCTCTAATACAGCAGGAAACTTGAGTGTGCTCAGAACAAATGAAAGGTGTTTCCTAAATATATGGGCCATATCTAGTTCAACTCTGCTTCTGAAACTGAAACAAACCACAGGTCCTTTAACATCCAATGCTTGTCAGTTAAGATGACAAACGTGTGAGCTTCGTGCACAATGTAGTTCGTTTTGAGAAGTAAAGTAACTGCGCTTAATTGAATCGAAGTCTTCCTTGTAGGAAGACTCAGAGCATGGGATTTAACTCCATTTCTGAAGTGAAACACACAACAGAGTTCTCATCCATTGATCACACTCTGCTTTAGAGCAAGAAGGACGCTCTTGCTTTCTAGAGTCTCTAAGAGAGCAAGAAACGTGAGTGTGTTGAGAACAAAAGAACGGTGTTTCCTACACATACGGACTATATCTAGTTCAACTCTGCTTCTGAAACTGAAAGAAACCACAGGTCCTCTAACTTCCAATGCTTGTCAGTTAAGATGAGAAACGTGTGAGCGTCGTGAACAATGTAGTTCGTTTGAGCTGAAAAGTGACTGCCCTTACTTGAAACGAAGTCTTGCTTGTAGGAAGACTCATAGCCTGGTATTTAACTCCATTTCTGAAGTGAAACACACAGCATAGTTCTCATCCATTGATCACACACTGCTTTAGAGCAAGAAATACGCTCCTGATTTCTAGAGTCTCTAAGACAACAGGAAACGTGAGTTTGCTCAGAAGAAAAGAACGGTGTTTCCTTTACATATGGACCATATCTTGTTCAACTCTGCTTGAAATTGATACAAAGCAAAGGTCCTCTAACATCCAATGCCTCTCAGTTAAGATGAGAAACGTGTGAGCTTCGTGAACGATGTAGTTCGTTTGAGCTGTAAATTAACTACCCTTACTTGAATCTAAGTCCTCCTTGTAGGAAGACTCAGAGCATGGGATTTATCTCCATTTCTGAAGTGAAACACACAGCAGAGTTCTCATCCATTGTTGCACTCTTCTTTCAATCAAGGAGCACGCTCTTGCTTTCTAGAGCCTCTAAGACAGCAGGAAACTTGAGTGTGCTCAGAACAAATGAACAGTGTTTCCTCAACATATGGGCCATATCTAGTTCAACTCTACTTCTGAAACTGAAAGAAACCACAGGTCCTCTAACATCCAATGCTTGTCAGTTAAGATGAGAAACGTGTGAGCTTCATGAATGATGTAGGTCATTAGAGCTAAAAAGTGACTGCCCTTACCTGAAACGAAGTATTGCTTGTAGGAAGACACAGAGTCTGGGGTTTAACTCCATTTCTGAAGGGAAACACAACACAGTTCTCATCCATGGATCACACTCTGCTTTATAACAAGAAGGACGCTCTTGCTTTCTAGAGTCTCTAAGAGAGCAGGAAACATGAGTGTGGTGAGAACAAAAGAACGGTGTTCCCTACATATGCGCACCATATCTACTACAACTCTGCCTCTGAAATTGATACAAAGCACAGGTCCACTAACATCCAATGCTTGTCAGTTAAGATGAGAAACGTGTGAGCTTCGTGAAAGATGTAGATTGTTTGAGCTGAAAAGTGACTGCCCTTACTTGAAACGACGTCGTGCTTGTAGGAAGACACAGAGCCTGGAATATAACTACATTTCTGAAGTTAAACACACAGCATAGTTCTCATCAATGGATCACAGTCTGCTTTAGAGCAAGAAGCACGCTCTTACTTTCTAGAGTCTCTAAGACAGCAGGAAACATGAATGTGCTCAGAACAAAGGAACGGTGTATCCTACACATACGGGCCATATCTAGTTCAACTCTGCTTCTGAAACTAATACAAACCACTGGTCCTCTACCATCCAATGCTTGTCATTTAAGATGAGAAACGTGTGACCTTTGGGAACGATGTAGTTCGTTTCAACTGAAAAGTGACTGCCCCTACCTGAAACGAAGTAGTGCTTGTAGGAATACACAGAGTCTGGGATTTAACTCCACTTCTGAAGGGAAACACACAGCATAGTTCTCATCCATGGATCACACACTGCTTTAGAGCAAGAAGACCGCTCTTGCTTTCTAGAATCTCTAATAGTGCAGGAAACTTGAGTGTGCTCAGAACAAAAGAACAGTGTTTCCTACACATACGGACTATATCTAGTTCAACTCTGCTTCTGAAACTGAAAGAAACCACAGGTCCTCTAACATCCAATGCTTCTCAGTTAAGATAAGAAACGTGTGAGCATCGTGAACGATGTAGTTCGTTTGAGCTGAAAAGTGACTGCCCTTACTTGAAACGAAGTCTTGCTTGTAGGAACACACAGAGCCTGGGATTTTACTCCATTTCTGAAGTGAAACACACAGCAGAGTTCTCATCCATTGATCACACTCTGCTTTAGAGCAAGAAGCACGCTCCTGATTTCTAGAGTCTCTAAGATAACAGGAAACGTGAGTGTGCTCAGAAGAAAAGAACGGTGTTTCCTATACATACGGACCATATCTTGTTCAACTCTGCTTGAAATTGATACAAAGCAAAGGTCCTCTAACATCCAATGCCTCTCAGTTAAGATGAGAAACGTGTGAGCTTCGGGAACGATGTAGTTCGTTTGAGCTGTAAAGTAACTGCCCTTACTTGAATCGAGGTCCTCCTTGTAGGAAGACTCAGAGCCTGGGATTTAACTCCATTTCTGAAGTGAAACACACAGCAGAGTTCTCATCCATTGATCAACACTGCTTTAGAGCAAGAAGCACGCTCTTGCTTTCTAGGGTCTCTAAGAGAGCAAGAAACATGAGGGTGCTCAGAACAAAAGAACGGTGATTACTCAACATATGGGCCATATCTAGTTCAACTCTACTTCTGAAACTGAAAGAAACCACAGGTCCTGTAACATCCAATGCTTGTCAGTTAAGATGAGAAACGTGTGAGCTTCGTGAACGATGTAGTTCGTTTGAGCTGTATAGTAACTGCCCTTACCTGAACAAAGTCCTGTTGTAGGAAGACTCAGAGGCTGGTATTTAACTCCATTTCTGAAGGGAAACACACAACACAGTTCTCATCCATGGATCACACTCTGCTTTAGAACAAGAAGAATGCTCTTGCTTTCTAGAGTCTCTAAGACAGCAGGAAACGTGAGGTTGCTGAGAACAAAAGAACGGTGTTTCCTACACATACGGACCATATCTAGTCCAACTCTGCCTCTGAAATTGATACAAGCACAGGTCCTCTAACATCCAATGATTGTCATTTAAGAAGAAAAATGAGTGAGCTTCGTAAATGATGTAGTACGTTTGAGCTGAAAGGTGACTGCCCTTACCTGAAACGAAGTAGTGCATGTAGGAAGCCTCAGAGCCTGGGATTTTACACCATTTCTGAAGGGAATCATACAGCATAGTTCTCATCCATGCATCACACTCTGCTTTAGAGCAGGAAGAATGCTCTTGATTTCTAGAGTCTCTAAGACAGCAGGAAACTTGAGTTTGCTGAGAACAAATGAACCGTGTTTCCTATACATACGGACAATATCTAGTTCAACTCTGCTTGAAATTGATACAAAGCAAAGGTCCTCTAATATCCAATGCCTCTCAGTTAAGATGAGAAACCTGTTAGCTTCGTGAACGATGTAGTTCGTTTGAGCTCAAAAGTGAGTGCCCTTATTTGAAACGAAGTCTTGCTCGTAGGAAGACACAGAGCCTGTGATTTAACTCCATTTCTGAAGGGAATCATACAGCATAGTTCGAATCCATGGATCACACTCTGCTTTACAGCAAGAAGAATGCTCTTGCTTTCTAGAGTCTCTAATACAGCAGGAATGTTGAGTGTGGTCAGACCAAAGTACAGTGTTTCCTACACATTCAGGCCATATCTAGTTCTACTCTGCTTCTGAAACTGAAAGAAAGCACAGGTCCTCTAACATCCAATTCTTGTCAGTTTAGATGTGAAAAGTGTGAGCTTAGTGAATGATGTAGTTCGTTTGAGCTGTAAAGATACTGCCCATACCTGAAATGAAGTCTTGCTTGTAGGAAGACACAGAGCCTGGGGTTTAACTCCATTTCTGAAGGGAAACACACAACACAGTTCTCATCCATTGATCACATTCTGCTTTAGAGCAAGAAGCACGATCTTGCTTTCTAGAGTCTCTTAGACAGGAGGAAACGTGAGTGTGCTCAGAAGAAAAGAACGGTGTTTCCAATACATACAGGCCATATCTAGTTCTTCTCTGCTTGAAATTGATACAAAGGAAAGGTGCTCTAACATCCAATGCCTCTCAGTTAAGATGAGAAACTTGTGAGCTTCGTGAATGATGTAGTTCGTTTGAGCTGTAAAGTAACTGCCCTTAATTGAATCGAAGTCCTCCTTGTAGGAAGACTCAGAGCCTGGGATTTAGCTCCATTTCTGAAGGGAAACACACAGCAGAGTTCTCATCCATGGATCACACTCTGCTTTAGAGCAAGAAGCACGCTCTTGCTATCCACAGTCTCTAAGAGAGCAGAAAACATGAGTGTGCTCAGAACAAAAGAACGGTGTTTCCTACACATACGGACCATATCTATTTCAACTCTGCTTCTGAAACTGATACAAAGCACTGGAACTATAACATCCAATGCTTGTAATTTAAGATAAGAAACGTGAGAGCTTCATGAACGATGTAGTTCGTTTGAGCTGAAAAGTGACTGCCCTTACTTGAAATGAAGTCTTGCTTGTAGGAAGACACAGAACCTGGGATTTAACTCCATTTCTGAAGGGAAACACACAGCATAGTTTTCATCGATGGATCACTCTCTGCTTTAGAGCAAGAAGCATGCTCTTGCTTTCTAGAGTCTCTAATACAGCAGGAAACATGTGTGTGCTCAGAACTAAAGAACGGTGTTTCCGACACACATGGGACATATCTAGTTCAACTCTGTTTCTGAAACTTAAACAAACCAAAGGTCCTCTAACATCCAATGCTTGTCAGTTAAGATGAGAAACGTGTGAGCTTCGTGAATGATATAGTTCGTTTGAACTGTAAAGTGACTGCCCTTACATGAAACGAAGTCTTGCTTGTTGGAAGAATCAGATCCTGGGATTTAACTCTATTTCTGAAGTGAAACACACAGCAGAGTTCTCACATATAGAACACACTCTGCTTTAGCGCAAGAAGCATGCTCTTGGTTTCTAGAGTCTCTAAGTCAGCAGGAAACATGAGTGTGCTGAGAGCAAAAGAACGGTGTTTGCTACACATACGGACCACATTTATTTCAACTCTGCTTCTGAAACTGAAACAAACCACAGTTCCTCTAACATCCAATACTTGTCATTTAAGATGAGAAACGTGAGAGCATAATGAACGATGTTTTTCATTTGAGCTGTAAAGTAACTGCCCTTACCTGAGACAAAGTCTTGTTGTCGGAAGACTCAGAGCCTGGGATTTAACTCCATTTCTGAAGGGAAACACACAGCAGAGTTCTCATATATAGATCACATTCTGCTTTAGAGCAAGGAGAATGCTTTTGCTTTCTAGAATCTCTAAGACAGCAGGAAACGTGAGTGTGCTCAAAAGAAAAGAACGGTGTTTCCTATACATACAGACCATATCTAATTCAACTCTGAATGAAATTGATACAAAGCAAAGGTCCTCTAACATCCAATGCTTCTCAGTTAAGAGGAGAAACGTGTGAGTTTCGTGAATGATATAGTTCGTTTCACGTGAAAAGTGACTGCCCTTACCAGAAAGGAGTAATGCTTGTAGGAAGACACAGAGCCTGGGATTAAACTCCATTTCTGAAGGGAAACACAGCATAGTTCTCATCCATGGATCACACTCTGCTTTAGAGCAAGAAGCACGCTCTTGCTTTCCAGAGTCTCTAAGACAGCAGGAAACATGAGTGTGATGAGAACAAAGGAACGTTGTTTCCCACACGTACAGACCATCTCTAGTCCAACTCTGCTTCTGAAACTGATACAAAACACTAGTCCTCTAACATGCAATGCTTGTCAGTTAAGATGAGAAACGTGTGAGCTTCCTGAAGATGTAGTTCATTTGAGCTGTAAAGTAACTGCCCTTAATTGAATCGAAGTCCTCCTTGTAGGAAGACTCAGAGCCTGGGATGTAACTCCATTTCTGAAGTGAAACACACAGCAGAGTTCTCTTCCATTGGTCACACCCTGCTTTAGAGCAAGAAGCACGCTCTTGCTTTCTAGATTCTCTAAGACAGCATGAAACATGAGTGTGCTCAGAACAAAAGAACGGTGTTTCCTCCACATACAGGCCATATCTTGTTCAACTCTGCTTCTGAAACTGAAAGAAACCACAGGTCCTCTAACATCCAATGCTCATCAGTTTAGATGAGAAATGTGTAAGCTTCGTGACCGATGTAGTTCGTTTGAGCTGTAAAGTAACTGCCTTTACCTGAAACGAAGTCTTGTTGTAGGAAGACTCAGAGCCTGGGATTTAACTCCATTTCTGAAGGGAAACAGACAGCAGAGTTCTCATCCATTGATAACACTCTGCATTAGAGCAAGAAGCATGCTTTTGCTTTCTACATTCTCTAAGACAGCAAGAAACGTGAGTGTGCTGAGAAGAAATGAACGGTGTTTCTGACACATACGGACCACATCTAGTCCAAGTATGCTTCTGAAACTGATACAAAGCACTGGGCCTCTAACATCGGATGCTTGTCAGTTAAGATTGGAAACGTGTGAGCTTCGTGAACAATGTAGTTCGTTTGAGCTGAAAAGTGACTGCCCTTAACTGAAATGAAGTCTTACTTGTACGAAGACACACAGCAGGGGGTTTAACTCCATTTCTGAAGGGAAACACACAGCATAGTTTTCATCCATGGATCACACTCTGCTTTAGAGCAAGAAGCACGCTCTTGCTTTCTAGAGTCTCTAATACAGCATGAAACATGAGTGTGCTCAGAACAAAAGAACTGTGTTTCCTCCATATACGGGCCATATCTAGTTCAACTCTGCTTCTGAAACTGAAAGAAAACAGTGGTCCTCTAACATCCAATGCTTGTCAGTTTAGATGAGAAAGATGTGAGCTTCGTGAATGATGTAGTTCTTTTGAGCTGTATAGTAACTGCCCTTACCTGAAACGAAGTCCTCCTTGTAGGAAGACTCAGAGCCTGGGATTTAACTCCATTTCTGAAGGGAAACACACAGCAGAGTTCTCATCCATGGATCACACTCTGCTTTAGAGCAAGAAGCACGCTCTTGCTATCCACAGTCTCTAAGAGAGCAGAAAACATGAGTGTGCTCAGAACAAAAGAACGGTGTTTCCTACACATACGGACCATATCTATTTCAACTCTGCTTCTGAAACTGATACAAAGCACTGGACCTCTAACATCCAATGCTTGTAATTTAAGATAAGAAACGTGAGAGCTTCATGAACGATGTAGTTCGTTTGAGCTGAAAAGTGACTGCCCTTACTTGAAATGAAGTCTTGCTTGTAGGAAGACACAGAGCCTGGGATTTAACTCCATTTCTGAAGGGAAACACACAGCATAGTTTTCATCGATGGATCACCCTCTGCTTTAGAGCAAGAAGCATGCCCTTGCTTTCTAGAGTCTCTAATACAGCAGGAAACATGAGTGTGCTCAGAACTAAAGAACGGTGTTTCCTACACACATGGGACATATCTAGTTCAACTCTGCTTCTGAAACTGAAACAAACCAAAGGTCCTCTAACATCCAATGCTTGTCAGTTAAGATGAGAAACGTGTGAGCTTCGTGAATGATATAGTTCGTTTGAACTGTAAAGTGACTGCCCTTACATGAAACGAAGTCTTGCTTGTTGGAAGAATCAGATCCTGGGATTTAACTCTATTTCCGAAGTGAAACACACAGCAGCGTTCTCACATATAGAACACACTCTGCTTTAGAGCAAGAAGCATGCTCTTGGTTTCTAGAGACTCTAAGTCAGCAGGAAACATGAGTGTGCTGAGAGCAAAAGAACGGTGTTTGCTACACATACGGACCACATTTATTTCAACTCTGCTTCTGAAACTGAAACAAACCACAGTTCCTCTAACATCCAATACTTGTCATTTAAGATGAGAAACGTGAGAGCTTAATGAACGATGTTTTTCATTTGAGCTGTAAAGTAACTGCCCTTACCTGAGACAAAGTCTTGTTGTCGGAAGACTCAGAGCCTGGGATTTAACTCCATTTCTGAAGGGAAACACACAGCAGAGTTCTCATATATAGATCACATTCTGCTTTAGAGCAAGGAGAATGCTTTTGCTTTCTAGAATCTCTAAGACAGCAGGAAACGTGAGTGTGCTCAAAAGAAAAGAACGGTGTTTCCTATACATACAGACCATATCTAATTCAACTCTGAATGAAATTGATACAAAGCAAAGGTCCTCTAACATCCAATGCTTCTCAGTTAAGAGGAGAAACGTGTGAGTTTCGTGAATGATATAGTTCGTTTCACGTGAAAAGTGACTGCCCTTACCAGAAAGGAGTAGTGCTTGTAGGAAGACACAGAGCCTGGGATTAAACTCCATTTCTGAAGGGAAACACAGCATAGTTCTCATCCATGGATCACACTCTGCTTTAGAGCAAGAAGCACGCACTTGCTTTCCAGAGTCTCTAAGACAGCAGGAAACATGAGTGTGATGAGAACAAAGGAACGTTGTTTCCCACAAGTACGGACCATCTCTAGTCCAACTCTGCTTCTGAAACTGATACAAAACACTGGTCCTCTAACATGCAATGCTTGTCAGTTAAGATGAGAAACGTGTGAGCTTCCTGAAGATGTAGTTCATTTGAGCTGTAAAGTAACTGCCCTTAATTGAATCGAAGTCCTCCTTGTAGGAAGACTCAGAGCCTGGGATGTAACTCCATTTCTGAAGTGAAACACACAGCAGAGTTCTCTTCCATTGGTCACACCCTGCTTTAGAGCAAGAAGCACGCTCTTGCTTTCTAGATTCTCTAAGACAGCATGAAACATGAGTGTGCTCAGAACAAAAGAACGGTGTTTCCTCCACATACAGGCCATATCTTGTTCAACTCTGCTTCTGAAACTGAAAGAAACCACAGGTCCTCTAACATCCAATGCTCATCAGTTTAGATGAGAAACGTGTAAGCTTCGTGACCGATGTAGTTCGTTTGAGCTGTAAAGTAACTGCCTTTACCTGAAACGAAGTCTTGTTGTAGGAAGACTCAGAGCCTGGGATTTAACTCCATTTCTGAAGGGAAACAGACAGCAGAGTTCTCATCCATTGATAACACTCTGCATTAGAGCAAGAAGCATGCTTTTGCTTTCTACATTCTCTAAGACAGCAAGAAACGTGAGTGTGCTGAGAAGAAATGAACGGTGTTTCTGACACATACGGACCACATCTAGTCCAACTATGCTTCTGAAACTGATACAAAGCACTGGGCTTCTAACATCGGATGCTTGTCAGTTAAGATTGGAAACGTGTGAGCTTCGTGAACCATGTAGTTCGTTTGAGCTGAAAAGTGACTGCCCTTAACTGAAATGAAGTCTTACTTGTACGAAGACACACAGCAGGGGGTTTAACTCCATTTCTGAAGGGAAACACACAGCATAGTTTTCATCCATGGATCACACTCTGCTTTAGAGCAAGAAGCACGCTCTTGCTTTCTAGAGTCTCTAATACAGCATGAAACATGAGTGTGCTCAGAACAAAAGAACAGTGTTTCCTCCATATACGGGCCATATCTAGTTCAACTCTGCTTCTGAAACTGAAAGAAAACAGTGGTCCTCTAACATCCAATGCTTGTCAGTTTAGATGAGAAAGATGTGAGCTTCGTGAATGATGTAGTTCTTTTGAGCTGTATAGTAACTGCCCTTACCTGAAACGAAGTCCTCCTTGTAGGAAGACTCAGAGCCTGGGATTTAACTCCATTTCTGAAGGGAAACACACAGCAGAGTTCTCATCCATGGATCACACTCTGCTTTAGAGCAAGAAGCACGCTCTTGCTATCCACAGTCTCTAAGAGAGCAGAAAACATGAGTGTGCTCAGAACAAAAGAACGGTGTTTCCTACACATACGGACCATATCTATTTCAACTCTGCTTCTGAAAATGATACAAAGTACTGGACCTCTAACATCCAATGCTTGTAATTTAAGATAAGAAACGTGAGAGCTTCATGAACGATGTAGTTCGTTTGAGCTGAAAAGTGACTGCCCTTACTTGAAATGAAGTCTTGCTTGTAGGAAGACACAGAGCCTGGGATTTAACTCCATTTCTGAAGGGAAACACACAGCATAGTTTTCATCGATGGATCACTCTCTGCTTTAGAGCAAGAAGCATGCCCTTGCTTTCTAGAGTCTCTAATACAGCAGGAAACATGAGTGTGCTCAGAACTAAAGAACGGTGTTTCCTACACACATGGGACATATCTAGTTCAACTCTGCTTCTGAAACTGAAACAAACCAAAGGTCCTCTAACATCCAATGCTTGTCAGTTAAGATGAGAAACGTGTGAGCTTCGTGAATGATATAGTTCGTTTGAACTGTAAAGTGACTGCCCTTACATGAAACGAAGTCTTGCTTGTTGGAAGAATCAGATCCTGGGATTTAACTCTATTTCCGAAGTGAAACACACAGCAGCGTTCTCACATATAGAACACACTCTGCTTTAGAGCAAGAAGCATGCTCTTGGTTTCTAGAGACTCTAAGTCAGCAGGAAACATGAGTGTGCTGAGAGCAAAAGAACGGTGTTTGCTACACATACGGACCACATTTATTTCAACTCTGCTTCTGAAACTGAAACAAACCACAGTTCCTCTAACATCCAATACTTGTCATTTAAGATGAGAAACGTGAGAGCTTAATGAACGATGTTTTTCATTTGAGCTGTAAAGTAACTGCCCTTACCTGAGACAAAGTCTTGTTGTCGGAAGACTCAGAGCCTGGGATTTAACTCCATTTCTGAAGGGAAACACACAGCAGAGTTCTCATATATAGATCACATTCTGCTTTAGAGCAAGGAGAATGCTTTTGCTTTCTAGAATCTCTAAGACAGCAGGAAACGTGAGTGTGCTCAAAAGAAAAGAACGGTGTTTCCTATACATACAGACCATATCTAATTCAACTCTGAATGAAATTGATACAAAGCAAAGGTCCTCTAACATCCAATGCTTCTCAGTTAAGAGGAGAAACGTGTGAGTTTCGTGAATGATATAGTTCGTTTCACGTGAAAAGTGACTGCCCTTACCAGAAAGGAGTAGTGCTTGTAGGAAGACACAGAGCCTGGGATTAAACTCCATTTCTGAAGGGAAACACAGCATAGTTCTCATCCATGGATCACACTCTGCTTTAGAGCAAGAAGCACGCACTTGCTTTCCAGAGTCTCTAAGACAGCAGGAAACATGAGTGTGATGAGAACAAAGGAACGTTGTTTCCCACACGTACGGACCATCTCTAGTCCAACTCTGCTTCTGAAACTGATACAAAACACTGGTCCTCTAACATGCAATGCTTGTCAGTTAAGATGAGAAACGTGTGAGCTTCCTGAAGATGTAGTTCATTTGAGCTGTAAAGTAACTGCCCTTAATTGAATCGAAGTCCTCCTTGTAGGAAGACTCAGAGCCTGGGATGTAACTCCATTTCTGAAGTGAAACACACAGCAGAGTTCTCTTCCATTGGTCACACCCTGCTTTAGAGCAAGAAGCACGCTCTTGCTTTCTAGATTCTCTAAGACAGCATGAAACATGAGTGTGCTCAGAACAAAAGAACGGTGTTTCCTCCACATACAGGCCATATCTTGTTCAACTCTGCTTCTGAAACTGAAAGAAACCACAGGTCCTCTAACATCCAATGCTCATCAGTTTAGATGAGAAACGTGTAAGCTTCGTGACCGATGTAGTTCGTTTGAGCTGTAAAGTAACTGCCTTTACCTGAAACGAAGTCTTGTTGTAGGAAGACTCAGAGCCTGGGATTTAACTCCATTTCTGAAGGGAAACAGACAGCAGAGTTCTCATCCATTGATAACACTCTGCATTAGAGCAAGAAGCATGCTTTTGCTTTCTACATTCTCTAAGACAGCAAGAAACGTGAGTGTGCTGAGAAGAAATGAACGGTGTTTCTGACACATACGGACCACATCTAGTCCAACTATGCTTCTGAAACTGATACAAAGCACTGGGCTTCTAACATCGGATGCTTGTCAGTTAAGATTGGAAACGTGTGAGCTTCGTGAACCATGTAGTTCGTTTGAGCTGAAAAGTGACTGCCCTTAACTGAAATGAAGTCTTACTTGTACGAAGACACACAGCAGGGGGTTTAACTCCATTTCTGAAGGGAAACACACAGCATAGTTTTCATCCATGGATCACACTCTGCTTTAGAGCAAGAAGCACGCTCTTGCTTTCTAGAGTCTCTAATACAGCATGAAACATGAGTGTGCTCAGAACAAAAGAACAGTGTTTCCTCCATATACGGGCCATATCTAGTTCAACTCTGCTTCTGAAACTGAAAGAAAACAGTGGTCCTCTAACATCCAATGCTTGTCAGTTTAGATGAGAAAGATGTGAGCTTCGTGAATGATGTAGTTCTTTTGAGCTGTATAGTAACTGCCCTTACCTGAAACGAAGTCCTCCTTGTAGGAAGACTCAGAGCCTGGGATTTAACTCCATTTCTGAAGGGAAACACACAGCAGAGTTCTCATCCATGGATCACACTCTGCTTTAGAGCAAGAAGCACGCTCTTGCTATCCACAGTCTCTAAGAGAGCAGAAAACATGAGTGTGCTCAGAACAAAAGAACGGTGTTTCCTACACATACGGACCATATCTATTTCAACTCTGCTTCTGAAAATGATACAAAGTACTGGACCTCTAACATCCAATGCTTGTAATTTAAGATAAGAAACGTGAGAGCTTCATGAACGATGTAGTTCGTTTGAGCTGAAAAGTGACTGCCCTTACTTGAAATGAAGTCTTGCTTGTAGGAAGACACAGAGCCTGGGATTTAACTCCATTTCTGAAGGGAAACACACAGCATAGTTTTCATCGATGGATCACTCTCTGCTTTAGAGCAAGAAGCATGCCCTTGCTTTCTAGAGTCTCTAATACAGCAGGAAACATGAGTGTGCTCAGAACTAAAGAACGGTGTTTCCTACACACATGGGACATATCTAGTTCAACTCTGCTTCTGAAACTGAAACAAACCAAAGGTCCTCTAACATCCAATGCTTGTCAGTTAAGATGAGAAACGTGTGAGCTTCGTGAATGATATAGTTCGTTTGAACTGTAAAGTGACTGCCCTTACATGAAACGAAGTCTTGCTTGTTGGAAGAATCAGATCCTGGGATTTAACTCTATTTCTGAAGTGAAACACACAGCAGAGTTCTCACATATAGAACACACTCTGCTTTAGAGCAAGAAGCATGCTCTTGGTTTCTAGAGACTCTAAGTCAGCAGGAAACATGAGTGTGCTGAGAGCAAAAGAACGGTGTTTGCTACACATACGGACCACATTTATTTCAACTCTGCTTCTGAAACTGAAACAAACCACAATTCCTCTAACATCCAATACTTGTCATTTAAGATGAGAAACGTGAGAGCTTAATGAACGATGTTTTTCATTTGAGCTGTAAAGTAACTGCCCTTACCTGAGACAAAGTCTTGTTGTCGGAAGACTCAGAGCCTGGGATTTAACTCCATTTCTGAAGGGAAACACACAGCAGAGTTCTCATATATAGATCACATTCTGCTTTAGAGCAAGGAGAATGATTTTGCTTTCTAGAATCTCTAAGACAGCAGGAAACGTGAGTGTGCTCAAAAGAAAAGAACGGTGTTTCCTATACATACAGACCATATCTAATTCAACTCTGAATGAAATTGATACAAAGCAAAGGTCCTCTAACATCCAATGCTTCTCAGTTAAGAGGAGAAACGTGTGAGTTTCGTGAATGATATAGTTCGTTTCACGTGAAAAGTGACTGCCCTTACCAGAAAGGAGTAGTGCTTGTAGGAAGACACAGAGCCTGGGATTAAACTCCATTGCTGAAGGGAAACACAGCATAGTTCTCATCCATGGATCACACTCTGCTTTAGAGCAAGAAGCACGCTCTTGCTTTCCAGAGTCTCTAAGACAGCAGGAAACATGAGTGTGATGAGAACAAAGGAACGTTGTTTCCCACACGTACGGACCATCTCTAGTCCAACTCTGCTTCTGAAACTGATACAAAACACTGGTCCTCTAACATGCAATGCTTGTCAGTTAAGATGAGAAACGTGTGAGCTTCCTGAAGATGTAGTTCATTTGAGCTGTAAAGTAACTGCCCTTAATTGAATCGAAGTCCTCCTTGTAGGAAGACTCAGAGCCTGGGATGTAACTCCATTTCTGAAGTGAAACACACAGCAGAGTTCTCTTCCATTGGTCACACCCTGCTTTAGAGCAAGAAGCACGCTCTTGCTTTCTAGATTCTCTAAGACAGCATGAAACATGAGTGTGCTCAGAACAAAAGAACGGTGTTTCCTCCACATACAGGCCATATCTTGTTCAACTCTGCTTCTGAAACTGAAAGAAACCACAGGTCCTCTAACATCCAATGCTCATCAGTTTAGATGAGAAACGTGTAAGCTTCGTGACCGATGTAGTTCGTTTGAGCTGTAAAGTAACTGCCTTTACCTGAAACGAAGTCTTGTTGTAGGAAGACTCAGAGCCTGGGATTTAACTCCATTTCTGAAGGGAAACAGACAGCAGAGTTCTCATCCATTGATAACACTCTGCATTAGAGCAAGAAGCATGCTTTTGCTTTCTACATTCTCTAAGACAGCAAGAAACGTGAGTGTGCTGAGAAGAAATGAACGGTGTTTCTGACACATACGGACCACATCTAGTCCAACTATGCTTCTGAAACTGATACAAAGCACTGGGCCTCTAACATCGGATGCTTGTCAGTTAAGATTGGAAACGTGTGAGCTTCGTGAACAATGTAGTTCGTTTGAGCTGAAAAGTGACTGCCCTTAACTGAAATGAAGTCTTACTTGTACGAAGACACACAGCAGGGGGTTTAACTCCATTTCTGAAGGGAAACACACAGCATAGTTTTCATCCATGGATCAGACTCTGCTTTAGAGCAAGAAGCACGCTCTTGCTTTCTAGAGTCTCTAATACAGCATGAAACATGAGTGTGCTCAGAACAAAAGAACGGTGTTTCCTCCATATACGGGCCATATCTAGTTCAACTCTGCTTCTGAAACTGAAAGAAAACAGTGGTCCTCTAACATCCAATGCTTGTCAGTTTAGATGAGAAACATGTGAGCTTCGTGAATGATGTAGTTCTTTTGAGCTGTATAGTAACTGCCCTTACCTGAAACGAAGTCTTGCTTGTAGGAAGACTCAGAGCCTGGGATTTAACTCCATTTCTGAAGTGAAACACACAGCAGAGTTCTCATCCATTGATCACACTCTGCTTTAGAGCAAGAAGCACGATCTTGCTTTCTAGGGTCTCTTAGACAGGAGGAAACGTGAGTGTGCTCAGAAGAAAAGAACGGTGTTTCCTATACATACAGGCCATATCTAGTTCAACTCTGCTTGAAATTGATACAAAGGAAAGGTGCTCTAACAACCAATGCCTCTCAGTTAAGATGAGAAACTTGTGAGCTTCGTGAATGATGTAGTTCGTTTGAGCTGTAAAGTAACTGCCCTTAATTGAATCGAAGTCCTCCTTGTAGGAAGACTCAGAGCCTGGTATTAACTCCATTTCTGAAGGGAAACACACAGCAGAGTTCTCATCCATTGATCACACTCTGCTTTAGAGCAAGAAGCACGCTCTTGCTTTCCACAGTCTCTAAGAGAGCAGAAAACTTGAGTGTGCTCAGAACAAAAGAACGGTGTTTCCTACACATACGGACCATATCTATTTCAACTCTGCTTCTGAAACTGATACAAAGCACTGGAACTATAACATCCAATGCTTGTAATTTAAGATAAGAAACGTGAGAACTTCATGAACGATGTAGTTCGTTTGAGCTGAAAAGTGACTGCCCTTACAAGAAATGAAGTCTTGCTTGTACGAAGACACACAGCATGGGGTTTAACTCTATGTCTGAAGGGAAACACACAGCATAGTTTTCATCAATGGATCACTCTCTGCTTTAGAGCAAGAAGCACGCTCTAGCTTTCCAGAGACTCTAAGAGAGCAGGAAACGTGAGTGTGATGAGAACCAATGAACGGTGTTTCCTACACATATGGACATTATCTAGTCCAACTCTCCTTCTGAAACTGATACTAAGCACAGGTCCTCTAACATCCAATGATTGTCAGTTTAGATGTGAAACATGTGAGCTTCGTGAATGATGTAGTTCGTTTGAGCTGAAAAGTGACTGCCCTTACCTGAAACGAAGTCTTGCTTGTAGGAAAACACAGAGCCTGGGTTTAACTCCATTTCGAAGGGAAGCACACAACACAGTTCTCATCGATGGATCACACTCTGCTTTAGAGCAAGAAGCACGCTCTTGCTTTCTAGAATCTCTAAGACAGCAGGAAACGTGAGTGTGCTCAGAAGAAAAGAACGGTGTTTTCTATACATACAGACCATATCTAATTCAACTCTGCTTGGAATTGATACAAAGCAAAGGTCCTCTAACATCCAATGCTTCTCAGTTAAGATGAGAAACGTGTGAGTTTTGTGAATGATGTAGTTCGTTTCACGTGAAATGTGACTGGCGTTACCAGAAAGGAGTAGTGCTTGTAGGAAGACACAGAGCCTGGGATTTAACTCCATTTCTGAAGGGAAACACAGCATAGTTCTCATCCATGGATCACACTCTGCTTTAGAGGAAGAAGCGCGCTCTTGCTTTCCAGAGTCTCTAAGACAGCAAGAAACATGAGTGTGATGAGAACAAAAGAACGTTGTTTCCCACATGTACGGACCATATCTAGTCCACCTCTATTCTGAAACTGATACAAAACACTGGTCCCCTCACATGCAATGCTTGTCAGTTAAGATGAGAAACGTGTGAGCTTCCTGAACGATGTAGTTC
This sequence comes from Onychomys leucogaster, assembly GCA_949786385.1. NCBI lineage: Eukaryota > Metazoa > Chordata > Mammalia > Rodentia > Cricetidae > Onychomys > Onychomys leucogaster. The sequence goes on from CATKUP010000076.1 coordinate 503,401, forward strand.
TTTTGAGCTTTAAAGTAACTGCCCTTTCTTGAATCGAAGTCCTCCTTGTAGGAACACTCAGAGCCTGGGATGTAACTCCATTTCTGAAGTGAAACACACAGCAGAGTTCTCTTCCATTGATCACACCCTGCCTTCGAGCAAGAAGCACGCTCTTGCTTTCTAGATTCTCTAAGACAGCATGAAACAAGAGTGTGCTCAGAACAAAAGAACGGTGTTTCCACCACTTACAGGCCATATCTTGTTCAACTCTGCTTCTGAAAATGAAAGAAACCACAGGTCCTCTAACATCCAATGCTCATCAGTTTAGATGAGAAACGTGTAAGCTTCGTGACGGATGTAGTTCGTTTGAGCTGTAAAGTAACTGCCCTTACCTGAAATGAAGTCTTGTTGTAGGAAGACTCAGAGCCTGGGATTTAAATCCATTTCTGAAGTGAAACAGACAGCAGAGTTCTCATCCATTGATAACACTCTGCATTAGAGCAAGAAGCATGCTCTTGCTTTCTACAGTCTCTAAGACAGCAAGAAACGTGAGTGTGCTGAGAACAAATGAACAGTGTTTCCTACACATACGGACCATATCTAGTCCAACTCTGCTTCTGAAACTGATACAAAGCACTGGTCCTCTAACATCGGATGCTTGTCAGTTAAGATTGGAAACGTGTGAGCTTCGTGAACGATGTAGTTCATTTGAGCTGAAAAGTGACTGCCCTTACCTGAAATGAAGTCTTACTTGTACGAAGATACACAGAAGGGGGTGTAACTCCATTTCTGAAGGGAAACACACAGCATAGTTTTCATCCATGGATCACACTCTGCTTTAGAGCAAGAAGCACGCTCTTGCTTTCTAGAGTCTCTAATACAGCATGAAACATGAGTGTGCTCAGAACAAAAGAACGGTGTTTCCTCCACATAAGGGCCATATCTAGTTCAACTCTGCTTCTGAAAATGAAAGAAAACAGAGGTCCTCTAACATCCAATGCTTGTCAGTATAGATGAGAAACGTGTGAGCTTCGTGAATGATGTAGTTCTTTTGAGCTGTATAGTAACTGCCTTTACCTGAAACGAAGTCTTGCTTGTAGGAAGACTCAGAGCCTGGGATTTAACACCATTTCTGAAGTGAAACACAGCAGAGTTCTCATCCACTGATCACACTCTGCTTTAGAGCAAGGAGTATGCTCTTGCTTTCCAGAGTCTCTAAGAGCAGAAAACTTCAGTGTGCTCAGAAAAAAAGAACAGTGTTTCCTACACATACGGACCATATCTAGTCCAACTCTGCTCCTGAAACTGATACAAAGCACTGGTCCTCTAACATCCAATGCTTGTCATTTATGATGAGAAACGTGTGAGCTTCGTGAACGATGTAGTTCGTTTGATCAGAAAAGAGACTGCCTTTATCTGAAACACTGTAGTGCTTGTAGGAAGACACAGAGCATGGAATTTAACTCCTTTTCTGAAGGGAAAGAAACAGCAGACTTCTCATCCATGGATCACAGTCCACTTTAGAGCAAGAAGCACTCTCTTGCTTTCTAGATTTTCTAATACAGCAGGAAACTTGAGTGTGCTCAGAAGAAAAGAACGGTGTTTCCTACACATACGGACCATATCTAGTTCATCTCTGCTTCAGAAACTGAAACAAACCATATGCCCTCTAACATCCAATCCTTGTCAGTTTAGATGAGAAACGTGTGAGGACTCGTGAATGATGTAGTTCTTTTGAGCTGTATAGTAACTGCCCTTACCTGAAACGAAGTCTTGCTTGTAGGAAGACTCAGAGCCTAGGATTTAACTCCATTTCTGAAGTGAAACAGACAGCAGAGTTCTCATCCATTGATAACACTCTGCATTAGAGCAAGAAGCATGCTCTTGCTTTCTACAGTCTCTAAGACAGCAAGAAACGTGAGTGTGCTGAGAACAAATGAACGGTGTTTCCTACACATACGGACCATATCTAGTCCAACTCTGCTTCTGAAACTGATACAAAGCACTGGTCCTCTAACATCGGATGCTTGTCAGTTAAGATTGGAAACGTGTGAGCTTCATGAACGATGAAGTTCATTTGAGCTGAAAAGTGACTGCCCTTACCTGAAATGAAGTCTTACTTGTACGAAGACACACAGCATGGGGTGTAACTCCATTTCTGAAGGGAAACACACAGCATAGTTTTCATCCATGGATCACACTCTGCTTTAGGGCAAGAAGCACGCTCTTGCTTTCTAGAGTCTCTAATACAGCATGAAACATGAGTGTGCTCAGAACAAAAGAACGGTGTTTCCTACACATACGGACCATATCTATTTCAACTCTGCTTCTGAAACTGATACAAAGCACTGGACCTATAACATCCAATGCTTGTAATTTAAGATAAGAAACGTGAAAACTTCATGAACGATGTAGTTCCTTTGAGCTGAAAAGTGACTGCCCTTACCTGAAACGAAGTCTTGCTTGTAGGAAAACACAGAGCCTGGGTTTAACTCCATTTCGAAGGGAAGCACACAACACAGTTCTCATCGATGGAACACACTCTGCTTTAGAGCAAGAAGCACGCTCTTGCTTTCTAGAATCTCTAAGACAGCAGGAAACGTGAGTGTGCTCAGAAGAAAAGAACGGTGTTTTCTATACATACAGACCATATCTAATTCAACTCTGCTTGGAATTGATACAAAGCAAAGGTCCTCTAACATCCAATGCTTCTCAGTTAAGATGAGAAACGTGTGAGCTTCGTGAATGATGTAGTTCGTTTCACGTGAAATGTGACTGCCCTTACCAGAAAGGAGTAGTGCTTGTAGGAAGACACAGAGCCTGGGATTTAACTCCATTTCTGAAGGGAAACACAGCATAGTTCTCATCCATAGATCACACTCTGCTTTAGAGGAAGAAGCGCGCTCTTGCTTTCCAGAGTCTCTAAGACAGCAAGAAACATGAGTGTGATGAGAACAAAAGAACGTTGTTTCCCACATGTGCGGACCATATCTAGTCCATCTCTGCTTCTGAAACTGATACAAAACACTGGTCCCCTCACATGCAATGCTTGTCAGTTAAGATGAGAAACGTGTGAGCTTCCTGAACGATGTAGTTCTTTTGAGCTTTAAAGTAACTGCCCTTACTTGAATCGAAGTCCTCCTTGTAGGAAGACTCAGAGCCTGGGATGTAACTCCATTTCTGAAGTGAAACACACAGCGGAGTTCTCTTCCATTGATCACACCCTGCCTTAGAGCAAGAAGCGCGCTCTTGCTTTCTAGATTCTCTAAGACAGCATGAAACAAGAGTGTGCTCAGAACAAAAGAACGGTGTTTCCACCACTTACAGGCCATATCTTGTTCAACTCTGCTTCTGAAAATGAAAGAAACCACAGGTCCTCTAACATCCAATGCTCGTCAGTTTAGATGAGAAACGTGTAAGATTCGTGAACGATGTAGTTCGTTTGAGCTGTAAAGTCACTGCCCTTACCTGAAATGAAGTCTTGTTGTAGGAAGACTCAGAGCCTGGGATTTAACTCCATTTCTGAAGTGAAACAGACAGCAGAGTTCTCATCCATTGATAACACTCTGCATTAGAGCAAGAAGCATGCTCTTGCTTTCTACAGTCTCTAAGACAGAAAGAAACGTGAGTGTGCTGAGAACAAATTAACAGTGTTTCCTACACATACGGACCATATCTAGTCCAACTCTGCTTCTGAAACTGATACAAAGCACTGGTCCTCTAACATCGGATGCTTGTCAGTTAAGATTGGAAACATGTGAGCTTCGTGAACGATGTAGTTCTTTTGAGCTGAAAAGTGACTGCCCTTACCTGAAATGAAGTCTTACTTGTATGAAGACAAAGAGCCAGGGGTTTAACTCCATTTCTGAAGGGAAACACACAGCATAGTTTTCAACCATGGATCACACTCTGCTTTAGAGCAAGAAGCATGCCTTTCCTCTCTAGAGTCTCTAATAGAGCATGAAACATGAGTGTGCTCAGAACAAAAGAACGGTGTTTCCTCCACATACGGGCCATATCTAGTTTAACTCTCCTTCTGAAACTGAAAGAAAACAGAGGTCCGCTAACATCCAATGCTTGTCAGTTTAGATGAGAAACGTGTGAGCTTCGTGAATGATGTAGTTCTTTTGAGCTGTATAGTAACTGCCCTTACCTGAAACGAAGTCTTGCTTGTAGGAAGACTCAGAGCCTGGGATTTAACTCCATTTCGGAAGTGAAACACAGCAGAGTTCTCATCCATGGATCACACTCTGCTTTAGAGCAAGGAGTATGCTCTTGCTTTCCAGAGTCTCTAAGAGCAGAAAACTTCAGTGTGCTCAGAACAAAAGAACAGTGTTTCCTACACATACGGACCATATCTAGTCCAACTCTGCTTCTGAAACTGATACAAAGCACTGGTCCTCTAACATCCAATGCTTGTCAGTTAAGATGAGAAACGTGTTAGCTTTGTGAACGATGTAGTTCTTTGAGCTGAAAAGTGACTGCCCTTACCTGAAACGAAGTCTTGCTTGTAGGAAGACACACAGCCTGGGGTTTAACTCCTTTCTGAAGGGAAACACACAACACAGTTCTCATCCTTGGATCACACTCTGCTTTAGAGCAAGAAGCATGCTCTTGGTTTCTAGAGTCTCTAAGACAGCAGGAAAAGTGAGTATGCTCAGAAGAAAAGAACGGTGTTTCCTATACATACAGACCATATCTAGTTCAACTCTGCTTGAAATTGATATAAAGCAAAGGTCCTCTAACATCCAATGCTTCTCAGTTAAGATGAGAAACGTGTGAGCTTCGTGAATGATGTAGTTCGTTTCACATGAAATGTGACTGCCCTTACCTGAAAGGAGTAGTGCTTGTAGGAAGACACAGAGCCTGGGATTTAACTCCATTTCTGAAGGGAAACACAGCATAGTTCTCATCCATGGATCACACTCTGCTTTAGAGCAAGAAGCACGCTCTTGCTTTCCAGAGTCTCTAAGACAGCAAGAAACATGAGTGTGATGAGAACAAAAGAACGTTGTTTCCCACAAGTACGGACAATATCTAGTCCAACTCTGCTTCTGAAACTGATACAAAACAATGGTCCTCAACATGCAATGCTTGTCAGTTAAGATGAGAAACGTGTGAGCTTCGTGAACGATGTAGTTCGTTTGAGCTGTAAAGTAACTGCCCTTACTTGAATCGAAGTCCTCCTTGTAGGAAGACTAAGAGCCTGGTATTCTCTCCATTTCTGAAGTGAAACACACAGCAGAGTTCTCTTCCATTGGTCACACCCTGCTTTAGAGCAAGAAGCATGCTCTTGCTTTCTAGAGTCTCTAAGACAGCATGAAACATGAGTGTGCTCAGAACAAAAGAACGGTGTTTCCTCCACATACAGGCCATATCTTGTTCAACTCTGCTTCTGAAACTGAAAGAAACAACAGGTCCTCTAACATCCAATGCTTGTCAGTTTAGATGAGAAACGTGAAAGCTTTGTGACCGATGTAGTTCGTTTGAGCTGTAAAGTAACTGCCCTTACTTGAATCGAAGTCCTAATTGTAGGAAGACTCAGAGCCTGGGATTTAACTCCATTTCTGAAGTGAAACACACAGCACAGTTCTCTTCCATTGATAACACTCTGCATTAGAGCAAGAAGCACGCTCTTGCTTTCTACAGTCTCTAAGAGAGCAGGAAACATGAGTGTGCTGAGAACAAATGAACGGTGTTTCCTGCACATAAGGACCATATCTAGTCCAACTCTGCTTCTGAAACTGATACAAAGCACTGGGCCTCTAGCATCGGATGCTTCTCAGTTAAGATTGGAAACGTGTGAGCTTCGTGAACTATGTAGTTCATTTGAGCTGAAAAGTGACTGCCCTTACCTGAAATGAAGTCTTACTTGTACGAAGACACACAGCAGGGGGTTTAACTCCATTTCTGAAGGGAAACACACAGCATAGTTTTCATCCATGGATCACACTCTGCTTTAGAGCAAGAAGCACGCTCTTGCTTTCCAGAGTCTCTAATACAGCATTAAACATGAGTGTGCTCAGAACAAAAGAACGGTGTTTCCTCCACATATGGGCCATATCTAGTTCAACTCTCCTTCTGAAACTGAAAGAAAACAGAGGTCCTCTAATATCCAATGCTTGTCAGTTTAGATGAGAAACGTGTGAGCTTCGTGAATGATGTAGTTCGTTTGAGCTGTAAAGTAACTGCCCGTACCTGAAACGATGTCTTGCTTGTAGGAAGACTCAGAGCCTGGGATTTAACTCCATTTCTGAAGTGAAACACACAGCAGAGTTCTCATCCATTGATCACACTCTGCTTTAGTGCAAGAAGCATGCTCTTGCTTTCTAGAATCTCTAGACAGCAGGAAAGGTGAGTGTGCTCAGAAGAAAAGAACGGTGTTTCCTATACATACAGACCATATCTAGTTCAACTCTGCTTGAAATTGATACAAAGGAAAGGTCCTCTAACATCCAATGCTTCTGAGTTAAGATGAGAAACGTGTGAGCTTCGTGAATGATGTGTTCGTTTCAGGTGAAAAGTGCCTGCCCTTACCTGAAAGGAGTAGTGTTGTAGGAAGACACAGAGCCTGGGATTTAACTCCATTACTGAAGTGAAACAGACAGCAGAGTTCTCATCCATTGATCACACTCAGCTTTAGAGCAAGAAGCACGCTCTTGCTTTCTAGAGTCTCTAAGACAGCAAGAAACTTGAGTGTGATGAGAACAAAAGAACGGTGTTCGTACACATACGGACCATATCTAGTCCAACTCTGCTTCTGAAACTGATACAAAGCACTGGTCCTCTAACATCCAATGCTTGTCAGTTAAGATGAGAAACGTATTACCTTTGTGAACGATGTAGTTCTTTGAGCTGAAAAGTGACTGCCCTTACCTGAAATGAAGTCTGGCTTGTATGAAGACACACAGCCTGGGGTTTAACTCCTTTCTGAAGGGAAACACACAACACAGTTCTCATCCTTGGATCACACTCTGCTTTAGAGCAAGGAGTATGCTCTTGCTTTCCAGAGTCTCTAAGAGCAGAAAACTTCAGTGTGCTCAGAACAAAAGAACAGTGTTTCCTACACTTACGGACCATATCTTGTCCAACTCTGCTTCTGAAACTGATACAAAGCACTGGTCCTCTAATATCCAATGCTTGTCATTTAAGATGAGAAACGTGTGAGCTTCGTGAACGATGTAGTTCGTTTGAGCAGAAAAGTGACTGCCCTTATATGAAACAAATTAGTGCTTGTAGGAAGACACAGATCATGGAATTTAACTCCTTTTCTGAAGGGAAACACACAGCAGACTTCTCATCCATGGATCACACTCTGCGTTAGAGCAAGAAGCTCTCTCTTGCTTTCTAGATTCTCTAATACAGCAGGAAACTTGAGTGTGCTCAGAAGAAAAGAACGGTGTTTCCTACACATACGGACCATATCTAGTTCATCTCTGCTTCTGAAACTGAAACAAACCATAGGCCCTCTAACATCCAATCCTTGTCAGTTAAGATGAGAAAAGTGTGAGCTTCGTGAATTATGTAGTTTGTTTGAGCTGTAAAGTAACTGCCCGTACCTGAAACGAAGTCTTGCTTGTAGGAAGACTCAGAGCCTGGGATTTAACTCCATTTCTGAAGTGAAACACACAGCAGAGTTGTCATCCATTGATCACACTCTGCTTTAGAGCAAGAAGCACGCTCTTGCTTTCCAGATTCTCTAAGAGAACAGAAAACTTGAGTGTGCTCAGAACAAAAGAACGGTGTTTCCTACACATACGGACCATATCTAGTCCAACTCTGCTTCTGAAACTGATACAAAGCACTGGTCCTCTAACATCGGATGCTTGTCAGTTAAGATTGGAAACTTGTGAGCTTCGTGAACGATGTAGTTCGTTTGAGCTGAAAAGTGACTGCCCTTACCTGAAATGAAGTCTTACTTGTATGAAGACACAGAGCCAGGGGTTTAACTCCATTTCTGAAGGGAAACACACAGCATAGGTTTCATCCATGGATCACACTCTCCTTTAGAGCAAGAAGCACGCTCTTGCTCTCTAGAGTCTCTAATACAGCATGAAACATGAGTGTGCTCACAACAAAAGAACGGTGTTTCCTCCACATACGGGCCATATCTAGTTTAACTCTGCTTCTGAAACTGAAAGATAACAGAGGTCCTCTAACATCCAATGCTTGTCAGTTTAGATGAGAAACGTGTGAGCATCGTGAATGATGTAGTTCTTTTGAGCTGTATAGTAACTGCCCTTACCTGAAACGAAGTCTTGCTTGTAGGAATACTCAGAGACTGGGATTTAACTCCATTTCTGAAGTGAAACACACAGCAGAGTTCTCATCCATTGATCACACTCTGCATTAGAGCAAGAAGCACGCTCTTGCTTTCTAGAGTATCTAAGACAGCAGGAAACGTCAGTGTGCTGAGAACAAAAGAACAGTGTTTCCTACACATACGGACCATATCTAGTCCAACTCTGCTTCTGAAACTGATACAAAGCACTGGGACTCTAACATCGGATGCATGTCAGTTTAGATGAGAAATGTGTGAGCTTCTTGAATGATGTAGATCTTTTGAGCTGTATAGTAACTGCCCTTACCTGAAAAGAAGTCTTGCTTGTAGGAATATTCAGAGCCTGGGATTTAACTCCATTTCTGAAGTGAAACACAGCAGAGGTCTCATCCATTGATCACACTCTGCTTTAGAGCAAGAAGCATGCTCTTGGTTTCTAGAGTCTCTAAGACAGCAGGAAAGGTAGGTGTGCTCAGAAGAAAGGAATGGTGTTTCCTATACATACAGGCCATATCTAGTTCAACTGTGCTTGAAATTGATACAAAGCAAAGGTCCTCTAACATCCAATGCTTCACAGTTAAGATGAGAAACCTGTGAGCTTTGTGAATGATGTAGTTCGTTTCAGGTGGAAAGTGACTGCACTTACCTGAAAGGAGTAGTGCTTATAGGAAGACACAGAGTCTGGGATTTAACTCCATTTCTGAAGGGAAACACACAGCATAGTTCTCTTCGATGGATCACACTCTGCTTTAGAGCAAGAAGCACGCTCTTGCTTTCTAGATTCTCTAATACAGCAGGAAACTTGAGTGTGCTCAGAAGAAAAGAACGGTGTTTCCTACACATGCGGACCATATCTAGTTCATCTCTGCTTCTGAAACTGAAACAAACCATAGGCCCTCTAACATCCAATGCTTGTCACTTAATATGAGAAACGTGTGAGCTTCGTGAATGATGTAGTTCGTGTGAGCTGTAAAGTAACTGCCCGTACCTGAAACTTAGTCTTGCTTGTAGGAAGACACAGAGCCTGGGATTTAACTCCGTTTCTGAAGTGAAACACACAGCAGAGTTCTCATCCGTTGATCACACTCAGCTTTAGAACAAGAAGCACGCTCTTGCTTTCTAGAGTCTCTAAGACAGCAAGAAACTTGAGTGTGCTCAGAACAAAAGAACAGTGTTTTCTACACATACGGACCATATCTAGTCCAACTCTGCTTCTGAAACTGATACAAACCACTGGTCCTCTAACATCCAATGCTTCTAATTTAAGATGAGAAACGCGTTAGCTTTGTGAACGATGTAGATCGTTCGAGCTGAAAAGTGACTGCCCTTACTTGAAATGAAGTCTTGCTTGTAGGAAGACACACAGCCTGGGGTTTAACTCCATTTCTGAAGGGAAACACACAACACAGTTCTCATCCTTGGATCACACTCTGCTTTAGAGCAAGACGCACTCTCTAGCTTTCTAGATTCTCTAATACAGCAGGAAACTTGAGTGGGCTCATAAGAAAAGAACGGTGTTTCCTATACATACAGACCATATCTAGTTCAACTGTGCTTGAAATTGATACAAAGCAAAGGTCCTCTAACATTCAATGCTTCTCAGTTAAGATGAGAAACGTGTGAGCTTCGTGAATGATGTAGTTCGTTTCAGGTGAAAAGTGACTGCCCTTACCTGAAAGAAGTAGTGCTTGTAGGAAGACACAGAGTCTGGGGTTTAACTCCATTTCTGAAGTGAAACACACAGCAGAGTTCTCATCCATTGATCACACTCTGCTTTAGAACAAGGAGTATGCTCTTGCTTTCCAGAGTCCCTAAGAGAAGAAAACCTGAGTGTGCTCAGAACAAAAGAACAGTGTTTCCTACACATACGAACCAAATCTAGTCCAACTCTGCTTCTGAAACTGATACAAAGCACTGGTCCTCTAACATCCAATACTTGTCATTTAAGATGAGAAACGTGTGAGCTTCGTGAACGATGTAGTTTGTTTGAGAAGAAAAGTGACTGCCCTTATCTGAAACAAAGTAGTCCTTGTAGGAAGACACAGAGCATGGAATTTAACTCCTTTTATGAATAGAAACACACAGCAGACTTCTCATCCATGGATCACACTCTGCTTTATAGCAAGAATCACTCCCTTGCTTTCTAGATTCTCTAATACAGCAGGAAACTTGAGTGTGCTCAGAAGAAAAGAACGGTGTTTCCTACACATACGGACCATATCTAGTCCAACTCTGCTTCTGAAACTGATACAAACCACTGGTCCTCTAACATCCAATACTTGTCATTTAAGATGAGAAACGTGTGAGCTTCGTGAACGATGTAGTTTGTTTGAGCAGAAAAGTGACTGCCCTTATCTGAAACAAAGTAGTCCTTGTAGGAAGACACAGAGCATGGAATTTAACTCCTTTTCTGAAGGGAAACACACAGCAGAGTTCTCATCCATTGATCACACTCTGCTTTAGAGCAAGTAGTATGCTCTTGCTTTCCAGAGTCCCTAAGAGAAGAAAACCTGAGTGTGCTCAGAACAAAAGAACAGTGTTTCCTACACATACGGACCATATCTCGTCCAACTCTGCTTCTGAAACTGATACAAAGCACTGGTCCTCTAACCTCCAATACTTGTCATTTAAGATGAGAAACGTGTGAGCTTCGTGAACGATGTAGTTTGTTTGAGCAGAAAAGTGACTGCCCTTATCTGAAACAAAGTAGTCCTTGTAGGAAGACACAGAGCATGGAATTTAACTCCTTTTCTGAAGGGAAACACACAGCAGACTTCTCATCCATGGATCACACTCTGCTTTAGAGCAAGAAGCACTCTCTTGCTTTCTAGATTCTCTAATACAGCAGGAAACTTGAGTGTGCTCAGAAGAAAAGAACGGTGTTTCCTACACATACGGACCATATCTAGTTCATCTCTGCTTCTGAAACTGAAACAAACCATAGGCCCTATAACATCCAATGCTTGTCAGTTAATATGAGAAACGTGTGAGCATTGTGAACGATGTAGTTCGTTTGTATACTGTATAGAAACTGCCAGTACCTGAAATAAAGTCTTGCTTCTAGGAAGACTCAGAGCCTGGGATTTAACTCCATTTCTGAAGTGAAACACACAGCAGAGTTCTCATCCATTGATCACACACTGCTTTAGAGCAAGAAGCATGCTCTTGGTTTCTAGAGTCTCTAAGACAGCAGGAAAGGTGAGTGTGCTCAGAAGAAAAGAACGGTGTTTCCTATAGATACAGACCATATCTAGTTCAACTCTGCTTGAAATTGATACAAAGCAAAGGTCCTCTAACATCCAATGCTTCTCAGTTAAGATGAGAAACGTGTGAGCTTCGTGAATGATGTAGTTCGTTTCAGGTGAAAAGTGACTGCCCTTACCTGAAAGGAGTAGTGCTTGTAGGAAGACACAGAGCCTGGGATTTAACTCCATTTCTGAAGGGAAACACAGCATAGTTCTCATCCATGGATCACACTCTGCTTTAGAGCAAGAAGCACGCTCTTGCTTTCCAGAGTCTCTAAGACAGCAAGAAACATGAGTGTGATGAGAACAAAAGAACGTTGTTTCCCACACATACGGACCATATCTAGTCCAACTCTGCTTCTGAAACTGATACAAAACACTGGTCCTCTAACATGCATTGCTTGTCAGTTAAGATGAGAAACGTGTGAGCTTAGTGAACGATGTAGTTCGTTTGAGCTGTAAAGTAACTGCCCTTACTTGAATCGAGGTCCTCCTTGTAGGAAGACTAAGAGCCTGGTATTATCTCCATTTCTGAAGTGAAACACACAGCAGAGTTCTCTTCCATTGATCGCACCCTGCTTTAGAGCAAGAAGCACGCTCTTGCTTTCTAGAGTCTCTAAGACAGCATGAAACATGAGTGTGCTCAGAACAAAAGAACGGTGTTTCCTCCAAATACAGGCCATATCTTGTTCAACTCTGCTTCTGAAACTGAAAGAAACCACAGGTCCTCTAACATCCAATGCTTGTCAGTTTAGATGAGAAACGTGAAAGCTTCGTGACCGATGTAGTTCTTTTGAGCTGTAAAGTAACTGCCCTTACCTGAAACGAAGTCTTGTTGTAGGAAGACTCAGAGCCTGGGATTTAACTCCAATACTGAAGTGAAACAGACAGCAGAGTTTTCATCCATTGATAACACTCTGCATTAGAGCAAGAAGCACGCTCTTGCTTTCTAGAGTATCTAAGACAGCAGGAAACGTGAGTGTGCTGAGAACAAATGAACGGTGTTTCCTAAACATACGGACCATATCTAGTCCAACTCTGCTTCTGAAACTGATACAAAGCACTGGGCCTCTAACATTGGATGCTTGTCAGTTTAGATGAGAAATGTGTGAGCTTCTTGAATAATGTAGATCTTTTGAGCTGTATAGTAACTGCCCTTACCTGAAACGAAGTCTTGCTTGTAGGAATACTCAGAGCCTGGGATTTAACTCCATTTCTGAAGTGAAACACAGCAGAGTTCTCATCCATTGATCACACTCTGCTTTAGAGCAAGGAGTATGCTCTTGCTTTCCAGAGTCTCTAAGACAGCAAGAAACATGAGTGTGATGAGAACAAATGAACGTTGTTTCCCACACGTACGGGCCATATCTAGTTTATCTCTGCTTCTGAAACTGAAAGAAAACAGAGGTCCTCTAACATCCAATGCTTGTCAGTTTAGATGAAAAACGTGTGAGCTTCTTGAATAATGTAGATCTTTTGAGCTGTATAGTAACTGCCCTTACCTGAAACGAAGTCTTGCTTGTAGGAAGACTCAGAGCCTGTGATTTAACTCCATTTCTGAAGTGAAACACACAGCAGAGTTCTCATCCATTGATCACACTCTGCTTTAGAGCAAGAAGCATGCTCTTGGTTTCTAGAGTCTCTAAGACAGCAGGAAAGGTAGGTGTGCTCAGAAGAAAGGAATGGTGTTTCCTATACATACAGGCCATATCTAGTTCAACTGTGCTTGAAATTGATACAAAGCAAAGGTCCTCTAACATTCAATGCTTCACAGTTAAGATGAGAAACCTGTGAGCTTCGTGAATGATGTAGTTCGTTTCAGGTGAAAAGTGACTGCACTTACCTGAAAGGAGTAGTGCTTGTAGGAAGACACAGAGTCTGGGATTTAACTCCATTTCTGAAGGGAAACACACAGCATAGTTCTCTTCGATGGATCACACTCTGCTTTAGAGCAAGAAGCACGCTCTTGCTTTCTAGATTCTCTAATACAGCAGGAAACTTGAGTGTGCTCAGAAGAAAAGAACGGTGTTTCCTACACATGCGGACCATATCTAGTTCATCTCTGCTTCTGAAACTGAAACAAACCATAGGCCCTCTAACATCCAATGCTTGTCACTTAATATGAGAAACGTGTGAGCTTCGTGAATGATGTAGTTCGCTTGAGCTGTAAAGTAACTGCCCGTACCTGAAACTTAGTCTTGCTTGTAGGAAGACACAGAGCCTGGGATTTAACTCCGTTTCTGAAGTGAAACACACAGCAGAGTTCTCATCCATTGATCACACTCAGCTTTAGAACAAGAAGCACGCTCTTGCTTTCTAGAGTCTCTAAGACAGCAAGAAACTTGAGTGTGCTCAGAACAAAAGAACAGTGTTTCCTACACATACGGACCATATCTAGTCCAACTCTGCTTCTGAAACTGATACAAACCACTGGTCCTCTAACATCCAATGCTTCTCATTTAAGATGAGAAACGCGTTAGCTTTGTGAACGATGTAGATCGTTTGAGCTGAAAAGTGACTGCCCTTACTTGAAATGAAGTCTTGCTTGTAGGAAGACACACAGCCTGGGGTTTAACTCCATTTCTGAAGGGAAACACACAACACAGTTCTCATCCTTGGATCACACTCTGCTTTAGAGCAAGACGCACTCTCTAGCTTTCTAGATTCTCTAATACAGCAGGAAACTTGAGTTGGCTCAGAAGAAAAGAACGGTGTTTCCTATACATACAGACCATATCTAGTTCAACTGTGCTTGAAATTGATACAAAGCCAAGGTCCTCTAACATTGAATGCTTCTCAGTTAAGATGAGAAACGTGTGAGCTTCGTGAATGATGTAGTTCGTTTCAGGTGAAAAGTGACTGCCCTTACCTGAAAGGAGTAGTGCTTGTAGGAAGACACAGAGTCTGGGGTTTAACTCCATTTCTGAAGTGAAACACACAGCAGAGTTCTCATCCATTGATCACACTCTGCTTTAGAACAAGGAGTATGCTCTTGCTTTCCAGAGTCCCTAAGAGAAGAAAACCTGAGTGTGCTCAGAACAAAAGAACAGTGTTTCCTACACATACTGACCAAATCTAGTCCAACTCTGCTTCTGAAACTGATACAAAGCACTGGTCCTCTAACATCCAATACTTGTCATTTAAGATGAGAAACGTGTGAGCTTCGTGAACGATGTAGTTTGTTTGAGCAGAAAAGTGACTGCCCTTATCTGAAACAAAGTAGTCCTTGTAGGAAGACACAGAGCATGGAATTTAACTCCTTTTCTGAATGGAAACACACAGCAGACTTCTCATCCATGGATCACACTCTGCTTTAGAGCAAGAATCACTCCATTGCTTTCTAGATTCTCTAATACAGCAGGAAACTTGAGTGTGCTCAGAAGAAAAGAACGGTGTTTCCTACACATACAGACCATATCTAGTCCAACTCTGCTTCTGAAACTGATACAAACCACTGGTCCTCTAACATCCAATACTTGTCATTTAAGATGAGAAATGTGTGAGCTTCGTGAACGATGTAGTTTGTTTGAGCAGAAAATTGACTGCCCTTATCTGAAACAAAGTAGTCCTTGTAGGAAGACACAGAGCATGGAATTTAAATCCTTTTCTGAAGGGAAACACACAGCAGACTTCTCATCCATGGATCACACTCTGCTTTAGAGCAAGAAGCACTCTCTTGCTTTCTAGATTCTCTAATACAGCAGGAAACATGAGTGTGCTCAGAAGAAAAGAACGGTGTTTCCTACACATACGGACCATATCTAGTTCATCTCTGCTTCTGAAACTGAAACAAACCATAGGCCCTCTAGCATTCAATGCTTGTCAGTTAATATGAGAAACGTGTGAGCTTTGTGAACGATGTAGTTCGTTTGAGCTGTAAAGAAACTGCCTGTACCTGAAACGTAGTCTTGCTTGTAGGAAGACTCAGAGCCTAGGATTTACCTCCGTTTCTGAAGTGAAACACACAGCAGAGTTGTCATCCATTGATCACACTCTGCTTTAGAGCAAGAAGCACGCTCTTGCTTTCCAGAGTCTCTAAGAGAGCAGAAAACTTGAGTGTGCTCAGAACAAAAGAACGGTGTTTCCTACACATACGGACCATATCTAGTCCAACTCTGCTTCTGAAACTGATACAAAGCACTGGTCCTCTAACATCCAAAGCTTGTCAGTTAAGATCAGAAACGTGTTAGCTTTGTGAACGATGTAGTTCGTTTGAGCTGAAAAGTGACTGCCCTTACCTGAAACGAAGTTTTGCTTGTAGGAAGACACACAGCCTGTTGTTTAACTCCATTTCTGAAGGGAAACACACAACACAGTTCTCATCCATTGATCACACTCTGCTTTAGAGCAAGAAGCATGCTCTTGCTTTCTAGAGTCTCTAAGACAGCAGGAAACTTGAGTGTGCTCAGAACAAAGAACGGTGTTTCCTAAACATACGGACCATATCTAGTTCAAATCTGCTTGAAATTGATAAAAAGCAAAGGTCCTCTAACATCCAATGCTTGTCAGTTAAGATGAGAAACTTGTGAGCTTCTTGAACGATGTAGTTCGTTTGAGCTGTAAAGTAACTGCCCTTACTTGAATCGAAGTCCTCCTTGTAGGAAGACTAAGAGCCTGGGATTATCTCCATTTCTGAAGTGAAACACACAGCAGAGTTCTCATCCATTGATCACACTCTGCTTTAGAGCAAGAAGCACGCTCTTGCTTTCTAGAGTCTCTAAGACAGCAGGAAACATGAGTGTGCTCAGAACAAAAGAACGGTGTTTCCTCCACATACGGGCCATATCTAGTTCAACTTTGCTTCTGAAACTGAAAGAAACAACAGGTCCTCTAACATCCAATGCTTGTCAGTTAAGATGAGAAACGTGTGAGCTTCGTGAACGATGTAGTTCGTTTGAGCTGTAAAGTAACTGCCTGTACCTGAAACATTGTCTTGCTTGTAGGAAGACCCAGAGCCTGGGATTTAACTCCGTTTCTGAGTGAAACACACAGCAGAGTTGTCATCCATTGATCACACTCTGCTTTAGAGCAAGAAGCACGCTCTTGCTTTCCAGAGTCTCTAAGACAGCAGAAAACTTGAGTGTGCTCAGAACAAAACAACGGTGTTTCCTACCCATACGGACCATATCTAGTCCAACTCTGCTTCTGAAACTGATACAAAGCACTGGGCCTCTAACATCGGATGCTTGTCAGTTTAGATGAGAAATGTGTGAGCTTCTTGAATGATGTAGATCTTTTGAGCTGTATAGTAACTGCCCTTACCTGAAACAAAGTCTTGCTTGTAGGAATACTCAGAGCCTGGGATTTAACTCCATTTCTGAAGTGAAACACAGCAGAGTTCTCATCCATTGATCACACTCTGCTTTAGAGCAAGCAGTATGCTCCTGCTTTCCAGAGTCTCTAAGAGCAGAAAACTTCAGTGTGCTCAGAAGAAAAGAACGGTGTTTCCTACACATACAGACCATATCTAGTTCATCTCTGCTTCTGAAACTGAAACAAACCATAGGCCCTCTAACATCCAATGCTTGTCATTTAAGATGAGAAACGTGTGAGCTTCTTGAACGATGTAGATCTTTTGAGCTGTATAGTAACTGCCCTTACCTGAAACGAAGTCTTGCATGTAGGAATACTCAGAGCCTGGGATTTAACTCCATTTCTGAAGTGAAACACACAGCAGAGTTCTCATCCAATGATCACACTCTGCTGTGGAGCAAGGAGTATGCTCTTGCTTTCCAGAGTCCCTAAGAGCAGAAAACCTGAGTGTGCTCAGAACAAAAGAACGGTGTTTCCTACACATAGGGTCCATATCTAGTCCAACTCTGCTTCTGAAACTGATACAATGCACTGATCCTCTAACACCCAATACTTGTCATTTAAGATGAGAAACGTGTGAGCTTCGTGAACGAGGTAGTTTGTTTGAGGAGAAATGTGACTGCCCTTATCTGAAACAAAGTAGTCCTTGTAGGAAGACACAGAGCATGGAATTTAACTCCTTTTCTGAAGGGAAACCCACAGCAGACTTCGCATCCATGGATCACACTCTGCTTTAGAGCAAGAAGCACTCTCTTGCTTTCTAGATTCTCTAATACAGCAGGAAACTTGAGTGTGCTCAGAAGAAAAGAACGGTGTTTCCTACACATATGGACCATATCTAGTTCATCTCTGCTTCTGAAACTGAAACAAACCATAGGCCCTCTAACATCCAATGCTTGTCAGTTAATATGAGAAACGTGTGAGCTTCGTGAACGATGTAGTTCGTTTGAGCTGTAAAGTAACTGCCTGTACCTGAAACGTAGTCTTGATTGTAGGAAGATTCAGAGACTGGGATTTAACTCCGTTTCTGAAGTGAAACACACAGCATAGTTCTCATCCATGGATCACACTCTGCTTTAGAGCAAGAAGCACGCTCTTGCTTTCTAGAGTCTCTAAGACAGCAAGAAACTTGAGTGTGATGAGAACAAAAGAACGGTGTCCGTACACGTACGGACCATATCTAGTCCAACTCTGCTTCTGAAACTGATACAAAGCACTGGTCCTCTAACATCCAATGCTTGTCAGTTAAGATGAGAAACGTGTTAGCTTTGTGTACGATGTAGTTTGTTTGAGCTGAAAAGTGACTGCCCTTAACTGAAACGAAGTCTTGCTTGTAGGAAGACACACAGCCTGGGGTTTAACTCCATTTCTGAAGGGAAACACACAACACAGTTCTCATCCTTGGATCACACTCTGCTTTAGAGCAAGAAGCATGCTCTTGCTTTCTAGAGTCTCTAAGACAGCAGGAAACTTGAATGTGCTCAGAGGATAAGAACGGTGTTTCCTACACATACGGACCATATCTAGTTCAAATCTGCTTGAAATTAATACAAAGCAAAGGTCCTCTAACATCCAATGCTTGTCAGTTAAGATGAGAAACTTGTGAGCCTCTTGAACGATGTAGTTCGTTTGAGCTGTAAAGTAACTGCCCTTTTTTGAATCGAAGTCCTCATTTTAGGAAGACTCAGAGCCTGGTATTTAACTCCATTTCTGAAGGGAAACACACAGCAGAGTTCTCATCCATGGATCACACTCTGCTTTAGAGAAAGAAGGACGCTCTTGCTTTCTAGAGTCTCTAAGACAGCAGGAAACATGAGTGTGCTGAAAACAAAAGAACGGTGATTCCTACACATACGGACCATATCTAGTACAACTCTGCCGCTTAAATTGATACAAAGCACAGGTTCTCTAACATCCAATGCTTGTCATTTAAGATGAGAAACGTGTGAGCTTTGTGAACGATGTAGTTCGTTTGAGCTGTAAAGTAACTGCCCTTACTTGAATCGGAGTCCTACTTGTAGGAAGACTAAGAGCCTGGGATTATCTCCATTTCTGAAGTGAAACACACAGCAGAGTTCTCTTCCATTGATCACACCCTGCTTTAGAGCAAGAAGCACGCTCTTGCTTTCTAGAGTCTCTAAGACAGCATGAAACATGAGTGTGCTCAGAACAAAAGAATGGTGTTTCCTCCACATACAGGCCATATCTTGTTCAACTCTGCTTCTGAAACTGAAAGAAACAACAGGTCCTAAACGTGAAAGCTTCGTTCTTGATGTAGTTCGTTTGAGCTGTAAAGTAACTGCCCTTACCTGAAACAAAGTCTTGTTGTAGGAAGACTCAGAGCCTGGGATTTAACTCCATTACTGAAGTGAAACAGACAGCAGAGTTCTCATCCATTGATAACACTCTGCATTAGAGCAAGAAGCACGCTCTTGCTTTCTAGAGTATCTAAGACAGCAGGAAACGTGAGTGTGCTGAGAACAAATGAACGGTGTTTCCTACGCATACGGACCGTATCTAGTCCAACTCTGCTTCTGAAACTGATACAAAGCACTGGGCCTCTAACATTGGATGCTTGTCAGTTTAGATGAGAAATGTGTGAAATTCTTGAATGATGTAAATCTTTTGAGCTGTATAGTAACTGCCCTTACCTGAAACGAAGTCATGCTTGTAGGAATACTCAGAGACTGGGATTTAATTCCAATCTGAAGTGAAACACAGCAGAGTTCTCATCCATTGATCACACTCTGCTTTAGAGCAAGAAGCACGCTCTTGCTTTCTAGAGTCTCTAAGACAGCAGGAAACATGAGTGTGCTCAGAACAAAAGAACGGTGTTTCCTCCACATACGGGCCATATCTAGTTCAACTTTGCTTCTGAAACTGAAAGAAACAACAGGTCCTCTAACATCCAATGCTTGTCAGTTAAGATGAGAAACGTGTGAGCTTCGTGAACGATGTAGTTCGTTTGAGCTGTAAAGTAACTGCCTGTACCTGAAACGTTGTCTTGCTTGTAGGAAGACCCAGAGCCTGGGATTTAACTCCGTTTCTGAGTGAAACACACAGCAGAGTTGTCATCCATTGATCACACTCTGCTTTAGAGCAAGAAGCACGCTCTTGCTTTCCAGAGTCTCTAAGACAGCAGAAAACTTGAGTGTGCTCAGAACAAAACAACGGTGTTTCCTACCCATACGGACCATATCTAGTCCAACTCTGCTTCTGAAACTGATACAAAGCACTGGGCCTCTAACATCGGATGCTTGTCAGTTTAGATGAGAAATGTGTGAGCTTCTTGAATGATGTAGATCTTTTGAGCTGTATAGTAACTGCCCTTACCTGAAACGAAGTCTTGCTTGTAGGAATACTCAGAGCCTGGGATTTAACTCCATTTCTGAAGTGAAACACAGGAGAGTTCTCATCCATTGATCACACTCTGCTTTAGAGCAAGCAGTATGCTCCTGCTTTCCAGAGTCTCTAAGAGCAGAAAACTTCAGTGTGCTCAGAAGAAAAGAACGGTGTTTCCTACACATACAGACCATATCTAGTTCATCTCTGCTTCTGAAACTGAAACAAACCATAGGCCCTCTAACATCCAATGCTTGTCATTTATGATGAGAAACGTGTGAGCTTCTTGAACGATGTAGATCTTTTGAGCTGTATAGTAACTGCCCTTACCTGAAACGAAGTCTTGCATGTAGGAATACTCAGAGCCTGGGATTTAACTCCATTTCTGAAGTGAAACACACAGCAGAGTTCTCATCCAATGATCACACTCTGCTGTGGAGCAAGGAGTATGCTCTTGCTTTCCAGAGTCCCTAAGAGCAGAAAACCTGAGTGTGCTCAGAACAAAAGAACGGTGTTTCCTACACATAGGGTCCATATCTAGTCCAACTCTGCTTCTGAAACTGATACAATGCACTGATCCTCTAACACCCAATACTTGTCATTTAAGATGAGAAACGTGTGAGCTTCGTGAACGAGGTAGTTTGTTTGAGGAGAAATGTGACTGCCCTTATCTGAAACAAAGTAGTCCTTGAAGGAAGACACAGAGCATGGAATTTAACTCCTTTTCTGAAGGGAAACCCACAGCAGACTTCGCATCCATGGATCACACTCTGCTTTAGAGCAAGAAGCACTCTCTTGCTTTCTAGATTCTCTAATACAGCAGGAAACTTGAGTGTGCTCAGAAGAAAAGAACGGTGTTTCCTACATATACGGACCATATCTAGTTCATCTCTGCTTCTGAAACTGAAACAAACCATAGGCCCTCTAACATCCAATGCTTGTCAGTTAATATGAGAAATGTGTGAGCTTCGTGAACGATGTAGTTCGTTTGAGCTGTAAAGTAACTGCCTGTACCTGAAACGTAGTCTTGATTGTAGGAAGATTCAGAGACTGGGATTTAACTCCGTTTCTGAAGTGAAACACACAGCATAGTTCTCATCCATGGAAAACACTCTGCTTTAGAGCAAGAAGCACGCTCTTGCTTTCTAGAGTCTCTAAGACAGCAAGAAACTTGAGTGTGATGAGAACAAAAGAACGGTGTCCGTACACGTACGGACCATATCTAGTCCAACTCTGCTTCTGAAACTGATACAAAGCACTGGTCCTCTAACATCCAATGCTTGTCAGTTAAGATGAGAAACGTGTTAGCTTTGTGTACGATGTAGTTCGTTTGAGCTGAAAAGTGACTGCCCTTAACTGAAACGAAGTCTTGCTTGTAGGAAGACACACAGCCTGGGGTTTAACTCCATTTCTGAAGGGAAACACACAACACAGTTCTCATCCTTGGATCACACTCTGCTTTAGAGCAAGAAGCATGCTCTTGCTTTCTTGAGTCTCTAAGACAGCAGGAAACTTGAATGTGCTCAGAGGAAAAGAACGGTGTTTCCTACACATACGGACCATATCTAGTTCAAATCTGCTTGAAATTAATACAAAGCAAAGGTCCTCTAACATCCAATGCTTGTCAGTTAAGATGAGAAACTTGTGAGCCTCTTGAACGATGTAGTTCGTTTGAGCTGTAAAGTAACTGCCCTTTTTTGAATCGAAGTCCTCCTTTTAGGAAGACTCAGAGCCCGGGATTTAACTCCATTTCTGAAGGGAAACACACAGCAGAGTTCTTATCCATGGATCACACTCTGCTTTAGAGAAAGAAGGACGCTCTTGCTTTCTAGAGTCTCTAAGACAGCAGGAAACATGAGTGTGCTGAAAACAAAAGAACGGTGATTCCTACACATACGGACCATATCTAGTACAACTCTGCCTCTGATATTGATACAAAGCACAGGTTCTCTAACATCCAATGCTTGTCATTTAAGATGAGAAACGTGTGAGCTTTGTGAACGATGTAGTTCGTTTGAGCTGTAAAGTAACTGCCCTTACTTGAATCGGAGTCCTACTTGTAGGAAGACTAAGAGCCTGGGATTATCTCCATTTCTGAAGTGAAACACACAGCAGAGTTCTCTTCCATTGATCACACCCTGCTTTAGAGCAAGAAGCACGCTCTTGCTTTCTAGAGTCTCTAAGACAGCATGAAACATGAGTGTGCTCAGAACAAAAGAATGGTGTTTCCTCCACATACAGGCCATATCTTGTTCAACTCTGCTTCTGAAACTGAAAGAAACAACAGGTCCTAAACGTGAAAGCTTCGTGATTGATGTAGTTCGTTTGAGCTGTAAAGTAACTGCCCTTACCTGAAACGAAGTCTTGTTGTAGGAAGACTCAGAGCCTGGGATTTAACTCCATTACTGAAGTGAAACAGACAGCAGAGTTCTCATCCATTGATAACACTCTGCATTAGAGCAAGAAGCACGCTCTTGCTTTCTAGAGTATCTAATACAGCAGGAAACGTGAGTGTGCTGAGAACAAATGAACGGTGTTTCCTACGCATACGGACCGTATCTAGTCCAACTCTGCTTCTGAAACTGATACAAAGCACTGGGCCTCTAACATTGGATGCTTGTCAGTTTAGATGAGAAATGTGTGAAATTCTTGAATGATGTAAATCTTTTGAGCTGTATAGTAACTGCCCTTACCTGAAACGAAGTCTTGCTTGTAGGAATACTCAGAGACTGGGATTTAATTCCAATCTGAAGTGAAACACAGCAGAGTTCTCATCCATTGATCACACTCTGCTTTAGAGCAAGGAGTATGCTCTTGCTTTCCAAAGTCTCTAAGAGCAGAAAACTTCAGTGTTCTCAGAAGAAAAGAACGGTGTTTCCTACACATACGGACCATATCTAGTTCATCAATGCTTTTGAAACTGAAACAAACCATAGGCCTTCTAACATCCAATGCATGTCAGTTAATATCAGAAACGTGTAAGCTTCATGAACGATGTAGTTCGTTTGAGCTGAAAAGTGACTGCCCTTACCTGAAATGAAGTCTTACTTGTACGAAGACACAGAGCCAGGGGTTTCACTCCATTTCTGAAGGGAAACACACAGCAGAGTTCTCATCCATTGATCACACTCTGCTTTAGAGCAAGAAGCATGCTCTTGGTTTCTAGAGTCTCTAAGACAGCAGGAAATGTGAGTGTGCTCAGAAGAAAAGAATGGTGTTTCCTATACATACAGACAATATCTAGTTCAACTGTGCTTGAAATTGATACAAAGCAAAGATCCTCTAACATCCAATGCTTCTCAGTTAAGATGAGAAACGTGTGAGCTTCGTGAATGATGTAGTTCGTTTCAGGTGAAAAGTGACTGCCTTTACATGAAAGGAGTAGTGCTTGTAGGAAGACACAGAGTCTGGGATTTAACTCCATTTCTGAAGGGAAACACAGCATAGTTCTCATCCATGGATCACACTCTGCTTTAGAGCAAGAAGCACGCTCTTGCTTTCTAGAGTCTCTAAGACAGCATGAAACATGAGTGTGCTCAGAACAAAAGAACGGTGTTTCCTCCACATACAGGCCATATCTTGTTCAACTCTGCTTCTGAAACTGAAAGAAACAACAGGTCCTCTAACATCCAATGCTTGTCAGTTTAGATGAGAAACGTGAAAGCTTCGTGACCGATGTAGTTCGTTTGAGCTGTAAAGTAACTGCCATTACCTGAAACGAAGTCTTGTTGTAGGAAGACTCAGAGCCTGGGATTTAACTCCATTACTGAAGTGAAACAGACAGCAGAGTTCTCATCCATTGATAACACTCTGCATTAGAGCAAGAAGCATGCTCTTGCTTTCTAGAGTATCTAAGACAGCAGGAAACGTGAGTGTGCTGAGAACAAATGAACGGTGTTTCCTACGCATACGGACCGTATCTAGTCCAACTCTGCTTATGAAACTGATACAAAGCACTGGGCCTCTAACATTGGATGCTTGTCAGTTTAGATGAGAAATGTGTGAACTTCTTGAATGATGTAGATCTTTTGAGCTGTATAGTAACTGCCCTTACCTGAAACGAAGTCTTGCTTGTAGGAATACTCAGAGCCTGGGATTTAACTCCAATCTGAAGTGAAACACAGCAGAGTTCTCATCCATTGATCATACTCTTCTTTAGAGCAAGGAGTATGCTCTTGCTTTCCAGAGTCTCTAAGAGCAGAAAACTTCAGTGTTCTCAGAAGAAAAGAACGGTGTTTCCTACACATACGGACCATATCTAGTTCATCAATGCTTCTGAAACTGAAACAAACCGTAGGCCCTCTAACATCCAATGCTTGTCAGTTAATATGAGAAACGTGTGAGCTTCGTGAACGATGTAGTTCATTTGAGCTATAAAGTAACTGCCTGTACCTGAAACGTAGTCTTGCTTGTAGGAAGACTCAGAGACTGGGATTTAACTCCGTTTCTGAAGTGAAACACACAGCATAGTTCTCATCCATGGATCACACTCTGCTTTAGAGCAAGAAGCACGCTCTTGCTTTCTAGAGTCTCTAAGACAGCAAGAAACTTGAGTGTGATGAGAACAAAAGAACAGTGTTCGTACACGTACGGACCATATCTAGTCCAACTCTGCTTCTGAAACTGATACAAAGCACAGGTCCTCTAACATTCAATGCTTGTCAGTTAAGATGAGAAACGTGTTAGCTTTGTGTACGATGTAGTTCGTTTGAGCTCAAAAGTGACTGCCCTTAACTGAAACGAAGTCTTGCTTGTAGGAAGACACACAGCCTGGGGTTTAAATCCATTTCTGAAGGGAAACACACAACACAGTTCTCATCCTTGGATCACACTCTGCTTTAGAGCAAGAAGCATGCTCTTGCTTTCTAGAGTCTCTAAGACAGCAGGAAACTTGAGTGTGTTCAGAAGAAAAGAACGGTGTTTCCTACACATACGGAC
Source organism: Onychomys leucogaster (assembly GCA_949786385.1). Lineage (NCBI taxonomy): Eukaryota > Metazoa > Chordata > Mammalia > Rodentia > Cricetidae > Onychomys > Onychomys leucogaster. Next base: position 528,499 of record CATKUP010000076.1, read on the forward strand.
CATATCTAGTTCAAATCTGCTTGAAATTAATACAAAGCAAAGGTCCTCTAACATCCAATGCTTGTCAGTTAAGATGAGAAACTTGTGAGCCTCTTGAACGATGTAGTTCGTTTGAGCTGTAAAGTAACTGCCCTTTTTTGAATCGAAGTCCTCCTTGTAGGAAGACTCAGAGCCTGGGATTTAACTCCATTTCTGAAGTGAAACACACAGCAGAGTTCTCATCCATTGATCACACTCTGCTTTAGAGCAAGAAGCACGCTCTTGCTTTCTAGAGTCTCTAAGACAGCAGGAAATGTGAGTGTGCTCAGAACAAAAGAACGGTGTTTCCTCCACATACGGGCCATATCTAGTTCAACTCTGCTTCTGAAACTGAAAGAAACAACAGGTCCTCTAACATGCAATGCTTGTCATTTAAGATAAGAAACGTGTGAGCTTCGTGAACGATGTAGTTTGTTTGAGCTGAAAAGTGACTGCCCTTATCTGAAACAAAATAGTGCTTCTAGGAAGACACAGAGCATGGTATTTAACTCCATTTCTGAAGGGAAACACACAGCAGAGTTCTTATCCATGGATCACACTCTGCTTTAGAGAAAGAAGGACGCTCTTGCTTTCTAGAGTCTCTAAGACAGCAGGAAACATGAGTGTGCTGAAAACAAAAGAACGGTGATTCCTACACATACGGACCATATCTAGTACAACTCTGCCTCTGAAATTGATACAAAGCACAGGTTCTCTAACATCCAATGCTTGTCATTTAAGATGAGAAACGTGTGAGCTTTGTGAACGATGTAGATCGTTTGAGCTGTAAAGTAACTGCCCTTACTTGAATCGAAGTCCTCCTTGTAGGAAGACTAAGAGTCTGGGATTATCTCCATTTCTGAAGTGAAACACACAGCAGAGTTCTCTTCCATTGATCACACCCTGCTTTAGAGCAAGAAGCACGCTCTTGCTTTCTAGAGTCTCTAAGACAGCATGAAACATGAGTGTGCTCAGAATAAAAGAATGGTGTTTCCTCCACATACAGGCCATATCTAGTTCAACTCTGCTTCTGAAACTGAAAGAAAACAGAGGTCTGCTAACATCCAATGCTTGTCAGTTTAGATGAGAAACGTGTGAGCTTCGTGAATGATGTAGTTCTTTTGAGCTGTATAGTAACTGCCCTTACCTGAAACAAAGTCTTGCTTGTAGGAAGACTCAGAGCCTGGGATTTAACTCCATTTCTGAAGGGAAACACAGCATAGTTCTCATCCATTGATCACACTCTGCTTTAGAGCAAGAAGCATGCTCTTGGTTTCTAGAGTCTCTAAGACAGCAGGAAAGGTGAGTGTGCTCAGAAGAAAAGAACGGTGTTTCCTATACATACAGACCATATCTAGTTCAACTCTGCTTGAAATTGATACAAAGGAAAGGTCCTCTAACATCCAAAGCTTCTGAGTTAAGATGAGAAACGTGTGAGCTTCGTGAATGATGTGTTCGTTTCAGGTGAAAAGTGCCTGCCCTTACCTGAAAGGAGTAGTGTTGTAGGAAGACACAGAGCCTGGGATTTAACTCCATTACTGAAGTGAAACAGACAGCAGAGTTCTCATCCATTGATAACACTCTGCATTAGAGCAAGAAGCACGCTCTTGCTTTCTAGAGTATCTAAGACAGCAGGAAACGTGAGTGTGCTGAGAACAAATGAACGGTGTTTCCTAAACATATGGACCATATCTAGTCCAACTCTGCTTCTGAAACTGATACAAAGCACTGGGCCTCTAACATCGGATGCTTGTCAGTTTAGATGAGAAATGTGTGAGCTTCTTGAATGATGTAGATCTTTTGAGCTGTATAGTAACTGCCCTTACCTGAAACGAAGTCTTGCTTGTAGGAATACTCAGAGACTGGGATTTAACTCCATTTCTGAAGTGAAACACACAGCAGAGTTCTCATCCATTGATCACACTCAGCTTTAGAGCAAGAAGCACGCTCTTGCTTTCTAGAGTCTCTAAGACAGCAAGAAACTTGAGTGTGATGAGAACAAAAGAACGGTGTTCGTACACATACGGACCATATCTAGTCCAACTCTGCTTCTGAAACTGATACAAAGCACTGGTCCTCTAACATCCAATGCTTGTCAGTTAAGATGAGAAACGTATTAGCTTTGTGAACGATGTAGTTCTTTGAGCTGAAAAGTGACTGCCCTTACCTGAAATGAAGTCTGGCTTGTATGAAGACACACAGCCTGTGGTTTAACTCCTTTCTGAAGGGAAACACACAACACAGTTCTCATCCTTGGATCACACTCTGCTTTAGAAAAAGAAGCATGCTCTTGCTTTCTAGAGTCTCTAAGACAGCAGGAAACTTGAGTGTGCTCAGAAGAAAACAACGGTGTTTCCTACCCATACAGACCATATCTAGTTCAAATCTGCTTGAAATTGATACAAAGCAAAGGTCCTCTAGCATCCAATGCTTGTCAGATAAGATGAGAAACTTGTGAGCTTCTTGAACGATGTAGTTCGTTTGAGCTGTAAAGTAACTGCCCTTACTTGAATCGAAGTCCTCCTTGTAGGAAGACTCAGAGCCTGGAATTTAACTCCATTTCTGAAGTGAAACACACAGCAGAGTTCTCATCCATTGATCACACTCTGCTTTAGAGCAAGAAGCACGCCTTTGCTCTCTAGAGTCTCTAATAGAGCATGAAACATGAGTGTGCTCAGAACAAAAGAACGGTGTTTCCTCCACATACGGGCCATATCTAGTTTAACTCTGCTTCTGAAACTGAAAGAAAACAGAGGTCCTCTAACATCCAATGATTGTCAGTTTAGATGAGAAACGTGTGAGCTTCGTGAATGATGTAGTTCTTTTGAGCTGTATAGTAACTGCCCTTACCTGAAACGAAGTCTTGCTTTTAGGAAGAGTCATAGCCTGGGATTTAACTCCATTTCTGAAGTGAAACACACAGCAGAGGTCTCATCCATTGATCACACTCTGCTTTAGAGCAAGAAGCATGCTCTTGGTTTCTAGAGTCTCTAAGACAGCAGGAAAGGTGAGTGTGCTCAGAAGAAAAGAACGGTGTTTCCTATACATACAGACCATATCTAGTTCAACTCTGCTTGAAATTGATACAAAGGAAAGGTCCTCTAACATCCAAAGCTTCTGAGTTAAGATGAGAAACGTGTGAGCTTCGTGAATGATGTGTTCGTTTCAGGTGAAAAGTGCCTGCCCTTACCTGAAAGGAGTAGTGTTGTAGGAAGACACAGAGCCTGGGATTTAACTCCATTACTGAAGTGAAACAGACAGCAGAGTTCTCATCCATTGATAACACTCTGCATTAGAGCAAGAAGCACGCTCTTGCTTTCTAGAGTATCTAAGACAGCAGGAAACGTGAGTGTGCTGAGAACAAATGAACGGTGTTTCCTAAACATATGGACCATATCTAGTCCAACTCTGCTTCTGAAACTGATACAAAGCACTGGGCCTCTAACATCGGATGCTTGTCAGTTTAGATGAGAAATGTGTGAGCTTCTTGAATGATGTAGATCTTTTGAGCTGTATAGTAACTGCCCTTACCTGAAACGAAGTCTTGCTTGTAGGAATACTCAGAGACTGGGATTTAACTCCATTTCTGAAGTGAAACACACAGCAGAGTTCTCATCCATTGATCACACTCAGCTTTAGAGCAAGAAGCACGCTCTTGCTTTCTAGAGTCTCTAAGACAGCAAGAAACTTGAGTGTGATGAGAACAAAAGAACGGTGTTCGTACACATACGGACCATATCTAGTCCAACTCTGCTTCTGAAACTGATACAAAGCACTGGTCCTCTAACATCCAATGCTTGTCAGTTAAGATGAGAAACGTATTAGCTTTGTGAACGATGTAGTTCTTTGAGCTGAAAAGTGACTGCCCTTACCTGAAATGAAGTCTGGCTTGTATGAAGACACACAGCCTGTGGTTTAACTCCTTTCTGAAGGGAAACACACAACACAGTTCTCATCCTTGGATCACACTCTGCTTTAGAAAAAGAAGCATGCTCTTGCTTTCTAGAGTCTCTAAGACAGCAGGAAACTTGAGTGTGCTCAGAAGAAAACAACGGTGTTTCCTACCCATACAGACCATATCTAGTTCAAATCTGCTTGAAATTGATACAAAGCAAAGGTCCTCTAGCATCCAATGCTTGTCAGATAAGATGAGAAACTTGTGAGCTTCTTGAACGATGTAGTTCGTTTGAGCTGTAAAGTAACTGCCCTTACTTGAATCGAAGTCCTCCTTGTAGGAAGACTCAGAGCCTGGAATTTAACTCCATTTCTGAAGTGAAACACACAGCAGAGTTCTCATCCATTGATCACACTCTGCTTTAGAGCAAGAAGCACGCCTTTGCTCTCTAGAGTCTCTAATAGAGCATGAAACATGAGTGTGCTCAGAACAAAAGAACGGTGTTTCCTCCACATACGGGCCATATCTAGTTTAACTCTGCTTCTGAAACTGAAAGAAAACAGAGGTCCTCTAACATCCAATGATTGTCAGTTTAGATGAGAAACGTGTGAGCTTCGTGAATGATGTAGTTCTTTTGAGCTGTATAGTAACTGCCCTTACCTGAAACGAAGTCTTGCTTTTAGGAAGAGTCATAGCCTGGGATTTAACTCCATTTCTGAAGTGAAACACACAGCAGAGGTCTCATCCATTGATCACACTCTGCTTTAGAGCAAGAAGCATGCTCTTGGTTTCTAGAGTCTCTAAGACAGCAGGAAAGGTGAGTGTGCTCAGAAGAAAAGAACGGTGTTTCCTATACATACAGACCATATCTAGTTCAACTCTGCTTGAAATTGATACAAAGGAAAGGTCCTCTAACATCCAATGCTTCTGAGTTAAGATGAGAAACGTGTGAGCTTCGTGAATGATGTGTTCGTTTCAGGTGAAAAGTGCCTGCCCTTACCTGAAAGGAGTAGTGTTGTAGGAAGACACAGAGCCTGGGATTTAACTCCATTACTGAAGTGAAACAGACAGCAGAGTTCTCATCCATTGATAACACTCTGCATTAGAGCAAGAAGCACGCTCTTGCTTTCTAGAGTATCTAAGACAGCAGGAAACGTGAGTGTGCTGAGAACAAATGAACGGTGTTTCCTAAACATATGGACCATATCTAGTCCAACTCTGCTTCTGAAACTGATACAAAGCACTGGGCCTCTAACATCGGATGCTTGTCAGTTTAGATGAGAAATGTGTGAGCTTCTTGAATGATGTAGATCTTTTGAGCTGTATAGTAACTGCCCTTACCTGAAACGAAGTCTTGCTTGTAGGAATACTCAGAGACTGGGATTTAACTCCATTTCTGAAGTGAAACACACAGCAGAGTTCTCATCCATTGATCACACTCAGCTTTAGAGCAAGAAGCACGCTCTTGCTTTCTAGAGTCTCTAAGACAGCAAGAAACTTGAGTGTGATGAGAACAAAAGAACGGTGTTCGTACACATACGGACCATATCTAGTCCAACTCTGCTTCTGAAACTGATACAAAGCACTGGTCCTCTAACATCCAATGCTTGTCAGTTAAGATGAGAAACGTATTAGCTTTGTGAACGATGTAGTTCTTTGAGCTGAAAAGTGACTGCCCTTACCTGAAATGAAGTCTGGCTTGTATGAAGACACACAGCCTGTGGTTTAACTCCTTTCTGAAGGGAAACACACAACACAGTTCTCATCCTTGGATCACACTCTGCTTTAGAAAAAGAAGCATGCTCTTGCTTTCTAGAGTCTCTAAGACAGCAGGAAACTTGAGTGTGCTCAGAAGAAAACAACGGTGTTTCCTACCCATACAGACCATATCTAGTTCAAATCTGCTTGAAATTGATACAAAGCAAAGGTCCTCTAGCATCCAATGCTTGTCAGATAAGATGAGAAACTTGTGAGCTTCTTGAACGACGTAGTTCGTTTGAGCTGTAAAGTAACTGCCCTTACTTGAATCGAAGTCCTCCTTGTAGGAAGACTCAGAGCCTGGAATTTAACTCCATTTCTGAAGTGAAACACACAGCAGAGTTCTCATCCATTGATCACACTCTGCTTTAGAGCAAGAAGCACGCCTTTGCTCTCTAGAGTCTCTAATAGAGCATGAAACATGAGTGTGCTCAGAACAAAAGAACGGTGTTTCCTCCACATACGGGCCATATCTAGTTTAACTCTGCTTCTGAAACTGAAAGAAAACAGAGGTCCTCTAACATCCAATGATTGTCAGTTTAGATGAGAAACGTGTGAGCTTCGTGAATGATGTAGTTCTTTTGAGCTGTATAGTAACTGCCCTTACCTGAAACGAAGTCTTGCTTTTAGGAAGAGTCATAGCCTGGGATTTAACTCCATTTCTGAAGTGAAACACACAGCAGAGGTCTCATCCATTGATCACACTCTGCTTTAGAGCAAGAAGCATGCTCTTGGTTTCTAGAGTCTCTAAGACAGCAGGAAAGGTGAGTATGCTCAGAAGAAAAGAACGGTGTTTCCTATACATACAGACCATATCTAGTTCAACTCTGCTTGAATTTGATATAAAGCAAAGGTCCTCTAACATCCAATGCTTCTCAGTTAAGATGAGAAACGTGTGAGCTTCGTGAATGATGTAGTTCGTTTCACATGAAAAGTGACTTCCCTTACCTGAAAGGAGTAGTGCTTGTAGGAAGACACAGAGCCTGGGATTAACTCCATTTCTGAAGGGAAACACACAGCGTAGTTTTCATCCATGAATCACATTCTGCTTTAGAGAAAGAAGCATGCTCTTGCTTTCTAGAGTCTCTAATAGAGCATGAAACATGTGTGTGCTCAGAACAAAAGAACGGTGTTTCCTCCACATACGGGCCATATCTAGTTCAACTCTGCTTCTGAAACTGAAAGAAAACAGAGGTCCGCTAACATCCAATGCTTGTCAGTTTAGATGAGAAACGTGTGAGCTTCGTGAATGATGTAGTTCTTTTGAGCTGTATAGTAACTGCCCTTACCTGAAACGAAGTCTTGCTTGTAGGAAGACTCAGAGCCTGGGATTTAACTCCATTTCTGAAGTGAAACACAGCAGAGTTCTCATCCATTGATCACACTCTGCTTTAGAGCAAGGAGTATGCTCTTGCTTTCCAGAGTCTCTAAGAGCAGAAAACTTCAGTGTGCTCAGAACAAAAGAACAGTGTTTCCTACACTTACGGACCATATCTTGTCCAACTCTGCTTCTGAAACTGATACAAAGCACTGGTCCTCTAATATCCAATGCTTGTCATTTAAGATGAGAAACGTGTGAGCTTCGTGAACGATGTAGTTCGTTTGAGCAGAAAAGTGACTGCCCTTATATGAAACAAAGTAGTGCTTGTAGGAAGACACAGATCATGGAATTTAACTCCTTTTCTGAAGGGAAACACACAGCAGACTTCTCATCCATGGATCACACTCTGCGTTAGAGCAAGAAGCTCTCTCTTGCTTTCTAGATTCTCTAATACAGCAGGAAACTTGAGTGTGCTCAGAAGAAAAGAACGGTGTTTCCTACACATACGGACCATATCTAGTTCATCTCTGCTTCTGAAACTGAAACAAACCATAGGCCCTCTAACATCCAATCCTTGTCAGTTAAGATGAGAAAAGTGTGAGCTTCGTGAATTATGTAGTTCGTTTGAGCTGTAAAGTAACTGCCCGTACCTGAAACGAAGTCTTGCTTGTAGGAAGACTCAGAGCCTGGGATTTAACTCCATTTCTGAAGTGAAACACACAGCAGAGTTGTCATCCATTGATCACACTCTGCTTTAGAGCAAGAAGCACGCTCTTGCTTTCCAGATTCTCTAAGAGAACAGAAAACTTGAGTGTGCTCAGAACAAAAGAACGGTGTTTCCTACACATACGGACCATATCTAGTCCAACTCTGCTTCTGAAACTGATACAAAGCACTGGTCCTCTAACATCGGATGCTTGTCAGTTAAGATTGGAAACTTGTGAGCTTCGTGAACGATGTAGTTCGTTTGAGCTGAAAAGTGACTGCCCTTACCTGAAATGAAGTCTTACTTGTACGAAGACACAGAGCCAGGGGTTTAACTCCATTTCTGAAGGGAAACACACAGCATAGGTTTCATCCATGGATCACACTCTCCTTTAGAGCAAGAAGCACGCTCTTGCTCTCTAGAGTCTCTAATACAGCATGAAACATGAGTGTGCTCACAACAAAAGAACGGTGTTTCCTCCACATACGGGCCATATCTAGTTTAACTCTGCTTCTGAAACTGAAAGATAACAGAGGTCCTCTAACATCCAATGCTTGTCAGTTTAGATGAGAAACGTGTGAGCATCGTGAATGATGTAGTTCTTTTGAGCTGTATAGTAACTGCCCTTACCTGAAACGAAGTCTTGCTTCTAGGAAGACTCAGAGCCTGGGATTTAACTCCATTTCTGAAGTGAAACACACAGCAGAGTTCTCATCCATTGATCACACTCTGCTTTAGAGCAAGAAGCATGCTCTTGGTTTCTAGAGTCTCTAAGACAGCAGGAAAGGTGAGTGTGCTCAGAAGAAAAGAACGGTGTTTCCTATACATACAGACCATATCTAGTTCAACTCTGCTTGAAATTGATACAAAGCAAAGGTCCTCTAACATCCAATGCTTCTGAGTTAAGATGAGAAACGTGTGAGCTTCGTGAATGATGTGTTCGTTTCAGGTGAAAAGTGCCTGCCCTTACCTGAAAGGAGTAGTGTTGTAGGAAGACACAGAGCCTGGGATTTAACTCCATTACTGAAGTGAAACAGACAGCAGAGTTCTCATCCATTGATAACACTCTGCATTAGAGCAAGAAGCACGCTCTTGCTTTCTAGAGTATCTAAGACAGCAGGAAACGTGAGTGTGCTGAGAACAAATGAACGGTGTTTCCTACACATACGGACCATATCTAGTCCAACTCTGCTTCTGAAACTGATACAAAGCACAGGTCCTCTAACATCCAATGCTTGTCAGTTAAGATGAGAAACGTGTTAGCTTTGTGAACGATGTAGTTCTTTGAGCTGAAAAGTGACTGCCCTTACCTGAAACGAAGTCTGGCTTGTATGAAGACACACAGCCTGGGGTTTAACTCCTTTCTGAAGTGAAACACACAGCAGAGTTGTCATCCATTGATCACACTCTGCTTTAGAGCAAGAAGCACGCTCTTGCTTTCCAGATTCTCTAAGAGAACAGAAAACTTGAGTGTGCTCAGAACAAAAGAACGGTGTTTCCTACACATACGGACCATATCTAGTCCAACTCTGCTTCTGAAACTGATACAAAGCACTGGTCCTCTAACATCGGATGCTTGTCAGTTAAGATTGGAAACTTGTGAGCTTCGTGAACGATGTAGTTCGTTTGAGCTGAAAAGTGACTGCCCTTACCTGAAATGAAGTCTTACTTGTACGAAGACACAGAGCCAGGGGTTTAACTCCATTTCTGAAGGGAAACACACAGCATAGGTTTCATCCATGGATCACACTCTCCTTTAGAGCAAGAAGCACGCTCTTGCTCTCTAGAGTCTCTAATACAGCATGAAACATGAGTGTGCTCACAACAAAAGAACGGTGTTTCCTCCACATACGGGCCATATCTAGTTTAACTCTGCTTCTGAAACTGAAAGATAACAGAGGTCCTCTAACATCCAATGCTTGTCAGTTTAGATGAGAAACGTGTGAGCATCGTGAATGATGTAGTTCTTTTGAGCTGTATAGTAACTGCCCTTACCTGAAACGAAGTCTTGCTTCTAGGAAGACTCAGAGCCTGGGATTTAACTCCATTTCTGAAGTGAAACACACAGCAGAGTTCTCATCCATTGATCACACTCTGCTTTAGAGCAAGAAGCATGCTCTTGGTTTCTAGAGTCTCTAAGACAGCAGGAAAGGTGAGTGTGCTCAGAAGAAAAGAACGGTGTTTCCTATACATACAGACCATATCTAGTTCAACTCTGCTTTAAATTGATACAAAGCAAAGGTCCTCTAACATCCAATGCTTCTGAGTTAAGATGAGAAACGTGTGAGCTTCGTGAATGATGTGTTCGTTTCAGGTGAAAAGTGCCTGCCCTTACCTGAAAGGAGTAGTGTTGTAGGAAGACACAGAGCCTGGGATTTAACTCCATTACTGAAGTGAAACAGACAGCAGAGTTCTCATCCATTGATAACACTCTGCATTAGAGCAAGAAGCACGCTCTTGCTTTCTAGAGTATCTAAGACAGCAGGAAACGTGAGTGTGCTGAGAACAAATGAACGGTGTTTCCTACACATACGGACCATATCTAGTCCAACTCTGCTTCTGAAACTGATACAAAGCACTGTGCCTCTAACATCGGATGCTTGTCAGTTTAGATGAGAAATGTGTGAGCTTCTTGAATGATGTAGATCTTTTGAGCTGTATAGTAACTGCCCTTACCTGAAACGAAGTCTTGCTTGTAGGAATACTCAGAGACTGGGATTTAACTCCATTTCTGAAGTGAAACACACAGCAGAGTTCTCATCCATTGATCACACTCAGCTTTAGAGCAAGAAGCACGCTCTTGCTTTCTAGAGTCTCTAAGACAGCAAGAAACTTGAGTGTGATGAGAACAAAAGAACGGTGTTCGTACACATACGGACCATATCTAGTCCAACTCTGCTTCTGAAACTGATACAAAGCACAGGTCCTCTAACATCCAATGCTTGTCAGTTAAGATGAGAAACGTGTTAGCTTTGTGAACGATGTAGTTCTTTGAGCTGAAAAGTGACTGCCCTTACCTGAAACGAAGTCTGGCTTGTATGAAGACACACAGCCTGGGGTTTAACTCCTTTCTGAAGGGAAACACACAACACAGTTCTCATCCTTGGATCACACTCTGCTTTAGAAAAAGAAGCATGCTCTTGCTTTCTAGAGTCTCTAAGACAGCAGGAAACTTGAGTGTGCTCAGAAGAAAACAACGGTGTTTCCTACACATACAGACCATATCTAGTTCAAATCTGCTTGAAATTGATACAAAGCAAAGGTCCTCTAGCTTCCAATGCTTGTCAGTTAAGATGAGAAACTTGTGAGCTTCTTGAACGATGTAGTTCGTTTGAGCTGTAAAGTAACTGCCCTTACTTGAATCGAAGTCCTCCTTGCAGGAAGACTCAGAGCCTGGAATTTAACTCCATTTCTGAAGTGAAACACACAGCAGAGTTGTCATCCATTGATCACACTCTGCTTTAGAGCAAGAAGCACGCTCTTGCTTTCCAGAGTCTCTAAGAGAGCAGAAAACTTGAGTGTGCTCAGAACAAAAGAACGGTGTTTCCTACAAATACGGACCATATCTAGTCCAACTCTGCTTCTGAAACTGATACAAAGCACTGGTCCTCTAACATCGGATGCTTGTCAGTTAAGATTGGAAACATGTGAGCTTCATGAACGATGTAGTTCTTTTGAGCTGAAAAGTGACTGCCCTTACCTGAAATGAAGTCGTACTTGTACGAAGACAAAGAGCAAGGGGTTTAACTCCATTTCTGAAGGGAAACACACAGCATAGTTTTCATTCATGGATCACACTCTGCTTTAGAGCAAGAAGCACGCCTTTGCTCTCTAGATTCTCTAATACAGCATGAAACATGAGTGTGCTCAGAACAAAAGAACGGTGTTTCCTCCACATACGGGCCATATCTAGTTTAACTCTGCTTCTGAAACTGAAAGAAAACAGAGGTCCTCTAACATCCAATGATTGTCAGTTTAGATGAGAAACGTGTGAGCTTCGTGAATGATGTAGTTCTTTTGAGCTGTATAGTAACTGCCCTTACATGAAACGAAGTCTGCTTTTAGGAAGACTCATAGCCTGGGATTTAACTCCATTTCTGAAGTGAAACACACCGTAGAGTTCTCATCCATTGATCACACTCTGCTTTAGAGCAAGAAGCATGCTCTTGGTTTCTAGAGTCTGTAAGACAGTAGGAAAGGTGAGTATGCTCAGAAGAAAAGAACGGTGTTTCCTATACATACAGACCATATCTAGTTCAACTCTGCTTGAAATTGATATAAAGCAAAGGTCCTCTAACATCCAATGCTTCTCAGTTAAGATGAGAAACGTTTGAGCTTCGTGAGTGATGTAGTTCGTTTCACATGAAAAGTGACTGCCCTTACCTGAAAGGAGTAGTGCTTGTAGGAAGACACAGATCCTGGGATTTAACTCCATTTCTGAAGGGAAACACAGCATAGTTCTCATCCATGGATCACACTCTGCTTTAGAGCAAGAAGCACGCTCTTGCTTTCCAGAGTCTCTAAGACAGCAAGAAACATGAGTGTGATGAGAACAAAAGAACGTTGTTTCCCACACGTACGGACCATATCTAGTCCAACTCTGCTTCTGAAACTGATACAAAACACTGGTCCTCAACATGCAATGCTTGTCAGTTAAGATGCGAAACGTGTGAGCTTCGTGAACGATGTAGTTCGTTTGAGCTGTAAAGTAACTGCCCTTACTTGAATCGAAGTCCTCCTTGTAGGAAGACTAAGAGCCTGGTATTATCTCCATTTCTGAAGTGAAACACACAGCAGAGTTCTCATCCATTGATCACACCCTGCTTCAGAGCAAGAAGCACGCTCTTGCTTTCTAGAGTCTCTAAGACAGCATGAAACATGAGTGTGCTCAGAACAAAAGAACGGTGTTTCCTCCACATACAGGCCATATCTTGTTCAACTCTGCTTCTGAAACTGAAAGAAACAACAGGTCCTCTAACATCCAATGCTTGTCAGTTTAGATGAGAAACGTGAAAGCTTCGTGACCGATGTAGTTCGTTTGAGCTGTAAAGTAACTGACCTTACCTGAAACAAAGTCTTGTTGTAGGAAGACTCAGAGCCAGGGATTTAACTCCATTACTGAAGTGAAACAGACAGCAGAGTTCTCATCCATTGATAACACTCTGCATTAGAGCAAGAAGCACGCTCTTGCTTTCTAGAGTATCTAAGACAGCAGGAAACGTCAGTGTGCTGAGAACAAAAGAACAGTGTTTCCTACACATACGGACCATATCTAGTCCAACTCTGCTTCTGAAACTGATACAAAGCACTGGGACTCTAACATCGGATGCATGTCAGTTTAGATGAGAAATGTGTGAGCTTCTTGAATGATGTAGATCTTTTGAGCTGTATAGTAACTGCCCTTACCTGAAAAGAAGTCTTGCTTGTAGGAATATTCAGAGCCTGGGATTTAACTCCATTTCTGAAGTGAAACACAGCAGAGGTCTCATCCATTGATCACACTCTGCTTTAGAGCAAGAAGCATGCTCTAGGTTTCTAGAGTCTCTAAGACAGCAGGAAAGGTAGGTGTGCTCAGAAGAAAGGAATGGTGTTTCCTATACATACAGGCCATATCTAGTTCAACTGTGCTTGAAATTGATACAAAGCAAAGGTCCTCTAACATCCAATGCTTCACAGTTAAGATGAGAAACCTGTGAGCTTCGTGAATGATGTAGTTCCTTTCAGGTGGAAAGTGACTGCACTTACCTGAAAGGAGTAGTGCTTATAGGAAGACACAGAGTCTGGGATTTAACTCCATTTCTGAAGGGAAACACACAGCATAGTTCTCTTCGATGGATCACACTCTGCTTTAGAGCAAGAAGCACGCTCTTGCTTTCTAGATTCTCTAATACAGCAGGAAACTTGAGTGTGCTCAGAAGAAAAGAACGGTGTTTCCTACACATGCGGACCATATCTAGTTCATCTCTGCTTCTGAAACTGAAACAAACCATAGGCCCTCTAACATCCAATGCTTGTCACTTAATATGAGAAACATGTGAGCTTCGTGAATGATGTAGTTCGCGTGAGCTGTAAAGTAACTGCCCGTACCTGAAACTTAGTCTTGCTTGTAGGAAGACACAAGCCTGGGATTTAACTCCGTTTATGAAGTGAAACACACAGCAGAGTTCTCATCCGTTGATCACACTCAGCTTTAGAACAAGAAGCACGCTCTTGCTTTCTAGAGTCTCTAAGACAGCAAGAAACTTGAGTGTGCTCAGAACAAAAGAACAGTGTTTTCTACACATACGGACCATATCTAGTCCAACTCTGCTTCTGAAACTGATACAAACCACTGGTCCTCTAACATCCAATGCTTCTAATTTAAGATGAGAAACGCGTTAGCTTTGTGAACGATGTAGATCGTTCGAGCTGAAAAGTGACTGCCCTTACTTGAAATGAAGTCTTGCTTGTAGGAAGACACACAGCCTGGGGTTTAACTCCATTTCTGAAGGGAAACACACAACACAGTTCTCATCCTTGGATCACACTCTGCCTTAGGGCAAGACGCACTCTCTAGCTTTCTAGATTCTCTAATACAGCAGGAAACTTGAGTGGGCTCATAAGAAAAGAACGGTGTTTCCTATACATACAGACCATATCTAGTTCAACTGTGCTTGAAATTGATACAAAGCAAAGGTCCTCTAACATTCAATGCTTCTCAGTTAAGATGAGAAACGTGTGAGCTTCGTGAATGATGTAGTTCGTTTCAGGTGAAAAGTGACTGCCCTTACCTGAAAGAAGTAGTGCTTGTAGGAAGACACAGAGTCTGGGGTTTAACTCCATTTCTGAAGTGAAACACACAGCAGAGTTCTCATCCATTGATCACACTCTGCTTTAGAACAAGGAGTATGCTCTTGCTTTCCAGAGTCCCTAAGAGAAGAAAACCTGAGTGTGCTCAGAACAAAAGAACAGTGTTTCCTACACATACGAACCAAATCTAGTCCAACTCTGCTTCTGAAACTGATACAAAGCACTGGTCCTCTAACATCCAATACTTGTCATTTAAGATGAGAAACGTGTGAGCTTCGTGAACGATGTAGTTTGTTTGAGAAGAAAAGTGACTGCCCTTATCTGAAACAAAGTAGTCCTTGTAGGAAGACACAGAGCATGGAATTTAACTCCTTTTATGAATAGAAACACACAGCAGACTTCTCATCCATGGATCACACTCTGCTTTATAGCAAGAATCACTCCCTTGCTTTCTAGATTCTCTAATACATCAGGAAACTTGAGTGTGCTCAGAAGAAAAGAACGGTGTTTCCTACACATACGGACCATATCTAGTCCAACTCTGCTTCTGAAACTGATACAAACCACTGGTCCTCTAAATCCAATACTTGTCATTTAAGATGAGAAACGTGTGAGCTTCGTGAACGATGTAGTTTGTTTGAGCAGAAAAGTGACTGCCCTTATCTGAAACAAAGTAGTCCTTGTAGGAAGACACAGAGCATGGAATTTAACTCCTTTTCTGAAGGGAAACACACAGCAGAGTTCTCATCCATTGATCACACTCTGCTTTAGAGCAAGTAGTATGCTCTTGCTTTCCAGAGTCCCTAAGAGAAGAAAACCTGAGTGTGCTCAGAACAAAAGAACAGTGTTTCCTACACATACGGACCATATCTCGTCCAACTCTGCTTCTGAAACTGATACAAAGCACTGGTCCTCTAACCTCCAATACTTGTCATTTAAGATGAGAAACGTGTGAGCTTCGTGAACGATGTAGTTTGTTTGAGCAGAAAAGTGACTGCCCTTATCTGAAACAAAGTAGTCCTTGTAGGAAGACACAGAGCATGGAATTTAACTCCTTTTCTGAAGGGAAACACACAGCAGACTTCTCATCCATGGATCACACTCTGCTTTAGAGCAAGAAGCACTCTCTTGCTTTCTAGATTCTCTAATACAGCAGGAAACTTGAGTGGGCTCAGAAGAAAAGAACGGTGTTTCCTACACATACGGACCATATCTAGTTCATCTCTGCTTCTGAAACTGAAACAAACCATAGGCCCTATAACATCCAATGCTTGTCAGTTAATATGAGAAACGTGTGAGCATTGTGAACGGTGTAGTTCGTTTGTATACTGTATAGAAACTGCCAGTACCTGAAATAAAGTCTTGCTTCTAGGAAGACTCAGAGCCTGGGATTTAACTCCATTTCTGAAGTGAAACACACAGCAGAGTTCTCATCCATTGATCACACACTGCTTTAGAGCAAGAAGCATGCTCTTGGTTTCTAGAGTCTCTAAGACAGCAGGAAAGGTGAGTGTGCTCAGAAGAAAAGAACGGTGTTTCCTATAGATACAGACCATATCTAGTTCAACTCTGCTTGAAATTGATACAAAGCAAAGGTCCTCTAACATCCAATGCTTCTCAGTTAAGATGAGAAACGTGTGAGCTTCGTGAATGATGTAGTTCGTTTCAGGTGAAAAGTGACTGCCCTTACCTGAAAGGAGTAGTGCTTGTAGGAAGACACAGAGCCTGGGATTTAACTCCATTTCTGAAGGGAAACACAGCATAGTTCTCATCCATGGATCACACTCTGCTTTAGAGCAAGAAGCACGCTCTTGCTTTCCAGAGTCTCTAAGACAGCAAGAAACATGAGTGTGATGAGAACAAAAGAACGTTGTTTCCCACACATACGGACCATATCTAGTCCAACTCTGCTTCTGAAACTGATACAAAACACTGGTCCTCTAACATGCATTGCTTGTCAGTTAAGATGAGAAACGTGTGAGCTTAGTGAACGATGTAGTTCGTTTGAGCTGTAAAGTAACTGCCCTTACTTGAATCGAGGTCCTCCTTGTAGGAAGACTAAGAGCCTGGTATTATCTCCATTTCTGAAGTGAAACACACAGCAGAGTTCTCTTCCATTGATCGCACCCTGCTTTAGAGCAAGAAGCACGCTCTTGCTTTCTAGAGTCTCTAAGACAGCATGAAACATGAGTGTGCTCAGAACAAAAGAACGGTGTTTCCTCCAAATACAGGCCATATCTTGTTCAACTCTGCTTCTGAAACTGAAAGAAACCACAGGTCCTCTAACATCCAATGCTTGTCAGTTTAGATGAGAAACGTGAAAGCTTCGTGACCGATGTAGTTCTTTTGAGCTGTAAAGTAACTGCCCTTACCTGAAACAAAGTCTTGTTGTAGGAAGACTCAGAGCCTGGGATTTAACTCCAATACTGAAGTGAAACTGACAGCAGAGTTTTCATCCATTGATAACACTCTGCATTAGAGCAAGAAGCACGCTCTTGCTTTCTAGAGTATCTAAGACAGCAGGAAACGTGAGTGTGCTGAGAACAAATGAACGGTGTTTCCTAAACATACAGACCATATCTAGTCCAACTCTGCTTCTGAAACTGATACAAAGCACTGGGCCTCTAACATTGGATGCTTGTCAGTTTAGATGAGAAATGTGTGAGCTTCTTGAATAATGTAGATCTTTTGAGCTGTATAGTAACTGCCCTTACCTGAAACGAAGTCTTGCTTGTAGGAATACTCAGAGCCTGGGATTTAACTCCATTTCTGAAGTGAAACACAGCAGAGTTCTCATCCATTGATCACACTCTGCTTTAGAGCAAGGAGTATGCTCTTGCTTTCCAGAGTCTCTAAGACAGCAAGAAACATGAGTGTGATGAGAACAAATGAACGTTGTTTCCCACACGTACGGGCCATATCTAGTTTATCTCTGCTTCTGAAACTGAAAGAAAACAGAGGTCCTCTAACATCCAATGCTTGTCAGTTTAGATGAAAAACGTGTGAGCTTCGTGAATGATGTAGTTCTTTTGAGCTGTATAGTAACTGCCCTTACCTGAAACGAAGTCTTGCTTGTAGGAAGACTCAGAGCCTGTGATTTAACTCCATTTCTGAAGTGAAACACACAGCAGAGTTCTCATCCATTGATCACACTCTGCTTTAGAGCAAGAAGCATGCTCTTGGTTTCTAGAGTCTCTAAGACAGCAGGAAAGGTAGGTGTGCTCAGAAGAAAGGAATGGTGTTTCCTATACATACAGGCCATATCTAGTTCAACTGTGCTTGAAATTGATACAAAGCAAAGGTCCTCTAACATTCAATGCTTCACAGTTAAGATGAGAAACCTGTGAGCTTCGTGAATGATGTAGTTCGTTTCAGGTGAAAAGTGACTGCACTTACCTGAAAGGAGTAGTGCTTGTAGGAAGACACAGAGTCTGGGATTTAACTCCATTTCTGAAGGGAAACACACAGCATAGTTCTCTTCGATGGATCACACTCTGCTTTAGAGCAAGAAGCACGCTCTTGCTTTCTAGATTCTCTAATACTGCAGGAAACTTGAGTGTGCTCAGAAGAAAAGAACGGTGTTTCCTACACATGCGAACCATATCTAGTTCATCTCTGCTTCTGAAACTGAAACAAACCATAGGCCCTCTAACATCCAATGCTTGTCACTTAATATGAGAAACGTGTGAGCTTCGTGAATGATGTAGTTCGCTTGAGCTGTAAAGTAACTGCCCGTACCTGAAACTTAGTCTTGCTTGTAGGAAGACACAGAGCCTGGGATTTAACTCCGTTTCTGAAGTGAAACACACAGCAGAGTTCTCATCCATTGATCACACTCAGCTTTAGAACAAGAAGCACGCTCTTGCTTTCTAGAGTCTCTAAGACAGCAAGAAACTTGAGTGTGCTCAGAACAAAAGAACAGTGTTTCCTACACATACGGACCATATCTAGTCCAACTCTGCTTCTGAAACTGATACAAACCACTGGTCCTCTAACATCCAATGCTTCACATTTAAGATGAGAAACGCGTTAGCTTTGTGAACGATGAAGATCGTTTGAGCTGAAAAGTGACTGCCCTTACTTGAAATGAAGTCTTGCTTGTAGGAAGACACACAGCCTGGGGTTTAACTCCATTTCTGAAGGGAAACACACAACACAGTTCTCATCCTTGGATCACACTCTGCTTTAGAGCAAGACGCACTCTCTAGCTTTCTAGATTCTCTAATACAGCAGGAAACTTGAGTTGGCTCAGAAGAAAAGAACGGTGTTTCCTATACATACAGACCATATCTTGTTCAACTGTGCTTGAAATTGATACAAAGCCAAGGTCCTCTAACATTGAATGCTTCTCAGTTAAGATGAGAAACGTGTGAGCTTCGTGAATGATGTAGTTCGTTTCAGGTGAAAAGTGACTGCCCTTACCTGAAAGGAGTAGTGCTTGTAGGAAGACACAGAGTCTGGGGTTTAACTCCATTTCTGAAGTGAAACACACAGCAGAGTTCTCATCCATTGATCACACTCTGCTTTAGAACAAGGAGTATGCTCTTGCTTTCCAGAGTCCCTAAGACAAGAAAACCTGAGTGTGCTCAGAACAAAAGAACAGTGTTTCCTACACATACGGACCAAATCTAGTCCAACTCTGCTTCTGAAACTGATACAAAGCACTGGTCCTCTAACATCCAATACTTGTCATTTAAGATGAGAAACGTGTGAGCTTCGTGAACGATGTAGTTTGTTTGAGCAGAAAAGTGACTGCCCTTATCTGAAACAAAGTAGTCCTTGTAGGAAGACACAGAGCATGGAATTTAACTCCTTTTCTGAATGGAAACACACAGCAGACTTCTCATCCATGGATCACACTCTGCTTTAGAGCAAGAATCACTCCCTTGCTTTCTAGATTCTCTAATACAGCAGGAAACTTGAGTGTGCTCAGAAGAAAAGAACGGTGTTTCCTACACATACAGACCATATCTAGTCCAACTCTGCTTCTGAAACTGATACAAACCACTGGTCCTCTAACATCCAATACTTGTCATTTAAGATGAGAAATGTGTGAGCTTCGTGAACGATGTAGTTTGTTTGAGCAGAAAATTGACTGCCCTTATCTGAAACAAGTAGTCCTTGTAGGAAGACACAGAGCATGGAATTTAAATCCTTTTCTGAAGGGAAACACACAGCAGACTTCTCATCCATGGATCACACTCTGCTTTAGAGCAAGAAGCACTCTCTTGCTTTCTAGATTCTCTAATACAGCAGGAAACATGAGTGTGCTCAGAAGAAAAGAACGGTGTTTCCTACACATACGGACCATATCTAGTTCATCTCTGCTTCTGAAACTGAAACAAACCATAGGCCCTCTAGCATTCAATGCTTGTCAGTTAATATGAGAAACGTGTGAGCTTTGGGAACGATGTAGTTCGTTTGAGCTGTAAAGAAACTGCCTGTACCTGAAACGTAGTCTTGCTTGTAGGAAGACTCAGAGCCTAGGATTTACCTCCGTTTCTGAAGTGAAACACACAGCAGAGTTGTCATCCATTGATCACACTCTGCTTTAGAGCAAGAAGCACGCTCTTGCTTTCCAGAGTCTCTAAGAGAGCAGAAAACTTGAGTGTGCTCAGAACAAAAGAACGGTGTTTCCTACACATACGGACCATATCTAGTCCAACTCTGCTTCTGAAACTGATACAAAGCACTGGTCCTCTAACATCCAAAGCTTGTCAGTTAAGATCAGAAACGTGTTAGCTTTGTGAACGATGTAGATCGTTTGAGCTGAAAAGTGACTGCCCTTACTTGAAATGAAGTCTTGCTTGTAGGAAGACACACAGCCTGGGGTTTAACTCCATTTCTGAAGGGAAACACACAACACAGTTCTCATCCTTGGATCACACTCTGCTTTAGAGCAAGACGCACTCTCTAGCTTTCTAGATTCTCTAATACAGCAGGAAACTTGAGTTGGCTCAGAAGAAAAGAACGGTGTTTCCTATACATACAGACCATATCTAGTTCAACTGTGCTTGAAATTGATACAAAGCCAAGGTCCTCTAACATTGAATGCTTCTCAGTTAAGATGAGAAACGTGTGAGCTTCGTGAATGATGTAGTTCGTTTCAGGTGAAAAGTGACTGCCCTTACCTGAAAGGAGTAGTGCTTGTAGGAAGACACAGAGTCTGGGGTTTAACTCCATTTCTGAAGTGAAACACACAGCAGAGTTCTCATCCATTGATCACACTCTGCTTTAGAACAAGGAGTATGCTCTTGCTTTCCAGAGTCCCTAAGAGAAGAAAACCTGAGTGTGCTCAGAACAAAAGAACAGTGTTTCCTACACATACGGACCAAATCTAGTCCAACTCTGCTTCTGAAACTGATACAAAGCACTGGTCCTCTAACATCCAATACTTGTCATTTAAGATGAGAAACGTGTGAGCTTCGTGAACGATGTAGTTTGTTTGAGCAGAAAAGTGACTGCCCTTATCTGAAACAAAGTAGTCCTTGTAGGAAGACACAGAGCATGGAATTTAACTCCTTTTCTGAATGGAAACACACAGCAGACTTCTCATCCATGGATCACACTCTGCTTTAGAGCAAGAATCACTCCCTTGCTTTCTAGATTCTCTAATACAGCAGGAAACTTGAGTGTGCTCAGAAGAAAAGAACGGTGTTTCCTACACATACAGACCATATCTAGTCCATCTCTGCTTCTGAAACTGATACAAACCACTGGTCCTCTAACATCCAATACTTGTCATTTAAGATGAGAAATGTGTGAGCTTCGTGAACGATGTAGTTTGTTTGAGCAGAAAATTGACTGCCCTTATCTGAAACAAAGTAGTCCTTGTAGGAAGACACAGAGCATGGAATTTAAATCCTTTTCTGAAGGGAAACACACAGCAGACTTCTCATCCATGGATCACACTCTGCTTTAGAGCAAGAAGCACTCTCTTGCTTTCTAGATTCTCTAATACAGCAGGAAACATGAGTGTGCTCAGAAGAAAAGAACGGTGTTTCCTACACATACGGACCATATCTAGTTCATCTCTGCTTCTGAAACTGAAACAAACCATAGGCCCTCTAGCATTCAATGCTTGTCAGTTAATATGAGAAACGTGTGAGCTTTGTGAACGATGTAGTTCGTTTGAGCTGTAAAGAAACTGCCTGTACCTGAAACGTAGTCTTGCTTGTAGGAAGACTCAGAGCCTAGGATTTACCTCCGTTTCTGAAGTGAAACACACAGCAGAGTTGTCATCCATTGATCACACTCTGCTTTAGAGCAAGAAGCACGCTCTTGCTTTCCAGAGTCTCTAAGAGAGCAGAAAACTTGAGTGTGCTCAGAACAAAAGAACGGTGTTTCCTACACATACGGACCATATCTAGTCCAACTCTGCTTCTGAAACTGATACAAAGCACTGGTCCTCTAACGTCCAAAGCTTGTCATTTAAGATCAGAAACGTGTTAGCTTTGTGAACGATGTAGTTCGTTTGAGCTGAAAAGTGACTGCCCTTACCTGAAACGAAGTTTTGCTTGTAGGAAGACACACAGCCTGTTGTTTAACTCCATTTCTGAAGGGAAACACACAACACAGTTCTCATCCATTGATCACACTCTGCTTTAGAGCAAGAAGCATGCTCTTGCTTTCTAGAGTCTCTAAGACAGCAGGAAACTTGAGTGTGCTCAGAACAAAAGAACGGTGTTTCCTAAACATACGGACCATATCTAGTTCAAATCTGCTTGAAATTGATAAAAAGCAAAGGTCCTCTAACATCCAATGCTTGTCAGTTAAGATGAGAAACTTGTGAGCTTCTTGAACGATGTAGTTCGTTTGAGCTGTAAAGTAACTGCCCTTACTTGAATCGAAGTCCTCCTTGTAGGAAGACTCAGAGCCTGGGATTTAACTCCATTTCTGATGTGAAACACACAGCAGAGTTCTCATCCATTGATCACACTCTGCTTTAGAGCAAGAAGCACGCTCTTGCTTTCTAGAGTCTCTAAGACAGCAGGAAACATGAGTGTGCTCAGAACAAAAGAACGGTGTTTCCTCCACATACGGGCCATATCTAGTTCAACTTTGCTTCTGAAACTGAAAGAAACAACAGGTCCTCTAACATCCAATGCTTGTCAGTTAAGATGAGAAACGTGTGAGCTTCGTGAACGATGTAGTTCGTTTGAGCTGTAAAGTAACTGCCTGTACCTGAAACGTTGTCTTGCTTGTAGGAAGACCCAGAGCCTGGGATTTAACTCCGTTTCTGAGTGAAACACACAGCAGAGTTGTCATCCATTGATCACACTCTGCTTTAGAGCAAGAAGCACGCTCTTGCTTTCCAGAGTCTCTAAGACAGCAGAAAACTTGAGTGTGCTCAGAACAAAACAACGGTGTTTCCTACCCATACGGACCATATCTAGTCCAACTCTGCTTCTGAAACTGATACAAAGCACTGGGCCTCTAACATCGGATGCTTGTCAGTTTAGATGAGAAATGTGTGAGCTTCTTGAATGATGTAGATCTTTTGAGCTGTATAGTAACTGCCCTTACCTGAAACAAAGTCTTGCTTGTAGGAATACTCAGAGCCTGGGATTTAACTCCATTTCTGAAGTGAAACACAGCAGAGTTCTCATCCATTGATCACACTCTGCTTTAGAGCAAGCAGTATGCTCCTGCTTTCCAGAGTCTCTAAGAGCAGAAAACTTCAGTGTGCTCAGAAGAAAAGAACGGTGTTTCCTACACATACAGACCATATCTGGTTCATCTCTGCTTCTGAAACTGAAACAAACCATAGGCCCTCTAACATCCAATGCTTGTCATTTAAGATGAGAAACGTGTGAGCTTCTTGAACGATGTAGATCTTTTGAGCTGTATAGTAACTGCCCTTACCTGAAACGAAGTCTTGCATGTAGGAATACTCAGAGCCTGGGATTTAACTCCATTTCTGAAGTGAAACACACAGCAGAGTTCTCATCCAATGATCACACTCTGCTGTGGAGCAAGGAGTATGCTCTTGCTTTCCAGAGTCCCTAAGAGCAGAAAACCTGAGTGTGCTCAGAACAAAAGAACGGTGTTTCCTACACATAGGGTCCATATCTAGTCCAACTCTGCTTCTGAAACTGATACAATGCACTGATCCTCTAACACCCAATACTTGTCATTTAAGATGAGAAACGTGTGAGCTTCGTGAACGAGGTAGTTTGTTTGAGGAGAAATGTGACTGCCCTTATCTGAAACAAAGTAGTCCTTGTAGGAAGACACAGAGCATGGAATTTAACTCCTTTTCTGAAGGGAAACCCACAGCAGACTTCGCATCCATGGATCACACTCTGCTTTAGAGCAAGAAGCACTCTCTTGCTTTCTAGATTCTCTAATACAGCAGGAAACTTGAGTGTGCTCAGAAGAAAAGAACGGTGTTTCCTACACATACGGACCATATCTAGTTCATCTCTGCTTCTGAAACTGAAACAAACCATAGGCCCTCTAACATCCAATGCTTGTCAGTTAATATGAGAAACGTGTGAGCTTCGTGAACGATGTAGTTCGTTTGAGCTGTAAAGTAACTGCCTGTACCTGAAACGTAGTCTTGATTGTAGGAAGATTCAGAGACTGGGATTTAACTCCGTTTCTGAAGTGAAACACACAGCATAGTTCTCATCCATGGATCACACTCTGCTTTAGAGCAAGAAGCACGCTCTTGCTTTCTA
This sequence comes from Onychomys leucogaster, assembly GCA_949786385.1. NCBI lineage: Eukaryota > Metazoa > Chordata > Mammalia > Rodentia > Cricetidae > Onychomys > Onychomys leucogaster. The sequence goes on from CATKUP010000076.1 coordinate 552,669, forward strand.
GAGTCTCTAAGACAGCAAGAAACTTGAGTGTGATGAGAACAAAAGAACGGTGTCCGTACACGTACGGACCATATCTAGTCCAACTCTGCTTCTGAAACTGATACAAAGCACTGGTCCTCTAACATCCAATGCTTGTCAGTTAAGATGAGAAACGTGTTAGCTTTGTGTACGATGTAGTTCGTTTGAGCTGAAAAGTGACTGCCCTTAACTGAAACGAAGTCTTGCTTGTAGGAAGACACACAGCCTGGGGTTTAACTCCATTTCTGAAGGGAAACACACAACACAGTTCTCATCCTTGGATCACACTCTGCTTTAGAGCAAGAAGCATGCTCTTGCTTTCTAGAGTCTTTAGACAGCAGGAAACTTGAATGTGCTCAGAGGAAAAGAACGGTGTTTCCTACACATACGGACCATATCTAGTTCAAATCTGCTTGAAATTAATACAAAGCAAAGGTCCTCTAACATCCAATGCTTGTCAGTTAAGATGAGAAACTTGTGAGCCTCTTGAACGATGTAGTTCGTTTGAGCTGTAAAGTAACTGCCCTTTTTTGAATCGAAGTCCTCCTTTTAGGAAGACTCAGAGCCTGGTATTTAACTCCATTTCTGAAGGGAAACACACAGCAGAGTTCTCATCCATGGATCACACTCTGCTTTAGAGAAAGAAGGACGCTCTTGCTTTCTAGAGTCTCTAAGACAGCAGGAAACATGAGTGTGCTGAAAACAAAAGAACGGTGATTCCCTCACATACGGACCATATCTAGTACAACTCTGCCTCTGAAATTGATACAAAGCACAGGTTCTCTAACATCCAATGCTTGTCATTTAAGATGAGAAACGTGTGAGCTTTGTGAACGATGTAGTTCGTTTGAGCTGTAAAGTAACTGCCCTTACTTGAATCGGAGTCCTACTTGTAGGAAGACTAAGAGCCTGGGATTATCTCCATTTCTGAAGTGAAACACACAGCAGAGTTCTCTTCCATTGATCACACCCTGCTTTAGAGCAAGAAGCACGCTCTTGCTTTCTAGAGTCTCTAAGACAGCATGAAACATGAGTGTGCTCAGAACAAAAGAATGGTGTTTCCTCCACATACAGGCCATATCCTGTTCAACTCTGCTTCTGAAACTGAAAGAAACAACAGGTCCTAAACGTGAAAGCTTCGTGATTGATGTAGTTCGTTTGAGCTGTAAAGTAACTGCCCTTACCTGAAACAAAGTCTTGTTGTAGGAAGACTCAGAGCCTGGGATTTAACTCCATTACTGAAGTGAAACAGACAGCAGAGTTCTCATCCATTGATAACACTCTGCATTAGAGCAAGAAGCACGCTCTTGCTTTCTAGAGTATCTAAGACAGCAGGAAACGTGAGTGTGCTGAGAACAAATGAACGGTGTTTCCTACGCATACGGACCGTATCTAGTCCAACTCTGCTTCTGAAACTGATACAAAGCACTGGGCCTCTAACATTGGATGCTTGTCAGTTTAGATGAGAAATGTGTGAAATTCTTGAATGATGTAAATCTTTTGAGCTGTATAGTAACTGCCCTTACCTGAAACGAAGTCTTGCTTGTAGGAATACTCAGAGACTGGGATTTAATTCCAATCTGAAGTGAAACACAGCAGAGTTCTCATCCATTGATCACACTCTGCTTTAGAGCAAGAAGCACGCTCTTGCTTTCTAGAGTCTCTAAGACAGCAGGAAACATGAGTGTGCTCAGAACAAAAGAACGGTGTTTCCTCCACATACGGGCCATATCTAGTTCAACTTTGCTTCTGAAACTGAAAGAAACAACAGGTCCTCTAACATCCAATGCTTGTCAGTTAAGATGAGAAACGTGTGAGCTTCGTGAACGATGTAGTTCGTTTGAGCTGTAAAGTAACTGCCTGTACCTGAAACGTTGTCTTGCTTGTAGGAAGACCCAGAGCCTGGGATTTAACTCCGTTTCTGAGTGAAACACACAGCAGAGTTGTCATCCATTGATCACACTCTGCTTTAGAGCAAGAAGCACGCTCTTGCTTTCCAGAGTCTCTAAGACAGCAGAAAACTTGAGTGTGCTCAGAACAAAACAACGGTGTTTCCTACCCATACGGACCATATCTAGTCCAACTCTGCTTCTGAAACTGATACAAAGCACTGGGCCTCTAACATCGGATGCTTGTCAGTTTAGATGAGAAATGTGTGAGCTTCTTGAATGATGTAGATCTTTTGAGCTGTATAGTAACTGCCGTTACCTGAAACGAAGTCTTGCTTGTAGGAATACTCAGAGCCTGGGATTTAACTCCATTTCTGAAGTGAAACACAGCAGAGTTCTCATCCATTGATCACACTCTGCTTTAGAGCAAGCAGTATGCTCCTGCTTTCCAGAGTCTCTAAGAGCAGAAAACTTCAGTGTGCTCAGAAGAAAAGAACGGTGTTTCCTACACATACAGACCATATCTAGTTCATCTCTGCTTCTGAAACTGAAACAAACCATAGGCCCTCTAACATCCAATGCTTGTCATTTATGATGAGAAACGTGTGAGCTTCTGGAACGATGTAGATCTTTTGAGCTGTATAGTAACTGCCCTTACCTGAAACGAAGTCTTGCATGTAGGAATACTCAGAGCCTGGGATTTAACTCCATTTCTGAAGTGAAACACACAGCAGAGTTCTCATCCAATGATCACACTCTGCTGTGGAGCAAGGAGTATGCTCTTGCTTTCCAGAGTCCCTAAGAGCAGAAAACCTGAGTGTGCTCAGAACAAAAGAACGGTGTTTCCTACACATAGGGTCCATATCTAGTCCAACTCTGCTTCTGAAACTGATACAATGCACTGATCCTCTAACACCCAATACTTGTCATTTAAGATGAGAAACGTGTGAGCTTCGTGAACGAGGTAGTTTGTTTGAGGAGAAATGTGACTGCCCTTATCTGAAACAAAGTAGTCCTTGTAGGAAGACACAGAGCATGGAATTTAACTCCTTTTCTGAAGGGAAACCCACAGCAGAATTCGCATCCATGGATCACACTCTGCTTTAGAGCAAGAAGCACTCTCTTGCTTTCTAGATTCTCTAATACAGCAGGAAACTTGAGTGTGCTCAGAAGAAAAGAACGGTGTTTCCTACACATACGGACCATATCTAGTTCATCTCTGCTTCTGAAACTGAAACAAACCATAGGCCCTCTAACATCCAATGCTTGTCAGTTAATATGAGAAACGTGTGAGCTTCGTGAACGATGTAGTTCGTTTGAGCTGTAAAGTAACTGCCTGTACCTGAAACGTAGTCTTGATTGTAGGAAGATTCAGAGACTGGGATTTAACTCCGTTTCTGAAGTGAAACACACAGCATAGTTCTCATCCATGGAAAACACTCTGCTTTAGAGCAAGAAGCACGCTCTTGCTTTCTAGAGTCTCTAAGACAGCAAGAAACTTGAGTGTGATGAGAACAAAAGAACGGTGTCCGTACACGTACGGACCATATCTAGTCCAACTCTGCTTCTGAAACTGATACAAAGCACTGGTCCTCTAACATCCAATGCTTGTCAGTTAAGATGAGAAACGTGTTAGCTTTGTGTACGATGTAGTTCGTTTGAGCTGAAAAGTGACTGCCCTTAACTGAAACGAAGTCTTGCTTGTAGGAAGACACACAGCCTGGGGTTTAACTCCATTTCTGAAGGGAAACACACAACACAGTTCTCATCCTTGGATCACACTCTGCTTTAGAGCAAGAAGCATGCTCTTGCTTTCTAGAGTCTCTAAGACAGCAGGAAACTTGAATGTCCTCAGAGGAAAAGAACGGTGTTTCCTACACATACGGACCATATCTAGTTCAAATCTGCTTGAAATTAATACAAAGCAAAGGTCCTCTAACATCCAATGCTTGTCAGTTAAGATGAGAAACTTGTGAGCCTCTTGAACGATGTAGTTCGTTTGAGCTGTAAAGTAACTGCCCTTTTTTGAATCGAAGTCCTCCTTTTAGGAAGACTCAGAGCCCGGGATTTAACTCCATTTCTGAAGGGAAACACACAGCAGAGTTCTTATCCATGGATCACACTCTGCTTTAGAGAAAGAAGGACGCTCTTGCTTTCTAGAGTCTCTAAGACAGCAGGAAACATGAGTGTGCTGAAAACAAAAGAACGGTGATTCCTACACATACGGACCATATCTAGTAAAACTCTGCCTCTGAAATTGATACAAAGCACAGGTTCTCTAACATCCAATGCTTGTCATTTAAGATGAGAAACGTGTGAGCTTTGTGAACGATGTAGTTCGTTTGAGCTGTAAAGTAACTGCCCTTACTTGAATCGGAGTCCTACTTGTAGGAAGACTAAGAGCCTGGGATTATCTCCATTTCTGAAGTGAAACACACAGCAGAGTTCTCTTCCATTGATCACACCCTGCTTTAGAGCAAGAAGCACGCTCTTGCTTTCTAGAGTCTCTAAGACAGCATGAAACATGAGTGTGCTCAGAACAAAAGAATGGTGTTTCCTCCACATACAGGCCATATCTTGTTCAACTCTGCTTCTGAAACTGAAAGAAACAACAGGTCCTAAACGTGAAAGCTTCGTGATTGATGTAATTCGTTTGAGCTGTAAAGTAACTGCCCTTACCTGAAACGAAGTCTTGTTGTAGGAAGACTCAGAGCCTGGGATTTAACTCCATTACTGAAGTGAAACAGACAGCAGAGTTCTCATCCATTGATAACACTCTGCATTAGAGCAAGAAGCACGCTCTTGCTTTCTAGAGTATCTAAGACAGCAGGAAACGTGAGTGTGCTGAGAACAAATGAACGGTGTTTCCTACGCATACGGACCGTATCTAGTCCAACTCTGCTTCTGAAACTGATACAAAGCACTGGGCCTCTAACATTGGATGCTTGTCAGTTTAGATGAGAAATGTGTGAAATTCTTGAATGATGTAAATCTTTTGAGCTGTATAGTAACTGCCCTTACCTGAAACGAAGTCTTGCTTGTAGGAATACTCAGAGACTGGGATTTAATTCCAATCTGAAGTGAAACACAGCAGAGTTCTCATCCATTGATCACACTCTGCTTTAGAGCAAGGAGTATGCTCTTGCTTTCCAAAGTCTCTAAGAGCAGAAAACTTCAGTGTTCTCAGAAGAAAAGAACGGTGTTTCCTACACATACGGACCATATCTAGTTCATCAATGCTTCTGAAACTGAAACAAACCATAGGCCTTCTAACATCCAATGCATGTCAGTTAATATCAGAAACGTGTAAGCTTCATGAACGATGTAGTTCGTTTGAGCTGAAAAGTGACTGCCCTTACCTGAAATGAAGTCTTACTTGTACGAAGACACAGAGCCAGGGGTTTCACTCCATTTCTGAAGGGAAACACACAGCAGAGTTCTCATCCATTGATCACACTCTGCTTTAGAGCAAGAAGCATGCTCTTGGTTTCTAGAGTCTCTAAGACAGCAGGAAATGTGAGTGTGCTCAGAAGAAAAGAATGGTGTTTCCTATACATACAGACAATATCTAGTTCAACTGTGCTTGAAATTGATACAAAGCAAAGATCCTCTAACATCCAATGCTTCTCAGTTAAGATGAGAAACGTGTGAGCTTCGTGAATGATGTAGTTCGTTTCAGGTGAAAAGTGACTGCCTTTACATGAAAGGAGTAGTGCTTGTAGGAAGACACAGAGTCTGGGATTTAACTCCATTTCTGAAGGGAAACACAGCATAGTTCTCATCCATGGATCACACTCTGCTTTAGAGCAAGAAGCACGCTCTTGCTTTCTAGAGTCTCTAAGACAGCATGAAACATGAGTGTGCTCAGAACAAAAGAACGGTGTTTCCTCCACATACAGGCCATATCTTGTTCAACTCTGCTTCTGAAACTGAAAGAAACAACAGGTCCTCTAACATCCAATGCTTGTCAGTTTAGATGAGGAACGTGAAAGCTTCGTGACCGATGTAGTTCGTTTGAGCTGTAAAGTAACTGCCATTACCTGAAACGAAGTCTTGTTGTAGGAAGACTCAGAGCCTGGGATTTAACTCCATTACTGAAGTGAAACAGACAGCAGAGTTCTCATCCATTGATAACACTCTGCATTAGAGCAAGAAGCATGCTCTTGCTTTCTAGAGTATCTAAGACAGCAGGAAACGTGAGTGTGCTGAGAACAAATGAACGGTGTTTCCTACGCATACGGACCGTATCTAGTCCAACTCTGCTTATGAAACTGATACAAAGCACTGGGCCTCTAACATTGGATGCTTGTCAGTTTAGATGAGAAATGTGTGAACTTCTTGAATGATGTAGATCTTTTGAGCTGTATAGTAACTGCCCTTACCTGAAACGAAGTCTTGCTTGTAGGAATACTCAGAGCCTGGGATTTAACTCCAATCTGAAGTGAAACACAGCAGAGTTCTCATCCATTGATCATACTCTTCTTTAGAGCAAGGAGTATGCTCTTGCTTTCCAGAGTCTCTAAGAGCAGAAAACTTCAGTGTTCTCAGAAGAAAAGAACGGTGTTTCCTACACATACGGACCATATCTAGTTCATCAATGCTTCTGAAACTGAAACAAACCGTAGGCCCTCTAACATCCAATGCTTGTCAGTTAATATGAGAAACGTGTGAGCTTCGTGAACGATGTAGTTCATTTGAGCTATAAAGTAACTGCCTGTACCTGAAACGTAGTCTTGCTTGTAGGAAGACTCAGAGACTGGGATTTAACTCTGTTTCTGAAGTGAAACACACAGCATAGTTCTCATCCATGGATCACACTCTGCTTTAGAGCAAGAAGCACGCTCTTGCTTTCTAGAGTCTCTAAGACAGCAAGAAACTTGAGTGTGATGAGAACAAAAGAACAGTGTTCGTACACGTACGGACCATATCTAGTCCAACTCTGCTTCTGAAACTGATACAAAGCACAGGTCCTCTAACATCCAATGCTTGTCAGTTAAGATGAGAAACGTGTTAGCTTTGTGTACGATGTAGTTCGTTTGAGCTCAAAAGTGACTGCCCTTAACTGAAATGAAGTCTTGCTTGTAGGAAGACACACAGCCTGGGGTTTAAATCCATTTCTGAAGGGAAACACACAACACAGTTCTCATCCTTGGATCACACTCTGCTTTAGAGCAAGAAGCATGCTCTTGCTTTCTAGAGTCTCTAAGACAGCAGGAAACTTGAGTGTGTTCAGAAGAAAAGAACGGTGTTTCCTACACATACGGACCATATCTAGTTCAAATCTGCTTGAAATTAATACAAAGCAAAGGTCCTCTAACATCCAATGCTTGTCAGTTAAGATGAGAAACTTGTGAGCCTCTTGAACGATGTAGTTCGTTTGAGCTGTAAAGTAACTGCCCTTTTTTGAATCGAAGTCCTCCTTGTAGGAAGACTCAGAGCCTGGGATTTAACTCCATTTCTGAAGTGAAACACACAGCAGAGTTCTCATCCATTGATCACACTCTGCTTTAGAGCAAGAAGCACGCTCTTGCTTTCTAGAGTCTCTAAGACAGCAGGAAAAGTGAGTGTGCTCAGAACAAAAGAACGGTGTTTCCTCCACATACGGGCCATATCTAGTTCAACTCTGCTTCTGAAACTGAAAGAAACAACAGGTCCTCTAACATGCAATGCTTGTCATTTAAGATAAGAAACGTGTGAGCTTCGTGAACGATGTAGTTTGTTTGAGCTGAAAAGTGACTGCCCTTATCTGAAACAAAATAGTGCTTCTAGGAAGACACAGAGCATGGTATTTAACTCCATTTCTGAAGGGAAACACACAGCAGAGTTCTTATCCATGGATCACACTCTGCTTTAGAGAAAGAAGGACGCTCTTGCTTTCTAGATTCTCTAAGACAGCAGGAAACATGAGTGTGCTGAAAACAAAAGAACGGTGATTCCCTCACATACGGACCATATCTAGTACAACTCTGCCTCTGAAATTGATACAAAGCACAGGTTCTCTAACATCCAATGCTTGTCATTTAAGATGAGAAACGTGTGAGCTTTGTGAACGATGTAGATCGTTTGAGCTGTAAAGTAACTGCCCTTACTTGAATCGAAGTCCTCCTTGTAGGAAGACTAAGAGTCTGGGATTATCTCCATTTCTGAAGTGAAACACACAGCAGAGTTCTCTTCCATTGATCACACCCTGCTTTAGAGCAAGAAGCACGCTCTTGCTTTCTAGAGTCTCTAAGACAGCATGAAACATGAGTGTGCTCAGAATAAAAGAATGGTGTCTCCTCCACATACAGGCCATATCTTGTTCAACTCTGCTTCTGAAACTGAAAGAAACAACAGGTCCTCTAACATCCAATGCTTGTCAGTTTAGATGAGAAACGTGAAAGCTTCGTGAATGATGTAGTTCGTTTCAGGTGAAAAGTGACTGCCTTTACATGAAAGGAGTAGTGCTTGTAGGAAGACACAGAGTCTGGGATTTAACTCCATTTCTGAAGGGAAACACAGCATAGTTCTCATCCATGGATCACACTCTGCTTTAGAGCAAGAAGCACGCTCTTGCTTTCTAGAGTCTCTAAGACAGCATGAAACATGAGTGTGCTCAGAACAAAAGAACGGTGTTTCCTCCACATACAGGCCATATCTTGTTCAACTCTGCTTCTGAAACTGAAAGAAACAACAGGTCCTCTAACATCCAATGCTTGTCAGTTTAGATGAGAAACGTGAAAGCTTCGTGACCGATGTAGTTCGTTTGAGCTGTAAAGTAACTGCCATTACCTGAAACGAAGTCTTGTTGTAGGAAGACTCAGAGCCTGGGATTTAACTCCATTACTGAAGTGAAACAGACAGCAGAGTTCTCATCCATTGATAACACTCTGCATTAGAGCAAGAAGCATGCTCTTGCTTTCTAGAGTATCTAAGACAGCAGGAAACGTGAGTGTGCTGAGAACAAATGAACGGTGTTTCCTACGCATACGGACCGTATCTAGTCCAACTCTGCTTATGAAACTGATACAAAGCACTGGGCCTCTAACATTTGATGCTTGTCAGTTTAGATGAGAAATGTGTGAACTTCTTGAATGATGTAGATCTTTTGAGCTGTATAGTAACTGCCCTTACCTGAAACGAAGTCTTGCTTGTAGGAATACTCAGAGCCTGGGATTTAACTCCAATCTGAAGTGAAACACAGCAGAGTTCTCATCCATTGATCATACTCTTCTTTAGAGCAAGGAGTATGCTCTTGCTTTCCAGAGTCTCTAAGAGCAGAAAACTTCAGTGTTCTCAGAAGAAAAGAACGGTGTTTCCTACACATACGGACCATATCTAGTTCATCAATGCTTCTGAAACTGAAACAAACCGTAGGCCCTCTAACATCCAATGCTTGTCAGTTAATATGAGAAACGTGTGAGCTTCGTGAACGATGTAGTTCATTTGAGCTATAAAGTAACTGCCTGTACCTAAAACGTAGTCTTGCTTGTAGGAAGACTCAGAGACTGGGATTTAACTCCGTTTCTGAAGTGAAACACACAGCATAGTTCTCATCCATGGATCACACTCTGCTTTAGAGCAAGAAGCACGCTCTTGCTTTCTAGAGTCTCTAAGACAGCAAGAAACTTGAGTGTGATGAGAACAAAAGAACAGTGTTCGTACACGTACGGACCATATCTAGTCCAACTCTGCTTCTGAAACTGATACAAAGCACAGGTCCTCTAACATCCAATGCTTGTCAGTTAAGATGAGAAACGTGTTAGCTTTGTGTACGATGTAGTTCGTTTGAGCTCAAAAGTGACTGCCCTTAACTGAAATGAAGTCTTGCTTGTAGGAAGACACACAGCCTGGGGTTTAAATCCATTTCTGAAGGGAAACACACAACACAGTTCTCATCCTTGGATCACACTCTGCTTTAGAGCAAGAAGCATGCTCTTGCTTTCTAGAGTCTCTAAGACAGCAGGAAACTTGAGTGTGTTCAGAAGAAAGAACGGTGTTTCCTACACATACGGACCATATCTAGTTCAAATCTGCTTGAAATTAATACAAAGCAAAGGTCCTCTAACATCCAATGCTTGTCAGTTAAGATGAGAAACTTGTGAGCCTCTTGAACGATGTAGTTCGTTTGAGCTGTAAAGTAACTGCCCTTTTTTGAATCGAAGTCCTCCTTGTAGGAAGACTCAGAGCCTGGGATTTAACTCCATTTCTGAAGTGAAACACACAGCAGAGTTCTCATCCATTGATCACACTCTGCTTTAGAGCAAGAAGCACGCTCTTGCTTTCTAGAGTCTCTAAGACAGCAGGAAAAGTGAGTGTGCTCAGAACAAAAGAACGGTGTTTCCTCCACATACGGGCCATATCTAGTTCAACTCTGCTTCTGAAACTGAAAGAAACAACAGGTCCTCTAACATGCAATGCTTGTCATTTAAGATAAGAAACGTGTGAGCTTCGTGAACGATGTAGTTTGTTTGAGCTGAAAAGTGACTGCCCTTATCTGAAACAAAATAGTGCTTCTAGGAAGACACAGAGCATGGTATTTAACTCCATTTCTGAAGGGAAACACACAGCAGAGTTCTTATCCATGGATCACACTCTGCTTTAGAGAAAGAAGGACGCTCTTGCTTTCTAGATTCTCTAAGACAGCAGGAAACATGAGTGTGCTGAAAACAAAAGAACGGTGATTCCCTCACATACGGACCATATCTAGTACAACTCTGCCTCTGAAATTGATACAAAGCACAGGTTCTCTAACATCCAATGCTTGTCATTTAAGATGAGAAACGTGTGAGCTTTGTGAACGATGTAGATCGTTTGAGCTGTAAAGTAACTGCCCTTACTTGAATCGAAGTCCTCCTTGTAGGAAGACTAAGAGTCTGGGATTATCTCCATTTCTGAAGTGAAACACACAGCAGAGTTCTCTTCCATTGATCACACCCTGCTTTAGAGCAAGAAGCACGCTCTTGCTTTCTAGAGTCTCTAAGACAGCATGAAACATGAGTGTGCTCAGAATAAAAGAATGGTGTCTCCTCCACATACAGGCCATATCTTGTTCAACTCTGCTTCTGAAACTGAAAGAAACAACAGGTCCTCTAACATCCAATGCTTGTCAGTTTAGATGAGAAACGTGAAAGCTTCGTGATTGATGTAGTTCGTTTGAGCTGTAAAGTAACTGCCCTTACCTGAAACGAAGTCTTGTTGTAGGAAGACTCAGAGCCTGGGATTTAACTCCATTACTGAAGTGAAACAGACAGCAGAGTTCTCATCCATTGATAACACTCTGCATTAGAGCAAGAAGCACGCTCTTGCTTTCTAGAATATCTAAGACAGCAGGAAACGTGAGTGTGCTGTGAACAAATGAACGGTGTTTCCTACGCATACGGACCGTATCTAGTCCAACTCTGCTTCTGAAACAGATACAAAGCACTGGGCCTCTAACATTGGATGCTTGTCAGTTTTGATGAGAAATGTGTGAAATTCTTGAATGATGTAAAACTTTTGAGCTGTATAGTAACTGCCCTTACCTGAAACGAAGTCTTGCTTGTAGGAATACTCAGAGACTGGGATTTAACTCCAATCTGAAGTGAAACACAGCAGAGTTCTCATCCATTGATCACACTCTGCTTTAGAGCAAGGAGTATGCTCTTGCTTTCCAAAGTCTCTAAGAGCAGAAAACTTCAGTGTTCTCAGAAGAAAAGAACGGTGTTTCCTACACATACGGACCATATCTAGTTCATCAATGCTTCTGAAACTGAAACAAACCATAGGCCCTCTAACATCCAATGCATGTCAGTTAATATCAGAAACGTGTGAGCTTCATGAACGATGTAGTTCGTTTGAGCTGAAAAGTGACTGCCCTTACCTGAAATGAAGTCTTACTTGTACGAAGACACAGAGCCATGGGTTTCACTCCATTTCTGAAGGGAAACACACAGCAGAGTTCTCATCCATTGATCACACTCTGCTTTAGAGCAAGAAGCATGCTCTTGGTTTCTAGAGTCTCTAAGACAGCAGGAAAGGTGAGTGTGCTCAGAAGAAAAGAACGGTGTTTCCTATACATACAGACAATATCTAGTTCAACTGTGCTTGAAATTGATACAAAGCAAAGGTCCTCTAACATCCAATGCTTCTCAGTTAAGATGAGAAACGTGTGAGCTTCGTAAATGATGTAGTTCATTTCAGGTGAAAAGTGACTGCCCTTACATGAAAGGAGTAGTGCTTGTAGGAAGGCACAGAGTCTGGGATTTAACTCCATTTCTGAAGGGAAACACAGCATAGTTCTCATCCATGGATCACACTCTGCTTTAGAGCAAGAAGCACGCTCTTGCTTTCCAGAGTCTCTAAGACAGCAAGAAACATGAGTGTGATGAGAAGAAAAGAACGTTGTTTCCCACACGTACGGACCATATCTAGTCCAACTCTCCTTCTGAAACTGATACAAAACACTGGTCCTCTAACATGCAGTGCTTGTTAGTTAAGATGAGAAACGTGTGAGCTTCGTGAATGATGTAGTTCGTTTGAGCTGTAAAGCTACTGCCCTTACTTGAATCGAAGTCCTCCTTGTAGGAAGACTAAGAGTCTGGGATTATCTCCATTTCTGAAGTGAAACACACAGCAGAGTTCTCTTCCATTGATCACACCCTGCTTTAGAGCAAGAAGCACGCTCTTGCTTTCTAGAGTCTCTAAGACAGCATGAAACATGAGTGTGCTCAGAACAAAAGAACGGTGTTTCCTCCACGTACAGGCCATATCTTGTTCAACTCTGCTTCTGAAACTGAAAGAAACAACAGGTCCTCTAACATCCAATGCTTGTCAGTTTAGATGAGAAATGTGAAAGCTTCGTGATTGATGTAGTTCGTTTGAGCTGTAAAGTAACTGCCCTTACCTGAAACGAAGTCTTGTTGTAGGAAGACTCAGAGCCTGGGATTTAACTCCATTACTGAAGTGAAACAGACAGCAGAGTTCTCATCCATTGATAACACTCTGCATTAGAGCAAGAAGCACGCTCTTGCTTTCTAGAGTATCTAAGACAGCAGGAAACGTGAGTGTGCTGAGAACAAATGAACGGTGTTTCCTACGCATACGGACCGTATCTAGTCCAACTCTGCTTATGAAACTGATACAAAGCACTGGGCCTCTAACATTGGATGCTTGTCAGTTTAGATGAGAAATGTGTGAACTTCTTGAATGATGTAGATCTTTTGAGCTGTATAGTAACTGCCCTTACCTGAAATGAAGTCTTGCTTGTAGGAATACTCAGAGCCTGGGATTTAACTCCAATCTGAAGTGAAACACAGCAGAGTTCTCATCCATTGATCATACTCTGCTTTAGAGCAAGGAGTATACTCTTGCTTTCCAGAGTCTCTAAGAGCAGAAAACTTCAGTGTTCTCAGAAGAAAAGAACGGTGTTTCCTACACATACGGACCATATCTAGTTCATCTCTGCTTCTGAAACTGAAACAAACCATAGGCCCTCTAACATCCAATGCTTGTCATTTAAGATGAGATACGTGTGAGCTTCGTGAACGATGTAGTTCTTTTGAACTGTATAGTAACTGCCCTTACCTGAAACGAAGTCTTGCATGTAGGAATACTCAGAGCCTGGGATTTAACTCCATTTCTGAAGTGAAACACACAGCAGAGTTCTCATCCATTGATCACACTCTGCTTTAGAGCAAGGAGTATGTTCTTGCTTTCCAGAGTCCCTAAGAGCAGAAAACCTGAGTGTGCTCAGAACAAAAGAACGGTGTTTCCTACACATAGGGTCCATATCTAGTCCAACTCTGCTTCTGAAACTGATACAATGCACTGATCCTCTAACACCCAATACTTGTCATTTAAGATGAGAAACGTGTGAGCTTCGTGAACGAGGTAGTGTGTTTGAGCAGAAATGTGACTGCCCTTATCTGAAACAAAGTAGTCCTTGTAGGAAGACACAGAGCATGGAATTTAACTCCTTTTCTGAAGGGAAACCCACAGCAGACTTCGCATCCATGGATCACACTCTGCTTTAGAGCAAGAAGCACTCTCTTGCTTTCTAGATTCTCTAATACAGCAGGAAACTTGAGTGTGCTCAGAAGAAAAGAACGGTGTTTCCTACACATACGGACCATATCTAGTTCATCTCTGCTTCTGAAACTGAAACAAACCATAGGCCCTCTAACATCCAATGCTTGTCAGTTAATATGAGAAACGTGTGAGCTTCGTGAACGATGTAGTTCGTTGAGCTGAAAAGTGACTGCCCTTAACTGAAACGAAGTCTTGCTTGTAGGAAGACACACAGCATGGGGTTTAACTCCATTTCTGAAGGGAAACACACAACACAGTTCTCATCCTTGGATCACACTCTGCTTTAGAGCAAGAATCATGCTCTTGCTTTCTAGATTCTCTAAGACAGCAGGAAAGGTGAGTGTGCTCAGAAGAAAAGAACGGTGTTTCCTACACATACGGACCATATCTAGTTCATCTCTGCTTCTGAAACTGAAACAAACCACAGGTCCTCTAACATCCAATGCATGTCAGTTAATATCAGAAACGTGTGAGCTTCGTGAACGATGTAGTGCGCTTGAGCTGAAAACTGTCTGCCCTTACCTGAAATGAGGTCTTACTTGTACGAAGACACAGAGCCAGGGTTTTCACTCCATTTCTGAAGGGAAACACACAGCAGAGTTCTCATTCATTGATCACACTCTGCTTTAGAGCAAGAAGCATGCTCTTGGTTTCTAGAGTCTCTAAGACAGCAGGAAAGGTGTGTGTGCTCAGAAGAAAAGAACGGTGTTTCCTATACATACAGACCATATCTAGTTCAACTGTGCTTGAAATTGATACAAAGCAAAGGTCCTCTAACATCCAATGCTTCTCAGTTATGATGAGAAACGTGTGATCCTCGTGAATGATGTAGTTCGTTTCAGGTGAAAAGTGACTGCCCTTACATGAAAGGAGTAGTGCTTGTAGGAAGACACAGAGTCTGGGATTTAACTCCATTTCTGAAGGGAAACACAGCATAGTTCTCATCCATGGATCACACTCTGCTTTAGAGCAAGAAGCACGCTCTTGCGTTCCAGAGTCTCTAAGACAGCAAGAAACATGAGTGTGATGAGAAGAAAAGAACGTTTTTTCCCACACGTACGGACCATATCTAGTCCAACTCTCCTTCTGAAACTGATACAAAACACTGGTCCTCTAACATGCAGTGCTTGTCAGTTAAGATGAGAAACGTGTGAGCTTCGTGAATGATGTAGTTCGTTTGAGCTGTAAAGTAACTGCCCTTACTTGAATCGAAGTCCTCCTTGTAGGAAGACTAAGAGTCTGGGATTATCTCCATTTCTGAAGTGAAACACACAGCAGAGTTCTCTTCCATTGATCACACCCTGCTTTAGAGCAAGAAGCACGCTCTTGCTTTCTAGAGTCTCTAAGACAGCATGAAACATGAGTGTGCTCAGAACAAAAGAACGGTGTTTCCTCCACATACAGGCCATATCTTGTTCAACTCTGCTTCTGAAACTGAAAGAAACAACAGGTCCTCTAACATCCAATGCTTGTCAGTTTAGATGAGAAACGTGAAAGCTTCGTGATTGATGTAGTTCGTTTGAGCTGTAAAGTAACTGCCCTTACCTGAAACGAAGTCTTGTTGTAGGAAGACTCAGAGCCTGGGATTTAACTCCATTACTGAAGTGAAACAGACAGCAGAGTTCTCATCCATTGATAACACTCTGCATTAGAGCAAGAAGCACGCTCTTGCTTTCTAGAGTATCTAAGACAGCAGGAAACGTGAGTGTGCTGAGAACAAATGAACGGTGTTTCCTACGCATACGGACCGTATCTAGTCCAACTCTGCTTATGAAACTGATACAAAGCACTGGGCCTCTAACATTGGATGCTTGTCAGTTTAGATGAGAAATGTGTGAACTTCTTGAATGATGTAGATCTTTTGAGCTGTATAGTAACTGCCCTTACCTGAAACGAAGTCTTGCTTGTAGGAA
The DNA here is from genome assembly GCA_949786385.1 of Onychomys leucogaster. Classification (NCBI taxonomy): domain Eukaryota; kingdom Metazoa; phylum Chordata; class Mammalia; order Rodentia; family Cricetidae; genus Onychomys; species Onychomys leucogaster. The sequence continues at coordinate 568,537 of CATKUP010000076.1, forward strand.
TACTCAGAGCCTGGGATTTAACTCCAATCTGAAGTGAAACACAGCAGAGTTCTCATCCATTGATCATACTCTGCTTTAGAGCAAGGAGTATGCTCTTGCTTTCCAGAGTCTCTAAGAGCAGAAAACTTCAGTGTTCTCAGAAGAAAAGAACGGTATTTCCTACACATACGGACCATATCTAGTTCATCTCTGCTTCTGAAACTGAAACAAACCATAGGCCCTCTAACATCCAATGCTTGTCATTTAAGATGAGATACGTGTGAGCTTCGTGAACGATGTAGTTCTTTTGAACTGTATAGTAACTGCCCTTACCTGAAACGAAGTCTTGCTTGTAGGAATACTCAGAGCCTGGGATTTAACTCCATTTCTGAAGTGAAACACACAGCAGAGTTCTCATCCATTGATCACACTCTGCTTTAGAGCAAGGAGTATGTTCTTGCTTTCCAGAGTCCCTAAGAGCAGAAAACCTGAGTGTGCTCAGAACAAAAGAACGGTGTTTCCTACACATAGGGTCCATATCTAGTCCAACTCTGCTTCTGAAACTGATACAATGCACTGATCCTCTAACACCCAATACTTGTCATTTAAGATGAGAAACGTGTGAGCTTCGTGAACGAGGTAGTTTGTTTGAGCAGAAATGTGACTGCCCTTATCTGAAACAAAGTAGTCCTTGTAGGAAGACACAGAGCATGGAATTTAACTCCTTTTCTGAAGGGAAACCGACAGCAGACTTCGCATCCATGGATCACACTCTGCTTTAGAGCAAGAAGCACTCTCTTGCTTTCTAGATTCTCTAATACAGCAGGAAACTTGAGTGTGCTCAGAAGAAAAGAACGGTGTTTCCTACACATACGGACCATATCTAATTCATCTCTGCTTCTGAAACTGAAACAAACCATAGGCCCTCTAACATCCAATGCTTGTCAGTTAATATGAGAAACGTGTGAGCTTCGTGAACGATGTAGTTCGTTGAGCTGAAAAGTGACTGCCCTTAACTGAAACGAAGTCTTGCTTGTAGGAAGACACACAGCATGGGGTTTAACTCCATTTCTGAAGGGAAACACACAACACAGTTCTCATCCTTGGATCACACTCTGCTTTAGAGCAAGAAGCATGCTCTTGCTTTCTAGAGTCTCTAAGACAGCAGGAAAGGTGAGTGTGCTCAGAAGAAAAGAACGGTGTTTCCTACACATACGGACCATATCTAGTTCATCTCTGCTTCTGAAACTGAAACAAACCACAGGTCCTCTAACATCCAATGCATGTCAGTTAATATCAGAAACGTGTGAGCTTCGTGAACGATGTAGTTCGTTTGAGCTGAAAAGTGTCTGCCCTTACCTGAAATGAGGTCTTACTTGTACGAAGACACAGAGCCAGGGTTTTCACTCCATTTCTGAAGGGAAACACACAGCAGAGTTCTCATCCATTGATCACACTCTGCTTTAGAGCAAGAAGCATGCTCTTGGTTTCTAGAGTCTCTAAGACAGCAGGAAAGGTGAGTGTGCTCAGAAGAAAAGAACGGTGTTTCCTATACATACAGACCATATCTAGTTCAACTGTGCTTGAAATTGATACAAAGCAAAGGTCCTCTAACATCCAATGCTTCTCAGTTATGATGAGAAACGTGTGAGCCTCGTGAATGATGTAGTTCGTTTCAGGTGAAAAGTGACTGCCCTTACGTGAAAGGAGTAGTGCTTGTAGGAAGACACAGAGTCTGGGATTTAACTCCATTTCTGAAGGGAAACACAGCATAGTTCTCATCCATGGATCACACTCTGCTTTAGAGCAAGAAGCACGCTCTTGCTTTCCAGAGTCTCTAAGACAGCAAGAAACATGAGTGTGATGAGAAGAAAAGAACGTTGTTTCCCACACGTACGGACCATATCTAGTCCAACTCTCCTTCTGAAACTGATACAAAACACTGGTCCTCTAACATGCAATGCTTGTCAGTTAAGATGAGAAACGTGTGAGCTTCGTGAATGATGTAGTTCGTTTGAGCTGTAAAGTAACTGCCCTTACTTGAATCGAAGTCCTCCTTGTAGGAAGACTAAGAGCCTGGGATTATCTCCATTTCTGAAGTGAAACACACAGCAGAGTTCTCTTCCATTGATCACACCCTGCTTTAGAGCAAGAAGCACGCTCTTGCTTTCTAGAGTCTCTAAGACAGCATGAAACATGAGTGTGCTCAGAACAAAAGAACGGTGTTTCCTCCACATAGAGGCCATATCTTGTTCAACTCTGCTTCTGAAACTGAAAGAAACAACAGGTCCTCTAACATCTAATGCTTGTCAGTTTAGATGAGAAACGTGAAAGCTTCGTGATTGATGTAGTTCGTTTGAGCTGTAAAGTAACTGCCCTTACCTGAAACGAAGTCTTGTTGTAGGAAGACTCAGAGCCTGGGATTTAACTCCATTACTGAAGTGAAACAGACAGCAGAGTTCTCATCCATTGATAACACTCTGCATTAGAGCAAGAAGCACGCTCTTGCTTTCTAGAGTATCTAAGACAGCAGGAAACGTGAGTGTGCTGAGAACAAATGAACGGTGTTTCCTACGCATACGGACCGTATCTAGTCCAACTCTGCTTATGAAACTGATACAAAGCACTGGGCCTCTAACATTGGATGCTTGTCAGTTTAGATGAGAAATGTGTGAACTTCTTGAATGATGTAGATCTTTTGAGCTGTATAGTAACTGCCCTTACCTGAAACGAAGTCTTGCTTGTAGGAATACTCAGAGCCTGGGATTTAACTCCAATCTGAAGTGAAACACAGCTGAGTTCTCATCCATTGATCATACTCTGCTTTAGAGCAAGGAGTATGCTCTTGCTTTCCAGAGTCTAAGAGCAGAAAACTTCAGTGTCTCAGAAGAAAAGAACGGTGTTTCCTACACATAGGGTCCATATCTAGTCCAACTCTGCTTCTGAAACTGATACAATGCACTGATCCTCTAACACCCAATACTTGTCATTTAAGATGAGAAACGTGTGAGCTTCGTGAACGAGGTAGTTTGTTTGAGCAGAAATGTGACTGCCCTTATCTGAAACAAAGTAGTCCTTGTAGGAAGACACAGAGCATGGAATTTAACTCCTTTTCTGAAGGGAAACCGACAGCAGACTTCGCATCCATGGATCACACTCTGCTTTAGAGCAAGAAGCACTCTCTTGCTTTCTAGATTCTCTAATACAGCAGGAAACTTGAGTGTGCTCAGAAGAAAAGAACGGTGTTTCCTACACATACGGACCATATCTAGTTCATCTCTGCTTCTGAAACTGAAACAAACCATAGGCCCTCTAACATCCAATGCTTGTCAGTTAATATGAGAAACGTGTGAGCTTCGTGAACGATGTAGTTCGTTTGAGCTGAAAAGTGACTGCCCTTAACTGAAACGAAGTCTTGCTTGTAGGAAGACACACAGCATGGGGTTTAACTCCATTTCTGAAGGGAAACACACAACACAGTTCTCATCCTTGGATCACACTCTGCTTTAGAGCAAGAAGCATGCTCTTGCTTTCTAGAGTCTCTAAGACAGCAGGAAACTTGAGTGTGCTCAGAAGAAAAGAACGGTGTTTCCTACACATACGGACCATATCTAGTTGAAATCTGCTTGAAATTGATACAAAGCAAAGGTCCTCTAACATCCAATGCTTGTCAGTTAAGATGAGAAACTTGTGAGCTTCTTGAACGATGTAGTTCGTTTGAGCTGTAAAGTAACTGCCCTTACTTGAATCGAAGTCCTCCTTGTAGGAAGACTAAGAGCCTGGGATTATCTCCATTTCTGAAGTGAAACACACAGCAGAGTTCTCTTCCATTGATCACACCCTGCTTTAGAGCAAGAAACACGCTCTTGCTTTCTAGAGTCTCTAAGACAGCATGAAACATGAGTGTGCTCAGAATAAAAGAATGGTGTTTCCTCCACATACAGGCCATATCTTGTTCAACTCTGCTTCTGAAACTGAAAGAAACAACAGGTCCTCTAACATCCAATGCTTGTCAGTTTAGATGAGAAACGTGAAAGCTTCGTGATTGATGTAGTTCGTTTGAGCTGTAAAGTAACTGCCCTTACCTGAAACGAAGTCTTGTTGTAGGAAGACTCAGAGCCTGGGATTTAACTCCATTACTGAAGTGAAACAGACAGCAGAGTTCTCATCCATTGATAACACTCTGCATTAGAGCAAGAAGCACGCTCTTGCTTTCTAGAATATCTAAGACAGCAGGAAACGTGAGTGTGCTGTGAACAAATGAACGGTGTTTCCTACGCATACGGACTGTATCTAGTCCAACTCTGCTTCTGAAACTGATACAAAGCACTGGGCCTCTAACATTGGATGCTTGTCAGTTTTGATGAGAAATGTGTGAAATTCTTGAATGATGTAAATCTTTTGAGCTGTATAGTAACTGCCGTTACCTGAAACGAAGTCTTGCTTGTAGGAATACTCAGAGAATGGGATTTAACTCCAATCTGAAGTGAAACACAGCAGAGTTCTCATCCATTGATCACACTCTGCTTTAGAGCAAGGAGTATGCTCTTGCTTTCCAGAGTCTCTAAGAGCAGAAAACTTCAGTGTTCTCAGAAGAAAAGAACGGTGTTTCCTACACATACGGACCATATCTAGTTCATCTCTGCTTCTGAAACTGAAACAAACCATAGGCCCTCTAACATCCAATGCATGTCAGTTAATATCAGAAACGTGTGAGCTTCATGAACGATGTAGTTCGTTTGAGCTGAAAAGTGACTGCCCTTACCTGAAATGAAGTCTTACTTGTACGAAGACACAGAGCCAGGGGTTTCACTCCATTTCTGAAGGGAAACACACAGCAGAGTTCTCATCCATTGATCACACTCTGCTTTAGAGCAAGAAGCATGCTCTTGGTTTCTAGAGTCTCTAAGACAGCAGGAAAGGTGAGTGTGCTCAGAAGAAAAGAACGGTGTTTCCTATACATACAGACAATATCTAGTTCAACTGTGCTTGAAATTGATACAAAGCAAAGGTCCTCTAACATCCAATGCTTCTCAGTTAAGATAAGAAATGTGTGAGCTTCGTGAATGATGTAGTTCGTTTCAGGTGAAAAGTGACTGCCCTTACATGAAAGGAGTAGTGCTTGTAGGAAGACACAGAGTCTGGGATTTAACTCCATTTCTGAAGGGAAAAACAGCATAGTTCTCATCCATGGATCACACTCTGCTTTAGAGCAAGAAGCACGCTCTTGCTTTCCAGAGTCTCTAAGACAGCAAGAAACATGAGTGTGATGAGAAGAAAAGAACGTTGTTTCCCACACGTACGGACCATATCTAGTCCAACTCTCCTTCTGAAACTGATACAAAACACTGGTCCTCTAACATGCAGTGCTTGTCAGTTAAGATGAGAAACGTGTGAGCTTCGTGAATGATGTAGTTCGTTTGAGCTGTAAAGTAACTGCCCTTACTTGAATCGAAGTCCTCCTTGTAGGAAGACTAAGAGTCTGGGATTATCTCCATTTCTGAAGTGAAACACACAGCAGAGTTCTCTTCCATTGATCACACCCTGCTTTAGAGCAAGAAGCACGCTCTTGCTTTCTAGAGTCTCTAAGACAGCATGAAACATGAGTGTGCTCAGAACAAAAGAACGGTGTTTCCTCCACATACAGGCCATATCTTGTTCAACTCTGCTTCTGAAACTGAAAGAAACAACAGGTCCTCTAACATCCAATGCTTGTCAGTTTAGATGAGAAACGTGAAAGCTTCGTGATTGATGTAGTTCGTTTGAGCTGTAAAGTAACTGCCCTTACCTGAAACGAAGTCTTGTTGTAGGAAGACTCAGAGCCTGGCATTTAACTCCATTACTGAAGTGAAACAGACAGCAGAGTTCTCATCCATTGATAACACTCTGCATTAGAGCAAGAAGCACGCTCTTGCTTTCTAGAGTATCTAAGACAGCAGGAAACATGAGTGTGCTGAGAACAAATGAACGGTGTTTCCTACGCATACGGACCGTATCTAGTCCAACTCTGCTTATGAAACTGATACAAAGCACTGGGCCTCTAACATTGGATGCTTGTCAGTTTAGATGAGAAATGTGTGAACTTCTTGAATGATGTAGATCTTTTGAGCTGTATAGTAACTGCCCTTACCTGAAACGAAGTCTTGCTTGTAGGAATACTCACAGCCTGGGATTTAACTCCAATCTGAAGTGAAACACAGCATAGTTCTCATCCATTGATCATACTCTGCTTTAGAGCAAGGAGTATGCTCTTGCTTTCCAGAGTCTCTAAGAGCAGAAAACTTCAGTGTTCTCAGAAGAAAAGAACGGTGTTTCCTACACATACGGACCATATCTAGTTCATCTCTGCTTATGAAACTGAAACAAACCATAGGCCCTCTAACATCCAATGCTTGTCATTTAAGATGAGATACGTGTGAGCTTCGTGAACGATGTAGTTCTTTTGAACTGTATAGTAACTGCCCTTACCTGAAACGAAGTCTTGCATGTAGGAATACTCAGAGCCTGGGATTTAACTCCATTTCTGAAGTGAAACACACAGCAGAGTTCTCATCCATTGATCACACTCTGCTTTAGAGCAAGGAGTATGTTCTTGCTTTCCAGAGTCCCTAAGAGCAGAAAACCTGAGTGTGCTCAGAACAAAAGAACGGTGTTTCCTACACATAGGGTCCATATCTAGTCCAACTCTGCTTCTGAAACTGATACAATGCACTGATCCTCTAACACCCAATACTTGTCATTTAAGATGAGAAACGTGTGAGCTTCGTGAACGAGGTAGTTTGTTTGAGGAGAAATGTGACTGCCCTTATCTGAAACAAAGTAGTCCTTGTAGGAAGACACAGAGCATGGAATTTAACTCCTTTTCTGAAGGGAAACCCACAGCAGACTTCGCATCCATGGATCACACTCTGCTTTAGAGCAAGAAGCACTCTCTTGCTTTCTAGATTCTCTAATACAGCAGGAAACTTGAGTGTGCTCAGAAGAAAAGAACGGTGTTTCCTACACATACGGACCATATCTAGTTCATCTCTGCTTCTGAAACTGAAACAAACCATAGGCCCTCTAACATCCAATGCTTGCAAGTTAATATGAGAAACGTGTGAGCTTCATGAACGATGTAGTTCGTTGAGCTGAAAAGTGACTGCCCTTAACTGAAACGAAGTCTTGCTTGTAGGAAGACACACAGCATGGGGTTTAACTCCATTTCTGAAGGGAAACACACAACACAGTTCTCATCCTTGGATCACACTCTGCTTTAGAGCAAGAAGCATGCTCTTGCTTTCTAGAGTCTCTAAGACAGCAGGAAAGGTGAGTGTGCTCAGAAGAAAAGAACGGGGTTTCCTACACATAAGGACCATATCTAGTTCATCTCTGCTTCTGAAACTGAAACAAACCACAGGTCCTCTAACATCCAATGCATGTCAGTTAATATCAGAAACGTGTGAGCTTCGTGAACGATGTAGTTCGTTTGAGCTGAAAAGTGTCTGCCCTTACCTGAAATGAGGTCTTACTTGTACGAAGACACAGAGCCAGGGTTTTCACTCCATTTCTGAAGGGAAACACACAGCAGAGTTCTCATCCATTGATCACACTCTGCTTTAGAGCAAGAAGCATGCTCTTGGTTTCTAGAGTCTCTAAGACAGCAGGAAAGTTGAGTGTGCTCAGAAGAAAAGAACGGTGTTTCCTATACATACAGACCATATCTAGTTCAACTGTGCTTGAAATTGATACAAAGTACAGGTCCTCTAACATCCAATGCTTCTCAGTTATGATGAGAAACGTGTGAGCCTCGTGAATGATGTAGTTCGTTTCAGGTGAAAAGTGACTGCCCTTACATGAAAGGAGTAGTGCTTGTAGGAAGACACAGAGTCTGGGATTTAACTCCATTTCTGAAGGGAAACACAGCATAGTTCTCATCCATGGATCACACTCTGCTTTAGAGCAAGAAGCACGCTCTTGCTTTCCAGAGTCTCTAAGACAGCAAGAAACATGAGTGTGATGAGAAGAAAAGAACGTTGTTTCCCACACGTACGGACCATATCTAGTCCAACTCTCCTTCTGAAACTGATACAAAACACTGGTCCTCTAACATGCAATGCTTGTCAGTTAAGATGAGAAACGTGTGAGCTTCGTGAATGATGTAGTTCGTTTGAGCTGTAAAGTAACTGCCCTTACTTGAATCGAAGTCCTCCTTGTAGAAAGACTAAGAGTCTGGGATTATCTCCATTTCTGAAGTGAAACACACAGCAGAGTTCTCTTCCATTGATCACACCCTGCTTTAGAGCAAGAAGCACGCTCTTGCTTTCTAGAGTCTCTAAGACAGCATGAAACATGAGTGTGCTCAGAACAAAAGAACGGTGTTTCCTCCACATACAGGCCATATGTTGTTCAACTCTGCTTCTGAAACTGAAAGAAACAACAGGTCCTCTAACATCTAATGCTTGTCAGTTTAGATGAGAAACGTGAAAGCTTCGTGATTGATGTAGTTCGTTTGAGCTGTAAAGTAACTGCCCTTACCTGAAACGAAGTCTTGTTGTAGGAAGACTCAGAGCCTGGGATTTAACTCCATTACTGAAGTGAAACAGACAGCAGTGTTCTCATCCATTGATAACACTCTGCATTAGAGCAAGAAGCACGCTCTTGCTTTCTAGAGTATCTAAGACAGCAGGAAACGTGAGTGTGCTGAGAACAAATGAACGGTGTTTCCTACGCATACGGACCGTATCTAGTCCAACTCTGCTTATGAAACTGATACAAAGCACTGGGCCTCTAACATTGGATGCTTGTCAGTTTAGATGAGAAATGTGTGAACTTCTTGAATGATGTAGATCTTTTGAGCTGTATAGTAACTGCCCTTACCTGAAACGAAGTCTTGCTTGTAGGAATACTCACAGCCTGGGATTTAACTCCAATCTGAAGTGAAACACAGCATAGTTCTCATCCATTGATCATACTCTGCTTTAGAGCAAGGAGTATGCTCTTGCTTTCCAGAGTCTCTAAGAGCAGAAAACTTCAGTGTTCTCAGAAGAAAAGAACGGTGTTTCCTACACATACGGACCATATCTAGTTCATCTCTGCTTCTGAAACTGAAACAAACCATAGGCCCTCTAACATCCAATGCTTGTCATTTAAGATGAGATACGTGTGAGCTTCGTGAACGATGTAGTTCTTTTGAACTGTATAGTAACTGCCCTTACCTGAAACGAAGTCTTGCATGTAGGAATACTCAGAGCCTGGGATTTAACTCCATTTCTGAAGTGAAACACACAGCAGAGTTCTCATCCATTGATCACACTCTGCTTTAGAGCAAGGAGTATGTTCTTGCTTTCCAGAGTCCCTAAGAGCAGAAAACCTGAGTGTGCTCAGAACAAAAGAACAGTGTTTGCTACACATAGGGGCCATATCTAGTCCAACTCTGCTTCTGAAACTGATACAATGCACTGATCCTCTAACACCCAATACTTTTCATTTAAGATGAGAAACGTGTGAGCTTCGTGAACGAGGTAGTTTGTTTGAGCAGAAATGTGACTGCCCTTATCTGAAACAAAGTAGTCCTTGTAGGAAGACACAGAGCATGGAATTTAACTCCTTTTCTGAAGGGAAACCCACAGCAGACTTCGCATCCATGGATCACACTCTGCTTTAGAGCAAGAAGCACTCTATTGTTTTCTAGATTCTCTAATACAGCAGGAAACTTGAGTGTGCTCAGAAGAAAAGAACGGTGTTTCCTACACATACGGACCATATCTAGTTCATCTCTGCTTCTGAAACTGAAACAAACCATAGGCCCTCTAACATCCAATGCTTGTCAGTTAATATGAGAAACGTGTGAGCTTCGTGAACGATGTAGTTCGTTTGAGCTGAAAAGTGACTGCCCTTAACTGAAACGAAGTCTTGCTTGTAGGAAGACACACAGCATGGGGTTTAACTCCATTTCTGAAGGGAAACACACAACACAGTTCTCATCCTTGGATCACACTCTGCTTTAGAGCAAGAAGCATGCTCTTGCTTTCTAGAGTCTCTAAGACAGCAGGAAACTTGAGTGTGCTCAGAAGAAAAGAACGGTGTTTCCTACACATACGGACCATATCTAGTTGAAATCTGCTTGAAATTGATACAAAGCAAAGGTCCTCTAACATCCAATGCTTGTCAGTTAAGATGAGAAACTTGTGAGCTTCTTGAACGATGTAGTTCGTTTGAGCTGTAAAGTAACTGCCCTTACTTGAATCGAAGTCCTCCTTGTAGGAAGACTAAGAGCCTGGGATTATCTCCATTTCTGAAGTGAAACACACAGCAGAGTTCTCTTCCATTGATCACACCCTGCTTTAGAGCAAGAAGCACGCTCTTGCTTTCTAGAGTCTCTAAGACAGCATGAAACATGAGTGTGCTCAGAATAAAAGAATGGTGTTTCCTCCACATACAGGCCATATCTTGTTCAACTCTGCTTCTGAAACTGAAAGAAACAACAGGTCCTCTAACATCCAATGCTTGTCAGTTTAGATGAGAAACGTGAAAGCTTCGTGATTGATGTAGTTCGTTTGAGCTGTAAAGTAACTGCCCTTACCTGAAACGAAGTCTTGTTGTAGGAAGACTCAGAGCCTGGGATTTAACTCCATTACTGAAGTGAAACAGACAGCAGAGTTCTCATCCATTGATAACACTCTGCATTAGAGCAAGAAGCACGCTCTTGCTTTCTAGAATATCTAAGACAGCAGGAAATGTGAGTGTGCTGTGAACAAATGAACGGTGTTTCCTACGCATACGGACTGTATCTAGTCCAACTCTGCTTCTGAAACTGATACAAAGCACTGGGCCTCTAACATTGGATGCTTGTCAGTTTTGATGAGAAATGTGTGAAATTCTTGAATGATGTAAATCTTTTGAGCTGTATAGTAACTGCCCTTACCTGAAACGAAGTCTTGCTTGTAGGAATACTCAGAGACTGGGATTTAACTCCAATCTGAAGTGAAACACAGCAGAGTTCTCATCCATTGATCACACTCTGCTTTAGAGCAAGGAGTATGCTCTTGCTTTCCAGAGTCTCTAAGAGCAGAAAACTTCAGTGTTCTCAGAAGAAAAGAACGGTGTTTCCTACACATACGGACCATATCTAGTTCATCTCTGCTTCTGAAACTGAAACAAACCATAGGCCCTCTAACATCCAATGCATGTCAGTTAATATCAGAAACGTGTGAGCTTCATGAACGATGTAGTTCGTTTGAGCTGAAAAGTGACTGCCCTTACCTGAAATGAAGTCTTACTTGTACGAAGACACAGAGCCAGGGGTTTCACTCCATTTCTGAAGGGAAACACACAGCAGAGTTCTCATCCATTGATCACACTCTGCTTTAGAGCAAGAAGCATGCTCTTGGTTTCTAGAGTCTCTAAGACAGCAGGAAAGGTGAGTGTGCTCAGAAGAAAAGAACGGTGTTTCCTATACATACAGACAATATCTAGTTCAACTGTGCTTGAAATTGATACAAAGCAAAGGTCCTCTAACATCCAATGCTTCTCAGTTAAGATGAGAAACGTGTGAGCTTTGTGAATGATGTAGTTCGTTTCAGGTGATAAGTGACTGCCCTTACATGAAAGGAGTAGTGCTTGTAGGAAGAAACAGAGTCTGGGATTTAACTCCATTTCTGAAGGGAAACACAGCATAGTTCTCATCCATGGATCACACTCTGCTTTAGAGCAAGAAGCACTCTCTTGTTTTCTAGATTCTCTAATACAGCAGGAAACTTGAGTGTGCTCAGAAGAAAAGAACGGTGTTTCCTACACATACGGACCATATCTAGTTCATCTCTGCTTCTGAAACTGAAACAAACCATAGGCCCTCTAACATCCAATGCTGGTCAGTTAATATGAGAAACGTGTGAGCTTCGTGAACGATGTAGTTCGTTTGAGCTGAAAAGTGCCTGCCTTTACTGAAACGAAGTCTTGCTTGTAGGAAGACACACAGCATGGGGTTTAACTCCATTTCTGAAGGGAAACACACAACACAGTTCTCATCCTTGGATCACACTCTGCTTTAGAGCAAGAAGCATGCTCTTGCTTTCTAGAGTCTCTAAGACAGCAGGAAACTTGAGTGTGCTCAGAAGAAAAGAACGGTGTTTCCTACACATACGGACCATATCTAGTTGAAATCTGCTTGAAATTGATACAAAGCAAAGGTCCTCTAACATCCAATGCTTGTCAGTTAAGATGAGAAACTTGTGAGCTTCTTGAACGATGTAGTTCGTTTGAGCTGTAAAGTAACTGCCCTTACTTGAATCGAAGTCCTCCTTGTAGGAAGACTAAGAGCCTGGGATTATCTCCATTTCTGAAGTGAAACACACAGCAGAGTTCTCTTCCATTGATCACACCCTGCTTTAGAGCAAGAAGCACGCTCTTGCTTTCTAGAGTCTCTAAGACAGCATGAAACATGAGTGTGCTCAGAATAAAAGAATGGTGTTTCCTCCACATACAGGCCATATCTTGTTCAACTCTGCTTCTGAAACTGAAAGAAACAACAGGTCCTCTAACATCCAATGCTTGTCAGTTTAGATGAGAAACGTGAAAGCTTCGTGATTGATGTAGTTCGTTTGAGCTGTAAAGTAACTGCCCTTACCTGAAACGAAGTCTTGTTGTAGGAAGACTCAGAGCCTGGGATTTAACTCCATTACTGAAGTGAAACAGACAGCAGAGTTCTCATCCATTGATAACACTCTGCATTAGAGCAAGAAGCACGCTCTTGCTTTCTAGAATATCTAAGACAGCAGGAAATGTGAGTGTGCTGTGAACAAATTAACGGTGTTTCCTACGCATACGGACTGTATCTAGTCCAACTCTGCTTCTGAAACTGATACAAAGCACTGGGCCTCTAACATTGGATGCTTGTCAGTTTTGATGAGAATTGTGTGAAATTCTTGAATGATGTAAATCTTTTGAGCTGTATAGTAACTGCCCTTACCTGAAACGAAGTCTTGCTTGTAGGAATACTCAGAGACTGGGATTTAACTCCAATCTGAAGTGAAACACAGCAGAGTTCTCATCCATTGATCACACTCTGCTTTAGAGCAAGGAGTATGCTCTTGCTTTCCAGAGTCTCTAAGAGCAGAAAACTTCAGTGTTCTCAGAAGAAAAGAACGGTGTTTCCTACACATACGGACCATATCTAGTTCATCTCTGCTTCTGAAACTGAAACAAACCATAGGCCCTCTAACATCCAATGCTGGTCAGTTAATATGAGAAACGTGTGAGCTTCGTGAACGATGTAGTTCGTTTGAGCTGAAAAGTGCCTGCCTTTACTGAAACGAAGTCTTGCTTGTAGGAAGACACACAGCATGGGGTTTAACTCCATTTCTGAAGGGAAACACACAACACAGTTCTCATCCTTGGATCACACTCTGCTTTAGAGCAAGAAGCATGCTCTTGCTTTCTAGAGTCTCTAAGACAGCAGGAAACTTGAGTGTGCTCAGAAGAAAAGAACGGTGTTTCCTACACATACGGACCGTATCTAGTTGAAATCTGCTTGAAATTGATACAAAGCAAAGGTCCTCTAACATCCAATGCTTGTCAGTTAAGATGAGAAACTTGTGAGCTTCTTGAACGATGTAGTTCGTTTGAGCTGTAAAGTAACTGCCCTTACTTGAATCGAAGTCCTCCTTGTAGGAAGACTAAGAGCCTGGGATTATCTCCATTTCTGAAGTGAAACACACAGCAGAGTTCTCTTCCATTGATCACACCCTGCTTTAGAGCAAGAAGCACGCTCTTGCTTTCTAGAGTCTCTAAGACAGCATGAAACATGAGTGTGCTCAGAATAAAAGAATGGTGTTTCCTCCACATACAGGCCATATCTTGTTCAACTCTGCTTCTGAAACTGAAAGAAACAACAGGTCCTCTAACATCCAATGCTTGTCAGTTTAGATGAGAAACGTGAAAGCTTCGTGATTGATGTAGTTCGTTTGAGCTGTAAAGTAACTGCCCTTACCTGAAACGAAGTCTTGTTGTAGGAAGACTCAGAGCCTGGGATTTAACTCCATTACTGAAGTGAAACAGACAGCAGAGTTCTCATCCATTGATAACACTCTGCATTAGAGCAAGAAGCACGCTCTTGCTTTCTAGAATATCTAAGACAGCAGGAAATGTGAGTGTGCTGTGAACAAATGAACGGTGTTTCCTACGCATACGGACTGTATCTAGTCCAACTCTGCTTCTGAAACTGATACAAAGCACTGGGCCTCTAACATTGGATGCTTGTCAGTTTTGATGAGAATTGTGTGAAATTCTTGAATGATGTAAATCTTTTGAGCTGTATAGTAACTGCCCTTACCTGAAACGAAGTCTTGCTTGTAGGAATACTCAGAGACTGGGATTTAACTCCAATCTGAAGTGAAACACAGCAGAGTTCTCATCCATTGATCACACTCTGCTTTAGAGCAAGGAGTATGCTCTTGCTTTCCAGAGTCTCTAAGAGCAGAAAACTTCAGTGTTCTCAGAAGAAAAGAACGGTGTTTCCTACACATACGGACCATATCTAGTTCATCTCTGCTTCTGAAACTGAAACAAACCATAGGCCCTCTAACATCCAATGCATGTCAGTTAATATCAGAAACGTGTGAGCTTCATGAACGATGTAGTTCGTTTGAGCTGAAAAGTGACTGCCCTTACCTGAAATGAAGTCTTACTTGTACGAAGACACAGAGCCAGGGGTTTCACTCCATTTCTGAAGGGAAACACACAGCAGAGTTCTCATCCATTGATCACACTCTGCTTTAGAGCAAGAAGCATGCTCTTGGTTTCTAGAGTCTCTAAGACAGCAGGAAAGGTGAGTGTGCTCAGAAGAAAAGAACGGTGTTTCCTATACATACAGACAATATCTAGTTCAACTGTGCTTGAAATTGATACAAAGCAAAGGTCCTCTAACATCCAATGCTTCTCAGTTAAGATGAGAAACGTGTGAGCTTTGTGAATGATGTAGTTCGTTTCAGGTGAAAAGTGACTGCCCTTACATGAAAGGAGTAGTGCTTGTAGGAAGACACAGAGTCTGGGATTTAACTCCATTTCTGAAGGGAAACACAGCATAGTTCTCATCCATGGATCACACTCTGCTTTAGAGCAAGAAGCACGCTCTTGCTTTCCAGAGTCTCTAAGACAGCAAGAAACATGAGTGTGATGAGAAGAAAAGAACGTTGTTTCCCACACGTACGGACCATATCTAGTCCAACTCTCCTTCTGAAACTGATACAAAACACTGGTCCTCTAACATGCAGTGCTTGTCAGTTAAGATGAGAAACGTGTGAGCTTCGTGAATGATGTAGTTCGTTTGAGCTGTAAAGTAACTGCCCTTACTTGAATCGAAGTCCTCCTTGTAGGAAGACTAAGAGTCTGGGATTATCTCCATTTCTGAAGTGAAACACACAGCAGAGTTCTCTTCCATTGATCACACCCTGCTTTAGAGCAAGAAGCACGCTCTTGCTTTCTAGAGTCTCTAAGACAGCATGAAACATGAGTGTGCTCAGAACAAAAGAACGGTGTTTCCTCCACATACAGGCCATATCTTGTTCAACTCTGCTTCTGAAACTGAAAGAAACAACAGGTCCTCTAACATCCAATGCTTGTCAGTTTAGATGAGAAACGTGAAAGCTTCGTGATTGATGTAGTTCGTTTGAGCTGTAAAGTAACTGCCCTTACCTGAAACGAAGTCTTGTTGTAGGAAGACTCAGAGCCTGGCATTTAACTCCATTACTGAAGTGAAACAGACAGCAGAGTTCTCATCCATTGATAACACTCTGCATTAGAGCAAGAAGCACGCTCTTGCTTTCTAGAGTATCTAAGACAGCAGGAAACGTGAGTGTGCTGAGAACAAATGAACGGTGTTTCCTACGCATACGGACCGTATCTAGTCCAACTCTGCTTATGAAACTGATACAAAGGACTGGGCCTCTAACATTGGATGCTTGTCAGTTTAGATGAGAAATGTGTGAACTTCTTGAATGATGTAGATCTTTTGAGCTGTATAGTAACTGCCCTTACCTGAAACGAAGTCTTGCTTGTAGGAATACTCAGAGCCTGGGATTTAACTCCAATCTGAAGTGAAACACAGCAGAGTTCTCATCCATTGATCATACTCTGCTTTAGAGCAAGGAGTATGCTCTTGCTTTCCAGAGTCTCCAAGAGCAGAAAACTTCAGTGTTCTCAGAAGAAAAGAACGGTGTTTCCTACACATACGGACCATATCTAGTTCATCTCTGCTTCTGAAACTGAAACAAACCATAGGCCCTCTAACATCCAATGCTTGTCATTTAAGATGAGATACGTGTGAGCTTCGTGAACGATGTAGTTCTTTTGAACTGTATAGTAACTGCCCTTACCTGAAACGAAGTCTTGCATGTAGGAATACTCAGAGCCTGGGATTTAACTCCATTTCTGAAGTGAAACACACAGCAGAGTTCTCATCCATTGATCACACTCTGCTTTAGAGCAAGGAGTATGTTCTTGCTTTCCAGAGTCCCTAAGAGCAGAAAACCTGAGTGTGCTCAGAACAAAAGAACGGTGTTTCCTACACATAGGGTCCATATCTAGTCCAACTCTGCTTCTGAAACTGATACAATGCACTGATCCTCTAACACCCAATACTTGTCATTTAAGATGAGAAACGTGTGAGCTTCGTGAACGAGGTAGTTTGTTTGAGCAGAAATGTGACTGCCCTTATCTGAAACAAAGTAGTCCTTGTAGGAAGACACAGAGCATGGAATTTAACTCCTTTTCTGAAGGGAAACCCACAGCAGACTTCGCATCCATGGATCACACTCTGCTTTAGAGCAAGAAGCACTCTCTTGCTTTCTAGATTCTCTAATACAGCAGGAAACTTGAGTGTGCTCAGAAGAAAAGAACGGTGTTTCCTACACATACGGACCATATCTAGTTCATCTCTGCTTCTGAAACTGAAACAAACCATAGGCCCTCTAACATCCAATGCTTGCAAGTTAATATGAGAAACGTGTGAGCTTCGTGAACGATGTAGTTCGTTGAGCTGAAAAGTGACTGCCCTTAACTGAAACGAAGTCTTGCTTGTAGGAAGACACACAGCATGGGGTTTAACTCCATTTCTGAAGGGAAACACACAACACAGTTCTCATCCTTGGATCACACTCTGCTTTAGAGCAAGAAGCATGCTCTTGCTTTCTAGAGTCTCTAAGACAGCAGGAAAGGTGAGTGTGCTCAGAAGAAAAGAACGGGGTTTCCTACACATAAGGACCATATCTAGTTCATCTCTGCTTCTGAAACTGAAACAAACCACAGGTCCTCTAACATCCAATGCATGTCAGTTAATATCAGAAACGTGTGAGCTTCGTGAACGATGTAGTTCGTTTGAGCTGAAAAGTGTCTGCCCTTACCTGAAATGAGGTCTTACTTGTACGAAGACACAGAGCCAGGGTTTTCACTCCATTTCTGAAGGGAAACACACAGCAGAGTTCTCATCCATTGATCACACTCTGCTTTAGAGCAAGAAGCATGCTCTTGGTTTCTAGAGTCTCTAAGACAGCAGGAAAGTTGAGTGTGCTCAGAAGAAAAGAACGGTGTTTCCTATACATACAGACCATATCTAGTTCAACTGTGCTTGAAATTGATACAAAGTACAGGTCCTCTAACATCCAATGCTTCTCAGTTATGATGAGAAACGTGTGAGCCTCGTGAATGATGTAGTTCGTTTCAGGTGAAAAGTGACTGCCCTTACATGAAAGGAGTAGTGCTTGTAGGAAGACACAGAGTCTGGGATTTAACTCCATTTCTGAAGGGAAACACAGCATAGTTCTCATCCATGGATCACACTCTGCTTTAGAGCAAGAAGCACGCTCTTGCTTTCCAGAGTCTCTAAGACAGCAAGAAACATGAGTGTGATGAGAAGAAAAGAACGTTGTTTCCCACACGTACGGACCATATCTAGTCCAACTCTGCTTATGAAACTGACACAAAGCACTGGTCCTCTAACATCCAATACTTGTCATTTAAGATGAGAAACGTGTGAGCTTCGTGAACGAGGTAGTTTATTTGAGCTGAAATGTGACTGCCCTTATCTGAAACAAAGTAGTCCTTGTAGGAAGACACAGAGCATGGAATTTAACTCCTTTTCTGAAGGGAAACACACAGCAGACTTCGCATCCATGGATCACACTCTGCTTTAGAGCAAGAAGCACTCTCTTGCTTTCTAGATTCTCTAATACAGCAGGAAAATTGTGTGTGCTCAGAGGAAAAGAACGGTGTTTCCTACACATACGGACCATATCTAGTTCATCTCTGCTTCTGAAACTGAAACAAACCATAGGCCCTCTAAAATCCAATGCTTGTCAGTTAATATGAGAAACGTGTGAGCTTCGTGAACGATGTAGTTCGTTTGAGCTGTAAAGTAACTGCCTGTACCTGAAACGTAGTCTTGCTTGTAGGAAGACTCAGAGACTGGGATTTAACACCGTTTCTGAAGTGAAACACACAGCATAGTTCTCATCCATGGATCACACTCTGCTTTAGAGCAAGAAGCATGCTCTTGCTTTCTAGAGTCTCTAAGACAGCAAGAAAATTGAGTGTGATGAGAACAAAAGAACGGTGTTCGTACACGTACGGACCATATCTAGTCCAACTCTGCTTCTGAAACTGATACAAAGCACTGGTCCTCTAACATCCAATGCTTGTCAGTTAAGATGAGAAACGTGTTAGCTTTGTGAACAATGTAGTTCGTTTGAGCTGAAAAGTGAATGCCCTTAACTGAAACAAAGTCTTGCTTGTAGGAAGACACACAGCCTGGGGTTTAACTCCATTTCTGAAGGGAAACACACAACACAGTTCTCATCCTTGGATCACACTCTGCTTTAGAGCAAGAAGCATGCTCTTGCTTTCTAGAGTCTCTAAGACAGCAGGAAACTTGAGTGTGCTCAGAAGAAAAGAACGGTGTTTCCTACACATACGGACCATATCTAGTTCATCTCTGCTTCTGAAACTGACACAAACCATAGGCGCTCTAACATCCAATGCTTGTCAGTTAATATGAGAAACGTGTGAGCTTCGTGAACGATGTAGTTCGTTTGAGCTGTAAAGTAACTGCCCGTACCGGAAACGTAGTCTTGCTTGTAGGAAGACTCAGAGCCTGGGATTTAACTCCGTTTCTGAAGTGAAACACATAGCAGAGTTGTCATCCATTGCTCACACTCTGCTTTAGAGCAAGAAGCACGCTCTTGCTTTCCAGAGTCTCTAAGAGAGCAGAAAACTTGAGTGTGCTCAGAACAAAAGAACGGTGTTTCCTACACATACAGACCATATCTAGTCCAACTCTGCTTCTGAAAATGATACAAAGCACTGGTCCTCTAAAATTCAATGCTTGTCAGTTAAGATGAGAAACATGTGAGATTCGTGACCGATGTAGTTCGTTTGAGCTGAAAAATGACTGCCCTTACTTGAAATGAAGTCTTGCTTGCAGGAAGACACAGACCCTGGGATTTAACTCCATTTCTGAAGGGAAACACACAGCATAGTTCTCATCCATGGATCACACTCTGCTTTAGAGCAAGAAGGATGCTCTTGCTTTCTAGAATCTCTACTTCAGCAGGAAACTTGAGTGTGCTCAGAACAAATGAACAGTGTTTCCTACACATACAGATCATATTTAGTTCATCTCTGCTTCTGAAACTGAAAAAAACCAGAGGTTCTCTAACATCCAATGCTTGTCAGTTAAGATGAGAAACGTGTGAGCTTCGTTAACGATGTAGTTCCTTTGAGCTGTAAAGTAACTGCCTGTACCTAAAACGAAGTCTTGCTTGTAGGAAGACTCAGAGCCTGGGATTTAACTCCATTTCTGAAGTGAAACACAAAGCAGAGTTGTCATCCATTGATCACACTCTGCTTTAGAACAACAAGCACGCTCTTGCTTTCCAGAGTCTCTAAGAGAGCAGAAAACTTGAGTGTGCGCAGAACAAAAGAACGGTGCTTCCTACACATACAGAGCATATCTAGTCCAACTCTGCTTCTGAAACTGATACAAAGCACTGGTCCTCTAACATCGGATGCTTGTCAGTTAAGATTGGAAACATGTGAGCTTCGTGAACGATGTAGTTCGTTTGAGCTGAAAAGTGACTGCCCTTACCTGAAATGAAGTCTTACTTGTATGAAGACACAGAGCCTGGGGTTTAACAACATTTCTGAAGGGAAACACACAGCAGAGTTCTCATCCATTGATCACATTCTGCTTTAGAGCAAGAAGCATGCTCTTGGTTTCTAGAGTCTCTAAGACAGCAGGAAAGGTGAGTGTGCTCAGAAGAAAAGAACGGTGTTTCCTATACATACAGACCATATCTAGTTCAAGTGTGCTTGAAATTGATACAAAGCAAAGGTCCTCTAACATCCAATGCTTCTCAGTTAAGATGAGAAACTTTTGAGCTTCGTGAATGATGTAGTTCGTTTCAGGTGAAAAGTGACTGCCCTTGCCTGAAAGGAGTAGTGCTTGTAGGAAGACACAGAGTCTGGGATTTATCTCCATTTCTGAAGGGAAACACAGCATAGTTCTCATCCATGGATCACACTCTGCTTTAGAGCAAGAAGCACGCTCTTGCTTTCCAGAGTCTCTAAGACAGCAAGAAACATGAGTGTGATGAGAAGAAAAGAACGTTGTTTCCCACAAGTACGGACCATATCTAGTCCAACTCTGCTTCTGAAACTGATACAAAACACTGGTCCTCTAACATGCAATGCTTGTCAGTTAAGATGAGAAACGTGTGAGCTTCGTGAATGATGTAGTACGTTTGAGCTGTAAAGTAACTGTCCTTACTTGAATCGAAGTCCTCATTGTAGGAAGACTAAGAGCCTGGGATTATCTCCATTTCTGAAGTGAAACACACAGCAGAGTTCTCTTCCCTTGATCACTCCCTGCTTTAGAGCAAGAAGCACGCTCTTGCTTTCTAGAGTCTCTAAGACAGCAGGAAACATGAGTGTGCTCAGAACAAAAGAACGGTGTTTCCTCCACATACAGGCCATATCTTGTTCAACTATGCTTCTGAAACTGAAACAAACAACAGGTCCTCTCACATCCAATGCTTGTCTGTTTAGATGAGAAACGTGAAAGCTTCGTGACCGATGTAGTTCGTTTGAGCTGTAAAGTAACTGCCCTTACATGAAACGAAGTCTTGTTGTAGGAAGACTCAGAGCCTGGGATTTAACTCCATTACTGAAGTGAAACAGAGAGCAGAGTTCTCATCCGTTGATAACACTCTGCATTAGAGCAAGAAGCACGCTCTTGCTTTCTAGAGTATCTAAGACAGCAGGAAACGTGAGTGTGCTGAGAACAAAAGAACGGTGTTCCCTACACATAGGGTTCATATCTAGTGCAACTCTGCTTCTGAAACTGATACAAAGCACTGGTCCTCTAACATCCAATACTTGTCATTTAAGATGAGAAACGTGTGAGCTTCGTGAACGAGGTAGTTTTTTTGAGCAGAAATGTGACTGCCCTTATCTGAAACAAAGTAGTCCTTGTAGGAAGACAGAGACCATGGAATTTAAATCCTTTTCTGAAGGGAAACACACAGCAGACTTCTCATCCATCGATCACACTCTGCTTAAGAGCAAGAAGCACTCTCTTGCTTTCTAGATTCTCTAATACAGTAGGAAACTTGAGTGTGCTCAGAAGAAAAGAACGGTGTTTCCTACACATACAGACCATATCTAGTTCATCTCTGCTTCTGAAACTGAAACAAACCATAGGCAACCTAACATCCAATTCTTGTCACTTAATATGAGAAACGTGTGAGCTTCGTGAATGATGTAGTTCTTTTGAGCTGTAAAGTAACTGCCTGTACCTGAAACGAAGTCTTGCTTGTAGGAAGACTCAGAGCCTGGGATTTAACTCCGTTTCTGAAGTGAAACACACAGCAGAGTTGTCATCCATTGATCACACTCTGCTTTAGAGCAAGAAGCACGCTCTTGCTTTCCAGAGTCTCTAAGACAGCAGGAAACGTGAGTGTGCTCAGAACAAAAGAACGGTGTTTCCTCCACATACGGGCCATATCTAGTTCAACTCTGCTTCTGAAACTGAAAGAAACAACAGGTCCTCTAACATCCAATGCTTGTCATTTAAGATAAGAAACGTGTGAGCTTCGTGAACGATGTAGTTTGTTTGAGCTGAAAAGTGACTGCCCTTATCTGAAACAAAATAGTGCTTGTAGGAAGACACAGAGCATGGGATTTAACTCCATTTCTGAAGGGAAACACACAGCAGAGTTCTCATCCATGGATCACACTCTGCATTAGAGAAAGATGGACGCTCTTGCTTTCTAGAGTCTCTAAGACAGCAGGAAACATGAGTGTGCTGAAAACAAAAGAACGGTGATTCCTACACATACGGACCATATCTAGTACAAGTCTGCCTCTGAAATTGATACAAAGCACAGGTTCTCTAACATCCAATGCTTGTCAGTTAAGATGAGAAACGTGTGAGCTTTGTGAACGATGTAGTTCGTTTGAGCTGAAAAGTGACTGCCCTTACCTGAAATGAAGACTTGTTGTAGGAAGACACAGAGCCTGGGGTTTAACTCCATTTCGAAGGGAAACACACAGCAGAGTTCTCATCCATTGTACACACTCTGCTTTAGAGCAAGAAGCATCCTCTTGATTTCTAGAGTCTCTAAGACAGCAGGAAACATGTGTGTGATGAGAACAAAAGAACGGTGTTTCCTACTCATACGGACCATATCTAGTCCAACTCTGCTTCTGAAACTGATACAAAGAACTGGTCCTCTAACATCCAATGCTAGGCAGTTAAAATGAGAAATGTGTTAGCTTCGTGAATGTTGTAGTTCGTTTGAACTTAAAAGTGACTGCCCTTACCTGAAACGAAGTCTTGATTGCAGGAAGACACAGAGCCTGGGATTTAACTCCATTTCTGAAGGGAAACACAAATCATAGTTCTCATCCATGGATCACACTGTGCTTTAGAGCAAGAATAACGCTATTGCTTTCTAGAGTCACTAATACGGCAGGAAACTTGACTGTGCTCAGAACAAAAGAACGGTGTTTCCTACACATATGGACTATATCTAGTCCAACTCTGCTTCAGAAACTGAAACAAACCACAGGTCCTGTAACATCCAATGCTTGTCAGTTAAGATGAGAAACGTGTGAGCTTCATGTACAATGTAGTTTGTTTGAGATGTAAAGTAACTTCCCTAATCTGAAACGAAGTCTTGCTTGTAGGAAGACTCAGAGCCTGGGATTTAACTCCATTTCTGCAGTGAAAAACACAGCAGAGTTCTCATCCATTGTTCACACTCTGCTTTAGAGCAAGAAGGACGCTCTACCTTTCTAGAGTCTCTTGAGACAGCAGGAAACTTGAGTGTGCTGAGAAAAAAATGAATGGTGTTTCCTACACATACGGATCATATCTAGTCCAACTCTGCTTCTGAAACTGATACAAAGCACTGGTCCTCTCACATCCAATGCTAGGCAGTTAAGATGAGAAATGTGTTAGCTTCGTGAATGTTGTAGTTCGTTTGAATGTAAAAGTGATTGCCCTTACCTGAAACGAAGTCTTGATTGCAGGAAGACACAGAGCCTGGGATTTAACTCCATTTCTGAAGGGAAAGATACAACACAGTTCTCAACCATGGATCACACTCTGCTTTAGAGCAAGAAGCACACTCTTTCTTTCTGGAGTCTCTAATACAGCAGGAAACGTGAGTGTGCTCAGAAGAATAGAACCGTGTTTCCTATACATACGGACCATATCTAGTTCAACTCTGCTTGAAATTGATACAAAGCAAAGGTCCTCTAACATCCAATGCTTGTCAGTTAAGATGGGAAACTTGTTAGCTTCGTGAACGATATAGTTCGTTTGAGCTGAAAAGTGTCAGCCCTTACCTGAAACGAAGTCTTGTTTGTAGGAACACTCAGAGCCTGGGATTTATCTCCATTTCTGAAGGGAAACAAACAACAGAGTTCTCATCCACTGATCACACTCTGCTTTAGAGCAAGAAGCACGCTCTAGCTTTCTAGAGTCTCTAAGACAGCAGGAAACTTAAGTGTGCTGAGAATAAATGAACGGTGTTTCCTACACATACGGATCATATCTAGTCCAACTCTGCTTCTGAATCTGATACAAAGCACTGGTCTTCTAACATCCAATGCTTGGCAGTTAAGATGAGAAACGTGTGTGCTTCATGAATGATGTAGTTCGTTTGAGCTGAAAAGTGACTGCCCTTACCTGAAACGAAGTCTTGCTTGTAGGAAGACACAGAGCCTGGGATTTAATTCCATTTCTGAAGTGAAACACACAGCAGAGTTCTCATCCATTATTCACACTCTGCTTTAGAGCAAGAAGCAGGCTCTATCTTTCTAGAGTCTCTAAGACAGCAGGAAACTTGAGTGGGTTCAGAACAAAAGAACGGTGTTTCCTACACATACAGACTATATCTAGTCCAAGTCTGCTTCAGAAACTGAAACAAACCACAGGTCCTCTAACATCCAATGCTGTAAGTTAAGATGAGAAACGTGTGAGCTTTGTGAACGATGTAGTTCGTTTGAGCTGAAAGGTAACTACCCTTACCTGAAACCAATTCTTGCTTGTAGGAAGACACAGAGCCTGGAATTTAACTCCATTTCTGAAGCGAAACACACAACACAGTTCTCATCCATGGATCACACTCTGCTTTAGAGCAAAAAGCATGCTCTTGCTTTCTAGAGTCTCTAATACAGCAGGAAACGTGAGTGTGCTCAGAAAAAAAGAATCGTGTTTCCCATACATACGGACCATATCTAGTTCTACTCTGCTCGAAATTGATACAAAGCAAAGGTCCTCTAACATCCAATGCTTCTCAGTTAATGTGAGAAACCTGTGAGCTTCGTGAACGATATACTTCGTTTGAGTTGTAAAGCAAATGCCCTTACATGAAACGAATTCTTGCTTGTAGGAAGACTCAGAGCCTGGGATTTAACTCCATTTCTGCAGTGAAACACACAGCAGAGTTCTCATCCATTGTTCACACTCTGCTTTAGAGCAAGAAGCACGCTCTTGCTTTCAGGAGTCTCTAAGACAGCAGGAAACCTGAGTGTGATGAGAACAAAAGTACGGTGTTTCCTACACATTCGGATCATATCTAGTCCAACTGTGCTTCTGAAACTGATACAAAGCACTGGTCCTCTAACATCCAAGGCTTGGCAATTAAGATGAGAAATGTGTTAGCTTCGTGAATGTTGTAGTGCGTTTGAACTTAAAAGTGACTAACCTTACCTGAAACGAAGTCTTGCTTGTAGGAAGACTCAGAGCCTGGGATTTAACTCCATTTCTGAAGTGAAACACACAGCAGAGTTCTCATCCATTGATCACACTCTGCTTTAGAGCAAGAAGCACGCTTTTGCTTTCTAGAATCTCTAAGACAGCAGGAAACATGAGTGTGATGAGAACAAAGGAATGGTGTTTCCTACACATACGGACCATATCTAGTCCAACTCTGCTTCTGAAACTGATACAAAGCACTGGTCCTCTCACATCCAATGCTAGGCAGTTAAGATGAGAAATGTGTTAGCTTCGTGAATGTTGTAGTTCGTTTGAGCTGAAAAGTGTCTGCCCTTACCTGAATAGAAGTCGTGCTTGTAGGAAGACACATAGCCTGGAATTTAACTCCATTTCTGAAGGGAAACACACAGCATAGTTCTCTTCGATGGATCACACTCTGCTTTAGAGCAAGAAGCACGGTCTTGCTTCTAGAGTCTCTAATACAGCCGGAAACATGAGTGTGCTCAGAACAAAAGAACGGTGTTTCCTACACATACAGGCTATATCTCGTTCAACTCTGCTTTTGAAACTGAAAGAAACCTCAGGTCCTCTAACATCCAATGTTTGTCAGTTAAGATGAGAAACGTGTGAGCTTCGTGAACGATGTAGTTCGTTTGAGCAGTAAAGTAACTGCCCTTACCTGAAACGAAGTCTTGCTTGTAGGAAGACTCAGAGCCTGGGATTTAACTCCATTTCTGAAGTGAAACACACAGCAGAGTTCTCATCCATTGATCACATTCTGCTGCAGTGCCAGAAGCACGCTCTTGCTTTCCAGGGTCTCAAAGACAGCAGGAAATGTGAGTGTGATGAGAACAAAATAAGGGTGTTCCCTACACATACAGACCATATCTAGTACAACTCTGCCTCTGAAATTGATACAAAGCACAGGTCCTCTAACATCCAATGCTTGGCAGTTAAGATGAGAAACGTGTGAGCTTCGTGAACGATGTAGTTCGTTTGAGGTGAAAAGTGACTTGCCCTTACCTGAAACGAAGTCGTGCTTGTAGGAACACACAGAGCCTGGAATTTAACTCCATTTCTGAAGGGAAACACACAGCATAGTTCGCATCGATGGATCACACTCTGCTTTAGAGCAAGTAGCATGCTCTTGCTTTCTAGAGTCTCTAATACCGCAGAAAACGTGAGTGTGCTCAGATGAAAAGAACGTTGTTTCTTACACATACAGACCATATCTAGTTCAACTCTGCTTCTGAAACTGAAATAAACCAGAGGTCCTCTAACATCCAATGCTTCTCAGTTAAGATGAGAAACATGTGAGCTTCGTAAACGATGGAGTTCATTTGAGCTGTATAGTAAATGCCCTTACGTGAAACAAAGTCTTCTAACATCCAATGCTTGTCAGTTAAGATGAGAAAAGTGTGAGCTTCATGAACGATGTAGTTCGTTTGAGGATAAAAGTGACTGCCCTAACCTGAAATGAAGTCTTGCTTGTAGGAAGACTCAGAACCTGGGATTTAACTCCATTTCTGAAGTGAAACCCACAGCAGAGTTCTCATCCATTGATCACACTCTGCTTTAGAGCAAGAAGCACGCCCTAACTTTCTAGAGTCTCTAAGACAGCAAGAAACATGAGTTTGCTGCGAACAAATAAACGGTGTTTCCTACACATACGGACCATATCTAGTCCAACTCTGCTTCTGAAACTGATACAAAGCACTGGTCCTCTAACATTCAAGGCTTGTCAGTTAAGAAGAGAAACGTGTGAGCTTCGTGAACGATGTAGTTCGTTTGAGCTGAAAAGTGACTTCCCTTACCTGAAACGAAGTCGTGCTTGTAGGAACACACAGAGCCTGGAAGTTAACTCCATTTCTGAATGGAAACACACAGCATAGTTCGCATCGATGGATCACACTCTGCTTTAGAGCAAGTAGCATGCTCTTGCTTTCTAGAGTCTCTAATACCGCAGAAAACGTGAGTGTGCTCAGATGAAAAGAACGTTGTTTCTTACACATACAGACCATATCTAGTTCAACTCTGATTCTGAAACTGAAATAAACCAGAGGTCCTCTAACATCCAATGCTTCTCAGTTAAGATGAGAAACATGTGAGCTTCGTAAACGATGGAGTTCGTTTGAGCTGTATAGTAAATGCCCTTACCTGAAACAAAGTCTTCTAACATCCAATGCTTGTCAGTTAAGATGAGAAAAGTGTGAGCTTCATGAACGATGTAGTTTGTTTGAGGATAAAAGTGACTGCCCTAACCTGAAATGAAGTCTTGCTTGTAGGAAGACTCAGAACCTGGGATTTAACTCCATTTCTGAAGTGAAACCCACAGCAGAGTTCTCATCCATTGATCAAACTCTGCTTTAGAGCAAGAAGCACGCCCTAACTTTCTAGAGTCTCTAAGACAGCAAGAAACATGAGTTTGCTGCGAACAAATAAACGGTGTTTCCTACACATACGGACCATATCTAGTCCAACTCTGCTTCTGAAACTGATACAAAGCACTGGTCCTCTAACATTCAAGGCTTGTCAGTTAAGAAGAGAAACGTGTGAGCTTCGTGAACGATGTAGTTCGTTTGAGCTGAAAAGTGACTTCCCTTACCTGAAACGAAGTCGTGCTTGTAGGAACACACAGAGCCTGGAAGTTAACTCCATTTCTGAATGGAAACACACAGCATAGTTCGCATCGATGGATCACACTCTGCTTTAGAGCAAGAAGCACTCCCTAGCTTTCTAGAATCTCTAATACAGCTGGAAACATGAGTGTGCTCAGAACAAAAGGACGGTGTTTGCTACACTTAAGGGCCATATCTAGTTCAACTCTGCTTCTGAAACTGAAACAAACCACAGGTCCTCTAACATCCAATGCTTGTCAGTTAAGATGAGAAACATGTGATCTTCGTGAACGATGTAGTTCGTTTGAGCAGTAAAGTAACTGCCCATACCTGAAAAGAAGTCTTGCTTGTAGGAAAACTCAGAGCCTGCGATTTAACTCCATTTCTGAAGTGAAACACACAACAGAGTTCTCTGCTTCTGAAACTGATACAAAGCACTGGTCCCCTAACATCCAATGCTTGGCAGTTAAGATGAGAAACGTGTTAGCTTCGTAAATATTGTAGTTCGTTTGAACTTAAAAGTGACTGCCCTTACCTGAAACGAAGTCTTGATTGCAGGAAGACACAGAGCCTGGGATTTCACTCCATTTCTGAAGGGAAACACACAGAATCGTTCTCATCCATGGATCACACTCTGCTTTAGAGCAAGAAGAAAGCTATTGCTTTCTATATTCTCTAATACCGCAGGAAACGAGTGTGCTCAGACCAAAGAATGGTGTTTCCTACACATACGGACTATATCTAGTCCAACTCTGCTACTGAACGTGAAACAAACCACAGGTCCTCTAACATCCAATGCTTGTCAGTTAAGAAGAACGCTATTGCTTTCTAGAGTCTCAAATACAGCAGGAAACTTGAGTGTCCTCAGAACAAAAGAACTGTGTTTCCTACACATACGGACCAAATCTAGTCCAACTCTGCTTCTGAAACTGATACAAAGCTCTGGTCCTCTAACATCCGATGCTTGTCAGTTAAGATGAGAAACGTGTGAGATTCGTGAAGGATGTAGTTCGTTTGAGCTGAAAAGTGACTGCCCTTACCTGAAACGAAGTCTTGCTTCTAGGAAGACACAGAGCGTGGGATTTAACTCCATTTCTGAAGGGAAACAAACAACACAGTTCTCATCCATGGATCACACTCTGCTTTAGAGCAAGAAGCACACTCTTGCTTTCTAGAGTCTCTAAGACAGCAGGAAACATGAGTGTGATGACAACAAAGAACGGTGTTTCCTACACATTCGGATCATATCTAGTCCATCTGTGTTTCTCAAACTGATACAATGCACTGGCCCTTAACATCTAATGCTTGGCAGTTAAGATGAGAAACGTGTTAACTTCGTAAATATTGTAGTTCGTTTGAACTTTAAAGTGACTGCCCTTACCTGAAACGAAGTCTTGATTGTAGGAAGACACAGAGCCAGGGATTTAACTCCATTTGTGAAGGGAAACACAAATCATAGTTCTCATCCATGGATCACACTCTGCTTTAGAGTAAGAAGAAAGCTATTGCTTTCTAGATTCTCTAATACAGCGGCAAACTTGAGTGTGCTCAGAACAAAAGAACTGTGTTTCCTACACATATAGACGATATCTAGTACAACTCTGCTTCTGAAACTGAAACACACCACAAGTCCTCTATCATCCAATGCTTGTCAGTTAAGATGAGAAACGTGTGAGCTTTGTGAACAATGTAGTTCATTTGAGCTCATAGTGACTGCCCTTACCTGAAAGGAAGTCTTGCATGTAGGAAGACACAGAGCCTGGGATTTAACTCCATTTCTGAAGTGAAACACACAGTAGAGTTCTCATCCATGGATCACACTCTGCTTTAGAGCAAGAAGAACGCTCTTGCATTCCAGAGTCTCTAATACAGCAGGAAACTTGAGTGTGCTCAAAAAAAAGAACGGTGTTTCCTACACATACGGACCATATCTAGTTCAACTCTGCTCCCAAACTGAAACAAACCACAGGTTCTCTAACATCCAATGCTTGTCAGTGACGATGAGAAACGTGTGAGCTTCGTGAACGATGTAATTCGTTTGAGCTTTAAAGTAACTGCCCTTACTTGAAACGATGTCTTCCTTGTAGGAAGACTCAGAGCCTGGGATTTAACTCCATTTCTGAAGGGAAAAACACAACACAGTTCTCATCCATGGATCACACTCTGTTTTAGAGCAAGAAGCACGCTCTTGCTTTTAGAGTCTCTAAGACAGCAGGAAACATGAGTGTAATGAGAACAAAAGAACTGTGTTTCCTACACATACGGACAATATCTAGTCCATATCTGCTTCTGAAACTGAAACAAACCACAAGTCCTCTACATCCAATGCTTGTCAGTTAAGATGAGAAACGTGTGAGCTTCGTGAACGATGTAGTTCCTTTGAGCTGAAAAGTGAGTGGACTTACCTGAAAGTAAGTCTTGCTTGTAGGAAGACACAGAGCCTGGGATTTAATTCCATTTCTGAAGGGAAACACACAGCAGAGTTCTCATGAATGGATCACACTCTGCTTTAGAGCAAGAAGCATGCTCTTGCTTTCCAGAGTCTCTAATACAGCAGGAAACTTGAGTGTGCTCAGAACAAAAGAACAGTGTTTCCTACACATAAGGACCATATCTAGTTCAACTCTGCCCCCAAAACTGAAACAAACCACAGGTCCTCTAACATCCAATGCTTGTCAGTGAAGATGAGAAACGTGTGAGCTTCGTGAACAATGTAGTTCGTTTTAGTTGTAAAGTAACTGCCCTTACTTGAAACGATGTCTTGCTTGTAGGAAGACTCAGAGCCTGGGATTTAACTCCATTTCTGAAGTGAAAAACACAGCAGAGTTCTCATCCATTGCTCACACTCTCCTTTACAGCAAGAAGCACGCTCTAGCTTTCTAGAGTCTCTAAGACAGCAGGAAACGTGAGTGTGCTCAGAAGAAAAGAACCGTGTTTCCTATACATACGGACGATATCTAGTTCAACTCTGCTTGAAATTGATATAAAGCAAAGGTCCTCTAACATCCAATGCTTCTCAGTTAAGATGAGAGAGGTGTGAGCTTCGTGAATGATGTACTTCGTTTGAGCTGAAAAGTGATTGCACTTACCTGAAATGAGGTCTTGCTTGTAGGAAGACACAGAGCCTGGGATTTAACTCCTTTTCTGCAGTGAAACACACAGCAGAGTTCTCATCCATTGTTCACACTCTGCTTTAGAGCAAGAAACACTCTCTTGCTTTCGGGAGTCTCTAATACAGCAGGAAACGTCTGTGTGCTGAGAAAAAAAGAACAGTGTTTCTTACACATACAGACCATATCTAGTCCAACTCTGCTTCTGAAACTGACACAAAGTACTGGTACTGTAACATCCAATGATTGTCAGTTAAGATGAGAAACGTGTTAGCTTCGTGAACGATGTGGTTCGTTTGAGCTGAAATGTGACTGCCCTTACCTGAAACGAAGTGTTGATTGTAGGAAGACACAGAGCCTGGGATTTAACTCCATTTCTGATGGGAAACACACAGCATCGTTCTCATCCATGGATCACACTCTGCTATAGAGCAAGAAGAACGCTATTGCTTTCTAGAGTCTCTAATACTGCAGGGAACTTGAGTGTGCTGAGAACAAAAGAACGGTGTTTCCTACACATATGGACCATATCTAGTCCTACTCTGCTTCTGAAACTGATACAAAGCACTGGTCCTCTAACATCAAATGCTGGTCAGTTAAGATGGGAAACTTGTTAGCTTCGTGAACGATATAGTTCGTTTGAGCTGAAAAGTGTCTGCCCTTACCTGAAACGAAGTCTTGCATGGAGGAAGACACAAACCTGGGATTTATCGCCATTTCTGAAGGGAAACACACAACAGAGTTCTCATCCATTGATCACACTCTGCTTTAGAGCAAGAAGCACGCACTTGCTTTCTAGAGTCTCTAAGACAGCAGGAACATGAGTGTGATGAGAAAAAAAGTACGGTGTTTCCTACACATTTGGATCATATCCAGTCCAACTGAGCTTCTGAAACTGATACAAAGCACTGGTCCTCTAACATCGAATGCTTGGGAGTTAAGATGAGAAACGTTTTAGCTTCGTGAATGTTGTAGTTCGTTTGAACTTAAAAGTGACTGCCCTTACCTGAAACGAAGTCTTGATCGCAGGAAGACACAGAGCCTGGGATTTAACTCCATTTCTGAAGGGAAACACAAAGCATAGTTCTCATCCATGGATCACACTCTGCTTTAGAGCAAGAAGAACGCTATTGCTTTCTAGAGTCTCTAATACCACAAGAAACTTGAGTGTGCTCAGAACAAAGAATGGTGTTTCCTACACATATGGACTATATCTAGTCCAACTCTGCTTCTGAACGTGAAACAAACCACAGGTCCTCTAACTTCCAATGCTTGTCAGTTAAGATGAGAAACGTGTGAGCTTTGTGAACGATGTAGTTCGTTTGAGCTGAAGTGTAACTGCCCTTACCTGAAACCAAGTCTTGCTTGTAGGAAGACACAGAGCCTGGGATTTAACTCCATTTCTGAAGGGAAACACACAGCATAGTTCTCATCCATGGATAACACTCTGCTTTAGAGCAAGAAGAACGCTATTGCTTTCTAGAGTCTCAAATACAGCAGGAAACTTGAGTGTCCTCAGAACAAAAGAACTGTGTTTCCTACACATACGGACCAAATCTAGTCCAACTCTGCTTCTGAAACTGATACAAAGCTCTGGTCCTCTAACATCCGATGCTTGTCAGTGAAGATGAGAAACGTGTGAGATTCATGAACGATGTAGTTCGTTTGAGCTGAAAAGTGACTGCCCTTACATGAAACGAAGTCTTGTTTTTATGAAGACACAGAGCCTGGGATTTAACTCCATTTCTGAAGGGAAACACACAACACAGTTCTCATCCATGGATCACACTGTGATTTAGAGCAAGAAGCACGCTCTTGCTTTCTAGAGTCTCTAAGACAGCAGGAAACATGAGTGTGATGACAACAAAGAACGGTGTTTCCTACACATTCGGATCATATCTAGTCCATCTGTGCTTCTGAAACTGATACAAAGCACTGGTACTCTAACATCCAATGCTTGGCAGTTAAGATGAGAAACCTGTTAACTTCGTAAATGTTGTAGTTCGTTTGAACTTAAAAGTGACTGCCCTTACCTGAAACGAAGTCTTGATTGCAGGAAGACACAGAGCCTGGGATTTCACTCCACTTGTGAAGGGAAACACAAATCATAGTTCTCATCCATGGATCACACTCTGCTTTAGAGCAAGAAGAAAGCTATTGCTTTCTAGATTCTCTAATACAGCAGCAAACATGAGTGAGCTCAGAACAAAAGAACTGTGTTTCCTACACATACAGACCATATCTAGTACAACTCTGCTTCTGAAACTGAAACAAACCACAAGTCCTCTATCATCCAATGCTTGTCAGTTAAGATGAGAAACGTGTGAGCTTCGTGAATGATGTAGTTCATTTGAGCTCTTATTGACTGCC
Organism: Onychomys leucogaster; assembly: GCA_949786385.1. Classification (NCBI taxonomy): domain Eukaryota; kingdom Metazoa; phylum Chordata; class Mammalia; order Rodentia; family Cricetidae; genus Onychomys; species Onychomys leucogaster. The sequence continues at coordinate 601,869 of CATKUP010000076.1, forward strand.
CTTACCGGAAAGGAATTCTTGCATGTAGGAAGACACAGAGCCTGTGATTTAACTCCATTTCTGAAGTGAAACATACAACAGAGATCTCATCCATTGATCACATTCTGCTTTAGAGCAAGAAGCACGCTCTTGCTTTCTAGAGTCTCTAATACAGCAGGAAACGTGAGTGTGCTAAGAACAAAAGATCGGTGTTTCCTACACATACGGACTATATCCAGTCCAACTCTGCTTCAGAAACTGAAACAAACCACAGGTCCTCTAACATCCAATACTTGTCAGTTAAGATGAGAAACGTGTGAGATTCGTGAACAAGGTAGTTCGTTTGAGCTGAAAAGTGTCAGCCCTTACCCGAAATGAAGTCTTGCTTGTAGGAAGACACAGATCCTGGGATTTAACTCCATTTCTGAAGTGGAACACACAGCGGAGTTCTCATCCATTGTTCACACTCTGCTTTAGAGCAAGAAGCATCCTCTTGATTTCTAGAGTCTCTAAGACAGCAGGAAACATGTGTGTGATGAGAACAAAAGAACGGTGTTTCCTACACATACGGACCATATCTAGTCCAACTCTGCTTCTGAAACTGATACAAAGAACTGGTCCTCTAACATCCAATGCTAGGCAGTTAAAATGAGAAATGTGTTAGCTTCGTGAATGTTGTAGTTCGTTTGAACTTAAAAGTGACTGCCCTTACCTGAAACGAAGTCTTGATTGCAGGAAGACACAGAGCCTGGGATTTAACTCCATTTCTGAAGGGAAACAGAAATCATAGTTCTCATCCATGGATCACACTGTGCTTTAGAGCAAGAATAACGCTATTGCTTTCTAGAGTCACTAATACGGCAGGAAACATGAGTGTGCTCAGAACAAAAGAACGGTGTTTCCTACACATATGGACTATATCTAGTCCAACTCTGCTTCAGAAACTGAAACAAACCACAGGTCCTCTAACATCCAATGCTTGTCAGTTAAGATGAGAAACGTGTGAGCTTCATGTACAATGTAGTTCGTTTGAGATGTAAAGTAACTTCCCTTATCTGAAACGAAGTCTTGCTTGTAGGAAGACTCAGAGCCTGGGATTTAACTCCATTTCTGCAGTGAAACACACAGCAGAGTTCTATTCCATTGTTCACACTCTGCTTTAGAGCAAGAAGGACGCTCTACCTTTCTAGAGTCTCTTGAGACAGCAGGAAACTTGAGTGTGCTGAGAAAAAAATGAATGGTGTTTCCTACACATACGGATCATATCTAGTCCAACTCTGCTTCTGAAACTGATACAAAGCACTGGTCCTCTCACATCCAATGCTAGGCAGTTAAGATGAGAAATGTGTTAGCTTCGTGTATGTTGTATTTCGTTTGAACGTAAAAGTGATTGCCCTTACCTGAAACGAAGTCTTGATTGCAGGAAGACACAGAGCCTGGGATTTAACTCCATTTCTGAAGGGAAAGATACAACACAGTTCTCAACCATGGATCACACTCTGCTTTAGAGCAAGAAGCACGCTCTTTCTTTCTAGAGTCTCTAATACAGCAGGAAACGTGAGTGTGCTCAGAAGAATAGAACCGTGTTTCCTATACATACGGACCATATCTAGTTCAACTCTGCTTGAAATTGATACAAAGCAAAGGTCCTCTAACATCCAATGCTTGTCAGTGAAGATGGGAAACTTGTTAGCTTCGTGAACGATATACTTTGTTTGAGCTGAAAAGTGTCAGCCCTTACCTGAAACTAAGTCTTGCTTGTAGGAACACTCAGAGCCTGGGATTTATCTCCATTTCTGAAGGGAAACAAACAACAGAGTTCTCATCCACTGATCACACTCTGCTTTAGAGCAAGAAGCACGCTCTAGCTTTCTAGAGTCTCTAAGACAGCAGGAAACTTAAGTGTGCTGAGAACAAATGAACGGTGTTTCCTACACATACGGATCATATCTAGTCCAACTCTGCTTCTGAATCTGATACAAAGCACTGGTCTTCTAACATCCAATGCTTGGCAGTTAAGATGAGAAACGTGTGTGCTTCGTGAATGATGTAGTTCGTTTGAGCTGAAAAGTGACTGCCCTTACCTGAAACGAAGTCTTGCTTGTAGGAAGACACAGAGCCTGGGATTTAATTCCATTTCTGAAGTGAAACACACAGCAGAGTTCTCATCCATTGTTCACACTCTGCTTTAGAGCAAGAAGCACGCTCTAGCTTTCTAGAGTCTCTAAGAGAGCAGGAAAATTGAGTGTGTTCAGAACAAAAGAACGGTGTTTCCTACACATATGGACTATATCTAGTCCAAGTCTGCTTCAGAAACTGAAACAAACCACAGGTCCTCTAACATCCAATGCTGTAAGTTAAGATGAGAAACGTGTGAGCTTCGTGAACGATGTAGTTCGTTTGAGCTGAAAGGTAACTGCCGTTACCTGAAACCAATTCTTGCTTGTAGGAAGACACAGAGGCTGGGATTTAACTCCATTTCTGAAGGGAAACACACAACACAGTTCTCATCCATGGATCACACTCTGCTTTAGAGCAAAAAGCATGCTCTTGCTTTCTAGAGTCTCTAATACAGCAGGAAACGTGAGTGTGCTCAGAAAAAAAGAATCGTGTTTCCCATACATACGGACCATATCTAGTTCTACTCTGCTCGAAATTGATACAAAGCAAAGGTCCTCTAACATCCAATGCTTCTCAGTTAAGGTGAGAAACCTGTGAGCTTCGTGAACGATATACTTCGTTTGAGCTGTAAAGTAAATGCCCTTACCTGAAATGAATTCTTGCTTGTAGGAAGACTCAGAACCTGGGATTTAACTCCATTTCTGCAGTGAAACACACAGCAGAGATCTCATCCATTGATCACACTCTGCTTTAGAGCAAGAAGCACGCTCTTGCTTTCTGGAGTCTCTAAGACAGCAGGAACCCTGAGTGTGATGAGAACAAAAGTACGATGTTTCCTACACATTCGGATCATATCTAGTCTAACTGTGCTTCTGAAACTGATACAAAGCACTGGTCCTCTAACATCCAAGGCTTGGCAATTAAGATGAGAAATGTGTTAGCTTCGTGAATGTTGTAGTGCGTTTGAACTTAAAAGTGACTAACCTTACCTGAAACGAAGTCTTGCTTGTAGGAAGACTCAGAGCCTGGGATTTAACTCCATTTCTGAAGTGAAACACACAGCAGTGTTATCATCCATTGATCACACTCTGCTTTAGAGCAAGAAGCACGCTCTTGCTTTCTAGAATCTCTAAGACAGCAGGAAACATGAGTGTGATGAGAACAAAAGAACGGTGTTTCCTACACATACGGACCATATCTAGTCCAACTCTGCTTCTGAAACTGATACAAAGAACTGGTCCTCTAACATCCAATGCTAGGCAGTTAAAATGAGAAATGTGTTAGCTTCGTGAATGTTGTAGTTCGTTTGAACTTAAAAGTGACTGCCCTTACCTGAAACGAAGTCTTGATTGCAGGAAGACACAGAGCCTGGGATTTAACTCCATTTCTGAAGGGAAACAGAAATCATAGTTCTCATCCATGGATCACACTGTGCTTTAGAGCAAGAATAACGCTATTGCTTTCTAGAGTCACTAATACGGCAGGAAACATGAGTGTGCTCAGAACAAAAGAACGGTGTTTCCTACACATATGGACTATATCTAGTCCAACTCTGCTTCAGAAACTGAAACAAACCACAGGTCCTCTAACATCCAATGCTTGTCAGTTAAGATGAGAAACGTGTGAGCTTCATGTACAATGTAGTTCGTTTGAGATGTAAAGTAACTTCCCTTATCTGAAACGAAGTCTTGCTTGTAGGAAGACTCAGAGCCTGGGATTTAACTCCATTTCTGCAGTGAAACACACAGCAGAGTTCTCATCCATTGTTCACACTCTGCTTTAGAGCAAGAAGGACGCTCTACCTTTCTAGAGTCTCTTGAGACAGCAGGAAACTTGAGTGTGCTGAGAAAAAAATGAATGGTGTTTCCTACACATACGGATCATATCTAGTCCAACTCTGCTTCTGAAACTGATACAAAGCACTGGTCCTCTCACATCCAATGCTAGGCAGTTAAGATGAGAAATGTGTTAGCTTCGTGTATGTTGTATTTCGTTTGAACGTAAAAGTGATTGCCCTTACCTGAAACGAAGTCTTGATTGCAGGAAGACACAGAGCCTGGGATTTAACTCCATTTCTGAAGGGAAAGATACAACACAGTTCTCAACCATGGATCACACTCTGCTTTAGAGCAAGAAGCACGCTCTTTCTTTCTAGAGTCTCTAATACAGCAGGAAACGTGAGTGTGCTCAGAAGAATAGAACCGTGTTTCCTATACATACGGACCATATCTAGTTCAACTCTGCTTGAAATTGATACAAAGCAAAGGTCCTCTAACATCCAATGCTTGTCAGTGAAGATGGGAAACTTGTTAGCTTCGTGAACGATATACTTTGTTTGAGCTGAAAAGTGTCAGCCCTTACCTGAAACTAAGTCTTGCTTGTAGGAACACTCAGAGCCTGGGATTTATCTCCATTTCTGAAGGGAAACAAACAACAGAGTTCTCATCCACTGATCACACTCTGCTTTAGAGCAAGAAGCACGCTCTAGCTTTCTAGAGTCTCTAAGACAGCAGGAAACTTAAGTGTGCTGAGAACAAATGAACGGTGTTTCCTACACATACGGATCATATCTAGTCCAACTCTGCTTCTGAATCTGATACAAAGCACTGGTCTTCTAACATCCAATGCTTGGCAGTTAAGATGAGAAACGTGTGTGCTTCGTGAATGATGTAGTTCGTTTGAGCTGAAAAGTGACTGCCCTTACCTGAAACGAAGTCTTGCTTGTAGGAAGACACAGAGCCTGGGATTTAATTCCATTTCTGAAGTGAAACACACAGCAGAGTTCTCATCCATTGTTCACACTCTGCTTTAGAGCAAGAAGCACGCTCTAGCTTTCTAGAGTCTCTAAGAGAGCAGGAAAATTGAGTGTGTTCAGAACAAAAGAACGGTGTTTCCTACACATATGGACTATATCTAGTCCAAGTCTGCTTCAGAAACTGAAACAAACCACAGGTCCTCTAACATCCAATGCTGTAAGTTAAGATGAGAAACGTGTGAGCTTCGTGAACGATGTAGTTCGTTTGAGCTGAAAGGTAACTGCCGTTACCTGAAACCAATTCTTGCTTGTAGGAAGACACAGAGGCTGGGATTTAACTCCATTTCTGAAGGGAAACACACAACACAGTTCTCATCCATGGATCACACTCTGCTTTAGAGCAAAAAGCATGCTCTTGCTTTCTAGAGTCTCTAATACAGCAGGAAACGTGAGTGTGCTCAGAAAAAAAGAATCGTGTTTCCCATACATACGGACCATATCTAGTTCTACTCTGCTCGAAATTGATACAAAGCAAAGGTCCTCTAACATCCAATGCTTCTCAGTTAAGGTGAGAAACCTGTGAGCTTCGTGAACGATATACTTCGTTTGAGCTGTAAAGTAAATGCCCTTACCTGAAATGAATTCTTGCTTGTAGGAAGACTCAGAACCTGGGATTTAACTCCATTTCTGCAGTGAAACACACAGCAGAGATCTCATCCATTGATCACACTCTGCTTTAGAGCAAGAAGCACGCTCTTGCTTTCTGGAGTCTCTAAGACAGCAGGAACCCTGAGTGTGATGAGAACAAAAGTACGATGTTTCCTACACATTCGGATCATATCTAGTCTAACTGTGCTTCTGAAACTGATACAAAGCACTGGTCCTCTAACATCCAAGGCTTGGCAATTAAGATGAGAAATGTGTTAGCTTCGTGAATGTTGTAGTGCGTTTGAACTTAAAAGTGACTAACCTTACCTGAAACGAAGTCTTGCTTGTAGGAAGACTCAGAGCCTGGGATTTAACTCCATTTCTGAAGTGAAACACACAGCAGTGTTATCATCCATTGATCACACTCTGCTTTAGAGCAAGAAGCACGCTCTTGCTTTCTAGAATCTCTAAGACAGCAGGAAACATGAGTGTGATGAGAACAAAAGAACGGTGTTTCCTACACATACGGACCATATCTAGTCCAACTCTGCTTCTGAAACTGATACAAAGAACTGGTCCTCTAACATCCAATGCTAGGCAGTTAAAATGAGAAATGTGTTAGCTTCGTGAATGTTGTAGTTCGTTTGAACTTAAAAGTGACTGCCCTTACCTGAAACGAAGTCTTGATTGCAGGAAGACACAGAGCCTGGGATTTAACTCCATTTCTGAAGGGAAACAGAAATCATAGTTCTCATCCATGGATCACACTGTGCTTTAGAGCAAGAATAACGCTATTGCTTTCTAGAGTCACTAATACGGCAGGAAACATGAGTGTGCTCAGAACAAAAGAACGGTGTTTCCTACACATATGGACTATATCTAGTCCAACTCTGCTTCAGAAACTGAAACAAACCACAGGTCCTCTAACATCCAATGCTTGTCAGTTAAGATGAGAAACGTGTGAGCTTCATGTACAATGTAGTTCGTTTGAGATGTAAAGTAACTTCCCTTATCTGAAACGAAGTCTTGCTTGTAGGAAGACTCAGAGCCTGGGATTTAACTCCATTTCTGCAGTGAAACACACAGCAGAGTTCTATTCCATTGTTCACACTCTGCTTTAGAGCAAGAAGGACGCTCTACCTTTCTAGAGTCTCTTGAGACAGCAGGAAACTTGAGTGTGCTGAGAAAAAAATGAATGGTGTTTCCTACACATACGGATCATATCTAGTCCAACTCTGCTTCTGAAACTGATACAAAGCACTGGTCCTCTCACATCCAATGCTAGGCAGTTAAGATGAGAAATGTGTTAGCTTCGTGTATGTTGTATTTCGTTTGAACGTAAAAGTGATTGCCCTTACCTGAAACGAAGTCTTGATTGCAGGAAGACACAGAGCCTGGGATTTAACTCCATTTCTGAAGGGAAAGATACAACACAGTTCTCAACCATGGATCACACTCTGCTTTAGAGCAAGAAGCACGCTCTTTCTTTCTAGAGTCTCTAATACAGCAGGAAACGTGAGTGTGCTCAGAAGAATAGAACCGTGTTTCCTATACATACGGACCATATCTAGTTCAACTCTGCTTGAAATTGATACAAAGCAAAGGTCCTCTAACATCCAATGCTTGTCAGTGAAGATGGGAAACTTGTTAGCTTCGTGAACGATATACTTTGTTTGAGCTGAAAAGTGTCAGCCCTTACCTGAAACTAAGTCTTGCTTGTAGGAACACTCAGAGCCTGGGATTTATCTCCATTTCTGAAGGGAAACAAACAACAGAGTTCTCATCCACTGATCACACTCTGCTTTAGAGCAAGAAGCACGCTCTAGCTTTCTAGAGTCTCTAAGACAGCAGGAAACTTAAGTGTGCTGAGAACAAATGAACGGTGTTTCCTACACATACGGATCATATCTAGTCCAACTCTGCTTCTGAATCTGATACAAAGCACTGGTCTTCTAACATCCAATGCTTGGCAGTTAAGATGAGAAACGTGTGTGCTTCGTGAATGATGTAGTTCGTTTGAGCTGAAAAGTGACTGCCCTTACCTGAAACGAAGTCTTGCTTGTAGGAAGACACAGAGCCTGGGATTTAATTCCATTTCTGAAGTGAAACACACAGCAGAGTTCTCATCCATTGTTCACACTCTGCTTTAGAGCAAGAAGCACGCTCTAGCTTTCTAGAGTCTCTAAGAGAGCAGGAAAATTGAGTGTGTTCAGAACAAAAGAACGGTGTTTCCTACACATATGGACTATATCTAGTCCAAGTCTGCTTCAGAAACTGAAACAAACCACAGGTCCTCTAACATCCAATGCTGTAAGTTAAGATGAGAAACGTGTGAGCTTCGTGAACGATGTAGTTCGTTTGAGCTGAAAGGTAACTGCCGTTACCTGAAACCAATTCTTGCTTGTAGGAAGACACAGAGGCTGGGATTTAACTCCATTTCTGAAGGGAAACACACAACACAGTTCTCATCCATGGATCACACTCTGCTTTAGAGCAAAAAGCATGCTCTTGCTTTCTAGAGTCTCTAATACAGCAGGAAACGTGAGTGTGCTCAGAAAAAAAGAATCGTGTTTCCCATACATACGGACCATATCTAGTTCTACTCTGCTCGAAATTGATACAAAGCAAAGGTCCTCTAACATCCAATGCTTCTCAGTTAAGGTGAGAAACCTGTGAGCTTCGTGAACGATATACTTCGTTTGAGCTGTAAAGTAAATGCCCTTACCTGAAATGAATTCTTGCTTGTAGGAAGACTCAGAACCTGGGATTTAACTCCATTTCTGCAGTGAAACACACAGCAGAGATCTCATCCATTGATCACACTCTGCTTTAGAGCAAGAAGCACGCTCTTGCTTTCTGGAGTCTCTAAGACAGCAGGAACCCTGAGTGTGATGAGAACAAAAGTACGATGTTTCCTACACATTCGGATCATATCTAGTCTAACTGTGCTTCTGAAACTGATACAAAGCACTGGTCCTCTAACATCCAAGGCTTGGCAATTAAGATGAGAAATGTGTTAGCTTCGTGAATGTTGTAGTGCGTTTGAACTTAAAAGTGACTAACCTTACCTGAAACGAAGTCTTGCTTGTAGGAAGACTCAGAGCCTGGGATTTAACTCCATTTCTGAAGTGAAACACACAGCAGTGTTATCATCCATTGATCACACTCTGCTTTAGAGCAAGAAGCACGCTCTTGCTTTCTAGAATCTCTAAGACAGCAGGAAACATGAGTGTGATGAGAACAAAAGAACGGTGTTTCCTACACATACGGACCATATCTAGTCCAACTCTGCTTCTGAAACTGATACAAAGAACTGGTCCTCTAACATCCAATGCTAGGCAGTTAAAATGAGAAATGTGTTAGCTTCGTGAATGTTGTAGTTCGTTTGAACTTAAAAGTGACTGCCCTTACCTGAAACGAAGTCTTGATTGCAGGAAGACACAGAGCCTGGGATTTAACTCCATTTCTGAAGGGAAACAGAAATCATAGTTCTCATCCATGGATCACACTGTGCTTTAGAGCAAGAATAACGCTATTGCTTTCTAGAGTCACTAATACGGCAGGAAACATGAGTGTGCTCAGAACAAAAGAACGGTGTTTCCTACACATATGGACTATATCTAGTCCAACTCTGCTTCAGAAACTGAAACAAACCACAGGTCCTCTAACATCCAATGCTTGTCAGTTAAGATGAGAAACGTGTGAGCTTCATGTACAATGTAGTTCGTTTGAGATGTAAAGTAACTTCCCTTATCTGAAACGAAGTCTTGCTTGTAGGAAGACTCAGAGCCTGGGATTTAACTCCATTTCTGCAGTGAAACACACAGCAGAGTTCTATTCCATTGTTCACACTCTGCTTTAGAGCAAGAAGGACGCTCTACCTTTCTAGAGTCTCTTGAGACAGCAGGAAACTTGAGTGTGCTGAGAAAAAAATGAATGGTGTTTCCTACACATACGGATCATATCTAGTCCAACTCTGCTTCTGAAACTGATACAAAGCACTGGTCCTCTCACATCCAATGCTAGGCAGTTAAGATGAGAAATGTGTTAGCTTCGTGTATGTTGTATTTCGTTTGAACGTAAAAGTGATTGCCCTTACCTGAAACGAAGTCTTGATTGCAGGAAGACACAGAGCCTGGGATTTAACTCCATTTCTGAAGGGAAAGATACAACACAGTTCTCAACCATGGATCACACTCTGCTTTAGAGCAAGAAGCACGCTCTTTCTTTCTAGAGTCTCTAATACAGCAGGAAACGTGAGTGTGCTCAGAAGAATAGAACCGTGTTTCCTATACATACGGACCATATCTAGTTCAACTCTGCTTGAAATTGATACAAAGCAAAGGTCCTCTAACATCCAATGCTTGTCAGTGAAGATGGGAAACTTGTTAGCTTCGTGAACGATATACTTTGTTTGAGCTGAAAAGTGTCAGCCCTTACCTGAAACTAAGTCTTGCTTGTAGGAACACTCAGAGCCTGGGATTTATCTCCATTTCTGAAGGGAAACAAACAACAGAGTTCTCATCCACTGATCACACTCTGCTTTAGAGCAAGAAGCACGCTCTAGCTTTCTAGAGTCTCTAAGACAGCAGGAAACTTAAGTGTGCTGAGAACAAATGAACGGTGTTTCCTACACATACGGATCATATCTAGTCCAACTCTGCTTCTGAATCTGATACAAAGCACTGGTCTTCTAACATCCAATGCTTGGCAGTTAAGATGAGAAACGTGTGTGCTTCGTGAATGATGTAGTTCGTTTGAGCTGAAAAGTGACTGCCCTTACCTGAAACGAAGTCTTGCTTGTAGGAAGACACAGAGCCTGGGATTTAATTCCATTTCTGAAGTGAAACACACAGCAGAGTTCTCATCCATTGTTCACACTCTGCTTTAGAGCAAGAAGCACGCTCTAGCTTTCTAGAGTCTCTAAGAGAGCAGGAAAATTGAGTGTGTTCAGAACAAAAGAACGGTGTTTCCTACACATATGGACTATATCTAGTCCAAGTCTGCTTCAGAAACTGAAACAAACCACAGGTCCTCTAACATCCAATGCTGTAAGTTAAGATGAGAAACGTGTGAGCTTCGTGAACGATGTAGTTCGTTTGAGCTGAAAGGTAACTGCCGTTACCTGAAACCAATTCTTGCTTGTAGGAAGACACAGAGGCTGGGATTTAACTCCATTTCTGAAGGGAAACACACAACACAGTTCTCATCCATGGATCACACTCTGCTTTAGAGCAAAAAGCATGCTCTTGCTTTCTAGAGTCTCTAATACAGCAGGAAACGTGAGTGTGCTCAGAAAAAAAGAATCGTGTTTCCCATACATACGGACCATATCTAGTTCTACTCTGCTCGAAATTGATACAAAGCAAAGGTCCTCTAACATCCAATGCTTCTCAGTTAAGGTGAGAAACCTGTGAGCTTCGTGAACGATATACTTCGTTTGAGCTGTAAAGTAAATGCCCTTACCTGAAATGAATTCTTGCTTGTAGGAAGACTCAGAACCTGGGATTTAACTCCATTTCTGCAGTGAAACACACAGCAGAGATCTCATCCATTGATCACACTCTGCTTTAGAGCAAGAAGCACGCTCTTGCTTTCTGGAGTCTCTAAGACAGCAGGAACCCTGAGTGTGATGAGAACAAAAGTACGATGTTTCCTACACATTCGGATCATATCTAGTCTAACTGTGCTTCTGAAACTGATACAAAGCACTGGTCCTCTAACATCCAAGGCTTGGCAATTAAGATGAGAAATGTGTTAGCTTCGTGAATGTTGTAGTGCGTTTGAACTTAAAAGTGACTAACCTTACCTGAAACGAAGTCTTGCTTGTAGGAAGACTCAGAGCCTGGGATTTAACTCCATTTCTGAAGTGAAACACACAGCAGTGTTATCATCCATTGATCACACTCTGCTTTAGAGCAAGAAGCACGCTCTTGCTTTCTAGAATCTCTAAGACAGCAGGAAACATGAGTGTGATGAGAACAAAAGAACGGTGTTTCCTACACATACGGACCATATCTAGTCCAACTCTGCTTCTGAAACTGATACAAAGAACTGGTCCTCTAACATCCAATGCTAGGCAGTTAAAATGAGAAATGTGTTAGCTTCGTGAATGTTGTAGTTCGTTTGAACTTAAAAGTGACTGCCCTTACCTGAAACGAAGTCTTGATTGCAGGAAGACACAGAGCCTGGGATTTAACTCCATTTCTGAAGGGAAACAGAAATCATAGTTCTCATCCATGGATCACACTGTGCTTTAGAGCAAGAATAACGCTATTGCTTTCTAGAGTCACTAATACGGCAGGAAACATGAGTGTGCTCAGAACAAAAGAACGGTGTTTCCTACACATATGGACTATATCTAGTCCAACTCTGCTTCAGAAACTGAAACAAACCACAGGTCCTCTAACATCCAATGCTTGTCAGTTAAGATGAGAAACGTGTGAGCTTCATGTACAATGTAGTTCGTTTGAGATGTAAAGTAACTTCCCTTATCTGAAACGAAGTCTTGCTTGTAGGAAGACTCAGAGCCTGGGATTTAACTCCATTTCTGCAGTGAAACACACAGCAGAGTTCTATTCCATTGTTCACACTCTGCTTTAGAGCAAGAAGGACGCTCTACCTTTCTAGAGTCTCTTGAGACAGCAGGAAACTTGAGTGTGCTGAGAAAAAAATGAATGGTGTTTCCTACACATACGGATCATATCTAGTCCAACTCTGCTTCTGAAACTGATACAAAGCACTGGTCCTCTCACATCCAATGCTAGGCAGTTAAGATGAGAAATGTGTTAGCTTCGTGTATGTTGTATTTCGTTTGAACGTAAAAGTGATTGCCCTTACCTGAAACGAAGTCTTGATTGCAGGAAGACACAGAGCCTGGGATTTAACTCCATTTCTGAAGGGAAAGATACAACACAGTTCTCAACCATGGATCACACTCTGCTTTAGAGCAAGAAGCACGCTCTTTCTTTCTAGAGTCTCTAATACAGCAGGAAACGTGAGTGTGCTCAGAAGAATAGAACCGTGTTTCCTATACATACGGACCATATCTAGTTCAACTCTGCTTGAAATTGATACAAAGCAAAGGTCCTCTAACATCCAATGCTTGTCAGTGAAGATGGGAAACTTGTTAGCTTCGTGAACGATATACTTTGTTTGAGCTGAAAAGTGTCAGCCCTTACCTGAAACTAAGTCTTGCTTGTAGGAACACTCAGAGCCTGGGATTTATCTCCATTTCTGAAGGGAAACAAACAACAGAGTTCTCATCCACTGATCACACTCTGCTTTAGAGCAAGAAGCACGCTCTAGCTTTCTAGAGTCTCTAAGACAGCAGGAAACTTAAGTGTGCTGAGAACAAATGAACGGTGTTTCCTACACATACGGATCATATCTAGTCCAACTCTGCTTCTGAATCTGATACAAAGCACTGGTCTTCTAACATCCAATGCTTGGCAGTTAAGATGAGAAACGTGTGTGCTTCGTGAATGATGTAGTTCGTTTGAGCTGAAAAGTGACTGCCCTTACCTGAAACGAAGTCTTGCTTGTAGGAAGACACAGAGCCTGGGATTTAATTCCATTTCTGAAGTGAAACACACAGCAGAGTTCTCATCCATTGTTCACACTCTGCTTTAGAGCAAGAAGCACGCTCTAGCTTTCTAGAGTCTCTAAGAGAGCAGGAAAATTGAGTGTGTTCAGAACAAAAGAACGGTGTTTCCTACACATATGGACTATATCTAGTCCAAGTCTGCTTCAGAAACTGAAACAAACCACAGGTCCTCTAACATCCAATGCTGTAAGTTAAGATGAGAAATGTGTTAGCTTCGTGAATGTTGTAGTTCGTTTGAGCTGAAAAGTGACTGCCGTTACCTGAATCGAAGTCATGCTTGCAGGAACACAGATCCTGGAATTTAACTCCATTTCTGAAGGGAAACACACAGCATAGTTCTCATCGATGGATCACACTCTGCTTTAGAGCAAGTAGCATGCTCTTGCTTTCTAGAGTCTCTAATACAGTAGGAAACGGGAGTGTGCTCAGAAAAAAAGAATCGTGTTTCCCATACATACGGACCATATCTAGTTCTACTCTGCTCGAAATTGATACAAAGCAAAGGTCCTCTAACATCCAATGCTTCTCAGTTAAGGTGAGAAACCTGTGAGCTTCGTGAACGATATACTTCGTTTGAGCTGTAAAGTAAATGCCCTTACCTGAAATGAATTCTTGCTTGTAGGAAGACTCAGAGCCTGGGATTTAACTCCATTTCTGCAGTGAAACACACAGCAGAGATCTCATCCATTGATCACACTCTGCTTTAGAGCAAGAAGCACGCTCTTGCTTTCTGGAGTCTCTAAGACAGCAGGAACCCTGAGTGTGATGAGAACAAAAGTACGGTGTTTCCTACACATTCGCATCATATCTAGTCTAACTGTGCTTCTGAAACTGATACAAAGCACTGGTCCTCTAACATCCAAGGCTTGGCAATTAAGATGAGAAATGTGTTAGCTTCGTGAATGTTGTAGTGCGTTTGAACTTAAAAGTGACTAACCTTACCTGAAACGAAGTCTTGCTTGTAGGAAGACTCAGAGCCTGGGATTTAACTCCATTTCTGAAGTGAAACACACAGCAGTGTTATCATCCATTGATCACACTCTGCTTTAGAGCAAGAAGCACGCTCTTGCTTTCTAGAATCTCTAAGACAGCAGGAAACATGAGTGTGATGAGAACAAAGGAATGGTGTTTCCTACACATACGGACCATATCTAGTCCAACTCTGCTTCTGAAACTGATACAAAGCACTGGTCCTCTCACATCCAATGCTAGGCAGTTAAGATGAGAAATGTGTTAGCTTCGTGAATGTTGTAGTTCGTTTGAGCTGAAAAGTGACTGCCGTTACCTGAATCGAAGTCATGCTTGCAGGAACACAGATCCTTTAATTTAACTCCATTTCTGAAGGGAAACACACAGCATAGTTCTCATCGATGGATCACACTCTGCTTTAGAGCAAGTAGCATGCTCTTGCTTTCTAGAGTCTCTAATACAGTAGGAAACGGGAGTGTGCTCAGAAAAAAAGAATCGTGTTTCCCATACATACGGACCATATCTAGTTCTACTCTGCTCGAAATTGATACAAAGCAAAGGTCCTCTAACATCCAATGCTTCTCAGTAAAGGTGAGAAACCTGTGAGCTTCGTGAACGATATACTTCGTTTGAGCTGTAAAGTAAATGCCCTTACCTGAAATGAATTCTTGCTTGTAGGAAGACTCAGAGCCTGGGATTTAACTCCATTTCTGCAGTGAAACACACAGCAGAGATCTCATCCATTGATCACACTCTGCTTTAGAGCAAGAAGCACGCTCTTGCTTTCTGGAGTCTCTAAGACAGCAGGAACCCTGAGTGTGATGAGAACAAAAGTACGGTGTTTCCTACAATTACAGACATTATATAGTCCAACTCTGCATCTGAAACTGATACAAAGCACTGGTCCTCTAAAATCCAATGCTTGTCTGTTAAGATGAGAAACGTGTGAGCTTCGTGAACGATGTAGTTCGTTTGAGCTGAAAAGTGACTGCCCTTACCTGAAAGATGTCTTGCCTGTAGGAAGACAGAGAGTCTGGTATTTAACTCCATTTCTGAAGGGAAACATACAGAATAGTTCTCATCAATGGATCACACTCTGCTTTAGAGCAGGAAGCACGCTCTTGCTTTCTAGAGTCTCTAATACAGCAGGAAATCTGAGTGTGCCCAGAACAAAAGAACGGTGTTTCCTACACATACGGACCATATCTAGTCCAACTCTGCTTCTGAAAGTGATACAAAGCACTGGTCCTCTAACATCCAATGCTTGTCAGTTAAGATGAGAAACGTGTGAGCTTAGTGAATGATGTAGTTCCTTTGAACTGAAAAGGGACTGCCATTACCTGAAACGAAGTCTTGCTTGTAGGAAGACACAGACCCTGGGATTTAAGTCCATTTCTGAAGGGAAACACACAGCATAGTTCTCATCCATGGATCACACTCTGCTTTAGAGCGAGAAGCACACTCTTGCTTTCTAGAATCTCTAAGACAGCAGGAAACGTGAGTGTGCTGAGAACAAAAGAACGGTGTTTCCTACACTTTCGGACATTATATAGTCCAACTCTGCATCTGAAACTGATACAAAGCACTGGTCCTCTAAAATCCAATGCTTGTCTGTTAAGATGAGAAACGTGTGAGCTTCGTGAATGATGTAGTTCGTTTGAGCTGAAAAGTGACTGCCCTTACCTGAATCGAAGTCTTGCCTGTAAGAAGACACAGAGTCTGGGATTTAACTCCATTTCTGAAGGGAAACATACAGCATAGTTTTCCTCAATGGATCACACTCTGCCCTAGAGCAAGAAGCACGCTCTTGCTTTCTAAAGTCTCTAAGACAGCAGGAAACGTGAGTGTGCTGTGAACAAAAGAACGGTGTTTCCTACACATACGGACCATATCTTGTCCAACTCTTCTTCTGAAACTGATACAAAGCACTGGCCCTCTAACATCCAATGCTTCTCAATTAAGATGAGAAACGTGTGAGCTTCGTGAACGATGTAGTTCGTTTGAGCAGAAAAGTGACTGCCCTTACCTGAAACGAAGTCTTGCTTGTAGGAAGACTCAGAGCCTGGGATTTAACTCCATTTCTGATGTGAAACACACAGCAGTGTTCTCATCCATGGATCACACTATGCTTTAGATCAAGAAGCACGCTCTTGCTTTCTAGAGTCTCTAAGACAGCAGGACACGTGAGTGTGCCCAGAACAAAAGATCGGTGTTTCCTACACATATGGACCATATGTAGTCCAAATCTGCTTCTGAAACTGATACAAAGCACTGACCCCCTAACATCCAATGCTTGTCAGTTAAGATGAGAAACGTGTGAGATTCGTGAACGATGTAGTTCGTTTGAGCAGAAAACTGACTGCCCTTACCTGAAACGAAGTCTTGCTTGTAGGAAGACTCAGAGCCTGGGATTTAACTCCATTTCTGAAGTGAAACACACAGCAGTGTTCTCATCCATTGATCACACTCTGCTTTAGAACAAGAACCACGATCATGCTTTCTAGAGTCTCTAAGATAGCAGGAAACGTGAGTTTGCTGAGATCAAAAGAACGGTGTTTCCTACACATACAGACCATATCTAGTCCAACTCTGCTTCTGAAACTGATACAATGCACAGGTCCTCTAACATCCAATGCTTGTCTGTTAAGATGAGAAACGTGTGAGCTTCGTGAACGATGTATTTCGTTTGAGCTGAAAAGTGACTGCCCTTACCTGAAACGAAGTCTTGCCTGTAGTAAGACACAGAGTCTGGGATTTAACTCCATTTCTGAAGGGAAACATACAGCATAGTTCTCATCCATGGATCCCACTCTGCTTTAGAGCAAGAAGCACGCTCTTGCTTTCTAGAGTCTCTAATATAGCAGGAAATCTGAGTGTGCCCAGAAAAAAAGAAGGGTGTTTCCTACACATACGGACTATATGTAGTCCAAATCTTCTTCTGAAACTGATACAATGCACTGGTCCTCTAACATCCAATGGTTGTCAGTTAAGATGAGATACGTGTGAGCTTCGTGAAGGATGTAGTTCCTTTGAGCAGAAAAGTGACTGCCCTTACCTGAAACGAAGTCTTGCTTGTAGGGAGACTCAGAGCATGGGATTTAACTCCATTTCTGAAGTGAAACATACAGCATTGTCTCATTCATTGATCACACTCTGCTTTAGAACAAGAAGCACGTTCTTGCTTTCTAGAGTCTCTAAAACAGCAGGAAACGTGTTTGTGCTGAGAAGAAAAGAACGGTATTTCCTACACATACAGACCATATCTAGTCCAACTCTGCTTCTGAAACTTATACAAAGCACTGGTCCTCTAACATCCAATGCTTGTCTGTTAAGATGAGAAACGTGTGAGCTCCGTGAACGATGTAGTTCCTTTGAACTGAAAAGTGACTGCCCTTACCTGAAACGAAGTCTTGCTTGTAGTAAGACACAGAGCCTGGGATTTAAGTACATTTCTGAAGGGAAACACACAGCATAGTTCTCATCCAAGGATCAAACTCTGCTTTACAGTGAGAAGCACACTCTTGCTTTCTAGATTCTCTAATACAGCAGGAAACGTGAGTGTGCTTAGAACAAATGAACGGTGTTTCCTACAATTACGGACATTATATAGTCCAACTCTGCATCTGAAACTGATACACAGCACTGGTCCTCTAACATCCAATGCTTGTCTGTTAAGATGAGAAACGTGTGAGCTCAGTGAAGGATGTAGTTCGTTTGAGCTGAAAAGTGACTGCCCTTACCTGAAACGAAGTCTTGCTTGTAGGAAGACACAGAGCCTGGGATTTAACTCCATTTCTGAAGGGAAACACACAGCATAGTTCTCATCCATGGATCACCCTCTGCTTTAGAGCGAGAAGCACGCTCTTGCTTTCTAAAGTCTCTAAGACAGAGGGAAACATGAGTGTGCTGAGAACAAAAGAACGGTGTTTCCTACACATAAGGACGATATCTAGTCCAACTCTTCTTATGAAACTGATACAAAGCACTGGTCCTCTAACATCCAATGCTTGTCAATTAAGATGAGAAATGTTTGAGCTTCATGAACGATGTAGTTCGTTTGAGCAGAAAAGTGACTGCCCGTACCTGAAACGAAGTCTTGCCTGTAGGAAGACACAGAGCCTGGGATTTAACTCCATTTCTGAAGGGAAACACACAGCATAGTTTTCATCCATGGATGACACTCTGCTTTAGAGCAAGAAGCACGCTCTTGCTTTCTAGATTCTCTAATATAGCAGGAAATCTGATTGTGCCCAGAAAAAAAGAAGGGTGTTTCCTACACATACAGACTATATGTATTCCAAATTTTCTTCTGAAACTGATACAATGCCCTGGTCCTCTAACATACAATGGTTGTCAGTTAAGATGAGATACGTGTGAGCTTCGTGAAGGATGTAGTTCCTTTGAGCAGAAAAGTGACTGCCCTTACCTGAAACGAAGTCTTGCTTGTAGGGAGACTCAGAGCATGGGATTTAACTCCATTTCTGAAGTGAAACATACAGCATTGTCTCATTCATTGATCACACTCTGCTTTAGAACAAGAAGCACGCTCTTGCTTTCTAGAGTCTCTAAAACAGCAGGAAACGTGAGTGTGCTGAGAAGAAAAGAACGGTGTTTCCTACACATACAGACCATATCTAGTCCAAGTCTGCTTCTGAAACTGATACAAAGCACTGGTCCTCTAACATCCAATGCTTGTCTGTTAAGATGAGAAACGTGAGAGCTCCGTGAACGATGTAGTTCGTTTGAGCTGAAAAGTGACTGCCCTTACCTGAAACGAAGTCTTGCTTGTAGGAAGACACAGAGCCTGGTATTTAACTCCTTCTGAAGGGAAACACACAGCATAGTTCTCATCCATGGATCACACTCTGCTTTAGAGCGAGAAGCACGCTCTTGCTTTCTAAAGTCGCTAAGACAGCAAGAAACGTGAGTGTGCTGAGAACAAAAGAACGGTGTTTCCTACACATACGGACCATATCTAGTCCAACTCTGCTTCTGAAAGTCATACAAAGCACTGTTCCTCTAACATCCAATGCTTGTCAGTTAAGATGAGAAACGTGTGAGCTTAGTGAATGATGTAGTTCCTTTGAACTGAAAAGTGACTGCCCTTACCTGAAACGAAGTCTTGCTTGTAGTAAGACACAGAGCCTGGGATTTAAGTACATTTCTGAAGGGAAACACACAGCATAGTTCTTATCCAAGGAACAAACTCTGCTTTAGAGTGAGAAGCACACTCTTGCTTTCTAGAGTCTCTAATACAGCAGGAAACGTGAGTGTGCTTAGAACAAAAGAACGGTGTTTCCTACAATTACGGACATTATATAGTCCAACTCTGCATCTGAAACTGATGCAAAGCACTGGTCCTCTAACATCCAATGCTTGTCAATTAAGATGAGAAACGTGTGAGCTTCGTGAACGATGTATTTCGTTTGAGCTGAAAAGTGACTGCCCTTACCTGAAACGAAGTCTTGCCTGTAGTAAGACACAGAGTCTGGGATTTAACTCCATTTCTGAAGGGAAACATACAGCATAGTTCTCATCCATGGATCCCACTCTGCTTTAGAGCAAGAAGCACGCTCTTGCTTTCTAGAGTCTCTAATATAGCAGGAAATCTGAGTGTGCCCAGAAAAAAAGAAGGGTGTTTCCTACACATACGGACTATATGTAGTCCAAATCTTCTTCTGAAACTGATACAATGCACTGGTCCTCTAACATCCAATGGTTGACAGTTAAGATGAGATACGTGTGAGCTTCGTGAAGGATGTAGTTCCTTTGAGCAGAAATGTGACTGCCCTTACCTGAAACGAAGTCTTGCTTGTAGGGAGACTCAGAGCATGGGATTTAACTCCATTTCTGAAGTGAAACACACAGCATTGTCTCATTCATTGATCACACTCTGCTTTAGAACAAGAAGCACGCTCTTGCTTTCTAGAGTCTCTAAAACAGCAGGAAACGTGAGTGTGCTGAGAAGAAAAGAACGGTGTTTCCTACACATACAGACCATATCTAGTCCAACTCTGCTTCTGAAACTGATACAAAGCACTGGTCCTCTAACATCCAATGCTTGTCTGTTAAGATGAGAAACGTGTGAGCTCCGTGAACGATGTAGTTCGTTTGAGCTGAAAATTGACTGCCCTTACCTGAAACGAAGTATTGCTTGTAGGAAGGCACAGAGCCTGGTATTTAACTCCTTCTGAAGGGAAACACACAGCATAGTTCTCATCCATGGATCACACTCTGCTTTAGAGCGAGAAGCACGCTCTTGCTTTCTAAAGTCGCAAAGACAGCAAGAAACGTGAGTGTGCTGAGAACAAAAGAACGGTGTTTCCTACACATACGGACCATATCTAGTCCAACTCTGCTTCTGAAAGTCATACAAAGCACTGGTCCTCTAACATCCAATGCTGGTCAGTTAAGATGAGAAACGTGTGAGCTTAGTGAATGATGTAATTCCTTTGAACTGAAAAGTGACTGCCCTTACCTGAAACGAAGTCTTGCTTGTAGTAAGACACAGAGCCTGGGATTTAAGTACATTTCTGAAGGGAAACACACAGCATAGTTCTCATCCAAGGATCAAACTCTGCTTTAGAGTGAGAAGCACACTCTTGCTTTCTAGAGTCTCTCATACAGCAGGAAACGTGAGTGTGCTTAGAACAAAAGAACGGTGTTTCCTACAATTACGGACATTATTTAGTCCAACTCTGCATCTGAAACTGATGCAAAGCACTGGTCCTCTAACATCCAATGCTTGTCAATTAAGATGAGAAACGTGTGAGCTTCGTGAACGATGTATTTCGTTTGAGCTGAAAAGTGACTGCCCTTACCTGAAACGAAATCTTGCCTGTAGTAAGACACAGAGTCTGGGATTTAACTCCATTTCTGAAGGGAAACATACAGCATAGTTCTCATCCATGGATCCCACTCTGCTTTAGAGCAAGAAGCACGCTCTTGCTTTCTAGAGTCTCTAATATAGCAGGAAATCTGAGTGTGCCCAGAAAAAAAGAAGGGTGTTTCCTACACATACGGACTATATGTAGTCCAAATCTTCTTCTGAAACTGATACAATGCACTGGTCCTCTAACATCCAATGGTTGACAGTTAAGATGAGATACGTGTGAGCTTCGTGAAGGATGTAGTTCCTTTGAGCAGAAATGTGACTGCCCTTACCTGAAACGAAGTCTTGCTTGTAGGGAGACTCAGAGCATGGGATTTAACTCCATTTCTGAAGTGAAACACACAGCATTGTCTCATTCATTGTTCACACTCTGCTTTAGAACAAGAAGCACGCTCTTGCTTTCTAGAGTCTCTAAAACAGCAGGAAACGTGAGTGTGCTGAGAAGAAAAGAACGGTGTTTCCTACACATACAGACCATATCTAGTCCAACTCTGCTTCTGAAACTGATACAAAGCACTGGTCCTCTAACATCCAATGCTTGTCTGTTAAGATGAGAAACGTGTGAGCTCCGTGAACGATGTAGTTCGTTTGAGCTGAAAATTGACTGCCCTTACCTGAAACGAAGTATTGCTTGTAGGAAGGCACAGAGCCTGGTATTTAACTCCTTCTGAAGGGAAACACACAGCATAGTTCTCATCCATGGATCACACTCTGCTTTAGAGCGAGAAGCACGCTCTTGCTTTCTAAAGTCGCAAAGACAGCAAGAAACGTGAGTGTGCTGAGAACAAAAGAACGGTGTTTCCTACACATACGGACCATATCTAGTCCAACTCTGCTTCTGAAAGTCATACAAAGCACTGGTCCTCTAACATCCAATGCTGGTCAGTTAAGATGAGAAACGTGTGAGCTTAGTGAATGATGTAATTCCTTTGAACTGAAAAGTGACTGCCCTTACCTGAAACGAAGTCTTGCTTGTAGTAAGACACAGAGCCTGGGATTTAAGTACATTTCTGAAGGGAAACACACAGCATAGTTCTCATCCAAGGATCAAACTCTGCTTTAGAGTGAGAAGCACACTCTTGCTTTCTAGAGTCTCTCATACAGCAGGAAACGTGAGTGTGCTGAGAAGAAAAGAACGGTGTTTCCTACACATACAGACCATATCTAGTCCAACTCTGCTTCTGAAACTGATACAAAGCACTGGTCCTCTAACATCCAATGCTTGTCTGTTAAGATGAGAAACATGAGAGCTCCGTGAACGATGTAGTTCGTTTGAGCTGAAAAGTGACTGCCCTTACCTGAAACGAAGTCTTGCTTGTAGGAAGACACAGAGCCTGGTATTTAACTCCTTCTGAAGGGAAACACACAGCATAGTTCCCATCCATGGATCACACTCTGCTTTAGAGCGAGAAGCACGCTCTTGCTTTCTAAAGTCGCTAAGACAGCAAGAAACGTGAGTGTGCTGAGAACAAAAGAACGGTGTTTCCTACACATACGGACCATATCTAGTCCAACTCTGCTTCTGAAAGTCATACAAAGCACTGGTCCTCTAACATCCAATGCTTGTCAGTTAAGATGAGAAACGTGTGAGCTTAGTGAATGATGTAGTTCCTTTGAACTGAAAAGTGACTGCCCTTACCTGAAACGAAGTCTTGCTTGTAGTAAGACACAGAGCCTGGGATTTAAGTACATTTCTGAAGGGAAACACACAGCATAGTTCTCATCCAAGGAACAAACTCTGCTTTAGAGTGAGAAGCACACTCTTGCTTTCTAGAGTCTCTAATACAGCAGGAAACGTGAGTGTGCTTAGAACAAAAGAACGGTGTTTCCTACAATTACAGACATTATATAGTCCAACTCTGTATCTGAAACTGATACAAAGCACTGGTCCTCTAACATCCAATGCTTGTCAATTAAGATGAGAAACGTGTGAGCTTCGTGAACGATGTATTTCGTTTGAGCTGAAAAGTGACTGCCCTTACCTGAAACGAAGTCTTGCCTGTAGTAAGACACAGAGTCTGGGATTTAACTCCATTTCTGAAGGGAAACATACAGCATAGTTCTCATCCATGGATCCCACTCTGCTTTAGAGCAAGAAGCACGCTCTTGCTTTCTAGAGTCTCTAATATAGCAGGAAATCTGAGTTTGCCCAGAAAAAAAGAAGGGTGTTTCCTACACATACGGACTATATGTAGTCCAAATCTTCTTCTGAAACTGATACAATGCACTGGTCCTCTAACATCCAATGGTTGTCAGTTAAGATGAGATACGTGTGAGCTTCGTGAAGGATGTAGTTCCTTTGAGCAGAAAAGTGACTGCCCTTACCTGAAACGAAGTCTTGCTTGTAGGGAGACTCAGAGCACGGGATTTAACTCCATTTCTGAAGTGAAACACACAGCATTGTCTCATTCATTGATCACACTCTGCTTTAGAACAAGAAGCACGCTCTTGCTTTCTAGAGTCTCTGAAACAGCAGGAAACGTGAGTGTGCTGAGAAGAAAAGAACGGTGTTTCCTACACATACAGACCATATCTAGTCCAACTCTGCTTCTGAAACTTATACAAAGCACTGGTCCTCTAACATCCAATGCTTGTCTGTTAAGATGAGAAACGTGTGAGCTCCGTGAACTATGTAGTTCGTTTGAGCTGAAAAGTGACTGCCCTTACCTGAAACGAAGTCTTGCCTGTAGTAAGACACAGAGTCTGGGATTTAACTCCATTTCTGAAGGGAAACATACAGCATAGTTCTCATCCATGGATCCCACTCTGCTTTAGAGCAAGAAGCACGCTCTTGCTTTCTAGAGTCTCTAATCCAGCAGGAAATCTGAGTGTGCCCAGAACAAAAGAACGGCTTTTCATACACATACTGAGTATATGTAGTCCAAATCTTCTTCTGAAACTGATACAATGCACTGGTCCTCTAACATCCAATGCTTGTCTGTTAAGATGAGAAACGTGTGAGCTCAGTGAAGGATGTAGTTCGTTTGAGCTGAAAAGTGACTGCCCTTACCTGAAACGAAGTCTTGCTTGTAGGAAGACACAGAGCCTGGGATTTAACTCCATTTCTGAAGGGAAACACACAGCATAGTTCTCATCCATGGATCACACTCTGCTTTAGAGCGAGAAGCACGCTCTTGCTTTCTAAAGTCTCTAAGACAGAGGGAAACGTGAGTGTGCTGAGAACAAAAGAACGGTGTTTCCTACACATACGGACGATATCTAGTCAACTCTTCTTCTGAAACTGATACAAAGCACTGGTCCTCTAACATCCAATGCTTGTCTGTTAAGATGAGAAACGTCTGAGGTCCGTGAACGATGTACTTCGTTTGAGCTGAAAGGTGACTGCCCTTACCTGAAACGAAGTCTTGCTTGTAGGAAGACACAGAGCCTGGGATTTAACTCCTTTTCTGAAGGGAAACACACAGCATAGTTCTCATCCATGGATCACACTCTGCTTTAGAGTGAGAAGCACGCTCTTGCTTTCTAGAGTCTCTAAAACAGCAGGAAACGTGAGTGTGCTGAGAAGAAAAGAACGGTGTTTCCTACACATACAGACCATATCTAGTCCAACTCTGCTTCTGAAACTGATACAAAGCACTGGTCCTCTAACATCCAATGCTTGTCTGTTAAGATGAGAAACGTGTGAGCTCCGTGAACTATGTAGTTCGTTTGAGCTGAAAAGTGACTGCCCTTACCTGAAACGATGTCTTGCTTGTAGGAAGACACAGAGCCTGGTATTTAACTCCTTCTGAAGGGAAACACACAGCATAGTTCTCATCCATGGATCACACTATGTTTTAGAGCGAGAAGCACGCTCTTGCTTTCTAAAGTCGCTAAGACAGCAAGAAACGTGAGTGTGCTGAGAACAAAAGAACGGTGTTTCCTACAAATACGGACCATATCTAGTCCAACTCTGCTTCTGAAAGTCATACAAAGCACTGGTCCTCTAACATCCAATGCTTGTCAGTTAAGATGAGAAACGTGTGAGCTTAGTGAATGATGTAGTTCCTTTGAACTGAAAAGTGACTGCCCTTACCTGAAACGAAGTCTTGCTTGTAGTAAGACACAGAACCTGGGATTTAAGTCCATTTCTGAAGGGAAACACACAGCATAGTTCTCATCCATGGATCCCACTCTGCTTTAGAGCGAGAAGCACGCTCTTGCTTTCTAAAGTCGCAAAGACAGCAAGAAACGTGAGTGTGCTGAGAACAAAAGAACGGTGTTTCCTACACATACGGACCATATCTAGTCCAACTCTGCTTCTGAAAGTCATACAAAGCACTGGTCCTCTAACATCCAATGCTGGTCAGTTAAGATGAGAAACGTGTGAGCTTAGTGAATGATGTAATTCCTTTGAACTGAAAAGTGACTGCCCTTACCTGAAACGAAGTCTTGCTTGTAGTAAGACACAGAGCCTGGGATTTAAGTACATTTCTGAAGGGAAACACACAGCATAGTTCTCATCCAAGGATCAAACTCTGCTTTAGAGTGAGAAGCACACTCTTGCTTTCTAGAGTCTCTCATACAGCAGGAAACGTGAGTGTGGTGAGAAGAAAAGAACGGTGTTTCCTACACATACAGACCATATCTAGTCCAACTCTGCTTCTGAAACTGATACAAAGCACTGGTCCTCTAACATCCAATGCTTGTCTGTTAAGATGAGAAACATGAGAGCTCCGTGAACGATGTAGTTCGTTTGAGCTGAAAAGTGACTGCCCTTACCTGAAACGAAGTCTTGCTTGTAGGAAGACACAGAGCCTGGTATTTAACTCCTTCTGAAGGGAAACACACAGCATAGTTCCCATCCATGGATCACACTCTGCTTTAGAGCAGGAAGCACGCTCTTGCTTTCTAAAGTCGCTAAGACAGCAAGAAACGTGAGTGTGCTGAGAACAAAAGAACGGTGTTTCCTACACATACGGACCATATCTAGTCCAACTCTGCTTCTGAAAGTCATACAAAGCACTGGTCCTCTAACATCCAATGCTTGTCAGTTAAGATGAGAAACGTGTGAGCTTAGTGAATGATGTAGTTCCTTTGAACTGAAAAGTGACTGCCCTTCCCGGAAAGAAGTCTTGCTTGTAGTAAGACACAGAGCCTGGGATTTAAGTACATTTCTGAAGGGAAACACACAGCATAGTTCTCATCCAAGGAACAAACTCTGCTTTAGAGTGAGAAGCACACTCTTGCTTTCTAGAGTCTCTAATACAGCAGGAAACGTGAGTGTGCTTAGAACAAAAGAACGGTGTTTCCTACAATTACAGACATTATATAGTCCAACTCTGTATCTGAAACTGATACAAAGCACTGGTCCTCTAACATCCAATGCTTGTCAATTAAGATGAGAAACGTGTGAGCTTCGTGAACGATGTATTTCGTTTGAGCTGAAAAGTGACTGCCCTTACCTGAAACGAAGTCTTGCCTGTAGTAAGACACAGAGTCTGGGATTTAACTCCATTTCTGAAGGGAAACATACAGCATAGTTCTCATCCATGGATCCCACTCTGCTTTAGAGCAAGAAGCACGCTCTTGCTTTCTAGAGTCTCTAATATAGCAGGAAATCTGAGTTTGCCCAGAAAAAAAGAAGGGTGTTTCCTACACATACGGACTATATGTAGTCCAAATCTTCTTCTGAAACTGATACAATGCACTGGTCCTCTAACATCCAATGGTTGTCAGTTAAGATGAGATACGTGTGAGCTTCGTGAAGGATGTAGTTCCTTTGAGCAGAAAAGTGACTGCCCTTACCTGAAACGAAGTCTTGCTTGTAGGGAGACTCAGAGCACGGGATTTAACTCCATTTCTGAAGTGAAACACACAGCATTGTCTCATTCATTGATCACACTCTGCTTTAGAACAAGAAGCACGCTCTTGCTTTCTAGAGTCTCTGAAACAGCAGGAAACGTGAGTGTGCTGAGAAGAAAAGAACGGTGTTTCCTACACATACAGACCATATCTAGTCCAACTCTGCTTCTGAAACTTATACAAAGCACTGGTCCTCTAACATCCAATGCTTGTCTGTTAAGATGAGAAACGTGTGAGCTCCGTGAACTATGTAGTTCGTTTGAGCTGAAAAGTGACTGCCCTTACCTGAAACGAAGTCTTGCCTGTAGTAAGACACAGAGTCTGGGATTTAACTCCATTTCTGAAGGGAAACATACAGCATAGTTCTCATCCATGGATCCCACTCTGCTTTAGAGCAAGAAGCACGCTCTTGCTTTCTAGAGTCTCTAATACAGCAGGAAATCTGAGTGTGCCCAGAACAAAAGAACGGCTTTTCATACACATACTGAGTATATGTAGTCCAAATCTTCTTCTGAAACTGATACAATGCACTGGTCCTCTAACATCCAATGCTTGTCTGTTAAGATGAGAAACGTGTGAGCTCAGTGAAGGATGTAGTTCGTTTGAGCTGAAAAGTGACTGCCCTTACCTGAAACGAAGTCTTGCTTGTAGGAAGACACAGAGCCTGGGATTTAACTCCATTTCTGAAGGGAAACACACAGCATAGTTCTCATCCATGGATCACATTCTGCTTTAGAGCGAGAAGCACGCTCTTGCTTTCTAAAGTCTCTAAGACAGAGGGAAACGTGAGTGTGCTGAGAACAAAAGAACGGTGTTTCCTACACATACGGACGATATCTAGTCAACTCTTCTTCTGAAACTGATACAAAGCACTGGTCCTCTAACATCCAATGCTTGTCTGTTAAGATGAGAAACGTCTGAGGTCCGTGAACGATGTAGTTCGTTTGAGCTGAAAGGTGACTGCCCTTACCTGAAACGAAGTCTTGCTTGTAGGAAGACACAGAGCCTGGGATTTAACTCCTTTTCTGAAGGGAAACACACAGCATAGTTCTCATCCATGGATCACACTCTGCTTTAGAGTGAGAAGCACGCTCTTGCTTTCTAAAGTCTCTAAGACAGCAGGAAACGTGAGTGTGCTGAGAACAAAAGAACGGTGTTTCCTACACATACGGACCATATCTATTCCAACTCTGCTTCTGAAAGTGATACAAAACACTGGTCCTCTAACATCCAATGCTTGTCAGTTAAGATGAGAAACGTGTGAGCTTAGTTAATGATGTAGTTCCTTTGAACTGAAAAGTTACTGCCCTTACCTGAAAGGAAGTCTTGCTTGTAGTAAGATTCAGAGCCTGGGATTTAAGTCCATTTCTGAAGGGAAACACACAGCATAGTTCTCATCCATGGATCACACTCTGCTTTAGAGCGAGAAGCACGCTCTTGCTTTCTAAAGTCTCTAAGACAGAGGGAAACGTGAGTGTGCTGAGAACAAAAGAACGGTGTTTCGTACACATACGGACGATATCTAGTCCAACTCTTCTTCTGAAACTGATACAATGCACTGGTCCTCTAACATCCAATGGGTGTCAGTTAAGATGAGATACCTGTGAGCTTCGTGAAGGATGTAGTTCCTTTGAGCAGAAAAGTGACTGCCCTTACCTGAAACGAAGTCTTGCTTGTAGGGAGACTCAGAGCATGGTATTTAACTCCATTTCTGAAGTGAAACACACAGCATAGTCTCATTCATGGATCACACTCTGCTTTAGAACAAGAAGCACGCTCTTGCTTTCTAGAGTCTCTAAAACAGCAGGAAACGTGAGTGTGCTGAGAAGAAAAGAACGGTGTTTCCTACACATACAGACCATATCTAGTCCAACTCTGCTTCTGAAACTGATACAAAGCACTGGTCCTCTAACATCCAATGCTTGTCTGTTAAGATGAGAAACATGAGAGCTCCGTGAACGATGTAGTTCGTTTGAGCTGAAAAGTGACTGCCCTTACCTGAAACGAAGTCTTGCTTGTAGGAAGACACAGAGCCTGGTATTTAACTCCTTCTGAAGGGAAACACACAGCATAGTTCCCATCCATGGATCACACTCTGCTTTAGAGCGAGAAGCACGCTCTTGCTTTCTAAAGTCGCTAAGACAGCAAGAAACGTGAGTGTGCTGAGAACAAAAGAACGGTGTTTCCTACACATACGGACCATATCTAGTCCAACTCTGCTTCTGAAAGTCATACAAAGCACTGGTCCTCTAACATCCAATGCTTGTCAGTTAAGATGAGAAACGTGTGAGCTTAGTGAATGATGTAGTTCCTTTGAACTGAAAAGTGACTGCCCTTCCCGGAAAGAAGTCTTGCTTGTAGTAAGACACAGAGCCTGGGATTTAAGTACATTTCTGAAGGGAAACACACAGCATAGTTCTCATCCAAGGAACAAACTCTGCTTTAGAGTGAGAAGCACACTCTTGCTTTCTAGAGTCTCTAATACAGCAGGAAACGTGAGTGTGCTTAGAACAAAAGAACGGTGTTTCCTACAATTACAGACATTATATAGTCCAACTCTGTATCTGAAACTGATACAAAGCACTGGTCCTCTAACATCCAATGCTTGTCAATTAAGATGAGAAACGTGTGAGCTTCGTGAACGATGTATTTCGTTTGAGCTGAAAAGTGACTGCCCTTACCTGAAACGAAGTCTTGCCTGTAGTAAGACACAGAGTCTGGGATTTAACTCCATTTCTGAAGGGAAACATACAGCATAGTTCTCATCCATGGATCCCACTCTGCTTTAGAGCAAGAAGCACGCTCTTGCTTTCTAGAGTCTCTAATATAGCAGGAAATCTGAGTTTGCCCAGAAAAAAGGAGGGTGTTTCCTACACATACGGACTATATGTAGTCCAAATCTTCTTCTGAAACTGATACAATGCACTGGTCCTCTAACATCCAATGGTTGTCAGTTAAGATGAGATACGTGTGAGCTTCGTGAAGGATGTAGTTCCTTTGAGCAGAAAAGTGACTGCCCTTACCTGAAACGAAGTCTTGCTTGTAGGGAGACTCAGAGCACGGGATTTAACTCCATTTCTGAAGTGAAACACACAGCATTGTCTCATTCATTGATCACACTCTGCTTTAGAACAAGAAGCACGCTCTTGCTTTCTAGAGTCTCTGAAACAGCAGGAAACGTGAGTGTGCTGAGAAGAAAAGAACGGTGTTTCCTACACATACAGACCATATCTAGTCCAACTCTGCTTCTGAAACTTATACAAAGCACTGGTCCTCTAACATCCAATGCTTGTCTGTTAAGATGAGAAACGTGTGAGCTCCGTGAACTATGTAGTTCGTTTGAGCTGAAAAGTGACTGCCCTTACTTGAAACGAAGTCTTGCCTGTAATAAGACACAGAGTCTGGGATTTAACTCCATTTCTGAAGGGAAACATACAGCATAGTTCTCATCCATGGATCCCACTCTGCTTTAGAGCAAGAAGCACGCTCTTGCTTTCTAGAGTCTCTAATACAGCAGGAAATCTGAGTGTGCCCAGAACAAAAGAACGGCTTTTCATACACATACTGAGTATATGTAGTCCAAATCTTCTTCTGAAACTGATACAATGCACTGGTCCTCTAACATCCAATGCTTGTCTGTTAAGATGAGAAACGTGTGAGCTCAGTGAAGGATGTAGTTCGTTTGAGCTGAAAAGTGACTGCCCTTACCTGAAACGAAGTCTTGCTTGTAGGAAGACACAGAGCCTGGGATTTAACTCCATTTCTGAAGGGAAACACACA
Organism: Onychomys leucogaster; assembly: GCA_949786385.1. Taxonomy (NCBI): domain Eukaryota; kingdom Metazoa; phylum Chordata; class Mammalia; order Rodentia; family Cricetidae; genus Onychomys; species Onychomys leucogaster. The sequence continues at coordinate 632,424 of CATKUP010000076.1, forward strand.
GCATAGTTCTCATCCATGGATCACACTCTGCTTTAGAGCGAGAAGCACGCTCTTGCTTTCTAAAGTCTCTAAGACAGAGGGAAACGTGAGTGTGCTGAGAACAAAAGAACGGTGTTTCCTACACATACGGACGATATCTAGTCAACTCTTCTTCTGAAACTGATACAAAGCACTGGTCCTCTAACATCCAATGCTTGTCTGTTAAGATGAGAAACGTCTGAGGTCCGTGAACGATGTAGTTCGTTTGAGCTGAAAGGTGACTGCCCTTACCTGAAACGAAGTCTTGCTTGTAGGAAGACACAGAGCCTGGGATTTAACTCCTTTTCTGAAGGGAAACACACAGCATAGTTCTCATCCATGGATCACACTCTGCTTTAGAGTGAGAAGCACGCTCTTGCTTTCTAAAGTCTCTAAGACAGCAGGAAACGTGAGTGTGCTGAGAACAAAAGAACGGTGTTTCGTACACATACGGACGATATCTAGTCCAACTCTTCTTCTGAAACTGATACAATGCACTGGTCCTCTAACATCCAATGGGTGTCAGTTAAGATGAGATACCTGTGAGCTTCGTGAAGGATGTAGTTCCTTTGAGCAGAAAAGTGACTGCCCTTACCTGAAACGAAGTCTTGCTTGTAGGGAGACTCAGAGCATGGTATTTAACTCCATTTCTGAAGTGAAACACACAGCATTGTCTCATTCATTGATCACACTCTGCTTTAGAACAAGAAGCACGCTCTTGCTTTCTAGAGTCTCTAAAACAGCAGGAAACGTGAGTGTGCTGAGAAGAAAAGAACGGTGTTTCCTACACATACAGACCATATCTAGTCCAACTCTGCTTCTGAAACTGATACAAAGCACTGGTCCTCTAACATCCAATGCTTGTCTGTTAACATGAGAAACGTGTGAGCTCCGTGAACTATGTAGTTCGTTTGAGCTGAAAAGTGACTGCCCTTACCTGAAACGATGTCTTGCTTGTAGGAAGACACAGAGCCTGGTATTTAACTCCTTCTGAAGGGAAACACACAGCATAGTTCTCATCCATGGATCACACTCTGTTTTAGAGCGAGAAGCACGCTCTTGCTTTCTAAAGTCGCTAAGACAGCAAGAAACGTGAGTGTGCTGAGAACAAAAGAACGGTGTTTCCTACAAATACGGACCATATCTAGTCCAACTCTGCTTCTGAAAGTCATACAAAGCACTGGTCCTCTAACATCCAATGCTTGTCAGTTAAGATGAGAAACGTGTGAGCTTAGTGAATGATGTAGTTCCTTTGAACTGAAAAGTGACTGCCCTTCCCGGAAAGAAGTCTTGCTTGTAGTAAGACACAGAGCCTGGGATTTAAGTACATTTCTGAAGGGAAACACACAGCATAGTTCTCATCCAAGGAACAAACTCTGCTTTAGAGTGAGAAGCACACTCTTGCTTTCTAGAGTCTCTAATACAGCAGGAAACGTGAGTGTGCTTAGAACAAAAGAACGGTGTTTCCTACAATTACAGACATTATATAGTCCAACTCTGTATCTGAAACTGATACAAAGCACTGGTCCTCTAACATCCAATGCTTGTCAATTAAGATGAGAAACGTGTGAGCTTCGTGAACGATGTATTTCGTTTGAGCTGAAAAGTGACTGCCCTTACCTGAAACGAAGTCTTGCCTGTAGTAAGACACAGAGTCTGGGATTTAACTCCATTTCTGAAGGGAAACATACAGCATAGTTCTCATCCATGGATCCCACTCTGCTTTAGAGCAAGAAGCACGCTCTTGCTTTCTAGAGTCTCTAATATAGCAGGAAATCTGAGTTTGCCCAGAAAAAAAGAAGGGTGTTTCCTACACATACGGACTATATGTAGTCCAAATCTTCTTCTGAAACTGATACAATGCACTGGTCCTCTAACATCCAATGGTTGTCAGTTAAGATGAGATACGTGTGAGCTTCGTGAAGGATGTAGTTCCTTTGAGCAGAAAAGTGACTGCCCTTACCTGAAACGAAGTCTTGCTTGTAGGGAGACTCAGAGCACGGGATTTAACTCCATTTCTGAAGTGAAACACACAGCATTGTCTCATTCATTGATCACACTCTGCTTTAGAACAAGAAGCACGCTCTTGCTTTCTAGAGTCTCTGAAACAGCAGGAAACGTGAGTGTGCTGAGAAGAAAAGAACGGTGTTTCCTACACATACAGACCATATCTAGTCCAACTCTGCTTCTGAAACTTATACAAAGCACTGGTCCTCTAACATCCAATGCTTGTCTGTTAAGATGAGAAACGTGTGAGCTCCGTGAACTATGTAGTTCGTTTGAGCTGAAAAGTGACTGCCCTTACCTGAAACGAAGTCTTGCCTGTAGTAAGTCACAGAGTCTGGGATTTAACTCCATTTCTGAAGGGAAACATACAGCATAGTTCTCATCCATGGATCCCACTCTGCTTTAGAGCAAGAAGCACGCTCTTGCTTTCTAGAGTCTCTAATACAGCAGGAAATCTGAGTGTGCCCAGAACAAAAGAACGGCTTTTCATACACATACTGAGTATATGTAGTCCAAATCTTCTTCTGAAACTGATACAATGCACTGGTCCTCTAACATCCAATGCTTGTCTGTTAAGATGAGAAACGTGTGAGCTCAGTGAAGGATGTAGTTCGTTTGAGCTGAAAAGTGACTGCCCTTACCTGAAACGAAGTCTTGCTTGTAGGAAGACACAGAGCCTGGGATTTAACTCCATTTCTGAAGGGAAACACACAGCATAGTTCTCATCCATGGATCACATTCTGCTTTAGAGCGAGAAGCACGCTCTTGCTTTCTAAAGTCTCTAAGACAGAGGGAAACGTGAGTGTGCTGAGAACAAAAGAACGGTGTTTCCTACACATACGGACGATATCTAGTCAACTCTTCTTCTGAAACTGATACAAAGCACTGGTCCTCTAACATCCAATGCTTGTCTGTTAAGATGAGAAACGTCTGAGGTCCGTGAACGATGTAGTTCGTTTGAGCTGAAAGGTGACTGCCCTTACCTGAAACGAAGTCTTGCTTGTAGGAAGACACAGAGCCTGGGATTTAACTCCTTTTCTGAAGGGAAACACACAGCATAGTTCTCATCCATGGATCACACTCTGCTTTAGAGTGAGAAGCACGCTCTTGCTTTCTAAAGTCTCTAAGACAGCAGGAAACGTGAGTGTGCTGAGAACAAAAGAACGGTGTTTCCTACACATACGGACCATATCTATTCCAACTCTGCTTCTGAAAGTGATACAAAACACTGGTCCTCTAACATCCAATGCTTGTCAGTTAAGATGAGAAACGTGTGAGCTTAGTTAATGATGTAGTTCCTTTGAACTGAAAAGTTACTGCCCTTACCTGAAACGAAGTCTTGCTTGTAGTAAGATTCAGAGCCTGGGATTTAAGTCCATTTCTGAAGGGAAACACACAGCATAGTTCTCATCCATGGATCACACTCTGCTTTAGAGCGAGAAGCACGCTCTTGCTTTCTAAAGTCTCTAAGACAGAGGGAAACGTGAGTGTGCTGAGAACAAAAGAACGGTGTTTCGTACACATACGGACGATATCTAGTCCAACTCTTCTTCTGAAACTGATACAATGCACTGGTCCTCTAACATCCAATGGGTGTCAGTTAAGATGAGATACCTGTGAGCTTCGTGAAGGATGTAGTTCCTTTGAGCAGAAAAGTGACTGCCCTTACCTGAAACGAAGTCTTGCTTGTAGGGAGACTCAGAGCATGGTATTTAACTCCATTTCTGAAGTGAAACACACAGCATAGTCTCATTCATTGATCACACTCTGCTTTAGAACAAGAAGCACGCTCTTGCTTTCTAGAGTCTCTAAAACAGCAGGAAACGTGAGTGTGCTGAGAAGAAAAGAACGGTGTTTCCTACACATACAGACCATATCTAGTCCAACTCTGCTTCTGAAACTGATACAAAGCACTGGTCCTCTAACATCCAATGCTTGTCTGTTAAGATGAGAAACGTGTGAGCTCCGTGAACTATGTAGTTCGTTTGAGCTGAAAAGTGACTGCCCTTACCTGAAACGATGTCTTGCTTGTAGGAAGACACAGAGCCTGGTATTTAACTCCTTCTGAAGGGAAACACACAGCATAGTTCTCATCCATGGATCACACTCTGTTTTAGAGCGAGAAGCACGCTCTTGCTTTCTAAAGTCGCTAAGACAGCAAGAAACGTGAGTGTGCTGAGAACAAAAGAACGGTGTTTCCTACAAATACGGACCATATCTAGTCCAACTCTGCTTCTGAAAGTCATACAAAGCACTGGTCCTCTAACATCAAATGCTTGTCAGTTAAGATGAGAAACGTGTGAGCTTAGTGAATGATGTAGTTCCTTTGAACTGAAAAGTGACTGCCCTTACCTGAAACGAAGTCTTGCTTGTAGTAAGACACAGAACCTGGGATTTAAGTCCATTTCTGAAGGGAAACACACAGCATAGTTCTCATCCATGGATCCCACTCTGCTTTAGAGCGAGAAGCACTCTCTTGCTTTCTTGAGTCTCTAATACAGCAGGAAACGTGAGTGTGCTGAGAACAAAAGAACGGTGTTTCCTACAATTACGGACATTATATAGTCCAACTCTGCATCTGAAACTGATACAAAGCACTGGTCCTCTAAAATGCAATGCTTGTGTGTTAAGATGATAAACGTGTGAGCTTCGTGAACAATGTAGTTCGTTTGAGCTGAAAACTGACTGCCCTTACCTGAAACGAAGTCTTGCCTGTAGGAAGACACAGAGTCTGGGATTTAACTCCATTTCTGAAGGGAAATCTACAGCATAGTTCTCATCAATGGATCACACTTTGCTTTAGAGCAAGAAGCACACTCTTGCTTTCTAGAGTCTCTAATACAGCAGGAAATCTGAGTGTGCCCAGAACAAAAGAAGGGTGTTTCCTACACATACGGACTATATGTAGTCCAAATCTTCTTCTGAAACTGATACAATGCACTGGTCCTCTAACATCCAATGGTTGTCAGTTACGATGAGAAACGTGTGAGCTTCGTGAAGGATGTAGTTCCTTTGAGCAGAAAAGTGACTGCCCTTACCTGAAACGAAGTCTTGCTTGTAGGGAGACTCAGAGCATGGGATTTAACTCCATTTCTGAAGTGAAACACACAGCATTGTCTCATTCATTGATCACACTCTGCTTTAGAACAAGAAGCACGCTCTTGCTTTCTAGAGTCTCTAAAATAGCAGGAAACGTGAGTGTGCTGAGAAGAAAAGAACGGTGTTTCCTACACATACGGACCATATCTAGTCCAACTTTGCTTCTGAAACTGATACAAAGCACTGGTCCTCTAACATCCAATGCTTGTCTGTTAAGATGAGAAACGTCTGAGATCCGTGAACGTTGTAGTTCGTTTGAGCTGAAAAGTGACTGCCCTTACCTGAAACGAAGTCTTGCTTGTAGGAAGACACAGAGCCTGGGATTTAACTCCTTTTCTGAAGGTAAACACACAGCATAGTTCTCAGCCATGGATCACACTCTGCTTTAGAGCGAGAAGCACGCTCTTGCTTTCTAAAGTCTCTAAGACAGCAGGAAACGTGAGTGTGTTGAGAACAAAAGAACGGTGTTTCCTACACATAGGGACCATATCTATTCCAACTCTGCTTCTGAAAGTGATACAAAGCACTGGTCCTCTAACATCCAATGCTTGTCAGTTAAGATGAGAAACGTGTGAGCTTAGTGAATGATGTAGTTCCTTTGAACTGAAAAGTTACTACCCGTACCTGAAACGAAGTCTTGCTTGTAGTAAGACACAGAACCTGGGATTTAAGTCCATTTCTGAAGGGAAACACACAGCATAGTTCTCATCCATGGATCACACTCTGCATTAGAGCGAGAAGCACTCTCTTGCTTTCTACAGTCTCTAATACAGCAGGAAACGTGAGTGTGCTGAGAACAAATGAACGGTGTTTCCTACAATTACGGACATTATATAGTCCAACTCTGCATCTGAAACTGATACAAAGCACTGGTCTTCTAAAATCCAATGCTTGTGTGTTAAGATGAGAAACGTGTGAGCTTCGTGAACAATGTAGTTTGTTTGAGCTGAAAAGTGACTGCCCTTACCTGAAATGAAGTCTTGCCTGTGGGAAGACACAGAGTCTGGGATTTAACTCCATTTCTGAAGGGAAACATACAGCATAGTTCTCATCAATGGATCACACTTTGCTTTAGAGCAAGAAGCACGCTCTTGCTTTCTAGAGTCTCTAAGACAGCAGGAAACGTGAGTGTGCTGAGAAGAAAAGAACGGTGTTTCCTACAATTACAGACATTATATAGTCCAACTCTGTATCTGAAACTGATACAAAGCACTGGTCCTCTAACATCCAATGCTTGTCAATTAAGATGAGAAACGTGTGAGCTTCGTGAACGATGTATTTCGTTTGAGCTGAAAAGTGACTGCCCTTACCTGAAACGAAGTCTTGCCTGTAGTAAGACACAGAGTCTGGGATTTAACTCCATTTCTGAAGGGAAACATACAGCATAGTTCTCATCCATGGATCCCACTCTGCTTTAGAGCAAGAAGCACGCTCTTGCTTTCTAGAGTCTCTAATATAGCAGGAAATCTGAGTTTGCCCAGAAAAAAAGAAGGGTGTTTCCTACACATACGGACTATATGTAGTCCAAATCTTCTTCTGAAACTGATACAATGCACTGGTCCTCTAACATCCAATGGTTGTCAGTTAAGATGAGATACGTGTGAGCTTCGTGAAGGATGTAGTTCCTTTGAGCAGAAAAGTGACTGCCCTTACCTGAAACGAAGTCTTGCTTGTAGGGAGACTCAGAGCACGGGATTTAACTCCATTTCTGAAGTGAAACACACAGCATTGTCTCATTCATTGATCACACTCTGCTTTAGAACAAGAAGCACGCTCTTGCTTTCTAGAGTCTCTGAAACAGCAGGAAACGTGAGTGTGCTGAGAAGAAAAGAACGGTGTTTCCTACACATACAGACCATATCTAGTCCAACTCTGCTTCTGAAACTTATACAAAGCACTGGTCCTCTAACATCCAATGCTTGTCTGTTAAGATGAGAAACGTGTGAGCTCCGTGAACTATGTAGTTCGTTTGAGCTGAAAAGTGACTGCCCTTACCTGAAACGAAGTCTTGCCTGTAGTAAGACACAGAGTCTGGGATTTAACTCCATTTCTGAAGGGAAACATACAGCATAGTTCTCATCCATGGATCCCACTCTGCTTTAGAGCAAGAAGCACGCTCTTGCTTTCTAGAGTCTCTAATACAGCAGGAAATCTGAGTGTGCCCAGAACAAAAGAACGGCTTTTCATACACATACTGAGTATATGTAGTCCAAATCTTCTTCTGAAACTGATACAATGCACTGGTCCTCTAACATCCAATGCTTGTCTGTTAAGATGAGAAACGTGTGAGCTCAGTGAAGGATGTAGTTCGTTTGAGCTGAAAAGTGACTGCCCTTACCTGAAACGAAGTCTTGCTTGTAGGAAGACACAGAGCCTGGGATTTAACTCCATTTCTGAAGGGAAACACACAGCATAGTTCTCATCCATGGATCACATTCTGCTTTAGAGCGAGAAGCACGCTCTTGCTTTCTAAAGTCTCTAAGACAGAGGGAAACGTGAGTGTGCTGAGAACAAAAGAACGGTGTTTCCTACACATACGGACGATATCTAGTCAACTCTTCTTCTGAAACTGATACAAAGCACTGGTCCTCTAACATCCAATGCTTGTCTGTTAAGATGAGAAACGTCTGAGGTCCGTGAACGATGTAGTTCGTTTGAGCTGAAAGGTGACTGCCCTTACCTGAAACGAAGTCTTGCTTGTAGGAAGACACAGAGCCTGGGATTTAACTCCTTTTCTGAAGGGAAACACACAGCATAGTTCTCATCCATGGATCACACTCTGCTTTAGAGTGAGAAGCACGCTCTTGCTTTCTAAAGTCTCTAAGACAGCAGGAAACGTGAGTGTGCTGAGAACAAAAGAACGGTGTTTCCTACACATACGGACCATATCTATTCCAACTCTGCTTCTGAAAGTGATACAAAACACTGGTCCTCTAACATCCAATGCTTGTCAGTTAAGATGAGAAACGTGTGAGCTTAGTTAATGATGTAGTTCCTTTGAACTGAAAAGTTACTGCCCTTACCTGAAACGAAGTCTTGCTTGTAGTAAGATTCAGAGCCTGGGATTTAAGTCCATTTCTGAAGGGAAACACACAGCATAGTTCTCATCCATGGATCACACTCTGCTTTAGAGCGAGAAGCACGCTCTTGCTTTCTAAAGTCTCTAAGACAGAGGGAAACGTGAGTGTGCTGAGAACAAAAGAACGGTGTTTCGTACACATACGGACGATATCTAGTCCAACTCTTCTTCTGAAACTGATACAATGCACTGGTCCTCTAACATCCAATGGGTGTCAGTTAAGATGAGATACCTGTGAGCTTCGTGAAGGATGTAGTTCGTTTGAGCTGAAAAGTGACTGCCCTTACCTGAAACGATGTCTTGCTTGTAGGAAGACACAGAGCCTGGTATTTAACTCCTTCTGAAGGGAAACACACAGCATAGTTCTCATCCATGGATCACACTCTGTTTTAGAGTGAGAAGCACGCTCTTGCTTTCTAAAGTCGCTAAGACAGCAAGAAACGTGAGTGTGCTGAGAACAAAAGAACGGTGTTTCCTACAAATACGGACCATATCTAGTCCAACTCTGCTTCTGAAAGTCATACAAAGCACTGGTCCTCTAACATCCAATGCTTGTCAGTTAAGATGAGAAACGTGTGAGCTTAGTGAATGATGTAGTTCCTTTGAACTGAAAAGTGACTGCCCTTACCTGAAACGAAGTCTTGCTTGTAGTAAGACACAGAACCTGGGATTTAAGTCCATTTCTGAAGGGAAACACACAGCATAGTTCTCATCCATGGATCCCACTCTGCTTTAGAGCGAGAAGCACTCTCTTGCTTTCTTGAGTCTCTAATACAGCAGGAAACGTGAGTGTGCTGAGAACAAAAGAACGGTGTTTCCTACAATTACGGACATTATATAGTCCAACTCTGCATCTGAAACTGATACAAAGCACTGGTCCTCTAAAATGCAATGCTTGTGTGTTAAGATGATAAACGTGTGAGCTTCGTGAACAATGTAGTTCGTTTGAGCTGAAAACTGACTGCCCTTACCTGAAACGAAGTCTTGCCTGTAGGAAGACACAGAGTCTGGGATTTAACTCCATTTCTGAAGGGAAATCTACAGCATAGTTCTCATCAATGGATCACACTTTGCTTTAGAGCAAGAAGCACGCTCTTGCTTTCTAGAGTCTCTAATACAGCAGGAAATCTGAGTGTGCCCAGAACAAAAGAAGGGTGTTTCCTACACATACGGACTATATGTAGTCCAAATCTTCTTCTGAAACTGATACAATGCACTGGTCCTCTAACATCCAATGGTTGTCAGTTACGATGAGAAACGTGTGAGCTTCGTGAAGGATGTAGTTCCTTTGAGCAGAAAAGTGACTGCCCTTACCTGAAACGAAGTCTTGCTTGTAGGGAGACTCAGAGCATGGGATTTAACTCCATTTCTGAAGTGAAACACACAGCATTGTCTCATTCATTGATCACACTCTGCTTTAGAACAAGAAGCACGCTCTTGCTTTCTAGAGTCTCTAAAATAGCAGGAAACGTGAGTGTGCTGAGAAGAAAAGAACAGTGTTTCCTACACATACGGACCATATCTAGTCCAACTTTGCTTCTGAAACTGATACAAAGCACTGGTCCTCTAACATCCAATGCTTGTCTGTTAAGATGAGAAACGTCTGAGATCCGTGAACGTTGTAGTTCGTTTGAGCTGAAAAGTGACTGCCCTTACCTGAAACGAAGTCTTGCTTGTAGGAAGACACAGAGCCTGGGATTTAACTCCTTTTCTGAAGGTAAACACACAGCATAGTTCTCAGCCATGGATCACACTCTGCTTTAGAGCGAGAAGCACGCTCTTGCTTTCTAAAGTCTCTAAGACAGCAGGAAACGTGAGTGTGTTGAGAACAAAAGAACGGTGTTTCCTACACATAGGGACCATATCTATTCCAACTCTGCTTCTGAAAGTGATACAAAGCACTGGTCCTCTAACATCCAATGCTTGTCAGTTAAGATGAGAAACGTGTGAGCTTAGTGAATGATGTAGTTCCTTTGAACTGAAAAGTGACTACCCGTACCTGAAACGAAGTCTTGCTTGTAGTAAGACACAGAACCTGGGATTTAAGTCCATTTCTGAAGGGAAACACACAGCATAGTTCTCATCCATGGATCACACTCTGCATTAGAGCGAGAAGCACTCTCTTGCTTTCTACAGTCTCTAATACAGCAGGAAACGTGAGTGTGCTGAGAACAAATGAACGGTGTTTCCTACAATTACGGACATTATATAGTCCAACTCTGCATCTGAAACTGATACAAAGCACTGGTCTTCTAAAATCCAATGCTTGTGTGTTAAGATGAGAAACGTGTGAGCTTCGTGAACAATGTAGTTTGTTTGAGCTGAAAAGTGACTGCCCTTACCTGAAATGAAGTCTTGCCTGTGGGAAGACACAGAGTCTGGGATTTAACTCCATTTCTGAAGGGAAACATACAGCATAGTTCTCATCAATGGATCACACTTTGCTTTAGAGCAAGAAGCACGCTCTTGCTTTCTAGAGTCTCTAAGACAGCAGGAAACGTGAGTGTGCTGAGAAGAAAAGAACGGTGTTTCCTACACATACGGACCATATCTAGTCCAACTCTGCTTCTGAAACTGATACAAAGGACTGGTCCTCTAACATCCAATGCTTGTCTGTTAAGATGAGAAACGTGTGAGCTTCGTGAACTATGTAGTTCGTTTGAGCTGACAAGTGACTGCCCTTACCTGAAACGAAGTCTTGCTTGTAGTAAGACACAGAGCCTGGGATTTAAGTCCATTTCTGAAGGGAAACATACAGCATAGTTCTCATCCATGGATCATACTCTGCTTTAGAGCGAGAAGCACACTCTTGCTTTCTAGAGTCTCTAATACAGCAGGAAACGTGAGTGTGCCCAGAACAAAAGAAGGTTGTTTCCTACACATACGGACCATATCTAGTCCAACTCTGCTTCTGAAAGTGATACCAAGCACTATTCCTCTAACATCCAATGCTTGTCAGTTAAGAGGAGAAACGTGTGAGCTTAGTGAATGATGTAGTTCCTTTGAACTGAAAAGTGACTGCCCATACCTGAAACGAAGTCTTGCTTGTAGTAAGACACAGGGCCTGGGATTTAACTCCATTTCTGAAGTGAAACACACAGCATAGTTCTCATCCATGGATCACACTCTGCTTTAGAGTGAGAAGCACACTCTTGCTTTCTAGAGTCTCTAATACAGCAGGAAATCTGAGTGTGCCCAGAACAAAAGAAGGGTGTTTCCTACACAAATGGACCATATGTAGTCCAAATCTGCTTCTGAAACTGATACAAAGCACTGACCATCTTACATCCAATGCTTGTCAGTTAAGATGAGAAACATGTGAGCTTCGTGAACGATGTAGTTCGTTTGAGCAGAAAAGTGACTGCCCTTACCTGAAACGAAGTCTTGCTTGTAGGAAGACTCAGAGCATGGGATTTAACTCCATTTCTGAAGTGAAACACACAGCAGTGTTTGCATCCATGGATCACACTCTGCTTTAGAACAAGAAGCACGCTCTTGCTTTCTAAAGTCTCTAAGACAGCAGGAAACGTGAGTGTGCTGAGAACAAAAAAACGGTGTTTCCTACACATACGGACGATATCTAGTCCAACTTTTCTTCTGAAACTGATACGAAGCACTGGTCCTCTAACATCCAATGGTTGTCAGTTAAGATGAGAAACGTGTGAGCTTCGTGAAGGATGTAGTTCCTTTGAGCAGAAAAGTGACTGCCCTTACCTGAAACGAAGTCTTGCTTGTAGGGAGACTCAGAGCATGGGATTTAACTCCATTTCTGAAGTGAAACACACAGCATTGTCTCACTCATTGATCACACTCTGCTTTAGAGCGAGAAGCACGCTCTTGCTTTCTACTATCTCTAAGACAGCAGGAAACGTGAGTGTGCTGAGAACAAAAGAACGGTGTTTCCTACACATATGGACCATATCTAGTCCAACTCTGCTTCTGAAAGTGATACAAAGCACTGGCCCTCTAACAGCCAATGCTTGTCAGTTAAGAGGAGAAACTTGTGAGCTTCGTGAAGGATGTAGTTCCTTTGAGCAGAAAAGTGACTGCCCTTACCTGAAACGAAGTCTTGCTTGTAGGGAGACTCAGAGCATGGGATTTAACTCCATTTCTGAAGTGAAACACACAGCATTGTCTCATTCATTGATCACACTCTGCTGTAGAACAAGAACCACGCTCTTGCTTTCTAGAGTCTCTAAGACAGCAGGAAACGTGAGTGTGCTGAGAAGAAAAGAACGGTGTTTCCTACACATACGGACCATATCTAGTCCAACTCTGCTTCTGAAACTGATACAAAGGACTGGTCCTCTAACATCCAATGCTTGTCAGTTAAGATGAGAAACGTGTGAGCTTAGTGAATGATGTAGTTCCTTTGAACTGAAAAGTGACTACCCTTACCTGAAACGAAGTCTTGCTTGTAGTAAGACACAGAACCTGGGATTTAAGTCCATTTCTGAAGGGAAACACACAGCATAGTTCTCATCCATGGATCACACTCTGCATTAGAGCGAGAAGCACTCTCTTGCTTTCTACAGTCTCTAATACAGCAGGAAACGTGAGTGTGCTGAGAACAAATGAACGGTGTTTCCTACAATTACGGACATTATATAGTCCAACTCTGCATCTGAAACTGATACAAAGCACTGGTCTTCTAAAATCCAATGATTGTGTGTTAAGATGAGAAACGTGTGAGCTTCGTGAACAATGTAGTTTGTTTGAGCTGAAAAGTGACTGCCCTTACCTGAAATGAAGTCTTGCCTGTGGGAAGACACAGAGTCTGGGATTTAACTCCATTTCTGAAGGGAAACATACAGCATAGTTCTCATCAATGGATCACACTTTGCTTTAGAGCAAGAAGCACGCTCTTGCTTTCTAGAGTCTCTAAGACAGCAGGAAACGTGAGTGTGCTGAGAAGAAAAGAACGGTGTTTCCTACACATACGGACCATATCTAGTCCAACTCTGCTTCTGAAACTGATACAAAGGACTGGTCCTCTAACATCCAATGCTTGTCTGTTAAGATGTGAAACGTGTGATCTCAGTGAACTATGTAGTTCGTTTGAGCTGACAAGTGACTGCCCTTACCTGAAACGAAGTCTTGCTTGTAGTAAGACACAGAGCCTGGGATTTAAGTCCATTTCTGAAGGGAAACATACAGCATAGTTCTCATCCATGGATCACACTCTGCTTTAGAGCGAGAAGCACACTCTTGCTTTCTAGAGTCTCTAATACAGCAGGAAACGTGAGTGTGCCCAGAACAAAAGAAGGGTGTTTCCTACACATACGGACCATATCTAGTCCAACTCTGCTTCTGAAAGTGATACAAAGCACTATTCCTCTAACATCCAATGCTTGTCAGTTAAGAGGAGAAACGTGTGAGCTTAGTGAATGATGTAGTTCCTTTGAACTGAAAAGTGACTGCCCATACCTGAAACGAAGTCTTGCTTGTAGTAAGACACAGGGCCTGGGATTTAACTCCATTTCTGAAGGGAAACACACAGCATAGTTCTCATCCATGGATCACACTCTGCTTTAGAGTGAGAAGCACACTCTTGCTTTCTAGAGTCTCTAATACAGCAGGAAATCTGAGTGTGCCCAGAACAAAAGAAGGGAGTTTCCTACACAAATGGACCATATGTAGTCCAAATCTGCTTCTGAAACTGATACAAAGCACTGACCATCTTACATCCAATGCTTGTCAGTTAAGATGAGAAACATGTGAGCTTCGTGAACGATGTAGTTCGTTTGAGCAGAAAAGTGACTGCCCTTACCTGAAACGAAGTCTTGCTTGTAGGAAGACTCAGAGCATGGGATTTAACTCCATTTCTGAAGTGAAACACACAGCAGTGTTTGCATCCATGGATCACACTCTGCTTTAGAACAAGAAGCACGCTCTTGCTTTCTAAAGTCTCTAAGACAGCAGGAAACGTGAGTGTGCTGAGAACAAAAAAACGGTGTTTCCTATACATACGGACGATATCTAGTCCAACTTTTCTTCTGAAACTGATACGAAGCACTGGTCCTCTATCATCCAATGCTTGTCATTTAAGATGAGAAACGTTTGAGCTTCGTGAACGATGTAGTTCATTTGAGCAGAAAAGTGACTGCCCTTACCTGAAACGAAGTCTTGCCTGTAGGAAGACACAGAGCCTGGGATTTAACTCCATTTCTGAAGGGAAACACACAGCATAGTTCTCATCCATGGATCACACTCTGCTTTAGAGCAAGAAGCACGCTCTTGCTTTCTAGATTCTCTAATATTGCAGGAAATCTGAGTGTGCCCAGAAGAAAAGAACGGTGTTTCCTACACATACGGCCTATATGTAGTCCAAATCTTCTTCTGAAACTGATACAATGCACTGGTCCTCTAACATTCAATGGTTGTCAGTTAAGATGAGAAACGTGTGAGCTTCGTGAAGGATGTAGTTCCTTTGAGCAAAAAAGTGACTGCCCTTACCTGAAACGAAGTCTTGCTTGTAGGGAGACTCAGAGCATGGGATTTAACTCCATTTCTGAAGTGAAACACACAGCATTGTCTCACGCATTGATCACACTCTGCTTTAGAGCGAGAAGCACGCTCTTGCTTTCTACTATCTCTAAGACAGCAGGAAACGTGAGTGTGCTGAGAACAAAAGAACGGTGTTTCCTACACATATGGACCATATCTAGTCCAACTCTGCTTCTGAAAGTGATACAAAGCACTGGTCCTCTAACAGCCAATGCTTGTCAGTTAAGAGGAGAAACTTGTGAGCTTAGTGAATAATGTAGTTCCTTTGAACTGAAAAGTGACTGCCCTTACCTGAAACGAAGTCTTGCTTGTAGTAAGACACAGAGCCTGGGATTTAACTCCATTTCTGAAGGGAAACACACAGCATAGTTCTCATCCATGGATCACACTCTGCTTTAGAGCAAGAAGCACGCTCTTGCTTTCTAGATTCTCTAATATTGCAGGAAATCTGAGTGTGCCCAGAAGAAAAGAACGGTGTTTCCTACACATACGGCCTATATGTAGTCCAAATCTTCTTCTGAAACTGATACAATGCACTGGTCCTCTAACATCCAATGGTTGTCAGTTAAGATGAGAAACGTGTGAGCTTCGTGAAGGATGTAGTTCCTTTGAGCAGAAAAGTGACTGCCCTTACCTGAAACGAAGTATTGCTTGTAGGGAGACTCAGAGCATGGGATTTAACTCCATTTCTGAAGAGAAACACACAGCATTGTCTCATTCATTGATCACACTCTGCTGTAGAACAAGAACCACGCTCTTGCTTTCTAGAGTCTCTAAGACAGCAGGAAACGTGAGTGTGCTGAGAAGAAAAGAACGTGTTTCCTACACATACGGACCATATCTAGTCCAACTCTGCTTCTGAAAGTGATACAAAGCACTATTCCTCTAACATCCAATGCTTGTCAGTTAACAGGAGAAACGTGTGAGCTTAGTGAATGATGTAGTTCCTTTGAACTGAAAAGTGACTGCCCTTACCTGAAACGAAGTCTTGCTTGTAGTAAGACACAGGGCCTGGGATTTAACTCCATTTCTGAAGGGAAACACACAGCATAGTTCTCATCCATGGATCACACTCTGCTTTAGAGCGAGAAGCACACTCTTGCTTTCTAGAGTCTCTAATACAGCAGGAAATCTGAGTGTGCCCAGAACAAAAGAAGGGTGTTTCCTACATAAATGGACCATATGTAGTCCAAATCTGCTTCTGAAACTTATACAAAGCACTGACCATCTTACATCCAATGCTTGTCAGTTAAGATGAGAAACATGTGAGCTTCGTGAACGATGTAGTTCGTTAAGGCAGAAAAGTGACTGCCCTTACGTGAATTGAAGTCTTGCTTGTAGGAAGACTCAGAGCCTGGGATTTAACTCCATTTCTGAAGTAAAACACACAGCAGTGTAATCATCCATTGATCACACTCTCCTTTAGAACACGAAGAACGCTCTTGCTTTCTAGATTCTCTAAGACAGCAGGAAACGTGAGTGTGCTGAGAACAAAAGAACGGTGTTTCCTACACTTACGAACATTATATAGTCCAACTCTGCATCTGAAACTGATACAAAGCACTGGTCCTCTAAAATCCAATGCTTGTCTATTAAGATGAGAACCGTGTGAGCTTCGTGAATGATGTAGTTCATTTGAGATGAAAAGTGACTTCCCTTACCTGAAACGAAGTCTTGCTGGTAGTAAGACACAGAGCCTGGGTTTAAGTCCATTTCTGATGGGAAACACACAGCATAGTTCTCATCCATGGATCACACTCTGCTTTAGAGCGAGAAGCACGCTCTTGCTTTCTAGATTCTCTAATATAGCAGGAAATCTGAGTGTGCCCAGAACAAAAGAATGGTGTTTCCTACACATAAGGACAATATGTAATCCAAATCTTCTTCTGAAACAGATAGAATGCACTGGCTCTCTAACATCCAATGCTTGTCAGTTAAGATGAGAAACGTGTGAGCTTCGTGAAAGATGTAGTTCGTTTGAGCAGAAAAGTGACTGCACTTACCTGAAACGAAGTCTTGCTTGTAGTAAGACACAGAGCCTGGGATTTAACTCCATTTCTGAAGTGAAACACACAGCAGTGTTCTCATCCATTGATCACACTCTGCTTTAGAACAAGAACCACGATCATGCTTTCTAGAGTCTCTAAGACAGCAGGAAACGTGAGTTTGCTGAGATCAAAAGAACGGTGTTTCCTACACATACAGACCATATCTAGTCCAACTCTGCCTCTGAAACTGATACAAAGCACTGGTCCTCTAACATCCAATGCTTGTCTGTTAAGATGAGAAACGTGTGTGCTCAGTGAACTATGTAGTTCGTTTGAGCTGAAAAGTGACTGCCCTTACCTGAAACGAAGTCTTGCTTGTAGGAAGACTCAGAGCATGGGATTTAACTCCATTTCTGAAGTGAAACACACAGCAGTGTTTGCATCCATGGATCACACTCTGCTTTAGAGCGAGAAGCACGCTCTTGCTTTCTAAAGTCTCTAAGACAGCAGGAAACGTGAGTGTGCTGAGAACAAAAAAACGGTGTTTCCTACACATACGGACGATATCTAGTCCAACTTTTCTTCTGAAACTGATACGAAGCACTGGTCCTCTAACATCCAATGCTTGTCATTTAAGATGAGAAACGTTTGAGCTTCGTGAACGATGTAGTTCATTTGAGCAGAAAAGTGAGGGCCCTTACCTGAAATGAAGTCTTGCCTGTAGGAAGACACAGAGCCTGGGATTTAACTCCATTTCTGAAGGGAAACACACAGCATAGTTCTCATCCATGGATCACACTCTGCTTTAGAGCAAGAAGCACGCTCTTGCTTTCTAGATTCTCTAATATTGCAGGAAATCTGAGTGTGCCCAGAAGAAAAGAACGGTGTTTCCTACACATACGGCCTATATGTAGTCCAAATCTTCTTCTGAAACTGATACAATGCACTGGTCCTCTAACATCCAATGGTTGTCAGTTAAGATGAGAAACGTGTGAGCTTCGTGAAGGATGTAGTTCCTTTGAGCAGAAAAGTGACTGCCCTTACCTGAAACGAAGTCTTGCTTGTAGGGAGACTCAGAGCATGGGATTTAACTCCATTTCTGAAGTGAAACACACAGCATTGTCTCATTCATTGATCACACTCTGCTGTAGAACAAGAACCACGCTCTTGCTTTCTAGAGTCTCTAAGACAGCAGGAAACGTGAGTGTGCTGAGAAGAAAAGAACGTGTTTCCTACACATACGGACCATATCTAGTCCAACTCTGCTTCTGAAACTGATACAAAGGACTGGTCCTCTAACATCCAATGCTTGTCTGTTAAGATGAGAAACATGTGATCTCCGTGAACTATGTAGTTCGTTTGAGCTGAAAAGTGACTGCCCTTACCTGAAACGAAGTCTTGCTTGTAGTAAGACACAGGGCCTGGGATTTAACTCCATTTCTGAAGGGAAACACACAGCATAGTTCTCATCCATGGATCACACTCTGCTTTAGAGCGAGAAGCACACTCTTGCTTTCTAGAGTCTCTAATACAGCAGGAAATCTGAGTGTGCCCAGAACAAAAGAAGGGTGTTTCCTACACAAATGGACCATATGTAGTCCAAATCTGCTTCTGAAACTGATACAAAGCACTGACCATCTTACATCCAATGCTTGTCAGTTAAGATGAGAAACATGTGAGCTTCGTGAACGATGTAGTTCGTTTGAGCAGAAAAGTGACTGCCCTTACGTGAATTGAAGTCTTGCTTGTAGGAAGACTCAGAGCCTGGGATTTAACTCCATTTCTGAAGTAAAACACACAGCAGTGTAATCATCCATTGATCACACTCTCCTTTAGAACACGAAGCACGCTCTTGCTTTCTAGATTCTCTAAGACAGCAGGAAACGTGAGTGTGCTGAGAACAAAAGAACGGTGTTTCCTACACTTACGAACATTATATAGTCCAACTCTGCATCTGAAACTGATACAAAGCACTGGTCCTCTAAAATCCAATGCTTGTCTATTAAGATGAGAACCGTGTGAGCTTCGTG
The DNA here is from genome assembly GCA_949786385.1 of Onychomys leucogaster. NCBI lineage: Eukaryota > Metazoa > Chordata > Mammalia > Rodentia > Cricetidae > Onychomys > Onychomys leucogaster. Next base: position 651,152 of record CATKUP010000076.1, read on the forward strand.
AATGATGTAGTTCATTTGAGATGAAAAGTGACTTCCCTTACCTGAAACGAAGTCTTGCTGGTAGTAAGACACAGAGCCTGGGTTTAAGTCCATTTCTGATGGGAAACACACAGCATAGTTCTCATCCATGGATCACACTCTGCTTTCGTGCGAGAAGCACGCTCTTGCTTTCTAGAGTCTCTAATACAGCAGGAAATCTGAGTGTGCCCAGAACAAAAGAACGGTGTTTCCTACACATAAGGACTATATGTAATCCAAATCTTCTTCTGAAACTGATAGAATGCACTGGTCCTCTAACATCCAATGCTTGTCAGTTAAGATGAGAAACGTTTGAGCTTTGTGAAAGATGTAGTTCTTTTGAGCAGAAAAGTGACTGCCCTTACATGAAATGAAGTCTTGCTTGTAGGAAGACTCAGAGCCTGGGATTTAACTCCATTTCTGAAGTGAAACACACAGCAGTGTTCTCATCCATTGATCACACTCTGCTTTAGAACAAGAACCACGATCATGCTTTCTAGAGTCTCTAAGACAGCAGGAAACGTGAGTTTGCTGAGATCAAAAGAACGGTGTTTCCTACACATACAGACCATATCTAGTCCAACTCTGCCTCTGAAACTGATACAAAGCACTGGTCCTCTAACATCCAATGCTTGTCTGTTAAGATGAGAAACGTGTGTGCTCAGTGAACTATGTAGTTCGTTTGAGCTGAAAAGTGACTGCCCTTACCTGAAACGAAGTCTTGCTTGTAGGAAGACTCAGAGCATGGGATTTAACTCCATTTCTGAAGTGAAACACACAGCAGTGTTTGCATCCATGGATCACACTCTGCTTTAGAGCGAGAAGCACGCTCTTGCTTTCTAAAGTCTCTAAGACAGCAGGAAACGTGAGTGTGCTGAGAACAAAAAAACGGTGTTTCCTACACATACGGACGATATCTAGTCCAACTTTTCTTCTGAAACTGATACGAAGCACTGGTCCTCTAACATCCAATGCTTGTCATTTAAGATGAGAAACGTTTGAGCTTCGTGAACGATGTAGTTCATTTGAGCAGAAAAGTGAGGGCCCTTACCTGAAATGAAGTCTTGCCTGTAGGAAGACACAGAGCCTGGGATTTAACTCCATTTCTGAAGGGAAACACACAGCATAGTTCTCATCCATGGATCACACTCTGCTTTAGAGCAAGAAGCACGCTCTTGCTTTCTAGATTCTCTAATATTGCAGGAAATCTGAGTGTGCCCAGAAGAAAAGAACGGTGTTTCCTACACATACGGCCTATATGTAGTCCAAATCTTCTTCTGTAACTGATACAATGCACTGGTCCTCTAACATCCAATGGTTGTCAGTTAAGATGAGAAACGTGTGAGCTTCGTGAAGGATGTAGTTCCTTTGAGCAGAAAAGTGACTGCCCTTACCTGAAACGAAGTCTTGCTTATAGGGAGACTCAGAGCATGGGATTTAACTCCATTTCTGAAGTGAAACACACAGCATTGTCTCATTCATTGATCACACTCTGCTGTAGAACAAGAACCACGCTCTTGCTTTCTAGAGTCTCTAAGACAGCAGGAAACGTGAGTGTGCTGAGAAGAAAAGAACGGTGTTTCCTACACATACGGACCATATCTAGTCCAACTCTGCTTCTGAAACTGATACAAAGCACTGACCATCTTACATCCAATGCTTGTCAGTTAAGATGAGAAACATGTGAGCTTCGTGAACGATGTAGTTCATTTGAGCAGAAAAGTGACTGCACTTACGTGAATTGAAGTCTTGCTTGTAGGAAGACTCAGAGCCTGGGATTTAACTCCATTTCTGAAGTAAAACACACAGCAGTGTAATCATCCATTGATCACACTCTGCTTTAGAACACGAAGCACGCTCTTGCTTTCTAGATTCTCTAAGACAGCAGGAAACGTGAGTGTGCTGAGAACAAATGAACGGTGTTTCCTACACTTACGAACATTATATAGTCCAACTCTGCATCTGAAACTGATACAAAGCACTGGTCCTCTAAAATCCAATGCTTGTCTATTAACATGAGAAACGTGTGAGCTTCGTGAATGATGTAGTTCATTTGAGATGAAAAGTGACTTCCCTTACCTGAAACGAAGTCTTGCTTGTAGTAAGACACAGAGCCTGGGTTTAAGTCCATTTCTGATGGGAAACACACAGCATAGTTCTCATCCATGGATCACACTCTGCTTTAGAGCAAGAAGCACGCTCTTGCTTTCTAGATTCTCTAATATAGCAGGAAATCTGAGTGTGCCCAGAACAAAAGAATGGTGTTTCCTACACATAAGGACAATATGTAATCCAAATCTTCTTCTGAAACAGATAGAATGCACTGGCTCTCTAACATCCAATGCTTGTCAGTTAAGATGAGAAACATGTGAGCTTCGTGAAAGATGTAGTTCGTTTGAGCAGAAAAGTGACTGCACTTACCTGAAACGAAGTCTTGCTTGTAGTAAGACACAGAGCCTGGGATTTAAGTCCATTTCTGAAGGGAAACACACAGCATAGTTCTCATCCATGGATCACACTCTGCTTTCGTGCGAGAAGCACGCTCTTGCTTTCTACAATCTCTAATACAGCAGGAAATCTGAGTGTGCCCAGAACAAAAGAACGGTGTTTCCTACACATAATGACTATATGTAATCCAAATCTTCTTCTGAAACTGATAGAATGCACTGGTCCTCTAACATCCAATGCTTGTCAGTTAAGATGAGAAACGTTTGAGCTTTGTGAAAGATGTAGTTCTTTTGAGCAGAAAACTGACTGCCCTTACATGAAACGATGTCTTGCTTGTAGGAAGACTCAGAGCCTGGGATTTAACTCCATTTCTGAAGTGAAACACACAGCAGTGTTCTCATCCATTGATCACACTCTGCTTTAGAACAAGAACCACGATCATGCTTTCTAGAGTCTCTAAGACAGCAGGAAACGTGAGTTTGCTGAGATCAAAAGAACGGTGTTTCCTACACATACAGACCATATCTAGTCCAACTCTGCCTCTGAAACTGATACAAAGCACTGGTCCTCTAACATCCAATGCTTGTCTGTTAAGATGAGAAACGTGTGTGCTCAGTGAACTATGTAGTTCGTTTGAGCTGAAAAGTGACTGCCCTTACCTGAAACGAAGTCTTGCTTGTAGGAAGACTCAGAGCATGGGATTTAACTCCATTTCTGAAGTGAAACACACAGCAGAGTTTGCATCCATGGATCACACTCTGCTTTAGAGCGAGAAGCACGCTCTTGCTTTCTAAAGTCTCTAAGACAGCAGGAAACGTGAGGGTGCTGAGAACAAAAAAAACGGTGTTTCCTACACATACGGATGATATCTAGTCCAACTTTTCTTCTGAAACGGATACGAAGCACTGGTCCTCTAACATCCAATGCTTGTCATTTAAGATGAGAAACGTTTGAGCTTCGTGAACGATGTAGTTCATTTGAGCAGAAAAGTGAGGGCCCTTACCTGAAATGAAGTCTTGCCTGTAGGAAGACACAGAGCCTGGGATTTAACTCCATTTCTGAAGGGAAACACACAGCATAGTTCTCATCCATGGATCACACTCTGCTTTAGAGCAAGAAGCACGCTCTTGCTTTCTAGATTCTCTAATATTGCAGGAAATCTGAGTGTGCCCAGAAGAAAAGAACGGTGTTTCCTACACATACGGCCTATATGTATTCCAAATCTTCTTCTGAAACTGATACAATGCACTGGTCCTCTAACATCCAATGGTTGTCAGTTAAGATGAGAAACGTGTGAGCTTCGTGAAGGATGTAGTACCTTTGAGCAGAAAAGTGACTGCCCTTACCTGAAACGAAGTCTTGCTTGTAGGGAGACTCAGAGCATGGGATTTAACTCCATTTCTGAAGTGAAACACACAGCATTGTCTCATTCATTGATCACACTCTGCTGTAGAACAAGAACCACGCTCTTGCTTTCTAGAGTCTCTAAGACAGCAGGAAACGTGAGTGTGCTGAGAAGAAAAGAACGGTGTTTCCTACACATACGGACCATATCTAGTCCAACTCTGCTTCTGAAACTGATACAAAGCACTGACCATCTTACATCCAATGCTTGTCAGTTAAGATGAGAAACATGTGAGCTTCGTGAACGATGTAGTTCGTTTGAGCAGAAAAGTGACTGCACTTACGTGAATTGAAGTCTTGCTTGTAGGAAGACTCAGAGCCTGGGATTTAACTCCATTTCTGAAGTAAAACACACAGCAGTGTAATCATCCATTGATCACACTCTGCTTTAGAACACGAAGCACGCTCTTGCTTTCTAGATTCTCTAAGACAGCAGGAAACGTGAGTGTGCTGAGAACAAATGAACGGTGTTTCCTACACTTACGAACATTATATAGTCCAACTCTGCATCTGAAACTGATACAAAGCACTGGTCCTCTAAAATCCAATGCTTGTCTATTAACATGAGAAACGTGTGAGCTTCGTGAATGATGTAGTTCATTTGAGATGAAAAGTGACTTCCCTTACCTGAAACGAAGTCTTGCTTGTAGTAAGACACAGAGCCTGGGTTTAAGTCCATTTCTGATGGGAAACACACAGCATAGTTCTCATCCATGGATCACACTCTGCTTTAGAGCAAGAAGCACGCTCTTGCTTTCTAGATTCTCTAATATAGCAGGAAATCTGAGTGTGCCCAGAACAAAAGAATGGTGTTTCCTACACATAAGGACAATATGTAATCCAAATCTTCTTCTGAAACAGATAGAATGCACTGGCTCTCTAACATCCAATGCTTGTCAGTTAAGATGAGAAACGTGTGAGCTTCGTGAAAGATGTAGTTCGTTTGAGCAGAAAAGTGACTGCACTTACCTGAAACGAAGTCTTGCTTGTAGTAAGACACAGAGCCTGGGATTTAAGTCCATTTCTGAAGGGAAACACACAGCATAGTTCTCATCCATTGATCACACTCTGCTTTCGTGCGAGAAGCACGCTCTTGCTTTCTAGAATCTCTAATACAGCAGGAAATCTGAGTGTGCCCAGAACAAAAGAACGGTGTTTCCTACACATAAGGACTATATGTAATCCAAATCTTCTCCTGAAATTGATAGAATGCACTGGTCCTCTAACATCCAATGCTTGTCAGTTAAGATGAGAAACGTTTGAGCTTTGTGAAAGATGTAGTTCTTTTGAGCAGAAAACTGACTGCCCATACATGAAACGAAGTCTTGCTTGTAGGAAGACTCAGAGCCTGGGATTTAACTCCATTTCTGAAGTGAAACACACAGCAGTGTTCTCATCCATTGATCACACTCTGCTTTAGAACAAGAACCACGATCATGCTTTCTAGAGTCTCTAAGACAGCAGGAAACGTGAGTTTGCTGAGATCAAAAGAACGGTGTTTCCTACACATACAGACCATATCTAGTCCAACTCTGCCTCTGAAACTGATACAAAGCACTGGTCCTCTAACATCCAATGCTTGTCTGTTAAGATGAGAAACGTGTGTGCTCAGTGAACTATGTAGTTCGTTTGAGCTGAAAAGTGACTGCCCTTACCTGAAACGAAGTCTTGCTTGTAGGAAGACTCAGAGCATGGGATTTAACTCCATTTCTGAAGTGAAACACACAGCAGTGTTTGCATCCATGGATCACACTCTGCTTTAGAGCGAGAAGCACGCTCTTGCTTTCTAAAGTCTCTAAGACAGCAGGAAACGTGAGTGTGCTGAGAACAAAAAAACGGTGTTTCCTACACATAAGGACGATATCTAGTCCAACTTTTCTTCTGAAACTGATACGAAGCACTGGTCCTCTAACATCCAATGCTTGTCATTTAAGATGAGAAACGTTTGAGCTTCGTGAACGATGTAGTTCATTTGAGCAGAAAAGTGACTGCACTTACCTGAAACGAAGTCTTGCCTGTAGGAAGACACAGAGCCTGGGATTTAACTCCATTTCTGAAGGGAAACACACAGCATAGTTCTCATCCATGGATCACACTCTGCTTTAGAGCAAGAAGCACGCTCTTGCTTTCTAGATTCTCTAATATTGCAGGAAATCTGAGTGTTCCCAGAAAAATAGAACGGTGTTTCCTACACATACGGCCTATATGTAGTCCAAATCTTCTTCTGAAACTGATACAATGCACTGGTCCTCTAACATCCAATGGTTGTCAGTTAAGATGAGAAACGTGTGAGCTTCGTGAAGGATGTAGTTCCTTTGAGCAGAAAAGTGACTGCCCTTACCTGAAACGAAGTCTTGCTTGTAGGGAGACTCAGAGCATGGGATTTAACTCCATTTCTGAAGTGAAACACACAGCATTGTCTCATTCATTGATCACACTCTGCTGTAGAACAAGAACCACGCTCTTGCTTTCTAGAGTCTCTAAGACAGCAGGAAACGTGAGTGTGCTGAGAACAAAAGAACGGTGTTTCCTACACATATGGACCATATCTAGTCCAACTCTGCTTCTGAAAGTGATACAAAGCACTGGTCCTCTAACATCCAATGCTTGTCAGTTAAGAGGAGAAACTTGTGAGCTTAGTGAATAATGTAGTTCCTTTGAACTGAAAAGTGACTGCCCTTACCTGAAACGAAGTCTTGCTTTTAGTAAGACACAGAGCCTGGGATTTAAGTCCATTTCTGAAGGGAAACATACAGCATACTTCTCATCCATGGATCACACTCTGCTTTAGAGCGAGAAGCACACTCTTGCTTTCTAGAGTCTCTAATACAGCAGGAAACGTGAGTGTGCCCAGAACAAAAGAAGGGTGTTTCCTACACATACGGACCATATCTAGTCCAACTCTGCTTCTGAAAGTGATACAAAGCACTGGTCCTCTAACATCCAATGCTTGTCAGTTAAGAGGAGAAACGTGTGAGCTTAGTGAATGATGTAGTTCCTTTGAACTGAAAAGTGACTGCCCTTACCTGAAACGAAGTCTTGCTTGTAGTAAGACACAGAGCCTGGGATTTAAGTCCATTTCTGAAGGGAAACACACAGCAGAGTTCTCATCCATGGATCACACTCTGCTTTAGAACAAGAAGCACACTCTTGCTTTCTAGAGCCTCTAATACAGCAGGAAATCTGAGTGTGCCCAGAACAAAAGAAGGGTGTTTCCTACACAAATGGACCATATGTAGTCCAAATCTGCTTCTGAAACTGATACAAAGCACTGACCATCTTACATCCAATGCTTGTCAGTTAAGATGAGAAACGTGTGAGCTTCGTGAACGATGTACTTCGTTTGAGCAGAAAAGTGACTGCCCTTAAGTGAATTGAAGTCTTGCTTGTAGGAAGACTCAGAGCCTGGGATTTAACTCCATTTCTGAAGTAAAACACACAGCAGTGTAACCATCCATTGATCACAATCTGCTTTAGAACAAGAAGCACGCTCTTGCTTTCTAGATTCTCTAAGACAGCAGGAAACGTGAGTGTGCTGAAAACAAAAGAACAGTGTTTCCTACACATACGGACGATATCTAGTCCAACTCTTCTTCTGAAACTGATACAAAGCACTGGTCCTCTAAAATCCGATGCTTGTCTGTTAAGATGAGAAACGTGTGAGCTTCGTGAATGATGTAGTTCGTTTGAGCTGAAAAGTGACTGCCCTTACCTGAAACGAAGTCTTGCCTGTAGGAAGACACAGAGTCTGGGATTTAACTCCATTTCTGAAGGGAAACATACAGCATAGTTCTCATCAATGGATCACACTCTGCTTTAGAGCAAGAAGCACGCTCTTGCTTTCTACAGTCTCTAAAACAGCAGGAAACGTGAGTGTGCTGAGAACAAAAGAACGGTGTTTCCTACACATATGGACCATATCTAGTCCAACTCTGCTTCTGAAAGTGATACAAAGCACTGGTCCTCTAACATCCAATGCTTGTCAGTTAAGATGAGAAACGTGTGAGCTTAGTGAATGATGTACTTCATTTGAGCAGAAAAGTGACTGCCCTTAAGTGAATTGAAGTCTTGCTTGTAGGAAGACTCAGAGCCTGGGATTTAACTCCATTTCTGAAGTAAAACACACAGCAGTGTAACCATCCATTGATCACACTCTGCTTTAGAACAAGAAGCACGCTCTTGCTTTCTAGATTCTCTAAGACAGCAGGAAACGTGAGTGTGCTGAGAACAAAAGAACGGTGTTTCCTACACATACGGACCATATCTAGTCCAACTCTGCTTCTGAAAGTGATACAAAGCACTGGTCCTCTAACATCCAATGCTTGTCAGTTAAGATGAGAAACGTGTGAGCTTAGTGAATGATGTACTTCATTTGAGCAGAAAAGTGACTGCCCTTACGTTAATTGAAGTCTTGCTTGTAGGAAGACTCAGAGCCTGGGATTTAACTCCATTTCTGAAGGGAAACACACAGCATAGTTCTCATCCATGGATCACACTCTGCTTTAGAGCAAGAAGCACGCTCTTGCTTTCTAGATTCTCTAATATAGCAGGAAATCTGAGTGTGCCCAGAACAAAAGAACGGTGTTTCCTACACGTACGGCCTATATGTAGTCCAAATCTTCTTCTGAAACTGATACAATGCACTGGTCCTCTAACATCCAATGGTTGTCAGTTAAAATGAGAAACGTGTGAGCTTCGTGAAGGATGTAGTTTTTGAGCAGAAAAGTGACTGCCCTTACCTGAAACGAATTCTTGCTTGTAGGGAGACTCAGAGCATGGGATTTAACGCCATTTCTGAAGGGAAACACACAGCATTGTCTCATTCATTGATCACACTCTGCTTTAGAACAAGAAGCACGCTCTTGCTTTCTAGAGTCTCTAAGACAGCAGGAAACGTGAGTGTGCTGAGAACAAAAGAATGGTGTTTCCTACACATACGGACCATATCTAGTCCAACTCTGCTTCTGAAAGTGATACAAAGCACTGGTCCTCTAACATCCAATGCTTGTCAGTTAAGAGGAGAAACTTGTGAGCTTAGTGAATAATGTAGTTCCTTTGAACTGAAAAGTGACTGCCCTTACCTGAAACGAAGTCTTGCTTGTAGTAAGACACAGAGCCTGGGATTTAAGTCCATTTCTGAAGGGAAACATACAGCATACTTCTCATCCATGGATCACACTCTGCTTTAGAGCGAGAAGCACACTCTTGCTTTCTAGAGTCTCTAATACAGCAGGAAACGTGAGTGTGCCCAGAACAAAAGAAGGGTGTTTCCTACACATACGGACCATATCTAGTCCAACTCTGCTTCTGAAAGTGATACAAAGCACTGGTCCTCTAACATCCAATGCTTGTCAGTTAAGAGGAGAAACGTGTGAGCTTAGTGAATGATGTAGTTCCTTTGAACTGAAAAGTGACTGCCCTTACCTGAAACGAAGTCTTGCTTGTAGTAAGACACAGAGCCTGGGATTTAAGTCCATTTCTGAAGGGAAACACACAGCAGAGTTCTCATCCATGGATAACACTCTGCTTTAGAGCGAGAAGCACACTCTTGCTTTCTAGAGCCTCTAATACAGCAGGAAATCTGAGTGTGCCCAGAACAAAAGAAGGGTGTTTCCTACACAAATGGACCATATGTAGTCCAAATCTGCTTCTGAAACTGATACAAAGCACTGACCATCTTACATCCAATGCTTGTCAGTTAAGATGAGAAACGTGTGAGCTTCGTGAACGATGTACTTCGTTTGAGCAGAAAAGTGACTGCCCTTAAGTGAATTGAAGTCTTGCTTGTAGGAAGACTCAGAGCCTGGGATTTAACTCCATTTCTGAAGTAAAACACACAGCAGTGTAACCATCCATTGATCACACTCTGCTTTAGAACAAGAAGCACGCTCTTGCTTTCTAGATTCTCTAAGACAGCAGGAAACGTGAGTGTGCTGAAAACAAAAGAACAGTGTTTCCTACACATACGGACGATATCTAGTCCAACTCTTCTTCTGAAACTGATACAAAGCACTGGTCCTCTAAAATCCGATGCTTGTCTGTTAAGATGAGAAACGTGTGAGCTTCGTGAATGATGTAGTTCGTTTGAGCTGAAAAGTGACTGCCCTTACCTGAAACGAAGTCTTGCCTGTAGGAAGACACAGAGTCTGGGATTTAACTCCATTTCTGAAGGGAAACATACAGCATAGTTCTCATCAATTGATCACACTCTGCTTTAGAGCAAGAAGCACGCTCTTGCTTTCTAAAGTCTCTAAGACAGCAGGAAACGTGAGTGTGCCCAGAACAAAAGATCGGTGTTTCCTACACATATGGACCATATGTAGTCCAAATCTGCTTCTGAAACTGATACAAAGCACTGACCCTCTAACATCCAATGCTTGTCAGTTAAGATGAGAAACGTGTGAGCTTCGTGAACGATGTAGTTCGTTTGAGCAGAAAAGTGACTGCCCTTACCTGAAACGAAGTCTTGCTTGTAGGAAGACACAGAGCCTGGGATTTAACTCCTTTTCTGAAGGGAAACACAAAGCTTAGTTCTCATCCATGGATCACACTCTGCTTTAGAGCAAGAAGCACGCTCTTGCTTTCTACAGTCTCTAAAACAGCAGGAAACGTGAGTGTGCTGAGAACAAAAGAACGGTGTTTCCTACACATACGGACCATATCTAGTCCAACTCTGCTTCTGAAAGTGATACAAAGCACTGGTCCTCTAACATCCAATGCTTGTCAGTTAAGATGAGAAACGTGTGATCTTAGTGAATGATGTACTTCATTTGAGCAGAAAAGTGACTGCCCTTAAGTGAATTGAAGTCTTGCTTGTAGGAAGACTCAGAGCCTGGGATTTAACTCCATTTCTGAAGTAAAACACACAGCAGTGTAACCATCCATTGATCACACTCTGCTTTAGAACAAGAAGCACGCTCTTGCTTTCTAGATTCTCTAAGACAGCAGGAAACGTGAGTGTGCTGAGAACAAAAGAACGGTGTTTCCTACACATACGGACCATATCTAGTCCAACTCTGCTTCTGAAAGTGATACAAAGCACTGGTCCTCTAACATCCAATGCTTGTCAGTTAAGATGAGAAACGTGTGAGCTTAGTGAATGATGTACTTCATTTGAGCAGAAAAGTGACTGCCCTTACGTTAATTGAAGTCTTGCTTGTAGGAAGACTCAGAGCCTGGGATTTAACTCCATTTCTGAAGGGAAACACACAGCATAGTTCTCATCCATGGATCACACTCTGCTTTAGAGCAAGAAGCACGCTCTTGCTTTCTAGATTCTCTAATATAGCAGGAAATCTGAGTGTGCCCAGAACAAAAGAACGGTGTTTCCTACACGTACGGCCTATATGTAGTCCAAATCTTCTTCTGAAACTGATACAATGCACTGGTCCTCTAACATCCAATGGTTGTCAGTTAAAATGAGAAACGTGTGAGCTTCGTGAAGGATGTAGTTTTTGAGCAGAAAAGTGACTGCTCTTACCTGAAACGAAGTCTTGCTTGTAGTGAGACTCAGAGCATGGGATTTAACGCCATTTCTGAAGGGAAACACACAGCATTGTCTCATTCATTGATCACACTCTGCTTTAGAACAAGAAGCACGCTCTTGCTTTCTAGAGTCTCTAAGACAGCAGGAAACGTGAGTGTGCTGAGAACAAAAGAATGGTGTTTCCTACACATACGGACCATATCTAGTCCAACTCTGCTTCTGAAACTGATACAAAGGACTGGTCCTCTAACATCCAATGCTTGTCTGTTAAGATGAGAAACGTGTGAGCTCCGTGAACTATGTAGTTCGTTTGAGCTGAAAAGTGACTGCCCTTACCTGAAACGAAGTCTTGCTTGTAGGAAGACACAGAGCCTGAGATTTAAGTCCATTTCTGAAGGGAAACACACAGCAGAGTTCTCATCCATGGATCACACTCTGCTTTAGAGCGAGAAGCACACTCTAGCTTTCTAGAGTCTCTAATACAGCAGGAAATCTGAGTGTGCCCAGAACAAAAGAAGGGTGTTTCCTACACAAATGGACCATATGTAGTCCAAATCTGCTTCTGAAACTGATACAAAGCACTGACCATCTTACATCCAATGCTTGTCAGTTAAGATGAGAAACGTGTGAGCTTCGTGAACGATGTACTTCGTTTGAGCAGAAAAGTGACTGCCCTTACGTGAATTGAAGTCTTGCTTGTAGGAAGACTCAGAGCCTGGGATTTAACTCCATTTCTGAAGTAAAACACACAGCAGTGTAACCATCCATTGATCACACTCTGCTTTAGAACAAGAAGCACGCTCTTGCTTTCTAGATTCTCTAAGACGGCAGGAAACGTGAGTGTGCTGAGAACAAAAGAACAGTGTTTCCTACACATACGGACGTTATCTAGTCCAACTCTTCTTCTGAAACTGATACAAATCACTGGTCCTCCAAAATCCAATGCTTGTCTGTTAAGATGAGAAACGTGTGAGCTTTGTGAATGATGTAGTTCGTTTGAGCTGAAAAGTGACTGCCCTTACCTGAAACGAAGTCTTGCCTGTAGGAAGACACAGAGTCTGGGATTTAACTCCATTTCTGAAGGGAAACATACAGCATAGTTCTCATCAATAGATAACACTCTGCTTTAGAGCAAGAAGCACGCTCTTGCTTTCTAAAATCTCTAAGACAGCAGGAAACGTGAGTGTGCCCAGAACAAAAGATCGGTGTTTCCTACACATATGGACCATATGTAGTCCAAATCTGCCTCTGAAACTGATACAAAGCACTGACCCTCTAACATCCAATGCTTGTCAGTTAAGATGAGAAACGTGTGAGCTTCGTGAACGATGTAGTTCGTTTGAGCAGAAAAGTGACTGCCCTTACCGGAAACGAAGTCTTGCTTGTAGGAAGACTCAGAGCCTGGGATTTAACTCCATTTCTGAAGTAAAACACACAGCAGTGTTCTCATCCATTGATCACACTCTGCTTTAGAACAAGAAGCACGCTCTTGCTTTCTAGATTCTCTAAGACAGCAGGAAACGTGAGTGTGCTGAGAAAAAAAGAACAGTGTTTCCTACACATACGGACGATATCTAGTCCAACTCTTCTTCTGAAACTGATACAAAGCACTGGTCCTCTAACATCCAATGTTTGTCAATTAAGATGAGAAACGTTTGAGCTTCGTGAACGATGTAGTTCGTTTGAGCAGAAAAGAGACTGCCCTTACCTGAAACGAAGTCTTGCCTGTAGGAAGACTCAGAGCATGGGATTTAACTCCATTTCTGAAGTGAAACACACAGCATTGTCTCATTCATTGATCACACTCTGCTTTAGAACAAGAAGCACGCTCTTGCTTTCTAGAGTCTCTAAGACATCAGGAAACGTGAGTGTGCTGAGAACAAAAGAATGGTGTTTCCTACACATACGGACCATATCTAGTCCAACTCTGCTTCTGAAACTGATACAAAGGACTGGTCCTCTAACATCCAATGCTTGTCTGTTAAGATGAGAAACGTGTGAGCTCCGTGAACTATGTTGTTCGTTTGAGCTGAAAAGTGACTGCCCTTACCTGAAACGAAGTCTTGCTTGTAGGAAGACACAGAGCCTGGGATTTAACTCCTTTTCTGAAGGGAAACACACAGCATAGTTCTCATCCATGGATCACACTCTGCTTTAGAGCGAGAAGCACGCTCTTGCTTTCTACAGTCTCTAAGACAGCAGGAAACGTGAGTGTGCTGAGAACAAAAGAACGGTGTTTCCTACACATTCGGACCATATCTAGTCCAACTCTGCTTCTGAAAGTGATACAAAGCACTGGTCCTCTAACATCCAATGCTTGTCAGTTAAGAGGAGAAATGTGTGAGCTTCGTGAACGATGTAGTTCGTTTGAGCAGAAAAGTGACTGCCCTTACCTGAAACGAAGTCTTGCTTGTAGGAAGACACAGAGCCTGGGATTTAACTCCTTTTCTGATGGGAAACACAAAGCTTAGTTCTCATCCATGGATCACACTCTGCTTTAGAGCGAGTAGCACACTCTTGCTTTCTACAGTCTCTAAGACAGCAGGAAACGTGAGTGTGCTGAGAACAAAAGAACGGTGTTTCCTACACATACGGACCATATCTAGTCCAACTCTGCTTCTGAAAGTGATAAAAAGCACTGGTCCTCTAACATCCAATGCTTGTCAGTTAAGATGAGAAACGTGTGAGCTTAGTGAATGATGTACTTCATTTGAGCAGAAAAGTGACTGCCCTTACGTGAATTGAAGTCTTGCTTGTAGGAAGACTCAGAGCCTGGGATTTAACTCCATTTCTGAAGTAAAACACACAGCAGTGTAACCATCCATTGATCACACTCTGCTTTAGAACAAGAAGCACGCTCTTGCTTTCTAGATTCTCTAAGACAGCAGGAAACGTGAGTGTGCTGAGAACAAAAGAACAGTGTTTCCTACACATACGGACGATATCTAGTCCAACTCTTCTTCTGAAACTGATACAAAGCACTGGTCCTCTAACATCCAATGCTTGTCAATTAAGATGAGAAACGTTTGAGCTTTGTGAACGATGTAGTTCGTTTGAGCAGAAAAGAGACTGCCCTTACCTGAAACGAAGTCTTGCCTGTAGGAAGACTCAGAGCATGGGATTTAACTCCATTTCTGAAGTGAAACACACAGCATTGTCTCATTCATAGATCACACTCTGCTTTAGAACAAGAAGCACGCTCTTGCTTTCTAGAGTCTCTTAGACAGCAGGAAACGTGAGTGTGCTGAGAACAAAAGAATGGTGTTTCCTACACATACGGACCATATCTAGTCCAACTCTACTTCTGAAACTGATACAAAGGACTGGTCCTCTAACATCCAATGCTTGTCTGTTAAGATGAGAATCGTGTGAGCTCCGTGAACTATGTTGTTCGTTTGAGCTGAAAAGTGACTGCCCTTACCTGAAACGAAGTCTTGCTTGTAGGAAGACACAGAGCCTGGGATTTAACTCCTTTTCTGAAGGGAAACACACAGCATAGTTCTCATCCATGGATCTCACTCTGCTTTAGAGCTAGAAGCACGCTCTTGCATTCTACATTCTCTAAGACAGCAGGAAACGTGAGTGTGCTGAGAACAAAAGAACGGTGTTTCCTACACATTCGGACCATATCTAGTCCAACTCTGCTTCTGAAAGTGATACAAAGCTCTGGTCCTCTAACATCCAATGCTTGTCAGTTAAGAGGAGAAACGTGTGAGCTTAGTGAATGATGTAGTTCCTTTGAACTGAAAAGTGACTGCCCTTACCTGAAACGAAGTCTTGCTTGTAGTAAGACACAGAGCCTGGGATTTAAGTCCATTTCTGAAGGGAAACACACAGCAGAGTTCTCATCCATGGATCACAGTCTGCTTTAGAGCGAGAAGCACACTCTTGCTTTCTAGAGTCTCTAATACAGCAGGAAATCTGAGTGTGCCCAGAACAAAAGAAGGGTGTTTCCTACACAAATGGACCATATGTAGTCCAAATCTGCTTCTGAAACTGATACACAGCACTGACCATCTTACATCCAATGCTTGTCAGTTAAGATGAGAAACGTGTGAGCTTCGTGAACGATGTACTTCGTTTGAGCAGAAAAGTGACTGCCCTTAAGTGAATTGAAGTCTTGCTTGTAGGAAGACTCAGAGCCTGGGATTTAACTCCATTTCTGAAGTAAAACACACAGCAGTGTAACCATCCATTGATCACACTCTGCTTTAGAACAAGAAGCACGCTCTTGCTTTCTAGATTCTCTAAGACAGCAGGAAACGTGAGTGTGCTGAGAACAAAAGAACGGTGTTTCCTACACATAGAGGCGATATCTAGTCCAACTCTTCTTCTGAAACTGATACAAAGCACTGGTCCTCTAAAATCCAATGCTTGTCTGTTAAGATGAGAAACGTGTGAGCTTCGTGAATGATGTAGTTCGTTTGAGCTGAAAAGTGACTGCCCTTACCTGAAACGAAGTCTTGCCTGTAGGAAGACACAGAGTCTGGGATTTAACTCCATTTCTGAAGGGAAACATACAGCATAGTTCTCATCAATGGATCACACTCTGCTTTAGAGCAAGAAACACGCTCTTGCTTTCTAAAGTCTCTAAGACAGCAGGAAACGTGAGTGTGCCCAGAACAAAAGATCGGTGTTTCCTACACATATGGACCATATGTAGTCCAAATCTGCTTCTGAAACTGATACAAAGCACTGACCCTCTAACATCCAATGCTTGTCAGTTAAGATGAGAAACGTGTGAGCTTCGTGAACGATGTAGTTCGTTTGAGCAGAAAAGTGACTGCCCTTACCTGAAACGAAGTCTTGCTTGTAGGAAGACACAGAGCCTGGGATTTAACTCCTTTTCTGAAGGGAAACACAAAGCTTAGTTCTCATCCATGGATCACACTCTGCTTTAGAGCGAGTAGCACGCTCTTGCTTTCTACAGTCTCTAAGACAGCAGGAAACGTGAGTGTGCTGAGAACAAAAGAATGGTGTTTCCTACACATACGGACCATATCTAGTCCA
Organism: Onychomys leucogaster; assembly: GCA_949786385.1. NCBI lineage: Eukaryota > Metazoa > Chordata > Mammalia > Rodentia > Cricetidae > Onychomys > Onychomys leucogaster. The sequence continues at coordinate 667,518 of CATKUP010000076.1, forward strand.
ACTCTGCTTCTGAAAGTGATACAAAGCACTGGTCCTCTAACATCCAATGCTTGTCAGTTAAGATGAGAAACGTGTGAGCTTAGTGAATGATGTACTTCATTTGAGCAGAAAAGTGACTGCCCTTACGTGAATTGAAGTCTTGCTTGTAGGAAGACTCAGAGCCTGGGATTTAACCCCATTTCTGAAGTAAAACACACAGCAGTGTAACCATCCATTGATCACACTCTGCTTTAGAACAAGAAGCACGCTCTTGCTTTCTAGATTCTCTAAGACAGCAGGAAACGTGAGTGTGCTGAGAACAAAAGAACAGTGTTTCCTACACATACGGACGATATCTAGTCCAACTCTTCTTCTGAAACTGATACAAAGCACTGGTCCTCTAAAATCCAATGCTTGTCTGTTAACATGAGAAACGTGTGAGCTTCGTGAATGATGTAGTTCGTTTGAGCTGAAAAGTGACTGCCCTTACCTGAAACGAAGTCTTGCCTGTAGGAAGACACAGAGTCTGGGATTTAACTCCATTTCTGAAGGGAAACATACAGCATAGTTCTCATCAATGGATCACACTCTGCTTTAGAGCAAGAAGCACGCTCTTGCTTTCTAAAGTCTCTAAGACAGCAGGAAACGTGAGTGTGCCCAGAACAAAAGATCGGAGTTTCCTACACATATGGACCATATGTAGTCCAAATCTGCTTCTGAAACTGATACAAAGCACTGAGCCTCTAACATCCAATGCTTGTCAGTTAAGATGAGAAATGTGTGAGCTTCGTGAACGATGTAGTTCGTTTGAGCAGAAAAGTGACTGCCCTTACCTGAAACGAAGTCTTGCTTGTAGGAAGACACAGAGCCTGGGATTTAACTCCTTTTCTGAAGGGAAACACAAAGCTTAGTTCTCATCCATGGATCACACTCTGCTTTAGAGCGAGTAGCACGCTCTTGCTTTCTAGAGTCTCTAAGACAGCAGGAAACGTGAGTGTGCTGAGAACAAAAGAATGTTGTTTCCTACACATACGGACCATATCTAGTCCAACTCTGCTTCTGAGACTGATACAAAGGACTGGTCCTCTAACATCCAATGCTTGTCAGTTAAGAGGAGAAACGTGTGAGCTTAGTGAATGATGTAGTTCCTTTGAACTGAAAAGTGACTGCCCTTACCTGAAACGAAGTCTTGCTTGTAGTAAGACACAGAGCCTGGGATTTAACTCCTTTTCTGAAGGGAAACACACAGCATAGTTCTCATCCATGGATCACACTCTGCTTTAGAGCGAGAAGCACACTCTTGCTTTCTAGAGTCTCTAATACAGCAGGAAATCTGAGTGTGCCCAGAACAAAAGAAGGGTGTTTCCTACACAAATGGACCATATGTAGTCCAAATCTGCTTCTGAAACTGATACAAATCACTGACAATCTTACATCCAATGCTTGTCAGTTAAGATGAGAAACGTGTGAGCTTCGTGAACGATGTAGTTCGTTTGAGCAGAAAAGTGACTGCCCTTAAGTGAATTGAAGTCTTGCTTGTAGGAAGACTCAGAGCCTGGGATTTAACTCCATTTCTGAAGTAAAACACACAGCAGTGTAACCATCCATTGATCACACTCTGCTTTAGAACAAGAAGCACGTTCTTGCTTTCTAGATTCTCTAAGACAGCAGGAAACGTGAGTGTGCTGAGAACAAAAGAACGGTGTTTACTACACATACGGACATTATATAGTCCAACTCTGCATCTGAAACTGATACAAAGCACTGGTCCTCTAAAATCCAATGCTTGTCTGTTAAGATGAGAAACGTGTGAGATTCGTGAATGATGTAGTTCGTTTGAGCTGAAAAGTGACTGCCCTTACCTGAAACGAAGTCTTGCCTGTAGGAAGACACAGAGTCTGGGATTTAACTCCATTTCTGAAGGGAAACATACAGCATAGTTCTCATCAATGGATCACACTCTGCTTTAGAGCAAGAAGCACGCTCTTGCTTTCTAAAGTCTCTAAGACAGCAGGAAACGTGAGTGTGCCCAGAACAAAAGATCGGTGTTTCCTACACATATGGACCATATGTAGTCCAAATCTGCTTCTGAAACTGATACAAAGCACTGACCCTCTAACATCCAATGCTTGTCAGTTAAGATGAGAAACGTGTGAGCTTCGTGAACGATGTAGTTCGTTTGAGCAGAAAAGTGACTGCCCTTACCTGAAACGAAGTCTTGCTTGTAGGAAGACACAGAGCCTGGGATTTAACTCCTTTTCTGATGGGAAACACAAAGCTTAGTTCTCATCCATGGATCACACTCTGCTTTAGAGCGAGTAGCACACTCTTGCTTTCTACAGTCTCTAAGACAGCAGGTAACGTGAGTGTGCTGAGAACAAAAGAACGGTGTTTCCTACACATACGGACCATATCTAGTCCAACTCTGCTTCTGAAAGTGATACAAAGCACTGGTCCTCTAACATCCAATGCTTGTCAGTTAAGATGAGAAACGTGTGAGCTTAGTGAATGATGTACTTCATTTGAGCAGAAAAGTGACTGCCCTTACGTGAATTGAAGTCTTGCTTGTAGGAAGACTCAGAGCCTGGGATTTAACTCCATTTCTGAAGTAAAACACACAGCAGTGTAACCATCCATTGATCACACTCTGCTTTAGAATAAGAAGCACGCTCTTGCTTTCTAGATTCTCTAAGACAGCAGGAAACGTGAGTGTGCTGAGAACAAAAGAACAGTGTTTCCTACACATACGGACGATATCTAGTCCAACTCTTCTTCTGAAACTGATACAAAGCACTGGTCCTCTAACATCCAATGCTTGTCAATTAAGATGAGAAACGTTTGAGCTTCGTGAACGTTGGAGTTCCTTTGAGCAGAAAAGAGACTGCCCTTACCTGAAACGAAGTCTTGCCTGTAGGAAGACTCAGAGCATGGGATTTAACTCCATTTCTGAAGTGAAACACACAGCATTGTCTCATTCATTGATCACACTCTGCTTTAGAGCGAGAAGCACGCTCTTGCTTTCTAGATTCTCTAAGACAGCAGGAAACGTGAGTGTGCTGAGAACAAAAGAACAGTGTTTCCTACACATTCGGACCATATCTAGTCCAACTCTGCTTCTGAAAGTGATACAAAGCACTGGTCCTCTAACATCCAATGCTTGTCAGTTAAGAGGAGAAACGTGTGAGCTTAGTGAATAATGTAGTTCCTTTGAACTGAAAAGTGACTGCCCTTACCTGAAACGAAGTCTTGCTTGTAGTACGACACAGAGCCTGGGATTTAACTCCTTTTCTGAAGGGAAACACACAGCATAGTTCTCATCCATGGATCACACTCTGCTTTAGAGCGAGAAGCACACTCTTGCTTTCTAGAGTCTCTAATACAGCAGGAAATCTGAGTGTGGCCAGAACAAAAGAAGGGTGTTTCCTACACAAATGGACCATATGTAGTCCAAATCTGCTTCTGAAACTGATACAAATCACTGACAATCTTACATCCAATGCTTGTCAGTTAAGATGAGAAACGTGTGAGCTTCGTGAAGGATGTAGTTCGTTTGAGCAGAAAAGTGACTGCCCTTAAGTGAATTGAAGTCTTGCTTGTAGGAAGACTCAGAGCCTGGGATTTAACTCCATTTCTGAAGTAAAACACACAGCAGTGTAATCATCCATTGATCACACTCTGCTTTAGAACAAGAAGCACGTTCTTGCTTTCTAGATTCTCTAAGACAGCAGGAAACGTGAGTGTGCTGAGAACAAAAGAACGGTGTTTACTACACATACGGACATTATATAGTCCAACTCTGCATCTGAAACTGATACAAAGCACTGGTCCTCTAAAATCCAATGCTTGTCAGTTAAGATGAGAAACGTGTGAGCTTCGTGAACGATGTAGTTCGTTTGAGCAGAAAAGTGACTGCCCTTACCTGAAACGAAGTCTTGCTTGTAGGAAGACACAGAGCCTGGGATTTAACTCCTTTTCTGAAGGGAAACACAAAGCTTAGTTCTCATCCATGGATCACACTCTGCTTTAGAGCGAGTAGCACGCTCTTGCTTTCTACATTCTCTAAGACAGCAGGAAACATGAGTGTGCTGAGAACAAAAGAACGGTGTTTCCTACACATACGGACCATATCTAGTCCAACTCTGCTTCTGAAAGTGATTCAAAGCACTGGTCCTCTAACATCCAATGCTTGTCAGTTAAGATGAGAAACGTGTGAGCTTAGAGAATGATGTACTTCATTTGAGCAGAAAAGTGACTGCCCTTACGTGAATTGAAGTCTTGCTTGTAGGTAGACTCAGAGCCTGGGATTTAACTCCATTTCTGAAGTAAAACACACAGCAGTGTAACCATCCATTGATCACACTCTGCTTTAGAACAAGAAGCACGCTCTTGCTTTCTAGATTCTCTAAGACAGCAGGAAACGTGAGTGTGCTGAGAACAAAAGAACAGTGTTTCCTACACATACGGACGATATCTAGTCCAACTCTTCTTCTGAAACTGATACAAAGCACTGGTCCTCTAACATCCAATGCTTGTCAATTAAGATGAGAAACGTTTGAGCTTCGTGAACGATGTAGTTCGTTTGAGCAGAAAAGAGACTGCCCTTACCTGAAACGAAGTCTTGCCTGTAGGAAGACACAGAGCCTGGGATTTAACTCCATTTCTGAAGGGAAACACACAGCATAGTTCTCATCCATGGATCACACTCTGCTTTAGAGCAAGAAGCACGCTCTTGCTTTCTAGATTCTCTAATATAGCAGGAAATCTGAGTGTGCCCAGAACAAAAGAACGGTGTTTCCTACACATACGGCCTATATGTAGTCCAAATATTCTTCTGAAACTGATACAATGCACTGGTCCTCTAACATCCAATGGTTGTCAGTTAAGATGAGAAACGTGTGAGCTTCGTGAAGGATGTAGTTCGTTTGAGCAGAAAAGTGACTGCCCTTACCTGAAACGAATTCTTGCTTGTAGAGAGACTCAGAGCATGGGATTTAACTCCATTTCTGAAGTGAAACACACAGCATTGTCTCATTCATTGATCACACTCTGCTTTAGAAAAAGAAGCACGCTCTTGCTTTCTAGAGTCTCTAAGACAGCAGGAAACGTGAGTGTGCTGAGAAAAAAAGAATGGTGTTTCCTACACATACGGACCATATCTAGTCCAACTCTGCTTCTGAAACTGATACAAAGGACTGGTCCTCTAACATCCAATTCTTGTCTGTTAAGATGAGAAACGTGTGAGCTCCGTGAACTATGTTGTTCGTTTGAGCTGAAAAGTGACTGCCCTTACCTGAAACGAAGTCTTGCTTGTAGGAAGACTCAGAGCCTGGGATTTAACTCCTTTTCTGAAGGGAAACACACAGCATAGTTCTCATCCATGGATCACACTCTGCTTTAGAGCGAGAAGCACGCTCTTGCTTTCTACAGTCTCTAAGACAGCAGGAAACGTGAGTGTGCTGAGAACAAAAGAACGGTGTTTCCTACACATACGGACCATATCTAGTCCAACTCTGCTTCTGAAAGTGATACAAAGCACTGGTCCTCTAACATCCAATGCTTGTCAGTTAAGAGGAGAAACGTGTGAGCTTCATTAATGATGTAGATCGTTTGAGCTGAAAAGTGACTGCCCTTACCTGAAACGAAGTCTTGCCTGTAGGAAGACACAGAGTCTGGGATTTAACTCCATTTCTGAACGGAAACATACAGCATAGTTCTCATCAATATATCACACTCTGCTTTAGAGCAAGAAGCACGCTCTTGCTTTCTAAAGTCTCTAAGACAGCAGGAAACGTGAGTGTGCCCAGAACAAAAGATCGGTGTTTCCTACACATATGGACCATATGTAGTCCAAATCTGCTTCTGAAACTGATACAAAGCACTGACCCTCTAACATCCAATGCTTGTCAGTTAAGATGAGAAACGTGTGAGCTTCGTGAACGATGTAGTTCGTTTGAGCAGAAAAGTGACTGCCCTTACCTGAAACGAAGTCTTGCTTGTAGGAAGACACAGAGCCTGGGATTTAACTCCTTTTCTGAAGGGAAACATAAAGCTTAGTTCTCATCCATGGATCACACTCTGCTTTAGAGCGAGTAGCACGCTCTTGCTTTCTACAGTCTCTAAGACAGCAGGAAACGTGAGTGTGCTGAGAACAAAAGAACGGTGTTTCCTACACATACGGACCATATCTAATCCAACTCTGCTTCTGAAAGTGATACAAAGCACTGGTCCTCTAACATCCAATGCTTGTCAGTTAAGATGAGAAACGTGTGAGCTTAGTGAATGATGTACTTCGTTTGAGCAGAAAAGTGACTGCCCTTACTTGAATTGAAGTCTTGCTTGTAGGAAGACTCAGAGCCTGGGATTTAACTCCATTTCTGAAGTAAAACACACAGCAGTGTAACCATCCATTGATCACACTCTGCTTTAGAACAAGAAGCACGCTCTTGCTTTCTAGATTCTCTAAGACAGCAGGAAACGTGAGTGTGCTGAGAACAAAAGAACAGTGTTTCCTACACATACGGACGATATCTAGTCCAACTCTTCTTCTGAAACTGATACAAAGCACTGGTCCTCTAACATCCAATGCTTGTCAATTAAGATGAAAAACGTTTGAGCTTCGTGAACGATGTAGTTCGTTTGAGCAGAAAAGACACTGCCCTTACCTGAAACGAAGTCTTGCCTGTAGGAAGACACAGAGCCTGGGATTTAACTCCATTTCTGAAGGGAAACACACAGCATAGTTCTCATCCATGGATCACACTCTGCTTTAGAGCAAGAAGCACGCTCTTGCTTTCTAGATTCTCTAATATAGCAGGAAATCTGAGTGTGCCCAGAACAAAAGAACGGTGTTTCCTACACATACTGACTATATGTAGTCAAAATCTACTTCTGAAACTGATACAATGCACTGGTCCTCTAACATCCAATGCTTGTCTGTTAAGATGAGAAACGTGTGAGCTCAGTGAAGGATGTAGTTCGTTTGAGCTGAAAAGTGACTGCCCTTACCTGAAACGAAGTCTTGCTTGTAGGAAGACACAGAGCCTGGGATTTAACTCCATTTCTGAAGGGAAACACACAGCATAGTTCTCATCATGGATCACACTCTGCTTTAGAGTGAGAAGCACGCTCTTGCTTTCTAAAGTCTCTAAGACAGCAGGAAACGTGAGTGTGCTGAGAACAAAAGAACGGTGTTTCCTACACATACGGACCATATCTAGTCCAACTCTGCTTCTGAAAGTGATACAAAGCACTGGTCCTCTAACATCCAATGCTTGTCAGTTAAGATGAGAAACGTGTGAGCTTAGTGAATGATGTAGTTCCTTTGAACTGAAAAGTGACTGCCCTTACCTGAAACGAAGTCTTGCCTGTAGGAAGACACAGAGTCTGGGATTTAACTCCATTTCTGAAGGGAAACATACAGCATAGTTCTCATCAATGGATCACACTTTGCTTTAGAGCAAGAAGCACGCTCTTGCTTTCTACAGTCTGTAATACAGCAGGAAATCTGAGTGTGCCCAGAACAAAAGAACGGTGCTTCCTACACATACTGACTATATGTAGTCCAAATCTACTTCTGAAACTGATACAATGCACTGGTCCTCTAACATCCAATGCTTGTCTGTTAAGATGAGAAACATGTGAGCTCAGTGAAGGATGTAGTTCGTTTGAGCTGAAAAGTGACTGCCCTTACCTGAAACGAAGTCTTGCTTGTAGGAAGACACAGAGCCTGGGATTTAACTCCATTTCTGAAGGGAAACACACAGCATAGTTCTCATCATGGATCACACTCTGCTTTAGAGCGAGAAGCACACTCTTGCTTTCTAGAGTCTCTAATACAGCAGGAAATCTGAGTTTGCCCAGAACAAAAGAAGGGTGTTTCCTTCACAAATGGACCATATGTAGTCCAAATCTGCTTCTGAAACTGATACAAAGCACTGACCATCTTACATCCAATGCTTGTCAGTTAAGATGAGAAACGTGTGAGCTTCGGGAACGATGTAGTTCGTTTGAGCAGAAAAGTGACTGCCCTTACGTGAATTGACGTCTTGCTTGTAGGAAGACTCAGAGCCTGGGATTTAACTCCATTTCTGAAGTAAAACACACAGCAGTGTAATCATCCATTGATCACACTCTGCTTTAGAACAAGAAGCACGCTCTTGCTTTCTAGAGTCTCTAAGACAGCAGGAAACGTGAGTGTGCTGAGAACAAAAGAACGGTGTTTCCTACACTTACGGACATTATATAGTCCAACTCTTCGTCTGAAACTGATACAAAGCACTGGTCCTCTAACATCCAATGCTTGTCTGTTAAGATGAGAAACGTGTGAGCTCAGTGAAGGATGTAGTTCGTTTGAGCTGATAAGTGACTGCCCTTACCTGAAACGAAGTCTTGCCTGTAGGAAGACACAGAGCCTGGGATTTAACTCCATTTCTGAAGGGAAACACACAGCATAGTTCTCATTCATTGATCACACTCTGCTTTAGAACAAGAAGCATGCTCTTGCTTTCTAGAGTCTCTAAGACAGCAGGAAACGTGAGTGTGCTGAGAAGAAAAGAACGGTGTTTCCTACACATACGGACCATATCTAGTCCAACTCTGCTTCTGAAACTGATACAAAGGACTGGTCCTCTAACATCCAATGCTTGTCTGTTAAGATGAGAAACGTGTGAGCTCCGTGAACTATGTAGTTCGTTTGAGCTGAAAAGTGACTGCCCTTACCTGAAACGAAGTCTTGCTTGTAGGAAGACACAGAGCCTGGGATTTAACTCCATTTCTGAAGTAAAACACACAGCAGTGTAACCATCCATTGATCACACTCTGCTTTAGAACAAGAAGCACGCTCTTGCTTTCTAGATTCTCTAAGACAGCAGGAAACGTGAGTGTGCTGAGAACAAAAGAACAGCGTTTCCTACACATACGGACGATATCTAGTCCAACTCTTCTTCTGAAACTGATACAAAGCACTGGTCCTGTAACATCCAATGCTTGTCAATTAAGATGAGAAACGTTTGATCTTCGTGAACGATGTAGATCGTTTGAGCAGAAAAGTGACTGCCCTTACCTGAAACGAAGTCTTGCCTGTAGGAAGACACAGAGTCTGGGATGTAACTCCATTTCTGAAGGGAAACATACAGCATAGTTCTCATCAATGGATCACACTTTGCTTTAGAGCAAGAAGCACGCTCTTGCTTTCTAGAGTTTCTAATACAGCAGGAAATCTGAGTGTGCCCAGAACAAAAGAACGGTGCTTCCTACACATACTGACTATATGTAGTCCAAATCTACTTCTGAAACTGATACAATGCACTGGTCCTCTAACATCCAATGCTTATCTGTTAAGATGAGAAACATGTGAGCTCAGTGAAGGAGGTAGTTCGTTTGAGCTGAAAAGTGACTGCCCTTACCTGAAACGAAGTCTTGCTTGTAGGAAGACACAGAGCCTGGGATTTAACTCCATTTCTGAAGGGAAACACACAGCATAGTTCTCATCATGGATCACACTCTGCTTTAGAGCGAGAAGCACACTCTTGCTTTATAGAGTCTCTAATACAGCAGGAAATCTGAGTGTGCCCAGAACAAACAAGGGTGTTTCCTACACATACGGACCATATCTAGTCCAACTCTGATTCTGAAAGTGATACAAAGCACTGGTCCTCTAACATCCAATGCTTGTCAGTTAAGAGGAGAAACGTTTGAGCTTAGTGAATGATGTAGTTCCTTTGAACTGAAAAGTGACTGCCCTTACCTGAAACGAAGTCTTGCTTGTAGTAAGACACAGAGCCTGGGATTTAAGTCCATTTCTGAAGGGAAACACACAGCATAGTTCTCATCCATGGATCACACTCTGCTTTAGAGCGAGAAGCACACTCTTGCTTTCTAGAGTCTCTAATACAGCAGGAAATCTGAGTGTGCCCAGAACAAAAGAAGGGTGTTTCCTACACAAATGGACCATATGTAGTCCAAATCTGCTTGTGAAACTGATAGAAAGCACTGAACATCTTACATCCAATGCATGTCAGTTAAGATGAGAAACGTGTGAGCTTCGGGAACGATGTAGTTCGTTTGAGCAGAAAAGTGACTGCCCTTACGTGAATTGAAGTCTTGCTTGTAGGAAGACTCAGAGCCTGGGATTTAACTCCATTTCTGAAGTAAAACACACAGCAGTGTAATCATCCATTGATCACACTCTGCTTTAGAACAAGAAGCACGCTCTTGCTTTCTAGATTCTCTAAGACAGCAGGAAACGTGAGTGTGCTGAGAACAAAAGAACGGTGTTTCCTACACTTACGGACATTATATAGTCCAACTCTTCTTCTGAAACTGATACAAAGCACTGGTCCACTAACATCCAATGCTTGTCAATTAAGATGAGAAACGTTTGAGCTTCGTGAACGATGTAGTTCGTTTGAGCAGAAAAGTGACTGCCCTTACCTGAAACGAAGTCTTGCCTGTAGGAAGACACAGAGCCTGGGATTTAACTCCATTTCTGAAGGGAAACACACAGCATAGTTCTCATCCATGGATCACACTCTGCTTTAGAGCAAGAAGCACGCTCTTGCTTTCTAGAGTTTCTAATACAGCAGGAAATCTGAGTGTGCCCAGAACAAAAGAACGGTGCTTCCTACACATACTGACTATATGTAGTCCAAATCTACTTCTGAAACTGATACAATGCACTGGTCCTCTAACATCCAATGCTTCTCTGTTAAGATGAGAAACATGTGAGCTCAGTGAAGGATGTAGTTCGTTTGAGCTGAAAAGTGACTGCCCTTACCTGAAACGAAGTCTTGCTTGTAGGAAGACACAGAGCCTGGGATTTAACTCCATTTCTGAAGGGAAATACACAGCATAGTTCTCATCATGGATCACACTCTGCTTTAGAGCGAGAAGCACACTCTTGCTTTATAGAGTCTCTAATACAGCAGGAAATCTGAGTGTGCCCAGAACAAACAAGGGTGGTTACTACACATACGGACCATATCTAGTCCAACTCTGATTCTGAAAGTGATACAAAGCACTGGTCCTCTAACATCCAATGCTTGTCAGTTAAGAGGAGAAACGTTTGAGCTTAGTGAATGATGTAGTTCCTTTGAACTGAAAAGTGACTGCCCTTACCTGAAACGAAGTCTTGCTTGTAGTAAGACACAGAGCCTGGGATTTAAGTCCATTTCTGAAGGGAAACACACAGCATAGTTCTCATCCATGGATCACACTCTGCTTTAGAGCGAGAAGCACGCTCTTGCTTTCTAGAGTCTCTAAGACAGCAGGAAATCTGAGTGTGCCCAGAACAAAAGAAGGGCGTTTCCTACACAAATGGACCATATGTAGTCAAAATCTGCTTCTGAAACTGATACAAAGCACTGACCATCTTACATACAATGCTTGTGTGTTAAGATGAGAAACGTGTGAGCTTCGTGAACAATGTAGTTCGTTTGAGCTGAAAAGTGACTGCCCTTACCTGAAACGAAGTCTTGCCTGTAGGAAGACACAGAGTCTGGGATTTAACTCCATTTCTGAAGCGAAACATACAGCATAATTCTCATCAATGGATCACACTTTGCTTTAGAGCAAGAAGCACGCTCTTGCTTTCTAGAGTTTCTAATACAGCAAGAAATCTGAGTGTGCCCAGAACAAAAGAACGGTGCTTCCTACACATACTGACTATATGTAGTCCAAATCTACTTCTGAAACTGATACAATGCACTGGTCCTCTAACATCCAATGCTTGTCTGTTAAGATGAGAAACATGTGAGCTCAGTGAAGGATGTAGTTCGTTTGAGCTGAAAAGTGACTGCCCTTACCTGAAACGAAGTCTTGCCTGTAGGAAGACACAGAGCCTGGGATTTAACTCCATTTCTGAAGGGAAACACACAGCATAGTTCTCATCCATGGATCACACTCTGCTTTAGAGCAAGAAGCACGCTCTTGCTTTCTAGATTCTCTAATATAGCAGGAAATCTGAGTGTGCCCAGAACAAAAGAACGGTGTTTCCTACACATACGGCCTATATGTAGTCCAAATCTTCTTCTGAAACTGATACAATGCACTGGTCCTCTAACATCCAATGGTTGTCAGTTAAGATGAGAAACGTGTGAGCTTCGTGAAGGATGTAGTTCCTTTGAGCAGAAAAGTGACTGCCCTTACCTGAAACGAATTCTTGCTTGTAGAGAGACTCAGAGCATGGGATTTAACTCCATTTCTGAAGTGAAACACACAGCATTGTCTCATTCATTGATCACACTCTGCTTTAGAACAAGAAGCACGCTCTTGCTTTCTAGAGTCTCTAAGACAGCAGGAAACGTGAGTGTGCTGAGAACAAAAGAATGGTGTTTCCTACACATACGGACCATATCTAGTCCAACTCTGCTTCTGAAACTGATACAAAGGACTGGTCCTCTAACATCCAATGCTTGTCTGTTAAGATGAGAAACGTGTGAGCTCCGTGAACTATGTTGTTCATTTGAGCTGAAAAGTGACTGCCCTTACCTGAAACGAAGTCTTGCTTGTAGGAAGACTCAGAGCCTGGGATTTAACTCCTTTTCTGAAGGGAAACACACAGCATAGTTCTCATCCATGGATCACACTCTGCTTTAGAGCGAGAAGCACGCTCTTGCTTTCTACAGTCTCTAAGACAGCAGGAAACGTGAGTGTGCTGAGAACAAAAGAACGGTGTTTCCTACACATACGGACCATATCTAGTCCAACTCTGCTTCTGAAAGTGATACAAAGCACTGGTCCTCTAACATCCAATGCTTGTCAGTTAAGAGGAGAAACGTGTGAGCTTCATTAATGATGTAGTTCGTTTGAGCTGAAAAGTGACTGCCCTTACCTGAAACGAAGTCTTGCCTGTAGGAAGACACAGAGTCTGGGATTTAACTCCATTTCTGAACGGAAACATACAGCATAGTTCTCATCAATATATCACACTCTGCTTTAGAGCAAGAAGCACGCTCTTGCTTTCTAAAGTCTCTAAGACAGCAGGAAACGTGAGTGTGCCCAGAACAAAAGATCGGTGTTTCCTACACATATGGACCATATGTAGTCCAAATCTGCTTCTGAAACTGATACAAAGGACTGACCCTCTAACATCCAATGCTTGTCAGTTAAGATGAGAAACGTGTGAGCTTCGGGAACGATGTAGTTCGTTTGAGCAGAAAAGTGACTGCCCTTACCTGAAACGAAGTCTTGCTTGTAGGAAGACACAGAGCCTGGGATTTAACTCCTTTTCTGAAGGGAAACATAAAGCTTAGTTCTCATCCATGGATCACACTCTGCTTTAGAGCGAGTAGCACGCTCTTGCTTTCTACAGTCTCTAAGACAGCAGGAAACGTGAGTGTGCTGAGAACAAAAGAACGGTGTTTCCTACACATACGGACCATATCTAGTCCAACTCTGCTTCTGAAAGTGATACAAAGCACTGGTCCTCTAACATCCAATGCTTGTCAGTTAAGATGAGAAACGTGTGAGCTTAGTGAATGATGTACTTCGTTTGAGCAGAAAAGTGACTGCCCTTACTTGAATTGAAGTCTTGCTTGTAGGAAGACTCAGAGCCTGGGATTTAACTCCATTTCTGAAGTAAAACACACAGCAGTGTAACCATCCATTGATCACACTCTGCTTTAGAACAAGAAGCACGCTCTTGCTTTCTAGATTCTCTAAGACAGCAGGAAACGTGAGTGTGCTGAGAACAAAAGAACAGTGTTTCCTACACATACGGACGATATCTAGTCCAACTCTTCTTCTGAAACTGATACAAAGCACTGGTCCTCTAACATCCAATGCTTGTCAATTAAGATGAGAAACGTTTGAGCTTCGTGAACGATGTAGTTCGTTTGAGCAGAAAAGACACTGCCCTTACCTGAAACAAAGTCTTGCCTGTAGGAAGACACAGAGCCTGGGATTTAACTCCATTTCTGAAGGGAAACACACAGCATAGTTCTCATCCATGGATCACACTCTGCTTTAGAGCAAGAAGCACGCTCTTGCTTTCTAGATTCTCTAATATAGCAGGAAATCTGAGTGTGCCCAGAACAAAAGAACGGTGTTTGCTACACATACGGCCTATATGTAGTCCAAATCTTCTTCTCAAACTGATACAATGCACTGGTCCTCTAACATCCAATGGTTGTCAGTTAAGATGAGAAATGTGTGAGCTTCGTGAAGGATGTAGTTCCTTTGAGCAGAAAAGTGACTGCCCTTACCTGAAACGACTTCTTGCTTGTAGGGAGACTCAAAGCATGGGATTTAACTCCATTTCTGAAGTGAAACACACAGCATTGTCTCATTCATTGATCACACTCTGCTTTAGAACAAGAAGCACGCTCTTGCTTTCTAGAGTCTCTAAGACAGCAGGAAACGTGAGTGTGCGGAGAACAAAAGAATGGTGTTTCCTACACATACGGACCATATCTAGTCCAACTCTGCTTCTGAAACTGATACAAAGGACTGGTCCTCTAACATCCAATGCTTGTCTGTTAAGATGAGAAACGTGTGAGCTCCGTGAACTATGTTATTCGTTTGAGCTGAAAAGTGACTGCCCTTACCTGAAACGAAGTCTTGCTTGTAGGAAGACACAGAGCCTGGGATTTAACTCCTTTTCTGAAGGGAAACACACAGCATAGTTCTCATCCATGGATCACACTCTGCTTTAGAGCGAGAAGCACGCTCTTGCTTTCTAGAGTCTCTAATACAGCAGGAAATCTGAGTGTGCCCAGAACAAAAGAACGGTGTTTCCTACACATACTGACTATATGTAGTCCAAATCTACTTCTGAAACTGATACAATGCACTGGTCCTCTAACATCCAATGCTTGTCTGTTAAGATGAGAAACGTGTGAGCTCAGTGAAGGATGTAGTTCGTTTGAGCTGAAAAGTGACTGCCCTTACCTGAAACGAAGTCTTGCTTGTAGGAAGACACAGAGCCTGGGATTTAACTCCATTTCTGAAGGGAAACACACAGCATAGTTCTCATCAATGGATCACACTTTGCTTTAGAGCAAGAAGCACGCTCTTGCTTTCTACAGTCTGTAATACAGCAGGAAATCTGAGTGTGCCCAGAACAAATAAGGGTGTTTCCTACACATACGGACCATATCTAGTCCAACTCTGATTCTGAAAGTGATACAAAGCACTGGTCCTCTAACATCCAATGCTTGTCAGTTAAGAGGAGAAACGTTTGAGCTTAGTGAATGATGTAGTTCCTTTGAACTGAAAAGTGACTGCCCTTACCTGAAACGAAGTCTTGCTTGTAGTAAGACACAGAGCCTGGGATTTAAGTCCATTTCTGAAGGGAAACACACAGCATAGTTCTCATCCATGGATCACACTCTGCTTTAGAGCGAGAAGCACGCTCTTGCTTTCTAGAGTCTCTAAGACAGCAGGAAATCTGAGTGTGCCCAGAACAAAAGAAGTGCGTTTCCTACACAAATGGACCATATGTAGTCAAAATCTGCTTCTGAAACTGATACAAAGCACTGACCATCTTACATCCAATGCTTGTCAGTTAAGATGAGAAACGTGTGAGCTTCGGGAACGATGTAGTTCGTTTGAGCAGAAAAGTGACTGCCCTTACGTGAATTGAAGTCTTGCTTGTAGGAAGACTCAGAGCCTGGGATTTAACTCCATTTCTGAAGTAAAACACACAGCAGTGTAATCATCCATTGATCACACTCTGCTTTAGAACAAGAAGCACGCTCTTGCTTTCTAGATTCTCTAAGACAGCAGGAAACGTGAGTGTGCTGAGAACAAAAGAACGGTGTTTCCTACACTTACGGACATTATATAGTCCAACTCTTCTTCTGAAACTGATACAAAGCACTGGTCCTCTAACATCCAATGCTTGTCTGTTAAGATGAGAAACGTGTGAGCTCAGTGAAGGATGTAGTAAGTTTGAGCTGAAAAGTGACTGCCCTTACCTGAAACGAAGTCTTGCTTGTAGGAAGACACAGAGCCTGGGATTTAACTCCATTTCTGAAGGGAAACACACAGCATAATTCTCATCATGGATCACACTCTGCTTTAGAGCGAGAAGCACGCTCTTGCTTTCTAAAGTCTCTAAGACAGCAGGAAACGTGAGTGTGCTGAGAAGAAAAGAACGGTGTTTCCTACACATACGGACGATATCTAGTCCAGCTCTTCTTCTGAAACTGATACAAAGCACTGGTCCTCTAACATCCAATGCTTGTCAATTAAGATGAGAAACGTTTGAGCTTCGTGAACTATGTAGTTCGTTTGAGCAGAAAAGTGACTGCCCTTACCTGAAACGAAGTCTTGCCTGTAGGAAGACACAGAGCCTGGGATTTAACTCCATTTCTGAAGGGAAACACACAGCATAGTTCTCATCCATGGATCACACTCTGCTTTAGAGCAAGAAGCACGCTCTTGCTTTCTAGATTCTCTAATATAGCAGGAAATCTGAGTGTGCCCACAACAAAAGAACGGTGTTTCCTACACATACTGCCTATATGTAGTCCAAATCTTCTTCTGAAACTGATACAATGCACTGGTCCTCTAACATCCAATGGTTGTCAGTTAAGATGAGAAACGTGTGAGCTTCGTGAAGGATGTAGTTCCTTTGAGCAGAAAATTGACTGCCCTTACCTGAATCGAAGTCTTGTTTGTAGGGAGACTCAGAGCATGGGATTTAACTCCATTTCTGAAGTGAAACACACAGCATTGTCTCATTCATTGATCACACTCTGCTTTAGAACAAGAAGCATGCTCTTGCTTTCTAGAGTCTCTAAGACAGCAGGAAACGTGAGTGTGCTGAGAAGAAAAGAACGGTGTTTCCTACACATACGGACCATATCTAGTCCAACTCTGCTTCTGAAACTGATACAAAGGACTGGTCCTCTAACATCCAATGCTTGTCTGTTAAGATGAGAAACGTGTGAGCTCCGTGAACTATGTAGTTCGTTTGAGCTGAAAAGTGACTGCCCTTACCTGAAACGAAGTCTTGCTTGTAGGAAGACACAGAGCCTGGGCTTTAACTCCTTTTCTGAAGGGAAACACACAGCATAGTTCTCATCCATGGATCACACTCTGCTTTAGAGCGAGAAGCACGCTCTTGCTTTCTACAGTCTCTAAGACAGCAGGAAACGTGAGTGTGCTGAGAACAAAAGAACGGTGTTTCCTACACATACGGACGATATCTAGTCCAACTCTTCTTCTGAAAGTGATACAAAGCACTGGTCCTCTAAAATCCAATGCTTGTGTGTTAAGATGAGAAACGTGTGAGCTTCGTGAACAATGTAGTTCATTTGAGCTGAAAAGTGACTGCCCTTACCTGAAACGAAGTCTTGCCTGTAGGAAGACACAGAGTCTGGGATTTAACTCCATTTCTGAAGGGAAACATACAGCATAGTTCTCATCAATGGATCACACTTTGCTTTAGAGCAAGAAGCACGCTCTTGCTTTCTAAAGTCTCTAAGACAGCAGGAAATCTGAGTGTGCCCAGAACAAAAGAACGGTGCCTCCTACACATACTGACTATATGTAGTCCAAATCTTCTGAAACTGACACAATGCACTGGTCCTCTAACATCCAATGCTTGTCTGTTAGGATGAGAAACGTGTGAGCTCAGTGAAGGATGTAATTCGTTTGAGCTGAAAAGTGACTGCCCTTACCTGAAACGAAGTCTTGCTTGTAGGAAGACACAGAGCCTGGGATTTAAGTCCATTTCTGAAGGGAAACACACACCATAGTTCTCATCCATGGATCACACTCTGCTTTAGAGCGAGAAGCACGCTCTTGCTTTCTAAAGTCTCTAAGACAGCAGGAAACGTGAGTGTGCTGAGAACAAAAGAACGGTGTTTCCTACACATACGGGCGATATCTAGTCCAACTCTTCTTCTGAAACTGATACAAAGCACTGGTCCTCTAACATCCAATGCTTGTCAATTAAGATGAGAAACGTTTGAGCTTCGTGAACGATGTAGTTCGTTTGAGCAGAAAAGTGACTGCCATTACCTGAAACGAAGTCTTGCCTGTAGGAAGAGACAGAGCCTGGGATTTAACTTCATTTCTGAAGGGAAACACAAAGCTTAGTTCTCATCCATGGATCACACTCTGCTTTAGAGCAAGAAGCATGCTCTTGCTTTCTAGATTCTCTAATATAGCAGGAAATCTGAGTGTGCCCAGAACAAAAGATCGGTGTTTCCTACACATACGGCCTATATGTAGTCCAAATCTTCTTCTGAAACTGATACAATGCACTCATCCTCTAACATCCAATGGTTGTCAGTTAAGATGAGAAACGTGTGAGCTTCGTGAAGGATGTAGTTCCTTTGAGCAGAAAAGTGACTGCCCTTACCTGAAACGAAGTCTTGCTTGTAGGGAGACTCAGAGCATGGGATTTAACTCCATTTCTGAAGTGAAACACACATCATTGTCTCATTCATTGATCACACTCTGCTTTAGAACAAGAAGCATGCTCTTGCTTTCTAGAGTCTCTAAGACAGCAGGAAACGTGAGTGTGCTGAGAAGAAAAGAACGGTGTTTCCTACACATACGGACCATATCTAGTCCAACTCTGCTTCTGAAACTGATACAAAGGACTGGTCCTCTAACATCCAATGCTTGTCTGTTAAGATGAGAAACGTGTGAGCTCAGTGAACGATGTAGTTCCTTTGAGCTGAAAAGTGACTGCCCTTACCTGAAACGAAGTCTTGCTTGTAGGAAGACTCAGAACATGGGATTTAACTCCATTTCTGAAGTGAAACACACAGCAGTGTTCGCATCCATGGATCACACTCTGCTTTAGAGCAAGAAGCATGCTCTTGCTTTCTAGATTCTCTAATATAGCAGGAAATCTGAGTGTGCCCAGAACAAAAGAACGGTGTTTCCTACACATACGGCCTATATTTAGTCCAAATCTTCTTCTGAAACTGATACAATGCACTGGTCCTCTAACATCCAATGGTTGTCAGTTAAGATGAGAAACGTGTGAGCTTCGTGAAGGATGTAGTTCCTTTGAGCAGAAAAGTGACTGCCCTTACCTGAAGTGAAGTCTTGCTTGTAGGGAGACTCAGAGCATGGGATTTAACTCCATTTCTGAAGTGAAACACACAGCATTGTCTCATTCATTGATCACACTCTGCTTTAGAACAAGAAGCACGCTCTTGCTTTCTAGAGTCTCTAAAACAGCAGGAAACGTGAGTGTGCTGAGAACAAAAGAACGGTGTTTCCTACATATACAGACCATATCTAGTCCAACTCTGCTTCTGAAAGTGATACAAAGCACTGTTCCTCTAACATCCAATGCTTGTCAATTAAGATGAGAAACGTTTGAGCTTCGTGAACGATGTAGTTCGTTAGAGCAGAAAAGTGACTGCCCTTACCTGAAACGAAGTCTTGCCTGTAGGAAGACACAGAGCCTGGGATTTAACTCCATTTCTGAAGGGAAACACACAGCATAGTTCTCATCCATGGATCACACTCTGCTTTAGAGCAAGAAGCACGCTCTTGCTTTCTAGATTCTCTAATATAGCAGGAAATCTGAGTGTGCCCAGAACAAAAGAACGGTGTTTCCTACACATACGGCCTATATGTAGTCCAAATCTTCTTCTGAAACTGATACAATGCACTCGTCCTCTAACATCCAATGCTTGTCTGTTAAGATGAGAAACGTGTGAGCTCAGTGAACGATGTAGTTCCTTTGAGCTGAAAAGTGACTGTCCTTACCTGAAACGAAGTCTTGCAGGTAAGAAGACTCAGAGCCTGAGATTTAACTCCATTTCTGAAGTAAAACACACAGCACAGTTCTCATCCATGGATCACACTCTGCTTTAGAGCGAGAAGCACACTCTTGCTTTATAGAGTCTCTAATACAGCAGGAAATCTGAGTGTGCCCAGAACAAAAGAACGGTGCTTCCTACACATAAGGACAATATGTAATCCAAATCTTCTTCTGAAACTGATAGAATGCACTGGTCCTCTAACATCCAATGCTTGTCAGTTAAGATGAGAAACATGTGAGCTTCGTGAAAGATGTAGTTCGTTTGAGCAGAAAAGTGACTGCCCTTACCTGAAACGAAGTCTTGCTTGTAGGAAGACTCAGAGCATGGGATTTAACTCCATTTCTGAAGTGAAACACACAGCAGTGTTCGCATCCATGGATCACACTCTGCTTTAGAGCGAGAAGCATGCTCTTGCTTTCTAGAGTCTCTAAGACAGCAGGAAACGTGAGTGTGCTGAGAAGAAAAGAACGGTGTTTCCTACACATACGGACCATATCTAGTCCAACTCTGCTTCTGAAACTGATACAAAGGACTGGTCCTCTAACATCCAATGGTTGTCAGTTAAGATGAGAAACGTGTGAGCTTCGTGAAGGATGTAGTTCCTTTGAGCAGAAAAGTGACTGCCCTTACCTGAAGTGAAGTCTTGCTTGTAGGGAGACTCAGAGCATGGGATTTAACTCCATTTCTGAAGTGAAACACACAGCATTGTCTCATTCATTGATCACACTCTGCTTTAGAACAAGAAGCACGCTCTTGCTTTCTAGAGTCTCTAAAACAGCAGGAAACGTGAGTGTGCTGAGAACAAAAGAACGGTGTTTCCTACATATACAGACCATATCTAGTCCAACTCTGCTTCTGAAAGTGATACAAAGCACTGCTCCTCTAACATCCAATGCTTGTCAATTAAGATGAGAAACGTTTGAGCTTCGTGAACGATGTAGTTCGTTAGAGCAGAAAAGTGACTGCCCTTACCTGAAACGAAGTCTTGCCTGTAGGAAGACACAGAGCCTGGGATTTAACTCCATTTCTGAAGGGAAACACACAGCATAGTTCTCATCCATGGATCACACTCTGCTTTAGAGCAAGAAGCACGCTCTTGCTTTCTAGATTCTCTAATATAGCAGGAAATCTGAGTGTGCCCAGAACAAAAGAACGGTGTTTCCTACACATACGGCCTATATGTAATCCAAATCTTCTTCTGAAACTGATACAATGCACTCGTCCTCTAACATCCAATGGTTGTCAGTTAAGATCAGAAACGTGTGAGCTTCGTGAAGGATGTAGATCCTTTGAGCAGAAAAGTGACTGCCCTTACCTGAAACGAAGTCTTGCTTGTAGGGAGACTCAGAGCATGGGATTTAACTCCATTTCTGAAGTGAAACACACATCATTGTCTCATTCATTGATCACACTCTGCTTTAGAAAAAGAAGCATGCTCTTGCTTTCTAGAGTCTCTAAGACAGCAGGAAACGTGAGTGTGCTGAGAAGAAAAGAACGGTGTTTCCTACACATACGGACCATATCTAGTCCAACTCTGCTTCTGAAACTGATACAAAGGACTGGTCCTCTAACATCCAATGCTTGTCTGTTAAGATGAGAAACGTGTGAGTTCCGTGAAAGATGTAGTTCGTTTGAGCTGAAAAGTGACTGCCCTTACCTGAAACGAAGTCTTGCTTGAAGTAAGACACAGAGCCTGGGATTTAAGTCCATTTCTGAAGGGAAACACACAGCATAGTTCTCATCCATGGATCACACTCTGCTTTAGAGCGAGAAGCACACTCTTGCTTTCTAGAGTCTCTAATACAGCAGGAAATCTGAGTGTGCCCAGAACAAAAGAAGGGTGTTTCCTACACAAATGGACCATATGTAGTCCAAATCTGCTTCTGAAACTGATACAAAGCACTGACCATCTTACATCCAATGCTTGTCAGTTAAGATGAGAAACGTGTGAGCTTCAGGAACGATGTAGTTCGTTTGAGCAGAAAAGTGACTGCCCTTACGTGAATTGAAGTCTTGCTTGTAGGAAGACTCAGAGCATGGGATTTAACTCCATTTCTGAAGTAAAACACACAGCAGTGTAATCATCCATTGATCACACTCTGCTTTAGAACAAGAAGCACGCTCTTGCTTTCTAGATTCTCTAAGACAGCAGGAAACGTGAGTGTGCTGAGAACAAAAGAACGGTGTTTCCTACACTTACGGACATTATATAGTCCAACTCTGCATCTGAAAGTGATACAAAGCATTGGTCCTCTAAAATCCAATGCTTGTCTGTTAAGATGAGAAACGTGTGAGCTTCGTGAATAATGTAGTTCGTTTGAGCTGAAAAGTGACTGCCCTTACCTGAAACGAAGTCTTGCTTGTAGGAAGACACAGAGCCTGGGATTTAACTCCATTTCTGAAGGGAAACACACAGCATAGTTCTCATCCATGGATCACACTCTGCTTTAGAGCGAGAAGCACGCTCTTGCTTTCTAAAGTCTCTAAGACAGCAGGAAACGTGAGTGTGCTGAGAACAAAAGAACGGTGTTTCCTACACATACAGACCATATCTAGTCCAACTCTGCCTCTGAAACTGATACAAAGCACTGGTCCTCTAACATCCAATGCTTGTCTGTTAAGATGAGAAAAGTGTGTGCTCAGTGAACTATGTAGTTCGTCTGAGCTGAAAAGTGACTGCCCTTACCTGAAACGAAGTCTTGCTTGTAGGAAGACTCAGAGCATGGGATTTAACTCCATTTCTGAAGTGAAACACACAGCAGTGTTTGCATCCATGGATCACACTCTGCTTTAGAGCGAGAAGCACGCTCTTGCTTTCTAAAGTCTCTAAGACAGCAGGAAACGTGAGTGTGCTGAGAACAAAAAAAACGGTGTTTCCTACACATACGGACGATATCTAGTCCAACTTTTCTTCTGAAACTGATACGAAGCACTGGTCCTCTAACATCCAATGCTTGTCATTTAAGATGAGAAACGTTTGAGCTTCGTGAACGATGTAGTTCATTTGAGCAGAAAAGTGAGGGCCCTTACCTGAAATGAAGTCTTGCCTGTAGGAAGACACAGAGCCTGGGATTTAACTCCATTTCTGAAGGGAAACACACAGCATAGTTCTCATCCATGGATCACACTCTGCTTTAGAGCAAGAAGCACGCTCTTGCTTTCTAGATTCTCTAATATTGCAGGAAATCTGAGTGTGCCCAGAACAAAAGAACGGTGCTTCCTACACATAAGGACAATATGTAATCCAAATCTTCTTCTGAAACTGATAGAATGCACTGGTCCTCTAACATCCAATGCTTGTCAGTTAAGATGAGAAACATGTGAGCTTCGTGAAAGATGTAGTTCGTTTGAGCAGAAAAGTGACTGCCCTTACCTGAAACGAAGTCTTGCTTGTAGGAAGACTCAGAGCATGGGATTTAACTCCATTTCTGAAGTGAAACACACAGCAGTGTTCGCATCCATGGATCACACTCTGCTTTAGAGCGAGAAGCATGCTCTTGCTTTCTAGAGTCTCTAAGACAGCAGGAAACGTGAGTGTGCTGAGAAGAAAAGAACGGTGTTTCCTACACATACGGACCATATCTAGTCCAACTCTGCTTCTGAAACTGATACAAAGGACTGGTCCTCTAACATCCAATGGTTGTCAGTTAAGATGAGAAACGTGTGAGCTTCGTGAAGGATGTAGTTCCTTTGAGCAGAAAAGTGACTGCCCTTACCTGAAGTGAAGTCTTGCTTGTAGGGAGACTCAGAGCATGGGATTTAACTCCATTTCTGAAGTGAAACACACAGCATTGTCTCATTCATTGATCACACTCTGCTTTAGAACAAGAAGCACGCTCTTGCTTTCTAGAGTCTCTAAAACAGCAGGAAACGTGAGTGTGCTGAGAACAAAAGAACGGTGTTTCCTACATATACAGACCATATCTAGTCCAACTCTGCTTCTGAAAGTGATACAAAGCACTGCTCCTCTAACATCCAATGCTTGTCAATTAAGATGAGAAACGTTTGAGCTTCGTGAACGATGTAGTTCGTTAGAGCAGAAAAGTGACTGCCCTTACCTGAAACGAAGTCTTGCCTGTAGGAAGACACAGAGCCTGGGATTTAACTCCATTTCTGAAGGGAAACACACAGCATAGTTCTCATCCATGGATCACACTCTGCTTTAGAGCAAGAAGCACGCTCTTGCTTTCTAGATTCTCTAATATAGCAGGAAATCTGAGTGTGCCCAGAACAAAAGAACGGTGTTTCCTACACATACGGCCTATATGTAATCCAAATCTTCTTCTGAAACTGATACAATGCACTCGTCCTCTAACATCCAATGGTTGTCAGTTAAGATCAGAAACGTGTGAGCTTCGTGAAGGATGTAGATCCTTTGAGCAGAAAAGTGACTGCCCTTACCTGAAACGAAGTCTTGCTTGTAGGGAGACTCAGAGCATGGGATTTAACTCCATTTCTGAAGTGAAACACACATCATTGTCTCATTCATTGATCACACTCTGCTTTAGAAAAAGAAGCATGCTCTTGCTTTCTAGAGTCTCTAAGACAGCAGGAAACGTGAGTGTGCTGAGAAGAAAAGAACGGTGTTTCCTACACATACGGACCATATCTAGTCCAACTCTGCTTCTGAAACTGATACAAAGGACTGGTCCTCTAACATCCAATGCTTGTCTGTTAAGATGAGAAACGTGTGAGTTCCGTGAAAGATGTAGTTCGTTTGAGCTGAAAAGTGACTGCCCTTACCTGAAACGAAGTCTTGCTTGAAGTAAGACACAGAGCCTGGGATTTAAGTCCATTTCTGAAGGGAAACACACAGCATAGTTCTCATCCATGGATCACACTCTGCTTTAGAGCGAGAAGCACACTCTTGCTTTCTAGAGTCTCTAATACAGCAGGAAATCTGAGTGTGCCCAGAACAAAAGAAGGGTGTTTCCTACACAAATGGACCATATGTAGTCCAAATCTGCTTCTGAAACTGATACAAAGCACTGACCATCTTACATCCAATGCTTGTCAGTTAAGATGAGAAACGTGTGAGCTTCAGGAACGATGTAGTTCGTTTGAGCAGAAAAGTGACTGCCCTTACGTGAATTGAAGTCTTGCTTGTAGGAAGACTCAGAGCATGGGATTTAACTCCATTTCTGAAGTAAAACACACAGCAGTGTAATCATCCATTGATCACACTCTGCTTTAGAACAAGAAGCACGCTCTTGCTTTCTAGATTCTCTAAGACAGCAGGAAACGTGAGTGTGCTGAGAACAAAAGAACGGTGTTTCCTACACTTACGGACATTATATAGTCCAACTCTGCATCTGAAAGTGATACAAAGCATTGGTCCTCTAAAATCCAATGCTTGTCTGTTAAGATGAGAAACGTGTGAGCTTCGTGAATAATGTAGTTCGTTTGAGCTGAAAAGTGACTGCCCTTACCTGAAACGAAGTCTTGCTTGTAGGAAGACACAGAGCCTGGGATTTAACTCCATTTCTGAAGGGAAACACACAGCATAGTTCTCATCCATGGATCACACTCTGCTTTAGAGCGAGAAGCACGCTCTTGCTTTCTAAAGTCTCTAAGACAGCAGGAAACGTGAGTGTGCTGAGAACAAAAGAACGGTGTTTCCTACACATACAGACCATATCTAGTCCAACTCTGCCTCTGAAACTGATACAAAGCACTGGTCCTCTAACATCCAATGCTTGTCTGTTAAGATGAGAAAAGTGTGTGCTCAGTGAACTATGTAGTTCGTCTGAGCTGAAAAGTGACTGCCCTTACCTGAAACGAAGTCTTGCTTGTAGGAAGACTCAGAGCATGGGATTTAACTCCATTTCTGAAGTGAAACACACAGCAGTGTTTGCATCCATGGATCACACTCTGCTTTAGAGCGAGAAGCACGCTCTTGCTTTCTAAAGTCTCTAAGACAGCAGGAAACGTGAGTGTGCTGAGAACAAAAAAAACGGTGTTTCCTACACATACGGACGATATCTAGTCCAACTTTTCTTCTGAAACTGATACGAAGCACTGGTCCTCTAACATCCAATGCTTGTCATTTAAGATGAGAAACGTTTGAGCTTCGTGAACGATGTAGTTCATTTGAGCAGAAAAGTGAGGGCCCTTACCTGAAATGAAGTCTTGCCTGTAGGAAGACACAGAGCCTGGGATTTAACTCCATTTCTGAAGGGAAACACACAGCATAGTTCTCATCCATGGATCACACTCTGCTTTAGAGCAAGAAGCACGCTCTTGCTTTCTAGATTCTCTAATATTGCAGGAAATCTGAGTGTGCCCAGAAGAAAAGAACGGTGTTTCCTACACATACGTCCTATATGTAGTCCAAATCTTCTTCTGAAACTGATACAATGCACTGGTCCTCTAACATCCAATGGTTGTCAGTTAAGATGAGAAACGTGTGAGCTTCGTGAAGGATGTAGTACCTTTGAGCAGAAAAGTGACTGCCCTTACCTGAAACGAAGTCTTGCTTGTAGGGAGACTCAGAGCATGGGATTTAACTCCATTTCTGAAGTGAAACACACAGCATTGTCTCATTCATTGATCACACTCTGCTGTAGAACAAGAACCACGCTCTTGCTTTCTAGAGTCTCTAAGACAGCAGGAAACGTGAGTGTGCTGAGAAGAAAAGAACGGTGTTTCCTACACATACGGACCATATCTAGTCCAACTCTGCTTCTGAAACTGATACAAAGCACTGACCATCTTACATCCAATGCTTGTCAGTTAAGATGAGAAACATGTGAGCTTCGTGAACGATGTAGTTCGTTTGAGCAGAAAAGTGACTGCACTTACGTGAATTGAAGTCTTGCTTGTAGGAAGACTCAGAGCCTGGGATTTAACTCCATTTCTGAAGTAAAACACACAGCAGTGTAATCATCCATTGATCACACTCTGCTTTAGAACAAGAAGCACGCTCTTGCTTTCTAGATTCTCTAAGACAGCAGGAAACGTGAGTGTGCTGAGAACAAAAGAACGGTGTTTCCTACACTTACGGACATTATATAGTCCAACTCTGCATCTGAAAGTGATACAAAGCATTGGTCCTCTAAAATCCAATGCTTGTCTGTTAAGATGAGAAACGTGTGAGCTTCGTGAATAATGTAGTTCGTTTGAGCTGAAAAGTGACTGCCCTTACCTGAAACGAAGTCTTGCTTGTAGGAAGACACAGAGCCTGGGATTTAACTCCATTTCTGAAGGGAAACACACAGCATAGTTCTCATCCATGGATCACACTCTGCTTTAGAGCGAGAAGCACGCTCTTGCTTTCTAAAGTCTCTAAGACAGCAGGAAACGTGAGTGTGCTGAGAACAAAAGAACGGTGTTTCCTACACATACAGACCATATCTAGTCCAACTCTGCCTCTGAAACTGATACAAAGCACTGGTCCTCTAACATCCAATGCTTGTCTGTTAAGATGAGAAAAGTGTGTGCTCAGTGAACTATGTAGTTCGTCTGAGCTGAAAAGTGACTGCCCTTACCTGAAACGAAGTCTTGCTTGTAGGAAGACTCAGAGCATGGGATTTAACTCCATTTCTGAAGTGAAACACACAGCAGTGTTTGCATCCATGGATCACACTCTGCTTTAGAGCGAGAAGCACGCTCTTGCTTTCTAAAGTCTCTAAGACAGCAGGAAACGTGAGTGTGCTGAGAACAAAAAAAACGGTGTTTCCTACACATACGGACGATATCTAGTCCAACTTTTCTTCTGAAACTGATACGAAGCACTGGTCCTCTAACATCCAATGCTTGTCATTTAAGATGAGAAACGTTTGAGCTTCGTGAACGATGTAGTTCATTTGAGCAGAAAAGTGAGGGCCCTTACCTGAAATGAAGTCTTGCCTGTAGGAAGACACAGAGCCTGGGATTTAACTCCATTTCTGAAGGGAAACACACAGCATAGTTCTCATCCATGGATCACACTCTGCTTTAGAGCAAGAAGCACGCTCTTGCTTTCTAGATTCTCTAATATTGCAGGAAATCTGAGTGTGCCCAGAACAAAAGAACGGTGCTTCCTACACATAAGGACAATATGTAATCCAAATCTTCTTCTGAAACTGATAGAATGCACTGGTCCTCTAACATCCAATGCTTGTCAGTTAAGATGAGAAACATGTGAGCTTCGTGAAAGATGTAGTTCGTTTGAGCAGAAAAGTGACTGCCCTTACCTGAAACGAAGTCTTGCTTGTAGGAAGACTCAGAGCATGGGATTTAACTCCATTTCTGAAGTGAAACACACAGCAGTGTTCGCATCCATGGATCACACTCTGCTTTAGAGCGAGAAGCATGCTCTTGCTTTCTAGAGTCTCTAAGACAGCAGGAAACGTGAGTGTGCTGAGAAGAAAAGAACGGTGTTTCCTACACATACGGACCATATCTAGTCCAACTCTGCTTCTGAAACTGATACAAAGGACTGGTCCTCTAACATCCAATGGTTGTCAGTTAAGATGAGAAACGTGTGAGCTTCGTGAAGGATGTAGTTCCTTTGAGCAGAAAAGTGACTGCCCTTACCTGAAGTGAAGTCTTGCTTGTAGGGAGACTCAGAGCATGGGATTTAACTCCATTTCTGAAGTGAAACACACAGCATTGTCTCATTCATTGATCACACTCTGCTTTAGAACAAGAAGCACGCTCTTGCTTTCTAGAGTCTCTAAAACAGCAGGAAACGTGAGTGTGCTGAGAACAAAAGAACGGTGTTTCCTACATATACAGACCATATCTAGTCCAACTCTGCTTCTGAAAGTGATACAAAGCACTGCTCCTCTAACATCCAATGCTTGTCAATTAAGATGAGAAACGTTTGAGCTTCGTGAACGATGTAGTTCGTTAGAGCAGAAAAGTGACTGCCCTTACCTGAAACGAAGTCTTGCCTGTAGGAAGACACAGAGCCTGGGATTTAACTCCATTTCTGAAGGGAAACACACAGCATAGTTCTCATCCATGGATCACACTCTGCTTTAGAGCAAGAAGCACGCTCTTGCTTTCTAGATTCTCTAATATAGCAGGAAATCTGAGTGTGCCCAGAACAAAAGAACGGTGTTTCCTACACATACGGCCTATATGTAATCCAAATCTTCTTCTGAAACTGATACAATGCACTCGTCCTCTAACATCCAATGGTTGTCAGTTAAGATCAGAAACGTGTGAGCTTCGTGAAGGATGTAGATCCTTTGAGCAGAAAAGTGACTGCCCTTACCTGAAACGAAGTCTTGCTTGTAGGGAGACTCAGAGCATGGGATTTAACTCCATTTCTGAAGTGAAACACACATCATTGTCTCATTCATTGATCACACTCTGCTTTAGAAAAAGAAGCATGCTCTTGCTTTCTAGAGTCTCTAAGACAGCAGGAAACGTGAGTGTGCTGAGAAGAAAAGAACGGTGTTTCCTACACATACGGACCATATCTAGTCCAACTCTGCTTCTGAAACTGATACAAAGGACTGGTCCTCTAACATCCAATGCTTGTCTGTTAAGATGAGAAACGTGTGAGTTCCGTGAAAGATGTAGTTCGTTTGAGCTGAAAAGTGACTGCCCTTACCTGAAACGAAGTCTTGCTTGAAGTAAGACACAGAGCCTGGGATTTAAGTCCATTTCTGAAGGGAAACACACAGCATAGTTCTCATCCATGGATCACACTCTGCTTTAGAGCGAGAAGCACACTCTTGCTTTCTAGAGTCTCTAATACAGCAGGAAATCTGAGTGTGCCCAGAACAAAAGAAGGGTGTTTCCTACACAAATGGACCATATGTAGTCCAAATCTGCTTCTGAAACTGATACAAAGCACTGACCATCTTACATCCAATGCTTGTCAGTTAAGATGAGAAACGTGTGAGCTTCAGGAACGATGTAGTTCGTTTGAGCAGAAAAGTGACTGCCCTTACGTGAATTGAAGTCTTGCTTGTAGGAAGACTCAGAGCATGGGATTTAACTCCATTTCTGAAGTAAAACACACAGCAGTGTAATCATCCATTGATCACACTCTGCTTTAGAACAAGAAGCACGCTCTTGCTTTCTAGATTCTCTAAGACAGCAGGAAACGTGAGTGTGCTGAGAACAAAAGAACGGTGTTTCCTACACTTACGGACATTATATAGTCCAACTCTGCATCTGAAAGTGATACAAAGCATTGGTCCTCTAAAATCCAATGCTTGTCTGTTAAGATGAGAAACGTGTGAGCTTCGTGAATAATGTAGTTCGTTTGAGCTGAAAAGTGACTGCCCTTACCTGAAACGAAGTCTTGCTTGTAGGAAGACACAGAGCCTGGGATTTAACTCCATTTCTGAAGGGAAACACACAGCATAGTTCTCATCCATGGATCACACTCTGCTTTAGAGCGAGAAGCACGCTCTTGCTTTCTAAAGTCTCTAAGACAGCAGGAAACGTGAGTGTGCTGAGAACAAAAGAACGGTGTTTCCTACACATACAGACCATATCTAGTCCAACTCTGCCTCTGAAACTGATACAAAGCACTGGTCCTCTAACATCCAATGCTTGTCTGTTAAGATGAGAAAAGTGTGTGCTCAGTGAACTATGTAGTTCGTCTGAGCTGAAAAGTGACTGCCCTTACCTGAAACGAAGTCTTGCTTGTAGGAAGACTCAGAGCATGGGATTTAACTCCATTTCTGAAGTGAAACACACAGCAGTGTTTGCATCCATGGATCACACTCTGCTTTAGAGCGAGAAGCACGCTCTTGCTTTCTAAAGTCTCTAAGACAGCAGGAAACGTGAGTGTGCTGAGAACAAAAAAAACGGTGTTTCCTACACATACGGACGATATCTAGTCCAACTTTTCTTCTGAAACTGATACGAAGCACTGGTCCTCTAACATCCAATGCTTGTCATTTAAGATGAGAAACGTTTGAGCTTCGTGAACGATGTAGTTCATTTGAGCAGAAAAGTGAGGGCCCTTACCTGAAATGAAGTCTTGCCTGTAGGAAGACACAGAGCCTGGGATTTAACTCCATTTCTGAAGGGAAACACACAGCATAGTTCTCATCCATGGATCACACTCTGCTTTAGAGCAAGAAGCACGCTCTTGCTTTCTAGATTCTCTAATATTGCAGGAAATCTGAGTGTGCCCAGAAGAAAAGAACGGTGTTTCCTACACATACGTCCTATATGTAGTCCAAATCTTCTTCTGAAACTGATACAATGCACTGGTCCTCTAACATCCAATGGTTGTCAGTTAAGATGAGAAACGTGTGAGCTTCGTGAAGGATGTAGTACCTTTGAGCAGAAAAGTGACTGCCCTTACCTGAAACGAAGTCTTGCTTGTAGGGAGACTCAGAGCATGGGATTTAACTCCATTTCTGAAGTGAAACACACAGCATTGTCTCATTCATTGATCACACTCTGCTGTAGAACAAGAACCACGCTCTTGCTTTCTAGAGTCTCTAAGACAGCAGGAAACGTGAGTGTGCTGAGAAGAAAAGAACGGTGTTTCCTACACATACGGACCATATCTAGTCCAACTCTGCTTCTGAAACTGATACAAAGCACTGACCATCTTACATCCAATGCTTGTCAGTTAAGATGAGAAACATGTGAGCTTCGTGAACGATGTAGTTCGTTTGAGCAGAAAAGTGACTGCACTTACGTGAATTGAAGTCTTGCTTGTAGGAAGACTCAGAGCCTGGGATTTAACTCCATTTCTGAAGTAAAACACACAGCAGTGTAATCATCCATTGATCACACTCTGCTTTAGAACACGAAGCACGCTCTTGCTTTCTAGATTCTCTAAGACAGCAGGAAACGTGAGTGTGCTGAGAACAAATGAACGGTGTTTCCTACACTTACGAACATTATATAGTCCAACTCTGCATCTGAAACTGATACAAAGCACTGGTCCTCTAAAATCCAATGCTTGTCTATTAACATGAGAAACGTGTGAGCTTCGTGAATGATGTAGTTCATTTGAGATGAAAAGTGACTTCCCTTACCTGAAACGAAGTCTTGCTTGTAGTAAGACACAGAGCCTGGGTTTAAGTCCATTTCTGATGGGAAACACACAGCATAGTTCTCATCCATGGATCACACTCTGCTTTAGAGCAAGAAGCACGCTCTTGCTTTCTAGATTCTCTAATATAGCAGGAAATCTGTGTGTGCCCAGAACAAAAGAATGGTGTTTCCTACACATAAGGACAATATGTAATCCAAATCTTCTTCTGAAACAGATAGAATGCACTGGCTCTCTAACATCCAATGCTTGTCAGTTAAGATGAGAAACGTGTGAGCTTCGTGAAAGATGTAGTTCGTTTGAGCTGAAAAGTGACTGCCCTTACCTGAAACGAAGTCTTGCTTGTAGGAAGACACAGACCCTGGGATTTAACTCCATTTCTGAAGGGAAACACACAGCATAGTTCTCATCATGGATCACACTCTGCTTTAGAGCGAGAAGCACACTCTTGCTTTATAGAGTCTCTAATACAGCAGGAAATCTGAGTGTGCCCAGAACAAACAAGGGTGTTTCCTACACATACGGACCATATCTAGTCCAACTCTGATTCTGAAAGTGATACAAAGCACTGGTCCTCTAACATCCAATGCTTGTCAGTTAAGAGGAGAAACGTTTGAGCTTAGTGAATGATGTAGTTCCTTTGAACTGAAAAGTGACTGCCCTTACCTGAAACGAAGTCTTGCTTGTAGTAAGACACAGAGCCTGGGATTTAAGTCCATTTCTGAAGGGAAACACACAGCATAGTTCTCATCCATGGATCACACTCTGCTTTAGAGCGAGAAGCACACTCTTGCTTTCTAGAGTCTCTAATACAGCAGGAAATCTGAGTGTGCCCAGAACAAACAAGGGTGTTTCCTACACATACGGACCATATCTAGTCCAACTCTGATTCTGAAAGTGATACAAAGCACTGGTCCTCTAACATCCAATGCTTGTCAGTTAAGAGGAGAAACGTTTGAGCTTAGTGAATGATGTAGTTCCTTTGAACTGAAAAGTGACTGCCCTTACCTGAAACGAAGTCTTGCTTGTAGTAAGACACAGAGCCTGGGATTTAAGTCCATTTCTGAAGGGAAACACACAGCATAGTTCTCATCCATGGATCACACTCTGCTTTAGAGCGAGAAGCACACTCTTGCTTTCTAGAGTCTCTAATACAGCAGGAAATCTGAGTGTGCCCAGAACAAAAGAAGGGTGTGTCATACACAAATGGACCATATGTAGTCCAAATCTGCTTGTGAAACTGATACAAAGCACTGACCATCTTACATCCAATGCTTGTCAGTTAAGATGAGAAACGTGTGAGCTTCGGGAACGATGTAGTTCGTTTGAGCAGAAAAGTGACTGCCCTTACGTGAATTGAAGTCTTGCTTGTAGGAAGACTCAGAGCCTGGGATTTAACTCCATTTCTGAAGTAAAACACACAGCAGTGTAATCATCCATTGATCACACTCTGCTTTAGAACAAGAAGCACGCTCTTGCTTTCTAGATTCTCTAAGACAGCAGGAAACGTGAGTGTGCTGAGAACAAAAGAACGGTGTTTCCTACACTTACGGACATTATATAGTCCAACTCTTCTTCTGAAACTGATACAAAGCACTGGTCCTCTAACATCCAATGCTTGTCTGTTAAGATGAGAAACGTGTGAGCTCAGTGAAGGATGTAGTAAGTTTGAGCTGAAAAGTGACTGCCCTTACCTGAAACGAAGTCTTGCTTGTAGGAAGACACAGAGCCTGGGATTTAACTCCATTTCTGAAGGGAAACACACAGCATAATTCTCATCATGGATCACACTCTGCTTTAGAGCGAGAAGCACGCTCTTGCTTTCTAAAGTCTCTAAGACAGCAGGAAACGTGAGTGTGCTGAGAAGAAAAGAACGGTGTTTCCTACACATACGGACGATATCTAGTCCAGCTCTTCTTCTGAAACTGATACAAAGCACTGGTCCTCTAACATCCAATGCTTGTCAATTAAGATGAGAAACGTTTGAGCTTCGTGAACTATGTAGTTCGTTTGAGCAGAAAAGTGACTGCCCTTACCTGAAACGAAGTCTTGCCTGTAGGAAGACACAGAGCCTGGGATTTAACTCCATTTCTGAAGGGAAACACACAGCATAGTTCTCATCCATGGATCACACTCTGCTTTAGAGCAAGAAGCACGCTCTTGCTTTCTAGATTCTCTAATATAGCAGGAAATCTGAGTGTGCCCAGAACAAAAGAACGGTGTTTCCTACACATACTGCCTATATGTAGTCCAAATCTTCTTCTGAAACTGATACAATGCACTGGTCCTCTAACATCCAATGGTTGTCAGTTAAGATGAGAAACGTGTGAGCTTCGTGAAGGATGTAGTTCCTTTGAGCAGAAAATTGACTGCCCTTACCTGAATCGAAGTCTTGTTTGTAGGGAGACTCAGAGCATGGGATTTAACTCCATTTCTGAAGTGAAACACACAGCATTGTCTCATTCATTGATCACACTCTGCTTTAGAACAAGAAGCATGCTCTTGCTTTCTAGAGTCTCTAAGACAGCAGGAAACGTGAGTGTGCTGAGAAGAAAAGAACGGTGTTTCCTACACATACGGACCATATCTAGTCCAACTCTGCTTCTGAAACTGATACAAAGGACTGGTCCTCTAACATCCAATGCTTGTCTGTTAAGATGAGAAACGTGTGAGCTCCGTGAACTATGTAGTTCGTTTGAGCTGAAAAGTGACTGCCCTTACCTGAAACGAAGTCTTGCTTGTAGGAAGACACAGAGCCTGGGCTTTAACTCCTTTTCTGAAGGGAAACACACAGCATAGTTCTCATCCATGGATCACACTCTGCTTTAGAGCGAGAAGCACGCTCTTGCTTTCTACAGTCTCTAAGACAGCAGGAAACGTGAGTGTGCTGAGAACAAAAGAATGGTGTTTCCTACACATACGGACGATATCTAGTCCAACTCTTCTTCTGAAAGTGATACAAAGCACTGGTCCTCTAAAATCCAATGCTTGTGTGTTAAGATGAGAAACGTGTGAGCTTCGTGAACAATGTAGTTCATTTGAGCTGAAAAGTGACTGCCCTTACCTGAAACGAAGTCTTGCCTGTAGGAAGACACAGAGTCTGGGATTTAACTCCATTTCTGAAGGGAAACATACAGCATAGTTCTCATCAATGGATCACACTTTGCTTTAGAGCAAGAAGCACGCTCTTGCTTTCTAAAGTCTCTAAGACAGCAGGAAATCTGAGTGTGCCCAGAACAAAAGAACGGTGCCTCCTACACATACTGACTATATGTAGTCCAAATCTTCTGAAACTGACACAATGCACTGGTCCTCTAACATCCAATGCTTGTCTGTTAGGATGAGAAACGTGTGAGCTCAGTGAAGGATGTAATTCGTTTGAGCTGAAAAGTGACTGCCCTTAACTGAAACGAAGTCTTGCTTGTAGGAAGACACAGAGCCTGGGATTTAAGTCCATTTCTGAAGGGAAACACACACCATAGTTCTCATCCATGGATCACACTCTGCTTTAGAGCGAGAAGCACGCTCTTGCTTTCTAAAGTCTCTAAGACAGCAGGAAACGTGAGTGTGCTGAGAACAAAAGAACGGTGTTTCCTACACATACGGGCGATATCTAGTCCAACTCTTCTTCTGAAACTGATACAAAGCACTGGTCCTCTAACATCCAATGCTTGTCAATTAAGATGAGAAACGTTTGAGCTTCGTGAACGATGTAGTTCGTTTGAGCAGAAAAGTGACTGCCATTACCTGAAACGAAGTCTTGCCTGTAGGAAGAGACAGAGCCTGGGATTTAACTTCATTTCTGAAGGGAAACACAAAGCTTAGTTCTCATCCATGGATCACACTCTGCTTTAGAGCAAGAAGCATGCTCTTGCTTTCTAGATTCTCTAATATAGCAGGAAATCTGAGTGTGCCCAGAACAAAAGATCGGTGTTTCCTACACATACGGCCTATATGTAGTCCAAATCTTCTTCTGAAACTGATACAATGCACTCATCCTCTAACATCCAATGGTTGTCAGTTAAGATGAGAAACGTGTGAGCTTCGTGAAGGATGTAGTTCCTTTGAGCAGAAAAGTGACTGCCCTTACCTGAAACGAAGTCTTGCTTGTAGGGAGACTCAGAGCATGGGATTTAACTCCATTTCTGAAGTGAAACACACATCATTGTCTCATTCATTGATCACACTCTGCTTTAGAACAAGAAGCATGCTCTTGCTTTCTAGAGTCTCTAAGACAGCAGGAAACGTGAGTGTGCTGAGAAGAAAAGAACGGTGTTTCCTACACATACGGACCATATCTAGTCCAACTCTGCTTCTGAAACTGATACAAAGGACTGGTCCTCTAACATCCAATGCTTGTCTGTTAAGATGAGAAACGTGTGAGCTCAGTGAACGATGTAGTTCCTTTGAGCTGAAAAGTGACTGCCCTTACCTGAAACGAAGTCTTGCTTGTAGGAAGACTCAGAACATGGGATTTAACTCCATTTCTGAAGTGAAACACACAGCAGTGTTCGCATCCATGGATCACACTCTGCTTTAGAGCAAGAAGCATGCTCTTGCTTTCTAGATTCTCTAATATAGCAGGAAATCTGAGTGTGCCCAGAACAAAAGAACGGTGTTTCCTACACATACGGCCTATATTTAGTCCAAATCTTCTTCTGAAACTGATACAATGCACTGGTCCTCTAACATCCAATGGTTGTCAGTTAAGATGAGAAACGTGTGAGCTTCGTGAAGGATGTAGTTCCTTTGAGCAGAAAAGTGACTGCCCTTACCTGAAGTGAAGTCTTGCTTGTAGGGAGACTCAGAGCATGGGATTTAACTCCATTTCTGAAGTGAAACACACAGCATTGTCTCATTCATTGATCACACTCTGCTTTAGAACAAGAAGCACGCTCTTGCTTTCTAGAGTCTCTAAAACAGCAGGAAACGTGAGTGTGCTGAGAACAAAAGAACGGTGTTTCCTACATATACAGACCATATCTAGTCCAACTCTGCTTCTGAAAGTGATACAAAGCACTGTTCCTCTAACATCCAATGCTTGTCAATTAAGATGAGAAACGTTTGAGCTTCGTGAACGATGTAGTTCGTTAGAGCAGAAAAGTGACTGCCCTTACCTGAAACGAAGTCTTGCCTGTAGGAAGACACAGAGCCTGGGATTTAACTCCATTTCTGAAGGGAAACACACAGCATAGTTCTCATCCATGGATCACACTCTGCTTTAGAGCAAGAAGCACGCTCTTGCTTTCTAGATTCTCTAATATAGCAGGAAATCTGAGTGTGCCCAGAACAAAAGAACGGTGTTTCCTACACATACGGCCTATATGTAGTCCAAATCTTCTTCTGAAACTGATACAATGCACTCGTCCTCTAACATCCAATGCTTGTCTGTTAAGATGAGAAACGTGTGAGCTCAGTGAACGATGTAGTTCGTTTGAGCTGAAAAGTGACTGCCCTTACCTGAAACGAAGTCTTGCTTGAAGTAAGACACAGAGCCTGGGATTTAAGTCCATTTCTGAAGGGAAACACACAGCATAGTTCTCATCCATGGATCACACTCTGCTTTAGAGCGAGAAGCACACTCTTGCTTTCTAGAGTCTCTAATACAGCAGGAAATCTGAGTGTGCCCAGAACAAAAGAAGGGTGTTTCCTACACAAATGGACCATATGTAGTCCAAATCTGCTTCTGAAACTGATACAAAGCACTGACCATCTTACATCCAATGCTTGTCAGTTAAGATGAGAAACGTGTGAGCTTCAGGAACGATGTAGTTCGTTTGAGCAGAAAAGTGACTGCCCTTACGTGAATTGAAGTCTTGCTTGTAGGAAGACTCAGAGCATGGGATTTAACTCCATTTCTGAAGTAAAACACACAGCAGTGTAATCATCCATTGATCACACTCTGCTTTAGAACAAGAAGCACGCTCTTGCTTTCTAGATTCTCTAAGACAGCAGGAAACGTGAGTGTGCTGAGAACAAAAGAACGGTGTTTCCTACACTTACGGACATTATATAGTCCAACTCTGCATCTGAAAGTGATACAAAGCATTGGTCCTCTAAAATCCAATGCTTGTCTGTTAAGATGAGAAACGTGTGAGCTTCGTGAATAATGTAGTTCGTTTGAGCTGAAAAGTGACTGCCCTTACCTGAAACGAAGTCTTGCTTGTAGGAAGACACAGAGCCTGGGATTTAACTCCATTTCTGAAGGGAAACACACAGCATAGTTCTCATCCATGGATCACACTCTGCTTTAGAGCGAGAAGCACGCTCTTGCTTTCTAAAGTCTCTAAGACAGCAGGAAACGTGAGTGTGCTGAGAACAAAAGAACGGTGTTTCCTACACATACAGACCATATCTAGTCCAACTCTGCCTCTGAAACTGATACAAAGCACTGGTCCTCTAACATCCAATGCTTGTCTGTTAAGATGAGAAAAGTGTGTGCTCAGTGAACTATGTAGTTCGTCTGAGCTGAAAAGTGACTGCCCTTACCTGAAACGAAGTCTTGCTTGTAGGAAGACTCAGAGCATGGGATTTAACTCCATTTCTGAAGTGAAACACACAGCAGTGTTTGCATCCATGGATCACACTCTGCTTTAGAGCGAGAAGCACGCTCTTGCTTTCTAAAGTCTCTAAGACAGCAGGAAACGTGAGTGTGCTGAG
Organism: Onychomys leucogaster; assembly: GCA_949786385.1. Lineage (NCBI taxonomy): Eukaryota > Metazoa > Chordata > Mammalia > Rodentia > Cricetidae > Onychomys > Onychomys leucogaster. Next base: position 705,855 of record CATKUP010000076.1, read on the forward strand.
AACAAAAAAAACGGTGTTTCCTACACATACGGACGATATCTAGTCCAACTTTTCTTCTGAAACTGATACGAAGCACTGGTCCTCTAACATCCAATGCTTGTCATTTAAGATGAGAAACGTTTGAGCTTCGTGAACGATGTAGTTCATTTGAGCAGAAAAGTGAGGGCCCTTACCTGAAATGAAGTCTTGCCTGTAGGAAGACACAGAGCCTGGGATTTAACTCCATTTCTGAAGGGAAACACACAGCATAGTTCTCATCCATGGATCACACTCTGCTTTAGAGCAAGAAGCACGCTCTTGCTTTCTAGATTCTCTAATATTGCAGGAAATCTGAGTGTGCCCAGAAGAAAAGAACGGTGTTTCCTACACATACGGCCTATATGTAGTCCAAATCTTCTTCTGAAACTGATACAATGCACTGGTCCTCTAACATCCAATGGTTGTCAGTTAAGATGAGAAACGTGTGAGCTTCGTGAAGGATGTAGTACCTTTGAGCAGAAAAGTGACTGCCCTTACCTGAAACGAAGTCTTGCTTGTAGGGAGACTCAGAGCATGGGATTTAACTCCATTTCTGAAGTGAAACACACAGCATTGTCTCATTCATTGATCACACTCTGCTGTAGAACAAGAACCACGCTCTTGCTTTCTAGAGTCTCTAAGACAGCAGGAAACGTGAGTGTGCTGAGAAGAAAAGAACGGTGTTTCCTACACATACGGACCATATCTAGTCCAACTCTGCTTCTGAAACTGATACAAAGCACTGACCATCTTACATCCAATGCTTGTCAGTTAAGATGAGAAACATGTGAGCTTCGTGAACGATGTAGTTCGTTTGAGCAGAAAAGTGACTGCACTTACGTGAATTGAAGTCTTGCTTGTAGGAAGACTCAAAGCCTGGGATTTAACTCCATTTCTGAAGTAAAACACACAGCAGTGTAATCATCCATTGATCACACTCTGCTTTAGAACACGAAGCACGCTCTTGCTTTCTAGATTCTCTAAGACAGCAGGAAACGTGAGTGTGCTGAGAACAAATGAACGGTGTTTCCTACACTTACGAACATTATATAGTCCAACTCTGCATCTGAAACTGATACAAAGCACTGGTCCTCTAAAATCCAATGCTTGTCTATTAACATGAGAAACGTGTGAGCTTCGTGAATGATGTAGTTCATTTGAGATGAAAAGTGACTTCCCTTACCTGAAACGAAGTCTTGCTTGTAGTAAGACACAGAGCCTGGGTTTAAGTCCATTTCTGATGGGAAACACACAGCATAGTTCTCATCCATGGATCACACTCTGCTTTAGAGCAAGAAGCACGCTCTTGCTTTCTAGATTCTCTAATATAGCAGGAAATCTGTGTGTGCCCAGAACAAAAGAATGGTGTTTCCTACACATAAGGACAATATGTAATCCAAATCTTCTTCTGAAACAGATAGAATGCACTGGCTCTCTAACATCCAATGCTTGTCAGTTAAGATGAGAAACGTGTGAGCTTCGTGAAAGATGTAGTTCGTTTGAGCAGAAAAGTGACTGCACTTACCTGAAACGAAGTCTTGCTTGTAGTAAGACACAGAGCCTGGGATTTAAGTCCATTTCTGAAGGGAAACACACAGCATAGTTCTCATCCATTGATCACACTCTGCTTTCGTGCGAGAAGCACGCTCTTGCTTTCTAGAATCTCTAATACAGCAGGAAATCTGAGTGTGCCCAGAACAAAAGAACGGTGTTTCCTACACATAAGGACTATATGTAATCCAAATCTTCTTCTGAAACTGATAGAATGCACTGGTCCTCTAACATCCAATGCTTGTCAGTTAAGATGAGAAACGTTTGAGCTTTGTGAAGGATGTAGTTCTTTTGAGCAGAAAACTGACTGCCCTTACATGAAACGAAGTCTTGCTTGTAGGAAGACTCAGAGCCTGGGATTTAACTCCATTTCTTAAGTGAAACACACAGCAGTGTTCTCATCCATTGATCACACTCTGCTTTAGAACAAGAACCACGATCATGCTTTCTAGAGTCTCTAAGACAGCAGGAAACGTGAGTTTGCTGAGATCAAAAGAACGGTGTTTCCTACACATACAGACCATATCTAGTCCGACTCTGCCTCTGAAACTGATAAAAAGCACTGGTCCTCTAACATCCAATGCTTGTCTGTTAAGATGAGAAACGTGTGTGCTCAGTGAACTATGTAGTTCGTTTGAGCTGAAAAGTGACTGCCCTTACCTGAAACGAAGTCTTGCTTGTAGGAAGACTCAGAGCATGGGATTTAACTCCATTTCTGAAGTGAAACACACAGCAGTGTTTGCATCCATGGATCACACTCTGCTTTAGAGCGAGAAGCACGCTCTTGCTTTCTAAAGTCTCTAAGACAGCAGGAAACGTGAGTGTGCTGAGAACAAAAAAACGGTGTTTCCTACACATAAGGACGATATCTAGTCCAACTTTTCTTCTGAAACTGATACGAAGCACTGGTCCTCTAACATCCAATGCTTGTCAGTTAAGATGAGAAACGTGTGAGCTTCGTGAACGATGTACTTCGTTTGAGCAGAAAAGTGACTGCCCTTAAGTGAATTGAAGTCTTGCTTGTAGGAAGACTCAGAGCCTGGGATTTAACTCCATTTCTGAAGTAAAACACACAGCAGTGTAACCATCCATTGATCACACTCTGCTTTAGAACAAGAAGCACGCTCTTGCTTTCTAGATTCTCTAAGACAGCAGGAAACGTGAGTGTGCTGAAAACAAAAGAACAGTGTTTCCTACACATACGGACGATATCTAGTCCAACTCTTCTTCTGAAACTGATACAAAGCACTGGTCCTCTAAAATCCAATGCTTGTCTGTTAAGATGAGAAACGTGTGAGCTTCGTGAATGATGTAGTTCGTTTGAGCTGAAAAGTGACTGCCCTTACCTGAAACGAAGTCTTGCCTGTAGGAAGACACAGAGTCTGGGATTTAACTCCATTTCTGAAGGGAAACATACAGCATAGTTCTCATCAATGGATCACACTCTGCTTTAGAGCAAGAAGCACGCTCTTGCTTTCTAAAGTCTCTAAGACAGCAGGAAACGTGAGTGTGCCCAGAACAAAAGATCGGTGTTTCCTACACATATGGACCATATGTAGTCCAAATCTGCTTCTGAAACTGATACAAAGCACTGACCCTCTAACATCCAATGCTTGTCAGTTAAGATGAGAAACGTGTGAGCTTCGTGAACGATGTAGTTCGTTTGAGCAGAAAAGTGACTGCCCTTACCTGAAACGAAGTCTTGCTTGTAGGAAGACACAGAGCCTGGGATTTAACTCCTTTTCTGAAGGGAAACATAAAGCTTAGTTCTCATCCATGGATCACACTCTGCTTTAGAGCGAGTAGCACGCTCTTGCTTTCTACAGTCTCTAAAACAGCAGGAAACGTGAGTGTGCTGAGAACAAAAGAACAGTGTTTCCTACACATACGGACGATATCTAGTCCAACTCTTCTTCTGAAACTGATACAAAGCACTGGTCCTCTAACATCCAATGCTTGTCAATTAAGATGAGAAACGTTTGAGCTTCGTGAAAGATGTAGTTCGTTTCAGCAGAAAAGAGACTGCCCTTACCTGAAACGAAGTCTTGCCTGTAGGAAGACACAGAGCCTGGGATTTAACTCCATTTCTGAAGGGAAACACACAGCATAGTTCTCATCCATGGATCACACTCTGCTTTAGAGCAAGAAGCACGCTCTTGCTTTCTAGATTCTCTAATATAGCAGGAAATCTGAGTGTGCCCAGAACAAAAGAACGGTGTTTCCTACACGTACGGCCTATATGTAGTCCAAATCTTCTTCTGAAACTGATACAATGCACTGGTCCTCTAACATCCAATGGTTGTCAGTTAAAATGAGAAACGTGTGAGCTTCGTGAAGGATGTAGTTTTTGAGCAGAAAAGTGACTGCCCTTACCTGAAACGAAGTCTTGCTTGTAGGGAGACTCAGAGCATGGGATTTAACGCCATTTCTGAAGGGAAACACACAGCATTGTCTCATTCATTGATCACACTCTGCTTTAGAACAAGAAGCACGCTCTTGCTTTCTAGAGTCTCTAAGACAGCAGGAAACGTGAGTGTGCTGAGAACAAAAGAATGGTGTTTCCTACATATACGGACCATATCTAGTCCAACTCTGCTTCTGAAAGTGATACAAAGCACTGGTCCTCTAACATCCAATGCTTGTCAGTTAAGAGGAGAAACTTGTGAGCTTAGTGAATAATGTAGTTCCTTTGAACTGAAAAGTGACTGCCCTTACCTGAAACGAAGTCTTGCTTGTAGTAAGACACAGAGCCTGGGATTTAAGTCCATTTCTGAAGGGAAACATACAGCATACTTCTCATCCATGGATCACACTCTGCTTTAGAGCGAGAAGCACACTCTTGCTTTCTAGAGTCTCTAATACAGCAGGAAACGTGAGTGTGCCCAGAACAAAAGAAGGGTGTTTCCTACACATACGGACCATATCTAGTCCAACTCTGCTTCTGAAAGTGATACAAAGCACTGGTCCTCTAACATCCAATGCTTGTCAGTTAAGAGGAGAAACGTGTGAGCTTAGTGAATGATGTAGTTCCTTTGAACTGAAAAGTGACTGCCCTTACCTGAAACGAAGTCTTGCTTGTAGTAAGACACAGAGCCTGGGATTTAAGTCCATTTCTGAAGGGAAACACACAGCAGAGTTCTCATCCATGGATCACACTCTGCTTTAGAGCGAGAAGCACACTCTTGCTTTCTAGAGCCTCTAATACAGCAGGAAATCTAAGTGTGCCCAGAACAAAAGAAGGATGTTTCCTACACAAATGGACCATATGTAGTCCAAATCTGCTTCTGAAACTGATACAAAGCACTGACCATCTTACATCCAATGCTTGTCAGTTAAGATGAGAAACGTGTGAGCTTCGTGAACGATGTACTTCGTTTGAGCAGAAAAGTGACTGCCCTTAAGTGAATTGAAGTCTTGCTTGTAGGAAGACTCAGAGCCTGGGATTTAACTCCATTTCTGAAGTAAAACACACAGCAGTGTAACCATCCATTGATCACACTCTGCTTTAGAACAAGAAGCACGCTCTTGCTTTCTAGATTCTCTAAGACAGCAGGAAACGTGAGTGTGCTGAAAACAAAAGAACAGTGTTTCCTACACATACGGACGATATCTAGTCCAACTCTTCTTCTGAAACTGATACAAAGCACTGGTCCTCTAAAATCCGATGCTTGTCTGTTAAGATGAGAAACGTGTGAGCTTCGTGAATGATGTAGTTCATTTGAGCTGAAAAGTGACTGCATTACCTGAAACGAAGTCTTGCCTGTAGGAAGACACAGAGTCTGGGATTTAACTCCATTTCTGAAGGGAAACATACAGCATAGTTCTCATCAATGGATCACACTCTGCTTTAGAGCAAGAAGCACGCTCTTGCTTTCTAAAGTCTCTAAGACAGCAGGAAACGTGAGTGTGCCCAGAACAAAAGATCGGTGTTTCCTACACATATGGACCATATGTAGTCCAAATCTGCTTCTGAAACTGATACAAAGCACTGACCCTCTAACATCCAATGCTTGTCAGTTAAGATGAGAAACGTGTGAGCTTCGTGAACGATGTAGTTCGTTTGAGCAGAAAAGTGACTGCCCTTACCTGAAACGAAGTCTTGCTTGTAGGAAGACACAGAGCCTGGGATTTAACTCCTTTTCTGAAGGGAAACACAAAGCTTAGTTCTCATCCATGGATCACACTCTGCTTTAGAGCGAGTAGCACGCTCTTGCTTTCTACAGTCTCTAAAACAGCAGGAAACGTGAGTGTGCTGAGAACAAAAGAACGGTGTTTCCTACACATACGGACCATATCTAGTCCAACTCTGCTTCTGAAAGTGATACAAAGCACTGGTCCTCTAACATCCAATGCTTGTCAGTTAAGATGAGAAACGTGTGAGCTTAGTGAATGATGTACTTCATTTGAGCAGAAAAGTGACTGCCCTTAAGTGAATTGAAGTCTTGCTTGTAGGAAGACTCAGAGCCTGGGATTTAACTCCATTTCTGAAGTAAAACACACAGCAGTGTAACCATCCATTGATCACACTCTGCTTTAGAACAAGAAGCACGCTCTTGCTTTCTAGATTCTCTAAGACAGCAGGAAACGTGAGTGTGCTGAGAACAAAAGAACGGTGTTTCCTACACATACGGACCATATCTAGTCCAACTCTGCTTCTGAAAGTGATACAAAGCACTGGTCCTCTAACATCCAATGCTTGTCAGTTAAGATGAGAAACGTGTGAGCTTAGTGAATGATGTACTTCATTTGAGCAGAAAAGTGACTGCCCTTACGTTAATTGAAGTCTTGCTTGTAGGAAGACTCAGAGCCTGGGATTTAACTCCATTTCTGAAGGGAAACACACAGCATAGTTCTCATCCATGGATCACACTCTGCTTTAGAGCAAGAAGCACGCTCTTGCTTTCTAGATTCTCTAATATAGCAGGAAATCTGAGTGTGCCCAGAACAAAAGAACGGTGTTTCCTACACGTACGGCCTATATGTAGTCCAAATCTTCTTCTGAAACTGATACAATGCACTGGTCCTCTAACATCCAATGGTTGTCAATTAAGATGAGAAACGTTTGAGCTTTGTGAACGATGTAGTTCGTTTGAGCAGAAAAGAGACTGCCCTTACCTGAAACGAAGTCTTGCCTGTAGGAAGACTCAGAGCATGGGATTTAACTCCATTTCTGAAGTGAAACACACAGCATTGTCTCATTCATAGATCACACTCTGCTTTAGAACAAGAAGCACGCTCTTGCTTTCTAGAGTCTCTTCGACAGCAGGAAACGTGAGTGTGCTGAGAACAAAAGAATGGTGTTTCCTACACATACGGACCATATCTAGTCCAACTCTACTTCTGAAACTGATACAAAGGACTGGTCCTCTAACATCCAATGCTTGTCTGTTAAGATGAGAATCGTGTGAGCTCCGTGAACTATGTTGTTCGTTTGAGCTGAAAAGTGACTGCCCTTACCTGAAACGAAGTCTTGCTTGTAGGAAGACACAGAGCCTGGGATTTAACTCCTTTTCTGAAGGGAAACACACAGCATAGTTCTCATCCATGGATCTCACTCTGCTTTAGAGCTAGAAGCACGCTCCTGCATTCGACAGTCTCTAAGACAGCAGGAAACGTGAGTGTGCTGAGAACAAAAGAACGGTGTTTCCTACACATTCGGACCATATCTAGTCCAACTCTGCTTCTGAAAGTGATACAAAGCTCTGGTCCTCTAACATCCAATGCTTGTCAGTTAAGAGGAGAAACGTGTGAGCTTAGTGAATGATGTAGTTCCTTTGAACTGAAAAGTGACTGCCCTTACCTGAAACGAAGTCTTGCTTGTAGTAAGACACAGAGCCTGGGATTTAAGTCCATTTCTGAAGGGAAACACACAGCAGAGTTCTCATCCATGGATCACACTCTGCTTTAGAGCGAGAAGCACACTCTTGCTTTCTAGAGTCTCTAATACAGCAGGAAATCTGAGTGTGCCCAGAACAAAAGAAGGGTGTTTCCTACACAAATGGACCATATGTAGTCCAAATCTGCTTCTGAAACTGATGCAAAGCACTGACCATCTTACATCCAATGCTTGTCAGTTAAGATGAGAAACGTGTGAGCTTCGTGAACGATGTACTTCGTTTGAGCAGAAAAGTGACTGCCCTTAAGTGAATTGAAGTCTTGCTTGTAGGAAGACTCAGAGCCTGGGATTTAACTCCATTTCTGAAGTAAAACACACAGCAGTGTAACCATCCATTGATCACACTCTGCTTTAGAACAAGAAGCACGCTCTTGCTTTCTAGATTCTCTAAGACAGCAGGAAACGTGAGTGTGCTGAGAACAAAAGAACGGTGTTTCCTACACATACAGGCGATATCTAGTCCAACCCTTCTTCTGAAACTGATACAAAGCACTGGTCCTCTAAAATCCAATGCTTGTCTGTTAAGATGAGAAACGTGTGAGCTTCGTGAATGATGTAGTTCGTTTGAGCTGAAAAGTGACTGCCCTTACCTGAAACGAAGTCTTGCCTGTAGGAAGACACAGAGTCTGGGATTTAACTCCATTTCTGAAGGGAAACATACAGCATAGTTCTCATCAATGGATCACACTCTGCTTTAGAGCAAGAAGCAAGCTCTTGCTTTCTAAAGTCTCTAAGACAGCAGGAAACGTGAGTGTGCCCAGAACAAAAGATCGGTGTTTCCTACACATATGGACCATATGTAGTCCAAATCTGCTTCTGAAACTGATACAAAGCACTGACCCTCTAACATCCAATGCTTGTCAGTTAAGATGAGAAACGTGTGAGCTTCGTGAACGATGTAGTTCGTTTGAGCAGAAAAGTGACTGCCCTTACCTGAAACGAAGTCTTGCTTGTAGGAAGACACAGAGCCTGGGATTTAACTCCTTTTCTGAAGGGAAACACAAAGCTTAGTTCTCATCCATGGATCACACTCTGCTTTAGAGCGAGTAGCACGCTCTTGCTTTCTACAGTCTCTAAGACAGCAGGAAACGTGAGTGTGCTGAGAACAAAAGAATGGTGTTTCCTACACATACGGACCATATCTAGTCCAACTCTGCTACTGAAAGTGATACAAAGCACTGGTCCTCTAACATCCAATGCTTGTCAGTTAAGATGAGAAACGTGTGAGCTTAGTGAATGATGTACTTCATTTGAGCAGAAAAGTGACTGCCCTTACGTGAATTGAAGTCTTGCTTGTAGGAAGACTCAGAGCCTGGGATTTAACCCCATTTCTGAAGTAAAACACACAGCAGTGTAACCATCCATTGATCACACTCTGCTTTAGAACAAGAAGCACGCTCTTGCTTTCTAGATTCTCTAAGACAGCAGGAAACGTGAGTGTGCTGAGAACAAAAGAACAGTGTTTCCTACACATACGGACGATATCTAGTCCAACTCTTCTTCTGAAACTGATACAAAGCACTGGTCCTCTAAAATCCAATGCTTGTCTGTTAACATGAGAAACGTGTGAGCTTCGTGAATGATGTAGTTCGTTTGAGCTGAAAAGTGACTGCCCTTACCTGAAACGAAGTCTTGCCTGTAGGAAGACACAGAGTCTGGGATTTAACTCCATTTCTGAAGGGAAACATACAGCATAGTTCTCATCAATGGATCACACTCTGCTTTAGAGCAAGAAGCACGCTCTTGCTTTCTAAAGTCTCTAAGACAGCAGGAAACGTGAGTGTGCCCAGAACAAAAGATCGGTGTTTCCTACACATATGGACCATATGTAGTCCAAATCTGCTTCTGAAACTGATACAAAGCACTGAGCCTCTAACATCCAATGCTTGTCAGTTAAGATGAGAAATGTGTGAGCTTCGTGAACGATGTAGTTCGTTTGAGCAGAAAAGTGACTGCCCTTACCTGAAACGAAGTCTTGCTTGTAGGAAGACACAGAGCCTGGGATTTAACTCCTTTTCTGAAGGGAAACACAAAGCTTAGTTCTCATCCATGGATCACACTCTGCTTTAGAGCGAGTAGCACGCTCTTGCTTTCTAGAGTCTCTAAGACAGCAGGAAACGTGAGTGTGCTGAGAACAAAAGAATGTTGTTTCCTACACATACGGACCATATCTAGTCCAACTCTGCTTCTGAGACTGATACAAAGGACTGGTCCTCTAACATCCAATGCTTGTCAGTTAAGAGGAGAAACGTGTGAGCTTAGTGAATGATGTAGTTCCTTTGAACTGAAAAGTGACTGCCATTACCTGAAACGAAGTCTTGCTTGTAGTAAGACACAGAGCCTGGGATTTAACTCCTTTTCTGAAGGGAAACACACAGCATAGTTCTCATCCATGGATCACACTCTGCTTTAGAGCGAGAAGCACACTCTTGCTTTCTAGAGTCTCTAATACAGCAGGAAATCTGAGTGTGCCCAGAACAAAAGAAGGGTGTTTCCTACACAAATGGACCATATGTAGTCCAAATCTGCTTCTGAAACTGATACAAATCACTGACAATCTTACATCCAATGCTTGTCAGTTAAGATGAGAAACGTGTGAGCTTCGTGAACGATGTAGTTCGTTTGAGCAGAAAAGTGACTGCCCTTAAGTGAATTGAAGTCTTGCTTGTAGGAAGACTCAGAGCCTGGGATTTAACTCCATTTCTGAAGTAAAACACACAGCAGTGTAACCATCCATTGATCACACTCTGCTTTAGAACAAGAAGCACGTTCTTGCTTTCTAGATTCTCTAAGACAGCAGGAAACGTGAGTGTGCTGAGAACAAAAGAACGGTGTTTACTACACATACGGACATTATATAGTCCAACTCTGCATCTGAAACTGATACAAAGCACTGGTCCTCTAAAATCCAATGCTTGTCTGTTAAGATGAGAAACGTGTGAGATTCGTGAATGATGTAGTTCGTTTGAGCTGAAAAGTGACTGCCCTTACCTGAAACGAAGTCTTGCCTGTAGGAAGACACAGAGTCTGGGATTTAACTCCATTTCTGAAGGGAAACATACAGCATAGTTCTCATCAATGGATCACACTCTGCTTTAGAGCAAGAAGCACGCTCTTGCTTTCTAAAGTCTCTAAGACAGCAGGAAACGTGAGTGTGCCCAGAACAAAAGATCGGTGTTTCCTACTCATATGGACCATATGTAGTCCAAATCTGCTTCTGAAACTGATACAAAGCACTGACCCTCTAACATCCAATGCTTGTCAGTTAAGATGAGAAACGTGTGAGCTTCGTGAACGATGTAGTTCGTTTGAGCAGAAAAGTGACTGCCCTTACCTGAAACGAAGTCTTGCTTGTAGGAAGACACAGAGCCTGGGATTTAACTCCTTTTCTGATGGTAAACACAAAGCTTAGTTCTCATCCATGGATCACACTCTGCTTTAGAGCGAGTAGCACACTCTTGCTTTCTACAGTCTCTAAGACAGCAGGAAACGTGAGTGTGCTGAGAACAAAAGAACGGTGTTTCCTACACATACGGACCATATCTAGTCCAACTCTGCTTCTGAAAGTGATACAAAGCATTGGTCCTATAACATCCAATGCTTGTCAGTTAAGATGAGAAACGTGTGAGCTTAGTGAATGATGTACTTCATTTGAGCAGAAAAGTGACTGCCCTTACGTGAATTGAAGTCTTGCTTGTAGGAAGACTCAGAGCCTGGGATTTAACTCCATTTCTGAAGTAAAACACAAAGCAGTGTAACCATCCATTGATCACACTCTGCTTTAGAATAAGAAGCACGCTCTTGCTTTCTAGATTCTCTAAGACAGCAGGAAACGTGAGTGTGCTGAGAACAAAAGAACAGTGTTTCCTACACATACGGACGATATCTAGTCCAACTCTTCTTCTGAAACTGATACAAAGCACTGGTCCTCTAACATCCAATGCTTGTCAATTAAGATGAGAAACGTTTGAGCTTCGTGAACGTTGGAGTTCCTTTGAGCAGAAAAGAGACTGCCCTTACCAGAAACGAAGTCTTGCCTGTAGGAAGACTCAGAGCATGGGATTTAACTCCATTTCTGAAGTGAAACACACAGCATTGTCTCATTCATTGATCACACTCTGCTTTAGAACAAGAAGCACGCTCTTGCTTTCTAGAGTCTCTAAGACAGCAGGAAACGTGAGTGTGCTGAGAACAAAAGAATGGTGTTTCCTACACATACGGACCATATCTAGTCCAACTCTGCTTCTGAAACTGATACAAAGGACTGGTCCTCTAACATCCAATGCTTGTCTGTTAAGATGAGAAACGTGTGAGCTCCGTGAACTATGTTGTTCGTTTGAGCTGAAAAGTGACTGCCCTTACCTGAAACGAAGTCTTGCTTGTAGGAAGACACAGAGCCTGGGATTTAACTCCTTTTCTGAAGGGAAACACACAGCATAGTTCTCATCCATGGATCACACTCTGCTTTAGAGCGAGAAGCACGCTCTTGCTTTCTACAGTCTCTAAGACAGCAGGAAACGTGAGTGTGCTGAGAACAAAAGAACGGTGTTTCCTACACATTCGGACCATATCTAGTCCAACTCTGCTTCTGAAAGTGATACAAAGCACTGGTCCTCTAACATCCAATGCTTGTCAGTTAAGAGGAGAAACGTGTGAGCTTAGTGAATAATGTAGTTCCTTTGAACTGAAAAGTGACTGCCCTTACCTGAAACGAAGTCTTGCTTGTAGTACGACACAGAGCCTGGGATTTAACTCCTTTTCTGAAGGGAAACACACAGCATAGTTCTCATCCATGGATCACACTCTGCTTTAGAGCGAGAAGCACACTCTTGCTTTCTAGAGTCTCTAATACAGCAGGAAATCTGAGTGTGCCCAGAACAAAAGAAGGGTGTTTCCTACACAAATGGACCATATGTAGTCCAAATCTGCTTCTGAAACTGATACAAATCACTGACAATCTTACATCCAATGCTTGTCAGTTAAGATGAGAAACGTGTGAGCTTCGTGAAGGATGTAGTTCGTTTGAGCAGAAAAGTGACTGCCCTTAAGTGAATTGAAGTCTTGCTTGTAGGAAGACTCAGAGCCTGGGATTTAACTCCATTTCTGAAGTAAAACACACAGCAGTGTAATCATCCATTGATCACACTCTGCTTTAGAACAAGAAGCACGTTCTTGCTTTCTAGATTCTCTAAGACAGCAGGAAACGTGAGTGTGCTGAGAACAAAAGAACGGTGTTTACTACACATACGGACATTATATAGTCCAACTCTGCATCTGAAACTGATACAAAGCACTGGTCCTCTAAAATCCAATGCTTGTCAGTTAAGATGAGAAACGTGTGAGCTTCGTGAACGATGTAGTTCGTTTGAGCAGAAAAGTGACTGCCCTTACCTGAAACGAAGTCTTGCTTGTAGGAAGACACAGAGCCTGGGATTTAACTCCTTTTCTGAAGGGAAACACAAAGCTTAGTTCTCATCCATGGATCACACTCTGCTTTAGAGCGAGTAGCACGCTCTTGCTTTCTACAGTCTCTAAGACAGCAGGAAACATGAGTGTGCTGAGAACAAAAGAACGGTGTTTCCTACACATACGGACCATATCTAGTCCAACTCTGCTTCTGAAAGTGATTCAAAGCACTGGTCCTCTAACATCCAATGCTTGTCAGTTAAGATGAGAAACGTGTGAGCTTAGAGAATGATGTACTTCATTTGAGCAGAAAAGTGACTGCCCTTACGTGAATTGAAGTCTTGCTTGTAGGTAGACTCAGAGCCTGGGATTTAACTCCATTTCTGAAGTAAAACACACAGCAGTGTAACCATCCATTGATCACACTCTGCTTTAGAACAAGAAGCACGCTCTTGCTTTCTAGATTCTCTAAGACAGCAGGAAACGTGAGTGTGCTGAGAACAAAAGAACAGTGTTTCCTACACATACGGACGATATCTAGTCCAACTCTTCTTCTGAAACTGATACAAAGCACTGGTCCTCTAACATCCAATGCTTGTCAATTAAGATGAGAAACGTTTGAGCTTCGTGAACGATGTAGTTCGTTTGAGCAGAAAAGAGACTGCCCTTACCTGAAACGAAGTCTTGCCTGTAGGAAGACACAGAGCCTGGGATTTAACTCCATTTCTGAAGGGAAACACACAGCATAGTTCTCATCCATGGATCACACTCTGCTTTAGAGCAAGAAGCACGCTCTTGCTTTCTAGATTCTCTAATATAGCAGGAAATCTGAGTGTGCCCAGAACAAAAGAACGGTGTTTCCTACACATACGGCCTATATGTAGTCCAAATATTCTTCTGAAACTGATACAATGCACTGGTCCTCTAACATCCAATGGTTGTCAGTTAAGATGAGAAACGTGTGAGCTTCGTGAAGGATGTAGTTCCTTTGAGCAGAAAAGTGACTGCCCTTACCTGAAACGAATTCTTGCTTGTAGAGAGACTCAGAGCATGGGATTTAACTCCATTTCTGAAGTGAAACACACAGCATTGTCTCATTCATTGATCACACTCTGCTTTAGAACAAGAAGCACGCTCTTGCTTTCTAGAGTCTCTAAGACAGCAGGAAACGTGAGTGTGCTGAGAAAAAAAGAATGGTGTTTCCTACACATACGGACCATATCTAGTCCAACTCTGCTTCTGAAACTGATACAAAGGACTGGTCCTCTAACATCCAATTCTTGTCTGTTAAGATGAGAAACGTGTGAGCTCCGTGAACTATGTTGTTCGTTTGAGCTGAAAAGTGACTGCCCTTACCTGAAACGAAGTCTTGCTTGTAGGAAGACTCAGAGCCTGGGATTTAACTCCTTTTCTGAAGGGAAACACACAGCATAGTTCTCATCCATGGATCACACTCTGCTTTAGAGCGAGAAGCACGCTCTTGCTTTCTACAGTCTCTAAGACAGCAGGAAACGTGAGTGTGCTGAGAACAAAAGAACGGTGTTTCCTACACATACGGACCATATCTAGTCCAACTCTGCTTCTGAAAGTGATACAAAGCACTGGTCCTCTAACATCCAATGCTTGTCAGTTAAGAGGAGAAACGTGTGAGCTTCATTAATGATGTAGATCGTTTGAGCTGAAAAGTGACTGCCCTTACCTGAAACGAAGTCTTGCCTGTAGGAAGACACAGAGTCTGGGATTTAACTCCATTTCTGAACGGAAACATACAGCATAGTTCTCATCAATATATCACACTCTGCTTTAGAGCAAGAAGCACGCTCTTGCTTTCTAAAGTCTCTAAGACAGCAGGAAACGTGAGTGTGCCCAGAACAAAAGATCGGTGTTTCCTACACATATGGACCATATGTAGTCCAAATCTGCTTCTGAAACTGATACAAAGCACTGACCCTCTAACATCCAATGCTTGTCAGTTAAGATGAGAAACGTGTGAGCTTCGTGAACGATGTAGTTCGTTTGAGCAGAAAAGTGACTGCCCTTACCTGAAACGAAGTCTTGCTTGTAGGAAGACACAGAGCCTGGGATTTAACTCCTTTTCTGAAGGGAAACATAAAGCTTAGTTCTCATCCATGGATCACACTCTGCTTTAGAGCGAGT
Source organism: Onychomys leucogaster (assembly GCA_949786385.1). NCBI lineage: Eukaryota > Metazoa > Chordata > Mammalia > Rodentia > Cricetidae > Onychomys > Onychomys leucogaster. The sequence goes on from CATKUP010000076.1 coordinate 720,883, forward strand.
AGCACGCTCTTGCTTTCTACAGTCTCTAAGACAGCAGGAAACGTGAGTGTGCTGAGAACAAAAGAACGGTGTTTCCGACACATACGGACCATATCTAGTCCAACTCTGCTTCCAAAACTGATACAAAGCACTGGTCCTCTAACATCCAATGCTTGTCAATTAAGATGAGAAACGTTTGAGCTTCGTGAACGATGTAGTTCGTTTGAGCAGAAAAGAGACTGCCCTTACCTGAAACGAAGTCTTGCCTGTAGGAAGACACAGAGCCTGGGATTTAACTCCATTTCTGAAGGGAAACACACAGCATAGTTCTCATCCATGGATCACACTCTGCTTTAGAGCAAGAAGCACGCTCTTGCTTTCTAGATTCTCTAATATAGCAGGAAATCTGAGTGTGCCCAGAACAAAAGAACGGTGTTTCCTACACATACGGCCTATATGTAGTCCAAATATTCTTCTGAAACTGATACAATGCACTGTTCCTCTAACATCCAATGGTTGTCAGTTAAGATGAGAAACGTGTGAGCTTCGTGAAGGATGTAGTTCCTTTGAGCAGAAAAGTGACTGCCCTTACCTGAAACGAATTCTTGCTTGTAGAGAGACTCAGAGCATGGGATTTAACTCCATTTCTGAAGTGAAACACACAGCATTGTCTCATTCATTGATCACACTCTGCTTTAGAACAAGAAGCACGCTCTTGCTTTCTAGAGTCTCTAAGACAGCAGGAAACGTGAGTGTGCTGAGAAAAAAAGAATGGTGTTTCCTACACATACGGACCATATCTAGTCCAACTCTGCTTCTGAAACTGATACAAAGGACTGGTCCTCTAACATCCAATTCTTGTCTGTTAAGATGAGAAACGTGTGAGCTCCGTGAACTATGTTGTTCGTTTGAGCTGAAAAGTGACTGCCCTTACCTGAAACGAAGTCTTGCTTGTAGTAAGACTCAGAGCCTGGGATTTAACTCCTTTTCTGAAGGGAAACACACAGCATAGTTCTCATCCATGGATCACACTCTGCTTTAGAGCGAGAAGCACGCTCTTGCTTTCTACAGTCTCTAAGACAGCAGGAAACGTGAGTGTGCTGAGAACAAAAGAACGGTGTTTCCTACACATACGGACCATATCTAGTCCAACTCTGCTTCTGAAAGTGATACAAAGCACTGGTCCTCTAACATCCAATGCTTGTCAGTTAAGAGGAGAAACGTGTGAGCTTCATTAATGATGTAGATCGTTTGAGCTGAAAAGTGACTGCCCTTACCTGAAACGAAGTCTTGCCTGTAGGAAGACACAGAGTCTGGGATTTAACTCCATTTCTGAACGGAAACATACAGCATAGTTCTCATCAATATATCACACTCTGCTTTAGAGCAAGAAGCACGCTCTTGCTTTCTAAAGTCTCTAAGACAGCAGGAAACGTGAGTGTGCCCAGAACAAAAGATCGGTGTTTCCTACACATATGGACCATATGTAGTCCAAATCTGCTTCTGAAACTGATACAAAGCACTGACCCTCTAACATCCAATGCTTGTCAGTTAAGATGAGAAACGTGTGAGCTTCGTGAACGATGTAGTTCGTTTGAGCAGAAAAGAGACTGCCCTTACCTGAAACGAAGTCTTGCCTGTAGGAAGACACAGAGCCTGGGATTTAACTCCATTTCTGAAGGGAAACACACAGCATAGTTCTCATCCATGGATCACACTCTGCTTTAGAGCAAGAAGCACGCTCTTGCTTTCTAGATTCTCTAATATAGCAGGAAATCTGAGTGTGCCCAGAACAAAAGAACGGTGTTTCCTACACATACGGCCTATATGTAGTCCAAATATTCTTCTGAAACTGATACAATGCACTGTTCCTCTAACATCCAATGGTTGTCAGTTAAGATGAGAAACGTGTGAGCTTCGTGAAGGATGTAGTTCCTTTGAGCAGAAAAGTGACTGCCCTTACCTGAAACGAATTCTTGCTTGTAGAGAGACTCAGAGCATGGGATTTAACTCCATTTCTGAAGTGAAACACACAGCATTGTCTCATTCATTGATCACACTCTGCTTTAGAACAAGAAGCACGCTCTTGCTTTCTAGAGTCTCTAAGACAGCAGGAAACGTGAGTGTGCTGAGAAAAAAAGAATGGTGTTTCCTACACATACGGACCATATCTAGTCCAACTCTGCTTCTGAAACTGATACAAAGGACTGGTCCTCTAACATCCAATTCTTGTCTGTTAAGATGAGAAACGTGTGAGCTCCGTGAACTATGTTGTTCATTTGAGCTGAAAAGTGACTGCCCTTACCTGAAACGAAGTCTTGCTTGTAGGAAGACTCAGAGCCTGGGATTTAACTCCTTTTCTGAAGGGAAACACACAGCATAGTTCTCATCCATGGATCACACTCTGCTTTAGAGCGAGAAGCACGCTCTTGCTTTCTACAGTCTCTAAGACAGCAGGAAACGTGAGTGTGCTGAGAACAAAAGAACGGTGTTTCCTACACATACGGACCATATCTAGTCCAACTCTGCTTCTGAAAGTGATACAAAGCACTGGTCCTCTAACATCCAATGCTTGTCAGTTAAGAGGAGAAACGTGTGAGCTTCATTAATGATGTAGATCGTTTGAGCTGAAAAGTGACTGCCCTTACCTGAAACGAAGTCTTGCCTGTAGGAAGACACAGAGTCTGGGATTTAACTCCATTTCTGAACGGAAACATACAGCATAGTTCTCATCAATATATCACACTCTGCTTTAGAGCAAGAAGCACGCTCTTGCTTTCTAAAGTCTCTAAGACAGCAGGAAACGTGAGTGTGCCCAGAACAAAAGATCGGTGTTTCCTACACATATGGACCATATGTAGTCCAAATCTGCTTCTGAAACTGATACAAAGCACTGACCCTCTAACATCCAATGCTTGTCAGTTAAGATGAGAAACGTGTGAGCTTCGTGAACGATGTAGTTCGTTTGAGCAGAAAAGTGACTGCCCTTACCTGAAACGAAGTCTTGCTTGTAGGAAGACACAGAGCCTGGGATTTAACTCCTTTTCTGAAGGGAAACATAAAGCTTAGTTCTCATCCATGGATCACACTCTGCTTTAGAGCGAGTAGCACGCTCTTGCTTTCTACAGTCTCTAAGACAGCAGGAAACGTGAGTGTGCTGAGAACAAAAGAACGGTGTTTCCTACACATACGGACCATATCTAGTCCAACTCTGCTTCCGAAACTGATACAAAGCACTGGTCCTCTAACATCCAATGCTTGTCAATTAAGATGAGAAACGTTTGAGCTTCGTGAACGATGTAGTTCGTTTGAGCAGAAAAGAGACTGCCCTTACCTGAAACGAAGTCTTGCCTGTAGGAAGACACAGAGCCTGGGATTTAACTCCATTTCTGAAGGGAAACACACAGCATAGTTCTCATCCATGGATCACACTCTGCTTTAGAGCAAGAAGCACGCTCTTGCTTTCTAGATTCTCTAATATAGCAGGAAATCTGAGTGTGCCCAGAACAAAAGAACGGTGTTTCCTACACATACGGCCTATATGTAGTCCAAATATTCTTCTGAAACTGATACAATGCACTGTTCCTCTAACATCCAATGGTTGTCAGTTAAGATGAGAAACGTGTGAGCTTCGTGAAGGATGTAGTTCCTTTGAGCAGAAAAGTGACTGCCCTTACCTGAAACGAATTCTTGCTTGTAGAGAGACTCAGAGCATGGGATTTAACTCCATTTCTGAAGTGAAACACACAGCATTGTCTCATTCATTGATCACACTCTGCTTTAGAACAAGAAGCACGCTCTTGCTTTCTAGAGTCTCTAAGACAGCAGGAAACGTGAGTGTGCTGAGAAAAAAAGAATGGTGTTTCCTACACATACGGACCATATCTAGTCCAACTCTGCTTCTGAAACTGATACAAAGGACTGGTCCTCTAACATCCAATTCTTGTCTGTTAAGATGAGAAACGTGTGAGCTCCGTGAACTATGTTGTTCGTTTGAGCTGAAAAGTGACTGCCCTTACCTGAAACGAAGTCTTGCTTGTAGGAAGACTCAGAGCCTGGGATTTAACTCCTTTTCTGAAGGGAAACACACAGCATAGTTCTCATCCATGGATCACACTCTGCTTTAGAGCGAGAAGCACGCTCTTGCTTTCTACAGTCTCTAAGACAGCAGGAAACGTGAGTGTGCTGAGAACAAAAGAACGGTGTTTCCTACACATACGGACCATATCTAGTCCAACTCTGCTTCTGAAAGTGATACAAAGCACTGGTCCTCTAACATCCAATGCTTGTCAGTTAAGAGGAGAAACGTGTGAGCTTCATTAATGATGTAGATCGTTTGAGCTGAAAAGTGACTGCCCTTACCTGAAACGAAGTCTTGCCTGTAGGAAGACACAGAGTCTGGGATTTAACTCCATTTCTGAACGGAAACATACAGCATAGTTCTCATCAATATATCACACTCTGCTTTAGAGCAAGAAGCACGCTCTTGCTTTCTAAAGTCTCTTAGACAGCAGGAAACGAGAGTGTGCCCAGAACAAAAGATCGGTGTTTCCTACACATATGGACCATATGTAGTCCAAATCTGCTTCTGAAACTGATACAAAGCACTGACCCTCTAACATCCAATGCTTGTCAGTTAAGATGAGAAACGTGTGAGCTTCGTGAACGATGTAGTTCGTTTGAGCAGAAAAGTGACTGCCCTTACCTGAAACGAAGTCTTGCTTGTAGGAAGACACAGAGCCTGGGATTTAACTCCTTTTCTGAAGGGAAACATAAAGCTTAGTTCTCATCCATGGATCACACTCTGCTTTAGAGCGAGTAGCACGCTCTTGCTTTCTACAGTCTCTAAGACAGCAGGAAACGTGAGTGTGCTGAGAACAAAAGAACGGTGTTTCCTACACATACGGACCATATCTAGTCCAACTCTGCTTCTGAAAGTGATACAAAGCACTGGTCCTCTAACATCCAATGCTTGTCAGTTAAGATGAGAAACGAGTGAGCTTAGTGAATGATGTACTTCGTTTGAGCAGAAAAGTGACTGCCCTTACTTGAATTGAAGTCTTGCTTGTAGGAAGACTCAGAGCCTGGGATTTAACTCCATTTCTGAAGTAAAACACACAGCAGTGTAACCATCCATTGATCACACTCTGCTTTAGAACAAGAAGCACGCTCTTGCTTTCTAGATTCTCTAAGACAGCAGGAAACGTGAGTGTGCTGAGAACAAAAGAACAGTGTTTCCTACACATACGGACGATATCTAGTCCAACTCTTCTTCTGAAACTGATACAAAGCACTGGTCCTCTAACATCCAATGCTTGTCAATTAAGATGAGAAACGTTTGAGCTTCGTGAACGATGTAGTTCGTTTGAGCAGAAAAGACACTGCCCTTACCTGAAACGAAGTCTTGCCTGTAGGAAGACACAGAGCCTGGGATTTAACTCCATTTCTGAAGGGAAACACACAGCATAGTTCTCATCCATGGATCACACTCTGCTTTAGAGCAAGAAGCACGCTCTTGCTTTCTAGATTCTCTAATATAGCAGGAAATCTGAGTGTGCCCAGAACAAAAGAACGGTGTTTCCTACACATACGGCCTATATGTAGTCCAAATCTTCTTCTCAAACTGATACAATGCACTGGTCCTCTAACATCCAATGGTTGTCAGTTAAGATGAGAAACGTGTGAGCTTCGTGAAGGATGTAGTTCCTTTGAGCAGAAAAGTGACTGCCCTTACCTGAAACGACTTCTTGCTTGTAGGGAGACTCAAAGCATGGGATTTAACTCCATTTCTGAAGTGAAACACACAGCATTGTCTCATTCATTGATCACACTCTGCTTTAGAACAAGAAGCACGCTCTTGCTTTCTAGAGTCTCTAAGACAGCAGGAAACGTGAGTGTGCGGAGAACAAAAGAATGGTGTTTCCTACACATACAGACCATATCTAGTCCAACTCTGCTTCTGAAACTGATACAAAGGACTGGTCCTCTAACATCCAATGCTTGTCTGTTAAGATGAGAAACGTGTGAGCTCCGTGAACTATGTTATTCGTTTGAGCTGAAAAGTGACTGCCCTTACCTGAAACGAAGTCTTGCTTGTAGGAAGACACAGAGCCTGGGATTTAACTCCTTTTCTGAAGGGAAACACACAGCATAGTTCTCATCCATGGATCACACTCTGCTTTAGAGCGAGAAGCACGCTCTTGCTTTCTAGAGTCTCTAATACAGCAGGAAATCTGAGTGTGCCCAGAACAAAAGAACGGTGTTTCCTACACATACTGACTATATGTAGTCAAAATCTACTTCTGAAACTGATACAATGCACTGGTCCTCTAACATCCAATGCTTGTCTGTTAAGATGAGAAACGTGTGAGCTCAGTGAAGGATGTAGTTCGTTTGAGCTGAAAAGTGACTGCCCTTACCTGAAACGAAGTCTTGCTTGTAGGAAGACACAGAGCCTGGGATTTAACTCCATTTCTGAAGGGAAACACACAGCATAGTTCTCATCATGGATCACACTCTGCTTTAGAGTGAGAAGCACGCTCTTGCTTTCTAAAGTCTCTAAGACAGCAGGATACGTGAGTGTGCTGAGAACAAAAGAACGGTGTTTCCTACACATACGGACCATATCTAGTCCAACTCTGCTTCTGAAAGTGATACAAAGCACTGGTCCTCTAACATCCAATGCTTGTCAGTTAAGATGAGAAACGTGTGAGCTTAGTGAATGATGTAGTTCCTTTGAACTGAAAAGTGACTGCCCTTACCTGAAACGAAGTCTTGCTTGTAGGAAGACACAGAGCCTGGGATTTAACTCCATTTCTGAAGGGAAACACACAGCATAGTTCTCATCATGGATCACACTCTGCTTTAGAGCGAGAAGCACACTCTTGCTTTATAGAGTCTCTAATACAGCAGGAAATCTGAGTGTGCCCAGAACAAACAAGGGTGGTTCCTACACATACGGACCATATCTAGTCCAACTCTGATTCTGAAAGTGATACAAAGCACTGGTCCTCTAACATCCAATGCTTGTCAGTTAAGAGGAGAAACGTTTGAGCTTAGTGAATGATGTAGTTCCTTTGAACTGAAAAGTGACTGCCCTTACCTGAAACGAAGTCTTGCTTGTAGTAAGACACAGAGCCTGGGATTTAAGTCCATTTCTGAAGGGAAACACACAGCATAGTTCTCATCCATGGATCACACTCTGCTTTAGAGCGAGAAGCACGCTCTTGCTTTCTAGATTCTCTAAGACAGCAGGAAATCTGAGTGTGCCCAGAACAAAAGAAGGGCGTTTCCTACACAAATGGACCATATGTAGTCAAAATCTGCTTCTGAAACTGATACAAAGCACTGACCATCTTACATACAATGCTTGTGTGTTAAGATGAGAAACGTGTGAGCTTCGTGAACAATGTAGTTCGTTTGAGCTGAAAAGTGACTGCCCTTACCTGAAACGAAGTCTTGCCTGTAGGAAGACACAGAGTCTGGGATTTAACTCCATTTCTGAAGGGAAACATACAGCATAGTTCTCATCAATGGATCACACTTTGCTTTAGAGCAAGAAGCACGCTCTTGCTTTCTAGAGTTTCTAATACAGCAGGAAATCTGAGTGTGCCCAGAACAAAAGAAGGGTGTTTCCTACACAAATGGACCATATGTAGTCCAAATCTGCTTCTGAAACTGATACAAATCACTGACAATCTTACATCCAATGCTTGTCAGTTAAGATGAGAAACGTGTGAGCTTCGTGAAGGATGTAGTTCGTTTGAGCAGAAAAGTGACTGCCCTTAAGTGAATTGAAGTCTTGCTTGTAGGAAGACTCAGAGCCTGGGATTTAACTCCATTTCTGAAGTAAAACACACAGCAGTGTAATCATCCATTGATCACACTCTGCTTTAGAACAAGAAGCACGTTCTTGCTTTCTAGATTCTCTAAGACAGCAGGAAACGTGAGTGTGCTGAGAACAAAAGAACGGTGTTTACTACACATACGGACATTATATAGTCCAACTCTGCATCTGAAACTGATACAAAGCACTGGTCCTCTAAAATCCAATGCTTGTCAGTTAAGATGAGAAACGTGTGAGCTTCGTGAACGATGTAGTTCGTTTGAGCAGAAAAGTGACTGCCCTTACCTGAAACGAAGTCTTGCTTGTAGGAAGACACAGAGCCTGGGATTTAACTCCTTTTCTGAAGGGAAACACAAAGCTTAGTTCTCATCCATGGATCACACTCTGCTTTAGAGCGAGTAGCACGCTCTTGCTTTCTACAGTCTCTAAGACAGCAGGAAACATGAGTGTGCTGAGAACAAAAGAACGGTGTTTCCTACACATACGGACCATATCTAGTCCAACTCTGCTTCTGAAAGTGATTCAAAGCACTGGTCCTCTAACATCCAATGCTTGTCAGTTAAGATGAGAAACGTGTGAGCTTAGAGAATGATGTACTTCATTTGAGCAGAAAAGTGACTGCCCTTACGTGAATTGAAGTCTTGCTTGTAGGTAGACTCAGAGCCTGGGATTTAACTCCATTTCTGAAGTAAAACACACAGCAGTGTAACCATCCATTGATCACACTCTGCTTTAGAACAAGAAGCACGCTCTTGCTTTCTAGATTCTCTAAGACAGCAGGAAACGTGAGTGTGCTGAGAACAAAAGAACAGTGTTTCCTACACATACGGACGATATCTAGTCCAACTCTTCTTCTGAAACTGATACAAAGCACTGGTCCTCTAACATCCAATGCTTGTCAATTAAGATGAGAAACGTTTGAGCTTCGTGAACGATGTAGTTCGTTTGAGCAGAAAAGAGACTGCCCTTACCTGAAACGAAGTCTTGCCTGTAGGAAGACACAGAGCCTGGGATTTAACTCCATTTCTGAAGGGAAACACACAGCATAGTTCTCATCCATGGATCACACTCTGCTTTAGAGCAAGAAGCACGCTCTTGCTTTCTAGATTCTCTAATATAGCAGGAAATCTGAGTGTGCCCAGAACAAAAGAACGGTGTTTCCTACACATACGGCCTATATGTAGTCCAAATATTCTTCTGAAACTGATACAATGCACTGTTCCTCTAACATCCAATGGTTGTCAGTTAAGATGAGAAACGTGTGAGCTTCGTGAAGGATGTAGTTCCTTTGAGCAGAAAAGTGACTGCCCTTACCTGAAACGAATTCTTGCTTGTAGAGAGACTCAGAGCATGGGATTTAACTCCATTTCTGAAGTGAAACACACAGCATTGTCTCATTCATTGATCACACTCTGCTTTAGAACAAGAAGCACGCTCTTGCTTTCTAGAGTCTCTAAGACAGCAGGAAACGTGAGTGTGCTGAGAAAAAAAGAATGGTGTTTCCTACACATACGGACCATATCTAGTCCAACTCTGCTTCTGAAACTGATACAAAGGACTGGTCCTCTAACATCCAATTCTTGTCTGTTAAGATGAGAAACGTGTGAGCTCCGTGAACTATGTTGTTCGTTTGAGCTGAAAAGTGACTGCCCTTACCTGAAACGAAGTCTTGCTTGTAGGAAGACTCAGAGCCTGGGATTTAACTCCTTTTCTGAAGGGAAACACACAGCATAGTTCTCATCCATGGATCACACTCTGCTTTAGAGCGAGAAGCACGCTCTTGCTTTCTACAGTCTCTAAGACAGCAGGAAACGTGAGTGTGCTGAGAACAAAAGAACGGTGTTTCCTACACATACGGACCATATCTAGTCCAACTCTGCTTCTGAAAGTGATACAAAGCACTGGTCCTCTAACATCCAATGCTTGTCAGTTAAGAGGAGAAACGTGTGAGCTTCATTAATGATGTAGATCGTTTGAGCTGAAAAGTGACTGCCCTTACCTGAAACGAAGTCTTGCCTGTAGGAAGACACAGAGTCTGGGATTTAACTCCATTTCTGAACGGAAACATACAGCATAGTTCTCATCAATATATCACACTCTGCTTTAGAGCAAGAAGCACGCTCTTGCTTTCTAAAGTCTCTAAGACAGCAGGAAACGTGAGTGTGCCCAGAACAAAAGATCGGTGTTTCCTACACATGTGGACCATATGTAGTCCAAATCTGCTTCTGAAACTGATACAAAGCACTGACCCTCTAACATCCAATGCTTGTCAGTTAAGATGAGAAACGTGTGAGCTTCGTGAACGATGTAGTTCGTTTGAGCAGAAAAGTGACTGCCCTTACCTGAAACGAAGTCTTGCTTGTAGGAAGACACAGAGCCTGGGATTTAACTCCTTTTCTGAAGGGAAACATAAAGCTTAGTTCTCATCCATGGATCACACTCTGCTTTAGAGCGAGTAGCACGCTCTTGCTTTCTACAGTCTCTAAGACAGCAGGAAACGTGAGTGTGCTGAGAACAAAAGAACGGTGTTTCCGACACATACGGACCATATCTAGTCCAACTCTGCTTCCGAAACTGATACAAAGCACTGGTCCTCTAACATCCAATGCTTGTCAATTAAGATGAGAAACGTTTGAGCTTCGTGAACGATGTAGTTCGTTTGAGCAGAAAAGAGACTGCCCTTACCTGAAACGAAGTCTTGCCTGTAGGAAGACACAGAGCCTGGGATTTAACTCCATTTCTGAAGGGAAACACACAGCATAGTTCTCATCCATGGATCACACTCTGCTTTAGAGCAAGAAGCACGCTCTTGCTTTCTAGATTCTCTAATATAGCAGGAAATCTGAGTGTGCCCAGAACAAAAGAACGGTGTTTCCTACACATACGGCCTATATGTAGTCCAAATATTCTTCTGAAACTGATACAATGCACTGTTCCTCTAACATCCAATGGTTGTCACTTAAGATGAGAAACGTGTGAGCTTCGTGAAGGATGTAGTTCCTTTGAGCAGAAAAGTGACTGCCCTTACCTGAAACGAATTCTTGCTTGTAGAGAGACTCAGAGCATGGGATTTAACTCCATTTCTGAAGTGAAACACACAGCATTGTCTCATTCATTGATCACACTCTGCTTTAGAACAAGAAGCACGCTCTTGCTTTCTAGAGTCTCTAAGACAGCAGGAAACGTGAGTGTGCTGAGAAAAAAAGAATGGTGTTTCCTACACATACGGACCATATCTAGTCCAACTCTGCTTCTGAAACTGATACAAAGGACTGGTCCTCTAACATCCAATTCTTGTCTGTTAAGATGAGAAACGTGTGAGCTCCGTGAACTATGTTGTTCGTTTGAGCTGAAAAGTGACTGCCCTTACCTGAAACGAAGTCTTGCTTGTAGGAAGACTCAGAGCCTGGGATTTAACTCCTTTTCTGAAGGGAAACACACAGCATAGTTCTCATCCATGGATCACACTCTGCTTTAGAGCGAGAAGCACGCTCTTGCTTTCTACAGTCTCTAAGACAGCAGGAAACGTGAGTGTGCTGAGAACAAAAGAACGGTGTTTCCTACACATACGGACCATATCTAGTCCAACTCTGCTTCTGAAAGTGATACAAAGCACTGGTCCTCTAACATCCAATGCTTGTCAGTTAAGAGGAGAAACGTGTGAGCTTCATTAATGATGTAGATCGTTTGAGCTGAAAAGTGACTGCCCTTACCTGAAACGAAGTCTTGCCTGTAGGAAGACACAGAGTCTGGGATTTAACTCCATTTCTGAACGGAAACATACAGCATAGTTCTCATCAATATATCACACTCTGCTTTAGAGCAAGAAGCACGCTCTTGCTTTCTAAAGTCTCTAAGACAGCAGGAAACGTGAGTGTGCCCAGAACAAAAGATCGGTGTTTCCTACACATATGGACCATATGTAGTCCAAATCTGCTTCTGAAACTGATACAAAGCACTGACCCTCTAACATCCAATGCTTGTCAGTTAAGATGAGAAACGTGTGAGCTTCGTGAACGATGTAGTTCGTTTGAGCAGAAAAGTGACTGCCCTTACCTGAAACGAAGTCTTGCTTGTAGGAAGACACAGAGCCTGGGATTTAACTCCTTTTCTGAAGGGAAACATAAAGCTTAGTTCTCATCCATGGATCACACTCTGCTTTAGAGCGAGTAGCACGCTCTTGCTTTCTACAGTCTCTAAGACAGCAGGAAACGTGAGTGTGCTGAGAACAAAAGAACGGTGTTTCCTACACATACGGACCATATCTAGTCCAACTCTGCTTCCGAAACTGATACAAAGCACTGGTCCTCTAACATCCAATGCTTGTCAATTAAGATGAGAAACGTTTGAGCTTCGTGAATCGATGTAGTTCGTTTGAGCAGAAAAGAGACTGCCCTTACCTGAAACGAAGTCTTGCCTGTAGGAAGACACAGAGCCTGGGATTTAACTCCATTTCTGAAGGGAAACACACAGCATAGTTCTCATCCATGGATCACACTCTGCTTTAGAGCAAGAAGCACGCTCTTGCTTTCTAGATTCTCTAATACAGCAGGAAATCTGAGTGTGCCCAGAACAAAAGAACGGTGTTTCCTACACATACGGCCTATATGTAGTCCAAATATTCTTCTGAAACTGATACAATGCACTGAGCCTCTAACATCCAATGCTTGTCAGTTAAGATGAGAAACGTGTGAGCTTCGTGAAGGATGTAGTTCCTTTGAGCAGAAAAGTGACTGCCCTTACCTGAAACGAATTCTTGCTTGTAGAGAGACTCAGAGCATGGGATTTAACTCCATTTCTGAAGTGAAACACACAGCATTGTCTCATTCATTGATCACACTCTGCTTTAGAACAAGAAGCACGCTCTTGCTTTCTAGAGTCTCTAAGACAGCAGGAAACGTGAGTGTGCTGAGAAAAAAAGAATGGTGTTTCCTACACATACGGACCATATCTAGTCCAACTCTGCTTCTGAAACTGATACAAAGGACTGGTCCTCTAACATCCAATTCTTGTCTGTTAAGATGAGAAACGTGTGAGCTCCGTGAACTATGTTGTTCGTTTGAGCTGAAAAGTGACTGCCCTTACCTGAAACGAAGTCTTGCTTGTAGGAAGACTCAGAGCCTGGGATTTAACTCCTTTTCTGAAGGGAAACACACAGCATAGTTCTCATCCATGGATCACACTCTGCTTTAGAGCGAGAAGCACGCTCTTGCTTTCTACAGTCTCTAAGACAGCAGGAAACGTGAGTGTGCTGAGAACAAAAGAACGGTGTTTCCTACACATACGGACCATATCTAGTCCAACTCTGCTTCTGAAAGTGATACAAAGCACTGGTCCTCTAACATCCAATGCTTGTCAGTTAAGAGGAGAAACGTGTGAGCTTCATTAATGATGTAGATCGTTTGAGCTGAAAAGTGACTGCCCTTACCTGAAACGAAGTCTTGCCTGTAGGAAGACACAGAGTCTGGGATTTAACTCCATTTCTGAACGGAAACATACAGCATAGTTCTCATCAATATATCACACTCTGCTTTAGAGCAAGAAGCACGCTCTTGCTTTCTAAAGTCTCTTAGACAGCAGGAAACGAGAGTGTGCCCAGAACAAAAGATCGGTGTTTCCTACACATATGGACCATATGTAGTCCAAATCTGCTTCTGAAACTGATACAAAGCACTGACCCTCTAACATCCAATGCTTGTCAGTTAAGATGAGAAACGTGTGAGCTTCGTGAACGATGTAGTTCGTTTGAGCAGAAAAGTGACTGCCCTTACCTGAAACAAAGTCTTGCTTGTAGGAAGACACAGAGCCTGGGATTTAACTCCTTTTCTGAAGGGAAACATAAAGCTTAGTTCTCATCCATGGATCACACTCTGCTTTAGAGCGAGTAGCACGCTCTTGCTTTCTACAGTCTCTAAGACAGCAGGAAACGTGAGTGTGCTGAGAACAAAAGAACGGTGTTTCCTACACATACGGACCATATCTAGTCCAACTCTGCTTCTGAAAGTGATACAAAGCACTGGTCCTCTAACATCCAATGCTTGTCAGTTAAGATGAGAAACGAGTGAGCTTAGTGAATGATGTACTTCGTTTGAGCAGAAAAGTGACTGCCCTTACTTGAATTGAAGTCTTGCTTGTAGGAAGACTCAGAGCCTGGGATTTAACTCCATTTCTGAAGTAAAACACACAGCAGTGTAACCATCCATTGATCACACTCTGCTTTAGAACAAGAAGCACGCTCTTGCTTTCTAGATTCTCTAAGACAGCAGGAAACGTGAGTGTGCTGAGAACAAAAGAACAGTGTTTCCTACACATACGGACGATATCTAGTCCAACTCTTCTTCTGAAACTGATACAAAGCACTGGTCCTCTAACATCCAATGCTTGTCAATTAAGATGAGAAACGTTTGAGCTTCGTGAACGATGTAGTTCGTTTGAGCAGAAAAGACACTGCCCTTACCTGAAACGAAGTCTTGCCTGTAGGAAGACACAGAGCCTGGGATTTAACTCCATTTCTGAAGGGAAACACACAGCATAGTTCTCATCCATGGATCACACTCTGCTTTAGAGCAAGAAGCACGCTCTTGCTTTCTAGATTCTCTAATATAGCAGGAAATCTGAGTGTGCCCAGAACAAAAGAACGGTGTTTCCTACACATACGGCCTATATGTAGTCCAAATCTTCTTCTCAAACTGATACAATGCACTGGTCCTCTAACATCCAATGGTTGTCAGTTAAGATGAGAAACGTGTGAGCTTCGTGAAGGATGTAGTTCCTTTGAGCAGAAAAGTGACTGCCCTTACCTGAAACGACTTCTTGCTTGTAGGGAGACTCAAAGCATGGGATTTAACTCCATTTCTGAAGTGAAACACACAGCATTGTCTCATTCATTGATCACACTCTGCTTTAGAACAAGAAGCACGCTCTTGCTTTCTAGAGTCTCTAAGACAGCAGGAAACGTGAGTGTGCGGAGAACAAAAGAATGGTGTTTCCTACACATACAGACCATATCTAGTCCAACTCTGCTTCTGAAACTGATACAAAGGACTGGTCCTCTAACATCCAATGCTTGTCTGTTAAGATGAGAAACGTGTGAGCTCCGTGAACTATGTTATTCGTTTGAGCTGAAAAGTGACTGCCCTTACCTGAAACGAAGTCTTGCTTGTAGGAAGACACAGAGCCTGGGATTTAACTCCTTTTCTGAAGGGAAACACACAGCATAGTTCTCATCCATGGATCACACTCTGCTTTAGAGCGAGAAGCACGCTCTTGCTTTCTAGAGTCTCTAATACAGCAGGAAATCTGAGTGTGCCCAGAACAAAAGAACGGTGTTTCCTACACATACTGACTATATGTAGTCAAAATCTACTTCTGAAACTGATACAATGCACTGGTCCTCTAACATCCAATGCTTGTCTGTTAAGATGAGAAACGTGTGAGCTCAGTGAAGGATGTAGTTCGTTTGAGCTGAAAAGTGACTGCCCTTACCTGAAACGAAGTCTTGCTTGTAGGAAGACACAGAGCCTGGGATTTAACTCCATTTCTGAAGGGAAACACACAGCATAGTTCTCATCATGGATCACACTCTGCTTTAGAGTGAGAAGCACGCTCTTGCTTTCTAAAGTCTCTAAGACAGCAGGATACGTGAGTGTGCTGAGAACAAAAGAACGGTGTTTCCTACACATACGGACCATATCTAGTCCAACTCTGCTTCTGAAAGTGATACAAAGCACTGGTCCTCTAACATCCAATGCTTGTCAGTTAAGAGGAGAAACGTTTGAGCTTAGTGAATGATGTAGTTCCTTTGAACTGAAAAGTGACTGCCCTTACCTGAAACGAAGTCTTGCTTGTAGTAAGACACAGAGCCTGGGATTTAAGTCCATTTCTGAAGGGAAACACACAGCATAGTTCTCATCCATGGATCACACTCTGCTTTAGAGCGAGAAGCACGCTCTTGCTTTCTAGAGTCTCTAAGACAGCAGGAAATCTGAGTGTGCCCAGAACAAAAGAAGGGCGTTTCCTACACAAATGGACCATATGTAGTCAAAATCTGCTTCTGAAACTGATACAATGCACTGGTCCTCTAACATCCAATGCTTGTCTGTTAAGATGAGAAACGTGTGAGCTCAGTGAAGGATGTAGTTCGTTTGAGCTGAAAAGTGACTGCCCTTACCTGAAACGAAGTCTCGCTTGTAGGAAGACACAGAGCCTGGGATTTAACTCCATTTCTGAAGGGAAACACACAGCATAGTTCTCATCATGGATCACACTCTGCTTTAGAGCGAGAAGCACACTCTTGCTTTATAGAGTCTCTAATACAGCAGGAAATCTGAGTGTGCCCAGAACAAACAAGGGTGGTTCCTACACATACGGACCATATCTAGTCCAACTCTGATTCTGAAAGTGATACAAAGCACTGGTCCTCTAACATCCAATGCTTGTCAGTTAAGAGGAGAAACGTTTGAGCTTAGTGAATGATGTAGTTCCTTTGAACCGAAAAGTGACTGCCCTTACCTGAAACGAAGTCTTGCTTGTAGTAAGACACAGAGCCTGGGATTTAAGTCCATTTCTGAAGGGAAACACACAGCATAGTTCTCATCCATGGATCACACTCTGCTTTAGAGCGAGAAGCACGCTCTTGCTTTCTAGAGTCTCTAAGACAGCAGGAAATCTGAGTGTGCCCAGAACAAAAGAAGGGCGTTTCCTACACAAATGGACCATATGTAGTCAAAATCTGCTTCTGAAACTGATACAAAGCACTGACCATCTTACATACAATGCTTGTGTGTTAAGATGAGAAACGTGTGAGCTTCGTGAACAATGTAGTTCGTTTGAGCTGAAAAGTGACTGCCCTTACCTGAAACGAAGTCTTGCCTGTAGGAAGACACAGAGTCTGGGATTTAACTCCATTTCTGAAGGGAAACATACAGCATAGTTCTCATCAATGGATCACACTTTGCTTTAGAGCAAGAAGCACGCTCTTGCTTTCTAGAGTTTCTAATACAGCAGGAAATCTGAGTGTGCCCAGAACAAAAGAACGGTGCTTCCTACACATACTGACTATATGTAGTCCAAATCTACTTCTGAAACTGATACAATGCACTGGTCCTCTAACATCCAATGCTTGTCTGTTAAGATGAGAAACATGTGAGCTCAGTGAAGGATGTAGTTCGTTTGAGCTGAAAAGTGACTGCCCTTACCTGAAACGAAGTCTTGCCTGTAGGAAGACACAGAGCCTGGGATTTAACTCCATTTCTGAAGGGAAACACACAGCATAGTTCTCATCCATGGATCACACTCTGCTTTAGAGCAAGAAGCACGCTCTTGCTTTCTAGATTCTCTAATATAGCAGGAAATCTGAGTGTGCCCAGAACAAAAGAACGGTGTTTCCTACACATACGGCCTATATGTAGTCCAAATCTTCTTCTCAAACTGATACAATGCACTGGTCCTCTAACATCCAATGGTTGTCAGTTAAGATGAGAAACGTGTGAGCTTCGTGAAGGATGTAGTTCCTTTGAGCAGAAAAGTGACTGCCCTTACCTGAAACGAATTCTTGCTTGTAGAGAGACTCAGAGCATGGGATTTAACTCCATTTCTGAAGTGAAACACACAGCATTGTCTCATTCATTGATCACACTCTGCTTTAGAACAAGAAGCACGCTCTTGCTTTCTAGAGTCTCTAAGACAGCAGGAAACGTGAGTGTGCTGAGAACAAAAGAATGGTGTTTCCTACACATACGGACCATATCTAGTCCAACTCTGCTTCTGAAACTGATACAAAGGACTGGTCCTCTAACATCCAATGCTTGTCTGTTAAGATGAGAAACGTGTGAGCTCCGTGAACTATGTTGTTCGTTTGAGCTGAAAAGTGACTGCCCTTACCTGAAACGAAGTCTTGCTTGTAGGAAGACTCAGAGCCTGGGATTTAACTCCTTTTCTGAAGGGAAACACACAGCATAGTTCTCATCCATGGATCACACTCTGCTTTAGAGCGAGAAGCACGCTCTTGCTTTCTACAGTCTCTAAGACAGCAGGAAACGTGAGTGTGCTGAGAACAAAAGAACGGTGTTTCCTACACATACGGACCATATCTAGTCCAACTCTGCTTCTGAAAGTGATACAAAGCACTGGTCCTCTAACATCCAATGCTTGTCAGTTAAGAGGAGAAACGTGTGAGCTTCATTAATGATGTAGTTCGTTTGAGCTGAAAAGTGACTGCCCTTACCTGAAACGAAGTCTTGCCTGTAGGAAGACACAGAGTCTGGGATTTAACTCCATTTCTGAACGGAAACATACAGCATAGTTCTCATCCATGGATCACACTCTGCTTTAGAGCGAGTAGCACGCTCTTGCTTTCTACAGTCTCTAAGACAGCAGGAAACGTGAGTGTGCTGAGAACAAAAGAACGGTGTTTCCTACACATACAGACCATATCTAATCCAACTCTGCTTCTGAAAGTGATACAAAGCACTGGTCCTCTAACATCCAATGCTTGTCAGTTAAGATGAGAAACGTGTGAGCTTAGTGAATGATGTACTTCGTTTGAGCAGAAAAGTGACTGCCCTTACTTGAATTGAAGTCTTGCTTGTAGGAAGACTCAGAGCCTGGGATTTAACTCCATTTCTGAAGTAAAACACACAGCAGTGTAACCATCCATTGATCACACTCTGCTTTAGAACAAGAAGCACGCTCTTGCTTTCTAGATTCTCTAAGACAGCAGGAAACGTGAGTGTGCTGAGAACAAAAGAACAGTGTTTCCTACACATACGGACGATATCTAGTCCAACTCTTCTTCTGAAACTGATACAAAGCACTGGTCCTCTAACATCCAATGCTTGTCAATTAAGATGAAAAACGTTTGAGCTTCGTGAACGATGTAGTTCGTTTGAGCAGAAAAGACACTGCCCTTACCTGAAACGAAGTCTTGCCTGTAGGAAGACACAGAGCCTGGGATTTAACTCCATTTCTGAAGGGAAACACACAGCATAGTTCTCATCCATGGATCACACTCTGCTTTAGAGCAAGAAGCACGCTCTTGCTTTCTAGATTCTCTAATATAGCAGGAAATCTGAGTGTGCCCAGAACAAAAGAACGGTGTTTCCTACACATACTGACTATATGTAGTCAAAATCTACTTCTGAAACTGATACAATGCACTGGTCCTCTAACATCCAATGATTGTCTGTTAAGATGAGAAACGTGTGAGCTCAGTGAAGGATGTAGTTCGTTTGAGCTGAAAAGTGACTGCCCTTACCTGAAACGAAGTCTTGCTTGTAGGAAGACACAGAGCCTGGGATTTAACTCCATTTCTGAAGGGAAACACACAGCATAGTTCTCATCATGGATCACACTCTGATTTAGAGTGAGAAGCACGCTCTTGCTTTCTAAAGTCTCTAAGACAGCAGGAAACGTGAGTGTGCTGAGAACAAAAGAACGGTGTTTCCTACACATACGGACCATATCTAGTCCAACTCTGCTTCTGAAAGTGATACAAAGCACTGGTCCTCTAACATCCAATGCTTGTCAGTTAAGATGAGAAACGTGTGAGCTTAGTGAATGATGTAGTTCCTTTGAACTGAAAAGTGACTGCCCTTACCTGAAACGAAGTCTTGCCTGTAGGAAGACACAGAGTCTGGGATTTAACTCCATTTCTGAAGGGAAACATACAGCATAGTTCTCATCAATGGATCACACTTTGCTTTAGAGCAAGAAGCACGCTCTTGCTTTCTACAGTCTGTAATACAGCAGGAAATCTGAGTGTGCCCAGAACAAATAAGGGTGTTTCCTACACATACGGACCATATCTAGTCCAACTCTGATTCTGAAAGTGATACAAAGCACTGGTCCTCTAACATCCAATGCTTGTCAGTTAAGAGGAGAAACGTTTGAGCTTAGTGAATGATGTAGTTCCTTTGAACTGAAAAGTGACTGCCCTTACCTGAAACGAAGTCTTGCTTGTAGTAAGACACAGAGCCTGGGATTTAAGTCCATTTCTGAAGGGAAACACACAGCATAGTTCTCATCCATGGATCACACTCTGCTTTAGAGCGAGAAGCACGCTCTTGCTTTCTAGAGTCTCTAAGACAGCAGGAAATCTGAGTGTGCCCAGAACAAAAGAAGGGCGTTTCCTACACAAATGGACCATATGTAGTCAAAATCTGCTTCTGAAACTGATACAAAGCACTGACCATCTTACATACAATGCTTGTGTGTTAAGATGAGAAACGTGTGAGCTTCGTGAACAATGTAGTTCGTTTGAGCTGAAAAGTGACTGCCCTTACCTGAAACGAAGTCTTGCCTGTAGGAAGACACAGAGTCTGGGATTTAACTCCATTTCTGAAGGGAAACATACAGCATAGTTCTCATCAATGGATCACACTTTGCTTTAGAGCAAGAAGCACGCTCTTGCTTTCTAGAGTTTCTAATACAGCAGGAAATCTGAGTGTGCCCTGAACAATAGAACGGTGCTTCCTACACATACTGACTATATGTAGTCCAAATCTACTTCTGAAACTGATACAATGCACTGGTCCTCTAACATCCAATGCTTGTCTGTTAAGATGAGAAACATGTGAGCTCAGTGAAGGATGTAGTTCGTTTGAGCTGAAAAGTGACTGCCCTTACCTGAAACGAAGTCTTGCTTGTAGGAAGACACAGAGCCTGGGATTTAACTCCATTTCTGAAGGGAAACACACAGCATAGTTCTCATCATGGATCACACTCTGCTTTAGAGCGAGAAGCACACTCTTGCTTTCTAGAGTCTCTAATACAGCAGGAAATCTGAGTTTGCCCAGAACAAAAGAAGGGTGTTTCCTTCACAAATGGACCATATGTAGTCCAAATCTGCTTCTGAAACTGATACAAAGCACTGACCATCTTACATCCAATGCATGTCAGTTAAGATGAGAAACGTGTGAGCTTCGGGAACGATGTAGTTCGTTTGAGCAGAAAAGTGACTGCCCTTACGTGAATTGACGTCTTGCTTGTAGGAAGACTCAGAGCCTGGGATTTAACTCCATTTCTGAAGTAAAACACACAGCAGTGTAATCATCCACTGATCACACTCTGCTTTAGAACAAGAAGCACGCTCTTGCTTTCTAGATTCTCTAAGACAGCAGGAAACGTGAGTGTGCTGAGAACAAAAGAACGGTGTTTCCTACACTTACAGACATTATATAGTCCAACTCTTCGTCTGAAACTGATACAAAGCACTGGTCCTCTAACATCCAATGCTTGTCTGTTAAGATGAGAAACGTGTGAGCTCAGTGAAGGATGTAGTTCGTTTGAGCTGAAAAGTGACTGCCCTTACCTGAAACGAAGTCTTGCCTGTAGGAAGACACAGAGCCTGGGATTTAACTCCATTTCTGAAGGGAAACACACAGCATAGTTCTCATTCATTGATCACACTCTGCTTTAGAACAAGAAGCATGCTCTTGCTTTCTAGAGTCTCTAAGACAGCAGGAAACGTGAGTGTGCTGAGAAGAAAAGAACGGTGTTTCCTACACATACGGACCATATCTAGTCCAACTCTGCTTCTGAAACTGATACAAAGGACTGGTCCTCTAACATCCAATGCTTGTCTGTTAAGATGAGAAACGTGTGAGCTCCGTGAACTATGTAGTTCGTTTGAGCTGAAAAGTGACTGCCCTTACCTGAAACGAAGTCTTGCTTGTAGGAAGACACAGAGCCTGGGATTTAACTCCATTTCTGAAGTAAAACACACAGCAGTGTAACCATCCATTGATCACACTCTGCTTTAGAACAAGAAGCACGCTCTTGCTTTCTAGATTCTCTAAGACAGCAGGAAACGTGAGTGTGCTGAGAACAAAAGAACAGCGTTTCCTACACATACGGACGATATCTAGTCCAACTCTTCTTCTGAAACTGATACAAAGCACTGGTCCTGTAACATCCAATGCTTGTCAATTAAGATGAGAAACGTTTGAGCTTCGTGAACGATGTAGTTCGTTTGAGCAGAAAAGTGACTGCCCTTACCTGAAACGAAGTCTTGCCTGTAGGAAGACACAGAGTCTGGGATGTAACTCCATTTCTGAAGGGAAACATACAGCATAGTTCTCATCCATGGATCACACTTTGCTTTAGAGCAAGAAGCACGCTCTTGCTTTCTAGAGTTTCTAATACAGCAGGAAATCTGAGTGTGCCCAGAACAAAAGAACGGTGCTTCCTACACATACTGACTATATGTAGTCCAAATCTACTTCTGAAACTGATACAATGCACTGGTCCTCTAACATCCAATGCTTATCTGTTAAGATGAGAAACATGTGAGCTCAGTGAAGGATGTAGTTCGTTTGAGCTGAAAAGTGACTGCCCTTACCTGAAACGAAGTCTTGCTTGTAGGAAGACACAGAGCCTGGGATTTAACTCCATTTCTGAAGGGAAACACACAGCATAGTTCTCATCATGGATCACACTCTGCTTTAGAGCGAGAAGCACACTCTTGCTTTATAGAGTCTCTAATACAGCAGGAAATCTGAGTGTGCCCAGAACAAACAAGGGTGGTTCCTACACATACGGACCATATCTAGTCCAACTCTGATTCTGAAAGTGATACAAAGCACTGGTCCTCTAACATCCAATGCTTGTCAGTTAAGAGGAGAAACGTTTGAGCTTAGTGAATGATGTAGTTCCTTTGAACTGAAAAGTGACTGCCCTTACCTGAAACGAAGTCTTGCTTGTAGTAAGACACAGAGCCTGGGATTTAAGTCCATTTCTGAAGGGAAACACACAGCATAGTTCTCATCCATGGATCACACTCTGCTTTAGAGCGAGAAGCACACTCTTGCTTTCTAGAGTCTCTAATACAGCAGGAAATCTGAGTGTGCCCAGAACAAAAGAAGGGTGTTTCCTACACAAATGGACCATATGTAGTCCAAATCTGCTTGTGAAACTGATACAAAGCACTGAACATCTTACATCCAATGCATGTCAGTTAAGATGAGAAACGTGTGAGCTTCGGGAACGATGTAGTTCGTTTGAGCAGAAAAGTGACTGCCCTTACGTGAATTGAAGTCTTGCTTGTAGGAAGACTCAGAGCCTGGGATTTAACTCCATTTCTGAAGTAAAACACACAGCAGTGTAATCATCCATTGATCACACTCTGCTTTAGAACAAGAAGCACGCTCTTGCTTTCTAGATTCTCTAAGACAGCAGGAAACGTGAGTGTGCTGAGAACAAAAGAACGGTGTTTCCTACACTTACGGACATTATATAGTCCAACTCTTCTTCTGAAACTGATACAAAGCACTGGTCCTCTAACATCCAATGCTTGTCAATTAAGATGAGAAACGTTTGAGCTTCGTGAACGATGTAGTTCGTTTGAGCAGAAAAGTGACTGCCCTTACCTGAAACGAAGTCTTGCCTGTAGGAAGACACAGAGCCTGGGATTTAACTCCATTTCTGAAGGGAAACACACAGCATAGTTCTCATCCATGGATCACACTCTGCTTTAGAGCAAGAAGCACGCTCTTGCTTTCTAGATTCTCTAATATAGCAGGAAATCTGAGTGTGCCCAGAACAAAAGAACGGTGTTTCCTACACAAATGGACCATATGTAGTCCAAATCTTCTTCTGAAACTGATACAATGCACTGGTCCTCTAACATCCAATGGTTGTCAGTTAAGATGAGAAACGTGTGAGCTTCGTGAAGGATGTAGTTCCTTTGAGCAGAAAATTGACTGCCCTTACCTGAATCGATGTCTTGTTTGTAGGGAGACTCAGAGCATGGGATTTAACTCCATTTCTGAAGTGAAACACAGAGCATTGTCTCATTCATTGATCACACTCTGCTTTAGAACAAGAAGCATGCTCTTGCTTTCTAGAGTCTCTAAGACAGCAGGAAACGTGAGTGTGCTGAGAAGAAAAGAACGGTGTTTCCTACACATACGGACCATATCTAGTCCAACTCTGCTTCTGAAACTGATACAAAGGACTGGTCCTCTAACATCCAATGCTTGTCTGTTAAGATGAGAAACGTGTGAGCTCTGTGAACTATGTAGTTCGTTTGAGCTGAAAAGTGACTGCCCTTACCTGAAACGAAGTCTTGCTTGTAGGAAGACACAGAGTCTGGGATTTAACTCCATTTCTGAAGGGAAACATACAGCATAGTTCTCATCAATGGATCACACTTTGCTTTAGAGCAAGAAGCACGCTCTTGCTTTCTAGAGTTTCTAATACAGCAGGAAATCTGAGTGTGCCCAGAACAAAAGAACGGTGCTTCCTACACATACTGACTATATGTAGTCCAAATCTACTTCTGAAACTGATACAATGCACTGGTCCTCTAACATCCAATGCTTGTCTGTTAAGATGAGAAACATGTGAGCTCAGTGAAGGATGTAGTTCGTTTGAGCTGAAAAGTGACTGCCCTTACCTGAAACGAAGTCTTGCTTGTAGGAAGACACAGAGCCTGGGATTTAACTCCATTTCTGAAGGGAAACACACAGCATAGTTCTCATCATGGATCACACTCTGCTTTAGAGCGAGAAGCACACTCTTGCTTTATAGAGTCTCTAATACAGCAGGAAATCTGAGTGTGCCCAGAACAAACAAGGGTGGTTCCTACACATACGGACCATATCTAGTCCAACTCTGATTCTGAAAGTGATACAAAGCACTGGTCCTCTAACATCCAATGCTTGTCAGTTAAGAGGAGAAACGTTTGAGCTTAGTGAATGATGTAGTTCCTTTGAACTGAAAAGTGACTGCCCTTACCTGAAACGAAGTCTTGCTTGTAGTAAGACACAGAGCCTGGGATTTAAGTCCATTTCTGAAGGGAAACACACAGCATAGTTCTCATCCATGGATCACACTCTGCTTTAGAGCGAGAAGCACGCTCTTGCTTTCTAGAGTCTCTAAGACAGCAGGAAATCTGAGTGTGCCCAGAACAAAAGAAGGGCGTTTCCTACACAAATGGACCATATGTAGTCAAAATCTGCTTCTGAAACTGATACAAAGCACTGACCATCATATACAATGCTTGTGTGTTAAGATGAGAAACGTGTGAGCTTCGTGAACAATGTAGTTCGTTTGAGCTGAAAAGTGACTGCCCTTACCTGAAACGAAGTCTTGCCTGTAGGAAGACACAGAGTCTGGGATTTAACTCCATTTCTGAAGCGAAACATACAGCATAGTTCTCATCAATGGATCACACTTTGCTTTAGAGCAAGAAGCACGCTCTTGCTTTCTAGATTCTCTAATATAGCAGGAAATCTGAGTGTGCCCAGAACAAAAGAACGGTGTTTCCTACACATACGGCCTATATGTAGTCCAAATCTTCTTCTGAAACTGATACAATGCACTGGTCCTCTAACATCCAATGGTTGTCAGTTAAGATGAGAAACGTGTGAGCTTCGTGAAGGATGTAGTTCCTTTGAGCAGAAAAGTGACTGCCCTTACCTGAAACGAATTCTTGCTTGTAGAGAGACTCAGAGCATGGGATTTAACTCCATTTCTGAAGTGAGACACACAGCATTGTCTCATTCATTGATCACACTCTGCTTTAGAACAAGAAGCACGCTCTTGCTTTCTAGAGTCTCTAAGACAGCAGGAAACGTGAGTGTGCTGAGAACAAAAGAATGGTGTTTCCTACACATACGGACCATATCTAGTCCAACTCTGCTTCTGAAACTGATACAAAGGACTGGTCCTCTAACATCCAATGCTTGTCTGTTAAGATGAGAAACGTGTGAGCTCCGTGAACTATGTTGTTCGTTTGAGCTGAAAAGTGACTGCCCTTACCTGAAACGAAGTCTTGCTTGTAGGAAGACTCAGAGCCTGGGATTTAACTCCTTTTCTGAAGGGAAACACACAGCATAGTTCTCATCCATGGATCACACTCTGCTTTAGAGCGAGAAGCACGCTCTTGCTTTCTACAGTCTCTAAGACAGCAGGAAACGTGAGTGTGCTGAGAACAAAAGAACGGTGTTTCCTACACATACGGACCATATCTAGTCCAACTCTGCTTCTGAAAGTGATACAAAGCACTGGTCCTCTAACATCCAATGCTTGTCAGTTAAGAGGAGAAACGTGTGAGCTTCATTAATGATGTAGTTCGTTTGAGCTGAAAAGTGACTGCCCTTACCTGAAACGAAGTCTTGCCTGTAGGAAGACACAGAGTCTGGGATTTAACTCCATTTCTGAACGGAAACATACAGCATAGTTCTCATCAATATATCACACTCTGCTTTAGAGCAAGAAGCACGCTCTTGCTTTCTAAAGTCTCTAAGACAGCAGGAAACGTGAGTGTGCCCAGAACAAAAGATCGGTGTTTCCTACACATATGGACCATATGTAGTCCAAATCTGCTTCTGAAACTGATACAAAGCACTGACCCTCTAACATCCAATGCTTGTCAGTTAAGATGAGAAACGTGTGAGCTTCGTGAACGATGTAGTTCGTTTGAGCAGAAAAGTGACTGCCCTTACCTGAAACGAAGTCTTGCTTGTAGGAAGACACAGAGCCTGGGATTTAACTCCTTTTCTGAAGGGAAACATAAAGCTTAGTTCTCATCCATGGATCACACTCTGCTTTAGAGCGAGTAGCACGCTCTTGCTTTCTACAGTCTCTAAGACAGCAGGAAACGTGAGTGTGCTGAGAACAAAAGAACGGTGTTTCCTACACATACGGACCATATCTAGTCCAACTATGCTTCTGAAAGTGATACAAAGCACTGGTCCTCTAACATCCAATGCTTGTCAGTTAAGATGAGAAACGTGTGAGCTTAGTGAATGATGTACTTCGTTTGAGCAGAAAAGTGACTGCCCTTACTTGAATTGAAGTCTTGCTTGTAGGAAGACTCAGAGCCTGGGATTTAACTCCATTTCTGAAGTAAAACACACAGCAGTGTAATCATCCATTGATCACACTCTGCTTTAGAACAAGAAGCACGCTCTTGCTTTCTAGATTCAATAAGACAGCAGGAAACGTGAGTGTGCTGAGAACAAAAGAACGGTGTTTCCTACACTTACGGACATTATATAGTCCAACTCTTCTTCTGAAACTGATACAAAGCACTGGTCCTCTAACATCCAATGCTTGTCTGTTAAGATGAGAAACGTGTGAGCTCAGTGAAGGATGTAGTTCGTTTGAGCTGAAAAGTGACTGCCCTTACCTGAAACGAAGTCTTGCTTGTAGGAAGACACAGAGCCTGGGATTTAACTCCATTTCTGAAGGGAAACACACAGCATAATTCTCATCATGGATCACACTCTGCTTTAGAGCGAGAAGCACGCTCTTGCTTTCTAAAGTCTCTAAGACAGCAGGAAACGTGAGTGTGCTGAGAAGAAAAGAACGGTGTTTCCTACACATACGGACGATATCTAGTCCAGCTCTTCTTCTGAAACTGATACAAAGCACTGGTCCTCTAACATCCAATGCTTGTCAATTAAGATGAGAAACGTTTGAGCTTCGTGAACTATGTAGTTCGTTTGAGCAGAAAAGTGACTGCCCTTACCTGAAACGAAGTCTTGCCTGTAGGAAGACACAGAGCCTGGGATTTAACTCCATTTCTGAAGGGAAACACACAGCATAGTTCTCATCCATGGATCACACTCTGCTTTAGAGCAAGAAGCACGCTCTTGCTTTCTAGATTCTCTAATATAGCAGGAAATCTGAGTGTGCCCAGAACAAAAGAACGGTGTTTCCTATTCATACTGCCTATATGTAGTCCAAATCTTCTTCTGAAACTGATACAATGCACTGGTCCTCTAACATCCAATGGTTGTCAGTTAAGATGAGAAACGTGTGAGCTTCGTGAAGGATGTAGTTCCTTTGAGCAGAAAATTGACTGCCCTTACCTGAATCGAAGTCTTGTTTGTAGGGAGACTCAGAGCATGGGATTTAACTCCATTTCTGAAGTGAAACACACAGCATTGTCTCATTCATTGATCACACTCTGCTTTAGAACAAGAAGCATGCTCTTGCTTTCTAGAGTCTCTAAGACAGCAGGAAACGTGAGTGTGCTGAGAAGAAAAGAACGGTGTTTCCTACACATACGGACCATATCTAGTCCAACTCTGCTTCTGAAACTGATACAAAGGACTGGTCCTCTAACATCCAATGCTTGTCTGTTAAGATGAGAAACGTGTGAGCTCCGTGAACTATGTAGTTCGTTTGAGCTGAAAAGTGACTGCCCTTACCTGAAACGAAGTCTTGCTTGTAGGAAGACACAGAGCCTGGGATTTAACTCCTTTTCTGAAGGGAAACACACAGCATAGTTCTCATCCATGGATCACACTCTGCTTTAGAGCGAGAAGCACGCTCTTGCTTTCTACAGTCTCTAAGACAGCAGGAAACGTGAGTGTGCTGAGAACAAAAGAACGGTGTTTCCTACACATACGGACGATATCTAGTCCAACTCTTCTTCTGAAAGTGATACAAAGCACTGGTCCTCTAAAATCCAATGCTTGTGTGTTAAGATGAGAAACGTGTGAGCTTCGTGAACAATGTAGTTCGTTTAAGCTGAAAAGTGACTGCCCTTACCTGAAACGAAGTCTTGCCTGTAGGAAGACACAGAGTCTGGGATTTAACTCCATTTCTGAAGGGAAACATACAGCATAGTTCTCATCAATGGATCACACTTTGCTTTAGAGCAAGAAGCACGCTCTTGCTTTCTAAAGTCTCTAAGACAGCAGGAAATCTGAGTGTGCCCAGAACAAAAGAACGGTGCCTCCTACACATACTGACTATATGTAGTCCAAATCTTCTGAAACTGACACAATGCACTGGTCCGCTAACATCCAATGCTTGTCTGTTAGGATGAGAAACGTGTGAGCTCAGTGAAGGATGTAATTCGTTTGAGCTGAAAAGTGACTGCCCTTACCTGAAACGAAGTCTTGCTTGTAGGAAGACACAGAGCCTGGGATTTAAGTCCATTTCTGAAGGGAAACACACACCATGGTTCTCATCCATGGATCACACTCTGCTTTAGAGCGAGAAGCACGCTCTTGCTTTCTAAAGTCTCTAAGACAGCAGGAAACGTGAGTGTGCTGAGAACAAAAGAACGGTGTTTCCTACACATACGGGCGATATCTAGTCCAACTCTTCTTCTGAAACTGATACAAAGCACTGGTCCTCTAACATCCAATGCTTGTCAATTAAGATGAGAAACGTTTGAGCTTCGTGAACGATGTAGTTCGTTTGAGCAGAAAAGTGACTGCCATTACCTGAAACGAAGTCTTGCCTGTAGGAAGACACAGAGCCTGGGATTTAACTCCATTTTTGAAGGGAAACACAAAGCTTAGTTCTCATCCATGGATCACACTCTGCTTTAGAGCATGAAGCATGCTCTTGCTTTCTAGATTCTCTAATATAGCAGGAAATCTGAGTGTGCCCAGAACAAAAGAACGGTGTTTCCTACACATACGGCCTATATGTAGTCCAAATCTTCTTCTGAAACTGATACAATGCACTCATCCTCTAACATCCAATGGTTGTCAGTTAAGATGAGAAACGTGTGAGCTTCGTGAAGGATGTAGTTCCTTTGAGCAGAAAAGTGACTGCCCTTACCTGAAACGAAGTCTTGCTTGTAGGGAGACTCAGAGCATGGGATTTAACTCCATTTCTGAAGTGAAACACACATCATTGTCTCATTCATTGATCACACTCTGCTTTAGAACAAGAAGCATGCTCTTGCTTTCTAGAGTCTCTAAGACAGCAGGAAACGTGAGTGTGCTGAGAAGAAAAGAACGGTGTTTCCTACACATACGGACCATATCTAGTCCAACTCTGCTTCTGAAACTGATACAAAGGACTGGTCCTCTAACATCCAATGCTTGTCTGTTAAGATGAGAAACGTGTGAGCTCAGTGAACGATGTAGTTCCTTTGAGCTGAAAAGTGACTGCCCTTACCTGAAACGAAGTCTTGCTTGTAGGAAGACTCAGAACATGGGATTTAACTCCATTTCTGAAGTGAAACACACAGCAGTGTTCGCATCCATGGATCACACTCTGCTTTAGAGCAAGAAGCATGCTCTTGCTTTCTAGATTCTCTAATATAGCAGGAAATCTGAGTGTGCCCAGAACAAAAGAACGGTGTTTCCTACACATACGGCCTATATTTAGTCCAAATCTTCTTCTGAAACTGATACAATGCACTGGTCCTCTAACATCCAATGGTTGTCAGTTAAGATGAGAAACGTGTGAGCTTCGTGAAGGATGTAGTTCCTTTGAGCAGAAAAGTGACTGCCCTTACCTGAAGTGAAGTCTTGCTTGTAGGGAGACTCAGAGCATGGGATTTAACTCCATTTCTGAAGTGAAACACACAGCATTGTCTCATTCATTGATCACACTCTGCTTTAGAACAAGAAGCACGCTCTTGCTTTCTAGAGTCTCTAAAACAGCAGGAAACGTGAGTGTGCTGAGAACAAAAGAACGGTGTTTCCTACATATACAGACCATATCTAGTCCAACTCTGCTTCTGAAAGTGATACAAAGCACTGTTCCTCTAACATCCAATGCTTGTCAATTAAGATGAGAAACGTTTGAGCTTCATGAACGATGTAGTTCGTTAGAGCAGAAAAGTGACTGCCCTTACCTGAAACGAAGTCTTGCCTGTAGGAAGACACAGAGCCTGGGATTTAACTCCATTTCTGAAGGGAAACACACAGCATAGTTCTCATCCATGGATCACACTCTGCTTTAGAGCAAGAAGCACGCTCTTGCTTTCTAGATTCTCTAATATAGCAGGAAATCTGAGTGTGCCCAGAACAAAAGAACGGTGTTTCCTACACATACGGCCTATATGTAGTCCAAATCTTCTTCTGAAACTGATACAATGCACTCGTCCTCTAACATCCAATGCTTGTCTGTTAAGATGAGAAACGTGTGAGCTCAGTGAACGATGTAGTTCCTTTGAGCTGAAAAGTGACTGTCCTTACCTGAAACGAAGTCTTGCAGGTAAGAAGACTCAGAGCATGGGATTTAACTCCATTTCTGAAGTGAAACACACAGCAGTGTTCGCATCCATGGATCACACTCTGCTTTAGAGCGAGAAGCACGCTCTTGCTTTCTAAAGTCTCTAAGACAGCAGGAAACGTGAGTGTGCTGAGAACAAAATAATGGTATTTCCTACACATAGCGACCATATCTAGTCCAACTCTGCTTCTGAAACAGATACAATGCACTGGTCCTCTAAAATCCAATGATTGTGTGTTAAGATGAGAAACGTGTGAGCTTCGTGAACAATGTAGTTCGTTTGAGCAGAAAAGTGACTGCCATTACCTGAAACGAAGTCTTGCCTGTAGGAAGACACAGAGCCTGGGATTTAACTCCATTTTTGAAGGGAAACACAAAGCTTAGTTCTCATCCATGGATCACACTCTGCTTTAGAGCATGAAGCATGCTCTTGCTTTCTAGATTCTCTAATATAGCAGGAAATCTGAGTGTGCCCAGAACAAAAGAACGGTGTTTCCTACACATACGGCCTATATGTAGTCCAAATCTTCTTCTGAAACTGATACAATGCACTCATCCTCTAACATCCAATGGTTGTCAGTTAAGATGAGAAACGTGTGAGCTTCGTGAAGGATGTAGTTCCTTTGAGCAGAAAAGTGACTGCCCTTACCTGAAACGAAGTCTTGCTTGTAGGGAGACTCAGAGCATGGGATTTAACTCCATTTCTGAAGTGAAACACACATCATTGTCTCATTCATTGATCACACTCTGCTTTAGAACAAGAAGCATGCTCTTGCTTTCTAGAGTCTCTAAGACAGCAGGAAACGTGAGTGTGCTGAGAAGAAAAGAACGGTGTTTCCTACACATACGGACCATATCTAGTCCAACTCTGCTTCTGAAACTGATACAAAGGACTGGTCCTCTAACATCCAATGCTTGTCTGTTAAGATGAGAAACGTGTGAGCTCAGTGAACGATGTAGTTCCTTTGAGCTGAAAAGTGACTGCCCTTACCTGAAACGAAGTCTTGCTTGTAGGAAGACTCAGAACATGGGATTTAACTCCATTTCTGAAGTGAAACACACAGCAGTGTTCGCATCCATGGATCACACTCTGCTTTAGAGCAAGAAGCATGCTCTTGCTTTCTAGATTCTCTAATATAGCAGGAAATCTGAGTGTGCCCAGAACAAAAGAACGGTGTTTCCTACACATACGGCCTATATTTAGTCCAAATCTTCTTCTGAAACTGATACAATACACTGGTCCTCTAACATCCAATGGTTGTCAGTTAAGATGAGAAACGTGTGAGCTTCGTGAAGGATGTAGTTCCTTTGAGCAGAAAAGTGACTGCCCTTACCTGAAGTGAAGTCTTGCTTGTAGGGAGACTCAGAGCATGGGATTTAACTCCATTTCTGAAGTGAAACACACAGCATTGTCTCATTCATTGATCACACTCTGCTTTAGAACAAGAAGCACGCTCTTGCTTTCTAGAGTCTCTAAAACAGCAGGAAACGTGAGTGTGCTGAGAACAAAAGAACGGTGTTTCCTACATATACAGACCATATCTAGTCCAACTCTGCTTCTGAAACTGATACAAAGCACTGCTCCTCTAACATCCAATGCTTGTCAATTAAGATGAGAAACGTTTGAGCTTCGTGAACGATGTAGTTCGTTAGAGCAGAAAAGTGACTGCCCTTACCTGAAACGAAGTCTTGCCTGTAGGAAGACACAGAGCCTGGGATTTAACTCCATTTCTGAAGGGAAACACACAGCATAGTTCTCATCCATGGATCACACTCTGCTTTAGAGCAAGAAGCACGCTCTTGCTTTCTAGATTCTCTAATATAGCAGGAAATCTGAGTGTGCCCAGAACAAAAGAACGGTGTTTCCTACACATACGGCCTATATGTAGTCCAAATCTTCTTCTGAAACTGATACAATGCACTCGTCCTCTAACATCCAATGGTTGTCAGTTAAGATCAGAAACGTGTGAGCTTCGTGAAGGATGTAGATCCTTTGAGCAGAAAAGTGACTGCCCTTACCTGAAACGAAGTCTTGCTTGTAGGGAGACTCAGAGCATGGGATTTAACTCCATTTCTGAAGTGAAACACACATCATTGTCTCATTCATTGATCACACTCTGCTTTAGAACAAGAAGCATGCTCTTGCTTTCTAGAGTCTCTAAGACAGCAGGAAACGTGAGTGTGCTGAGAAGAATAGAACGGTGTTTCCTACACATACGGACCATATCTAGTCCAACTCTGCTTCTGAAACTGATACAAAGGACTGGTCCTCTAACATCCAATGCTTGTCTGTTAAGATGAGAAACGTGTGAGCTCAGTGAACGATGTAGTTCCTTTGAGCTGAAAAGTGACTGTCCTTACCTGAAACGAAGTCTTGCAGGTAAGAAGACTCAGAGCCTGAGATTTAACTCCATTTCTGAAGTAAAACACACAGCACAGTTCTCATCCATGGATCACACTCTGCTTTAGAGCGAGAAGCACACTCTTGCTTTATAGAGTCTCTAATACAGCAGGAAATCTGAGTGTGCCTAGAACAAAAGAACGGTGTTTCCTACACATAAGGACAATATGTAATCCAAATCTTCTTCTGAAACTGATAGAATGCACTGGTCCTCTAACATCCAATGCTTGTCAGTTAAGATGAGAAACATGTGAGCTTCGTGAAAGATATAGTTCGTTTGAGCAGAAAAGTGACTGCCCTTACCTGAAACGAAGTCTTGCTTGTAGGAAGACTCAGAGCATGGGATTTGACTCCATTTCTGAAGTGAAACACACAGCAGTGTTCGCATCCATGGATCACACTCTGCTTTAGAGCGAGAAGCACGCTCTTGCTTTCTAAAGTCTCTAAGACAGCAGGAAACGTGAGTGTGCTGAGAACAAAATAATGGTGTTTCCTACACATAGCGACCATATCTAGTCCAACTCTGCTTCTGAAACAGATACAATGCACTGGCCCTTTAAAATCCAATGCTTGTGTGTTAAGATGAGAAACGTGTGAGCTTCGTGAACAATGTAGTTCGTTTGAGCTGAAAAGTGACTGCCCTTACCTGAAACGAAGTATTGCATGTAGGAAGACACAGAGTCTGGGATTTAACTCCATTTCTGAAGGGAAACATACAGCATAGTTCTCATCAATGGATCACACTTTGCTTTAGAGCAAGAAGCACGCTCTTGCTTTCTAAAGTCTCTAAGACAGCAGGAAATCTGAGTGTGCCCAGAACAAAAGAACGGTGCCTCCTACACAAACTGACTATATGTAGTCCAAATCTTCTGAAACTGATACAATGCACTGGTCCTCTAACATCCAATGCTTGTCTGTTAGGATGAGAAACGTGTGAGCTCAGTGAAGGATGTATTCGTTTGAGCTGAAAAGTGACTGCCCTTACCTGAAACGCAGTCTTGCTTGTAGGAAGACACAGAGCCTGGGATTTAACTCCATTTCTGAAGGGAAACACACACCATAGTTCTCATCCATGGATCACACACTGCTTTAGAGCGAGAAGCACGCTCTTGATTTCTAAAGTCTCTAAGACAGCAGGAAACGTGAGTGTGCTGAGAACAAAAGAACGGTGTTTCCTACACATACGGGCGATATCTAGTCCAACTCTTCTTCTGAAATTGATACAAAGCACTGGTCCTCTAACATCCAATGCTTGTCAATTAAGATGAGAAACGTTTGAGCATCGTGAACGATGTAGTTCGTTTGAGCAGAAAAGTGACTGCCATTACCTGAAACGAAGTCTTGCCTGTAGGAATACACAGAGCCTGGGATTTAACTCCATTTCTGAAGGGAAACACAAAGCTTAGTTCTCATCCATGGATCACACTCTGCTTTAGAGCAAGAAGCATGCTCTTGCTTTCTAGATTCTCTAATATAGCAGGAAATCTGAGTGTGCCCAGAACAAAAGAACGGTGTTTCCTACACATACGGCCTATATTTAGTCCAAATCTTCTTCTGAAACTGATACAATGCACTGGTCCTCTAACATCCAATGGTTGTCAGTTAAGATGAGAAACGTGTGAGCTTCGTGAAGGATGTAGTTCCTTTGAGCAGAAAAGTGACTGCCCTTACCTGAAGTGAATTCTTGCTTGTAGGGAGACTCAGAGCATGGGATTTAACTCCATTTCTTAAGTGAAACACACAGCATTGTCTCATTCATTGATCACACTCTGCTTTAGAACAAGAAGCACGCTCTTGCTTTCTAGAGTCTCTAAAACAGCAGGAAACGTGAGTGTGCTGAGAACAAAAGAACGGTGTTTCCTACATATACAGACCATATCTAGTCCAACTCTGCTTCTGAAAGTGATACAAAGCACTGCTCCTCTAACATCCAATGCTGGTCAATTAAGAAGAGAAACGTTTGAGCTTCGTGAACGATGTAGTTCGTTTGAGCAGAAAAGTGACTGCCCTTACCTGAAACGAAGTCTTGCCTGTAGGAAGACACAGAGCCTGGGATTTAACTCCATTTCTGAAGGGAAACACACAGCATAGTTCTCATCCATGGATCACACTCTGCTTTAGAGCAAGAAGCACGCTCTTGCTTTCTAGATTCTCTAAAATAGCAGGAAATCTGAGTGTGCCCAGAACAAAAGGACGGTGTTTCCTACACATACGGCCTATATGTAATCCAAATCTTCTTCTGAAACTGATACAATGCACTCGTCCTCTAACATCCAATGGTTGTCAGTTAAGATCAGAAACGTGTGAGCTTCGTGAAGGATGTAGATCCTTTGAGCAGAAAAGTGACTGCCCTTACCTGAAACGAAGTCTTGCTTGTAGGGAGACTCAGAGCATGGGATTTAACTCCATTTCTGAAGTGAAACACACATCATTGTCTCATTCATTGATCACACTCTGCTTTAGAAAAAGAAGCATGCTCTTGCTTTCTAGAGTCTCTAAGACAGCAGGAAACGTGAGTGTGCTGAGAAGAAAAGAACGGTGTTTCCTACACATACGGACCATATCTAGTCCAACTCTGCTTCTGAAACTGATACAAAGGACTGGTCCTCTAACATCCAATGCTTGTCTGTTAAGATGAGAAACGTGTGAGTTCCGTGAAAGATGTAGTTCGTTTGAGCTGAAAAGTGACTGCCCTTACCTGAAACGAAGTCTTGCTTGAAGTAAGACACAGAGCCTGGGATTTAAGTCCATTTCTGAAGGGAAACACACAGCATAGTTCTCATCCATGGATCACACTCTGCTTTAGAGCGAGAAGCACACTCTTGCTTTCTAGAGTCTCTAATACAGCAGGAAATCTGAATGTGCCCAGAAAAAAAGAAGGGTGTTTCCTACACAAATGGACCATATGTAGTCCAAATCTGCTTCTGAAACTGATACAAAGCACTGACCATCTTACATCCAATGCTTGTCAGTTAAGATGAGAAACGTGTGAGCTTCAGGAACGATGTAGTTCGTTTGAGCAGAAAAGTGACTGCCCTTACGTGAATTGAAGTCTTGCTTGTAGGAAGACTCAGAGCATGGGATTTAACTCCATTTCTGAAGTAAAACACACAGCAGTGTAATCATCCATTGATCACACTCTGCTTTAGAACAAGAAGCACGCTCTTGCTTTCTAGATTCTCTAAGACAGCAGGAAACGTGAGTGTGCTGAGAACAAAAGAACGGTGTTTCCTACACTTACGGACATTATATAGTCCAACTCTGCATCTGAAAGTGATACAAAGCATTGGTCCTCTAAAATCCAATGCTTGTCTGTTAAGATGAGAAACGTGTGAGCTTCGTGAATAATGTAGTTCGTTTGAGCTGAAAAGTGACTGCCCTTACCTGAAACGAAGTCTTGCTTGTAGGAAGACACAGAGCCTGGGATTTAACTCCATTTCTGAAGGGAAACACACAGCATAGTTCTCATCCATGGATCACACTCTGCTTTAGAGCGAGAAGCACGCTCTTGCTTTCTAAAGTCTCTAAGACAGCAGGAAACGTGAGTGTGCTGAGAACAAAAGAACGGTGTTTCCTACACATACAGGCGATATCTAGTCCAACTCTTCTTCTGAAACTGAAACAAAGCACTGGTCCTCTAACATCCAATGCTTGTCAATTAAGATGAGAAACGTTTGAGCTTCGTGAACGATGTAGTTCGTTTGAGCAGAAAAGTGACTGCCCTTACCTGAAACGAAGTCTTGCCTGTAGGAAGACACAGAGCCTGGGATTTAACTCCATTTCTGAAGGGAAACACACAGCATAGTTCTCATCCATGGATCACACTCTGCTTTAGAGCAAGAAGCACGCTCTTGCTTTCTAGATTCTCTAATATAGCAGGAAATCTGAGTGTGCCCAGAACAAAAGAACGGTGTTTCCTACACATACGGCCTATATGTAGTCCAAATCTTCTTCTGAAACTGAAACAATGCACTGGTCCTCTAACATCCAATGGTTGTCAGTTAAGCTGAGAAACGTGTGAGCTTCGGGAAGGATGTACTTCCTTTGAGCAGAAAAGTGACTGCCCTTACCTGAAACGAAGTCTTGCCTGTAGGAAGACACAGAGCCTGTGATTTAACTCCATTTCTGAAGGGAAACACACAGCATAGTTCTCATCCATGGATCACACTCTGCTTTAGAGCAAGAAGCACGCTCTTGCTTTCTAGATTCTCTAATATAGCAGGAAATCTGAGTGTGCCCAGAACAAAAGAACGGTGTTTCCTACACATACGGCCTATATGTAATCCAAATCTTCTTCTGAAACTGATACAATGCACTCGTCCTCTGACATCCAATGGTTGTCAGTTAAGATCAGAAACGTGTGAGCTTCGTGAAGGATGTAGATCCTTTGAGCAGAAAAGTGACTGCCCTTACCTGAAACGAAGTCTTGCTTGTAGGGAGACTCAGAGCATGGGATTTAACTCCATTTCTGAAGTGAAACACACATCATTGTCTCCTTCATTGATCACACTCTGCTTTAGAAAAAGAAGCATGCTCTTGCTTTCTAGAGTCTCTAAGACAGCAGGAAACGTGAGTGTGCTGAGAAGAAAAGAACGGTGTTTCCTACACATACGGACCATATCTAGTCCAACTCTGCTTCTGAAACTGATACAAAGGACTGGTCCTCTAACATCCAATGCTTGTCTGTTAAGATGAGAAACGTGTGAGTTCCGTGAAAGATGTAGTTCGTTTGAGCTGAAAAGTGACTGCCCTTACCTGAAACGAAGTCTTGCTTGAAGTAAGACACAGAGCCTGGGATTTAAGTCCATTTCTGAAGGGAAACACACAGCATAGTTCTCATCCATGGATCACACTCTGCTTTAGAGCGAGAAGCACACTCTTGCTTTCTAGAGTCTCTAATACAGCAGGAAATCTGAGTGTGCCCAGAACAAAAGAAGGGTGTTTCCTACACAAATGGACCATATGTAGTCCAAATCTGCTTCTGAAACTGATACAAAGCACTGACCATCTTACATCCAATGCTTGTCAGTTAAGATGAGAAACGTGTGAGCTTCGGGAACGATGTAGTTCGTTTGAGCAGAAAAGTGACTGCCTTTACGTGAATTGAAGTCTTGCTTGTAGGAAGACTCAGAGCCTGGGATTTAACTCCATTTCTGAAGTAAAACACACAGCAGTGTAATCATCCATTGATCACACTCTGCTTTAGAACAAGAAGCACGCTCTTGCTTTCTAGATTCTCTAAGACAGCAGGAAATCTGAGTGTGCCCAGAACAAAAGAACGGTGTTTCCTACACTTACGGACATTATATAGTCCAACTCTGCATCTGAAAGTGATACAAAGCATTGGTCCTCTAAAATCCAATGCTTGTCTGTTAAGATGAGAAACGTGTGAGCTTCGTGAATAATGTAGTTCGTTTGAGCTGAAAAGTGACTGCCCTTACCTGAAACGAAGTCTTGCTTGTAGGAAGACACAGAGCCTGGGATTTAACTCC
This sequence comes from Onychomys leucogaster, assembly GCA_949786385.1. Lineage (NCBI taxonomy): Eukaryota > Metazoa > Chordata > Mammalia > Rodentia > Cricetidae > Onychomys > Onychomys leucogaster. The sequence continues at coordinate 759,536 of CATKUP010000076.1, forward strand.
ATTTCTGAAGGGAAACACACAGCATAGTTCTCATCCATGGATCACACTCTGCTTTAGAGCGAGAAGCACGCTCTTGCTTTCTAAAGTCTCTAAGACAGCAGGAAACGTGAGTGTGCTGAGAACAAAAGAACGGTGTTTCCTACACATACGGACCATATCTAGTCTAAATCTGCTTCTGAAAGTGATACAAAGCACTGTTCCTCTAACATCCAATGCTTGTCTGTTAAGATGAGAAACGTGTGAGCTTCGTGAACAATGTAGTTCGTTTGAGCTGAAAAGTGACTCCCCTTACCTGAAATGAAGTCTTGCCTGTAGGAAGACACAGAGTCTGGGATTTAACTCCATTTCTGAAGGGAAACATACAGCATAGTTCTCATCAATGGATCACACTCTGCTTTAGAGCAAGAAGCACGCTCTTGCTTTCTAGAGTCTCTAATACAGCAGGAAATCTGAGTGTGCCCAGAACAAAAGAACGGTGCTTCCTACACATACTGACTATATGTAGTCCAAATCTTCTGAAACTGATACAATGCACTGGTCCTCTAACATCCAATGCTTGTCTGTTAGGATGAGAAACGTGTGAGCTCAGTGAAGGATGTAATTCGTTTAGGCTGAAAAGTGACTGCCCTTACCTGAAACGAAGTCTTGCTTGTAGGAAGACACAGAGCCTGGGATTTAACTCCATTTCTGAAGGGAAACACACACCATAGTTCTCATCCATGGATCACACTCTGCTTTAGAGCGAGAAGCACGCTCTTGCTTTCTAAAGTCTCTAAGACAGCAGGAAACGTGAGTGTGCTGAGAACAAAAGAACGGTGTTTCCTACACATACGGGCGATATCTAGTCCAACTCTTCTTCTGAAACTGATACAAAGCACTGGTCCTCTAACATCCAATGCTTGTCTGTTAAGATGAGAAACGTGTGAGCTCAGTGAATGATGTAGTTCCTTTGAACTGAAAAGTGACTGCCCTTACCTGAAACGAAGTCTTGCTTGAAGTAAGACACAGAGCCTGGGATTTAAGTCCATTTCTGAAGGGAAACACACAGCATAGTTCTCATCCATGGATCACACTCTGCTTTCGAGCGAGAAGCACGCTCTTGCTTTCTAGAGTCTCTAATACAGCAGGAAATCTGAGTGTGCAAAGAACAAAAGAACGGTGTTTCCTACACATCAGGACTATATGTAATCCAAATCTTCTTCTGAAACTGATAGAATGCACTGGTCCTCTAACATCCAATGCTTGTCAGTTAAGATGAGAAACGTTTGAGCTTTGTGAAAGATGTAGTTCTTTTGAGCAGAAAAGTGACTGCCCTTACGTGAAACGAAGTGTTGCTTGTAGGAAGACTCAGAGCATGGGATTTAACTCCATTTCTGAGGTGAAACACACAGCAGTGTTCGCATCCATGGATCACACTCTGCTTTAGAGCGAGAAGCACGCTCTTGCTTTCTAAAGTCTCTAAGACAGCAGGAAACGTGAGTTTGCTGAGAACAAAATAATGGTGTTTCCTACACATCGGGACCATATCTATTCCAACTCTGCTTCTGAAACAGATACAATGCACTGGTCCTCTAACATCCAATGCTTGTCAGTTAAATTGAGAAACGTGTGAGCTTAGTGAATGATGTAGTTCCTTTGAACTGAAAAGTGACTGCCCTTACCTGAAACGAAGTTTTGCTTGTAGTAAGACACAGAGCCTGGGATTTAACTCCATTTCTGAAGGGAAACACACAGCATAGTTCTCATCCATGGATCACACTCTGCTTTAGAGCGAGAAGCACACTCTTGCTTTATAGAGTCTCTAATACAGCAGGAAATCTGAGTGTGCCCAGAACAAAAGAAGGGTGTTTCGTACACAAATGGACCATATGTAGTCCAAATCTGCTTCTGAAACTGATACAAAGCACTGACCATCTTACATCCAATGCTTGTCAGTTAAGATGAGAAACGTGTGAGCTTAGTGAATGATGTAGTTCCTTTGAGCAGAAAAGTGACTGCCCTTACGTGAATTGAAGTCTTGCTTGTAGGAAGACTCAGAGCCTGAGATTTAACTCCATTTCTCAAGTAAAACACACAGCAGTGTAATCATCCATTGATCACACTCTGCTTTAGAACAAGAAGCACGCTCTTGCTTTCTAGATTCTCTAAGACAGCAGGAAATGTGAGTGTGCCCAGAACAAAAGATCGGTGTTTCCTACACATATGGACCATATGTAGTCCAAATCTGCTTCTGAAACTGATACAAAGCACTGACCCTCTAACATCCAATGCTTGTCAGTTAAGATGAGAAACGTGTGAGCTTCGTGAACGATATAGTTCGTTTGACCAGAAAACTGACTGCCCTTACCAGAAACGAAGTCTTGCTTGCAGGAAGACACAGAGGCTGGGATTTAACTCCTTTTCTGAAGGGAAACACAAAGCTTAGTTCTCATCCATGGATCACACTCTGCTTTAGAGCGAGTAGCACGCTCTTGCTTTCTAGAGTCTCTAAGACAGCAGGAAACATGAGTGTGCTGAGAACAAAAGAACGGTGTTTCCTACAATTACGGACATTATATAGTCCAACTCTTCTTCTGAAACTGAAACAAAGCACTGGTCCTCTAACATCCAATGCTTGTCAATTAAGATGAGAAACGTTTGAGCTTCGTGAACGATGTAGTTCGTTTGAGCAGAAAAGTGACTGCCCTACCTGAAACGAAGTCTTGCCTATAGGAAGACTCAGAGCCTGGGATTTAACTCCATTTCTGAAGGGAAACACACAGCATAGTTCTCATCCATGGATCACACTCTGCTTTAGAGCAAGAAGCACGCTCTTGCTTTCTAGATTCTCTAATATAGCAGGAAATCTGAGTGTGCCCAGAACAAAAGAACGGTGTTTCCTACACATATGCCCTATATTTAGTCCAAATCTTCTTCTGAAACTGATACAATGCACTGGTCCTCTAACATCCAATGGTTGTCAGTTAAGATGAGAAACGTGTGAGCTTCGTGAAGGATGTAGTTCCTTTGAGCAGAAAAGTGACTGCCCTTACCTGAAACGAAGTCTTGCTTGTAGGGAGACTCAGAGCATGGGATTTAACTCCATTTCTGAAGTGAAACACACAGCACAGTTCTCATCCATGGATCACACTCTGCTTTAGAGTAAGAAGCACACTCATGCTTTATAGAGTCTCTAATACAGCAGGAAATCTGAGTGTGCCCAGAACAAAAGAAGGGTGTTTCCTACACATAAGGACAATATGAAATCCAAATCTTCTTCTGAAACTGATAGAATGCACTGGTCCTCTAACATCCAATGCTTGTCAGTTAAGATGAGAAACATGTGAGCTTCATGAAAGATGTAATTCGTTTGAGCAGAAAAGTGACTGCCCTTACGTGAAACGAAGTCTTGCTTGTAGCAAGACTCAGAGCATGGGATTTAACTCCATTTCTGAAATGAAACACACAGCAGTGTTCGCATCCATGGATCACACTCTGCTTTAGAGCGAGAAGCACGCTCTTGCTTTCTAAAGTCTCTAAGACAGCAGGAAACGTGAGTGTGCTGAGAACAAAATAATGGTGTTTCCTACACATCGGGACCATATCTATTCCAACTCTGCTTCTGAAACAGATACAATGCACTGGTCCTCTAACATCCAATGCTTGTCAGTTAAGTTGAGAAACGTGTGAGCTTAGTGAATGATGTAGTTCCTTTGAACTGAAAAGTGCCTGCCCTTACCTGAAACGAAGTCTTGCTTGTAGTAAGACACAGAGCCTGGGATTTAAGTCCATTTCTGAAGGGAAACACACAGCATAGTTCGCATCCATGGATCACACTCTGCTTTCGAGCGAGAAGCACACTCTTGCTTTCTAGAGTCTCTAATAGAGCAGGAAATCTGAGTGTGCCCAGAACAAAAGAACGGTGTTTCCTACACATAAGGACTATATGTAATCAAAATCTTCTTCTGAAACTGATAGAATGCACTGGTCCTCTAACATCCAATGCTTGTCAGTTAAGATGAGAAACGTTTGAGCTTTGTGAAAGATGTAGTTCTTTTGAGCAGAAAAGTGACTGCCCTTACCTGAAACGAAGTGTTGCTTGTAGGAAGACCCAGAGCCTGGGATTTAACTCCATTTCTGAAGTGAAACACACAGCAGTGTTCGCATCCATGGATCACACTCTGCTTTAGAGCGAGAAGCATGCTCTTGCTTTCTAAAGTCTCTAAGACAGCAGGAAACGTGAGTGTGCTGAGAACAAAATAATGGTGTTTCCTACACATCGGAACCATATATATTCCAACTCTGCTTCTGAAACAGATACAATGCACTGGTCCTCTAACATCCAATGCTTGTCAGTTAAGTTGAGAAACGTGTGAGCTTAGTGAATGATGTAGTTCCTTTGAACTGAAAAGTGACTGCCCTTACCTGAAACGAAGTCTTGCTTGTAGTAAGACACAGAGCCTGGGATTTAAGTCCATTTCTGAAGGGAAACACACAGCATAGTTCTCATCCATGGATCACACTCTGCTTTAGAGCGAGAAGCACACTCTTGCTTTCTAGAGTCTCTAATACAGCAGGAAATCTGAGTGTGCCCAGAACAAAAGAAGGGTGTTTCCTACACAAATGGACCATATGTAGTCCAAATCTGCTTCTGAAACTGATACAAAGCACTGACCGGCTAACATCCAATGCTTGTCAGTTAAGATGAGAAACGTGTGAGCTTCGTGAACCATATAATTCGTTTGAGCAGAAAACTGACTGCCCTTACCTGAAACGAAGTCTTGCCTGTAGGAAGACACAGAGCCTGGGATTTAACTCCATTTCTGAAGGGAAACACACAGCATAGTTCTCATCCATGGATCACACTCTGCTTTAGAGCAAGAAGCTCGCTCTTGCTTTCTAGATTCTCTAATATAGCAGGAAATCTGAGTGTGCCCAGAACAAAAGAACGGTGTTTCCTACACATACGGCCTTTATGTAGTCCAAATCTTCTTCTGAAACTGAAACAATGCAATGGTCCTCTAACATCCAATGGTTGTCAGTTAAGATGAGAAACGTGTGAGCTTCGTGAAGGATGTAGTTCCTTTGAGCAGAAAAGTGACTGCCCTTAACTGAAACGAAGTCTTGTTTGTAGGGAGACTCAGAGCATGGGATTTAACTACATTTCTGAAGGGAAACACACAGCATTGTCTCATTCGTTGATCACACTCTACTTTAGAACGAGAAGCATGCTCTTGCTTTCTAGATTCTCTAAGACAGCAGGAAACGTGAGTGTGCCCAGAACAAAAGATCGGTGTTTCCTACACATATGGACCATATGTAGTCCAAATCTGCTTCTGAAACTGATACAAAGCACTGACCCTCTAACATCCAATGCTTGTCAGTTAAGATGAGAAACGTGTGAGCTTCGTGAACGATATAGTTCGTTTGACCAGAAAACTGACTGCCCTTACCAGAAACGAAGTCTTGCTTGCAGGAAGACACAGAGGCTGGGATTTAACTCCTTTTCTGAAGGGAAACACAAAGCTTAGTTCTCATCCATGGATCACACTCTGCTTTAGAGCGAGTAGCACGCTCTTGCTTTCTAGAGTCTCTAAGACAGCAGGAAACCTGAGTGTGCTGAGAACAAAAGAACGGTGTTTCCTACAATTACGGACATTATATAGTCCAACTCTTCTTCTGAAACTGAAACAAAGCACTGGTCCTCTAACATCCAATGCTTGTCAATTAAGATGAGAAACGTTTGAGCTTCGTGAACGATGTAGTTCGTTTGAGCAGAAAAGTGACTGCCCTACCTGAAACGAAGTCTTGCCTATAGGAAGACTCAGAGCCTGGGATTTAACTCCATTTCTGAAGGGAAACACACAGCATAGTTCTCATCCATGGATCACACTCTGCTTTAGAGCAAGAAGCACGCTCTTGCTTTCTAGATTCTCTAATATAGCAGGAAATCTGAGTGTGCCCAGAACAAAAGAACGGTGTTTCCTACACATATGCCCTATATTTAGTCCAAATCTTCTTCTGAAACTGATACAATGCACTGGTCCTCTAACATCCAATGGTTGTCAGTTAAGATGAGAAACGTGTGAGCTTCGTGAAGGATGTAGTTCCTTTGAGCAGAAAAGTGACTGCCCTTACCTGAAACGAAGTCTTGCTTGTAGGGAGACTCAGAGCATGGGATTTAACTCCATTTCTGAAGTGAAACACACAGCACAGTTCTCATCCATGGATCACACTCTGCTTTAGAGTGAGAAGCACACTCTTGCTTTATAGAGTCTCTAATACAGCAGGAAATCTGAGTGTGCCCAGAACAAAAGAAGGGTGTTTCCTACACATAAGGACAATATGAAATCCAAATCTTCTTCTGAAACTGATAGAATGCACTGGTCCTCTAACATCCAATGCTTGTCAGTTAAGATGAGAAACATGTGAGCTTCATGAAAGATGTAATTCGTTTGAGCAGAAAAGTGACTGCCCTTACGTGAAACGAAGTCTTGCTTGTAGCAAGACTCAGAGCATGGGATTTAACTCCATTTCTGAAATGAAACACACAGCAGTGTTGGCATCCATGGATCACACTCTGCTTTAGAGCGAGAAGCACGCTCTTGCTTTCTAAAGTCTCTAAGACAGCAGGAAACGTGAGTGTGCTGAGAACAAAATAATGGTGTTTCCTACACATCGGGACCATATCTATTCCAACTCTGCTTCTGAAACAGATACAATGCACTGGTCCTCTAACATCCAATGCTTGTCAGTTAAGTTGAGAAACGTGTGAGCTTAGTGAATGATGTAGTTCCTTTGAACTGAAAAGTGACTGCCCTTACCTGAAACGAAGTCTTGCTTGTAGTAAGACACAGAGCCTGGGATTTAAGTCCATTTCTGAAGGGAAACACACAGCATAGTTCGCATCCATGGATCACACTCTGCTTTTGAGCGAGAAGCACACTCTTGCTTTCTAGAGTCTCTAATAGAGCAGGAAATCTGAGTGTGCCCAGAACAAAAGAACGGTGTTTCCTACACATAAGGACTATATGTAATCAAAATCTTCTTCTGAAACTGATAGAATGCACTGGTCCTCTAACATCCAATGCTTGTCAGTTAAGATGAGAAACGTTTGAGCTTTGTGAAAGATGTAGTTCTTTTGAGCAGAAAAGTGACTGCCCTTACCTGAAACGAAGTGTTGCTTGTAGGAAGACCCAGAGCCTGGGATTTAACTCCATTTCTGAAGTGAAACAAACAGCAGTGTTCGCATCCATGGATCACACTCTGCTTTAGAGCGAGAAGCATGCTCTTGCTTTCTAAAGTCTCTAAGACAGCAGGAAACGTGAGTGTGCTGAGAACAAAATAATGGTGTTTCCTACACATCGGAACCATATATATTCCAACTCTGCTTCTGAAACAGATACAATGCACTGGTCCTCTAACATCCAATGCTTGTCAGTTAAGTTGAGAAACGTGTGAGCTTAGTGAATGATGTAGTTCCTTTGAACTGAAAAGTGACTGCCCTTACCTGAAACGAAGTCTTGCTTGTAGGAAGACACAGAGCCTGGGATTTAAGTCCATTTCTGAAGGGAAACACACAGCATAGTTCTCATCCATGGATCACACTCTGCTTTAGAGCGAGAAGCACACTCTTGCTTTCTAGAGTCTCTAATACAGCAGGAAATCTGAGTGTGCCCAGAACAAAAGAAGGGTGTTTCCTACACAAATGGACCATATGTAGTCCAAATCTGCTTCTGAAACTGATACAAAGCACTGACTGGCTAACATCCAATGCTTGTCAGTTAAGATGAGAAACGTGTGAGCTTCGTGAACCATATAATTCGTTTGAGCAGAAAACTGACTGCCCTTACCTGAAACGAAGTCTTGCCTGTAGGAAGACACAGAGCCTGGGATTTAACTCCATTTCTGAAGGGAAACACACAGCATAGTTCTCATCCATGGATCACACTCTGCTTTAGAGCAAGAAGCTCGCTCTTGCTTTCTAGATTCTCTAATATAGCAGGAAATCTGAGTGTGCCCAGAACAAAAGAACGGTGTTTCCTACACATACGGCCTATATGTAGTCCAAATCTTCTTCTGAAACTGAAACAATGCAATGGTCCTCTAACATCCAATGGTTGTCAGTTAAGATGAGAAACGTGTGAGCTTCGTGAATGATGTAGTTCCTTTGAGCAGAAAAGTGACTGCCCTTAACTGAAACGAAGTCTTGTTTGTAGGGAGACTCAGAGCATGGGATTTAACTACATTTCTGAAGGGAAACACACAGCATTGTCTCATTCGTTGATCACACTCTACTTTAGAACGAGAAGCATGCTCTTGCTTTCTAGAATCTCTAAGACAGCAGGAAACGTGAGTGTGCTGAGAAGAAAAGAACGGTGTTTCTTACACATACGGACCATATCTAGTCCAACTCTGCTTCTGAAAGTGATACAAAGCACTTGTCCTCTAACATCCAATGCTTGTCAGTTAAGAGGAGAATCGTGTGAGCTTAGTGAATGATGTAGTTCCTTTGAACTGAAAAGTGACTGCCCTTACCTGAAACGAAGTCTTGCTTGTAGTAAGACACAGAGCCTGGGATTTAAGTCCATTTCTGAAGGGAAACACACAGCATAGTTCTCATCCATGGATCACACTCTGCTTTAGAGCGAGAAGCACACTCTTGCTTTCTAGAGTCTCTAATACAGCAGGAAATCTGAGTGTGCCCAGAACAAAAGAAGGGTGTTTCCTACACAAATGGACCATATGTAGTCCAAATCTGCTTCTGAAACTGATACAAAGCACTGACCGGCTAACATCCAATGCTTGTCAGTTAAGATGAGAAACGTGTGAGCTTCGTGAACCATATAATTCGTTTGAGCAGAAAACTGACTGCCCTTACCTGAAACGAAGTCTTGCCTGTAGGAAGACACAGAGCCAGGGATTTAACTCCATTTCTGAAGGGAAACACACAGCATAGTTCTCATCCATGGATCACACTCTGCTTTAGAGCAAGAAGCTCGCTCTTGCTTTCTAGATTCTCTAATATAGCAGGAAATCTGAGTGTGCCCAGAACAAAAGAACGGTGTTTCCTACACATACGGCCTATATGTAGTCCAAATCTTCTTCTGAAACTGAAACAATGCAATGGTCCTCTAACATCCAATGGTTGTCAGTTAAGATGAGAAACGTGTGAGCTTCGTGAAGGATGTAGTTCCTTTGAGCAGAAAAGTGACTGCCCTTAACTGAAACGAAGTCTTGTTTGTAGGGAGACTCAGAGCATGGGATTTAACTACATTTCTGAAGGGAAACACACAGCATTGTCTCATTCGTTGATCACACTCTACTTTAGAACGAGAAGCATGCTCTTGCTTTCTAGAATCTCTAAGACAGCAGGAAACGTGAGTGTGCTGAGAAGAAAAGAACGCTGTTTCCTACACATACGGACCATATCTAGTCCAACTCTTCTTCTGAAACTGATAAAAAGTACTGGTCCTCTAACATCCAATGCTTGTCAATTAAGATGAGAAATGTGTGTCTTTGTGAACGATGTAGTTCGTTTGAGCAGAAAAGTGACTGCCCTTACCTGAATTGAATTCTTGCTTGTAGGAAGACTCAGAGCCTGGGATTTAACTCCATTTCTGAAGTGAAACACACAGCATTGTCTCATCCATTGATCACACTCTGCTTTAAAACAAGAAGCACGCTCTTGCTTTCTAGAGTCTCTAAAACAGCAGGAAATCTGAGTGGGCCCATAACAAAAGAACGGTGTTTCCTACACATACGGACAATATGTAGTCCAAATCTGCTTCTGAAACTGATAGAATGGACTGGTGCTATAACATACAATGCTTGTCAGTTAAGATGAGAAACGTGTGAGCTTCGTGAAAGATGTAGTTCGTTTGAGAAGAAAAGTGACTGCCCTTACCTGAAACGAAGTCTTGCTTGTAGGAAGACTCAGAGCCTGGGATTTAACTCCATTTCTGAAGTGAAACACACAGCAGTGCTCTCATCCATTGATCACACTATGCTTTAGAACAGGAAGCACAATCTTGCTTTCTAGAGTCTCTAAGACAGCAGGAAACGTGAGTTTGCTGAGAACAAAAGAACGGTGTTTCCTACACATACAGACCACATCTAGTCCAACTCTGCTTCTGAAACTGATACAAAGCACTGGTCCTCTAACATCCAATGCTTGTCTGTTAAGATGAGAAACGTGTGAGCCCTGTGAACGATGTAGTTCGTTTGAGCTGAAAAGTGACTGCCCTTATCTGAAACGAAGTCTTGCTTGTAGAAAGACACAGAGCCTGGGATTTAACTCCTTTTCTGAAGGGAAACACACAGCATAGTTCTCATCCATGGATCACACCCTGCTTTAGAGCGAGAAGCACGCTCTTTCTTTCTAAAGTCTCTAAGACAGCAGGAAACATGTGTGTGCTGAGAACAAAAGAACGGTGTTTCCTACACATACGGACCATATCTAGTCCAACTCTGCTTCTGAAACTGATACAAAGCACTGGTCCTCTAACATCCAATGCTTGTCAGTTAAGATGAGAAACGTGTGAGCTTTGTGAATGATGTAGTTCCTTTGAACTGAAAAGTGACTGCCCTTACCTGAAACAAAGTCTTGCTTGTAGTAAGACACAGAGCCTGGGATTTAAGTCCATTTCTGAAAGGAACCACACAGCATATTTCTCATCCATGGATCACACTCTGCTTTAGAACGAGAAGCACACTCTTGCTTTCTAGAGTCTCTAATATAGCAGGAAATCTGAGTGTGCCCAGAGCAAAAGAACGGTGTTTCCTACACATAGGGACAATATGTACTCCAAATCTGCTTCTGAAACTGACACAAAGCACTGACCATCTAACATCCAAAGCTTGTCCGGTAAGATGAGAAACGTGTCAGCTTTGTGAACGATGTAGTTCGTTTGAGCAGAAAAGTGACTGCCCTTACCTGAATTGAAGTCTTCCTTGTAGGAAGACTCAGAGCCTGGGATTTAAATCCATTTCTGAAGTAAAACACACAGCAGTGTAATCATCCATTGATCACACTCTGCTTTAGAACAAGAAGCACCCTCTTGCTTTCTAGAGTCTCTAAGACAGGAGGAAACGTGAGTGTGCTGAGAACAAAAGAACGGTGTTTCCTACACATAATGACCATATCTAGTCCAACTCTTCTTCTGAAACTGATACAAAGTACTGGTCCTCTAACATCCAATGCTTGTCAATTAAGATGAGAAACGTGTGTCTTCGTGAACGATGTAGTTCGTTTGAGCAGAAAAGTGACTGCCCTTACCTGAATTGAATTCTTGCTTGTAGGAAGACTCAGAGCCTGGGATTTAACTCCATTTCTGAAGTGAAACACACAGCATAGTTCTCATCCATGGATCACACTCTGCTTTAGAGCGAGAAGCACACTCTTGCTTTCTAGAGTCTCTAATACAGCAGGAAATCTGAGTGTGCCCAGAACAAAATAACGTTGTTTCCTACACATATGGACCATATGTGGTCCAAATCTGCTTCTGAAACTGATACAAAGCACTGACCCTCTAACATCCAATGCTTGTCAGTTAAGATGAGAAACCTGTGAGCTTTGTGAACGATGTAGTTAGTTTGAGCAGAAAAGTGACTGCCCTTACCTGAATTGAATTCTTGCTTGTAGGAAGACTCAGAGCCTGGGATTTAAATCCATTTCTGAAGTAAAACACACAGCAGTGTAATCATCCATTGATCACGCTCTGCTTTAGAACAAGAAGCATGCTCTTGCAATCTAGACTCTCTAAGACAGCAGGAAACGTGAGTGTGCTGAGAACAAAAGAACGGTGTTTCCTACACATACGGACCATATCTAGTCCAACTCTTCTTCTGAAACTGATAGAATGCACTGGTCCTCTAACATCCAATGCTTGTCAATTAAGATGAGAAATGTGTGTCTTTGTGAACGATGTAGTTCGTTTGAGCAGAAAAGTGACTGCCCTTACCTGAATTGAATTCTTGCTTGTAGGAAGACTCAGAGCCTGGGATTTAACTCCATTTCTGAAGTGAAACACACAGCATTGTCTCATCCATTGATCACACTCTGCTTTAAAACAAGAAGCACGCTCTTGCTTTCTAGAGTCTCTAATACAGCAGGAAATCTGAGTGGGCCCATAACAAAAGAACGGTGTTTCCTACACATACGGACAATATGTAGTCCAAATCTTCTTCTGAAACTGATAGAATGGACTGGTGCTCTAACATACAATGCTTGTCAGTTAAGATGAGAAACGTGTGAGCTTCGTGAAAGAAGTAGTTCGTTTGAGAAGAAAAGTGACTGCCCTTACCTGAAACGAAGTCTTGCTTGTAGGAAGACTCAGAGCCTGGGATTTAACTCCATTTCTGAAGTGAAACACACAGCAGTGTTCTCATCCATTGATCACACTCTGCTTTAGAACAAGAAGCACAATCTTGCTTTCTAGAGTCTCTAAGACAGCAGGAAACGTGAGTTTGCTGAGAACAAAAGAACGGTGTTTCCTACACATACAGACCACATCTAGTCCAACTCTGCTTCTGAAACTGATACAAAGCACTGGTCCTCTAACATCCAATGCTTGTCTGTTAAGATGAGAAACGTGTGAGCCCTGTGAACGATGTAGTTCGTTTGAGCTGAAAAGTGACTGCCCTTACCTGAAACGAAGTCTTGCTTGTAGAAAGACACAGAGCCTGGGATTTAACTCCTTTTCTGAAGGGAAACACACAGCATAGTTCTCATCCATGGATCACACCCTGCTTTAGAGCGAGAAGCACGCTCTTGCTTTCTAAAGTCTCTAAGACAGCAGGAAACATGTGTGTGCTGAGAACAAAAGAACGGTGTTTCCTACACATACGGACCATATCTAGTCCAACTCTGCTTCTGAAACTGATACAAAGCACTGGTCCTCTAACATCCAATGCTTGTCAGTTAAGATGAGAAACGTGTGAGCTTTGTGAATGATGTAGTTCCTTTGAACTGAAAAGTGACTGCCCTTACCTGAAACAAAGTCTTGCTTGTAGTAAGACACAGAGCCTGGGATTTAAGTCCATTTCTGAAAGGAAACACACAGCATAGTTCTCATCCATGGATCACACTCTGCTTTAGAACGAGAAGCACACTCTTGCTTTCTAGAGTCTCTAATATAGCAGGAAATCTGAGTGTGCCCAGAACAAAAGAACGGTGTTTCCTACACATAGGGACAATATGTACTCCAAATCTGCTTCTGAAACTGACACAAAGCACTGACCATCTAACATCCAAAGCTTGTCAGGTAAGATGAGAAACGTGTGAGCTTTGTGAACGATGTAGTTCGTTTGAGCAGAAAAGTGACTGCCCTTACCTGATTGAAGTCTTCCTTGTAGGAAGACTCAGAGCCTGGGATTTAAATCCATTTCTGAAGTAAAACACACCAGTGTAATCATCCATTGATCACACTCTGCTTTAGAACAAGAAGCACGCTCTTGCTTTCTAGATTCTCTAAGACAGCAGGAAACGTGAGTGTGCTGAGAACAAAAGAACGGTGTTTCCTACACATACGGACCATATCTAGTCCTACTCTGCTTCTTAAACTGATACAAAGCACTGGTCCTCTAACATCCAATGCTTGTCTGTTAAGATGAGAAACGTGTGAGCTCAGTGAACGGTGTAGTTCCTTTGAGCGGAAAAGTGACTGCCCTTACCTGAAACGAAGTCTTGCATGTAGGAAGACACAGAGCCTGGGATTTAACTCCATTTCTGAAGGGAAACACACAGCATAGTTCTCATCCATGGATCACACTCTGCTTTAGAGCGAGAAGCACACTTTTGCTTTCTAAAGTCTCTAAGAGATCAGGAATCATGAGTGTGCTGATAACAAAAGAACGGTGTTTCCTACACATAATGACCATATCTAGTCCAACTCTTCTTCTGAAACTGATACAAAGTACTGGTCCTCTAACATCCAATGCTTGTCAATTAAGATGAGAAACGTGTGTCTTCGTGAACGATGTAGTTCGTTTGAGCAGAAAAGTGACTGCCCTTACCTGAATTGAATTCTTGCTTGTAGGAAGACTCAGAGCCTGGGATTTAACTCCATATCTGAAGTGAAACACACAGCATAGTTCTCATCCATGGATCACACTCTGCTTTAGAGCGAGAAGCACACTCTTGCTTTCTAGAGTCTCTAATACAGCAGGAAATCTGAGTGTGCCCAGAACAAAATAACGTTGTTTCCTACACATATGGACCATATGTGTTCCAAATCTGCTTCTGAAACTGATACAAAGCACTGACCCTCTAACATCCAATGCTTGTCAGTTAAGATGAGAAACCTGTGAGCTTTGTGAACGATGTAGTTAGTTTGAGCAGAAAAGTGACTGCCCTTACCTGAATTGAATTCTTGCTTGTAGGAAGACTCAGAGCCTGGGATTTAAATCCATTTCTGAAGTAAAACACACAGCAGTGTAATCATCCATTGATCACGCTCTGCTTTAGAACAAGAAGCATGCTCTTGCAATCTAGACTCTCTAAGACAGCAGGAAACGTGAGTGTGCTGAGAACAAAAGAACGGTGTTTCCTACACATACGGACCATATCTAGTCAAACTCTTCTTCTGAAACTGATACAATGCACTGGTCCTCTAACATCCAATGGTTGTCAGTTAAGAAGAGAAACGTGTGAGCTTCGTGAAGGATGTAGTTCCTTTGAGCAGAAAAGTGACTACCCTTACCTGAAACGAAGTCTTGCTTGTAGGGAGACTCAGAGCATGGGATTTAACTCCATTTCTGAAGTGAAACACACAGCACAGTTCTCATCCATGGATCACACTCTGCTTTAGAGTGAGAAGCACACTCTTGCTTTATAGAGTCTCTAATACAGCAGGAAATCTGAGTGTGCCCAGAACAAAAGAAGGGTGTTTCCTACACATAAGGACAATATGAAATCCAAATCTTCTTCTGAAACTGATAGAATGCACTGGTCCTCTAACATCCAATGCTTGTCAGTTAAGATGAGAAACATGTGAGCTTCATGAAAGATGTAATTCGTTTGAGCAGAAAAGTGACTGCCCTTACGTGAAACGAAGTCTTGCTTGTAGCAAGACTCAGAGCATGGGATTTAACTCCATTTCTGAAATGAAACACACAGCAGTGTTGGCATCCATGGATCACACTCTGCTTTAGAGCGAGAAGCACGCTCTTGCTTTCTAAAGTCTCTAAGACAGCAGGAAACGTGAGTGTGCTGAGAACAAAATAATGGTGTTTCCTACACATCGGGACCATATCTATTCCAACTCTGCTTCTGAAACAGATACAATGCACTGGTCCTCTAACATCCAATGCTTGTCAGTTAAGTTGAGAAACGTGTGAGCTTAGTGAATGATGTAGTTCCTTTGAACTGAAAAGTGACTGCCCTTACCTGAAACGAAATCTTGCTTGTAGTAAGACACAGAGCCTGGGATTTAAGTCCATTTCTGAAGGGAAACACACAGCATAGTTCGCATCCATGGATCACACTCTGCTTTCGAGCGAGAAGCACACTCTTGCTTTCTAGAGTCTCTAATAGAGCAGGAAATCTGAGTGTGCCCAGAACAAAAGAACGGTGTTTCCTACACATAAGGACTATATGTAATCAAAATCTTCTTCTGAAACTGATAGAATGCACTGGTCCTCTAACATCCAATGCTTGTCAGTTAAGATGAGAAACGTTTGAGCTTTGTGAAAGATGTAGTTCTTTTGAGCAGAAAAGTGACTGCCCTTACCTGAAACGAAGTGTTGCTTGTAGGAAGACTCAGAGCCTGGGATTTAACTCCATTTCTGAAGTGAAACACACAGCAGTGTTCGCATCCATGGATCACACTCTGCTTTAGAGCGAGAAGCATGCTCTTGCTTTCTAAAATCTCTAAGACAGCAGGAAACGTGAGTGTGCTGAGAACAAAATAATGGTGTTTCCTACACATCGGAACCATATATATTCCAACTCTGCTTCTGAAACAGATACAATGCACTGGTCCTCTAACATCCAATGCTTGTCAGTTAAGTTGAGAAACGTGTGAGCTTAGTGAATGATGTAGTTCCTTTGAACTGAAAAGTGACTGCCCTTACCTGAAATGAAGTCTTGCTTGTAGTAAGACACAGAGCCTGGGATTTAAGTCCATTTCTGAAGGGAAACACACAGCATAGTTCTCATCCATGGATCACACTCTGCTTTAGAGCGAGAAGCACACTCTTGCTTTCTAGAGTCTCTAATACAGCAGGAAATCTGAGTGTGCCCAGAACAAAAGAAGGGTGTTTCCTACACAAATGGACCATATGTAGTCCAAATCTTCTTCTGAAACTGAAACAATGCAATGGTCCTCTAACATCCAATGGTTGTCAGTTAAGATGAGAAACGTGTGAGCTTCGTGAAGGATGTAGTTCCTTTGAGCAGAAAAGTGACTGCCCTTAACTGAAACGAAGTCTTGTTTGTAGGGAGACTCAGAGCATGGGATTTAACTACATTTCTGAAGGGAAACACACAGCATTGTCTCATTCGTTGATCACACTCTACTTTAGAACGAGAAGCATGCTCTTGCTTTCTAGAATCTCTAAGACAGCAGGAAACGTGAGTGTGCTGAGAAGAAAAGAACGGTGTTTCTTACACATACGGACCATATCTAGTCCAACTCTGCTTCTGAAAGTGATACAAAGCACTTGTCCTCTAACATCCAATGCTTGTCAGTTAAGAGGAGAATCGTGTGAGCTTAGTGAATGATGTAGTTCCTTTGAACTGAAAAGTGACTGCCCTTACCTGAAACGAAGTCTTGCTTGTAGTAAGACACAGAGCCTGGGATATAAGTCCATTTCTGAAGGGAAACACACAGCATAGTTCTCATCCATGGATCACACTCTGCTTTAGAGGGAGAAGCACACTGTTGCTTTCTAGAGTCTCTAATACAGCAGGAAATCTGAGTATGCCCAGAACAAAAGAAGGGTGTTTCCTACACAAATGGACCATATGTAGTCCAAATCTGCTTCTGAAACTGATACAAAGCACTGACCATCTTACATCCAATGCTTGTCAGTTAAGAGGAGAATCGTGTGAGCTTAGTGAATGATGTAGTTCCTTTGATCAGAAAAGTGACTGCCCTTACCTGAAACGAAGTCTTGCTTGTAGGGAGACTCAGAGCATGGGATTTAACTCCATTTCTGAAGTGAAACACACAGCATTGTCTCATCCATTGATCACACTCTGCTTTAGAACAAGAAGAACGCTCTTGCTTTCTATAATCTCTAAGAGAGCAGGACTCATGAGTGTGCTGAGAACAAAAGAACGCTGTTTCCTACACATACGGACCATATCTAGTCCAACTCTTCTTCTGAAACTGATAAAAAGTACTGGTCCTCTAACATCCAATGCTTGTCAATTAAGATGAGAAATGTGTGTCTTTGTGAACGATGTAGTTCGTTTGAGCAGAAAAGTGACTGCCCTTACCTGAATTGAATTCTTGCTTGTAGGAAGACTCAGAGCCTGGGATTTAACTCCATTTCTGAAGTGAAACACACAGCATTGTCTCATCCATTGATCACACTCTGCTTTAAAACAAGAAGCACGCTCTTGCTTTCTAGAGTCTCTAAAACAGCAGGAAATCTGAGTGGGCCCATAACAAAAGAACGGTGTTTCCTACACATACGGACAATATGTAGTCCAAATCTGCTTCTGAAACTGATAGAATGGACTGGTGCTCTAACATACAATGCTTGTCAGTTAAGATGATAAACGTGTGAGCTTCGTGAAAGATGTAGTTCGTTTGAGAAGAAAAGTGACTGCCCTTACCTGAAACGAAGTCTTGCTTGTAGGAAGACTCAGAGCCTGGGATTTAACTCCATTTCTGAAGTGAAACACACAGCAGTGTTCTCATCCATTGATCACACTCTGCTTTAGAACAAGAAGCACAATCTTGCTTTCTAGAGTCTCTAAGACAGCAGGAAACGTGAGTTTGCTGAGAACAAAAGAACGGTGTTTCCTACACATACAGACCACATCTAGTCCAACTCTGCTTCTGAAACTGATACAAAGCACTGGTCCTCTAACATCCAATGCTTGTCTGTTAAGATGAGAAACGTGTGAGCCCTGTGAACGATGTAGTTCGTTTGAGCTGAAAAGTGACTGCCCTTATCTGAAACGAAGTCTTGCTTGTAGAAAGACACAGAGCCTGGGATTTAACTCCTTTTCTGAAGGGAAACACACAGCATAGTTCTCATCCATGGATCACACCCTGCTTTAGAGCGAGAAGCACGCTCTGGCTTCTAAAGTCTCTAAGACAGCAGGAAACATGTGTGTGCTGAGAACAAAAGAACGGAGTTTCCTACACATACGGACCATATCTAGTCCAACTCTGCTTCTGAAACTGATACAAAGCACTGGTCCTCTAACATCCAAAGCTTGTCAGGTAAGATGAGAAACGTGTGAGCTTTGTGAACGATGTAGTTCGTTTGAGCAGAAAAGTGACTGCCCTTACCTGATTGAAGTCTTCCTTGTAGGAAGACTCAGAGCCTGGGATTTAAATCCATTTCTGAAGTAAAACACACAGCAGTGTAATCATCCATTGATCACACTCTGCTTTAGAACAAGAAGCACCCTCTTGCTTTCTAGAGTCTCTAAGACAGCAGGAAACGTGAGTGTGCTGAGAACAAAAGAACGGTGTTTCCTACACATACGGACCATATCTAGTCCTACTCTGCTTCTTAAACTGATACAAAGCACTGGTCCTCTAACATCCAATGCTTGTCTGTTAAGATGAGAAACGTGTGAGCTCAGTGAACGGTGTAGTTCCTTTGAGCGGAAAAGTGACTGCCCTTACCTGAAACGAAGTCTTGCATGTAGGAAGACACAGAGCCTGGGATTTAACTCCATTTCTGAAGGGAAACACACAGCATAGTTCTCATCCATGGATCACACTCTGCTTTAGAGCGAGAAGCACACTTTTGCTTTCTAAAGTCTCTAAGAGATCAGGAATCATGAGTGTGCTGATAACAAAAGAACGGTGTTTCCTACACATAATGACCATATCTAGTCCAACTCTTCTTCTGAAACTGATACAAAGTACTGGTCCTCTAACATCCAATGCTTGTCAATTAAGATGAGAAACGTGTGTCTTCGTGAACGATGTAGTTCGTTTGAGCAGAAAAGTGACTGCCCTTACCTGAATTGAATTCTTGCTTGTAGGAAGACTCAGAGCCTGGGATTTAACTCCATTTCTGAAGTGAAACACACAGCATAGTTCTCATCCATGGATCACACTCTGCTTTAGAGCGAGAAGCACACTCTTGCTTTCTAGAGTCTCTAATACAGCAGGAAATCTGAGTGTGCCCAGAACAAAATAACGTTGTTTCCTACACATATGGACCATATGTGGTCCAAATCTGCTTCTGAAACTGATACAAAGCACTGACCCTCTAACATCCAATGCTTGTCAGTTAAGATGAGAAACCTGTGAGCTTTGTGAACGATGTAGTTAGTTTGAGCAGAAAAGTGACTGCCCTTACCTGAATTGAATTCTTGCTTGTAGGAAGACTCAGAGCCTGGGATTTAAATCCATTTCTGAAGTAAAACACACAGCACTGTAATCATCCATTGATCACGCTCTGCTTTAGAACAAGAAGCATGCTCTTGCAATCTAGACTCTCTAAGACAGCAGGAAACGTGAGTGTGCTGAGAACAAAAGAACGGTGTTTCCTACACATACGGACCATATCTAGTCAAACTCTTCTTCTGAAACTGATACAATGCACTGGTCCTCTAACATCCAATGGTTGTCAGTTAAGAAGAGAAACGTGTGAGCTTCGTGAAGGATGTAGTTCCTTTGAGCAGAAAAGTGACTACCCTTACCTGAAACGAAGTCTTGCTTGTAGGGAGACTCAGAGCATGGGATTTAACTCCATTTCTGAAGTGAAACACACAGCACAGTTCTCATCCATGGATCACACTCTGCTTTAGAGTGAGAAGCACACTCTTGCTTTATAGAGTCTCTAATACAGCAGGAAATCTGAGTGTGCCCAGAACAAAAGAAGGGTGTTTCCTACACATAAGGACAATATGAAATCCAAATCTTCTTCTGAAACTGATAGAATGCACTGGTCCTCTAACATCCAATGCTTGTCAGTTAAGATGAGAAACATGTGAGCTTCATGAAAGATGTAATTCGTTTGAGCAGAAAAGTGACTGCCCTTACGTGAAACGAAGTCTTGCTTGTAGCAAGACTCAGAGCATGGGATTTAACTCCATTTCTGAAATGAAACACACAGCAGTGTTGGCATCCATGGATCACACTCTGCTTTAGAGCGAGAAGCACGCTCTTGCTTTCTAAAGTCTCTAAGACAGCAGGAAACGTGAGTGTGCTGAGAACAAAATAATGGTGTTTCCTACACATCGGGACCATATCTATTCCAACTCTGCTTCTGAAACAGATACAATGCACTGGTCCTCTAACATCCAATGCTTGTCAGTTAAGTTGAGAAACGTGTGAGCTTAGTGAATGATGTAGTTCCTTTGAACTGAAAAGTGACTGCCCTTACCTGAAACGAAGTCTTGCTTGTAGTAAGACACAGAGCCTGGGATTTAAGTCCATTTCTGAAGGGAAACACACAGCATAGTTCGCATCCATGGATCACACTCTGCTTTCGAGCGAGAAGCACACTCTTGCTTTCTAGAGTCTCTAATAGAGCAGGAAATCTGAGTGTGCCCAGAACAAAAGAACGGTGTTTCCTACACATAAGGACTATATGTAATCAAAATCTTCTTCTGAAACTGATAGAATGCACTGGTCCTCTAACATCCAATGCTTGTCAGTTAAGATGAGAAACGTTTGAGCTTTGTGAAAGATGTAGTTCTTTTGAGCAGAAAAGTGACTGCCCTTACCTGAAACGAATTGTTGCTTGTAGGAAGACTCAGAGCCTGGGATTTAACTCCATTTCTGAAGTGAAACACACAGCAGTGTTCGCATCCATGGATCACACTCTGCTTTAGAGCGAGAAGCATGCTCTTGCTTTCTAAAATCTCTAAGACAGCAGGAAACGTGAGTGTGCTGAGAACAAAATAATGGTGTTTCCTACACATCGGAACCATATATATTCCAACTCTGCTTCTGAAACAGATACAATGCACTGGTCCTCTAACATCCAATGCTTGTCAGTTAAGTTGAGAAACGTGTGAGCTTAGTGAATGATGTAGTTCCTTTGAACTGAAAAGTGACTGCCCTTACCTGAAACGAAGTCTTGCTTGTAGTAAGACACAGAGCCTGGGATTTAAGTCCATTTCTGAAGGGAAACACACAGCATAGTTCTCATCCATGGATCACACTCTGCTTTAGAGTGAGAAGCACACTCTTGCTTTCTAGAGTCTCTAATACAGCAGGAAATCTGAGTGTGCCCAGAACAAAAGAAGGGTGTTTCCTACACAAATGGACCATATGTAGTCCAAATCTGCTTCTGAAACTGATACAAAGCACTGACCGGCTAACATCCAATGCTTGTCAGTTAAGATGAGAAACGTGTGAGCTTCGTGAACCATATAATTCGTTTGAGCAGAAAACTGACTGCCCTTACCTGAAACGAAGTCTTGCCTGTAGGAAGACACAGAGCCTGGGATTTAACTCCATTTCTGAAGGGAAACACACAGCATAGTTCTCATCCATGGATCACACTCTGCTTTAGAGCAAGAAGCACGCTCTTGCTTTCTAGATTCTCTAATATAGCAGGAAATCTGAGTGTGCCCAGAACAAAAGAACGGTGTTTCCTACACATACGGCCTATATGTAGTCCAAATCTTCTTCTGAAACTGAAACAATGCAATGGTCCTCTAACATCCAATGGTTGTCAGTTAAGATGAGAAACGTGTGAGCTTCGTGAAGGATGTAGTTCCTTTGAGCAGAAAAGTGACTGCCCTTAACTGAAACGAAGTCTTGTTTGTAGGGAGACTCAGAGCATGGGATTTAACTACATTTCTGAAGGGAAACACACAGCATTGTCTCATTCGTTGATCACACTCTACTTTAGAACGAGAAGCATGCTCTTGCTTTCTAGAATCTCTAAGACAGCAGGAAACGTGAGTGTGCTGAGAAGAAAAGAACGGTGTTTCTTACACATACGGACCATATCTAGTCCAACTCTGCTTCTGAAAGTGATACAAAGCACTTGTCCTCTAACATCCAATGCTTGTCAGTTAAGAGGAGAATCGTGTGAGCTTAGTGAATGATGTAGTTCCTTTGAACTGAAAAGTGACTGCCCTTACCTGAAACGAAGTCTTGCTTGTAGTAAGACACAGAGCCTGGGATATAAGTCCATTTCTGAAGGGAAACACACAGCATAGTTCTCATCCATGGATCACACTCTGCTTTAGAGCGAGAAGCACACTGTTGCTTTCTAGAGTCTCTAATACAGCAGGAAATCTGAGTATGCCCAGAACAAAAGAAGGGTGTTTCCTACACAAATGGACCATATGTAGTCCAAATCTGCTTCTGAAACTGATACAAAACACTGACCATCTTACATCCAATGCTTGTCAGTTAAGAGGAGAATCGTGTGAGCTTAGTGAATGATGTAGTTCCTTTGATCAGAAAAGTGACTGCCCTTACCTCAAACGAAGTCTTGCTTGTAGGGAGACTCAGAGCATGGGATTTAACTCCATTTCTGAAGTGAAACACACAGCATTGTCTCATCCATTGATCACACTCTGCTTTAGAACAAGAAGAACGCTCTTGCTTTCTATAATCTCTAAGAGAGCAGGACTCATGAGTGTGCTGAGAACAAAAGAACGCTGTTTCCTACACATACGGACCATATCTAGTCCAACTCTTCTTCTGAAACTGATAAAAAGTACTGGTCCTCTAACATCCAATGCTTGTCAATTAAGATGAGAAATGTGTGTCTTTGTGAACGATGTAGTTCGTTTGAGCAGAAAAGTGACTGCCCTTACCTGAATTGAATTCTTGCTTGTAGGAAGACTCAGAGCCTGGGATTTAACTCCATTTCTGAAGTGAAACACACAGCATTGTCTCATCCATTGATCACACTCTGCTTTAAAACAAGAAGCACACTCTTGCTTTCTAGAGTCTCTAAAACAGCAGGAAATCTGAGTGGGCCCATAACAAAAGAACGGTGTTTCCTACACATACGGACAATATGTAGTCCAAATCTGCTTCTGAAACTGATAGAATGGACTGGTGCTCTAACATACAATGCTTGTCAGTTAAGATGATAAACGTGTGAGCTTCGTGAAAGATGTAGTTCGTTTGAGAAGAAAAGTGACTGCCCTTACCTGAAACGAAGTCTTGCTTGTAGGAAGACTCAGAGCCTGGGATTTAACTCCATTTCTGAAGTGAAACACACAGCAGTGTTCTCATCCATTGATCACACTCTGCTTTAGAACAAGAAGCACAATCTTGCTTTCTAGAGTCTCTAAGACAGCAGGAAACGTGAGTTTGCTGAGAACAAAAGAACGGTGTTTCCTACACATACAGACCACATCTAGTCCAACTCTGCTTCTGAAACTGATACAAAGCACTGGTCCTCTAACATCCAATGCTTGTCTGTTAAGATGAGAAACGTGTGAGCCCTGTGAACGATGTAGTTCGTTTGAGCTGAAAAGTGACTGCCCTTATCTGAAACGAAGTCTTGCTTGTAGAAAGACACAGAGCCTGGGATTTAACTCCTTTTCTGAAAGGAACCACACAGCATATTTCTCATCCATGGATCACACTCTGCTTTAGAACGAGAAGCACACTCTTGCTTTCTAGAGTCTCTAATATAGCAGGAAATCTGAGTGTGCCCAGAGCAAAAGAACGGTGTTTCCTACACATAGGGACAATATGTACTCCAAATCTGCTTCTGAAACTGACACAAAGCACTGACCATCTAACATCCAAAGCTTGTCAGGTAAGATGAGAAACGTGTCAGCTTTGTGAACGATGTAGTTCGTTTGAGCAGAAAAGTGACTGCCCTTACCTGAATTGAAGTCTTCCTTGTAGGAAGACTCAGAGCCTGGGATTTAAATCCATTTCTGAAGTAAAACACACAGCAGTGTAATCATCCATTGATCACACTCTGCTTTAGAACAAGAAGCACCCTCTTGCTTTCTAGAGTCTCTAAGACAGGAGGAAACGTGAGTGTGCTGAGAACAAAAGAACGGTGTTTCCTACACATAATGACCATATCTAGTCCAACTCTTCTTCTGAAACTGATACAAAGTACTGGTCCTCTAACATCCAATGCTTGTCAATTAAGATGAGAAACGTGTGTCTTCGTGAACGATGTAGTTCGTTTGAGCAGAAAAGTGACTGCCCTTACCTGAATTGAATTCTTGCTTGTAGGAAGACTCAGAGCCTGGGATTTAACTCCATTTCTGAAGTGAAACACACAGCATAGTTCTCATCCATGGATCACACTCTGCTTTAGAGCGAGAAGCACACTCTTGCTTTCTAGAGTCTCTAATACAGCAGGAAATCTGAGTGTGCCCAGAACAAAATAACGTTGTTTCCTACACATATGGACCATATGTGGTCCAAATCTGCTTCTGAAACTGATACAAAGCACTGACCCTCTAACATCCAATGCTTGTCAGTTAAGATGAGAAACCTGTGAGCTTTGTGAACGATGTAGTTAGTTTGAGCAGAAAAGTGACTGCCCTTACCTGAATTGAATTCTTGCTTGTAGGAAGACTCAGAGCCTGGGATTTAAATCCATTTCTGAAGTAAAACACACAGCAGTGTAATCATCCATTGATCACGCTCTGCTTTAGAACAAGAAGCATGCTCTTGCAATCTAGACTCTCTAAGACAGCAGGAAACGTGAGTGTGCTGAGAACAAAAGAACGGTGTTTCCTACACATACGGACCATATCTAGTCCAACTCTTCTTCTGAAACTGATACAAAGCACTGGTCCTCTAACATCCAATGCTTGTCTGTTAAGATGAGAAACGTGTGAGCTCAGTGAACGGTGTAGTTCCTTTGAGCGGAAAAGTGACTGCCCTTACCTGAAACGAAGTCTTGCATGTAGGAAGACACAGAGCCTGGGATTTAACTCCATTTCTGAAGGGAAACACACAGCATAGTTCTCATCCATGGATCACGCTCTGCTTTAGAGCGAGAAGCACACTCTTGCTTTCTAAAGTCTCTAAGAGATCAGGAATCATGAGTGTGCTGAGAACAAACGAACGGTGTTTCCTACACATAATGACCATATCTAGTCCAACTCTTCTTCTGAAACTGATACAAAGTACTGGTCCTCTAACATCCAATGCTTGTCAATTAAGATGAGAAACGTGTGTCTTCGTGAACGATGTAGTTCGTTTGAGCAGAAAAGTGACTGCCCTTACCTGAATTGAATTCTTGCTTGTAGGAAGACTCAGAGCCTGGGATTTAACTCCATTTCTGAAGTGAAACACACAGCAGTGTTCTCATCCATTGATCACACTATGCTTTAGAACAAGAAGCACAATCTTGCTTTCTAGAGTCTCTAAGACAGCAGGAAACGTGAGCTTGCTGAGAACAAAAGAACGGTGTTTCCTACACATACAGACGATATCTAGTCCAACTCTTCTTCTGAAACTGATACAAAGCACTGGTCCTCTAACATCCAATGCTTGCCTGTTAAGATGAGAAACGTGTGAGCCCTGTGAACGATGTAGTTCGTTTGAGCTGAAAAGTGACTGCCCTTACCTGAAACGAAGTCTTGCTGGTAGAAAGACACAGAGCCTGGAATTTAACTCCTTTTCTGAAGGGAAACTCACAGCATAGTTCTCATCCATGGATCACACTCTGCTTTAGAGCGAGAAGCAAGCTCTTGCTTTCTAAATTCTCTAAGACAGCAGGAAACGTGAGTGTGCTGAGAACAAAAGAACGGTGTTTCCTACACATACGGACGAAATCTAGTCCAACTCTGCTTCCGAAACTGATACAAAGCACTGGTCCTCTAACATCCAATGCTTGTCTCTTAAGATAGAAACGTGTGAGCTTTGTGAATGATGTAGTTCCTTTGAAGTGAAAAGTGACTGCCCTTACCTGAAAAGAAATCCTGCTTGTAGGAAGACACACAGCCTGGGATTTAAGTCCATTTCTGAAGGGAAACACACAGCATAGTTCTCATCCATGGATCACACTCTGCTTTAGAGCAAGAAGCACACTCTTGCTTTCTAGAGTCTCTAATACAGCAGGAAATCTGAGTGTGCCCAGAACAAAAGAAAGGTGTTTCCTACACATAGGGACCATATGTACTCCAAATCTGCTTCTGAAACTGACATAAAGCACTGACCATCTAACATCCAATGCTTGTCAGTTAAGATGAGAAACGTGTGAGCTTTGTAAACGATGTAGTTCGTTTGAGCAGAAAAGTGACTGCCCTTACCTGAATTGAAGTCTTGCTTGTAGGAAGACTCAGAGCCTGGGATTTAAATCCATTTCTGAAGTAAAACACACAGCAGTGTAATCATCCATTTATCACACTCTGCTTTAGAACAAGAAGCACGCTCTTGCTTTCTAGATTCTCTAAGACAGCAGGAAACGTGAGTGTGCTGAGAACAAAAGAACGGTGTTTCCTACACATACAGACGATATCTAGTCCAACTCTTCTTCTGAAACTGATACAAAGCACTGGTCCTCTAACATCCAATGCTTGTCAGTTAAGATGAGAAACGTGTGAGCTTTGTGAATGATGTATTTCCTTTTAACTGAAAAGTGACTGCCCTTACCTGAAACAATGTCTTGCTTGTAGTAAGACACAGAGACTGGGATTTAAGTACATTTCTGAAGGGAAACACACAGCATAGTTCTCATCCATGGATCACACTCTGCTTTAGACCGAGAAGCACACTCTTGCTTTCTAGAGTCTCTAATACAGCAGGAAACGTGAGTGTGCTGAGAACAAAAGAACGGTGTTTCCTACACATACGGACCATATCAGGTCCAACTCTGCTTCTTAAACTGATATAAAGCACTGGTCCTCTAAAATCCAATGCTTGTCTGTTAAGATGAGAAACGTGTGAGCCCTGTGAACGATGTAGTTCGTTTGAGCTGAAAAGTGACTGCCCTTACATGAAACGAAGTCTTGCTTGTAGGAAGACACAGAGCCTGGGATTTAACACTTTTTCTGAAGGGAAACACACAGCACAGTTCTCATCCATGGATCACACTCTGCCTTAGAGCGAGAAGCACGCTCTTGCTTTCTAAAGTCTCTAAGACAGCATTAAACGTGAGTGTGCTGAGAACAAAAGAATGGTGTTTCCTACACATACGGACCATATCTAGTCCAACTCTGCTTCCGAAACTGATACAAAGCACTGGTCCTCTAACATCCAATGCTTGTCTCTTAAGATGAGAAACGTGTGAGCTTTGTGAATGATGTAGTTCCTTTGAAGTGAAAAGTGACTGCCCTTACCTGAAAAGAAATCCTGCTTGTAGGAAGACACACAGCCTGGGATTTAAGTCCATTTCAGAAGGGAAACACACAGCATAGTTCTCATCCATGGATCACACTCTGCTTTAGAGCAAGAAGCACACTCTTGCTTTCTAGAGTCTCTAATACAGCAGGAAATCTGAGTGTGCCCAGAACAAAAGAACGGTGTTTCCTACACATAGGGACCATATGTACTCCAAATCTGCTTCTGAAACTGAAATAAAGCACTGACCATCTAACATCCAATGCTTGTCAGTTAAGATGAGAAACGTGTGAGCTTTGTAAACGATGCAGTTCGTTTGAGCAGAAAAGTGACTGCCCTTACCTGAATTGAAGTCTTGCTTGTAGGAAGACTCAGAGCCTGGGATTTAACTCCTTTTCTGAAGGGAAACACACAGCATAGTTCTCATCCATGGATCACACTCTGCTTTAGAGCGAGAAGCACACTCTTGCTTTCTAGAGTCTCTAATACAGCAGGAAATCTGAGTGTGCCCAGAACAAAAGAATGTTGTTTCCTACACATATGGACCATATGTAGTCCAAATCTGCTTCTGAAACTGATACAAAGCACTGACCCTCTAACATCCAATGCTTGTCAGTTAAGATGAGAAACCTGTGAGCTTCGTGAAAGATGTAGTTCCTTTGAGCAGAAAAGTGACTGCCCTTACCTGAAACGAACTCTTGCTTGTAGGAAGACTCAGAGCCTGGGATTTAACTCCATTTCTGAAGTGAAACACACAGCAGTGTTCTCATCCATGGATCACTCTCTGCTTTAGAGCGAGTAGCACGCTCTTGCTTTCTACAGACTCTAAGGCAGCAGGAAACGTGAGTGTGCTGAGAACAAAAGAACCGTGTTTCCTACACATATGGACGATATCTAGTCCAACTCTTCTTCTAAAACTGATACAAAGCACTGGTCCTCTAACATCCAATGCTTGTCAGTTAAGATGAGAAACGTGTGAGCTTTGTGAATGATGTATTTCCTTTTAACTGAAAAGTGACTGCCCTTACCTGAAACAATGTCTTGCTTGTAGTAAGACACAGAGCCTGGGATTTAAGTCCATTTCTGAAGGGAAACACACAGCATAGTTCTCATCCATGGATCACACTCTGCTTTAGAGCGAGAAGCACACTCTTGCTTTCTAGAGTCTCTAATACAGCAGGAAACGTGAGTGTGCTGAGAACAAAAGAACGTTGTTTCCTACACATAAGGACCACATCTAGGCCAACTCTGCTTCCGAAACTGATACAAAGCACTGGTCCTCTAACATCCAATGCTTGTCTGTTAAGATGAGAAACGTGTGAGCTTTGTAAACGATGTAGTTCGTTTGAGCAGAAAAGTGACTGCCCTTACCTGAATTGAAGTCTTGCTTGTAGGAAGACTCAGAGCCTGGGATTTAAATCCATTTCTGAAGTAAAACACACAGCAGTGTAATCATCCATTTATCACACCCTGCTTTAGAACAAGAAGCGCGCTCTTGCTTTCTAGAGTCTCTAAGACAGCAGGAAACGTGAGTGTGCTGAGAACAAAAGAACAGTGTATCCTACACATACAGACATTATATAGTCCAACTCTGTTTCTGAAATTGATACAAAGCAGTGGACCTCTAAAATCTAATGCTTGTCTGTTAAGATGAGAAACGTGTGAGCTTCGTGAACGATGTAGTTCGTTTGAGCTGAAAAGTGACTGCTCTGACCTGAAACGAACTCTTGCCTGTAGGAAGACACAGAGCATGGGATTTAACTCCATTTCTGAAGGGAAACACACAGCATAGTTCTCATCCATGGATCACACTCTGCTTTAGAGCAAGAAGCACGCTCTTGCTTTCTAGATTCTCTAATACAGCAGGAAATCTGACTGTGCCCAGAACAAAAGAACGGTGTTTCCTACACATACGGGCAATATGTAGTCCAAATCTTCTTCTGAAAATGATACAATGCACTGGTCCTCTAACATCCAATGCTTGTCAGTTACGATGAGAAATGTATATGCTTCGTGAACGATGTAGTTCCTTTGAGCAGAAAAGAGACTGCCCTTACCTGAAACGAAGTCTTGCTTGAAGGGAGACTCAGACCATGGGATTTAACTCCATTTCTGAAGTGAAACACACAGCATTGTCTCATCCATTGATCACACTCTGCTTTAGAACAAGAAGCACGCTCTTGCTTTCTAGAGTCTCTAAGACAGCAGGAAACGTGAGTGTGCTGAGAATAAAAGAACGGTGTTTCCTACACATACGGACCATATCTAGCCCAACTCTGCTTCTGAAACTGATACAAAGCACTGGTCCTCTAACATCCAATGCTTGTCTGTTAAGATGAGAAACGTGTCAGCCCAGAAATCTATGTAGTTCGTTTGACTGAAAAGTGACTGCCCTTACCTGAAACGAAGTCTTGCTTGTAGGAAGACACAGAGCCTGGGATTTAACTCCTTTTCTGAAGGGAAACACACAGCATAGTTCTCATCCATGGATCACACTCTGCTTTAGAGCGATAAGCACGCTCTTGCTTTCTAAAGTCTCTAAGAGAGCAAGAAACATGAGTGTGCTGAGAACAAAAGAACGGTGTTTCCTACACATACAGACCATATCTAGTCCAACTCTTCTTCTGAAACTGATACAAAGCACTGGTCCTCTAACATCCAATGCTTGTCAATTACGAAGAGAAACGTGTGTCTTCGTGAACGATGTAGTTCGTTTGAGCAGAGAAGTGACTGCCCTTACCTGAATTGAAGTCTTGCTTGTAGGAAGACTCAGAGCCTGGGAATTAACTCCATTTCTGAAGGGAAACACACAGCATAGTTCTCATCCATGGATCACACTCTGCTTTAGAGCGAGAAGCACACTCTTGCTTTCTAGAGTCTCTAATACAGCAGGAAATCTGAGTGTGCCCAGAACAAAAGAACGTTGTTTCCTACACATATGGACCATTTGTAGTCCAAATATGCTTCTGAAACTGATACAAAGCACTGACCCTATAAAATCCAATGCTTGTCAGTTAAGATGAGAAACCTGTGAGCTTCGTGAAAGATGTAGTTCCTTTGAGCAGAAAAGTGACTGCCCTTACCTGAAACGAACTCTTGCTTGTAGGAAGACTCAGAGCCTGGGATTTAACTCCATTTCTGAAGTGAAACACACAGCAGTGTTCTCATCCATGGATCACTCTCTGCTTTAGAGCGAGAAGCACGCTCTTGCTTTCTAAAGTCTCTAAGACAGCAGGAAACGTGAGTGTGCTGAGAACAAAAGAACGGTGTTTCCTACACATACGGACGATATCTTGTCCAACTCTGCTTCCGAAACTGATACAAAGCACTGGTCCTCTAACATCCAATGCTTGTCTCTTAAGATGAGAAACGTGTGAGCTTTTTGAATGATGTAGTTCCTTTGAACTGAAAAGTGACTGCTCTTACCTGAAAAGAAATCCTGCTTGTAGGAAGACACACAGCCTGGGATTTAAGTCCATTTCTGAAGGGAAACACACAGCATAGTTCTCATCCATGGATCACACTCTGCTTTAGAGCAAGAAGCTCGCTATTGCTTTCTAGAGTCTCTAATACAGCAGGAAATCTGAGTGTGCCCAGAACAAAAGAACGGTGTTTCCTACACATAGGGACCATATGTACTCCAACTCTGCTTCTGAAACTGACATAAAGCACTGACCATCTAACATCCAATGCTTGTCAGTTAAGATGAGAAACGTGTGAGCTTTGTGAACGATGTAGTTCGTTTGAGCAGAAAAGAGACTGCCCTTACCTGAATTGAAGTCTTGCTTGTAGGAAGACTCAGAGCCTGGGATTTAAATCCATTTCTGAAGTAAAACACACAGCAGTGTAATCATCCATTTATCACACTCTGCTTTAGAACAAGAAGCACGCTCTTGCTTTCTAGAGTCTCTAAGACAGCAGGAAACGTGAGTGTGCTGAGAACAAAAGAACGGTGTATCCTACACATACGGACATTATATAGTCCAACTCTGTTTCTGAAATTGATACAAAGCAATGGTCCTCTAAAGTCCAATGCTTGTCTGTTAAGATGAGAAACGTGTGAGCTTCGTGAACGATGTAGTTCGTTTGAGCTGAAAAGTGACTGCCCTTACCTGAAACGAAGTCTTGCCTGTAGGAAGACACAAAGTCTGGGATTTAACTCCATTTCTGAAGGGAAACATACAGCATAGTTCTCATCCATGGATCACACTCTGCTTTAGAGCGAGAAGCACACTCTTGCTTTCTAGAGTCTCTAATACAGCAAGAAATCTGAGTGTGCCCAGAACAAAAGAACGTTGTTTCCTACACATATGGACCATATGTAGTCCAAATCTGCTTCTTAAACTGATACAAAACACTGACCCTCTAACATCCAATGCTTGTCAGTTAAGATGAGAAACATGTGAGGTTTGTGTACGATGTAGTTAATTTGAGCAGAAAAGTGACTGCCCTTACCTGAATTGAAGTCTTGCTTGTAGGAAGACTCAGAGCCTGGGATTTAACTCCATTTCTGAAGTAAAACACACAGCAGTGTAATCATCCATTGATCACACTCTGCTTTAGAACAAGAAGCACGCTCTTCCTTTCTAGAGTCTCTAAGACAGCAGGAAATGTGAGTGTGATGAGAACAAAAGAACAGTGTTTCCTACACATACGGACATTGTATAGTCCAACTCTGCTTCTGAAACCGACACAAAGCACTGGACCTCTAAAATCTAATGATTGTCTGTTAAGATGTGAAACGTGTGAGCTTCGTGAATGATGTAGTTCGTTTGAGCTGAAAAGTGACTGCTCTGACCTGAAACGAACTCTTGCCTGTAGGAAGACACAGAGCATGGGATTTAACTTCATTTCTGAAGGGAAACACACAGCATAGTTCTCATCCATGGATCACACTCTGCTTTAGAGCAAGAAGCACGCTCTTGCTTTCTAGATTCTCTAATACAGCAGGAAATCTGAGTGTGCCCAGAACAAAAGAACGGTGTTTCCTACACATATGGACAATATGTAGTCCAAATCTTCTTCTGAAAATGATACAATGCACTGGTCCTCTAACATCCAATGCTTGTCAGTTACGATGAGAAATGTATATGCTCCGTGAACGATGTAGTTCCTTAGAGCAGAAAAGAGACTGCCCTTACCTGAAACGAAGTCTTGCTTGTAGGGAGACTCAGAGCATGGGATTTAACTCCATTTCTGAGGTGAAACACACAGCATTGTCTCATCCATTGATCACACTCTGCTTTAGAACAAGAAGCACGCTCTTGCTTTCTAGAGTCTCTAAGACAGCAGGAAACGTGAGTGTGCTGAGAACAAAAGAACGGTGTTTCCTACACATACGGACCATATCTAGCCCAACTCTGCTTCTGAAACTGATACAAAGCACTGGTCCTCTAACATCCAATGCTTGTCTGTTAAGATGAGAAACGTGTCAGCTCAGAAAACTATGTAGTTCGTTTGAGCTGAAAAGTGACTGCCCTTACCTGAAACGAAGTCTTGCTTGTAGGAAGACACAGAGCCTGGGATTTAACTCCTTTTCTGAAGGGAAACACACAGCATAGTTCTCATCCATGGATCACACTCTGCTTTAGAGCGAAAAGCACGCTCTTGCTTTCTAAAGTCTCTAAGAGAGCAAGTAACATGAGTGTGCTGAGAACAAAAGAACGGTGTTTCCTACACATACAGACCATATCTAGTCCAACTCTTCTTCTGAAACTGATACAAAGCACTGGTCCTCTAACATCCAATGCTTGTCAATTACAAAGAGAAACGTGTGTCTTCGTGAACGATGTAGTTCGTTTGAGCAGAGAAGTGACTGCCCTTACCTGAATTGAAGTCTTGCTTGTAGGAAGACTCAGAGCCTGGGAATTAACTCCATTTCTGAAGTGAAACACACAGCATAGTTCTCATCCATGGATCACACTCTGCTTTAGAGCGAGAAGCACACTCTTGCTTTCTAGAGTCTCTAATACAGCAGGAAATCTGAGTGTGCCCAGAACAAAAGAACGTTGTTTCCTACACATATGGACCATATGTAGTCCAAATCTGCTTCTGAAACTGATACAAAGCACTGACCCTCTAACATCCAATGCTTGTCAGTTAAGATGAGAAACCTGTGAGCTTCGTGAAAGATGTAGTTCCTTTGAGCAGAAAAGTGACTGCCCTTACCTGAAACGAACTCTTGCTTGTAGGAAGACTCAGAGCCTGGGATTTTACTCCATTTCTGAAGTGAAACACACAGCAGTGTTCTCATCCATGGATCACTCTCTGCTTTAGAGCGAGAAGCACGCTCTTGCTTTCTAAAGTCTCTAAGGCAGCAGGAAACGTGAGTGTGCTGAGAACAAAAGAACGGTGTTTCCTACACATACGGACGATATCTAGTCCAACTCTTCTTCTAAAACTGATACAAAGCACTGGTCCTCTAACATCCAATGCTTGTCAGTTAAGATGAGAAACGTGTGAGCTTTGTGAGTGATGTATTTCCTTTTAACTGAAAAGTGACTGCCCTTACCTGAAACAATGTCTTGCTTGTAGTAAGACACAGAGCCTGGGATTTAAGTCCATTTCTGAAGGGAAACACACAGCATAGTTCTCATCCATGGATCACACTCTGCTTTAGAGCGAGAAGCACACTCTTGCTTTCTAGAGTCTCTAATACAGCAGGAAACGTGAGTGTGCTGAGAACAAAAGAACAGTGTTTCCTACACATACGGACCATATCAGGTCCAACTCTGCTTTTTAAACTGATACAAAGCACTGGTCCTCTAAAATCCAATGCTTGTCTGTTAAGATGAGAAACGTGTGAGCCCTGTGAATGATGTAGTTCGTTTGAGCTGAAAAGTGACTGCCCTTACATGAAACGAGTCTTGCTGTAGGAAGACACAGAGCCTGGGATTTAACTCTTTTTCTGAAGGGAAACACACAGCATAGTTCTCATCCATGGATCACACTCTGCCTTAGAGCGAGAAGCACGCTCTTGCTTTCTAAAGTCTCTAAGACAGCAGGAAACGTGAGTGTGTTGAGAACAAAAGAACGGTGTTTCCTACACATAAGGACCATATCTAGTCCAACTCTGCTTCCGAAACTGATACAAAGCACTGGTCCTCTAACATCCAATGCTTGTCTGTTAAGATGAGAAACGTGTGAGCTTTGTGAATGATGTAGTTCCTTTGAACTGAAAAGTGACTGCCCTTACCTGAAAAGAAATCCTGCTTGTAGGAAGACACACAGCCTGGGATTTAAGTCCATTTCAGAAGGGAAACACACAGCATAGTTCTCATCCATGGATCACACTCTGCTTTAGAGCAAGAAGCACACTCTTGCTTTCTAGAGTCTCTAATACAGCAGGAAATCTGAGTGTGCCCAGAACAAAAGAACGGTGTTTCCTACACATAGGGACCATATGTACTCCAAATCTGCTTCTGAAACTGAAATAAAGCACTGACCATCTAACATCCAATGCTTGTCAGTTAAGATGAGAAACGTGTGAGCTTTGTAAACGATGCAGTTCGTTTGAGCAGAAAAGTGACTGCCCTTACCTGAATTGAAGTCTTGCTTGTAGGAAGACTCAGAGCCTGGGATTTAACTCCTTTTCTGAAGGGAAACACACAGCATAGTTCTCATCCATGGATCACACTCTGCTTTATAGCGAGAAGCACACTCTTGCTTTCTAGAGTCTCTAATACAGCAGGAAATCTGAGTGTGCCCAGAACAAAGAATGTTGTTTCCTACACATATGGACCATATGTAGTCCAAATCTGCTTCTGAAACTGATACAAGGCACTGACCCTCTAACGTCCAATGCTTGTCAGTTAAGATGAGAAACCTGTGAGCTTCGTGAAAGATGTAGTTCCTTTGAGCAGAAAAGTGACTGCCCTTACCTGAAACGAACTCTTGCTTGTAGGAAGACTCAGAGCCTGGGATTTAACTCCATTTCTGAAGTGAAACACACAGCAGTGTTCTCATCCATGGATCACTCTCTGCTTTAGAGCGAGTAGCACGCTCTTGCTTTCTACAGACTCTAAGGCAGCAGGAAACGTGAGTGTGCTGAGAACAAAAGAACCGTGTTTCCTACACATACGGACGATATCTAGTCCAACTCTTCTTCTAAAACTGATACAAAGCACTGGTCCTCTAACATCCAATGCTTGTCAGTTAAGATGAGAAACGTGTGAGCTTTGTGAATGATGTATTTCCTTTTAACTGAAAAGTGACTGCCCTTACCTGAATTGAAGTCTTGCTTGTAGGAAGACTCAGAGCCTGGGATTTAAATCCATTTCTGAAGTAAAACACACAGCAGTGTAATCATCCATTTATCACACTCTGCTTTAGAACAAGAAGCACGCTCTTGCTTTCTAGAGTCTCTAAGACAGCAGGAAACGTGAGTGTGCTGAGAACAAAAGAACGGTGTATCCTACATATACAGACATTATATAGTCCAACTCTGTTTCTGAAATTGATACAAAGCACTGGACCTCTAAAATCTAATGCTTGTCTGTTAAGATGAGAAACGTGTGAGCTAGGTGAACGATGTAGTTCGGTTGAGCTGAAAAGTGACTGCTCTGACCTGATACGAACTCTTGCCTGTAGGAATACACAGAGCATGGGATTTAACTCCATTTCTGAAGGGAAACACACAGCATAGTTCTCATCCATGGATCACACTCTGCTTTAGAGCAAGAAGCACGCTCTTGCTTTCTAGATTCTCTAATACAGCAGGAAATCTGACTGTGCCCAGAACAAAAGAACGGTGTTTCCTACACATATGGACAATATGTAGTCCAAATCTTCTTCTGAAAATGATACAATGCACTGGTCCTCTAACATCCAATGCTTGTCAGTTACGATGAGAAATGTATATGCTCCGTGAACGATGTAGTTCCTTAGAGCAGAAAAGAGACTGCCCTTACCTGAAACGAAGTCTTGCTTGTAGGGAGACTCAGAGCATGGGATTTAACTCCATTTCTGAAGTGAAACACACAGCATTGTCTCATCCATTGATCACACTCTGCTTTAGAACAAGAAGCACGCTCTTGCTTTCTAGAGTCTCTAAGACAGCAGGAAACGTGAGTGTGCTGAGAACAAAAGAACGGTGTTTCCTACACATACGGACCATATCTAGCCCAACTCTGCTTCTGAAACTGATACAAAGTACTGGTCCTCTAACATCCAATGCTTGTCTGTTAAGATGAGAAACGTGTGAGCTCAGAAATCTATGTAGTTCGTTTGAGCTGAAAAGTGACTGCCCTTACCTGAAACGAAGTCTTGCTTGTAGGAAGACACAGAGCCTGGGATTTAACTCCTTTTCTGAAGGGAAACACACAGCATAGTTCTCATCCATGGATCACACTCTGCTTTAGAGCGATAAGCACGCTCTTGCTTTCTAAAGTCTCTAAGAGAGCAAGAAACATGAGTGTGCTGAGAACAAAAGAACGGTGTTTCCTACACATACAGACCATATCTAGTCCAAATCTTCTTCTGAAACTGATACAAAGCACTGGTCCTCTAACATCCAATGCTTGTCAATTACGAAGAGAAACGTGTGTCTTCGTGAACGATGTAGTTCCTTTGAGCAGAGAAGTGACTGCCCTTACCTGAATTGAAGTCTTGCTTGTAGGAAGACTCAGAGCCTGGGATTTAACTCCATTTCTGAAGTGAAACACACAGCAGTGTTCTCATCCATGGATCACTCTCTGCTTTAGAGCGAGAAGCACGCTCTTGCTTTCTAAAGTCTCTAAGACAGCAGGAAACGTGAGTGTGCTGAGAACAAAAGAACGGTGTTTCCTACACATACAGACCATATCTAGTCCAACTCTTCTTCTGAAACTGATACAAAGCACTGGTCCTCTAACATCCAATGCTTGTCAGTTAAGATGAGAAACGTGTGAGCTTTGTGAATGATGTATTTCCTTTTAACTGAAAAGTGACTGCCCTTACCTGAAACAATGTCTTGCTTGTAGTAAGACACAGAGCCTGGGATTTAAGTCCATTTCTGAAGGGAAACACACAGCATAGTTCTCATCCATGGATCACACTCTGCTTTAGAGCGAGAAGCACACTCTTGCTTTCTAGAGTCTCTAATACAGCAGGAAACGTGAGTGTGCTGAGAACAAAAGAACGGTGTTTCCTACACATACGGACCATATCAGGTCCAACTCTGCTTCTTAAACTGATACAAAACACTGGTCCTCAAAAATCCAATGCTTGTCTGTTAAGATGAGAAACGTGTGAGCCCTGTGAATGATGTAGTTCGTTTGAGCTGAAAAGTGACTGCCCTTACATGAAACGAAGTCTTGCTGTAGGAAGACTCAGAGCCTGGGATTTAACTCTTTTTCTGAAGGGAAACACACAGCAGTGTTATCATCCATGGATCACTCTCTGCCTTAGAGCGAGAAGCACGCTCTTGCTTTCTAAAGTCTCTAAGACAGCAGGAAACGTGAGTGTGCTGAGAACAAAAGAACGGTGTTTCCTACACATACGGACGATATCTAGTCCAACTCTGCTTCCGAAACTGATACAAAGCACTGGTCCTCTAACATCCAATGCTTGTCTCTTAAGATGAGAAACGTGTGAGCTTTTTGAATGATGTAGTTCCTTTGAACTGAAAAGTGACTGCCCTTACCTGAAATGAAATCCTGCTTGTAGGAAGACACACAGCCTGGGATTTAAGTCCATTTCTGAAGGGAAACACACAGCATAGTTCTCATCCATGGATCACACTCTGCTTTAGAGCAAGAAGCACGCTCTTGCTTTCTTGAGTCTCTAATACAGCAGGAAATCTGAGTGTGCCCAGAACAAAAGAACGGTGTTTCCTACACATAGGGACCATATGTACTCCAAATCTGCTTCTGAAACTGACATAAAGCACTGACCATCTAACATCCAATGCTTGTCAGTTAAGATGAGAAACGTGTGAGCTTTGTGAACGATGTAGTTCGTTTGAGCAGAAAAGTGACTGCCCTTACCTGAATTGAAGTCTTGCTTGTAGGAAGACTCAGAGCCTGGGATTTAAATCCATTTCTGAAGTAAAACACACAGCAGTGTAATCATCCATTTATCACACTCTGCTTTAGAACAAGAAGCACGCTCTTGCTTTCTAGAGTCTCTAAGACAGCAGGAAACGTGAGTGTGCTGAGAACAAAAGAACAGTGTTTCCTACACATACGGACATTGTATAGTCCAACTCTGCTTCTGAAACCGATACAAAGCACTGGACCTCTAAAATCTAATGCTTGTGTGTTAAGATGTGAAACGTGTGAGCTTCGTGAATGATGTAGTTCGTTTGAGCTGAAAAGTGACTGCTCTGACCTGAAACGAACTCTTGCCTGTAGGAAGACACAGAGCATGGGATTTAACTCCATTTCTGAAGGGAAACACACAGCATAGTTCTCATCCATGGATCACACTCTGCTTTAGAGCAAGAAGCACGCTCTTGCTTTCTAGATTCTCTAATACAGCAGGAAATCTGAGTGTGCCCAGAACAAAAGAACGGTGTTTCCTACACATATGGACAATATGTAGTCCAAATCTTCTTCTGAAAATGATACAATGCACTGGTCCTCTAACATCCAATGCTTGTCAGTTACGATGAGAAATGTATATGCTCCGTGAACGATGTAGTTCCTTAGAGCAGAAAAGAGACTGCCCTTACCTGAAACGAAGTCTTGCTTGTAGGGAGACTCAGAGCATGGGATTTAACTCCATTTCTGAAGTGAAACACACAGCATTGTCTCATCCATTGATCACACTCTGCTTTAGAACAAGAAGCACGCTCTTGCTTTCTAGAGTCTCTAAGACAGCAGGAAACGTGAGTGTGCTGAGAACAAAAGAACGGTGTTTCCTACACATACGGACCATATCTAGCCCAACTCTGCTTCTGAAACTGATACAAAGCACTGGTCCTCTAACATCCAATGCTTGTCTGTTAAGATGAGAAACGTGTCAGCTCAGAAAACTATGTAGTTCGTTTGAGCTGAAAAGTGACTGCCCTTACCTGAAACGAAGTCTTGCTTGTAGGAAGACACAGAGCCTGGGATTTAACTCCTTTTCTGAAGGGAAACACACAGCATAGTTCTCATCCATGGATCACACTCTGCTTTAGAGCGAGAAGCACGCTCTTGCTTTCTAAAGTCTCTAAGAGAGCAAGAAACATGAGTGTGCTGAGAACAAAAGAACGGTGTTTCCTACACATACAGACCATATCTAGTCCAACTCTTCTTCTGAAACTGATACAAAGCACTGGTCCTCTAACATCCAATGCTTGTCAATTACAAAGAGAAACGTGTGTCTTCGTGAACGATGTAGTTCGTTTGAGCAGAGAAGTGACTGCCCTTACCTGAATTGAAGTCTTGCTTGTAGGAAGACTCAGAGCCTGGGAATTAACTCCATTTCTGAAGTGAAACACACAGCATAGTTCTCATCCATGGATCACACTCTGCTTTAGAGCGAGAAGCACACTCTTGCTTTCTAGAGTCTCTAATACAGCAGGAAATCTGAGTGTGCCCAGAACAAAAGAACGTTGTTTCCTACACATATGGACCATATGTAGTCCAAATCTGCTTCTGAAACTGATACAAAGCACTGACCCTCTAACATCCAATGCTTGTCAGTTAAGATGAGAAACCTGTGAGCTTCGTGAAAGATGTAGTTCCTTTGAGCAGAAAAGTGACTGCCCTTACCTGAAACGAACTCTTGCTTGTAGGAAGACTCAGAGCCTGGGATTTTACTCCATTTCTGAAGTGAAACACACAGCAGTGTTCTCATCCATGGATCACTCTCTGCTTTAGAGCGAGAAGCACGCTCTTGCTTTCTAAAGTCTCTAAGGCAGCAGGAAACGTGAGTGTGCTGAGAACAAAAGAACGGTGTTTCCTACACATACGGACGATATCTAGTCCAACTCTTCTTCTAAAACTGATACAAAGCACTGGTCCTCTAACATCCAATGCTTGTCAGTTAAGATGAGAAACGTGTGAGCTTTGTGAGTGATGTATTTCCTTTTAACTGAAAAGTGACTGCCCTTACCTGAAACAATGTCTTGCTTGTAGTAAGACACAGAGCCTGGGATTTAAGTCCATTTCTGAAGGGAAACACACAGCATAGTTCTCATCCATGGATCACACTCTGCTTTAGAGCGAGAAGCACACTCTTGCTTTCTAGAGTCTCTAATACAGCAGGAAATCTGAGTGTGCCCAGAACAAAAGAACGGTGTTTCCTACACATACGGACCATATCAGGTCCAACTCTGCTTCTTAAACTGATACAAAGCACTGGTCCTCTAAAATCCAATGCTTGTCTGTTAAGATGAGAAACGTGTGAGCCCTGTGAATGATGTAGTTCGTTTGAGCTGAAAAGTGACTGCCCTTACATGAAACGAAGTCTTGCTGTAGGAAGACACAGAGCCTGGGATTTAACTCTTTTTCTGAAGGGAAACACACAGCATAGTTCTCATCCATGGATCACACTCTGCCTTAGAGCGAGAAGCACGCTCTTGCTTTCTAAAGTCTCTAAGACAGCAGGAAACGTGAGTGTGTTGAGAACAAAAGAACGGTGTTTCCTACACATAAGGACCATATCTAGTCCAACTCTGCTTCCGAAACTGATACAAAGCACTGGTCCTCTAACATCCAATGCTTGTCTGTTAAGATGAGAAACGTGTGAGCTTTGTGAATGATGTAGTTCCTTTGAACTGAAAAGTGACTGCCCT
The DNA here is from genome assembly GCA_949786385.1 of Onychomys leucogaster. Lineage (NCBI taxonomy): Eukaryota > Metazoa > Chordata > Mammalia > Rodentia > Cricetidae > Onychomys > Onychomys leucogaster. Next base: position 800,597 of record CATKUP010000076.1, read on the forward strand.
TACCTGAAAAGAAATCCTGCTTGTAGGAAGACACACAGCCTGGGATTTAAGTCCATTTCAGAAGGGAAACACACAGCATAGTTCTCATCCATGGATCACACTCTGCTTTAGAGCAAGAAGCACACTCTTGCTTTCTAGAGTCTCTAATACAGCAGGAAATCTGAGTGTGCCCAGAACAAAAGAACGGTGTTTCCTACACATAGGGACCATATGTACTCCAAATCTGCTTCTGAAACTGAAATAAAGCACTGACCATCTAACATCCAATGCTTGTCAGTTAAGATGAGAAACGTGTGAGCTTTGTAAACGATGCAGTTCGTTTGAGCAGAAAAGTGACTGCCCTTACCTGAATTGAAGTCTTGCTTGTAGGAAGACTCAGAGCCTGGGATTTAACTCCTTTTCTGAAGGGAAACACACAGCATAGTTCTCATCCATGGATCACACTCTGCTTTAGAGCGAGAAGCACACTCTTGCTTTCTAGAGTCTCTAATACAGCAGGAAATCTGAGTGTGCCCAGAACAAAAGAATGTTGTTTCCTACACATATGGACCATATGTAGTCCAAATCTGCTTCTGAAACTGATACAAAGCACTGACCCTCTAACATCCAATGCTTGTCAGTTAAGATGAGAAACCTGTGAGCTTCGTGAAAGATGTAGTTCCTTTGAGCAGAAAAGTGACTGCCCTTACCTGAAACGAACTCTTGCTTGTAGGAAGACTCAGAGCCTGGGATTTAACTCCATTTCTGAAGTGAAACACACAGCAGTGTTCTCATCCATGGATCACTCTCTGCTTTAGAGCGAGTAGCACGCTCTTGCTTTCTAAAGTCTCTAAGACAGCAGGAAACGTGAGTGTGTTGAGAACAAAAGAACGGTGTTTCCTACACATAAGGACCATATCTAGTCCAACTCTGCTTCCGAAACTGATACAAAGCACTGGTCCTCTAACATCCAATGCTTGTCTGTTAAGATGAGAAACGTGTGAGCTTTGTGAATGATGTAGTTCCTTTGAACTGAAAAGTGACTGCCCTTACCTGAAAAGAAATCCTGCTTGTAGGAAGACACACAGCCTGGGATTTAAGTCCATTTCAGAAGGGAAACACACAGCATAGTTCTCATCCATGGATCACACTCTGCTTTAGAGCAAGAAGCACGCTCTTGCTTTCTAGATTCTCTAATATAGCAGGAAATCTGAGTGTGCCCAGAACAAAAGAACGGTGTTTCCTACACATAGGGACCATATGTACTCCAAATCTGCTTCTGAAACTGACATAAAGCACTGACCATCTAACATCCAATGCTTGTCAGTTAAGATGAGAAACGTGTGAGCTTTGTGAACGATGTAGTTCGTTTGAGCAGAAAAGTGACTGCCCTTACCTGAATTGAAGTCTTGCTTGTAGGAAGACTCAGAGCCTGGGATTTAAATCCATTTCTGAAGTAAAACACACAGCAGTGTAATCATCCATTTATCACACTCTGCTTTAGAACAAGAAGCACGCTCTTGCTTTCTAGAGTCTCTAAGACAGCAGGAAACGTGAGTGTGCTGAGAACAAAAGAACAGTGTTTCCTACACATACGGACATTGTATAGTCCAACTCTGCTTCTGAAACCGATACAAAGCACTGGACCTCTAAAATCTAATGCTTGTGTGTTAAGATGTGAAACGTGTGAGCTTCGTGAATGATGTAGTTCGTTTGAGCTGAAAAGTGACTGCTCTGACCTGAAACGAACTCTTGCCTGTAGGAAGACACAGAGCATGGGATTTAACTCCATTTCTGAAGGGAAACACACAGCATAGTTCTCATCCATGGATCACACTCTGCTTTAGAGCAAGAAGCACGCTCTTGCTTTCTAGATTCTCTAATACAGCAGGAAATCTGAGTGTGCCCAGAACAAAAGAACGGTGTTTCCTACACATATGGACAATATGTAGTCCAAATCTTCTTCTGAAAATGATACAATGCACTGGTCCTCTAACATCCAATGCTTGTCAGTTACGATGAGAAATGTATATGCTCCGTGAACGATGTAGTTCCTTAGAGCAGAAAAGAGACTGCCCTTACCTGAAACGAAGTCTTGCTTGTAGGGAGACTCAGAGCATGGGATTTAACTCCATTTCTGAAGTGAAACACACAGCATTGTCTCATCCATTGATCACACTCTGCTTTAGAACAAGAAGCACGCTCTTGCTTTCTAGAGTCTCTAAGACAGCAGGAAACGTGAGTGTGCTGAGAACAAAAGAACGGTGTTTCCTACACATATGGACCATATCTAGCCCAACTCTGCTTCTGAAACTGATACAAAGCACTGGTCCTCTAACATCCAATGCTTGTCTGTTAAGATGAGAAACGTGTCAGCTCAGAAAACTATGTAGTTCGTTTGAGCTGAAAAGTGACTGCCCTTACCTGAAACGAAGTCTTGCTTGTAGGAAGACACAGAGCCTGGGATTTAACTCCTTTTCTGAAGGGAAACACACAGCATAGTTCTCATCCATGGATCACACTCTGCTTTAGAGCGAGAAGCACGCTCTTGCTTTCTAAAGTCTCTAAGAGAGCAAGAAACATGAGTGTGCTGAGAACAAAAGAACGGTGTTTCCTACACATACAGACCATATCTAGTCCAACTCTTCTTCTGAAACTGATACAAAGCACTGGTCCTCTAACATCCAATGCTTGTCAATTACAAAGAGAAACGTGTGTCTTCGTGAACGATGTAGTTCGTTTGAGCAGAGAAGTGACTGCCCTTACCTGAATTGAAGTCTTGCTTGTAGGAAGACTCAGAGCCTGGGAATTAACTCCATTTCTGAAGTGAAACACAGAGCATAGTTCTCATCCATGGATCACACTCTGCTTTAGAGCGAGAAGCACACTCTTGCTTTCTAGAGTCTCTAATACAGCAGGAAATCTGAGTGTGCCCAGAACAAAAGAACGTTGTTTCCTACACATATGGACCATATGTAGTCCAAATCTGCTTCTGAAACTGATACAAAGCACTGACCCTCTAACATCCAATGCTTGTCAGTTAAGATGAGAAACCTGTGAGCTTCGTGAAAGATGTAGTTCCTTTGAGCAGAAAAGTGACTGCCCTTACCTGAAACGAACTCTTGCTTGTAGGAAGACTCAGAGCCTGGGATTTTACTCCATTTCTGAAGTGAAACACACAGCAGTGTTCTCATCCATGGATCACTCTCTGCTTTAGAGCGAGAAGCACGCTCTTGCTTTCTAAAGTCTCTAAGGCAGCAGGAAACGTGAGTGTGCTGAGAACAAAAGAACGGTGTTTCCTACACATACGGACGATATCTAGTCCAACTCTTCTTCTAAAACTGATACAAAGCACTGGTCCTCTAACATCCAATGCTTGTCAGTTAAGATGAGAAACGTGTGAGCTTTGTGAGTGATGTATTTCCTTTTAACTGAAAAGTGACTGCCCTTACCTGAAACAATGTCTTGCTTGTAGTAAGACACAGAGCCTGGGATTTAAGTCCATTTCTGAAGGGAAACACACAGCATAGTTCTCATCCATGGATCACACTCTGCTTTAGAGCGAGAAGCACACTCTTGCTTTCTAGAGTCTCTAATACAGCAGGAAATCTGAGTGTGCCCAGAACAAAAGAACGGTGTTTCCTACACATACGGACCATATCAGGTCCAACTCTGCTTCTTAAACTGATACAAAGCACTGGTCCTCTAAAATCCAATGCTTGTCTGTTAAGATGAGAAACGTGTGAGCCCTGTGAATGATGTAGTTCGTTTGAGCTGAAAAGTGACTGCCCTTACATGAAACGAAGTCTTGCTGTAGGAAGACACAGAGCCTGGGATTTAACTCTTTTTCTGAAGGGAAACACACAGCATAGTTCTCATCCATGGATCACACTCTGCCTTAGAGCGAGAAGCACGCTCTTGCTTTCTAAAGTCTCTAAGACAGCAGGAAACGTGAGTGTGTTGAGAACAAAAGAACGGTGTTTCCTACACATAAGGACCATATCTAGTCCAACTCTGCTTCCGAAACTGATACAAAGCACTGGTCCTCTAACATCCAATGCTTGTCTGTTAAGATGAGAAACGTGTGAGCTTTGTGAATGATGTAGTTCCTTTGAACTGAAAAGTGACTGCCCTTACCTGAAAAGAAATCCTGCTTGTAGGAAGACACACAGCCTGGGATTTAAGTCCATTTCAGAAGGGAAACACACAGCATAGTTCTCATCCATGGATCACACTCTGCTTTAGAGCAAGAAGCACACTCTTGCTTTCTAGAGTCTCTAATACAGCAGGAAATCTGAGTGTGCCCAGAACAAAAGAACGGTGTTTCCTACACATAGGGACCATATGTACTCCAAATCTGCTTCTGAAACTGAAATAAAGCACTGACCATCTAACATCCAATGCTTGTCAGTTAAGATGAGAAACGTGTGAGCTTTGTAAACGATGCAGTTCGTTTGAGCAGAAAAGTGACTGCCCTTACCTGAATTGAAGTCTTGCTTGTAGGAAGACTCAGAGCCTGGGATTTAACTCCTTTTCTGAAGGGAAACACACAGCATAGTTCTCATCCATGGATCACACTCTGCTTTATAGCGAGAAGCACACTCTTGCTTTCTAGAGTCTCTAATACAGCAGGAAATCTGAGTGTGCCCAGAACAAAAGAATGTTGTTTCCTACACATATGGACCATATGTAGTCCAAATCTGCTTCTGAAACTGATACAAAGCACTGACCCTCTAACATCCAATGCTTGTCAGTTAAGATGAGAAACCTGTGAGCTTCGTGAAAGATGTAGTTCCTTTGAGCAGAAAAGTGACTGCCCTTACCTGAAACGAACTCTTGCTTGTAGGAAGACTCAGAGCCTGGGATTTAACTCCATTTCTGAAGTGAAACACACAGCAGTGTTCTCATCCATGGATCACTCTCTGCTTTAGAGCGAGTAGCACGCTCTTGCTTTCTAAAGTCTCTAAGACAGCAGGAAACGTGAGTGTGTTGAGAACAAAAGAACGGTGTTTCCTACACATAAGGACCATATCTAGTCCAACTCTGCTTCCGAAACTGATACAAAGCACTGGTCCTCTAACATCCAATGCTTGTCTGTTAAGATGAGAAACGTGTGAGCTTTGTGAATGATGTAGTTCCTTTGAACTGAAAAGTGACTGCCCTTACCTGAAAAGAAATCCTGCTTGTAGGAAGACACACAGCCTGGGATTTAAGTCCATTTCAGAAGGGAAACACACAGCATAGTTCTCATCCATGGATCACACTCTGCTTTAGAGCAAGAAGCACACTCTTGCTTTCTAGAGTCTCTAATACAGCAGGAAATCTGAGTGTGCCCAGAACAAAAGAACGGTGTTTCCTACACATAGGGACCATATGTACTCCAAATCTGCTTCTGAAACTGAAATAAAGCACTGACCATCTAACATCCAATGCTTGTCAGTTAAGATGAGAAACGTGTGAGCTTTGTAAACGATGCAGTTCGTTTGAGCAGAAAAGTGACTGCCCTTACCTGAATTGAAGTCTTGCTTGTAGGAAGACTCAGAGCCTGGGATTTAACTCCTTTTCTGAAGGGAAACACACAGCATAGTTCTCATCCATGGATCACACTCTGCTTTATAGCGAGAAGCACACTCTTGCTTTCTAGAGTCTCTAATACAGCAGGAAATCTGAGTGTGCCCAGAACAAAAGAATGTTGTTTCCTACACATATGGACCATATGTAGTCCAAATCTGCTTCTGAAACTGATACAAAGCACTGACCCTCTAACATCCAATGCTTGTCAGTTAAGATGAGAAACCTGTGAGCTTCGTGAAAGATGTAGTTCCTTTGAGCAGAAAAGTGACTGCCCTTACCTGAAACGAACTCTTGCTTGTAGGAAGACTCAGAGCCTGGGATTTAACTCCATTTCTGAAGTGAAACACACAGCAGTGTTCTCATCCATGGATCACTCTCTGCTTTAGAGCGAGTAGCACGCTCTTGCTTTCTACAGACTCTAAGGCAGCAGGAAACGTGAGTGTGCTGAGAACAAAAGAACCGTGTTTCCTACACATACGGACGATATCTAGTCCAACTCTTCTTCTAAATCTGATACAAAGCACTGGTCCTCTAACATCCAATGCTTGTCAGTTAAGATGAGAAACGTGTGAGCTTTGTGAATGATGTATTTCCTTTTAACTGAAAAGTGACTGCCCTTACCTGAAACAATGTCTTGCTTGTAGTAAGACACAGAGCCTGGGATTTAAGTCCATTTCTGAAGGGAAACACACAGCATAGTTCTCATCCATGGATCACACTCTGCTTTAGAGCGAGAAGCACACTCTTGCTTTCTAGAGTCTCTAATACAGCAGGAAACGTGAGTGTGCTGAGAACAAAAGAACGGTGTTTCCTACACATACGGACCATATCAGGTCCAACTCTGCTTCTTAAACTGATACAAAGCACTGGTCCTCTAAAATCCAATGCTTGTCTGTTAAGATGAGAAACGTGTGATCCCTGTGAATGATGTAGTTCGTTTGAGCTGAAAAGTGACTGCCCTTACATGAAACGAAGTCTTGCTGTAGGAAGACACAGAGCCTGGGATTTAACTCTTTTTCTGAAGGGAAACACACAGCATAGTTCTCATCCATGGATCACACTCTGCCTTAGAGCGAGAAGCACGCTCTTGCTTTCTAAAGTCTCTAAGACAGCAGGAAACGTGAGTGTGCTGAGAACAAAAGAACGTTGTTTCCTACACATAAGGACCACATCTAGGCCAACTCTGCTTCCGAAACTGATACAAAGCACTGGTCCTCTAACATCCAATGCTTGTCTGTTAAGATGAGAAACGTGTGAGCTTTGTAAACGATGTAGTTCGTTTGAGCAGAAAAGTGACTGCCCTTACCTGAATTGAAGTCTTGCTTGTAGGAAGACTCAGAGCCTGGGATTTAAATCCATTTCTGAAGTAAAACACACAGCAGTGTAATCATCCATTTATCACACCCTGCTTTAGAACAAGAAGCACGCTCTTGCTTTCTAGAGTCTCTAAGACAGCAGGAAACGTGAGTGTGCTGAGAACAAAAGAACGGTGTATCCTACACATACAGACATTATATAGTCCAACTCTGTTTCTGAAATTGATACAAAGCAGTGGACCTCTAAAATCTAATGCTTGTCTGTTAAGATGAGAAACGTGTGAGCTTCGTGAACGATGTAGTTCGTTTGAGCTGAAAAGTGACTGCTCTGACCTGAAACGAACTCTTGCCTGTAGGAAGACACAGAGCATGGGATTTAACTCCATTTCTGAAGGGAAACACACAGCATAGTTCTCATCCATGGATCACACTCTGCTTTAGAGCAAGAAGCACGCTCTTGCTTTCTAGATTCTCTAATACAGCAGGAAATCTGACTGTGCCCAGAACAAAAGAACGGTGTTTCCTACACATACGGGCAATATGTAGTCCAAATCTTCTTCTGAAAATGATACAATGCACTGGTCCTCTAACATCCAATGCTTGTCAGTTACGATGAGAAATGTATATGCTTCGTGAACGATGTAGTTCCTTTGAGCAGAAAAGAGACTGCCCTTACCTGAAACGAAGTCTTGCTTGAAGGGAGACTCAGACCATGGGATTTAACTCCATTTCTGAAGTGAAACACACAGCATTGTCTCATCCATTGATCACACTCTGCTTTAGAACAAGAAGCACGCTCTTGCTTTCTAGAGTCTCTAAGACAGCAGGAAACGTGAGTGTGCTGAGAATAAAAGAACGGTGTTTCCTACACATACGGACCATATCTAGCCCAACTCTGCTTCTGAAACTGATACAAAGCACTGGTCCTCTAACATCCAATGCTTGTCTGTTAAGATGAGAAACGTGTCAGCCCAGAAAACTATGTAGTTCGTTTGACTGAAAAGTGACTGCCCTTACCTGAAACGAAGTCTTGCTTGTAGGAAGACACAGAGCCTGGGATTTAACTCCTTTTCTGAAGGGAAACACACAGCATAGTTCTCATCCATGGATCACACTCTGCTTTAGAGCGATAAGCACGCTCTTGCTTTCTAAAGTCTCTAAGAGAGCAAGAAACATGAGTGTGCTGAGAACAAAAGAACGGTGTTTCCTACACATTCAGACCATATCTAGTCCAACTCTTCTTCTGAAACTGATACAAAGCACTGGTCCTCTAACATCCAATGCTTGTCAATTACGAAGAGAAACGTGTGTCTTCGTGAACGATGTAGTTCGTTTGAGCAGAGAAGTGACTGCCCTTACCTGAATTGAAGTCTTGCTTGTAGGAAGACTCAGAGCCTGGGAATTAACTCCATTTCTGAAGGGAAACACACAGCATAGTTCTCATCCATGGATCACACTCTGCTTTAGAGCGAGAAGCACACTCTTGCTTTCTAGAGTCTCTAATACAGCAGGAAATCTGAGTGTGCCCAGAACAAAAGAACGTTGTTTCCTACACATATGGACCATATGTAGTCCAAATATGCTTCTGAAACTGATACAAAGCACTGACCCTCTAACATCCAATGCTTGTCAGTTAAGATGAGAAACCTGTGAGCTTCGTGAAAGATGTAGTTCCTTTGAGCAGAAAAGTGACTGCCCTTACCTGAAACGAACTCTTGCTTGTAGGAAGACTCAGAGCCTGGGATTTAACTCCATTTCTGAAGTGAAACACACAGCAGTGTTCTCATCCATGGATCACTCTCTGCTTTAGAGCGAGTAGCACGCTCTTGCTTTCTACAGACTCTAAGGCAGCAGGAAACGTGAGTGTGCTGAGAACAAAAGAACCGTGTTTCCTACACATACGGACGATATCTAGTCCAACTCTTCTTCTAAAACTGATACAAAGCACTGGTCCTCTAACATCCAATGCTTGTCAGTTAAGATGAGAAACGTGTGAGCTTTGTGAATGATGTATTTCCTTTTAACTGAAAAGTGACTGCCCTTACCTGAAACAATGTCTTGCTTGTAGTAAGACACAAAGCCTGGGATTTAAGTCCATTTCTGAAGGGAAACACACAGCATAGTTCTCATCCATGGATCACACTCTGCTTTAGAGCGAGAAGCACACTCTTGCTTTCTAGAGTCTCTAATACAGCAGGAAACGTGAGTGTGCTGAGAACAAAAGAACGGTGTTTCCTACACATACGGACCATATCAGGTCCAACTCTGCTTCTTAAACTGATACAAAGCACTGGTCCTCTAAAATCCAATGCTTGTCTGTTAAGATGAGAAACGTGTGATCCCTGTGAATGATGTAGTTCGTTTGAGCTGAAAAGTGACTGCCCTTACATGAAACGAAGTCTTGCTGTAGGAAGACACAGAGCCTGGGATTTAACTCTTTTTCTGAAGGGAAACACACAGCATAGTTCTCATCCATGGATCACACTCTGCCTTAGAGCGAGAAGCACGCTCTTGCTTTCTAAAGTCTCTAAGACAGCAGGAAACGTGAGTGTGCTGAGAACAAAAGAACGTTGTTTCCTACACATAAGGACCACATCTAGGCCAACTCTGCTTCCGAAACTGATACAAAGCACTGGTCCTCTAACATCCAATGCTTGTCTGTTAAGATGAGAAACGTGTGAGCTTTGTAAACGATGTAGTTCGTTTGAGCAGAAAAGTGACTGCCCTTACCTGAATTGAAGTCTTGCTTGTAGGAAGACTCAGAGCCTGGGATTTAAATGAATTTCTGAAGTAAAACACACAGCAGTGTAATCATCCATTTATCACACCCTGCTTTAGAACAAGAAGCACGCTCTTGCTTTCTAGAGTCTCTAAGACAGCAGGAAACGTGAGTGTGCTGAGAACAAAAGAACGGTGTATCCTACACATACAGACATTATATAGTCCAACTCTGTTTCTGAAATTGATACAAAGCAGTGGACCTCTAAAATCTAATGCTTGTCTGTTAAGATGAGAAACGTGTGAGCTTCGTGAACGATGTAGTTCGTTTGAGCTGAAAAGTGACTGCTCTGACCTGAAACGAACTCTTGCCTGTAGGAAGACACAGAGCATGGGATTTAACTCCATTTCTGAAGGGAAACACACAGCATAGTTCTCATCCATGGATCACACTCTGCTTTAGAGCAAGAAGCACGCTCTTGCTTTCTAGATTCTCTAATACAGCAGGAAATCTGACTGTGCCCAGAACAAAAGAATGGTGTTTCCTACACATACGGGCAATATGTAGTCCAAATCTTCTTCTGAAAATGATACAATGCACTGGTCCTCTAACATCCAATGCTTGTCAGTTACGATGAGAAATGTATATGCTTCGTGAACGATGTAGTTCCTTTGAGCAGAAAAGAGACTGCCCTTACCTGAAACGAAGTCTTGCTTGAAGGGAGACTCAGACCATGGGATTTAACTCCATTTCTGAAGTGAAACACACAGCATTGTCTCATCCATTGATCACACTCTGCTTTAGAACAAGAAGCACGCTCTTGCTTTCTAGAGTCTCTAAGACAGCAGGAAACGTGAGTGTGCTGAGAATAAAAGAACGGTGTTTCCTACACATACGGACCATATCTAGCCCAACTCTGCTTCTGAAACTGATACAAAGCACTGGTCCTCTAACATCCAATGCTTGTCTGTTAAGATGAGAAACGTGTCAGCCCAGAAAACTATGTAGTTCGTTTGACTGAAAAGTGACTGCCCTTACCTGAAACGAAGTCTTGCTTGTAGGAAGACACAGAGCCTGGGATTTAACTCCTTTTCTGAAGGGAAACACACAGCATAGTTCTCATCCATGGATCACACTCTGCTTTAGAGCGATAAGCACGCTCTTGCTTTCTAAAGTCTCTAAGAGAGCAAGAAACATGAGTGTGCTGAGAACAAAAGAACGGTGTTTCCTACACATACAGACCATATCTAGTCCAACTCTTCTTCTGAAACTGATACAAAGCACTGGTCCTCTAACATCCAATGCTTGTCAATTACGAAGAGAAACGTGTGTCTTCGTGAACGATGTAGTTCGTTTGAGCAGAGAAGTGACTGCCCTTACCTGAATTGAAGTCTTGCTTGTAGGAAGACTCAGAGCCTGGGAATTAACTCCATTTCTGAAGGGAAACACACAGCATAGTTCTCATCCATGGATCACACTCTGCTTTAGAGCGAGAAGCACACTCTTGCTTTCTAGAGTCTCTAATACAGCAGGAAATCTGAGTGTGCCCAGAACAAAAGAACGTTGTTTCCTACACATATGGACCATATGTAGTCCAAATATGCTTCTGAAACTGATACAAAGCACTGACCCTCTAACATCCAATGCTTGTCAGTTAAGATGAGAAACCTGTGAGCTTCGTGAAAGATGTAGTTCCTTTGAGCAGAAAAGTGACTGCCCTTACCTGAAACGAACTCTTGCTTGTAGGAAGACTCAGAGCCTGGGATTTAACTCCATTTCTGAAGTGAAACACACAGCAGTGTTCTCATCCATGGATCACTCTCTGCTTTAGAGCGATAAGCACGCTCTTGCTTTCTAAAGTCTCTAAGACAGCAGGAAACGTGAGTGTGCTGAGAACAAAAGAACGGTGTTTCCTACACATACGGACGATATCTAGTCCAACTCTGCTTCCGAAACTGATACAAAGCACTGGTCCTCTAACATCCAATGCTTGTCTGTTAAGATGAGAAACGTGTGAGCTTTGTAAACGATGTAGTTCGTTTGAGCAGAAAAGTGACTGCCCTTACCTGAATTGAAGTCTTGCTGGTAGGAAGACTCAGAGCCTGGGATTTAAATCCATTTCTGAAGTAAAACACACAGCAGTGTAATCATCCATTTATCACACCCTGCTTTAGAACAAGAAGCACGCTCTTGCTTTCTAAAGTCTCTAAGACAGCAGGAAACGTGAGTGTGCTGAGAACAAAAGAACGTTGTTTCCTACACATAAGGACCACATCTAGGCCAACTCTGCTTCCGAAACTGATACAAAGCACTGGTCCTCTAACATCCAATGCTTGTCTGTTAAGATGAGAAACGTGTGAGCTTTGTAAACGATGTAGTTCGTTTGAGCAGAAAAGTGACTGCCCTTACCTGAATTGAAGTCTTGCTTGTAGGAAGACTCAGAGCCTGGGATTTAAATCCATTTCTGAAGTAAAACACACAGCAGTGTAATCATCCATTTATCACACCCTGCTTTAGAACAAGAAGCACGCTCTTGCTTTCTAGAGTCTCTAAGACAGCAGGAAACGTGAGTGTGCTGAGAACAAAAGAACGGTGTATCCTACACATACAGACATTATATAGTCCAACTCTGTTTCTGAAATTGATACAAAGCAGTGGACCTCTAAAATCTAATGCTTGTCTGTTAAGATGAGAAACGTGTGAGCTTCGTGAACGATGTAGTTCGTTTGAGCTGAAAAGTGACTGCTCTGACCTGAAACGAACTCTTGCCTGTAGGAAGACACAGAGCATGGGATTTAACTCCATTTCTGAAGGGAAACACACAGCATAGTTCTCATCCATGGATCACACTCTGCTTTAGAGCAAGAAGCACGCTCTTGCTTTCTAGATTCTCTAATACAGCAGGAAATCTGACTGTGCCCAGAACAAAAGAACGGTGTTTCCTACACATACGGGCAATATGTAGTCCAAATCTTCTTCTGAAAATGATACAATGCACTGGTCCTCTAACATCCAATGCTTGTCAGTTACGATGAGAAATGTATATGCTTCGTGAACGATGTAGTTCCTTTGAGCAGAAAAGAGACTGCCCTTACCTGAAACGAAGTCTTGCTTGAAGGGAGACTCAGACCATGGGATTTAACTCCATTTCTGAAGTGAAACACACAGCATTGTCTCATCCATTGATCACACTCTGCTTTAGAACAAGAAGCACGCTCTTGCTTTCTAGAGTCTCTAAGACAGGAGGAAACGTGAGTGTGCTGAGAATAAAAGAACGGTGTTTCCTACACATACGGACCATATCTAGCCCAACTCTGCTTCTGAAACTGATACAAAGCACTGGTCCTCTAACATCCAATGCTTGTCTGTTAAGATGAGAAACGTGTCAGCCCAGAAAACTATGTAGTTCGTTTGACTGAAAAGTGACTGCCCTTACCTGAAACGAAGTCTTGCTTGTAGGAAGACACAGAGCCTGGGATTTAACTCCTTTTCTGAAGGGAAACACACAGCATAGTTCTCATCCATGGATCACACTCTGCTTTAGAGCGATAAGCACGCTCTTGCTTTCTAAAGTCTCTAAGAGAGCAAGAAACATGAGTGTGCTGAGAACAAAAGAACGGTGTTTCCTACACATACAGACCATATCTAGTCCAACTCTTCTTCTGAAACTGATACAAAGCACTGGTCCTCTAACATCCAATGCTTGTCAATTACGAAGAGAAACGTGTGTCTTCGTGAACGATGTAGTTCGTTTGAGCAGAGAAGTGACTGCCCTTACCTGAATTGAAGTCTTGCTTGTAGGAAGACTCAGAGCCTGGGAATTAACTCCATTTCTGAAGGGAAACACACAGCATAGTTCTCATCCATGGATCACACTCTGCTTTAGAGCGAGAAGCACACTCTTGCTTTCTAGAGTCTCTAATACAGCAGGAAATCTGAGTGTGCCCAGAACAAAAGAACGTTGTTTCCTACACATATGGACCATATGTAGTCCAAATATGCTTCTGAAACTGATACAAAGCACTGACCCTCTAACATCCAATGCTTGTCAGTTAAGATGAGAAACCTGTGAGCTTCGTGAAAGATGTAGTTCCTTTGAGCAGAAAAGTGACTGCCCTTACCTGAAACGAACTCTTGCTTGTAGGAAGACTCAGAGCCTGGGATTTAACTCCATTTCTGAAGTGAAACACACAGCAGTGTTCTCATCCATGGATCACTCTCTGCTTTAGAGCGATAAGCACGCTCTTGCTTTCTAAAGTCTCTAAGACAGCAGGAAACGTGAGTGTGCTGAGAACAAAAGAACGGTGTTTCCTACACATACGGACGATATCTAGTCCAACTCTGCTTCCGAAACTGATACAAAGCACTGGTCCTCTAACATCCAATGCTTGTCTGTTAAGATGAGAAACGTGTGAGCTTTGTAAACGATGTAGTTCGTTTGAGCAGAAAAGTGACTGCCCTTACCTGAATTGAAGTCTTGCTGGTAGGAAGACTCAGAGCCTGGGATTTAAATCCATTTCTGAAGTAAAACACACAGCAGTGTAATCATCCATTTATCACACCCTGCTTTAGAACAAGAAGCACGCTCTTGCTTTCTAAAGTCTCTAAGACAGCAGGAAACGTGAGTGTGCTGAGAACAAAAGAACGTTGTTTCCTACACATAAGGACCACATCTAGGCCAACTCTGCTTCCGAAACTGATACAAAGCACTGGTCCTCTAACATCCAATGCTTGTCTGTTAAGATGAGAAACGTGTGAGCTTTGTAAACGATGTAGTTCGTTTGAGCAGAAAAGTGACTGCCCTTACCTGAATTGAAGTCTTGCTTGTAGGAAGACTCAGAGCCTGGGATTTAAATCCATTTCTGAAGTAAAACACACAGCAGTGTAATCATCCATTTATCACACCCTGCTTTAGAACAAGAAGCACGCTCTTGCTTTCTAGAGTCTCTAAGACAGCAGGAAACGTGAGTGTGCTGAGAACAAAAGAACGGTGTATCCTACACATACAGACATTATATAGTCCAACTCTGTTTCTGAAATTGATACAAAGCAGTGGACCTCTAAAATCTAATGCTTGTCTGTTAAGATGAGAAACGTGTGAGCTTCGTGAACGATGTAGTTCGTTTGAGCTGAAAAGTGACTGCTCTGACCTGAAACGAACTCTTGCCTGTAGGAAGACACAGAGCATGGGATTTAACTCCATTTCTGAAGGGAAACACACAGCATAGTTCTCATCCATGGATCACACTCTGCTTTAGAGCAAGAAGCACGCTCTTGCTTTCTAGATTCTCTAATACAGCAGGAAATCTGACTGTGCCCAGAACAAAAGAACGGTGTTTCCTACACATACGGGCAATATGTAGTCCAAATCTTCTTCTGAAAATGATACAATGCACTGGTCCTCTAACATCCAATGCTTGTCAGTTACGATGAGAAATGTATATGCTTCGTGAACGATGTAGTTCCTTTGAGCAGAAAAGAGACTGCCCTTACCTGAAACGAAGTCTTGCTTGAAGGGAGACTCAGACCATGGGATTTAACTCCATTTCTGAAGTGAAACACACAGCATTGTCTCATCCATTGATCACACTCTGCTTTAGAACAAGAAGCACGCTCTTGCTTTCTAGAGTCTCTAAGACAGGAGGAAACGTGAGTGTGCTGAGAATAAAAGAACGGTGTTTCCTACACATACGGACCATATCTAGCCCAACTCTGCTTCTGAAACTGATACAAAGCACTGGTCCTCTAACATCCAATGCTTGTCTGTTAAGATGAGAAACGTGTCAGCCCAGAAAACTATGTAGTTCGTTTGACTGAAAAGTGACTGCCCTTACCTGAAACGAAGTCTTGCTTGTAGGAAGACACAGAGCCTGGGATTTAACTCCTTTTCTGAAGGGAAACACACAGCATAGTTCTCATCCATGGATCACACTCTGCTTTAGAGCGATAAGCACGCTCTTGCTTTCTAAAGTCTCTAAGAGAGCAAGAAACATGAGTGTGCTGAGAACAAAAGAACGGTGTTTCCTACACATACAGACCATATCTAGTCCAACTCTTCTTCTGAAACTGATACAAAGCACTGGTCCTCTAACATCCAATGCTTGTCAATTACGAAGAGAAACGTGTGTCTTCGTGAACGATGTAGTTCGTTTGAGCAGAGAAGTGACTGCCCTTACCTGAATTGAAGTCTTGCTTGTAGGAAGACTCAGAGCCTGGGAATTAACTCCATTTCTGAAGGGAAACACACAGCATAGTTCTCATCCATGGATCACACTCTGCTTTAGAGCGAGAAGCACACTCTTGCTTTCTAGAGTCTCTAATACAGCAGGAAATCTGAGTGTGCCCAGAACAAAAGAACGTTGTTTCCTACACATATGGACCATATGTAGTCCAAATATGCTTCTGAAACTGATACAAAGCACTGACCCTCTAACATCCAATGCTTGTCAGTTAAGATGAGAAACCTGTGAGCTTCGTGAAAGATGTAGTTCCTTTGAGCAGAAAAGTGACTGCCCTTACCTGAAACGAACTCTTGCTTGTAGGAAGACTCAGAGCCTGGGATTTAACTCCATTTCTGAAGTGAAACACACAGCAGTGTTCTCATCCATGGATCACTCTCTGCTTTAGAGCGATAAGCACGCTCTTGCTTTCTAAAGTCTCTAAGACAGCAGGAAACGTGAGTGTGCTGAGAACAAAAGAACGGTGTTTCCTACACATACGGACGATATCTAGTCCAACTCTGCTTCCGAAACTGATACAAAGCACTGGTCCTCTAACATCCAATGCTTGTCTCTTAAGATGAGAAACGTGTGAGCTTTTTGAATGATGTAGTTCCTTTGAACTGAAAAGTGACTGCCCTTACCTGAAATGAAATCCTGCTTGTAGGAAGACACACAGCCTGGGATTTAAGTCCATTTCTGAAGGGAAACACACAGCATAGTTCTCATCCATGGATCACACTCTGCTTTAGAGCAAGAAGCACGCTCTTGCTTTCTTGAGTCTCTAATACAGCAGGAAATCTGAGTGTGCCCAGAACAAAAGAACGGTGTTTCCTACACATAGGGACCATATGTACTCCAAATCTGCTTCTGAAACTGACATAAAGCACTGACCATCTAACATCCAATGCTTGTCAGTTAAGATGAGAAACGTGTGAGCTTTGTGAACGATGTAGTTCGTTTGAGCAGAAAAGTGACTGCCCTTACCTGAATTGAAGTCTTGCTTGTAGGAAGACTCAGAGCCTGGGATTTAAATCCATTTCTGAAGTAAAACACACAGCAGTGTAATCATCCATTTATCACACTCTGCTTTAGAACAAGAAGCACGCTCTTGCTTTCTAAAGTCTCTAAGACAGCAGGAAACGTGAGTGTGCTGAGAACAAAAGAACGTTGTTTCCTACACATAAGGACCACATCTAGGCCAACTCTGCTTCCGAAACTGATACAAAGCACTGGTCCTCTAACATCCAATGCTTGTCTGTTAAGATGAGAAACGTGTGAGCTTTGTAAACGATGTAGTTCGTTTGAGCAGAAAAGTGACTGCCCTTACCTGAATTGAAGTCTTGCTTGTAGGAAGACTCAGAGCCTGGGATTTAAATCCATTTCTGAAGTAAAACACACAGCAGTGTAATCATCCATTTATCACACCCTGCTTTAGAACAAGAAGCACGCTCTTGCTTTCTAGAGTCTCTAAGACAGCAGGAAACGTGAGTGTGCTGAGAACAAAAGAACGGTGTATCCTACACATACAGACATTATATAGTCCAACTCTGTTTCTGAAATTGATACAAAGCAGTGGACCTCTAAAATCTAATGCTTGTCTGTTAAGATGAGAAACGTGTGAGCTTCGTGAACGATGTAGTTCGTTTGAGCTGAAAAGTGACTGCTCTGACCTGAAACGAACTCTTGCCTGTAGGAAGACACAGAGCATGGGATTTAACTCCATTTCTGAAGGGAAACACACAGCATAGTTCTCATCCATGGATCACACTCTGCTTTAGAGCAAGAAGCACGCTCTTGCTTTCTAGATTCTCTAATACAGCAGGAAATCTGACTGTGCCCAGAACAAAAGAACGGTGTTTCCTACACATACGGGCAATATGTAGTCCAAATCTTCTTCTGAAAATGATACAATGCACTGGTCCTCTAACATCCAATGCTTGTCAGTTACGATGAGAAATGTATATGCTTCGTGAACGATGTAGTTCCTTTGAGCAGAAAAGAGACTGCCCTTACCTGAAACGAAGTCTTGCTTGAAGGGAGACTCAGACCATGGGATTTAACTCCATTTCTGAAGTGAAACACACAGCATTGTCTCATCCATTGATCACACTCTGCTTTAGAACAAGAAGCACGCTCTTGCTTTCTAGAGTCTCTAAGACAGGAGGAAACGTGAGTGTGCTGAGAATAAAAGAACGGTGTTTCCTACACATACGGACCATATCTAGCCCAACTCTGCTTCTGAAACTGATACAAAGCACTGGTCCTCTAACATCCAATGCTTGTCTGTTAAGATGAGAAACGTGTCAGCCCAGAAAACTATGTAGTTCGTTTGACTGAAAAGTGACTGCCCTTACCTGAAACGAAGTCTTGCTTGTAGGAAGACACAGAGCCTGGGATTTAACTCCTTTTCTGAAGGGAAACACACAGCATAGTTCTCATCCATGGATCACACTCTGCTTTAGAGCGATAAGCACGCTCTTGCTTTCTAAAGTCTCTAAGAGAGCAAGAAACATGAGTGTGCTGAGAACAAAAGAACGGTGTTTCCTACACATACAGACCATATCTAGTCCAACTCTTCTTCTGAAACTGATACAAAGCACTGGTCCTCTAACATCCAATGCTTGTCAATTACGAAGAGAAACGTGTGTCTTCGTGAACGATGTAGTTCGTTTGAGCAGAGAAGTGACTGCCCTTACCTGAATTGAAGTCTTGCTTGTAGGAAGACTCAGAGCCTGGGAATTAACTCCATTTCTGAAGGGAAACACACAGCATAGTTCTCATCCATGGATCACACTCTGCTTTAGAGCGAGAAGCACACTCTTGCTTTCTAGAGTCTCTAATACAGCAGGAAATCTGAGTGTGCCCAGAACAAAAGAACGTTGTTTCCTACACATATGGACCATATGTAGTCCAAATATGCTTCTGAAACTGATACAAAGCACTGACCCTCTAACATCCAATGCTTGTCAGTTAAGATGAGAAACCTGTGAGCTTCGTGAAAGATGTAGTTCCTTTGAGCAGAAAAGTGACTGCCCTTACCTGAAACGAACTCTTGCTTGTAGGAAGACTCAGAGCCTGGGATTTAACTCCATTTCTGAAGTGAAACACACAGCAGTGTTCTCATCCATGGATCACTCTCTGCTTTAGAGCGATAAGCACGCTCTTGCTTTCTAAAGTCTCTAAGACAGCAGGAAACGTGAGTGTGCTGAGAACAAAAGAACGGTGTTTCCTACACATACGGACGATATCTAGTCCAACTCTGCTTCCGAAACTGATACAAAGCACTGGTCCTCTAACATCCAATGCTTGTCTCTTAAGATGAGAAACGTGTGAGCTTTTTGAATGATGTAGTTCCTTTGAACTGAAAAGTGACTGCCCTTACCTGAAATGAAATCCTGCTTGTAGGAAGACACACAGCCTGGGATTTAAGTCCATTTCTGAAGGGAAACACACAGCATAGTTCTCATCCATGGATCACACTCTGCTTTAGAGCAAGAAGCACGCTCTTGCTTTCTTGAGTCTCTAATACAGCAGGAAATCTGAGTGTGCCCAGAACAAAAGAACGGTGTTTCCTACACATAGGGACCATATGTACTCCAAATCTGCTTCTGAAACTGACATAAAGCACTGACCATCTAACATCCAATGCTTGTCAGTTAAGATGAGAAACGTGTGAGCTTTGTGAACGATGTAGTTCGTTTGAGCAGAAAAGTGACTGCCCTTACCTGAATTGAAGTCTTGCTTGTAGGAAGACTCAGAGCCTGGGATTTAAATCCATTTCTGAAGTAAAACACACAGCAGTGTAATCATCCATTTATCACACTCTGCTTTAGAACAAGAAGCACGCTCTTGCTTTCTAGAGTCTCTAAGACAGCAGGAAACGTGAGTGTGCTGAGAACAAAAGAACAGTGTTTCCTACACATACGGACATTGTATAGTCCAACTCTGCTTCTGAAACCGATACAAAGCACTGGACCTCTAAAATCTAATGCTTGTGTGTTAAGATGTGAAACGTGTGAGCTTCGTGAATGATGTAGTTCGTTTGAGCTGAAAAGTGACTGCTCTGACCTGAAACGAACTCTTGCCTGTAGGAAGACACAGAGCATGGGATTTAACTCCATTTCTGAAGGGAAACACACAGCATAGTTCTCATCCATGGATCACACTCTGCTTCAGAGCAAGAAGCACGCTCTTGCTTTCTAGATTCTCTAATACAGCAGGAAATCTGAGTGTGCCCAGAACAAAAGAACGGTGTTTCCTACACATATGGACAATATGTAGTCCAAATCTTCTTCTGAAACTGATACAAAGCACTGACCCTCTAACATCCAATGCTTGTCAGTTAAGATGAGAAACCTGTGAGCTTCGTGAAAGATGTAGTTCCTTTGAGCAGAAAAGTGACTGCCCTTACCTGAAACGAACTCTTGCTTGTAGGAAGACTCAGAGCCTGGGATTTTACTCCATTTCTGAAGTGAAACACACAGCAGTGTTCTCATCCATGGATCACTCTCTGCTTTAGAGCGAGAAGCACGCTCTTGCTTTCTAAAGTCTCTAAGGCAGCAGGAAACGTGAGTGTGCTGAGAACAAAAGAACGGTGTTTCCTACACATACGGACGATATCTAGTCCAACTCTTCTTCTAAAACTGATACAAAGCACTGGTCCTCTAACATCCAATGCTTGTCAGTTAAGATGAGAAACGTGTGAGCTTTGTGAGTGATGTATTTCCTTTTAACTGAAAAGTGACTGCCCTTACCTGAAACAATGTCTTGCTTGTAGTAAGACACAGAGCCTGGGATTTAAGTCCATTTCTGAAGGGAAACACACAGCATAGTTCTCATCCATGGATCACACTCTGCTTTAGAGCGAGAAGCACACTCTTGCTTTCTAGAGTCTCTAATACAGCAGGAAACGTGAGTGTGCTGAGAACAAAAGAACGGTGTTTCCTACACATACGGACCATATCAGGTCCAACTCTGCTTCTTAAACTGATACAAAGCACTGGTCCTCTAAAATCCAATGCTTGTCTGTTAAGATGAGAAACGTGTGAGCCCTGTGAATGATGTAGTTCGTTTGAGCTGAAAAGTGACTGCCCTTACATGAAACGAAGTCTTGCTGTAGGAAGACACAGAGCCTGGGATTTAACTCTTTTTCTGAAGGGAAACACACAGCATAGTTCTCATCCATGGATCACACTCTGCCTTAGAGCGAGAAGCACGCTCTTGCTTTCTAAAGTCTCTAAGACAGCAGGAAACGTGAGTGTGTTGAGAACAAAAGAACGGTGTTTCCTACACATAAGGACCATATCTATTCCAACTCTGCTTCCGAAACTGATACAAAGCACTGGTCCTCTAACATCCAATGCTTGTCTGTTAAGATGAGAAACGTGTGAGCTTTGTGAATGATGTAGTTCCTTTGAACTGAAAAGTGACTGCCCTTACCTGAAAAGAAATCCTGCTTGTAGGAAGACACACAGCCTGGGATTTAAGTCCATTTCAGAAGGGAAACACACAGCATAGTTCTCATCCATGGATCACACTCTGCTTTAGAGCAAGAAGCACACTCTTGCTTTCTAGAGTCTCTAATACAGCAGGAAATCTGAGTGTGCCCAGAACAAAAGAACGGTGTTTCCTACACATAGGGACCATATGTACTCCAAATCTGCTTCTGAAACTGAAATAAAGCACTGACCATCTAACATCCAATGCTTGTCAGTTAAGATGAGAAACGTGTGAGCTTTGTAAACGATGCAGTTCGTTTGAGCAGAAAAGTGACTGCCCTTACCTGAATTGAAGTCTTGCTTGTAGGAAGACTCAGAGCCTGGGATTTAACTCCTTTTCTGAAGGGAAACACACAGCATAGTTCTCATCCATGGATCACACTCTGCTTTAGAGCGAGAAGCACACTCTTGCTTTCTAGAGTCTCTAATACAGCAGGAAATCTGAGTGTGCCCAGAACAAAAGAATGTTGTTTCCTACACATATGGACCATATGTAGTCCAAATCTGCTTCTGAAACTGATACAAAGCACTGACCCTCTAACATCCAATGCTTGTCAGTTAAGATGAGAAACCTGTGAGCTTCGTGAAAGATGTAGTTCCTTTGAGCAGAAAAGTGACTGCCCTTACCTGAAACGAACTCTTGCTTGTAGGAAGACTCAGAGCCTGGGATTTAACTCCATTTCTGAAGTGAAACACACAGCAGTGTTCTCATCCATGGATCACTCTCTGCTTTAGAGCGAGTAGCACGCTCTTGCTTTCTAAAGTCTCTAAGACAGCAGGAAACGTGAGTGTGTTGAGAACAAAAGAACGGTGTTTCCTACACATAAGGACCATATCTAGTCCAACTCTGCTTCCGAAACTGATACAAAGCACTGGTCCTCTAACATCCAATGCTTGTCTGTTAAGATGAGAAACGTGTGAGCTTTGTGAATGATGTAGTTCCTTTGAACTGAAAAGTGACTGCCCTTACCTGAAAAGAAATCCTGCTTGTAGGAAGACACACAGCCTGGGATTTAAGTCCATTTCAGAAGGGAAACACACAGCATAGTTCTCATCCATGGATCACACTCTGCTTTAGAGCAAGAAGCACACTCTTGCTTTCTAGAGTCTCTAATACAGCAGGAAATCTGAGTGTGCCCAGAACAAAAGAACGGTGTTTCCTACACATAGGGACCATATGTACTCCAAATCTGCTTCTGAAACTGAAATAAAGCACTGACCATCTAACATCCAATGCTTGTCAGTTAAGATGAGAAACGTGTGAGCTTTGTAAACGATGCAGTTCGTTTGAGCAGAAAAGTGACTGCCCTTACCTGAATTGAAGTCTTGCTTGTAGGAAGACTCAGAGCCTGGGATTTAACTCCTTTTCTGAAGGGAAACACACAGCATAGTTCTCATCCATGGATCACACTCTGCTTTATAGCGAGAAGCACACTCTTGCTTTCTAGAGTCTCTAATACAGCAGGAAATCTGAGTGTGCCCAGAACAAAAGAATGTTGTTTCCTACACATATGGACCATATGTAGTCCAAATCTGCTTCTGAAACTGATACAAAGCACTGACCCTCTAACATCCAATGCTTGTCAGTTAAGATGAGAAACCTGTGTGCTTCGTGAAAGATGTAGTTCCTTTGAGCAGAAAAGTGACTGCCCTTACCTGAAACGAACTCTAGCTTGTAGGAAGACTCAGAGCCTGGGATTTAACTCCATTTCTGAAGTGAAACACACAGCAGTGTTCTCATCCATGGATCACTCTCTGCTTTAGAGCGAGTAGCACGCTCTTGCTTTCTACAGACTCTAAGGCAGCAGGAAACGTGAGTGTGCTGAGAACAAAAGAACCGTGTTTCCTACACATACGGACGATATCTAGTCCAACTCTTCTTCTAAAACTGATACAAAGCACTGGTCCTCTAACATCCAATGCTTGTCAGTTAAGATGAGAAACGTGTGAGCTTTGTGAATGATGTATTTCCTTTTAACTGAAAAGTGACTGCCCTTACCTGAAACAATGTCTTGCTTGTAGTAAGACACAGAGCCTGGGATTTAAGTCCATTTCTGAAGGGAAACACACAGCATAGTTCTCATCCATGGATCACACTCTGCTTTAGAGCGAGAAGCACACTCTTGCTTTCTAGAGTCTCTAATACAGCAGGAAACGTGAGTGTGCTGAGAACAAAAGAACGGTGTTTCCTACACATACGGACCATATCAGGTCCAACTCTGCTTCTTAAACTGATACAAAGCACTGGTCCTCTAAAATCCAATGCTTGTCTGTTAAGATGAGAAACGTGTGATCCCTGTGAATGATGTAGTTCGTTTGAGCTGAAAAGTGACTGCCCTTACATGAAACGAAGTCTTGCTGTAGGAAGACACAGAGCCTGGGATTTAACTCTTTTTCTGAAGGGAAACACACAGCATAGTTCTCATCCATGGATCACACTCTGCCTTAGAGCGAGAAGCACGCTCTTGCTTTCTAAAGTCTCTAAGACAGCAGGAAACGTGAGTGTGCTGAGAACAAAAGAACGTTGTTTCCTACACATAAGGACCACATCTAGGCCAACTCTGCTTCCGAAACTGATACAAAGCACTGGTCCTCTAACATCCAATGCTTGTCTGTTAAGATGAGAAACGTGTGAGCTTTGTAAACGATGTAGTTCGTTTGAGCAGAAAAGTGACTGCCCTTACCTGAATTGAAGTCTTGCTTGTAGGAAGACTCAGAGCCTGGGATTTAAATCCATTTCTGAAGTAAAACACACAGCAGTGTAATCATCCATTTATCACACCCTGCTTTAGAACAAGAAGCACGCTCTTGCTTTCTAGAGTCTCTAAGACAGCAGGAAACGTGAGTGTGCTGAGAACAAAAGAACGGTGTATCCTACACATACAGACATTATATAGTCCAACTCTGTTTCTGAAATTGATACAAAGCAGTGGACCTCTAAAATCTAATGCTTGTCTGTTAAGATGAGAAACGTGTGAGCTTCGTGAACGATGTAGTTCGTTTGAGCTGAAAAGTGACTGCTCTGACCTGAAACGAACTCTTGCCTGTAGGAAGACACAGAGCATGGGATTTAACTCCATTTCTGAAGGGAAACACACAGCATAGTTCTCATCCATGGATCACACTCTGCTTTAGAGCAAGAAGCACGCTCTTGCTTTCTAGATTCTCTAATACAGCAGGAAATCTGACTGTGCCCAGAACAAAAGAACGGTGTTTCCTACACATACGGGCAATATGTAGTCCAAATCTTCTTCTGAAAATGATACAATGCACTGGTCCTCTAACATCCAATGCTTGTCAGTTACGATGAGAAATGTATATGCTTCGTGAACGATGTAGTTCCTTTGAGCAGAAAAGAGACTGCCCTTACCTGAAACGAAGTCTTGCTTGAAGGGAGACTCAGACCATGGGATTTAACTCCATTTCTGAAGTGAAACACACAGCATTGTCTCATCCATTGATCACACTCTGCTTTAGAACAAGAAGCACGCTCTTGCTTTCTAGAGTCTCTAAGACAGCAGGAAACGTGAGTGTGCTGAGAATAAAAGAACGGTGTTTCCTACACATACGGACCATATCTAGCCCAACTCTGCTTCTGAAACTGATACAAAGCACTGGTCCTCTAACATCCAATGCTTGTCTGTTAAGATGAGAAACGTGTCAGCCCAGAAAACTATGTAGTTCGTTTGACTGAAAAGTGACTGCCCTTACCTGAAACGAAGTCTTGCTTGTAGGAAGACACAGAGCCTGGGATTTAACTCCTTTTCTGAAGGGAAACACACAGCATAGTTCTCATCCATGGATCACACTCTGCTTTAGAGCGATAAGCACGCTCTTGCTTTCTAAAGTCTCTAAGAGAGCAAGAAACATGAGTGTGCTGAGAACAAAAGAACGGTGTTTCCTACACATACAGACCATATCTAGTCCAACTCTTCTTCTGAAACTGATACAAAGCACTGGTCCTCTAACATCCAATGCTTGTCAATTACGAAGAGAAACGTGTGTCTTCGTGAACGATGTAGTTCGTTTGAGCAGAGAAGTGACTGCCCTTACCTGAATTGAAGTCTTGCTTGTAGGAAGACTCAGAGCCTGGGAATTAACTCCATTTCTGAAGGGAAACACACAGCATAGTTCTCATCCATGGATCACACTCTGCTTTAGAGCGAGAAGCACACTCTTGCTTTCTAGAGTCTCTAATACAGCAGGAAATCTGAGTGTGCCCAGAACAAAAGAACGTTGTTTCCTACACATATGGACCATATGTAGTCCAAATATGCTTCTGAAACTGATACAAAGCACTGACCCTCTAACATCCAATGCTTGTCAGTTAAGATGAGAAACCTGTGAGCTTCGTGAAAGATGTAGTTCCTTTGAGCAGAAAAGTGACTGCCCTTACCTGAAACGAACTCTTGCTTGTAGGAAGACTCAGAGCCTGGGATTTAACTCCATTTCTGAAGTGAAACACACAGCAGTGTTCTCATCCATGGATCACTCTCTGCTTTAGAGCGAGTAGCACGCTCTTGCTTTCTACATACTCTAAGGCAGCAGGAAACGTGAGTGTGCTGAGAACAAAAGAACCGTGTTTCCTACACATACGGACGATATCTAGTCCAACTCTTCTTCTAAAACTGATACAAAGCACTGGTCCTCTAACATCCAATGCTTGTCAGTTAAGATGAGAAACGTGTGAGCTTTGTGAATGATGTATTTCCTTTTAACTGAAAAGTGACTGCCCTTACCTGAAACAATGTCTTGCTTGTAGTAAGACACAAAGCCTGGGATTTAAGTCCATTTCTGAAGGGAAACACACAGCATAGTTCTCATCCATGGATCACACTCTGCTTTAGAGCGAGAAGCACACTCTTGCTTTCTAGAGTCTCTAATACAGCAGGAAACGTGAGTGTGCTGAGAACAAAAGAACGGTGTTTCCTACACATACGGACCATATCAGGTCCAACTCTGCTTCTTAAACTGATACAAAGCACTGGTCCTCTAAAATCCAATGCTTGTCTGTTAAGATGAGAAACGTGTGATCCCTGTGAATGATGTAGTTCGTTTGAGCTGAAAAGTGACTGCCCTTACATGAAACGAAGTCTTGCTGTAGGAAGACACAGAGCCTGGGATTTAACTCTTTTTCTGAAGGGAAACACACAGCATAGTTCTCATCCATGGATCACACTCTGCCTTAGAGCGAGAAGCACGCTCTTGCTTTCTAAAGTCTCTAAGACAGCAGGAAACGTGAGTGTGCTGAGAACAAAAGAACGTTGTTTCCTACACATAAGGACCACATCTAGGCCAACTCTGCTTCCGAAACTGATACAAAGCACTGGTCCTCTAACATCCAATGCTTGTCTGTTAAGATGAGAAACGTGTGAGCTTTGTAAACGATGTAGTTCGTTTGAGCAGAAAAGTGACTGCCCTTACCTGAATTGAAGTCTTGCTTGTAGGAAGACTCAGAGCCTGGGATTTAAATCCATTTCTGAAGTAAAACACACAGCAGTGTAATCATCCATTTATCACACCCTGCTTTAGAACAAGAAGCACGCTCTTGCTTTCTAGAGTCTCTAAGACAGCAGGAAACGTGAGTGTGCTGAGAACAAAAGAACGGTGTATCCTACACATACAGACATTATATAGTCCAACTCTGTTTCTGAAATTGATACAAAGCAGTGGACCTCTAAAATCTAATGGTTGTCTGTTAAGATGAGAAACGTGTGAGCTTCGTGAACGATGTAGTTCGTTTGAGCTGAAAAGTGACTGCTCTGACCTGAAACGAACTCTTGCCTGTAGGAAGACACAGAGCATGGGATTTAACTCCATTTCTGAAGGGAAACACACAGCATAGTTCTCATCCATGGATCACACTCTGCTTTAGAGCAAGAAGCACGCTCTTGCTTTCTAGATTCTCTAATACAGCAGGAAATCTGACTGTGCCCAGAACAAAAGAACGGTGTTTCCTACACATACGGGCAATATGTAGTCCAAATCTTCTTCTGAAAATGATACAATGCACTGGTCCTCTAACATCCAATGCTTGTCAGTTACGATGAGAAATGTATATGCTTCGTGAACGATGTAGTTCCTTTGAGCAGAAAAGAGACTGCCCTTACCTGAAACGAAGTCTTGCTTGAAGGGAGACTCAGACCATGGGATTTAACTCCATTTCTGAAGTGAAACACACAGCATTGTCTCATCCATTGATCACACTCTGCTTTAGAACAAGAAGCACGCTCTTGCTTTCTAGAGTCTCTAAGACAGCAGGAAACGTGAGTGTGCTGAGAATAAAAGAACGGTGTTTCCTACACATACGGACCATATCTAGCCCAACTCTGCTTCTGAAACTGATACAAAGCACTGGTCCTCTAACATCCAATGCTTGTCTGTTAAGATGAGAAACGTGTCAGCCCAGAAAACTATGTAGTTCGTTTGACTGAAAAGTGACTGCCCTTACCTGAAACGAAGTCTTGCTTGTAGGAAGACACAGAGCCTGGGATTTAACTCCTTTTCTGAAGGGAAACACACAGCATAGTTCTCATCCATGGATCACACTCTGCTTTAGAGCGATAAGCACGCTCTTGCTTTCTAAAGTCTCTAAGAGAGCAAGAAACATGAGTGTGCTGAGAACAAAAGAACGGTGTTTCCTACACATACAGACCATATCTAGTCCAACTCTTCTTCTGAAACTGATACAAAGCACTGGTCCTCTAACATCCAATGCTTGTCAATTACGAAGAGAAACGTGTGTCTTCGTGAACGATGTAGTTCGTTTGAGCAGAGAAGTGACTGCCCTTACCTGAATTGAAGTCTTGCTTGTAGGAAGACTCAGAGCCTGGGAATTAACTCCATTTCTGAAGGGAAACACACAGCATAGTTCTCATCCATGGATCACACTCTGCTTTAGAGCGAGAAGCACACTCTTGCTTTCTAGAGTCTCTAATACAGCAGGAAATCTGAGTGTGCCCAGAACAAAAGAACGTTGTTTCCTACACATATGGACCATATGTAGTCCAAATATGCTTCTGAAACTGATACAAAGCACTGACCCTCTAACATCCAATGCTTGTCAGTTAAGATGAGAAACCTGTGAGCTTCGTGAAAGATGTAGTTCCTTTGAGCAGAAAAGTGACTGCCCTTACCTGAAACGAACTCTTGCTTGTAGGAAGACTCAGAGCCTGGGATTTAACTCCATTTCTGAAGTGAAACACACAGCAGTGTTCTCATCCATGGATCACTCTCTGCTTTAGAGCGAGAAGCACGCTCTTGCTTTCTAAAGTCTCTAAGACAGCAGGAAACGTGAGTGTGCTGAGAACAAAAGAACGGTGTTTCCTACACATACGGACGATATCTAGTCCAACTCTGCTTCCGAAACTGATACAAAGCACTGGTCCTCTAACATCCAATGCTTGTCTCTTAAGATGAGAAACGTGTGAGCTTTTTGAATGATGTAGTTCCTTTGAACTGAAAAGTGACTGCCCTTACCTGAAAAGAAATCCTGCTTGTAGGAAGACACACAGCCTGGGATTTAAGTCCATTTCTGAAGGGAAACATACAGCATAGTTCTCATCCATGGATCACACTCTGCTTTAGAGCAAGAAGCACACTCTTGCTTTCTAGAGTCTCTAATACAGCAGGAAATCTGAGTGTGCCAAGAACAAAAGAACAGTGTTTCCTCCACATAGGGACCATATGTACTCCAAATCTGCTTCTGAAACTGACACAAAGCACTGACCATCTAACATCCAATGCTTGTCAGTTAAGATGAGAAACGGGTGAGCTTTGTAAACGATGTAGTTCGTTTGAGCAGAAAAGTGACTGCCCTTACCTGAATTGAAGTCTTGCTTGTAGGAAGACTCAGAGCCTGGGATTTAAATCCATTTCTGAAGTAAAACACACAGCAGTGTAATCATCCATTTATCACACTCTGCTTTAGAACAAGAAGCACGCTCTTGCTTTCTAGAGTCTCTAAGACAGCAGGAAACGTGAGTGTGCTGAGAACAAAAGAACGGTGTATCCTACACATACAGACATTATATAGTCCAACTCTGTTTCTGAAATTGATACAAAGCACTGGACCTCTAAAATCTAATGCTTGTCTGTTAAGATGAGAAACGTGTGAGCTAGGTGAACGATGTAGTTCGGTTGAGCTGAAAAGTGACTGCTCTGACCTGAAACGAACTCTTGCCTGTAGGAAGACACAGAGCATGGGATTTAACTCCATTTCTGAAGGGAAACACACAGCATAGTTCTCATCCATGGATCACACTCTGCTTTAGAGCAAGAAGCACGCTCTTGCTTTCTAGATTCTCTAATACAGCAGGAAATCTGAGTGTGCCCAGAACAAAAGAACGGTGTTTCCTACACATATGGAGAATATGTAGTCCAAATCTTCTTCTGAAAATGATACAATGCACTGGTCCTCTAACATCCAATGCTTGTCAGTTACGATGAGAAATGTATATGCTCCCTGAACGATGTAGTTCCTTAGAGCAGAAAAGAGACTGCCCTTACCTGAAACGAAGTCTTGCTTGAAGGGAGACTCAGAGCATGGGATTTAACTCCATTTCTGAAGTGAAACACACAGCATTGTCTCATCCATTGATCACACTCTGCTTTAGAACAAGAAGCACGCTCTTGCTTTCTAGAGTCTCTAAGACAGCAGGAAACGTGAGTGTGCTGAGAACAAAAGAACGGTGTTTCCTACACATACGGACCATATCTAGCCCAACTCTGCTTCTGAAACTGATACAAAGTACTGGTCCTCTAACATCCAATGCTTGTCTGTTAAGATGAGAAACGTGTGAGCTCAGAAATCTATGTAGTTCGTTTGAGCTGAAAAGTGACTGCCCTTACCTGAAACGAAGTCTTGCTTGTAGGAAGACACAGAGCCTGGGATTTAACTCCTTTTCTGAAGGGAAACACACAGCATAGTTCTCATCCATGGATCACACTCTGCTTTAGAGCGATAAGCACGCTCTTGCTTTCTAAAGTCTCTAAGAGAGCAAGAAACATGAGTGTGCTGAGAACAAAAGAACGGTGTTTCCTACACATACAGACCATATCTAGTCCAAATCTTCTTCTGAAACTGATACAAAGCACTGGTCCTCTAACATCCAATGCTTGTCAATTACGAAGAGAAACGTGTGTCTTCGTGAACGATGTAGTTCGTTTGAGCAGAGAAGTGACTGCCCTTACCTGAATTGAAGTCTTGCTTGTAGGAAGACTCAGAGCCTGGGAATTAACTCCATTTCTGAAGTGAAACACACAGCATAGTTCTCATCCATGGATCACACTCTGCTTTAGAGCGAGAAGCACACTCTTGCTTTCTAGAGTCTCTAATACAGCTGGAAATCTGAGTGTGCCCCGAACAAAAGAACGTTGTTTCCTACACATATGGACCATATGTAGTCCAAATCTGCTTCTGAAACTGATACAAAGCACTGACCCTCTAACATCCAATGTTTGTCATTTAAGATGAGAAACCTGTGAGCTTCGTGAAAGATGTAGTTCCTTTGAGCAGAAAAGTGACTGCCCTTACCTGAAATGAACTCTTGCTTGTAGGAAGACTCAGAGCCTGGGATTTAACTCCATTTCTGAAGTGAAACACACAGCAGTGTTCTCATCCATGGATCACTCTCTGCTTTAGAGCGAGAAGCACGCTCTTGCTTTCTAAAGTCTCTAAGACAGCAGGAAACGTGAGTGTGCTGAGAACAAAAGAACGGTGTTTCCTACACATACGGACCATATCTAGTCCAACTCTTCTTCTGAAACTGATACAAAGCACTGGTCCTCTAACATCCAATGCTTGTCAGTTAAGATGAGAAACGTGTGAGCTTTGTGAATGATGTATTTCCTTTTAACTGAAAAGTGACTGCCCTTACCTGAAACAATGTCTTGCTTGTAGTAAGACACAGAGCCTGGGATTTAAGTCCATTTCTGAAGGGAAACACACAGCATAGTTCTCATCCATGGATCACACTCTGCTTTAGAGCGAGAAGCACACTCTTGCTTTCTAGAGTCTCTAATACAGCAGGAAACGTGAGTGTGCTGAGAACAAAAGAACGGTGTTTCCTACACATACGGACCATATCAGGTCCAACTCTGCTTCTTAAACTGATACAAAGCACTGGTCCTCAAAAATCCAATGCTTGTCTGTTAAGATGAGAAACGTGTGAGCCCTGTGAATGATGTAGTTCGTTTGAGCTGAAAAGTGACTGCCCTTACATGAAACGAAGTCTTGCTGTAGGAAGACTCAGAGCCTGGGATTTAACTCTTTTTCTGAAGGGAAACACACAGCAGTGTTATCATCCATGGATCACTCTCTGCCTTAGAGCAAGAAGCACGCTCTTGCTTTCTAAAGTCTCTAAGACAGCAGGAAACGTGAGTGTGCTGAGAACAAAAGAACGGTGTTTCCTACACATACGGACGATATCTAGTCCAACTCTGCTTCCGAAACTGATACCAAGCACTGGTCCTCTAACATCCAATGCTTGTCTCTTAAGATGAGAAACGTGTGAGCTTTTTGAATGATGTAGTTCCTTTGAACTGAAAAGTGACTGCCCTTACCTGAAAAGAAATCCTGCTTGTAGGAAGACACACAGCCTGGGATTTAAGTCCATTTCTGAAGGGAAACACACAGCATAGTTCTCATCCATGGATCACACTCTGCTGTAGAGCAAGAAGCACGCTCTTGCTTTCTAGAGTCTCTAATACAGCAGGAAATCTGAGTGTGCCCAGAACAAAAGAACGGTGTTTCCTACACATAGGGACCATATGTACTCCAAATCTGCTTCTGAAACTGACATAAAGCACTGACCATCTAACATCCAATGCTTGTCAGTTAAGATGAGAAACGTGTGAGCTTTGTGAACGATGTAGTTCTTTTGAGCAGAAAAGTGACTGCCCTTACCTGAATTGAAGTCTTGCTTGTAGGAAGACTCAGAGCCTGGGATTTAAATCCATTTCTGAAGTAAAACACACAGCAGTGTAATCATCCATTTATCACACTCTGCTTTAGAACAAGAAGCACGCTCTTGCTATCTAGAGTCTCTAAGACAGCAGGAAACGTGAGTGTGCTGAGAACAAAAGAACGGTGTATCCTACACATACGGACATTATATAGTCCAACTCTGTTTCTGAAATTGATACAAAGCAATGGTCCTCTAAAGTCCAATGCTTGTCTGTTAAGATGAGAAACGTGTGAGCTTCGTGAACGATGTAGTTCGTTTGAGCTGAAAAGTGACTGCCCTTACCTGAAACGAAGTCTTGCCTGTAGGAAGACACAAAGTCTGGGATTTAACTCCATTTCTGAAGGGAAACATACAGCATAGTTCTCATCCATGGATCACACTCTGCTTTAGAGCGAGAAGCACACTCTTGCTTTCTAGAGTCTCTAATACAGCAAGAAATCTGAGTGTGCCCAGAACAAAAGAACGTTGTTTCCTACACATATGGACCATATGTAGTCCAAATCTGCTTCTTAAACTGATACAAAACACTGACCCTCTAACATCCAATGCTTGTCAGTTAAGATGAGAAACATGTGAGGTTTGTGAACGATGTAGTTAATTTGAGCAGAAAAGTGACTGCCCTTACCGGAATTTAAGTCTTGCTTGTAGGAAGACTCAGAGCCTGGGATTTAACTCCATTTCTGAAGTAAAACACACAGCAGTGTAATCATCCATTGATCACACTCTGCTTTAGAACAAGAAGCACGCTCTTGCTTTCTAGAGTCTCTAAGACAGCAGGAAATGTGAGTGTGATGAGAACAAAAGAACAGTGTTTCCTACACATACGGACATTGTATAGTCCAACTCTGCTTCTGAAACCGATACAAAGCACTGGACCTCTAAAATCTAATGCTTGTCTGTTAAGATGTGAAACGTGTGAGCTTCGTGAATGATGTAGTTCGTTTGAGCTGAAAAGTGACTGCTCTGACCTGAAACGAACTCTTGCCTGTAGGAAGACACAGAGCATGGGATTTAACTCCATTTCTGAAGGGAAACACACAGCATAGTTCTCATCCATGGATCACACTCTGCTTTAGAGCAAGAAGCACGCTCTTGCTTTCTAGATTCTCTAATACAGCAGGAAATCTGAGTGTGCCCAGAACAAAAGAACGGTGTTTCCTACACATATGGAGAATATGTAGTCCAAATCTTCTTCTGAAAATGATACAATGCACTGGTCCTCTAACATCCAATGCTTGTCAGTTACGATGAGAAATGTATATGCTCCGTGAACGATGTAGTTCCTTAGAGCAGAAAAGAGACTGCCCTTACCTGAAACGAAGTCTTGTTTGAAGGGAGACTCAGAGCATGGGATTTAACTCCATTTCTGAAGTGAAACACACAGCATTGTCTCATCCATTGATCACACTCTGCTTTAGAACAAGAAGCACGCTCTTGCTTTCTAGAGTCTCTAAGACAGCAGGAAACGTGAGTGTGCTGAGAACAAAAGAACGGTGTTTCCTACACATACGGACCATATCTAGCCCAACTCTGCTTCTGAAACTGATACAAAGTACTGGTCCTCTAACATCCAATGCTTGTCTGTTAAGATGAGAAACGTGTGAGCTCAGAAATCTATGTAGTTCGTTTGAGCTGAAAAGTGACTGCCCTTACCTGAAACGAAGTCTTGCTTGTAGGAAGACACAGAGCCTGGGATTTAACTCCTTTTCTGAAGGGAAACACACAGCATAGTTCTCATCCATGGATCACACTCTGCTTTAGAGCGATAAGCACGCTCTTGCTTTCTAAAGTCTCTAAGAGAGCAAGAAACATGAGTGTGCTGAGAACAAAAGAACGGTGTTTCCTACACATACAGACCATATCTAGTCCAAATCTTCTTCTGAAACTGATACAAAGCACTGGTCCTCTAACATCCAATGCTTGTCAATTACGAAGAGAAACGTGTGTCTTCGTGAACGATGTAGTTCGTTTGAGCAGAGAAGTGACTGCCCTTACCTGAATTGAAGTCTTGCTTGTAGGAAGACTCAGAGCCTGGGAATTAACTCCATTTCTGAAGTGAAACACACAGCATAGTTCTCATCCATGGATCACACTCTGCTTTAGAGCGAGAAGCACACTCTTGCTTTCTAGAGTCTCTAATACAGCTGGAAATCTGAGTGTGCCCCGAACAAAAGAACGTTGTTTCCTACACATATGGACCATATGTAGTCCAAATCTGCTTCTGAAACTGATACAAAGCACTGACCCTCTAACATCCAATGCTTGTCATTTAAGATGAGAAACCTGTGAGCTTCGTGAAAGATGTAGTTCCTTTGAGCAGAAAAGTGACTGCCCTTACCTGAAATGAACTCTTGCTTGTAGGAAGACTCAGAGCCTGGGATTTAACTCCATTTCTGAAGTGAAACACACAGCAGTGTTCTCATCCATGGATCACTCTCTGCTTTAGAGCGAGAAGCACGCTCTTGCTTTCTAAAGTCTCTAAGACAGCAGGAAACGTGAGTGTGCTGAGAACAAAAGAACGGTGTTTCCTACACATACGGACCATATCTAGTCCAACTCTGCTTCTGAAACTGATACAAAGCACTGGTCCTCTAACATCCAATGCTTGTCAGTTAAGATGAGAAACGTGTGAGCTTTGTGAATGATGTATTTCCTTTTAACTGAAAAGTGACTGCCCTTACCTGAAACAATGTCTTGCTTGTAGTAAGACACAGAGCCTGGGATTTAAGTCCATTTCTGAAGGGAAACACACAGCATAGTTCTCATCCATGGATCACACTCTGCTTTAGAGCGAGAAGCACACTCTTGCTTTCTAGAGTCTCTAATACAGCAGGAAACGTGAGTGTGCTGAGAACAAAAGAACGGTGTTTCCTACACATACGGACCATATCAGGTCCAACTCTGCTTCTTAAACTGATACAAAGCACTGGTCCTCAAAAATCCAATGCTTGTCTGTTAAGATGAGAAACGTGTGAGCCCTGTGAATGATGTAGTTCGTTTGAGCTGAAAAGTGACTGCCCTTACATGAAACGAAGTCTTGCTGTAGGAAGACTCAGAGCCTGGGATTTAACTCTTTTTCTGAAGGGAAACACACAGCAGTGTTCTCATCCATGTATCACTCTCTGCCTTAGAGCGAGAAGCACGCTCTTGCTTTCTAAAGTCTCTAAGACAGCAGGAAACGTGAGTGTGCTGAGAACAAAAGAACGGTGTTTCCTACACATACGGACGATATCTAGTCCAACTCTGCTTCTGAAACTGATACAAAGCACTGGTCCTCTAACATCCAATGCTTGTCTCTTAAGATGAGAAACGTGTGAGCTTTTTGAATGATGTAGTTCCTTTGAACTGAAAAGTGACTGCCCTTACCTGAAAAGAAATCCTGCTTGTAGGAAGACACACAGCCTGGGATTTAAGTCCATTTCTGAAGGGAAACACACAGCATAGTTCTCATCCATGGATCACACTCTGCTGTAGAGCAAGAAGCACGCTCTTGCTTTCTAGAGTCTCTAATACAGCAGGAAATCTGAGTGTGCCCAGAACAAAAGAACGGTGTTTCCTACACATAGGGACCATATGTACTCCAAATCTGCTTCTGAAACTGACATAAAGCACTGACCATCTAACATCCAATGCTTGTCAGTTAAGATGAGAAACGTGTGAGCTTTGTGAACGATGTAGTTCGTTTGAGCAGAAAAGTGACTGCCCTTACCTGAATTGAAGTCTTGCTTGTAGGAAGACTCAGAGCCTGGGATTTAAATCCATTTCTGAAGTAAAACACACAGCAGTGTAATCATCCATTTATCACACTCTGCTTTAGAACAAGAAGCACGCTCTTGCTATCTAGAGTCTCTAAGACAGCAGGAAACGTGAGTGTGCTGAGAACAAAAGAACGGTGTATCCTACACATACGGACATTATATAGTCCAACTCTGTTTCTGAAATTGATACAAAGCAATGGTCCTCTAAAGTCCAATGCTTGTCTGTTAAGATGAGAAACGTGTGAGCTTCGTGAACGATGTAGTTCTTTTGAGCTGAAAAGTGACTGCCCTTACCTGAAACGAAGTCTTGCCTGTAGGAAGACACAAAGTCTGGGATTTAACTCCATTTCTGAAGGGAAACATACAGCATAGTTCTCATCCATGGATCACACTCTGCTTTAGAGCGAGAAGCACACTCTTGCTTTCTAGAGTCTCTAATACAGCAAGAAATCTGAGTGTGCCCAGAACAAAAGAACGTTGTTTCCTACACATATGGACCATATGTAGTCCAAATCTGCTTCTTAAACTGATACAAAACACTGACCCTCTAACATCCAATGCTTGTCAGTTAAGATGAGAAACATGTGAGGTTTGTGAACGATGTAGTTAATTTGAGCAGAAAAGTGACTGCCCTTACCTGAATTTAAGTCTTGCTTGTAGAAAGACTCAGAGCCTGGGATTTAACTCCATTTCTGAAGTAAAACACACAGCAGTGTAATCATCCATTGATCACACTCTGCTTTAGAACAAGAAGCACGCTCTTCCTTTCTAGAGTCTCTAAGACAGCAGGAAATGTGAGTGTGATGAGAACAAAAGAACAGTGTTTCCTACACATACGGACATTGTATAGTCCAACTCTGCTTCTGAAACCGATACAAAGCACTGGACCTCTAAAATCTAATGCTTGTCTGTTAAGATGTGAAACGTGTGAGCTTCGTGAATGATGTAGTTCGTTTGAGCTGAAAAGTGACTGCTCTGACCTGAAACGAACTCTTGCCTGTAGGAAGACACAGAGCATGGGATTTAACTCCATTTCTGAAGGGAAACACACAGCATAGTTCTCATCCATGGATCACACTCTGCTTTAGAGCAAGAAGCACGCTCTTGCTTTCTAGATTCTCTAATACAGCAGGAAATCTGAGTGTGCCCAGAACAAAGGAACGGTGTTTCCTACACATATGGACAATATGTAGTCCAAATCTTCTTCTGAAAATGATACAATGCACTGGTCCTCTAACATCCAATGCTTGTCAGTTACGATGAGAAATGTATATGCTCCGTGAACGATGTAGTTCCTTAGAGCAGAAAAGAGACTGCCCTTACCTGAAACGAAGTCTTGCTTGTAGGGAGACTCAGAGCATGGGATTTAACTCCATTTCTGAAGTGAAACACACAGCATTGTCTCATCCATTGATCACACTCTGCTTTAGAACAAGAAGCACGCTCTTGCTTTCTAGAGTCTCTAAGACAGCAGGAAACGTGAGTGTGCTGAGAACAAAAGAACGGTGTTTCCTACACATACGGACCATATCTAGCCCAACTCTGCTTCTGAAACTGATACAAAGCACTGGTCCTCTAACATCCAATGCTTGTCTGTTAAGATGAGAAACGTGTCAGCTCAGAAAACTATGTAGTTCGTTTGAGCTGAAAAGTGACTGCCCTTACCTGAAACGAAGTCTTGCTTGTAGGAAGACACAGAGCCTGGGATTTAACTCCTTTTCTGAAGGGAAACACACAGCATAGTTCTCATCCATGGATCACACTCTGCTTTAGAGCGAGAAGCACGCTCTTGCTTTCTAAAGTCTCTAAGAGAGCAAGAAACATGAGTGTGCTGAGAACAAAAAAACGGTGTTTCCTACACATACAGACCATATCTAGTCCAACTCTTCTTCTGAAACTGATACAAAGCATTGGTCCTCTAACATCCAATGCTTGTCAATTACAAAGAGAAACGTGTGTCTTCGTGAACGATGTAGTTCGTTTGAGCAGAGAAGTGACTGCCCTTACCTGAATTGAAGTCTTGCTTGTAGGAAGACTCAGAGCCTGGGAATTAACTCCATTTCTGAAGTGAAACACACAGCATAGTTCTCATCCATGGATCACACTCTGCTTTAGAGCGAGAAGCACACTCTTGCTTTCTAGAGTCTCTAATACAGCAGGAAATCTGAGTGTGCCCAGAACAAAAGAACGTTGTTTCCTACACATATGGACCATATGTAGTCCAAATCTGCTTCTGAAACTGATACAAAGCACTGACCCTCTAACATCCAATGCTTGTCAGTTAAGATGAGAAACCTGTGAGCTTCGTGAAAGATGTAGTTCCTTTGAGCAGAAAAGTGACTGCCCTTACCTGAAACGAATTCTTGCTTGAAGGGAGACTCAGAGCCTGGGATTTAACTCCATTTCTGAAGTGAAACACACAGCA
This sequence comes from Onychomys leucogaster, assembly GCA_949786385.1. Taxonomy (NCBI): domain Eukaryota; kingdom Metazoa; phylum Chordata; class Mammalia; order Rodentia; family Cricetidae; genus Onychomys; species Onychomys leucogaster. The sequence continues at coordinate 839,054 of CATKUP010000076.1, forward strand.
GTGTTCTCATCCATTGATCACACTATGCTTTAGAACAAGAAGCACAATCTTGCTTTCTAGAGTCTCTAAGACAGCAGGAAACGTGAGTTTGCTGTGAACAAAAGAACGGTGTTTCCTACACATACGGACCATATCTAGTCCAACTCTGCTTCTGAAACTGATACAAAGCACTGGTCCTCTAACATCCAATGCTTGTCTGTTAAGATGAGAAACGTGTGAGCCCTGTGAACGATGTAGTTCGTTTGAGCGGAAAAGTGACTGCCCTTACATGAAACGAAGTCTTGCTTGTAGGAAGACACAGAGCCTGGGATTTAACTCTTTTTCTGAAGGGAAACACACAGCATAGTTCTCATCCATGGATCACACTCTGCCTTAGAGCGAGAAGCACACTCTTGCTTTCTAGAGTCTCTAATACAGCAGGAAACGTGAGTGTGCTGAGAACAAAAGAACGGTGTTTCCTACACATACTTACCATATCAGGTCCAACTCTGCTTCTTAAACTGATACAAAGCACTGGTCCTCAAAAATCCAATGCTTGTCTGTTAAGATGAGAAACGTGTGAGCCCTGTGAATGATGTAGTTCGTTTGAGCTGAAAAGTGACTGCCCTTACATGAAACGAAGTCTTGCTGTAGGAAGACTCAGAGCCTGGGATTTAACTCTTTTTCTGAAGGGAAACACACAGCAGTGTTCTCATCCATGGATCACTCTCTGCCTTAGAGCGAGAAGCACGCTCTTGCTTTCTAAAGTCTCTAAGACAGCAGGAAACGTGAGTGTGCTGAGAACAAAAGAACGGTGTTTCCTACACATACGGACGATATCTAGTCCAACTCTGCTTCCGAAACTGATACAAAGCACTGGTCCTCTAACATCCAATGCTTGTCTCTTAAGATGAGAAACGTGTGAGCTTTTTGAATGATGTAGTTCCTTTGAACTGAAAAGTGACTGCCCTTACCTGAAAAGAAATCCTGCTTGTAGGAAGACACACAGCCTGGGATTTAAGTCCATTTCTGAAGGGAAACACACAGCATAGTTCTCATCCATGGATCACACTCTGCTGTAGAGCAAGAAGCACGCTCTTGCTTTCTAGAGTCTCTAATACAGCAGGAAATCTGAGTGTGCCCAGAACAAAAGAACGGTGTTTCCTACACATAGGGACCATATGTACTCCAAATCTGCTTCTGAAACTGACATAAAGCACTGACCATCTAACATCCAATGCTTGTCAGTTAAGATGAGAAACGTGTGAGCTTTGTGAACGATGTAGTTCTTTTGAGCAGAAAAGTGACTGCCCTTACCTGAATTGAAGTCTTGCTTGTAGGAAGACTCAGAGCCTGGGATTTAAATCCATTTCTGAAGTAAAACACACAGCAGTGTAATCATCCATTTATCACACTCTGCTTTAGAACAAGAAGCACGCTCTTGCTATCTAGAGTCTCTAAGACAGCAGGAAACGTGAGTGTGCTGAGAACAAAAGAACGGTGTATCCTACACATACGGACATTATATAGTCCAACTCTGTTTCTGAAATTGATACAAAGCAATGGTCCTCTAAAGTCCAATGCTTGTCTGTTAAGATGAGAAACGTGTGAGCTTCGTGAACGATGTAGTTCGTTTGAGCTGAAAAGTGACTGCCCTTACCTGAAACGAAGTCTTGCCTGTAGGAAGACACAAAGTCTGGGATTTAACTCCATTTCTGAAGGGAAACATACAGCATAGTTCTCATCCATGGATCACACTCTGCTTTAGAGCGAGAAGCACACTCTTGCTTTCTAGAGTCTCTAATACAGCAAGAAATCTGAGTGTGCCCAGAACAAAAGAACGTTGTTTCCTACACATATGGACCATATGTAGTCCAAATCTGCTTCTTAAACTGATACAAAACACTGACCCTCTAACATCCAATGCTTGTCAGTTAAGATGAGAAACATGTGAGGTTTGTGAACGATGTAGTTAATTTGAGCAGAAAAGTGACTGCCCTTACCTGAATTTAAGTCTTGCTTGTAGGAAGACTCAGAGCCTGGGATTTAACTCCATTTCTGAAGTAAAACACACAGCAGTGTAATCATCCATTGATCACACTCTGCTTTAGAACAAGAAGCACGCTCTTGCTTTCTAGAGTCTCTAAGACAGCAGGAAATGTGAGTGTGATGAGAACAAAAGAACAGTGTTTCCTACACATACGGACATTGTATAGTCCAACTCTGCTTCTGAAACCGATACAAAGCACTGGACCTCTAAAATCTAATGCTTGTCTGTTAAGATGTGAAACGTGTGAGCTTCGTGAATGATGTAGTTCGTTTGAGCTGAAAAGTGACTGCTCTGACCTGAAACGAACTCTTGCCTGTAGGAAGACACAGAGCATGGGATTTAACTCCATTTCTGAAGGGAAACACACAGCATAGTTCTCATCCATGGATCACACTCTGCTTTAGAGCAAGAAGCACGCTCTTGCTTTCTAGATTCTCTAATACAGCAGGAAATCTGAGTGTGCCCAGAACAAAAGAACGGTGTTTCCTACACATATGGAGAATATGTAGTCCAAATCTTCTTCTGAAAATGATACAATGCACTGGTCCTCTAACATCCAATGCTTGTCAGTTACGATGAGAAATGTATATGCTCCGTGAACGATGTAGTTCCTTAGAGCAGAAAAGAGACTGCCCTTACCTGAAACGAAGTCTTGCTTGAAGGGAGACTCAGAGCATGGGATTTAACTCCATTTCTGAAGTGAAACACACAGCATTGTCTCATCCATTGATCACACTCTGCTTTAGAACAAGAAGCACGCTCTTGCTTTCTAGAGTCTCTAAGACAGCAGGAAACGTGAGTGTGCTGAGAACAAAAGAACGGTGTTTCCTACACATACGGACCATATCTAGCCCAACTCTGCTTCTGAAACTGATACAAAGTACTGGTCCTCTAACATCCAATGCTTGTCTGTTAAGATGAGAAACGTGTGAGCTCAGAAATCTATGTAGTTCGTTTGAGCTGAAAAGTGACTGCCCTTACCTGAAACGAAGTCTTGCTTGTAGGAAGACACAGAGCCTGGGATTTAACTCCTTTTCTGAAGGGAAACACACAGCATAGTTCTCATCCATGGATCACACTCTGCTTTAGAGCGATAAGCACGCTCTTGCTTTCTAAAGTCTCTAAGAGAGCAAGAAACATGAGTGTGCTGAGAACAAAAGAACGGTGTTTCCTACACATACAGACCATATCTAGTCCAAATCTTCTTCTGAAACTGATACAAAGCACTGGTCCTCTAACATCCAATGCTTGTCAATTACGAAGAGAAACGTGTGTCTTCGTGAACGATGTAGTTCGTTTGAGCAGAGAAGTGACTGCCCTTACCTGAATTGAAGTCTTGCTTGTAGGAAGACTCAGAGCCTGGGAATTAACTCCATTTCTGAAGTGAAACACACAGCATAGTTCTCATCCATGGATCACACTCTGCTTTAGAGCAAGAAGCACACTCTTGCTTTCTAGAGTCTCTAATACAGCTGGAAATCTGAGTGTGCCCCGAACAAAAGAACGTTGTTTCCTACACATATGGACCATATGTAGTCCAAATCTGCTTCTGAAACTGATACAAAGCACTGACCCTCTAACATCCAATGCTTGTCATTTAAGATGAGAAACCTGTGAGCTTCGTGAAAGATGTAGTTCTTTTGAGCAGAAAAGTGACTGCCCTTACCTGAAATGAACTCTTGCTTGTAGGAAGACTCAGAGCCTGGGATTTAACTCCATTTCTGAAGTGAAACACACAGCAGTGTTCTCATCCATGGATCACTCTCTGCTTTAGAGCGAGAAGCACGCTCTTGCTTTCTAAAGTCTCTAAGACAGCAGGAAACGTGAGTGTGCTGAGAACAAAAGAACGGTGTTTCCTACACATACGGACCATATCTAGTCCAACTCTTCTTCTGAAACTGATACAAAGCACTGGTCCTCTAACATCCAATGCTTGTCAGTTAAGATGAGAAACGTGTGAGCTTTGTGAATGATGTATTTCCTTTTAACTGAAAAGTGACTGCCCTTACCTGAAACAATGTCTTGCTTGTAGTAAGACACAGAGCCTGGGATTTAAGTCCATTTCTGAAGGGAAACACACAGCATAGTTCTCATCCATGGATCACACTCTGCTTTAGAGCGAGAAGCACACTCTTGCTTTCTAGATTCTCTAATACAGCAGGAAACGTGAGTGTGCTGAGAACAAAAGAACGGTGTTTCCTACACATACGGACCATATCAGGTCCAACTCTGCTTCTTAAACTGATACAAAGCACTGGTCCTCAAAAATCCAATGCTTGTCTGTTAAGATGAGAAACGTGTGAGCCCTGTGAATGATGTAGTTCGTTTGAGCTGAAAAGTGACTGCCCTTACATGAAACGAAGTCTTGCTGTAGGAAGACTCAGAGCCTGGGATTTAACTCTTTTTCTGAAGGGAAACACACAGCAGTGTTCTCATCCATGGATCACTCTCTGCCTTAGAGCGAGAAGCACGCTCTTGCTTTCTAAAGTCTCTAAGACAGCAGGAAACGTGAGTGTGCTGAGAACAAAAGAACGGTGTTTCCTACACATACGGACGATATCTAGTCCAACTCTGCTTCCGAAACTGATACAAAGCACTGGTCCTCTAACATCCAATGCTTGTCTCTTAAGATGAGAAACGTGTGAGCTTTTTGAATGATGTAGTTCCTTTGAACTGAAAAGTGACTGCCCTTACCTGAAAAGAAATCCTGCTTGTAGGAAGACACACAGCCTGGGATTTAAGTCCATTTCTGAAGGGAAACACACAGCATAGTTCTCATCCATGGATCACACTCTGCTGTAGAGCAAGAAGCACGCTCTTGCTTTCTAGAGTCTCTAATACAGCAGGAAATCTGAGTGTGCCCAGAACAAAAGAACGGTGTTTCCTACACATAGGGACCATATGTACTCCAAATCTGCTTCTGAAACTGACATAAAGCACTGACCATCTAACATCCAATGCTTGTCAGTTAAGATGAGAAACGTGTGAGCTTTGTGAACGATGTAGTTCGTTTGAGCAGAAAAGTGACTGCCCTTACCTGAATTGAAGTCTTGCTTGTAGGAAGACTCAGAGCCTGGGATTTAAATCCATTTCTGAAGTAAAACACACAGCAGTGTAATCATCCATTTATCACACTCTGCTTTAGAACAAGAAGCACGCTCTTGCTATCTAGAGTCTCTAAGACAGCAGGAAACGTGAGTGTGCTGAGAACAAAAGAACGGTGTATCCTACACATACGGACATTATATAGTCCAACTCTGTTTCTGAAATTGATACAAAGCAATGGTCCTCTAAAGTCCAATGCTTGTCTGTTAAGATGAGAAACGTGTGAGCTTCGTGAACGATGTAGTTCGTTTGAGCTGAAAAGTGACTGCCCTTACCTGAAACGAAGTCTTGCCTGTAGGAAGACACAAAGTCTGGGATTTAACTCCATTTCTGAAGGGAAACATACAGCATAGTTCTCATCCATGGATCACACTCTGCTTTAGAGCGAGAAGCACACTCTTGCTTTCTAGAGTCTCTAATACAGCAAGAAATCTGAGTGTGCCCAGAACAAAAGAACGTTGTTTCCTACACATATGGACCATATGTAGTCCAAATCTGCTTCTTAAACTGATACAAAACACTGACCCTCTAACATCCAATGCTTGTCAGTTAAGATGAGAAACATGTGAGGTTTGTGAACGATGTAGTTAATTTGAGCAGAAAAGTGACTGCCCTTACCTGAATTTAAGTCTTGCTTGTAGGAAGACTCAGAGCCTGGGATTTAACTCCATTTCTGAAGTAAAACACACAGCAGTGTAATCATCCATTGATCACACTCTGCTTTAGAACAAGAAGCACGCTCTTGCTTTCTAGAGTCTCTAAGACAGCAGGAAATGTGAGTGTGATGAGAACAAAAGAACAGTGTTTCCTACACATACGGACATTGTATAGTCCAACTCTGCTTCTGAAACCGATACAAAGCACTGGACCTCTAAAATCTAATGCTTGTCTGTTAAGATGTGAAACGTGTGAGCTTCGTGAATGATGTAGTTCGTTTGAGCTGAAAAGTGACTGCTCTGACCTGAAACGAACTCTTGCCTGTAGGAAGACACAGAGCATGGGATTTAACTCCATTTCTGAAGGGAAACACACAGCATAGTTCTCATCCATGGATCACACTCTGCTTTAGAGCAAGAAGCACGCTCTTGCTTTCTAGATTCTCTAATACAGCAGGAAATCTGAGTGTGCCCAGAACAAAGGAACGGTGTTTCCTACACATATGGACAATATGTAGTCCAAATCTTCTTCTGAAAATGATACAATGCACTGGTCCTCTAACATCCAATGCTTGTCAGTTACGATGAGAAATGTATATGCTCCGTGAACGATGTAGTTCCTTAGAGCAGAAAAGAGACTGCCCTTACCTGAAACGAAGTCTTGCTTGTAGGGAGACTCAGAGCATGGGATTTAACTCCATTTCTGAAGTGAAACACACAGCATTGTCTCATCCATTGATCACACTCTGCTTTAGAACAAGAAGCACGCTCTTGCTTTCTAGAGTCTCTAAGACAGCAGGAAACGTGAGTGTGCTGAGAACAAAAGAACGGTGTTTCCTACACATACGGACCATATCTAGCCCAACTCTGCTTCTGAAACTGATACAAAGCACTGGTCCTCTAACATCCAATGCTTGTCTGTTAAGATGAGAAACGTGTCAGCTCAGAAAACTATGTAGTTCGTTTGAGCTGAAAAGTGACTGCCCTTACCTGAAACGAAGTCTTGCTTGTAGGAAGACACAGAGCCTGGGATTTAACTCCTTTTCTGAAGGGAAACACACAGCATAGTTCTCATCCATGGATCACACTCTGCTTTAGAGCGAGAAGCACGCTCTTGCTTTCTAAAGTCTCTAAGAGAGCAAGAAACATGAGTGTGCTGAGAACAAAAAAACGGTGTTTCCTACACATACAGACCATATCTAGTCCAACTCTTCTTCTGAAACTGATACAAAGCACTGGTCCTCTAACATCCAATGCTTGTCAATTACAAAGAGAAACGTGTGTCTTCGTGAACGATGTAGTTCGTTTGAGCAGAGAAGTGACTGCCCTTACCTGAATTGAAGTCTTGCTTGTAGGAAGACTCAGAGCCTGGGAATTAACTCCATTTCTGAAGTGAAACACACAGCATAGTTCTCATCCATGGATCACACTCTGCTTTAGAGCGAGAAGCACACTCTTGCTTTCTAGAGTCTCTAATACAGCAGGAAATCTGAGTGTGCCCAGAACAAAAGAACGTTGTTTCCTACACATATGGACCATATGTAGTCCAAATCTGCTTCTGAAACTGATACAAAGCACTGACCCTCTAACATCCAATGCTTGTCAGTTAAGATGAGAAACCTGTGAGCTTCGTGAAAGATGTAGTTCCTTTGAGCAGAAAAGTGACTGCCCTTACCTGAAACGAATTCTTGCTTGAAGGGAGACTCAGAGCCTGGGATTTAACTCCATTTCTGAAGTGAAACACACAGCAGTGTTCTCATCCATTGATCACACTATGCTTTAGAACAAGAAGCACAATCTTGCTTTCTAGAGTCTCTAAGACAGCAGGAAACGTGAGTTTGCTGAGAACAAAAGAACGGTGTTTCCTACACATACGGACCATATCTAGTCCAACTCTGCTTCTGAAACTGATACAAAGCACTGGTCCTCTAACATCCAATGCTTGTCTGTTAAGATGAGAAACGTGTGAGCCCTGTGAACGATGTAGTTCGTTTGAGCGGAAAAGTGACTGCCCTTACATGAAACGAAGTCTTGCTTGTAGGAAGACACAGAGCCTGGGATTTAACTCTTTTTCTGAAGGGAAACACACAGCATAGTTCTCATCCATGGATCACACTCTGCCTTAGAGCGAGAAGCACACTCTTGCTTTCTAGATTCTCTAATACAGCAGGAAACGTGAGTGTGCTGAGAACAAAAGAACGGTGTTTCCTAAACATACGGACCATATCAGGTCCAACTCTGCTTCTTAAACTGATACAAAGCACTGGTCCTCAAAAATCCAATGCTTGTCTGTTAAGATGAGAAACGTGTGAGCCCTGTGAATGATGTAGTTCGTTTGAGCTGAAAAGTGACTGCCCTTACATGAAACGAAGTCTTGCTGTAGGAAGACTCAGAGCCTGGGATTTAACTCTTTTTCTGAAGGGAAACACACAGCAGTGTTCTCATCCATGGATCACTCTCTGCCTTAGAGCGAGAAGCACGCTCTTGCTTTCTAAAGTCTCTAAGACAGCAGGAAACGTGAGTGTGCTGAGAACAAAAGAACGGTGTTTCCTACACATACGGACGATATCTAGTCCAACTCTGCTTCCGAAACTGATACAAAGCACTGGTCCTCTAACATCCAATGCTTGTCTCTTAAGATGAGAAACGTGTGAGCTTTTTGAATGATGTAGTTCCTTTGAACTGAAAAGTGACTGCCCTTACCTGAAAAGAAATCCTGCTTGTAGGAAGACACACAGCCTGGGATTTAAGTCCATTTCTGAAGGGAAACACACAGCATAGTTCTCATCCATGGATCACACTCTGCTTTAGAGCAAGAAGCACGCTCTTGCTTTCTAGAGTCTCTAATACAGCAGGAAATCTGAGTGTGCCCAGAACAAAAGAACGGTGTTTCCTACACATAGGGACCATATGTACTCCAAATCTGCTTCTGAAACTGACATAAAGCACTGACCATCTAACATCCAATGCTTGTCAGTTAAGATGAGAAACGTGTGAGCTTTGTGAACGATGTAGTTCGTTTGAGCAGAAAAGTGACTGCCCTTACCTGAATTGAAGTCTTGCTTGTAGGAAGACTCAGAGCCTGGGATTTAAATCCATTTCTGAAGTAAAACACACAGCAGTGTAATCATCCATTTATCACACTCTGCTTTAGAACAAGAAGCACGCTCTTGCTTTCTAGAGTCTCTAAGACAGCAGGAAACGTGAGTGTGCTGAGAACAAAAGAACGGTGTATCCTACACATACGGACATTATATAGTCCAACTCTGTTTCTGAAATTGATACAAAGCAATGGTCCTCTAAAGTCCAATGCTTGTCTGTTAAGATGAGAAACGTGTGAGCTTCGTGAACGATGTAGTTCGTTTGAGCTGAAAAGTGACTGCCCTTACCTGAAACGAAGTCTTGCCTGTAGGAAGACACAAAGTCTGGGATTTAACTCCATTTCTGAAGGGAAACATACAGCATAGTTCTCATCCATGGATCACACTCTGCTTTAGAGCGAGAAGCACACTCTTGCTTTCTAGAGTCTCTAATACAGCAAGAAATCTGAGTGTGCCCAGAACAAAAGAACGTTGTTTCCTTCACATATGGACCATATGTAGTCCAAATCTGCTTCTTAAACTGATACAAAACACTGACCCTCTAACATCCAATGCTTGTCAGTTAAGATGAGAAACATGTGAGGTTTGTGAACGATGTAGTTAATTTGAGCAGAAAAATGACTGCCCTTACCTGAATTTAAGTCTTGCTTGTAGGAAGACTCAGAGCCTGGGATTTAACTCCATTTCTGAAGTAAAACACACAGCAGTGTAATCATCCATTGATCACACTCTGCTTTAGAACAAGAAGCACGCTCTTCCTTTCTAGAGTCTCTAAGACAGCAGGAAATGTGAGTGTGATGAGAACAAAAGAACAGTGTTTCCTACACATACGGACATTGTATAGTCCAACTCTGCTTCTGAAACCGATACAAAGCACTGGACCTCTAAAATCTAATGCTTGTCTGTTAAGATGTGAAACGTGTGAGCTTCGTGAATGATGTAGTTCGTTTGAGCTGAAAAGTGACTGCTCTGACCTGAAACGAACTCTTGCCTGTAGGAAGACACAGAGCATGGGATTTAACTCCATTTCTGAAGGGAAACACACAGCATAGTTCTCATCCATGGATCACACTCTGCTTTAGAGCAAGAAGCACGCTCTTGCTTTCTAGATTCTCTAATACAGCAGGAAATCTGAGTGTGCCCAGAACAAAAGAACGGTGTTTCCTACACATATGGACAATATGTAGTCCAAATCTTCTTCTGAAAATGATACAATGCACTGGTCCTCTAACATCCAATGCTTGTCAGTTACGATGAGAAATGTATATGCTCCGTGAACGATGTAGTTCCTTAGAGCAGAAAAGAGACTGCCCTTACCTGAAACGAAGTCTTGCTTGTAGGGAGACTCAGAGCATGGGATTTAACTCCATTTCTGAAGTGAAACACACAGCATTGTCTCATCCATTGATCACACTCTGCTTTAGAACAAGAAACACGCTCTTGCTTTCTAGAGTCTCTAAGACAGCAGGAAACGTGAGTGTGCTGAGAACAAAAGTATGGTGTTTCCTACACATACGGACCATATCTAGCCCAACTCTGCTTCTGAAACTGATACAAAGCACTGGTCCTCTAACATCCAATGCTTGTCTGTTAAGATGAGAAACGTGTCAGCTCAGAAAACTATGTAGTTCGTTTGAGCTGAAAAGTGACTGCCCTTACCTGAAACGAAGTCTTGCTTCTAGGAAGACACAGAGCCTGGGATTTAACTCCTTTTCTGAAGGGAAACACACAGCATAGTTCTCATCCATGGATCACACTCTGCTTTAGAGCGAGAAGCACGCTCTTGCTTTCTAAAGTCTCTAAGAGAGCAAGAAACATGAGTGTGCTGAGAACAAAAGAACGGTGTTTCCTACACATACAGACCATATCTAGTCCAACTCTTCTTCTGAAACTGATACAAAGCACTGGTCCTCTAACATCCAATGCTTGTCAATTACAAAGAGAAACGTGTGTCTTCGTGAACGATGTAGTTCGTTTGAGCAGAGAAGTGACTGCCCTTACCTGAATTGAAGTCTTGCTTGTAGGAAGACTCAGAGCCTGGGAATTAACTCCATTTCTGAAGTGAAACACACAGCATAGTTCTCATCCATGGATCACACTCTGCTTTAGAGCGAGAAGCACACTCTTGCTTTCTAGAGTCTCTAATACAGCAGGAAATCTGAGTGTGCCCAGAACAAAAGAACGTTGTTTCCTACACATATGGACCATATGTAGTCCAAATCTGCTTCTGAAACTGATACAAAGCACTGACCCTCTAACATCCAATGCTTGTCAGTTAAGATGAGAAACCTGTGAGCTTCGTGAAAGATGTAGTTCCTTTGAGCAGAAAAGTGACTGCCCTTACCTGAAACGAATTCTTGCTTGAAGGGAGACTCAGAGCCTGGGATTTAACTCCATTTCTGAAGTGAAACACACAGCAGTGTTCTCATCCATTGATCACACTATGCTTTAGAACAAGAAGCACAATCTTGCTTTCTAGAGTCTCTAAGACAGCAGGAAACGTGAGTTTGCTGAGAACAAAAGAACGGTGTTTCCTACACATACGGACCATATCTAGTCCAACTCTGCTTCTGAAACTGATACAAAGCACTGGTCCTCTAACATCCAATGCTTGTCTGTTAAGATGAGAAACGTGTGAGCCCTGTGAACGATGTAGTTCGTTTGAGCGGAAAAGTGACTGCCCTTACATGAAACGAAGTCTTGCTTGTAGGAAGACACAGAGCCTGGGATTTAACTCTTTTTCTGAAGGGAAACACACAGCATAGTTCTCATCCATGGATCACACTCTGCTTTAGAGCAAGAAGCACACTCTTGCTTTCTAGAGTCTCTAATACAGCAAGAAATCTGAGTGTGCCCAGAACAAAAGAACGTTGTTTCCTACACATATGGATCATATGTAGTCCAAATCTGCTTCTGAAACTGATACAAAACAATGACCCTCTAACATCCAATGCTTGTCAGTTAAGATGAGAAACGTGTGAGCTTTGTGAACGATGTAGTTAGTTTGAGCAGAAAAGTGACTGCCCTTACCTGAATTGAAGTCTTGCTTGTAGGAAGACTCAGAGCCTGGGATTTAACTCCATTTCTGAAGTAAAACACACAGCAGTGTAATCATCCATTGATCACACTCTGCTTTAGAACAAGAAGCACGCTCTTGCTTTCTAGACTCTCTAAGACAGCAGGAAATGTGAGTGTGCTGAGAACAAAAGAACGGTGTTTCCTACACATACAGACATTGTATAATCCAACTCTGCTTCTGAAACTGATACAAAGCACTGGACCTCTAAAATCTAATGCTTGTCTGTTAATATGAGAAACGTGTGAGCTTCGTGAACGATGTAGTTCGTTTGATCTGAAAAGTGACTGCCCTGACCTGAAACGAAGTCTTGCCAGTAGGTAGACACAGAGCATGGGATTTAACTCCATTTCTGAAGGGAAACACACAGCATAGTTCTCATCCATGGATCACACTCTGCTTTAGAGCGAGAAGCACGCTCTTGCTTTCTAGATTCTCTAATACAGCAGGAAATCTGAGTGTGCCCAGAACAAAAGAACGGTGTTTCCTACACATACGGACAATATGTAGTCCAAATCTTCTTCTGAAAATGATACAATGCACTGGTCCTCTAACATCCAATGCTTGTCAGTTACGATGAGAAATGTATATGCTTAGTGAACGATGTAGTTCCTTTGAGCAGAAAAGAGACTGCCCTTACCTGAAACGAAGTCTTGCTTGTAGGGAGACTCAGAGCATGGGATTTAACTCCATTTCTGAAGTGAAACACACAGCATTGTCTCATCCATTGATCACACTCTGCTTTAGAACAAGAAGCACGCTCTTGCTTTCTAGAGTCTCTAAGACAGCAGGAAACGTGAGTGTGCTGAGAACAAAAGAACGGTGTTTCCTACACATACGGACCATATCTAGTCCAACTCTGCTTCTGAAACTGATACAAAGCACTGGTCCTCTAACATCCAATGCTTGTCTGTTAAGATGGGAAACGTGTGAGCTCAGAAAACGATGTAGTTCGTTTGAGCTGAAAAGTGACTGCCCATACCTGAAACGAAGTCTTGCTTGTAGGAAGACACAGAGCCTGGGATTTAACTCCTTTTCTGAAGGGAAACACACAGCATAGTTCTCATCCATGGATCACACTCTGCTTTAGAGCGATAAGCACGCTCTTGCTTTCTAAAGTCTCTAAGAGAGCAAGAAACATGAGTGTGCTGAGAACAAAAGAACGGTGTTTCCTACACATACAGACCATATCTAGTCCAACTCTTCTTCTGAAACTGATACAAAGAACTGGTCCTCTAACATCCAATGCTTGTCAATTACGAAGAGAAACGTGTGTCTTCGTGAACGATGTAGTTCGTTTGAGCAGAGAAGTGACTGCCCTTACCTGAATTGAAGTCTTGCTTGTAGGAAGACTCAGAGCCTGGGAATTAACTCCATTTCTGAAGTGAAACACACAGCATAGTTCTCATCCATGGATCACACTCTGCTTTAGAGCGAGAAGCACACTCTTGCTTTCTAGAGTCTCTAATAGAGCAGGAAATCTGAATGTGCCCAGAACAAAAGAACGTTGTTTCCTACACATATGGACCATATGTAGTCCAAATCTGCTTCTGAAACTGATACAAAGCACTGACACTCTAACATCCAATGCTTGTCAGTTAAGATGAGAAACCTGTGAGCTTCGTGAAAGATGTAGTTCCTTTGAACAGAAAAGTGACTGCCCTTACCTGAAATGAAGTCTTGCTTGTAGTAAGACACAGAGCCTGGGATTTAAGTCCATTTCTGAAGGGAAACACACAGCATAGTTCTCATCCATGGATCACACTCTGCTTTAGAGCGAGAAGCACACTCTTGCTTTCTAGAGTCTCTAATACAGCAGGAAACGTGAGTGTGCTGAGAACAAAAGAACGGTGTTTCCTACACATACGGACCATATCAGGTCCAACTCTGCTTCTTAAACTGATACAAAGCACTGGTCCTCAAAAATGCAATGCTTGTCTGTTAAGATGAGAAACGTGTGAGCCCTGTGAATGATGTAGTTCGTTTGAGCTGAAAAGTGACTGCCCTTACATGAAACGAAGTCTTGCTGTAGGAAGACTCAGAGCCTGGGATTTAACTCTTTTTCTGAAGGGAAACACACAGCAGTGTTCTCATCCATGGATCACTTTCTGCCTTAGAGCGAGAAGCACGCTCTTGCTTTCTAAAGTCTCTAAGACAGCAGGAAACGTGAGTGTGCTGAGAACAAAAGAACGGTGTTTCCTACACATACGGACGATATCTAGTCCAACTCTGCTTCCGAAACTGATACAAAGCACTGGTCCTCTAACATCCAATGCTTGTCTCTTAAGATGAGAAACGTGTGAGCTTTTTGAATGATGTAGTTCCTTTGAACTGAAAAGTGACTGCCCTTACCTGAAAAGAAATCCTGCTTGTAGGAAGACACACAGCCTGGGATTTAAGTCCATTTCTGAAGGGAAACACACAGCATAGTTCTCATCCATGGATCACACTCTGCTGTAGAGCAAGAAGCACGCTCTTGCTTTCTAGAGTCTCTAATACAGCAGGAAATCTGAGTGTGCCCAGAACAAAAGAACGGTGTTTCCTACACATAGGGACCATATGTACTCCAAATCTGCTTCTGAAACTGACATAAAGCACTGACCATCTAACATCCAATGCTTGTCAGTTAAGATGAGAAACGTGTGAGCTTTGTGAACGATGTAGTTCGTTTGAGCAGAAAAGTGACTGCCCTTACCTGAATTGAAGTCTTGCTTGTAGGAAGACTCAGAGCCTGGGATTTAAATCCATTTCTGAAGTAAAACACACAGCAGTGTAATCATCCATTTATCACACTCTGCTTTAGAACAAGAAGCACGCTCTTGCTATCTAGAGTCTCTAAGACAGCAGGAAACGTGAGTGTGCTGAGAACAAAAGAACGGTGTATCCTACACATACGGACATTATATAGTCCAACTCTGTTTCTGAAATTGATACAAAGCAATGGTCCTCTAAAGTCCAATGCTTGTCTGTTAAGATGAGAAACGTGTGAGCTTCGTGAACGATGTAGTTCTTTTGAGCTGAAAAGTGACTGCCCTTACCTGAAACGAAGTCTTGCCTGTAGGAAGACACAAAGTCTGGGATTTAACTCCATTTCTGAAGGGAAACATACAGCATAGTTCTCATCCATGGATCACACTCTGCTTTAGAGCGAGAAGCACACTCTTGCTTTCTAGAGTCTCTAATACAGCAAGAAATCTGAGTGTGCCCAGAACAAAAGAACGTTGTTTCCTACACATATGGACCATATGTAGTCCAAATCTGCTTCTTAAACTGATACAAAACACTGACCCTCTAACATCCAATGCTTGTCAGTTAAGATGAGAAACATGTGAGGTTTGTGAACGATGTAGTTAATTTGAGCAGAAAAGTGACTGCCCTTACCTGAATTTAAGTCTTGCTTGTAGGAAGACTCAGAGCCTGGGATTTAACTCCATTTCTGAAGTAAAACACACAGCAGTGTAATCATCCATTGATCACACTCTGCTTTAGAACAAGAAGCACGCTCTTCCTTTCTAGAGTCTCTAAGACAGCAGGAAATGTGAGTGTGATGAGAACAAAAGAACAGTGTTTCCTACACATACGGACATTGTATAGTCCAACTCTGCTTCTGAAACCGATACAAAGCACTGGACCTCTAAAATCTAATGCTTGTCTGTTAAGATGTGAAACGTGTGAGCTTCGTGAATGATGTAGTTCGTTTGAGCTGAAAAGTGACTGCTCTGACCTGAAACGAACTCTTGCCTGTAGGAAGACACAGAGCATGGGATTTAACTCCATTTCTGAAGGGAAACACACAGCATAGTTCTCATCCATGGATCACACTCTGCTTTAGAGCAAGAAGCACGCTCTTGCTTTCTAGATTCTCTAATACAGCAGGAAATCTGAGTGTGCCCAGAACAAAGGAACGGTGTTTCCTACACATATGGACAATATGTAGTCCAAATCTTCTTCTGAAAATGATACAATGCACTGGTCCTCTAACATCCAATGCTTGTCAGTTACGATGAGAAATGTATATGCTCCGTGAACGATGTAGTTCCTTAGAGCAGAAAAGAGACTGCCCTTACCTGAAACGAAGTCTTGCTTGTAGGGAGACTCAGAGCATGGGATTTAACTCCATTTCTGAAGTGAAACACACAGCATTGTCTCATCCATTGATCACACTCTGCTTTAGAACAAGAAGCAAGCTCTTGCTTTCTAGAGTCTCTAAGACAGCAGGAAACGTGAGTGTGCTGAGAACAAAAGAACGGTGTTTCCTACACATACGGACCATATCTAGCCCAACTCTGCTTCTGAAACTGATACAAAGCACTGGTCCTCTAACATCCAATGCTTGTCTGTTAAGATGAGAAACGTGTCAGCTCAGAAAACTATGTAGTTCGTTTGAGCTGAAAAGTGACTGCCCTTACGTGAAACGAAGTCTTGCTTGTAGGAAGACACAGAGCCTGGGATTTAACTCCTTTTCTGAAGGGAAACACACAGCATAGTTCTCATCCATGGATCACACTCTGCTTTAGAGCGAGAAGCACGCTCTTGCTTTCTAAAGTCTCTAAGAGAGCAAGAAACATGAGTGTGCTGAGAACAAAAAAACGGTGTTTCCTACACATACAGACCATATCTAGTCCAACTCTTCTTCTGAAACTGATACAAAGCACTGGTCCTCTAACATCCAATGCTTGTCAATTACAAAGAGAAACGTGTGTCTTCGTGAACGATGTAGTTCTTTTGAGCAGAGAAGTGACTGCCCTTACCTGAATTGAAGTCTTGCTTGTAGGAAGACTCAGAGCCTGGGAATTAACTCCATTTCTGAAGTGAAACACACAGCATAGTTCTCATCCATGGATCACACTCTGCTTTAGAGCGAGAAGCACACTCTTGCTTTCTAGAGTCTCTAATACAGCAGGAAATCTGAGTGTGCCCAGAACAAAAGAACGTTGTTTCCTACACATATGGACCATATGTAGTCCAAATCTGCTTCTGAAACTGATACAAAGCACTGACCCTCTAACATCCAATGCTTGTCAGTTAAGATGAGAAACCTGTGAGCTTCGTGAAAGATGTAGTTCCTTTGAGCAGAAAAGTGACTGCCCTTACCTGAAACGAATTCTTGCTTGAAGGGAGACTCAGAGCCTGGGATTTAACTCCATTTCTGAAGTGAAACACACAGCAGTGTTCTCATCCATTGATCACACTATGCTTTAGAACAAGAAGCACAATCTTGCTTTCTAGAGTCTCTAAGACAGCAGGAAACGTGAGTTTGCTGAGAACAAAAGAACGGTGTTTCCTACACATACGGACCATATCTAGTCCAACTCTGCTTCTGAAACTGATACAAAGCACTGGTCCTCTAACATCCAATGCTTGTCTGTTAAGATGAGAAACGTGTGAGCCCTGTGAACGATGTAGTTCGTTTGAGCGGAAAAGTGACTGCCCTTACATGAAACGAAGTCTTGCTTGTAGGAAGACACAGAGCCTGGGATTTAACTCTTTTTCTGAAGGGAAACACACAGCATAGTTCTCATCCATGGATCACACTCTGCCTTAGAGCGAGAAGCACACTCTTGCTTTCTAGAGTCTCTAATACAGCAGGAAACGTGAGTGTGCTGAGAACAAAAGAACGGTGTTTCCTACACATACGGACCATATCAGGTCCAACTCTGCTTCTTAAACTGATACAAAGCACTGGTCCTCAAAAATCCAATGCTTGTCTGTTAAGATGAGAAACGTGTGAGCCCTGTGAATGATGTAGTTCGTTTGAGCTGAAAAGTGACTGCCCTTACATGAAACGAAGTCTTGCTGTAGGAAGACTCAGAGCCTGGGATTTAACTCTTTTTCTGAAGGGAAACACACAGCAGTGTTCTCATCCATGGATCACTCTCTGCCTTAGAGCGAGAAGCACGCTCTTGCTTTCTAAAGTCTCTAAGACAGCAGGAAACGTGAGTGTGCTGAGAACAAAAGAACGGTGTTTCCTACACATACGGACGATATCTAGTCCAACTCTGCTTCCGAAACTGATACAAAGCACTGGTCCTCTAACATCCAATGCTTGTCTCTTAAGATGAGAAACGTGTGAGCTTTTTGAATGATGTAGTTCCTTTGAACTGAAAAGTGACTGCCCTTACCTGAAAAGAAATCCTGCTTGTAGGAAGACACACAGCCTGGGATTTAAGTCCATTTCTGAAGGGAAACACACAGCATAGTTCTCATCCATGGATCACACTCTGCTGTAGAGCAAGAAGCACGCTCTTGCTTTCTAGAGTCTCTAATACAGCAGGAAATCTGAGTGTGCCCAGAACAAAAGAACGGTGTTTCCTACACATAGGGACCATATGTACTCCAAATCTGCTTCTGAAACTGACATAAAGCACTGACCATCTAACATCCAATGCTTGTCAGTTAAGATGAGAAACGTGTGAGCTTTGTGAACGATGTAGTTCGTTTGAGCAGAAAAGTGACTGCCCTTACCTGAATTGAAGTCTTGCTTGTAGGAAGATTCAGAGCCTGGGATTTAAATCCATTTCTGAAGTAAAACACACAGCAGTGTAATCATCCATTTATCACACTCTGCTTTAGAACAAGAAGCACGCTCTTGCTTTCTAGAGTCTCTAAGACAGCAGGAAACGTGAGTGTGCTGAGAACAAAAGAACGGTGTATCCTACACATACGGACATTATATAGTCCAACTCTGTTTCTGAAATTGATACAAAGCAATGGTCCTCTAAAGTCCAATGCTTGTCTGTTAAGATGAGAAACGTGTGAGCTTCGTGAACGATGTAGTTCGTTTGAGCTGAAAAGTGACTGCCCTTACCTGAAACGAAGTCTTGCCTGTAGGAAGACACAAAGTCTGGGATTTAACTCCATTTCTGAAGGGAAACATACAGCATAGTTCTCATCCATGGATCACACTCTGCTTTAGAGCGAGAAGCACACTCTTGCTTTCTAGAGTCTCTAATACAGCAAGAAATCTGAGTGTGCCCAGAACAAAAGAACGTTGTTTCCTACACATATGGACCATATGTAGTCCAAATCTGCTTCTTAAACTGATACAAAACACTGACCCTCTAACATCCAATGCTTGTCAGTTAAGATGAGAAACATGTGAGGTTTGTGAACGATGTAGTTAATTTGAGCAGAAAAGTGACTGCCCTTACCTGAATTAAGTCTTGCTTGTAGGAAGACTCAGAGCCTGGGATTTAACTCCATTTCTGAAGTAAAACACACAGCAGTGTAATCATCCATTGATCACACTCTGCTTTAGAACAAGAAGCACGCTCTTCCTTTCTAGAGTCTCTAAGACAGCAGGAAATGTGAGTGTGATGAGAACAAAAGAACAGTGTTTCCTACACATACGGACATTGTATAGTCCAACTCTGCTTCTGAAACCGATACAAAGCACTGGACCTCTAAAATCTAATGCTTGTCTGTTAAGATGTGAAACGTGTGAGCTTCGTGAATGATGTAGTTCGTTTGAGCTGAAAAGTGACTGCTCTGACCTGAAACGAACTCTTGCCTGTAGGAAGACACAGAGCATGGGATTTAACTCCATTTCTGAAGGGAAACACACAGCATAGTTCTCATCCATGGATCACACTCTGCTTTAGAGCAAGAAGCACGCTCTTGCTTTCTAGATTCTCTAATACAGCAGGAAATCTGAGTGTGCCCAGAACAAAAGAACGGTGTTTCCTACACATATGGACAATATGTAGTCCAAATCTTCTTCTGAAAATGATACAATGCACTGGTCCTCTAACATCCAATGCTTGTCAGTTACGATGAGAAATGTATATGCTCCGTGAACGATGTAGTTCCTTAGAGCAGAAAAGAGACTGCCCTTACCTGAAACGAAGTCTTGCTTGTAGGGAGACTCAGAGCATGGGATTTAACTCCATTTCTGAAGTGAAACACACAGCATTGTCTCATCCATTGATCACACTCTGCTTTAGAACAAGAAGCATGCTCTTGCTTTCTAGAGTCTCTAAGACAGCAGGAAACGTGAGTGTGCTGAGAACAAAAGAACGGTGTTTCCTACACATACGGACCATATCTAGCCCAACTCTGCTTCTGCAACTGATACAAAGCACTGGTCCTCTAACATCCAATGCTTGTCTGTTAAGATGAGAAACGTGTCAGCTCAGAAAACTATGTAGTTCGTTTGAGCTGAAAAGTGACTGCCCTTACCTGAAACGAAGTCTTGCTTGTAGGAAGACACAGAGCCTGGGATTTAACTCCTTTTCTGAAGGGAAACACACAGCATAGTTCTCATCCATGGATCACACTCTGCTTTAGAGCGAGAAGCACGCTCTTGCTTTCTAAAGTCTCTAAGAGAGCAAGAAACATGAGTGTGCTGAGAACAAAAGAACGGTGTTTCCTACACATACAGACCATATCTAGTCCAACTCTTCTTCTGAAACTGATACAAAGCACTGGTCCTCTAACATCCAATGCTTGTCAATTACAAAGAGAAACGTGTGTCTTCGTGAACGATGTAGTTCGTTTGAGCAGAGAAGTGACTGCCCTTACCTGAATTGAAGTCTTGCTTGTAGGAAGACTCAGAGCCTGGGAATTAACTCCATTTCTGAAGTGAAACACACAGCATAGTTCTCATCCATGGATCACACTCTGCTTTAGAGCGAGAAGCACACTCTTGCTTTCTAGAGTCTCTAATACAGCAGGAAATCTGAGTGTGCCCAGAACAAAAGAACGTTGTTTCCTACACATATGGACCATATGTAGTCCAAATCTGCTTCTGAAACTGATACAAAGCACTGACCCTCTAACATCCAATGCTTGTCAGTTAAGATGAGAAACCTGTGAGCTTCGTGAAAGATGTAGTTCCTTTGAGCAGAAAAGTGACTGCCCTTACCTGAAACGAATTCTTGCTTGAAGGGAGACTCAGAGCCTGGGATTTAACTCCATTTCTGAAGTGAAACACACAGCAGTGTTCTCATCCATTGATCACACTATGCTTTAGAACAAGAAGCACAATCTTGCTTTCTAGAGTCTCTAAGACAGCAGGAAACGTGAGTTTGCTGAGAACAAAAGAACGGTGTTTCCTACACATACGGACCATATCTAGTCCAACTCTGCTTCTGAAACTGATACAAAGCACTGGTCCTCTAACATCCAATGCTTGTCTGTTAAGATGAGAAACGTGTGAGCCCTGTGAACGATGTAGTTCGTTTGAGCGGAAAAGTGACTGCCCTTACATGAAACGAAGTCTTGCTTGTAGGAAGACACAGAGCCTGGGATTTAACTCTTTTTCTGAAGGGAAACACACAGCATAGTTCTCATCCATGGATCACACTCTGCCTTAGAGCGAGAAGCATGCTCTTGCTTTCTAAAGTCTCTAAGACAGCAGGAAACGTGAGTGTGCTGAGAACAAAAGAACGGTGTTTCCTACACATCCGGACCATATCTAGTCCAACTCTGCTTCCGAAACTGATACAAAGCACTGGTCCTCTAACATCCAATGCTTGTCTGTTAAGATGAGAAACGTGTGAGCTTTGTGAATGATGTAGTTCCTTTGAACAGAAAAGTGACTGCCCTTACCTGAAAAGAAATCCTGCTTGTAGGAAGACACACAGCCTGGGATTTAAGTCCATTTCTGAAGGGAAACACACAGCATAGTTCTCATCCATGGATCACACTCTGCTTTAGAGCAAGAAGCACACTCTTGCTTTCTAGAGTCTCTAATACAGCAAGAAATCTGAGTGTGCCCAGAACAAAAGAACGTTGTTTCCTACACATATGGATCATATGTAGTCCAAATCTGCTTCTGAAACTGATACAAAACAATGACCCTCTAACATCCAATGCTTGTCAGTTAAGATGAGAAACGTGTGAGCTTTGTGAACGATGTAGTTAGTTTGAGCAGAAAAGTGACTGCCCTTACCTGAATTGAAGTCTTGCTTGTAGGAAGACTCAGAGCCTGGGATTTAACTCCATTTCTGAAGTAAAACACACAGCAGTGTAATCATCCATTGATCACACTCTGCTTTAGAACAAGAAGCACGCTCTTGCTTTCTAGACTCTCTAAGACAGCAGGAAATGTGAGTGTGCTGAGAACAAAAGAACGGTGTTTCCTACACATACAGACATTGTATAATCCAACTCTGCTTCTGAAACTGATACAAAGCACTGGACCTCTAAAATCTAATGCTTGTCTGTTAATATGAGAAACGTGTGAGCTTCGTGAACGATGTAGTTCGTTTGATCTGAAAAGTGACTGCCCTGACCTGAAACGAAGTCTTGCCAGTAGGTAGACACAGAGCATGGGATTTAACTCCATTTCTGAAGGGAAACACACAGCATAGTTCTCATCCATGGATCACACTCTGCTTTAGAGCGAGAAGCACGCTCTTGCTTTCTAGATTCTCTAATACAGCAGGAAATCTGAGTGTGCCCAGAACAAAAGAACGGTGTTTCCTACACATACGGACAATATGTAGTCCAAATCTTCTTCTGAAAATGATACAATGCACTGGTCCTCTAACATCCAATGCTTGTCAGTTACGATGAGAAATGTATATGCTTAGTGAACGATGTAGTTCCTTTGAGCAGAAAAGAGACTGCCCTTACCTGAAACGAAGTCTTGCTTGTAGGGAGACTCAGAGCATGGGATTTAACTCCATTTCTGAAGTGAAACACACAGCATTGTCTCATCCATTGATCACACTCTGCTTTAGAACAAGAAGCACGCTCTTGCTTTCTAGAGTCTCTAAGACAGCAGGAAACGTGAGTGTGCTGAGAACAAAAGAACGGTGTTTCCTACACATACGGACCATATCTAGTCCAACTCTGCTTCTGAAACTGATACAAAGCACTGGTCCTCTAACATCCAATGCTTGTCTGTTAAGATGGGAAACGTGTGAGCTCAGAAAACGATGTAGTTCGTTTGAGCTGAAAAGTGACTGCCCATACCTGAAACGAAGTCTTGCTTTTAGGAAGACACAGAGCCTGGGATTTAACTCCTTTTCTGAAGGGAAACACACAGCATAGTTCTCATCCTTGCATCACACTCTGCTTTAGAGCGATAAGCACGCTCTTGCTTTCTAAAGTCTCTAAGAGAGCAAGAAACATGAGTGTGCTGAGAACAAAAGAACGGTGTTTCCTACACATACAGACCATATCTAGTCCAACTCTTCTTCTGAAACTGATACAAAGCACTGGTCCTCTAACATCCAATGCTTGTCAATTACAAAGAGAAACGTGTGTCTTCGTGAACGATGTAGTTCGTTTGAGCAGAGAAGTGACTGCCCTTACCTGAATTGAAGTCTTGCTTGTAGGAAGACTCAGAGCCTGGGAATTAACTCCATTTCTGAAGTGAAACACACAGCATAGTTCTCATCCATGGATCACACTCTGCTTTAGAGCGAGAAGCACACTCTTGCTTTCTAGAGTCTCTAATAGAGCAGGAAATCTGAATGTGCCCAGAACAAAAGAACGTTGTTTCCTACACATATGGACCATATGTAGTCCAAATCTGCTTCTGAAACTGATACAAAGCACTGACACTCTAACATCCAATGCTTGTCAGTTAAGATGAGAAACCTGTGAGCTTTGTGAACGATGTAGTTCGTTTGAGCTGAAAAGTGACTGCCCTGACCTGAAACGAAGTCTTGCTTGTAGGAAGACACAGAGCCTGGGATTTAACTCCTTTTCTGAAGGGAAACACACAGCATAGTTCTCATCCATGGATCACACTCTGCTTTAGAGCGAAAAGCACGCTCTTGCTTTCTAAAGTCTCTAAGACAGCAGGAAACGTGAGTTTGCTGAGAACAAAAGAACGGTGTTTCCTACACATAGGGACCATAAGTACTCCAAATCTGCTTCTGAAACTGACACAAAGCACTGACCATCTAACATCCAATGCTTGTCTGTTAAGATGAGAAACGTGTGAGCCCTGTGAATGATGTAGTTCGTTTGAGCTGAAAAGTGACTGCCCTTACCTGAAACGAAGTCTTGCTTGTAGAAAGACACAGAGCCTGGGATTTAAGTCCATTTCTGAAGGGAAACACACAGCATAGTTCTCATCCATGGATCACACTCTGCTTTAGAGCAAGAACCACACTCTTGCTTTCTAGAGTCTCTAATACAGCAGGAAATCTGAGTGTGCCAAGAACAAAAGAACAGTGTTTCCTACACATAGGGACCATAAGTACTCCAAATCTGCTTCTGAAACTGACACAAAGCACTGACCATCTAACATCCAATGCTTGTCAGTTAAGATGAGAAACGTGTGAGCTTTGTAAACGATGTAGTTCGTTTGAGCAGAAAAGTGAGTGCCCTTACCTGAATTGAAGTCTTGCTTGTAGGAAGACTCAGAGCCTGGGATTTAAAACCATTTCTGAAGTAAAACACACAGCAGTGTAATCATCCATTGATCACACTCTGCTTTAGAACAAGAAGCACGCTCTTGCTTTCTAGAGTCTCTAAGACAGCAGGAAACGTGAGTGTGCTGAGAACAAAAGAACGGTGTATCCTACACATACGGACATTATATAGTCCAACTCTGTTTCTGAAATTGATACAAAGCAATGGTCCTCGAAAATCCAATGCTTGTCTGTTAAGATGAGAAACGTGTGAGCTTCGTGAACGATGTAGTTCGTTTGAGCGGAAAAGTGACTGCCCTTACCTGAAACGAAGTCTTGCCTGTAGGAAGACACAGAGTCTGGGATTTAACTCCATTTCTGAAGGGAAACATACAGCATAGTTCTCATCCATGGATCACACTCTGCTTTAGAGCAAGAAGCACGCTCTTGCTTTCTAGAGTCTCTAATACAGCAGTAAATCTGAGTGTGCCCAGAACAAAAGAACGGTGATTCCTACACATACTCACTATATGTAGTCCAAATCTTCTTCAGAAACTGATACAATGCACTGGTCCTCTAACATCCAATGCTTGTCAGTTAAGGAGAGAAACGTGTGAGCTTCGTGAACTATGTAGTTCCTTTGAGCAGAAAAGTGACTGCCCTTACCTTAAACGAAGTCTTGCTTGAAAGGAGACTCAGAGCATGGGATTTAACTCCATTTCTGAAGTGAAACACACAGCATTGTCTCATCCATTGATCACACTCTGCTTTAGAACAAGAAGCACGCTCTTGCTTTCTAGAGTCTCTAAGACAGAAGGAAACGTGAGTGTGTGGAGAACAAAAGAACCGTGTTTCCTACACATACGGACCATATCTAGGCCTACTCTGCTTCTTAAACTGATACAAAGCTCTGGTCCTCTAACAGCCAATGCTTGTCTGTTAAGATGAGAAACGTGTGTCTTCGTGAACGATGTAGTTCCCTTGAGCCGAAAAGTGACTGCCCTTACCTGAATTGAATTCTTGCTTGTAGGAAGACTCAGAGCATGGGATTTAACAACATTTCTGAAGTGAAACACAAAGCATTGTCTCATCCATTGATCACACTCTGCTTTAGAACAAGAAGCACGCTCTTGCTTTCTAGAGTCTCTAAGACAGCAGGAAACGTGAGTGTGCTGAGAACAAAAGAACGGTGTTTCCTACACATACGGACCATATCTAGTCCAACTCTGCTTCTTAAACTGATACAAAGCACTGGTCCTCTAACATCCAATGCTTGTCTCTTAAGATGAGAAACGTGTGAGATTTGTGAATGATGTAGTTCCTTTGAACTGAAAAGTGACTGCCCTTACCTGAAAAGAAATCCTGCTTGTAGGAAGACACACAGCCTGGGATTTAAGTCCATTTCTGAAGGGAAACACACAGCATAGTTCTCATCCATGGATCACACTCTGCTTTAGAGCAAGAAGCACACTCTTGCTTTCTAGAGTCTCTAATACAGCAGGAAATCTGAGTGTGCCAAGAACAAAAGAACAGTGTTTTCTACCCATAGGGACCATATGTACTCCAAATCTGCTTCGGAAACTGACACAAAGCACTGACCATCTAACATCCAATGCTTGTCAGTTAAGATGAGAAACGTGTGAGCTTCGTGAACGATGTCGTTCCTTTGAGCAGAAAAGTGACTGCCCTTACCTTAAACGAAGTCTTGCTTGAAGGGAGACTCAGAGCATGGGATTTAACTCCATTTCTGAAGTGAAACACACAGCATTGTCTCTTCCATTGATCACTCTCTGCTTTAGAACAAGAAGCACGCTCTTGCTTTCTAGAGTCTCTAAGACAGCAGGAAACGTGAGTGTGCTGAAACAAAAGAACGGTGTTTCCTACACATACGAACCATATCTAGTCCTAATCTGCTTCTTAAACTGATACAAAGCACTGGTCCTCTAAAAGCCAATGCTTGTCTGTTAAGATGAGAAACGTGTGTCTTCGTGAACGATGTAGTTCCTTTGAGCGGAAAAGTGACTGCCCTTACCTGAATTGAATTCTTGCATGTAGGAAGACTCAGAGCCTGGAATTTAACTCCATTTCTGAAGTGAAACACACAGCATAGTTCTCATCCATGGATCACACTCTGCTTTAGAGCGAGAAGCACACTCTTGCTTTCTAGAGTCTCTAATACCGCAGTAAATCTGAGTGTGCCCAGAACAAAATAACGTTGTTTCCTACACATATGGACCATATGTAGTCCAAATCTGCTTCTGAAACTGATACAAAGCACTGGTCCTCTAACATCCAATGCTTGTCAGTTAAGATGAGAAACGTGGGAGCCCTGTGAATGATGTAGTTCGTTTGAGCTGAAAAGTGACTGCCCTTACCTGAAACGAAGTCTTGCTTGTAGAAAGACACAGAGCCTGGGATTTAAGTCCATTTCTGAAGGGAAACACACAGCATAGTTCTCATCCATGGATCACACTCTGCTTTAGAGCAAGAACCACACTCTTGCTTTCTAGAGTCTCTAATACAGCAGGAAATCTGAGTGTGCCAAGAACAAAAGAACAGTGTTTCCTACACATAGGGACCATAAGTACTCCAAATCTGCTTCTGAAACTGACACAAAGCACTGACCATCTAACATGCAATGCTTGTCAGTTAAGATGAGAAACGTGTGAGCTTTGTAAACGATGTAGTTCGTTTGAGCAGAAAAGTGACTGCCCTTACCTGAATTGAAGTCTTGCTTGTAGGAAGACTCAGAGCCTGGGATTTAACTCCATTTCTGAAGTAAAACACACAGCAGTGTAATCATCCATTGATCACACTCTGCTTTAGAACAAGAAGCACGCTCTTGCTTTCTAGACTCTCTAATACAGCAGGAAATGTGAGTGTGCTGAGAACAAAAGAACTGTGTTTCCTACACATACGGACATTGTATAGTCCAATTCTGCTTCTGATACTGATACAAAGCACTGGACCTCTAAAATCTAATGCTTGTCTGTTAAGATGAGAAACGTGTGAGCTTCGTGAACGATGTAGTTCGTTTGAGCTGAAAAGTGACTGCCCTGACCTGAAACGAAGTCTTGCCTGTAGGAAGACACAGAGCATGGGATTTAACTCCATTTCTGAAGGGAAACACACAGCATAGTTCTAATCCATGGATCACACTCTGCTTTAGAGCAAGAAGCACGCTCTTGCTTTCTAGATTCTCTAATACAGCAGGAAATCTGAGTGTGCCCAGAACAAAAGAACGGTGTTTCCTACACATACTGACAATATGTAGTCCAAATCTTCTTCTGAAAATGATACAATGCACTGGTCCTCTAACATCCAATGCTTGTCAGTTACGATGAGAAATGTATATGCTTCGTGAACGTTGTAGTTCCTTTGAGCAGAAAAGAGACTGCCCTTACCTGAAACGAAGTTTTGCTTGTAGGGAGACTCAGAGCATGGGATTTAACAACATTTCTGAAGTGAAACACAAAGCATTGTCTCATCCATTGATCACACTCTGCTTTAGAACAAGAAGCACGCTCTTGCTTTCTAGAGTCTCTAAGACAGCAGGAAACGTGAGTGTGCTGAGAACAAAAGAACGGTGTTTCCTACACATACGGACCATATCTAGTCCAACTCTGCTTCTTAAACTGATACAAAGCACTGGTCCTCTAACATCCAATGCTTGTCTCTTAAGATGAGAAACGTGTGAGATTTGTGAATGATGTAGTTCCTTTGAACTGAAAAGTGACTGCCCTTACCTGAAAAGAAATCCTGCTTGTAGGAAGACACACAGCCTGGGATTTAAGTCCATTTCTGAAGGGAAACACACAGCATAGTTCTCATCCATGGATCACACTCTGCTTTAGAGCAAGAAGCACACTCTTGCTTTCTAGAGTCTCTAATACAGCAGGAAATCTGAGTGTGCCAAGAACAAAAGAACAGTGTTTTCTACCCATAGGGACCATATGTACTCCAAATCTGCTTCGGAAACTGACACAAAGCACTGACCATCTAACATCCAATGCTTGTCAGTTAAGATGAGAAACGTGTGAGCTTCGTGAACGATGTCGTTCCTTTGAGCAGAAAAGTGACTGCCCTTACCTTAAACGAAGTCTTGCTTGAAGGGAGACTCAGAGCATGGGATTTAACTCCATTTCTGAAGTGAAACACACAGCATTGTCTCTTCCATTGATCACTCTCTGCTTTAGAACAAGAAGCACGCTCTTGCTTTCTAGAGTCTCTAAGACAGCAGGAAACGTGAGTGTGCTGAAACAAAAGAACGGTGTTTCCTACACATACGAACCATATCTAGTCCTAATCTGCTTCTTAAACTGATACAAAGCACTGGTCCTCTAAAAGCCAATGCTTGTCTGTTAAGATGAGAAACGTGTGTCTTCGTGAACGATGTAGTTCCTTTGAGCGGAAAAGTGACTGCCCTTACCTGAATTGAATTCTTGCATGTAGGAAGACTCAGAGCCTGGAATTTAACTCCATTTCTGAAGTGAAACACACAGCATAGTTCTCATCCATGGATCACACTCTGCTTTAGAGCGAGAAGCACACTCTTGCTTTCTAGAGTCTCTAATACCGCAGTAAATCTGAGTGTGCCCAGAACAAAATAACGTTGTTTCCTACACATATGGACCATATGTAGTCCAAATCTGCTTCTGAAACTGATACAAAGCACTGGTCCTCTAACATCCAATGCTTGTCAGTTAAGATGAGAAACGTGGGAGCCCTGTGAATGATGTAGTTCGTTTGAGCTGAAAAGTGACTGCCCTTACCTGAAACGAAGTCTTGCTTGTAGAAAGACACAGAGCCTGGGATTTAAGTCCATTTCTGAAGGGAAACACACAGCATAGTTCTCATCCATGGATCACACTCTGCTTTAGAGCAAGAACCACACTCTTGCTTTCTAGAGTCTCTAATACAGCAGGAAATCTGAGTGTGCCAAGAACAAAAGAACAGTGTTTCCTACACATAGGGACCATAAGTACTCCAAATCTGCTTCTGAAACTGACACAAAGCACTGACCATCTAACATGCAATGCTTGTCAGTTAAGATGAGAAACGTGTGAGCTTTGTAAACGATGTAGTTCGTTTGAGCAGAAAAGTGACTGCCCTTACCTGAATTGAAGTCTTGCTTGTAGGAAGACTCAGAGCCTGGGATTTAACTCCATTTCTGAAGTAAAACACACAGCAGTGTAATCATCCATTGATCACACTCTGCTTTAGAACAAGAAGCACGCTCTTGCTTTCTAGACTCTCTAATACAGCAGGAAATGTGAGTGTGCTGAGAACAAAAGAACTGTGTTTCCTACACATACGGACATTGTATAGTCCAATTCTGCTTCTGATACTGATACAAAGCACTGGACCTCTAAAATCTAATGCTTGTCTGTTAAGATGAGAAACGTGTGAGCTTCGTGAACGATGTAGTTCGTTTGAGCTGAAAAGTGACTGCCCTGACCTGAAACGAAGTCTTGCCTGTAGGAAGACACAGAGCATGGGATTTAACTCCATTTCTGAAGGGAAACACACAGCATAGTTCTAATCCATGGATCACACTCTGCTTTAGAGCAAGAAGCACGCTCTTGCTTTCTAGATTCTCTAATACAGCAGGAAATCTGAGTGTGCCCAGAACAAAAGAACGGTGTTTCCTACACATACTGACAATATGTAGTCCAAATCTTCTTCTGAAAATGATACAATGCACTGGTCCTCTAACATCCAATGCTTGTCAGTTACGATGAGAAATGTATATGCTTCGTGAACGTTGTAGTTCCTTTGAGCAGAAAAGAGACTGCCCTTACCTGAAACGAAGTTTTGCTTGTAGGGAGACTCAGAGCATGGGATTTAACAACATTTCTGAAGTGAAACACAAAGCATTGTCTCATCCATTGATCACACTCTGCTTTAGAACAAGAAGCACGCTCTTGCTTTCTAGAGTCTCTAAGACAGCAGGAAACGTGAGTGTGCTGAGAACAAAAGAACGGTGTTTCCTACACATACGGACCATATCTAGTCCAACTCTGCTTCTTAAACTGATACAAAGCACTGGTCCTCTAACATCCAATGCTTGTCTCTTAAGATGAGAAACGTGTGAGATTTGTGAATGATGTAGTTCCTTTGAACTGAAAAGTGACTGCCCTTACCTGAAAAGAAATCCTGCTTGTAGGAAGACACACAGCCTGGGATTTAAGTCCATTTCTGAAGGGAAACACACAGCATAGTTCTCATCCATGGATCACACTCTGCTTTAGAGCAAGAAGCACACTCTTGCTTTCTAGAGTCTCTAATACAGCAGGAAATCTGAGTGTGCCAAGAACAAAAGAACAGTGTTTTCTACCCATAGGGACCATATGTACTCCAAATCTGCTTCGGAAACTGACACAAAGCACTGACCATCTAACATTCAATGCTTGTCAGTTAAGATGAGAAACGTGTGAGCTTCGTGAACGATGTCGTTCCTTTGAGCAGAAAAGTGACTGCCCTTACCTGAATTGAATTCTTGCATGTAGGAAGACTCAGAGCCTGGAATTTAACTCCATTTCTGAAGTGAAACACACAGCATAGTTCTCATCCATGGATCACACTCTGCTTTAGAGCGAGAAGCACACTCTTGCTTTCTAGAGTCTCTAATACCGCAGTAAATCTGAGTGTGCCCAGAACAAAATAACGTTGTTTCCTACACATATGGACCATATGTAGTCCAAATCTTCTTCTGAAACTGATACAAAGCACTGGTCCTCTAACATCCAATGCTTGTCAGTTAAGATGAGAAACGTGGGAGCCCTGTGAATGATGTAGTTCGTTTGAGCTGAAAAGTGACTGCCCTTACCTGAAACGAAGTCTTGCTTGTAGAAAGACACAGAGCCTGGGATTTAAGTCCATTTCTGAAGGGAAACACACAGCATAGTTCTCATCCATGGATCACACTCTGCTTTAGAGCAAGAACCACACTCTTGCTTTCTAGAGTCTCTAATACAGCAGGAAATCTGAGTGTGCCAAGAACAAAAGAACAGTGTTTCCTACACATAGGGACCATAACTACTCCAAATCTGCTTCTGAAACTGACACAAAGCACTGACCATCTAACATCCAATGCTTGTCAGTTAAGATGAGAAACGTGTGAGCTTTGTAAACGATGTAGTTCGTTTGAGCAGAAAAGTGACTGCCCTTACCTGAATTGAATTCTTGCTTGTAGGAAGACTCAGAGCCTGGGATTTAACTCCATTTCTGAAGTAAAACACACAGCAGTGTAATCATCCATTGATCACACTCTGCTTTAGAACAAGAAGCACGCTCTTGCTTTCTAGACTCTCTAATACAGCAGGAAATGTGAGTGTGCTGAGAACAAAAGAACTGTGTTTCCTACACATACGGACATTGTATAGTCCAATTCTGCTTCTGATACTGATACAAAGCACTGGACCTCTAAAATCTAATGCTTGTCTGTTAAGATGAGAAACGTGTGAGCTTCGTGAACGATGTAGTTCGTTTGAGCTGAAAAGTGACTGCCCTGACCTGAAACGAAGTCTTGCCTGTAGGAAGACACAGAGCATGGGATTTAACTCCATTTCTGAAGGGAAACACACAGCATAGTTCTAATCCATGGATCACACTCTGCTTTAGAGCAAGAAGCACGCTCTTGCTTTCTAGATTCTCTAATACAGCAGGAAATCTGAGTGTGCCCAGAACAAAAGAACGGTGTTTCCTACACATACTGACAATATGTAGTCCAAATCTTCTTCTGAAAATGATACAATGCACTGGTCCTCTAACATCCAATGCTTGTCAGTTACGATGAGAAATGTATATGCTTCGTGAACGTTGTAGTTCCTTTGAGCAGAAAAGAGACTGCCCTTACCTGAAACGAAGTTTTGCTTGTAGGGAGACTCAGAGCATGGGATTTAACAACATTTCTGAAGTGAAACACAAAGCATTGTCTCATCCATTGATCACACTCTGCTTTAGAACAAGAAGCACGCTCTTGCTTTCTAGAGTCTCTAAGACAGCAGGAAACGTGAGTGTGCTGAGAACAAAAGAACGGTGTTTCCTACACATACGGACCATATCTAGTCCAACTCTGCTTCTTAAACTGATACAAAGCACTGGTCCTCTAACATCCAATGCTTGTCTCTTAAGATGAGAAACGTGTGAGATTTGTGAATGATGTAGTTCCTTTGAACTGAAAAGTGACTGCCCTTACCTGAAAAGAAATCCTGCTTGTAGGAAGACACACAGCCTGGGATTTAAGTCCATTTCTGAAGGGAAACACACAGCATAGTTCTCATCCATGGATCACACTCTGCTTTAGAGCAAGAAGCACACTCTTGCTTTCTAGAGTCTCTAATACAGCAGGAAATCTGAGTGTGCCAAGAACAAAAGAACAGTGTTTTCTACCCATAGGGACCATATGTACTCCAAATCTGCTTCGGAAACTGACACAAAGCACTGACCATCTAACATCCAATGCTTGTCAGTTAAGATGAGAAACGTGTGAGCTTCGTGAACGATGTCGTTCCTTTGAGCAGAAAAGTGACTGCCCTTACCTTAAACGAAGTCTTGCTTGAAGGGAGACTCAGAGCATGGGATTTAACTCCATTTCTGAAGTGAAACACACAGCATTGTCTCATCCATGGATCACACTCTGCTTTAGAGCGAGAAGCACACTCTTGCTTTCTAGAGTCTCTAATACAGCAGTAAATCTGAGTGTGCCCAGAACAAAATAACGTTGTTTCCTACACATATGGACCATATGTAGTCCAAATCTGCTTCTGAAACTGATACAAAGCACTGGTCCTCTAACATCCAATGCTTGTCTGTTAAGATGAGAAACGTGTGAGCCCTGTGAATGATGTAGTTCGTTTGAGGTGAAAAGTGACTGCCCTTACCTGAAACGAAGTCTTGCTGGTAGAAAGACACAGAGCCTGGGATTTAAGTCCATTTCTGAAGGGAAACACACAGCATAGTTCTCATCCATGGATCACACTCTGCTTTAGAGCAAGAACCACACTCTTGCTTTCTAGAGTCTCTAATACAGCAGGAAATCTGAGTGTGCCAAGAACAAAAGAACAGTGTTTCCTACACATAGGGACCATAACTACTCCAAACCTGCTTCTGAAACTGACACAAAGCACTGACCATCTAACATCCAATGCTTGTCAGTTAAGATGAGAAACGTGTGAGCTTTGTAAACGATGTAGTTCGTTTGAGCAGAAAAGTGACTGCCCTTACCTGAATTGAAGTCTTGCTTGTAGGAAGACTCAGAGCCTGGGATTTAAAACCATTTCTGAAGTAAAACACACAGCAGTGTAATCATCCATTGATCACACTCTGCTTTAGAACAAGAAGCACGCTCTTGCTTTCTAGAGTCTCTAAGACAGCAGGAAACGTGAGTGTGCTGAGAACAAAAGAACGGTGTATCCTACACATACGGACATTATATAGTCCAAATCTGTTTCTGAAATTGATACAAAGCAATGGTCCTCGAAAATCCAATGCTTGACTGTTAAGATGAGAAACGTGTGAGCTTCGTGAACGATGTAGTTCGTTTGAGCGGAAAAGTGACTGCCCTTACCTGAAACGAAGTCTTGCCTGTAGGAAGACACAGAGTCTGGGATTTAACTCCATTTCTGAAGGGAAACATACAGCATAGTTCTCATCCATGGATCACACTCTGCTTTAGAGCAAGAAGCACGCTCTTGCTTTCTAGAGTCTCTAATACAGCAGTAAATCTGAGTGTGCCCAGAACAAAAGAACGGTGATTCCTACACATACTCACTATATGTAGTCCAAATCTTCTTCAGAAACTGATACAATGCACTGGTCCTCTAACATCCAATGCTTGTCAGTTAAGGAGAGAAACGTGTGAGCTTCGTGAACTATGTAGTTCCTTTGAGCAGATAAGTGACTGCCCTTACCTTAAACGAAGTCTTGCTTGAAAGGAGACTCAGAGCATGGGATTTAACTCCATTTCTGAAGTGAAACACACAGCATTGTCTCATCCATTGATCACACTCTGCTTTAGAACAAGAAGCACGCTCTTGCTTTCTAGAGTCTCTAAGACAGAAGGAAACGTGAGTGTGCTGAGAACAAAAGAACCGTGTTTCCTACACATACGGACCATATCTAGGCCTACTCTGCTTCTTAAACTGATACAAAGCACTGGTCCTCTAACAGCCAATGCTTGTCTGTTAAGATGAGAAACGTGTGTCTTCGTGAACGATGTAGTTCCCTTGAGCAGAAAAGTGACTGCCCTTACCTGAATTGAATTCTTGCTTGTAGGAAGACTCAGAGCCTGGGATTTAACTCCATTTCTGAAGTGAAACACGCAGCATAGTTCTCATCCATGGATCACACTCTGCTTTAGAGCGAGAAGCACACTCTTGCTTTCTAGATTCTCTAATACAGCAGTAAATCTGAGTGTGCCCAGAACAAAATAACGTTGTTTCCTACACATATGGACCATATGTAGTCCAAATCTGCTTCTGAAACTGATACAAAGCACTGGTCCTCTAAAATCCAATGGTTGTCTGTTAAGATAAGAAACGTGTGAGCCCTGTGAACGATGTAGTTCGTTTGAGCTGAAAAGTGACTGCCCTTACATGAAACGAAGTCTTGCTTGTAGGAAGACACAGAGCCTGGGATTTAACTCTTTTTCTGAAGGGAAACACACAGCATAGTTCTCATCCATGGATCACACTCTGCCTTAGAGCGAGAAGCACGCTCTTGCTTTCTAAAGTCTCTAAGACAGCAGGAAACGTGAGTGTGCTGAGAACAAAAGAACGGTGTTTCCTACACATACGGACCATATCTAGTCCAACTCTGCTTCTGAAACTGATACAAAGCACTGGTCCTCTAACATCCAATTCTTGTCTGTTAAGATGAGAAACGTGTGAGCTTTGTGAATGATGTAGTTCCTTTGAACAGAAAAGTGACTGCCCTTACCTGAAAAGAAATCCTGCTTGTAGGAAGACACACAGCCTGGGATTTAAGTCCATTTCTGAAGGGAAACACACAGCATAGTTCTCATCCATGGATCACACTCTGCTTTAGAGCAAGAAGCACACTCTTGCTTTCTAGAGTCTCTAACACAGCAAGAAATCTGAGTGTGCCCAGAACAAAAGAACGTTGTTTCCTACACATATGGATCATATGTAGTCCAAATCTGCTTCTGAAACTGATACAAAACACTGACCCTCTAACATCCAATGCTTGTCAGTTAAGATGAGAAACGTGTGAGCTTTGTGAACGATGTAGTTAGTTTGAGCAGAAAAGTGACTGCCCTTACCTGAATTGAAGTCTTGCTTGTAGGAAGACTCAGAGCCTGGGATTTAACTCCATTTCTGAAGTAAAACACACAGCAGTGTAATCATCCATTGATCACACTCTGCTTTAGAACAAGAAGCACGCTCTTGCTTTCTAGACTCTCTAATACAGCAGGAAATGTGAGTGTGCTGAGAACAAAAGAACGGTGTTTCCTACACATACGGACATTGTATAGTCCAATTCTGCTTCTGATACTGATACAAAGCACTGGACCTCTAAAATCTAATGCTTGTCTGTTAAGATGAGAAACGTGTGAGCTTCGTGAACGATGTAGTTCGTTTGAGCTGAAAAGTGACTGCCCTGACCTGAAACGAAGTCTTGCCTGTAGGAAGACACAGAGCATGGGATTTAACTCCATTTCTGAAGGGAAACACACAGCATAGTTCTAATCCATGGATCACACTCTGCTTTAGAGCAAGAAGCACGCTCTTGCTTTCTAGATTCTCTAATACAGCAGGAAATCTGAGTGTGCCCAGAACAAAAGAACGGTGTTTCCTACACATACTGACAATATGTAGTCCAAATCTTCTTCTGAAAATGATACAATGCACTGGTCCTCTAACATCCAATGCTTGTCAGTTACGATGAGAAATGTATATGCTTCGTGAACGTTGTAGTTCCTTTGAGCCAAAAAGAGACTGCCCTTACCTGAAACGAAGTTTTGCTTGTAGGGAGACTCAGAGCATGGGATTTAACAACATTTCTGAAGTGAAACACAAAGCATTGTCTCATCCATTGATCACACTCTGCTTTAGAACAAGAAGCACGCTCTTGCTTTCTAGAGTCTCTAAGACAGCAGGAAACGTGAGTGTGCTGAGAACAAAAGAACGGTGTTTCCTACACATACGGACCATATCTAGTCCAACTCTGCTTCTTAAACTGATACAAAGCACTGGTCCTCTAACATCCAATGCTTGTCTCTTAAGATGAGAAACGTGTGAGATTTGTGAATGATGTAGTTCCTTTGAACTGAAAAGTGACTGCCCTTACCTGAAAAGAAATCCTGCTTGTAGGAAGACACACAGCCTGGGATTTAAGTCCATTTCTGAAGGGAAACACACAGCATAGTTCTCATCCATGGATCACACTCTGCTTTAGAGCAAGAAGCACACTCTTGCTTTCTAGAGTCTCTAATACAGCAGGAAATCTGAGTATGCCAAGAACAAAAGAACAGTGTTTTCTACCCATAGGGACCATATGTACTCCAAATCTGCTTCGGAAACTGACACAAAGCACTGACCATCTAACATCCAATGCTTGTCAGTTAAGATGAGAAACGTGTGAGCTTCGTGAACGATGTCGTTCCTTTGAGCAGAAAAGTGACTGCCCTTACCTTAAACGAAGTCTTGCTTGAAGGGAGACTCAGAGCATGGGATTTAACTCCATTTCTGAAGTGAAACACACAGCATTGTCTCATCCATTGATCACACTCTGCTTTAGAACAAGAAGCACGCTCTTGCTTTCTAGAGTCTCTAAGACAGCAGGAAACGTGAGTGTGCTGAAACAAAAGAACGGTGTTTCCTACACATATGAACCATATCTAGTCCTAATCTGCTTCTTAAACTGATACAAAGCACTGGTCCTCTAACAGCCAATGCTTGTCTGTTAAGATGAGAAACGTGTGAGCTTTGTGAATGATGTAGTTCCTTTGAACTGAAAAGTGACTGCCCTTACCTGAAAAGAAATCCTGCTTGTAGGAAGACACACAGCCTGGGATTTAAGTCCATTTCTGAAGTGAAACACACAGCATAGTTCTCATCCATGGATCACACTCTTCTTTAGAGCGAGAAGCACACTCTTGCTTTCTAGAGTCTCTAATAGAGCAGTAAATCTGAGTGTGCCCAGAACAAAATAACGTTGTTTCCTACACATATGGACCATATGTAGTCCAAATCTGCTTCTGAAACTGATACAAAGCACTGACCCTCTAACATCCAATGCTTGTCAGTTAAGGAGAGAAACGTGTGAGCTTCGTGAACTATGTAGTTCCTTTGAGCAGAAAAGTGACTGCCCATACCTTAAACGAATTCTTGCTTGAAGGGAGACTCAGAGCATGGGATTTAACTCCATTTCTGAAGTGAAACACACAGCATTGTCTCATCCATTGATCACACTCTGCTTTAGAACAAGAAGCACGCTCTTGCTTTCTAGAGTCTCTAAGACAGCAGGAAACGTGAGTGGGCTGAGAACAAAAGAACGGTGTTTCCTACACATACGGACCATATCAGGTCCAACGCTGCTTCTTAAACTGATACAAAGCACTGGTCTTCTAACATCCAATGCTTGTCTGTTAAGATGAGAAACGTGTGAGCCCTGTGAACGATGTAGTTCGTTTGAGCTGAAAAGTGACTGCCCTTACATGAAACGAAGTCTTGCTTGTAGGAAGACACAGAGCCTGGGATTTAACTCTTTTTCTGAAGGGAAACACACAGCATAGTTCTCATCCATGGATCACACTCTGCCTTAGAGCGAGAAGCACGTTCTTGCTTTCTAAAGCCTCTAAGACAGCAGGAAACGTGAGTGTGCTGAGAACAAAAGAACGGTGTTTCCTACACATACAGACCATATCTAGTCCAACTCTGCTTCCGAAACTGATACAAAGCACTGGTCCTCTAACATCCAATGCTTGTCTGTTAAGATGAGAAACGTGTGAGCTTTGTGAATGATGTAGTTCCTTTGAACAGAAAAGTGACTGCCCTTACCTGAAAAGAAATCCTGCTTGTAGGAAGACACACAGCCTGGGATTTAAGTCCATTTCTGAAGGGAAACACACAGCATAGTTCTCATCCATGGATCACACTCTGCTTTAGAGCAAGAAGCACACTCTTGCTTTCTAGAGTCTCTAATACAGCAAGAAATCTGAGTGTGCCCAGAACAAAAGAACGTTGTTTCCTACACATATGGATCATATGTAGTCCAAATCTGCTTCTGAAACTGATACAAAACAATGACCCTCTAACATCCATTGCTTGTCAGTTAAGATGAGAAACGTGTGAGCTTTGTGAACGATGTAGTTAGTTTGAGCAGAAAAGTGACTGCCCTTACCTGAATGAAGTCTTGCTTGTAGGAAGACTCAGAGCCTGGGATTTAACTCCATTTCTGAAGTAAAACACACAGCAGTGTAATCATCCATTGATCACACTCTGCTTTAGAACAAGAAGCACGCTCTTGCTTTCTAGACTCTCTAAGACAGCAGGAAATGTGAGTGTGCTGAGAACAAAAGAACGGTGTTTCCTACACATACAGACATTGTATAGTCCAACTCTGCTTCTGAAACTGATACAAAGCACTGGACCTCTAAAATCTAATGCTTGTCTGTTAATATGAGAAACGTGTGAGCTTCGTGAACGATGTAGTTCGTTTGATCTGAAAAGTGACTGCCCTGACCTGAAACGAAGTCTTGCCAGTAGGTAGACACAGAGCATGGGATTTAACTCCATTTCTGAAGGGAAACACACAGCATAGTTCTCATCCATGGATCACACTCCGCTTTAGAGCGAGAAGCACGCTCTTGCTTTCTAGATTCTCTAATACAGCAGGAAATCTGAGTGTGCCCAGAACAAAAGAACGGTGTTTCCTACACATACGGACAATATGTAGTCCAAATCTTCTTCTGAAAATGATACAATGCACTGGTCCTCTAACATCCAATGCTTGTCAGTTACGATGAGAAATGTATATGCTTAGTGAACGATGTAGTTCCTTTGAGCAGAAAAGAGACTGCCCTTACCTGAAACGAAGTCTTGCTTGTAGGGAGACTCAGAGCATGGGATTTAACTCCATTTCTGAAGTGAAACACACAGCATTGTCTCATCCATTGATCACACTCTGCTTTAGAACAAGAGGCACGCTCTTGCTTTCTAGAGTCTCTAAGACAGCAGGAAACGTGAGTGTGCTGAGAACAAAAGAACGGTGTTTCCTACACATACGGACCATATCTAGTCCAACTCTGCTTCTGAAACTGATACAAAGCACTGGTCCTCTAACATCCAATGCTTGTCAGTTAAGATGAGAAACGTGTGAGCTTTGTAAACGATGTAGTTCGTTTGAGCAGAAAAGTGACTGCCCTTACCTGAATTGAAGTCTTGCTTGTAGGAAGACTCAGAGCCTGGGATTTAAAACCATTTCTGAAGTAAAACACACAGCAGTGTAATCATCCATTGATCACACTCTGCTTTAGAACAAGAAGCACGCTATTGCTTTCTAGAATCTCTAAGACAGCAGGAAACGTGAGTGTGCTGAGAACAAAAGAACGGTGTATCCTACACATACGGACATTATATAGTCCAACTCTGTTTCTGAAATTGATACAAAGCAATGGTCCTCGAAAATCCAATGCTTGTCTGTTAAGATGAGAAACGTGTGAGCTTCGTGAACGATGTAGTTCGTTTGAGCGGAAAAGTGACTGCCCATACCTGAAACGAAGTCTTGCCTGTAGGAAGACACAGAGTCTGGGATTTAACTCCATTTCTGAAGGGAAACATACAGCATAGTTCTCATCCATGGATCACACTCTGCTTTAGAGCAAGAAGCACGCTCTTGCTTTCTAGAGTCTCTAATACAGCAGTAAATCTGAGTGTGCCCAGAACAAAAGAACGGTGATTCCTACACATACTCACTATATGTAGTCCAAATCTTCTTCAGAAACTGATACAATGCACTGGTCCTCTAACATCCAATGCTTGTCAGTTAAGATGAGAAACGTGTGAGCTTCGTGAACGATGTAGTTCCTTTGAGCAGAAAAGTGACTGCCCTTACCTTAAACGAAGTCTTGCTTGAAAGGAGACTCAGAGCATGGGATTTAACTCCATTTCTGAAGTGAAACACACAGCATAGTTCTCATCCATGGATCACACTCTGCCTTAGAGCGAGAAGCACGCTCTTGCTTTCTAAAGTCTCTAAGACAGCAGGAAACGTGAGTGTGCTGAGAACAAAAGAACGGTGTTTCCTACACATACGGACCATATCTAGTCCAACTCTGCTTCTGAAACTGATACAAAACAATGACCCTCTAACATCCATTGCTTGTCAGTTAAGATGAGAAACGTGTGAGCTTTGTGAACGATGTAGTTAGTTTGAGCAGAAAAGTGACTGCCCTTACCTGAATGAAGTCTTGCTTGTAGGAAGACTCA
This sequence comes from Onychomys leucogaster, assembly GCA_949786385.1. Lineage (NCBI taxonomy): Eukaryota > Metazoa > Chordata > Mammalia > Rodentia > Cricetidae > Onychomys > Onychomys leucogaster. The sequence goes on from CATKUP010000076.1 coordinate 879,786, forward strand.
GAGCCTGGGATTTAACTCCATTTCTGAAGTAAAACACACAGCAGTGTAATCATCCATTGATCACACTCTGCTTTAGAACAAGAAGCACGCTCTTGCTTTCTAGACTCTCTAAGACAGCAGGAAATGTGAGTGTGCTGAGAACAAAAGAACGGTGTTTCCTACACATACAGACATTGTATAGTCCAACTCTGCTTCTGAAACTGATACAAAGCACTGGACCTCTAAAATCTAATGCTTGTCTGTTAATATGAGAAACGTGTGAGCTTCGTGAACGATGTAGTTCGTTTGATCTGAAAAGTGACTGCCCTGACCTGAAACGAAGTCTTGCCAGTAGGTAGACACAGAACATGGGATTTAACTCCATTTCTGAAGGGAAACACACAGCATAGTTCTCATCCATGGATCACACTCTGCTTTAGAGCGAGAAGCACGCTCTTGCTTTCTAGATTCTCTAATACAGCAGGAAATCTGAGTGTGCCCAGAACAAAAGAACGGTGTTTCCTACACATACGGACAATATGTAGTCCAAATCTTCTTCTGAAAATGATACAATGCACTGGTCCTCTAACATCCAATGCTTGTCAGTTACAATGAGAAATGTATATGCTTAGTGAACGATGTAGTTCCTTTGAGCAGAAAAGAGACTGCCCTTACCTGAAACGAAGTCTTGCTTGTAGGGAGACTCAGAGCATGGGATTTAACTCCATGTCTGAAGTGAAACACACAGCATTGTCTCATCCATTGATCACACTCTGCTTTAGAACAAGAAGCACGCTCTTGCTTTCTAGAGTCTCTAAGACAGCAGGAAACGTGAGTGTGCTGAGAACAAAAGAACGGTGTTTCCTACACATAAGGACCATATCTAGTCCAACTCTGCTTCTGAAACTGATACAAAGCACTGGTCCTCTAACATCCAATGCTTGTCAGTTAAGATGAGAAACGTGTGAGCTTTGTAAACGATGTAGTTCGTTTGAGCAGAAAAGTGACTGCCCTTACCTGAATTGAAGTCTTGCTTGTAGGAAGACTCAGAGCCTGGGATTTAAAACCATTTCTGAAGTAAAACACACAGCAGTGTAATCATCCATTGATCACACTCTGCTTTAGAACAAGAAGCACGCTCTTGCTTTCTAGAGTCTCTAAGACAGCAGGAAACGTGAGTGTGCTGAGAACAAAAGAACGGTGTTTCCTACACATACGGACCATATCTAGGCCTACTCTGCTTCTTAAACTGATACAAAGCACTGGTCCTCTAACAGCCAATGCTTGTCTATTAAGATGAGAAACGTGTGTCTTCGTGAACGATGTAGTTCCTTTGAGCGGAAAAGTGACTGCCCTAACCTGAATTTAATTCTTGCTTGTAGGAAGACTCAGAGCCTGGGATTTAACTCCATTTCTGAAGTGAAACACGCAGCATAGTTCTCATCCATGGATCACACTCTGCTTTAGAGCGAGAAGCACACTCTTGCTTTCTAGATTCTCTAATACAGCAGTAAATCTGAGTGTGCCCAGAACAAAATAACGTTGTTTCCTACACATATGGACCATATGTAGTCCAAATCTGCTTCTGAAACTGATACAAAGCACTGGTCCTCTAAAATCCAATGGTTGTCTGTTAAGATAAGAAACGTGTGAGCCCTGTGAATGATGTAGTTCGTTTGAGCGGAAAAGTGACTGCCCATACCTGAAACGAAGTCTTGCCTGTAGGAAGACACAGAGTCTGGGATTTAACTCTTTTTCTGAAGGGAAACACACAGCATAGTTCTCATCCATGGATCACACTCTGCCTTAGAGCGAGAAGCACGCTCTTGCTTTCTAAAGTCTCTAAGACAGCAGGAAACGTGAGTGTGCTGAGAACAAAAGAACGGTGTTTCCTACACATACGGACCATATCTAGTCCAACTCTGCTTCTGAAACTGATACAAAACAATGACCCTCTAACATCCATTGCTTGTCAGTTAAGATGAGAAACGTGTGAGCTTTGTGAACGATGTAGTTAGTTTGAGCAGAAAAGTGACTGCCCTTACCTGAATGAAGTCTTGCTTGTAGGAAGACTCAGAGCCTGGGATTTAACTCCATTTCTGAAGTAAAACACACAGCAGTGTAATCATCCATTGATCACACTCTGCTTTAGAACAAGAAGCACGCTCTTGCTTTCTAGACTCTCTAAGACAGCAGGAAATGTGAGTGTGCTGAGAACAAAAGAACGGTGTTTCCTACACATACAGACATTGTATAGTCCAACTCTGCTTCTGAAACTGATACAAAGCACTGGACCTCTAAAATCTAATGCTTGTCTGTTAATATGAGAAACGTGTGAGCTCAGTGAACGATGTAGTTCGTTTGATCTGAAAAGTGACTGCCCTGACCTGAAACGAAGTCTTGCCAGTAGGTAGACACAGAACATGGGATTTAACTCCATTTCTGAAGGGAAACACACAGCATAGTTCTCATCCATGGATCACACTCTGTTTTGAGCGAGAAGCACGCTCTTGCTTTCTAGATTCTCTAATACAGCAGGAAATCTGAGTGTGCCCAGAACAAAAGAACGGTGTTTCCTACACATACGGACAATATGTAGTCCAAATCTTCTTCTGAAAATGATACAATGCACTGGTCCTCTAACATCCAATGCTTGTCAGTTACGATGAGAAATGTATATGCTTAGTGAACGATGTAGTTCCTTTGAGCAGAAAAGAGACTGCCCTTACCTGAAACGAAGTCTTGCTTGTAGGGAGACTCTGAGCATGGGATTTAACTCCATTTCTGAAGTGAAACACACAGCATTGTCTCATCCATTGATCACACTCTGCTTTAGAACAAGAGGCACGCTCTTGCTTTCTAGAGTCTCTAAGACAGCAGGAAACGTGAGTGTGCTGAGAACAAAAGAACGGTGTTTCCTACACATACGGACCATATCTAGTCCAACTCTGCTTCTGAAACTGATACAAAGCACTGGTCCTCTAACATCCAATGCTTGTCAGTTAAGATGAGAAACGTGTGAGCTTTGTAAACGATGTAGTTCGTTTGAGCAGAAAAGTGACTGCCCTTACCTGAATTGAAGTCTTGCTTGTAGGAAGACTCAGAGCCTGGGATTTAAAACCATTTCTGAAGTAAAACACACAGCAGTGTAATCATCCATTGATCACACTCTGCTTTAGAACAAGAAGCACGCTCTTGCTTTCTAGAATCTCTAAGACAGCAGGAAACGTGAGTGTGCTGAGAACAAAAGAACGGTGTATCCTACACATACGGACATTATATAGTCCAACTCTGTTTCTGAAATTGATACAAAGCAATGGTCCTCGAAAATCCAATGCTTGTCTGTTAAGATGAGAAACGTGTGAGCTTCGTGAACGATGTAGTTCGTTTGAGCGGAAAAGTGACTGCCCATACCTGAAACGAAGTCTTGCCTGTAGGAAGACACAGAGTCTGGGATTTAACTCCATTTCTGAAGGGAAACATACAGCATAGTTCTCATCCATGGATCACACTCTGCTTTAGAGCAAGAAGCACGCTCTTGCTTTCTAGAGTCTCTAATACAGCAGTAAATCTGAGTGTGCCCAGAACAAAAGAACGGTGATTCCTACACATACTCACTATATGTAGTCCAAATCTTCTTCAGAAACTGATACAATGCACTGGTCCTCTAACATCCAATGCTTGTCAGTTAAGATGAGAAACGTGTGAGCTTCGTGAACGATGTAGTTCCTTTGAGCAGAAAAGTGACTGCCCTTACCTTAAACGAAGTCTTGCTTGAAAGGAGACTCAGAGCATGGGATTTAACTCCATTTCTGAAGTGAAACACACAGCATTGTCTCATCCATTGATCACACTCTGCTTTAGAACAAGAAGCACGCTCTTGCTTTCTAGAGTCTCTAAGACAGCAGGAAACGTGAGTGTGCTGAGAACAAAAGAACGGTGTTTCCTACACATACGGACCATATCTAGGCCTACTCTGCTTCTTAAACTGATACAAAGCACTGGTCCTCTAACAGCCAATGCTTGTCTGTTAAGATGAGAAACGTGTGTCTTCGTGAACGATGTAGTTCCTTTGAGCGGAAAAGTGACTGCCCTAACCTGAATTTAATTCTTGCTTGTAGGAAGACTCAGAGCCTGGGATTTAACTCCATTTCTGAAGTGAAACACGCAGCATAGTTCTCATCCATGGATCACACTCTGCTTTAGAGCGAGAAGCACACTCTTGCTTTCTAGATTCTCTAATACAGCAGTAAATCTGAGTGTGCCCAGAACAAAATAACGTTGTTTCCTACACATATGGACCATATGTAGTCCAAATCTGCTTCTGAAACTGATACAAAGCACTGGTCCTCTAAAATCCAATGGTTGTCTGTTAAGATAAGAAACGTGTGAGCCCTGTGAATGATGTAGTTCGTTTGAGCTGAAAAGTGACTGCCCTTACATGAAACGAAGTCTTGCTTGTAGGAAGACACAGAGCCTGGGATTTAACTCTTTTTCTGAAGGGAAACACACAGCATAGTTCTCATCCATGGATCACACTCTGCCTTAGAGCGAGAAGCACGCTCTTGCTTTCTAAAGTCTCTAAGACAGCAGGAAACGTGAGTGTGCTGAGAACAAAAGAACGGTGTTTCCTACACATACGGACCATATCTAGTCCAACTCTGCTTCTGAAACTGATACAAAACAATGACCCTCTAACATCCATTGCTTGTCAGTTAAGATGAGAAACGTGTGAGCTTTGTGAACGATGTAGTTAGTTTGAGCAGAAAAGTGACTGCCCTTACCTGAATGAAGTCTTGCTTGTAGGAAGACTCAGAGCCTGGGATTTAACTCCATTTCTGAAGTAAAACACACAGCAGTGTAATCATCCATTGATCACACTCTGCTTTAGAACAAGAAGCACGCTCTTGCTTTCTAGACTCTCTAAGACAGCAGGAAATGTGAGTGTGCTGAGAACAAAAGAACGGTGTTTCCTACACATACAGACATTGTATAGTCCAACTCTGCTTCTGAAACTGATACAAAGCACTGGACCTCTAAAATCTAATGCTTGTCTGTTAATATGAGAAACGTGTGAGCTTCGTGAACGATGTAGTTCGTTTGATCTGAAAAGTGACTGCCCTGACCTGAAACGAAGTCTTGCCAGTAGGTAGACACAGAACATGGGATTTAACTCCATTTCTGAAGGGAAACACACAGCATAGTTCTCATCCATGGATCACACTCTGCTTTAGAGCGAGAAGCACGCTCTTGCTTTCTAGATTCTCTAATACAGCAGGAAATCTGAGTGTGCCCAGAACAAAAGAACGGTGTTTCCTACACATACGGACAATATGTAGTCCAAATCTTCTTCTGAAAATGATACAATGCACTGGTCCTCTAACATCCAATGCTTGTCAGTTACGATGAGAAATGTATATGCTTAGTGAACGATGTAGTTCCTTTGAGCAGAAAAGAGACTGCCCTTACCTGAAACGAAGTCTTGCTTGTAGGGAGACTCAGAGCATGGGATTTAACTCCATGTCTGAAGTGAAACACACAGCATTGTCTCATCCATTGATCACACTCTGCTTTAGAACAAGAAGCACGCTCTTGCTTTCTAGAGTCTCTAAGACAGCAGGAAACGTGAGTGTGCTGAGAACAAAAGAACGGTGTTTCCTACACATAAGGACCATATCTAGTCCAACTCTGCTTCTGAAACTGATACAAAGCACTGGTCCTCTAACATCCAATGCTTGTCAGTTAAGATGAGAAACGTGTGAGCTTTGTAAACGATGTAGTTCGTTTGAGCAGAAAAGTGACTGCCCTTACCTGAATTGAAGTCTTGCTTGTAGGAAGACTCAGAGCCTGGGATTTAAAACCATTTCTGAAGTAAAACACACAGCAGTGTAATCATCCATTGATCACACTCTGCTTTAGAACAAGAAGCACGCTCTTGCTTTCTAGAGTCTCTAAGACAGCAGGAAACGTGAGTGTGCTGAGAACAAAAGAACGGTGTTTCCTACACATACGGACCATATCTAGGCCTACTCTGCTTCTTAAACTGATACAAAGCACTGGTCCTCTAACAGCCAATGCTTGTCTATTAAGATGAGAAACGTGTGTCTTCGTGAACGATGTAGTTCCTTTGAGCGGAAAAGTGACTGCCCTAACCTGAATTTAATTCTTGCTTGTAGGAAGACTCAGAGCCTGGGATTTAACTCCATTTCTGAAGTGAAACAGGCAGCATAGTTCTCATCCATGGATCACACTCTGCTTTAGAGCGAGAAGCACACTCTTGCTTTCTAGATTCTCTAATACAGCAGTAAATCTGAGTGTGCCCAGAACAAAATAACGTTGTTTCCTACACATATGGACCATATGTAGTCCAAATCTGCTTCTGAAACTGATACAAAGCACTGGTCCTCTAAAATCCAATGGTTGTCTGTTAAGATAAGAAACGTGTGAGCCCTGTGAATGATGTAGTTCGTTTGAGCTGAAAAGTGACTGCCCTTACATGAAACGAAGTCTTGCTTGTAGGAAGACACAGAGCCTGGGATTTAACTCTTTTTCTGAAGGGAAACACACAGCATAGTTCTCATCCATGGATCACACTCTGCCTTAGAGCGAGAAGCACGCTCTTGCTTTCTAAAGTCTCTAAGACAGCAGGAAACGTGAGTGTGCTGAGAACAAAAGAACGGTGTTTCCTACACATACGGACCATATCTAGTCCAACTCTGCTTCTGAAACTGATACAAAACAATGACCCTCTAACATCCATTGCTTGTCAGTTAAGATGAGAAACGTGTGAGCTTTGTGAACGATGTAGTTAGTTTGAGCAGAAAAGTGACTGCCCTTACCTGAATGAAGTCTTGCTTGTAGGAAGACTCAGAGCCTGGGATTTAACTCCATTTCTGAAGTAAAACACACAGCAGTGTAATCATCCATTGATCACACTCTGCTTTAGAACAAGAAGCACGCTCTTGCTTTCTAGACTCTCTAAGACAGCAGGAAATGTGAGTGTGCTGAGAACAAAAGAACGGTGTTTCCTACACATACAGACATTGTATAGTCCAACTCTGCTTCTGAAACTGATACAAAGCACTGGACCTCTAAAATCTAATGCTTGTCTGTTAATATGAGAAACGTGTGAGCTCAGTGAACGATGTAGTTCGTTTGATCTGAAAAGTGACTGCCCTGACCTGAAACGAAGTCTTGCCAGTAGGTAGACACAGAACATGGGATTTAACTCCATTTCTGAAGGGAAACACACAGCATAGTTCTCATCCATGGATCACACTCTGCTTTAGAGCGAGAAGCACGCTCTTGCTTTCTAGATTCTCTAATACAGCAGGAAATCTGAGTGTGCCCAGAACAAAAGAACGGTGTTTCCTACACATACGGACAATATGTAGTCCAAATCTTCTTCTGAAAATGATACAATGCACTGGTCCTCTAACATCCAATGCTTGTCAGTTACGATGAGAAATGTATATGCTTAGTGAACGATGTAGTTCCTTTGAGCAGAAAAGAGACTGCCCTTACCTGAAACGAAGTCTTGCTTGTAGGGAGACTCAGAGCATGGGATTTAACTCCATTTCTGAAGTGAAACACACAGCATTGTCTCATCCATTGATCACACTCTGCTTTAGAACAAGAAGCACGCTCTTGCTTTCTAGAGTCTCTAAGACAGCAGGAAACGTGAGTGTGCTGAGAACAAAAGAACGGTGTTTCCTACACATACGGACCATATCTAGTCCAACTCTGCTTCTGAAACTGATACAAAGCACTGGTCCTCTAACATCCAATGCTGTCAGTTAAGATGAGAAACGTGTGAGCTTTGTAAACGATGTAGTTCGTTTGAGCAGAAAAGTGACTGCCCTTACCTGAATTGAAGTCTTGCTTGTAGGAAGACTCAGAGCCTGGGATTTAAAACCATTTCTGAAGTAAAACACACAGCAGTGTAATCATCCATTGATCACACTCTGCTTTAGAACAAGAAGCACGCTCTTGCTTTCTAGAATCTCTAAGACAGCAGGAAACGTGAGTGTGCTGAGAACAAAAGAACGGTGTATCCTACACATACGGACATTATATAGTCCAACTCTGTTTCTGAAATTGATACAAAGCAATGGTCCTCGAAAATCCAATGCTTGTCTGTTAAGATGAGAAACGTGTGAGCTTCGTGAACGATGTAGTTCGTTTGAGCGGAAAAGTGACTGCCCATACCTGAAACGAAGTCTTGCCTGTAGGAAGACACAGAGTCTGGGATTTAACTCCATTTCTGAAGGGAAACATACAGCATAGTTCTCATCCATGGATCACACTCTGCTTTAGAGCAAGAAGCACGCTCTTGCTTTCTAGAGTCTCTAATACAGCAGTAAATCTGAGTGTGCCCAGAACAAAAGAACGGTTATTCCTACACATACTCACTATATGTAGTCCAAATCTTCTTCAGAAACTGATACAATGCACTGGTCCTCTAACATCCAATGCTTGTCAGTTAAGATGAGAAACGTGTGAGCTTCGTGAACGATGTAGTTCCTTTGAGCAGAAAAGTGACTGCCCTTACCTTAAACGAAGTCTTGCTTGAAAGGAGACTCAGAGCATGGGATTTAACTCCATTTCTGAAGTGAAACACACAGCATTGTCTCATCCATTGATCACACTCTGCTTTAGAACAAGAAGCACGCTCTTGCTTTCTAGAGTCTCTAAGACAGCAGGAAACGTGAGTGTGCTGAGAACAAAAGAACGGTGTTTCCTACACATACGGACCATATCTAGGCCTACTCTGCTTCTTAAACTGATACAAAGCACTGGTCCTCTAACAGCCAATGCTTGTCTGTTAAGATGAGAAACGTGTGTCTTCGTGAACGATGTAGTTCCTTTGAGCGGAAAAGTGACTGCCCTAACCTGAATTTAATTCTTGCTTGTAGGAAGACTCAGAGCCTGGGATTTAACTCCATTTCTGAAGTGAAACACGCAGCATAGTTCTCATCCATGGATCTCACTCTGCTTTAGAGCGAGAAGCACACTCTTGCTTTCTAGATTCTCTAATACAGCAGTAAATCTGAGTGTGCCCAGAACAAAATAACGTTGTTTCCTACACATATGGACCATATGTAGTCCAAATCTGCTTCTGAAACTGATACAAAGCACTGGTCCTCTAAAATCCAATGGTTGTCTGTTAAGATAAGAAACGTGTGAGCCCTGTGAATGATGTAGTTCGTTTGAGCTGAAAAGTGACTGCCCTTACATGAAACGAAGTCTTGCTTGTAGGAAGACACAGAGCCTGGGATTTAACTCCTTTTCTGAAGGGAAACACACAGCATAGTTCTCATCCATGGATCACACTCTGCCTTAGAGCGAGAAGCACGCTCTTGCTTTCTAAAGTCTCTAAGACAGCAGGAAACGTGAGTGTGCTGAGAACAAAAGAACGGTGTTTCCTACACATACAGACCATATCTAGTCCAACTCTGCTTCTGAAACTGATACAAAGCACTGGTCCTCTAACATCCAATGCTTGTCTGTTAAGATGAGAAACGTGTGAGCTTTGTGAATGATGTAGTTCCTTTGAACAGAAAAGTGACTGCCCTTACCTGAAAAGAAATCCTGCTTGTAGGAAGACACACAGCCTGGGATTTAAGTCCATTTCTGAAGGGAAACACACAGCATAGTTCTCATCCATGGATCACACTCTGCTTTAGAGCTAGAAGCACACTCTTGCTTTCTAGAGTCTCTAATACAGCAAGAAATCTGAGTGTGCCCAGAACAAAAGAACGTTGTTTCCTACACATATGGATCATATGTAGTCCAAATCTGCTTCTGAAACTGATACAAAACACTGACCCTCTAACATCCAATGCTTGTCAGTTAAGATGAGAAACGTGTGAGCTTTGTGAACGATGTAGTTAGTTTCAGCAGAAAAGTGACTGCCCTTACCTGAATTGAAGTCTTGCTTGTAGGAAGACTCAGAGCCTGGGATTTAACTCCATTTCTGAAGTAAAACAAACAGCAGTGTAATCATCCATTGATCACACTCTGCTTTAGAACAAGAAGCACGCTCTTGCTTTCTAGACTCTCTAAGACAGCAGGAAATGTGAGTGTGCTGAGAACAAAAGAACGGTGTTTCCTACACATACGGACATTGTATAGTCCAATTCTGCTTCTGATACTGATACAAAGCACTGGACCTCTAAAATCTAATGCTTGTCTGTTAAGATGAGAAACGTGTGAGCTTCGTGAACGATGTAGTTCGTTTGAGGTGAAAAGTGACTGCCCTGACCTGAAACGAAGTCTTGCCTGTAGGAAGACACAGAGCATGGGATTTAACTCCATTTCTGAAGGGAAACACACAGCATAGTTCTCATCCATGGATCACACTCTGCTTTAGAGCAAGAAGCACGCTCTTGCTTTCTAGATTCTCTAATACAGCAGGAAATCTGAGTGTGCCCAGAACAAAAGAACGGTGTTTCCTACACATACGGACAATATGTAGTCCAAATCTTCTTCTGAAAATGATACAATGCACTGGTCCTCTAACATCCAATGCTTGTCAGTTACGATGAGAAATGTATATGCTTCGTGAACGTTGTAGTTCCTTTGAGCAGAAAAGAGACTGCCCTTACCTGAAACGAAGTCTTGTTATAGGGAGACTCAGAGCATGGGATTTCACAACATTTCTGAAGTGAAACACAAAGCATTGTCTCATCCATTGATCACACTCTGCTTTAGAACAAGAAGCACGCTCTTGCTTTCTAGAGTCTCTAAGACAGCAGGAAACGTGAGTGGGCTGAGAACAAAAGAACGGTGTTTCCTACACATACGGACCATATCTAGTCCAACTCTGCTTCTGAAACTGAAACAAAGCACTGGTCCTCTAACATCCAATGCTTGTCTGTTAAGATGAGAAACGTGTGAGCTCAGAAAACGATGTAGTTCGTTTGAGCTGAAAAGTGACTGCCCTTACCTGAAACGAAATCTTGCTTGTAGGAAGACACAGAGCCTGGGATTTAACTCCTTTTCTGAAGGGAAACACACAGCATAGTTCTCATCCATGGAACACACTCTGCTTTAGAGCGAGAAGCACACTCTTGCTTTCTAGAGTCTCTAATACAGCAGGAAATCTGAGTGTGCCCAGAACAAAAGAACGTTGTTTCCTACACATATGGACCATATGTAGTCCAAATCCGCTTCTGAAACTGATACAAAGCACTGACCCTCTAACATCCAATGCTTGTCAGTTAAGATGAGAAACCTGTGAGCTTTGTGAACGATGTAGTTCGTTTGAGCTGAAAAGTGACTGCCCTGACCTGAAACGAAGTCTTGCCTGTAGGAAGACACAGAGCATGGGATTTAACTCCATTTCTGAAGGGAAACACACAGCATAGTTCTCATGCATGGATCACACTCTGCTTTAGAGCAAGAAGCAAGCTCTTGCTTTCTAGATTCTCTAATACAGCAGGAAATCTGAGTGTGCCCAGAACAAAAGAACGGTGTTTCCTACACATACGGACCATATCTAGTCCAACTCTGCTTCTGAAACTGATACAAAGCATTGGTCCTCTAACATCCAATGCTTGTCTGTTAAGATGAGAAACGTGTGAGCCCTGTGAACGATGTAGTTCGTTTGAGCTGAAAAGTGACTGCCCTGACCTGAAACGAAGTCTTGCCTGTAGGAAGACACAGAGCATGGGATTTAACTCCATTTCTGAAGGGAAACACACAGCATAGTTCTCATGCATGGATCACACTCTGCTTTAGAGCAAGAAGCAAGCTCTTGCTTTCTAGATTCTCTAATACAGCAGGAAATCTGAGTGTGCCCAGAACAAAAGAACGGTGTTTCCTACACATAAGGACCATATCTAGTCCAACTCTGCTTCTGAAACTGATACAAAGCACTGGTCCTCTAACATCCAATGCTTGTCAGTTAAGATGAGAAACGTGTGAGCTTTGTAAACGATGTAGTTCGTTTGAGCAGAAAAGTGACTGCCCTTACCTGAATTGAAGTCTTGCTTGTAGGAAGACTCAGAGCCTGGGATTTAAAACCATTTCTGAAGTAAAACACACAGCAGTGTAATCATCCATTGATCACACTCTGCTTTAGAACAAGAAGCACGCTCTTGCTTTCTAGACTCTCTAAGACAGCAGGAAACGTGAGTGTGCTGAGAACAAAAGAACGGTGTTTCCTACACATACGGACCATATCTAGGCCTACTCTGCTTCTTAAACTGATACAAAGCACTGGTCCTCTAACAGCCAATGCTTGTCTATTAAGATGAGAAACGTGTGTCTTCGTGAACGATGTAGTTCCTTTGAGCGGAAAAGTGACTGCCCTAACCTGAATTTAATTCTTGCTTGTAGGAAGACTCAGAGCCTGGGATTTAACTCCATTTCTGAAGTGAAACAGGCAGCATAGTTCTCATCCATGGATCACACTCTGCTTTAGAGCGAGAAGCACACTCTTGCTTTCTAGATTCTCTAATACAGCAGTAAATCTGAGTGTGCCCAGAACAAAATAACGTTGTTTCCTACACATATGGACCATATGTAGTCCAAATCTGCTTCTGAAACTGATACAAAGCACTGGTCCTCTAAAATCCAATGGTTGTCTGTTAAGATAAGAAACGTGTGAGCCCTGTGAATGATGTAGTTCGTTTGAGCTGAAAAGTGACTGCCCTTACATGAAACGAAGTCTTGCTTGTAGGAAGACACAGAGCCTGGGATTTAACTCTTTTTCTGAAGGGAAACACACAGCATAGTTCTCATCCATGGATCACACTCTGCCTTAGAGCGAGAAGCACGCTCTTGCTTTCTAAAGTCTCTAAGACAGCAGGAAACGTGAGTGTGCTGAGAACAAAAGAACGGTGTTTCCTACACATACGGACCATATCTAGTCCAACTCTGCTTCTGAAACTGATACAAAACAATGACCCTCTAACATCCATTGCTTGTCAGTTAAGATGAGAAACGTGTGAGCTTTGTGAACGATGTAGTTAGTTTGAGCAGAAAAGTGACTGCCCTTACCTGAATGAAGTCTTGCTTGTAGGAAGACTCAGAGCCTGGGATTTAACTCCATTTCTGAAGTAAAACACACAGCAGTGTAATCATCCATTGATCACACTCTGCTTTAGAACAAGAAGCACGCTCTTGCTTTCTAGACTCTCTAAGACAGCAGGAAATGTGAGTGTGCTGAGAACAAAAGAACGGTGTTTCCTACACATACAGACATTGTATAGTCCAACTCTGCTTCTGAAACTGATACAAAGCACTGGACCTCTAAAATCTAATGCTTGTCTGTTAATATGAGAAACGTGTGAGCTCAGTGAACGATGTAGTTCGTTTGATCTGAAAAGTGACTGCCCTGACCTGAAACGAAGTCTTGCCAGTAGGTAGACACAGAACATGGGATTTAACTCCATTTCTGAAGGGAAACACACAGCATAGTTCTCATCCATGGATCACACTCTGCTTTAGAGCGAGAAGCACGCTCTTGCTTTCTAGATTCTCTAATACAGCAGGAAATCTGAGTGTGCCCAGAACAAAAGAACGGTGTTTCCTACACATACGGACAATATGTAGTCCAAATCTTCTTCTGAAAATGATACAATGCACTGGTCCTCTAACATCCAATGCTTGTCAGTTACGATGAGAAATGTATATGCTTAGTGAACGATGTAGTTCCTTTGAGCAGAAAAGAGACTGCCCTTACCTGAAACGAAGTCTTGCTTGTAGGGAGACTCAGAGCATGGGATTTAACTCCATTTCTGAAGTGAAACACACAGCATTGTCTCATCCATTGATCACACTCTGCTTTAGAACAAGAAGCACGCTCTTGCTTTCTAGAGTCTCTAAGACAGCAGGAAACGTGAGTGTGCTGAGAACAAAAGAACGGTGTTTCCTACACATACGGACCATATCTAGTCCAACTCTGCTTCTGAAACTGATACAAAGCACTGGTCCTCTAACATCCAATGCTGTCAGTTAAGATGAGAAACGTGTGAGCTTTGTAAACGATGTAGTTCGTTTGAGCAGAAAAGTGACTGCCCTTACCTGAATTGAAGTCTTGCTTGTAGGAAGACTCAGAGCCTGGGATTTAAAACCATTTCTGAAGTAAAACACACAGCAGTGTAATCATCCATTGATCACACTCTGCTTTAGAACAAGAAGCACGCTCTTGCTTTCTAGAATCTCTAAGACAGCAGGAAACGTGAGTGTGCTGAGAACAAAAGAACGGTGTATCCTACACATACGGACATTATATAGTCCAACTCTGTTTCTGAAATTGATACAAAGCAATGGTCCTCGAAAATCCAATGCTTGTCTGTTAAGATGAGAAACGTGTGAGCTTCGTGAACGATGTAGTTCGTTTGAGCGGAAAAGTGACTGCCCATACCTGAAACGAAGTCTTGCCTGTAGGAAGACACAGAGTCTGGGATTTAACTCCATTTCTGAAGGGAAACATACAGCATAGTTCTCATCCATGGATCACACTCTGCTTTAGAGCAAGAAGCACGCTCTTGCTTTCTAGAGTCTCTAATACAGCAGTAAATCTGAGTGTGCCCAGAACAAAAGAACGGTTATTCCTACACATACTCACTATATGTAGTCCAAATCTTCTTCAGAAACTGATACAATGCACTGGTCCTCTAACATCCAATGCTTGTCAGTTAAGATGAGAAACGTGTGAGCTTCGTGAACGATGTAGTTCCTTTGAGCAGAAAAGTGACTGCCCTTACCTTAAACGAAGTCTTGCTTGAAAGGAGACTCAGAGCATGGGATTTAACTCCATTTCTGAAGTGAAACACACAGCATTGTCTCATCCATTGATCACACTCTGCTTTAGAACAAGAAGCACGCTCTTGCTTTCTAGAGTCTCTAAGACAGCAGGAAACGTGAGTGTGCTGAGAACAAAAGAACGGTGTTTCCTACACATACAGACCATATCTAGGCCTACTCTGCTTCTTAAACTGATACAAAGCACTGGTCCTCTAACAGCCAATGCTTGTCTGTTAAGATGAGAAACGTGTGTCTTCGTGAACGATGTAGTTCCTTTGAGCGGAAAAGTGACTGCCCTAACCTGAATTTAATTCTTGCTTGTAGGAAGACTCAGAGCCTGGGATTTAACTCCATTTCTGAAGTGAAACACGCAGCATAGTTCTCATCCATGGATCTCACTCTGCTTTAGAGCGAGAAGCACACTCTTGCTTTCTAGATTCTCTAATACAGCAGTAAATCTGAGTGTGCCCAGAACAAAATAACGTTGTTTCCTACACATATGGACCATATGTAGTCCAAATCTGCTTCTGAAACTGATACAAAGCACTGGTCCTCTAAAATCCAATGGTTGTCTGTTAAGATAAGAAACGTGTGAGCCCTGTGAATGATGTAGTTCGTTTGAGCTGAAAAGTGACTGCCCTTACATGAAACGAAGTCTTGCTTGTAGGAAGACACAGAGCCTGGGATTTAACTCCTTTTCTGAAGGGAAACACACAGCATAGTTCTCATCCATGGATCACACTCTGCCTTAGAGCGAGAAGCACGCTCTTGCTTTCTAAAGTCTCTAAGACAGCAGGAAACGTGAGTGTGCTGAGAACAAAAGAACGGTGTTTCCTACACATACGGACCATATCTAGTCCAACTCTGCTTCTGAAACTGATACAAAGCACTGGTCCTCTAACATCCAATGCTTGTCTGTTAAGATGAGAAACGTGTGAGCTTTGTGAATGATGTAGTTCCTTTGAACAGAAAAGTGACTGCCCTTACCTGAAAAGAAATCCTGCTTGTAGGAAGACACACAGCCTGGGATTTAAGTCCATTTCTGAAGGGAAACACACAGCATAGTTCTCATCCATGGATCACACTCTGCTTTAGAGCTAGAAGCACACTCTTGCTTTCTAGAGTCTCTAATACAGCAAGAAATCTGAGTGTGCCCAGAACAAAAGAACGTTGTTTCCTACACATATGGATCATATGTAGTCCAAATCTGCTTCTGAAACTGATACAAAACACTGACCCTCTAACATCCAATGCTTGTCAGTTAAGATGAGAAACGTGTGAGCTTTGTGAACGATGTAGTTAGTTTGAGCAGAAAAGTGACTGCCCTTACCTGAATTGAAGTCTTGCTTGTAGGAAGACTCAGAGCCTGGGATTTAACTCCATTTCTGAAGTAAAACAAACAGCAGTGTGATCATCCATTGATCACACTCTGCTTTAGAACAAGAAGCACGCTCTTGCTTTCTAGACTCTCTAAGACAGCAGGAAATGTGAGTGTGCTGAGAACAAAAGAACGGTGTTTCCTACACATACGGACATTGTATAGTCCAATTCTGCTTCTGATACTGATACAAAGCACTGGACCTCTAAAATCTAATGCTTGTCTGTTAAGATGAGAAACGTGTGAGCTTCGTGAACGATGTAGTTCGTTTGAGGTGAAAAGTGACTGCCCTGACCTGAAACGAAGTCTTGCCTGTAGGAAGACACAGAGCATGGGATTTAACTCCATTTCTGAAGGGAAACACACAGCATAGTTCTCATCCATGGATCACACTCTGCTTTAGAGCAAGAAGCACGCTCTTGCTTTCTAGATTCTCTAATACAGCAGGAAATCTGAGTGTGCCCAGAACAAAAGAACGGTGTTTCCTACACATACGGACAATATGTAGTCCAAATCTTCTTCTGAAAATGATACAATGCACTGGTCCTCTAACATCCAATGCTTGTCAGTTACGATGAGAAATGTATATGCTTCGTGAACGTTGTAGTTCCTTTGAGCAGAAAAGAGACTGCCCTTACCTGAAACGAAGTCTTGTTATAGGGAGACTCAGAGCATGGGATTTCACAACATTTCTGAAGTGAAACACAAAGCATTGTCTCATCCATTGATCACACTCTGCTTTAGAACAAGAAGCACGCTCTTGCTTTCTAGAGTCTCTAAGACAGCAGGAAACGTGAGTGGGCTGAGAACAAAAGAACGGTGTTTCCTACACATACGGACCATATCTAGTCCAACTCTGCTTCTGAAACTGAAACAAAGCACTGGTCCTCTAACATCCAATGCTTGTCTGTTAAGATGAGAAACGTGTGAGCTCAGAAAACGATGTAGTTCGTTTGAGCTGAAAAGTGACTGCCCTTACCTGAAACGAAATCTTGCTTGTAGGAAGACACAGAGCCTGGGATTTAACTCCTTTTCTGAAGGGAAACACACAGCATAGTTCTCATCCATGGAACACACTCTGCTTTAGAGCGAGAAGCACACTCTTGCTTTCTAGAGTCTCTAATACAGCAGGAAATCTGAGTGTGCCCAGAACAAAAGAACGTTGTTTCCTACACATATGGACCATATGTAGTCCAAATCCGCTTCTGAAACTGATACAAAGCACTGACCCTCTAACATCCAATGCTTGTCAGTTAAGATGAGAAACCTGTGAGCTTTGTGAACGATGTAGTTCGTTTGAGCTGAAAAGTGACTGCCCTGACCTGAAACGAAGTCTTGCCTGTAGGAAGACACAGAGCATGGGATTTAACTCCATTTCTGAAGGGAAACACACAGCATAGTTCTCATGCATGGATCACACTCTGCTTTAGAGCAAGAAGCAAGCTCTTGCTTTCTAGATTCTCTAATACAGCAGGAAATCTGAGTGTGCCCAGAACAAAAGAACGGTGTTTCCTACACATACGGACCATATCTAGTCCAACTCTGCTTCTGAAACTGATACAAAGCATTGGTCCTCTAACATCCAATGCTTGTCTGTTAAGATGAGAAACGTGTGAGCCCTGTGAACGATGTAGTTCGTTTGAGCTGAAAAGTGACTGCCCTGACCTGAAACGAAGTCTTGCCTGTAGGAAGACACAGAGCATGGGATTTAACTCCATTTCTGAAGGGAAACACACAGCATAGTTCTCATGCATGGATCACACTCTGCTTTAGAGCAAGAAGCAAGCTCTTGCTTTCTAGATTCTCTAATACAGCAGGAAATCTGAGTGTGCCCAGAACAAAAGAACGGTGTTTCCTACACATAAGGACCATATCTAGTCCAACTCTGCTTCTGAAACTGATACAAAGCACTGGTCCTCTAACATCCAATGCTTGTCAGTTAAGATGAGAAACGTGTGAGCTTTGTAAACGATGTAGTTCGTTTGAGCAGAAAAGTGACTGCCCTTACCTGAATTGAAGTCTTGCTTGTAGGAAGACTCAGAGCCTGGGATTTAACTCCATTTCTGAAGGGAAACACACAGCAGTGTAATCATCCATTGATCACACTCTGCTTTAGAACAAGAAGCACGCTCTTGCTTTCTACAGTCTCTAAGAGAGCAGGAAACATGAGTGTGCTGAGAACAAAAGAACGGTGTTTCCTACACATAGGGACCATATCTAGTCCAAATCTGCTTCTTAAACTGATACAAAGCACTGGTCCTCTAACATCCAATGCTTGTCTGTTAAGATGAGAAACGTGTGAGCTCAGTGAATGATGTAGTTCGTTTGAGCTGAAAAGTAACTGCCCTTACCTGAAACGAAGTCTTGCTTGTAGGAAGACACAGAGCCTGGGATTTAACTCCATTTCTGAAGTGAAACACACAGCATAGTTCTCATCCATGGATAACACTCTGCTTTAGAGCGAGAAGCACGCTCTTGCTTTCTAGAGTCTCTAAGACAGCAGGAAACGTGAGTGTGCTGAGAACAAAAGAACGGTGTTTCCTACAATTACGGACCATATCTAGTCCAACTCTGCTTCTGAAACTGATACAAAGCACTGGTCCTCTAAAATCCAATGCTTGTCTGTTAAGATGAGAAACGTGTGAGCTTCGTGAACGATGTAGTTCGTTTGAGCTGAAAAGTGACTGCCCTTTCCTGAAACGAAGTCTTGCTTGTAGGAAGACACAGAGCCTGGGATTTAACTCCATTTCTGAAGGGAAACACACAGCATAGTTCTCATCCATGGTTTACACTCTGCTTTAGAGCGAGAAGCACGCTCTTGCTTTCTAAAGTCTCTAAGACAGCAGGAAACGTGAGTGTGCTGAGAACTAAAGAACGGTGTTTCCTAAACATATGGACCATATCTAGTCCAACTCTGCTTCTGAAAGTGATACAAAGCACTGGTCCTCTAACATCCAATGCTTGTCAGTTAAGTTGAGAAACGTGAGAGCTTAGTGAATGATGTAGTTCCTTTGAACTGAAAAGTGACTGCCCTTACCTGAAACGAAGTCTTGCTTGTAGTAAGACACAGAGCCTGGGATTTAAGTCCATTTCAGAAGGGAAACACACAGCATAGTTCTCATCCATGGATCACACTCTGCTTTAGAGCGAGAAGCACACTCTTGCTTTCTAGAGTCTCTAATACAGCAGGAAATCTGAGTGTGCCCAGAACAAAAGAACTGTGTTTACTACACATATGGACCACATGGAGTCCAAATCTGCTTCTGAAACTGATACAAAGCACTGACCATCTAACATCCAATGCTTGACAGTTAAGATGAGAAACGTGTGAGCTTCGTGAACGATGTAGTTCGTTTGAGCAGAAAAGTGACTTCCCTTACCTGAATTGAAGTCTTTCTTGTAGGAAGACTCAGAGCCTGGGATTTAACTCCATTTCTGAAGTGAAACACACAGCAGTGTTCTCATCCATTGATCACACTCTGCTTTAGAGCAAGAAGCACGCTCTTGCTTTCTAAAGTCTCTAAGACAGCAGGAAAAGTGAGTGTGCTGAGAAGAAATGAACGGTGTTTCCTACACATACAGACCATATCTAGTCCAACTCTGCTTCTGAAACTGATACAAAGCACTGGTCCTCTTACATCCAATGCTTCTCAGTTAAGATGAGAAACGTGTGAGCTTCGAGAACGATGTAGTTCGTTTGAGCAGAAAAGTGACTGCCCTTACCTGAAAAGAAGTCTTGCTTGTATGAAGACTCAGAGCCTGGGATTTAACTCCATTTCTGATGTGAAACACACAGCAGTGTTCTCATCCATGGATCACACTCTGCTTTAGAGCGAGTAGCACGCTCTTGCTTTCTACAGTCTCTAAGACAGCAGGAAACGTGAGTGTGCTGAGAACAAAAGAACGGTGTTTCCTACACATATGGACCATATCTAGTCCAACTCTGCTTCTGAAACAGATACAATGCACTGGTCCTCTAACATCCAATGCTTGTCAGTTAAGATGAGAAACGTGTGAGCTTTGTGAACCATGCAGTTCCTTTGAGCAGAAAAGTGACTGCCATTACCTGAAACGAAGTCTTGCTTGTAGGAAGACACAGAGCCTGGGATTTAACTCCATTTCTGAAGGGAAACACACAGCACAGTTCTCATCCATGGTTCACACTCTGCTTTAGAGCGAGAAGCACGCTCTTGCTTTCTAAAGTCTCTAAGACAGCAGGAAACGTGAGTGTGCTGAGAACTAAAGAACGGTGTTTCCTAAACATATGGACCATATCTAGTCCAACTCTGCTTCTGAAACTGATACAAAGCACTGGTCCTCTAAAATCCAATTCTTGTCTGTTAAGATGAGAAACGTGTGAGCTCAGTGAACGATGTAGTTCGTTTGAGCTGAAAAGTGACTGCCCTTACCTGAAACGAAGTCTTGCTTGTAGTAAGACACCGAGCCCGGGATTTAAGTCCATTTCTGAAGGGAAACACACAGCATAGTTCTCATCGATGGATCACACTCTGCTTTAGAGCGAGAAGCACACTCTTGCTTTCTAGAGTCTCTAATACAACAGGAAACGTGAGTGTGCTGAGAACAAAAGAACGGTGTTTCCTACAATTATGGACATTATATAGTCCAACTCTGCATCTGAAACTGATATAAAGCACTGGTCCTCTAAAATCCAATGCTTGTCTGTTAAGATGAGAAATGTGTGAGCTTCGTGAACGATGTAGTTGGTTTGAGCTGAAAAGTGACTGCCCTTACCTGAAACGAAGTCTTGCCTGTAGGAAGACACAGAGCCTGGGATTTAACTCCATTTCTGTAGGGAAACACACAGCATAGTTCTCATCCATGGATCACACTCTGCTTTAGAGCAAGAAGCACGCTCTTGCTTTCTAGATTCTCTAATATAGCAGGAAATCTGAGTGTGCCCAGAACAAAAGAACGGTGTTTCCTACACATATGGACTATATGTAGTCCAAATCTTCTTCTGAAACTGATACAAAGCACTGGTCCTATAACATCCAATGCTTGTCAGTTAAGATGAGAATTGTGTGAGCTTCGTGAACGATGTAGTTCATTTGAGCAGAAAAGTGACTGCCCTTACCTGAAATGAAGTCTTGCTTGTAGGGAGACTCAGAGCATGGGATTTAACTCCATTTCTGAAGTGAAACACAAAGCATTGTCTCATTCATTGATCACACTCTGCTTTAGAACAAGAATCACGCTCTTGCTTTCTAGAGTCTCTAAGACAGCAGGAAACGTGAGTTTGCTGAGAACAAAAGAACGGTGTTTCCTACATATACGGACCATATCTAGTCCAACTATGCTTCTGAAACTGATACAAAGCACTTGTCCTCTAACATCCAATGCTTGTCTGTTAAGATGAGAAACGTGTGAGCTCCGTGAACGATGTAGTTCGTTTGAGCAGAAAAGTGACTGCCCTTACCTGAAACGAAAGCTTGCTTGTAGGAAGACTCAGAGCCTGGGATTTAACTCCATTTCTGATGTGAAACACACAGCAGTGTTGTCATCCATGGATCACACTCTGCTTTAGAGCGAGAAGCATGCTCTTGCTTTCTAAAGTCTCTAATACAGCAGGAAACGTGAGTGTGCTGAGAACAAAATAATGGTGTTTCCTACACATAGCGACCATATCTAGTCCAACTCTGCTTCTGAAACAGATACAATGCACTGGTCCTCTAACATCCAATGCTTGTCAGTTAAGATGAGAAACGTGTGAGCTTCGTGAAGGATGTAGTTCCTTTGAGCAGAAAAGTGACTGCCCTTACCTGAAACGAAGTCTTGCTTGTAGGGAGACACAGAGCATGGGATTTAACTCCATTTCTGAAGTGAAACACACAGCATAGTCTCATCCATGGATCACACTCTGTTTTAGAGGGAGAAGCACGCTCTTGCTTTCTAGAGTCTCTAAGACAGCAGGAAACGTGAGTGTGCCCAGAACAAACGATCGGTGTTTCCTACACATATGGACCATATCTAGTCCAACTCTGCTTCTGAAAGTGATACAAAGCACTGGTCCTCTAACATACAATGCTTGTCAGTTAAGATGAGAAACGTGTGAGCTTAGTGAATGATGTAGTTCCTTTGAACTGAAAAGTGACTGCCCTTACCTGAAAGGAAGTCTTGCTTGTAGTAAGACACAGAGCCTGGGATTTAAGTCCATTTCTGAAGGGAAACACACAGCATAGTTCTCATCCATGGATCACACTCTGCTTTAGAGCGAGAAGCACGCTCTTGCTTTCTAGATTCTCTAATACAGCACGAAATTTGAGTGTGCCCAGAACAAAAGAACGGTGTTTCCTACACATAAGTACTATATGTAAACTAAATCTTCTTCTGAAACTGATAGAATGCACTGGTCCTCTAACATCCAATGCTTGTCAGTTAAGATGAGAAACGTTTGAGCTTTGTGAAAGATGTAGTTCTTTTGAGCAGAAAAGTGACTGCCCTTACCTGAATTGAAGTCTTGCTTGTAGGAAGACTCAGAGCCTGGGACTTAACTCCATTTCTGAAGTAAAACACACAGCAGTGTAATCATCCACTGATCACACTCTGCTTTAGAGCAAGAAGCACGCTCTTGCTTTCTAAAGTCTCTAAGACAGCAGGAAGCGTGAGTGTGCTGAGAAGAAAAGTACGGTGTTTCCTACACATACGGACCATATCTAGTCCAACTCTGCTTCTGAAACTGATACAAAGCACTGGTCCTCTAACATCCAATGCTTCTCAGTTAAGATGAGAAACGTGTGAGCATCGAGAACGATGTAGTTCGTTTGAGCAGAAAAGTGACTGCCCTTACCTGAAACGAAGTCTTGCTTGTATGAAGACTCAGAGCCTGGGATTTAACTCCATTTCTGATGTGAAACACACAGCAGTGTTCTCATCCATGGATCACACTCTGCTTTAGAGCGAGTAGCACGCTCTTGCTATCTACAGTCTCTAAGACAGCAGGAAACGTGAGTGTGCTGAGAACAAAAGAACGGTGTTTCCTACACATATGGACCATATCTAGTCCAACTCTGCTTCTGAAACAGATACAATGCACTGGTCCTCTAACATCCAATGCTTGTCAGTTAAGATGAGAAACGTGTGAGCTTTGTGAACCATGTAGTTCCTTTGAGCAGAAAAGTGACTGCCATTACCTGAAACGAAGTCTTGCTTGTAGGAAGACACAGAGCCTGGGATTTAACTCCATTTCTGAAGGGAAACACACAGCACAGTTCTCATCCATGGTTCACACTCTGCTTTAGAGCGAGAAGCACGCTCTTGCTTTGTAGATTCTCTAATACAGCAGGAAATCTGAGTGTGCCCAGAACAAAAGAACGGTGTTTCCTACACATACGGACAATATGTAGTCCAAATCTTCTTCTGAAACTTATACAATGCACTGGTCCTCTAACATCCAATGCTTGTCAGTTACGATCAGAAATGTGTATGCTTCATGAACGATGTAGTTCCCTTTAACTGAAAAGTGACTGCCCTTACCTGAAACGAAGTCTTGCTTGTAGGAAGACTCAGAGCCTGGGATTTAACTCCATTTCTGAAGGGAAACACACAGCAGTGTAATCATCCATTGATCACTCTCTGCTTTAGAACAAGAAGCACGCTCTTGCTTTCTACAGTCTCTAAGAGAGCAGGAAACGTGAGTGTGCTGAGAACAAAAGAACGGTGTTTCCTACACATAGGGACCATATCTAGTCCAAATCTGCTTCTTAAACTGATACAAAGCACTGGTCCTCTAACATCCAATGCTTGTCTGTTAAGATGAGAAACGTGTGAGCTCAGTGAATGATGTAGTTCGTTTGAGCTGAAAAGTAACTGCCCTTACTTGAAACGAAGTCTTGCTTGTAGGAAGACACAGAGCCTGGGATTTAACTCCATTTCTGAAGTGAAACACACAGCATAGTTCTCATCCATGGATCACACTCTGCTTTAGAGCGAGAAGCACGCTCTTGCTTTCTAAAGTCTCTAAGACAGCAGGAAACGTGAGTGTGCTGAGAACTAAAGAACGGTGTTTCCTAAACATATGGACCATATCTAGTCCAACTCTGCTTCTGAAAGTGATACAAAGCACTGGTCCTCTAACATCCAATGCTTGTCAGTTAAGATGAGAAACGTGAGAGCTTAGTGAATGATGTAGTTCCTTTGAACTGAAAAGTGACTGCCCTTACCTGAAACGAAGTCTTGCTTGTAGTAAGACACAGAGCCTGGGATTTAAGTCCATTTCAGAAGGGAAACACACAGCATAGTTCTCATCCATGGATCACACTATGCTTTAGAGCGAGAAGCACACTCTAGCTTTCTAGATTCTCTAATACAGCAGGAAATCTGAGTGTGCCCAGAACAAAAGAACTGTGTTTACTACACATATGGACCACATGTAGTCCAAATCTGCTTCTGAAACTGATACAAAGCACTGACCATCTAACATCCAATGCTTGTCAGTTAAGATGAGAAACGTGTGAGCTTCGTGAACAATGTAGTTCGTTTGAGCAGAAAAGTGACTTCCTTTACCTGAATTGAAGTCTTGATTGTAGGAAGACTCAGAGCCTGGGATTTAACTCCATTTCTGAAGTAAAACACACAGCAGTGTAATCATCCATTGATCACACTCTGCTTTAGAACAAGAAGCACGCTCTTGCTTTCTAGAGTCTCTAAGACAGCAGGAAAAGTGAGTGTGCTGAGAACAAAAGAACGGTGTTTCCTACACTTACGTACATTATATAGTCCAACTCTGCATCTGAAACTGATACAAAGCACTGGTCCTCTAAAATCCAATGCTTGTCTGTTAAGATGAGAAACGTGTGAGCTCAGTGAACGATGTAGTTCGTTTGAGCTGAAAAGTGACTGCCATTACCTGAAACGATGTCTTGCTTGTAGGAAGACACAGAGCCTGGGATTTAACTCCATTTCTGAAGGGAAAAACACAGCATAGTTCTCATTCATGGTTTACAGTCTGCTTTAGAGCGTGAAGCACGCTCTTTCTTTCTAAAGTCTGTAGGACAGCCTGAAACGTGAGTGTGCTGAGAACAAAAGAACGGTGTTTCCTACACATACGGACCATATCTAGGCCTACTCTGCTTCTTAAACTGATACAATGCAATGGTCCTCTAACATCCAATGGTTGTCAGTTAAGATGAGAAACGTGTGAGCTTCTTGAACGATGTAGTTCCTTTGAGCAGAAAAGTGACTGCCCTTACCTGAAATGAAGTCTTGCTTGTAGGAAGACTCAGAGCCTGGGATTTAACTCCATTTCTGAAGTGAAACACACAGCAGTGTTCTCATCCATTGATCACACTCTGCTTTAGAGCGAGAAGCACGCTCTTGCTTTCTAAAGTCTCTAAGACAGCAGGAAACGTGAGTGTGCTGAGAACTAAAGAACGGTGTTTCCTAAACATATGGACCATATCTAGTCCAACTCTGCTTCTGAAAGTGATACAAAGCACTGGTCCTCTAACATTCAATGCTTGTAAGTTAAGATGAGAAACGTGTGAGCTTAGTGAATGATGTAGTTCCTTTGAACTGAAAAGTGACTGCCCTTACCTGAAACGAATTCTTGCTTGTAGTAAGACACAGAGCCTGGGATTTAACTCCTTTTCTGAAGGGAAACACACAGCATAGTTCTCACCCATGGATCACACTCTGCTTTAGAGCGAGAAGCACGCTCTTGCTTTCTAAAGTCTCTAAGACAGCAGGAAACGTGAGTGTGCTGAGAACAAAAGAACGGTGTTTCCCACACATAGGGACCATATGGAGTCCATATCTGCTTCTGAAACTGATACAAAGCACTGACCATCTAACATCCAATGCTTGTCAGTTAAGAAGAGAAACGTGTGAGCTTAATGAATGATGTAGTTCCTTTGAACTGAAAACTGACTGCCCTTACCTGAAACGAAGTCTTGCTTGTAGTAAGACACAGAGCGTGGGATTTAAGACCATTACTGAAGGGAAACACACAGCATAGTTCTCATCCGTTGATCACACTCTGCTTTAGAACAAGAAGCACGCTCTTGCTTTCTAAAGTCTCTAAGACAGCAGGAAATCTGAGTGTGCCCAGAACAAAAGAACGGTGTTTCCTTCACATAAGGACAATATGTAATCCAAATCTTCTTCTGAAACTGATACAAAGCACTGGTCCTCTAACATCCAATGCTTGTCAGTTAAGATGAGAAACGTGTGAGCTCCGTGAACGATGTAGTTCGTTTGAGCAGAAAAGTGACTGCCCTTACCTGAAACGAAGTCTTGCTTGTAGGAAGACTCAGAGCCTGGGATTTAACTCCATTTCTGATGTGAAACACACAGCAGTGTTCTCATCCTAGGATAACACTCTGCTTTAGAGCGAGAAGCATGCTCTTGCTTTCTAAAGTCTCTAAGACAGCAGGAAACGTGAGTGTGCTGAGAACAAAATAATGGTGTTTCCTACACATAGCGACCATATCTAGTCCAACTTTGCTTCTGAAACAGATACAATGCACTTGTCCTCTAACATCCAATGCTTGTCAGTTAAGATGACAAACGTGTGAGCTTCGTGAAGGATGTAGTTCCTTTGAGCAGAAAAGTGACTGCCCTTACCTGGAACGAAGTCTTGCTTGTAGGGAGACACAGAGCATGGGATTTAACTCCATTTCTGAAGTGAAACACACAGCATAGTCTCATCCATGGATCACACTCTGTTTTAGAGCGAGAAGCACGCTCTTGCTTTCTAGAGTCTCTAAAACAGCAGGAAACGTGAGTGTGCCCACAACAAACGATCGGTGTTTCCTACACATATGGACCATATCTAGTCCAACTCTGCTTCTGAAAGTGATACAAAGCACTGGTCCTCTGACATCCAATGCTTGTCAGTTAAGATGAGAAACGTGTGAGCTTAGTGAATGATGTAGTTCCTTTGAACTGAAAAGTGACTGCCCTTACCTGAAACGAAGTGTTGCTTGTAGTAAGACACAGAGCCTGGGATTTAAGTCCATTTCTGAAGGGAAACACACAGCATAGTTCTCATCCATGGATCACACTCTGCTTTAGAGCGAGAAGCACGCTCTTGCTTTCTAGAGTCTCTAATACAGCAGGAAATCTGAGTGTGCCCAGAACAAAAGAACGGTGTTTCCTACACATAAGTACTATATGTAATCCAAATCTTCTTCTGAAACAGATAGAATGCACTGGTCCTCTAACATCCAATGCTTGTCAGTTAAGATGAGAAACGTTTGAGCTTTGTGAAAGATGTAGTTCTTTTGAGCAGAAAAGTGACTGCCCTTACCTGAAACGAAGTCTTGCTTGTAGGAAGACTCAGAGCCTGGGATTTAACTCCATTTCTGACGTGAAACACACAGCAATGTTCGCATCCATTGATCACACTCTGCTTTAGAACAAGAAGCACGCTCTTGCTTTCTAAAGTCTCTAAGACAGCAGGAAACGTGAGTGTGCTGAGAATAAAAGAACGGTGTTTCCTACACATATGGACCATATCTAGTCCAACTCTGCTTCTGAAAGTGATACAAAGCACTGGTCCTCTAACATCCAATGCTTGTCAGTTAAGATTAGAAACGTGTGAGCTTTGTGAATGATGTAGTTCCTTTGAACTGAAAAGTGACTGCCCTTACCTGAAACGAAGTCTTGCTTGTAGTAAGACACAGAGCCTGGGATTTAACTCCTTTTCTGAAGGAAAACACACAGCATAGTTCTCATCCATGGATCACACTCTGCTTTAGAGCGAGAAGCACGCTCTTGCTTTCTACATTCTCTAAGACAGCAGGAAACGTGAGTGTGCTGAGAACAAAAGAACGATGTTTCCTGCACATAAGGACCATATCTAGTCCAACTCTGATTCTGAAAGTGATACAAAGCACTGGTCCTCTAACATACAATGCTTGTCAGTTAAGATGAGAAACGTGTGAGCTTCGTGAACCATGTAGTTCCTTTGAGCAGAAAAGTGACTGCCCTTACCTGAAACGAAGTCTTGCTTGTAGGAAGACTCAGAGCCTGAGATTTAACTCTATTTCTGAAGTGAAACACACAGCATAGTTCTCATCCATGGATCACACTCTGCTTTAGAGCGAGAAGCACACTCTTGCTATATAGAGTCTCTAATACAGCAGGAAATCTGAGTGTGCCCAGAACAAAAGAACGGTGTTTCCTACACATAAGGACAATATGTAATCCAAATCTTCTTCTGAAACTGATAGAATGCACTGGTCCTCTAACATCCAATGCTTGTCAGTTAAGATGAGAAACGTGTGAGCTTCGTGAAAGATGTAGTTCGTTTGAGCAGAAAAGTGACTGCCCTTACCAGAAATGAAGTCTTGCTTGTAGGAAGACTCAGAGCATGGGATTTAACTCCATTTCTGAAGTGAAACACACAGCAGTGTTCGCATCCATTGATCACACTCTGCTTTAGAGCAAGAAGCACGCTCTAGCTTTCTAGAGTCTCTAAGACAGCAGGAAGCATGAGTGTGCTGAGAAGAAAAGAACGGTGTTTCCTACACATACGGACCATATCTAGTCCAACTCTGCTTCTGAAACTGATAGAAAGCACTGGTCCTCTAACATCCAATGCTTGTCAGTTAAAATGAGAAACGTGTGAGCTCCATGAACGATGTAGTTCGTTTGAGCTGAAAAGTGACTGCCTTTACCTGAAACGAAGTCTTGCTTGTAGGAAGACACAGAGCCTGGGATTTAACTCCTTTTCTGAAGGGAAACACACAGCATAGTTCTCACCCATGGATCACACTCTGCTTTAGAGCGAGAAGCACGCTCTTGCTTTCTAAAGTCTCTAAGACAGCAGGAAACGTGAGTGTGCTGAGAACAAAAGAACGGTGTTTCCCACACATAGGGACCATATGGAGTCCATATCTGCTTCTGAAACTGATACAAAGCACTGACCATCTAACATCCAATGCTTGTCAGTTAAGAAGAGAAACGTGTGAGCTTAATGAATGATGTAGTTCCTTTGAACTGAAAACTGACTGCCCTTACCTGAAACGAAGTCTTGCTTGTAGTAAGACACAGAGCGTGGGATTTAAGACCATTACTGAAGGGAAACACACAGCATAGTTCTCATCCGTTGATCACACTCTGCTTTAGAACAAGAAGCACGCTCTTGCTTTCTAAAGTCTCTAAGACAGCAGGAAATCTGAGTGTGCCCAGAACAAAAGAACGGTGTTTCCTTCACATAAGGACAATATGTAATCCAAATCTTCTTCTGAAACTGATACAAAGCACTGGTCCTCTAACATCCAATGCTTGTCAGTTAAGATGAGAAACGTGTGAGCTCTGTGAACGATGTAGTTCGTTTGAGCAGAAAAGTGACTGCCCTTACCTGAAACGAAGTCTTGCTTGTAGGAAGACTCAGAGCCTGGGATTTAACTCCATTTCTGATGTGAAACACACAGCAGTGTTCTCATCCTAGGATAACACTCTGCTTTAGAGCGAGAAGCATGCTCTTGCTTTCTAAAGTCTCTAAGACAGCAGGAAACGTGAGTGTGCTGAGAACAAAATAATGGTGTTTCCTACACATAGCGACCATATCTAGTCCAACTTTGCTTCTGAAACAGATACAATGCACTTGTCCTCTAACATCCAATGCTTGTCAGTTAAGATGACAAACGTGTGAGCTTCGTGAAGGATGTAGTTCCTTTGAGCAGAAAAGTGACTGCCCTTACCTGGAACGAAGTCTTGCTTGTAGGGAGACACAGAGCATGGGATTTAACTCCATTTCTGAAGTGAAACACACAGCATAGTCTCATCCATGGATCACACTCTGTTTTAGAGCGAGAAGCACGCTCTTGCTTTCTAGAGTCTCTAAAACAGCAGGAAACGTGAGTGTGCCCACAACAAACGATCGGTGTTTCCTACACATATGGACCATATCTAGTCCACTCTGCTTCTGAAAGTGATACAAAGCACTGGTCCTCTGACATCCAATGCTTGTCAGTTAAGATGAGAAACGTGTGAGCTTAGTGAATGATGTAGTTCCTTTGAACTGAAAAGTGACTGCCCTTACCTGAAACGAAGTGTTGCTTGTAGTAAGACACAGAGCCTGGGATTTAAGTCCATTTCTGAAGGGAAACACACAGCATAGTTCTCATCCATGGATCACACTCTGCTTTAGAGCGAGAAGCACGCTCTTGCTTTCTAGAGTCTCTAATACAGCAGGAAATCTGAGTGTGCCCAGAACAAAAGAACGGTGTTTCCTACACATAAGTACTATATGTAATCCAAATCTTCTTCTGAAACAGATAGAATGCACTGGTCCTCTAACATCCAATGCTTGTCAGTTAAGATGAGAAACGTTTGAGCTTTGTGAAAGATGTAGTTCTTTTGAGCAGAAAAGTGACTGCCCTTACCTGAAACGAAGTCTTGCTTGTAGGAAGACTCAGAGCCTGGGATTTAACTCCATTTCTGACGTGAAACACACAGCAATGTTCGCATCCATTGATCACACTCTGCTTTAGAACAAGAAGCACGCTCTTGCTTTCTAAAGTCTCTAAGACAGCAGGAAACGTGAGTGTGCTGAGAATAAAAGAACGGTGTTTCCTACACATATGGACCATATCTAGTCCAACTCTGCTTCTGAAAGTGATACAAAGCACTGGTCCTCTAACATCCAATGCTTGTCAGTTAAGATTAGAAACGTGTGAGCTTTGTGAATGATGTAGTTCCTTTGAACTGAAAAGTGACTGCCCTTACCTGAAACGAAGTCTTGCTTGTAGTAAGACACAGAGCCTGGGATTTAACTCCTTTTCTGAAGGAAAACACACAGCATAGTTCTCATCCATGGATCACACTCTGCTTTAGAGCGAGAAGCACGCTCTTGCTTTCTACATTCTCTAAGACAGCAGGAAACGTGAGTGTGCTGAGAACAAAAGAACGATGTTTCCTGCACATAAGGACCATATAGAGTCCAACTCTGATTCTGAAAGTGATACAAAGCACTGGTCCTCTAACATACAATGCTTGTCAGTTAAGATGAGAAACGTGTGAGCTTCGTGAACCATGTAGTTCCTTTGAGCAGAAAAGTGACTGCCCTTACCTGAAACGAAGTCTTGCTTGTAGGAAGACTCAGAGCCTGAGATTTAACTCTATTTCTGAAGTGAAACACACAGCATAGTTCTCATCCATGGATCACACTCTGCTTTAGAGCGAGAAGCACACTCTTGCTTTATAGAGTCTCTAATACAGCAGGAAATCTGAGTGTGCCCAGAACAAAAGAACGGTGTTTCCTACACATAAGGACAATATGTAATCCAAATCTTCTTCTGAAACTGATAGAATGCACTGGTCCTCTAACATCCAATGCTTGTCAGTTAAGATGAGAAACGTGTGAGCTTCGTGAAAGATGTAGTTCGTTTGAGCAGAAAAGTGACTGCCCTTACCAGAAATGAAGTCTTGCTTGTAGGAAGACTCAGAGCATGGGATTTAACTCCATTTCTGAAGTGAAACACACAGCAGTGTTCGCATCCATTGATCACACTCTGCTTTAGAGCAAGAAGCACGCTCTAGCTTTCTAGAGTCTCTAAGACAGCAGGAAGCATGAGTGTGCTGAGAAGAAAAGAACGGTGTTTCCTACACATACGGACCATATCTAGTCCAACTCTGTTTCTGAAACTGATACAAAGCACTGGTCCTCTAACGTCCAATGCTTCTCAATTAAGATGAGAAACGTGTGAGCTTCGTGAACGATGTAGTTCGTTTGAGCTGAAAAGTGACTGCCCTTACCTGAAACGAAGTCTTGCTTGTAGGAAGACTCAGAGCCTGGGATTTAACTCCATTTGTGATGTGAAACATACAGCAGTGTTCTCATCCATGGATCACACTCTGCTTTAGAGCGAGTAGCACGCTCTTGCTTTCTACAGTCTCTAAGACAGCAGGAAACGTGAGTGTGCTGAGAACAAAAGAACGGTGTTTCCTACACATACCGACCATATCTAGTACAACTCTGCTTCTGAAACAGATACAATGCACTTGTCCTCTAACATCCAATGCTTGTCAGTTAAGATGAGAAACGTGTGAGCTTCGTGAACCATGTAGTTCCTTTGAGCAGAAGTGACTGCCCTTACCTGAAACGAAGTCTTGCTTGTAGGGAGACACAGAGCATGGGATTTAAGTCCATTAGTGAAGGGAAACACACAGCATAGTTCTCATCGATGGATCACACTCTGCTTTAGAGTGAGAAGCACACTCTTGCTTTCTAGAGTCTCTAATTCAGCAGGAAATCTGAGTGTGCCCAGAACAAAAGAACGGTGTTTCCTACACATAAGGACAATATGTAATCCAAATCTTCTTCTGAAACAGATAGAATGCACTGGTCCTCTAACATCCAATGCTTGTCAGTTAAGATGAGAAACGTGTGAGCTTCGTGAAAGATGTAGTTCGTTTGAGCAGAAAAGTGACTGCCCTTACCAGAAACGAAGTCTTGCTTGGAGGAAGACTCAGAGCCTGGGATTTAACTCCATTTCTGAAGTGAAACACACAGCAGTGTTCTCATCCTAGGATCACACTCTGCTTTAGAGTGAGAAGCACGCTCTTGCTTTCTAAAGTCTCTAAGACAGCAGGAAACGTGAGTGTGCTGAGAACAAAATAATGGTGTTTCCTACACATAGCAACCATATCTAGTCCAACTTTGCTTCTGAAACAGATACAATGCACTGGTCCTCTAACATCCAATGCTTGTCAGTTAAGATGAGAAACGTGTGAGCTTCGTGAAGGATGTAGTTCCTTTGAGCAGAAAAGTGACTGCCCTTACCTGAAACGAAGTCTTGCTTGTAGGCAGACACAGAGCATGGGATTTAACTCCATTTCTGAAGTGAAACACACAGCATAGTCTCATCCATGGATCACACTCTGTTTTAGAGCGAGAAGCACGCTCTTGCTTTCTAGAGTCTCTAAGACAGCAGGAAACGTGAGTGTGCCCACAACAAACGATCGGTGTTTCCTACACATATGGACCATATCTAGTCCAACTCTGCTTCTGAAAGTGATACAAAGCACTGTTCCTCTAACTTCCAATGCTTGTCAGTTAAGATGAGAAACGTGTGAGCTTAGTGAATGATATAGTTCCTTTGAACTGAAAAGTGACTGCCCTTACCTGAAACGAAATCTTGCTTGTAGTAAGACACAGAGCCTGGGATTTAAGTCCATTTCTGAAGGGAAACACACAGCATAGTTCTCATCCATGGATCACACTCTGCTTTAGAGCGAGAAGCATGCTCTTGCTTTCTAGAGTCTCTAATACAGCAGGAAATCTGAGTGTGCCTTGAACAAAAGAACGGTGTTTCCTACACATAAGTACTATATGTAATCCAAATCTTCTTCTGAAACAGATAGAATGCACTGGTCCTCTAGCATCCAATGCTTGTCAGTTAAGATGAGAAACGTTTGAGCTTTGTGAAAGATGTAGTTCTTTTGAGCAGAAAAGTGACTGCCCTTACCTGAAACGAGGTCTTGCTTTTAGGAAGAGTCAGAGCCTGGTATTTAACTCCATTTCTGACGTAAAACACACAGCAGTGTTCGCATCCATTGATCACACTCTGCTTTAGAACAAGAAGCACGCTCTTGCTTTCTAAAGTCTCTAAGACAGCAGGAAACGTGAGTGTGCTGAGAATAAAAGAACGGTGTTTCCTACACATATGGACCATATCTAGTCCAACTCTGCTTCTGAAAGTGATACAAAGCACTGGTCCTCTAACATCCAATGCTTGTCAGTTAAGATTAGAAACGTGTGAGCTTAGTGAATGATGTAGTTCCTTTGAACTGAAAAGTGACTGCCCTTACCTGAAACGAAGTCTTGCTTGTAGAAAGACACAGAGCCTGGGATTTAACTCCTTTTCTGAAGGAAAACACACAGCATAGTTCTCATCCATGGATCACACTCTGCTTTAGAGCGAGAAGCACGCTCTTGCTTTCTACAGTCTCTAAGACATCAGGAAACGTGATTGTGCTGAGAACAAAAGAACGGTGTTTCCCACACATACGGACCATATCTAGTCCAACTCTGATTCTGAAAGTGATACAAAGCACTGGTCCTCTAACATCCAATGCTTGTCAGTTAAGATGAGAAACGTGTGAGCTTAGTGAATGATGTAGTTCCTTTGAACTGAAAAGTGACTGCCCTTACCTGAAACGAAGTCTTGCTTGTAGAAAGACACAGAGCCTGGGATTTAAGTCCATTTCTGAAGGGAAACACACAGCCTAGTTCTCATCCATGGATCACACTCTGCTTTAGAGCAAGAAGCACGCTCTAGCTTTCTAAAGTCTCTAAGACAGCAGGAAGCATGAGTGTGCTGAGAAGAAAAGAACGGTGTTTCCCACACATACGGACCATATCTAGTCCAACTCTGTTTCTGAAACTGATACAAAGCACTGGTCCTCTAACATCCAATGCTTCTCAATTAAGATGAGAAACGTGTGAGCTTCGTGAACGATGTAGTTCGTTTGAGCAGAAAAGTGACTGCCCTTACCTGAAACGAAGTCTTGCTTGTAGGAAGACTCAGAGCCTGGGATTTAACTCCATTTGTGATGTGAAACATACAGCAGTGTTCTCATCCATGGATCACACTCTGCTTTAGAGCAAGTAGCACGCTCTTGCTTTCTACAGTCTCTAAGACAGCAGGAAACGTGAGTGTGCTGAGAACAAAAGAACGGTGTTTCCTACACATACCGACCATATCTAGTACAACTCTGCTTCTGAAACAGATACAATGCACTGGTCCTCTAACATCCAATGCTTGTCAGTTAAGATGAGAAACGTGTGAGCTTCGTGAACCATGTAGTTCCTTTGAGCAGAAGTGACTGCCCTTACCTGAAACGAAGTCTTGCTTGTAGGGAGACACAGAGCATGGGATTTAAGTCCATTAGTGAAGGGAAACACACAGCATAGTTCTCATCGATGGATCACACTCTGCTTTAGAGTGAGAAGTACACTCTTGCTTTCTAGAGTCTCTAATACAACAGGAAACGTGAGTGTGCTGAGAACAAAAGAACGGTGTTTCCTACAATTACCGACATTATGTAGTCCAACTCTGCATGTGAAACTGATACAAAGCGCTGGTCCTCTAAAATCCAAAGCCTGTCTGTTAAGATGAGAAACGTGTGAGCTTCGTGAACCATGTAGTTCCTTTGAGCAGAAAAGTGACTGCCCTTACCTGAAACGAAGTCTTGCTTGGAGGAAGACTCAGAGACTGGGATTTAACTCCAATTCTGAAGTGAAACACACAGCAGTGTTCGCATCCATTGATCACACTCTGCTTTAGAACAAGAACCACGATCGTGCTTTCTAGATTCTCGAAGACAGCAAGAAACGTGAGTTTGCTGAGAACAAAATAATGGTGTTTCCTACACATACCGACCATATCTAGTCCAACTCTGCTTCTGAAACAGATACAATGCACTGGTCCTCTAACATACAATGCTTGTCAGTTAAGATGAGAAACGTGTGAGCTTCGTGAACCATGTAGTTCCTTTGAGCAGAAAAGTGACTGCCCTTACCTGAAACGAAGTCTTGCTTGTAGGGAGACACAGAGCCTGGGATTTAACTCCATTTCTGAAGTGAAACACACAGCATAGTCTCATCCTTGGATCACACTCTGCTTTAGAGCGAGAAGCACGCTCTTGCTTTCTACAGTCTCTAAGACAGCAGGAAACTTGAGTGTGCTGAGAAGAAAAGAACGGTGTTTCCTACACATACAGACCATATCTAGTCCAACTCTGCTTCTGAAAGTGATACAAAGCACTGGTCCTCTAACATCCAATGCTTGTCAGTTAAGATGAGAAACGTGTGAGCTTAGTGAATGATGTAGTTCCTTTGAACTGTAAAGTGACTGCCCTTACCTGAAACGAAGTCTTGCTTGTAATAAGACACAGAGCCTGGGATTTAAGTCCATTTCTGAAGGGAAACACGCAGCATAGTTCTCATCCATGGATCACACTCTGCTTTAGAGCGAGAAGCACACTCTTGCTTTATAGAGTCTCTAATACAGCAGGAATTCTGAGTGTGCCCAGAACAAAAGAACGGTGTTTCCTACACATAAGGACTATATGTAATCCAAATCTTCTTCTGAAACTGATAGAATGCACTGGTCCTCTAACATCCAATGCTTGTCAGTTAAGATGAGAAACGTTTGAGCTTTGTGAAAGATGTAGTTCTTTTGAGCAGAAAAGTGACTGCCCTTACCTGAAACGAAGTCTCGCTTGTAGGAAAACTCAGAGCCTGGGATTTAACTCCATTTCTGAAGTGAAACACACAGCAGTGTTCTCATACATTGATCACACTCTGCTTTAGAACAAGAATCACGATAATGCTTTCTAGAGTGTCTAAGACAGCAGGAAACGTGAGTTTGCTGAGATCAAAAGAACGGTGTTTCCTACACATACAGACCATATCTAGTCCAACTCTGCTTCTGAAACTGATACAAAGATCTGGTCCTCTAACATCCTATGCTTGTCTGTTAAGATGAGAAACGTGTGAGCTCCCTGAACGATGTAGTTCGTTTGAGCTGAAAAGTGACTGCCCTTACCTGAAACGAAGTCTTCCTTGTAGGAAGACACAGAGCCTGGGATTTAACTCCTTTTCTGAAGGGAAACACACAGCATAGTTCTCATCCATGGATCACACTCTGCTTTAGAGCGAGAAGCACGCTCTTGCTTTCTACAGTCTCTAATACAGCAGGAAATCTGAGTGTGCACATAACAAAAGAATGGTGTTTCCTACACATAAGGACAATATGTAATCCAAATCTTCTTCTGAAACTGATAGAATGCACTGGTCCTCTAACATCCAATGCTTGTCAGTTAAGATGAGAAACGTGTGAGCTTCGTGAAAGATGTAGTTCGTTTGAGCAGAAAAGTGACTGCCCTTACCAGAAACGAAGTCTTGCTTGTAGGAAGACTCAGAGCCTGGCA
This sequence comes from Onychomys leucogaster, assembly GCA_949786385.1. Taxonomy (NCBI): domain Eukaryota; kingdom Metazoa; phylum Chordata; class Mammalia; order Rodentia; family Cricetidae; genus Onychomys; species Onychomys leucogaster. The sequence goes on from CATKUP010000076.1 coordinate 916,804, forward strand.
TTTAACTCCATTTCTGAAGTGAAACACACAGCAGTGTTCGCATCCATTGATCACTCTCTGCTTTAGAACAAGAACCACAATCGTGCTTTCTAGAGTCTCGAAGACAGCAGGAAACGTGTGTTTGCTGAGAACAAAAGAACGGTGTTTCCTAAACATATGGACCATATCTAGTCCAACTCTGCTTCTGAAACTGATACAAAGAACTGGTCCTCTAACATCCAATGCTTGTCTGTTAAGATGAGAAACGTGTGAACTCCGTGAACGATGTAGTTCGTTTGAGCTGAAAAGTGACTGCCCTTACCTGAAACGAAGTCTTTCTTGTAGGAAGACACAGAGCATGGTATTTAACTCCTTTTCTGAAGGGAAACACACAGCATAGTTCTCATCCATGGATCACACTCTGCTTTAGAGCGAGAAGCATGCTCTTGCTTTCTACAGTCTCTAAGACAGCAGGAAACGTGAGTGTGCTGAGAACAAAAGAACGGTGTTTCCTACACATGCGGACCATATCTAGTCCAACTCTGCTTCTAGAAGTGATACAAAGCACTGGTCCTCTAACATCCAATGCTTGTCAGTTAAGATGAGAAACGTGTGAGCTTAGTGAATGATGTTTTGCCTTTGAACTGAAAAGTGACTGCCCTTACCTGAAACGAAGTCTTGCTTTTAGTAAGACACAGAGCTTGGGATTTAAGTCCATTTCTGAAGGGAAACACACAGCATAGTTCTCATCCATGGATCACACTCTGCTTTAGAGCAAGAAGCACGCTCTTGCTTTCTAAAGTCTCTAAGACAGCAGGAAGAGTGAGTGTGCTGAGAAGAAAAGAACAGTGTTTCCTACACATACGGACCATATCTAGTCCAACTCTGCTTCTGAAACTGATACAAAGCACTGGTCCTCTAACATCCAATGCTTCTCAATTAAGATCAGAAACGTGTGAGCTTCGTGAACGATGTATTTCATTTGAGCTGAAAAGTGACTGCCCTTACCTGAAACGAAGTCTTGCTTGTAGGAAGACTCAGAGCCTGGGATTTAACTCCATTTCTGATGTGAAACACACAGCAGTGTTCTCATCCATGGATCACACTCTGCTTTAGAGCGAGAAGCACGCTCTTGCTTTCTGGAGTCTCTAAGACAGCAGGAAACGTGAGTGTGCCCAGAACAAAAGATCGGTGTTTCCTACACATATGGACCATATGTAGTCCAAATCTGCTTCTGAAACTGATACAAAGCACTGACCCTCTAACATCCAATGCTTGTCAGTTAAGATGAGAAATGTGTGAGCTTTGTGAACGATGTAGTTCGTTTGAGCAGAAAAGTGACTGCCCTTACCTGAAACGAAGTCTTGCTTGTAGGAAGACTCAGAGCCTGGTATTTAACTCCATTTCTGAAGTGAAACACACAGCCTAGTTCTCATCCATGGATCACACTCTGCTTTAGAGCAAGAAGCACGCTCTTGCTTTCTAAAATCTCTAAGACAGCAGGTAGCGTGAGTGTGCTGAGAAGAAAAGAACGGTGTTTCCTACCCATACCGACCATATCTAGTCCAACTCTGCTTCTGAAACAGATACAATGCACTGGTCCTCTAACATCCAATGCTTGTCAGTTAAGATGAGAAACGTGTGAGCTTCGTGAACCATGTAGTTCCTTTGAGCAGAAAAGTGACTGCCCTTACCTGAAACGAAGTCTTGCTTGTAGGGAGACACAGAGCATGGGATTTAACTCCATTTCTGACGTGAAACACACAGCAGTGTTCTCATCCATTGATCACACTCTGCTTTAGAACAAGAAGCACGCTCTTGCTTTCTAAAGTCTCTAAGACAGCAGGAAACGTGAGTGTGCTGAGAACAAAAGAACGGTGTTTCCTACACATACGGACCATATCTAGTCCAACACTTCTTCTGAAACTGATACAATGCACTGGTCCTCTAACATCCAATGGTTGTCAGTTAAGATCAGAAACGTGTGAGCTTCGTGAACGATGTAGTTCCTTTGAGCAGAAAAGTGACTGCCCTTACCTGAAACGAAGTCTTGCTTGTAGGAAGACTCAGAGCCTTTGATTTAACTCCATTTGTGAAGTGAAACACACAGCATTGTCTGATCCATTGATCACACTCTGCTGTAGAACAAGAAGCATGATCTTGCTTTCTAGAGTCTCTAAGACAGCAGGAAACCTGAGTTTGCTGAGAACAAAAGAACGGTGTTTCCTACACATACACACCATATCTAGTCCAACTCTGCTTCTGAAACTGATAGAAAGCACTGGTCCTCTAACATCCAATGTTTGTCAGTTAAAATGAGAAACGTGTGAGCTCCATGAACGATGTAGTTCGTTTGAGCTGAAAAGTGACTGCCTTTACCTGAAACGAAGTCTTGCTTGTAGGAAGACACAGAGCCTGGGATTTAACTCCTTTTCTGAAGGGAAACACACAGCCTAGTTCTCACCCATGGATCACACTCTGCTTTAGAGCGAGAAGCACGCTCTTGCTTTCTAAAGTCTCTAAGACAGCAGGAAACGTGAGTGTGCTGAGAACAAAAGAACGGTGTTTCCCACACATAGGGACCATATGGAGTCCATATCTGCTTCTGAAACTGATACAAAGCACTGACCATCTAACATCCAATGCTTGTCAGTTAAGATGAGAAACGTGTGAGCTTAATGAATGATGTAGTTCCTTTGAACTGAAAACTGACTGCCCTTACCTGAAACGAAGTCTTGCTTGTAGTAAGACACAGAGCGTGGGATTTAAGACCATTACTGAAGGGAAACACACAGCATAGTTCTCATCCGTTGATCACACTCTGCTTTAGAACAAGAAGCACGCTCTTGCTTTCTAAAGTCTCTAAGACAGCAGGAAATCTGAGTGTGCCCAGAACAAAAGAACGGTGTTTCCTTCACATAAGGACAATATGTAATCCAAATCTTCTTCTGAAACTGATACAAAGCACTGGTCCTCTAACATCCAATGCTTGTCAGTTAAGATGAGAAACGTGTGAGCTCCGTGAACGATGTAGTTCGTTTGAGCAGAAAAGTGACTGCCCTTACCTGAAACGAAGTCTTGCTTGTAGGAAGACTCAGAGCCTGGGATTTAACTCCATTTCTGATGTGAAACACACAGCAGTGTTCTCATCCTAGGATAACACTCTGCTTTAGAGCGAGAAGCATGCTCTTGCTTTCTAAAGTCTCTAAGACAGCAGGAAACGTGAGTGTGCTGAGAACAAAATAATGGTGTTTCCTACACATAGCGACCATATCTAGTCCAACTTTGCTTCTGAAACAGATACAATGCACTTGTCCTCTAACATCCAATGCTTGTCAGTTAAGATGACAAACGTGTGAGCTTCGTGAAGGATGTAGTTCCTTTGAGCAGAAAAGTGACTGCCCTTACCTGGAACGAAGTCTTGCTTGTAGGGAGACACAGAGCATGGGATTTAACTCCATTTCTGAAGTGAAACACACAGCATAGTCTCATCCATGGATCACACTCTGTTTTAGAGCGAGAAGCAAGCTCTTGCTTTCTAGAGTCTCTAAAACAGCAGGAAACGTGAGTGTGCCCACAACAAACGATCGGTGTTTCCTACACATATGGACCATATCTAGTCCAACTCTGCTTCTGAAAGTGATACAAAGCACTGGTCCTCTGACATCCAATGCTTGTCAGTTAAGATGAGAAACGTGTGAGCTTAGTGAATGATGTAGTTCCTTTGAACTGAAAAGTGACTGCCCTTACCTGAAACGAAGTGTTGCTTGTAGTAAGACACAGAGCCTGGGATTTAAGTCCATTTCTGAAGGGAAACACACAGCATAGTTCTCATCCATGGATCACACTCTGCTTTAGAGCGAGAAGCACGCTCTTGCTTTCTAGAGTCTCTAATACAGCAGGAAATCTGAGTGTGCCCAGAACAAAAGAACGGTGTTTCCTACACATAAGTACTATATGTAATCCAAATCTTCTTCTGAAACAGATAGAATGCACTGGTCCTCTAACATCCAATGCTTGTCAGTTAAGATGAGAAACGTTTGAGCTTTGTGAAAGATGTAGTTCTTTTGAGCAGAAAAGTGACTGCCCTTACCTGAAACGAAGTCTTGCTTGTAGGAAGACTCAGAGCCTGGGATTTAACTCCATTTCTGACGTGAAACACACAGCAATGTTCGCATCCATTGATCACACTCTGCTTTAGAACAAGAAGCACGCTCTTGCTTTCTAAAGTCTCTAAGACAGCAGGAAACGTGAGTGTGCTGAGAATAAAAGAACGGTGTTTCCTACACATATGGACCATATCTAGTCCAACTCTGCTTCTGAAAGTGATACAAAGCACTGGTCCTCTAACATCCAATGCTTGTCAGTTAAGATTAGAAACGTGTGAGCTCAGTGAATGATGTAGTTCCTTTGAACTGAAAAGTGACTGCCCTTACCTGAAACGAAGTCTTGCTTGTAGTAAGACACAGAGCCTGGGATTTAACTCCTTTTCTGAAGGAAAACACACAGCATAGTTCTCATCCATGGATCACACTCTGCTTTAGAGCGAGAAGCACGCTCTTGCTTTCTACATTCTCTAAGACAGCAGGAAACGTGAGTGTGCTGAGAACAAAAGAACGATGTTTCCTGCACATAAGGACCATATCTAGTCCAACTCTGATTCTGAAAGTGATACAAAGCACTGGTCCTCTAACATCCAATGCTTGTCAGTTAAGATGAGAAACGTGTGAGCTTAGTGAATGATGTAGTTCGTTTGAGCAGAAAAGTGACTGCCCTTACCTGAAACGAAGTCTTGCTTGTAGGAAGACTCAGAGCCTGGGATTTAACTCCATTTCTGATGTGAAACACACAGCAGTGTTCTCATCCATGGATCACACTCTGCTTTAGAGCGAGAAGCACACTCTTGCTTTATAGAGTCTCTAATACAGCAGGAAATCTGAGTGTGCCCAGAACAAAAGAACGGTGTTTCCTACACATAAGGACAATATGTAATCCAAATCTTCTTCTGAAACTGATGGAATGCACTGGTCCTCTAACATCCTATGCTTGTCTGTTAAGATGAGAAACGTGTGAGCTCCCTGAACGATGTAGTTCGTTTGAGCTGAAAAGTGACTGCCCTTACCTGAAACGAAGTCTTCCTTGTAGGAAGACACAGAGCCTGGGATTTAACTCCTTTTCTGAAGGGAAACACACAGCATAGTTCTCATCCATGGATCACACTCTGCTTTAGAGCGAGAAGCACGCTCTTGCTTTCTACAGTCTCTAATACAGCAGGAAATCTGAGTGTGCACAGAACAAAAGAATGGTGTTTCCTACACATAAGGACAATATGTAATCCAAATCTTCTTCTGAAACTGATAGAATGCACTGGTCCTCTAACATCCAATGCTTGTCAGTTAAGATGAGAAACGTGTGAGCTTCGTGAAAGATGTAGTTCGTTTGAGCAGAAAAGTGACTGCCCTTACCAGAAACGAAGTCTTGCTTGTAGGAAGACTCAGAGCCTGGCATTTAACTCCATTTCTGAAGTGAAACACACAGCAGTGTTCGCATCCATTGATCACTCTCTGCTTTAGAACAAGAACCACAATCGTGCTTTCTAGAGTCTCGAAGACAGCAGGAAACGTGTGTTTGCTGAGAACAAAAGAACGGTGTTTCCTAAACATATGGACCATATCTAGTCCAACTCTGCTTCTGAAACTGATACAAAGAACTGGTCCTCTAACATCCAATGCTTGTCTGTTAAGATGAGAAACGTGTGAACTCCGTGAACGATGTAGTTCGTTTGAGCTGAAAAGTGACTGCCCTTACCTGAAACGAAGTCTTGCTTGTAGGAAGACACAGAGCATGGTATTTAACTCCTTTTCTGAAGGGAAACACACAGCATAGTTCTCATCCATGGATCACACTCTGCTTTAGAGCGAGAAGCACGCTCTTGCTTTCTACAGTCTCTAAGACAGCAGGAAACGTGAGTGTGCTGAGAACAAAAGAACGGTGTTTCCTACACATGCGGACCATATCTAGTCCAACTCTGCTTCTAGAAGTGATACAAAGCACTGGTCCTCTAACATCCAATGCTTGTCAGTTAAGATGAGAAACGTGTGAGCTTAGTGAATGATGTAGTGCCTTTGAACTGAAAAGTGACTGCCCTTACCTGAAACGAAGTCTTGCTTTTAGTAAGACACAGAGCTTGGGATTTAAGTCCATTTCTGAAGGGAAACACACAGCATAGTTCTCATCCATGGATCACACTCTGCTTTAGAGCAAGAAGCACGCTCTTGCTTTCTAAAGTCTCTAAGACAGCAGGAAGAGTGAGTGTGCTGAGAAGAAAAGAACAGTGTTTCCTACACATACGGACCATATCTAGTCCAACTCTGCTTCTGAAACTGATACAAAGCACTGGTCCTCTAACATCCAATGCTTCTCAATTAAGATCAGAAACGTGTGAGCTTCGTGAACGATGTATTTCATTTGAGCTGAAAAGTGACTGCCCTTACCTGAAACGAAGTCTTGCTTGTAGGAAGACTCAGAGCCTGGGATTTAACTCCATTTCTGATGTGAAACACACAGCAGTGTTCTCATCCATGGATCACACTCTGCTTTAGAGCGAGAAGCACGCTCTTGCTTTCTAGAGTCTCTAAGACAGCAGGAAACGTGAGTGTGCCCAGAACAAAAGATCGGTGTTTCCTACACATATGGACCATATGTAGTCCAAATCTGCTTCTGAAACTGATACAAAGCACTGACCCTCTAACATCCAATGCTTGTCAGTTAAGATGAGAAATGTGTGAGCTTTGTGAACGATGTAGTTCGTTTGAGCAGAAAAGTGACTGCCCTTACCTGAAACGAAGTCTTGCTTGTAGGAAGACTCAGAGCCTGGTATTTAACTCCATTTCTGAAGGGAAACACACAGCCTAGTTCTCATCCATGGATCACACTCTGCTTTAGAGCAAGAAGCACGCTCTTGCTTTCTAAAATCTCTAAGACAGCAGGTAGCGTGAGTGTGCTGAGAAGAAAAGAACGGTGTTTCCTACCCATACCGACCATATCTAGTCCAACTCTGCTTCTGAAACAGATACAATGCACTGGTCCTCTAACATCCAATGCTTGTCAGTTAAGATGAGAAACGTGTGAGCTTCGTGAACCATGTAGTTCCTTTGAGCAGAAAAGTGACTGCCCTTACCTGAAACGAAGTCTTGCTTGTAGGGAGACACAGAGCATGGGATTTAACTCCATTTCTGACGTGAAACACACAGCAGTGTTCTCATCCATTGATCACACTCTGCTTTAGAACAAGAAGCACGCTCTTGCTTTCTAAAGTCTCTAAGACAGCAGGAAACGTGAGTGTGCTGAGAACAAAAGAACGGTGTTTCCTACACATACGGACCATATCTAGTCCAACACTTCTTCTGAAACTGATACAATGCACTGGTCCTCTAACATCCAATGGTTGTCAGTTAAGATCAGAAACGTGTGAGCTTCGTGAACGATGTAGTTCCTTTGAGCAGAAAAGTGACTGCCCTTACCTGAAACGAAGTCTTGCTTGTAGGAAGACTCAGAGCCTTTGATTTAACTCCATTTGTGAAGTGAAACACACAGCATTGTCTGATCCATTGATCACACTCTGCTGTAGAACAAGAAGCATGATCTTGCTTTCTAGAGTCTCTAAGACAGCAGGAAACCTGAGTTTGCTGAGAACAAAAGAACGGTGTTTCCTACACATACACACCATATCTAGTCCAACTCTGCTTCTGAAACTGATAGAAAGCACTGGTCCTCTAACATCCAATGCTTGTCAGTTAAAATGAGAAACGTGTGAGCTCCATGAACGATGTAGTTCGTTTGAGCTGAAAAGTGACTGCCTTTACCTGAAACGAAGTCTTGCTTGTAGGAAGACACAGAGCCTGGGATTTAACTCCTTTTCTGAAGGGAAACACACAGCCTAGTTCTCACCCATGGATCACACTCTGCTTTAGAGCGAGAAGCACGCTCTTGCTTTCTAAAGTCTCTAAGACAGCAGGAAACGTGAGTGTGCTGAGAACAAAAGAACGGTGTTTCCCACACATAGGGACCATATGGAGTCCATATCTGCTTCTGAAACTGATACAAAGCACTGACCATCTAACATCCAATGCTTGTCAGTTAAGATGAGAAACGTGTGAGCTTAATGAATGATGTAGTTCCTTTGAACTGAAAACTGACTGCCCTTACCTGAAACGAAGTCTTGCTTGTAGTAAGACACAGAGCGTGGGATTTAAGACCATTACTGAAGGGAAACACACAGCATAGTTCTCATCCGTTGATCACACTCTGCTTTAGAACAAGAAGCACGCTCTTGCTTTCTAAAGTCTCTAAGACAGCAGGAAATCTGAGTGTGCCCAGAACAAAAGAACGGTGTTTCCTTCACATAAGGACAATATGTAATCCAAATCTTCTTCTGAAACTGATACAAAGCACTGGTCCTCTAACATCCAATGCTTGTCAGTTAAGATGAGAAACGTGTGAGCTCCGTGAACGATGTAGTTCGTTTGAGCAGAAAAGTGACTGCCCTTACCTGAAACGAAGTCTTGCTTGTAGGAAGACTCAGAGCCTGGGATTTAACTCCATTTCTGATGTGAAACACACAGCAGTGTTCTCATCCTAGGATAACACTCTGCTTTAGAGCGAGAAGCATGCTCTTGCTTTCTAAAGTCTCTAAGACAGCAGGAAACGTGAGTGTGCTGAGAACAAAATAATGGTGTTTCCTACACATAGCGACCATATCTAGTCCAACTTTGCTTCTGAAACAGATACAATGCACTTGTCCTCTAACATCCAATGCTTGTCAGTTAAGATGACAAACGTGTGAGCTTCGTGAAGGATGTAGTTCCTTTGAGCAGAAAAGTGACTGCCCTTACCTGGAACGAAGTCTTGCTTGTAGGGAGACACAGAGCATGGGATTTAACTCCATTTCTGAAGTGAAACACACAGCATAGTCTCATCCATGGATCACACTCTGTTTTAGAGCGAGAAGCAAGCTCTTGCTTTCTAGAGTCTCTAAAACAGCAGGAAACGTGAGTGTGCCCACAACAAACGATCGGTGTTTCCTACACATATGGACCATATCTAGTCCAACTCTGCTTCTGAAAGTGATACAAAGCACTGGTCCTCTGACATCCAATGCTTGTCAGTTAAGATGAGAAACGTGTGAGCTTAGTGAATGATGTAGTTCCTTTGAACTGAAAAGTGACTGCCCTTACCTGAAACGAAGTGTTGCTTGTAGTAAGACACAGAGCCTGGGATTTAAGTCCATTTCTGAAGGGAAACACACAGCATAGTTCTCATCCATGGATCACACTCTGCTTTAGAGCGAGAAGCACGCTCTTGCTTTCTAGAGTCTCTAATACAGCAGGAAATCTGAGTGTGCCCAGAACAAAAGAACGGTGTTTCCTACACATAAGTACTATATGTAATCCAAATCTTCTTCTGAAACAGTAGAATGCACTGGTCCTCTAACATCCAATGCTTGTCAGTTAAGATGAGAAACGTTTGAGCTTTGTGAAAGATGTAGTTCTTTTGAGCAGAAAAGTGACTGCCCTTACCTGAAACGAAGTCTTGCTTGTAGGAAGACTCAGAGCCTGGGATTTAACTCCATTTCTGACGTGAAACACACAGCAATGTTCGCATCCATTGATCACACTCTGCTTTAGAACAAGAAGCACGCTCTTGCTTTCTAAAGTCTCTAAGACAGCAGGAAACGTGAGTGTGCTGAGAATAAAAGAACGGTGTTTCCTACACATATGGACCATATCTAGTCCAACTCTGCTTCTGAAAGTGATACAAAGCACTGGTCCTCTAACATCCAATGCTTGTCAGTTAAGATGAGAAACGTGTGAGCTTAGTGAATGATGTAGTTCCTTTGAACTGAAAAGTGACTGCCCTTACCTGAAACGAAGTCTTGCTTGTAGTAAGACACAGAGCCTGGGATTTAAGTCCATTTCTGAAGGGAAACACACAGCATAGTTCTCATCCATGGATCACACTCTGCTTTAGAGCGAGAAGCACGATCTTGCTTTCTAGAGTCTCTAATACAGCAAGAAATCTGAGTGTGCCCAGAACAAAAGAACGGTGTTTCCTACACATAAGGACTATATGTATCCAAATCTTCTTCTGAAACTGATAGAATGCACTGGTCTTCTAACATCCAATGCTTGTCAGTTAAGATGAGAAACGTGTGAGCTTCGTGAAAGATGTAGTTCGTTTGAGCAGAAAAGTGACTGCCCTTACCAGAAACGAAGTCTTGCTTGTAGGAAGACTCAGAGCCTGGCATTTAACTCCATTTCTGAAGTGAAACACACAGCAGTGTTCGCATCCATTGATCACTCTCTGCTTTAGAACAAGAACCACAATCGTGCTTTCTAGAGTCTCGAAGACAGCAGGAAACGTGTGTTTGCTGAGAACAAAAGAACGGTGTTTCCTAAACATATGGACCATATCTAGTCCAACTCTGCTTCTGAAACTGATACAAAGAACTGGTCCTCTAACATCCAATGCTTGTCTGTTAAGATGAGAAACGTGTGAACTCCGTGAACGATGTAGTTCGTTTGAGCTGAAAAGTGACTGCCCTTACCTGAAACGAAGTCTTGCTTGTAGGAAGACACAGAGCATGGTATTTAACTCCTTTTCTGAAGGGAAACACACAGCATAGTTCTCATCCATGGATCACACTCTGCTTTAGAGCGAGAAGCACGCTCTTGCTTTCTACAGTCTCTAAGACAGCAGGAAACGTGAGTGTGCTGAGAACAAAAGAACGGTGTTTCCTACACATGCGGACCATATCTAGTCCAACTCTGCTTCTAGAAGTGATACAAAGCACTGGTCCTCTAACATCCAATGCTTGTCAGTTAAGATGAGAAACGTGTGAGCTTAGTGAATGATGTAGTGCCTTTGAACTGAAAAGTGACTGCCCTTACCTGAAACGAAGTCTTGCTTTTAGTAAGACACAGAGCTTGGGATTTAAGTCCATTTCTGAAGGGAAACACACAGCATAGTTCTCATCCATGGATCACACTCTGCTTTAGAGCAAGAAGCACGCTCTTGCTTTCTAAAGTCTCTAAGACAGCAGGAAGAGTGAGTGTGCTGAGAAGAAAAGAACAGTGTTTCCTACACATACGGACCATATCTAGTCCAACTCTGCTTCTGAAACTGATACAAAGCACTGGTCCTCTAACATCCAATGCTTCTCAATTAAGATCAGAAACGTGTGAGCTTCGTGAACGATGTATTTCATTTGAGCTGAAAAGTGACTGCCCTTACCTGAAACGAAGTCTTGCTTGTAGGAAGACTCAGAGCCTGGGATTTAACTCCATTTCTGATGTGAAACACACAGCAGTGTTCTCATCCATGGATCACACTCTGCTTTAGAGCGAGAAGCACGCTCTTGCTTTCTAGAGTCTCTAAGACAGCAGGAAACGTGAGTGTGCCCAGAACAAAAGATCGGTGTTTCCTACACATATGGACCATATGTAGTCCAAATCTGCTTCTGAAACTGATACAAAGCACTGACCCTCTAACATCCAATGCTTGTCAGTTAAGATGAGAAATGTGTGAGCTTTGTGAACGATGTAGTTCGTTTGAGCAGAAAAGTGACTGCCCTTACCTGAAACGAAGTCTTGCTTGTAGGAAGACTCAGAGCCTGGTATTTAACTCCATTTCTGAAGGGAAACACACAGCCTAGTTCTCATCCATGGATCACACTCTGCTTTAGAGCAAGAAGCACGCTCTTGCTTTCTAAAATCTCTAAGACAGCAGGTAGCGTGAGTGTGCTGAGAAGAAAAGAACGGTGTTTCCTACCCATACCGACCATATCTAGTCCAACTCTGCTTCTGAAACAGATACAATGCACTGGTCCTCTAACATCCAATGCTTGTCAGTTAAGATGAGAAACGTGTGAGCTTCGTGAACCATGTAGTTCCTTTGAGCAGAAAAGTGACTGCCCTTACCTGAAACGAAGTCTTGCTTGTAGGGAGACACAGAGCATGGGATTTAACTCCATTTCTGACGTGAAACACACAGCAGTGTTCTCATCCATTGATCACACTCTGCTTTAGAACAAGAAGCACGCTCTTGCTTTCTAAAGTCTCTAAGACAGCAGGAAACGTGAGTGTGCTGAGAACAAAAGAACGGTGTTTCCTACACATACGGACCATATCTAGTCCAACACTTCTTCTGAAACTGATACAATGCACTGGTCCTCTAACATCCAATGGTTGTCAGTTAAGATCAGAAACGTGTGAGCTTCGTGAACGATGTAGTTCCTTTGAGCAGAAAAGTGACTGCCCTTACCTGAAACGAAGTCTTGCTTGTAGGAAGACTCAGAGCCTTTGATTTAACTCCATTTGTGAAGTGAAACACACAGCATTGTCTGATCCATTGATCACACTCTGCTGTAGAACAAGAAGCATGATCTTGCTTTCTAGAGTCTCTAAGACAGCAGGAAACCTGAGTTTGCTGAGAACAAAAGAACGGTGTTTCCTACACATACACACCATATCTAGTCCAACTCTGCTTCTGAAACTGATAGAAAGCACTGGTCCTCTAACATCCAATGCTTGTCAGTTAAAATGAGAAACGTGTGAGCTCCATGAACGATGTAGTTCGTTTGAGCTGAAAAGTGACTGCCTTTACCTGAAACGAAGTCTTGCTTGTAGGAAGACACAGAGCCTGGGATTTAACTCCTTTTCTGAAGGGAAACACACAGCCTAGTTCTCACCCATGGATCACACTCTGCTTTAGAGCGAGAAGCACGCTCTTGCTTTCTAAAGTCTCTAAGACAGCAGGAAACGTGAGTGTGCTGAGAACAAAAGAACGGTGTTTCCCACACATAGGGACCATATGGAGTCCATATCTGCTTCTGAAACTGATACAAAGCACTGACCATCTAACATCCAATGCTTGTCAGTTAAGATGAGAAACGTGTGAGCTTAATGAATGATGTAGTTCCTTTGAACTGAAAACTGACTGCCCTTACCTGAAACGAAGTCTTGCTTGTAGTAAGACACAGAGCGTGGGATTTAAGACCATTACTGAAGGGAAACACACAGCATAGTTCTCATCCGTTGATCACACTCTGCTTTAGAACAAGAAGCACGCTCTTGCTTTCTAAAGTCTCTAAGACAGCAGGAAATCTGAGTGTGCCCAGAACAAAAGAACGGTGTTTCCTTCACATAAGGACAATATGTAATCCAAATCTTCTTCTGAAACTGATACAAAGCACTGGTCCTCTAACATCCAATGCTTGTCAGTTAAGATGAGAAACGTGTGAGCTCCGTGAACGATGTAGTTCGTTTGAGCAGAAAAGTGACTGCCCTTACCTGAAACGAAGTCTTGCTTGTAGGAAGACTCAGAGCCTGGGATTTAACTCCATTTCTGATGTGAAACACACAGCAGTGTTCTCATCCTAGGATAACACTCTGCTTTAGAGCGAGAAGCATGCTCTTGCTTTCTAAAGTCTCTAAGACAGCAGGAAACGTGAGTGTGCTGAGAACAAAATAATGGTGTTTCCTACACATAGCGACCATATCTAGTCCAACTTTGCTTCTGAAACAGATACAATGCACTTGTCCTCTAACATCCAATGCTTGTCAGTTAAGATGACAAACGTGTGAGCTTCGTGAAGGATGTAGTTCCTTTGAGCAGAAAAGTGACTGCCCTTACCTGGAACGAAGTCTTGCTTGTAGGGAGACACAGAGCATGGGATTTAACTCCATTTCTGAAGTGAAACACACAGCATAGTCTCATCCATGGATCACACTCTGTTTTAGAGCGAGAAGCAAGCTCTTGCTTTCTAGAGTCTCTAAAACAGCAGGAAACGTGAGTGTGCCCACAACAAACGATCGGTGTTTCCTACACATATGGACCATATCTAGTCCAACTCTGCTTCTGAAAGTGATACAAAGCACTGGTCCTCTGACATCCAATGCTTGTCAGTTAAGATGAGAAACGTGTGAGCTTAGTGAATGATGTAGTTCCTTTGAACTGAAAAGTGACTGCCCTTACCTGAAACGAAGTGTTGCTTGTAGTAAGACACAGAGCCTGGGATTTAAGTCCATTTCTGAAGGGAAACACACAGCATAGTTCTCATCCATGGATCACACTCTGCTTTAGAGCGAGAAGCACGCTCTTGCTTTCTAGAGTCTCTAATACAGCAGGAAATCTGAGTGTGCCCAGAACAAAAGAACGGTGTTTCCTACACATAAGTACTATATGTAATCCAAATCTTCTTCTGAAACAGTAGAATGCACTGGTCCTCTAACATCCAATGCTTGTCAGTTAAGATGAGAAACGTTTGAGCTTTGTGAAAGATGTAGTTCTTTTGAGCAGAAAAGTGACTGCCCTTACCTGAAACGAAGTCTTGCTTGTAGGAAGACTCAGAGCCTGGGATTTAACTCCATTTCTGACGTGAAACACACAGCAATGTTCGCATCCATTGATCACACTCTGCTTTAGAACAAGAAGCACGCTCTTGCTTTCTAAAGTCTCTAAGACAGCAGGAAACGTGAGTGTGCTGAGAATAAAAGAACGGTGTTTCCTACACATATGGACCATATCTAGTCCAACTCTGCTTCTGAAAGTGATACAAAGCACTGGTCCTCTAACATCCAATGCTTGTCAGTTAAGATTAGAAACGTGTGAGCTTAGTGAATGATGTAGTTCCTTTGAACTGAAAAGTGACTGCCCTTACCTGAAACGAAGTCTTGCTTGTAGTAAGACACAGAGCCTGGGATTTAACTCCTTTTCTGAAGGAAAACACACAGCATAGTTCTCATCCATGGATCACACTCTGCTTTAGAGCGAGAAGCACGCTCTTGCTTTCTACATTCTCTAAGACAGCAGGAAACGTGAGTGTGCTGAGAACAAAAGAACGATGTTTCCTGCACATAAGGACCATATCTAGTCCAACTCTGATTCTGAAAGTGATACAAAGCACTGGTCCTCTAACATCCAATGCTTGTCAGTTAAGATGAGAAACGTGTGAGCTTCGTGAACCATGTAGTTCCTTTGAGCAGAAGTGACTGCCCTTACCTGAAACGAAGTCTTGCTTGTAGGGAGACACAGAGCATGGGATTTAAGTCCATTAGTGAAGGGAAACACACAGCATAGTTCTCATCGATGGATCACACTCTGCTTTAGAGTGAGAAGCACACTCTTGCTTTCTAGAGTCTCTAATTCAGCAGGAAATCTGAGTGTGCCCAGAACAAAAGTACGGTGTTTCCTACACATAAGGACAATATGTAATCCAAATCTTCTTCTGAAACAGATAGAATGCACTGGTCCTCTAACATCCAATGCTTGTCAGTTAAGATGAGAAACGTGTGAGCTTCGTGAAAGATGTAGTTCGTTTGAGCAGAAAAGTGACTGCCCTTACCAGAAACGAAGTCTTGCTTGGAGGAAGACTCAGAGCCTGGGATTTAACTCCATTTCTGAAGTGAAACACACAGCAGTGTTCTCATCCTAGGATCACACTCTGCTTTAGAGCGAGAAGCACGCTCTTGCTTTCTAAAGTCTCTAAGACAGCAGGAAACGTGAGTGTGCTGAGAACAAAATAATGGTGTTTCCTACACATAGCAACCATATCTAGTCCAACTTTGCTTCTGAAACAGATACAATGCACTGGTCCTCTAACATCCAATGCTTGTCAGTTAAGATGAGAAACGTGTGAGCTTCGTGAAGGATGTAGTTCCTTTGAGCAGACAAGTGACTGCCCTTACCTGAAACGAAGTCTTGCTTGTAGGCAGACACAGAGCATTGGATTTAACTCCATTTCTGAAGTGAAACACACAGCATAGTCTCATCCATGGATCACACTCTGTTTTAGAGCGAGAAGCACGCTCTTGCTTTCTAGAGTCTCTAAGACAGCAGGAAACGTGAGTGTGCCCACAACAAACGATCGGTGTTTCCTACACATATGGACCATATCTAGTCCAACTCTGCTTCTGAAAGTGATACAAAGCACTGTTCCTCTAACTTCCAATGCTTGTCAGTTAAGATGAGAAACGTGTGAGCTTAGTGAATGATATAGTTCCTTTGAACTGAAAAGTGACTGCCCTTACCTGAAACGAAATCTTGCTTGTAGTAAGACACAGAGCCTGGGATTTAAGTCCATTTCTGAAGGGAAACACACAGCATAGTTCTCATCCATGGATCACACTCTGCTTTAGAGCGAGAACCATGCTCTTGCTTTCTAGAGTCTCTAATACAGCAGGAAATCTGAGTGTGCCTTGAACAAAAGAACGGTGTTTCCTACACATAAGTACTATATGTAATCCAAATCTTCTTCTGAAACAGATAGAATGCACTGGTCCTCTAGCATCCAATGCTTGTCAGTTAAGATGAGAAACGTTTGAGCTTTGTGAAAGATGTAGTTCTTTTGAGCAGAAAAGTGACTGCCCTTACCTGAAACGAGGTCTTGCTTTTAGGAAGAGTCAGAGCCTGGTATTTAACTCCATTTCTGACGTAAAACACACAGCAGTGTTCGCATCCATTGATCACACTCTGCTTTAGAACAAGAAGCACGCTCTTGCTTTCTAAAGTCTCTAAGACAGCAGGAAACGTGAGTGTGCTGAGAATAAAAGAACGGTGTTTCCTACACATATGGACCATATCTAGTCCAACTCTGCTTCTGAAAGTGATACAAAGCACTGGTCCTCTAACATCCAATGCTTGTCAGTTAAGATTAGAAACGTGTGAGCTTAGTGAATGATGTAGTTCCTTTGAACTGAAAAGTGACTGCCCTTACCTGAAACGAAGTCTTGCTTGTAGAAAGACACAGAGCCTGGGATTTAACTCCTTTTCTGAAGGGAAACACACAGCATAGTTCTCATCCATGGATCACACTCTGCTTTAGAGCGAGAAGCACGCTCTTGCTTTCTACAGTCTCTAAGACATCAGGAAACGTGATTGTGCTGAGAACAAAAGAACGGTGTTTCCCACACATACGGACCATATCTAGTCCAACTCTGATTCTGAAAGTGATACAAAGCACTGGTCCTCTAACATCCAATGCTTGTCAGTTAAGATGAGAAACGTGTGAGCTTAGTGAATGATGTAGTTCCTTTGAACTGAAAAGTGACTGCCCTTTCCTGAAACGAAGTCTTGCTTGTAGAAAGACACAGAGCCTGGGATTTAAGTCCATTTCTGAAGGGAAACACACAGCCTAGTTCTCATCCATGGATCACACTCTGCTTTAGAGCAAGAAGCACGCTCTAGCTTTCTAAAGTCTCTAAGACAGCAGGAAGCATGAGTGTGCTGAGAAGAAAAGAACGGTGTTTCATACACATACGGACCATATCTAGTCCAACTCTGTTTCTGAAACTGATACAAAGCACTGGTCCTCTAACATCCAATGCTTCTCAATTAAGATGAGAAACGTGTGAGCTTCGTGAACGATGTAGTTCGTTTGAGCAGAAAAGTGACTGCCCTTACCTGAAACGAAGTCTTGCTTGTAGGAAGACTCAGAGCCTGGGATTTAACTCCATTTGTGATGTGAAACATACAGCAGTGTTCTCATCCATGGATCACACTCTGCTTTAGAGCGAGTAGCACGCTCTTGCTTTCTACAGTCTCTAAGACAGCAGGAAACGTGAGTGTGCTGAGAACAAAAGAACGGTGTTTCCTACACATACCGACCATATCTAGTACAACTCTGCTTCTGAAACAGATACAATGCACTGGTCCTCTAACATCCAATGCTTGTCAGTTAAGATGAGAAACGTGTGAGCTTCGTGAACCATGTAGTTCCTTTGAGCAGAAGTGACTGCCCTTACCTGAAACGAAGTCTTGCTTGTAGGGAGACACAGAGCATGGGATTTAAGTCCATTAGTGAAGGGAAACACACAGCATAGTTCTCATCGATGGATCACACTCTGCTTTAGAGTGAGAAGTACACTCTTGCTTTCTAGAGTCTCTAATACAACAGGAAACGTGAGTGTGCTGAGAACAAAAGAACGGTGTTTCCTACAATTACCGACATTATGTAGTCCAACTCTGCATGTGAAACTGATACAAAGCGCTGGTCCTCTAAAATCCAAAGCCTGTCTGTTAAGATGAGAAACGTGTGAGCTTCGTGAACGATGTAGTTCCTTTGAACTGAAAAGTGACTGCCCTTACCTGAAACGAAGTCTTGCTTGTAATAAGACACAGAGCCTGGGATTTAAGTCCATTTCTGAAGGGAAACACACAGCATAGTTCTCATCCATGGATCACACTCTGCTTTAGAGCGAGAAGCACGCTCTTGCTTTCTAGAGTCTCTAAGACAGCAGGAAACGTGAGTGTGCCCAGAACAAAAGATCGGTGTTTCCTACACATATGGACCATATGTAGTCCAAATCTGCTTCTGAAACTGATACAAAGCACTGACCCTCTAACATCCAATGCTTGTCAGTTAAGCTGAGAAACGTGTGAGCTTCGTGAACGATGTAGTTCGTTTGAGCTGAAAAGTGACTGCCCTTACCTGAAACGAAGTCTTGCTTGTAGGAAGACTCAGAGCCTGGGATTTAACTCCATTTCTGACGTGAAACACACAGCAGTGTTCTCATCCATTGATCACACTCTGCTTTAGAACAAGAAGCACGCTCTTGCTTTCTAAAGCCTCTAAGACAGCAGGAAACGTGAGTGGGCTGAGAACAAAAGAACGGTGTTTCCTACACATACGGACCATATCTAGTCCAACTCTGCTTCTGAAACTGATACAAAGCACTGGTCCTCTAACATCCAATGCTTGTCTGTTAAGATGAGAAACGTGTGAACTCCGTGAACGATGTAGTTCGTTTGAGCTGAAAAGTGACTGCCCTTACCTGAAACGAAGTCTTGCTTGTAGGAAGACACAGAGCATGGTATTTAACTCCTTTTCTGAAGGGAAACACACAGCATAGTTCTCATCCATGGATCACACTCTGCTTTAGAGCGAGAAGCACGCTCTTGCTTTCTGCAGTCTCTAAGACAGCAGGAAACGTGAGTGTGCTGAGAACAAAAGAACGGTGATTCCTACACATGCGGACCATATCTAGTCCAACTCTGCTTCTAGAAGTGATACAAAGCACGGGTCCTCTAACATCCAATGCTTGTCAGTTAAGATGAGAAACGTGTGAGCTTAGTGAATGATGTAGTGCCTTTGAACTGAAAAGTGACTGCCCTTACCTGAAACGAAGTCTTGCTTGTAGTAAGACACAGAGCTTGGGATTTAAGTCCATTTCTGAAGGGAAACACACAGCATAGTTCTCATCCATGGATCACACTCTGCTTTAGAGCAAGAAGCACGCTCTTGCTTTCTAAAGTCTCTAAGACAGCAGGAAGAGTGAGTGTGCTGAGAAGAAAAGAACAGTGTTTCCTACACATACGGACCATATCTAGTCCAACTCTGCTTCTGAAACTGATACAAAGCACTGGTCCTCTAACATCCAATGCTTCTCAATTAAGATCAGAAACGTGTGAGCTTCGTGAACGATGTAGTTCGTTTGAGCAGAAACGTGACTGCCCTTACCTGAAACGAAGTCTTGCTTGTAGGAAGACTCAGAGCCTGGGATTTAACTCCATTTCTGATGTGAAACACACAGCAGTGTTCTCATCCATGGATCACACTCTGCTTTAGAGCGAGAAGCACGCTCTTGCTTTCTACAGTCTCTAAGACAGCAGGAAACGTGAGTGTGCTGAGAAGAAAAGAACGGTGTTTCCTACATATATGGACCATATCTAGTCCAACTCTGCTTCTGAAAGTGATACAAATCACTGGTCTTCTAACATCCAATGCTTGTCAGTTAAGATGAGAAACGTGTGAGCTTAGTGAATGATGTAGTTCCTTTGAACTGAAAAGTGACTGCCCTTACCTGAAACGAAGTCTTGCTTGTAGTAAGACACAGAGCCTGGGATTTAAGTCCATTTCTGAAGGGAAACACACAGCATAGTTCTCATCGATGGATCACACTCTGCTTTAGAGCGAGAAGCACACTCTTGCTTTCTAGAGTCTCTAATACAACAGGAAACGTGAGTGTGCTGAGACAAAAGAACGGTGTTTCCTACAATTACCGACATTATATAGTCCAACTCTGCATCTGAAACTGATACAAAGCACTGGTCCTCTAAAATCCAATGCTTGTCAGTTAAGATGAGAAACGTGTGAGATTCGTGAACGATGTATTTCATTTGAGCTGAAAAGTGACTGCCCTTACCTGAAACGAAGTCTTGCTTGTAGGAAGACTCAGAGCCTGGGATTTAACTCCATTTCTGATGTGAAACACACAGCAGTGTTCTCATCCATGGATCACACTCTGCTTTAGAGCGAGAAGCACGCTCTTGCTTTCTGCAGTCTCTAAGACAGCAGGAAACGTGAGTGTGCCCAGAACAAAAGATCGGTGTTTCCTACACATATGGACCATATGTAGTCCAAATCTGCTTCTGAAACAGATACAAAGCACTGACCCTCTAACATCCAATGCTTGTCAGTTAAGATGAGAAATGTGTGAGCTTTGTGAACGATGTAGTTCGTTTGAGCAGAAAAGTGACTGCCCTTACCTGAAACGAAGTCTTGCTTGTAGGAAGACTCAGAGCCTGGTATTTAACTCCATTTCTGAAGTGAAACACACAGCCTAGTTCTCATCCATGGATCACACTCTGCTTTAGAGCAAGAAGCACGCTCTTGCTTTCTAAAATCTCTAAGACAGCAGGTAGCGTGAGTGTGCTGAGAAGAAAAGAAAGGTGTTTCCTACACATACGGACCATATCTAGTCCAACTCTGCTTCTGAAACTGATACAAAGCACTGGTCCTCTAACTTCCAATGCTTCTCAATTAAGATGAGAAACGTGTGAGCTTCGAGAACGATGGAGTTCGTTTGAGCAGAAAAGTGACTGCCCTTACCTGAAACGAAGTCTTGCTTGTAGGAAGACTCAGAGCCTGGGATTTAACTCCATTTCTGATGTGAATCACACAGCAGTGTTCTCAACCATGGATCACACTCTGCTTTAGAACGAGTAGCACGCTCTTGCTTTCTACAGTCTCTAAGACAGCAGGAAACCTGAGTGTGCTGAGAACAAAAGAACGGTGTTTCCTACCCATACCGACCATATCTAGTCCAACTCTGCTTCTGAAACAGATACAATGCACTGGTCCTCTAACATCCAATGCTTGTCAGTTAAGATGAGAAACGTGTGAGCTTCGTGAACCATGTAGTTCCTTTGAGCAGAAAAGTGACTGCCCTTACCTGAAACGAAGTCTTGCTTGTAGGGAGACACAGAGCATGGGATTTAACTCCATTTCTGACGTGAAACACACAGCAGTGTTCTCATCCATTGATCACACTCTGCTTTAGAACAAGAAGCACGCTCTTGCTTTCTAAAGTCTCTAAGACAGCAGGAAACGTGAGTGTGCTGAGAACAAAAGAACGGTGTTTCCTACACATACAGACCATATCTAGTCCAACTCTGCTTCTGAAAGTGATACAAAGCACTGGTCCTCTAACATCCAATGCTTTTCAGTTAAGATTAGAAACGTGTGAGCTTAGTGAATGATGTAGTTCCTTTGAACTGAAAAGTGACTGCTCTTACCTGAAACGAAGTCTTGCTTGTAGTAAGACACAGAGCCTGGGATTTAAGTCCATTTCTGAAGGGAAACACACAGCATAGTTCTCATCGATGGATCACACTCTGCTTTAGAGCGAGAAGCACACTCTTGCTTTCTAGAGTCTCTAATACAACAGGAAATGTGAGTGTGCTGAGAACAAAAGAACGGTGTTTCCTACAATTACCGACATTATATAGTCCAACTCTGCATCTGAAACTGATACAAAGCACTGGTCCTCTAAAATCCAATGCTTGTCTGTTAAGATGAGAAACGTGTGAGCTTCGTGAACGATGTAGTTCGTTTGAGATGAAAAGTGACTGCCCTTACCTGAAACGAAGTCTTGCCTGTAGGAAGACACACAGCCTGGGATTTAAGTCCATTTCTGAAGGGAAACACACAGCATAGTTCTCATCCATGGATCACACTCTGCTTTGGAGCAAGAAGCACGCTCTTGCTTTCTAGATTCTCTAATATAGCAGGAAACCTGAGTGTGCCCAGAACAAAAGAAGGGTCTTTCCTACACATACGGACAATATGTAATCCAAATCTTCTTCTGAAACTGATAGAATGCACTGGTCCTCTAACATCCAATGCTTGTCTGTTAAGATGAGAAACGTGTGAGCTCCCTGAACGATGTAGTTTGTTTGAGCTGAAAAGTGACTGCCCTTACCTGAAACGAAGTCTTGCTTGTAGGAAGACACAGAGCCTGTGATTTAACTCCTTTTCTGAAGGGAAACACACAGCATAGTTCTCATCCATTGATCACACTCTGCTTTAGAACAAGAAGCACGCTCTTGCTTACTAAAGCCTCTAAGACAGCAGTAAACGTGAGTGTGGTGAGAACAAAAGAACGGTGTTTCCTACACATACGGACCATATCTAGTCCAACTCTGCTTCTGAAAGTGATACAAAGCACTGGTCCTCTAACATCCAATGCTTGTCAGTTAAGATTAGAAACGTGTGAGCTTTGTGAATGATGTAGTTCCTTTGAACTGAAAAGTGACAGCCCTTACCTGAAACGAAGTCTTGCTTGTAGTAAGACACAGAGCCTGGGATTTAACTCCATTTCTGAAGGGAAACACACAGCATAGTTCTCATCCATGGATCACACTCTGCTTTAGAGCAAGAAGCACGCTCTTGCTTTCTAGATTCTCTAATATAGCAGGAAATCTGAGTGTGCCCAGAACAAAAGAACGGTGTTTCCTACACATATGTACTATATGTAGTCCAAATCTTCTTCTGAAACTGATACAAAGCACTGGTCCTCTAACATCCAATGCTTGTCAGTTAAGATGAGAAACGTGTGAGCTTCGTGAACAATGTAGTTCCTTTGAGAAGAAAAGTGACTGCCCTTACCTGAAATGAAGTCTTGCTTGTAGGGAGACTCAGAGCATGGGATTTAACTCCATTTCTGAAGTGAAACACACAGCATTGTCTCATTCATTGATCACAATCTGCTTTAGAACAAGAAGCACGATCTTGCTTTCTAGAGTCTCTAAGACAGCAGGAAACGTGAGTGTGCTGAGAAGAAAAGAACGGTGTTTTCTACACATACGGACCATATCTAGTCCAACTCTGCTTCTGAAAGTGAAACAAACCACTGGTCCTCTAACATCCAATGCTTTTCTGTTAAGATGAGAAACGTGTGAGCTCAGTGAACGATGTAGTTCCCTTGAGCTGAAAATTGACTGCCCTTACCTGAAACGAAGTCTTGCTTGTAGGAAGACTCAGAGCCTGAGATTTAACTCTATTTCTGAAGTGAAACACACAGCATAGTTCTCATCCATGGATCACACTCTGCTTTAGAGCGAGAAGCACACTCTTGCTTTATAGAGTCTCTAATACAGCAGGAAATCTGAGTGTGCACAGAACAAAAGAACGGTGTTTCCTACACATAAGGACAATATGTAATCCAAATCTTCTTCTGAAACTGATAGAATGCACTGGTCCTCTAACATCCAATGCTTGTCAGTTAAGATGAGAAACGTGTGAGCTTCGTGAAAGATGTAGTTCGTTTGAGCAGAAAAGTGACTGCCCTTACCAGAAACGAAGTCTTGCTTGTAGGAAGACTCAGAGCCTGGCATTTAACTCCATTTCTGAAGTGAAACACACAGCAGTGTTAGCATCCATTGATCACTCTCTGCTTTAGAACAAGAACCTCGATCGTGCTTTCTAGAGTCTCGAAGACAGCAGGAAACGTGAGTTTGCTGAGAACAAATGAACGGTGTTTCCTACCCATACCGACCATATCTAGTCCAACTCTGCTTCTGAAACAGATACAATGCACTGGTCCTCTAACATCCAATGCTTGTCAGATAAGATGAGAATCGTGTGAGCTTCGTGAACCATGTAGTTCCTTTGAGCAGAAAAGTGACTGCCCTTACCTGAAACGAAGTCTTGCTTGTAGGGAGACACAGAGCATGGGATTTAACTCCATTTCTGACGTGAAACACACAGCAGTGTTCTCATCCATTGATCACACTCTGCTTTAGAACAAGAAGCACGCTCTTGCTTTCTAAAGTCTCTAAGACAGCAGGAAACGTGAGTGTGCTGAGAACAAAAGAACGGTGTTTCCTACACATACAGACCATATCTAGTCCAACTCTGCTTCTGAAAGTGATACAAAGCACTGGTCCTCTAACATCCAATGCTTTTCAGTTAAGATTAGAAACGTGTGAGCTTAGTGAATGATGTAGTTCCTTTGAACTGAAAAGTGACTGCCCTTACCTGAAACGAAGTCTTGCTTGTAGAAAGACACAGAGCCTGGGATTTAAGTCCATTTCTGAAGGGAAACACACAGCATAGTTCTCATCCATGGATCACACTCTGCTTTAGAGCGAGAAGCACACTCTTGCTTTCTAGAGTCTCTAATACAACAGGAAATGTGAGTGTGCTGAGAACAAAAGAACGGTGTTTCCTACAATTACCGACATTATATAGTCCAACTCTGCATCTGAAACTGATACAAAGCACTGGTCCTCTAAAATCCAATGCTTGTCTGTTAAGATGAGAAACGTGTGAGCTTCGTGAACGATGTAGTTCGTTTGAGATGAAAAGTGACTGCCCTTACCTGAAACGAAGTCTTGCCTGTAGGAAGACACACAGCCTGGGATTTAAGTCCATTTCTGAAGGGAAACACACAGCATAGTTCTCATCCATGGATCACACTCTGCTTTGGAGCAAGAAGCACGCTCTTGCTTTCTAGATTCTCTAATATAGCAGGAAATCTGAGTGTGCCCAGAACAAAAGAAGGGTCTTTCCTACACATACGGACAATATGTAATCCAAATCTTCTTCTGTAACTGATAGAATGCACTGGTCCTCTAACATCCAATGCTTGTCTGTTAAGATGAGAAACGTGTGAGCTCCCTGAACGATGTAGTTCGTTTGAGCTGAAAAGTGACTGCCCTTACCTGAAACGAAGTCTTGCTTGTAGGAAGACACAGAGCCTGTGATTTAACTCCTTTTCTGAAGGGAAACACACAGCATAGTTCTCATCCATGGATCACACTCTGCTTTAGAGCAAGAAGCACGCTCTTGCTTTCTAGAGTCTCTAAGACAGCAGGAAACGTGAGTGTGCCCAGAACAAAAGATCGGTGTTTCCTACACATATGGACCATATATAGTCCAAATCTGCTTCTGAAACTGATACAAAGCACTGACCCTCTAACATCCAATGCTTGTCAGTTAAGATGAGAAACGTGTGAGCTTCGTGAACGATGTAGTTCGTTTGAGCTGAAAAGTGACTGCCCTTACCTGAAATGAAGTCTTGCTTGTAGGAAGACTCAGAGCCTGGGATTTAACTCCATTTCTGACGTGAAACACACAGCAGTGTTCTCATCCATTGATCACACTCTGCTTTAGAACAAGAAGCACGCTCTTGCTTACTAAAGCCTCTAAGACAGCAGTAAACGTGAGTGTGGTGAGAACAAAAAACGGTGTTTCCTACACATACGGACCATATCTAGTCCAACTCTGCTTCTGAAAGTGATACAAAGCACTGGTCCTCTAACATCCAATGCTTGTCAGTTAAGATTAGAAACGTGTGAGCTTTGTGAATGATGTAGTTCCTTTGAACTGAAAAGTGACAGCCCTTACCTGAAACGAAGTCTTGCTTGTAGTAAGACACAGAGCCTGGGATTTAACTCCATTTCTGAAGGGAAACACACAGCATAGTTCTCATCCATGGATCACACTCTGCTTTAGAGCAAGAAGCACGCTCTTGCTTTCTAGATTCTCTAATATAGCAGGAAATCTGAGTGTGCCCAGAACAAAAGAACGGTGTTTCCTACACATATGTACTATATGTAGTCCAAATCTTCTTCTGAAACTGATACAAAGCACTGGTCCTCTAACATCCAATGCTTGTCAGTTAAGATGAGAAACGTGTGAGCTTCGTGAACAATGTAGTTCCTTTGAGAAGAAAAGTGACTGCCCTTACCTGAAATGAAGTCTTGCTTGTAGGGAGACTCAGAGCATGGGATTTAACTCCATTTCTGAAGTGAAACACACAGCATTGTCTCATTCATTGATCACAATCTGCTTTAGAACAAGAAGCACGATCTTGCTTTCTAGAGTCTCTAAGACAGCAGGAAACGTGAGTGTGCTGAGAAGAAAAGAACGGTGTTTTCTACACATACGGACCATATCTAGTCCAACTCTGCTTCTGAAAGTGAAACAAACCACTGGTCCTCTAACATCCAATGCTTTTCTGTTAAGATGAGAAACGTGTGAGCTCAGTGAACGATGTAGTTCCCTTGAGCTGAAAAGTGACTGCCCTTACCTGAAACGAAGTCTTGTTGTAGGAAGACTCAGAGCCTGAGATTTAACTCTATTTCTGAAGTGAAACACACAGCATAGTTCTCATCCATGGATCACACTCTGCTTTAGAACAAGAAGCACGCTCTTGCTTACTAAAGCCTCTAAGACAGCAGGAAACGTGAGTGCGCTGAGAACAAAAGAACGGTGTTTCCTACACATACGGACCATATCTAGTCCAACTCTGCTTCTCAAAGTGATACAAACCACTGGTCCTCTAACATCCAATGCTTGTCAGTTAAGATTAGAAAGGTGTGAGCTTTGTGAATGATGTAGTTCCTTTGAACTGAAAAGTAACTGCCCTTACCTGAAACGAAGTCTTGCTTGTAGTAAGACACAGAGCCTGGGATTTAACTCCATTTCTGAAGGGAAACACACAGCATAGTTCTCATCCATGGATCACACTCTGCTTTAGAGCAAGAAGCACGCTCTTGCTTTCTAGATTCTCTAATATAGCAGGAAATCTGAGTGTGCCCAGAACAAAAGAACGGTGTTTCCTACACATATGTACTATATGTAGTCCAAATCTTCTTCTGAAACTGATACAAAGCACTGGCCCTCTAACATCCAATGCTTGTCAGTTAAGATGAGAAACGTGTGAGCTTCATGAACGATGTAGTTCCTTTGAGCAGAAAAGTGACTGCCCTTACCTGAAATGAAGTCTTGCTTGTAGGGAGACTCAGAGCATGGGATTTAACTCCATTTCTGAAGTGAAACACACAGCATTGTCTCATTCATTGATCACACTCTGCTTTAGAACAAGAAGCACGATCTTGCTTTCTAGAGTCTCTAAGACAGCAGGAAACGTGAGTGTGCTGAGAAGAAAAGAACGGTGTTTTCTACACATACGGACCATATCTAGTCCATCTCTGCTTCTGAAAGTGATACAAACCACTGGTCCTCTAACATCCAATGCTTTTCTGTTAAGATGAGAAACGTGTGAGCTCAGTGAACGATGTAGTTCCTTTGAGCTGAAAAGTGACTGCCCTTACCTGAAACGAAGTCTTGCTTGTAGGAAGACTCAGAGCCTGAGATTTAACTCTATTTCTGAAGTGAAACACACAGCATAGTTCTCATCCATGGATCACACTCTGCTTTAGAGCGAGAAGCACACTCTTGCTTTATAGAGTCTCTAATACAGCAGGAAATCTGAGTGTGCACAGAACAAAAGAACGGTGTTTCCTACACATAAGGACAATATGTAATCCAAATCTTCTTCTGAAACTGATAGAATGCACTGGTCCTCTAACATCCAATGCTTGTCAGTTAAGATGAGAAACGTGTGAGCTTCGTGAAAGATGTAGTTCGTTTGAGCAGAAAAGTGACTGCCCTTACCAGAAACGAAGTCTTGTTTGTAGGAAGACTCAGAGCCTGGCATTTAACTCCATTTCTGAAGTGAAACACACAGCAGTGTTCGCATCCATTGATCACTCTCTGCTTTAGAACAAGAACCACGATCGTGCTTTCTAGAGTCTCTAAGACAGCAGGAAACGTGAGTTTGCTGAGAACAAAAGAACGGTGTTTCCTACACATACGGACCATATCTAGTCCAACTCTGCTTCTGAAACTGATACAAAGCACTGGTCCTCTAACATCCAATGCTCGTCTGTTAAGATGAGAAACGTGTGAACTCCGTGAACGATGTAGTTCGTTTGAGCTGAAAAGTGACTGCCCTTACCTGAAACGAATTCTTGCTTGTAGGAAGACACAGAGCATGGGATTTAACTCCTTTTCTGAAGGGAAACACACAGCAGAGTTCTCATCCATGGATCACACTCTGCTTTAACGCGAGAAGCACACTCTTGCTTTATAGAGTCTCTAATACAGCAGGAAATCTGAGTGTGCCCAGAACAAAAGAACGGTGTTTCCTACACATAAGGACAATATGTAATCCAAATCTTCTTCTGAAACTGATAGAATGCACTGGTCCTCTAACATCCAATGCTTGTCAGTTAAGATGAGAAACGTGTGAGCTTAGTGAATGATGTAGTGCCTTTGAACTGAAAAGTGACTGCCCTTACCTGAAACGAAGTCTTGCTTGTAGTAAGACACAGAGCCTGGGATTTAAGTCCATTTCTGAAGGGAAACACACAGCATAGTTCTCATCCATGGATCACACTCTGCTTTAGAGCAAGAAGCACGCTCTTGCTTTCTAAAGTCTCTAAGACAGCAGGAAGAGTGAGTGTGCTGAGAAGAAAAGAACGGTGTTTCCTACATATATGGACCATATCTAGTCCAACTCTGCTTCTGAAAGTGATACAAAGCACTGGTCTTCTAACATCCAATGCTTGTCAGTTAAGATGAGAAACGTGTGAGCTTAGTGAATGATGTAGTTCCTTTGAACTGAAAAGTGACTGCCCTTACCTGAAACGAAGTCTTGCTTGTAGTAAGACACAGAGCATGGGATTTAAGTCCATTTCTGAAGGGAAACACACAGCATAGTTCTCATCCATGGATCACAGTCTGCTTCAGAGCGAGAAGCACGCTCCTGCTTTCTAGAGTCTCTAATACAGCAGGAAATCTGAGTGTGCCCAGAACACAAGAACGGTGTTTCCTACACATAAGGACTATATCTAGTCCAACTCTGCTAATGAAACTGATAGAATGCACTAGTCCTCTAACATCCAATGCTTGTCAGTTAAGATGAGAAACATTTGAGCTTTGTGAAAGATGTAGTTCTTTTGAGCAGAAAAGTGACTGCCCTTACCTGAAACGAAGTCTTGCTTGTAGGAAGACTCAGAGCCTGGGATTTAACTCCATTTCTGAAGTGAAACACACAGCAGTGTTCTCATCCATTGATCACACTCTGCTTTCGAACAAGAACCAGGATCATGCTTTCTAGAGTCTCGAAGACAGCAGGAAACGTGTGTTTGCTGAGATCAAAAGAACGGTGTTTCCTACACATACGGACCATATCTAGTCCAACTCTGCTTCTGAAACTGATACAAAGCACTGGTCCTCTAACATCCAATGCTCGTCTGTTAAGATGAGAAACGTGTGAACTCCGTGAACGATGTAGTTCGTTTGAGCTGAAAAGTGACTGCCCTTACCTGAAACGAAGTCTTGCTTGTAGGAAGACACAGAGCATGGGATTTAACTCCTTTTCTGAAGGGAAACACACAGCAGAGTTCTCATCCATGGATCACACTCTGCTTTAAAGCGAGAAGCACACTCTGGCTTTATAGATTCTCTAATATAGCAGGAAATCTGAGTGTGCCCAGAACAAAAGAACGGTGTTTCCTACACATAAGGACAATATGTAATCCAAATCTTCTTCTGAAACTGATAGAATGCACTGGTCCTCTAACATCCAATGCTTGTCAGTTAAGATGAGAAACGTGTGAGCTTAGTGAATGATGTAGTGCCTTTGAACTGAAAAGTGACTGCCCTTACCTGAAACGAAGTCTTGCTTGTAGTAAGACACAGAGCCTGGGATTTAAGTCCATTTCTGAAGGGAAACACACAGCATAGTTCTCATCCATGGATCACACTCTGCTTTAGAGCGAGAAGCACGCTCTTGCTTTCTAAAGTCTCTAAGACAGCAGGAAGAGTGAGTGTGCTGAGAAGAAAAGAACGGTGTTTCCTACATATATGGACCATATCTAGTCCAACTCTGCTTCTGAAAGTGATACAAAGCACTGGTCTTCTAACATCCAATGCTTGTCAGTTAAGATGAGAAACGTGTGAGCTTAGTGAATGATGTAGTTCCTTTGAACTGAAAAGTGACTGCCCTTACCTGAAACGAAGTCTTGCTTGTAGTAAGACACAGAGCATGGGATTTAAGTCCATTTCTGAAGGGAAACACACAGCATAGTTCTCATCCATGGATCACAGTCTGCTTCAGAGCGAGAAGCACGCTCCTGCTTTCTAGAGTCTCTAATACAGCAGGAAATCTGAGTGTGCCCAGAACACAAGAACGGTGTTTCCTACACATAAGGACTATATCTAGTCCAACTCTGCTTCTGAAACTGATAGAATGCACTAGTCCTCTAACATCCAATGCTTGTCAGTTAAGATGAGAAACGTTTGAGCTTTGTGAAAGATGTAGTTCTTTTGAGCAGAAAAGTGACTGCCCTTACCTGAAACGAAGTCTTGCTTGTAGGAAGACTCAGAGCCTGGGATTTAACTCCATTTCTGAAGTGAAACACACAGCAGTGTTCTCATCCATTGATCACACTCTGCTTTCGAACAAGAACCAGGATCATGCTTTCTAGAGTCTCGAAGACAGCAGGAAACGTGTGTTTGCTGAGATCAAAAGAACGGTGTTTCCTACACATACAGACCATATCTAGTCCAACTATGCTTCTGAAACTGATACAAAGCACTGGTCCTCTAACATCCAATGCTTGTCTGTTAAGATGAGAAACGTGTGAGCTCAGTGAACGATGTAGTTCGTTTGAGCTGAAAAGTGACTGCCCTTACCTGAAACGAAGTCTTGCTTGTAGGAAGACACAGAGCCTGGGATTTAACTCCTTTTCTGAAGGGAAACACACAGCATAGTTGTCATCCAAGGATCACACTCTGCTTTAGAGCGAGAAGCACGCTCTTGCTTTCTAAAGTCTCTAAGACTGCAGGAAACGTGAGTGTGCTGAGAACAAAATAATGGTGTTTCCTACACATAGCGACCATATCTAGTCCAACTCTGCTTCTGAAACAGATACAATGCACTGGTCCTCTAACATCCAATGCTTGTAAGTTAAGATGAGAACCGTGTGAGCTTCGTGAACCATGTAGTTCCTTTGAGCAGAAAACTGACTGCCCTTACCTGAAACGAAGTCTTGCTTGTAGGGAGACACAGAGCCTGGGATTTAACTCCTTTTCTGAAGGGAAACACACAGCATAGTTCTCATCCATGGATCACACTCTGCTTTAGAGCGAGAAGCACGCTCTTGCTTTCTAGAGTCTCTAAGACAGCAGGAAACGTGAGTGTGCCCAGAACAAAAGATCGGTGTTTCCTACACATATGGACCATATGTAGTCCAAATCTGCTTCTGAAACTGATACAAAGCACTGACCCTCTAACATCCAATGCTTGTCTGTTAAGATGAGAAACGTGTGAGCTTCGTGAACGATGTAGTTCGTTTGAGCTGAAAAGTGACTGCCCTTACCTGAAGCGAAATCTTGCTTGTAGGAAGACTCAGAGCCTGGTATTTAACTCCATTTCTGAAGTGAAACACACAGCCTAGTTCTCATCCATTGATCACACTCTGCTTTAGAACAAGAAGCACGCTCTTGCTTTCTAAAGTCTCTAAGACAGCAGGAAACGTGAGTGTGCTGAGAACAAAAGAACGGTGTTTCCTGCACATACGGACCATATCTAGTCCAACTCTGCTTCTGAAAGTGATACAAAGCACTGGTCCTCTAACATCCAATGCTTGTCAGTTAAGATGAGAAACGTGTGAGCTTAGTGAATGATGTAGTTCCTTTGAACTGAAAAGTGACTGCCCTTACCTGAAACGAAGTCTTGCTTGTAGGAAGACACAGAGCATGGGATTTAACTCCTTTTCTGAAGGGAAACACACAGCAGAGTTCTCATCCATGGATCACACTCTGCTTTAACGCGAGAAGCACACTCTTGCTTTATAGAGTCTCTAATACAGCAGGAAATCTGAGTGTGCCCAGAACAAAAGAACGGTGTTTCCTACACATAAGGACAATATGTAATCCAAATCTTCTTCTGAAACTGATAGAATGCACTGGTCCTCTAA
This sequence comes from Onychomys leucogaster, assembly GCA_949786385.1. Lineage (NCBI taxonomy): Eukaryota > Metazoa > Chordata > Mammalia > Rodentia > Cricetidae > Onychomys > Onychomys leucogaster. The sequence goes on from CATKUP010000076.1 coordinate 948,898, forward strand.
CATCCAATGCTTGTCAGTTAAGATGAGAAACGTGTGAGCTTAGTGAATGATGTAGTGCCTTTGAACTGAAAAGTGACTGCCCTTACCTGAAACGAAGTCTTGCTTGTAGTAAGACACAGAGCCTGGGATTTAAGTCCATTTCTGAAGGGAAACACACAGCATAGTTCTCATCCATGGATCACACTCTGCTTTAGAGCAAGAAGCACGCTCTTGCTTTCTAAAGTCTCTAAGACAGCAGGAAGAGTGAGTGTGCTGAGAAGAAAAGAACGGTGTTTCCTACATATATGGACCATATCTAGTCCAACTCTGCTTCTGAAAGTGATACAAAGCACTGGTCTTCTAACATCCAATGCTTGTCAGTTAAGATGAGAAACGTGTGAGCTTAGTGAATGATGTAGTTCCTTTGAACTGAAAAGTGACTGCCCTTACCTGAAACGAAGTCTTGCTTGTAGTAAGACACAGAGCATGGGATTTAAGTCCATTTCTGAAGGGAAACACACAGCATAGTTCTCATCCATGGATCACAGTCTGCTTCAGAGCGAGAAGCACGCTCCTGCTTTCTAGAGTCTCTAATACAGCAGGAAATCTGAGTGTGCCCAGAACACAAGAACGGTGTTTCCTACACATAAGGACTATATCTAGTCCAACTCTGCTAATGAAACTGATAGAATGCACTAGTCCTCTAACATCCAATGCTTGTCAGTTAAGATGAGAAACATTTGAGCTTTGTGAAAGATGTAGTTCTTTTGAGCAGAAAAGTGACTGCCCTTACCTGAAACGAAGTCTTGCTTGTAGGAAGACTCAGAGCCTGGGATTTAACTCCATTTCTGAAGTGAAACACACAGCAGTGTTCTCATCCATTGATCACACTCTGCTTTCGAACAAGAACCAGGATCATGCTTTCTAGAGTCTCGAAGACAGCAGGAAACGTGTGTTTGCTGAGATCAAAAGAACGGTGTTTCCTACACATACGGACCATATCTAGTCCAACTCTGCTTCTGAAACTGATACAAAGCACTGGTCCTCTAACATCCAATGCTCGTCTGTTAAGATGAGAAACGTGTGAACTCCGTGAACGATGTAGTTCGTTTGAGCTGAAAAGTGACTGCCCTTACCTGAAACGAAGTCTTGCTTGTAGGAAGACACAGAGCATGGGATTTAACTCCTTTTCTGAAGGGAAACACACAGCAGAGTTCTCATCCATGGATCACACTCTGCTTTAAAGCGAGAAGCACACTCTGGCTTTATAGATTCTCTAATATAGCAGGAAATCTGAGTGTGCCCAGAACAAAAGAACGGTGTTTCCTACACATAAGGACAATATGTAATCCAAATCTTCTTCTGAAACTGATAGAATGCACTGGTCCTCTAACATCCAATGCTTGTCAGTTAAGATGAGAAACGTGTGAGCTTAGTGAATGATGTAGTGCCTTTGAACTGAAAAGTGACTGCCCTTACCTGAAACGAAGTCTTGCTTGTAGTAAGACACAGAGCCTGGGATTTAAGTCCATTTCTGAAGGGAAACACACAGCATAGTTCTCATCCATGGATCACACTCTGCTTTAGAGCGAGAAGCACGCTCTTGCTTTCTAAAGTCTCTAAGACAGCAGGAAGAGTGAGTGTGCTGAGAAGAAAAGAACGGTGTTTCCTACATATATGGACCATATCTAGTCCAACTCTGCTTCTGAAAGTGATACAAAGCACTGGTCTTCTAACATCCAATGCTTGTCAGTTAAGATGAGAAACGTGTGAGCTTAGTGAATGATGTAGTTCCTTTGAACTGAAAAGTGACTGCCCTTACCTGAAACGAAGTCTTGCTTGTAGTAAGACACAGAGCATGGGATTTAAGTCCATTTCTGAAGGGAAACACACAGCATAGTTCTCATCCATGGATCACAGTCTGCTTCAGAGCGAGAAGCACGCTCCTGCTTTCTAGAGTCTCTAATACAGCAGGAAATCTGAGTGTGCCCAGAACACAAGAACGGTGTTTCCTACACATAAGGACTATATCTAGTCCAACTCTGCTTCTGAAACTGATAGAATGCACTAGTCCTCTAACATCCAATGCTTGTCAGTTAAGATGAGAAACGTTTGAGCTTTGTGAAAGATGTAGTTCTTTTGATCAGAAAAGTGACTGCCCTTACCTGAAACGAAGTCTTGCTTGTAGGAAGACTCAGAGCCTGGGATTTAACTCCATTTCTGAAGTGAAACACACAGCAGTGTTCTCATCCATTGATCACACTCTGCTTTCGAACAAGAACCAGGATCATGCTTTCTAGAGTCTCGAAGACAGCAGGAAACGTGTGTTTGCTGAGATCAAAAGAACGGTGTTTCCTACACATACAGACCATATCTAGTCCAACTATGCTTCTGAAACTGATACAAAGCACTGGTCCTCTAACATCCAATGCTTGTCTGTTAAGATGAGAAACGTGTGAGCTCAGTGAACGATGTAGTTCGTTTGAGCTGAAAAGTGACTGCCCTTACCTGAAACGAAGTCTTGCTTGTAGGAAGACACAGAGCCTGGGATTTAACTCCTTTTCTGAAGGGAAACACACAGCATAGTTGTCATCCAAGGATCACACTCTGCTTTAGAGCGAGAAGCACGCTCTTGCTTTCTAAAGTCTCTAAGACTGCAGGAAACGTGAGTGTGCTGAGAACAAAATAATGGTGTTTCCTACACATAGCGACCATATCTAGTCCAACTCTGCTTCTGAAACAGATACAATGCACTGGTCCTCTAACATCCAATGCTTGTAAGTTAAGATGAGAACCGTGTGAGCTTCGTGAACCATGTAGTTCCTTTGAGCAGAAAACTGACTGCCCTTACCTGAAACGAAGTCTTGCTTGTAGGGAGACACAGAGCCTGGGATTTAACTCCTTTTCTGAAGGGAAACACACAGCATAGTTCTCATCCATGGATCACACTCTGCTTTAGAGCGAGAAGCACGCTCTTGCTTTCTAGAGTCTCTAAGACAGCAGGAAACGTGAGTGTGCCCAGAACAAAAGATCGGTGTTTCCTACACATATGGACCATATGTAGTCCAAATCTGCTTCTGAAACTGATACAAAGCACTGACCCTCTAACATCCAATGCTTGTCTGTTAAGATGAGAAACGTGTGAGCTTCGTGAACGATGTAGTTCGTTTGAGCTGAAAAGTGACTGCCCTTACCTGAAGCGAAATCTTGCTTGTAGGAAGACTCAGAGCCTGGTATTTAACTCCATTTCTGAAGTGAAACACACAGCCTAGTTCTCATCCATTGATCACACTCTGCTTTAGAACAAGAAGCACGCTCTTGCTTTCTAAAGTCTCTAAGACAGCAGGAAACGTGAGTGTGCTGAGAACAAAAGAACGGTGTTTCCTGCACATACGGACCATATCTAGTCCAACTCTGCTTCTGAAAGTGATACAAAGCACTGGTCCTCTAACATCCAATGCTTGTCAGTTAAGATGAGAAACGTGTGAGCTTAGTGAATGATGTAGTTCCTTTGAACTGAAAAGTGACTGCCCTTACCTGAAACGAAGTCTTGCTTGTAGTAAGACACAGAGCCTGGGATTTAAGTCCATTTCTGAAGGGAAACACACAGCCTAGTTCTCATCCATGGATCACACTCTGCTTTAGAGCGAGTAGCACGCTCTTGCTTTCTACAGTCTCTAAGACAGCAGGAAACGTGAGTGTGCTGAGAACAAAAGAACGGTGTTTCCTACCCATACCGACCATATCTAGTCCAACTCTGCTTCTGAAACAGATACAATGCACTGGTCCTCTAACATCCAATGCTTGTCAGTTAAGATGAGAAACGTGTGAGCTTCGTGAACCATGTAGTTCCTTTGAGCAGAAAAGTGACTGCCCTTACCTGAAACGAAGTCTTGCTTGTAGGGAGACACAGAGCATGGGATTTAACTCCATTTCTGAAGTGAAACACACAGCAGTGTTCGCATCCATTGATCACTCTCTGCTTTAGAACAAGAACCACGATCGTGCTTTCTAGAGTCTCGAAGACAGCAGGAAACATGAGTTTGCTGAGAACAAAAGAACGGTGTTTCCTACACATACGGACCATATCTAGTCCAACTCTGCTTCTGAAACTGATACAAAGCACTGGTCCTCTAACATCCAATGCTCGTCTGTTAAGATGAGAAACGTGTGAACTCCGTGAACGATGTAGTTCGTTTGAGCTGAAAAGTGACTGCCCTTACCTGAAACGAAGTCTTGCTTGTAGGAAGACACAGAGCATGGGATTTAACTCCTTTTCTGAAGGGAAACACACAGCATAGTTCTCATCGATGGATCACACTCTGCTTTAGAGCGAGAAGCACACTCTTGCTTTCTAGAGTCTCTAATACAACAGGAAATGTGAGTGTGCTGAGAACAAAAGAACGGTGTTTCCTACAATTACCGACATTATATAGTCCAACTCTGCTTCTGAAACTGATACAAAGCACTGGTCCTCTAAAATCCAATGCTTGTCTGTTAAGATGAGAAACGTGTGAGCTTCGTGAACGATGTAGTTCGTTTGAGATGAAAAGTGACTGCCCTTACCTGAAACGAAGTCTTGCCTGTAGGAAGACACACAGCCTGGGATTTAAGTCCATTTCTGAAGGGAAACACACAGCATAGTTCTCATCCATGGATCACACTCTGCTTTGGAGCAAGAAGCACGCTCTTGCTTTCTAGATTCTCTAATATAGCAGGAAATCTGAGTGTGCCCAGAACAAAAGAAGGGTGTTTCCTACACATACGGACAATATGTAATCCAAATCTTCTTCTGAAACTGATAGAATGCACTGGTCCTCTAACATCCAATGCTTGTCTGTTAAGATGAGAAATGTGTGAGCTCCCTGAACGATGTAGTTCGTTTGAGCTGAAAAGTGACTGCCCTTACCTGAAACGAAGTCTTGCTTGTAGGAAGACACAGAGCCTGTGATTTAACTCCTTTTCTGAAGGGAAACACACAGCATAGTTCTCATCCATGGATCACACTCTGCTTTATAGCGAGAAGCACGCTCTTGCTTTCTAGAGTCTCTAAGACAGCAGGAAACGTGAGTGTGCCCAGAACAAAAGATCGGTGTTTCCTACACATATGGACCATATGTAGTCCAAATCTGCTTCTGAAACTTATACAAAGCACTGACCCTCTAACATCCAATGCTTGTCAGTTAAGATGAGAAACGTGTGAGCTTCGTGAACGATGTAGTTCGTTTGAGCTGAAAAGTGACTGCCCTTACCTGAAATGAAGTCTTGCTTGTAGGAAGACTCAGAGCCTGGGATTTAACTCCATTTCTGACGTGAAACACACAGCAGTGTTCTCATCCATTGATCACACTCTGCTTTAGAACAAGAAGCACGCTCTTGCTTACTAAAGCCTCTAAGACAGCAGGAAACGTGAGTGCGCTGAGAACAAAAGAACGGTGTTTCCTACACATACGGACCATATCTAGTCCAACTCTGCTTCTGAAAGTGATACAAACCACTGGTCCTCTAACATCCAATGCTTGTCAGTTAAGATTAGAAAGGTGTGAGCTTTGTGAATGATGTAGTTCCTTTGAACTGAAAAGTAACTGCCCTTACCTGAAACGAAGTCTTGCTTGTAGTAAGACACAGAGCCTGGGATTTAACTCCATTTCTGAAGGGAAACACACAGCATAGTTCTCATCCATGGATCACACTCTGCTTTAGAGCAAGAAGCACGCTCTTGCTTTCTAGATTCTCTAATATAGCAGGAAATCTGAGTGTGCCCAGAACAAAAGAACGGTGTTTCCTACACATATGTACTATATGTAGTCCAAATCTTCTTCTGAAACTGATACAAAGCACTGGTCCTCTAACATCCAATGCTTGTCAGTTAAGATGAGAAACGTGTGAGCTTCGTGAACTATGTAGTTCCTTTGAGCAGAAAAGTGACTGCCCTTACCTGAAATGAAGTCTTGCTTGTAGGGAGACTCAGAGCATGGGATTTAACTCCATTTCTGAAGTGAAACACACAGCATTGTCTCATTCATTGATCACACTCTGCTTTAGAACAAGAAGCACGATCTTGCTTTCTAGAGTCTCTAAGACAGCAGGAAACGTGAGTGTGCTGAGAAGAAAAGAACGGTGTTTTCTACACATACGGACCATATCTAGTCCAACTCTGCTTCTGAAAGTGATACAAACCACTGGTCGTCTAACATCCAATGCTTTTCTGTTAAGATGAGAAACGTGTGAGCTCAGTGAACGATGTAGTTCCTTTGAGCTGAAAAGTGACTGCCCTTACCTGAAACGAAGTCTTGCTTGTAGGAAGACACAGAGCATGGGATTTAACTCCTTTTCTGAAGGGAAACACACAGCAGAGTTCTCATCCATGGATCACACTCTGCTTTAGAGCGAGAAGCACACTCTTGCTTTATAGAATCTCTAATACAGCAGGAAATCTGAGTGTGCCCAGAACAAAAGAACGGTGTTTCCTACACATAAGGACAATATGTAATCCAAATCTTCTTCTGAAACTGATAGAATGCACTGGTCCTCTAACATCCAATGCTTGTCAGTTAAGATGAGAAACGTGTGAGCTTAGTGAATGATGTAGTGCCTTTGAACTGAAAAGTGACTGCCCTTACCTGAAACGAAGTCTTGCTTGTAGTAAGACACAGTGCCTGGGATTTAAGTCCATTTCTGAAGGGAAACACACAGCATTGTCTCATTCATTGATCACACTCTGCTTTAGAACAAGAAGCACGCTCTTGCTTTCTAGAGTCTCTAAAACAGCAGGAAACGTGAGTGTGCTGAGAAGAAAAGAACGGTGTTTCCTACACATACGGACCACATCTAGTCCAACTCTGCTTCTGAAACTGATACAATGGACTGGGCCTCTAACATCCAATGCTTGTCTATTAAGATGAGAAACGTGTGAGCTCATTGAACGATGTAGTTCCTTTGAGCTGAAAAGTGACTGCCCTTACCTGAAACGAAGTCTTGCTTGTAGGAAGACTCAGAGCCTGAGATTTAACTCCATTTCTGAAGTGAAACACACAGCACAGTTCTCATCCATGGATCACACTCTGCTTTAGAGCGAAAAGCACACTCTTGCTTTATAGAGTCTCTAATACAGCAGGAAATCTGAGTGTGCCCAGAACAAAAGAACGGTGTTTCCTACACATACGGACCATATCTAGTCCAACTCTGCATCTGAAACTGATACAAAGCACTGGTCCTCTAACATCCAATGCTCGTCTGTTAAGATGAGAAACATGTGAACCCCGTGAACGATGTAGATCATTTGAGCTGAAAAGTGACTGCCCTTACCTGAAACGAAGTCTTGCTTGTAGGAAGACACAGAGCATGGGATTTAACTTCTTTTCTGAAGGGAAACACACAGCAGAGTTCTCATCCATGGATCACACTCTGCTTTAGAGCGAGAAGCACACTCTTGCTTTATAGAGTCTCTAATATATCAGGAAATCTGAGTGTGCCCAGAACAAAAGAACGGTGTTTCCTACACATAGGGACAATATGTAATCCAAATCTTCTTCTGAAACTGATAGAATGCACAGGTCCTCTAACATCCAATGCTTGTCAGTTAAGATGAGAAACGTGTGAGCTTAGTGAATGATGTAGTGCCTTTGAACTGAAAAGTGACTGCCCTTACCTGAAACGAAGTCTTGCTTGTAATAAGACACAGAGCCTGGGATTTAAGTCCATTTCTGAAGGGAAACACACAGCATAGTTCTCATCCATGGATCACAGTCTGCTCCAGAGCAAGAAGCACGCTCCTGCTTTCTAGAGTCTCTAATACAGCAGGAAATCTGAGTGTGCCCAGATCACAAGAACGGTGTTTCCTACACATAAGGACTATATCTAGTCCAACTCTGCTTCTGAAACTGATAGAATGCACTAGTCCTCTAACATCCAATGCTTGTCAGTTAAGATGAGATACGTTTGAGCTTTGTGAAAGATGTAGGTCTTTTGAGCAGAAAAGTGACTGCCCATACCTGAAACGAAGTCTTGCTTGTAGGAAGACTCAGAGCCTGGGATTTAACTCCATTTCTGAAGTGAAACACACAGCAGTGTTCTCATCCATTGATCACACTCTGCTTTCGAACAAGAACCAGGATCATGCTTTCTAGAGTCTCGAAGACAGCAGGAAACGTGTGTTTGCTGAGAACAAAAGAACGGTGTTTCCTGCACATACGGACCATATCTAGTCCAACTCTGCTTCTGAAAGTGATACAAAGCACTGGTCATCTAACATCCAATGCTTGTCAGTTAAGATGAGAAACGTGTGAGCTTAGTGAATGATGTAGTTCCTTTGAACTGAAAAGTGACTGCCCTTACCTGAAACGAAGTCTTGCTTGTAGTAAGACACAGAGCCTGGGATTTAAGTCCATTTCTGAAGGGAAACACACAGCCTAGTTCTCATCCATGGATCACACTCTGCTTTAGAGCGAGAAGCACACTCTTGCTTTCTAGAGTCTCTAATACAACAGGAAACGTGAGTGTGCTGAGAACAAAAGAACGGTGTTTCCTACAATTACCGACATTATATAGTCCAACTCTGCATCTGAAACTGATACAAAGCACTGGTCCTCTAAAATCCAATGCTTGTCTGTTAAGATGAGAAACGTGTGAGCTTCGTGAACGATGTAGTTCGTTTGAGCTGAAAAGTGACTGCCCTTACCTGAAACGAAGTCTTGCCTGTAGGAAGACACAGAGCCTGGGATTTAACTCCTTTTCTGAAGTGATACACACAGCATAGTTCTCATCCATGGATCACACTCTGCTTTAGAGCGAGAAGCACGCTCTTGCTTTCTAGAGTCTCTAAGACAGCAGGAAACGTGAGTGTGCCCAGAACAAAAGATCGGTGTTTCCTACACATATGGACCATATGTAGTCCAAATCTGCTTCTGAAACTGATACAAAGCACTGACCCTCTAACATCCAATGCTGGTCAGTTAAGATGAGAAACGTGTGAGCTTAGTGAATGATGTAGTTCCTTTGAACTGAAAAGTGACTGCCCTTACCTGAAACGAAGTCTTGCTTGTAGTAAGATACAGAGCCTGGTATTTAAGTCCATTTCTGAAGGGAAACACACAGCCTAGTTCTCATCCATGGATCACACTCTGCTTTAGAGCAAGAAGCATGCTCTTGCTTTCTAAAATCTCTAAGACAGCAGGAAGCGTGAGTGTGCTGAGAAGAAAAGAACGGTGTTTCCTACACATACGGACCATATCTAGTCCAACTCTGCTTCTGAAACTGATACAAAGCACTGGTCCTCTAACATCCAATGCTTCTCAATTAAGATGAGAAACGTGTGAGCTTAGTGAATGATGTAGTTCCTTTGAACTGAAAAGTGACTGCCCTTACCTGAAACGAAGTCTTGCTTGTAGTAAGACACAGAGCCTGGGATGTAAGTCCATTTCTGAAGGGAAACACACAGCCTAGTTCTCATCCATGGATCACACTCTGCTTTAGAGCAAGAAGCACGCTCTTGCTTTCTAAAGTCTCTAAGACAGCAGGAAGCGTGAGTGTGCTGAGAAGAAAAGAACGGTGTTTCCTACACATACGGACCATATCTAGTCCAACTCTGCTTCTGAAACTGATACAAAGCACTGGTCCTCTAACATCCAATGCTTCTCAATTAAGATGAGAAACGTGTGAGCTTCGTGAACGATGTAGTTCGTTTGAGCAGAAAAGTGACTGCCCTTACCTGAAACGAAGTCTTGCTTGTAGGAAGACTCAGAGCCTGGGATTTAACTCCATTTCTGATGTGAAACACACAGCAGTGTTCTCATCCATGGATCACACTCTGCTTTAGAGCGAATAGCACGCTCTTGCTTTCTACAGTCTCTAAGACAGCAGGAAACCTGAGTGTACTGAGAACAAAAGAACGGTGTTTCCTACCCATACCGACCATATCTAGTCCAACTCTGCTTCTGAAACAGATACAATGCACTGGTCCTCTAACATCCAATGCTTGTCAGGTAAGATGAGAAACGTGTGAGCTTCGTGAACCATGTAGTTCCTTTGAGCAGAAAAGTGACTGCCCTTACCTGAAACGAAGTCTTGCTTGTAGGGAGACACAGAGCATGGGATTTAACTCCATTTCTGACGTGAAACACACAGCAGTGTTCTCATCCATTGATCACACTCTGCTTTAGAACAAGAAGCACGCTCTTGCTTTCTAAAGTCTCTAAGACAGCAGGAAACGTGAGTGTGCTGAGAACAAAAGAACGGTGTTTCCTACACATACAGACCATATCTAGTCCAACTCTGCTTCTGAAAGTGATACAAAGCACTGGTCCTCTAACATCCAATGCTTTTCAGTTAAGATTAGAAACGTGTGAGCTTAGTGAATGATGTAGTTCCTTTGAACTGAAAAGTGACTGCCCTTACCTGAAACGAAGTCTTGCTTGTAGTAAGACACAGAGCCTGGGATTTCAGTCCATTTCTGAAGGGAAACACACAGCATAGTTCTCATCGATGGATCACACTCTGCTTTAGAGCGAGAAGCACACTCTTGCTTTCTAGAGTCTCTAATACAACAGGAAACGTGAGTGTGCTGAGAACAAAGGAACGGTGTTTCCTACAATTACCGACATTATATAGTCCAACTCTGCATCTGAAACTGATACAAAGCACTGGTCCTCTAAAATCCAATGCTTGTCTGTTAAGATGAGAAACGTGTGAGCTTCGTGAACGATGTAGTTCCTTTGAGCTGAAAAGTGACTGCCCTTACCTGAAACGAAGTCTTGCCTGTAGGAAGACACAGAGCCTGGGATTTAATTCCTTTTCTGAAGGGATACACACAGCATAGTTCTCATCCATGGATCACACTCTGCTTTAGAGCGAGAAGCACGCTCTTGCTTTCTAGAGTCTCTAAGACAGCACTAAACGTGAGTGTGCCCAGAACAAAAGATCGGTGTTTCCTACACATATGGACCATATGTAGTCCAAATCTGCTTCTGAAACTGATACAAAGCACTGACCCTCTAACATCCAATGCTTGTCAGTTAAGATGAGAAACGTGTGAGCTTCGTGAACGATGTAGTTCGTTTGAGCTGAAAAGTGACTGCCCTTACCTGAAACGAAGTCTTGCTTGTAGGAAGACTCAGAGCCTGGTATTTAACTCCATTTCTGAAGTGAAACACACAGCAGTGTTCTCATCCATTGATCACACTCTGCTTTAGAACAAGAAGCACGCTCTTGCTTTCTACAGTCTCTAAGACAGCAGGAAACGTGAGTGTGCTGAGAACAAATGAACGGTGTTTCCTGCACATACGGACCATATCTAGTCCAACTCTGCTTCTGAAAGTGATACAAAGCACTGGTCCTCTAACATCCAATGCTTGTCAGTATGATGAGAAACGTGTGAGCTTAGTGAATGATGTAGTTCCTTTGAACTGAAAAGTGACTGCCCTTACCTGAAACGAAGTCTTGCTTGTAGTAAGATACAGAGCCTGGGATTTAAGTCCATTTCTGAAGGGAAACACACAGCCTAGTTCTCATCCATGGATCACACTCTGCTTTAGAGCAAGAAGCACGCTCTTGCTTTCTAAAATCTCTAAGACAGCAGGAAGCGTGAGTGTGCTGAGAAGAAAAGAACGGTGTTTCCTACACATACGGACCATATCTAGTCCAACTCTGCTTCTGAAACTGACACAAAGCACTGGTCCTCTAACATCCAATGCTTCTCAATTAAGATGAGAAACGTGTGAGCTTCATGAACGATGTAGTTCGTTTGAGCAGAAAAGTGACTGCCCTTACCTGAAACGAAGTCTTGCTTGTAGGAAGACTCAGAGCCTGGGATTTAACTCCATTTCTGATGTGAAACACACAGCAGTGTTCTCATTAATGGATCACACTCTGCTTTAGAGCGAGTAGCACGCTCTTGCTTTCTACAGTCTCTAAGACAGCAGGAAACCTGAGTGTGCTGAGAACAAAAGAACGATGTTTCCTACCCATACCGACCATATCTAGTCCAACTCTGCTTCTGAAACAGATACAATGCACTGGTCCTCTAACATCCAATGCTTGTCAGTTAAAATGAGAAACGTGTGAGCTTCGTGAACCATGTAGTTCCTTTGAGCAGAAAAGTGACTGCCCTTACCTGAAACGAAGTCTTGCTTGTAGGGAGACACAGAGCATGGGATTTAACTCCATTTCTGACGTGAAACACTTAGCAGTGTTCTCATCCATTGATCACACTCTACTTTAGAACAAGAGGCACGCTCTTGCTTTCTAAAGTCTCTAAGACAGCAGGAAACGTGAGTGTGCTGAGAACAAAAGAACGGTGTTTCCTACACATACAGACCATATCTAGTCCAACTCTGCTTCTGAAAGTGATACAAAGCACTGGTCCTCTAACATCCAATGCTTTTCAGTTAAGATTAGAAACGTGTGAGCTTAGTGAATGATGTAGTTCCTTTGAACTGAAAAGTGACTGCCCTTACCTGAAACGAAGTCTTGCTTGTAGTAAGACACAGAGCCTGGGATTTATGTCCATTTCTGAAGGGAAACACACAGCATAGTTCTCATCGATGGATCACACTCTGCTTTAGAGTGAGAAGCACACTCTTGCTTTCTAGACTCTCTAATACAACAGGAAACATGAGTGTGCTGAGAACAAAAGAACGGTGTTTCCTACAATAACCGACATTATATAGTCCAACTCTGCATCTGAAACTGATACAAAGCACTGGTCCTCTAAAATCCAATGCTTGTCTGTTAAGATGAGAAACGTGTGAGCTTCGTGAACGCTGTAGTTCGTTTGAGCTGAAAAGTGACTGCCCTTACCTGAAACGAAGTCTTGCCTGTAGGAAGACACAGAGCCTGGGATTTAACTCCATTTCTGAAGGGAAACACACAGCATAGTTCTCATCCATGGATCACACTCTGCTTTGGAGGAAGAAGCACGCTCTTGCTTTCTAGATTCTCTAATATAGCAGGAAATCTGAGTGTGCCCAGAACAAAAGAACGGTGTTTCCTACACATATGGACTATATGAAGTCCAAATCTTCTTCTGAAACTGATACAAAGCACTGGTCCTCTAACATCCAATGCTTGTCAGTTAAGATGAGAAACGTGTGAGCTTCGTGAACGATGTAGTTCCTTTGAGCAGAAAAGTGACTGCCCTTACCTGAAATGAAGTCTTCCTTGTAGGGAGACTCAGCGCATGGGATTTAACTCCATTTCTGAAGTGAAACACACAGCATTGTCTCATTCATTGATCACACTCTGCTTTAGAACAAGAAGCACGCTCTTGCTTTCTAGAGTCTCTAAAACAGCAGGAAACGTGAGTGTGCTGAGAAGAAAAGAACGGTGTTTCCTACACATACGGACCATATCTAGTCCAACTCTGCTTCTGAAACTGATACAATGGACTGGTCCTCTAACATCCAATGCTTGTCTATTAAGATGAGAAACGTGTGAGCTCATTGAACGATGTAGTTCCTTTGAGCTGAAAAGTGACTGCCCTTACCTGAAATGAAGTCTTGCTTGTAGGAAGACTCAGAGACTGAGATTTAACTCCATTTCTGAAGTGAAACACACAGCACAGTTCGCATCCATGGATCACACTCTGCTTTAGAGCGAAAAGCACACTCTTGCTTTATAGAGTCTCTAATACAGCAGGAAATCTTAGTGTGCCCAGAACAAAAGAACGGTGTTTCCTACACATACGGACCATATCTAGTCCAACTCTGCTTCTGAAACTGATACAAAGCACTGGTCCTCAAACATCCAATGCTTGTCTGTTAAGATGAGAAACATGTGAACTCCGTGAACGATGTAGATCGTTTGAGCTGAAAAGTGACTGCCCTTACCTGAAACGAAGTCTTGCTTGTAGGAAGACACAGAGCCTGGGATTTAAGTCCATTTCTGGAGGGAAACACACAGCATAGTTCTCATCCATGGATCACACTCTGCTTTAGAACAAGAAGCACGCACTTGCTTTCTAAAGTCTCTAAGACAGCAGGAAGCGTGAGTGTGCTGAGAACAAAAGAACGGTGTTTCCTACACATACGGACCATATCTAGTCCAACTCTGCTTCTGAAACTGATACAAAGCACTGGTCCTCTAACCTCCAATGCTTCTCAATTAAGATGAGAAACGTGTGAGCTTCGTGAACGATGTAGTTCGTTTGAGCAGAAAAGTGACTGCCATTACCTGAAACGAAGTCTTGCTTGTAGGAAGACTCAGAGCCTGGGATTTAACTCCATTTCTGATGTGAAACACACAGCAGTGTTCTCATCCATGGATCACACTCTGCTTTAGAGCGAGAAGCACGCTCTTGCATTCTAAAGTCTCTAAGAGAGCAGGAAACGTGAGTGTGCTGAGAAGAAAAGAACAGTGTTTCCTACACATACAGACCATATCTAGTCCAACACTGCTTCTGAAAGTGATACAAAGCACTGGTCCTCTAACATCCAATGCTTGTCATTTAAGATGAGAAACGTGTGAGCTTAGTGAATGATGTAGTTCCTTTGAACTGAAAATTGACTGCCCTTACCTGAAACGAAGTCTTGCTTGTAGTAAGACACAGAGCCTGGGATTTAAGTCCATTTCTGAAGGGAAACACACAGCATAGTTCTCATCCATGGATCACACTCTGCTTTAGAGCGAGAAGCACGATCTTGCTTTCTAGAGTCTCTAATACAGCAAGAAATCTGAGTGTGCCCAGAACAAAAGAACGGTGTTTCCTACACATAAGGACTATATGTATCCAAATCTTCTTCTGAAACTGATAGAATGCACTGGTCTTCTAACATCCAATGCTTGTCAGTTAAGATGAGAAACGTTTGAGCTTTGTGAAAGATGTAGTTCTTTTGAGCAGAAATGTGACTGCCCTTACCTGAAACGAAGTCTTGCTTGTAGGAAGACTCAGAGCCTGGGATTTAACTCCATTTCTGAAGTGAAACACACAGCAGTGTTCTCATCCATTGATCACACTCTGCTTTAGAACAAGAACCACAATCATGCTTTCTAGATTCTCGAAGACAGCAGGAAACGTGTGTTTGCTGAGATCAAAAGAACGGTGTTTCCTACACATACAGACCATATCTAGTCCAACTCTGCTTCTGAAACTGATACAAAGCACTGGTCCTCTAACATCCTATGCTTGTCTGTTAAGATGAGAAACGTGTGAGCTCCCTGAACGATGTAGTTCGTTTGAGCTGAAAAGTGACTGCCCTTACCTGAAACGAAGTCTTGCTTGTAGGAAGACACAGAGCCTGGGATTTAACTCCTTTTCTAAAGGGAAACACACAACATAGTTCTCATCCATGGATCACACTCTGCTTTAGAGCGAGAAGCACGCTCTTGCTTTCTAGAGTCTCTAAGACAGCAGGAAACGTGAGTGTGCCCAGAACAAAAGATCGGTGTTTCCTACACTTATGGACCATATGTAGTCCAAATCTGCTTCTGAAATTGATACAAAGCACTGGTCCTCTAACATCCAATGTTTGTCATTTAAGATGAGAAACATGTGAGCTTTGTGAACGATGTAGTTCGTTTGAGCTGAAAAGTGACTGCCCTTACCTGAAACGAAGTCTTGCTTGTAGGAAGACTCAGAGCCTGGGATTTAACTCCATTTCTGACGTGAAACACACTGCAGTGTTCTCATCCATTGATCACACTCTGCTTTAGAACAAGAAGCACGCTCTTGCTTTCTAAAGCCTCTAAGACAGCAGGAAACGTGAGTGTGCTGAGAACAAAAGAACGGTGTTTCCTGCACATATGGACCATATCTAGTCCAACTCTGCTTCTGAAAGTGATACAAAGCACTGGTCCTCTAACATCCAATGCTTGTCAGTTATGATGAGAAACGTGTGAGCTTAGTGAATGATGTAGTTCCTTTGAACTGAAAAGTGACTGCCCTTACCTGAAACGAAGTCTTGCTTGTAGTAAGATACAGAGCGTGGGATTTAAGTCCATTTCTGAAGGGAAACACACAGCCTAGTTCTCATCCATGGATCACACTCTGCTTTAGAGCAAGAAGCACGCTCTTGCTTTCTAAAATCTCTAAGACAGCAGGAAGCGTGAGTGTGCTGAGAAGAAAAGAACGGTGTTTCCTACACATACGGACCATATCTAGTCCAACTCTGCTTCTGAAACTGATACAAAGCACTGGTCCTCTAACATCCAATGCTTCTCAATTAAGATGAGAAACGTGTGAGCTTCGTGAACGATGTAGTTCGTTTGAGCAGAAAAGTGACTGCCCTTACCTGAAACGAAGTCTTGCTTGTAGGAAGACTCAGAGCCTGGGATTTAACTCCATTTCTGATGTGAAACACACAGCAGTGTTCTCATTAATGGATCACACTCTGCTTTAGAGCGAGTAGCACGCTCTTGCTTTCTACAGTCTCTAAGACAGCAGGAAACCTGAGTGTGCTGAGAACAAAAGAACGGTGTTTCCTACCCATACCGACCATATCTAGTCCAACTCTGCTTCTGAAACAGATACAATGCACTGGTCCTCTAACATCCAATGCTTGTCAGTTAAAATGAGAAACGTGTGAGCTTCGTGAACCATGTAGTTCCTTTGAGCAGAAAAGTGACTGCCCTTACCTGAAACGAAGTCTTGCTTGTAGGGAGACACAGAGCATGGGATTTAACTCCATTTCTGACGTGAAACACACAGCAGTGTTCTCATCCATTGATCACACTCTACTTTAGAACAAGAAGCACGCTCTTGCTTTCTAAAGTCTCTAAGACAGCAGGAAACGTGAGTGTGCTGAGAACAAAAGAACGGTGTTTCCTACACATACAGACCATATCTAGTCCAACTCTGCTTCTGAAAGTGATACAAATCACTGGTCCTCTAACATCCAATGCTTTTCAGTTAAGATTAGAAACGTGTGAGCTTAGTGAATGATGTAGTTCCTTTGAACTGAAAAGTGACTGCCCTTACCTGAAACGAAGTCTTGCTTGTAGTAAGACACAGAGCCTGGGATTTAAGTCCATTTCTGAAGGGAAACACACAGCATAGTTCTCATCGATGGATCACACTCTGCTTTGGAGTGAGAAGCACACTCTTGCTTTCTAGACTCTCTAATACAACAGGAAACATGAGTGTGCTGAGAACAAAAGAACGGTGTTTCCTACAATAACCGACATTATATAGTCCAACTCTGCATCTGAAACTGATACAAAGCACTGGTCCTCTAAAATCCAATGCTTGTCTGTTAAGATGAGAAACGTGTGAGCTTCGTGAACGCTGTAGTTCGTTTGAGCTGAAAAGTGACTGCCCTTACCTGAAACGAAGTCTTGCCTGTAGGAAGACACAGAGCCTGGGATTTAACTCCATTTCTGAAGGGAAACACACAGCATAGTTCTCATCCATGGATCACACTCTGCTTTGGAGGAAGAAGCACGCTCTTGCTTTCTAGATTCTCTAATATAGCAGGAAATCTGAGTGTGCCCAGAACAAAAGAACGGTGTTTCCTACACATATGGACTATATGAAGTCCAAATCTTCTTCTGAAACTGATACAAAGCACTGGTCCTCTAACATCCAATGCTTGTCAGTTAAGATGAGAAACGTGTGAGCTTCGTGAACGATGTAGTTCCTTTGAGCAGAAAAGTGACTGCCCTTACCTGAAATGAAGTCTTCCTTGTAGGGAGACTCAGCGCATGGGATTTAACTCCATTTCTGAAGTGAAACACACAGCATTGTCTCATTCATTGATCACACTCTGCTTTAGAACAAGAAGCACGCTCTTGCTTTCTAGAGTCTCTAAAACAGCAGGAAACGTGAGTGTGCTGAGAAGAAAAGAACGGTGTTTCCTACACATACGGACCATATCTAGTCCAACTCTGCTTCTGAAACTGATAGAATGGACTGGTCCTCTAACATCCAATGCTTGTCTATTAAGATGAGAAACGTGTGAGCTCATTGAACGATGTAGTTCCTTTGAGCTGAAAAGTGACTGCCCTTACCTGAAATGAAGTCTTGCTTGTAGGAAGACTCAGAGACTGAGATTTAACTCCATTTCTGAAGTGAAACACACAGCACAGTTCGCATCCATGGATCACACTCTGCTTTAGAGCGAAAAGCACACTCTTGCTTTATAGAGTCTCTAATACAGCAGGAAATCTTAGTGTGCCCAGAACAAAAGAACGGTGTTTCCTACACATACGGACCATATCTAGTCCAACTCTGCTTCTGAAACTGATACAAAGCACTGGTCCTCAAACATCCAATGCTTGTCTGTTAAGATGAGAAACATGTGAACTCCGTGAACGATGTAGATCGTTTGAGCTGAAAAGTGACTGCCCTTACCTGAAACGAAGTCTTGCTTGTAGGAAGACACAGAGCCTGGGATTTAAGTCCATTTCTGGAGGGAAACACACAGCATAGTTCTCATCCATGGATCACACTCTGCTTTAGAACAAGAAGCACGCACTTGCTTTCTAAAGTCTCTAAGACAGCAGGAAGCGTGAGTGTGCTGAGAAGAAAAGAACGGTGTTTCCTACACATACGGACCATATCTAGTCCAACTCTGCTTCTGAAAGTGATACAAAGCACTGGTCCTCTAACATCCAATGCTTGTCATTTAAGATGAGAAACGTGTGAGCTTAGTGAATGATGTAGTTCCTTTGAACTGAAAATTGACTGCCCTTACCTGAAACGAAGTCTTGCTTGTAGTAAGACACAGAGCCTGGGATTTAAGTCCATTTCTGAAGGGAAACACACAGCATAGTTCTCATCCATGGATCACACTCTGCTTTAGAGCGAGAAGCACGATCTTGCTTTCTAGAGTTTCTAATACAGCAAGAAATCTGAGTGTGCCCAGAACAAAAGAACGGTGTTTCCTACACATAAGGACTATATGTATCCAAATCTTCTTCTGAAACTGATAGAATGCACTGGTCTTCTAACATCCAATGCTTGTCAGTTAAGATGAGAAACGTTTGAGCTTTGTGAAAGATGTAGTTCTTTTGAGCAGAAATGTGACTGCCCTTACCTGAAACGAAGTCTTGCTTGTAGGAAGACTCAGAGCCTGGGATTTAACTCCATTTCTGAAGTGAAACACACAGCAGTGTTCTCATCCATTGATCACACTCTGCTTTAGAACAAGAACCACGATCATGCTTTCTAGATTCTCGAAGACAGCAGGAAACGTGTGTTTGCTGAGATCAAAAGAACGGTGTTTCCTACACATACAGACCATATCTAGTCCAACTCTGCTTCTGAAACTGATACAAAGCACTGGTCCTCTAACATCCTATGCTTGTCTGTTAAGATGAGAAACGTGTGAGCTCCCTGAATGATGTAGTTCGTTTGAGCTGAAAAGTGACTGCCCTTACCTGAAACGAAGTCTTGCTTGTAGGAAGACACAGAGCCTGGGATTTAACTCCTTTTCTAAAGGGAAACACACAACATAGTTCTCATCCATGGATCACACTCTGCTTTAGAGCGAGAAGCACGCTCTTGCTTTCTAGAGTCTCTAAGACAGCAGGAAACGTGAGTGTGCCCAGAACAAAAGATCGGTGTTTCCTACACTTATGGACCATATGTAGTCCAAATCTGCTTCTGAAATTGATACAAAGCACTGGTCCTCTAACATCCAATGTTTGTCAGTTAAGATGAGAAACATGTGAGCTTCGTGAACGATGTAGTTCGTTTGAGCTGAAAAGTGACTGCCCTTACCTGAAACGAAGTCTTGCTTGTAGGAAGACTCAGAGCCTGGGATTTAACTCCATTTCTGACGTGAAACACACTGCAGTGTTCTCATCCATTGATCACACTCTGCTTTAGAACAAGAAGCACGCTCTTGCTTTCTAAAGCCTCTAAGACAGCAGGAAACGTGAGTGTGCTGAGAACAAAAGAACGGTGTTTCCTGCACATATGGACCATATCTAGTCCAACTCTGCTTCTGAAAGTGATACAAAGCACTGGTCCTCTAACATCCAATGCTTGTCAGTTATGATGAGAAACGTGTGAGCTTAGTGAATGATGTAGTTCCTTTGAACTGAAAAGTGACTGCCCTTACCTGAAACGAAGTCTTGCTTGTAGTAAGATACAGAGCCTGGGATTTAAGTCCATTTCTGAAGGGAAACACACAGCCTAGTTCTCATCCATGGATCACACTCTGCTTTAGAGCAAGAAGCACGCTCTTGCTTTCTAAAATCTCTAAGACAGCAGGAAGCGTGAGTGTGCTGAGAAGAAAAGAACGGTGTTTCCTACACATACGGACCATATCTAGTCCAACTCTGCTTCTGAAACTGATACAAAGCACTGGTCCTCTAACATCCAATGCTTCTCAATTAAGATGAGAAACGTGTGAGCTTCGTGAACGATGTAGTTCGTTTGAGCAGAAAAGTGACTGCCCTTACCTGAAACGAAGTCTTGCTTGTAGGAAGACTCAGAGCCTGGGATTTAACTCCATTTCTGATGTGAAACACACAGCAGTGTTCTCATTAATGGATCACACTCTGCTTTAGAGCGAGTAGCACGCTCTTGCTTTCTACAGTCTCTAAGACAGCAGGAAACCTGAGTGTGCTGAGAACAAAAGAACGGTGTTTCCTACCCATACCGACCATATCTAGTCCAACTCTGCTTCTGAAACAGATACAATGCACTGGTCCTCTAACATCCAATGCTTGTCAGTTAAAATGAGAAACGTGTGAGCTTCGTGAACCATGTAGTTCCTTTGAGCAGAAAAGTGACTGCCCTTACCTGAAACGAAGTCTTGCTTGTAGGGAGACACAGAGCATGGGATTTAACTCCATTTCTGACGTGAAACACACAGCAGTGTTCTCATCCATTGATCACACTCTACTTTAGAACAAGAAGCACGCTCTTGCTTTCTAAAGTCTCTAAGACAGCAGGAAACGTGAGTGTGCTGAGAACAAAAGAACGGTGTTTCCTACACATACAGACCATATCTAGTCCAACTCTGCTTCTGAAAGTGATACAAAGCACTGGTCCTCTAACATCCAATGCTTTTCAGTTAAGATTAGAAACGTGTGAGCTTAGTGAATGATGTAGTTCCTTTGAACTGAAAAGTGACTGCCCTTACCTGAAACGAAGTCTTGCTTGTAGTAAGACACAGAGCCTGGGATTTAAGTCCATTTCTGAAGGGAAACACACAGCATAGTTCTCATCGATGGATCACACTCTGCTTTGGAGTGAGAAGCACACTCTTGCTTTCTAGACTCTCTAATACAACAGGAAACATGAGTGTGCTGAGAACAAAAGAACGGTGTTTCCTACAATAACCGACATTATATAGTCCAACTCTGCATCTGAAACTGATACAAAGCACTGGTCCTCTAAAATCCAATGCTTGTCTGTTAAGATGAGAAACGTGTGAGCTTCGTGAACGCTGTAGTTCGTTTGAGCTGAAAAGTGACTGCCCTTACCTGAAACGAAGTCTTGCCTGTAGGAAGACACAGAGCCTGGGATTTAACTCCATTTCTGAAGGGAAACACACAGCATAGTTCTCATCCATGGATCACACTCTGCTTTGGAGGAAGAAGCACGCTCTTGCTTTCTAGATTCTCTAATATAGCAGGAAATCTGAGTGTGCCCAGAACAAAAGAACGGTGTTTCCTACACATATGGACTATATGAAGTCCAAAACTTCTTCTGAAACTGATACAAAGCACTGGTCCTCTAACATCCAATGCTTGTCAGTTAAGATGAGAAACGTGTGAGCTTCGTGAACGATGTAGTTCCTTTGAGCAGAAAAGTGACTGCCCTTACCTGAAATGAAGTCTTGCTTGTAGGGAGACTCAGCGCATGGGATTTAACTACATTTCTGAAGTGAAACACACAGCATTGTCTCATTCATTGATCACACTCTGCTTTAGAACAAGAAGCACGCTCTTGCTTTCTAGAGTCTCTAAAACAGCAGGAAACGTGAGTGTGCTGAGAAGAAAAGAACGGTGTTTCCTACACATATGGACTATATCTAGTCCAACCCTGCTTCTGAAACTGATACAATGGACTGGTCCTCTAACATCCAATGCTTGTCTATTAAGATGAGAAACGTGTGAGCTCATTGAACGATGTAGTTCCTTTGAGCTGAAAAGTGACTGCCCTTACCTGAAATGAAGTCTTGCTTGTAGGAAGACTCAGAGCCTGAGATTTAACTCCATTTCTGAAGTGAAACACACAGCACAGTTCGCATCCATGGATCACACTCTGCTTTAGAGCGAAAAGCACACTCTTGCTTTATAAAGTCTCTAATACAGCAGGAAATCTTAGTGTGCCCAGAACAAAAGAACGGTGTTTCCTACACATACGGACCATATCTAGTCCAACTCTGCTTCTGAAACTGATACAAAGCACTGGTCCTCAAACATCCAATGCTTGTCTGTTAAGATGAGAAACATGTGAACTCCGTGAACGATGTAGATCGTTTGAGCTGAAAAGTGACTGCCCTTACCTGAAACGAAGTCTTGCTTGTAGGAAGACACAGAGCCTGGGATTTAAGTCCATTTCTGATGTGAAACACACAGCAGTGTTCTCATCCATGGATCACACTCTGCTTTAGAGCGAGAAGCACGCTCTTGCTTTCTAAAGTCTCTAAGAGAGCAGGAAACGTGAGTGTGCTGAGAAGAAAAGAACAGTGTTTCCTACACATACAGACCATATCTAGTCCAACTCTGCTTCTGAAAGTGATACAAAGCACTGGTCCTCTAACATCCAATGCTTGTCATTTAAGATGAGAAACGTGTGAGCTTAGTGAATGATGTAGTTCCTTTGAACTGAAAATTGACTGCCCTTACCTGAAACGAAGTGTTGCTTGTAGTAAGACACAGAGCCTGGGATTTAAGTCCATTTCTGAAGGGAAACACACAGCATAGTTCTCATCCATGGATCACACTCTGCTTTAGAGCGAGAAGCACGCTCTTGCTTTCTAGAGTCTCTAATACAGCAGGAAATCTGAGTGTGCCCAGAACAAAAGAACGGTGTTTCCTACACATAAGGACTATATGTATCCAAATCTTCTTCTGAAACTGATAGAATGCACTGGTCTTCTAACATCCAATGCTTGTCAGTTAAGATGAGAAACGTTTGAGCTTTGTGAAAGATGTAGTTCTTTTGAGCAGAAATGTGACTGCCCTTACCTGAAACGAAGTCTTGCTTGTAGGAAGACTCAGAGCCTGGGATTTAACTCCATTTCTGAAGTGAAACACACAGCAGTGTTCTCATCCATTGATCACACTCTGCTTTAGAACAAGAACCACGATCATGCTTTCTAGATTCTCGAAGACAGCAAGAAACGTGTGTTTGCTGAGATCAAAAGAACGGTGTTTCCTACACATACAGACCATATCTAGTCCAACTCTGCTTCTGAAACTGATACAAAGCACTGGTCCTCTAACATCCTATGCTTGTCTGTTAAGATGAGAAACGTGTGAGCTCCCTGAACGATGTAGTTCGTTTGAGCTGAAAAGTGACTGCCCTTACCTGAAACGAAGTCTTGATTGTAGGAAGACACAGAGCCTGGGATTTAACTCCTTTTCTAAAGGGAAACACACAACATAGTTCTCATCCATGGATCACACTCTGCTTTAGAGCGAGAAGCACGCTCTTGCTTTCTAGAGTCTCTAAGACAGCAGGAAACGTGAGTGTGCCCAGAACAAAAGATCGGTGTTTCCTACACTTATGGACCATATGTAGTCCAAATCTGCTTCTGAAATTGATACAAAGCACTGGTCCTCTAACATCCAATGCTTGTCAGTTAAGATGAGAAACGTGTGAGCTTCGTGAACGATGTAGTTCCTTTGAGCAGAAAATTGACTACCCTTACATGAAATGAAGTCTTGCTTGTAGGGAGACTCAGGGCATGGGATTTAACTCCATTTCTGAAGTGAAACACACAGCATTGTCTCATTCATTGATCACACTCTGCTTTAGAACAAGAAGCACGCTCTTGCTTTCTAAAATCTCTAAGACAGCAGGAAGCGTGAGTGTGCTGAGAAGAAAAGAACGGTGTTTCCTACACATACGGACCATATCTAGTCCAACTCTGCTTCTGAAACTGATACAAAGCACTGCTCCTCTAACATCCAATGCTTCTCAATTAAGATGAGAAACGTGTGAGCTTCGTGAACGATGTAGTTCGTTTGAGCAGAAAAGTGACTGCCCTTACCTGAAACGAAGTCTTGCTTGTAGGAAGACTCAGAGCCTGGGATTTAACTCCATTTCTGATGTGAAACACACAGCAGTGTTCTCATTAATGGATCACACTCTGCTTTAGAGCGAGTAGCACGCTCTTGCTTTCTACAGTCTCTAAGACAGCAGGAAACCTGAGTGTGCTGAGAACAAAAGAACGGTGTTTCCTACCCATACCGACCATATCTAGTCCAACTCTGCTTCTGAAACAGATACAATGCACTGGTCCTCTAACATCCAATGCTTGTCAGTTAAAATGAGAAACGTGTGAGCTTCGTGAACCATGTAGTTCCTTTGAGCAGAAAAGTGACTGCCCTTACCTGAAACGAAGTCTTGCTTGTAGGGAGACACAGAGCATGGGATTTAACTCCATTTCTGACGTGAAACACACAGCAGTGTTCTCATCCATTGATCACACTCTACTTTAGAACAAGAAGCACGCTCTTGCTTTCTAAAGTCTCTAAGACAGCAGGAAACGTGAGTGTGCTGAGAACAAAAGAGCGGTGTTTCCTACACATACAGACCATATCTAGTCCAACTCTGCTTCTGAAAGTGATACAAAGCACTGGTCCTCTAACATCCAATGCTTTTCAGTTAAGATTAGAAACGTGTGAGCTTAGTGAATGATGTAGTTCCTTTGAACTGAAAAGTGACTGCCCTTACCTGAAACGAAGTCTTGCTTGTAGTAAGACACAGAGCCTGGGATTTAAGTCCATTTCTGAAGGGAAACACACAGCATAGTTCTCATCGATGGATCACACTCTGCTTTAGAGTGAGAAGCACACTCTTGCTTTCTAGACTCTCTAATACAACAGGAAACATGAGTGTGCTGAGAACAAAAGAACGGTGTTTCCTACAATAACCGACATTATATAGTCCAACTCTGCATCTGAAACTGATACAAAGCACTGGTCCTCTAAAATCCAATGCTTGTCTGTTAAGATGAGAAACGTGTGAGCTTCGTGAACGCTGTAGTTCGTTTGAGCTGAAAAGTGACTGCCCTTACCTGAAACGAAGTCTTGCCTGTAGGAAGACACAGAGCCTGGGATTTAACTCCATTTCTGAAGGGAAACACACAGCATAGTTCTCATCCATGGATCACACTCTGCTTTGGAGGAAGAAGCACGCTCTTGCTTTCTAGATTCTCTAATATAGCAGGAAATCTGATTGTGCCCAGAACAAAAGAACGGTGTTTCCTACACATATGGAGTATATGAAGTCCAAATCTTCTTCTGAAACTGATACAAAGCACTGGTCCTCTAACATCCAATGCTTGTCAGTTAAGATGAGAAACGTGTGAGCTTCGTGAACGATGTAGTTCCTTTGAACTGAAAATTGACTGCCCTTACCTGAAACGAAGTCTTGCTTGTAGTAAGACACAGAGCCTGGGATTTAAGTCCATTTCTGAAGGGAAACACACAGCATAGTTCTCATCCATGGATCACACTCTGCTTTAGAGCGAGAAGCACGATCTTGCTTTCTAGAGTCTCTAATACAGCAGGAAATCTGAGTGTGCCCAGAACAAAAGAACGGTGTTTCCTACACATAAGGACTATATGTATCCAAATCTTCTTCTGAAACTGATAGAATGCACTGGTCTTCTAACATCCAATGCTTGTCAGTTAAGATGAGAAACGTTTGAGCTTTGTGAAAGATGTAGTTCTTTTGAGCAGAAATGTGACTGCCCTTACCTGAAACGAAGTCTTGCTTGTAGGAAGACTCAGAGCCTGGGATTTAACTCCATTTCTGAAGTGAAACACACAGCAGTGTTCTCATCCATTGATCACACTCTCCTTTAGAACAAGAACCACGATCATGCTTTCTAGATTCTCGAAGACAGCAGGAAACGTGTGTTTGCTGAGATCAAAAGAACGGTGTTTCCTACACATACAGACCATATCTAGTCCAACTCTGCTTCTGAAACTGATACAAAGCACTGGTCCTCTAACATCCTATGCTTGTCTGTTAAGATGAGAAACGTGTGAGCTCCCTGAACGATGTAGTTCGTTTGAGCTGAAAAGTGACTGCCCTTACCTGAAACGAAGTCTTGATTGTAGGAAGACACAGAGCCTGGGATTTAACTCCTTTTCTAAAGGGAAACACACAACATAGTTCTCATCCATGGATCACACTCTGCTTTAGAGCGAGAAGCACGCTCTTGCTTTCTAGAGTCTCTAAGACAGCAGGAAACGTGAGTGTGCCCAGAACAAAAGATCGGTGTTTCCTACACTTATGGACCATATGTAGTCCAAATCTGCTTCTGAAATTGATACAAAGCACTGGTCCTCTAACATCCAATGCTTGTCAGTTAAGATGAGAAACATGTGAGCTTCGTGAACGATGTAGTTCGTTTGAGCTGAAAAGTGACTGCCCTTACCTGAAACGAAGTCTTGCTTGTAGGAAGACTCAGAGCCTGGGATTTAACTCCATTTCTGACGTGAAACACACTGCAGTGTTCTCATCCATTGATCACACTCTGCTTTAGAACAAGAAGCACGCTCTTGCTTTCTAAAGCCTCTAAGACAGCAGGAAACGTGAGTGTGCTGAGAACAAAAGAACGGTGTTTCCTACACATACGGACCATATCTAGTCCAACTCTGCTTCTGAAAGTGATACAAAGCACTGGTCCTCTAACATCCAATGCTTGTCAGTTAAGATTAGAAACGTGTGAGCTTTGTGAATGATGTAGTTCCTTTGAACTGAAAAGTGACAGCCCTTACCTGAAACGAAGTCTTGCTTGTAGTAAGACACAGAGCCTGGGATTTAACTCCATTTCTGAAGGGAAACACACAGCATAGTTCTCATCCATGGATCACACTCTGCTTTAGAGCAAGAAGCAGGCTCTTGCTTTCTAGATTCTCTAATATAGCAGGAAATCTGAGCGTGCCCAGAACAAAAGAACGGTGTTTCCTACACATATGTACTATATGTAGTCCAAATCTTCTTCTGAAACTGATACAAAGCACTGATCCTCTAACATCCAATGCTTGTCAGTTAAGATGAGAAACGTGTGAGCTTCGTGAACGATGTAGTTCCTTTGAGCAGAAAATTGACTGCCCTTACATGAAATGAAGTCTTGCTTGTAGGGAGACTCAGAGCATGGGATTTAACTCCATTTCTGAAGTGAAACACACAGCATTGTCTCATTCATTGATCACACTCTGCTTTAGAACAAGAAGCACGCTCTTGCTTTCTAAAATCTCTAAGACAGCAGGAAGCGTGAGTGTGCTGAGAAGAAAAGAACGGTGTTTCCTACACATACGGACCATATCTAGTCCAACTCTGCTTCTGAAACTGATACAAAGCACTGGTCCTCTAACATCCAATGCTTCTCAATTAAGATGAGAAACGTGTGAGCTTCGTGAACGATGTAGTTCGTTTGAGCAGAAAAGTGACTGCCCTTACCTGAAACGAAGTCTTGCTTGTAGGAAGACTCAGAGCCTGGGATTTAACTCCATTTCTGATGTGAAACACACAGCAGTGTTCTCATTAATGGATCACACTCTGCTTTAGAGCGAGTAGCACGCTCTTGCTTTCTAGAGTCTCTAAGACAGCAGGAAACCTGAGTGTGCTGAGAACAAAAGAACGGTGTTTCCTACCCATACCGACCATATCTAGTCCAACTCTGCTTCTGAAACAGATACAATGCACTGGTCCTCTAACATCCAATGCTTGTCAGTTAAAATGAGAAACGTGTGAGCTTCGTGAACCATGTAGTTCCTTTGAGCAGAAAAGTGACTGCCCTTACCTGAAACGAAGTCTTGCTTGTAGGGAGACACAGAGCATGGGATTTAACTCCATTTCTGACGTGAAACACACAGCAGTGTTCTCATCCATTGATCACACTCTACTTTAGAACAAGAAGCACGCTCTTGCTTTCTAAAGTCTCTAAGACAGCAGGAAACATGAGTGTGCTGAGAACAAAAGAACGGTGTTTCCTACACATACAGACCATATCTAGTCCAACTCTGCTTCTGAAAGTGATACAAAGCACTGGTCCTCTAACATCCAATGCTTTTCAGTTAAGATTAGAAACGTGTGAGCTTAGTGAATGATGTAGTTCCTTTGAACTGAAAAGTGACTGCCCTTACCTGAAACGAAGTCTTGCTTGTAGTAAGACACAGAGCCTGGGATTTAAGTCCATTTCTGAAGGGAAACACACAGCATAGTTCTCATCGATGGATCACACTCTGCTTTAGAGTGAGAAGCACACTCTTGCTTTCTAGACTCTCTAATACAACAGGAAACATGAGTGTGCTGAGAACAAAAGAACGGTGTTTCCTACAATAACCGACATTATATAGTCCAACTCTGCATCTGAAACTGATACAAAGCACTGGTCCTCTAAAATCCAATGCTTGTCTGTTAAGATGAGAAACGTGTGAGCTTCGTGAACGCTGTAGTTCGTTTGAGCTGAAAAGTGACTTCCCTTACCTGAAATGAAGTCTTGCCTGTAGGAAGACACAGAGCCTGGGATTTAACTCCATTTCTGAAGGGAAACACACAGCATAGTTCTCATCCATGGATCACACTCTGCTTTGGAGGAAGAAGCACGCTCTTGCTTTCTAGATTCTCTAATATAGCAGGAAATCTGAGTGTGCCCAGAACAAAAGAACGGTGTTTCCTACACATATGGACTATATGAAGTCCAAATCTTCTTCTGAAACTGATACAAAGCACTGGTCCTCTAACATCCAATGCTTGTCAGTTAAGATGAGAAACGTGTGAGCTTCGTGAACGATGTAGTTCCTTTGAGCAGAAAAGTGACTGCCCTTACCTGAAATGAAGTCTTGCTTGTAGGGAGACTCAGCGCATGGGATTTAACTCCATTTCTGAAGTGAAACACACAGCATTGTCTCATTCATTGATCACACTCTGCTTTAGAACAAGAAGCACGCTCTTGCTTTCTAGAGTCTCTAAAACAGCAGGAAACGTGAGTGTGCTGAGAAGAAAAGAACGGTGTTTCCTACACATATGGACCATATCTAGTCCAACTCTGCTTCTGAAACTGATACAATGATCTGGTCCTCTAACATCCAATGCTTGTCTATTAAGATGAGAAACGTGTGAGCTCATTGAACGATGTAGTTCCTTTGAGCTGAAAAGTGACTGCCCTTACCTGAAATGAAGTCTTGCTTGTAGGAAGACTCAGAGCCTGAGATTTAACTCCATTTCTGAAGTGAAACACACAGCACAGTTCGCATCCATGGATCACACTCTGCTTTAGAGCGAAAAGCACACTCTTGCTTTATAGAGTCTCTAATACAGCAGGAAATCTTAGTGTGCCCAGAACAAAAGAACGGTGTTTCCTACACATACGGACCATATCTAGTCCAACTCTGCTTCTGAAACTGATACAAAGCACTGGTCCTCAAACATCCAATGCTTGTCTGTTAAGATGAGAAACATGTGAACTCCGTGAATGATGTAGATCGTTTGAGCTGAAAAGTGACTGCCCTTACCTGAAACGAAGTCTTGCTTGTAGGAAGACACAGAGCCTGGGATTTCAGTCCATTTCTGGAGGGAAACACACAGCATAGTTCTCATCCATGGATCACACTCTGCTTTAGAACAAGAAGCACGCACTTGCTTTCTAAAGTCTCTAAGACAGCAGGAAGCGTGAGTGTGCTGAGAAGAAAAGAACGGTGTTTCCTACACATATGGACCATATCTAGTCCAACTCTGCTTCTGAAACTGATACAAAGCACTGGTCCTCTAACCTCCAATGCTTCTCAATTAAGATGAGAAACGTGTGAGCTTCGTGAACGATGTAGTTCGTTTGAGCAGAAAAGTGACTGCAATTACCTGAAACGAAGTCTTGCTTGTAGGAAGACTCAGAGCCTGGGATTTAACTCCATTTCTGATGTGAAACACACAGCAGTGTTCTCATCCATGGATCACACTCTGCTTTAGAGCGAGAAGCACGCTCTTGCTTTCTAAAGTCTCTAAGAGAGCAGGAAACGTGAGTGTGCTGAGAAGAAAAGAACAGTGTTTCCTACACATACAGACCATATCTAGTCCAACTCTGCTTCTGAAAGTGATACAAAGCACTGGTCCTCTAACATCCAATGCTTGTCATTTAAGATGAGAAACGTGTGAGCTTAGTGAATGATGTAGTTCCTTTGAACTGAAAATTGACTGCCCTTACCTGAAACGAAGTCTTGCTTGTAGTAAGACACAGAGCCTGGGATTTAAGCCCATTTCTGAAGGGAAACACACAGCATAGTTCTCATCCATGGATCACACTCTGCTTTAGAGCGAGAAGCACGCTCTTGCTTTCTAGAGTCTCTAAGACAGCAGGAAACGTGAGTGTGCCCAGAACAAAAGAACGGTGTTTCCTACACATACAGACCATATCTAGTCCAAATCTGCTTCTGAAATTGATACAAAGCACTGGTCCTCTAACATCCAATGCTTGTCAGTTAAGATGAGAAACATGTGAGCTTCGTGAACGATGTAGTTCGTTTGAGCTGAAAAGTGACTGCCCTTACCTGAAACGAAGTCTTGCTTGTAGGAAGACTCAGAGCCTGGGATTTAACTCCATTTCTGACGTGAAACACACTGCAGTGTTCTCATCCATTGATCACACTCTGCTTTAGAACAAGAAGCACGCTCTTGCTTTCTAGAGCCTCTAAGACAGCAGGAAACGTGAGTGTGCTGAGAACAAAAGAACGGTGTTTCCTACACATACGGACCATATCTAGTCCAACTCTGCTTCTGAAAGTGATACAAAGCACTGGTCCTCTAACATCCAATACTTGTCAGTTAAGATTAGAAACGTGTGAGCTTTGTGAATGATGTAGTTCCTTTGAACTGAAAAGTGACAGCCCTTACCTGAAACGAAGTCTTGCTTGTAGGAAGACACAGAGCCTGGGATTTAACTCCATTTCTGAAGGGAAACACACAGCATAGTTCTCATCCATGGATCACACTCAGCTTTAGAGCAAGAAGCACGCTCTTGCTTTCTAGATTCTCTAATATAGCAGGAAATCTGAGTGTGCCCAGAACAAAAGAACGGTGTTTCCTACACATATGTACTATATGTAGTCCAAATCTTCTTCTGAAACTGATACAAAGCACTGATCCTCTAACATCCAATGCTTGTGAGTTAAGATGAGAAACGTGTGAGCTTCGTGAACGATGTAGTTCCTTTGAGCAGAAAATTGACTGCCCTTACATGAAATGAAGTCTTGCTTGTAGGGAGACTCAGAGCATGGGATTTAACTCCATTTCTGAAGTGAAACACACAGCATTGTCTCATTCATTGATCACACTCTGCTTTAGAACAAGAAGCACGCTCTTGCTTTCTAGAGTCTCTAAGACAGCAGGAAACGTGAGTGTGCTGAGAAGAAAAGAACGGTGTTTTCTACACATACGGACCATATCTAGTCCAACTCTGCTATTGAAAGTGATACAAACCACTGGTCCTCTAACATCCAATGCTTTTCTGTTAAGATGAGAAACGTGTGAGCTCAGTGAACGATGTAGTTCCTTTGAGCAGAAAAGTGACTGCCCTTACTTGAAACGAAGTCTTGCTTGTAGGGAGACACAGAGCCTGGGATTTAACTCCTTTTCTGAAGGGAAACACACAGCATAGTTCTCATCCATGGATCACACTCTGCTTTAGAGCGAGAAGCACGCTCTTGCTTTCTAGAGTCTCTAAGACATCAGGAAACGTGAGTGTGCCCAGAACAAAAGATCGGTGTTTCCTACACATATGGACCATATGTAGTCCAAATCTGCTTCTGAAACTGATACAAAGCACTGACCCTCTAACATCCAATGCTTGTCAGTTAAGATGAGAAACGTGTGAGCTTCGTGAACGATGTAGTTCGTTTTAGCTGAAAAGTGACTGCCCTTACCTGAAGCGAAGTCTTGCTTGCAGGAAGACTCAGAGCCTGGGATTTAACTCCATTTCTGAAGTGAAACAGACAGCAGTGTTCTCATCCATTGATCACACTCTGCTTTAGAACAAGAAGCACGCTCTTGCTTTCTAAAGTCTCTAAGACAGCAGGAAACGTGAGTGTGCTGAGAACAAAAGAACGGTGTTTCCTACACATACAGACCATATCTAGTCCAACTCTGCTTCTGAAAGTGATACAAAGCACTGGTCCTCTAACATCCAATGCTTTTCAGTTAAGATTAGAAACGTGTGAGCTTAGTGAATGATGTAGTTCCTTTGAACTGAAAAGTGACTGCCCTTACCTGAAACGAAGTCTTGCTTGTAGGAAGACTCAGAGCCTGGGATTTAACTCCATTTCTGAAGGGAAACACACAGCATAGTTCTCATCGATGGATCACACTCTGCTTTAGAGCGAGAAGCACACTCTTGCTTTCTAGAGTCTCTAATACAACAGGAAACGTGAGTGTGCTGAGAACAAAAGAACGGTGTTTCCTACAATTACCGACATTATATAGTCCAACTCTGCATCTGAAACTGATACAAAGCACTGGTCCTCTAAAATCCAATGCTTGTCTGTTAAGATGAGAAACGTGTGAGCTTCGTGAACGATGTAGTTCGTTTGAGCTGAAAAGTGACTGCCCTTACCTGAAACGAAGTCTTGCCTGTAGGAAGACACAGAGCCTGGGATTTAACTCCTTTTCTGAAGGGATACACACAGCATAGTTCTCATCCATGGATCACACTCTGCTTTAGAGCGAGAAGCACGCTCTTGCTTTCTAGAGTCTCTAAGACAGCAGGAAACGTGAGTGTGCCCAGAACAAAAGATCGGTGTTTCCTACGCATACGGACCATATCTAGTCCAACTCTGCTTCTGAAAGTGATACAAAGCACTGGTCCTCTAACATCCAATGCTTGTCAGTTATGATGCGAAACGAGTGAGCTTAGTGAATGATGTAGTTCCTTTGAACTGAAAAGTGACTGCCCTTACCTGAAACGAAGTCTTGCTTGTAGTAAGACACAGAGCCTGGGATTTAAGTCCATTTCTGAAGGGAAACACACAGCCTAGTTCTCATCCATGGATCACACTCTGCTTTAGAGCAAGAAGCACGCTCTTGCTTTCTAAAATCTCTAAGACAGCAGGAAGCGTGAGTGTGCTGAGAAGAAAAGAACGGTGTTTCCTACACATACGGACCATATCTAGTCCAACTCTGCTTCTGAAACTGATACAAAGCACTGGTCCTCTAACATCCAATGCTTCTCAATTAAGATGAGAAACGTGTGAGCTTCGTGAACGATGTAGTTCGTTTGAGCAGAAAAGTGACTGCCCTTACCTGAAACGAAGTCTTGCTTGTAGAGAGACACAGAGCATGGGATTTAACTCCATTTCTGACGTGAAACACACAGCAGTGTTCTCATCCATTGATCACACTCTGCTTTAGAACAAGAAAAACGCTCTTGCTTTCTAAAGTCTGTAAGACAGCAGGAAACGTGAGTGTGATGAGAACAAAAGAATGGTGTTTCCTACACATACAGACCATATCTAGTCCAACTCTGCTTCTGAAAGTGATACAAAGCACTGGTCCTCTAACATCCAATGCTTTTCAGTTAAGATTAGAAACGTGTGAGCTTAGTGAATGATGTAGTTCCTTTGAAATGAAAAGTGACTGCCCTTACCTGAAACGAAGTCTTGCTTGTAGTAAGACACAGAGCCTGGGATTTAACTCCATTTCTGAAGGGAAACACACAGCATAGTTCTCATCCATGGATCACACTCTGCTTTTGAGGAAGAAGCACGCTCTTGCTTTCTAGATTCTCTAATATAGCAGGAAATCTGAGTGTGCCCAGAACAAAAGAACGGTGTTTCCTACACATATGGACTATATGTAGTCCAAATCTTCTTCTGAAACTGATACAAAGCACTGATCCTCTAACAATCAATGCTTGTCAGTTAAGATGAGAAACGTGTGAGCTTCGTGAACGATGTAGTTCCTTTGAGCAGAAAATTGACTGCCCTTACATGAAATGAAGTCTTGCTTGTAGGGAGACTCAGAGCATGGGATTTAACTCCATTTCTGAAGTGAAACACACAGCATTGTCTCATTCATTGATCACACTCTGCTTTAGAACAAGAAGCACGCTCTTGCTTTCTAGAGTCTCTAAGACAGCAGGAAACGTGAGTGTGCTGAGAAGAAAAGAACGGTGTTTTCTACACATACGGACCATATCTAGTCCAACTCTGCTATTGAAAGTGATACAAAGCACTGGTCCTCTAACATCCAATGCTTTTCTGTTAAGATGAGAAACGTGTGAGCTCAGTGAACGATGTAGTTCCTTTGAGCAGAAAAGTGACTGCCCTTACTTGAAACAAAGTCTTGCTTGTAGGGAGACACAGAGCCTGGGATTTAACTCCTTTTCTGAAGGGAAACACACAGCATAGTTCTCATCCATGGATCACACTCTGCTTTAGAGCGAGAAGCACGCTCTTGCTTTCTAGAGTCTCTAAGACATCAGGAAACGTGAGTGTGCCCAGAACAAAAGATCGGTGTTTCCTAAACATATGGACCATATGTAGTCCAAATCTGCTTCTGAAACTGATACAAAGCACTGACCCTCTAACATCCAATGCTTGTCAGTTAAGATGAGAAACGTGTGAGCTTCGTGAACGATGTAGTTCGTTTTAGCTGAAAAGTGACTGCCCTTACCTGAAGCGAAGTCTTGCTTGCAGGAAGACTCAGAGCCTGGGATTTAACTCCATTTCTGAAGTGAAACAGACAGCAGTGTTCTCATCCATTGATCACACTCTGCTTTAGAACAAGAAGCACGCTCTTGCTTTCTAAAGTCTCTAAGACAGCAGGAAACGTGAGTGTGCTGAGAACAAAAGAACGGTGTTTCCTACACATACAGACCATATCTAGTCCAACTCTGCTTCTGAAAGTGATACAAAGCACTGGTCCTCTAACATCCAATGCTTTTCAGTTAAGATTAGAAACGTGTGAGCTTAGTGAATGATGTAGTTCCTTTGAACTGAAAAGTGACTGCCCTTACCTGAAACGAAGTCTTGCTTGTAGGAAGACTCAGAGCCTGGGATTTAACTCCATTTCTGAAGGGAAACACACAGCATAGTTCTCATCGATGGATCACACTCTGCTTTAGAGCGAGAAGCACACTCTTGCTTTCTAGAGTCTCTAATACAACAGGAAACGTGAGTGTGCTGAGAACAAAAGAACGGTGTTTCCTACAATTACCGACATTATATAGTCCAACTCTGCATCTGAAACTGATACAAAGCACTGGTCCTCTAAAATCCAATGCTTGTCTGTTAAGATGAGAAACGTGTGAGCTTCGTGAACGATGTAGTTCGTTTGAGCTGAAAAGTGACTGCCCTTACCTGAAACGAAGTCTTGCCTGTAGGAAGACACAGAGCCTGGGATTTAACTCCTTTTCTGAAGGGATACACACAGCATAGTTCTCATCCATGGATCACACTCTGCTTTAGAGCGAGAAGCACGCTCTTGCTTTCTAGAGTCTCTAAGACAGCAGGAAACGTGAGTGTGCCCAGAACAAAAGATCGGTGTTTCCTACGCATACGGACCATATCTAGTCCAACTCTGCTTCTGAAAGTGATACAAAGCACTGGTCCTCTAACATCCAATGCTTGTCAGTTATGATGCGAAACGAGTGAGCTTAGTGAATGATGTAGTTCCTTTGAACTGAAAAGTGACTGCCCTTACCTGAAACGAAGTCTTGCTTGTAGTAAGACACAGAGCCTGGGATTTAAGTCCATTTCTGAAGGGAAACACACAGCCTAGTTCTCATCCATGGATCACACTCTGCTTTAGAGCAAGAAGCACGCTCTTGCTTTCTAAAATCTCTAAGACAGCAGGAAGCGTGAGTGTGCTGAGAAGAAAAGAACGGTGTTTCCTACACATACGGACCATATCTAGTCCAACTCTGCTTCTGAAACTGATACAAAGCACTGGTCCTCTTACATCCAATGCTTCTCAATTAAGATGAGAAACGTGTGAGCATCGTGAACGATGTAGTTCGTTTGAGCAGAAAAGTGACTGCCCTTACCTGAAACGAAGTCTTGCTTGTAGAGAGACACAGAGCATGGGATTTAACTCCATTTCTGACGTGAAACACACAGCAGTGTTCTCATCCATTGATCACACTCTGCTTTAGAACAAGAAAAACGCTCTTGCTTTCTAAAGTCTGTAAGACAGCAGGAAACGTGAGTGTGATGAGAACAAAAGAATGGTGTTTCCTACACATACAGACCATATCTAGTCCAACTCTGCTTCTGAAAGTGATACAAAGCACTGGTCCTCTAACATCCAATGCTTTTCAGTTAAGATTAGAAACGTGTGAGCTTAGTGAATGATGTAGTTCCTTTGAAATGAAAAGTGACTGCCCTTACCTGAAACGAAGTCTTGCTTGTAGTAAGACACAGAGCCTGGGATTTAACTCCATTTCTGAAGGGAAACACACAGCATAGTTCTCATCCATGGATCACACTCTGCTTTTGAGGAAGAAGCACGCTCTTGCTTTCTAGATTCTCTAATATAGCAGGAAATCTGAGTGTGCCCAGAACAAAAGAACGGTGTTTCCTACACATATGGACTATATGTAGTCCAAATCTTCTTCTGAAACTGATACAAAGCACTGGTCCTCTAACATCCAATTCTTGTCAGTTAAGATGAGAAACGTGTGAGCTTCGTGAACGATGTAGTTCCTTTGAGCAGAAAAGTAACTGCCCTTACCTGAAATGAAGTCTTGCTTGTAGGGAGACTCAGAGCATGGGATTTAACTCCATTTCTGAAGTGAAACACACAGCATTGTCTCATTAATTGATCACACTCTGCTTTAGAACAAGAAGCACGCTCTTGCTTTCTAGAGTCTCTAAGACAGCAGGAAACGTGAGTGTGCTGAGAAGAAAAGAACGGTGTTTCCTACACATACGGACCATATCTAGTCCAACTCTGCTTCTGCAACTGATACAATGGACTGGTCCTCTAACATCCAATGCTTGTCTATTAAGATGAGAAACGTGTGAGCTCATTGAACGATGTAGTTCCTTTGAGCTGAAAAGTGACTGCCCTTACCAGAAACGAAGTCTTGCTTGTAGGAAGACTCAGAGCCTGGGATTTAACTCCATTTATGAAGTGAAACACACAGCAGTGTTCGCATCCATTGATCACACTCTGCTTTAGAACAAGAACCACGATCGTGCTTTCTAGAGTCTGGAATACAGCAAGAAATGTGAGATTGCTGAGAACAAAAGAACGGTGTTTCCTACACATACAGACCATATCTAGTCCAACTCTGCTTCTGAAACTGATACAAAGCACTGGTCCTCTAACATCCAATGCTTGTCTGTTAAGATGAGAAACATGTGAACTCCGTGAACGATGTAGATCGTTTGAGCTGAAAAGTGACTGCCCTTACCTGAAACGAAGTCTTGCTTGTAGGAAGACACAGAGGCTGGGATTTAAGTCCATTTCTGAAGGGAAACACACAGCATAGTTCTCATCCATGGATCACACTCTGCTTTAGAGCAAGAAGCACGCTCTTGCTTTCTAAAGCCTCTAAGACAGCAGGAAGCGTGAGTGTGCTGAGAAGAAAAGAACGCTGTTTCCTACACATACGGACCATATCTAGTCCTACTCTGCTTCTGAAACTGATACAAAGCACTGGTCCTCTAACATCCAATGCTTCTCAATTAAGATGAGAAACGTGTGAGCTTCGTGAACGATGTAGTTCGTTTGAGCAGAAAAGTGACTGCCCTTACCTGAAACGAAGTCTTGCTTGTAGGAAGACTCAGAGCCTGGGATTTAACTCCATTTCTGATGTGAAACACACAGCAGTGTTCTCATCCATGGATCACACTCTGCTTTAGAGCGAGAAGCACGCTCTTGCTTTCTAAAGTCTCTAAGACAGCAGGAAACGTGAGTGTGCTGAGAAGAAAAGAACAGTGTTTCCTACACATACAGACCATATCTAGTCCAACTCTGCTTCTGAAAGTGATACAAAGCACTGGTCCTCTAACATCCAATGCTTGTCATTTAAGATGAGAAACGTGTGAGCTTAGTGAATGATGTAGTGTCTTTGAACTGAAAAGTGACTGCCCTTACCTGAAACGAAGTCTTGCTCGTAGTAAGACACAGAGCCTGGGATTTAAGTCCATTTCTGAAGGGAAACACACAGCATAGTTCTCATCCATGGATCACACTCTGCTTTAGAGCGAGAAGCACGATCTTGCTTTCTAGAGTCTCTAATATAGCAGGAAATCTGAGTGTGCCAAGAACAAAAGAACGGTGTTTCCTACACATAAGGACTATATGTAATCCAAATCTTCTTCTGAAACTGATAGAATGCACTGGTCCTCTAACATCCAATGCTTGTCAGTTAAGATGAGAAACGTTTGAGCTTTGTGAAAGATGTAGTTCTTTTGAGCAGAAATGTGACTGCCCTTACCTGAAATGAAGTCTTGCTTGTAGGAAGACTCAGAGCCTGGGATTTAACTCCATTTCTGAAGTGAAACACACAGCAGTGTTCTCATCCATTGATCACACTCTGCTTTAGAACAAGAACCACGATCATGCTTTCTAGAGTCTCAAAGACAGCAGGAAACGTGTGTTCGCTGAGATCAAAGAACGGTGTTTCCTACACATACAGACCATATCTAGTCCAACTCTGCTTCTGAAAGTGATACAAAGCACTGGTCCTCTAACATCCTATGCTTGTCTGTTAAGATGAGAAACGTGTGAGCTCCCTGAACGATGTAGTTCGTTTGAGCTGAAAAGTGACTGCCCTTACCTGAAACGAAGTCTTGCTTGTAGGAAGACACAGAGCCTGGGATTTAACTCCTTTTCTTAAGGGAAACACACAGCATAGTTCTCATCCATGGATCACACTCTGCTTTAGAGTGAGAAGCACGCTCTTGCTTTCTAGATTCTCTAAGACAGCAGGAAACGTGAGTGTGCCCAGAACAAAAGAACGGTGTTTCCCTACACATATGGACTATATGTAGTCCAAATCTTCTTCTGAAACTGATACAAAGCACTGGTCCTCTAACATCCAATGCTTGTCAGTTAAGATGAGAAACGTGTGAGCTTCGTGAACGATGTAGTTCCTTTGAGCAGAAAAGTAACTGCCCTTACCTGAAATGAAGTCTTGCTTGTAGGGAGACTCAGAGCATGGGATTTACCTCCATTTCTGAAGTGAAACACACAGCATTGTCTCATTAATTGATCACACTCTGCTTTAGAACAAGAAGCACGCTCTTGCTTTCTAGAGTCTCTAAGACAGCAGGAAACGTGAGTGTGCTGAGAAGAAAAGAACGGTGTTTCCTACACATACGGACCATATCTAGTCCAACTCTGCTTCTGCAACTGATACAATGGACTGGTCCTCTAACATCCAATGCTTGTCTATTAAGATGAGAAACGTGTGAGCTCATTGAACGATGTAGTTCCTTTGAGCTGAAAAGTGACTGCCCTTACCAGAAACGAAGTCTTGCTTGTAGGAAGACTCAGAGCCTGGGATTTAACTCCATTTATGAAGTGTAACACACAGCTGTGTTCGCATCCATTGATCACACTCTGCTTTAGAACAAGAACCACGATCGTGCTTTCTAGAGTCTGGAATACAGCAAGAAATGTGAGATTGCTGAGAACAAAAGAACGGTGTTTCCTACACATACGGACCATATCTAGTCCAACTCTGCTTCTGAAACTGATACAAAGCACTGGTCCTCTAACATCCAATGCTTGTCTGTTAAGATGAGAAACATGTGAACTCCGTGAACGATGTAGATCGTTTGAGCTGAAAAGTGACTGCCCTTACCTGAAACGAAGTCTTGCTTGTAGGAAGACACAGAGCCTGGGATTTAAGTCCATTTCTGAAGGGAAACACACAGCATAGTTCTCATCCATGGATCACACTCTGCTTTAGAGCAAGAAGCACGCACTTGCTTTCTAAAGTCTCTAAGACAGCAGGAAGCATGAGTGTACTGAGAAGAAAAGAATGCTGTTTCCTACACATACGGACCATATCTAGTCCTACTCTGCTTCTGAAACTGATACAAAGCACTGGTCCTCTAACATCCAATGCTTCTCAATTAAGATGAGAAACGTGTGAGCTTCATGAACGATGTAGTTCGTTTGAGCAGAAAAGTGACTGCCCTTACCTGAAACGAAGTCTTGCTTGTAGGAAGACTCAGAGCCTGGGATTTAACTCCATTTCTGATGTGAAACACACAGCAGTGTTCTCATCCATGGATCACACTCTGCTTTAGAGCGAGAAGCACGCTCTTGCTTTCTAAAGTCTCTAAGACAGCAGGAAACGTGAGTGTGCTGAGAAGAAAAGAACAGTGTTTCCTACACATACAGACCATATCTAGTCCAACTCTGCTTCTGAAAGTGACACAAAGCACTGGTCCTCTAACATCCAATGCTTGTCATTTAAGATGAGAAACGTGTGAGCTTAGTGAATGATGTAGTGTCTTTGAACTGAAAAGTGACTGCCCTTACCTGAAACGAAGTCTTGCTCGTAGTAAGACACAGAGCCTGGGATTTAAGTCCATTTCTGAAGGGAAACACACAGCATAGTTCTCATCCATGGATCACACTATGCTTTAGAGCGAGAAGCACGATCTTGCTTTCTAGAGTCTCTAATATAGCAGGAAGTCTGAGTGTGCCAAGAACAAAAGAACGGTGTTTCCTACACATAAGGACTATATGTAATCCAAATCTTCTTCTGAAACTGATAGAATGCACTGGTCCTCTAACATCCAATGCTTGTCAGTTAAGATGAGAAACGTTTGAGCTTTGTGAAAGATGTAGTTCTTTTGAGCAGAAATGTGACTGCCCTTACCTGAAACGAAGTCTTGCTTGTAGGAAGACTCAGAGCCTGGGATTTAACTCCATTTCTGAAGTGAAACACACAGCAGTGTTCTCATCCATTGATCACACTCTGCTTTAGAACAAGAACCACGATCATGCTTTCTAGTGTCTCAAAGACAGCAGGAAACGTGTGTTCGCTGAGATCAAAGAACGGTGTTTCCTACACATACAGACCATATCTAGTCCAACTCTGCTTCTGAAACTGATACAAAGCACTGACCCTCTAACATCCAATGCTTGTCAGTTAAGATGAGAAACGTGTGAGCTTCGTGAATGATGTAGTTCGTTTGAGCTGAAAAGTGACTGCCCTTACCTGAAACGAAGTCTTGCTTGTAGGAAGACTCAGAGCCTGGGATTTAACTCCATTTCTGACGTGAAACACACAGCAGTGTTCTCATCCACTGATCACACTCTGCTTTAGAACAAGAAGCACGCTCTTTCTTTCTAAAGCCTCTAAGACAGCAGGAAACGTGAGTGTGCTGAGAACAAAAGAACGGTGTTTCCTACACATACGGACCATATCTAGTCCAACTCTGCTTCTGAAAGTGATACAAAGCACTGGTCCTCTAACATGCAATGCTTGTCAGTTAAGATTAGAAACGTGTGAGCTTTGTGAATGATGTAGTTCCTTTGAACTGAAAAGTGACTGCCCTTACCTGAAACGAAGTCTTGCTTGTAGTAAGACACAGAGCCTGGGATTTAACTCCATTTCTGAAGGGAAACACACAGCATAGTTCTCATCCATGGATCACACTCTGCTTTAGAGCAAGAAGCACGCTCTTGCTTTCTAGATTCTCTAATATAGCAGGAAATCTGAGTGTGCCCAGAACAAAAGAACGGTGTTTCCTACACATATGTACTATATGTAGTCCAAATCTTCTTCTGAAACTGATACAAAGCACTGGTCTTCT
Organism: Onychomys leucogaster; assembly: GCA_949786385.1. Taxonomy (NCBI): domain Eukaryota; kingdom Metazoa; phylum Chordata; class Mammalia; order Rodentia; family Cricetidae; genus Onychomys; species Onychomys leucogaster. The sequence goes on from CATKUP010000076.1 coordinate 990,724, forward strand.
AACATCCAATGCTTGTCAGTTAAGATGAGAAACGTGTGAGCTTCGTGAACGATGTAGTTCGTTTGAGCTGAAAAGTGACTGCCCTTACCTGAAATGAAGTCTTGCTTGTAGGAAGACTCAGAGCCTGGTATTTAACTCCATTTCTGAAGTGAAACACACAGCAGTGTTCTCATCCATTGATCACACTCTGCTTTAGAACAAGAAGCACGCTCTTGCTTTCTAAAGTCTTTAAGACAGCAGGAAACGTGAGTGTGCTGAGAACAAAAGAACGGTGTTTCCTGCACATACAGACCATATCTAGTCCAACTCTGCTTCTGAAAGTGATACAAAGCACTGGTCCTCTAACGTCCAATGCTTGCCAGTTATGATGAGAAACGTGTGAGCTTAGTGAATGATGTAGTTCCTTTGAACTGAAAAGTGACTGTCCTTACCTGAAACGAAGTCTTTCTTGTAGTAAGACACAGAGCCTGGGATTTAAGTCCATTTCTGAAGGGAAACACACAGCATAGTTCTCATCCATGGATCACACTCTGCTTTAGAGCAAGAAGCACGCACTTGCTTTAAAAACTCTCAAAGACAGCAGGAAGCGTGAGTGTGCTGAGAAGAAAAGAACGGTGTTTCCTACACATACGGACCATATCTAGTCCAACTCTGCTTCTGAAACTCATACAAGCACTGGTCCTCTAACATCCAATGCTTCTCAATTAAGATGAGAAACGTGTGAGCTTCGTGAACGATGTAGTTCGTTTGAGCAGAAAAGTGACTGCCCTTACCTGAAACGAAGTCTTGCTTGTAGGAAGACTCAGAGCCTGGGATTTAACTCCATTTCTGATGTGAAACACACAGCAGTGTTCTCATCCATGGATCACACTCTGCTTTAGAGCGAGAAGCACGCTCTTGCTTTCTAAAGTCTCTAAAACAGCAGGAAACGTGAGTGTGCTGAGAAGAAAAGAACAGTGTTTCCTACACATACAGACCATATCTAGTCCAACTCTGCTTCTGAAAGTGATACAAAGTACTGGTCCTCTAACATCCAATGCTTGTCATTTAAGATGAGAAACGTGTGAGCTTAGTGAATGATGTAGTTCCTTTGAACTGAAAAGTGACTGCCCTTACCTTAAACGAAGTCTTGCTTGTAGTAAGACACAGAGCATGGGATTTAACTCCATTTCTGAAGTGAAACACACAGCATTGTCTCATTCATTGATCACACTCTGCTTTAGAACAAGAAGCACGCTCTTGCTTTCTAGAGTCTCTAAGACAGCAGGAAACGTGAGTGTGCTGAGAAGAAAGAACGGTGTTTTCTACACATACGGACCATATCTATTCCAACTCTGCTTCTGAAACTGATACAAAGCACTGGTCCTCTAACATCCTATGCTTGTCTGTTAAGATGAGAAACGTGTGAGGTCCCTGAACGATGTAGTTCGTTTGAGCAGAAAAGTGACTGCCCTTACCTGAAACGAAGTCTTGCTTGTAGGAAGACACAGAGCCTGGGATTTAACTCGTTTTCTTAAGGGAAACACACAGCATAGTTCTCATCCATGGATCACACTCTGCTTTAGAGCGAGAAGCACGCTCTTGCTTTCTAGAGTCTCTAAGACAGCAGGAAACGTGAGTGTGCCCAGAACAAAAGATCGGGGTTTCCTACACTTATGGACCATATGTAGTCCAAATCTGCTTCTGAAACTGATACAAAGCACTGACCCTCTAACATCCAATGCTTGTCAGTTAAGATGAGAAACGTGTGAGCTTCGTGAACGATGTAGTTCGTTTGAGCTGAAAAGTGACTGCCCTTACCTGAAACGAAGTCTTTCTTGTAGGAAGACTCAGAGCCTGGGATTTAACTCCATTTCTGAAGTGAAACACACAGCAGTGTTCTCATCCATTGATCACACACTGCTTTTGAACAAGAAGCACGCTCTTGCTTTCTAAAGCCTCTAAGACAGCAGGAAACGTGAGTGTGCTGAGAACAAAAGAACGGTGTTTCCTACACATACGGACCATATCTAGTCCAACTCTTCTTCTGAAACTGATAGAATGCACTGATCCTCTAACATCCAATGCTTGTCAGTTAAGATGAGAAACGTGTGAGCTTCGTGAACCATGTAGTCCCTTTGAGCAGAAAAGTGACTGCCCTTACCTGAAACGAAGTCTTGCTTGTAGGGAGACACAGAGCATGGGATTTAACTCCATTTCTGACGTGAAACACACAGCAGTGTTCTCATCCATTGATCACACTCTGCTTTAGAACAAGAAGCACGCTCTTGCTTTCTAAAGTCTCTAAGACAGCAGGAAACGTGAGTGTGCTGAGAACAAAAGAACGGTGTTTCCTACAATTACCGACATTATATAGTCCAGCTCTGCATCTGAAACTGATACAAAGCACTGGTCCTCTAAAATCCAATGCTTGTCTGTTAAGATGAGAAACGTGTGAGCTTCGTGAACGATGTAGTTCGTTTGAGCTGAAAAGTGACTGCCCTTACCTGAAACGAAGTCTTGCCTGTAGGAAGACACAGAGCCTGGGATTTAACTCCATTTCTGAAGGGAAACACACAGCATAGTTCTCATCCATGGATCACACTCTGCTTTTGAGGAAGAAGCATGCTCTTGCTTTCTAGATTCTCTAATATAGCAGGAAATCTGAGTGTGCCCAGAACAAAAGAACGGTGTTTCCTACACATATGGACTATATGTAGTCCAAATCTTCTTCTGAAACAAATACAAAGCACTGGTCCTCTAACATCCAATGCTTGTCAGTTAAGTTGAGAAACGTGTGAGCTTCGTGAATGATGTAGTTCCTTTGAGCAGAAAAGTGACTGCCCTTACCTGAAATGAAGTCTTGCTTGTAGGGAGACTCAGAGCATGGGATTTAACTCCATTTCTGAAGTCTAACACACAGCATTGTCTCATTCATTGATCACACTCTGCTTTAGAACAAGAAGCACGCTCTTGCTTTCTAGAGTCTCTAAGACAGCAGGAAACGTGAGTGTGCTGAGAAGAAATGAACGGTGTTTCCTACACATACGGACCATATCTAGTCCAACTCTGCTTCTGAAACTGATACAATGGACTGGTCCTCTAACATCCAATGCTTGTCTATTAAGATGAGAAACGTGTGAGCTCATTGAACGATGTAGTTCCTTTGAGCTGAAAAGTGACTGCCCTTACCTGAAACGAAGTCTTGCTTGTAGGAAGACTCAGAGCCTGAGATTTAACTCCATTTCTGAAGTGAAACACACAGCACAGTTCTCATCCATGGATCACACTCTGCTTTAGAGCGAAAAGCACACTCTTGCTTTATAGAGTCTCTAATACAGCAGGAAATCTGCGTGTGCCCAAAACAAAAGAACGGTGTTTCCTACACATAAGGACAATATGTAATCCAAATCTTCTTTTGAAACTGATAGAATGCACTGGTCCTCTATCATCCAATGCTTGTGTATTAAGATGAGAAACGTGTGAGCTTCGTGAAAGATGTAGTTCGTTTGAGCAGAAAAGTGACTGCCCTTACCTGAAACGAAGTCTTGCTTGTAGGAAGACACAGAGCCTGGGATTTAAGTCCATTTCTGAAGGGAAACACACAGCATAGTTCTCATCCATGGATCACACTCTGCTTTAGAGCAAGAAGCACGCACTTGCTTTCTAAAGTCTCTAAGACAGCAGGAAGCGTGAGTGTGCTGAGAAGAAAAGAACGCTGTTTCCTACACATACGGACCATATCTAGTCCTACTCTGCTTCTGAAACTGATACAAAGCACTGGTCCTCTAACATCCAATGCTTCTCAATTAAGATGAGAAACGTGTGAGCTTCATGAACGATGTAGTTCGTTTGAGCAGAAAAGTGACTGCCCTTACCTGAAACGAAGTCTTGCTTGTAGGAAGACTCAGAGCCTGGGATTTAACTCCATTTCTGATGTGAAACACACAGCAGTGTTCTCATCCATGGATCACACTCTGCTTTAGAGCGAGAAGCACGCTCTTGCTTTCTAAAGTCTCTAAGACAGCAGGAAACGTGAGTGTGCTGAGAAGAAAAGAACAGTGTTTCCTACACATACAGACCATATCTAGTCCAACTCTGCTTCTGAAAGTGATACAATGCACTGGTCCTCTAACATCCAATGCTTGTCATTTAAGATGAGAAACGTGTGAGCTTAGTGAATGATGTAGTGTCTTTGAACTGAAAAGTGACTGCCCTTACCTGAAACGAAGTCTTGCTCATAGTAAGACACAGAGCCTGGGATTTAAGTCCATTTCTGAAGGGAAACACACAGCATAGTTCTCATCCATGGATCACACTCTGCTTTAGAGCGAGAAGCACGATCTTGCTTTCTAGAGTCTCTAATATAGCAGGAAATCTGAGTGTGCCAAGAACAAAAGAACGGTGTTTCCTACACATAAGGACTATATGTAATCCAAATCTTCTTCTGAAACTGATAGAATGCACTGGTCCTCTAACATCCAATGCTTGTCAGTTAAGATGAGAAACGTTTGAGCTTTGTGAAAGATGTAGTTCTTTTGAGCAGAAATGTGACTGCCCTTACCTGAAACGAAGTCTTGCTTGTAGGAAGACTCAGAGCCTGGGATTTAACTCCATTTCTGAAGTGAAACACACAGCAGTGTTCTCATCCATTGATCACACTCTGCTTTAGAACAAGAACCACGATCATGCTTTCTAGAGTCTCAAAGACAGCAGGAAACGTGTGTTCGCTGAGATCAAAGAACGGTGTTTCCTACACATACAGACCATATCTAGTCCAACTCTGCTTCTGAAACTGATACAAAGCACTGACCCTCTAACATCCAATGCTTGTCAGTTAAGATGAGAAACGTGTGAGCTTCGTGAATGATGTAGTTCGTTTGAGCTGAAAAGTGACTGCCCTTACCTGAAACGAAGTCTTGCTTGTAGGAAGACTCAGAGCCTGGGATTTAACTCCATTTCTGACGTGAAACACACAGCAGTGTTCTCATCCACTGATCACACTCTGCTTTAGAACAAGAAGCACGCTCTTTCTTTCTAAAGCCTCTAAGACAGCAGGAAACGTGAGTGTGCTGAGAACAAAAGAACGGTGTTTCGTACACATACGGACCATATCTAGTCCAACTCTGCTTCTGAAAGTGATACAAAGCACTGGTCCTCTAACATACAATGCTTGTCAGTTAAGATTAGAAACGTGTGAGCTTTGTGAATGATGTAGTTCCTTTGAACTGAAAAGTGACTGCCCTTACCTGAAACGAAGTCTTGCTTCTAGTAAGACACAGAGCCTGGGATTTAACTCCATTTCTGAAGGGAAACACACAGCATAGTTCTCATCCATGGATCACACTCTGCTTTAGAGCGAGAAGCACACGCTTGCTTTCTAGAGTCTCTAAGACAGCAGGAAACGTGAGTGTGCCCAGAACAAAAGATCGGTGTTTCCTACACATATGGACCATATGTAGTCCAAATCTGCTTCTGAAACTGATACAAAGCACTGACCCTCTAACATCCAATGCTTGTCAGTTAAGATGAGAAACGTGTGAGCTCCGTGAACGATGTAGTTCTTTTGAGCTGAAAAGTGACTGCCCTTACCTGAAATGAAGTCTTGCTTGTAGGAAGACTCCGAGCCTGGTATTTAACTCCATTTCTGAAGTGAAACACACAGCAGTGTTCTCATCCATTGATCACACCTTCTTTAGAACAAGAAGCACGCTCTTGCTTTCTAAAGTCTCTAAGACAGCAGGAAACGTGAGTGTGCTGAGAACAAAAGAACGGAGTTTCCTGCACATACGGACCATATCTAGTCCAACTCTGCTTCTGAAAGTGATACAAAGCACTGGTCCTCTAACATCCAATGCTTGTCAGTTATGATGAGAAACGTGTGAGCTTAGTGAATGATGTAGTTCCTTTGAACTGAAAAGTGACTGCCCTTACCTGAAACGAAGTCTTGCTTGTAGTAAGACACAGAGCCTGGGATTTAAGTCCATTTCTGAAGGGAAACACACAGCCTAGTTCTCATCCATGGATCACACTCTGCTTTAGAGCAAGAAGCACGCTCTTGCTTTCTAAAATCTCTAAGAGAGCAGGAAGCGTGAGTGTGCTGAGAAGAAAAGAACGGTGTTTCCTACACATACGGACCATATCTAGTCCAACTCTGATTCTGAAACTGATACAAAGCACTGGTCCTCTAACATCCAATGCTTCTCAATTAAGATGAGAAACGTGTGAGCTTCGTGAACGATGTAGTTCGTTTGAGCAGAAAAGTGACTGCCCTTACCTGAAACGAAGTATTGCTTGTAGGAAGACTCAGAGCCTGGGATTTAACTCCATTTCTGATGTGAAACACACAGCAGTGTTCTCATCCATGGATCACACTCTGCTTTAGAGCGAGTAGCACGCTCTTGCTTTCTACAGTCTCTAAGACAGCAGGAAACGTGAGTGTGCTGAGAACAAAAGAACGGTGTTTCCTACACATATGGACCATATCTATTCCAACTCTGCTTCTGAAAGTGATACAAAGCACTGGTCCTCTAACATCCAATGCTTTTCAGTTAAGATTAGAAACGTGTGAGCTTAGTGAATGATGTAGTTCCTTTGAACTGAAAAGTGACTGCCCTTACCTGAAACGAAGTCTTGCTTGTAGTAAGACACAGAGCCTGGGATTTAAGTCCATTTCTGAAGGGAAACACACAGCATAGTTCTCATCGATGGATCACACTCTGCTTTAGAGCGAGAAGCACACTCTTGCTTTCTATAGTCTCTAATACAACAGGAAACGTGAGTGTCCTGAGAACAAAAGAACGGTGTTTCCTACAATTACCGACATTATATAGTCCAACTCTGCATCTGAAACTGATACAAAGCACTGGTCCTCTAAAATCCAATGCTTGTCTGTTAAGATGAGAAACGTGTGAGCTCATTGAACGATGTAGTTCCTTTGAGCTGAAAAGTGACTGCCCTTACCTGAAACGAAGTCTTGCTTGTAGGAAGACTCAGAGCCTGAGATTTAACTCCATTTCTGAAGTGAAACACACAGCACAGTTCTCATCCATGGATCACACTCTGCTTTAGAGCGAAAAGCACACTCTTGCTTTATAGAGTCTCTAATACAGCAGGAAATCTGAGTGTGCCCAAAACAAAAGAACGGTGTTTCCTACACATAAGGACAATATGTAATCCAAATCTTCTTCTGAAACTGATAGAATGCACTGGTCCTCTATCATCCAATGCTTGTCTATTAAGATGAGAAACGTGTGAGCTTCGTGAAAGATGTAGTTCGTTTGAGCAGAAAAGTGACTGCCCTTACCAGAAACGAAGTCTTGCTTGTAGGAAGACTCAGAGCCTGGGATTTAACTCCATTTCTGAAGTGAAACACACAGCAGTGTTCGCATCCATTGATCACCCTCTGCTTTAGAACAAGAACCACGATCGTGCTTTCTAGAGTCTCGAAGACAGCAAGAAATGTGAGTTTGCTGAGAACAAAAGAACGGTGTTTCCTACACATACAGACCATATCTAGTCCAACTCTGCTTCTGAAACTGATACAAAGCACTGGTCCTCTAACATCCAATGCTTGTCTGTTAAGATGAGAAACATGTGAACTCCGTGAACGATGTAGATCGTTTGAGCTGAAAAGTGGCTGCCCTTACCTGAAACGAAGTCTTGCTTGTAGGAAGACACAGAGCCTGGGATTTAAGTCCATTTCTGAAGGGAAACACACAGCATAGTTCTCATCCATGGATCACACTCTGCTTTAGAGCAAGAAGCACGCACTTGCTTTAAAAACTCTCAAAGACAGCAGGAAGCGTGAGTGTGCTGAGAAGAAAAGAACGGTGTTTCCTACACATACGGACCATATCTAGTCCAACTCTGCTTCTGAAACTCATACAAAGCACTGGTCCTCTAACATCCAATGCTTCTCAATTAAGATGAGAAACGTGTGAGCTTCGTGAACGATGTAGTTCGTTTGAGCAGAAAAGTGACTGCCCTTACCTGAAACGAAGTCTTGCTTGTAGGAAGACTCAGAGCCTGGGATTTAACTCCATTTCTGATGTGAAACACACAGCAGTGTTCTCATCCATGGATCACACTCTGCTTTAGAGCGAGAAGCACGCTCTTGCTTTCTAAAGTCTCTAAAACAGCAGGAAACGTGAGTGTGCTGAGAAGAAAAGAACAGTGTTTCCTACACATACAGACCATATCTAGTCCAACTCTGCTTCTGAAAGTGATACAAAGTACTGGTCCTCTAACATCCAATGCTTGTCATTTAAGATGAGAAACGTGTGAGCTTAGTGAATGATGTAGTTCCTTTGAACTGAAAAGTGACTGCCCTTACCTTAAACGAAGTCTTGCTTGTAGTAAGACACAGAGCATGGGATTTAACTCCATTTCTGAAGTGAAACACACAGCATTGTCTCATTCATTGATCACACTCTGCTTTAGAACAAGAAGCACGCTCTTGCTTTCTAGAGTCTCTAAGACAGCAGGAAACGTGAGTGTGCTGAGAAGAAAGAACGGTGTTTTCTACACATACGGACCATATCTATTCCAACTCTGCTTCTGAAACTGATACAAAGCACTGGTCCTCTAACATCCTATGCTTGTCTGTTAAGATGAGAAACGTGTGAGCTCCCTGAACGATGTAGTTCGTTTGAGCAGAAAAGTGACTGCCCTTACCTGAAACGAAGTCTTGCTTGTAGGAAGACACAGAGCCTGGGATTTAACTCGTTTTCTTAAGGGAAACACACAGCATAGTTCTCATCCATGGATCACACTCTGCTTTAGAGCGAGAAGCACGCTCTTGCTTTCTAGAGTCTCTAAGACAGCAGGAAACGTGAGTGTGCCCAGAACAAAACATCGGGGTTTCCTACACTTATGGACCATATGTAGTCCAAATCTGCTTCTGAAACTGATACAAAGCACTGACCCTCTAACATCCAATGCTTGTCAGTTAAGATGAGAAACGTGTGAGCTTCGAGAACGATGTAGTTCGTTTGAGCAGAAAAGTGACTGCCCTTACCTGAAACGAAGTCTTTCTTGTAGGAAGACTCAGAGCCTGGGATTTAACTCCATTTCTGAAGTGAAACACACAGCAGTGTTCTCATCCATTGATCACACACTGCTTTTGAACAAGAAGCACGCTCTTGCTTTCTAAAGCCTCTAAGACAGCAGGAAACGTGAGTGTGCTGAGAACAAAAGAACGGTGTTTCCTACACATACGGACCATATCTAGTCCAACTCTTCTTCTGAAACTGATAGAATGCACTGATCCTCTAACATCCAATGCTTGTCAGTTAAAATGAGAAACGTGTGAGCTTCGTGAACCATGTAGTTCCTTTGAGCAGAAAAGTGACTGCCCTTACCTGAAACGAAGTGTTGCTTGTAGGGAGACACAGAGCATGGGATTTAACTCCATTTCTGACGTGAAACACACAGCAGTGTTCTCATCCATTGATCACACTCTGCTTTAGAACAAGAAGCACGCTCTTGCTTTCTAAAGTCTCTAAGACAGCAGGAAACGTGAGTGTGCTGAGAACAAAAGAACGGTTTTTCCTACAATTACCGACATTATATAGTCCAGCTCTGCATCTGAAACTGATACAAAGCACTGGTCCTCTAAAATCCAATGCTTGTCTGTTAAGATGAGAAACGTGTGAGCTTCGTGAACGATGTAGTTCGTTTGAGCTGAAAAGTGACTGCCCTTACCTGAAACGAAGTCTTGCCTGTAGGAAGACACAGAGCCTGGGATTTAACTCCATTTCTGAAGGGAAACACACAGCATAGTTCTCATCCATGGATCACACTCTGCTTTTGAGGAAGAAGCATGCTCTTGCTTTCTAGATTCTCTAATATAGCAGGAAATCTGAGTGTGCCCAGAACAAAAGAACGGTGTTTCCTACACATATGGACTATATGTAGTCCAAATCTTCTTCTGAAACAAATACAAAGCACTGGTCCTCTAACATCCAATGCTTGTCAGTTAAGTTGAGAAACGTGTGAGCTTCGTGAATGATGTAGTTCCTTTGAGCAGAAAAGTGACTGCCCTTACCTGAAATGAAGTCTTGCTTGTAGGGAGACTCAGAGCATGGGATTTAACTCCATTTCTGAAGTCTAACACACAGCATTGTCTCATTCATTGATCACACTCTGCTTTAGAACAAGAAGCACGCTCTTGCTTTCTAGAGTCTCTAAGACAGCAGGAAACGTGAGTGTGCTGAGAAGAAATGAACGGTGTTTCCTACACATACGGACCATATCTAGTCCAACTCTGCTTCTGAAACTGATACAATGGACTGGTCCTCTAACATCCAATGCTTGTCTATTAAGATGAGAAACGTGTGAGCTCATTGAACGATGTAGTTCCTTTGAGCTGAAAAGTGACTGCCCTTACCTGAAACGAAGTCTTGCTTGTAGGAAGTCTCAGAGCCTGAGATTTAACTCCATTTCTGAAGTGAAACACACAGCACAGTTCTCATCCATGGATCACACTCTGCTTTAGAGCGAAAAGCACATTCTTGCTTTATAGAGTCTCTAATACAGCAGGAAATCTGCGTGTGCCCAAAACAAAAGAACGGTGTTTCCTACACATAAGGACAATATGTAATCCAAATCTTCTTTTGAAACTGATAGAATGCACTGGTCCTCTATCATCCAATGCTTGTGTATTAAGATGAGAAACGTGTGAGCTTCGTGAAAGATGTAGTTCGTTTGAGCAGAAAAGTGACTGCCCTTACCAGAAACGAAGTCTTGCTTGTAGGAAGACTCAGAGCCTGGGATTTAACTCCATTTCTGAAGTGAAACACACAGCAGTGTTCGCATCCATTGATCACCCTCTGCTTTAGAACAAGAACCACGATCGTGCTTTCTAGAGTCTCGAAGACAGCAAGAAATGTGAGTTTGCTGAGAACAAAAGAACGGTGTTTCCTACACCTACAGACCATATCTAGTCCAACTCTGCTTCTGAAACTGATACAAAGCACTGGTCCTCTAACATCCAATGCTTGTCTGTTAAGATGAGAAACATGTGAACTCCGTGAACGATGTAGATCGTTTGAGCTGAAAAGTGGCTGCCCTTACCTGAAACGAAGTCTTGCTTGTAGGAAGACACAGAGCCTGGGATTTAAGTCCATTTCTGAAGGGAAACACACAGCATAGTTCTCATCCATGGATCACACTCTGCTTTAGAGCAAGAAGCACGCACTTGCTTTAAAAACTCTCAAAGACAGCAGGAAGCGTGAGTGTGCTGAGAAGAAAAGAACGGTGTTTCCTACACATACGGACCATATCTAGTCCAACTCTGCTTCTGAAACTCATACAAAGCACTGGTCCTCTAACATCCAATGCTTCTCGATTAAGATGAGAAACGTGTGAGCTTCGTGAATGATGTAGTTCGTTTGAGCAGAAAAGTGACTGCCCTTACCTGAAACGAAGTCTTGCTTGTAGGAAGACTCAGAGCCTGGGATTTAACTCCATTTCTGATGTGAAACACACAGCAGTGTTCTCATCCATGGATCACACTCTGCTTTAGAGCAAGAAGCACGCTCTTGCTTTCTAAAGTCTCTAAGACAGCAGGAAACGTGAGTGTGCTGAGAAGAAAAGAACAGTGTTTCCTACACATACAGACCATATCTAGTCCAACTCTGCTTCTGAAAGTGATACAAAGTACTGGTCCTCTAACATCCAATGCTTGTCATTTAAGATGAGAAACGTGTGAGCTTAGTGAATGATGTAGTTCCTTTGAACTGAAAAGTGACTGCCCTTACCTTAAACGAAGTCTTGCTTGTAGTAAGACACAGAGCATGGGATTTAACTCCATTTCTGAAGTGAAACACACAGCATTGTCTCATTCATTGATCACACTCTGCTTTAGAACAAGAAGCACGCTCTTGCTTTCTAGAGTCTCTAAGACAGCAGGAAACGTGAGTGTGCTGAGAAGAAAGAACGGTGTTTTCTACACATACGGACCATATCTATTCCAACTCTGCTTCTGAAACTGATACAAAGCACTGGTCCTCTAACATCCTATGCTTGTCTGTTAAGATGAGAAACGTGTGAGCTCCCTGAACGATGTAGTTCGTTTGAGCTGAAAAGTGACTGCCCTTACCTGAAACGAAGTCTTGCTTGTAGGAAGACACAGAGCCTGGGATTTAACTCCTTTTCTTAAGGGAAACACACAGCATAGTTCTCATCCATGGATCACACTCTGCTTTAGAGCGAGAAGCACGCTCTTGCTTTCTAGAGTCATTAAGACAGCAGGAAACGTGAGTGTGCCCAGAACAAAAGATCGGGGTTTCCTACACTTATGGACCATACGTAGTCCAAATCTGCTTCTGAAACTGATACAAAGCACTGACCCTCTAACATCCAATGCTTGTCAGTTAAGATGAGAAACGTGTGAGCTTCGTGAACGATGTAGTTCGTTTGAGCTGAAAAGTGACTGCCCTTACCTGAAACGATGTCTTTCTTGTAGGAAGACTCAGAGCCTGGGATTTAACTCCATTTCTGACGTGAAACACACAGCAGTGTTCTCATCCATTGATCACACACTGCTTTTGAACAAGAAGCACGCTCTTGCTTTCTAAAGCCTCTAAGACAGCAGGAAACGTGAGTGTGCTGAGAACAAAAGAACGGTGTTTCCTACACATAAGGACTATATGTAATCCAAATCTTCTTCTGAAACTGATAGAATGCACTGGTCCTCTAACATCCAATGCTTGTCTGTTAAGATGAGAAACGTTTGAGCTTTGTGAAAGATGTAGTTCTTTTGAGCAGAAAAGTGACTGCCCTTACCTGAAACGAAGTCTTGCTTGTAGGAAAACTCAGAGCCTGGGATTTAACTCCATTTCTGAAGTGAAACACACAGCAGTGTTCTCATACATTGATCACACTCTGCTTTAGAACAAGAATCACGATAATGCTTTCTAGAGTCTCTAAGACAGCAGGAAACGTGAGTTTGCTGAGACAAAAGAACGGTGTTTCCTACACATACAGACCATATCTAGTCCAACTCTGCTTCTGAAACTGATACAAAGCACTGGTCCTCTAACGTCCAATGCTTGTCTGTTAAGATGAGAAACGTGTGAGCTCCCTGACCGATGTAGTTCGTTTGAGCTGAAAAGGGACTGCCCTTACCTGAAACAAAGTCTTGCTTGTAGGAAGACACAGAGCCTGGGATTTAACTCCTTTTCTGAAGGGAAACACACAGCATAGTTCTCATCCATGGATCACACTCTGCTTTAGAGCAAGAAGCACCCTCTTGCTTTCTAAAGTCTCTAAGACAGCAGGAAACGTGAGTGTGCTGAGAACAAAATAATGTTGTTTCCTACACATACGGACCATATCTAGTCCAACTCTGCTTCTGAAAGTGATACAAACCACTGGTCCTCTAACATCCAATGCTTTTCTGTTAAGCTGAGAAACGTGTGAGCTCAGTGAACGATGTAGTTCCTTTGAGCTGAAAAGTGACTGCCCTTACCTGAAACGAAGTCTTGCTTGTAGGAATACTCAGAGCCTGAGATTTAACTCTATTTCTGAAGTGAAACACACAGCATAGTTCTCATCCATGGATCACACTCTGCTTTAGAGCGAGAAGCACACTCTTGCTTTATAGGGTCTCTAATACAGCAGGAAATCTGAGTGTGCACAGAACAAAAGAACGGTGTTTCCTACACATAAGGACAATATGTAATCCAAATCTTCTTCTGAAACTGATAGAATGCACTGGTCCTCTAACATCCAATGCTTGTCATTTAAGATGAGAAACGTGTGAGCTTCGTGAAAGATGTAGTTTGTTTGAGCAGAAAAGTGACTGCCCTTACCAGAAACGAAGTCTTGCTTGTAGGAAGACTCAGAGCCTGGGATTTAACTCCATTTCTGATGTGAAACACACAGCAGTGTTCTCATCCATAGATCACACTCTGCTTTAGAGCAAGAAGCACGCTCTTGCTTTCTACAGTCTCTAAAACAGCAGGAAACGTGAGTGTGCTGAATAGAAAAGAACGGTGTTTCCTACACATATGGACCATATCTAGTCCAACTCTGCTTCTGAAACTGATACAAAGCACTGGTCCTCTAACATCCAATGCTTGTCAGTTAAGATGAGAAACGTGTGAGCTTAGTGAATGATGTAGTTCCTTTGAACTGAAAAGTGACTGCCCTTACCTGAAAGGAAGTCTTGCTTGTAGTAAGACACAGAGCCTGGGATTTAAATCCATTTCTGAAGGGAAACACACAGCATAGTTCTCATCCATGGATCACACTCTGCTTTAGAGCTAGAAGCACGCTCTTGCTTTCTAGAGTCTCTAATACAGCAGGAAATCTGAGTGTGCCCAGAACAAAAGAACGGTGTTTCCTACACATAAGGACTATATATAATCCAAATCTTCTTCTGAAACTGATAGAATGCACTGGTCCTCTAACATCCAATGCTTGTCAGTTAAGATGAGAAACGTTTGAGCTTTGTGAAAGATGTAGTTCTTTTGAGCAGAAAAGTGACTGCCCTTAACTGAAACGAAGTCTTGCTTGTAGGAAAACTCAGAGCCTGGGATTTATCTACATTTCTGAAGTGAAACACACAGCAGTGTTCTCATACATTGATCACACTCTGCTTTAGAACAAGAATCACGATAATGCTTTTTTGAGTCTCTAAGACAGCAGGAAACGTGTGTTTGCTGAGATCAAAAGAACGGTGTTTCCTACACATACAGACCATATCTAGTCCAACTATGCTTCTGAAACTGATACAAAGCACTGGTCCTCTAACATCCAATGCTTGTCAGTTAAGATTAGAAACGTGTGAGCTTAGTGAATGATGTAGTTCCTTTGAACTGAAAAGTGACTGCCCTTACCTGAAACGAAGTCTTGCTTGTAGTAAGACACAGAGCCGGGGATTTAACTACATTTCTGAAGGGAAACACACAGCATAGTTCTCATCCATGGATCACACTCTGCTTTAGAGCAAGAAGCACGCTCTTGCTTTCTAGATTCTCTAATATAGCAGGAAATCTGAGTGTGCCCAGAACAAAAGAACGGTGTTTCCTACACATATGTACTATATGTAGTCCACATATTCTTCTGAAACTGATACAAACCACTGGTCCTCTAACATCCAATGCTTTTCTGTTAAGATGAGAAACGTGTGAGCTCAGTTAGCGATGTAGTTCCTTTGAGCTGAAAAGTGACTGCCCTTACCTGAAACGAAGTCTTGCTTGTAGGAAGACTCAGAGCCTGAGATTTAACTCTATTTCTGAAGTGAAACACACAGCATAGTTCTCATCCATGGAACACACTCTGCTTTAGAGTGAGAAGCACACTCTTGCTTTATAGAGTCTCTAATACAGCAGGAAATCTGAGTGTGCACAGAACAAAAGAACCGTGTTTCCTACACTTAAGGACAATATGTAATCCAAATCTTCTTCTGAAACTGATAGAATGCACTGGTCCTCTAACATCCAATGCTTGTCAGTTAAGATGAGAAATGTTTGAGCTTTGTGAAAGATGTAGTTCTTTTGAGCAGAAAAGTGACTGCCCTTACCTGAAACGAAGTCTTGCTTGTAGGAAGACACAGAGCCTGGGATTTCACTCCATTTCTGATGTGAAAAACACAGCAGTGTTCTCAAACATTGATCACACTCTGCTTTAGAACAAGAATCACGATAATGCTTTCTAGAGTCTCTAAGACAGCAGGAAACGTGAGTTTGCTGAGACAAAAGAACGGTGTTTCCTACACATACAGACCATATCTAGTCCAACTCTGCTTCTGAAACTGATACAAAGCACTGGTCCTCTAACATCCAATGCTTGTAAGTTAAGATGAGAAACGTGTGAGCTTCGTGAACCATGTAGTTCCTTTGAGCATAAAAGTGCCTGCCCTTACCTGAAACGAAGTCTTGCTTGTAGGGAGACACAGAGCCTGGGATTTAACTCCTTTTCTGAAGGGAAACACACAGCATAGTTCTCATCGATGGATCACACTCTGCTTTAGAGCGAGAAGCACGCTCTTGCTTTCTAGAGTCTCTAAGACAGCAGGAAACGTGAGTGTGCCCAGAACAAAAGATCGGTGTTTCCTACACATATGGACCATATGTAGTCCAAATCTGCTTCTGAAACTGATACAAAGCACTGACCCTCTAACATCCAATGCTTGTCAGTTAAGATGAGAAACGTGTGAGCTTCGTGAACGATGTAGTTCGTTTGAGCTGAAAAGTGACTGCCCTTACCTGAAACGAATCTTGCTTGTAGGAAGACTCAGAGCCTGGTATTTAACTCCATTTCTGAAGTGAAACACACAGCACTGTTCTCATCCATTGATCACACTCTGCTTTAGAACAAGAAGCATGCTCTTGCTTTCTAAAGTCTCTAATACAGCAGGAAACATGAGTGTGCTGAGAACAAAAGATCGGTATTACCTACACTTACAGACCATATCTAGTCCAACTCTGCTTCTGAAAGTGATACAAAGCACTGGTCCTCTAACATCCAGTGCTTGTCAGTTAAGATTAGAAACGTGTGAGCTTAGTGAATGATGTAGTTCCTTTGAACTGAAAAGTGACTGCCCTTACCTGAAACGAAGTCTTTCTTGGAGTAAGACACAGAGCCGGGGATTTAACTCCATTTCTGAAGGGAAACACACAGCATAGTTCTCATCCATGGATCACACTCTGCTTTAGAGCAAGAAGCACGCTCTTGCTTTCTAGATTCTCTAATATAGCAGGAAATCTGAGTGTGCCCAGAACAAAAGAACGGTGTTTCCTACACATATGTACTATATGTAGCCCATATCTTCTTCTGAAACTGATACAAACCACGGGTCCTCTAACATCCAATGCTTTTCTATTAAGATGAGAAACGTGTGAGCTCAGTGAACGATGTAGTTCCTTTGAGCTGAAAAGTGACTGCCCTTACCTGAAACGAAGTCTTGCTTGTAGGAAGACTCAGAGCCTGAGATTTAACTCTATTTCTGAAGTGATACACACAGCATAGTTCTCATCCATGGATCACACTCTGCTTTAGAGCGAGAAGCACACTCTTGCTTTATAGAGTCTCTAATACAGCAGGAAATCTGAGTGTGCACAGAACAAAAGAACGGTGTTTCCTACACATAAGGACAATATGTAATCCAAATCTTCTTCTGAAACTGATAGAATGCACTGGTCCTCTAATATCCAATGCTTGTCAGTTAAGATGAGAAATGTTTGAGCTTTGTGAAAGATGTAGTTCTTTTGAGCAGAAAAGTGACTGCCCTTACCTGAAACGAAGTCTTGCTTGTAGGAAAACTCAGAGCCTGGGATTTCACTCCTTTTCTGAAGGGAAACACACAGCAGTGTTCTCATACATTGATCACACTCTGCTTTAGAACAAGAATCACGATAATGCTTTCTAGAGTCTCTAAGACAGCAGGAAACGTGAGTTTGCTGAGACAAAAGAACGGTGTTTCCTACACATACAGACCATATCTAGTCCAACTCTGCTTCTGAAACAGATACAATGCACTGGTCCTCTATCATCCAATGCTTGTAAGTTAAGATGAGAAACGTGTGAGTTTCGTGAACCATGTAGTTCCTTTGAGCAGAAAAGTGACTGCCCTTACCTGAAACGAAGTCTTGCTTGTAGGGAGACACAGAGCCTGGGATTTAACTCCTTTTCGGAAGGGAAACACACAGCATAGTTCTCATCCATGGATCACACTCTGCTTTAGAGCGAGAAGCACACGCTTGCTTTCTAGAGTCTCTAAGACAGCAGGAAACGTGAGTGTGCCCAGAACAAAAGATCGGTGTTTCCTACACATATGGACCATATGTAGTCCAAATCTGCTTCTGAAACTGATACAAAGCACTGACCCTCTAACATCCAATGCTTGTCAGTTAAGATGAGAAACGTGTGAGCTCCGTGAACGATGTAGTTCGTTTGAGCTGAAAAGTGACTGCCCTTACCTGAAACGAAGTCGTGCTTGTAGGAAGACTCAGAGCCTGGTATTTAACTCCATTTCTGAAGTGAAACACACAGCAGAGTTCTCATCCATTGATCACACTCTGCTTTAGAACTAGAAGCACGCTCTTGCTTTCTAAAGTCTCTAAGACAGCAGGAAACGTGAGTGTGCTGAGAACAAAAGAACGGTGTTTCCTACACATACGGACCATATCTAGTCCAACTCTGCTTCTGAAAGTGATACAAAGCACTGGTCCTCTAACATCCAATGCTTGTCAGTTAAGATTAGAAACGTGTGAGCTTAATGAATGATGTAGTTCCTTTGAACTGAAAAGTGACTGCCCTTACCTGAAACGAAGTCTTGCTTGTAGTAAGACACAGAGCCGTGGATTTAACTCCATTTCTGAAGGGAAACACACAGCATAGTTCTCATCCATGGATCACACTCTGCTTTAGAGCAAGAAGCACGCTCTTGCTTTCTAGATTCTCTAATATAGCAGGAAATCTGAGTGTGCCCAGAACAAAAGAACGGTGTTTCCTACACATATGTACTATATGTAGTCCACATCTTTTTCTGAAACTGATACAAACCACTGGTCCTCTAACATCCAATGCTTTTCTGTTAAGATGAGAAACGTGTGAGCTCAGTTAACGATGTAGTTCCTTTGAGCTGAAAAGTGACTGCCCTTACCTGAAACGAAGTCTTGCTTGTAGGAAGACTCAGAGCCTGAGATTTAACTCTATTTCTGAAGTGAAACACACAGCATAGTTCTCATCCATGGAACACACTCTGCTTTAGAGCGAGAAGCACACTCTTGCTTTATAGAGTCTCTAATACAGCAGGAAATCTGAGTGTGCCCAGAACAAAAGAACGGTGTTTCCTACACATATGTACTATATGTAGTCCACATCTTTTTCTGAAACTAATACAAACCACTGGTCCTCTAACATCCAATGCTTTTCTGTTAAGATGAGAAACGTGTGAGCTCAGTTAACGATGTAGTTCCTTTGAGCTGAAAAGTGACTGCCCTTACCTGAAACGAAGTCTTGCTTGTAGTAAGACACAGAGCCTGAGATTTAACTCTATTTCTGAAGTGAAACACACAGCATAGTTCTCATCCATGGAACACACTTTGCTTTAGAGCGAGAAGCACACTCTTGCTTTATAGAGTCTCTAATACAGCAGGAAATCTGAGTGTGCACAGAACAAAAGAACGGTGTTTCCTACACTTAAGGACAATATGTAATCCAAATCTTCTTCTGAAACTGATAGAATGCACTGGTCCTCTAACATCCAATGCTTGTCAGTTAAGATGAGAAATGTTTGAGCTTTGTGAAAGATGTAGTTCTTTTGAGCAGAAAAGTGACTGCCCTTACCTGAAACGAAGTCTTGCTTGTAGGAAAACTCAGAGCCTGGGATTTAACTCCATTTCTGAAGTGAAAGACACAGCAGTGTTCTCATACATTGATCACACTCTGCTTTAGAACAAGAATCACGATTATGCTTTCTAGAGTCTCTAAGACAGCAGGAAACGTGAGTTTGCTGAGACAAAAGAACGGTGTTTCCTACACATACAGACCATATCTAGTCCAACTCTGCTTCTGAAACTGATACAAAACACTGGTCCTCTAAAATCCAATGCTTGTAAGTTAAGATGAGAAACGTGTGAGCTTCGTGAACCATGTAGTTCCTTTGAGCATAAAAGTGCCTGCCCTTACCTGAAACGAAGTCTTGCTTGTAGGGAGACACAGAGCCTGGGATTTAACTCCTTTTCTGAAGGGAAACACACAGCATAGTTCTCATCCATGGATCACACTCTGCTTTAGAGCGAGAATCACGCTCTTGCTTTCTAGATTCTCTAAGACAGCAGGAAACGTGAGTGTGCCCAGAACAAAAGATCGGTGTTTCCTACACATATGGACCATATGTAGTCCAAATCTGCTTCTGAAACTGATACAAAGCACTGACCCTCTAATATCCAATGCTTGTCAGTTAAGATGAGAACGTGTGAGCTTTGTGAACGATGTAGTTCGTTTGAGCTGAAAAGTGACTGCCCTTACCTGAAACGAATCTTGCTTGTAGGAAGACTCAGAGCCTGGTATATAACTCCATTTCTGAAGTGAAACACACAGCACTGTTTTCATCCATGGATCACACTCTGCTTTAGGGCGAGAAGCACGACTTGCTTTCTAGAGTCTCTAAGACAGCAGGAAACGTGAGGGTGCCCAGAACAAAAGATCGGTGTTTCCTACACATATGGAGCATATGTAGTCCAAATCTGCTTCTGAAACTGATACAAAGCACTGACCCTCTAACATCCAATGCTTGTCAGTTAAGATGAGAAACGTGTGAGCTTAGTGAATGATGTAGTTCCTTTGAACTGAAAAGTGACTGCCCTTACCTGAAACGAAGTCTTGCTTGTAGTAAGACAGAGAGCCTGGGATTTAATTCCATTTCTGAAGGGAAACACACAGCATAGTTCTCATCCATGGATCACAGTCTGCTTCAGAGCGAGAATTACACTCATGCTTTCTAGAGTCTCTAATACAGCAGGAAATCTGAGTGTGCCCAGAACAAAAGAACGGTGTTTCCTACACATAAGGACTATATGTAATCCAAATCTTCTTCTGAAACTGATAGAATGCACTGGTCCTCTAACATACAATGCTTGTCAGTTAAGATGAGAAACGTTTGAGCTTTGTGAAAGATGTAGTTCTTTTGAGCAGAAAAGTGACTGCCCTTACCTGAAACGAAGTCTTGCTTATAGGAAGACTCAGAGCATGGGATTTAACTCCATTTCTGAAGTGAAACACACAGCAGTGTTCTCATCCATTGATCACACTCTGCTTTAGAACAAGAACCACAATCATGCTTTCTAGAGTCTCGAAGACAGCAGGAAAGGTGTGTTTGCTGAGATCAAAAGAACGGTGTTTCCTACACATACAGACCATATCTAGTCCAACTATGCTTCTGAAACTGATACAAAGCACTGGTCCTCTAACATCCAATGCTTGTCTGTTAAGATGAGAAACGTGTGAGCTCCGTGAACGATGTAGTTCGTTTGAGCTGAAAAGTGACTGCCCTTACCTGAAACGAAGTCTTGCTTGTAGGAAGACACAGAGCCTGGGATTTCACTCCTTTTCTGAAGGGAAACACACGGCATAGTTCTCATCCATGGATCACACTCTGCTTTAGAGCGAGATGCACGCTCTTGCTTTCTAAAGTCTCTAAGACAGCAGGAAACGTGAGTGTGCTGAGAACAAAATAATGGTGTTTCCTACACATAGCGACCATATCTAGTCCAAATCTGCTTCTGAAACAGATACAATGCACTGGTCCTCTAACATCCAATGCATGTAAGTTAAGATGAGAAACGTGTGAGCTTCGTGAACCATGTAGTTCCTTTGAGCAGAAAAGTGACTGCCCTTACCTGAAACGAAGTCTTGCTTGTAGGGAGACACAGAGCCTGGGATTTAACTCCTTTTCTGAAGGGAAACACACAGCATAGTTCTCATCCATGGATCACACTCTGCTTTAGAGCGAGAAGCACGCTCTTGCTTTCTAGAGTCTCTAAGACAGCAGGAAACGTGAGTGTGCCCAGAACAAAAGATCGGTGTTTCCTACACATATGGACCATATGTAGTCCTAATCTGCTTCTGAAACTGATACAAAGCACTGACCCTCTAACATCCAATGCTTGTCAGTTAAGATGAGAAACGTGTGAGCTTCGTGAACGATGTAGTTCGTTTGAGCTGAAAAGTGACTGCCATTACCTGAAACGAATCTTGCTTGTAGGAAGACTCAGAGCCTGGTATTTAACTCCATTTCTGAAGTGAAACACACAGCAGTGTTCTCATCCAGTGATCACACTCTGCTTTAGAACAAGAAGCACGCTCTTGCTTTCTAAAGTCTCTAAGACAGCAGGAAACGTGAGTGTGCTGAGACCAAAAGAACGGTATTTCCTACACATACGGACCATATCTAGTCCAACTCTGCTTCTGAAAGTGATACAAAGCACTGGTCCTCTAACATCCAATGCTTGTCAGTTAAGATAAGAAACGTATGAGCTTAGTGAATGATGTAGTTCCTTTGAACTGAAAAGTGACTGCCTTTACCTGAAACGAAGTCTTGCTTGTAGTAAGACACAGAGCCCGGGATTTAACTCCATTTCTGAAGGGAAACACACAGCATAGTTCTCATCCATGGATCACACTCTGCTTTAGAGCAAGAAGCACGCTCTTGCTTTCTAGATTCTCTAATACAGCAGGAAATCTGAGTGTGCCCAGAACAAAAGAACGGTGTTTCCTACACATACAGACCATATCAAGTCCAACTCTGCTTCTGAAACTGATACAAATCACTGGTCCTCTAACATCCAATGCTTGTAAGTTAAGATGAGAAACGTGTGAGCTTCGTGAACCATGTAGTTCCTTTGAGCAGAAAAGTGACTGCCCTTACCTGAAACGAAGTCTTGCTTGTAGGGAGACACAGAGCCTGGGATTTAACTCCTTTTCTGAAGGGAAACACACAGCATAGTTCTCATCCATGGATCACACTCTGCTTTATAGCGAGATGCACGCTCTTGCTTTCTAGAGTCTCTAACACAGCAGGAAACGTGAGTGTGCTGAGAACAAAAGAACGGTGTTTCCTACACATACGGACCATATCTAGTCCAACTCTGCTTCTGAAAGTGATACAAAGCACTGGTCCTCTAACATCCAATGCTTGTCAGTTAAGATGAGAAACGTGTGAGCTTAGTGAATGATGTAGTTCCTTTGAACTGAAAAGTGACTGCCCTTACCTGAAACGAAGTCTTGCTTGTAGTAAGACACAGAGCCTGGGATTTAAGTCCATTTCTGAAGGGAAACACACAGCATAGTTCTCATCCATGGATCACACTCTGCTTTAGAGCAAGAAGCACGCTCTTGCTTTCTAAAGTCTCTAAGACAGCAGGAAGCGTGAGTGTGCTGAGAAGAAAAGAACGGTGTTTCCTACACATACGGACCATATCTAGTCCAACTCTGCTTCTGAAACTGATACAAAGCACTGGTCCTCTAACATCCAATGCTTCTCAATTAAGATGAGAAACGTGTGAGCTTCGTGAACGATGTAGTTCGTTTGAGCAGAAAAGTGACTGCCCTTACCTGAAACGAAGTCTTGCTTGTAGGAAGACTCAGAGCCTGGGATTTAACTCCATTTCTGATGTGAAACACACAGCAGTGTTCTCATCCATGGATCACACTCTGCTTTAAAGCGAGAAGCACGCTCTTGCTCCCTAAAGTCTCTAAGACAGCAAGAAACGTGATTGTGCTGAGAACAAAATAATGGTGTTTCCTACACATAGCGACCATATCTAGTCCAACTCTGCTTCTGAAAGTGATACAAAGCACTGGTCCTCTAACATCCAATGCTTGTCAGTTAAGATTAGAAACGTGTGAGCTTAGTGAATGATGTAGTTCCTTTGAACTGAAAAGTGACTGCCCTTACCTGAAACCAAGTCTTGCTTGTAGTAAGACACAGAGTCAGGGATTTAACTCCATTTCTGAAGGGAAACACACAGCATAGTTCTCATCCATGGATCACACTCTGCTTTAGAGCAAGAAGCACGCTCTTGCTTTCTAGATTCTCTAATATAGCAGGAAATCTGAGTGTGCCCAGAACAAAAGAACGGTGTTTCCTACACATATGTACTATATGTAGTCCACATCTTCTTCTGAAACTGATACAAACCACGGGTCCTCTAACATCCAATGCTTTTCTGTTAAGATGAGAAACGTGTGAGCTCAGTGAACGATGTAGTTCCTTTGAGCTGAAAAGTGACTGCCCTTACCTGAAACGAAGTCTTGCTTGTAGGAAGACTCAGAGGCTGAGATTTAACTCTATTTCTGAAGTGAAACACACAGCATAGTTCTCATCCATGGATCACACTCTGCTTTAGAGCGAGAAGCACACTCTTGCTTTATAGAGTCTCTAATACATCAGGAAATCTGAGTGTGCACAGAACAAAAGAACGGTGTTTCCTACACATAAGGACAATATGTAATCCAAATCTTCTTCTGAAACTGATAGAATGCACTGGTCCTCTAACATCCAATGCTTGTCAGTTAAGATGAGAAATGTTTGAGCTTTGTGAAAGATGTAGTTCTTTTGAGCAGAAAAGTGACTGCCCTTACCTGAAACGAAGTCTTGCTTGTAGGAAGACTCAGAGCCTGGGATTTAACTCCATTTCTGAAGTGAAACACACAGCAGTGTTCTCATACATTGATCACACTCTGCTTTAGAACAAGAATCACGATAATGCTTTCTTGAGTCTCTAAGACAGCAGGAAACGTGAGTTTGCTCAGACAAAAGAACGGTGTTTCCTACACATACAGACCATATCTAGTCCAACTCTGCTTCTGAAACTGATACAAAGCACTGGTCCTCTAACATCCAATGCTTGTTTGTTAAGATGAGAAACGTGTGAGCTTAGTGAATGATGTAGTTCCTTTGAACTGAAAAGTGACTGCCCTTAACTGAAACGAAGTCTTGCTTGTAGGAAGACACAGAGCCTGGGATTTCACTCCTTTTCTGAAGGGAAACACACAGCATAGTTCTCATCCATGGATCACACTCTGCTTTAGAGCGAGATGCACGCTCTTGCTTTCTAAAGTCTCTAAGACAGCAGGAAACGTGAGTGTGCTGAGAACAAAATAATGGTGTTTCCTACATATAGCGACCATATCTAGTCCAACTCTGCTTCTGAAACAGATACAATGCACTGGTCCTCTAACATCCAATGCTTGTAAGTTAAGATGAGAAACGTGTGAGCTTCGTGAACCATGTAGTTCCTTTGAGCAGAAAAGTGACTGCCCTTACCTGAAACGAAGTCTTGCTTGTAGGGAGACACAGAGCCTGGGATTTAACTCCTTTTCTGAAGGGAAACACACAGCATAGTTCTCATCCATGGATCACACTCTGCTTTAGAGCGAGAAGCACGCTCTTGCTTTCTAGAGTCTCTAACACAGCAGGAAACGTGAGTGTGCCCAGAACAAAAGATCGTTGTTTCCTACACATATGGACCATATGTAGTTAAAATCTGCTTCTGAAACTGATACAAAGCACTGACCCTCTAACATCCAATGCTTGTCAGTTAAGATGAGAAACGTGTGAGCTTCGTGAACGATGTAGTTCGTCTGAGCTGAAAAGTGACTGCCCTTACCTGAAACGAAGTCTTGCTTGTAGGAAGACTCAGAGCCTGGTATTTAACTCCATTTCTGAAGTGAAACACACAGCAGTGTTCGCATCCATTGATCACACTATGCTTTAGAACAAGAACCACGATCGTGCTTTCTAGAGTCTCGAAGACAGCAGGAAACGTGAGTTTGCTGAGAACAAAAGAACGGTGTTTCCTACACATACGGACCATATCTAGTCCAACTCTGCTTCTGAAACTGATACAAAGCACTGGTCCTCTAACATCCAATGCTTGTCTGTTAAGATGAGAAACGTGTGAACTCCGTGAACAATGTAGTTCGTTTGAGCTGAAAAGTGACTGCCCTTACCTGAAACGAAGTCTTGCTTGTAGGAAGACTCAGAGGCTGAGATTTAACTCTATTTCTGAAGTGA
The DNA here is from genome assembly GCA_949786385.1 of Onychomys leucogaster. NCBI lineage: Eukaryota > Metazoa > Chordata > Mammalia > Rodentia > Cricetidae > Onychomys > Onychomys leucogaster. The sequence goes on from CATKUP010000076.1 coordinate 1,016,237, forward strand.
AACACACAGCATAGTTCTCATCCGTGGATCACACTCTGCTTTAGAGCGAGAAGCACACTCTTGCTTTATAGAGTCTCTAATACATCAGGAAATCTGAGTGTGCACAGAACAAAAGAACGGTGTTTCCTACACATAAGGACAATAAGTAATCCAAATCTTCTTCTGAAACTGATAGAATGCACTGGTCCTCTAACATCCAATGCTTGTCAGTTAAGATGAGAAATGTTTGAGCTTTGTGAAAGATGTAGTTCTTTTGAGCAGAAAAGTGACTGCCCTTACCTGAAACGAAGTCTTCTTGTAGGAAGACTCAGAGCCTGGGATTTAACTCCATTTCTGAAGTGAAACACACAGCAGTGTTCTCATACATTGATCACACTCTGCTTTAGAACAAGAATCACGATAATGCTTTCTTGAGTCTCTAAGACAGCAGGAAACGTGAGTTTGCTGAGACAAAAGAACGGTGTTTCCTACACATACAGACCATATCTAGTCCAACTCTGCTTCTGAAACTGATACAAAGCACTGGTCCTCTAACATCCAATGCTTGTTTGTTAAGATGAGAAACGTGTGAGCTTAGTGAATGATGTAGTTCCTTTGAACTGAAAAGTGACTGCCCTTACCTGAAACGAAGTCTTGCTTGTAGTAAGACAGAGAGCCTGGGATTTAAGTCCATTTCTGAAGGGAAACACACAGCATAGTTCTCATCCATGGATCACAGTCTGCTTCAGAGCGAGAAACACACTCATGCTTTCTAGAGTCTCTAATACAGCAGGAAATCTGAGTGTGCCCAGAACAAAAGAACGGTGTTTCCTACACATAAGGACTATATGTAATCCAAATCTTCTTCTGAAACAGATAGAATGCACTGGTCCTTTAACATACAATGCTTGTCAGTTAAGATGAGAAACGTTTGAGCTTTGTGAAAGATGTAGTTCTTTTGAGCAGAAAAGTGACTGCCCTTACCTGAAATGAAGTCTTGCTTGTTGGAAGACTCAGAGCCTGGGATTTAACTCCATTTCTGAAGTGAAACACACAGCAGTGTTCTCATCCATTGATCACACTCTGCTTTAGAACAAGAACCACGATCATGCTTTCTAGAGTATCGAAGACAGCAGGAAACGTGTGTTTGCTGAGATCAAAAGAACGGTGTTTCCTACACATACAGACCATATCTAGTCCAACTATGCTTCTGAAACTGATACAAAGCACTGGTCCTCTAACATCCAATGCTTGTCTGTTAAGATGAGAAACGTGTGAGCTCCTTGAACGATGTAGTTCGTTTGAGCTGAAAAGTGACTGCCCTTACTTGAAACGAAGTCTTGCTTGTAGGAAGACACAGAGCCTGGGATTTAACTCCTTTTCTGAAGGGAAACACACAGCATAGTTCTCATCCATGGATCACACTCTGCTTTAGAGCGAGAAGCACGCTCTTGCTTTCTAGAGTCTCTAACACAGCAGGAAACGTGAGTGTGCCCAGAACAAAAGATCGTTGTTTCCTACACATATGGACCATATGTAGTTAAAATCTGCTTCTGAAACTGATACAAAGCACTGACCCTCTAACATCCAATGCTTGTCAGTTAAGATGAGAAACGTGTGAGCTTCGTAAACGATGTAGTTCGTCTGAACTGAAAAGTGACTGCCCTTACCTGAAACGAAGTCTTGCTTGTAGGAAGACTCAGAGCCTGGTATTTAACTCCATTTCTGAAGTGAAACACACAGCAGTGTTCTCATCCATGAAACACAATCTGCTTTAGAGCGAGAAGCACACTCTTGCTTTATAGAGTCTCTAATACAGCAGGAAATCTGAGTGTGCACAGAACAAAAGAACCGTGTTTCCTACACATAAGGACAATATGTAATCCAAATCTTCTTCTGAAACTGATAGAATGCACTGGTCCTCTAACATCCAATGCCTGTCAGTTAAGAAGAGAAACGTTTGAGCTTTGTGAAAGATGTAGTTCTTTTGAGCAGAAAAGTGACTGCCCTTACCTGAAACTAAGTCTTGCTTGTAGGAAGACTCTGAGCCTGGGATTTAACTCCATTTCTGAAGTGAAACACACAGCAGTGTTCTCATCCATTGATCACACTCTGCTTTAGAACAAGAACCACGATCATGCTTTCTAGAGTCTCTAGGACAGCAGGAAACGTGAGTTTGCCTAGATCAAAAGAACGGTGTTTCCTACAAATACAAACCATATCTAGTCCAACTCTGCTTCTGAAAGTGATACAAAGCTCTGGTCCTCTAACATCCAATGCTTGTCAGTTAAGATGAGAAACGTGTGAGCTTAGTGAATGATGTAGTTCCTTTGAACTGAAAAGTGACTGCCCTTACCTGAATTGAAGTCTTGCTTGTAGGAAGACACAGAGCCTGGGATTTAACTCCGTTTCTGAAGGGAAACACACAGTTTAGTTCTCATCCATGGATCACACTCTGGTTTAGAGCAAGAAGCACGCTCTTGCTTTCTAAAGTCTCTAAGACAGCAGGAAACATGAGTGTGCTGAGAACAAAATAATGGTGTTTCCTACACATAGCGACCATATCTAGTCCAACTCTGCTTCTGAAACAGATACAATGCACTGGTCCTCTAACATCCAATGCTTGTAAGTTAAGATGAGAAACGTGTGAGCTTCGTGAACCATGTAGTTCCTTTGAGCAGAAAAGTGACTGCCCTTACCTGAAACGAAGTCTTGCTTGTAGGGAGATACAGAGCCTGGGATTTAACTCCTTTTCTGAAGGGAAACACACAGCAGTGTTCTCATCCATGGATCACACTCTGCTTTAGAGCGAGAAGCACGCTATTGCTTTCTAGAGTCTCTAACACAGCAAGAAACGTGAGTGTGCCCAGAACAAAAGATCGTTGTTTCCTACACATATGGACCATATGTAGTTAAAATCTGCTTCTGAAACTGATACAAAGCACTGACCCTCTAACATCCAATGCTTGTCAGTTAAGATGAGAAACGTGTGAGCTTCGTGAACGATGTAGTTCGTCTGAGCTGAAAAGTGACTGCCCTTACCTGAAACGAAGTCTTGCTTGTAGGAAGACTCAGAGGCTGAGATTTAACTCTATTTCTGAAGTGAAACACACAGCATAGTTCTCATCCATGGATCACACTCTGCTTTAGAGCGAGAAGCACACTCTTGCTTTATAGAGTCTCTAATACATCAGGAAATCTGAGTGTGCACAGAACAAAAGAACGGTGTTTCCTACACATAAGGACAATATGTAATCCAAATCTTCTTCTGAAACTGATAGAATGCACTGGTCCTCTAACATCCAATGCTTGTCAGTTAAGATGAGAAATGTTTGAGCTTTGTGAAAGATGTAGTTCTTTTGAGCAGAAAAGTGACTGCCCTTACCTGAAACGAAGTCTTGCTTGTAGGAAGACTCAGAGCCTGGGATTTAACTCCATTTCTGAAGTGAAACACACAGCAGTGTTCTCATACATTGATCACACTCTGCTTTAGAAAAAGAATCACGATAATGCTTTCTTGAGTCTCTAAGACAGCAGGAAACGTGAGTTTGCTGAGACAAAAGAACGGTGTTTCCTACACATACAGACCATATCTAGTCCAACTCTGCTTCTGAAACAGATACAATGCACTGGTCCTCTAACATCCAATGCTTGTAAGTTAAGATGAGAAACGTGTGAGCTTCGTGAACCATGTAGTTCCTTTGAGCAGAAAAGTGACTGCCCTTACCTGAAACGAAGTCTTGCTTGTAGGGAGATACAGAGCCTGGGATTTAACTCCTTTTCTGAATGGAAACACACAGCATAGTTCTCATCCATGGATCACACTCTGCTTTAGAGCGAGAAGCACGCTCTTGCTTTCTAGAGTCTCTAACACAGCAGGAAACGTGAGTGTGCCCAGAACAAAAGATCGTTGTTTCCTACACATATGGACCATATGTAGTTAAAATCTGCTTCTGAAACTGATACAAAGCACTGACCCTCTAACATCCAATGCTTGTCAGTTAAGATGAGAAACGTGTGAGCTTCGTGAACGATGTAGTTCGTCTGAGCTGAAAAGTGACTGCCCTTACCTGAAACGAAGTCTTGCTTGTAGGAAGACTCAGAGCCTGGTATTTAACTCCATTTCTGAAGTGAAACACACAGCAGTGTTCTCATCCATGAAACACACTCTGCTTTAGAGCGAGAAGCACACTCTTGCTTTATAGAGTATCTAATACAGCAGGAAATCTGAGTGTGCACAGAACAAAAGAACGGTGTTTCCTACACATAAGGACAATATGTAATCCAAATCTTCTTCTGAAACTGATAGAATGCACTGGTCCTCTAACATCCAATGCTTGTCAGTTAAGATGAGAAACGTGTGAGCTTCGTGAAAGATGTAGTTCGTTTGAGCAGAAAAGTGACTGCCCTTACCAGAAACGAAGTCTTGCTTGTAGGAAGACTCAGAGCCTGGGATTTAACTCCATTTCTGAAGTGAAACACACAGCAGTGTTCGCATCCATTGATCACACTCTGCTTTAGAACAAGAACCACGATCGTGCTTTCTAGAGTCTCGAAGACAGCAGGAAACGTGAGTTTGCTGAGAACAAAAGAACGGTGTTTCCTACACATACGGACCATATCTAGTCCAACTCTGCTTCTGAAACTGATACAAAGCACTGGTCCTCTAACATCCAATGCTTGTCTGTTAAGATGAGAAACGTGTGAACTCCGTGAACGATGTAGTTCCTTTGAGCTGAAAAGTGACTGCCCTTACCTGAAACGAAGTCTTGCTTGTAGGAAGACTCAGAGGTTGAGATTTAACTCTATTTCTGAAGTGAAACACACAGCATAGTTCTCATCCATGGATCACACTCTGCTTTAGAGCGAGAAGCACACTCTTGCTTTATAGAGTCTCTAATACATCAGGAAATCTGAGTGTGCACAGAACAAAAGAACGGTGTTTCCTACACATAAGGACAATATGTAATCCAAATCTTCTTCTGAAACTGATAGAATGCACTGGTCCTCTAACATCCAATGCTTGTCAGTTAAGATGAGAAATGTTTGAGCTTTGTGAAAGATGTAGTTCTTTTGAGCAGAAAAGTGACTGCCCTTACCTGAAACGAAGTCTTGCTTGTAGGAAGACTCAGAGCCTGGGATTTAACTCCATTTCTGAAGTGAAACACACAGCAGTGTTCTCATACATTGATCACACTCTGCTTTAGAACAAGAATCACGATAATGCTTTCTTGAGTCTCTAAGACAGCAGGAAACGTGAGTTTGCTGAGACAAAAGAACGGTGTTTCCTACACATACAGACCATATCTAGTCCAACTCTGCTTCTGAAACTGATACAAAGCACTGGTCCTCTAACATCCAATGCTTGTTTGTTAAGATGAGAAACGTGTGAGCTTAGTGAATGATGTAGTTCCTTTGAACTGAAAAGTGACTGCCCTTACCTGAAACGAAGTCTTGCTTGTAGTAAGACAGAGAGCCTGGGATTTAAGTCCATTTCTGAAGGGAAACACACAGCATAGTTCTCATCCATGGATCACAGTCTGCTTCAGAGCGAGAAGCACACTCATGCTTTCTAGAGTCTCTAATACAGCAGGAAATCTGAGTGTGCCCAGAACAAAAGAACGGTGTTTCCTACACATAAGGACTATATGTAATCCAAATCTTCTTCTGAAACAGATAGAAAGCACTGGTCCTTTAACATACAATGCTTGTCAGTTAAGATGAGAAACGTTTGAGCTTTGTGAAAGATGTAGTTCTTTTGAGCAGAAAAGTGACTGCCCTTACCTGAAACGAAGTCTTGCTTGTAGGAAGACTCAGAGCCTGGGATTTAACTCCATTTCTGAAGTGAAACACACAGCAGTGTTCTCATCCATTGATCACACTCTGCTTTAGAACAAGAACCACGATCATGCTTTCTAGAGTCTCGAAGACAGCAGGAAACGTGTGTTTGCTGAGATCAAAAGAACGGTGTTTCCTACACATACAGACCATATCTAGTCCAACTATGCTTCTGAAACTGATACAAAGCACTGGTCCTCTAACATCCAATGCTTGTCTGTTAAGATGAGAAACGTGTGAGCTCCGTGAACGATGTAGTTCGTTTGAGCTGAAAAGTGACTGCCCTTACCTGAAACGAAGTCTTGCTTGTAGGAAGACACAGAGCCTGGGATTTCACTCCTTTTCTGAAGGGAAACACACGGCATAGTTCTCATCCATGGATCACACTATGCTTTAGAGCGAGATGCACGCTCTTGCTTTCTAAAGTCTCTAAGACAGCAGGAAACGTGAGTGTGCTGAGAACAAAATAATGGTGTTTCCTACACATAGCGACCATATCTAGTCCAACTCTGCTTCTGAAACAGATACAATGCACTGGTCCTCTAACATCCAATGCTTGTAAGTTAAGATGAGAAACGTGTGAGCTTCGTGAACCATGTAGTTCCTTTGAGCAGAAAAGTGACTGCCCTTACCTGAAACGAAGTCTTGCTTGTAGGGAGACACAGAGCCTGGGATTTAACTCCTTTTCTGAAGGGAAACACACAGCATAGTTCTCATCCATGGATCACACTCTGCTTTAGAGCGAGAAGCACGCTCTTGCTTTCTAGAGTCTCTAACACAGCAGGAAACGTGAGTGTGCCCAGAACAAAAGATCGTTGTTTCCTACACATATGGACCATATGTAGTTAAAATCTGCTTCTGAAACTGATACAAAGCACTGACCCTCTAACATCCAATGCTTGTCAGTTAAGATGAGAAACGTGTGAGCTTCGTGAACGATGTAGTTCGTCTGAGCTGAAAAGTGACTGCCCTTACCTGAAACGAAGTCTTGCTTGTAGGAAGACTCAGAGCCTGGTATTTAACTCCATTTCTGAAGTGAAACACACAGCAGTGTTCTCATCCATGAAACACACTCTGCTTTAGAGCGAGAAGCTCACTCTTGCTTTATAGAGTCTCTAATACAGCAGGAAATCTGAGTGTGCACAGAACAAAAGAACGGTGTTTCCTACACATAAGGACAATATGTAATCCAAATCTTCTTTTGAAACTGATAGAATGCACTGGTCCTCTAACATCCAATGCTTGTCAGTTAAGATGAGAAACGTGTGAGCTTCGTGAAAGATGTAGTTCGTTTGAGCAGAAAAGTGACTGCCCTTACCAGAAACGAAGTCTTGCTTGTAGGAAGACTCAGAGCCTGGGATTTAACTCCATTTCTGAAGTGAAACACACAGCAGTGTTCGCATCCATTGATCACACTCTGCTTTAGAACAAGAACCACGATCGTGCTTTCTAGATTCTCGAAGACAGCAGGAAACGTGAGTTTGCTGAGAATAAAAGAACGGTGTTTCCTACACATATGGACCATATCTTGTCCAACTCTGCTTCTGAAACTGATACAAAGCACTGGTCCTCTAACATCCAATGCTTGTCTGTTAAGATGAGAAACGTGTGAACTCCGTGAACGATGTAGTTCGTTTGAGCTGAAAAGTGACTGCCTTTACCTGAAAAGAAGTCTTGCTTGTAGGAAGACACAGAGCATGGGATTTAACTCCTTTTCTGAAGGGAAACACACAGCATAGTTCTCATCCATGGATCACACTCTGCTTTAGAGCGAGAAGCACGCTCTTGCTTTCTACATTCTCTAAGACAGCAGGAAACGTGAGTGTGCTGAGAACAAAAGAACGTTGTTTCCTACACATACGGACCATATCTAGTCCAACTCTGCTTCTGAAAGTGATACAAAGCACTGGTCCTCTAACATCCAATGCTTGTCAGTTAAGATGAGAAACATATGAGCTTAGTGAATGATGTAGTTCCTTTGAACTGAAAAGTGACTGCCCTTACCTGAAACGAAGTCTTGCTTTTAGTAAGACACAGAGCCTGGGATTTAAGTCCATTTCTGAAGGGAAACACACAGCATAGTTCTCTTCCATGTTTCACACTCTGGTTTAGAGCTAGAAGCACGCTCTTGCTTTCTAAAGTCTCTAAGACAGCAGGAAGCGTGAGTGTGCTGAGAAGAAAAGAACGGTATTTCCTACACATACGGACCATATCTAGTCCAAATCTGCTTCTAAAACTGATACAAAGCACTGGTCCTCTAACATCCAATGCTTCTCAATTAAGATGAGAAACGTGTGAGCTTCGTGAACGATGTAGTTCGTTTGAGCAGAAAAGTGACTGCCCTTACCTGAAACGAAGTCTTGCTTGTAGGAAGACTCAGAGCCGGGGATTTAACTCCATTTCTGATGTGAAACACACAGCAGTGTTCTCATCCATGGATCACACTCTGCTTTAGAGCGAGGAGCACGCTCTTGCTTTCTAAAGTCTCTAAGACAGCAGGAAACGTGATTGTGCTGAGAATAAAATAATGGTGTTTCCTACACATAGCGACCATATCTAGTCCAACTCTGCTTCTGAAACAGATACAATGCACTGGTCCTCTAACATCCAATGCTTGTAAGTTCAGATGAGAAACGTGTGAGCTTCGTGAACCATGTAGTTCCTTTGAGCAGAAAAGTGACTGCCCTTACCTGAAACGAAGTCTTGCTTGTAGGGAGACACAGAGCATGGGATTTAACTCCATTTCTGAAGTGAAACACACAGCATAGTCTCATGCATGGATCACAATCTGTTTTAGAGCGAGAAGCACGCTCTTGCTTTCTAGAGTCTCTAAGACAGCAGGAAACGTGAGTGTGCCCCGAACAAAAGATCGGTGTTTCCTACACATATGGACCATATGTAGTCCAAATCTGCTTCTGAAACTGATACAAAACACTGACCCTCTAACATCCAATGCTTGTCAGTTAAGATGAGAAACGTGTGAGCTTAGTGAATGATGTAGTTCCTTTGAACTGAAAAGTGACTGCCCTTACCTGAAACGAAGTCTTGCTTGTAGTAAGACAGAGAGCCTGGGATTTAAGTCCATTTCTGAAGGGAAACACACAGCATAGTTCTCATCCATGGATCACAGTCTGCTTCAGAGCGAGAAGCACGCTCCTGCTTTCTAGAGTCTCTAATACAGCAGGAAATCTGAGTGTGCCCAGAACAAAAGAACGGTGTTTCCTACACATGAGGACTATATGTAATCCACATCTTCTTCTGAAACTGATAGAATGCACTGGTCCTCTAACATCCAATGCTTGTCAGTTAAGATGAGAAACGTTTGAGCTTTGTGAAAGATGTAGTTCTTTTGAGCAGAAAAGTGACTGCCCTTACCTGAGACGAAGTCTTGCTTGTAGGAAGACTCAGAGCCTGGGATTTAACTCCATTTCTGAAGTGAAACACACAGCAGTGTTCTCATCCATTGATCACACTCTGCTTTAGAACAAGAACCACGATCATGCTTTCTAGAGTCTCGAAGACAGCAGGAAACGTGTGTTTGCTGAGATCAAAAGAACGGTGTTTCCTACACATACAGACCATATCTAGTCCAACTATGCTTCTGAAACTGATACAAAGCACTGGTCCTCTAACATCCAATGCTTGTCTGTTAAGATGAGAAACGTGTGAGCTCCGTGAACGATGTAGTTCGTTTGAGCTGAAAAGTGACTGCCCTTACCTGAAACGAAGTCTTGCTTGTAGGAAGACACAGAGCCTGGGATTTAACTCCTTTTCTGAAGGGAAACACACAGCATAGTTCTCATACATGGATCACACTCTGCTTTAGAGCGAGAAGCACACTCTTGCTTTATAGAGTCTCTAATACAGCAGGAAATCTGAGTGTGCACAGAACAAAATAACGGTGTTTCCTACACATAAGGACAAGATGTAATCCAAATCTTCTTCTGAAACTGATAGAATGCACTGGTCCTCTAACATCCAATGCTTGTCAGTTAAGATGAGAAATGTTTGAGCTTTGTGAAAGATGTAGTTCTTTTGAGCAGAAAAGTGACTGCCCTTACCTGAAACGAAGTCTTGCTTGTAGGAAAACTCAGAGCCTGGGATTTAACTCCATTTCTGATGTGAAACACACAGCAGTGTTCTCATCCATTGATCACACTCTGCTTTAGAACAAGAATCACGATAATGCTTTCTAGAGTCTCTAAGACAGCAGGAAACGTGAGTTTGCTGAGACAAAAGAACGGTGTTTCCTACACATACAGACCATATCTAGTCCAACTCTGCTTCTGAAACTGATACAAAGCACTGGTCCTCTAACATCCAATGCTTGTTTGTTAAGATGAGAAACGTGTGAGCTTAGTGAATGATGTAGTTCCTTTGAACTGAAAAGTGACTGCCCTTACCTGAAACGAAGTCTTGCTTGTAGTAAGACAGAGAGCCTGGGATTTTAGTCCATTTCTGAAGGGAAACACACAGCATAGTTCCAATCCATGGATCACAGTCTGCTTCAGAGCGAGAAGCACACTCCTGCTTTCTAGAGTCTCTAATACATCAGGAAATCTGAGTGTGCCCAGAACAAAAGAACGGTGTTTCCTACACATAAGGACTATATGTAATCCAAATCTTCTGAAACTGATAGAATGCACTGGTCCTCTAACATACAATGCTTGTCAGTTAAGATGAGAAACGTTTGAGCTTTGTGAAAGATGTAGTTCTTTTGAGCAGAAAAGTGACTGCCCTTACCTGAAACGAAGTCTTTCTTGTAGGAAGACTCAGAGCCTGGGATTTAACTCCATTTCTGAAGTGAAACACACAGGAGTGTTCTCATCCATTGATCACACTCTGCTTTAGAAGAAGAACCACGATCATGCTTTCTAGAGTCTCGAAGACAGCAGGAAACGTTTGTTTGCTGAGATCAAAAGAACGGTGTTTCCTACACATACAGACCATATCTAGTCCAACTATGCTTCTGAAACTGATACAAAGCACTGGTCCTCTAACATCCAATGCTTGTCTGTTAAGATGAGAAACGTGTGAGCTCCGTGAACGATGTAGTTCGTTTGAGCTGAAAAGTGACTGCCCTTACCTGAAACGAAGTCTTGCTTGTAGGAAGACACAGAGCCTGGGATTTCACTCCTTTTCTGAAGGGAAACACACGGCATAGTTCTCATCCATGGATCACACTCTGCTTTAGAGCGAGATGCACGCTCTTGCTTTCTAAAGTCTCTAAGACAGCAGGAAACGTGAGTGTGCTGAGAACAAATTAATGGTGTTTCCTACACATAGTGACCATATCTAGTCCAACTCTGCTTCTGAAACAGATACAATGCACTGGTCCTCTAACATCCAATGCTTGTAAGTTAAGATGAGAAACGTGTGACCTTCGTGAACCATGTAGTTCCTTTGAGCAGAAAAGTGACTGCCCTTACCTGAAACGAAGTCTTGCTTGTAGGAAGACTCAGAGCCAGGGATTTAACTCCATTTCTGATGTGAAACACACAGCAGTGTTCTCATCCATGGATCACACTCTGCTTTAGAGCGAGAAGCACGCTCTTGCTTTCTAAAGTCTCTAAGACAGCAGGAAACGTGATTGTGCTGAGAACAAAATAATGGTGTTTCCTACACATAGCGACCATATCTAGTCCAACTCTGCTTCTGAAACAGATACAATGCACTGGTCCTCTAACATCCAATGCTTGTAAGTTAAGATGAGAAACGTGTGAGCTTCGTGAACCATGTAGTTCCTTTGAGCAGAAAAGTGATTGCCCTTACCTGAAACGAAGTCTTGCTTGTAGGGAGACACAGAGCATGGGATTTGACTCCATTTCTGAAGTGAAACACACAGCATAGTCTCATGCATGGATCACAATCAGTTTTAGAGCAAGAAGCACGCTCTTGCTTTCTAGAGTCTCTAAGACAGTAGGAAACGTGAATGTGCCCCGAACAAAAGATCGGTGTTTCCTTCACATATGGACCATATGTAGTCCAAATCTGCTTCTGAAACTGATACAAAGCACTGACCCTCTAACATCCAATGCTTGTCAGTTAAGATGAGAAAGTTGTGAGCTTCGTGAACGATGTATTTCGTTTGAGCAGAAAAGTGACTGCCCTTACCTGAATTGAAGTCTTGCTTTTAGGAAAACTTAGAGCCTGGGATTTAACTCCATTTCTGATGTGAAACACACAGCAGTGTTCTCATACATTGATCACACTCTGCTTTAGAACAAGAATCACGATAATGCTTTCTAGAGTCTCTAAGACAGCAGGAAACGTGAGTTTGCTGAGACAAAAGAACGGTGTTTCCTACACATACAGACCATATCTAGTCCAACTCTGCTTCTGAAACTGATACAAAGCACTGGTCCTCTAACATCCAATGCTTGTCTGTTAAGATGAGAAACGTGTGAGCTCCCTGACCGATGTAGTTCGTTTGAGCTGAAAAGTGACTGCCCTTACCTGAAACGAAGTCTTGCTTGTAGGAAGACACAGAGCCTGGGATTTAACTCCTTTTCTGAAGGGAAACACACAGCATAGTTCTCATTATGGATCACACTCTGCTTTAGAGCAAGAAGCACGCTCTTGCTTTCTAGAGTCTCTAAGACAGCAGGAAACGTGAGTGTGCCCAGAACAAAAGATCGGTGTTTCCTACACATATGGACCATATGTAGTCCAAATCTGCTTCTGAAACTGATACAAAGCATTGACCCTCTAACATCCAATGCTTGTCAGTTAAGATGAGAAACGTGTGAGCTTAGTGAATGATGTAGTTCCTTTGAACTGAAAAGTGACTGCCCTTACCTGAAACGAAGGCTTGCTTGTAGTAAGACAGAGAGCCTGGGATTTAAGTCCATTTCTGAAGGGAAACACACAGCATAGTTCTCATCCATGGATCACAGTCTGCTTCAGAGCGAGAAGCACGCTCCTGCTTTCTAGAGTCTCTAAGACAGCAGGAAATCTGAGTGTGCCCAGAACAAAAGAACGGTGTTTCCTACACATACAGACCATATCTAGTCCAACTATGCTTCTGAAACTGATACAAAGCACTGGTCCTCTAACATCCAATGCTTGTCTGTTAAGATGAGAAACGTGTGAGCTCCGTGAACGATGTAGTTCGTTTGAGCTGAAAAGTGACTGCCCTTACCTGAAACGAAGTCTTGCTTGTAGGAAGACACAGAGCCTGGGATTTCACTCCTTTTCTGAAGGGAAACACACGGCATAGTTCTCATCCATGGATCACACTCTGCTTTAGAGCGAGATGCACGCTCTTGCTTTCTAAAGTCTCTAAGACAGCAGGAAACGTGAGTGTGCTGAGAACAAAATAATGGTGTTTCCTACACATAGCGACCATATCTAGTCCAACTCTGCTTCTGAAACAGATACAATGCACTGGTCCTCTAACATCCAATGCTTGTAAGTTAAGATTTGAAACGTGTGAGCTTCATGAACCATGTAGTTCCTTTGAGCAGAAAAGTGACTGCCCTTACCTGAAACGAAGTCTTGCTTGTAGGGAGACAAAGAGCCTGGGATTTAACTCCTTTTCTGAAGGGAAACACACAGCATAGTTCTCATCCATGGATCACACTCTGCTTTAGAGCGAGAAGCACGCTCTTGCTTTCTAGAGTCTCTAAGACAGCAGGAAACGTGAGTGTGCCCAGAACAAAAGATCGGTGTTTCCTACACATATGGACCATATGTAGTCCAAATCTGCTTCTGAAACTGATACAAAGCACTGACCCTCTAACATCCAATGCTTGTCAGTTAAGATGAGAAACGTGTGAGCTTCGTGAACGATGTAGTTCGTTTGAGCTTAAAAGTGACTGCCCTTACCTGAAACGAAGTCTTGCTTGTAGGAAGACTCAGAGCCTGGTATTTAACTCCATTTCTGAAGTGAAACACACAGCAGTGTTCTCATCCATGAAACACACTCTGCTTTAGAGCGAGAAGCACACTCTTGCGTTATAGAGTCTCTAATACAGCAGGAAATCTGAGTGTGCACAGAACAAAAGAACGGTGTTTCCTACACATAAGAACAATATGTAATCCAAATCTTCTTCTGAAACTGATAGAATGCACTGGTCCTCTAACATCCAATGCTTGTCTGTTAAGATGAGAAACGTGTGAACTCAATGAACGATGTAGTTCCTTTGAGCTGAAAAGTGACTGCCCTTACCTGAAACGACGTCTTGCTTGTAGGAAGACACAGAGCATGGGATTTAACTCCTTTTCTGAAGGGAAACACACAGCATAGTTCTCATCCATGGATCACACTCTGCTTTAGAGCGAGAAGCACGCTCTTGCTTTCTACAGTCTCTAAGACAGCAGGAAACGTGAGTGTGCTGAGAACAAAAGAACGGTGTTTCCTACACATACGGACCATATCTAGTCCAACTCTGCTTCTGAAAGTGATACAAAGCACTGGTCCTCTAACATCCAATGCTTGTCTGTTAAGATGAGAAACGTGTGAGCTTAGTGAATGATGTAGTTCCTTTGAACTGAAAAGTGACTGCCCTTACCTGAATTGAAGTCTTGCTTGTAGGAAGACACAGAGCCTGGGATTTAACTCCGTTTCTGAAGGGAAACACACAGTTTAGTTCTCATCCATGGATCACACTCTGGTTTAGAGCAAGAAGCACGCTCTTGCTTTCTAAAGTCTCTAAGACAGCAGAAAACGTGAGTGTGCTGAGAAAAAAATAATGGTGTTTCCTACACATAGCGACCATATCTAGTCCAACTCTGCTTCTGAAACAGATACAATGCACTGGTCCTCTAACATCCAATGCTTGTAAGTTAAGATGAGAAACGTGTGAGCTTCGTGAACCATGTAGTTCCTTTGAGCAGAAAAGTGACTGCCCTTACCTGAAACGAAGTCTTGCTTGTAGGGAGACAAAGAGCCTGGGATTTAACTCCTTTTCTGAAGGGAAACACACAGCATAGTTCTCATCCATGGATCACACTCTGCTTTAGAGCGAGAAGCACGCTCTTGCTTTCTAGAGTCTCTAAGACAGCAGGAAACGTGAGTGTGCCCAGAACAAAAGATCGGTGTTTCCTACACATATGGACCATATGTAGTCCAAATCTGCTTCTGAAACTGATACAAAGCACTGACCCTCTAACATCCAATGCTTGTCAGTTAAGATGAGAAACGTGTGAGCTTCGTGAACGATGTAGTTCGTTTGAGCTTAAAAGTGACTGCCCTTACCTGAAACGAAGTCTTGCTTGTAGGAAGACTCAGAGCCTGGTATTTAACTCCATTTCTGAAGTGAAACACAACAGTGTTCTCATCCATGAAACACACTCTGCTTTAGAGCGAGAAGCACACTCTTGCGTTATAGAGTCTCTAATACAGCAAGAAATCTGAGTGTGCACAGAACAAAAGAACGGTGTTTCCTACACATAAGAACAATATGTAATCCAAATCTTCTTCTGAAACTGATAGAATGCACTGGTCCTCTAACATCCAATGCTTGTCAGTTAAGATGAGAAACGTGTGAGCTTCGTGAAAGATGTAGTTCGTTTGAGCAGAAAAGTGACTGCCCTTACCAGAAACGAAGTCTTGCTTGTAGGAAGACTCAGACCCTGGGATTTAACTCCATTTCTGAAGTGAAACACACAGCAGTGTTCGCATCCATTGATCACACTCTGCTTTAGAACAAGAACCACGATCGTGCTTTCTAGAGTCTCGAAGACAGCAGGAAAAGTGAGTGTGCCCAGAACAAAAGATCGGTGTTTCCTACACATATGGACCATATGTAGTCCAAATCTGCTTCTGAAACTGATACAAAGCATTGACCCTCTAACATCCAATGCTTGTCAGTTAAGATGAGAAACGTGTGAGCTTAGTGAATGATGTAGTTCCTTTGAACTGAAAAGTGACTGCCCTTACCTGAAACGAAGTCTTGCTTGTAGTAAGACAGAGAGCCTGGGATTTAAGTCCATTTCTGAAGGGAAACACACAGCATAGTTCTCATCCATGGATCACAGTCTGCTTCAGAGCGAGAAGCACGCTCCTGCTTTCTAGAGTCTCTAAGACAGCAGGAAATCTGAGTGTGCCCAGAACAAAAGAACGGTGTTTCCTACACATGAGGACTATATGTAATCCAAATCTTCTTCTGAAACTGATAGAATGCAGTGGTCCTCTAACATCCAATGCTTGTCAGTTAAGATGAGAAACGTTTGAGCTTTGTGAAAGATGTAGTTCGTTTGAGCAGAAAAGTGACTGCCCTTACCTGAAACGAAGTCTTGCTTGTAGGAAGACACAGAGCCTGGGATTTAACTCCATTTCTGAAGTGAAACACACAGCAGTGTTCTCATCCATTGATCACACTCTGCTTTAGAACAAGAACCACGATCGTGCTTTCTAGAGTCTCGAAGACAGCAGGAAACGTGAGTTTGCTGAGAACAAAAGAACGGTGTTTCCTACACATACGGACCATATCTAGTCAAACTCTGCTTCTGAAACTGATACAAAGCACTGGTCCTCTAACATCCAATGCTTGTCTGTTAAGATGAGAAACGTGTGAACTCAATGAACGATGTAGTTCCTTTGAGCTGAAAAGTGACTGCCCTTACCTGAAACGAGGTCTTGCTTGTAGGAAGACACAGAGCATGGGATTTAACTCCTTTTCTGAAGGGAAACACACAGCATAGTTCTCATCCATGGATCACACTCTGCTTTAGAGCGAGAAGCACGATCTTGCTTTCTACAGTCTCTAAGACAGCAGGAAACATGAGTGTGCTGAGAACAAAAGAACAGTGTTTCCTACACATACGGACCATATCTAGTCCAACTCTGATTCTGAAAGTGATACAAAGCACTGGTCCTCTAACATCCAATGCTTGTCAGTTAAGATGAGAAACGTGTGAGCTTAGTGAATGATGTAGTTCCTTTGAACTGAAAAGTGACTGCCCTTACCTGAATTGAAGTCTTGCTTGTAGGAAGACACAGAGCCTGGGATTTAACTCCGTTTCTGAAGGGAAACACACAGTTTAGTTCTCATCCATGGATCACACTCTGGTTTAGAGCAAGAAGCACGCTCTTGCTTTCTAAAGTCTCTAAGACAGCAGAAAACGTGAGTGTGCTGAGAAAAAAATAATGGTGTTTCCTACACATAGCGACCATATCTAGTCCAACTCTGCTTCTGAAACAGATACAATGCACTGGTCCTCTAACATCCAATGCTTGTAAGTTAAGATGAGAAACGTGTGAGCTTCGTGAACCATGTAGTTCCTTTGAGCAGAAAAGTGACTGCCCTTACCTGAAACGAAGTCTTGCTTGTAGGGAGACAAAGAGCCTGGGATTTAACTCCTTTTCTGAAGGGAAACACACAGCATAGTTCTCATCCATGGATCACACTCTGCTTTAGAGCGAGAAGCATGCTCTTGCTTTCTAGAGTCTCTAAGACAGCAGGAAACATGAGTGTGCCCAGAACAAAAGATCGGTGTTTCCTACACATATGGACCATATGTAGTCCAAATCTGCTTCTGAAACTGATACAAAGCACTGACCCTCTAACATCCAATGCTTGTCAGTTAAGATGAGAAACGTGTGAGCTTCGTGAACGATGTAGTTCGTTTGAGCTTAAAAGTGACTGCCCTTACCTGAAACGAAGTCTTGCTTGTAGGAAGACTCAGAGCCTGGTATTTAACTCCATTTCTGAAGTGAAACACAACAGTGTTCTCATCCATGAAACACACTCTGCTTTAGAGCGAGAAGCACACTCTTGCGTTATAGAGTCTCTAATACAGCAGGAAATCTGAGTGTGCACAGAACAAAAGAACGGTGTTTCCTACACATAAGAACAATATGTAATCCAAATCTTCTTCTGAAACTGATAGAATGCACTGGTCCTCTAAAATCCAATGCTTGTCAGTTAAGATGAGAAACGTGTGAGCTTCGTGAAAGATGTAGTTCGTTTGAGCAGAAAAGTGACTGCCCTTACCAGAAACGAAGTCTTGCTTGTAGTAAGACTCAGAGCCTGGGATTTAACTCCATTTCTGAAGTGAAACACACAGCAGTGTTCGCATCCATTGATCACACTCTGCTTTAGAACAAGAACCACGATCGTGCTTTCTAGAGTCTCGAAGACAGCAGGAAACGTGAGTTTGCTGAGAACAAAAGAACGGTGTTTCCTACACATACGGACCATATCTAGTCAAACTCTGCTTCTGAAACTGATACAAAGCACTGGTCCTCTAACATCCAATGCTTGTCTGTTAAGATGAGAAACGTGTGAACTCAATGAACGATGTAGTTCGTTTGAGCTGAAAAGTGACTGCCCTTACCTGAAACGACGTCTTGCTTGTAGGAAGACACAGAGCATGGGATTTAACTCCTTTTCTGAAGGGAAACATACAGCATAGTTCTCATCCAGGGATCACACTCTGCTTTAGAGCGAGAAGCACGCTCTTGCTTTCTACAGTCTCTAAGACAGCAGGAAACCTGAGTGTGCTGAGAACAAAAGAACGGTGTTTCCTACACATACGGACCATATCTAGTCCAACTCTACTTCTGAAAGTGATACAAAGCACTGGTCCTCTAACATCCAATGCTTGTCAGTTAAGATGAGAAACGTGTGAGCTTAGTGAATGATGTAGTTCCTTTGAACTGAAAAGTGACTGCCCTTACCTGAATTGAAGTCTTGCTTGTAGGAAGACACAGAGCCTGGGATTTAACTCCGTTTCTGAAGGGAAACACACAGTTTAGTTCTCATCCATGGATCACACTCTGGTTTAGAGCAAGAAGCACGCTCTTGCTTTCTAAAGTCTCTAAGACAGCAGGAAGCGTGAGTGTGCTGAGAAAAAAATAATGGTGTTTCCTACACATAGCGACCATATCTAGTCCAACTCTGCTTCTGAAACAGATACAATGTACTGGTCCTCTAACATCCAATGCTTGTAAGTTAAGATGAGAAACGTGTGAGCTTCGTGAACCATGTAGTTCCTTTGAGCAGAAAAGTGACTGCCCTTACCTGAAACGAAGTCTTGCTTGTAGGGAGACAAAGAGCCTGGGATTTAACTCCTTTTCTGAAGGGAAACACACAGCATAGTTCTCATCCATGGATCACACTCTGCTTTAGAGTGAGAAGCAGGCTCTTGCTTTTAGAGTCTCTAAGACAGCAGGAAACGTGAGTGTGCCCAGAACAAAAGATCGGTGTTTCCTACACATATGGACCATATGTAGTCCAAATCTGTTTCTGAATCTGATACAAAGCACTGACCCTCTAACATCCAATGCTTGTCAGTTAAGATGAAAAACGCGTGAGCTTCGTGAACGATGTAGTTCGTTTGAGCTTAAAAGTGACTGCCCTTACCTGAAACGAAGTCTTGCTTGTAGGAAGACTCAGAGCCTGGGATTTAACTCCATTTCTGAAGTGAAACACACAGCAGTGTTCTCATCCATTGATCACACTCTGCTCTAGAACAAGAAGCACGCTCTTGCTTTCTAAAGTCTCTAAGACAGCAGGAAACGTGAGTGTGCTGAGAACAAAAGAACGGTGTTTCCTACACATCCGGACCATATCTAGTCCAACTCTGCTTCTGAAAGCGATACAAAGCTCTGGTCCTCTAACATCCAATGCTTGTCAGTTAAGATGAGAAACGTGTGAGCTTCGTGAACCATGTAGTTCCTTTGAGCAGAAAAGTGACTGCCCTTACCTGAAACGAAGTCTTGCTTGTAGGGAGACACAGAGCATGGGATTTAACTCCATTTCTGAAGTGAAACACACAGCATAGTCTCATCCATGGATCACAATCTGTTTTAGAGCGAGAAGCACGCTCTTGCTTTCTAGAGTCTCTAAGACAGCAGGAAACGTGAGTGTGCCCCGAACAAAATATCGTTGTTTCCTACACATATGGACCATATGTAGTCCAAATCTGCTTCTGAAACTGATAGAATGCACTGGTCCTCTAACATCCAATGCTTGTCAGTTAAGATGAGAAACGTGTGAGCTTCGTGAAAGATGTAGTTCGTTTGAGCAGAAAAGTGACTGCCCTTACCAGAAACGAAGTCTTGCTTGTAGGAAGACTCAGAGCCTGGGATTTAACTCCATTTCTGAAATGAAACACACAGCAGTGTTCGCATCCATTGATCACACTCTGCTTTAGAACAAGAACCACGATCGTGCTTTCTAGAGTCTCGAAGACAGCAGGAAATGTGAGTTTGCTGAGAACAAAAGAACGGTGTTTCCTACACATACGGACCATATCTAGTCCAACTCTGCTTCTGAAACTGATACAAAGCACTGGTCCTCTAACATCCAATGCTTGTCTGTTAAGATGAGAAACGTGTGAACTCAATGAACGATGTAGTTCGTTTGAGCTGAAAAGTGACTGCCCTTACCTGAATTGAAGTCTTGCTTGTAGGAAGACACAGAGCCTGGGATTTAACTCCGTTTCTGAAGGGAAACACACAGTTTAGTTCTCATCCATGGATCACACTCTGGTTTAGAGCAAGAAGCACGCTCTTGCTTTCTAAAGTCTCTAAGACAGCAGGAAACGTGAGTGTGCCCAGAACAAAAGATCGGTGTTTCCTACACATATGGACCATATGTAGTCCAAATCTGCTTCTGAAACTGATACAAAGCACTGACCCTCTAACATCCAATGCTTGTCAGTTAAGATGAGAAACGTGTGAGCTTCGTGAATGATGTAGTTCGTTTGAGCTTAAAAGTGACTGCCCTTACCTGAAACGAAGTCTTGCTTGTAGGAAGACTCAGAGCCTGGTATTTAACTTCATTTCTGAAGTGAAACACACAGCAGTGTTCTCATCCATGAAACACACTCTGCTTTAGAGCGAGAAGCACACTCTTGCGTTATAGAGTCTCTAATACAGCAGGAAATCTGAGTGTGCACAGAACAAAAGAACGGTGTTTCCTACACATAAGAACAATATGTAATCCAAATCTTCTTCTGAAACTGATAGAATGCACTGGTCCTCTAACATCCAATGCTTGTCAGTTAAGATGAGAAACGTGTGAGCTTAGTGAATGATGTAGTTCCTTTGAACTGAAAAGTGACTGCCCTTACCTGAATTGAAGTCTTGCTTGTAGGAAAACTTAGAGCCTGGGATTTAACTCCATTTCTGATGTGAAACACACAGCAGTGTTCTCATACATTGATCACACTCTGCTTTAGAACAAGAATCACGATAATGCTTTCTAGAGTCTCTAAGACAGCAGGAAACGTGAGTTTGCTGAGACAAAAGAACGGTGTTTCCTACACATACAGACCATATCTAGTCCAACTCTGCTTCTGAAACTGATACAAAGCACTGGTCCTCTAACATCCAATGCTTGTCTGTTAAGATGAGAAACGTGTGAGCTCCCTGACCGATGTAGTTCGTTTGAGCTGAAAAGTGACTGCCCTTACCTGAAACGAAGTCTTGCTTGTAGGAAGACACAGAGCCTGGGATTTAACTCCTTTTCTGAAGGGAAACACACAGCATAGTTCTCATTATGGATCACACTCTGCTTTAGAGCAAGAAGCACGCTCTTGCTTTCTAGAGTCTCTAAGACAGCAGGAAACGTGAGTGTGCCCAGAACAAAAGATCGGTGTTTCCTACACATATGGACCATATGTAGTCCAAATCTGCTTCTGAAACTGATACAAAGCATTGACCCTCTAACATCCAATGCTTGTCAGTTAAGATGAGAAACGTGTGAGCTTAGTGAATGATGTAGTTCCTTTGAACTGAAAAGTGACTGCCCTTACCTGAAACGAAGGCTTGCTTGTAGTAAGACAGAGAGCCTGGGATTTAAGTCCATTTCTGAAGGGAAACACACAGCATAGTTCTCATCCATGGATCACAGTCTGCTTCAGAGCGAGAAGCACGCTCCTGCTTTCTAGAGTCTCTAAGACAGCAGGAAATCTGAGTGTGCCCAGAACAAAAGAACGGTGTTTCCTACACATACAGACCATATCTAGTCCAACTATGCTTCTGAAACTGATACAAAGCACTGGTCCTCTAACATCCAATGCTTGTCTGTTAAGATGAGAAACGTGTGAGCTCCGTGAACGATGTAGTTCGTTTGAGCTGAAAAGTGACTGCCCTTACCTGAAACGAAGTCTTGCTTGTAGGAAGACACAGAGCCTGGGATTTCACTCCTTTTCTGAAGGGAAACACACGGCATAGTTCTCATCCATGGATCACACTCTGCTTTAGAGCGAGATGCACGCTCTTGCTTTCTAAAGTCTCTAAGACAGCAGGAAACGTGAGTGTGCTGAGAACAAAATAATGGTGTTTCCTACACATAGCGACCATATCTAGTCCAACTCTGCTTCTGAAACAGATACAATGCACTGGTCCTCTAACATCCAATGCTTGTAAGTTAAGATTTGAAACGTGTGAGCTTCATGAACCATGTAGTTCCTTTGAGCAGAAAAGTGACTGCCCTTACCTGAAACGAAGTCTTGCTTGTAGGGAGACAAAGAGCCTGGGATTTAACTCCTTTTCTGAAGGGAAACACACAGCATAGTTCTCATCCATGGATCACACTCTGCTTTAGAGCGAGAAGCACGCTCTTGCTTTCTAGAGTCTCTAAGACAGCAGGAAACGTGAGTGTGCCCAGAACAAAAGATCGGTGTTTCCTACACATATGGACCATATGTAGTCCAAATCTGCTTCTGAAACTGATACAAAGCACTGACCCTCTAACATCCAATGCTTGTCAGTTAAGATGAGAAACGTGTGAGCTTCGTGAACGATGTAGTTCGTTTGAGCTTAAAAGTGACTGCCCTTACCTGAAACGAAGTCTTGCTTGTAGGAAGACTCAGAGCCTGGTATTTAACTCCATTTCTGAAGTGAAACACACAGCAGTGTTCTCATCCATGAAACACACTCTGCTTTAGAGCGAGAAGCACACTCTTGCGTTATAGAGTCTCTAATACAGCAGGAAATCTGAGTGTGCACAGAACAAAAGAACGGTGTTTCCTACACATAAGAACAATATGTAATCCAAATCTTCTTCTGAAACTGATAGAATGCACTGGTCCTCTAACATCCAATGCTTGTCTGTTAAGATGAGAAACGTGTGAACTCAATGAACGATGTAGTTCCTTTGAGCTGAAAAGTGACTGCCCTTACCTGAAACGACGTCTTGCTTGTAGGAAGACACAGAGCATGGGATTTAACTCCTTTTCTGAAGGGAAACACACAGCATAGTTCTCATCCATGGATCACACTCTGCTTTAGAGCGAGAAGCACGCTCTTGCTTTCTACAGTCTCTAAGACAGCAGGAAACGTGAGTGTGCTGAGAACAAAAGAACGGTGTTTCCTACACATACGGACCATATCTAGTCCAACTCTGCTTCTGAAAGTGATACAAAGCACTGGTCCTCTAACATCCAATGCTTGTCTGTTAAGATGAGAAACGTGTGAGCTTAGTGAATGATGTAGTTCCTTTGAACTGAAAAGTGACTGCCCTTACCTGAATTGAAGTCTTGCTTGTAGGAAGACACAGAGCCTGGGATTTAACTCCGTTTCTGAAGGGAAACACACAGTTTAGTTCTCATCCATGGATCACACTCTGGTTTAGAGCAAGAAGCACGCTCTTGCTTTCTAAAGTCTCTAAGACAGCAGAAAACGTGAGTGTGCTGAGAAAAAAATAATGGTGTTTCCTACACATAGCGACCATATCTAGTCCAACTCTGCTTCTGAAACAGATACAATGCACTGGTCCTCTAACATCCAATGCTTGTAAGTTAAGATGAGAAACGTGTGAGCTTCGTGAACCATGTAGTTCCTTTGAGCAGAAAAGTGACTGCCCTTACCTGAAACGAAGTCTTGCTTGTAGGGAGACAAAGAGCCTGGGATTTAACTCCTTTTCTGAAGGGAAACACACAGCATAGTTCTCATCCATGGATCACACTCTGCTTTAGAGCGAGAAGCACGCTCTTGCTTTCTAGAGTCTCTAAGACAGCAGGAAACGTGAGTGTGCCCAGAACAAAAGATCGGTGTTTCCTACACATATGGACCATATGTAGTCCAAATCTGCTTCTGAAACTGATACAAAGCACTGACCCTCTAACATCCAATGCTTGTCAGTTAAGATGAGAAACGTGTGAGCTTCGTGAACGATGTAGTTCGTTTGAGCTTAAAAGTGACTGCCCTTACCTGAAACGAAGTCTTGCTTGTAGGAAGACTCAGAGCCTGGTATTTAACTCCATTTCTGAAGTGAAACACAACAGTGTTCTCATCCATGAAACACACTCTGCTTTAGAGCGAGAAGCACACTCTTGCGTTATAGAGTCTCTAATACAGCAAGAAATCTGAGTGTGCACAGAACAAAAGAACGATGTTTCCTACACATAAGAACAATATGTAATCCAAATCTTCTTCTGAAACTGATAGAATGCACTGGTCCTCTAACATCCAATGCTTGTCAGTTAAGATGAGAAACGTGTGAGCTTCGTGAAAGATGTAGTTCGTTTGAGCAGAAAAGTGACTGCCCTTACCAGAAACGAAGTCTTGCTTGTAGGAAGACTCAGACCCTGGGATTTAACTCCATTTCTGAAGTGAAACACACAGCAGTGTTCGCATCCATTGATCACACTCTGCTTTAGAACAAGAACCACGATCGTGCTTTCTAGAGTCTCGAAGACAGCAGGAAAAGTGAGTGTGCCCAGAACAAAAGATCGGTGTTTCCTACACATATGGACCATATGTAGTCCAAATCTGCTTCTGAAACTGATACAAAGCATTGACCCTCTAACATCCAATGCTTGTCAGTTAAGATGAGAAACGTGTGAGCTTAGTGAATGATGTAGTTCCTTTGAACTGAAAAGTGACTGCCCTTACCTGAAACGAAGTCTTGCTTGTAGTAAGACAGAGAGCCTGGGATTTAAGTCCATTTCTGAAGGGAAACACACAGCATAGTTCTCATCCATGGATCACAGTCTGCTTCAGAGCGAGAAGCACGCTCCTGCTTTCTAGAGTCTCTAAGACAGCAGGAAATCTGAGTGTGCCCAGAACAAAAGAACGGTGTTTCCTACACATGAGGACTATATGTAATCCAAATCTTCTTCTGAAACTGATAGAATGCAGTGGTCCTCTAACATCCAATGCTTGTCAGTTAAGATGAGAAACGTTTGAGCTTTGTGAAAGATGTAGTTCGTTTGAGCAGAAAAGTGACTGCCCTTACCTGAAACGAAGTCTTGCTTGTAGGAAGACACAGAGCCTGGGATTTAACTCCATTTCTGAAGTGAAACACACAGCAGTGTTCTCATCCATTGATCACACTCTGCTTTAGAACAAGAACCACGATCGTGCTTTCTAGAGTCTCGAAGACAGCAGGAAACGTGAGTTTGCTGAGAACAAAAGAACGGTGTTTCCTACACATACGGACCATATCTAGTCAAACTCTGCTTCTGAAACTGATACAAAGCACTGGTCCTCTAACATCCAATGCTTGTCTGTTAAGATGAGAAACGTGTGAACTCAATGAACGATGTAGTTCCTTTGAGCTGAAAAGTGACTGCCCTTACCTGAAACGAGGTCTTGCTTGTAGGAAGACACAGAGCATGGGATTTAACTCCTTTTCTGAAGGGAAACACACAGCATAGTTCTCATCCATGGATCACACTCTGCTTTAGAGCGAGAAGCACGATCTTGCTTTCTACAGTCTCTAAGACAGCAGGAAACATGAGTGTGCTGAGAACAAAAGAACGGTGTTTCCTACACATACGGACCATATCTAGTCCAACTCTGATTCTGAAAGTGATACAAAGCACTGGTCCTCTAACATCCAATGCTTGTCAGTTAAGATGAGAAACGTGTGAGCTTAGTGAATGATGTAGTTCCTTTGAACTGAAAAGTGACTGCCCTTACCTGAATTGAAGTCTTGCTTGTAGGAAGACACAGAGCCTGGGATTTAACTCCGTTTCTGAAGGGAAACACACAGTTTAGTTCTCATCCATGGATCACACTCTGGTTTAGAGCAAGAAGCACGCTCTTGCTTTCTAAAGTCTCTAAGACAGCAGAAAACGTGAGTGTGCTGAGAAAAAAATAATGGTGTTTCCTACACATAGCGACCATATCTAGTCCAACTCTGCTTCTGAAACAGATACAATGCACTGGTCCTCTAACATCCAATGCTTGTAAGTTAAGATGAGAAACGTGTGAGCTTCGTGAACCATGTAGTTCCTTTGAGCAGAAAAGTGACTGCCCTTACCTGAAACGAAGTCTTGCTTGTAGGGAGACAAAGAGCCTGGGATTTAACTCCTTTTCTGAAGGGAAACACACAGCATAGTTCTCATCCATGGATCACACTCTGCTTTAGAGCGAGAAGCATGCTCTTGCTTTCTAGAGTCTCTAAGACAGCAGGAAACATGAGTGTGCCCAGAACAAAAGATCGGTGTTTCCTACACATATGGACCATATGTAGTCCAAATCTGCTTCTGAAACTGATACAAAGCACTGACCCTCTAACATCCAATGCTTGTCAGTTAAGATGAGAAACGTGTGAGCTTCGTGAACGATGTAGTTCGTTTGAGCTTAAAAGTGACTGCCCTTACCTGAAACGAAGTCTTGCTTGTAGGAAGACTCAGAGCCTGGTATTTAACTCCATTTCTGAAGTGAAACACAACAGTGTTCTCATCCATGAAACACACTCTGCTTTAGAGCGAGAAGCACACTCTTGCGTTATAGAGTCTCTAATACAGCAGGAAATCTGAGTGTGCACAGAACAAAG
This sequence comes from Onychomys leucogaster, assembly GCA_949786385.1. NCBI lineage: Eukaryota > Metazoa > Chordata > Mammalia > Rodentia > Cricetidae > Onychomys > Onychomys leucogaster. The sequence goes on from CATKUP010000076.1 coordinate 1,042,738, forward strand.
AACGGTGTTTCCTACACATAAGAACAATATGTAATCCAAATCTTCTTCTGAAACTGATAGAATGCACTGGTCCTCTAACATCCAATGCTTGTCAGTTAAGATGAGAAACGTGTGAGCTTCGTGAAAGATGTAGTTCGTTTGAGCAGAAAAGTGACTGCCCTTACCAGAAACGAAGTCTTGCTTGTAGTAAGACTCAGAGCCTGGGATTTAACTCCATTTCTGAAGTGAAACACACAGCAGTGTTCGCATCCATTGATCACACTCTGCTTTAGAACAAGAACCACGATCGTGCTTTCTAGAGTCTCGAAGACAGCAGGAAACGTGAGTTTGCTGAGAACAAAAGAACGGTGTTTCCTACACATACGGACCATATCTAGTCAAACTCTGCTTCTGAAACTGATACAAAGCACTGGTCCTCTAACATCCAATGCTTGTCTGTTAAGATGAGAAACGTGTGAACTCAATGAACGATGTAGTTCGTTTGAGCTGAAAAGTGACTGCCCTTACCTGAAACGACGTCTTGCTTGTAGGAAGACACAGAGCATGGGATTTAACTCCTTTTCTGAAGGGAAACATACAGCATAGTTCTCATCCAGGGATCACACTCTGCTTTAGAACGAGAAGCACGCTCTTGCTTTCTACAGTCTCTAAGACAGCAGGAAACCTGAGTGTGCTGAGAACAAAAGAACGGTGTTTCCTACACATACGGACCATATCTAGTCCAACTCTACTTCTGAAAGTGATACAAAGCACTGGTCCTCTAACATCCAATGCTTGTCAGTTAAGATGAGAAACGTGTGAGCTTAGTGAATGATGTAGTTCCTTTGAACTGAAAAGTGACTGCCCTTACCTGAATTGAAGTCTTGCTTGTAGGAAGACACAGAGCCTGGGATTTAACTCCGTTTCTGAAGGGAAACACACAGTTTAGTTCTCATCCATGGATCACACTCTGGTTTAGAGCAAGAAGCACGCTCTTGCTTTCTAAAGTCTCTAAGACAGCAGGAAGCGTGAGTGTGCTGAGAAAAAAATAATGGTGTTTCCTACACATAGCGACCATATCTAGTCCAACTCTGCTTCTGAAACAGATACAATGTACTGGTCCTCTAACATCCAATGCTTGTAAGTTAAGATGAGAAACGTGTGAGCTTCGTGAACCATGTAGTTCCTTTGAGCAGAAAAGTGACTGCCCTTACCTGAAACGAAGTCTTGCTTGTAGGGAGACAAAGAGCCTGGGATTTAACTCCTTTTCTGAAGGGAAACACACAGCATAGTTCTCATCCATGGATCACACTCTGCTTTAGAGTGAGAAGCAGGCTCTTGCTTTTAGAGTCTCTAAGACAGCAGGAAACGTGAGTGTGCCCAGAACAAAAGATCGGTGTTTCCTACACATATGGACCATATGTAGTCCAAATCTGTTTCTGAATCTGATACAAAGCACTGACCCTCTAACATCCAATGCTTGTCAGTTAAGATGAAAAACGCGTGAGCTTCGTGAACGATGTAGTTCGTTTGAGCTTAAAAGTGACTGCCCTTACCTAAAACGAAGTCTTGCTTGTTGGAAGACTCAGAGCCTGGGATTTAACTCCATTTCTGAAGTGAAACACACAGCAGTGTTCTCATCCATTGATCACACTCTGCTCTAGAACAAGAAGCACGCTCTTGCTTTCTAAAGTCTCTAAGACAGCAGGAAACGTGAGTGTGCTGAGAACAAAAGAACGGTGTTTCCTACACATCCGGACAATATCTAGTCCAACTCTGCTTCTGAAAGCGATACAAAGCTCTGGTCCTCTAACATCCAATGCTTGTCAGTTAAGATGAGAAACGTGTGAGCTTCGTGAACCATGTAGTTCCTTTGAGCAGAAAAGTGACTGCCCTTACCTGAAACGAAGTCTTGCTTGTAGGGAGACACAGAGCATGGGATTTAACTCCATTTCTGAAGTGAAACACACAGCATAGTCTCATCCATGGATCACAATCTGTTTTAGAGCGAGAAGCACGCTCTTGCTTTCTAGAGTCTCTAAGACAGCAGGAAACGTGAGTGTGCCCCGAACAAAATATCGGTGTTTCCTACACATATGGACCATATGTAGTCCAAATCTGCTTCTGAAACTGATAGAATGCACTGGTCCTCTAACATCCAATGCTTGTCAGTTAAGATGAGAAACGTGTGAGCTTCGTGAAAGATGTAGTTCGTTTGAGCAGAAAAGTGACTGCCCTTACCAGAAACGAAGTCTTGCTTGTAGGAAGACTCAGAGCCTGGGATTTAACTCCATTTCTGAAATGAAACACACAGCAGTGTTCGCATCCATTGATCACACTCTGCTTTAGAACAAGAACCACGATCGTGCTTTCTAGAGTCTCGAAGACAGCAGGAAATGTGAGTTTGCTGAGAACAAAAGAACGGTGTTTCCTACACATACGGACCATATCTAGTCCAACTCTGCTTCTGAAACTGATACAAAGCACTGGTCCTCTAACATCCAATGCTTGTCTGTTAAGATGAGAAACGTGTGAACTCAATGAACGATGTAGTTCGTTTGAGCTGAAAAGTGACTGCCCTTACCTGAATTGAAGTCTTGCTTGTAGGAAGACACAGAGCCTGGGATTTAACTCCGTTTCTGAAGGGAAACACACAGTTTAGTTCTCATCCATGGATCACACTCTGGTTTAGAGCAAGAAGCACGCTCTTGCTTTCTAAAGTCTCTAAGACAGCAGGAAACGTGAGTGTGCCCAGAACAAAAGATCGGTGTTTCCTACACATATGGACCATATGTAGTCCAAATCTGCTTCTGAAACTGATACAAAGCACTGACCCTCTAACATCCAATGCTTGTCAGTTAAGATGAGAAACGTGTGAGCTTCGTGAATGATGTAGTTCGTTTGAGCTTAAAAGTGACTGCCCTTACCTGAAACGAAGTCTTGCTTGTAGGAAGACTCAGAGCCTGGTATTTAACTTCATTTCTGAAGTGAAACACACAGCAGTGTTCTCATCCATGAAACACACTCTGCTTTAGAGCGAGAAGCACACTCTTGCGTTATAGAGTCTCTAATACAGCAGGAAATCTGAGTGTGCACAGAACAAAAGAACGGTGTTTCCTACACATAAGAACAATATGTAATCCAAATCTTCTTCTGAAACTGATAGAATGCACTGGTCCTCTAACATCCAATGCTTGTCAGTTAAGATGAGAAACGTGTGAGCTTAGTGAATGATGTAGTTCCTTTGAACTGAAAAGTGACTGCCCTTACCTGAATTGAAGTCTTGCTTGTAGGAAGACACAGAGCCTGGGATTTAACTCCGTTTCTGAAGGGAAACACACAGTTTAGTTCTCATCCATGGATCACACTCTGGTTTAGAGCAAGAAGCACGCTCTTGCTTTCTAAAGTCTCTAAGACAGCAGGAAACGTGAGTGTGCTGAGAAAAAAATAATGGTGTTTCCTACACATAGCGACCATATCTAGTCCAACTCTGCTTCTGAAACAGATACAATGTACTGGTCCTCTAACATCCAATGCTTGTAAGTTAAGATGAGAAACGTGTGAGCTTCGTGAACCATGTAGTTCCTTTGAGCAGAAAAGTGACTGCCCTTACCTGAAACGAAGTCTTGCTTGTAGGGAGACAAAGAGCCTGGGATTTAACTCCTTTTCTGAAGGGAAACACACAGCATAGTTCTCATCCATGGATCACACTCTGCTTTAGAGTGAGAAGCACGCTCTTGCTTTTAGAGTCTCTAAGACAGCAGGAAACGTGAGTGTGCCCAGAACAAAAGATCGGTGTTTCCTACACATATGGACCATATGTAGTCCAAATCTGTTTCTGAATCTGATACAAAGCACTGACCCTCTAACATCCAATGCTTGTCAGTTAAGATGAGAAACGTGTGAGCTTCGTGAACGATGTAGTTCGTTTGAGCTTAAAAGTGACTGCCCTTACCTGAAACGAAGTCTTGCTTGTAGGAAGACTCAGAGCCTGGGATTTAACTCCATTTCTGAAGTGATACACACAGCAGTGTTCTCATCCATTGATCACACTCTGCTCTAGAACAAGAAGCACGCTCTTGCTTTCTAAAGTCTCTAAGACAGCAGGAAACGTGAGTGTGCTGAGAACAAAAGAACGGTGTTTCCTACACATCCGGACCATATCTAGTCCAACTCTGCTTCTGAAAGTGATACAAAGCTCTGGTCCTCTAACATCCAATGCTTGTCAGTTAAGATGAGAAACGTGTGAGCTTCGTGAACCATGTAGTTCCTTTGAGCAGAAAAGTGACTGCCCTTACCTGAAACGAAGTCTTGCTTGTAGGGAGACACAGAGCATGGGATTTAACTCCATTTCTGAAGTGAAACACACAGCATAGTCTCATCCATGGATCACAATCTGTTTTAGAGCGAGAAGCACGCTCTTGCTTTCTAGAGTCTCTAAGACAGCAGGAAACGTGAGTGTGCCCCGAACAAAATATCGGTGTTTCCTACACATATGGACCATATGTAGTCCAAATCTGCTTCTGAAACTGATAGAATGCACTGGTCCTCTAACATCCAATGCTTGTCAGTTAAGATGAGAAACGTGTGAGCTTCGTGAAAGATGTAGTTCGTTTGAGAAGAAAAGTGACTGCCCTTACCAGAAACGAAGTCTTGCTTGTAGGAAGACTCAGAGCCTGGGATTTAACTCCATTTCTGAAGTGAAACACACAGCAGTGTTCGCATCCATTGATCACACTCTGCTTTAGAACAAGAACCACGATCGTGCTTTCTAGAGTCTCGAAGACAGCAGGAAACGTGAGTTTGCTGAGAACAAAAGAACGGTGTTTCCTACACATACGGACCATATCTAGTCCAACTCTGCTTCTGAAACTGATACAAAGCACTGGTCCTCTAACATCCAATGCTTGTCTGTTAAGATGAGAAACGTGTGAACTCAATGAACGATGTAGTTCGTTTGTGCTGAAAAGTGACTGCCCTTACCTGAAACGACGTCTTGCTTGTAGGAAGACACAGAGCATGGGATTTAACTCCTTTTCTGAAGGGAAACACACAGCATAGTTCTCATCCATGGATCACACTCTGCTTTAGAGCGAGAAGCACGCTCTTGCTTTCTACAGTCTCTGAGACAGCAGGAAACGTGAGTGTGCTGAGAACAAAAGAACGGTGTTTCCTACACATACGGACTATATCTAGTCCAACTCTGCTTCTGAAAGTGATACAAAGCACTGGTCCTCTAACATCCAATGCTTGTCAGTTAAGATGAGAAACGTGTGAGCTTAGTGAATGATGTAGTTCCTTTGAACTGAAAAGTGACTGCCCTTACCTGAATTGAAGTCTTGCTTGTAGGAAGACACAGAGCCTGGGATTTAACTCCGTTTCTGAAGGGAAACACACAGTTTAGTTCTCATCCATGGATCACACTCTGGTTTAGAGCAAGAAGCACGCTCTTGCTTTCTAAAGTCTCTAAGACAGCAGGAAACGTGAGTGTGCTGAGAAAAAATAATGGTGTTTCCTACACATAGCGACCATATCTAGTACAACTCTGCTTCTGAAACAGATACAATGCACTGGTCCTCTAACATCCAATGCTTGTAAGTTAAGATGAGAAACGTGTGAGCTTCGTGAACCATGTAGTTCCTTTGAGCAGAAAAGTGACTGCCCTTACCTGAAACGAAGTCTTGCTTGTAGGGAGACAAAGAGCCTGGGATTTAACTCCTTTTCTGAAGGGAAACACACAGCATAGTTCTCATCCATGGATCACACTCTGCTTTAGAGCGAGAAGCACGCTCTTGCTTTCTAGAGTCTCTAAGACAGCAGGAAACGTGAGTGTGCCCAGAACAAAAGATCGGTGTTTCCTACACATATGGACCATATGTAGTCCAAATCTGCTTCTGAAACTGATACAAAGCACTGACCCTCTAACATCCAATGCTTGTCAGTTAAGATGAGAAAGTGTGAGCTTCGTGAATGATGTAGTTCGTTTGAGCTTAAAAGTGACTGCCCTTACCTGAAACGAAGTCTTGCTTGTAGGAAGACTCAGAGCCTGATATTTAACTTCATTTCTGAAGTGAAACACACAGCAGTGTTCTCATCCATGAAACACACTCTGCTTTAGAGCGAGAAGCACACTCTTGCGTTATAGAGTCTCTAATACATCAGGAAATCTGAGTGTGCACAGAACAAAAGAACGGTGTTTCCTACACATAAGAACAATATGTAATCCAAATCTTCTTCTGAAACTGATAGAATGCACTGGTCCTCTAACATCCAATGCTTGTCAGTTAAGATGAGAAACGTGTGAGCTTAGTGAATGATGTAGTTCCTTTGAACTGAAAAGTGACTGCCCTTACCTGAATTGAAGTCTTGCTTGTAGGAAGACACAGAGCCTGGGATTTAACTCCGTTTCTGAAGGGAAACACACAGTTTAGTTCTCATCCATGGATCACACTCTGGTTTAGAGCAAGAAGCACGCTCTTGCTTTCTAAAGTCTCTAAGACAGCAGGAAACGTGAGTGTGCTGAGAACAAAAGAACGGTGTTTCCTACACATCCGGACCATATCTAGTCCAACTCTGCTTCTGAAAGTGATACAAAGCTCTGGTCATCTAACATCCAATGCTTGTCTGTTAAGATGAGAAACGTGTGAGCTGCGTGACCGATGTAGTTCGTTTGAGCTGAAAAGTGACTGCCCTTACCTGAAACGAAGTCTTGCTTGTAGGAAGACACAGAGCCTGGGATTTAACTCCTTTTCTGAAGGGAAACACACAGCATAGTTCTCATCCATGGATCACACTCTGCTTTAGAGCGAGAAGCACGCTCTTGCTTTCTAGAGTCTCTAAGACAGCAGGAAATGTGAGTGTGCCAAGAACAAAAGATCGGTGTTTCCTACACATATGGACCATATGTAGTCCAAATCTGCTTCTGAAACTGATACAAATCACTGACCCTCTAACATTCAATGCTTGTCAGTTAAGATGAGAAACGTGTGAGCTTAGTGAATGATGTAGTTCCTTTGAACTGAAAAGTGACTGCCCTTACCTTAAATGAAGTCTTGCTTGTTGTAAGACACAGAGCCTGGGTTTAAGTCCATTTCTGAAGGGAAACACACAGCATAGTTCTCATCCATGGATCACAGTCTGCTTCAGAACGAGAAGCATGCTCCTGCTTTCTAGAGTCTCTATACAGCAGGAAATCTGAGTGTGCCCAGAACAAAAGAACGGTGTTTCCTACACATAAGGACTATATGTAATCCAAATCTTCTTCTGAAACTGATAGAATGCACTGGTCCTCTAACATCCAATGCTTGTCTGTTAAGATGAGAAACGTGTGAACTCAATGAACGATGTAGTTCGTTTGAGCTGAAAAGTGACTGCCCTTACCTGAAACGACGTCTTGCTTGTAGGAAGACACAGAGCATGGGATTTAACTCCTTTTCTGAAGGGAAACACACAGCATAGTTCTCATCCATTGATCACACTCTGCTTTAGAACAAGAAACACGATCATGCTTTCTACAGTCTCTAAGACAGCAGGAAACGTGAGTGTGCTGAGAACAAAAGAACGGTGTTTCCTACACATACGGACTATATCTAGTCCAACTCTGCTTCTGAAAGTGATACAAAGCACTGGTCTTCTAACATCCAATGCTTGTCATTTAAGATGAGAAACGTGTGAGCTTAGTGAATGATGTAGTTCCTTTGAACTGAAAAGTGACTGCCCTTACCTGAATTGAAGTCTTGCTTGTAGGAAGACACAGAGCCTGGGATTTAACTCCGTTTCTGAAGGGAAACACACAGTTTAGTTCTCATCCATGGATCACACTCTGGTTTAGAGCAAGAAGCACGCTCTTGCTTTCTAAAGTCTCTAAGACAGCAGGAAACGTGAGTGTGCTGAGAAAAAAATAATGGTGTTTCCTACACATAGCGACCATATCTAGTCCAACTCTGCTTCTGAAACAGATACAATGCACTGGTCCTCTAACATCCAATGCTTGTAAGTTAAGATGAGAAACGTGTGAGCTTCGTGAACCATGTAGTTCCTTTGAGCAGAAAAGTGACTGCCCTTACCTGAAACGAAGTCTTGCTTGTAGGGAGACACAGAGCATGGGATTTAACTCCATTTCTGAAGTGAAACACACAGCATAGTCTCATCCATGGATCACAATCTGTTTTAGAGCGAGAAGCACGCTCTTGCTTTCTAGAGTCTCTAAGACAGCAGGAAACGTGAGTGTGCCCCGAACAAAATATCGGTGTTTCCTACACATATGGACCATATGTAGTCCAAATCTGCTTCTGAAACTGATACAAAGCACTGACCCTCTAACATCCAATGCTTGTCAGTTAAGATGAGAAACATGTGAGCTTCGTGAACGATGTAGTTCGTTTGAGCAGAAAAGTGACTGCCCTTACCTGAATTGAAGTCTTGCTTGTAGGAAGAAACAGAGCCTGGGATTTAACTCCTTTTCTGAAGGGAAACACACAGTTTAGTTCTCATCCATGGATCACACTCTGGTTTAGAGCGAGAAGCACGCACTTGCTTTCTAAAGTCTCTAAGACAGCAGGAAACTTGTGTGTGCTGAGAACAAAATAATGGTGTTTCCTACACATAGCGACCATATCTAGTCCAACTCTGCTTCTGAAACAGATACAATGCACTGGTCCTCTAACATCCAATGCTTGTAAGTTAAGATGAGAAACGTGTGAGCTCCATGAACGATGTAGTTCGTTTGAGCTGAAAAGTGACTGCCCTTACCTGAAACGAAGTCTTGCTTGTAGTAAGACACAGAGCCTGGGATTTAAGTCCATTTCTGAAGGGAAACACACAGCATAGTTCTCATCCATGGATCACACTCTGCTTTAGAGCGAGAAGCACGCTCTTGCTTTCTACAGTCTCTAAGACAGCAGGAAACGTGAGTGTGCTGAGAACAAAGGAACGGTGTTTCCTACACATACGGACTATATCTAGTCCAACTCTGCTTCTGAAAGTGATACAAAGCACTGGTTCTCTAACATCCAATGCTTGTCATTTAAGATGAGAAACGTGTGAGCTTAGTGAATGATGTAGTTCCTTTGAACTGAAAAGTGACTGCCCTTACCTGAATTGAAGTCTTGCTTGTAGGAAGACACAGAGCCTGGGATTTAACTCCGTTTCTGAAGGGAAACACACAGTTTAGTTCTCATCCATGGTTCACACTCTGGTTTAGAGCAAGAAGCACGCTCTTGCTTTCTAAAGTCTCTAAGACAGCAGGAAACGTGAGTGTGCTGAGAAAAAAATAATGGTGTTTCCTACACATAGCGACCATATCTAGTCCAACTCTGATTCTGAAACAGATACAATGCACTGGTCCTCTAACATCCAATGCTTGTAAGTTAAGATGAGAAACGTGTGAGCTTCGTGAACCATGTAGTTCCTTTGAGCAGAAAAGTGACTGCCCTTACCTGAAACGAAGTCTTGCTTGTAGGGAGACAAAGAGCCTGGGATTTAACTCCTTTTCTGAAGGGAAACACACAGCATAGTTCTCATCCATGGATCACACTCTGCTTTAGAGCGAGAAGCAAGCTCTTGCTTTCTAGAGTCTCTAAGACAGCAGGAAACGTGAGTGTGCCCAGAACAAAAGATCGGTGTTTCCTACACATATGGACCATATGTAGTCCAAATCTGCTTCTGAAACTGATACAAAGCACTGACCCTCTAACATCCAATGCTTGTCAGTTAAGATGAGAAACGTGTGAGCTTCGTGAACGATGTAGTTCGTTTGAGCTTAAAAGTGACTGCCCTTACCTGAAACGAAGTCTTGCTTGTAGGAAGACTCAGAGCCTGGTATTTAACTCCATTTCTGAAGTGATACACACAGCAGTGTTCTCATCCATTGATCACACTCTGCTTTAGAACAAGAAGCACGCTCTTGCTTTCTAAAGTCTCTAAGACAGCAGGAAACGTGAGTGTGCTGAGAACAAAAGAACGGTGTTTCCTACACATCCGGACCATATCTAGTCCAACTCTGCTTCTGAAAGTGATACAAAGCTCTGGTCCTCTAACATCCAATGCTTGTCAGTTAAGATGAGAAACGTGTGAGCTTCGTGAACCATGTAGTTCCTTTGAGCAGAAAAGTGACTGCCCTTACCTGAAACGAAGTCTTGCTTGTAGGGAGACACAGAGCATGGGATTTAACTCCATTTCTGAAGTGAAACACACAGCATAGTCTCATCCATGGATCACAATCTGTTTTAGAGCGAGAAGCACGCTCTTGCTTTCTAGAGTCTCTAAGACAGCAGGAAACGTGAGTGTGCCCCGAACAAAATATCGGTGTTTCCTACACATATGGACCATATGTAGTCCAAATCTGCTTCTGAAACTGATACAAAGCCCTGACCCTCTAACATCCAATGCTTGTCAGTTAAGATGAGAAACATGTGAGCTTCGTGAACGATGTAGTTCGTTTGAGCAGAAAAGTGACTGCCCTTACCTGAATTGAAGTCTTGCTTGTAGGAAGACACAGAGCCTGGGATTTAACTCCTTTTCTGAAGGGAAACACACAGTTTAGTTCTCATCCATGGATCACACTCTGGTTTAGAGCGAGAAGCACGCTCTTGCTTTCTAAAGTCTCTAAGACAGCAGGAAACTTGTGTGTGCTGAGAACAAAATAATGGGGTTTCCTACACATAGCGACCATATCTAGTCAAACTCTGCTTCTGAAACAGATACAATGCACTGGTCCTCTAACATCCAATGCTTGTAAGTTAAGATGAGAAACGTGTGAGCTCCATGAACGATGTAGTTCGTTTGAGCTGAAAAGTGACTGCCCTTACCTGAAACGAAGTCTTGCTTGTAGGGAGACACAGAGCCTGGGATTTAACTCCTTTTTTGAAGGGAAACACACAGCATAGTTCTCATCCATGGATCACACTCTGCTTTAGAGCGAGAAGCACACTCATGCTTTCTGGAGTCTCTAAGAAAGCAGGAAACGTGAGTGTGCCCAGAACAAAAGAATGGTGTTTCCTACACATATGGACCTTATGTAGTCCAAATCTGCTTCTGAAACTGATACAAAGCACTGACCCTCTAACATCCAATGCTTGTCAGTTAAGATGAGAAACGTGTGAGCTTCGTGAACGATGTAGTTCGTTTGAGCTGAAAAGTGACTGCCCTTACCTGAAACGAAGTCTTGCTTGTAGGAAGACTCCGAGCCTGGTATTTAACTCCATTTCTGAAGTGAAACACACAGCAGTGTTCTCATCCACTGATCACACTCTGCTTTAGAACAAGAAGCAAGCTCTTGCTTTCTAAAGTCTCTAAGAGAGCAGGAAACATGACTGTGCTGAGAACAAATGAACGGTGTTTCCTACACATACAGACCATATCTAGTCCAACTCTGCTTCTGAAAGTGATACAAAGCACTGGTCCTCTAACATCCAATGCTTGTCTGTTAAGATGAGAAACGTGTGAGCTCCGTGAACGATGTAGTTCGTTTGAGCTGAAAAGTGACTGCCCTTACCTGAAACGAAGTCTTGATTGTAGGAAGACACAGAGCCTGGGATTTAACTCCTTTTCTGAAGGGAAACACACAGCATAGTTCTCATCCATGGATCACACTCTGCTTTAGAGCGAGATGCACGCTCTTGCTTTCTAAAGTCTCTAAGACAGCAGGAAACGTGAGTGTGCTGAGAACAAAATAATGGTGTTTCCTACACATAGCGACCATAACTAGTCCAACTCTGCTTCTGAAACAGATACAATGCACTTGTCCTCTAACATCCAATGCTTGTCTGTTAAGATGAGAAACGTGTGAGCTGCGTGACCGATGTAGTTCGTTTGAGCTGAAAAGTGACTGCCCTTACCTGAAACGAAGTCTTGCTTGTAGGAAGACACAGAGCCTGGGATTTAACTCCTTTTCTGAAGGGAAACACACAGCATAGTTCTCATCCATGGATCACACTCTGCTTTAGAGCGAGAAGCACGCTCTTGCTTTCTAGAGTCTCTAAGAGAGCAGGAAACGTGAGTGTGCCCAGAACAAAATATCGGTGTTTCCTACACATATGGACCATATGTAGTCCAAATCTGCTTCTGAAACTGATACAAAGCACTGACCCTCTAACATTCAATGCTTGTCAGTTAAGATGAGAAACGTGTGAGCTTAGTGAATGATGTAGTTCCTTTGAACTGAAAAGTGACTGCCCTTACCTTAAATGAAGTCTTGCTTGTTGTAAGACACAGAGCCTGGGTTTAAGTCCATTTCTGAAGGGAAACACACAGCATAGTTCTCATCCATGGATCACAGTCTGCTTCAGAGCGAGAAGCATGCTCCTGCTTTCTAGAGTCTCTATACAGCAGGAAATCTGAGTGTGCCCAGAACAAAAGAACGGTGTTTCCTACACATAAGGACTATATGTAATCCAAATCTTCTTCTGAAACTGATAGAATGCACTGGTCCTCTAACATCCAATGCTTGTCAGTTAAGATGAGAAACGTTTGAGCTTTGTGAAAGACGTAGTTCTTTTGAGCAGAAAAGTGACTGCCCTTACCTGAAACGAAGTCTTGCTTGTAGGAAGACTCAAAGCCTGGGATTTAACTCCATTTCTGAAGTGAAACACACAGCAGTGTTCTCATCCATTGATCACACTCTGCTTTAGAGCGAGTAGCACGCTCTTGCTTTCTACAGTCTCTAAGACAGCAGGAAACGTGAGTGTGCTGAGAACAAAATAATGGTGTTTCCTACACATAGCGACCATAACTAGTCCAACTCTGCTTCTGAAACAGATACAATGCACTGGTCCTCTAACATCCAATGCTTGTAAGTTAAGATGAGAAACGTGTGAGCTCCGTGAACCATGTAGTTCCTTTGAGCAGAAAAGTGACTGCCCTTACCTGAAACGAAGTCTTGCTTGTAGGGAGACACAGAGCCTGGGATTTAACTCCTTTTCTGAAGGGAAACACACAGCATAGTTCTCATCCATGGATCACACTCTGCTTTAGAGCGAGAAGCACGCTCTTGCTTTCTAGAGTCTCTAAGACAGCAGGAAACGTGAGTTTGCCCAGAACAAAAGATCGGTGTTTCCTACACATATGGACCATATGTAGTCCAAATCTGCTTCTGAAACTGATACAAAGCACTGACCCTCTAACATCCAATGCTTGTCAGTTAAGATGAGAAACGTGTGAGCTTCGTGAACGAAGTAGTTCGTTTGAGCAGAAAAGTGACTGCCCTTACCAGAAACGAAGTCTTTCTTGTAGGAAGACTCAGAGCCTGGGATTTAACTCCATTTCTGAAGTGAAACACACAGCAGTGTTCGCATCCATTGATCACACTCTGCTTTAGAACAAGAACGACGATCGTGCTTTCTAGAGTCTCGAAGACAGCAGGAAACGTGAGTTTGCTGAGAACAAAAGAACGGTGTTTCCTACACATCCGGACCATATCTAGTCCAACTCTGCTTCTGAAAGTGATACAAAGCACTGGTCCTCTATCATCCAATGCTTGTCAGTTAAGATGAGAAACGTGTGAGCTTAGTGAATGATGTAGTTCCTTTGAACTGAAAAGTGACTGCCCTTACCTGAAACTAAGTCTTGCTTGTAGTAAGACACAGAGCCTGGGATTTAAGTCCATTTCTGAAGGGAAACACACAGCATAGTTCTCATCCATGGATCACACTCTGCTTTAGAGCGAGAAGCACGCTCTTGCTTTCTAAAGTCTCTAAGACAGCAGGAAGCGTGAGTGTGCTGAGAAGAAAAGAACGGTGTTTCCTACACATACGGATCATATCTAGTCCAACTCTGCTTCTGAAACTGATACAAAGCACTGACCCTCTAACATCCAATGCTTGTCAGTTAAGATGAGAAACGTGTGAGCTTAGTGAATGATGTAGTTCCTTTGAACTGAAAAGTGACTGCCCTTACCTGAAACGAAGTCTTGCTTGTAGAAAGACACAGAGCCTGGGATTTAAGTCCATTTCTGAAGGGAAACACACAGCATAGTTCTCATCCATGGATCACAGTCTGCTTCAGAGCGAGAAGCACGCTCCTGCTTTCTAGAGTCTCTAATACAGCAGGAAATCTGAGTGTGCCCAGAACAAAAGAACGGTGTTTCCTACACATAAGGACTATATGTAATCCAAATCTTCTTCTGAAACTGATAGAATGCACTGGTCTTCTAACATCTAATGCTTGTCAGTTAAGATGAGAAACGTTTGAGCTTTGTGAAAGATGTAGTTCTTTTGAGCAGAAAAGTGACTGACCTTACCTGAAACGAAGTCTTGCTTGTAGGAAGACTCAGAGCCTGGGATTTAACTCCATTTCTGAAGAGAAACACACAGCAGTGTTCTCATCCATTGATCACACTCTGCTTTAGAACAAGAACCACGATCATGCTTTCTAGAGTCTCGAAGACAGCAGGAAACATGTGTTTGCTGAGATCAAAAGAACGGTGTTTCCTACACATACAGACCATATCTAGTCCAACTATGCTTCTGAAACTGATACAAAGCACTGGTCCTTTAACATCCAATGCTTGTAAGTTAAGATGAGAAACGTGTGAGCTCCGTGAACGATGTAGTTCTTTTGAGCTGAAAAGTGACTGCCCTTACCTGAAACGAAGTCTTTCTTGTAGGAAGACACAGAGCCTGGGATTTAACTCCTTTTCTGAAGGGAAACACACAGCATAGTTCTCATCCATGGATCACACTCTGCTTTAGAGCGAGAAGCACGCTCTTGCTTTCTAAAGTCTCTAAGACAGCAGGAAACGTGAGTGTGCTGAGAACAAAATAATGGTGTTTCCTACACATAGCGACCATATCTAGTCCAACTCTGCTTCTGAAACAGATACAATGCACTCGTCCTCTAACATCCAATGCTTGTAAGTTAAGATGAGAAACGTGTGAGCTTCGTGAACCATGTAGTTCCTTTGAGCAGAAAAGTGACTGCCCTTACCTGAAACGAAGTCTTGCCTGTAGTAAGACACAGAGCCTGGGATTTAACTCCATTTCTGAAGGGAAACACACAGCATAGTTCTCATCCATGGATCACACTCTGCTTTAGAGCAAGAAGCACGCTCTTGCTTTCTAGATTCTCTAATATAGCAGGAAATCTGAGTGTGCCAAGAACAAAAGTACGGTGTTTCCTACACATATGTACTATATGTAGTCCAAATCTTCTTCTGAAACTGATACAAACCACTGGTCTTCTAACATCCAATGCTTTTCTGTTAAGATGAGAAACGTGTGAGCTCAGTGAACAATGTAGTTCCTTTGAGCTGAAAAGTGACTGCCCTTACCTGAAACGAAGTCTTGCTTGTAGGGAGACTCAGATCCTGAGATTTAACTCTATTTCTGAAGTGAAACACACAACATAGTTCTGATCCATGGATCACACTCTGCTTTAGAACAAGAGTCATGATAATGCTTTCTAGAGTCTCTAAGACAGCAGGAAACGTGAGTTTGCTGAGACAAAAAAACGGTGTTTCCTACACATACAGACCATATCTAGTCCAACTCTGCTTCTGAAACTGATACAAAGCACTGGTCCTCTAACATCCAATGATTGTCTGTTAAGATGAGAAACGTGTGAGCTGCGTGACCGATGTAGTTCGTTTGAGCTGAAAAGTGACTGCCCTTACCTGAAACGAAGTCTTGCTTGTAGGAAGACACAGAGCCTGGGATTTAACTCCTTTTCTGAAGGGAAACACACAGCATAGTTCTCATCCATGGATCACACTCTGCTTTAGAGCGAGAAGCACGCTCTTGCTTTCTAGAGTCTCTAAGACAGCAGGAAACGTGAGTGTGCCCAGAACAAAAGATCGGTGTTTCCTGTACATATGGACCATATGTAGTCCAAATCTGCTTCTGAAACTGATACAAAGCACTGACCCTCTAACATCCAATGCTTGTAAGTTAAGATGAGAAACCTGTGAGCTCCGTGAACCATGTAGTTCCTTTGAACTGAAAAGTGAATGCCCTTACCTGAAACGAAGTCTTGCTTGTAGTAAGACACAGAGCCGGGGATTTAACTCCATTTCTGAAGGGAAACACACAGCATAGTTCTCATCCATGGATCACACTCTGCTTTAGAGCGAGAAGCACGCTCTTGCTTTCTAGAATCTCTAATACAGCAGGAAATCTGAGTGTGCCCAGAACAAAAGAACGGTGTTTTCTACACATAAGGACTATATGTAATCCAAATCTTCTTCGGAAACTGATAGAATGCACTGGTCCTCTAACATCCAATGCTTGTCAGTTAAGATGAGAAACGTTTGAGCTTTGTGAAAGATGTAGTTCTTTTGAGCAGAAAAGTGACTGCCCTTACCTGAAACGAAGTCTTGCTTGTAGGAAAACTCAGAGCCTGGGATTTAACTCCATTTCTGAAGTGAAACACACAGCAGTGTTCTCATACATTGATCACACTCTGCTTTAGAACAAGAATCACGATAATGCTTTCTAGAGTCTCTAAGACAGCAGGAAACGTGAGTTTGCTGAGACAAAAGAACGGTGTTTCCTACACATACAGACCATATCTAGTCCAACTCTGCTTCTGAATCTGATACAAAGCACTGGTCCTCTAACATCCAATGCTTGTCAGTTAAGATGAGAAACGTGTGAGCTTAGTGAATGATGTAGTTCCTTTGAACTGAAAAGTGACTGCCCTTACCTGAATTGACGTCTTGCTTGTAGGAAGACACAGAGCCTGGGATTTAACTCCGTTTCTGAAGGGAAACACACAGTTTAGTTCTCATCCATGGATCACACTCTGGTTTAGAGCAAGAAGCACGCTCTTGCTTTCTAAAATCTCTAAGACAGCAGGAAACGTGAGTGTGCTGAGAAAAAAATAATGGTGTTTCCTACACATAGCGACCATATCTAGTCCAACTCTGATTCTGAAACAGATACAATGCACTGGTCCTCTAACATCCAATGCTTGTAAGTTAAGATGAGAAACGTGTGAGCTTCGTGAACCATGTAGTTCCTTTGAGCAGAAAAGTGACTGCCCTTACCTGAAACGAAGTCTTGCTTGTAGGGAGACAAAGAGCCTGGGATTTAACTCCTTTTCTGAAGGGAAACACACAGCATAGTTCTCATCCATGGATCACACTCTGCTTTAGAGCGAGAAGCACGCTCTTGCTTTCTACAGTCTCTAAGACAGCAGGAAACGTGAGTGTGCCCAGAACAAAAGATCGGAGTTTCCTACACATATGGACCATATGTAGTCCAAATCTGCTTCTGAAACTGATACAAAGCACTGACCCTCTAACATCCAATGCTTGTCAGTTAAGATGAGAAACGTGTGAGCTTCGTGAACGATGTAGTTCGTTTGAGCTTAAAAGTGACTGCCCTTACCCCAAACGAAGTCTTGCTTGTAGGAAGACTCAGAGCCTGGTATTTAACTCCATTTCTGAAGTGATACACACAGCTGTGTTCTCATCCATTGATCACACTCTGCTTTAGAACAAGAAGCACGCTCTTGCTTTCTAAAGTCTCTAAGACAGCAGGAAACGTGAGTGTGCTGAGAACAAAAGAACGGTGTTTCCTACACATCCGGACCATATCTAGTCCAACTCTGCTTCTGAAAGTGATACAAAGCTCTGGTTCTCTAACATCCACTGCTTGTCAGTTAAGATGAGAAACGTGTGAGCTTCGTGAACCATGTAGTTCCTTTGAGCAGAAAAGTGACTGCCCTTACCTGAAACGAAGTCTTGCTTGTAGGGAGACACAGAGCCTGGGATTTAACTCCTTTTTTGAAGGGAAACACACAGCATAGTTCTCATCCATGGATCACACTCTGCTTTAGAGCGAGAAGCACACTCATGCTTTCTGGAGTCTCTAAGAAAGCAGGAAACGTGAGTGTGCCCAGAACAAAAGAACGGTGTTTCCTACACATATGGACCTTATGTAGTCCAAATCTGCTTCTGAAACTGATACAAAGCACTGACCCTCTAACATCCAATGCTTGTCAGTTAAGATGAGAAACGTGTGAGCTTCGTGAACGATGTAGTTCGTTTGAGCTGAAAAGTGACTGCCCTTACCTGAAACGAAGTCTTGCTTGTAGGAAGACTCAGAGCTTGGTATTTAACTCCATTTCTGAAGTGAAACACACAGCAGTGTTCTCATCCACTGATCATACTCTGCTTTAGAACAAGAAGCAAGCTCTTGCTTTCTAAAGTCTCTAAGAGAGCAGGAAACGTGAGTGTGCTGAGAACAAATGAATGGTGTTTCCTACACATACGGACCATATCTAGTCCAACTCTGCTTCTGAAAGTGATACAAAGCACTGGTCCTCTAACATCCAATGCTTGTCAGTTAAGATTAGAAACGTGTGAGCTTAGTGAATGATGTAGTTCCTTTGAACTGAAAAGTGACTGCCCTTACCTGAAACGAAGTCTTGCTTGTAGTAAGACACAGAGCCTGGGATTTAACTCCATTTCTGAAGGGAAACACACAGCATAGTTCTCATCCATGGATCACACTCTGCTTTAGAGCAAGAAGCACGCTCTTGCTTTCTAGATTCTCTAATATAGCAGGAAATCTGAGTGTGCCAAGAACAAAAGAACGGTGTTTCCTACACATATGTACTATATGTAGTCCAAATCTTCTTCTGAAACTTATACAAACCACTGGTCTTCTAACATCCAATGCTTTTCTGTTAAGATGAGAAACGTGTGAGCTCAGTGAACGATGTAGTTCCTTTGAGCTGAAAAGTGACTGCCCTTACCTGAAACGAAGTCTTGCTTGTAGGAAGACTCAGAGCCTGAGATTTATCTCTATTTCTGAAGTGAAACACACAACATAGTTCTCATCCATGGATCACACTCTGCTTTAGAGCGAGAAGCACACTCTTGCTTTATAGAGTCTCTAATACAGCAGGAAATCTGAGTGTGCACAGAACAAAAGAACGGTGTTTCCTGCACATAAGGACAATATGTAATCCAACTATTCTTCTGAAACTGATAGAATGCACTGGTCCTCTAACATCCAATGCTTGTCAGTTAAGATGAGAAACGTTTGAGCTTTGTGAAAGATGTAGTTCTTTTGAGCAGAAAAGTGACTGCCCTTACCTGAAACGAAGTCTTGCTTGTAGGAAAACTCAGAGCCTGGGATTTAACTCCATTTCTGAAGTGAAACACACAGCAGTGTTCTCATACATTGATCACATTCTGCTTTAGAACAAGAATCACAATAATGCTTTCTAGAGTCTCTAAGACAGCAGGAAACGTGAGTTTGCTGAGACAAAAGAACGGTGTTTCCTACACATACAGACCATATCTAGTCCAACTCTGCTTCTGAAACTGATACAAAGCACTTGTCCTCTAACATCCAATGCTTGTCTGTTAAGATGAGAAACGTGTGAGCTGCGTGACCGATGTAGTTCGTTTGAGCTGAAAAGTGACTGCCCTTACCTGAAACGAAGTCTTGCTTGTAGGAAGACACAGAGCCTGGGATTTAACTCCTTTTCTGAAGGGAAACACACAGCATAGTTCTCATCCATGGATCACACTCTGCTTTAGAGTGAGAAGCACGCTCTTGTTTCTAGAGTCTCTAAGACAGCAGGAAACGTGAGTGTGCCCAGAACAAAAGATCGGTGTTTCCTACACATATGGACCATATGTAGTCCAAATCTGCTTCTGAAACTGATACAAAGCAATGACCCTCTAACATTCAATGCTTGTCAGTAAGATGAGAAACGTGTGAGCTTAGTGAATGATGTAGTTCCTTTGAACTGAAAAGTGACTGCCCTTACCTTAAATGAAGTCTTGCTTGTTGTAAGACACAGAGCCTGGGTTTAAGTCCATTTCTGAAGGGAAACACACAGCATAGTTCTCATCCATGGATCACAGTCTGCTTCAGAGCGAGAAGCATGCTCCTGCTTTCTAGAGGCTCTATACAGCAGGAAATCTGAGTGTGCCCAGAACAAAAGAACGGTGTTTCCTACACATAAGGACTATATGTAATCCAAATCTTCTTCTGAAACTGATAGAATGCACTGGTCCTCTAACATCCAATGCTTGTCAGTTAAGATGAGAAACGTTTGAGCTTTGTGAAAGATGTAGTTCTTTTGAGCAGAAAAGTGACTGCCCTTACCTAAAACGAAGTCTTGCTTGTAGGAAGACTCAGAGCCTGGGATTTAACTCCATTTCTGAAGTGAAACACACAGCAGTGTTCTCATCCATTGATCACACTCTGCTTTAGAACAAGAACCACGATCATGCTTTCTAGAGTATCGAAGACAGCAGGAAACGTGTGTTTGCTGAGATCAAAAGAACGGTGTTTCCTACACATACAGACCATATCTAGTCCAACTATGCTTCTGAAACTGATACAAAGCACTGGTCCTCTAACATCCAATGCTTGTCTGTTAAGATGAGAAACGTGTGAGCTCCGTGAAAGATGTAGTTCGTTTGAGCTGAAAAGTGACTGCCCTTACCTGAAACGAAGTCTTGATTGTAGGAAGACACAGAGCCTGGGATTTAACTCCTTTTCTGAAGGGAAACACACAGCATAGTTCTCATCCATGGATCACACTCTGCTTTAGAGCGAGAAGCACGCTCTTGCTTTCTAGAGTCTCTAAGACAGCAGGAAACGTGAGTGTGCCCAGAACAAAAGATCGGTGTTTCCTACACATATGGACCATATGTAGTCCAAATCTGCTTCTGAAACTGATACAAAGCACTGACCCTCTAACATTCAATGCTTGTCAGTTAAGATGAGAAACGTGTGAGCTTAGTGAATGATGTAGTTCCTTTGAACTGAAAAGTGACTGCCCTTACCTTAAATGAAGTCTTGCTTGTTGTAAGACACAGAGCCTGGGTTTAAGTCCATTTCTGAAGGGAAACACACAGCATAGTTCTCATCCATGGATCACAGTCTACTTCAGAGCGAGAAGCATGCTCCTGCTTTCTAGAGTCTCTATACAGCAGGAAATCTGAGTGTGCCCAGAACAAAAGAACGGTGTTTTCTACACATAAGGACTATATGTAATCCAAATCTTCTTCGGAAACTGATAGAATGCACTGGTCCTCTAACATCCAATGCTTGTCAGTTAAGATGAGAAACGTTTGAGCTTTGTGAAAGATGTAGTTCTTTTGAGCAGAAAAGTGACTGCCCTTACCTGAAACGAAGTCTTGCTTGTAGGAAAACTCAGAGCCTGGGATTTAACTCCATTTCTGAAGTGAAACACACAGCAGTGTTCTCATACATTGATCACACTCTGCTTTAGAACAAGAATCACGATAATGCTTTCTAGAGTCTCTAAGACAGCAGGAAACGTGAGTTTGCTGAGACAAAAGAACGGTGTTTCCTACACATACAGACCATATCTAGTCCAACTCTGCTTCTGAATCTGATACAAAGCACTGGTCCTCTAACATCCAATGCTTGTCAGTTAAGATGAGAAACGTGTGAGCTTAGTGAATGATGTAGTTCCTTTGAACTGAAAAGTGACTGCCCTTACCTGAAACGAAGTCTTGCTTGTAGGAAGACTCAGAGCTTGGTATTTAACTCCATTTCTGAAGTGAAACACACAGCAGTGTTCTCATCCACTGATCATACTCTGCTTTAGAACAAGAAGCAAGCTCTTGCTTTCTAAAGTCTCTAAGAGAGCAGGAAACGTGAGTGTGCTGAGAACAAATGAATGGTGTTTCCTACACATACGGACCATATCTAGTCCAACTCTGCTTCTGAAAGTGATACAAAGCACTGGTCCTCTAACATCCAATGCTTGTCAGTTAAGATTAGAAACGTGTGAGCTTAGTGAATGATGTAGTTCCTTTGAACTGAAAAGTGACTGCCCTTACCTGAAACGAAGTCTTGCTTGTAGTAAGACACAGAGCCTGGGATTTAACTCCATTTCTGAAGGGAAACACACAGCATAGTTCTCATCCATGGATCACACTCTGCTTTAGAGCAAGAAGCACGCTCTTGCTTTCTAGATTCTCTAATATAGCAGGAAATCTGAGTGTGCCAAGAACAAAAGAACGGTGTTTCCTACACATATGTACTATATGTAGTCCAAATCTTCTTCTGAAACTTATACAAACCACTGGTCTTCTAACATCCAATGCTTTTCTGTTAAGATGAGAAACGTGTGAGCTCAGTGAACGATGTAGTTCCTTTGAGCTGAAAAGTGACTGCCCTTACCTGAAACGAAGTCTTGCTTGTAGGAAGACTCAGAGCCTGAGATTTATCTCTATTTCTGAAGTGAAACACACAACATAGTTCTCATCCATGGATCACACTCTGCTTTAGAGCGAGAAGCACACTCTTGCTTTATAGAGTCTCTAATACAGCAGGAAATCTGAGTGTGCACAGAACAAAAGAACGGTGTTTCCTGCACATAAGGACAATATGTAATCCAACTATTCTTCTGAAACTGATAGAATGCACTGGTCCTCTAACATCCAATGCTTGTCAGTTAAGATGAGAAACGTTTGAGCTTTGTGAAAGATGTAGTTCTTTTGAGCAGAAAAGTGACTGCCCTTACCTGAAACGAAGTCTTGCTTGTAGGAAAACTCAGAGCCTGGGATTTAACTCCATTTCTGAAGTGAAACACACAGCAGTGTTCTCATACATTGATCACATTCTGCTTTAGAACAAGAATCACAATAATGCTTTCTAGAGTCTCTAAGACAGCAGGAAACGTGAGTTTGCTGAGACAAAAGAACGGTGTTTCCTACACATACAGACCATATCTAGTCCAACTCTGCTTCTGAAACTGATACAAAGCACTTGTCCTCTAACATCCAATGCTTGTCTGTTAAGATGAGAAACGTGTGAGCTGCGTGACCGATGTAGTTCGTTTGAGCTGAAAAGTGACTGCCCTTACCTGAAACGAAGTCTTGCTTGTAGGAAGACACAGAGCCTGGGATTTAACTCCTTTTCTGAAGGGAAACACACAGCATAGTTCTCATCCATGGATCACACTCTGCTTTAGAGTGAGAAGCACGCTCTTGTTTCTAGAGTCTCTAAGACAGCAGGAAACGTGAGTGTGCCCAGAACAAAAGATCGGTGTTTCCTACACATATGGACCATATGTAGTCCAAATCTGCTTCTGAAACTGATACAAAGCAATGACCCTCTAACATTCAATGCTTGTCAGTAAGATGAGAAACGTGTGAGCTTAGTGAATGATGTAGTTCCTTTGAACTGAAAAGTGACTGCCCTTACCTTAAATGAAGTCTTGCTTGTTGTAAGACACAGAGCCTGGGTTTAAATCCATTTCTGAAGGGAAACACACAGCATAGTTCTCATCCATGGATCACAGTCTGCTTCAGAGCGAGAAGCATGCTCCTGCTTTCTAGAGGCTCTATACAGCAGGAAATCTGAGTGTGCCCAGAACAAAAGAACGGTGTTTCCTACACATAAGGACTATATGTAATCCAAATCTTCTTCTGAAACTGATAGAATGCACTGGTCCTCTAACATCCAATGCTTGTCAGTTAAGATGAGAAACGTTTGAGCTTTGTGAAAGATGTAGTTCTTTTGAGCAGAAAAGTGACTGCCCTTACCTGAAACGAAGTCTTGCTTGTAGGAAGACTCAGAGCCTGGGATTTAACTCCATTTCTGAAGTGAAACACACAGCAGTGTTCTCATCCATTGATCACACTCTGCTTTAGAACAAGAACCACGATCATGCTTTCTAGAGTATCGAAGACAGCAGGAAACGTGTGTTTGCTGAGATCAAAAGAACGGTGTTTCCTACACATACAGACCATATCTAGTCCAACTATGCTTCTGAAACTGATACAAAGCACTGGTCCTCTAACATCCAATGCTTGTCTGTTAAGATGAGAAACGTGTGAGCTCCGTGAAAGATGTAGTTCGTTTGAGCTGAAAAGTGACTGCCCTTACCTGAAACGAAGTCTTGATTGTAGGAAGACACAGAGCCTGGGATTTAACTCCTTTTCTGAAGGGAAACACACAGCATAGTTCTCATCCATGGATCACACTCTGCTTTAGAGCGAGAAGCACGCTCTTGCTTTCTAGAGTCTCTAAGACAGCAGGAAACGTGAGTGTGCCCAGAACAAAAGATCGGTGTTTCCTACACATATGGACCATATGTAGTCCAAATCTGCTTCTGAAACTGATACAAAGCACTGACCCTCTAACATTCAATGCTTGTCAGTTAAGATGAGAAACGTGTGAGCTTAGTGAATGATGTAGTTCCTTTGAACTGAAAAGTGACTGCCCTTACCTTAAATGAAGTCTTGCATGTTGTAAGACACAGAGCCTGGGTTTAAGTCCATTTCTGAAGGGAAACACACAGCATAGTTCTCATCCATGGATCACAGTCTACTTCAGAGCGAGAAGCATGCTCCTGCTTTCTAGAGTCTCTATACAGCAGGAAATCTGAGTGTGCCCAGAACAAAAGAACGGTGTTTTCTACACATAAGGACTATATGTAATCCAAATCTTCTTCGGAAACTGATAGAATGCACTGGTCCTCTAACATCCAATGCTTGTCAGTTAAGATGAGAAACGTTTGAGCTTTGTGAAAGATGTAGTTCTTTTGAGCAGAAAAGTGACTGCCCTTACCTGAAACGAAGTCTTGCTTGTAGGAAAACTCAGATCCTGGGATTTAACTCCATTTCTGAAGTGAAACACACAGCAGTGTTCTCATACATTGATCCCACTCTGCTTTAGAACAAGAATCACGATAATGCTTTCTAGAGTCTCTAAGACAGCAGGAAACGTGAGTTTGCTGAGACAAAAGAACGGTGTTTCCTACACATACAGACCATATCTAGTCCAACTCTGCTTCTGAATCTGATACAAAGCACTGGTCCTCTAACATCCAATGCTTGTCAGTTAAGATGAGAAACGTGTGAGCTTAGTGAATGATGTAGTTCCTTTGAACTGAAAAGTGACTGCCCTTACCTGAATTGACGTCTTGCTTGTAGGAAGACACAGAGCCTGGGATTTAACTCCGATTCTGAAGGGAAACACACAGTTTAGCTCTCATCCATGGATCACACTCTGGTTTAGAGCAAGAAGCACGCTCTTGCTTTCTAAAGTCTCTAAGACAGCAGGAAACGTGAGTGTGCTGAGAACAAAAGAACGGTGTTTCCTACACATCCGGACCATATCTAGTCCAACTCTGCTTCTGAAAGTGATACAAAGCTCTGGTCCTCTAACATCCACTGCTTGTCAGTTAAGATGAGAAACGTGTGAGCTTCGTGAACCATGTAGTTCCTTTGAGCAGAAAAGTGACTGCCCTTACCTGAAACGAAGTCTTGCTTGTAGGGAGACACAGAGCCTGGGATTTAACTCCTTTTTTGAAGGTAAACACACAGCATAGTTCTCATCCATGGATCACACTCTGCTTTAGAGCGAGAAGCACACTCATGCTTTCTGGAGTCTCTAAGAAAGCAGGAAACGTGAGTGTGCCCAGAACAAAAGAACGGTGTTTCCTACACATATGGACCTTATGAAGTCCAAATCTGCTTCTGAAACTGATACAAAGCACTGACCCTCTAACATCCAATGCTTGTCAGTTAAGATGAGAAACGTGTGAGCTTTGTGAACGATGTAGTTCGTTTGAGCTTAAAAGTGACTGCCCTTACCTGAAACGAAGTCTTGCTTGTAGGAAGACTCAGAGCCTGGTATTTAACTCTATTTCTGAAGTGAAACACACAGCAGTGTTCTCATCCACTGATCATACTCTGCTTTAGAACAAGAAGCAAGCTCTTGCTTTCTAAAGTCTCTAAGAGAGCAGGAAACGTGAGTGTGCTGAGAACAAACGAACGGTGTTTCCTACACATACGGACCATATCTAGTCCAACTCTGCTTCTGAAAGTGATACAAAGCACTGGTCCTCTAACATCCAATGCTTGTCAGTTAAGATTAGAAACGTGTGAGCTTAGTGAATGATGTAGTTCCTTTGAACTGAAAAGTGACTGCCCTTACCTGAAACGAAGTCTTGCTTGTAGTAAGACACAGAGCCTGGGATTTAACTCCATTTCTGAAGGGAAACACACAGCATAGTTCTCATCCATGGATCACACTCTGCTTTAGAGCAAGAAGCACGCTCTTGCTTTCTAGATTCTCTAATATAGCAGGAAATCTGAGTGTGCCAAGAACAAAAGAACGGTGTTTCCTACACATATGTACTATATGTAGTCCAAATCTTCTTCTGAAACTGATAAAACCACTGGTCTTCTAACATCCAATGCTTTTCTGTTAAGATGAGAAACGTTTGAGCTCAGTGAACGATGTAGTTCCTTTGAGCTGAAAAGTGACTGCCCTTACCTGAAACGAAGTCTTGCTTGTAGGAAGACTCAGAGCCTGAGATTTATCTCTATTTCTGAAGTGAAACACACAACATAGTTCTCATCCATGGATCACACTCTGCTTTAGAGCGAGAAGCACACTCTTGCTTTATAGAGTCTCTAATACAGCAGGAAATCTGAGTGTGCACAGAACAAAAGAACGGTGTTTCCTGCACATAAGGACAATATGTAATCCAACTATTCTTCTGAAACTGATAGAATGCACTGGTCCTCTAACATCCAATGCTTGTCAGTTAAGATGAGAAACGTTTGAGCTTTGTGAAAGATGTAGTTCTTTTGAGCAGAAAAGTGACTGCCCTTACCTGAAACGAAGTCTTGCTTGTAGGAAAACTCAGAGCCTGGGATTTAACTCCATTTCTGAAGTGAAACACACAGCAGTGTTCTCATACATTGATCACATTCTGCTTTAGAACAAGAATCACAATAATGCTTTCTAGAGTCTCTAAGACAGCAGGAAACGTGAGTTTGCTGAGACAAAAGAACGGTGTTTCCTACACATACAGACCATATCTAGTCCAACTCTGCTTCTGAAACTGATACAAAGCACTTGTCCTCTAACATCCAATGCTTGTCTGTTAAGATGAGAAACGTGTGAGCTGCGTGACCGATGTAGTTCGTTTGAGCTGAAAAGTGACTGCCCTTACCTGAAACGAAGTCTTGCTTGTAGGAAGACACAGAGCCTGGGATTTAACTCCTTTTCTGAAGGGAAACACACAGCATAGTTCTCATCCATGGATCACACTCTGCTTTAGAGTGAGAAGCACGCTCTTGCTTTCTAGAGTCTCTAAGACAGCAGGAAACGTGAGTGTGCCCAGAACAAAAGATCGGTGTTTCCTACACATATGGACCATATGTAGTCCAAATCTGCTTCTGAAACTGATACAAAGCAATGACCCTCTAACATTCAATGCTTGTCAGTTAAGATGAGAAACGTGTGAGCTTAGTGAATGATGTAGTTCCTTTGAACTGAAAAGTGACTGCCCTTACCTTAAATGAAGTCTTGCTTGTTGTAAGACACAGAGCCTGGGTTTAAGTCCATTTCTGAAGGGAAACACACAGCATAGTTCTCATCCATGGATCACAGTCTGCTTCAGAGCGAGAAGCATGCTCCTGCTTTCTAGAGTCTCTATACAGCAGGAAATCTGAGTGTGCCCAGAACAAAAGAACGGTGTTTCCTACACATAAGGACTATATGTAATCCAAATCTTCTTCTGAAACTGATAGAATGCACTGGTCCTCTAACATCCAATGCTTGTCAGTTAAGATGAGAAACGTTTGAGCTTTGTGAAAGATGTAGTTCTTTTGAGCAGAAAAGTGACTGCCCTTACCTGAAACGAAGTCTTGCTTGTAGGAAGACTCAGAGCCTGGGATTTAACTCCATTTCTGAAGTGAAACACACAGCAGTGTTCTCATCCATTGATCACACTCTGCTTTAGAACAAGAAACACGATCATGCTTTCTAGAGTATCGAAGACAGCAGGAAACGTGTGTTTGCTGAGATCAAAAGAACGGTGTTTCCTACACATACAGACCATATCTAGTCCAACTATGCTTCTGAAACTGATACAAAGCACTGGTCCTCTAACATCCAATGCTTGTCTGTTAAGATGAGAAACTTGTGAGCTCCGTGAACGATGTAGTTCGTTTGAGCTGAAAAGTGACTGCCCTTACCTGAAACGAAGTCTTGATTGTAGGAAGACACAGAGCCTGGGATTTAACTCCTTTTCTGAAGGGAAACACACAGCATAGTTCTCATCCATGGATCACACTCTGCTTTAGAGCGAGAGCACGCTCTTGCTTTCTAGAGTCTCTAAGACAGCAGGAAACGTGAGTGTGCCCAGAACAAAAGATCGGTGTTTCCTACACATATGGACCATATGTAGTCCAAATCTGCTTCTGAAACTGATACAAAGCACTGACCCTCTAACATTCAATGCTTGTCAGTTAAGATGAGAAACGTGTGAGCTTAGTGAATGATGTAGTTCCTTTGAACTGAAAAGTGACTGCCCTTACCTTAAATGAAGTCTTGCTTGTTGTAAGACACAGAGCCTGGGTTTAAGTCCATTTCTGAAGGGAAACACACAGCATAGTTCTCATCCATGGATCACAGTCTACTTCAGAGCGAGAAGCATGCTCCTGCTTTCTAGAGTCTCTATACAGCAGGAAATCTGAGTGTGCCCAGAACAAAAGAACGGTGTTTCCTACACATAAGGACTATATGTAATCCAAATCTTCTTCTGAAACGGAGAGAATGCACTGGTCCTCTAACATCCAATGCTTGTCAGTTAAGATGAGAAACGTTTGAGCTTTGTGAAAGATGTAGTTCTTTTGAGCAGAAAAGTGACTGCCCTTACCTGAAACGAAGTCTTGCTTGTAGGAAGACTCAGAGCCTGGGATTTAACTCCATTTCTGAAGTGAAACACACAGCAGTGTTCTCATCCATTGATCACTCTCTGCTTTAGAACAAGAACCACGATCATGCTTTCTAGAGTATCGAAGACAGCAGGAAACGTGTGTTTGCTGAGATCAAAAGAACGGTGTTTCCTACACATAAAGACCATATCTAGTCCAACTATGCTTCTGAAACTGATAGAAAGCACTGGTCCTCTAACATCCAATGCTTGTCTGTTAAGATGAGAAACGTGTGAGCTCCGTGAACGATGTAGTTCGTTTGAGCTGAAAAGTGACTGCCCTTACCTGAAACGAAGTCTTGCTTGTAGGAAGACACAGAGCCTGGGATTTAACTCCTTTTCTGAAGGGAAACACACAGCATAGTTCTCATCCATGGATCACACTCTGCTTTAGAGCGAGATGCACGCTCTTGCTTTCTAAAGTCTCTAAGACAGCAGGAAACGTGAGTGTGCTGAGAACAAAATAATGGTGTTTCCTACACATAGCGACCATAACTAGTCCAACTCTGCTTCTGAAACAGATACAATGCACTGTTCCTCTAACATCCAATGCTTGTAAGTTAAGATGAGAAACGTGTGAGCTCCGTGAACCATGTAGTTCCTTTGAGCAGAAAAGTGACTGCCCTTACCTGAAACGAAGTCTTGCTTGTAGGGAGACACAGAGCCTGGGATTTAACTCCTTTTCTGAAGGGAAACACACAGCATAGTTCTCATCCATGGATCACACTCTGCTTTAGAGCGAGAAGCACGCTCTTCCTTTCTAGAGTCTCTAAGACAGCAGGAAACGTGAGTTTGCCCAGAACAAAAGATCGGTGTTTCCTACACATATGGACCATATGTAGTCCAAATCTGCTTCTGAAACTGATACAAAGCACTGACCCTCTAACATCCAATGCTTGTCAGTTAAGATGAGAAACGTGTGAGCTTCGTGAACGAAGTAGTTCGTTTGAGCAGAAAAGTGACTGCCCTTACCAGAAACGAAGTCTTTCTTGTAGGAAGACTCAGAGCCTGGGATTTAACTCCATTTTTGAAGTGAAACACACAGCAGTGTTCGCATCCATTGATCACACTCTGCTTTAGAACAAGAACGACGATCGTGCTTTCTAGAGTCTCGAAGACAGCAGGAAACGTGAGTTTGCTGAGAACAAAAGAACGGTGTTTCCTACACATACGCACCATATCTATTCCAACTCTGCTTCTGAAAGTGATACAAAGCACTGGTTCTAACATCCAATGCTTGTCAGTTAAGATGAGAAACGTGTGAGCTTAGTGAATGATGTAGTTCCTTTGAACTGAAAAGTGACTGCCCTTACCTGAAACGAAGTCTTGCTTGTAGTAAGACACAGAGCCTGGGATTTAAGTCCATTTCTGAAGGGAAACACACAGCATAGTTCTCATCCATGGATCACACTCTGCTTTAGAGCGAGAAGCACGCTCTTGCTTTCTAAAGTCTCTAAGACAGCAGGAAGCGTGAGTGTGCTGAGAAGAATAGAACGGTGTTTCCTACACATACGGACCATATCTAGTCCATCTCTGCTTCTGAAACTGATACAAAGCACTGGTCCTCCAACATCCAATGCTTCTCAATTAAGATGAGAAACGTGTGAGCTTCGTGAACGATGTAGTTCGTTTGAGCAGAAAAGTGACTGCCCTTACCTGAAACGAAGTCTTGCTTGTAGGAAAACTCAGAGCCTGGGATTTAACTCCATTTCTGAAGTGAAACACACAGCAGTGTTCTCATACATTGAACACACTCTGCTTTAGAACAAGAATCACGATAATTCTTTCTAGAGTCTCTAAGACAGCAGGAAACGTGAGTTTGCTGAGACAAAAGAACGGTGTTTCCTACACATACAGACCATATCTAGTCCAACTCTGCTTCTGAAACTGATACAAAGCACTGGTCCTCTAACATCCAATGCTTGTCTGTTAAGATGAGAAACGTGTGAGCTCCCTGACCGATGTAGTTCGTTTGAGCTGAAAAGTGACTGCCCTTACCTGAAACGAAGTCTTGCTTGTAGGAAGACACAGAGCCTGGGATTTAACTCCTTTTCTGAAGGGAAACACACAGCATAGTTCTCATCCATGGATCACACTCTGCTTTAGAGCGAGAAGCACGCTCTTGCTTTCTAGAGTCTCTAAGACAGCAGGAAACATGAGTGTGCCCAGAACAAAAGATCGGTATTTCCTACACATATGGACCATACGTAGTCAAAATCTGCTTCTGAAACTGATACAAAGCACTCGTCCTCTAACATCCAATGCTTGTCAGTTAAGATGAGAAACGTGTGAGCTTAGTGAATGATGTAGTTCCTTTGAACTGAAAAGTGACTGCCCTTACCTGAAACGAAGTCTTGCTTGTCGAAAGACACAGAGCCTGGGATTTAAGTCCATTTCTGAAGGGAAACACACAGCATAGTTCTCATCCATGGATCACAGTCTGCTTCAGAGCAAGAAGCACGCTCCTGCTTTCTAGAGTCTCTAATACAGCAGGAAATCTGAGTGTGCCCAGAACAAAAGAACGGTGTTTCCTACACATAAGGACTATATGTAATCCAAATCTTCTTCTGAAACTGATAGAATGCACTGGTCCTCTAACATCCAATGCTTGTCAGTTAAGATGAGAAACGTTTGAGCTTTGTGAAAGATGTAGTTCTTTTGAGCAGAAAAGTGACTGCCCTTACCTAAAACGAAGTCTTGCTTGTAGGAAGACTCAGAGCCTGGGATTTAACTCCATTTCTGAAGTGAAACACACAGCAGTGTTCTCATCCATTGATCACACTCTGCTTTAGAACAAGAACCACGATCATGCTTTCTAGAGTATCGAAGACAGCAGGAAACGTGTGTTTGCTGAGATCAAAAGAACGGTGTTTCCTACACATACAGACCATATCTAGTCCAACTATGCTTCTGAAACTGATACAAAGCACTGGTCCTCTAACATCCAATGCTTGTCTGTTAAGATGAGAAACGTGTGAGCTCCGTGAAAGATGTAGTTCGTTTGAGCTGAAAAGTGACTGCCCTTACCTGAAACGAAGTCTTGATTGTAGGAAGACACAGAGCCTGGGATTTAACTCCTTTTCTGAAGGGAAACACACAGCATAGTTCTCATCCATGGATCACACTCTGCTTTAGAGCGAGAAGCACGCTCTTGCTTTCTAGAGTCTCTAAGACAGCAGGAAACGTGAGTGTGCCCAGAACAAAAGATCGGTGTTTCCTACACATATGGACCATATGTAGTCCAAATCTGCTTCTGAAACTGATACAAAGCACTGACCCTCTAACATTCAATGCTTGTCAGTTAAGATGAGAAACGTGTGAGCTTAGTGAATGATGTAGTTCCTTTGAACTGAAAAGTGACTGCCCTTACCTTAAATGAAGTCTTGCTTGTTGTAAGACACAGAGCCTGGGTTTAAGTCCATTTCTGAAGGGAAACACACAGCATAGTTCTCATCCATGGATCACAGTCTACTTCAGAGCGAGAAGCATGCTCCTGCTTTCTAGAGTCTCTATACAGCAGGAAATCTGAGTGTGCCCAGAACAAAAGAACGGTGTTTTCTACACATAAGGACTATATGTAATCCAAATCTTCTTCGGAAACTGATAGAATGCACTGGTCCTCTAACATCCAATGCTTGTCAGTTAAGATGAGAAACGTTTGAGCTTTGTGAAAGATGTAGTTCTTTTGAGCAGAAAAGTGACTGCCCTTACCTGAAACGAAGTCTTGCTTGTAGGAAAACTCAGAGCCTGGGATTTAACTCCATTTCTGAAGTGAAACACACAGCAGTGTTCTCATACATTGATCACACTCTGCTTTAGAACAAGAATCACGATAATGCTTTCTAGAGTCTCTAAGACAGCAGGAAACGTGAGTTTGCTGAGACAAAAGAACGGTGTTTCCTACACATACAGACCATATCTAGTCCAACTCTGCTTCTGAATCTGATACAAAGCACTGGTCCTCTAACATCCAATGCTTGTCAGTTAAGATGAGAAACGTGTGAGCTTAGTGAATGATGTAGTTCCTTTGAACTGAAAAGTGACTGCCCTTACCTGAAACGAAGTCTTGCTTGTAGGAAGACTCAGAGCTTGGTATTTAACTCCATTTCTGAAGTGAAACACACAGCAGTGTTCTCATCCACTGATCATACTCTGCTTTAGAACAAGAAGCAAGCTCTTGCTTTCTAAAGTCTCTAAGAGAGCAGGAAACGTGAGTGTGCTGAGAACAAATGAATGGTGTTTCCTACACATACGGACCATATCTAGTCCAACTCTGCTTCTGAAAGTGATACAAAGCACTGGTCCTCTAACATCCAATGCTTGTCAGTTAAGATTAGAAACGTGTGAGCTTAGTGAATGATGTAGTTCCTTTGAACTGAAAAGTGACTGCCCTTACCTGAAACGAAGTCTTGCTTGTAGTAAGACACAGAGCCTGGGATTTAACTCCATTTCTGAAGGGAAACACACAGCATAGTTCTCATCCATGGATCACACTCTGCTTTAGAGCAAGAAGCACGCTCTTGCTTTCTAGATTCTCTAATATAGCAGGAAATCTGAGTGTGCCAAGAACAAAAGAACGGTGTTTCCTACACATATGTACTATATGTAGTCCAAATCTTCTTCTGAAACTTATACAAACCACTGGTCTTCTAACATCCAATGCTTTTCTGTTAAGATGAGAAACGTGTGAGCTCAGTGAACGATGTAGTTCCTTTGAGCTGAAAAGTGACTGCCCTTACCTGAAACGAAGTCTTGCTTGTAGGAAGACTCAGAGCCTGAGATTTATCTCTATTTCTGAAGTGAAACACACAACATAGTTCTCATCCATGGATCACACTCTGCTTTAGAGCGAGAAGCACACTCTTGCTTTATAGAGTCTCTAATACAGCAGGAAATCTGAGTGTGCACAGAACAAAAGAACGGTGTTTCCTGCACATAAGGACAATATGTAATCCAACTATTCTTCTGAAACTGATAGAATGCACTGGTCCTCTAACATCCAATGCTTGTCAGTTAAGATGAGAAACGTTTGAGCTTTGTGAAAGATGTAGTTCTTTTGAGCAGAAAAGTGACTGCCCTTACCTGAAACGAAGTCTTGCTTGTAGGAAAACTCAGAGCCTGGGATTTAACTCCATTTCTGAAGTGAAACACACAGCAGTGTTCTCATACATTGATCACATTCTGCTTTAGAACAAGAATCACAATAATGCTTTCTAGAGTCTCTAAGACAGCAGGAAACGTGAGTTTGCTGAGACAAAAGAACGGTGTTTCCTACACATACAGACCATATCTAGTCCAACTCTGCTTCTGAAACTGATACAAAGCACTTGTCCTCTAACATCCAATGCTTGTCTGTTAAGATGAGAAACGTGTGAGCTGCGTGACCGATGTAGTTCGTTTGAGCTGAAAAGTGACTGCCCTTACCTGAAACGAAGTCTTGCTTGTAGGAAGACACAGAGCCTGGGATTTAACTCCTTTTCTGAAGGGAAACACACAGCATAGTTCTCATCCATGGATCACACTCTGCTTTAGAGTGAGAAGCACGCTCTTGTTTCTAGAGTCTCTAAGACAGCAGGAAACGTGAGTGTGCCCAGAACAAAAGATCGGTGTTTCCTACACATATGGACCATATGTAGTCCAAATCTGCTTCTGAAACTGATACAAAGCAATGACCCTCTAACATTCAATGCTTGTCAGTGGGATGAGAAACGTGTGAGCTTAGTAAATGATGTAGTTCCTTTGAACTGAAAAGTGACTGCCCTTACCTTAAATGAAGTCTTGCTTGTTGTAAGACACAGAGCCTGGGTTTAAATCCATTTCTGAAGGGAAACACACAGCATAGTTCTCATCCATGGATCACAGTCTGCTTCAGAGCGAGAAGCATGCTCCTGCTTTCTAGAGGCTCTATACAGCAGGAAATCTGAGTGTGCCCAGAACAAAAGAACGGTGTTTCCTACACATAAGGACTATATGTAATCCAAATCTTCTTCTGAAACTGATAGAATGCACTGGTCCTCTAACATCCAATGCTTGTCAGTTAAGATGAGAAACGTTTGAGCTTTGTGAAAGATGTAGTTCTTTTGAGCAGAAAAGTGACTGCCCTTACCTGAAACGAAGTCTTGCTTGTAGGAAGACTCAGAGCCTGGGATTTAACTCCATTTCTGAAGTGAAACACACAGCAGTGTTCTCATCCATTGATCACACTCTGCTTTAGAACAAGAACCACGATCATGCTTTCTAGAGTATCGAAGACAGCAGGAAACGTGTGTTTGCTGAGATCAAAAGAACGGTGTTTCCTACACATACAGACCATATCTAGTCCAACTCTGCTTCTGAATCTGATACAAAGCACTGGTCCTCTAACATCCAATGCTTGTCAGTTAAGATGAGAAACGTGTGAGCTTAGTGAATGATGTAGTTCCTTTGAACTGAAAAGTGACTGCCCTTACCTGAATTGACGTCTTGCTTGTAGGAAGACACAGAGCCTGGGATTTAACTCCGATTCTGAAGGGAAACACACAGTTTAGCTCTCATCCATGGATCACACTCTGGTTTAGAGCAAGAAGCACGCTCTTGCTTTCTAAAGTCTCTAAGACAGCAGGAAACGTGAGTGTGCTGAGAACAAAAGAACGGTGTTTCCTACACATCCGGACCATATCTAGTCCAACTCTGCTTCTGAAAGTGATACAAAGCTCTGGTCCTCTAACATCCACTGCTTGTCAGTTAAGATGAGAAACGTGTGAGCTTCGTGAACCATGTAGTTCCTTTGAGCAGAAAAGTGACTGCCCTTACCTGAAACGAAGTCTTGCTTGTAGGGAGACACAGAGCCTGGGATTTAACTCCTTTTTTGAAGGTAAACACACAGCATAGTTCTCATCCATGGATCACACTCTGCTTTAGAGCGAGAAGCACACTCATGCTTTCTGGAGTCTCTAAGAAAGCAGGAAACGTGAGTGTGCCCAGAACAAAAGAACGGTGTTTCCTACACATATGGACCTTATGAAGTCCAAATCTGCTTCTGAAACTGATACAAAGCACTGACCCTCTAACATCCAATGCTTGTCAGTTAAGATGAGAAACGTGTGAGCTTTGTGAACGATGTAGTTCGTTTGAGCTTAAAAGTGACTGCCCTTACCTGAAACGAAGTCTTGCTTGTAGGAAGACTCAGAGCCTGGTATTTAACTCTATTTCTGAAGTGAAACACACAGCAGTGTTCTCATCCACTGATCATACTCTGCTTTAGAACAAGAAGCAAGCTCTTGCTTTCTAAAGTCTCTAAGAGAGCAGGAAACGTGAGTGTGCTGAGAACAAACGAACGGTGTTTCCTACACATACGGACCATATCTAGTCCAACTCTGCTTCTGAAAGTGATACAAAGCACTGGTCCTCTAACATCCAATGCTTGTCAGTTAAGATTAGAAACGTGTGAGCTTAGTTAATGATGTAGTTCCTTTGAACTGAAAAGTGACTGCCCTTACCTGAAACGAAGTCTTGCTTGTAGTAAGACACAGAGCCTGGGATTTAACTCCATTTCTGAAGGGAAACACACAGCATAGTTCTCATCCATGGATCACACTCTGCTTTAGAGCAAGAAGCACGCTCTTGCTTTCTAGATTCTCTAATATAGCAGGAAATCTGAGTGTGCCAAGAACAAAAGAACGGTGTTTCCTACACATATGTACTATATGTAGTCCAAATCTTCTTCTGAAACTGATAAAACCACTGGTCTTCTAACATCCAATGCTTTTCTGTTAAGATGAGAAACGTTTGAGCTCAGTGAACGATGTAGTTCCTTTGACCTGAAAAGTGACTGCCCTTACCTGAAACGAAGTCTTGCTTGTAGGAAGACTCAGAGCCTGAGATTTATCTCTATTTCTGAAGTGAAACACACAACATAGTTCTCATCCATGGATCACACTCTGCTTTAGAGCGAGAAGCACACTCTTGCTTTATAGAGTCTCTAATACAGCAGGAAATCTGAGTGTGCACAGAACAAAAGAACGGTGTTTCCTGCACATAAGGACAATATGTAATCCAACTATTCTTCTGAAACTGATAGAATGCACTGGTCCTCTAACATCCAATGCTTGTCAGTTAAGATGAGAAACGTTTGAGCTTTGTGAAAGATGTAGTTCTTTTGAGCAGAAAAGTGACTGCTCTTACCTGAAACGAAGTCTTGCTTGTAGGAAAACTCAGAGCCTGGGATTTAACTCCATTTCTGAAGTGAAACACACAGCAGTGTTCTCATACATTGATCACATTCTGCTTTAGAACAAGAATCACAATAATGCTTTCTAGAGTCTCTAAGACAGCAGGAAACGTGAGTTTGCTGAGACAAAAGAACGGTGTTTCCTACACATACAGACCATATCTAGTCCAACTCTGCTTCTGAAACTGATACAAAGCACTTGTCCTCTAACATCCAATGCTTGTCTGTTAAGATGAGAAACGTGTGAGCTGCGTGACCGATGTAGTTCGTTTGAGCTGAAAAGTGACTGCCCTTACCTGAAACGAAGTCTTGCTTGTAGGAAGACACAGAGCCTGGGATTTAACTCCTTTTCTGAAGGGAAACACACAGCATAGTTCTCATCCATGGATCACACTCTGCTTTAGAGCGAGAAGCACGCTCTTGCTTTCTAGAGTCTCTAAGACAGCAGGAAACGTGAGTGTGCCCAGAACAAAAGATCGGTGTTTCCTACACATATGGACCATATGTAGTCCAAATCTGCTTCTGAAACTGATACAAAGCAATGACCCTCTAACATTCAATGCTTGTCAGTTAAGATGAGAAACGTGTGAGCTTAGTGAATGATGTAGTTCCTTTGAACTGAAAAGTGACTGCCCTTACCTTAAATGAAGTCTTGCTTGTTGTAAGACACAGAGCCTGGGTTTAAGTCCATTTCTGAAGGGAAACACACAGCATAGTTCTCATCCATGGATCACAGTCTGCTTCAGAGCGAGAAGCATGCTCCTGCTTTCTAGAGTCTCTATACAGCAGGAAATCTGAGTGTGCCCAGAACAAAAGAACGGTGTTTCCTACACATAAGGACTATATGTAATCCAAATCTTCTTCTGAAACTGATAGAATGCACTGGTCCTCTAACATCCAATGCTTGTCAGTTAAGATGAGAAACGTTTGAGCTTTGTGAAAGATGTAGTTCTTTTGAGCAGAAAAGTGACTGCCCTTACCTGAAACGAAGTCTTGCTTGTAGGAAGACTCAGAGCCTGGGATTTAACTCCATTTCTGAAGTGAAACACACAGCAGTGTTCTC
Source organism: Onychomys leucogaster (assembly GCA_949786385.1). Classification (NCBI taxonomy): domain Eukaryota; kingdom Metazoa; phylum Chordata; class Mammalia; order Rodentia; family Cricetidae; genus Onychomys; species Onychomys leucogaster. The sequence continues at coordinate 1,080,663 of CATKUP010000076.1, forward strand.
ATCCATTGATCACACTCTGCTTTAGAACAAGAAACACGATCATGCTTTCTAGAGTATCGAAGACAGCAGGAAACGTGTGTTTGCTGAGATCAAAAGAACGGTGTTTCCTACACATACAGACCATATCTAGTCCAACTATGCTTCTGAAACTGATACAAAGCACTGGTCCTCTAACATCCAATGCTTGTCTGTTAAGATGAGAAAAGTGTGAGCTCAGTGAACGATGTAGTTCGTTTGAGCTGAAAAGTGACTGCCCTTACCTGAAACGAAGTCTTGATTGTAGGAAGACACAGAGCCTGGGATTTAACTCCTTTTCTGAAGGGAAACACACAGCATAGTTCTCATCCATGGATCACACTCTGCTTTAGAGCGAGAGCACGCTCTTGCTTTCTAGAGTCTCTAAGACAGCAGGAAACGTGAGTGTGCCCAGAACAAAAGATCGGTGTTTCCTACACATATGGACCATATGTAGTCCAAATCTGCTTCTGAAACTGATACAAAGCACTGACCCTCTAACATTCAATGCTTGTCAGTTAAGATGAGAAACGTGTGAGCTTAGTGAATGATGTAGTTCCTTTGAACTGAAAAGTGACTGCCCTTACCTTAAATGAAGTCTTGCTTGTTGTAAGACACAGAGCCTGGGTTTAAGTCCATTTCTGAAGGGAAACACACAGCATAGTTCTCATCCATGGATCACAGTCTACTTCAGAGCGAGAAGCATGCTCCTGCTTTCTAGAGTCTCTATACAGCAGGAAATCTGAGTGTGCCCAGAACAAAAGAACGGTGTTTCCTACACATAAGGACTATATGTAATCCAAATCTTCTTCTGAAACGGAGAGAATGCGCTGGTCCTCTAACATCCAATGCTTGTCAGTTAAGATGAGAAACGTTTGAGCTTTGTGAAAGATGTAGTTCTTTTGAGCAGAAAAGTGACTGCCCTTACCTGAAACGAAGTCTTGCTTGTAGGAAGACTCAGAGCCTGGGATTTAACTCCATTTCTGAAGTGAAACACACAGCAGTGTTCTCATCCATTGATCACTCTCTGCTTTAGAACAAGAACCACGATCATGCTTTCTAGAGTATCGAAGACAGCAGGAAACGTGTGTTTGCTGAGATCAAAAGAACGGTGTTTCCTACACATAAAGACCATATCTAGTCCAACTATGCTTCTGAAACTGATAGAAAGCACTGGTCCTCTAACATCCAATGCTTGTCTGTTAAGATGAGAAACGTGTGAGCTCCGTGAACGATGTAGTTCGTTTGAGCTGAAAAGTGACTGCCCTTACCTGAAACGAAGTCTTGCTTGTAGGAAGACACAGAGCCTGGGATTTAACTCCTTTTCTGAAGGGAAACACACAGCATAGTTCTCATCCATGGATCACACTCTGCTTTAGAGCGAGATGCACGCTCTTGCTTTCTAAAGTCTCTAAGACAGCAGGAAACGTGAGTGTGCTGAGAACAAAATAATGGTGTTTCCTACACATAGCGACCATAACTAGTCCAACTCTGCTTCTGAAACAGATACAATGCACTGTTCCTCTAACATCCAATGCTTGTAAGTAAAGATGAGAAACGTGTGAGCTCCGTGAACCATGTAGTTCCTTTGAGCAGAAAAGTGACTGCCCTTACCTGAAACGAAGTCTTGCTTGTAGGGAGACACAGAGCCTGGGATTTAAATCCTTTTCTGAAGGGAAACACACAGCATAGTTCTCATCCATGGATCACACTCTGCTTTAGAGCAAGAAGCGCGCTCTTCCTTTCTAGAGTCTCTAAGACAGCAGGAAACGTGAGTTTGCCCAGAACAAAAGATCGGTGTTTCCTACACATATGGACCATATGTAGTCCAAATCTGCTTCTGAAACTGATACAAAGCACTGACCCTCTAACATCCAATGCTTGTCAGTTAAGATGAGAAACGTGTGAGCTTCGTGAACGAAGTAGTTCGTTTGAGCAGAAAAGTGACTGCCCTTACCAGAAACGAAGTCTTTCTTGTAGGAAGACTCAGAGCCTGGGATTTAACTCCATTTTTGAAGTGAAACACACAGCAGTGTTCGCATCCATTGATCACACTCTGCTTTAGAACAAGAACGACGATCGTGCTTTCTAGAGTCTCGAAGACAGCAGGAAACGTGAGTTTGCTGAGAACAAAAGAACGGTGTTTCCTACACATACGCACCATATCTATTCCAACTCTGCTTCTGAAAGTGATACAAAGCACTGGTTCTAACATCCAATGCTTGTCAGTTAAGATGAGAAACGTGTGAGCTTAGTGAATGATGTAGTTCCTTTGAACTGAAAAGTGACTGCCCTTACCTGAAACGAAGTCTTGCTTGTAGTAAGACACAGAGCCTGGGATTTAAGTCCATTTCTGAAGGGAAACACACAGCATAGTTCTCATCCATGGATCACACTCTGCTTTAGAGCGAGAAGCACGCTCTTGCTTTCTAAAGTCTCTAAGACAGCAGGAAGCGTGAGTGTGCTGAGAAGAAAAGAACGGTGTTTCCTACACATACGGACCATATCTAGTCCATCTCTGCTTCTGAAACTGATACAAAGCACTGGTCCTCCAACATCCAATGCTTCTCAATTAAGATGAGAAACGTGTGAGCTTCGTGAACGATGTAGTTCGTTTGAGCAGAAAAGTGACTGCCCTTACCTGAAACGAAGTCTTGCTTGTAGGAAAACTCAGAGCCTGGGATTTAACTCCATTTCTGAAGTGAAACACACAGCAGTGTTCTCATACATTGAACACACTCTGCTTTAGAACAAGAATCACGATAATTCTTTCTAGAGTCTCTAAGACAGCAGGAAACGTGAGTTTGCTGAGACAAAAGAACGGTGTTTCCTACACATACAGACCATATCTAGTCCAACTCTGCTTCTGAAACTGATACAAAGCACTGGTCCTCTAACATCCAATGCTTGTCTGTTAAGATGAGAAACGTGTGAGCTCCCTGACCGATGTAGTTCGTTTGAGCTGAAAAGTGACTGCCCTTACCTGAAACGAAGTCTTGCTTGTAGGAAGACACAGAGCCTGGGATTTAACTCCTTTTCTGAAGGGAAACACACAGCATAGTTCTCATCCATGGATCACACTCTGCTTTAGAGCGAGAAGCACGCTCTTGCTTTCTAGAGTCTCTAAGACAGCAGGAAACATGAGTGTGCCCAGAACAAAAGATCGGTATTTCCTACACATATGGACCATACGTAGTCAAAATCTGCTTCTGAAACTGATACAAAGCACTCGTCCTCTAACATCCAATGCTTGTCAGTTAAGATGAGAAACGTGTGAGCTTAGTGAATGATGTAGTTCCTTTGAACTGAAAAGTGACTGCCCTTACCTGAAACGAAGTCTTGCTTGTCGAAAGACACAGAGCCTGGGATTTAAGTCCATTTCTGAAGGGAAACACACAGCCTAGTTCTCATCCATGGATCACATCTGCTTCAGAGCGAGAAGCACGCTCCTGCTTTCTAGAGTCTCTAATACAGCAGGAAATCTGAGTGTGCCCAGAACAAAAGAACGGTGTTTCCTACACATAAGGACTATATGTAATCCAAATCTTCTTCTGAAACTGATAGAATGCACTGGTCCTCTAACATCTAATGCTTGTCAGTTAAGATGAGAAACGTTTGAGCTTTGTGAAAGATGTAGTTCTTTTGAGCAGAAAAGTGACTGCCCTTACCTGAAACGAAGTCTTGCTTGTAGGAAGACTCAGAGCCTGGGATTTAACTCCATTTCTGAAGTGAAACACACAGCAGTGTTCTCATCCATTGATCACACTCTGCTTTAGAACAAGAACCACGATCATGCTTTCTAGAGTCTCGAAGACAGCAGGAAACGTGTGTTTGCTGAGATCAAAAGAACGGTGTTTCCTACACATACAGACCATATCTAGTGCAACTATGCTTCTATAACTGATACAAAGCACTGGTCCTTTAACATCCAATGCTTGTAAGTTAAGATGAGAAACGTGTGAGCTCCGTGAACGATGTAGTTCTTTTGAGCTGAAAAGTGACTGCCCTTACCTGAAACGAAGTCTTTCTTGTAGGAAGACACAGAGCCTGGGATTTAACTCCTTTTCTGAAGGGAAACACACAGCATAGTTCTCATCCATGGATCACACTCTGCTTTAGAGCGAGAAGCACGCTCTTGCTTTCTAAAGTCTCTAAGACAGCAGGAAACGTGAGTGTGCTGAGAACAAAATAATGGTGTTTCCTACACATAGCGACCATATCTAGTCCAACTCTGCTTCTGAAACAGATACAATGCACTCGTCCTCTAACATCCAATGCTTGTCTGTTAAGATGAGAAACGTGTGAGCTCCGTGACCGATGTAGTTCGTTTGAGCTGAAAAGTGACTGCCCTTACCTGAAACGAAGTCTTGCTTGTAGGAAGACTCAGAGCCTGGGATTTAACTCCATTTCTGAAGTGAAACACACAGCAGTGTTCTCATCCATTGATCACACTCTGCTTTAGAGCAAGAAGCACGCTCTTGCTTTCTAGATTCTCTAATATAGCAGGAAATCTGAGTGTGCCAAGAACAAAAGTACGGTGTTTCCTACACATATGTACTATATGTAGTCCAAATCTTCTTCTGAAACTGATACAAACCACTGGTCTTCTAACATCCAATGCTTTTCTGTTAAGATGAGAAACGTGTGATCTCAGTGAACGATGTAGTTCCTTTGAGCTGAAAAGTGACTGCCCTTACCTGAAACGAAGTCTTGCTTGTAGGGAGACTCAGATCCTGAGATTTAACTCTATTTCTGAAGTGAAACACACAACATAGTTCTGATCCATGGATCACACTCTGCTTTAGAACAAGAGTCATGATAATGCTTTCTAGAGTCTCTAAGATAGCAGGAAACGTGAGTTTGCTGAGACAAAAAAAACGGTGTTTCCTACACATACAGACCATACCTAGTCCAACTCTGCTTCTGAAACTGATACAAAGCACTGGTCCTCTAACATCCAATGCTTGTCTGTTAAGATGAGAAACGTGTGAGCTCCGTGACCGATGTAGTTCGTTTGAGCTGAAAAGTGACTGCCCTTACCTGAAACGAAGTCTTGCTTGTAGGAAGACACAGAGCCTGGGATTTAACTCCTTTTCTGAAGGGAAACACACAGCATAGTTCTCATCCATGGATCACACTCTGCTTTAGAGCGAGAAGCACGCTCTTGCTTTCTAGAGTCTCTAAGACAGCAGGAAACGTGAGTGTGCCCAGAACAAAAGATCGGTGTTTCCTATACATATGGACCATATGTAGTCCAAATCTGCTTCTGAAACTGATACAAAGCACTGACCCTCTAACATCCAATGCTTGTAAGTTAAGATGAGAAACGTGTGAGCTCCGTGAACCATGTAGTTCCTTTGAACTGAAAAGTGAATGCCCTTACCTGAAACGAAGTCTTGCTTGTAGTAAGACACAGAGCCGGGGATTTAACTCCATTTCTGAAGGGAAACACACAGCATAGTTCTCATCCATGGATCTCACTCTGCTTTAGAGCGAGAAGCACGCTCTTGCTTTCTAAAGTCTCTAATACAGCAGGAAATCTGAGTGTGCCCAGAACAAAAGAACGAGGTTTCCTACACATAAGGACTATATGTAATCCAAATCTTCTTCGGAAACTGATAGAATGCACTGGTCCTCTAACATCCAATGCTTGTCAGTTAAGATGAGAAACGTTTGAGCTTTGTGAAAGATGTAGTTCTTTTGAGCAGAAAAGTGACTGCCCTTACCTGAAACGAAGTCTTGCTTGTAGGAAAACTCAGAGCCTGGGATTTAACTTCATTTCTGAAGTGAAACACACAGCAGTGTTCTCATACATTGATCACACTCTGCTTTAGAACAAGAATCATGATAATGCTTTCTAGAGTCTCTAAGACAGCAGGAAACGTGAGTTTGCTGAGACAAAAGAACGGTGTTTCCTACACATACAGACCATATCTAGTCCAACTCTGCTTCTGAATCTGATACAAAGCACTGGTCCTCTAACATCCAATGCTTGTCTGATAAGATGAGAAACGTGTGAGCTCCCTGACCGATGTAGTTCGATTGAGCTGAAAAGTGACTGCCCTTACCTGAAACGAAGTCTTGCTTGTAGGAAGATACAGAGCCTGGGATTTAACTCCTTTTCTGAAGGGAAACACACAGCATAGTTCTCATCCATGGATCACACTCTGCTTTAGAGCGAGAAGCACGCTCTTGCTTTCTAGAGTCTCTAAGACAGCAGGAAACATGAGTGTGCCCAGAACAAAAGATCGGTATTTCCTACACATATGGACCATATGTAGTCAAAATCTGCTTCTGAAACTGATACAAAGCACTGACCATCTAACATCCAATGCTTGTCAGTTAAGATGAGAAACGTGTGAGCTTAGTGAATGATGTAGTTCCTTTGAACTGAAAAGTGACTGCCCTTACCTGAAACGAAGTCTTGCTTGTAGAAAGACACAGAGCCTGGGATTTAAGTCCATTTCTGAAGGGAAACACATAGCATAGTTCTCATCCATGGATCACAGTCTGCTTTAGAGCGAGAAGCATGCTCCTGCTTTCTAGAGTCTCTAATACAGCAGGAAATCTGAGTGTGCCCAGAACAAAAGAACGGTGTTTCCTACACATAAGGACTATATGTAATCCAAATCTTCTTCTGAAACTGATAGAATGCACTGGTCCTCTAACATCTAATGCTTGTCAGTTAAGATGAGAAACGTTTGAGCTTTGTGAAAGATGTAGTTCTTTTGAGCAGAAAAGTGACTGCCCATACCTGAAACGAAGTCTTGCTTGTAGGAAGACTCAGAGCCTGGGATTTAACTCCATTTCTGAAGTGAAACACACAGCAGTGTTCTCATCCATTGATCACACTCTGCTTTAGAACAAGAACCACGATCATGCTTTCTAGAGTCTCGAAGACAGCAGGAAACGTGTGTTTGCGGAGATCAAAAGAACGGTGTTTCCTACACATACAGACCATATCTAGTCCAACTATGCTTCTGAAACTGATACAAAGCACTGGTCCTTTAACATCCAATGCTTGTAAGTTAAGATGAGAAACGTGTGAGCTCCGTGAACGATGTAGTCCTTTTGAGCTGAAAAGTGACTGCCCTTACCTGAAACGAAGTCTTTCTTGTAGGAAGACACAGAGCCTGGGATTTAACTCCTTTTCTGAAGGGAAACACACAGCATAGTTCTCATCCATGGATCACACTCTGCTTTAGAGCGAGAAGCACGCTCTTGCTTTCTAAAGTCTCTAAGACAGCAGGAAACGTGAGTGTGCTGAGAACAAAATAATGGTGTTTCCTACACATAGCGACCATATCTAGTCCAACTCTGCTTCTGAAACAGATACAATGCACTCGTCCTCTAACATCCAATGCTTGTAAGTTAAGATGAGAAACGTGTGAGCTTCGTGAACCATGTAGTTCCTTTGAGCAGAAAAGTGACTGCCCTTACCTGAAACGAAGTCTTGCCTGTAGTAAGACACAGAGCCTGGGATTTAACTCCATTTCTGAAGGGAAACACACAGCATAGTTCTCATGCATGGATCACACTCTGCTTTAGAGCGAGAAGCACGCTCTTGCTTTCTAGAGTCTCTATGACAGCAGGAAACGTGAGTGTGCCCAGAACAAAAGATCGGTGTTTCCTACACATATGGACCATATGTAGTCCAAATCTGCTTCTGAAACTGATACAAAGCACTGACCCTCTAACATTCAATGCTTGTCAGTTAAGATGAGAAACGTGTGAGCTTAGTGAATGATGTAGTTCCTTTGAACTGAAAAGTGACTGCCCTTACCTTAAATGAAGTCTTGCTTGTTGTAAGACACAGAGCCTGGGTTTAAGTCCATTTCTGAAGGGAAACACACAGCATAGTTCTCATCCATGGATCACAGTCTGCTTCAGAGCGAGAAGCATGCTCCTGGTTTCTAGAGTCTCTATACAGCAGGAAATCTGAGTGTGTCCAGAACAAAAGAACGGTGTTTCCTACACATAAGGACTATATGTAATCCAAATCTTCTTCTGAAACTGAGAGAATGCACTGGTCCTCTAACATCCAATGCTTGTCATTTAAGATGAGAAACGTTTGAGCTTTGTGAAAGATGTAGTTCTTTTGAGCATAAAAGTGACTGCCCTTACCTGAAACGAAGTCTTGCTTGTAGGAAGACTCAGAGCCTGGGATTTAACTCCATTTCTGAAGTGAAACACACAGCAGTGTTCTCATCCATTGATCACTCTCTGCTTTAGAACAAGAACCACGATCATGCTTTCTAGAGTCTCGAAGACAGCAGGAAACGTGTGTTTGCTGAGATCAAAAGAACGGTGTTTCCTACACATAAAGACCATATCTAGTCCAACTATGCTTCTGAAACTGATAGAAAGCACTGGTCCTCTAACATCCAATGCTTGTCTGTTAAGATGAGAAACGTGTGAGCTCCGTGAACGATGTAGTTCGTTTGAGCTGAAAAGTGACTGCCCTTACCTGAAACGAAGTCTTGCTTGTAGGAAGACACAGAGCCTGGGATTTAACTCCTTTTCTGAAGGGAAACACACAGCATAGTTCTCATCCATGGATCACACTCTGCTTTAGAGCGAGATGCACGCTCTTGCTTTCTAAAGTCTCTAAGACAGCAGGAAACGTGAGTGTGCTGAGAACAAATAATGGTGTTTCCTACACATAGCGACCATAACTCGTCCAACTCTGCTTCTGAAACAGATACAATGCACTGGTCCTCTAACATCCAATGCTTGTAAGTTAAGATGAGAAACGTGTGAGCTCCGTGAACCATGTAGTTCCTTTGAGCAGAAAAGTGACTGCCCTTACCTGAAACGAAGTCTTGCTTGTAGGGAGACACAGAGCCTGGGATTTAACTCCTTTTCTGAAGGGAAACACACAGCATAGTTCTCATCCATGGATCACACTCTGCTTTAGAGCGAGAAGCACGCTCTTGCTTTCTAGAGTCTCTAAGACAGCAGGAAACGTGAGTTTGCCCAGAACAAAAGATCGGTGTTTCCTACACATATGGACCATATGTAGTCCAAATCTGCTTCTGAAACTGATACAAAGCACTGGTCCTCCAACATCCAATGCTTCTCAATTAAGATGAGAAACGTGTGAGCTTCGTGAACGATGTAGTTCGTTGGAGCAGAAAAGTGACTGCCCTTACCTGAAACGAAGTCTTGCTTGTAGGAAAACTCAGAGCCTGGGATTTAACTCCATTTCTGAAGTGAAACACACAGCAGTGTTCTCATACATTGAACACACTCTGCTTTAGAACAAGAATCACGATAATTCTTTCTAGAGTCTCTAAGACAGCAGGAAACGTGAGTTTGCTGAGACAAAAGAACGGTGTTTCCTACACATACAGACCATATCTAGTCCAACTCTGCTTCTGAAACTGATACAAAGCACTGGTCCTCTAACATCCAATGCTTGTCTGTTAAGATGAGAAACGTGTGAGCTCCCTGACCGATGTAGTTCGTTTGAGCTGAAAAGTGACTGCCCTTACCTGAAACGAAGTCTTGCTTGTAGGAAGACACAGAGCCTGGGATTTAACTCCTTTTCTGAAGGGAAACACACAGCATAGTTCTCATCCATGGATCACACTCTGCTTTAGAGCGAGAAGCACGCTCTTGCTTTCTAGAGTCTCTAAGACAGCAGGAAACATGAGTGTGCCCAGAACAAAAGATCGGTATTTCCTACACATATGGACCATATGTAGTCAAAATCTGCTTCTGAAACTGATACAAAGCACTGACCCTCTAACATCCAATGCTTGTCAGTTAAGATGAGAAACGTGTGAGCTTAGTGAATGATGTAGTTCCTTTGAACTGAAAAGTGACTGCCCTTACCTGAAACGAAGTCTTGCTTGTAAAAAGACACAGAGCCTGGGATTTAAGTCCATTTCTGAAGGGAAACACACAGCATAGTTCTCATCCATGGATCACAGTCTGCTTCAGAGCGAGAAGCACGCTCCTGCTTTCTAGAGTCTCTAATACAGCAGGAAATCTGAGTGTGCCCAGAACAAAAGAACGGTGTTTCCTACACATAAGGACTATATGTAATCCAAATCTTCTTCTGAAACTGATAGAATGCACTGGTCCTCTAACATCTAATGCTTGTCAGTTAAGATGAGAAACGTTTGAGCTTTGTGAAAGATGTAGTTCTTTTGAGCAGAAAAGTGACTGCCCTTACCTGAAACGAAGTCTTGCTTGTAGGAAGACTCAGAGCCTGGGATTTAACTCCATTTCTGAAGTGAAACACACAGCAGTGTTCTCATCCATTGATCACACTCTGCTTTAGAACAAGAACCACGATCATGCTTTCTAGAGTCTCGAAGACAGCAGGAAACGTGTGTTTGCTGAGATCAAAAGAACGGTGTTTCCTACACATACAGACCATATCTAGTGCAACTATGCTTCTATAACTGATACAAAGCACTGGTCCTTTAACATCCAATGCTTGTAAGTTAAGATGAGAAACGTGTGAGCTCCGTGAACGATGTAGTTCTTTTGAGCTGAAAAGTGACTGCCCTTACCTGAAACGAAGTCTTTCTTGTAGGAAGACACAGAGCCTGGGATTTAACTCCTTTTCTGAAGGGAAACACACAGCATAGTTCTCATCCATGGATCACACTCTGCTTTAGAGCGAGAAGCACGCTCTTGCTTTCTAAAGTCTCTAAGACAGCAGGAAACGTGAGTGTGCTGAGAACAAAATAATGGTGTTTCCTACACATAGCGACCATATCTAGTCCAACTCTGCTTCTGAAACAGATACAATGCACTCGTCCTCTAACATCCAATGCTTGTAAGTTAAGATGAGAAACGTGTGAGCTTCGTGAACCATGTAGTTCCTTTGAGCAGAAAAGTGACTGCCCTTACCTGAAACGAAGTCTTGCCTGTAGTAAGACACAGAGCCTGGGATTTAACTCCATTTCTGAAGGGAAACACACAGCATAGTTCTCATCCATGGATCACACTCTGCTTTAGAGCAAGAAGCACGCTCTTGCTTTCTAGAGTCTCTAAGACAGCAGGAAACGTGAGAGTGCCCAGAACAAAAGATCGGTGTTTCCTATACATATGGACCATATGTAGTCCAAATCTGCTTCTGAAACTGATACAAAGCACTGACCCTCTAACATCCAATGCTTGTAAGTTAAGATGAGAAACGTGTGAGCTCCGTGAACCATGTAGTTCCTTTGAACTGAAAAGTGAATGCCCTTACCTGAAACGAAGTCTTGCTTGTAGTAAGACACAGAGCCGGGGATTTAACTCCATTTCTGAAGGGAAACACACAGCATAGTTCTCATCCATGGATCTCACTCTGCTTTAGAGCGAGAAGCACGCTCTTGCTTTCTAGAGTCTCTAATACAGCAGGAAATCTGAGTGTGCCCAGAACAAAAGAACGGTGTTTCCTACACATAAGGACTATATGTAATCCAAATCTTCTTCGGAAACTGATAGAATGCACTGGTCCTCTAACATCCAATGCTTGTCAGTTAAGATGAGAAACGTTTGAGCTTTGTGAAAGATGTAGTTCTTTTGAGCAGAAAAGTGACTGCCCTTACCTGAAACGAAGTCTTGCTTGTAGGAAAACTCAGAGCCTGGGATTTAACTCCATTTCTGAAGTGAAACACACAGCAGTGTTCTCATACATTGATCACACTCTGCTTTAGAACAAGAATCACGATAATGCTTTCTAGAGTCTCTAAGACAGCAGGAAACGTGAGTTTGCTGAGACAAAAGAACGGTGTTTCCTACACATACAGACCATATCTAGTCCAACTCTGCTTCTGAATCTGATACAAAGCACTGGTCCTCTAACATCCAATGCTTGTCTGATAAGATGAGAAACGTGTGAGCTCCCTGACCGATGTAGTTCTTTTGAGCTGAAAAGTGACTGCCCTTACCTGAAACGAAGTCTTGCTTGTAGGAAGATACAGAGCCTGGGATTTAACTCCGTTTCTGAAGGGAAACACACAGCATAGTTCTCATCCATGGATCACACTCTGCTTTAGAGCGAGAAGCACGCTCTTGCTTTCTAGAGTCTCTAAGACAGCAGGAAACATGAGTGTGCCCAGAACAAAAGATCGGTATTTCCTACACATATGGACCATATGTAGTCAAAATCTGCTTCTGAAACTGATACAAAGCACTGACCCTCTAACATCCAATGCTTGTCAGTTAAGATGAGAAACGTGTGAGCTTAGTGAATGATGTAGTTCCTTTGAACTGAAAAGTGACTGCCCTTACCTGAAACGAAGTCTTGCTTGTAGAAAGACACAGAGCCTGGGATTTAAGTCCATTTCTGAAGGGAAACACACAGCATAGTTCTCATCCATGGATCACAGTCTGCTTTAGAGCGAGAAGCACGCTCCTGCTTTCTAGAGTCTCTAATACAGCAGGAAATCTGAGTGTGCCCAGAACAAAAGAACGGTGTTTCCTACACATAAGGACTATATGTAATCCAAATCTTCTTCTGAAACTGATAGAATGCACTGGTCCTCTAACATCTAATGCTTGTCAGTTAAGATGAGAAACGTTTGAGCTTTGTGAAAGATGTAGTTCTTTTGAGCAGAAAAGTGACTGCCCATACCTGAAACGAAGTCTTGCTTGTAGGAAGACTCAGAGCCTGGGATTTAACTCCATTTCTGAAGTGAAACACACAGCAGTGTTCTCATCCATTGATCACACTCTGCTTTAGAACAAGAACCACGATCATGCTTTCTAGAGTCTCGAAGACAGCAGAAAACGTGTGTTTGCGGAGATCAAAAGAACGGTGTTTCCTACACATACAGACCATATCTAGTCCAACTATGCTTCTGAAACTGATACAAAGCACTGGTCCTTTAACATCCAATGCTTGTAAGTTAAGATGAGAAACGTGTGAGCTCCATGAACGATGTAGTTCTTTTGAGCTGAAAAGTGACTGCCCTTACCTGAAACGAAGTCTTTCTTGTAGGAAGACACAGAGCCTGGGATTTAACTCCTTTTCTGAAGGGAAACACACAGCATAGTTCTCATCCATGGATCACACTCTGCTTTAGAGCGAGAAGCACGCTCTTGCTTTCTAAAGTCTCTAAGACAGCAGGAAACGTGAGTGTGCTGAGAACAAAATAATGGTGTTTCCTACACATAGCGACCATATCTAGTCCAACTCTGCTTCTGAAACAGATACAATGCACTCGTCCTCTAACATCCAATGCTTGTCTGTTAAGATGAGAAACGTGTGAGCTCCGTGAACCATGTAGTTCGTTTGAGCTGAAATGTGACTGCCCTTACCTGAAACGAAGTCTTGCTTGTAGGAAGACTCAGAGCCTGGGATTTAACTCCATTTCTGAAGTGAAACACACAGCAGTGTTCTCATCCATTGATCACACTCTGCTTTAGAACAAGAACCACGATCATGCTTTCTAGAGACTCGAAGACAGCAGGAAACGTGTGTTTGCTGAGATCAAAAGAACGGTGCTTCCAACACATACAGACCATATCTAGTCCAACTCTGCTTCTGAAACTGATACAAAGCACTGGTCCTCTAACATCCAATGCTTGTCTGTTAAGATGAGAAACGTGTGAGCTCCGTGACCGATGTAGTTCGTTTGAGCTGAAAAGTGACTGCCCTTACCTGAAACGAAGTCTTGCTTGTAGGAAGACACAGAGCCTGGGATTTAACTCCTTTTATGAAGGGAAACACACAGCATAGTTCTCATCCATGGATCACACTCTGCTTTAGAGCGAGAAGCACGCTCTTGCTTTCTAGAGTCTCTAAGACAGCAGGAAACGTGAGAGTGCCCAGAACAAAAGATCGGTGTTTCCTATACATATGGACCATATGTAGTCCAAATCTGCTTCTGAAACTGATACAAAGCACTGACCCTCTAACATCCAATGCTTGTAAGTTAAGATGAGAAACGTGTGAGCTCCGTGAACCATGTAGTTCCTTTGAACTGAAAAGTGAATGCCCTTACCTGAAACGAAGTCTTGCTTGTAGTAAGACACAGAGCCGGGGATTTAACTCCATTTCTGAAGGGAAACACACAGCATAGTTCTCATCCATGGATCTCACTCTGCTTTAGAGCGAGAAGCACGCTCTTGCTTTCTAGATTCTCTAATACAGCAGGAAATCTGAGTGTGCCCAGAACAAAAGAACGGTGTTTCCTACACATAAGGACTATATGTAATCCAAATCTTCTTCGGAAACTGATAGAATGCACTTGTCCTCTAACATCCAATGCTTGTCAGTTAAGATGAGAAACGTTTGAGCTTTGTGAAAGATGTAGTTCGTTTGAGCTGAAAAGTGACTGCCCTTACCTGAAACGAAGTCTTGCTTGTAGGAAGATACAGAGCCTGGGATTTAACTCCGTTTCTGAAGGGAAACACACAGCATAGTTCTCATCCATGGATCACACTCTGCTTTAGAGCGAGAAGCACGCTCTTGCTTTTTAGAGTCTCTAAGACAGCAGGAAACATGAGTGTGCCCAGAACAAAAGATCGGTATTTCCTACACATATGGACCATATGTAGTCAAAATCTGCTTCTGAAACTGATACAAAGCACTGACCCTCTAACATCCAATGCTTGTCAGTTAAGATGAGAAACGTGTGAGCTTAGTGAATGATGTAGTTCCTTTGAACTGAAAAGTGACTGCCCTTACCTGAAACGAAGTCTTGCTTGTAGAAAGACACAGAGCCTGGGATTTAAGTCCATTTCTGAAGGGAAACACACAGCATAGTTCTCATCCATGGATCACAGTCTGCTTTAGAGCGAGAAGCACGCTCCTGCTTTCTAGAGTCTCAAATACAGCAGGAAATCTGAGTGTGCCCAGAACAAAAGAACGGTGTTTCCTACACATAAGGACTATATGTAATCCAAATCTTCTTCTGAAACTGATAGAATGCACTGGTCCTCTAACATCTAATGCTTGTCAGTTAAGATGAGAAACGTTTGAGCTTTGTGAAAGATGTAGTTCTTTTGAGCAGAAAAGTGACTGCCCATACCTGAAACGAAGTCTTGCTTGTAGGAAGACTCAGAGCCTGGGATTTAACTCCATTTCTGAAGTGAAACACACAGCAGTGTTCTCATCCATTGATCACACTCTGCTTTAGAACAAGAACCACGATCATGCTTTCTAGAGTCTCGAAGACAGCAGGAAACGTGTGTTTGCGGAGATCAAAAGAACGGTGTTTCCTACACATACAGACCATATCTAGTCCAACTCTGCTTCTGAAACTGATACAAAGCACTGGTCCTCTAACATCCAATGCTTGTCTGTTAAGATGAGAAACGTGTGAGCTCCGTGAACGATGTATTTCGTTTGAGCTGAAAAGTGACTGCCCTTACCTGAAACGAAGTCTTTCTTGTAGGAAGACACAGAGCCTGGGATTTAACTCCTTTTCTGAAGGGAAACACACAGCATAGTTCTCATCCATGGATCACACTCTGCTTTAGAGCTAGAAGCACGCTCTTGCTTTCTACAGTCTCTAAGACAGCAGGAAACGTGAGTGTGCTGAGAAGAAAAGAACGGTGTTTCGGACACATACAGACCATATCTAGTCCAACTCTGCTTTTGAAAGTGATACAAAGCACTGGTCCTCTAACATCCAATGCTTGTCAGTTAAGATGAGAAACGTGTGAGCTTAGTGAATGATGTAGTTCCTTTGAACTGAAAAGTGACTGCCCTTACCTGAAACGAAGTCTTGCTTGTAGTAAGACACAGAGCCTGGGATTTAAGACCATTTCTGAAGGGAAACACACAGCATAGTTCTCATCCATGGATCACACTCTGCTTTAGAGCGAGAAGCACGCTCTTGCTTTCTAAAGTCTCTAAGACAGCAGGAAACGTGAGTGTGCTGAGAACAAAAGAATGGTGTTTCCTACACATAAAGACCATATCTAGTCCAACTCTGCTTCTGAAAGTGATACAAAGCACTGGTCCTCTAACATCCAATGCTTGTCAGTTAAGATGAGAAACGTGTGAGCTTAGTGAATGATGTAGTTCCTTTGAACTGAAAAGTGACTGCCGTTACCTGAAACGAAGTGTTGCTTGTAGTAAGACACAGAGCCTGGGATTTAAGTCCATTTCTGAAGGGAAACACACAGCATAGTTCTCATCCATGGATCACACTGTGCTTTAGAGCGAGAAGCACGCTCTTGCTTTCTAGAGTCTCTAATACAGCAGGAAATCTGAGTGTGCCCAGAACAAAAGAACGGTGTTTCCTACACATAAGTACTATATGTAATCCAAATCTTCTTCTGAAACTGATAGAATGCACTGGTCCTCTAACATCCAATGCTTGTCAGTTAAGATGAGAAACGTTTGAGCTTTGTGAAAGATGTAGTTCTTTTGAGCCTAAAAGTGATTGCCCTTACCTGAAACGAAGTCTTGCTTGTAGGAAGACTCAGAGCCTGGGATTTAACTCCTTTTCTGAAGGGAAACACACAGCATAGTTCTCATCCATGGATCACACTCTGCTTTAGAGCGATAAGCACGCTCTTGCTTTCTAAAGTCTCTAAGACAGCAGGAAACGTGAGTGTGCTGAGAACAAAAGAACGGTGTTTCCTACACATACAGACGATATCTAGTCCAACTCTGCTTCTGAAAGTGATACAAAGCACTGGTCCTCTAACATCCAATGCTTTTCTGTTAAGATTAGAAACGTGTGAGCTTAGTGAATGATGTAGTTCCTTTGAACTGAAAAGTGACTGCCCTTACCTGAAACGAAGTGTTGCTTGTAGTAAGACACAGAGCCTGGGATTTAAGTCCATTTCTGAAGGGAAACACACAGCATAGTTCTCATCCATGGATCACACTCTGCTCTAGAGCGAGAAGCACGCTCTTGATTTCTAGAGTCTCTAATACATCAGGAAATCTGAGTGTGCCCAGAACAAAAGAACGGTGTTTCCTACACATAAGTACTATATGTAATCCAAATCTTCTTCTGAAACTGATAGAATGCACTGGTCCTCTAACATCCAATGCTTGTCAGTTAAGATGAGAAACGTTTGAGCTTTGTGAAAGATGTAGTTCTTTTGAGCAGAAAAGTGATTGCCCTTACCTGAAACGAAGTCTTGCTTGTAGGAAGACTCAGAGCCTGGGATTTAACTCCTTTTCTGAACGGAAACACACAGCATAGTTCTCATCCATGGATCACACTCTGCTTTAGAGCGATAAGCACGGTCTTGCTTTCTAAAGTCTCTAAGACAGCAGGAAACGTGAGTGTGCTGAGAACAAAAGAACGGTGTTTCCTACACATACAGACCATATCTAGTCCAACTCTGCTTCTGAAACTGATACAAAGCACTGGTCCTCTAACATCCAATGCTTGTCTGTTAAGATGAGAAACGTGTGAGCTCCGTGAACGATGTAGTTCGTTTGAGCTGAAAAGTGACAGCCCTTACCTGAAACGAAGTCTTGCTTGTAGGAAGACACAGAGCCTGGGATTTAACTCCTTTTCTGAAGGGAAACACACAGCATAGTTCTCATCCATGGATCACACTCTGCTTTAGAGCGAGAAGCACGCTCTTGCTTTCTAGAGTCTCTAAGACAGCAGGAAACGTGAGTGTGCCCAGAACAAAAGATCGGTGTTTCCTACACATATGGACCATATGTAGTCCAAATCTGTTTCTGAAACTGATACAAAGCACTGACCCTCTAACATCCAACGCTTGTCAGTTAAGATGAGAAACGTGTGAGCTTCGTGAACGATATAGTTCGTTTGAGCAGAAAAGAGACTGCCCTTACCTGAAACGAAGTCTTGCTTGTAGGAAAACACAGAGCCTAGGATTTAACTCCTTTTCTGAAGGGAAACACACAGCTCAGTTCTCATCCATGGATCACACTCTGCTTTAGAGCTAGAAGCACGCTCTTGCTTTCTACAGTCTCTAAGACAGCAGGAAACGTGAATGTGCTGAGAAGAAAAGAATGGTGTTTCCTACACATATGGACCATATCTAGTCCAACTCTGCTTCTGAAAGTGATACAAAGCACTGGTCCTCTAACATCCAATGCTTGTCAGTTAAGATGAGAAACGTGTGAGCTTAGTGAATGATGTAGTTCCTTTGAACTGAAAAGTGACTGCCTTTACCTGAAACGAAGTCTTGCTTGTAGTAAGACACAGAGCCTGGGATTTAAGTCCATTTCTGAAGGGAAGCACACAGCATAGTTCTCATCCATGGATCAAACTCTGCTTTAGAACGAGAAGCACGCTCTTGCTTTCTAGAGTCTTTAATACAGCAGGAAATCTGATTGTGCCCAGAACAAAAGAACGGTGTTTCCTACACATAAGGACTATATGTAATCCAAATCTTCTTCTGAAACTGATAGAATGCACTGGTCCTCTAACATCCAATGATTGTCAGTTAAGATTAGAAACGTGTGAGCTTAGTGAATGATGTAGTTCCTTTGAACTGAAAAGTGACTGCCCTTACCTGAAACGAAGTCTTGCTTGTAGTAAGACACAGAGCCTGGGATTTAAGTCCATTTCTGAAGGGAAACACACAGCATAGTTCTCATCCATGGATCACACTCTGCTTTAGAGCGATAAGCACGCTCTTGCTTTCTAAAGTCTCTAAGACAGCAGGAAACGTGAGTGTGCTGAGAACAAAAGAACGGTGTTTCCTACACATACAGACCATATCTAGTCCAACTCTGCTTCTCAAACTGATACAAAGCACTGGTCCTCTAACATCCAATGCTTGTCTGTTAAGATGAGAAACTTGTGAGCTCCGTGAACGATGTAGTTCGTTTGAGCTGAAAAGTGACTGCCCTTACCTGAAACGAAGTCTTGCTTGTAGGAAGACACAGAGCCTGGGATTTAACTCCTTTTCTGAAGGTAAACACACAGCTCAGTTCTCATCCATGGATCACACTCTGCTTTAGTGCTAGAAGCACGCTCTTGCTTTCTACAGTCTCTAAGACAGCAGGAAACGTGAATGTGCTGAGAAGAAAAGAACGGTGTTTCCTACACATATGGACCATATCTAGTCCAACTCTGCTTCTGAAAGTGATACAAAGCACTGGTCCTCTAACATCCAATGCTTGTCAGTTAAGATTAGAAACGTGTGAGCTTAGTGAATGATGTAGTTCCTTTGAACTGAAAAGTGACTGCCCTTACCTGAAACGAAGTCTTGCTTGTAGTAAGACACAGAGCCTGGGATTTAAGTCCATTTCTGAAGGGAAACACACAGCATAGTTCTCATCGATGGATCACGCTCTGCTTTAGAGCGAGAAGCACACTCTTGCTTTCTAGAGTCTCTAATACAACACGAAACGTGAGTGTGCTGAGAACAAAAGAACGGTGTTTCCTACAATTACGCACATTATATAGTCCGACTCTGCATCTGAAACTGATATAAAGCACTGTTCCTCTAAAATCCAATGCTTGTCTGTTAAGATGAGAAACGTGTGAGCTTCGTGAACGATGTAGTTCGTTTGAGCTGAAAAGTGACTGCCCTTAGCTGAAACGAAGTCTTGCCTGTAGGAAGACACAGAGCCTGGGATTTAACTCCTTTTCTGAAGGGAAACACACAGCATAGTTCTCATCCATGGATCACACTCTGCTTTAGAGCGAGAAGCACGCTCTTGCTTTCTAGAGTCTCTAAGACAGCAGGAAACGTGAGTGTGCCCAGAACAAAAGATCGGTGTTTCCTACACATATGGACCATATGTAGTCCAAATCTGTTTCTGAAACTGATACAAAGCACTGACCCTCTAACATCCAATGCTTGTCTGTTAAGATGAGAAACGTGTGAGCTTCGTGAACGATGTAGTTCGTTTGAGCAGAAAACTGACTGCCCTTACCTGAAACGAAGTCTTGCTTGTAGGAAGACACAGAGCCTGGGATTTAACTCCTTTTCTGAAGGGAAACACACAGCTCAGTTCTCATCCATGGATAACACTCTGCTTTAGAGCTAGAAGCACGCTCTTGCTTTGTACAGTCTCTAAGACAGCAGGAAACGTGAATGTGCTGAGAAGAAAAGAACGGTGTTTCCTACACATACAGACCATATCTAGTCCAACTTTGCTTCTGAAAGTGATGCAAAGCACTGGTCCTCTAACATCCAATGCTTGTCAGTTAAGATGAGAAACGTGTGAGCTTAGTGAATGATGTAGTTCCTTTGAACTGAAAAGTGACTGCCTTTACCTGAAACGAAGTCTTGCTTGTAGTAAGACACAGAGCCTGGGATTTAAGTCCATTTCTGAAGGGAAGCACACAGCATAGTTCTCAACCATGGATCAAACTCTGCTTTAGAGCGAGAAGCACGCTCTTGCTTTCTAGAGTCTTTAATACAGCAGGAAATCTGAGTGTGCCCAGAACAAAAGAACGGAGTTTCCTACACATAAGGACTATATGTAATCCAAATCTTCTTCTGAAACTGATAGAATGCACTGGTCCTCTAACATCCAATGCTTGTCAGTTAAGATTAGAAACGTGTGAGCTTAGTGAATGATGTAGTTCCTTTGAACTGAAAAGTGACTGCCCTTACCTGAAACGAAGTCTTGCTTGTAGTAAGACACAGAGCCTGGGATTTAAGTCCATTTCTGAAGGGAAACACACAGCATAGTTCTCATCGATGGATCACGCTCTGCTTTAGAGCGAGAAGCACACTCTTGCTTTCTAGAGTCTCTAATACAACACGAAACGTGAGTGTGCTGAGAACAAAAGAATGGTGTTTCCTACAATTACGGACATTATATAGTCCGACTCTGCATCTGAAACTGATATAAAGCACTGTTCCTCTAAAATCCAATGCTTGTCTGTTAAGATGAGAAACGTGTGAGCTTCGTGATCGATGTAGTTCGTTTGAGCTGAAAAGTGACTGCCCTTAGCTGAAACGAAGTCTTGCCTGTAGGAAGACACAGAGCCTGGGATTTAACTCCATTTCTGAAGGGAAAAACACAGCATAGTTCTCATCCATGGATCACACTCTGCTTTAGAGCAAGAAGCACGCTCTTGCTTTCTAGAGTCTCTAAGACAGCAGGAAACGTGAGTGTGCCCACAACAAACGATCGGTGTTTCCTACACATATGGACCATATCTAGTCAAACTCTGCTTCTGAAAGTGATACAAAGCACTGGTCCTCTAACATCCAATGCTTGTCAGTTAAGATGAGAAACGTGTGAGCTTAGTGAATGATGTAGTTCCTTTGAACTGAAAAGTGACGGCCCTTACCTGAAACGAAGTGTTGCTTGTAGTAAGACACAGAGCCTGGGATTTAAGTCCATTTCTGAAGGGAAACACACAGCATAGTTCTCATCCATGGATCACACTCTGCTTTAGAGCGAGAAGCACGCTCTTGCTTTCTAGAGTCTCTAATACAGCAGGAAATCTGAGTGCGCCCAGAACAAAAGAACGGTGTTTCCTACACATAAGTACTATATGTAATCCAAATCTTCTTCTGAAACTGATAGAATGCACTGGTCCTCTAACATCCAATGCTTGTCAGTTAAGAAGAGGAACGTTTGAGCTTTGCGAAAGATGTAGTTCTTTTGAGCAGAAAAGTGATTGCCCTTACCTGAAACGAAGTCTTGCTTGTCGGAAGACTCAGAGCCTGGGATTTAACTCCTTTTCTGAAGGGAAACACACAGCATAGTTCTCATCCATGGATCACACTCTGCTTTAGAGCGATAAGCACGCTCTTGCTTTCTAAAGTCTCTAAGACAGCAGGAAACGTGAGTGTGCTGAGAACAAAAGAACGGTGTTTCCTACACATACAGACCATATCTAGTCCAACTCTGCTTCTGAAACTGATACAAAGCACTGGTCCTCTAACATCCAATGCTTGTCTGTTAAGATGAGAAACGTGTGAGCTCCGTGAACGATGTAGTTCGTTTGAGCTGAAAAGTGACTGCCCTTACCTGAAACGAAGTCTTGCTTGTAGGAAGACACAGAGCCTGGGATTTAACTCCTTTTCTGAAGGGAAACACACAGCATAGTTCTCATCCATGGATCACACTCTGCTTTAGAGCGAGAAGCACGCTCTTGCTTTCTAGAGTCTCTAAGACAGCAGGAAACGTGAGTGTGCCCAGAACAAAAGATCGGTGTTTCCTACACATATGGACCATATGTAGTCCAAATCTGTTTCTGAAACTGATACAAAGCACTGACCCTCTAAATCCAATGCTTGTCAGTTAAGATGAGAAACATGTGAGCTTCGTGAACGATGTAGTTCGTTTGAGCAGAAAACTGACTGCCCTTACCTGAAACGAAGTCTTGCTTGTAGGAAAACACAGAGCCTGGGATTTAACTCCTTTTCTGAAGGGAAACACACAGCATAGTCTCATCCATGGATCACACTCTGCTTTAGAGCAAGAAGCACGCTCTTGCTTTCTAGAGTCTCTAAGACAGCAGGAAACATGAGTGTGCCCACAACAAACGATCGGTGTTTCCTACACATATGGACCATATCTAGTCAAACTCTGCTTCTGAAAGTGATACAAAGCACTGGTCCTCTAACATCCAATGCTTGTCAGTTAAGATGAGAAACGTGTGAGCTTAGTGAATGATGTAGTTCCTTTGAACTGAAAAGTGACTGCCCTTACCTGAAACGAAGTGTTGCTTGTAGTAAGTCACAGAGCCTGGGATTTAAGTCCATTTCTGAAGGGAAACACACAGCATAGTTCTCATCCATGGATCACACTCTGCTTTAGAGCGAGAAGCACGCTCTTGCTTTGTAGAGTCTCTAATACAGCAGGAATTCTGAGTGTGCCCAGAACAAAGAACGGTGTTTCCTACACATAAGTACTATATGTAATCCAAATCTTCTTCTGAAACTGATAGAATGCACTGGTCCTCTAACATCCAATGCTTGTCAGTTAAGATGAGAAATGTTTGAGCTTTGTGAAAGATGTAGTTCTTTTGAGCAGAAAAGTGATTGCCCTTACCTGAAACGAAGTCTTGCTTGTAGGAAGACTCAGAGCCTGGGATTTAACTCCTTTTCTGAAGGGAAACACACAGCATAGTTCTCATCCATGGATCACACTCTGCTTTAGAGCGATAAGCACGCTCTTGCTTTCTAAAGTCTCTAAGACAGCAGGAAACGTGAGTGTGCTGAGATCAAAAGAACGGTGTTTCCTACACATATGGACCATATGTAGTCCAAATCTGTTTCTGAAACTGATACAAAGCACTGACCCTCTAAATCCAATGCTTGTCAGTTAAGATGAGAAACGTGTGAGCTTCGTGAACGATGTAGTTCGTTTGAGCAGAAAACTGACTGCCCTTACCTGAAACGAAGTCTTGCTTGTAGGAAAACACAGAGCCTGGGATTTAACTCCTTTTCTGAAGGGAAACACACAGCTCAGTTCTCATCCATGGATCACACTCTGCTTTAGAGCTAGAAGCACGCTCTTGCTTTCTACAGTCTCTAAGACAGCAGGAAACGTGAATGTGCTGAGAAGAAAAGAACGGTGTTTCCTACACATATGGACCATATCTAGTCCAACTCTGCTTCTGAAAGTGATACAAAGCACTGGTCCTCCAACATCCAATGCTTGTCAGTTAAGATTAGAAACGTGTGAGCTTAGTGAATGATGTAGTTCCTTTGAACTGAAAAGTGACTGCCCTTACCTGAAACGAAGTCTTGCCTGTAGGAAGACACAGAGCCTGGGATTTAACTCCATTTCTGAAGGGAAACACACAGCATAGTTCTCATCCATGGATCACACTCTGCTTTAGAGCAAGAAGCACGCTCTTGCTTTCTAGAGTCTCTAAGACAGCAGGAAACGTGAGTGTGCCCACAACAAACGATCGGTGTTTCCTACACATATGGACCATATCTAGTCAAACTCTGCTTCTGAAAGTGATACAAAGCACTGGTCCTCTAACATCCAATGCTTGTCAGTTAAGATGAGAAACGTGTGAGCTTAGTGAATGATGTAGTTCCTTTGAACTGAAAAGTGACTGCCCTTACCTGAAACGAAGTGTTGCTTGTAGTAAGACACAGAGCCTGGGATTTAAGTCCATTTCTGAAGGGAAACACACAGCATAGTTCTCATCCATGGATCACACTCTGCTTTAGAGCGATAAGCACGCTCTTGCTTTCTAAAGTCTCTAAGACAGCAGGAAACTTGAGTGTGCTGAGAACAAAAGAACAGTGTTTCCTACACATACAGACCATATCTAGTCCAACTCTGCTTCTGAAACTGATACAAAGCACTGGTCCTCTAAAATCCAATGCTTGTCTGTTAAGATGAGAAACGTGTGAGCTCCGTGAATGATGTAGTTCGTTTGAGTTGAAAAGTGACTGCCCTTACCTGAAACGAAGTCTTGCTTGTAGGAAGACACAGAGCCTGGGATTTAACTCCTTTTCCGAAGGGAAACACACAGCATAGTTCTCATCCATGGATCACACTCTGCTTTAGAGCGAGAAGCATGCTCTTGCTTTCTAGAGTCTCTAAGACAGCAGGAAACGTGAGTGTGCCCAGAACAAAAGATCGGTGTTTCCTACACATATGGACCATATGTAGTCCAAATCTGTTTCTGAAACTGATACAAAGCACTGACCCTCTAAATCCAATGCTTGTCAGTTAAGATGAGAAACGTGTGAGCATCGTGAACGATGTAGTTCGTTTGAGCAGAAAACTGACTGCCCTTACCTGAAACGAAGTCTTGCTTGTAGGAAAACACAGAGCCTGGGATTTAACTCCTTTTCTGAAGGGAAACACACAGCTCAGTTCTCATCCATGGATCACACTCTGCTTTAGAGCTAGAAGCACGCTCTTGCTTTCTACAGTCTCTAAGACAGCAGGAAACGTGAATGTGCTGAGAAGAAAAGAACGGTGTTTCCTACACATATGGACCATATCTAGTCCAACTCTGCTTCTGAAAGTGATACAAAGCACTGGTCCTCCAACATCCAATGCTTGTCAGTTAAGATTAGAAACGTGTGAGCTTAGTGAATGATGTAGTTCCTTTGAACTGAAAAGTGACTGCCCTTACCTGAAACGAAGTCTTGCCTGTAGGAAGACACAGAGCCTGGGATTTAACTCCATTTCTGAAGGGAAACACACAGCATAGTTCTCATCCATGGATCACACTCTGCTTTAGAGCAAGAAGCACGCTCTTGCTTTCTAGAGTCTCTAAGACAGCAGGAAACGTGAGTGTGCCCACAACAAACGATCGGTGTTTCCTACACATATGGACCATATCTAGTCAAACTCTGCTTCTGAAAGTGATACAAAGCACTGGTCCTCTAACATCCAATGCTTGTCAGTTAAGATGAGAAACGTGTGAGCTTAGTGAATGATGTAGTTCCTTTGAACTGAAAAGTGACTGCCCTTACCTGAAACGAAGTGTTGCTTGTAGTAAGACACAGAGCCTGGGATTTAAGTCCATTTCTGAAGGGAAACACACAGCATAGTTCTCATCCATGGATCACACTCTGCTTTAGAGCGATAAGCACGCTCTTGCTTTCTAAAGTCTCTAAGACAGCAGGAAACTTGAGTGTGCTGAGAACAAAAGAACAGTGTTTCCTACACATACAGACCATATCTAGTCCAACTCTGCTTCTGAAACTGATACAAAGCACTGGTCCTCTAAAATCCAATGCTTGTCTGTTAAGATGAGAAACGTGTGAGCTCCGTGAATGATGTAGTTCGTTTGAGTTGAAAAGTGACTGCCCTTACCTGAAACGAAGTCTTGCTTGTAGGAAGACACAGAGCCTGGGATTTAACTCCTTTTCCGAAGGGAAACACACAGCATAGTTCTCATCCATGGATCACACTCTGCTTTAGAGCGAGAAGCATGCTCTTGCTTTCTAGAGTCTCTAAGACAGCAGGAAACGTGAGTGTGCCCAGAACAAAAGATCGGTGTTTCCTACACATATGGACCATATGTAGTCCAAATCTGTTTCTGAAACTGATACAAAGCACTGACCCTCTAAATCCAATGCTTGTCAGTTAAGATGAGAAACGTGTGAGCATCGTGAACGATGTAGTTCGTTTGAGCAGAAAACTGACTGCCCTTACCTGAAACGAAGTCTTGCTTGTAGGAAAACACAGAGCCTGGGATTTAACTCCTTTTCTGAAGGGAAACACACAGCTCAGTTCTCATCCATGGATCACACTCTGCTTTAGAGCAAGAAGCACGCTCTTGCTTTCTAGAGTCTCTAAGACAGCAGGAAACATGAGTGTGCCCACAACAAACGATCGGTGTTTCCTACACATATGGACCATATCTAGTCAAACTCTGCTTCTGAAAGTGATACAAAGCACTGGTCCTCTAACATCCAATGCTTGTCAGTTAAGATGAGAAACGTGTGAGCTTAGTGAATGATGTAGTTCCTTTGAACTGAAAAGTGACTGCCCTTACCTGAAACGAAGTGTTGCTTGTAGTAAGTCACAGAGCCTGGGATTTAAGTCCATTTCTGAAGGGAAACACACAGCATAGTTCTCATCCATGGATCACACTCTGCTTTAGAGCGAGAAGCACGCTCTTGCTTTGTAGAGTCTCTAATACAGCAGGAATTCTGAGTGTGCCCAGAACAAAGAACGGTGTTTCCTACACATAAGTACTATATGTAATCCAAATCTTCTTCTGAAACTGATAGAATGCACTGGTCCTCTAACATCCAATGCTTGTCAGTTAAGATGAGAAATGTTTGAGCTTTGTGAAAGATGTAGTTCTTTTGAGCAGAAAAGTGATTGCCCTTACCTGAAACGAAGTCTTGCTTGTAGGAAGACTCAGAGCCTGGGATTTAACTCCTTTTCTGAAGGGAAACACACAGCATAGTTCTCATCCATGGATCACACTCTGCTTTAGAGCGATAAGCACGCTCTTGCTTTCTAAAGTCTCTAAGACAGCAGGAAACGTGAGTGTGCTGAGATCAAAAGAACGGTGTTTCCTACACATATGGACCATATGTAGTCCAAATCTGTTTCTGAAACTGATACAAAGCACTGACCCTCTAAATCCAATGCTTGTCAGTTAAGATGAGAAACGTGTGAGCTTCGTGAACGATGTAGTTCGTTTGAGCAGAAAACTGACTGCCCTTACCTGAAACGAAGTCTTGCTTGTAGGAAAACACAGAGCCTGGGATTTAACTCCTTTTCTGAAGGGAAACACACAGCTCAGTTCTCATCCATGGATCACACTCTGCTTTAGAGCTAGAAGCACGCTCTTGCTTTCTACAGTCTCTAAGACAGCAGGAAACGTGAATGTGCTGAGAAGAAAAGAACGGTGTTTCCTACACATATGGACCATATCTAGTCCAACTCTGCTTCTGAAAGTGATACAAAGCACTGGTCCTCCAACATCCAATGCTTGTCAGTTAAGATTAGAAACGTGTGAGCTTAGTGAATGATGTAGTTCCTTTGAACTGAAAAGTGACTGCCCTTACCTGAAACGAAGTCTTGCCTGTAGGAAGACACAGAGCCTGGGATTTAACTCCATTTCTGAAGGGAAACACACAGCATAGTTCTCATCCATGGATCACACTCTGCTTTAGAGCAAGAAGCACGCTCTTGCTTTCTAGAGTCTCTAAGACAGCAGGAAACGTGAGTGTGCCCACAACAAACGATCGGTGTTTCCTACACATATGGACCATATCTAGTCAAACTCTGCTTCTGAAAGTGATACAAAGCACTGGTCCTCTAACATCCAATGCTTGTCAGTTAAGATGAGAAACGTGTGAGCTTAGTGAATGATGTAGTTCCTTTGAACTGAAAAGTGACTGCCCTTACCTGAAACGAAGTGTTGCTTGTAGTAAGACACAGAGCCTGGGATTTAAGTCCATTTCTGAAGGGAAACACACAGCATAGTTCTCATCCATGGATCACACTCTGCTTTAGAGCGATAAGCACGCTCTTGCTTTCTAAAGTCTCTAAGACAGCAGGAAACTTGAGTGTGCTGAGAACAAAAGAACAGTGTTTCCTACACATACAGACCATATCTAGTCCAACTCTGCTTCTGAAACTGATACAAAGCACTGGTCCTCTAAAATCCAATGCTTGTCTGTTAAGATGAGAAACGTGTGAGCTCCGTGAATGATGTAGTTCGTTTGAGTTGAAAAGTGACTGCCCTTACCTGAAACGAAGTCTTGCTTGTAGGAAGACACAGAGCCTGGGATTTAACTCCTTTTCCGAAGGGAAACACACAGCATAGTTCTCATCCATGGATCACACTCTGCTTTAGAGCGAGAAGCATGCTCTTGCTTTCTAGAGTCTCTAAGACAGCAGGAAACGTGAGTGTGCCCAGAACAAAAGATCGGTGTTTCCTACACATATGGACCATATGTAGTCCAAATCTGTTTCTGAAACTGATACAAAGCACTGACCCTCTAAATCCAATGCTTGTCAGTTAAGATGAGAAACGTGTGAGCATCGTGAACGATGTAGTTCGTTTGAGCAGAAAACTGACTGCCCTTACCTGAAACGAAGTCTTGCTTGTAGGAAAACACAGAGCCTGGGATTTAACTCCTTTTCTGAAGGGAAACACACAGCTCAGTTCTCATCCATGGATCACACTCTGCTTTAGAGCTAGAAGCACGCTCTTGCTTTCTACAGTCTCTAAGACAGCAGGAAACGTGAATGTGCTGAGAAGAAAAGAACGGTGTTTCCTACACATATGGACCATATCTAGTCCAACTCTGCTTCTGAAAGTGATACAAAGCACTGGTCCTCTAACATCCAATGCTTGTCAGTTAAGATTAGAAACGTGTGAGCTTAGTGAATGATGTAGTTCCTTTGAACTGAAAAGTGACTGCCCTTACCTGAAACGAAGTGTTGCTTGTAGTAAGACACAGAGCCTGGGATTTAAGTCCATTTCTGAAGGGAAACACACAGCATAGTTCTCATCCATGGATCACACTCTGCTTTAGAGCGAGAAGCACGCTCTTGCTTTGTAGAGTCTCTAATACAGCAGGAAATCTGAGTGTGCCCAGAACAAAGAACGGTGTTTCCTACACATAAGTACTATATGTAATCTAAATCTTCTTCTGAAACTGATAGAATGCACTGGTCCTCTAACATCCAATGCTTATCAGTTAAGATGAGAAATGTTTGAGCTTTGTGAAAGATGTAGTTCTTTTGAGCAGAAAAGTGATTGCCCTTACCTGAAACGAAGTCTTGCTTGTAGGAAGACTCAGAGCCTGGGATTTAACTCCTTTTCTGAAGGGAAACACACAGCATAGTTCTCATCCATGGATCACACTCTGCTTTAGAGCGATAAGCACGCTCTTGCTTTCTAAAGTCTCTAAGACAGCAGGAAACGTGAGTGTGCTGAGATCAAAAGAACGGTGTTTCCTACACATACAGACCATATCTAGTCCAACTCTTCTTCGGAAACTGATACAAAGCACTGGTCCTCTAACATCCAATGCTTGTCTGTTAAGATGAGAAACGTTTGAACTCCGTGAACGATGTAGTTCGTTTGAGCTGAAAAGTGACTGCCCTTACCTGAAACGAAGTCTTGCTTGTAGGAAGACACAGAGCCTGGGATTTAACTCCTTTTCTGAAGGGAAACACACAGCATAGTTCTCATCCATGGATCACACTCTGCTTAAGATCGAGAAGCACGCTCTTGCTTTCTAGAGAGTCTAAGACAGCAGGAAACGTGAGTGTGCCCAGAAAAAAAAGATCGGTGTTTCCTACACATATGGACCATATGTAGTCCAAATCTGTTTCTGAAACTGATACAAAGCACTGACCCTCTAAATCCAATGCTTGTCAGTTAAGATGAGAAACGTGTGAGCTTCGTGAACGATGTAGTTCGTTTGAGCAGAAAAATGACTGCCCTTACCTGAAACGAAGTCTTGCTTGTAGGAAAACACAGAGCCTGGGATTTAACTCCTTTTCTGAAGGGAAACACACAGCTCAGTTCTCATCCATGGATCACACTCTGCTTTAGAGCTAGAAGCACGCTCTTGCTTTTTAAAATCTCTAAGACAGCAGGAAACGTGAATGTGCTGAGAAGAAAAGAACGGTGTTTCCTACACATATGGACCATATCTAGTCCAACTCTGCTTCTGAAAGTGATACAAAGCACTGGTCCTCTAACATCCAATGCTTGTCAGTTAAGATTAGAAACGTGTGAGCTTAGTGAATGATGTAGTTCCTTTGAATTGAAAAGTGACTGCCCTTACCTGAAACGAAGTCTTGCTTGTAGTAAGACACAGAGCCTGGGATTTAAGTCCATTTCTGAAGCGAAACACACAGCATAGTTCTCATCCATGGATCACACTCTGCTTTAGAGCCAGAAGCACGCTCTTGCTTTCTAGAGTCTCTAATACAGCAGGAAATCTGAGTGTGCCAAGAACAAAAGAACGGTGTTTCCTACACATAAGTACTATATGTAATCCAAATCTTCTTCTGAAACTGATAGAATGCACTGGTCCTCTAACATCCAATGCTTGTCAGTTAAGATGAGAAATGTTTGAGCTTTGTGAAAGATGTAGTTCTTTTGAGCAGAAAAGTGATTGCCCTTACCTGAAACGAAGTCTTGCTTGTAGGAAGACTCAGAGCCTGGGATTTAACTCCTTTTCTGAAGGGAAACACACAGCATAGTTCTCATCCATGGATCACACTCTGCTTTAGAGCGATAAGCACGCACTTGCTTTCTAAAGTCTCTAAGACAGCAGGAAACGTGAGTGTGCTGAGAACAAAAGAACGGTGTTTCCTACAATTACGGACATTATATAGTCCGACTCTGCATCTGAAACTGATATAAAGCACTGCTCCTCTAAAATCCAATGCTTGTCTGTTAAGATGAGAAACGTGTGAGCTTCGTGAACGATGTAGTTCGTTTGTGCTGAAAAGTGACTGCCCTTAGCTGAAACGAAGTCTTGCCTGTAGCAAGACACAGAGCCTGGGATTTAACTCCATTTCTGAAGGGAAACACACAGCATAGTTCTCATCCATGGATCACACTCTGCTTTAGAGCAAGAAGCACGCTCTTGCTTTCTAGAGTCTCTAAGACAGCAGGAAACGTGAGTGTGCCCACAACAAACGATCAGTGTTTCCTACACATATGGACCATATCTAGTCAGACTCTGCTTCTGAAAGTGATACAAAGCACTGGTCCTCTAACATCCAATGCTTGTCAGTTAAGATGAGAAACGTGTGAGCTTAGTGAATGATGTAGTTCCTTTGAACTGAAAAGTGACGGCCCTTACCTGAAACGAAGTGTTGCTTGTAGTAAGACACAGAGCCTGGGATTTAAGTCCATTTCTGAAGGGAAACACACAGCATAGTTCTCATCCATGGATCACACTCTGCTTTAGAGCGAGAAGCACGCTCTTGCTTTCTAGAGTCTCTAATACAGCAGGAAATCTGAGTGTGCCCAGAACAAAAGAACGGTGTTTCCTACACATAAGTACTATATGTAATCCAAATCTTCTTCTGAAACTGATAGAATGCACTGGTCCTCTAACATCCAATGCTTGTCAGTTAAGATGAGAAACGTTTGAGCTTTGCGAAAGATGTAGTTCTTTTGAGCAGAAAAGTGATTGCCCTTACCTGAAACGAAGTCTTGCTTGTAGGAAGACTCAGAGCCTGGGATTTAACTCCTTTTCTGAAGGGAAACACACAGCATAGTTCTCATCCGTGGATCACACTCTGCTTTAGAGCGATAAGCACGCTCTTGCTTTCTAAAGTCTCTAAGACAGCAGGAAACGTGAGTGTGCTGAGAACAAACGAACGGTGTTTCCTACACATACAGACCATATCTAGTCCAACTATGCTTCTGAAACTGATACAAAGCACTGGTCCTCTAACATCCAATGCTTGTCTGTTAAGATGAGAAACGTGTGAACTCTGTGAACGATGTAGTTCGTTTGAGCTGAAAAGTGACTGCCCTTACCTGAAACGAAGTCTTGCTTGTAGGAAGACACAGAGCCTGGGATTTAACTCCTTTTCTGAAGGGAAACACACAGCATAGTTCTCATCCATGGATCACACTCTGCTTTAGAGCGAGAAGCACGCTCTTGCTTTCTAAATTCTCTAAGACAGCAGGAAACGTGAGTGTGCCCAGAACAAAAGATCGGTGTTTCCTACACATATGGACCATATGTAGTCCAAATCTGTTTCTGAAACTGATACAAAGCACTGACCCTCTAAATCCAATGCTTGTCAGTTAAGATGAGAAACGTGTGAGCTTCGTGAATGATGTAGTTTGTTTGAGCAGAAAACTGATTGCCCTTACCTGAAACGAAGTCTTGCTTGTAGGAAAACACAGAGCCTGGGATTTAACTCCTTTTCTGAAGGGAAACACACAGCTCAGTTCTCATCCATGGATCACACTCTGCTTTAGAGCTAGAAGCACGCTCTTGCTTTCTACAGTCTCTAAGACAGCAGGAAACGTGAATGTGCTGAGAAGAAAAGAACGGTGTTTCCTACACATATGGACCATATCTAGTCCAACTCTGCTTCTGAAAGTGATAAAAAGCACTGGTCCTCTAACATCCAATGCTTGTCAGTTAAGATTAGAAACGTGTGAGCTTAGTGAATGATGTAGTTCCTTTGAACTGAAAAGTGACTGCCCTTACCTGAAACGAAGTCTTGCTTGTAGTAAGACACAGAGCCTGGGATTTAAGTCCATTTCTGAAGGGAAACACACAGCATAGTTCTCATCGATGGATCACGCTCTACTTTAGAGCGAGAAGCACACTCTTGCTTTCTAGAGTCTCTAAGACAGCAGGAAACGTGAGTGTGCTGAGATCAAAAGAACGGTGTTTCCTACACATACAGACCATATCTAGTCCAACTCTTCTTCTGAAACTGATACAAAGCACTGGTCCTCTAACATCCAATGCTTGTCTGTTAAGATGAGAAACGTGTGAGCTCCGTGAACGATGTAGTTCGTTTGAGCTGAAAAGTGACTGCCCTTACCTGAAACGAAGTCTTGCTTGTAGGAAGACACAGAGCCTGGGATTTAACTCCTTTTCTGAAGCGAAACACACAGCATAGTTCTCATCCCTGGATCACACTCTGCTTTAGAGCGAGAAGCACGCTCTTGCTTTCTAGAGTCTCTAAGACAGCAGGAAACGTGCGTGTGCCCAGAACAAAAGATCGGTGTTTCCTACACATATGGACCATATGTAGTCCAAATCTGTTTCTGAAACTGATACAAAGCACTGACCCTCTAACATCCAATGCTTGTCAGTTAAGATGAGAAACGTGTGAGCTTCGTGAATGATGTAGTTCGTTTGAGCAGAAAACTGACTGCCATTACCTGAAACGAAGTCTTGCTTGTAGGAAGACACAGAGCCTGGGATTTAACTCCTTTTCTGAAGGGAAACACACAGCTCAGTTCTCATCCATGGATCACACTCTGCTTTAGAGCTAGAAGCACGCTCTTGCTTTCTACAGTCTCTAAGACATCAGGAAACGTGAATGTGCTGAGAAGAAAAGAACGGTGTTTCCTACACATACAGACCATATCTAGTCCAACTCTGCTTCTGAAAGTGATACAAAGCACTGGTCCTCTAACATCCAATGCTTGTCAGTTAAGATGAGAAACGTGTGAGCTTAGTGAATGATGTAGTTCCTTTGTACTGAAAAGTGACTGCCTTTACCTGAAATGAAGTCTTGCTTGTAGTAAGACACAGAGCCTGGGATTTAAGTCCATTTCTGAAGGGAAACACACAGCATAGTTCTCATCCATGGATCAAACTCTGCTTTAGAGCGAGAAGCACGCTCTTGCTTTCTAGAGTCTTTAATACAGCAGGAAATCTGAGTGTGCCCAGAACAAAAGAACGGTGTTTCCTACACGTAAGGACTATATGTAATCCAAATCTTCTTCTGAAACTGATAGAATGCACTGGTCCTCTAACATCCAATGCTTGTCAGTTAAGATGAGAAACGTTTGAGCTTTGTGAAAGATGTAGTTCTTTTGAGCAGAAAAGTGACTGCCCTTACCTGAAACGAAGTCTTGCTTGTAGGAAGACTCAGAGCCTGGGATTTAACTCCATTTCTGAAGTGAAACACACAGCAGTGTTCTCATCCATTGATCACACTCTGCTTTAGAAGAAGAACCACGATCATGCTTTCTAGAGACTCGAAGACAGCAGGAAACGTGTGTTTGCTGAGATCAAAAGAATGGTGTTTCCTACACATACAGACCATATCTAGTCCAACTATGCTTCTGAAACTGATACAAAGCACTGGTCCTCTAACTTCCAATGCTTGTCTGTTAAGATGAGAAACGTTTGAACTCCGTGAACGATGTAGTTCGTTTGAGCTGAAAAGTGACTGCCCTTACCTGAAACGAAATTTTGCTTGTAGGAAGACACAGAGCCTGGGATTTAACTCCTTTTCTGAAGGGAAACACACAGCATAGTTCTCATCCATGGATCACACTCTGCTTTAGAGCAAGAAGCACGCTCTTGCTTTCTAGAGTCTCTAAGACAGCAGGAAACGTGAGTGTGCCCAGAAAAAAAAGATCGGTGTTTCCTACACATATGGACCATATGTAGTCCAAATCTGCTTCTGAAACTGATACAAAGCACTGACCCTCTAACATCCATTGCTTGTCAGTTAAGATGAGAAACGTGTGAGCTTCGTGAACGATGTAGTTGTTTTGAGCAGAAAACTGACTGTCCTTACCTGAAACGAAGTCTTGCTTGTAGGAAAACTCAGAGCCTGGGATTTAACTCCACTTCTGAAGTGAAACACACAGCAGTGTTCTCATACATTGATCACACTCTGCTTTAGAACAAGAATCACGATAATGCTTTCTAGAGTCTCTAAGACAGCAGGAAACGTGAGTTTGCTGAGTACAAAAGAACGGTGTTTCCTACACATACAGACCATATCTAGTCCAACTCTGCTTCTGAAACTGATACAAAGCACTGGTCCTCTAACATCCAATGCTTGTCAGTTAAGATTAGAAACGTGTGAGCTTAGTGAATGATGTAGTTCCTTTGAACTGAAAAGTGACTGCCCTTACCTGAAACGAAGTCTTGCTTTTAGTAAAACACAGAGCCTGGGATTTAAGTCCATTTCTGAAGGGAAACACACAGCATAGTTCTCATCGATGGATCACACTCTGCTTTAGAGCGAGAAGCACACTCTTGCTTTCTAGAGTTTCTAATACAACAGGAAACGTGAGTGTGCTGAGAAAAAAAGAACGGTGTTTCCTACAATTACGGACATTATATAGTCCAACTCTGCATCTGAAACTGATATAAAGCACTGGTCCTCTAAAATCCAATGCTTGTCTCTTAAGATGAGAAACGTGTGAGCTTCGT
Organism: Onychomys leucogaster; assembly: GCA_949786385.1. Taxonomy (NCBI): domain Eukaryota; kingdom Metazoa; phylum Chordata; class Mammalia; order Rodentia; family Cricetidae; genus Onychomys; species Onychomys leucogaster. The sequence continues at coordinate 1,115,844 of CATKUP010000076.1, forward strand.
GAACGATGTAGTTCGTTTGAGCTGAAAAGTGACTGCCCTTACCTGAAACGAAGTCTTGCCTGTAGGAAGACACAGAGCCTGGGATTTAAGTCCATTTCTGAAGGGAAACACACAGCATAGTTCTCATCCATGGATCACACTCTGCTTTAGAGCGAGAAGCACGCTCTTGCTTTCTAGATTCTCTAATATAGCAGGAAATCTGAGTGTGCCCAGAACAAAAGAACGGTGTTTCCTACACATATGGACTATATGTAGTCCAAATCTTCTTCTGAAACTGATACAAAGCACTGGTCCTCTAACATCCAATGCTTGTCAGTTAAGATGAGAAACGTGTGAGCTTCGTGAAAGATGTAGTTGCTTTGAGCAGAAAAGTGACTGCCCTTACCTGAAATGAAGTCTTGCTTGTAGGGAGACTCAGAGCATGGGATTTAACTCCATTTCTGAAGTGAAACACACAGCATTGTCTCATTCATTGATCACACTGTGCTTTAGAACAAGAAGCCCGCTCTTGCTTTCTAGAGTCTCTAAGACAGCAGGAAACGTGAGTGTGCTGAGAAGAAAAGAATGGTGTTTTCTACACATACGGACCATATCTAGTCCAACTCTGCTTCTGAAAGTGATACAAAGCACTGGTCCTCTAACATCCAATGCTTCTCAATTAAGATGAGAAACGTGTGAGCTTCGTGAACGATGTAGTTCGTTTGAGCAGAAAAGTGACTGCCCTTACCTGAAACGAAGTCTTGCTTGTAGGAAGACTCAGAGCCTGGGATTTAACTCCATTTCTGATGTGAAACACACAGCAGTGTTCTCATCCATGGATCACACTCTGCTTTAGAGCGATAAGCACGCTCTTGCTTTCTAAAGTCTCTAAGACAGCAGGAAACGTGAGTGTGCTGAGAACAAAATAATGGTGTTTCCTACACATAGCGACCATATCTAGTCCAACTCTGCTTCTGAAACAGATACAATGCACTGGTCCTCTAACATCCAATGCTTGTCATTTAAGATGAGAAATGTGTGAGCTTTGTGAACCATGTAGTTCCTTTGAGCAGAAAAGTCACTGCCCTTACCTGAAACGATCTTGCTTGTAGGGAGACACAGAGCATGGGATTTAACTCCATTTCTGAAGTGAAACACACAGCATAGTCTCATCCATGGATCACACTCTCTTTTAGAGCGAGAAGCACGCTCTTGCTTTCTAGAGTCTCTAAGACAGCAGGAAACGTGAGAGTGCCCACAACAAAAGATCGGTGTTTCCTACACATATGGACCATATGTAGTCCAAATCTGCTTCTGAAACTGATACAAAGCACTGACCCTCTAACATCCAATGCTTGTCAGTTAACATGAGAAACGTGTGAGCTTCAAGAACGATGTAGTTCGTTTGAGCAGAAAAGTGATTGCCCTTACCTGAAACGAAGTCTTGCTTGTCGGAAGACACAGAGCATGGGATTTAAGTCCTTTTCTGAAGGGAAACACACAACTTAGTTCTCATCCATGGATCACACTCTGCTTTAGAGCGAGAAGCACGCACTTGCTTTCTAAAGTCTCTAAGACAGCAGGAAGCGTGAGTGTGCTGAGAAGAAAAGAACGGTGTTTCCTACACATACGGACCATATCTAGTCCAACTCTGCTTCTGAAAGTGATACAAAGCACTGGTCCTCTAACATCCAATGCTTCTCAATTAAGATGAGAAACGTGTGAGCTTCGTGAACGATGTAGTTCGTTTGAGCTGAAAAGTGACTGCCCTTACCTGAAACGAAGTCTTGCCTGTAGGAAGACACAGAGCCTGGGATTTAAGTCCATTTCTGAAGGGAAACACACAGCATAGTTCTCATCCATGGATCACACTCTGCTTTAGAGCAAGAAGCACGCTCTTGCTTTCTAGAGTCTCTAAGACAGCAGGAAACATGAGTGTGCCCACAACAAACGATCGGTGTTTCCTACACATATGGACCATATCTAGTCAAACTCTGCTTCTGAAAGTGATACAAAGCACTGGTCCTCTAACATCCAATGCTTGTCAGTTAAGATGAGAAACGTGTGAGCTTAGTGAATGATGTAGTTCCTTTGAACTGAAAAGTGACTGCCCTTACCTGAAACGAAGTGTTGCTTGTAGTAAGACACAGAGCCTGGGATTTAAGTCCATTTCTGAAGGGAAACACACAGCATAGTTCTCATCCATGGATCACACTCTGCTTTAGAGCGAGAAGCACGCTCTTGCTTTGTAGAGTCTCTAATACAGCAGGAATTCTGAGTGTGCCCAGAACAAAGAACGGTGTTTCCTACACATAAGTACTATATGTAATCCAAATCTTCTTCTGAAACTGATAGAATGCACTGGTCCTCTAACATCCAATGCTTGTCAGTTAAGATGAGAAATGTTTGAGCTTTGTGAAAGATGTAGTTCTTTTGAGCAGAAAAGTGATTGCCCTTACCTGAAACGAAGTCTTGCTTGTAGGAAGACTCAGAGCCTGGGATTTCACTCTTTTTCTGAAGGGAAACACACAGCATAGTTCTCATCCATGGATCACACTCTGCTTTAGAGCGATAAGCACGCTCTTGCTTTCTAAAGTCTCTAAGACAGCAGGAAACGTGAGTGTGCTGAGATCAAAAGAACGGTGTTTCCTACACATACAGACCATATCTAGTCCAACTATGCTTCTGAAACTGATACAAAGCACTGGTCCTCTAACATCCAATGCTTGTCTGTTAAGATGAGAAACGTGTGAGCTCCGTGAACGATGTAGTTCGTTTGAGCTGAAAAGTGACTGCCCTTACCTGAAACGAAGTCTTGCTTGTAGGAAGACACAGAGCCTGGGATTTAACTCCTTTTCTGAAGGGAAACACACAGCATAGTTCTCATCCATGGATCACACTCTGCTTTAGAGCGAGAAGCACGCTCTTGCTTTCTAGAGTCTCTAAGACAGCAGGAAATGTGAGTGTGCCCAGAACAAAAGATCGGTGTTTCCTACACATATGGACCATATGTAGTCCAAATCTGTTTCTGAAACTGATACAAAGCACTGACCCTCTAAATCCAATGCTTGTCAGTTAAGATGAGAAACGTGTGAGCTTCGTGAACGATGTAGTTCGTTTGAGCAGAAAACTGACTGCCCTTACCTGAAACGAAGTCTTGCTTGTAGGAAAACACAGAGCCTGGGATTTAACTCCTTTTCTGAAGGGAAACACACAGCTCAGTTCTCATCCATGGATCACACTCTGCTTTAGAGCTAGAAGCACGCTCTTGCTTTCTACAGTCTCTAAGACAGCAGGAAACGTGAATGTGCTGAGAAGAAAAGAACGGTGTTTCCTACACATATGGACCATATCTAGTCCAACTCTGCTTCTGAAAGTGATACAAAGCACTGGTCCTCCAACATCCAATGCTTGTCAGTTAAGATTAGAAACGTGTGAGCTTAGTGAATGATGTAGTTCCTTTGAACTGAAAAGTGACTGCCCTTACCTGAAACGAAGTCTTGCCTGTAGGAAGACACAGAGCCTGGGATTTAACTCCATTTCTGAAGGGAAACACACAGCATAGTTCTCATCCATGGATCACACTCTGCTTTAGAGCAAGAAGCACGCTCTTGCTTTCTAGAATCTCTAAGACAGCAGGAAACGTGAGTGTGCCCACAACAAACGATCGGTGTTTCCTACACATATGGACCATATCTAGTCAAACTCTGCTTCTGAAAGTGATACAAAGCACTGGTCCTCTAACATCCAATGCTTGTCAGTTAAGATGAGAAACGTGTGAGCTTAGTGAATGATGTAGTTCCTTTGAACTGAAAAGTGACTGCCCTTACCTGAAACGAAGTGTTGCTTGTAGTAAGACACAGAGCCTGGGATTTAAGTCCATTTCTGAAGGGAAACACACAGCATAGTTCTCATCCATGGATCACACTCTGCTTTAGAGCGAGAAGCACGCTCTTGCTTTGTAGAGTCTCTAATACAGCAGGAAATCTGAGTGTGCCCAGAACAAAGAACGGTGTTTCCTACACATAAGTACTATATGTAATCCAAATCTTCTTCTGAAACTGATAGAATGCACTGGTCCTCTAACATCCAATGCTTGTCAGTTAAGATGAGAAATGTTTGAGCTTTGTGAAAGATGTAGTTCTTTTGAGCAGAAAAGTGATTGCCCTTACCTGAAACGAAGTCTTGCTTGTAGGAAGACTCAGAGCCTGGGATTTAACTCCTTTTCTGAAGGGAAACACACAGCATAGTTCTCATCCATGGATCACACTCTGCTTTAGAGCGATAAGCACGCTCTTGCTTTCTAAAGTCTCTAAGACAGCAGGAAACGTGAGTGTGCTGAGATCAAAAGAACGGTGTTTCCTACACATACAGACCATATCTAGTCCAACTATGCTTCTGAAACTGATACAAAGCACTGGTCCTCTAACATCCAATGCTTGTCTGTTAAGATGAGAAACGTGTGAGCTCCGTGAACGATGTAGTTCGTTTGAGCTGAAAAGTGACTGCCCTTACCTGAAACGAAGTCTTGCTTGTAGGAAGACACAGAGCCTGGGATTTAATTCCTTTTCTGAAGGGAAACACACAGCATAGTTCTCATCCATGGATCACACTCTGCTTTAGAGCGAGAAGCACGCTCTTGCTTTCTAGAGTCTCTAAGACAGCAGGAAACGTGAGTGTGCCCAGAACAAAAGATCGGTGTTTCCTACACATATGGACCATATGTAGTCCAAATCTGTTTCTGAAACTGATACAAAGCACTGACCCTCTAACATCCAATGCTTGTCAGTTAAGATGAGAAACGTGTGAGCTTCGTGAACTATGTAGTTCGTTTGAGCAGAAAACTGACTGCCCTTACCTGAAACGAAGTCTTGCTTGTAGGAAGACACAGAGCCTGGGATTTAACTCCTTTTCTGAAGGGAAACACACAGCTCAGTTCTCATTCATGGATCACACTCTGCTTTAGAGCTAGAAGCACGCTCTTGCTTTCTACAGTCTCTAAGACATCAGGAAACGTGAATGTGCTGAGAAGAAAAGAACGGTGTTTCCTACACATACAGACCATATCTAGTCCAACTCTGCTTCTGAAAGTGATACAAAGCACTGGTCCTCTAACATCCAATGCTTGTCAGTTAAGATGAGAAACGTGTGAGCTTAGTGAATGATGTAGTTCCTTTGAACTGAAAAGTGACTGCCTTTACCTGAAACGAAGTCTTGCTTGTAGTAAGACACAGAGCCTGGGATTTAAGTCCATTTCTGAAGGGAAACACACAGCATAGTTCTCATCGATGGATCACGCTCTGCTTTAGAGCGAGAAGCACACACTTGCTTTCTAGAGTCTCTAATACAACACGAAACGTGAGTGTGCTGAGAACAAAAGAACAGTGTTTCCTACAATTACGGACATTATATAGTCCGACTCTGCATCTGAAACTGATATAAAGCACTGTTCCTCTAAAATCCAATGCTTGTCTGTTAAGATGAGAAACGTGTGAGCTTCGTGAACGATGTAGTTCGTTTGAGCTGAAAAGTGACTGCCCTTAGCTGAAACGAAGTCTTGCCTGTAGGAAGACACAGAGCCTGGGATTTAACTCCATTTATGAAGGGAAACACACAGCATAGTTCTCATCCATGGATCACACTCTGCTTTAGAGCAAGAAGCACGCTCTTGCTTTCTAGAGTCTCTAAGACAGCAGGAAACGTGAGTGTGCCCACAACAAACGATCGGTGTTTCCTACACATATGGACCATATCTAGTCAAACTCTGCTTCTGAAAGTGATACAAAGCACTGGTCCTCTAACATCCAATGCTTGTCAGTTAAGATGAGAAACGTGTGAGCTTAGTGAATGATGTAGTTCCTTTGAACTGAAAAGTGACGGCCCTTACCTCAAACGAAGTGTTGCTTGTAGTAAGACACAGAGCCTGGGATTTAAGTCCATTTCTGAAGGGAAACACACAGCATAGTTCTCATCCATGGATCACACTCTGCTTTAGAGCGAGAAGCACGCTCTTGCTTTCTAGAGTCTCTAATACAGCAGGAAATCTGAGTGTGCCCAGAACAAAAGAACGGTGTTTCCTACACATAAGTACTATATGTAATCCAAATCTTCTTCTGAAACTGATAGAATGCACTGGTCCTCTAACATCCAATGCTTGTCAGTTAAGATGAGAAACGTTTGAGCTTTGCAAAAGATGTAGTTCTTTTGAGCAGAAAAGTGATTGCCCTTACCTGAAACGAAGTCTTGCTTGTAGGAAGACTCAGAGCCTGGGATTTAACTCCTTTTCTGAAGGGAAACACACAGCATAGTTCTCATCCATGGATCACACTCTGCTTTAGAGCGATAAGCACGCTCTTGCTTTCTAAAGTCTCTAAGACAGCAGGAAACGTGAGTGTGCTGAGAACAAAAGAACAGTGTTTCGTACACATACAGACCATATCTAGTCCAACTCTGCTTCTGAAACTGATACAAAGCACTGGTCCTCTAAAATCCAATGCTTGTCTGTTAAGATGAGAAACGTGTGAGCTCCGTGAATGATGTAGTTCGTTTGAGCTGAAAAGTGACTGCCCTTACCTGAAACGAAGTCTTGCTTGTAGGAAGACACAGAGCCTGGGATTTAACTCCTTTTCTGAAGGGAAACACACAGCATAGTTCTCATCCATGGATCACACTCTGCTTTAGAGCGAGAAGCATGCTCTTGCTTTCTAGAGTCTCTAAGACAGCAGGAAACGTGAGTGTGCCCAGAACAAAAGATCGGTGTTTCCTACACATATGGACCATATGTAGTCCAAATCTGTTTCTGAAACTGATACAAAGCACTGACCCTCTAAATCCAATGCTTGTCAGTTAAGATGAGAAACGTGTGAGCATCGTGAACGATGTAGTTCGTTTGAGCAGAAAACTGACTGCCCTTACCTGAAACGAAGTCTTGCTTGTAGGAAAACACAGAGCCTGGGATTTAACTCCTTTTCTGAAGGGAAACACACAGCTCAGTTCTCATCCATGGATCACACTCTGCTTTAGAGCTAGAAGCACGCTCTTGCTTTCTACAGTCTCTAAGACAGCAGGAAACGTGAATGTGCTGAGAAGAAAAGAACGGTGTTTCCTACACATATGGACCATATCTAGTCCAACTCTGCTTCTGAAAGTGATACAAAGCACTGGTCCTCTAACATCCAATGCTTGTCAGTTAAGATTAGAAACGTGTGAGCTTAGTGAATGATGTAGTTCCTTTGAACTGAAAAGTGACTGCCCTTACCTGAAACGAAGTCTTGCTTGTAGTAAGACACAGAGCCTGGGATTTCAGTCCATTTCTGAAGGGAAACACACAGCATAGTTCTCATCGATGGATCACGCTCTGCTTTAGAGCGAGAAGCACGCTCTTGCTTTCTAGAGTCTCTAAGACAGCAGGAAACGTGCGTGTGCCCAGAACAAAAGATCGGTGTTTCCTACACATATGGACCATATGTAGTCCAAATCTGTTTCTGAAACTGATACAAAGCACTGACCCTCTAACATCCAATGCTTGTCAGTTAAGATGAGAAACGTGTGAGCTTCGTGAATGATGTAGTTCGTTTGAGCAGAAAACTGACTGCCCTTACCTGAAACGAAGTCTTGCTTGTAGGAAGACACAGAGCCTGGGATTTAACTCCTTTTCTGAAGGGAAACACACAGCTCAGTTCTCATCCATGGATCACACTCTGCTTTAGAGCTAGAAGCACGCTCTTGCTTTCTACAGTCTCTAAGACATCAGGAAACGTGAATGTGCTGAGAAGAAAAGAACGGTGTTTCCTACACATACAGACCATATCTAGTCCAACTCTGCTTCTGAAAGTGATACAAAGCACTGGTCCTCTAACATCCAATGCTTGTCAGTTAAGATGAGAAACGTGTGAGCTTAGTGAATGATGTAGTTCCTTTGTACTGAAAAGTGACTGCCTTTACCTGAAACGAAGTCTTGCTTGTAGTAAGACACAGAGCCTGGGATTTAAGTCCATTTCTGAAGGGAAACACACAGCATAGTTCTCATCCATGGATCAAACTCTGCTTTAGAGCGAGAAGCACGCTCTTGCTTTCTAGAGTCTTTAATACAGCAGGAAATCTGAGTGTGCCCAGAACAAAAGAACGGTGTTTCCTACACGTAAGGACTATATGTAATCCAAATCTTCTTCTGAAACTGATAGAATGCACTGGTCCTCTAACATCCAATGCTTGTCAGTTAAGATGAGAAACGTTTGAGCTTTGTGAAAGATGTAGTTCTTTTGAGCAGAAAAGTGACTGCCCTTACCTGAAACGAAGTCTTGCTTGTAGGAAAACTCAGAGCCTGGGATTTAACACCATTTCTGAAGTGAAACACACAGCAGTGTTCTCATCCATTGATCACACTCTGCTTTAGAAGAAGAACCACGATCATGCTTTCTAGAGACTCGAAGACAGCAGGAAACGTGTGTTTGCTGAGATCAAAAGAATGGTGTTTCCTACACATACAGACCATATCTAGTCCAACTATGCTTCTGAAACTGATACAAAGCACTGGTCCTCTAACTTCCAATGCTTGTCTGTTAAGATGAGAAACGTTTGAACTCCGTGAACGATGTAGTTCGTTTGAGCTGAAAAGTGACTGCCCTTACCTGAAACGAAATTTTGCTTGTAGGAAGACACAGAGCCTGGGATTTAACTCCTTTTCTGAAGGGAAACACACAGCATAGTTCTCATCCATGGATCACACTCTGCTTTAGAGCAAGAAGCACGCTCTTGCTTTCTAGAGTCTCTAAGACAGCAGGAAACGTGAGTGTGCCCAGAAAAAAAAGATCGGTGTTTCCTACACATATGGACCATATGTAGTCCAAATCTGCTTCTGAAACTGATACAAAGCACTGACCCTCTAACATCCATTGCTTGTCAGTTAAGATGAGAAACGTGTGAGCTTCGTGAACGATGTAGTTGTTTTGAGCAGAAAACTGACTGTCCTTACCTGAAACGAAGTCTTGCTTGTAGGAAAACTCAGAGCCTGGGATTTAACTCCACTTCTGAAGTGAAACACACAGCAGTGTTCTCATACATTGATCACACTCTGCTTTAGAACAAGAATCACGATAATGCTTTCTAGAGTCTCTAAGACAGCAGGAAACGTGAGTTTGCTGAGTACAAAAGAACGGTGTTTCCTACACATACAGACCATATCTAGTCCAACTCTGCTTCTGAAACTGATACAAAGCACTGGTCCTCTAACATCCAATGCTTGTCAGTTAAGATTAGAAACGTGTGAGCTTAGTGAATGATGTAGTTCCTTTGAACTGAAAAGTGACTGCCCTTACCTGAAACGAAGTCTTGCTTTTAGTAAAACACAGAGCCTGGGATTTAAGTCCATTTCTGAAGGGAAACACACAGCATAGTTCTCATCGATGGATCACACTCTGCTTTAGAGCGAGAAGCACACTCTTGCTTTCTAGAGTTTCTAATACAACAGGAAACGTGAGTGTGCTGAGAAAAAAAGAACGGTGTTTCCTACAATTACGGACATTATATAGTCCAACTCTGCATCTGAAACTGATATAAAGCACTGGTCCTCTAAAATCCAATGCTTGTCTCTTAAGATGAGAAACGTGTGAGCTTCGTGAACGATGTAGTTCGTTTGAGCTGAAAAGTGACTGCCCTTACCTGAAACGAAGTCTTGCCTGTAGGAAGACACAGAGCCTGGGATTTAAGTCCATTTCTGAAGGGAAACACACAGCATAGTTCTCATCCATGGATCACACTCTGCTTTAGAGCGAGAAGCACGCTCTTGCTTTCTAGATTCTCTAATATAGCAGGAAATCTGAGTGTGCCCAGAACAAAAGAACGGTGTTTCCTACACATATGGACTATATGTAGTCCAAATCTTCTTCTGAAACTGATACAAAGCACTGGTCCTCTAACATCCAATGCTTGTCAGTTAAGATGAGAAACGTGTGAGCTTCGTGAAAGATGTAGTTGCTTTGAGCAGAAAAGTGACTGCCCTTACCTGAAATGAAGTCTTGCTTGTAGGGAGACTCAGAGCATGGGATTTAACTCCATTTCTGAAGTGAAACACACAGCATTGTCTCATTCATTGATCACACTGTGCTTTAGAACAAGAAGCCCGCTCTTGCTTTCTAGAGTCTCTAAGACAGCAGGAAACGTGAGTGTGCTGAGAAGAAAAGAATGGTGTTTTCTACACATATGGACCATATCTAGTCCAACTCTGCTTCTGAAAGTGATACAAAGCACTGGTCCTCTAACATCCAATGCTTGTCAGTTAAGATTAGAAACGTGTGAGCTTAGTGAATGATGTAGTTCCTTTGAACTGAAAAGTGACTGCCCTTACCTGAAACGAAGTCTTGCTTGTAGTAAGACACAGAGCCTGGGATTTCAGTCCATTTCTGAAGGGAAACACACAGCATAGTTCTCATCGATGGATCACGCTCTGCTTTAGAGCGAGAAGCACGCTCTTGCTTTCTAGAGTCTCTAAGACAGCAGGAAACGTGCGTGTGCCCAGAACAAAAGATCGGTGTTTCCTACACATATGGACCATATGTAGTCCAAATCTGTTTCTGAAACTGATACAAAGCACTGACCCTCTAACATCCAATGCTTGTCAGTTAAGATGAGAAACGTGTGAGCTTCGTGAATGATGTAGTTCGTTTGAGCAGAAAACTGACTGCCCTTACCTGAAACGAAGTCTTGCTTGTAGGAAGACACAGAGCCTGGGATTTAACTCCTTTTCTGAAGGGAAACACACAGCTCAGTTCTCATCCATGGATCACACTCTGCTTTAGAGCTAGAAGCACGCTCTTGCTTTCTACAGTCTCTAAGACATCAGGAAACGTGAATGTGCTGAGAAGAAAAGAACGGTGTTTCCTACACATACAGACCATATCTAGTCCAACTCTGCTTCTGAAAGTGATACAAAGCACTGGTCCTCTAACATCCAATGCTTGTCAGTTAAGATGAGAAACGTGTGAGCTTAGTGAATGATGTAGTTCCTTTGTACTGAAAAGTGACTGCCTTTACCTGAAACGAAGTCTTGCTTGTAGTAAGACACAGAGCCTGGGATTTAAGTCCATTTCTGAAGGGAAACACACAGCATAGTTCTCATCCATGGATCAAACTCTGCTTTAGAGCGAGAAGCACGCTCTTGCTTTCTAGAGTCTTTAATACAGCAGGAAATCTGAGTGTGCCCAGAACAAAAGAACGGTGTTTCCTACACGTAAGGACTATATGTAATCCAAATCTTCTTCTGAAACTGATAGAATGCACTGGTCCTCTAACATCCAATGCTTGTCAGTTAAGATGAGAAACGTTTGAGCTTTGTGAAAGATGTAGTTCTTTTGAGCAGAAAAGTGACTGCCCTTACCTGAAACGAAGTCTTGCTTGTAGGAAGACTCAGAGCCTGGGATTTAACACCATTTCTGAAGTGAAACACACAGCAGTGTTCTCATCCATTGATCACACTCTGCTTTAGAAGAAGAACCACGATCATGCTTTCTAGAGACTCGAAGACAGCAGGAAACGTGTGTTTGCTGAGATCAAAAGAATGGTGTTTCCTACACATACAGACCATATCTAGTCCAACTATGCTTCTGAAACTGATACAAAGCACTGGTCCTCTAACTTCCAATGCTTGTCTGTTAAGATGAGAAACGTTTGAACTCCGTGAACGATGTAGTTCGTTTGAGCTGAAAAGTGACTGCCCTTACCTGAAACGAAATTTTGCTTGTAGGAAGACACAGAGCCTGGGATTTAACTCCTTTTCTGAAGGGAAACACACAGCATAGTTCTCATCCATGGATCACACTCTGCTTTAGAGCAAGAAGCACGCTCTTGCTTTCTAGAGTCTCTAAGACAGCAGGAAACGTGAGTGTGCCCAGAAAAAAAAGATCGGTGTTTCCTACACATATGGACCATATGTAGTCCAAATCTGCTTCTGAAACTGATACAAAGCACTGACCCTCTAACATCCATTGCTTGTCAGTTAAGATGAGAAACGTGTGAGCTTCGTGAACGATGTAGTTGTTTTGAGCAGAAAACTGACTGTCCTTACCTGAAACGAAGTCTTGCTTGTAGGAAAACTCAGAGCCTGGGATTTAACTCCACTTCTGAAGTGAAACACACAGCAGTGTTCTCATACATTGATCACACTCTGCTTTAGAACAAGAATCACGATAATGCTTTCTAGAGTCTCTAAGACAGCAGGAAACGTGAGTTTGCTGAGTACAAAAGAACGGTGTTTCCTACACATACAGACCATATCTAGTCCAACTCTGCTTCTGAAACTGATACAAAGCACTGGTCCTCTAACATCCAATGCTTGTCAGTTAAGATTAGAAACGTGTGAGCTTAGTGAATGATGTAGTTCCTTTGAACTGAAAAGTGACTGCCCTTACCTGAAACGAAGTCTTGCTTTTAGTAAAACACAGAGCCTGGGATTTAAGTCCATTTCTGAAGGGAAACACACAGCATAGTTCTCATCGATGGATCACACTCTGCTTTAGAGCGAGAAGCACACTCTTGCTTTCTAGAGTTTCTAATACAACAGGAAACGTGAGTGTGCTGAGAAAAAAAGAACGGTGTTTCCTACAATTACGGACATTATATAGTCCAACTCTGCATCTGAAACTGATATAAAGCACTGGTCCTCTAAAATCCAATGCTTGTCTCTTAAGATGAGAAACGTGTGAGCTTCGTGAACGATGTAGTTCGTTTGAGCTGAAAAGTGACTGCCCTTACCTGAAACGAAGTCTTGCCTGTAGGAAGACACAGAGCCTGGGATTTAAGTCCATTTCTGAAGGGAAACACACAGCATAGTTCTCATCCATGGATCACACTCTGCTTTAGAGCGAGAAGCACGCTCTTGCTTTCTAGATTCTCTAATATAGCAGGAAATCTGAGTGTGCCCAGAACAAAAGAACGGTGTTTCCTACACATATGGACTATATGTAGTCCAAATCTTCTTCTGAAACTGATACAAAGCACTGGTCCTCTAACATCCAATGCTTGTCAGTTAAGATGAGAAACGTGTGAGCTTCGTGAAAGATGTAGTTGCTTTGAGCAGAAAAGTGACTGCCCTTACCTGAAATGAAGTCTTGCTTGTAGGGAGACTCAGAGCATGGGATTTAACTCCATTTCTGAAGTGAAACACACAGCATTGTCTCATTCATTGATCACACTGTGCTTTAGAACAAGAAGCCCGCTCTTGCTTTCTAGAGTCTCTAAGACAGCAGGAAACGTGAGTGTGCTGAGAAGAAAAGAATGGTGTTTTCTACACATACGGACCATATCTAGTCCAACTCTGCTTCTGAAAGTGATACAAAGCACTGGTCCTCTAACATCCAATGCTTCTCAATTAAGATGAGAAACGTGTGAGCTTCTTGAACGATGTAGTTCGTTTGAGCAGAAAAGTGACTGCCCTTACCTGAAACGAAGTCTTGCTTGTAGGAAGACTCAGAGCCTGGGATTTAACTCCATTTCTGATGTGAAACACACAGCTGTGTTCTCATCCATGGATCACACTCTGCTTTAGAGCGATAAGCACGCTCTTGCTTTCTAAAGTCTCTAAGACAGCAGGAAACGTGAGTGTGCTGAGAACAAAATAATGGTGTTTCCTACACATAGCGACCATATCTAGTCCAACTCTGCTTCTGAAACAGATACAATGCACTGGTCCTCTAACATCCAATGCTTGTCAGTTAACATGAGAAACGTGTGAGCTTCAAGAACGATGTAGTTCGTTTGAGCAGAAAACTGACTGCCCTTACCTGAAACGAAGTCTTGCTTGTTGGAAGACACAGAGCATGGGTTTAAGTCCTTTTCTGAAGGGAAACACACAGCTTAGTTCTCATCCATGGATCACACTCTGCTTTAGAGCGAGAAGCACGCACTTGCTTTCTAAAGTCTCTAAGACAGCAGGAAGCGTGAGTGTGCTGAGAAGAAAAGAACGGTGTTTCCTACACATACGGACCATATCTAGTCCAACTCTGCTTCTGAAAGTGATACAAAGCACTGGTCCTCTAACATCCAATGCTTCTCAATTAAGATGAGAAACGTGTGAGCTTCGTGAACGATGTAGTTCGTTTGAGCTGAAAAGTGACTGCCCTTACCTGAAACGAAGTCTTGCCTGTAGGAAGACACAGAGCCTGGGATTTAAGTCCATTTCTGAAGGGAAACACACAGCATAGTTCTCATCCATGGATCACACTCTGCTTTAGAGCAAGAAGCACGCTCTTGCTTTCTAGAGTCTCTAAGACAGCAGGAAACATGAGTGTGCCCACAACAAACGATCGGTGTTTCCTACACATATGGACCATATCTAGTCAAACTCTGCTTCTGAAAGTGATACAAAGCACTGGTCCTCTAACATCCAATGCTTGTCAGTTAAGATGAGAAACGTGTGAGCTTAGTGAATGATGTAGTTCCTTTGAACTGAAAAGTGACTGCCCTTACCTGAAACGAAGTGTTGCTTGTAGTAAGACACAGAGCCTGGGATTTAAGTCCATTTCTGAAGGGAAACACACAGCATAGTTCTCATCCATGGATCACACTCTGCTTTAGAGCGAGAAGCACGCTCTTGCTTTGTAGAGTCTCTAATACAGCAGGAATTCTGAGTGTGCCCAGAACAAAGAACGGTGTTTCCTACACATAAGTACTATATGTAATCCAAATCTTCTTCTGAAACTGATAGAATGCACTGGTCCTCTAACATCCAATGCTTGTCAGTTAAGATGAGAAATGTTTGAGCTTTGTGAAAGATGTAGTTCTTTTGAGCAGAAAAGTGATTGCCCTTACCTGAAACGAAGTCTTGCTTGTAGGAAGACTCAGAGCCTGGGATTTCACTCCTTTTCTGAAGGGAAACACACAGCATAGTTCTCATCCATGGATCACACTCTGCTTTAGAGCGATAAGCACGCTCTTGCTTTCTAAAGTCTCTAAGACAGCAGGAAACGTGAGTGTGCTGAGATCAAAAGAACGGTGTTTCCTACACATACAGACCATATCTAGTCCAAATATGCTTCTGAAACTGATACAAAGCACTGGTCCTCTAACATCCAATGCTTGTCTGTTAAGATGAGAAACGTGTGAGCTCCGTGAACGATGTAGTTCGTTTGAGCTGAAAAGTGACTGCCCTTACCTGAAACGAAGTCTTGCTTGTAGGAAGACACAGAGCCTGGGATTTAACTCCTTTTCTGAAGGGAAACACACAGCATAGTTCTCATCCATGGATCACACTCTGCTTTAGAGCGAGAAGCACGCTCTTGCTTTCTAGAGTCTCTAAGACAGCAGGAAACGTGAGTGTGCCCAGAACAAAAGATCGGTGTTTCCTACACATATGGACCATATGTAGTCCAAATCTGTTTCTGAAACTGATACAAAGCACTGACCCTCTAAATCCAATGCTTGTCAGTTAAGATGAGAAACGTGTGAGCTTCGTGAACGATGTAGTTCGTTTGAGCAGAAAACTGACTGCCCTTACCTGAAACGAAGTCTTGCTTGTAGGAAAACACAGAGCCTGGGATTTAACTCCTTTTCTGAAGGGAAACACACAGCTCAGTTCTCATCCATGGATCACACTCTGCTTTAGAGCTAGAAGCACGCTCTTGCTTTCTACAGTCTCTAAGACAGCAGGAAACGTGAATGTGCTGAGAAGAAAAGAACGGTGTTTCCTACACATATGGACCATATCTAGTCCAACTCTGCTTCTGAAAGTGATACAAAGCACTGGTCCTCCAACATCCAATGCTTGTCAGTTAAGATTAGAAACGTGTGAGCTTAGTGAATGATGTAGTTCCTTTGAACTGAAAAGTGACTGCCCTTACCTGAAACGAAGTCTTGCCTGTAGGAAGACACAGAGCCTGGGATTTAACTCCATTTCTGAAGGGAAACACACAGCATAGTTCTCATCCATGGATCACACTCTGCTTTAGAGCAAGAAGCACGCTCTTGCTTTCTAGAGTCTCTAAGACAGCAGGAAACGTGAGTGTGCCCACAACAAACGATCGGTGTTTCCTACACATATGGACCATATCTAGTCAAACTCTGCTTCTGAAAGTGATACAAAGCACTGGTCCTCTAACATCCAATGCTTGTCAGTTAAGATGAGAAACGTGTGAGCTTAGTGAATGATGTAGTTCCTTTGAACTGAAAAGTGACTGCCCTTACCTGAAACGAAGTGTTGCTTGTAGTAAGACACAGAGCCTGGGATTTAAGTCCATTTCTGAAGGGAAACACACAGCATAGTTCTCATCCATGGATCACACTCTGCTTTAGAGCGAGAAGCACGCTCTTGCTTTGTAGAGTCTCTAATACAGCAGGAAATCTGAGTGTGCCCAGAACAAAGAACGGTGTTTCCTACACATAAGTACTATATGTAATCCAAATCTTCTTCTGAAACTGATAGAATGCACTGGTCCTCTAACATCCAATGCTTGTCAGTTAAGATGAGAAATGTTTGAGCTTTGTGAAAGATGTAGTTCTTTTGAGCAGAAAAGTGATTGCCCTTACCTGAAACGAAGTCTTGCTTGTAGGAAGACTCAGAGCCTGGGATTTCACTCCTTTTCTGAAGGGAAACACACAGCATAGTTCTCATCCATGGATCACACTCTGCTTTAGAGCGATAAGCACGCTCTTGCTTTCTAAAGTCTCTAAGACAGCAGGAAACGTGAGTGTGCTGAGATCAAAAGAACGGTGTTTCCTACACATACAGACCATATCTAGTCCAACTATGCTTCTGAAACTGATACAAAGCACTGGTCCTCTAACATCCAATGCTTGTCTGTTAAGATGAGAAACGTGTGAGCTCCGTGAACGATGTAGTTCGTTTGAGCTGAAAAGTGACTGCCCTTACCTGAAACGAAGTCTTGCTTGTAGGAAGACACAGAGCCTGGGATTTAACTCCTTTTCTGAAGGGAAACACACAGCATAGTTCTCATCCATGGATCACACTCTGCTTTAGAGCGAGAAGCACGCTCTTGCTTTCTAGAGTCTCTAAGACAGCAGGAAACGTGAGTGTGCCCAGAACAAAAGATCGGTGTTTCCTACACATATGGACCATATGTAGTCCAAATCTGTTTCTGAAACTGATACAAAGCACTGACCCTCTAACATCCAATGCTTGTCAGTTAAGATGAGAAACGTGTGAGCTTCGTGAACTATGTAGTTCGTTTGAGCAGAAAACTGACTGCCCTTACCTGAAACGAAGTCTTGCTTGTAGGAAGACACAGAGCCTGGGATTTAACTCCTTTTCTGAAGGGAAACACACAGCTCAGTTCTCATCCATGGATCACACTCTGCTTTAGAGCTAGAAGCACGCTCTTGCTTTCTCCAGTCTCTAAGACATCAGGAAACGTGAATGTGCTGAGAAGAAAAGAACGGTGTTTCCTACACATACAGACCATATCTAGTCCAACTCTGCTTCTGAAAGTGATACAAAGCACTGGTCCTCTAACATCCAATGCTTGTCAGTTAAGATGAGAAACGTGTGAGCTTAGTGAATGATGTAGTTCCTTTGAACTGAAAAGTGACTGCCTTTACCTGAAACGAAGTCTTGCTTGTAGTAAGACACAGAGCCTGGGATTTAAGTCCATTTCTGAAGGGAAACACACAGCATAGTTCTCATCGATGGATCACGCTCTGCTTTAGAGCGAGAAGCACACACTTGCTTTCTAGAGTCTCTAATACAACACGAAACGTGAGTGTGCTGAGAACAAAAGAACAGTGTTTCCTACAATTACGGACATTATATAGTCCGACTCTGCATCTGAAACTGATATAAAGCACTGTTCCTCTAAAATCCAATGCTTGTCTGTTAAGATGAGAAACGTGTGAGGTTCGTGAACGATGTAGTTCGTTTGAGCTGAAAAGTGACTGCCCTTAGCTGAAACGAAGTCTTGCCTGTAGGAAGACACAGAGCCTGGGATTTAACTCCATTTATGAAGGGAAACACACAGCATAGTTCTCATCCATGGATCACACTCTGCTTTAGAGCAAGAAGCACGCTCTTGCTTTCTAGAGTCTCTAAGACAGCAGGAAACGTGAGTGTGCCCACAACAAACGATCAGTGTTTCCTACACATATGGACCATATCTAGTCAAACTCTGCTTCTGAAAGTGATACAAAGCACTGGTCCTCTAACATCCAATGCTTGTCAGTTAAGATGAGAAACGTGTGAGCTTAGTGAATGATGTAGTTCCTTTGAACTGAAAAGTGACGGCCCTTACCTCAAACGAAGTGTTGCTTGTAGTAAGACACAGAGCCTGGGATTTAAGTCCATTTCTGAAGGGAAACACACAGCATAGTTCTCATCCATGGATCACACTCTGCTTTAGAGCGAGAAGCACGCTCTTGCTTTCTAGAGTCTCTAATACAGCAGGAAATCTGAGTGTGCCCAGAACAAAAGAACGGTGTTTCCTACACATAAGTACTATATGTAATCCAAATCTTCTTCTGAAACTGATAGAATGCACTGGTCCTCTAACATCCAATGCTTGTCAGTTAAGATGAGAAACGTTTGAGCTTTGCAAAAGATGTAGTTCTTTTGAGCAGAAAAGTGATTGCCCTTACCTGAAACGAAGTCTTGCTTGTAGGAAGACTCAGAGCCTGGGATTTAACTCCTTTTCTGAAGGGAAACACACAGCATAGTTCTCATCCATGGATCACACTCTGCTTTAGAGCGATAAGCACGCTCTTGCTTTCTAAAGTCTCTAAGACAGCAGGAAACGTGAGTGTGCTGAGAACAAAAGAACAGTGTTTCGTACACATACAGACCATATCTAGTCCAACTCTGCTTCTGAAACTGATACAAAGCACTGGTCCTCTAAAATCCAATGCTTGTCTGTTAAGATGAGAAACGTGTGAGCTCCGTGAATGATGTAGTTCGTTTGAGATGAAAAGTGACTGCCCTTACCTGAAACGAAGTCTTGCTTGTAGGAAGACACAGAGCCTGGGATTTAACTCCTTTTCTGAAGGGAAACACACAGCATAGTTCTCATCCATGGATCACACTCTGCTTTAGAGCGAGAAGCATGCTCTTGCTTTCTAGAGTCTCTAAGACAGCAGGAAACGTGAGTGTGCCCAGAACAAAAGATCGGTGTTTCCTACACATATGGACCATATGTAGTCCAAATCTGTTTCTGAAACTGATACAAAGCACTGACCCTCTAAATCCAATGCTTGTCAGTTAAGATGAGAAACGTGTGAGCATCGTGAACGATGTAGTTCGTTTGAGCAGAAAACTGACTGCCCTTACCTGAAACGAAGTCTTGCTTGTAGGAAGACACAGAGCCTGGGATTTAACTCCTTTTCTGAAGGGAAACACACAGCTCAGTTCTCATCCATGGATCACACTCTGCTTTAGAGCTAGAAGCACGCTCTTGCTTTCTACAGTCTCTAAGACAGCAGGAAACGTGAATGTGCTGAGAAGAAAAGAACGGTGTTTCCTACACATATGGACCATATCTAGTCCAACTCTGCTTCTGAAAGTGATACAAAGCACTGGTCCTCTAACATCCAATGCTTGTCAGTTAAGATTAGAAACGTGTGAGCTTAGTGAATGATGTAGTTCCTTTGAACTGAAAAGTGACTGCCCTTACCTGAAACGAAGTCTTGCTTGTAGTAAGACACAGAGCCTGGGATTTCAGTCCATTTCTGAAGGGAAACACACAGCATAGTTCTCATCGATGGATCACGCTCTGCTTTAGAGCGAGAAGCACACTCTTGCTTTCTAGAGTCTCTAATACAACACGAAACGTGAGTGTGCTGAGAACAAAAGAACGGTGTTTCCTACAATTACGGACATTATATAGTCCGACTCTGCATCTGAAACTGATATAAAGCACTGTTCCTCTAAAATCCAATGCTTGTCTGTTAAGATGAGAAACGTGTGAGCTTCGTGAACGATGTAGTTCGTTTGAGCTGAAAAGTGACTGCCCTTACCTGAAACGAAGTCTTGCCTGTAGGAAGACACAGAGCCTGGGATTTAACTCCATTTCTGAAGGGAAACACACAGCATAGTTCTCATCCATGGATCACACTCTGCTTTAGAGCAAGAAGCACGCTCTTGCTTTCTAGAGTCTCTAAGACAGCAGGAAACGTGAGTGTGCCCACAACAAACGATCGGTGTATCCTACACATATGGACCATATCTAGTCAAACTCTGCTTCTGAAAGTGATACAAAGCACTGGTCCTCTAACATCCAATGCTTGTCAGTTAAGATGAGAAACGTGTGAGCTTAGTGAATGATGTAGTTCCTTTGAACTGAAAAGTGACTGCCCTTACCTGAAACGAAGTGTTGCTTGTAGTAAGACACAGAGCCTGGGATTTAAGTCCATTTCTGAAGGGAAACACACAGCATAGTTCTCATCCATGGATCACACTCTGCTTTAGAGCGAGAAGCACGCTCTTGCTTTGTAGAGTCTCTAATACAGCAGGAAATCTGAGTGTGCCCAGAACAAAGAACGGTGTTTCCTACACATAAGTACTATATGTAATCCAAATCTTCTTCTGAAACTGATAGAATGCACTGGTCCTCTAACATCCAATGCTTGTCAGTTAAGATGAGAAATGTTTGAGCTTTGTGAAAGATGTAGTTCTTTTGAGCAGAAAAGTGATTGCCCTTACCTGAAACGAAGTCTTGCTTGTAGGAAGACTCAGAGCCTGGGATTTAACTCCTTTTCTGAAGGGAAACACACAGCATAGTTCTCATCCATGGATCACACTCTGCTTTAGAGCGATAAGCACGCTCTTGCTTTCTAAAGTCTCTAAGACAGCAGGAAACGTGAGTGTGCTGAGATCAAAAGAACGGTGTTTCCTACACATACAGACCATATCTAGTCCAACTCTTCTTCGGAAACTGATACAAAGCACTGGTCCTCTAACATCCAATGCTTGTCTGTTAAGATGAGAAAAGTTTGAACTCCGTGAACGATGTAGTTCGTTTGAGCTGAAAAGTGACTGCCCTTACCTGAAACGAAGTCTTGCTTGTAGGAAGACACAGAGCCTGGGATTTAACTCCTTTTCTGAAGGGAAACACACAGCATAGTTCTCATCCATGGATCACACTCTGCTTTAGATCGAGAAGCACGCTCTTGCTTTCTAGAGACTCTAAGACAGCAGGAAACGTGAGTGTGCCCAGAAAAAAAAGATCGGTGTTTCCTACACATATGGACCATATGTAGTCCAAATCTGTTTCTGAAACTGATACAAAGCACTGACCCTCTAAATCCAATGCTTGTCAGTTAAGATGAGAAACGTGTGAGCTTCGTGAACGATGTAGTTCGTTTGAGCAGAAAACTGACTGCCCTTACCTGAAACGAAGTCTTGCTTGTAGGAAAACACAGAGCCTGGGGTTTAACTCCTTTTCTGAAGGGAAACACACAGCTCAGTTCTCATCCATGGATCACACTCTGCTTTAGAGCTAGAAGCACGCTCTTGCTTTCTAAATTCTCTAAGACAGCAGGAAACGTGAATGTGCTGAGAAGAAAAGAACGGTGTTTCCTACACATATGGACCATATCTAGTCCAACTCTGCTTCTGAAAGTGATACAAAGCACTGGTCCTCTAACATCCAATGCTTGTCAGTTAAGATTAGAAACGTGTGAGCTTAGTGAATGATGTAGTTCCTTTGAATTGAAAAGTGACTGCCCTTACCTGAAACGAAGTCTTGCTTGTAGTAAGACACAGAGCCTGGGATTTAAGTCCATTTCTGAAGCGAAACACACAGCATAGTTCTCATCCATGGATCACACTCTGCTTTAGAGCCAGAAGCACGCTCTTGCTTTCTAGAGTCTCTAATACAGCAGGAAATCTGAGTGTGCCCAGAACAAAAGAACGGTGTTTCCTACACATAAGTACTATATGTAATCCAAATATTCTTCTGAAACTGATAGAATGCACTGGTCCTCTAACATCCAATGCTTGTCAGTTAAGATGAGAAATGTTTGAGCTTTGTGAAAGATGTAGTTCTTTTGAGCAGAAAAGTGATTGCCCTTACCTGAAACGAAGTCTTGCTTGTAGGAAGACTCAGAGCCTGGGATTTAACTCCTTTTCTGAAGGGAAACACACAGCATAGTTCTCATCCATGGATCACACTCTGCTTTAGAGCGATAAGCACGCACTTGCTTTCTAAAGTCTCTAAGACAGCAGGAAACGTGAGTGTGCTGAGAACAAAAGAACGGTGTTTCCTACAATTATGGACATTATATAGTCCGACTCTGCATCTGAAACTGATATAAAGCACTGCTCCTCTAAAATCCAATGCTTGTCTGTTAAGATGAGAAACGTGTGAGCTTCGTGAACGATGTAGTTCGTTTGTGCTGAAAAGTGACTGCCCTTAGCTGAAACGAAGTCTTGCCTGTAGCAAGACACAGAGCCTGGGATTTAACTCCATTTCTGAAGGGAAACACACAGCATAGTTCTCATCCATGGATCACACTCTGCTTTAGAGCGAGAAGCACGCTCTTGCTTTGTAGAGTCTCTAATACAGCAGGAAATCTGAGTGTGCCCAGAACAAAGAACGGTGTTTCCTACACATAAGTACTATATGTAATCCAAATCTTCTTCTGAAACTGATAGAATGCACTGGTCCTCTAACATCCAATGCTTGTCAGTTAAGATGAGAAATGTTTGAGCTTTGTGAAAGATGTAGTTCTTTTGAGCAGAAAAGTGATTGCCCTTACCTGAAACGAAGTCTTGCTTGTAGGAAGACTCAGAGCCTGGGATTTAACTCCTTTTCTGAAGGGAAACACACAGCATAGTTCTCATCCATGGATCACACTCTGCTTTAGAGCGATAAGCACGCTCTTGCTTTCTAAAGTCTCTAAGACAGCAGGAAACGTGAGTGTGCTGAGATCAAAAGAACGGTGTTTCCTACACATACAGACCATATCTAGTCCAACTCTTCTTCGGAAACTGATACAAAGCACTGGTCCTCTAACATCCAATGCTTGTCTGTTAAGATGAGAAACGTTTGAACTCCGTGAACGATGTAGTTAATTTGAGCTGAAAAGTGACTGCCCTTACCTGAAACGAAGTCTTGCTTGTAGGAAGACACAGAGCCTGGGATTTAACTCCTTTTCTGAAGGGAAACACACAGCATAGTTCTCATCCATGGATCACACTCTGCTTTAGATCGAGAAGCACGCTCTTGCTTTCTAGAGACTCTAAGACAGCAGGAAACGTGAGTGTGCCCAGAAAAAAAAGATCGGTGTTTCCTAGACTTATGGACCATATGTAGTCCAAATCTGTTTCTGAAACTGATACAAAGCACTGACCCTCTAAATCCAATGCTTGTCAGTTAAGATGAGAAACGTGTGAGCTTCGTGAACGATGTAGTTCGTTTGAGCAGAAAAATGACTGCCCTTACCTGAAACGAAGTCTTGCTTGTAGGAAAACACAGAGACTGGGATTTAACTCCTTTTCTGAAGGGAAACACACAGCTCAGTTCTCATCCATGGATCACACTCTGCTTTAGAGCTAGAAGCACGCTCTTGCTTTCTAAATTCTCTAAGACAGCAGGAAACGTGAATGTGCTGAGAAGAAAAGAACGGTGTTTCCTACACATATGGACCATATCTAGTCCAACTCTGCTTCTGAAAGTGATACAAAGCACTGGTCCTCTAACATCCAATGCTTGTCAGTTAAGATTAGAAACGTGTGAGCTTAGTGAATGATGTAGTTCCTTTGAATTGAAAAGTGACTGCCCTTACCTGAAACGAAGTCTTGCTTGTAGTAAGACACAGAGCCTGGGATTTAAGTCCATTTCTGAAGCGAAACACACAGCATAGTTCTCATCCATGGATCACACTCTGCTTTAGAGCGAGAAGCACGCTCTTGCTTTCTAGAGTCTCTAATACAGCAGGAAATCTGAGTGTCCCCATTACAAAAGAACGGTGTTTCCTACACATAAGTACTATATGTAATCCAAATCTTCTTCTGAAACTGATAGAATGCACTGGTCCTCTAACATCCAATGCTTGTCAGTTAAGATGAGAAATGTTTGAGCTTTGTGAAAGATGTAGTTCTTTTGAGCAGAAAAGTGATTGCCCTTACCTGAAACGAAGTCTTGCTTGTAGGAAGACTCAGAGCCTGGGATTTAACTCCTTTTCTGAAGGGAAACACACAGCATAGTTCTCATCCATGGATCACACTCTGCTTTAGAGCGATAAGCACGCACTTGCTTTCTAAAGTCTCTAAGACAGCAGGAAACGTGAGTGTGCTGAGAACAAAAGAACGGTGTTTCCTACAATTACGGACATTATATAGTCCGACTCTGCATCTGAAACTGATATAAAGCACTGCTCCTCTAAAATCCAATGCTTGTCTGTTAAGATGAGAAACGTGTGAGCTTCGTGAACGATGTAGTTCGTTTGTGCTGAAAAGTGACTGCCCTTAGCTGAAACGAAGTCTTGCCTGTAGCAAGACACAGAGCCTGGGATTTAACTCCATTTCTGAAGGGAAACACACAGCATAGTTCTCATCCATGGATCACACTCTGCTTTAGAGCAAGAAGTACGCTCTTGCTTTCTAGAGTCTCTAAGACAGCAGGAAACGTGAGTGTGCCCAGAACAAAAGATCGGTGTTTCCTACACATATGGACCATATGTAGTCCAAATCTGTTTCTGAAACTGATACAAAGCACTGACCCTCTAAATCCAATGCTTGTCAGTTAAGATGAGAAACGTGTGAGCTTCGTGAATGATGTAGTTTGTTTGAGCAGAAAACTGATTGCCCTTACCTGAAACGAAGTCTTGCTTGTAGGAAAACACAGAGCCTGGGATTTAACTCCTTTTCTGAAGGAAACACACAGCTCAGTTCTCATCCATGGATCACACTCTGCTTTAGAGCTAGAAGCACGCTCTTGCTTTCTACAGTCTCTAAGACAGCAGGAAACGTGAATGTGCTGAGAAGAAAAGAACGGTGTTTCCTACACATATGGACCATATCTAGTCCAACTCTGCTTCTGAAAGTGATACAAAGCACTGGTCCTCTAACATCCAATGCTTGTCAGTTAAGATTAGAAACGTGTGAGCTTAGTGAATGATGTAGTTCCTTTGAACTGAAAAGTGACTGCCCTTACGTGAAACGAAGTCTTGCTTGTAGTAAGACACAGAGCCTGGGATTTAAGTCCATTTCTGAAGGGAAACACACAGCATAGTTCTCATCGATGGATCACGCTCTACTTTAGAGCGAGAAGCACACTCTTGCTTTCTAGAGTCTCTAAGACAGCAGGAAACGTGAGTGTGCTGAGATCAAAAGAACGGTGTTTCCTACACATACAGACCATATCTAGTCCAACTCTTCTTCTGAAACTGATACAAAGCACTGGTCCTCTAACATCCAATGCTTGTCTGTTAAGATGAGAAACGTGTGAGCTCCGTGAACGATGTAGTTCGTTTGAGCTGAAAAGTGACTGCCCTTACCTGAAACGAAGTTTTGCTTGTAGGAAGACACAGAGCCTGGGATTTAACTCCTTTTCTGAAGGGAAACACACAGCATAGTTCTCATCCATGGATCACACTCTGCTTTAGAGCAAGAAGCACGCTCTTGCTTTCTAGAGTCTCTAAGACAGCAGGAAACGTGAGTGTGCCCAGAAAAAAAAGATCGGTGTTTCCTACACATATGGACCATATGTAGTCCAAATCTGCTTCTGAAACTGATACAAAGCACTGACCCTCTAACATCCAATGCTTGTCAGTTAAGATGAGAAACGTGTGAGCTTCGTGAACGATGTAGTTGTTTTGAGCAGAAAACTGACTGTCCTTACCTGAAACGAAGTCTTGCTTGTAGGAAAACTCAGACCCTGGGAATTAACTCCACTTCTGAAGTGAAACACACAGCAGTGTTCTCATACATTGATCACACTCTGCTTTAGAACAAGAATCACGATAATGCTTTCTAGAGTCTCTAAGACAGCAGGAAACGTGAGTTTGCTGAGTACAAAAGAACGGTGTTTCCTACACATACAGACCATATCTAGTCCAACTCTGCTTCTGAAACTGATACAAAGCACTGGTCCTCTAACATCCAATGCTTGTCAGTTAAGATTAGAAACGTGTGAGCTTAGTGAATGATGTAGTTCCTTTGAACTGAAAAGTGATTGCCCTTACCTGAAACGAAGTCTTGCTTTTAGTAAAACACAGAGCCTGGGATTTAAGTCCATTTCTGAAGGGAAACACACAGCATAGTTCTCATCGATGGATCACGCTCTGCTTTAGAGCGAGAAGCACACTCTTGCTTTCTAGAGTTTCTAATACAACAGGAAACGTGAGTGTGCTGAGAAAAAAAGAACGGTGTTTCCTACAATTACGGACATTATATAGTCCAACTCTGCATCTGAAACTGATATAAAGCACTGGTCCTCTAACATCCAATGCTTGTCTCTTAAGATGAGAAACGTGTGAGCTTCGTGAACGATGTAGTTCGTTTGAGCTGAAAAGTGACTGCCCTTACCTGAAACGAAGTCTTGCCTGTAGGAAGACACAGAGCCTGGGATTTAAGTCCATTTCTGAAGGGAAACACACAGCATAGTTCTCATCCATGGATCACACTCTGCTTTAGAGCAAGAAGCACGCTCTTGCTTTCTAGATTCTCTAATATAGCAGGAAATCTGAGTGTGCCCAGAACAAAAGAACGGTGTTTCCTACACATATGGACTATATGTAGTCCAAATCTTCTTCTGAAACTGATACAAAGCACTGGTCCTCTAACATCCAATGCTTGTCAGTTAAGATGAGAAACGTGTGAGCTTCGTGAAAGATGTAGTTGCTTTGAGCAGAAAAGTGACTGCCCTTACCTGAAATGAAGTCTTGCTTGTAGGGAGACTCAGAGCATGGGATTTAACTCCATTTCTGAAGTGAAACACACAGCATTGTCTCATTCATTGATCACACTGTGCTTTAGAACAAGAAGCCCGCTCTTGCTTTCTAGAGTCTCTAAGACAGCAGGAAACGTGAGTGTGCTGAGAAGAAAAGAATGGTGTTTTCTACACATACGGACCTTATCTAGTCCAACTCTGCTTCTGAAAGTGATACAAAGCACTGGTCCTCTAACATCCAATGCTTCTCAATTAAGATGAGAAACGTGTGAGCTTCGTGAACGATGTAGTTCGTTTGAGCAGAAAAGTGACTGCCCTTACCTGAAACGAAGTCTTGCTTGTAGGAAGACTCAGAGCCTGGGATTTAACTCCATTTCTGATGTGAAACACACAGCAGTGTTCTCATCCATGGATCACACTCTGCTTTAGAGCGATAAGCACGCTCTTGCTTTCTAAAGTCTCTAAGACAGCAGGAAACGTGAGTGTGCTGAGAACAAAATAATGGTGTTTCCTACACATAGCGACCATATCTAGTCCAACTCTGCTTCTGAAACAGATACAATGCACTGGTCCTCTAACATCCAATGCTTGTCATTTAAGATGAGAAATGTGTGAGCTTTGTGAACCATGTAGTTCCTTTGAGCAGAAAAGTCACTGCCCTTACCTGAAACGATCTTGCTTGTAGGGAGACACAGAGCATGGGATTTAACTCCATTTCTGAAGTGAAACACACAGCATAGTCTCATCCATGGATCACACTCTCTTTTAGAGCGAGAAGCAAGCTCTTGCTTTCTAGAGTCTCTAAGACAGCAGGAAACGTGAGAGTGCCCACAACAAAAGATCGGTGTTTCCTACACATATGGACCATATGTAGTCCAAATCTGCTTCTGAAACTGATACAAAGCACTGACCCTCTAACATCCAATGCTTGTCAGTTAACATGAGAAACGTGTGAGCTTCAAGAACGATGTAGTTCGTTTGAGCAGAAAACTGACTGCCCTTACCTGAAACGAAGTCTTGCTTGTAGGAAGACACAGAGCATGGGATTTAAGTCCTTTTCTGAAGGGAAACACACAGCTTAGTTCTCATCCATGGATCACACTCTGCTTTAGAGCGAGAAGCACGCTCTTGCTTTCTACAGTCTCTAAGACAGCAGGAAGCGTGAGTGTGCTGAGAAGAAAAGAACGGTGTTTCCTACACATACGGACCATATCTAGTCCAACTCTGCTTCTGAAACTGATACAAAGCACTGGTCCTCTAACATCCAATGCTTCTCAATTAAGATGAGAAACGTGTGAGCTTCGTGAACGATGTAGTTCGTTTGAGCTGAAAAGTGACTGCCCTTACCTGAAACGAAGTCTTGCCTGTAGGAAGACACAGAGCCTGGGATTTAAGTCCATTTCTGAAGGGAAACACACAGCATAGTTCTCATCCATGGATCACACTCTGCTTTAGAGCAAGAAGCACGCTCTTGCTTTCTAGATTCTCTAATATAGCAGGAAATCTGAGTGTGCCCAGAACAAAAGAACGGTGTTTCCTACACATATGGACTATATGTAGTCCAAATCTTCTTCTGAAACTGATACAAAGCACTGGTCCTCTAACATCCAATGCTTGTCAGTTAAGATGAGAAACGTGTGAGCTTCGTGAAAGATGTAGTTGCTTTGAGCAGAAAAGTGACTGCCCTTACCTGAAATGAAGTCTTGCTTGTAGGGAGACTCAGAGCATGGGATTTAACTCCATTTCTGAAGTGAAACACACAGCATTGTCTCATTCATTGATCACACTGTGCTTTAGAACAAGAAGCCCGCTCTTGCTTTCTAGAGTCTCTAAGACAGCAGGAAACGTGAGTGTGCTGAGAAGAAAAGAATGGTGTTTTCTACACATACGGACCATATCTAGTCCAACTCTGCTTCTGAAAGTGATACAAAGCACTGGTCCTCTAACATCCAATGCTTCTCAATTAAGATGAGAAACGTGTGAGCTTCGTGAACGATGTAGTTCTTTTGAGCAGAAAAGTGACTGCCCTTACCTGAAACGAAGTCTTGCTTGTAGGAAGACTCAGAGCCTGGGATTTAACTCCATTTCTGATGTGAAACACACAGCAGTGTTCTCATCCATGGATCACACTCTGCTTTAGAGCGATAAGCACGCTCTTGCTTTCTAAAGTCTCTAAGACAGCAGGAAACGTGAGTGTGCTGAGAACAAAATAATGGTGTTTCCTACACATAGCGACCATATCTAGTCCAACTCTGCTTCTGAAACAGATACAATGCACTGGTCCTCTAACATCCAATGCTTGTCATTTAAGATGAGAAATGTGTGAGCTTTGTGAACCATGTAGTTCCTTTGAGCAGAAAAGTCACTGCCCTTACCTGAAACGATCTTGCTTGTAGGGAGACACAGAGCATGGGATTTAACTCCATTTCTGAAGTGAAACACACAGCATAGTCTCATCCATGGATCACACTCTCTTTTAGAGCGAGAAGCACGCTCTTGCTTTCTAGAGTCTCTAAGACAGCAGGAAACGTGAGAGTGCCCACAACAAAAGATCGGTGTTTCCTACACATATGGACCATATGTAGTCCAAATCTGCTTCTGAAACTGATACAAAGCACTGACCCTCTAACATCCAATGCTTGTCAATTAACATGAGAAACGTGTGAGCTTCAAGAACGATGTAGTTCGTTTGAGCAGAAAACTGACTGCCCTTACCTGAAACGAAGTCTTGCTTGTAGGAAGACACAGAGCCTGGGATTTAAGTCCTTTTCTGAAGGGAAACACACAGCTTAGTTCTCATCCATGGATCACACTCTGCTTTAGAGCGAGAAGCACGCTCTTGCTTTCTACAGTCTCTAAGACAGCAGGAAGCGTGAGTGTGCTGAGAAGAAAAGAACGGTGTTTCCTACACATACGGACCATATCTAGTCCAACTCTGCTTCTGAAACTGATACAAAGCACTGGTCCTCTAACATCCAATGCTTCTCAATTAAGATGAGAAACGTGTGAGCTTCGTGAACGATGTAGTTCCTTTGAGCAGAAAAGTGACTGCCCTTACCTGAAACGAAGTCTTGCTTGTAGGAAGACTCAGAGCCTGGGATTTAACTCAATTTCTGATGTGAAACACACAGCAGTGTTCTCATCCATGGATCACATTCTGCTTTAGAGCGAGAAGCACGCTCTTGCTTTCTAAAGTCTCTAAGACAGCAGGAAACGTGAGTGTGCAGAGAAGAAAAGAACGGTGTTTCCTACACATACAGACCATATCTAGTCCAACTCTGCTTCTGAAAGTGATACAAAGCACTGGTCCTCTAACATCCAATGCTTGTCAGTTAAGATGAGAAACGTGTGAGCTTCGTGAAAGATGTAGTTGCTTTGAGCAGAAAAGTGACTGCCCTTACCTGAAATGAAGTCTTGCTTGTAGGGAGACTAAGAGCATGGGATTTAACTCCATTTCTGAAGTGAAACACACAGCATTGTCTCATTCATTGATCACACTCTGCTTTAGAACAAGAAGCACCCTCTTGCTTTCTAGAGTCTCTAAGACAGCTGGAAACGTGAGTGTGCTGAGAAGAAAAGAATGGTGTTTTCTACACATACGGACCATATCTAGTCCAACTCTGCTTCTGAAAGTGATACAAAGCACTGGTCCTCTATCATCCAATGCTTTTCTGTTAAGATGAGAAACGTGTGAGCTCCGTGAACGATGTAGTACGTTTGAGCTGAAAAGTGACTGCCCTTACCTGAAACGAAGTCTTGCTTGTAGGAAGATTCAGAGCCTGGGATTTAAGTCCATTTCTGATGTGAAAAACACAGCAGTGTTCTCATCCATGGATCACACTCTGCTTTAGAGCGAGAAGCACGCTGTTGCTTTCTAAAGTCTCTAAGACAGCAGGAAACGTGAGAGTGCCCACAACAAAAGATCGGTGTTTCCTACACATATGGACCATATGTAGTCCAAATCTGCTTCTGAAACTGATACAAAGCACTGACCCTCTAACATCCAATGCTTGTCAGTTAACATGAGAAACGTGTGAGCTTCAAGAATGATGTAGTTCGTTTGAGCAGAAAACTGACTGCCCTTACCTGAAACGAAGTCTTGCTTGTAGGAAGACACAGAGCCTGGGATTTAAGTCCTTTTCTGAAGGGAAACACACAGCTTAGTTCTCATCCATGGATCACACTCTGCTTTAGAGCGAGAAGCACGCTCTTGCTTTCCTAGTCTCTAAGACAGCAGGAAGCGTGAGTGTGCTGAGAAGAAAAGAACGGTGTTTCCTACACATACGGACCATATCTAGTCCAACTCTGCTTCTGAAACTGATGCAAAGCACTAGTCCTCTAACATCCAATGCTTCTCAATTAAGATGAAAAACGTGTGAGCTTCGTGAACGATGTAGTTCGTTTGAGCAGTAAAGTGACTGCCCTTACCTGAAACGAAGTCTTGCTTGTAGGAAGACTCAGAGCCTGGGATTTAACTCCATTTCTGATGTGAAACACACAGCAGTGTTCTCATCCATGGATCACACTCTGCTTTAGAGCGAGAAGCACGCTCTTGCTTTCTAAAGTCTCTAAGACAGAAGGAAACGTGAGTGTGATGAGAACAAAATAATGGTGTTTACTACACATAGCGACCATATCTAGTCCAACTCTGCTTCTAAAACAGATACAATGCACTGGTCCTCTAACATCCAATGCTTGTCAGTTAAGATGAGAAACGTGTGAGCTTCGTGAACCATGTAGTTCGTTTGAGCAGAAAAGTGACTGCCCTTACCTGAAACGAAGTCTTGCTTGTAGGGAGACACAGAGCATGGGATTTAACTCCATTTCTGAAGTGAAACACACAGCATAGTCTCATCCATGGATCACACTCTCTTTTAGAACGAGAAGCACGCTCTTGCTTTCTAGAGTCTCTAAGACAGCAGGAACGTGAGTGTGCTCAGAACAAAAGATCGGTGTTTCCTACACATATGGACCATATGTAGTCCAAATCTGCTTCTGAAACTGATACAAAGCACTGACCCTCTAACATCCAATGCTTGTCAGTTAAGATGAGAAACGTGTGAGCTTAGTGAATGATGTAGTTCCTTTGAACTGAAAAGTCACTGCCCTTACCTGAAACGAAGTCTTGCTTGTAGTAAGACACAGAGCCTGGGATTTAAGTCCATTTCTGAAGGGAAACACACAGCATAGTTCTCATCCATGGATCACACTCTGCTTTAGAGCGAGAAGCACGCTCTTGCTTTCTAGAGTCTCTAATACAACAGGAAATCTGAGTGTGCCCAGAACAAAAGAACGGTGTTTCCTACACATAAGGACTATATGTAATCCAAATCTTCTTCTGAAACTGATAGAATGCACTGGTCCTCTATCATCCAATGCTTGTCAGTTAAGATGAGAAACGTTTGAGCTTTGTGAAAGATGTAGTTCTTTTGAGCAGAAAAGTGACTGCCCTTACCTGAAACGAAGTCTTGCTTGTAGGAAAACTCAGAGCCTGGGATTTAACTCCATTTCTGAAGTGAAACACACAGCAGTGTTCTCATACATTGATCACACTCTGCTTTAAACAAGAATCACGATAATGCTTTCTAGAGTCTCTAAGACAGCAGGAAACGTGAGTTTGCTGAGATCAAAAGAACAGTGTTTCCTACACATACAGACCATATCTAGTCCAACTCTGCTTCTGAAACTGATACAAAGCACTGGTCCTCTAACATCCAATGCTTGTCTGTTAAGATGAGAAACGTGCGAGCTCCGTGAACGATGTAGTTCGTTTGAGCTGAAAAGTGACTGCCCTTACCTGAAACGAAGTCTTGCTTGTAGGAAGACACAGAGCCTGGGATTTAACTCCTTTTCTGAAGGGAACACACAGCATAGTTCTCATCCATGGATCACACTCTGCTTTAGAGCAATAAGCACGCTCTTGCTTTCTAAAGTCTCTAAGACAGCAGGAAACGTGAGTGTGCTGAGAACAAAAGAACGGTGTTTCCTACACATACAGACCATATCTAGTCCAACTCTTCTTCTGAAACTGATACAAAGCACTGGACCTCTAACATCCAATGCTTGTCAGTTAAGATGAGAAACGTTTGAGCTTTGTGAAAGATGTAGTTCTTTTGAGCAGAAAAGTGACTGCCCTTACCTGAAACGAAGTCTTGCTTGTAGGAAAACTCAGAGCCTGGGATTTAACTCCATTTCTGAAGTGAAACACACAGCAGTGTTCTCATACATTGATCACACTCTGCTTTAGAGCGAGAAGCACGCTCTTGCTTTCTAGTGTCTCTAAGACAGCAGGAAACGTGAGTGTGCCCAGAACAAAAGATCGGTGTTTCCTACACATATGGACCATATGTAGTCCAAATCTTCTTCTGAAACTGATACAAAGCACTGGTCCTCTAACATCCAATGCTTGTCAGTTAAGATGAGAAACGTGTGAGCTTAGTGAATGATGTAGTTCCTTTGAACTGAAAAGTGACTGCCCTTACCTGAAAGGAAGTCTTGCTTGTAGTAAGATTCAGAGCCTGGGATTTAAGTCCATTTCTGAAGGGAAACACACAGCATAATTCTCATCCATGGATCACACTCTGCTTTAGAGCAAGAAGCATGCTCTTGCTTTATAAAGTCTCTAAGACAGCAGGAAGCGTGAGTGTGCTGAGAAGAAAAGAACGGTGTTTCCTACACATACGGACCATATCTAGTCTAACTCTGTTTCTGAAACTGATACAAAGCACTGGTCCTCTAACATTCAATGCTTCTCAATTAAGATGAGAGACGTGTGAGCTTTGTGAACGATGTAGTTCCCTTGAACTGAAAAGTGACGGCCCTTACCTGAAACGAAGTCTTGCTTGTAGTAAGACACAGAGCCTGGGATTTAAGTCCATTTCTGAAGGGAAACACACAGCATAGTTCTCATCCATGGATCACACTCTGCTTTAGAGCGAGAAGCACGCTCTTGCTTTCTAGAGTCTCTAATACAGCAGGAAATCTGAGTGTGCCCAGAACAAAAGAACGGTGTTTCCTACACATAAGGACTATATGTAATCCAAATCTTCTTCTGAAACTGATAGAATTCACTGGTCCTCTAACATCCAATGCTTGTCAGTTAAGATGAGAAACGTTTGAGCTTTGTGAAAGATGTAGTTCTTTTGAGCAGAAAAGTGACTGCCCTTACCTGAAACGAAGTCTTGCTTGTAGGAAAACTCAGAGCTTGGGATTTAACTCCATTTCTGAAGTGAAAAATACAGCAGTGTTCTCATACATTGATCACACTCTGCTTTAGAACAAGAATCACGATAATGCTTTCTAGAGTCTCTAAGACAGCAGGAAACGTGAGTTTGCTGAGATCAAAAGAACGGTGTTTCCTACTCATACAGACCATATCTAGTCCAACTCTGCTTCTGAAAGTGATACAAAGCACTGGTCCTCTAACATCCAATGCTTGTCAGTTAAGATTAGAAACGTGTGAGCTTAGTGAATGATGTAGTTCCTTTGAACTGAAAAGTGACTGCCCTTACCTGAAACAAAGTCTTGCTTGTAGTAAGACACAGAGCGTGGGATTTAAGTCTATTTCTGAAGGGAAACACACAGCATAGTTCTCATCGATGGATCACACTCTGCTTTAGAGCGAGAAGCACACTCTGGCTTTCTAGAGTCTCTAATACAACAGGAAACGTGAGGGTGCTGAGAACAAAAGAACGGTGTTTCCTACAATTACGTACATTATATAGTCCAACTCTGCATCTGAAACTGATATAAAACACTGGTCCTCTAAAATCCAATGCTTGTCTGTTAAGATGAGAAACGTGTGAGCTCCGTGAACGATGTAGTTCGTTTGAGCTGAAAAGTGACTGCCCTTACCTGAAACGAATTCTTGCCTGTAGGAAGACACAGAGCCTGGGATTTAACTCCATTTCTGAAGGGAAACACACAGCATAGTTCTCATCCATTGATCACACTCTACTTTGGAGCAAGAAGCACGCTCTTGCTTTCTAGATTCTCTAATATAGCAGGAAATCTGAGTGTGCCCAGAACAAAAGAACGGTGTTTCCCACACATATGGACTATATGTAGTCCAAATCTTCTTCTGAAACTGATACAAAGCACTGGTCCTCTAACATCCAATACTTGTCACTTAAGATGAGAAACGTGTGAGCTTCGTGAACAATGTAATTCCTTTGAGCAGAAAAGTGACTGCCCTTACATGAAATGAAGTCTTGCTTGTAGGGAGACTCAGAGCATGGGATTTAACTCCATTTCTGAAGTGAAACACACAGCATTGTCTCATTCATTGATCACACTCTGCTTTAGAACAAGAAGCACGCTCTTGCTTTCTAGAGTCTCTAAGACAGCAGGAAACGTGAGTGTGCTGAGAAGAAAAGAACGGTGTTTTCTACACATACGGACCATATCTAGTCCAACTCTGCTTCTGAAAGTGATACAAAGCACTGGTCCTCTAACATCCAATGCTTTTCTGTTAAGATGAGAAACGTGTGAGCTCAGTGAACGATGTAGTTCCTTTGAGCTGAAATGTGACTGCCCTTACCTGAAACGAAGTCTTGCTTTTAGGAAGACTCAGAGCCTGAGATTTAACTCTATTTCTGAAGTGAAACACACAGCATAGTTCTCATCCATGGATCACACTCTGCCTTAGAGCGAGAAGCACACTCTTGCTTTATAGAGTCTCTAATACAGCAGGAAATCTGAGTGTGCCCAGAACAAAAGAACGGTGTTTCCTACACATAAGGACAATATGTAATCGAAATCTTCTTCTGAAACTGATAGAATGCACTGGTCCTCTAACATCCAATGCTTGTCAGTTAAGATGAGAAACGTGTGAGCTTCGTGAAAGATGTAGTTCGTTTGAGCAGAAAAGTGACTGCCCTTACCAGAAACGAAGTCTTGCTTGTAGGAAGACTCAGAGCATGGGATTTAACTCCATTTCTGAAGTGAAACACACAGCATTGTCTCATCCATTGATCACACTCTGCTTTAGAACAAGAACCACGCTCCTGCTTTCTAAAGTCTCTAAGACAGCAGGAAACGTGAGTTTGCTGAGGACTAAAGAACGGTGTTTCCTACACATACGGAACATATCTAGTCCAACTCTGCTTCTGAAAGTGATACAAAGCACTGGTCCTCTAACATCCAATGCTTGTCAGTTAAGATGAGAAACGTGTGAGCTTCGTGAAAGATGTAGTTGCTTTGAGCAGAAAAGTGACTGCCCTTACCTGAAATGAAGTCTTGCTTGTAGGGAGACTCAGAGCATGGGATTTAACTCCATTTCTGAAGTGAAACACACAGCATTGTCTCATTCATTGATCACACTCTGCTTTAGAACAAGAAGCACCCTCTTGCTTTCTA
Organism: Onychomys leucogaster; assembly: GCA_949786385.1. NCBI lineage: Eukaryota > Metazoa > Chordata > Mammalia > Rodentia > Cricetidae > Onychomys > Onychomys leucogaster. The sequence goes on from CATKUP010000076.1 coordinate 1,152,002, forward strand.
GAGTCTCTAAGACAGCTGGAAACGTGAGTGTGCTGAGAAGAAAAGAATGGTGTTTTCTACACATACGGACCATATCTAGTCCAACTCTGCTTATGAAAGTGATACAAAGCACTGGTCCTCTATCATCCAATGCTTTTCTGTTAAGATGAGAAACGTGTGAGCTCCGTGAACGATGTAGTACGTTTGAGCTGAAAAGTGACTGGCCTTACCTGAAACGAAGTCTTGCTTGTAGGAAGATTCAGAGCCTGGGATTTAAGTCCATTTCTGAAGGGAAACACACAGCATAGTTCTCATCCATGGATCACACTCTGCTTTAGAGCAAGAAGCACGCTCTTGGTTTCGAAAGTCTCTAAGACAGCAGGAAGCGTGAGTGTGCTGAGAAGTAAAGAACGGTGTTTCCTACACATACGGACCATATTTAGTCCAACTCTGCTTCTGAAACTGATACAAAGCACTGGTACTCTAACATCCAATGCTTCTCAATTAAGATGAGAAACGTGTGAGCTTCGTGAACGATGTAGTTCGTTTGAGCAGAAAATTGACTGCCCTTACCTGAAACGAAGTCTTGCTTGTAGGAAGACTCAGAGCCTGGGATTTAACTCCATTTCTGATGTGAAACACACAGCAGTGTTCTCATCCATGGATCACACTCTGCTTTAGAGCGAGAAGCACGCTCTTGCTTTCTAAAGTCTCTAAGACAGCAGGAAACGTGAGAGTGCCCACAACAAAAGATCGGTGTTTCCTACACATATGGACCATATGTAGTCCAAATCTGCTTCTGAAACTGATACAAAGCACTGACCCTCTAACATCCAATGCTTGTCAGTTAACATGAGAAACGTGTGAGCTTCAAGAACGATGTAGTTCGTTTGAGCAGAAAACTGACTGCCCTTACCTGAAACGAAGTCTTGCTTGTAGGAAGACACAGAGCCTGGGATTTAAGTCCTTTTCTGAAGGGAAACACACAGCTTAGTTCTCATCCATGGATCACACTCTGCTTTAGAGCGAGAAGCACGCTCTTGCTTTCCTAGTCTCTAAGACAGCAGGAAGCGTGAGTGTGCTGAGAAGAAAAGAACGGTGTTTCCTACACATACGGACCATATCTAGTCCAACTCTGCTTCTGAAACTGATGCAAAGCACTAGTCCTCTAACATCCAATGCTTCTCAATTAAGATGAAAAACGTGTGAGCTTCGTGAACGATGTAGTTCGTTTGAGCAGTAAAGTGACTGCCCTTACCTGAAACGAAGTCTTGCTTGTAGGAAGACTCAGAGCCTGGGATTTAACTCCATTTCTGATGTGAAACACACAGCAGTGTTCTCATCCATGGATCACACTCTGCTTTAGAGCGAGAAGCACGCTCTTGCTTTCTAAAGTCTCTAAGACAGCAGGAAACGTGAGTGTGATGAGAACAAAATAATGGTGTTTACTACACATAGCGACCATATCTAGTCCAACTCTGCTTCTAAAACAGATACAATGCACTGGTCCTCTAACATCCAATGCTTGTCAGTTAAGATGAGAAACGTGTGAGCTTCGTGAACCATGTAGTTCGTTTGAGCAGAAAAGTGACTGCCCTTACCTGAAACGAAGTCTTGCTTGTAGGAAGACACAGAGCATGGGATTTAACTCCATTTCTGAAGTGAAACACACAGCATAGTCTCATCCATGGATCACACTCTCTTTTAGAACGAGAAGCACGCTCTTGCTTTCTAGAGTCTCTAAGACAGCAGGAACGTGAGTGTGCTCAGAACAAAAGATCGGTGTTTCCTACACATATGGACCATATGTAGTCCAAATCTGCTTCTGAAACTGATACAAAGCACTGACCCTCTAACATCCAATGCTTGTCAGTTAAGATGAGAAACGTGTGAGCTTAGTGAATGATGTAGTTCCTTTGAACTGAAAAGTCACTGCCCTTACCTGAAACGAAGTCTTGCTTGTAGTAAGACACAGAGCCTGGGATTTAAGTCCATTTCTGAAGGGAAACACACAGCATAGTTCTCATCCATGGATCACACTCTGCTTTAGAGCGAGAAGCACGCTCTTGCTTTCTAGAGTCTCTAATACAACAGGAAATCTGAGTGTGCCCAGAACAAAAGAACGGTGTTTCCTACACATAAGGACTATATGTAATCCAAATCTTCTTCTGAAACTGATAGAATGCACTGGTCCTCTATCATCCAATGCTTGTCAGTTAAGATGAGAAACGTTTGAGCTTTGTGAAAGATGTAGTTCTTTTGAGCAGAAAAGTGACTGCCCTTACCTGAAACGAAGTCTTGCTTGTAGGAAAACTCAGAGCCTGGGATTTAACTCCATTTCTGAAGTGAAACACACAGCAGTGTTCTCATACATTGATCACACTCTGCTTTAAACAAGAATCACGATAATGCTTTCTAGAGTCTCTAAGACAGCAGGAAACGTGAGTTTGCTGAGATCAAAAGAACAGTGTTTCCTACACATACAGACCATATCTAGTCCAACTCTGCTTCTGAAACTGATACAAAGCACTGGTCCTCTAACATCCAATGCTTGTCTGTTAAGATGAGAAACGTGCGAGCTCCGTGAACGATGTAGTTCGTTTGAGCTGAAAAGTGACTGCCCTTACCTGAAACGAAGTCTTGCTTGTAGGAAGACACAGAGCCTGGGATTTAACTCCTTTTCTGAAGGGAACACACAGCATAGTTCTCATCCATGGATCACACTCTGCTTTAGAGCGATAAGCACGCTCTTGCTTTCTAAAGTCTCTAAGACAGCAGGAAACGTGAGTGTGCTGAGAACAAAAGAACGGTGTTTCCTACACATACAGACCATATCTAGTCCAACTCTTCTTCTGAAACTGATACAAAGCACTGGACCTCTAACATCCAATGCTTGTCAGTTAAGATGAGAAACGTTTGAGCTTTGTGAAAGATGTAGTTCTTTTGAGCAGAAAAGTGACTGCCCTTACCTGAAACGAAGTCTTGCTTGTAGGAAAACTCAGAGCCTGGGATTTAACTCCATTTCTGAAGTGAAACACACAGCAGTGTTCTCATACATTGATCACACTCTGCTTTAGAGCGAGAAGCACGCTCTTGCTTTCTAGTGTCTCTAAGACAGCAGGAAACGTGAGTGTGCCCAGAACAAAAGATCGGTGTTTCCTACACATATGGACCATATGTAGTCCAAATCTTCTTCTGAAACTGATACAAAGCACTGGTCCTCTAACATCCAATGCTTGTCAGTTAAGATGAGAAACGTGTGAGCTTAGTGAATGATGTAGTTCCTTTGAACTGAAAAGTGACTGCCCTTACCTGAAAGGAAGTCTTGCTTGTAGTAAGATTCAGAGCCTGGGATTTAAGTCCATTTCTGAAGGGAAACACACAGCATAATTCTCATCCATGGATCACACTCTGCTTTAGAGCAAGAAGCATGCTCTTGCTTTATAAAGTCTCTAAGACAGCAGGAAGCGTGAGTGTGCTGAGAAGAAAAGAACGGTGTTTCCTACACATACGGACCATATCTAGTCTAACTCTGTTTCTGAAACTGATACAAAGCACTGGTCCTCTAACATTCAATGCTTCTCAATTAAGATGAGAGACGTGTGAGCTTTGTGAACGATGTAGTTCCTTTGAACTGAAAAGTGACGGCCCTTACCTGAAACGAAGTCTTGCTTGTAGTAAGACACAGAGCCTGGGATTTAAGTCCATTTCTGAAGGGAAACACACAGCATAGTTCTCATCCATGGATCACACTCTGCTTTAGAGCGAGAAGCACGCTCTTGCTTTCTAGAGTCTCTAATACAGCAGGAAATCTGAGTGTGCCCAGAACAAAAGAACGGTGTTTCCTACACATAAGGACTATATGTAATCCAAATCTTCTTCTGAAACTGATAGAATTCACTGGTCCTCTAACATCCAATGCTTGTCAGTTAAGATGAGAAACGTTTGAGCTTTGTGAAAGATGTAGTTCTTTTGAGCAGAAAAGTGACTGCCCTTACCTGAAACGAAGTCTTGCTTGTAGGAAAACTCAGAGCTTGGGATTTAACTCCATTTCTGAAGTGAAAAATACAGCAGTGTTCTCATACATTGATCACACTCTGCTTTAGAACAAGAATCACGATAATGCTTTCTAGAGTCTCTAAGACAGCAGGAAACGTGAGTTTGCTGAGATCAAAAGAACGGTGTTTCCTACACATACAGACCATATCTAGTCCAACTCTGCTTCTGAAAGTGATACAAAGCACTGGTCCTCTAACATCCAATGCTTGTCAGTTAAGATTAGAAACGTGTGAGCTTAGTGAATGATGTAGTTCCTTTGAACTGAAAAGTGACTGCCCTTACCTGAAACAAAGTCTTGCTTGTAGTAAGACACAGAGCGTGGGATTTAAGTCTATTTCTGAAGGGAAACACACAGCATAGTTCTCATCGATGGATCACACTCTGCTTTAGAGCGAGAAGCACACTCTGGCTTTCTAGAGTCTCTAATACAACAAGAAACGTGAGGGTGCTGAGAACAAAAGAACGGTGTTTCCTACAATTACGTACATTATATAGTCCAACTCTGCATCTGAAACTGATATAAAACACTGGTCCTCTAAAATCCAATGCTTGTCTGTTAAGATGAGAAACGTGTGAGCTCCGTGAACGATGTAGTTCGTTTGAGCTGAAAAGTGACTGCCCTTACCTGAAACGAATTCTTGCCTGTAGGAAGACACAGAGCCTGGGATTTAACTCCATTTCTGAAGGGAAACACACAGCATAGTTCTCATCCATTGATCACACTCTACTTTGGAGCAAGAAGCACGCTCTTGCTTTCTAGATTCTCTAATATAGCAGGAAATCTGAGTGTGCCCAGAACAAAAGAACGGTGTTTCCCACACATATGGACTATATGTAGTCCAAATCTTCTTCTGAAACTGATACAAAGCACTGGTCCTCTAACATCCAATACTTGTCACTTAAGATGAGAAACGTGTGAGCTTCGTGAACAATGTAATTCCTTTGAGCAGAAAAGTGACTGCCCTTACCTGAAATGAAGTCTTGCTTGTAGGGAGACTCAGAGCATGGGATTTAACTCCATTTCTGAAGTGAAACACACAGCATTGTCTCATTCATTGATCACACTCTGCTTTAGAACAAGAAGCACGCTCTTGCTTTCTAGAGTCTCTAGGACAGCAGGAAACGTGAGTGTGCTGAGAAGAAAAGAACGGTGTTTTCTACACATACGGACCATATCTAGTCCAACTCTGCTTCTGAAAGTGATACAAAGCACTGGTCCTCTAACATCCAATGCTTTTCTGTTAAAATGAGAAACGTGTGAGCTCAGTGAACGATGTAGTTCCTTTGAGCTGAAAAGTGACTGCCCTTACCTGAAACGAAGTCTTGCTTTTAGGAAGACTCAGAGCCTGAGATTTAACTCTATTTCTGAAGTGAAACACACAGCATAGTTCTCATCCATGGATCACACTCTGCCTTAGAGCGAGAAGCACACTCTTGCTTTATAGAGTCTCTAATACAGCAGGAAATCTGAGTGTGCCCAGAACAAAAGAACGGTGTTTCCTACACATAAGGACAATATGTAATCGAAATCTTCTTCTGAAACTGATAGAATGCACTGGTCCTCTAACATCCAATGCTTGTCAGTTAAGATGAGAAACGTGTGAGCTTCGTGAAAGATGTAGTTCGTTTGAGCAGAAAAGTGACTGCCCTTACCAGAAACGAAGTCTTGCTTGTAGGAAGACTCAGAGCATGGGATTTAACTCCATTTCTGAAGTGAAACACACAGCATTGTCTCATCCATTGATCACACTCTGCTTTAGAACAAGAACCACGCTCCTGCTTTCTAAAGTCTCTAAGACAGCAGGAAACGTGAGTTTGCTGAGGACTAAAGAACGGTGTTTCCTACACATACGGAACATATCTAGTCCAACTCTGCTTCTGAAAGTGATACAAAGCACTGGTCCTCTAACATCCAATGCTTGTCAGTTAAGATGAGAAACGTGTGAGCTTCGTGAAAGATGTAGTTGCTTTGAGCAGAAAAGTGACTGCCCTTACCTGAAATGAAGTCTTGCTTGTAGGGAGACTCAGAGCATGGGATTTAACTCCATTTCTGAAGTGAAACACACAGCATTGTCTCATTCATTGATCACACTCTGCTTTAGAACAAGAAGCACCCTCTTGCTTTCTAGAGTCTCTAAGACAGCTGGAAACGTGAGAGTGCCCACAACAAAAGATCGGTGTTTCCTACACATATGGACCATATGTAGTCCAAATCTGCTTCTGAAACTGATACAAAGCACTGACCCTCTAACATCAAATGCTTGTCAGTTAACATGAGAAACGTGTGAGCTTCAAGAACGATGTAGTTCGTTTGAGCAGAAAACTGACTGCCCTTACCTGAAACGAAGTCTTGCTTGTAGGAAGACACAGAGCCTGGGATTTAAGTCCTTTTCTGAAGGGAAACACACAGCTTAGTTCTCATCCATGGATCACACTCTGCTTTAGAGCGAGAAGCACGCTCTTGCTTTCCTAGTCTCTAAGACAGCAGGAAGCGTGAGTGTGCTGAGAAGAAAAGAACGGTGTTTCCTACACATACGGACCATATCTAGTCCAACTCTGCTTCTGAAACTGATGCAAAGCACTAGTCCTCTAACATCCAATGCTTCTCAATTAAGATGAAAAACGTGTGAGCTTAGTGAACGATGTAGTTCGTTTGAGCAGTAAAGTGACTGCCCTTACCTGAAACGAAGTCTTGCTTGTAGGAAGACTCAGAGCCTGGGATTTAACTCCATTTCTGATGTGAAACACACAGCAGTGTTCTCATCCATGGATCACACTCTGCTTTAGAGCGAGAAGCACGCTCTTGCTTTCTAAAGTCTCTAAGACAGCAGGAAACGTGAGTGTGATGAGAACAAAATAATGGTGTTTACTACACATAGCGACCATATCTAGTCCAACTCTGCTTCTAAAACAGATACAATGCACTGGTCCTCTAACATCCAATGCTTGTCAGTTAAGATGAGAAACGTGTGAGCTTCGTGAACCATGTAGTTCGTTTGAGCAGAAAAGTGACTGCCCTTACCTGAAACGAAGTCTTGCTTGTAGGAAGACACAGAGCATGGGATTTAACTCCATTTCTGAAGTGAAACACACAGCATAGTCTCATCCATGGATCACACTCTCTTTTAGAACGAGAAGCATGCTCTTGCTTTCTAGAGTCTCTAAGACAGCAGGAACGTGAGTGTGCTCAGAACAAAAGATCGGTGTTTCCTACACATATGGACCATATGTAGTCCAAATCTGCTTCTGAAACTGATACAAAGCACTGACCCTCTAACATCCAATGCTTGTCAGTTAAGATGAGAAACGTGTGAGCTTAGTGAATGATGTAGTTCCTTTGAACTGAAAAGTCACTGCCCTTACCTGAAACGAAGTCTTGCTTGTAGTAAGACACAGAGCCTGGGATTTAAGTCCATTTCTGAAGGGAAACACACAGCATAGTTCTCATCCATGGATCACACTCTGCTTTAGAGCGAGAAGCACGCTCTTGCTTTCTAGAGTCTCTAATACAACAGGAAATCTGAGTGTGCCCAGAACAAAAGAACGGTGTTTCCTACACATAAGGACTATATGTAATCCAAATCTTCTTCTGAAACTGATAGAATGCACTGGTCCTCTATCATCCAATGCTTGTCAGTTAAGATGAGAAACGTTTGAGCTTTGTGAAAGATGTAGTTCTTTTGAGCAGAAAAGTGACTGCCCTTACCTGAAACGAAGTCTTGCTTGTAGGAAAACTCAGAGCCTGGGATTTAACTCCATTTCTGAAGTGAAACACACAGCAGTGTTCTCATACATTGATCACACTCTGCTTTAAACAAGAATCACGATAATGCTTTCTAGAGTCTCTAAGACAGCAGGAAACGTGAGTTTGCTGAGATCAAAAGAACAGTGTTTCCTACACATACAGACCATATCTAGTCCAACTCTGCTTCTGAAACTGATACAAAGCACTGGTCCTCTAACATCCAATGCTTGTCTGTTAAGATGAGAAACGTGCGAGCTCCGTGAACGATGTAGTTCGTTTGAGCTGAAAAGTGACTGCCCTTACCTGAAACGAAGTCTTGCTTGTAGGAAGACACAGAGCCTGGGATTTAAATCCTTTTCTGAAGGGAAACACACAGCATAGTTCTCATCCATGGATCACACTCTGCTTTAGAGCGATAAGCACGCTCTTGCTTTCTAAAGTCTCTAAGACAGCAGGAAACGTGAGTGTGCTGAGAACAAAAGAACGGTGTTTCCTACACATACAGACCATATCTAGTCCAACTCTTCTTCTGAAACTGATACAAAGCACTGGACCTCTAACATCCAATGCTTGTCAGTTAAGATGAGAAACGTTTGAGCTTTGTGAAAGATGTAGTTCTTTTGAGCAGAAAAGTGACTGCCCTTACCTGAAACGAAGTCTTGCTTGTAGGAAAACTCAGAGCCTGGGATTTAACTCCATTTCTGAAGTGAAACACACAGCAGTGTTCTCATACATTGATCACACTCTGCTTTAGAGCGAGAAGCACGCTCTTGCTTTCTAGTGTCTCTAAGAAAGCAGGAAACGTGAGTGTGCCCAGAACAAAAGATCGGTGTTTCCTACACATATGGACCATATGTAGTCCAAATCTTCTTCTGAAACTGATACAAAGCACTGGTCCTCTAACATCCAATGCTTGTCAGTTAAGATGAGAAACGTGTGAGCTTAGTGAATGATGTAGTTCCTTTGAACTGAAAAGTGACTGCCCTTACCTGAAAGGAAGTCTTGCTTGTAGTAAGATTCAGAGCCTGGGATTTAAGTCCATTTCTGAAGGGAAACACACAGCATAATTCTCATCCATGGATCACACTCTGCTTTAGAGCAAGAAGCATGCTCTTGCTTTATAAAGTCTCTAAGACAGCAGGAAGCGTGAGTGTGCTGAGAAGAAAAGAACGGTGTTTCCTACACATACGGACCATATCTAGTCTAACTCTGTTTCTGAAACTGATACAAAGCACTGGTCCTCTAACATCCAATGCTTCTCAATTAAGATGAGAGACGTGTGAGCTTTGTGAACGATGTAGTTCCTTTGAACTGAAAAGTGATGGCCCTTACCTGAAACGAAGTCTTGCTTGTAGTAAGACACAGAGCCTGGGATTTAAGTCCATTTCTGAAGGGAAACACACAGCATAGTTCTCATCCATGGATCACACTCTGCTTTAGAGCGAGAAGCACGCTCTTGCTTTCTAGAGTCTCTAATACAGCAGGAAATCTGAGTGTGCCCAGTACAAAAGAACGGTGTTTCCTACACATAAGGACTATATGTAATCCAAATCTTCTTCTGAAACTGATAGAATGCACTGGTCCTCTAACATCCAATGCTTGTCAGTTAAGATGAGAAACGTTTGAGCTTTGTGAAAGATGTAGTTCTTTTGAGCAGAAAAGTGACTGCCCTTACCTGAAACGAAGTCTTGCTTGTAGGAAAACTCAGAGCTTGGGATTTAACTCCATTTCTGAAGTGAAAAATACAGCAGTGTTCTCATACATTGATCACACTCTGCTTTAGAACAAGAATCACGATAATGCTTTCTAGAGTCTCTAAGACAGCAGGAAACGTGAGTTTGCTGAGATCAAAAGAACGGTGTTTCCTACACATACAGACCATATCTAGTCCAACTCTGCTTCTGAAAGTGATACAAAGCACTGGTCCTCTAACATCCAATGCTTGTCAGTTAAGATTAGAAACGTGTGAGCTTAGTGAATGATGTAGTTCCTTTGAACTGAAAAGTGACTGCCCTTACCTGAAACAAAGTCTTGCTTGTAGTAAGACACAGAGCGTGGGATTTAAGTCTATTTCTGAAGGGAAACACACAGCATAGTTCTCATCGATGGATCACACTCTGCTTTAGAGCGAGAAGCACACTCTGGCTTTCTAGAGTCTCTAATACAACAGGAAACGTGAGGGTGCTGAGAACAAAAGAACGGTGTTTCCTACAATTACGTACATTATATAGTCCAACTCTGCATCTGAAACTGATATAAAACACTGGTCCTCTAAAATCCAATGCTTGTCTGTTAAGATGAGAAACGTGTGAGCTCCGTGAACGATGTAGTTCGTTTGAGCTGAAAAGTGACTGCCCTTACCTGAAACGAATTCTTGCCTGTAGGAAGACACAGAGCCTGGGATCTAACTCCATTTCTGAAGGGAAACACACAGCATAGTTCTCATCCATTGATCACACTCTACTTTGGAGCAAGAAGCACGCTCTTGCTTTCTAGATTCTCTAATATAGCAGGAAATCTGAGTGTGCCCAGAACAAAAGAACGGTGTTTCCCACACATATGGACTATATGTAGTCCAAATCTTCTTCTGAAACTGATACAAAGCACTGGTCCTCTAACATCCAATACTTGTCACTTAAGATGAGAAACGTGTGAGCTTCGTGAACAATGTAATTCCTTTGAGCAGAAAAGTGACTGCCCTTACCTGAAATGAAGTCTTGCTTGTAGGGAGACTCAGAGCATGGGATTTAACTCCATTTCTGAAGTGAAACACACAGCATTGTCTCATTCATTGATCACACTCTGCTTTAGAACAAGAAGCACGCTCTTGCTTTCTAGAGTCTCTAAGACAGCAGGAAACGTGAGTGTGCTGAGAAGAAAAGAACGGTGTTTTCTACACATACGGACCATATCTAGTCCAACTCTGCTTCTGAAAGTGATACAAAGCACTGGTCCTCTAACATCCAATGCTTTTCTGTTAAAATGAGAAACGTGTGAGCTCAGTGAACGATGTAGTTCCTTTGAGCTGAAAAGTGACTGCCCTTACCTGAAACGAAGTCTTGCTTTTAGGAAGACTCAGAGCCTGAGATTTAACTCTATTTCTGAAGTGAAACACACAGCATAGTTCTCATCCATGGATCACACTCTGCCTTAGAGCGAGAAGCACACTCTTGCTTTATAGAGTCTCTAATACAGCAGGAAATCTGAGTGTGCCCAGAACAAAAGAACGGTGTTTCCTACACATAAGGACAATATGTAATCGAAATCTTCTTCTGAAACTGATAGAATGCACTGGTCCTCTAACATCCAATGCTTGTCAGTTAAGATGAGAAACGTGTGAGCTTCGTGAAAGATGTAGTTCGTTTGAGCAGAAAAGTGACTGCCCTTACCAGAAACGAAGTCTTGCTTGTAGGAAGACTCAGAGCATGGGATTTAACTCCATTTCTGAAGTGAAACACACAGCATTGTCTCATCCATTGATCACACTCTGCTTTAGAACAAGAACCACGCTCCTGCTTTCTAAAGTCTCTAAGACAGCAGGAAACGTGAGTTTGCTGAGGACTAAAGAACGGTGTTTCCTACACATACGGAACATATCTAGTCCAACTCTGCTTCTGAAAGTGATACAAAGCACTGGTCCTCTAACATACAATGCTTGTCAGTTAAGATGAGAAACGTGTGAGCTTAGTGAATGGTGTAGTTCCTTTGAACTGAAAAGTGACTGCCCTTGCCTGAAACGAAGTCTTGCTTGTAGTAAGATTCAGAGCCTGGGATTTAAGTCCATTTCTGAAGGGAAACACACAGCATAGTTCTCATCCATGGATCACACTCTGCTTTACAGCAAGAAGCACGCTCTTGCTTTCTACAGTCTCTAAGAGAGCAGGAAACGTGAGTGTGCTGAGAACAAAAGAACGGTGTTTCCTATACATACGGACCATATCTAGTCCAACTCTGCTTCTGAAAGTGATACAAAGCACTGGTCCTCTAACATCCAATGCTTCTCAATTAAGATGAGAAACGTGTGAGCTTTGTGAACGATGTAGTTCATTTGAGCAGAAAAGTGACTGCCCTTACCTGAAACGAAGTCTTGCTTGTAGGAAGACTCAGAGCTTGGGATTTAACTCCATTTCTGATGTGAAACACACAGCAGTGTTCTCATCCATGGATCACACTCTGCTTTAGAGCGAGAAGCACGCTCTTGCTTTCTAAAGTCTCTAAGACAGCAGGAAACGTGAGTGTGCTGAGAACAAATTAATGTTGTTTCCTACACATAGCGACCATATCTAGTCCAACTCTGCTTCTGAAACAGATACAATGCACTGGTCCTCTAACATCCAATGCTTGTCAGTTAAGATGAGAAACGTGTGAGCTTCGTGAACCATGTAGTTCTTTGAGCAGAAAAGTGACTAGCCTTACCTGAAACGAAGTCTTGCTTGTAGGAAGACACAGAGCCTGGGATTTAAGTCCTTTTTTGAAGGGAAACACACAGCTTAGTTCTCATCCATGGATCACACTCTGCTTTAGAGCGAGAAGCATGCTCTTGCTTTCTACAATGTCTAAGACTGCAGGAAACATGAGTGTGCTGAGAACAAAAGTACGGTGTTTCCTACACATACGGACCATATCTAGTCCAACTCTGCTTCTGAAAGTGATACAAAGCACTGGTTCTCTAACAACCAATGCTTGTCTGTTAAGATGAGAAACGTGTGAGCTTAGTGAATGATGTAGTTCCTTTGAACTGAAAAGTGACTGCCCTTACCTGAAACGAAGTCTTGCTTGTAGGAAGACACAGAGCCTGGGATTTAACTCCTTTTCTGAAGGGAAACACACAGCTTAGTACTCATCCATGGATCACACTCTGCTTTAGAGCGAGAAGCACGCTCTTGCTTTCTACAGTCTCTAAGACAGCAAGAAACGTGAGTGTGCTGAGAACAAAAGAACGGTGTTTCCTACACATACGGACCATATCTAGTCCAACTCTGCTTCTGTAACTGATACAAAGCACTGGTCCTCTAAAATCCAAAGCTTGTCAGTTAAGATGAGAAACGTGTGAGCTTAGTGAATGATGTAGTTCCTTTGAACTGAAAAGTGACTGCCCTTACCTGAAACGAAGTCTTGCTTGTAGTAAGACACAGAGCCTGGGATTTAAGTCCATTTCTGAAGGGAAACACACAGCATAGTTCTCATCCATGGATCACACTCTGCTTTAGAGCGATAAGCATGCTCTTGCTTTCTAGAGTCTCTAATACAGCAGGAAATCTTAGTGTGCCCAGAACAAAAGAACGGTGTTTCCTACACATAAGGACTATATGGAATCCAAATCATCTTCTGAAACTGATAGAATGCACTGGTCCTCTAACATCCGATGCCTGTCAGTTAAGAAGAGAAACGTTTGAGCTTTGTGAAAGATGTAGTTCTTTTGAGCAGAAAAGTGACTGCCCTTACCTGAAATTAAGTCTTGCTTGTAGGAAGACTCTGAGCCTGGGATTTAACTCCTTTTCTGAAGTGAAACACACAGCAGTGTTCTCATCCATTGATCACACTCTGCTTTAGAACAAGAACCACGATCATGCTTTCTAGAGTCTCTAGGACAGCAGGAAACGTGAGATTGCCTAGATCAAAAGAACGGTGTTTCCTACAAATACAAACCATATCTAGTCCAACTCTGCTTCTGAAAGTGATACAAAGCTCTGGTCCTCTAACATCCAATGCTTGTCAGTTAAGATGAGAAACGTGTGAGCTTAGTGAATGATGTAGTTCCTTTGAACTGAAAAGTGACTGCCCTTAAATGAAACGAAGTCTTGCTTGTAGGAAGACACAGAGCCTGGGATTTAACTCCATTTCTGAAGGGAAACACACATCATAGTTCTCATCCATGGATCACACTCTGCTTTAGAGCGAGAAGCACGCTCTTGCTTTCTAGAGTCTCTAATACAGCAGGAAATCAGAGTGTGCCCAGAACAAAAGAACGGTGTTTCCTACACATAAGGACTATATGTAATCCAAATCTTCTTCTGAAACTGATAGAATGCACTGGTCCTCTAACATCCAATGCTTGTCAGTTAAGATGAGAAACGTTTGAGCTTTGTGAAAGATGTAGTTCTTTTGAGCTGAAAAGTGACTGCCCTTACCTGAAACGAATACTTGCTTGTAGGAAGACTCAGAGCCTGGGATTTAACTCCATTTCTGAAGTGAAACACACAGCAGTGTTCTCATCCATTGATCACACTCTGCTTTAGAACAAGAACCACGATCAAGCTTTCTAGATTCTCTAAGACAGCAGGAAACGTGAGTTTGCTGAGATCAAAAGAATGGTGTTTCCTACACACACAGACCATATCTAGTCCAACGATGCTTCTGAAAGTGATACAAAGCACTGGTCCTCTAACATCCAATGCTTGTCAGTTAAGATGAGAAACGTGTGAGCTTCGTGAACCATGTAGTTCGTTTGAGCAGAAAAGTGACTGCCCTTACCTGAAACGAAGTCTTGCTTGTAGGAAGACACAGAGCATGGGATTTAACTCCATTTCTGAAGTGAAACACACAGCATAGTCTCATCCATGGATCACACTCTCTTTTAGAACGAGAAGCACGCTCTTGCTTTCTAGAGTCTCTAAGACAGCAGGAACGTGAGTGTGCTCAGAACAAAAGATCGGTGTTTCCTACACATATGGACCATATGTAGTCCAAATCTGCTTCTGAAACTGATACAAAGCACTGACCCTCTAACATCCAATGCTTGTCAGTTAAGATGAGAAACGTGTGAGCTTAGTGAATGATGTAGTTCCTTTGAACTGAAAAGTCACTGCCCTTACCTGAAACGAAGTCTTGCTTGTAGTAAGACACAGAGCCTGGGATTTAAGTCCATTTCGGAAGGGAAACACACAGCATAGTTCTCATCCATGGATCACACTCTGCTTTAGAGCGAGAAGCACGCTCTTGCTTTCTAGAGTCTCTAATACAACAGGAAATCTGAGTGTGCCCAGAACAAAAGAACGGTGTTTCCTACACATAAGGACTATATGTAATCCAAATCTTCTTCTGAAACTGATAGAATGCACTGGTCCTCTATCATCCAATGCTTGTCAGTTAAGATGAGAAACGTTTGAGCTTTGTGAAAGATGTAGTTCTTTTGAGCAGAAAAGTGACTGCCCTTACCTGAAACGAAGTCTTGCTTGTAGGAAAACTCAGAGCCTGGTATTTAACTCCATTTCTGAAGTGAAACACACAGCAGTGTTCTCATACATTGATCACACTCTGCTTTAAACAAGAATCACGATAATGCTTTCTAGAGTCTCTAAGACAGCAGGAAACGTGAGTTTGCTGAGATCAAAAGAACAGTGTTTCCTACACATACAGACCATATCTAGTCCAACTCTGCTTCTGAAACTGATACAAAGCACTGGTCCTCTAACATCCAATGCTTGTCTGTTAAGATGAGAAACGTGCGAGCTCCGTGAACGATGTAGTTCGTTTGAGCTGAAAAGTGACTGCCCTTACCTGAAACGAAGTCTTGCTTGTAGGAAGACACAGAGCCTGGGATTTAACTCCTTTTCTGAAGGGAACACACAGCATAGTTCTCATCCATGGATCACACTCTGCTTTAGAGCGATAAGCACGCTCTTGCTTTCTAAAGTCTCTAAGACAGCAGGAAACGTGAGTGTGCTGAGAACAAAAGAACGGTGTTTCCTACACATACAGACCATATCTAGTCCAACTCTTCTTCTGAAACTGATACAAAGCACTGGACCTCTAACATCCAATGCTTGTCAGTTAAGATGAGAAACGTTTGAGCTTTGTGAAAGATGTAGTTCTTTTGAGCAGAAAAGTGACTGCCCTTACCTGAAACGAAGTCTTGCTTGTAGGAAGACACAGAGCCTGGGATTTAACTCCATTTCTGAAGTGAAACACACAGCAGTGTTCTCATACATTGATCACACTCTGCTTTAGAGCGAGAAGCACGCTCTTGCTTTCTAGTGTCTCTAAGACAGCAGGAAACGTGAGTGTGACCAGAACAAAAGATCGGTGTTTCCTACACATATGGACCATATGTAGTCCAAATCTTCTTCTGAAACTGATACAAAGCACTGGTCCTCTAACATCCAATGCTTGTCAGTTAAGATGAGAAACGTGTGAGCTTAGTGAATGATGTAGTTCCTTTGAACTGAAAAGTGACTGCCCTTACCTGAAAGGAAGTCTTGCTTGTAGTAAGATTCAGAGCCTGGGATTTAAGTCCATTTCTGAAGGGAAACACACAGCATAATTCTCATCCATGGATCACACTCTGCTTTAGAGCAAGAAGCATGCTCTTGCTTTATAAAGTCTCTAAGACAGCAGGAAGCGTGAGTGTGCTGAGAAGAAAAGAACGGTGTTTCCTACACATACGGACCATATCTAGTCTAACTCTGTTTCTGAAACTGATACAAAGCACTGGTCCTCTAACATCCAATGCTTCTCAATTAAGATGAGAGACGTGTGAGCTTTGTGAACGATGTAGTTCCTTTGAACTGAAAAGTGACGGCCCTTACCTGAAACGAAGTCTTGCTTGTAGTAAGACACAGAGCCTGGGATTTAAGTCCATTTCTGAAGGGAAACACACAGCATAGTTCTCATCCATGGATCACACTCTGCTTTAGAGCGAGAAGCACGCTCTTGCTTTCTAGAGTCTCTAATACAGCAGGAAATCTGAGTATGCCCAGTACAAAAGAACGGTGTTTCCTACACATAAGGACTATATGTAATCCAAATCTTCTTCTGAAACTGATAGAATGCACTGGTCCTCTAACATCCAATGCTTGTCAGTTAAGATGAGAAACGTTTGAGCTTTGTGAAAGATGTAGTTCTTTTGAGCAGAAAAGTGACTGCCCTTACCTGAAACGAAGTCTTGCTTGTAGGAAAACTCAGAGCTTGGGATTTAACTCCATTTCTGAAGTGAAAAATACAGCAGTGTTCTCATACATTGATCACACTCTGCTTTAGAACAAGAATCACGATAATGCTTTCTAGAGTCTCTAAGACAGCAGGAAACGTGAGTTTGCTGAGATCAAAAGAACGGTGTTTCCTACACATACAGACCATATCTAGTCCAACTCTGCTTCTGAAAGTGATACAAAGCACTGGTCCTCTAACATCCAATGCTTGTCAGTTAAGATTAGAAACGTGTGAGCTCAGTGAATGATGTAGTTCCTTTGAACTGAAAAGTGACTGCCCTTACCTGAAACAAAGTCTTGCTTGTAGTAAGACACAGAGCGTGGGATTTAAGTCTATTTCTGAAGGGAAACACACAGCATAGTTCTCATCGATGGATCACACTCTGCTTTAGAGCGAGAAGCACACTCTGGCTTTCTAGAGTCTCTAATACAACAGGAAACGTGAGGGTGCTGAGAACAAAAGAACGGTGTTTCCTATAATTACGTACATTATATAGTCCAACTCTGCATCTGAAACTGATATAAAACACTGGTCCTCTAAAATCCAATGCTTGTCTGTTAAGATGAGAAACGTGTGAGCTCCGTGAACGATGTAGTTCGTTTGAGCTGAAAAGTGACTGCCCTTACCTGAAACGAATTCTTGCCTGTAGGAAGACACAGAGCCTGGGATTTAACTCCATTTCTGAAGGGAAACACACAGCATAGTTCTCATCCATTGATCACACTCTACTTTGGAGCAAGAAGCACGCTCTTGCTTTCTAGATTCTCTAATATAGCAGGAAATCTGAGTGTGCCCAGAACAAAAGAACGGTGTTTCCCACACATATGGACTATATGTAGTCCAAATCTTCTTCTGAAACTGATACAAAGCACTGGTCCTCTAACATCCAATACTTGTCACTTAAGATGAGAAACGTGTGAGCTTCGTGAACAATGTAATTCCTTTGAGCAGAAAAGTGACTGCCCTTACCTGAAATGAAGTCTTGCTTGTAGGGAGACTCAGAGCATGGGATTTAACTCCATTTCTGAAGTGAAACACACAGCATTGTCTCATTCATTGATCACACTCTGCTTTAGAACAAGAAGCACGCTCTTGCTTTCTAGAGTCTCTAAGACAGCAGGAAACGTGAGTGTGCTGAGAAGAAAAGAACGGTGTTTTCTACACATACGGACCATATCTAGTCCAACTCTGCTTCTGAAAGTGATACAAAGCACTGGTCCTCTAACATCCAATGCTTTTCTGTTAAGATGAGAAACGTGTGAGCTCAGTGAACGATGTAGTTCCTTTGAGCTGAAAAGTGACTGCCCTTACCTGAAACGAAGTCTTGCTTTTAGGAAGACTCAGAGCCTGAGATTTAACTCTATTTCTGAAGTGAAACACACAGCATAGTTCTCATCCATGGATCACACTCTGCCTTAGAGCGAGAAGCACACTCTTGCTTTATAGAGTCTCTAATACAGCAGGAAATCTGAGTGTGCCCAGAACAAAAGAACGGTGTTTCCTACACATAAGGACAATATGTAATCGAAATCTTCTTCTGAAACTGATAGAATGCACTGGTCCTCTAACATCCAATGCTTGTCAGTTAAGATGAGAAACGTGTGAGCTTCGTGAAAGATGTAGTTCGTTTGAGCAGAAAAGTGACTGCCCTTACCTGAAATGAAGTCTTGCTTGTAGGAAGACTCAGAGCTTGGGATTTAACTCCATTTCTGATGTGAAACACACAGCAGTGTTCTCATCCATGGATCACACTCTGCTTTAGAGCGAGAAGCATGCTCTTGCTTTCTACAATGTCTAAGACTGCAGGAAACATGAGTGTGCTGAGAACAAAAGTACGGTGTTTCCTACACATACGGACCATATCTAGTCCAACTCTGCTTCTGAAAGTGATACAAAGCACTGGTTCTCTAACAACCAATGCTTGTCTGTTAAGATGAGAAACGTGTGAGCTTAGTGAATGATGTAGTTCCTTTGAACTGAAAAGTGACTGCCCTTACCTGAAACGAAGTCTTGCTTGTAGGAAGACACAGAACCTGGGATTTAACTCCTTTTCTGAAGGGAAACACACAGCTTAGTACTCATCCATGGATCACACTCTGCTTTAGAGCGAGAAGCACGCTCTTGCTTTCTACAGTCTCTAAGACAGCAAGAAACGTGAGTGTGCTGAGAACAAAAGAACGGTGTTTCCTACACATACGGACCATATCTAGTCCAACTCTGCTTCTGTAACTGATACAAAGCACTGGTCCTCTAAAATCCAAAGCTTGTCAGTTAAGATGAGAAACGTGTGAGCTTAGTGAATGATGTAGTTCCTTTGAACTGAAAAGTGACTGCCCTTACCTGAAACGAAGTCTTGCTTGTAGTAAGACACAGAGCCTGGGATTTAAGTCCATTTCTGAAGGGAAACACACAGCATAGTTCTCATCCATGGATCACACTCTGCTTTAGAGCGATAAGCATGCTCTTGCTTTCTAGAGTCTCTAATACAGCAGGAAATCTTAGTGTGCCCAGAACAAAAGAACGGTGTTTCCTACACATAAGGACTATATGGAATCCAAATCATCTTCTGAAACTGATAGAATGCACTGGTCCTCTAACATCCGATGCCTGTCAGTTAAGAAGAGAAACGTTTGAGCTTTGTGAAAGATGTAGTTCTTTTGAGCAGAAAAGTGACTGCCCTTACCTGAAATTAAGTCTTGCTTGTAGGAAGACTCTGAGCCTGGGATTTAACTCCTTTTCTGAAGTGAAACACACAGCAGTGTTCTCATCCATTGATCACACTCTGCTTTAGAACAAGAACCACGATCATGCTTTCTAGAGTCTCTAGGACAGCAGGAAACGTGAGTTTGCCTAGATCAAAAGAACGGTGTTTCCTACAAATACAAACCATATCTAGTCCAACTCTGCTTCTGAAAGTGATACAAAGCTCTGGTCCTCTAACATCCAATGCTTGTCAGTTAAGATGAGAAACGTGTGAGCTTAGTGAATGATGTAGTTCCTTTGAACTGAAAAGTGACTGCCCTTAAATGAAACGAAGTCTTGCTTGTAGGAAGACACAGAGCCTGGGATTTAACTCCATTTCTGAAGGGAAACACACATCATAGTTCTCATCCATGGATCACACTCTGCTTTAGAGCGAGAAGCACGCTCTTGCTTTCTAGAGTCTCTAATACAGCAGGAAATCAGAGTGTGCCCAGAACAAAAGAACGGTGTTTCCTACACATAAGGACTATATGTAATCCAAATCTTCTTCTGAAACTGATAGAATGCACTGGTCCTCTAACATCCAATGCTTGTCAGTTAAGATGAGAAACGTTTGAGCTTTGTGAAAGATGTAGTTCTTTTGAGCTGAAAAGTGACTGCCCTTACCTGAAACGAAGACTTGCTTGTAGGAAGACTCAGAGCCTGGGATTTAACTCCATTTCTGAAGTGAAACACACAGCAGTGTTCTCATCCATTGATCACACTCTGCTTTAGAACAAGAACCACGATCATGCTTTCTAGATTCTCTAAGACAGCAGGAAACGTGAGTTTGCTGAGATCAAAAGAATGGTGTTTCCTACACACACAGACCATATCTAGTCCAACGATGCTTCTGAAAGTGATACAAAGCACTGGTCCTCTAACATCCAATGCTTGTCAGTTAAGATGAAAAACGTGTGAGCTCCGTGAACAATGTAGTTCGTTTGAGCTGAAAATTGACTGCCCTTACCTGAAACGAAGTCTCGCTTGTAGGAATACACAGAGCCTGGGATTTAACTCCTTTTCTGAAGGGAAACACACAGCATAGTTTTCATCCATGGATCACACTCTGCTTTAGAGCGAGAAGCATGCACTTGCTTTCTACAGTCTCTAAGACAGCAGGAAACGTGAGTGTGCCCAGAACAAAAGATCGGTGTTTCCTACACATATGGACCATATGTAGTCCAAATCTGCTTCTGAAACTGATACAAACCACTGACCCTCTTACATCCAATGCTTGTCAGTTAAGATGAGAAACGTGTGAGCTTCGAGAACGATGTAGTGCGTTTGAGCAGAAAGGTGACTGCCCTTACATGAAACGAAGTCTTGCCTGTAGGAAGACACAGATCCTGGAATATAACTCCATTTCTGAAGGGAAACACACATCATAGTTCTCATCCATGGATCACACTCTGCTTTAGAGCGAGAAGCACGCTCTTGCTTTCTAGAGTCTCTAATACAGCAGGAAATCAGAGTGTGCCCAGAACAAAAGAACGGTGTTTCCTACACTTAAGGACTATATGTAATCCAAATCTTCTTCTGAAACTGATAGAATGCACTGGTCCTCTAACATCCAATGCTTGTCAGTTAAGATGAGAAACGATTGAGCTTTGTGAAAGATGTAGTTCTTTTGAGCAGAAAAGTGACTGCCCTTACCTGAAACGAAGTCTTGCTTGTAGGAAGACTCAGAGCATGGGATTTAACTCCTTTTCTGAAGGGAAACACACAGCAGTGTTCTCATCCATTGATCACACTCTGCTTTAGAACAAGAACCACGATCATGCTTTCTAGAGTCTCTAAGCCAGCAGGAAACGTGAGTTTGCTGAGATCAAAAGAACGGTGTTTCCTACACACACAGACCATATCTAGTACAAGGATGCCTCTGAAACTGATACAAAGCACTGGTCCTCTAACATCCAATGCTTGTCAGTTAAGATGAGAAACGTGTGAGCTTCGAGAACGATGTAGTTCGTTTGAGCAGAAAGCTGACTGCCCTTACATGAAACGAAGTCTTGCCTGTAGGAAGACACCGATCCTGGGATATAACTCCATTTCTGAAGGGAAACACACATCATAGTTCTCATCCATGGATCACACTCTGCTTTAGAGCGAGAAGCACGCTTTTGCTTTCTAGAGTCTCTAATACAGCAGGAAATCAGAGTGTGCCCAGAACAAAAGAACGGTGTTTCCTACACATAAGGACTATATGTAATCCAAATCTTCTTCTAAAACTGATAGAATGCACTGGTCGTCTAACATCCAATGCTTGTCAGTTAAGATGAGAAACGTTTGAGCTTTGTGAAAGATGTAGTTCTTTTGAGCAGAAAAGTGACTGCCCTTACCTGAAACGAAGTCTTGCTTGTAGGAAGACTCAGAGCCTGGGATTTAACTCCTTTTCTGAAGGGAAACACACAGCAGTGTTCTCATCCATTGATCACACTCTGCTTTAGAACAAGAACCACGATCATGCTTTCTAGAGTCTCTAAGACAGCAGGAAACGTGAGTTTGCTGAGACCAAAAGATCGGTGTTTCCTACACATATGGACCATATGTAGTCCAAATCTGCTTCTGAAACTGATACAAAGCACTGACCCTCTAACATCCAATGCTTGTCAGTTAAGATGAGAAACGTGTGAGCTTAGTGAATGATGTAGTTCCTTTGAACTGAAAAGTCACTGCCCTTACCTGAAACGAAGTCTTGCTTGTAGTAAGACACAGAGCCTGGGATTTAAGTCCATTTCTGAAGGGAAACACACAGCATAGTTCTCATCCATGGATCACACTCTGCTTTAGAGCGAGAAGCACGCTCTTGCTTTCTAGAGTCTCTAATACAACAGGAAATCTGAGTGTGCCCAGAACAAAAGAACGGTGTTTCCTACACATAAGGACTATATGTAATCCAAATCTTCTTCTGAAACTGAAAGAATGCACTGGTCCTCTATCATCCAATGCTTGTCAGTTAAGATGAGAAACGTTTGAGCTTTGTGAAAGATGTAGTTCTTTTGAGCAGAAAAGTGACTGCCCTTACCTGAAACGAAGTCTTGCTTGTAGGAAAACTCAGAGCCTGGGATTTAACTCCATTTCTGAAGTGAAACACACAGCAGTGTTCTCATACATTGATCACACTCTGCTTTAAACAAGAATCACGATAATGCTTTCTAGAGTCTCTAAGACAGCAGGAAACGTGAGTTTGCTGAGATCAAAAGAACAGTGTTTCCTACACATACAGACCATATCTAGTCCAACTCTGCTTCTGAAACTGATACAAAGTACTGGTCCTCTAACATCCAATGCTTGTCTGTTAAGATGAGAAACGTGCGAGCTCCGTGAACGATGTAGTTCGTTTGAGCTGAAAAGTGACTGCCCTTACCTGAAACGAAGTCTTGCTTGTAGGAAGACACAGAGCCTGGGATTTAACTCCTTTTCTGAAGGGAACACACAGCATAGTTCTCATCCATGGATCACACTCTGCTTTAGAGCGATAAGCACGCTCTTGCTTTCTAAAGTCTCTAAGACAGCAGGAAACGTGAGTGTGCTGAGAACAAAAGAACGGTGTTTCCTACACATACAGACCATATCTAGTCCAACTCTTCTTCTGAAACTGATACAAAGCACTGGACCTCTAACATCCAATGCTTGTCAGTTAAGATGAGAAACGTTTGAGCTTTGTGAAAGATGTAGTTCTTTTGAGCAGAAAAGTGACTGCCCTTACCTGAAACGAAGTCTTGCTTGTAGGAAAACTCAGAGCCTGGGATTTAACTCCATTTCTGAAGTGAAACACACAGCAGTGTTCTCATACATTGATCACACTCTGCTTTAGAGCGAGAAGCACGCTCTTGCTTTCTAGTGTCTCTAAGACAGCAGGAAACGTGAGTGTGCCCAGAACAAAAGATCGGTGTTTCCTACACATGTGGACCATATGTAGTCCAAATCTTCTTCTGAAACTGATACAAAGCACTGGTCCTCTAACATCCAATGCTTGTCAGTTAAGATGAGAAACGTGTGAGCTTAGTGAATGATGTAGTTCCTTTGAACTGAAAAGTGACTGCCCTTACCTGAAAGGAAGTCTTGCTTGTAGTAAGATTCAGAGCCTGGGATTTAAGTCCATTTCTGAAGGGAAACACACAGCATAATTCTCATCCATGGATCACACTCTGCTTTAGAGCAAGAAGCATGCTCTTGCTTTATAAAGTCTCTAAGACAGCAGGAAGCGTGAGTGTGCTGAGAAGAAAAGAACGGTGTTTCCTACACATACGGACCATATCTAGTCTAACTCTGTTTCTGAAACTGATACAAAGCACTGGTCCTCTAACATCCAATGCTTCTCAATTAAGATGAGAGACGTGTGAGCTTTGTGAACGATGTAGTTCCTTTGAACTGAAAAGTGACGGCCCTTACCTGAAACGAAGTCTTGCTTGTAGTAAGACACAGAGCCTGGGATTTAAGTCCATTTCTGAAGGGAAACACACAGCATAGTTCTCATCCATGGATCACACTCTGCTTTAGAGCGAGAAGCACGCTCTTGCTTTCTAGAGTCTCTAATACAGCAGGAAATCTGAGTGTGCCCAGTACAAAAGAACGGTGTTTCCTACACATAAGGACTATATGTAATCCAAATCTTCTTCTGAAACTGATAGAATGCACTGGTCCTCTAACATCCAATGCTTGTCAGTTAAGATGAGAAACGTTTGAGCTTTGTGAAAGATGTAGTTCTTTTGAGCAGAAAAGTGACTGCCCTTACCTGAAACGAAGTCTTGCTTGTAGGAAAACTCAGAGCTTGGGATTTAACTCCATTTCTGAAGTGAAAAATACAGCAGTGTTCTCATACATTGATCACACTCTGCTTTAGAACAAGAATCACGATAATGCTTTCTAGAGTCTCTAAGACAGCAGGAAACGTGAGTTTGCTGAGATCAAAAGAACGGTGTTTCCTACACATACAGACCATATCTAGTCCAACTCTGCTTCTGAAAGTGATACAAAGCACTGGTCCTCTAACATCCAATGCTTGTCAGTTAAGATTAGAAACGTGTGAGCTTAGTGAATGATGTAGTTCCTTTGAACTGAAAAGTGACTGCCCTTACCTGAAACAAAGTCTTGCTTGTAGTAAGACACAGAGCGTGGGATTTAAGTCTATTTCTGAAGGGAAACACACAGCATAGTTCTCATCGATGGATCACACTCTGCTTTAGAGCGAGAAGCACACTCTGGCTTTCTAGAGTCTCTAATACAACAGGAAACGTGAGGGTGCTGAGAACAAAAGAACGGTGTTTCCTACAATTACGTACATTATATAGTCCAACTCTGCATCTGAAACTGATATAAAACACTGGTCCTCTAAAATCCAATGCTTGTCTGTTAAGATGAGAAACGTGTGAGCTCCGTGAACGATGTAGTTCGTTTGAGCTGAAAAGTGACTGCCCTTACCTGAAACGAATTCTTGCCTGTAGGAAGACACAGAGCCTGGGATTTAACTCCATTTCTGAAGGGAAACACACAGCATAGTTCTCATCCATTGATCACACTCTACTTTGGAGCAAGAAGCACGCTCTTGCTTTCTAGATTCTCTAATATAGCAGGAAATCTGAGTGTGCCCAGAACAAAAGAACGGTGTTTCCCACACATATGGACTATATGTAGTCCAAATCTTCTTCTGAAACTGATACAAAGCACTGGTCCTCTAACATCCAATACTTGTCACTTAAGATGAGAAACGTGTGAGCTTCGTGAACAATGTAATTCCTTTGAGCAGAAAAGTGACTGCCCTTACCTGAAATGAAGTCTTGCTTGTAGGGAGACTCAGAGCATGGGATTTAACTCCATTTCTGAAGTGAAACACACAGCATTGTCTCATTCATTGATCACACTCTGCTTTAGAACAAGAAGCACGCTCTTGCTTTCTAGAGTCTCTAAGACAGCAGGAAACGTGAGTGTGCTGAGAAGAAAAGAACGGTGTTTTCTACACATACGGACCATATCTAGTCCAACTCTGCTTCTGAAAGTGATACAAAGCACTGGTCCTCTAACATCCAATGCTTTTCTGTTAAGATGAGAAACGTGTGAGCTCAGTGAACGATGTAGTTCCTTTGAGCTGAAAAGTGACTGCCCTTACCTGAAACGAAGTCTTGCTTTTAGGAAGACTCAGAGCCTGAGATTTAACTCTATTTCTGAAGTGAAACACACAGCATAGTTCTCATCCATGGATCACACTCTGCCTTAGAGGGAGAAGCACACTCTTGCTTTATAGAGTCTCTAATACAGCAGGAAATCTGAGTGTGCCCAGAACAAAAGAACGGTGTTTCCTACACATAAGGACAATATGTAATCGAAATCTTCTTCTGAAACTGATAGAATGCACTGGTCCTCTAACATCCAATGCTTGTCAGTTAAGATGAGAAACGTGTGAGCTTCGTGAAAGATGTAGTTCGTTTGAGCAGAAAAGTGACTGCCCTTACCAGAAACGAAGTCTTGCTTGTAGGAAGACTCAGAGCATGGGATTTAACTCCATTTCTGAAGTGAAACACACAGCATTGTCTCATCCATTGATCACACTCTGCTTTAGAACAAGAACCACGCTCCTGCTTTCTAAAGTCTCTAAGACAGCAGGAAACGTGAGTTTGCTGAGGACTAAAGAACGGTGTTTCCTACACATAAGGAACATATCTAGTCCAACTCTGCTTCTGAAAGTGATACAAAGCACTGGTCCTCTAACATACAATGCTTGTCAGTTAAGATGAGAAACGTGTGAGCTTAGTGAATGGTGTAGTTCCTTTGAACTGAAAAGTGACTGCCCTTGCCTGAAACGAAGTCTTGCTTGTAGTAAGATTCAGAGCCTGGGATTTAAGTCCATTTCTGAAGGGAAACACACAGCATAGTTCTCATCCATGGATCACACTCTGCTTTACAGCAAGAAGCACGCTCTTGCTTTCTACAGTCTCTAAGAGAGCAGGAAACGTGAGTGTGCTGAGAACAAAAGAACGGTGTTTCCTATACATACGGACCATATCTAGTCCAACTCTGCTTCTGAAAGTGATACAAAGCACTGGTCCTCTAACATCCAATGCTTCTCAATTAAGATGAGAAACGTGTGAGCTTTGTGAACGATGTAGTTCATTTGAGCAGAAAAGTGACTGCCCTTACCTGAAACGAAGTCTTGCTTGTAGGAAGACTCAGAGCTTGGGATTTAACTCCATTTCTGATGTGAAACACACAGCAGTGTTCTCATCCATGGATCACACTCTGCTTTAGAGCGAGAAGCATGCTCTTGCTTTCTACAATGTCTAAGACTGCAGGAAACATGAGTGTGCTGATAACAAAAGTACGGTGTTTCCTACACATACGGACCATATCTAGTCCAACTCTGCTTCTGAAAGTGATACAAAGCACTGGTTCTCTAACAACCAATGCTTGTCTGTTAAGATGAGAAACGTGTGAGCTTAGTGAATGATGTAGTTCCTTTGAACTGAAAAGTGACTGCCCTTACCTGAAACGAAGTCTTGCTTGTAGGAAGACACAGAGCCTGGGATTTAACTCCTTTTCTGAAGGGAAACACACAGCTTAGTACTCATCCATGGATCACACTCTGCTTTAGAGCGAGAAGCACGCTCTTGCTTTCTACAGTCTCTAAGACAGCAAGAAACGTGAGTGTGCTGAGAACAAAAGAACGGTGTTTCCTACACATACGGACCATATCTAGTCCAACTCTGCTTCTGTAACTGATACAAAGCACTGGTCCTCTATCATCCAATGCTTTTCTGTTAAGATGAGAAACGTGTGAGCTCCGTGAACGATGTAGTACGTTTGAGCTGAAAAGTGACTGGCCTTACCTGAAACGAAGTCTTGCTTGTAGGAAGATTCAGAGCCTGGGATTTAAGTCCATTTCTGAAGGGAAACACACAGCATAGTTCTCATCCATGGATCACACTCTGCTTTAGAGCGATAAGCATGCTCTTGCTTTCTAGAGTCTCTAATACAGCAGGAAATCTTAGTGTGCCCAGAACAAAAGAACGGTGTTTCCTACACATAAGGACTATATGGAATCCAAATCATCTTCTGAAACTGATAGAATGCACTGGTCCTCTAACATCCGATGCCTGTCAGTTAAGAAGAGAAACGTTTGAGCTTTGTGAAAGATGTAGTTCTTTTGAGCAGAAAAGTGACTGCCCTTACCTGAAATTAAGTCTTGCTTGTAGGAAGACTCTGAGCCTGGGATTTAACTCCTTTTCTGAAGTGAAACACACAGCAGTGTTCTCATCCATTGATCACACTCTGCTTTAGAACAAGAACCACGATCATGCTTTCTAGAGTCTCTAGGACAGCAGGAAACGTGAGTTTGCCTAGATCAAAAGAACGGTGTTTCCTACAAATACAAACCATATCTAGTCCAACTCTGCTTCTGAAAGTGATACAAAGCTCTGGTCCTCTAACATCCAATGCTTGTCAGTTAAGATGAGAAACGTGTGAGCTTAGTGAATGATGTAGTTCCTTTGAACTGAAAAGTGACTGCCCTTAAATGAAACGAAGTCTTGCTTGTAGGAAGACACAGAGCCTGGGATTTAACTCCATTTCTGAAGGGAAACACACATCATAGTTCTCATCCATGGATCACACTCTGCTTTAGAGCGAGAAGCACGCTCTTGCTTTCTAGAGTCTCTAATACAGCAGGAAATCAGAGTGTGCCCAGAACAAAAGAACGGTGTTTCCTACACATAAGGACTATATGTAATCCAAATCTTCTTCTGAAACTGATAGAATGCACTGGTCCTCTAACATCCAATGCTTGTCAGTTAAGATGAGAAACGTTTGAGCTTTGTGAAAGATGTAGTTCTTTTGAGCTGAAAAGTGACTGCCCTTACCTGAAACGAAGACTTGCTTGTAGGAAGACTCAGAGCCTGGGATTTAACTCCATTTCTGAAGTGAAACACACAGCAGTGTTCTCATCCATTGATCACACTCTGCTTTAGAACAAGAACCACGATCATGCTTTCTAGATTCTCTAAGACAGCAGGAAACGTGAGTTTGCTGAGATCAAAAGAATGGTGTTTCCTACACACACAGACCATATCTAGTCCAACGATGCTTCTGAAAGTGATACAAAGCACTGGTCCTCTAACATCCAATGCTTGTCAGTTAAGATGAAAAACGTGTGAGCTCCGTGAACAATGTAGTTCGTTTGAGCTGAAAATTGACTGCCCTTACCTGAAACGAAGTCTCGCTTGTAGGAATACACAGAGCCTGGGATTTAACTCCTTTTCTGAAGGGAAACACACAGCATAGTTTTCATCCATGGATCACACTCTGCTTTAGAGCGAGAAGCACGCACTTGCTTTCTACAGTCTCTAAGACAGCAGGAAACGTGAGTGTGCCCAGAACAAAAGATCGGTGTTTCCTACACATATGGACCATATGTAGTCCAAATCTGCTTCTGAAACTGATACAAACCACTGACCCTCTTACATCCAATGCTTGTCAGTTAAGATGAGAAACGTGTGAGCTTCGAGAACGATGTAGTTCGTTTGAGCAGAAAGGTGACTGCCCTTACATGAAACGAAGTCTTGCCTGTAGGAAGACACAGATCCTGGAATATAACTCCATTTCTGAAGGGAAACACACATCATAGTTCTCATCCATGGATCACACTCTGCTTTAGAGCGAGAAGCACGCTCTTGCTTTCTAGAGTCTCTAATACAGCAGGAAATCAGAGTGTGCCCAGAACAAAAGAACGGTGTTTCCTACACTTAAGGACTATATGTAATCCAAATCTTCTTCTGAAACTGATAGAATGCACTGGTCCTCTAACATCCAATGCTTGTCAGTTAAGATGAGAAACGATTGAGCTTTGTGAAAGATGTAGTTCTTTTGAGCAGAAAAGTGACTGCCCTTACCTGAAACGAAGTCTTGCTTGTAGGAAGACTCAGAGCATGGGATTTAACTCCTTTTCTGAAGGGAAACACACAGCAGTGTTCTCATCCATTGATCACACTCTGCTTTAGAACAAGAACCACGATCATGCTTTCTAGAGTCTCTAAGCCAGCAGGAAACGTGAGTTTGCTGAGATCAAAAGAACGGTGTTTCCTACACACACAGACCATATCTAGTACAAGGATGCCTCTGAAACTGATACAAAGCACTGGTCCTCTAACATCCAATGCTTGTCAGTTAAGATGAGAAACGTGTGAGCTTCGAGAACGATGTAGTTCGTTTGAGCAGAAAGCTGACTGCCCTTACATGAAACGAAGTCTTGCCTGTAGGAAGACACCGATCCTGGGATATAACTCCATTTCTGAAGGGAAACACACATCATAGTTCTCATCCATGGATCACACTCTGCTTTAGAGCGAGAAGCACGCTTTTGCTTTCTAGAGTCTCTAATACAGCAGGAAATCAGAGTGTGCCCAGAACAAAAGAACGGTGTTTCCTACACATAAGGACTATATGTAATCCAAATCTTCTTCTAAAACTGATAGAATGCACTGGTCGTCTAACATCCAATGCTTGTCAGTTAAGATGAGAAACGTTTGAGCTTTGTGAAAGATGTAGTTCTTTTGAGCAGAAAAGTGACTGCCCTTACCTGAAACGAAGTCTTGCTTGTAGGAAGACTCAGAGCCTGGGATTTAACTCCTTTTCTGAAGGGAAACACACAGCAGTGTTCTCATCCATTGATCACACTCTGCTTTAGAACAAGAACCACGATCATGCTTTCTAGAGTCTCTAAGACAGCAGGAAACGTGAGTTTGCTGAGACCAAAAGATCGGTGTTTCCTACACATATGGACCATATGTAGTCCAAATCTGCTTCTGAAACTGATACAAAGCACTGACCCTCTAACATCCAATGCTTGTCAGTTAAGATGAGAAACGTGTGAGCTTAGTGAATGATGTAGTTCCTTTGAACTGAAAAGTCACTGCCCTTACCTGAAACGAAGTCTTGCTTGTAGTAAGACACAGAGCCTGGGATTTAAGTCCATTTCTGAAGGGAAACACACAGCATAGTTCTCATCCATGGATCACACTCTGCTTTAGAGCGAGAAGCACGCTCTTGCTTTCTAGAGTCTCTAATACAACAGGAAATCTGAGTGTGCCCAGAACAAAAGAACGGTGTTTCCGACCCACATAAGGACTATATGTAATCCAAATCTTCTTCTGAAACTGATAGAATGCACTGGTCCTCTATCATCCAATGCTTGTCAGTTAAGATGAGAAACGTTTGAGCTTTGTGAAAGATGTAGTTCTTTTGAGCAGAAAAGTGACTGCCCTTACCTGAAACGAAGTCTTGCTTGTAGGAAAACTCAGAGCCTGGGATTTAACTCCATTTCTGAAGTGAAACACACAGCAGTGTTCTCATACATTGATCACACTCTGCTTTAAACAAGAATCACGATAATGCTTTCTAGAGTCTCTAAGACAGCAGGAAACGTGAGTTTGCTGAGATCAAAAGAACAGTGTTTCCTACACATACAGACCATATCTAGTCCAACTCTGCTTCTGAAACTGATACAAAGTACTGGTCCTCTAACATCCAATGCTTGTCTGTTAAGATGAGAAACGTGCGAGCTCCGTGAACGATGTAGTTCGTTTGAGCTGAAAAGTGACTGCCCTTACCTGAAACGAAGTCTTGCTTGTAGGAAGACACAGAGCCTGGGATTTAACTCCTTTTCTGAAGGGAACACACAGCATAGTTCTCATCCATGGATCACACTCTGCTTTAGAGCGATAAGCACGCTCTTGCTTTCTAAAGTCTCTAAGACAGCAGGAAACGTGAGTGTGCTGAGAACAAAAGAACGGTGTTTCCTACACATACAGACCATATCTAGTCCAACTCTTCTTCTGAAACTGATACAAAGCACTGGACCTCTAACATCCAATGCTTGTCAGTTAAGATGAGAAACGTTTGAGCTTTGTGAAAGATGTAGTTCTTTTGAGCAGAAAAGTGACTGCCCTTACCTGAAACGAAGTCTTGCTTGTAGGAAAACTCAGAGCCTGGGATTTAACTCCATTTCTGAAGTGAAACACACAGCAGTGTTCTCATACATTGATCACACTCTGCTTTAGAGCGAGAAGCACGCTCTTGCTTTCTAGTGTCTCTAAGACAGCAGGAAACGTGAGTGTGCCCAGAACAAAAGATCGGTGTTTCCTACACATATGGACCATATGTAGTCCAAATCTTCTTCTGAAACTGATACAAAGCACTGGTCCTCTAACATCCAATGCTTGTCAGTTAAGATGAGAAACGTGTGAGCTTAGTGAATGATGTAGTTCCTTTGAACTGAAAAGTGACTGCCCTTACCTGAAAGGAAGTCTTGCTTGTAGTAAGATTCAGAGCCTGGGATTTAAGTCCATTTCTGAAGGGAAACACACAGCATAATTCTCATCCATGGATCACACTCTGCTTTAGAGCAAGAAGCATGCTCTTGCTTTATAAAGTCTCTAAGACAGCAGGAAGCGTGAGTGTGCTGAGAAGAAAAGAACGGTGTTTCCTACACATACGGACCATATCTAGTCTAACTCTGTTTCTGAAACTGATACAAAGCACTGGTCCTCTAACATCCAATGCTTCTCAATTAAGATGAGAGACGTGTGAGCTTTGTGAACGATGTAGTTCCTTTGAACTGAAAAGTGACGGCCCTTACCTGAAACGAAGTCTTGCTTGTAGTAAGACACAGAGCCTGGGATTTAAGTCCATTTCTGAAGGGAAACACACAGCATAGTTCTCATCCATGGATCACACTCTGCTTTAGAGCGAGAAGCACGCTCTTGCTTTCTAGAGTCTCTAATACAGCAGGAAATCTGAGTGTGCCCAGTACAAAAGAACGGTGTTTCCTACACATAAGGACTATATGTAATCCAAATCTTCTTCTGAAACTGATAGAATGCACTGGTCCTCTAACATCCAATGCTTGTCAGTTAAGATGAGAAACGTTTGAGCTTTGTGAAAGATGTAGTTCTTTTGAGCAGAAAAGTGACTGCCCTTACCTGAAACGAAGTCTTGCTTGTAGGAAAACTCAGAGCTTGGGATTTAACTCCATTTCTGAAGTGAAAAATACAGCAGTGTTCTCATACATTGATCACACTCTGCTTTAGAACAAGAATCACGATAATGCTTTCTAGAGTCTCTAAGACAGCAGGAAACGTGAGTTTGCTGAGATCAAAAGAACGGTGTTTCCTACACATACAGACCATATCTAGTCCAACTC
This sequence comes from Onychomys leucogaster, assembly GCA_949786385.1. Classification (NCBI taxonomy): domain Eukaryota; kingdom Metazoa; phylum Chordata; class Mammalia; order Rodentia; family Cricetidae; genus Onychomys; species Onychomys leucogaster. The sequence goes on from CATKUP010000076.1 coordinate 1,184,650, forward strand.
TGCTTCTGAAAGTGATACAAAGCACTGGTCCTCTAACATCCAATGCTTGTCAGTTAAGATTAGAAACGTGTGAGCTTAGTGAATGATGTAGTTCCTTTGAACTGAAAAGTGACTGCCCTTACCTGAAACAAAGTCTTGCTTGTAGTAAGACACAGAGCGTGGGATTTAAGTCTATTTATGAAGGGAAACACACAGCATAGTTCTCATCGATGGATCACACTCTGCTTTAGAGCGAGAAGCACACTCTGGCTTTCTAGAGTCTCTAATACAACAGGAAACGTGAGGGTGCTGAGAACAAAAGAACGGTGTTTCCTACAATTACGTACATTATATAGTCCAACTCTGCATCTGAAACTGATATAAAACACTGGTCCTCTAAAATCCAATGCTTGTCTGTTAAGATGAGAAACGTGTGAGCTCCGTGAACGATGTAGTTCGTTTGAGCTGAAAAGTGACTGCCCTTACCTGAAACGAATTCTTGCCTGTAGGAAGACACAGAGCCTGGGATTTAACTCCATTTCTGAAGGGAAACACACAGCATAGTTCTCATCCATTGATCACACTCTACTTTGGAGCAAGAAGCACGCTCTTGCTTTCTAGATTCTCTAATATAGCAGGAAATCTGAGTGTGCCCAGAACAAAAGAACGGTGTTTCCCACACATATGGACTATATGTAGTCCAAATCTTCTTCTGAAACTGATACAAAGCACTGGTCCTCTAACATCCAATACTTGTCACTTAAGATGAGAAACGTGTGAGCTTCGTGAACAATGTAATTCCTTTGAGCAGAAAAGTGACTGCCCTTACCTGAAATGAAGTCTTGCTTGTAGGGAGACTCAGAGCATGGGATTTAACTCCATTTCTGAAGTGAAACACACAGCATTGTCTCATTCATTGATCACACTCTGCTTTAGAACAAGAAGCACGCTCTTGCTTTCTAGAGTCTCTAAGACAGCAGGAAACGTGAGTGTGCTGAGAAGAAAAGAACGGTGTTTTCTACACATACGGACCATATCTAGTCCAACTCTGCTTCTGAAAGTGATACAAAGCACTGGTCCTCTAACATCCAATGCTTTTCTGTTAAGATGAGAAACGTGTGAGCTCAGTGAACGATGTAGTTCCTTTGAGCTGAAAAGTGACTGCCCTTACCTGAAACGAAGTCTTGCTTTTAGGAAGACTCAGAGCCTGAGATTTAACTCTATTTCTGAAGTGAAACACACAGCATAGTTCTCATCCATGGATCACACTCTGCCTTAGAGCGAGAAGCACACTCTTGCTTTATAGAGTCTCTAATACAGCAGGAAATCTGAGTGTGCCCAGAACAAAAGAACGGTGTTTCCTACACATAAGGACCATATGTAATCAAAATCTTCTTCTGAAACTGATAGAATGCACTGGTCCTCTAACATCCAATGCTTGTCAGTTAAGATGAGAAACGTGTGAGCTTCGTGAAAGATGTAGTTCGTTTGAGCAGAAAAGTGACTGCCCTTACCAGAAACGAAGTCTTGCTTGTAGGAAGACTCAGAGCATGGGATTTAACTCCATTTCTGAAGTGAAACACACAGCATTGTCTCATCCATTGATCACACTCTGCTTTAGAACAAGAACCACGCTCCTGCTTTCTAAAGTCTCTAAGACAGCAGGAAACGTGAGTTTGCTGAGGACTAAAGAACGGTGTTTCCTACACATACAGAACATATCTAGTCCAACTCTGCTTCTGAAAGTGATACAAAGCACTGGTCCTCTAACATACAATGCTTGTCAGTTAAGATGAGAAACGTGTGAGCTTAGTGAACGGTGTAGTTCCTTTGAACTGAAAAGTGACTGCCCTTGCCTGAAACGAAGTCTTGCTTGTAGTAAGACACAGAGCCTGGGATTTAAGTCCATTTCTGAAGGGAAACACACAGCATAGTTCTCATCCATGGATCACACTCTGCTTTAGAGCGAGAAGCACGCTCTTGCTTTCTAGAGTCTCTAATACAGCAGGAAATCTGAGTGTGCCCAGTACAAAAGAACGGTGTTTCCTACACATAAGGACTATATGTAATCCAAATCTTCTTCTGAAACTGATAGAATGCACTGGTCCTCTAACATCCAATGCTTGTCAGTTAAGATGAGAAACGTTTGAGCTTTGTGAAAGATGTAGTTCTTTTGAGCAGAAAAGTGACTGCCCTTACCTGAAACGAAGTCTTGCTTGTAGGAAAACTCAGAGCTTGGGATTTAACTCCATTTCTGAAGTGAAAAATACAGCAGTGTTCTCATACATTGATCACACTCTGCTTTAGAACAAGAATCACGATAATGCTTTCTAGAGTCTCTAAGACAGCAGGAAACGTGAGTTTGCTGAGATCAAAAGAACGGTGTTTCCTACACATACAGACCATATCTAGTCCAACTCTGCTTCTGAAAGTGATACAAAGCACTGGTCCTCTAACATCCAATGCTTGTCAGTTAAGATTAGAAACGTGTGAGCTTAGTGAATGATGTAGTTCCTTTGAACTGAAAAGTGACTGCCCTTACCTGAAACAAAGTCTTGCTTGTAGTAAGACACAGAGCGTGGGATTTAAGTCTATTTATGAAGGGAAACACACAGCATAGTTCTCATCGATGGATCACACTCTGCTTTAGAGCGAGAAGCACACTCTGGCTTTCTAGAGTCTCTAATACAACAGGAAACGTGAGGGTGCTGAGAACAAAAGAACGGTGTTTCCTACAATTACGTACATTATATAGTCCAACTCTGCATCTGAAACTGATATAAAACACTGGTCCTCTAAAATCCAATGCTTGTCTGTTAAGATGAGAAACGTGTGAGCTCCGTGAACGATGTAGTTCGTTTGAGCTGAAAAGTGACTGCCCTTACCTGAAACGAATTCTTGCCTGTAGGAAGACACAGAGCCTGGGATTTAACTCCATTTCTGAAGGGAAACACACAGCATAGTTCTCATCCATTGATCACACTCTACTTTGGAGCAAGAAGCACGCTCTTGCTTTCTAGATTCTCTAATATAGCAGGAAATCTGAGTGTGCCCAGAACAAAAGAACGGTGTTTCCCACACATATGGACTATATGTAGTCCAAATCTTCTTCTGAAACTGATACAAAGCACTGGTCCTCTAACATCCAATACTTGTCACTTAAGATGAGAAACGTGTGAGCTTTGTGAACAATGTAATTCCTTTGAGCAGAAAAGTGACTGCCCTTACCTGAAATGAAGTCTTGCTTGTAGGGAGACTCAGAGCATGGGATTTAACTCCATTTCTGAAGTGAAACACACAGCATTGTCTCATTCATTGATCACACTCTGCTTTAGAACAAGAAGCACGCTCTTGCTTTCTAGAGTCTCTAAGACAGCAGGAAACGTGAGTGTGCTGAGAAGAAAAGAACGGTGTTTTCTACACATACGGATCATATCTAGTCCAACTCTGCTTCTGAAAGTGATACAAAGCACTGGTCCTCTAACATCCAATGCTTTTCTGTTAAGATGAGAAACGTGTGAGCTCAGTGAACGATGTAGTTCCTTTGAGCTGAAAAGTGACTGCCCTTACCTGAAACGAAGTCTTGCTTTTAGGAAGACTCAGAGCCTGAGATTTAACTCTATTTCTGAAGTGAAACACACAGCATAGTTCTCATCCATGGATCACACTCTGCCTTAGAGCGAGAAGCACACTCTTGCTTTATAGAGTCTCTAATACAGCAGGAAATCTGAGTGTGCCCAGAACAAAAGAACGGTGTTTCCTACACATAAGGACAATATGTAATCAAAATCTTCTTCTGAAACTGATAGAATGCACTGGTCCTCTAACATCCAATGCTTGTCAGTTAAGATGAGAAACGTGTGAGCTTAGTGAATGATGTAGTTCCTTTGAACTGAAAAGTGACTGCCCTTACCTGAAAGGAAGTCTTGCTTGTAGTAAGATTCAGAGCCTGGGATTTAAGTCCATTTCTGAAGGGAAACACACAGCATAATTCTCATCCATGGATCACACTCTGCTTTAGAGCAAGAAGCATGCTCTTGCTTTATAAAGTCTCTAAGACAGCAGGAAGCGTGAGTGTGCTGAGAAGAAAAGAACGGTGTTTCCTACACATACGGACCATATCTAGTCTAACTCTGTTTCTGAAACTGATACAAAGCACTGGTCCTCTAACATCCAATGCTTCTCAATTAAGATGAGAGACGTGTGAGCTTTGTGAACGATGTAGTTCCTTTGAACTGAAAAGTGACTGCCCTTGCCTGAAACGAAGTCTTGCTTGTAGTAAGATTCAGAGCCTGGGATTTAAGTCCATTTCTGAAGGGAAACACACAGCATAGTTCTCATCCATGGATCACACTCTGCTTTACAGCAAGAAGCACGCTCTTGCTTTCTACAGTCTCTAAGAGAGCAGGAAACGTGAGTGTGCTGAGAACAAAAGAACGGTGTTTCCTATACATACGGACCATATCTAGTCCAACTCTGCTTCTGAAAGTGATACAAAGCACTGGTCCTCTAACATCCAATGCTTCTCAATTAAGATGAGAAACGTGTGAGCTTTGTGAACGATGTAGTTCATTTGAGCAGAAAAGTGACTGCCCTTACCTGAAACGAAGTCTTGCTTGTAGGAAGACTCAGAGCTTGGGATTTAACTCCATTTCTGATGTGAAACACACAGCAGTGTTCTCATCCATGGATCACACTCTGCTTTAGAGCGAGAAGCACGCTCTTGCTTTCTAAAGTCTCTAAGACAGCAGGAAACGTGAGTGTGCTGAGAACAAATTAATGTTGTTTCCTACACATAGCGACCATATCTAGTCCAACTCTGCTTCTGAAACAGATACAATGCACTGGTCCTCTAACATCCAATGCTTGTCAGTTAAGATGAGAAACGTGTGAGCTTCGTGAACCATGTAGTTCCTTTGAGCAGAAAAGTGACTAGCCTTACCTGAAACGAAGTCTTGCTTGTAGGAAGACACAGAGCCTGGGATTTAAGTCCTTTTTTGGAGGGAAACACACAGCTTAGTTCTCATCCATGGATCACACTCTGCTTTAGAGCGAGAAGCATGCTCTTGCTTTCTACAATGTCTAAGACTGCAGGAAACATGAATGTGCTGAGAACAAAAGATCGGTGTTTCCTACACATACGGACCATATCTAGTCCAACTCTGCTTCTGAAAGTGATACAAAGCACTGGTTCTCTAACAACCAATGCTTGTCTGTTAAGATGAGAAACGTGTGAGCTTAGTGAATGATGTAGTTCCTTTGAACTGAAAAGTGACTGCCCTTACCTGAAACGAAGTCTTGCTTGTAGGAAGACACAGAGCTTGGGATTTAACTCATTTTCTGAAGGGAAACACACAGCTTAGTACTCATCCATGGATCACACTCTGCTTTAGAGCGAGAAGCACGCTCTTGCTTTCTACAGTCTCTAAGACAGCAAGAAACGTGAGTGTGCTGAGAACAAAAGAACGGTGTTTCCTACACATACGGACCATATCTAGTCCAACTCTGCTTCTGTAACTGATACAAAGCACTGGTCCTCTAAAATCCAAAGCTTGTCAGTTAAGATGAGAAACGTGTGAGCTTAGTGAATGATGTAGTTCCTTTGAACTGAAAAGTGACTGCCCTTACCTGAAACGAAGTCTTGCTTGTAGTAAGACACAGAGCCTGGGATTTAAGTCCATTTCTGAAGGGAAACACACAGCATAGTTCTCATCCATGGATCACACTCTGCTTTAGAGCGATAAGCATGCTCTTGCTTTCTAGAGTCTCTAATACAGCAGGAAATCTTAGTGTGCCCAGAACAAAAGAACGGTGTTTCCTACACATAAGGACTATATGGAATCCAAATCATCTTCTGAAACTGATAGAATGCACTGGTCCTCTAACATCCGATGCCTGTCAGTTAAGAAGAGAAACGTTTGAGCTTTGTGAAAGATGTAGTTCTTTTGAGCAGAAAAGTGACTGCCCTTACCTGGAATTAAGTCTTGCTTGTAGGAAGACTCTGAGCCTGGGATTTAACTCCTTTTCTGAAGTGAAACACACAGCAGTGTTCTCATCCATTGATCACACTCTGCTTTAGAACAAGAACCACGATCATGCTTTCTAGAGTCTCTAGGACAGCAGGAAACGTGAGTTTGCCTAGATCAAAAGAACGGTGTTTCCTACAAATACAAACCATATCTAGTCCAACTCTGCTTCTGAAAGTGATACAAAGCTCTGGTCCTCTAACATCCAATGCTTGTCAGTTAAGATGAGAAACGTGTGAGCTTAGTGAATGATGTAGTTCCTTTGAACTGAAAAGTGACTGCCCTTAAATGAAACGAAGTCTTGCTTGTAGGAAGACACAGAGCCTGGGATTTAACTCCATTTCTGAAGGGAAACACACATCATAGTTCTCATCCATGGATCACACTCTGCTTTAGAGCGAGAAGCACGCTCTTGCTTTCTAGAGTCTCTAATACAGCAGGAAATCAGAGTGTGCCCAGAACAAAAGAACGGTGTTTCGTACACATAAGGACTATATGTAATCCAAATCTTCTTCTGAAACTGATAGAATGCACTGGTCCTCTAACATCCAATGCTTGTCAGTTAAGATGAGAAACGTTTGAGCTTTGTGAAAGATGTAGTTCTTTTGAGCTGAAAAGTGACTGCCCTTACCTGAAACGAAGACTTGCTTGTAGGAAGACTCAGAGCCTGGGATTTAACTCCATTTCTGAAGTGAAACACACAGCAGTGTTCTCATCCATTGATCACACTCTGCTTTAGAACAAGAACCACGATCATGCTTTCTAGATTCTCTAAGACAGCAGGAAACGTGAGTTTGCTGAGATCAAAAGAATGGTGTTTCCTACACACACAGACCATATCTAGTCCAACGATGCTTCTGAAAGTGATACAAAGCACTGGTCCTCTAACATCCAATGCTTGTCAGTTAAGATGAAAAACGTGTGAGCTCCGTGAACAATGTAGTTCGTTTGAGCTGAAAATTGACTGCCCTTACCTGAAACGAAGTCTCGCTTGTAGGAATACACAGAGCCTGGGATTTAACTCCTTTTCTGAAGGGAAACACACAGCATAGTTTTCATCCATGGATCACACTCTGCTTTAGAGCGAGAAGCACGCACTTGCTTTCTACAGTCTCTAAGACAGCAGGAAACGTGAGTGTGCCCAGAACAAAAGATCGGTGTTTCCTACACATATGGACCATATGTAGTCCAAATCTGCTTCTGAAACTGATACAAACCACTGACCCTCTTACATCCAATGCTTGTCAGTTAAGATGAGAAACGTGTGAGCTTCGAGAACGATGTAGTTCGTTTGAGCAGAAAGGTGACTGCCCTTACATGAAACGAAGTCTTGCCTGTAGGAAGACACAGATCCTGGAATATAACTCCATTTCTGAAGGGAAACACACATCATAGTTCTCATCCATGGATCACACTCTGCTTTAGAGCGAGAAGCACGCTCTTGCTTTCTAGAGTCTCTAATACAGCAGGAAATCAGAGTGTGCCCAGAACAAAAGAACGGTGTTTCCTACACTTAAGGACTATATGTAATCCAAATCTTCTTCTGAAACTGATAGAATGCACTGGTCCTCTAACATCCAATGCTTGTCAGTTAAGATGAGAAACGATTGAGCTTTGTGAAAGATGTAGTTCTTTTGAGCAGAAAAGTGACTGCCCTTACCTGAAACGAAGTCTTGCTTGTAGGAAGACTCAGAGCCTGGGATTTAACTCCTTTTCTGAAGGGAAACACACAGCAGTGTTCTCATCCATTGATCACACTCTGCTTTAGAACAAGAACCACGATCATGCTTTCTAGAGTCTCTAAGCCAGCAGGAAACGTGAGTTTGCTGAGATCAAAAGAACGGTGTTTCCTACACACACAGACCATATCTAGTACAAGGATGCCTCTGAAACTGATACAAAGCACTGGTCCTCTAACATCCAATGCTTGTCAGTTAAGATGAGAAACGTGTGTGCTTAGTGAATGATGTAGTTCCTTTGAACTGATAAGTGACTGCCCTTACCTGAAACGAAGCCTTGCTTGTAGTAAGATACAGAGCCTGGGATTTAAGTCGATTTCTGAAGGGAAACACAGAGCTTAGTTGTCATCCATGGATCACACTCTGCTTTAGAACAAGAAGCATGCTCTTGCTTTCTAGAGTCTCTAATACAGCAGGAAATCTGACTGTGCCCAGAACAAAAGAACGGTGTTTCCTACACATAAGGACTATATGTAATCGAAATCATCTTCTGAAACTGATAGAATGCACTGGTCCTCTAACATCCAATGCTTGTCAGTTAAGATGAGAAACGTTTGAGCTTTGTGAAAGATGTAGTTCTTTTGAGCAGAAAAGTGACTGCCCTTACCTGAAACGAAGTCTTGCTTGTATGAATTCTCAGAGCCTGGGATTTAACTCCATTTCTGAAGTGAAACACATAGCAGTGTTCTCATCCATTGATCACACTCTGCTTTAGAACAAGAACCACAATCATGCTTTCTAGAGTCTCTAAGACAGCAAGAAACGTGACTTTGCTGAGATCAAAAGAACGGTGTTTCTTACAAACACAGACCATATCTAGCACAAATCTGATTCTGAAACTGATACAAAGCACTGGTCCTCTGACATCCAATGCTTGTCTGTTAAGATGAGAATCGTGTCAGCTTTGTGAAAGATGTAGTTCTTTTGAGCAGAATAGTGACTGCCCTTACATGAAACGAAGTCTTGCTTGTAGGAAGACTCAGAGCCTGGGATTTAACTCCATTTCTGAAGTGAAACACACAGCAGTGTTCTCATCCATTGATCACACTCTGATTTAGAACAAGAACCACAATCATGCTTTCTAGAGTCTCTAAGACAGCAGGAAAGTTGAGTTTGCTGAGATCAAAAGAACGGTGTTTCCTACAAATACAGACCATATCTAGTCCAACTCTGCTTCTGAAACTGATACAAAGCACTGGTCCTCTAACATCCAATGCTTGTCTGTTAAGATGAGAAACGTGTGAGCTCCGTGAACGATGTAGTTCCTTTGAGCTGTAAAGTGACTGCCCTTACCTGAAACGAAGTCTTGCTTGTAGGAAGACACAGAGCCTGGGATTTAACTCCTTTTGTGAAGGGAAACACACAGCTTAGTCTCATCCATGGATCACACTCTGCTTTAGAGTGAGAAGCACGCTCTTGATTTCTACAGTCTCTAAGACAGCAGGAAACGTGAGTGTGCTGAGAACAAAAGAACGGTGTTTCCTACACATAAGGACCATATCTAGTCCAACTCTGCTTCTGAAACTGATACAAAGCACTGGTCCTCTAACATCCAATGCTTGTCAGTTAAGATGAGAAACGTGTGAGCTTAGTGAATGATGTAGTTCCTTTGAACTGAAAAGTGACTGCCCTTACCTGAAATTAAGTCTTGCTTGTAGGAAGACTCTGAGCCTGGGATTTAACTCCATTTCTGAAGTGAAACACACAGCAGTGTTCTCATCCATTGATCACACTCTGCTTTAGAACAAGAACCACGATCATGCTTTCTAGAGTCTCTAGGACAGCAGGAAACGTGAGTTTGCCTAGATCAAAAGAACGGTGTTTCCTACAAATACAAACCATATCTAGTCCAACTCTGCTTCTGAAAGTGATACAAAGCTCTGGTCCTCTAACATCCAATGCTTGTCAGTTAAGATGAGAAACGTGTGAGCTTCGAGAACGATGTAGTTCGTTTGAGCAGAAAGGTTTCTGCCCTTACATGAAACGAGGTCTTGCCTGTAGGAAGACACAGATCCTGGGATATAACTCCATTTCTGAAGGGAAACACACATCATAGTTCTCATCCATGGATCACACTCTGCTTTAGAGCGAGAAGCACGCTTTTGCTTTCTAGAGTCTCTAATACAGCAGGAAATCAGAGTGTGCCCAGAACAAAAGAACGGTGTTTCCTACACATAAGGACTATATGTAATCCAAATCTTCTTCTAAAACTGATAGAATGCACTGGTCGTCTAACATCCAATGCTTGTCAGTTAAGATGAGAAACGTTTGAGCTTTGTGAAAGATGTAGTTCTTTTGAGCAGAAAAGTGACTGCCCTTACCTGAAACGAAGTCTTGCTTGTAGGAAGACTCAGAGCCTGGGATTTAACTCTTTTTCTGAAGGGAAACACACAGCAGTGTTCTCATCCATTGATCACACTCTGCTTTAGAACAAGAACCACGATCATGCTTTCTAGAGTCTCTAAGACAGCAGGAAACGTGAGTTTGCTGAGACCAAAAGAACGGTGTTTCCTACACACACAGACCATATCTAGTCCAACGATGCTTCTGAAACTGATACAAAGCACTGGTCCTCTAACATCCAATGCTTGTCAGTTAAGATGAGAAACGTGTGAGCTTAGTGAATGATGTAGTTCCTTTGAACTGATAAGTGACTGCCCTTACCTGAAACGAAGCCTTGCTTGTAGTAAGATACAGAGCCTGGGATTTAAGTCGATTTCTGAAGGGAAACACAGAGCTTATTTGTCATCCATGGATCACACTCTGCTTTAGAACAAGAAGCATGCTCTTGCTTTCTAGAGTCTCTAATACAGCAGGAAATCTGACTGTGCCCAGAACAAAAGAACGGTGTTTCCTACACATAAGGACTATATGTAATCGAAATCATCTTCTGAAACTGATAGAATGCACTGGTCCTCTAACATCCAATGCTTGTCAGTTAAGATGAGAAACGTTTGAGCTTTGTGAAAGATGTAGTTCTTTTGAGCAGAAAAGTGACTGCCCTTACCTGAAACGAAGTCTTGCTTGTATGAATTCTCAGAGCCTGGGATTTAACTCCATTTCTGAAGTGAAACACATAGCAGTGTTCTCATCCATTGATCACACTCTGCTTTAGAACAAGAACCACAATCATGCTTTCTAGAGTCTCTAAGACAGGAGGAAACGTGACTTTGCTGAGATCAAAAGAACGGTGTTTCTTACAAACACAGACCATATCTAGCACAAATCTGATTCTGAAACTGATACAAAGCACTGGTCCTCTGACATCCAATGCTTGTCTGTTAAGATGAGAATCGTGTCAGCTTTGTGAAAGATGTAGTTCTTTTGAGCAGAAAAGTGACTGCCCTTACATGAAACGAAGTCTTGCTTGTAGGAAGACTCAGAGCCTGGGATTTAACTCCATTTCTGAAGTGAAACACACAGCAGTGTTCTCATCCATTGATCACACTCTGATTTAGAACAAGAACCACAATCATGCTTTCTAGAGTCTCTAAGACAGCAGGAAAGTTGAGTTTGCTGAGATCAAAAGAACGGTGTTTCCTACAAATACAGACCATATCTAGTCCAACTCTGCTTCTGAAACTGATACAAAGCACTGGTCCTCTAACATCCAATGCTTGTCTGTTAAGATGAGAAACGTGTGAGCTCCGTGAACGATGTAGTTCCTTTGAGCTGTAAAGTGACTGCCCTTACCTGAAACGAAGTCTTGCTTGTAGGAAGACACAGAGCCTGGGATTTAACTCCTTTTCTGAAGGGAAACACACAGCTTAGTCTCATCCATGGATCACACTCTGCTTTAGAGTGAGAAGCACGCTCTTGATTTCTACAGTCTCTAAGACAGCAGGAAACGTGAGTGTGCTGAGAACAAAAGAACGGTGTTTCCTACACATAAGGACCATATCTAGTCCAACTCTGCTTCTGAAACTGATACAAAGCACTGGTCCTCTAACATCCAATGCTTGTCAGTTAAGATGAGAAACGTGTGAGCTTAGTGAATGATGTAGTTCCTTTGAACTGAAAAGTGACTGCCCTTACCTGAAACGAAGTCTTGCTTGTAGTAAGACACAGAGCCTGGGATTTAAGTCCATTTCTGAAGGGAAACACACAGCATAGTTCTCATCCATGGATCACACTCTGCTTTAGAGCGATAAGCATGCTCTTGCTTTCTAGAGTCTCTAATACAGCAGGAAATCTTAGTGTGCCCAGAACAAAAGAACGGTGTTTCCTACACATAAGGACTATATGGAATCCAAATCATCTTCTGAAACTGATAGAATGCACTGGTCCTCTAACATCCGATGCCTGTCAGTTAAGAAGAGAAACGTTTGAGCTTTGTGAAAGATGTAGTTCTTTTGAGCAGAAAAGTGACTGCCCTTACCTGAAATTAAGTCTTGCTTGTAGGAAGACTCTGAGCCTGGGATTTAACTCCTTTTCTGAAGTGAAACACACAGCAGTGTTCTCATCCATTGATCACACTCTGCTTTAGAACAAGAACCACGATCATGCTTTCTAGAGTCTCTAGGACAGCAGGAAACGTGAGTTTGCCTAGATCAAAAGAACGGTGTTTCCTACAAATACAAACCATATCTAGTCCAACTCTGCTTCTGAAAGTGATACAAAGCTCTGGTCCTCTAACATCCAATGCTTGTCAGTTAAGATGAGAAACGTGTGAGCTTCAAGAACGATGTAGTTCGTTTGAGCAGAAAGGTGACTGCCCTTTACATGAAACGAGGTCTTGCCTGTAGGAAGACACAGATCCTGGGATATAATTCCATTTCTGAAGGGAAACACACATCATAGTTCTCATCCATGGATCACACTCTGCTTTAGAGCGAGAAGCACGCTCTTGCTTTCTAGAGTCTCTAATACAGCAGGAAATGGGAGTGTGCCCAGAAAAAAAGAACGGTGTTTCCTACACATAAGGACTATATGTAATCCAAATCTTCTTCTGAAACTGATAGAATGCACTGGTCCTCTAACATCCAATGCTTGTCAGTTAAGATGAGAAACGTGTGTGCTTTGTGAACGATGTAGTTCGTTTGAGCAGAAAACTGACTGCCCTTACCTGAAACGAAGTCTTGCTTGTAGGAAGACACAGAGCCTGGGATTGAACTCCTTTTCTGAAGGGAAACACACAGCTTAGTTCTCATCCATGGATCACACTCTGCTTTAGAGCGAGAAGCACGCTCTTGCTTTCTACAGTCTCTAAGACAGCAGGAAACGTGCGTGTGCTGAGAACAAAAGAACGGTGTTTCCTACACATACGGACCATATCTAGTCCAACTCTGCATCTGAAACTGATACAAAGCACTGGTCCCCTAAAATCCAATGCTTGTCTGTTAAGATGAGAAACGTGTGAGCTTCGTGAACGATGTAGTTCGTTTGAGCTGAAAAGTGACTGTCCTTACCTGAATCGAAGTCTTGCTTGTAGTAAGACACCGAGCCTGGGATTTAAGTCCATTTCTGAAGGGAAACACACAGCATAGTTCTCATCCATGGATCACACTCTGCTTTAGAGCGAGAAGCATGCTCTTGCTTTCTAGAGTCTCTAATACAGCAGGAAATCTGACTGTGCCCAGAACAAAAGAACGGTGTTTCCTACACATAAGGACTATATGTAATCCAAATCTTCTTCTGAAACTGATAGAATGCACTGGTCCTCTAACATCCAATGCTTGTCAGTTAAGATGAGAAACGTTTGAGCTTTGTGAAAGATGTAGTTCTTTTGAGCAGAAAAGTGACTGCCCTTACCTGAAACGAAGTCTTGCTTGTAGGAAGACTCAGAGCCTGGGATTTAACTCCATTTCTGAGGTGAAACACATAGCACTGTTCTCATCCATTGATCACACTCTGCTTTAGAACAAGAACCACAATCATGCTTTCTAGAGTCTCTAAGACAGCAGGAAACGTGAGTTTGCTGAGATCAAAAGAACGGTGTTTCCTACAAATACAGACCATATCTAGCACAAATCTGCTTCTGAAACTGATACAAAGCACTGGTCCTCTAACATCCAATGCTTGTCAGTTAAGATGAGAATCGTGTGAGCTTTGTGAACGATGTAGTTCGTTTGAGCAGAAAACTGACTGCCCTTACCTGAAACGAAGTCTTGCTTGTAGGAAGACTCAGAGCCTGGGATTTAACTCCTTTTCTGAAGGGAAACACACAGCTTAGTTCTCATCCATGGATCACACTCTGCTTTAGAGCGAGAAGCACGCTCTTGATTTTTACAGTCTCTAAGACAGCAGGAAACGTGAGTGTGCTGAGAACAAAAGAACGGTGTTTCCTACACATACGGACCATATCTAGTCCAACTCTGCTTCTGAAACTGATACAAAGCACTGGTCCTCTAACATCCAATGCTTGTCAGTTAAGATGAGAAACGTGTGAGCTTAGTGAATGATGTAGTTCCTTTGAACTGAAAAGTGACTGCCCTTACCTGAAACGAAGTCTTGCTTGTAGTAAGACACAGAGCCTGGGATTTAAGTCCATTTCTGAAGGAAAACACACAGGATAGTTCTCATCCACGGATCACACTCTGCTTTAGAGCGAGAAGCACACTCTTGCTTTCTAGAGTCTCTAATACAGCAGGAAACGTGAGTGTGCTGAGAACAAAAGAACGGTGTTTCCTACAATTACGGACATTATATAGTCCAACTCTGCATCTGAAACTGATACAAAGCCCTGGTCCTCTAACATCCAATGCTTGTCTGTTAAGATGAGAAACGTGTGAGCTTCGTGAACGATGTAGTTCCTTTGAGCTGAAAAGTGACTGCCCTTACCTGAAACGATGTCTTGCCTGTAGGAAGACAGAGAGTCTGGTATTTAACTCCATTTCTGAAGGGAAACATACAGCATAGTTCTCATCAATGGTTCACACACTGCTTTAGAGCAGGAAGCACGCTCTTGCTTTCCAGAGTCTCTAATACAGCAGGAAATCTGAGTGTGCCCAGAACAAAAGAACGGTGTTTCCTACACATACGGACCATATCTAGTCCAACTCTGCTTCTGAAAATGATACAAAGCACTGGTCCTCTAACATCCAATGCTTGTCAGTTAAGATGAGAAACGTGTGAGCTTAGTGTATGATGTAGTTCCTTTGAACTGAAAAGTGACTGCCCTTACCTGAAGCGAAGTCTTGCTTGTAGTAAGACACAGAGCCTGGGATTTAAGTCCATTTCTGAAGGGAAACACACAGCATAGTTCTCATCCATGGATCACACTCTGCTTTAGAGCTGGAAGCACACTCTTGCTTTCTAGAATCTCTAATGCAGCAGGAAATCTGAGTGTGCCCAGAACAAAAGAAGGGTGTTTCCTACACATATGGACCATATGTAGTCCAAATCTGCTTCTGAAACTGATACAAAGCACTGACCATCTTACATCCAATGCTTGTCAGTTAAGATGAGAAACGTGTGAGCTTCGTGAACGATGTAGTTTGTTTGAGCAGAAAAGTGACTGCCCTTACCTGAATTGAAGTCTTGCTTGTAGGAATACTCAGAGCCTTGGATTTAACTCCATTTCTGAAGTAAAACACACAGCAGTGTAATCATCCATTGATCACACTCTGCTTTAGTACAAGAAGCATGCTCTTGCTTTCTAGATTCTCTAAGACAGCAGGAAACGTGAGTGTGCTGAGAACAAAAGAATGATGTTTCCTACACTTACGGACATTATATAGTCCAACTCTGCATCTGAAACTGAGACAAAGCACTGGTCCTCTAAAATCCAATGCTTGTCTGTTAAGATGAGAAACGTGTGAGCTTCGTGAATGATGTAGTTCGTTTGAGCTGAAAAGTGACTGCCCTTACCTGAAACGAAGTCTTGCCAGTAAGAAGACACAGAGGCTGGGATTTAACTCCATTTCTGAATGGAAACATACAGCATAGTTCTCCTCAATGGATCACACTCTGCCCTAGAGCAAGAAGCACGCTCTTGCTTTCTAAAGTCTCTAAGACAGCAGGAAACGTGAGTGTGCTGTGAACAAAGAACGGTGTTTCCTACACATACGGACCATATCTTGTCCAACTCTTCTTCTGAAAGTGATACAAAGCACTGGTCCTCTAACATCCAATGCTTCTCAATTAAGATGAGAAACGTGTGAGCTTCGTGAACGATGTAGTTCGTTTGAGCAGAAAAGTGACTGCCCTTACCTGAAACGAAGTCTTGCTTGTAGGAAGACTCAGAGCCTGGGATTTAACTCCATTTCTGATGTGAAACACACAGCAGTATTCTCATCCATGGATCACACTCTGCTTTAGAGCTAGAAGCACGCTCTTGCTTTCTAGAGTCTCTAAGACAGCAGGACACGTGAGTGTGCCCAGAAAAAAAGATCGGTGTTTCCTACACATATGGACCATATGTAGTCCAAATCTGCTTCTGAAACTGATACAAAGCACTGACCCCCTAACATCCAATGCTTGTCAGTTAAGATGAGAAACGTGTGAGCTTCGTGAACGATGTAGTTCGTTTGAGCAGAAAACTGACTGCCCTTACCTGAAACGAAGTCTTGCTTGTAGGAAGACCCAGAGCCTGGGATTTAACTCCATTTCTGAAGTGAAACACACACCAGTGTTCTCATCCATTGATCACACTCTGCTTTAGAACAAGAACCACGATCATGCTTTCTAGAGTCTCTAAGACAGCAGGAAACGTGAGTTTGCTGAGATCAAAAGAACGGTGTTTCCTACACATACGGACCATATCTAGTCCAACTCTGCTTCTGAAACTGATACAAAGCACTGGTCCTCTAACATCCAATGCTTGTCAGTTAAGATGAGAAACGTGTGAGCTTAGTGAATGATGTAGTTCCTTTGAACTGAAAAGTGACTGCCCTTACCTGAAACGAAGTCTTGCTTGTAGTAAGACACAGAGCCTGGGATTTAAGTCCATTTCTGAAGGGAAACACACAGCATAGTTCTCATCCATGGATCACACACTGCTTTACAGCGAGAAGCACGCTCTTGCTTTCTAGAATCTCTAATACAGCAGGAAATCTTAGTGTGCCCAGAACAAAAGAACGGTGTTTCCTACACATAAGGACTATATGTAATCGAAATATCTTCTGAAACTGATAGAATGGACTGGTCCTCTAACATCCAATGCTTGTCAGTTAAGATGAGAAACGTTTGAGCTTTGTGAACGATGTAGTTCGTTTGTGCAGAAAAGTGACTGCCCTTACCTGAAACGAAGTCTTGCTTGTAGGAAGACTCAGAGCCTGGGATTTAACTCCATTTCTGAAGTGAAACACACAGCAGTGTTCTCATCCATTGATCACACTCTGCTTTAGAACAAGAACCACGATCATGCTTTCTAGAGTCTCTAAGACAGCAGGAAACGTGAGTTTGCTGAGATCAAAAGAACGGTGTTTCCTACACATACAGACCATATCTAGTCGAACTCTGCTTCTGAAACTGATACAAAGTACTGGTCCTCTAACATCCAATTCTTGTCTGTTAAGATGAGAAACGTGTGAGCTCCGTGAACGATGTAGTTCGTTTGAGCTGAAAAGTGACTGCCCTTACCTGAAACGAAGTCTTGCTTGTAGGAAGACACAGAGCCTGGGATTTAACTCCTTTTCTGAAGGGAAACACACAGCATAGTTCTCATCCATGGATCACACTCTGCTTTAGAGCGAGAAGCACGCTCTTGCTTTCTAAATTCTCTAAGACAGCAGAAAACGTGAGTGTGCTGAGAACAAAAGAACGGTGATTCCTACACATACGGACCATATCTAGTCCAACTCTGCATCTGAAACTGATACAAAGCACTGGTCCTCTAAAATCTAATGCTTGTCTGTTAAGATGAGAAACGTGTGAGCTTCGTGAACGATGTAGTTCGTTTGAGCTGAAAAGTGACTGCCCTTACCTGAAACGAAGTCTTGCTTGTAGTAAGACACAGAGCCTGGGATTTAAGTCCATTTCTGAAGGGAAACACACAGCATAGTTCTCATCCATTGATCACACTCTGCTTTAGAGCGAGAAGCATGCTCTTGCTTTCTAGAATCTCTAATACAGCAGGAAATCTTAGTGTGCCCAGAACAAAAGAACGGTGTTTCCTACACATAAGGACTATATGTAATCGAAATATCTTCTGAAACTGATAGAATGCACTGGTCCTCTAACATCCAATGCTTGTCAGTTAAGATGAGAAACGTTTGAGCTTTGTGAACGATGTAGTTCGTTTGAGCAGAAAACTGACTGCCCTTACCTGAAACGAAGTCTTGCTTGTAGGAAGACTCAGAGCCTGTGATTTAACTCCATTTCTGAAGTGAAACACACAGCAGTGTTCTCATCCATTGATCACACTCTGCTTTAGAACAAGAACCACGATCATGCTTTCTAGAGTCTCTAAGACAGCAGGAAACGTGAGTTTGCTGAGATCAAAAGAACGGTGTTTCCTACACATACAGACCATATCTAGTCCAACTCTGCTTCTGAAACTGATACAAAGTACTGGTCCTCTAACATCCAATGCTTGTCTGTTAAGATGAGAAACGTGTGAGCTCCGTGAACGATGTAGTTCGTTTGAGCTGAAAAGTGACTGCCCTTACCTGAAACGAAGTCTTGCTTGTAGGAAGACAAAGATCCTGGGATTTAACTCCTTTTCTGAAGGGAAACACACAGCATAGTTCTCATCCATGGATCACACTCTGCTTTAGAGCGAGAAGCACGCTCTTGCTTTCTAAATTCTCTAAGACAGCAGAAAACGAGAGTGTGCTGAGAACAAAAGAACGGTGATTCCTACACATACGGACCATATCTAGTCCAACTCTGCTTCTGAAACTGATACAAAGCACTGGTCCTCTAACATCCAATGCTTGTCTGTTAAGATGAGAAACGTGTGAGCTCCGTGAACGATGTAGTTCGTTTGAGCTGAAAAGTGACTGCCCTTACCTGAAACGAAGTCTTGCTTGTAGGAAGATACAGAGCATGGGATTTAACTCCTTTTCTGAAGGGAAACACACAGCATAGTTCTCATCCATGGATCACACTCTGCTTTAGAGCGAGAAGCACGCTCTTGCTTTCTAAATTCTCTAAGACAGCAGAAAACGTGAGTGTGCTGAGAACAAAAGAACGGTGATTCCTACATATACGGACCATATCTAGTCCAACTCTGCATCTGAAACTGATACAAAGCACTGATCCTCTAAAATCCAATGCTTGTCTGTTAAGATGAGAAACGTGTGAGCTTCGTGAACGATGTAGTTGGTTTGAGCTGAAAAGTGACTGCCCTTACCTGAAACGAAGTCTTGCTTGTAGTAAGACACAGAGCCTGGGATTTAAGTCCATTTCTGAAGGGAAACACACAGCATAGTTCTCATCCATTGATCACACTCTGCTTTAGAGCGAGAAGCATGCTCTTGCTTTCTAGATTCTCTAATACAGCAGGAAATCTTAGTGTGCCCAGAACAAAAGAACGGTGTTTCTTTCACATAGGGACTATATGTAATCGAAATATCTTCTGAAACTGATAGAATGCACTGGTCCTCTAACATCCAATGCTTGTCAGTTAAGATGAGAAACGTTTGAGCTTTGTGAACGATGTAGTTCGTTTGAGCAGAAAACTGACTGCCCTTACCTGAAACGAAGTCTTGCTTGTAGGAAGACTCAGAGCCTGTGATTTAACTCCATTTCTGAAGTGAAACACACAGCAGTGTTCTCATCCATTGATCACACTCTGCTTTAGAACAAGAACCACGATCATGCTTTCTAGAGTCTCTAAGACAGCAGGAAACGTGAGTTTGCTGAGATCAAAAGAACGGTGTTTCCTACACATACAGACCATATCTAGTCCAACTCTGCTTCTGAAACTGATACAAAGTACTGGTCCTCTAACATCCAATGCTTGTCTGTTAAGATGAGAAACGTGTGAGCTCCGTGAACGATGTAGTTCGTTTGAGCTGAAAAGTGACTGCCCTTACCTGAAACGAAGTCTTGCTTGTAGGAAGACAAAGATCCTGGGATTTAACTCCTTTTCTGAAGGGAAACACACAGCATAGTTCTCATCCATGGATCACACTCTGCTTTAGAGCGAGAAGCCCGCTCTTGCTTTCTAAATTCTCTAAGACAGCAGAAAACGAGAGTGTGCTGAGAACAAAAGAACGGTGATTCCTACACATACGGACCATATCTAGTCCAACTCTGCTTCTGAAACTGATACAAAGCACTGGTCCTCTAACATCCAATGCTTGTCTGTTAAGATGAGAAACGTGTGAGCTCCGTGAACGATGTAGTTCGTTTGAGCTGAAAAGTGACTGCCCTTACCTGAAACGAAGTCTTGCTTGTAGGAAGACACAGAGCATGGGATTTAACTCCTTTTCTGAAGGGAAACACACAGCATAGTTCTCATCCATGGATCACACTCTGCTTTAGAGCGAGAAGCGCGCTCTTGCTTTCTAAATTCTCTAAGACAGCAGAAAACGTGAGTGTGCTGAGAACAAAAGAACGGTGATTCCTACACATACGGACCATATCTAGTCCAACTCTGCATCTGAAACTGATACAAAGCACTGATCCTCTAAAATCCAATGCTTGTCTGTTAAGATGAGAAACGTGTGAGCTTCGTGAACGATGTAGTTCGTTTGAGCTGAAAAGTGACTGCCCTTACCTGAAACGAAGTCTTGCTTGTAGTAAGACACAGAGCCTGGGATTTAAGTCCATTTCTGAAGGGAAACACACAGCATAGTTCTCATCCATTGATCACACTCTGCTTTAGAGCGAGAAGCATGCTCTTGCTTTCTAGATTCTCTAATACAGCAGGAAATCTTAGTGTGCCCAGAACAAAAGAACGGTGTTTCTTTCACATAGGGACTATATGTAATCGAAATCTTCTTCTGAAACTGATAGAATGCACTGGTCCTCTAACATCCAATGCTTGTCAGTTATGATGAGAAACGTTTGAGCTTTGTGAAAGATGTAGTTCTTTTGAGCAGAAAAGTGACTGCCCTTACCTGAAACGAAGTCTTGCTTGTAGGAAGACTCAGAGCCTGTGATTTAACTCCATTTCTGAGGTGAAACACATAGCACTGTTCTCATCCATTGATCACACTCTGATTTAGAACAAGAACCACAATCATGCTTTCTAGAGTCTCTAAGACAGCAGGAAACGTGAGTTTGCTGAGATCAAAAGAACGGTGTTTCCTACAAATACAGACCATATCTAGCACAAATCTGCTTCTGAAACTGATACAAAGCACTGGTCCTCTAACATCCAATGCTTGTAAGTTAAGATGAGAATCGTGTGAGCTTTGTGAACGATGTAGTTCGTTTGAGCAGAAAACTGACTGCCCTTACCTGAAACGAAGTCTTGCTTGTAGGAAGACTCAGAGCCTGGTATTTAACTCCTTTTCTGAAGTGAAACACACAGCAGTGTTCTCATCCATTGATCACACTCTGCTTTAGAACAAGAACCACGATCATGCTTTCTAGAGTCTCTAGGACAGCAGGAAACGTGAGTTTGCCTAGATCAAAAGAACGGTGTTTCCTACAAATACAAACCATATCTAGTCCAACTCTGCTTCTGAAAGTGATACAAAGCTCTGGTCCTCTAACATCCAATGCTTGTCAGTTAAGATGAGAAACGTGTGAGCTTAGTGAATGATGTAGTTCCTTTGAACTGAAAAGTGACTGCCCTTAAATGAAACGAAGTCTTGCTTGTAGGAAGACACAGAGCCTGGGATTTAACTCCATTTCTGAAGGGAAACACACATCATAGTTCTCATCCATGGATCACACTCTGCTTTAGAGCGAGAAGCACGCTCTTGCTTTCTAGAGTCTCTAATACAGCAGGAAATCAGAGTGTGCCCAGAACAAAAGAACGGTGTTTCGTACACATAAGGACTATATGTAATCCAAATCTTCTTCTGAAACTGATAGAATGCACTGGTCCTCTAACATCCAATGCTTGTCAGTTAAGATGAGAAACGTTTGAGCTTTGTGAAAGATGTAGTTCTTTTGAGCTGAAAAGTGACTGCCCTTACCTGAAACGAAGACTTGCTTGTAGGAAGACTCAGAGCCTGGGATTTAACTCCATTTCTGAAGTGAAACACACAGCAGTGTTCTCATCCATTGATCACACTCTGCTTTAGAACAAGAACCACGATCATGCTTTCTAGATTCTCTAAGACAGCAGGAAACGTGAGTTTGCTGAGATCAAAAGAATGGTGTTTCCTACACACACAGACCATATCTAGTCCAACGATGCTTCTGAAAGTGATACAAAGCACTGGTCCTCTAACATCCAATGCTTGTCAGTTAAGATGAAAAACGTGTGAGCTCCGTGAACAATGTAGTTCGTTTGAGCTGAAAATTGACTGCCCTTACCTGAAACGAAGTCTCGCTTGTAGGAATACACAGAGCCTGGGATTTAACTCCTTTTCTGAAGGGAAACACACAGCATAGTTTTCATCCATGGATCACACTCTGCTTTAGAGCGAGAAGCACGCACTTGCTTTCTACAGTCTCTAAGACAGCAGGAAACGTGAGTGTGCCCAGAACAAAAGATCGGTGTTTCCTACACATATGGACCATATGTAGTCCAAATCTGCTTCTGAAACTGATACAAACCACTGACCCTCTTACATCCAATGCTTGTCAGTTAAGATGAGAAACGTGTGAGCTTCGAGAACGATGTAGTTCGTTTGAGCAGAAAGGTGACTGCCCTTACATGAAACGAAGTCTTGCCTGTAGGAAGACACAGATCCTGGAATATAACTCCATTTCTGAAGGGAAACACACATCATAGTTCTCATCCATGGATCACACTCTGCTTTAGAGCGAGAAGCACGCTCTTGCTTTCTAGAGTCTCTAATACAGCAGGAAATCAGAGTGTGCCCAGAACAAAAGAACGGTGTTTCCTACACTTAAGGACTATATGTAATCCAAATCTTCTTCTGAAACTGATAGAATGCACTGGTCCTCTAACATCCAATGCTTGTCAGTTAAGATGAGAAACGATTGAGCTTTGTGAAAGATGTAGTTCTTTTGAGCAGAAAAGTGACTGCCCTTACCTGAAACGAAGTCTTGCTTGTAGGAAGACTCAGAGCCTGGGATTTAACTCTTTTTCTGAAGGGAAACACACAGCAGTGTTCTCATCCATTGATCACACTCTGCTTTAGAACAAGAACCACGATCATGCTTTCTAGAGTCTCTAAGCCAGCAGGAAACGTGAGTTTGCTGAGATCAAAAGAACGGTGTTTCCTACACACACAGACCATATCTAGTACAAGGATGCCTCTGAAACTGATACAAAGCACTGGTCCTCTAACATCCAATGCTTGTCAGTTAAGATGAGAAACGTGTGTGCTTAGTGAATGATGTAGTTCCTTTGAACTGATAAGTGACTGCCCTTACCTGAAACGAAGCCTTGCTTGTAGTAAGATACAGAGCCTGGGATTTAAGTCGATTTCTGAAGGGAAACACAGAGCTTAGTTGTCATCCATGGATCACACTCTGCTTTAGAACAAGAAGCATGCTCTTGCTTTCTAGAGTCTCTAATACAGCAGGAAATCTGACTGTGCCCAGAACAAAAGAACGGTGTTTCCTACACATAAGGACTATATGTAATCGAAATCATCTTCTGAAACTGATAGAATGCACTGGTCCTCTAACATCCAATGCTTGTCAGTTAAGATGAGAAACGTTTGAGCTTTGTGAAAGATGTAGTTCTTTTGAGCAGAAAAGTGACTGCCCTTACCTGAAACGAAGTCTTGCTTGTATGAATTCTCAGAGCCTGGGATTTAACTCCATTTCTGAAGTGAAACACATAGCAGTGTTCTCATCCATTGATCACACTCTGCTTTAGAACAAGAACCACAATCATGCTTTCTAGAGTCTCTAAGACAGCAAGAAACGTGACTTTGCTGAGATCAAAAGAACGGTGTTTCTTACAAACACAGACCATATCTAGCACAAATCTGATTCTGAAACTGATACAAAGCACTGGTCCTCTGACATCCAATGCTTGTCTGTTAAGATGAGAATCGTGTCAGCTTTGTGAAAGATGTAGTTCTTTTGAGCAGAATAGTGACTGCCCTTACATGAAACGAAGTCTTGCTTGTAGGAAGACTCAGAGCCTGGGATTTAACTCCATTTCTGAAGTGAAACACACAGCAGTGTTCTCATCCATTGATCACACTCTGATTTAGAACAAGAACCACAATCATGCTTTCTAGAGTCTCTAAGACAGCAGGAAAGTTGAGTTTGCTGAGATCAAAAGAACGGTGTTTCCTACAAATACAGACCATATCTAGTCCAACTCTGCTTCTGAAACTGATACAAAGCACTGGTCCTCTAACATCCAATGCTTGTCTGTTAAGATGAGAAACGTGTGAGCTCCGTGAACGATGTAGTTCCTTTGAGCTGTAAAGTGACTGCCCTTACCTGAAACGAAGTCTTGCTTGTAGGAAGACACAGAGCCTGGGATTTAACTCCTTTTGTGAAGGGAAACACACAGCTTAGTCTCATCCATGGATCACACTCTGCTTTAGAGTGAGAAGCACGCTCTTGATTTCTACAGTCTCTAAGACAGCAGGAAACGTGAGTGTGCTGAGAACAAAAGAACGGTGTTTCCTACACATAAGGACCATATCTAGTCCAACTCTGCTTCTGAAACTGATACAAAGCACTGGTCCTCTAACATCCAATGCTTGTCAGTTAAGATGAGAAACGTGTGAGCTTAGTGAATGATGTAGTTCCTTTGAACTGAAAAGTGACTGCCCTTACCTGAAATTAAGTCTTGCTTGTAGGAAGACTCTGAGCCTGGGATTTAACTCCATTTCTGAAGTGAAACACACAGCAGTGTTCTCATCCATTGATCACACTCTGCTTTAGAACAAGAACCACGATCATGCTTTCTAGAGTCTCTAGGACAGCAGGAAACGTGAGTTTGCCTAGATCAAAAGAACGGTGTTTCCTACAAATACAAACCATATCTAGTCCAACTCTGCTTCTGAAAGTGATACAAAGCTCTGGTCCTCTAACATCCAATGCTTGTCAGTTAAGATGAGAAACGTGTGAGCTTCGAGAACGATGTAGTTCGTTTGAGCAGAAAGGTTTCTGCCCTTACATGAAACGAGGTCTTGCCTGTAGGAAGACACAGATCCTGGGATATAACTCCATTTCTGAAGGGAAACACACATCATAGTTCTCATCCATGGATCACACTCTGCTTTAGAGCGAGAAGCACGCTTTTGCTTTCTAGAGTCTCTAATACAGCAGGAAATCAGAGTGTGCCCAGAACAAAAGAACGGTGTTTCCTACACATAAGGACTATATGTAATCCAAATCTTCTTCTAAAACTGATAGAATGCACTGGTCGTCTAACATCCAATGCTTGTCAGTTAAGATGAGAAACGTTTGAGCTTTGTGAAAGATGTAGTTCTTTTGAGCAGAAAAGTGACTGCCCTTACCTGAAACGAAGTCTTGCTTGTAGGAAGACTCAGAGCCTGGGATTTAACTCTTTTTCTGAAGGGAAACACACAGCAGTGTTCTCATCCATTGATCACACTCTGCTTTAGAACAAGAACCACGATCATGCTTTCTAGAGTCTCTAAGACAGCAGGAAACGTGAGTTTGCTGAGACCAAAAGAACGGTGTTTCCTACACACACAGACCATATCTAGTCCAACGATGCTTCTGAAACTGATACAAAGCACTGGTCCTCTAACATCCAATGCTTGTCAGTTAAGATGAGAAACGTGTGAGCTTAGTGAATGATGTAGTTCCTTTGAACTGATAAGTGACTGCCCTTACCTGAAACGAAGCCTTGCTTGTAGTAAGATACAGAGCCTGGGATTTAAGTCGATTTCTGAAGGGAAACACAGAGCTTATTTGTCATCCATGGATCACACTCTGCTTTAGAACAAGAAGCATGCTCTTGCTTTCTAGAGTCTCTAATACAGCAGGAAATCTGACTGTGCCCAGAACAAAAGAACGGTGTTTCCTACACATAAGGACTATATGTAATCGAAATCATCTTCTGAAACTGATAGAATGCACTGGTCCTCTAACATCCAATGCTTGTCAGTTAAGATGAGAAACGTTTGAGCTTTGTGAAAGATGTAGTTCTTTTGAGCAGAAAAGTGACTGCCCTTACCTGAAACGAAGTCTTGCTTGTATGAATTCTCAGAGCCTGGGATTTAACTCCATTTCTGAAGTGAAACACATAGCAGTGTTCTCATCCATTGATCACACTCTGCTTTAGAACAAGAACCACAATCATGCTTTCTAGAGTCTCTAAGACAGGAGGAAACGTGACTTTGCTGAGATCAAAAGAACGGTGTTTCTTACAAACACAGACCATATCTAGCACAAATCTGATTCTGAAACTGATACAAAGCACTGGTCCTCTGACATCCAATGCTTGTCTGTTAAGATGAGAATCGTGTCAGCTTTGTGAAAGATGTAGTTCTTTTGAGCAGAAAAGTGACTGCCCTTACATGAAACGAAGTCTTGCTTGTAGGAAGACTCAGAGCCTGGGATTTAACTCCATTTCTGAAGTGAAACACACAGCAGTGTTCTCATCCATTGATCACACTCTGATTTAGAACAAGAACCACAATCATGCTTTCTAGAGTCTCTAAGACAGCAGGAAAGTTGAGTTTGCTGAGATCAAAAGAACGGTGTTTCCTACAAATACAGACCATATCTAGTCCAACTCTGCTTCTGAAACTGATACAAAGCACTGGTCCTCTAACATCCAATGCTTGTCTGTTAAGATGAGAAACGTGTGAGCTCCGTGAACGATGTAGTTCCTTTGAGCTGTAAAGTGACTGCCCTTACCTGAAACGAAGTCTTGCTTGTAGGAAGACACAGAGCCTGGGATTTAACTCCTTTTCTGAAGGGAAACACACAGCTTAGTCTCATCCATGGATCACACTCTGCTTTAGAGTGAGAAGCACGCTCTTGATTTCTACAGTCTCTAAGACAGCAGGAAACGTGAGTGTGCTGAGAACAAAAGAACGGTGTTTCCTACACATAAGGACCATATCTAGTCCAACTCTGCTTCTGAAACTGATACAAAGCACTGGTCCTCTAACATCCAATGCTTGTCAGTTAAGATGAGAAACGTGTGAGCTTAGTGAATGATGTAGTTCCTTTGAACTGAAAAGTGACTGCCCTTACCTGAAACGAAGTCTTGCTTGTAGTAAGACACAGAGCCTGGGATTTAAGTCCATTTCTGAAGGGAAACACACAGCATAGTTCTCATCCATGGATCACACTCTGCTTTAGAGCGATAAGCATGCTCTTGCTTTCTAGAGTCTCTAATACAGCAGGAAATCTTAGTGTGCCCAGAACAAAAGAACGGTGTTTCCTACACATAAGGACTATATGGAATCCAAATCATCTTCTGAAACTGATAGAATGCACTGGTCCTCTAACATCCGATGCCTGTCAGTTAAGAAGAGAAACGTTTGAGCTTTGTGAAAGATGTAGTTCTTTTGAGCAGAAAAGTGACTGCCCTTACCTGAAATTAAGTCTTGCTTGTAGGAAGACTCTGAGCCTGGGATTTAACTCCTTTTCTGAAGTGAAACACACAGCAGTGTTCTCATCCATTGATCACACTCTGCTTTAGAACAAGAACCACGATCATGCTTTCTAGAGTCTCTAGGACAGCAGGAAACGTGAGTTTGCCTAGATCAAAAGAACGGTGTTTCCTACAAATACAAACCATATCTAGTCCAACTCTGCTTCTGAAAGTGATACAAAGCTCTGGTCCTCTAACATCCAATGCTTGTCAGTTAAGATGAGAAACGTGTGAGCTTCAAGAACGATGTAGTTCGTTTGAGCAGAAAGGTGACTGCCCTTTACATGAAACGAGGTCTTGCCTGTAGGAAGACACAGATCCTGGGATATAATTCCATTTCTGAAGGGAAACACACATCATAGTTCTCATCCATGGATCACACTCTGCTTTAGAGCGAGAAGCACGCTCTTGATTTCTAGAGTCTCTAATACAGCAGGAAATGGGAGTGTGCCCAGAAAAAAAGAACGGTGTTTCCTACACATAAGGACTATATGTAATCCAAATCTTCTTCTGAAACTGATAGAATGCACTGGTCCTCTAACATCCAATGCTTGTCAGTTAAGATGAGAAACGTGTGTGCTTTGTGAACGATGTAGTTCGTTTGAGCAGAAAACTGACTGCCCTTACCTGAAACGAAGTCTTGCTTGTAGGAAGACACAGAGCCTGGGATTGAACTCCTTTTCTGAAGGGAAACACACAGCTTAGTTCTCATCCATGGATCACACTCTGCTTTAGAGCGAGAAGCACGCTCTTGCTTTCTACAGTCTCTAAGACAGCAGGAAACGTGCGTGTGCTGAGAACAAAAGAACGGTGTTTCCTACACATACGGACCATATCTAGTCCAACTCTGCATCTGAAACTGATACAAAGCACTGGTCCCCTAAAATCCAATGCTTGTCTGTTAAGATGAGAAACGTGTGAGCTTCGTGAACGATGTAGTTCGTTTGAGCTGAAAAGTGACTGTCCTTACCTGAATCGAAGTCTTGCTTGTAGTAAGACACCGAGCCTGGGATTTAAGTCCATTTCTGAAGGGAAACACACAGCATAGTTCTCATCCATGGATCACACTCTGCTTTAGAGCGAGAAGCATGCTCTTGCTTTCTAGAGTCTCTAATAGAGCAGGAAATCTGACTGTGCCCAGAACAAAAGAACGGTGTTTCCTACACATAAGGACTATATGTAATCCAAATCTTCTTCTGAAACTGATAGAATGCACTGGTCCTCTAACATCCAATGCTTGTCAGTTAAGATGAGAAACGTTTGAGCTTTGTGAAAGATGTAGTTCTTTTGAGCAGAAAAGTGACTGCCCTTACCTGAAACGAAGTCTTGCTTGTAGGAAGACTCAGAGCCTGGGATTTAACTCCATTTCTGAGGTGAAACACATAGCACTGTTCTCATCCATTGATCACACTCTGCTTTAGAACAAGAACCACAATCATGCTTTCTAGAGTCTCTAAGACAGCAGGAAACGTGAGTTTGCTGAGATCAAAAGAACGGTGTTTCCTACAAATACAGACCATATCTAGCACAAATCTGCTTCTGAAACTGATACAAAGCACTGGTCCTCTAACATCCAATGCTTGTCAGTTAAGATGAGAATCGTGTGAGCTTTGTGAACGATGTAGTTCGTTTGAGCAGAAAACTGACTGCCCTTACCTGAAACGAAGTCTTGCTTGTAGGAAGACTCAGAGCCTGGGATTTAACTCCTTTTCTGAAGGGAAACACACAGCTTAGTTCTCATCCATGGATCACACTCTGCTTTAGAGCGAGAAGCACGCTCTTGATTTTTACAGTCTCTAAGACAGCAGGAAACGTGAGTGTGCTGAGAACAAAAGAACGGTGTTTCCTACACATACGGACCATATCTAGTCCAACTCTGCTTCTGAAACTGATACAAAGCACTGGTCCTCTAACATCCAATGCTTGTCAGTTAAGATGAGAAACGTGTGAGCTTAGTGAATGATGTAGTTCCTTTGAACTGAAAAGTGACTGCCCTTACCTGAAACGAAGTCTTGCTTGTAGTAAGACACAGAGCCTGGGATTTAAGTCCATTTCTGAAGGAAAACACACAGGATAGTTCTCATCCACGGATCACACTCTGCTTTAGAGCGAGAAGCACACTCTTGCTTTCTAGAGTCTCTAATACAGCAGGAAACGTGAGTGTGCTGAGAACAAAAGAACGGTGTTTCCTACAATTACGGACATTATATAGTCCAACTCTGCATCTGAAACTGATACAAAGCCCTGGTCCTCTAACATCCAATGCTTGTCTGTTAAGATGAGAAACGTGTGAGCTTCGTGAACGATGTAGTTCCTTTGAGCTGAAAAGTGACTGCCCTTACCTGAAACGATGTCTTGCCTGTAGGAAGACAGAGAGTCTGGTATTTAACTCCATTTCTGAAGGGAAACATACAGCATAGTTCTCATCAATGGTTCACACACTGCTTTAGAGCAGGAAGCACGCTCTTGCTTTCCAGAGTCTCTAATACAGCAGGAAATCTGAGTGTGCCCAGAACAAAAGAACGGTGTTTCCTACACATACGGACCATATCTAGTCCAACTCTGCTTCTGAAAATGATACAAAGCACTGGTCCTCTAACATCCAATGCTTGTCAGTTAAGATGAGAAACGTGTGAGCTTAGTGTATGATGTAGTTCCTTTGAACTGAAAAGTGACTGCCCTTACCTGAAGCGAAGTCTTGCTTGTAGTAAGACACAGAGCCTGGGATTTAAGTCCATTTCTGAAGGGAAACACACAGCATAGTTCTCATCCATGGATCACACTCTGCTTTAGAGCTGGAAGCACACTCTTGCTTTCTAGAATCTCTAATGCAGCAGGAAATCTGAGTGTGCCCAGAACAAAAGAAGGGTGTTTCCTACACATATGGACCATATGTAGTCCAAATCTGCTTCTGAAACTGATACAAAGCACTGACCATCTTACATCCAATGCTTGTCAGTTAAGATGAGAAACGTGTGAGCTTCGTGAACGATGTAGTTTGTTTGAGCAGAAAAGTGACTGCCCTTACCTGAATTGAAGTCTTGCTTGTAGGAATACTCAGAGCCTTGGATTTAACTCCATTTCTGAAGTAAAACACACAGCAGTGTAATCATCCATTGATCACACTCTGCTTTAGTACAAGAAGCATGCTCTTGCTTTCTAGATTCTCTAAGACAGCAGGAAACGTGAGTGTGCTGAGAACAAAAGAATGATGTTTCCTACACTTACGGACATTATATAGTCCAACTCTGCATCTGAAACTGAGACAAAGCACTGGTCCTCTAAAATCCAATGCTTGTCTGTTAAGATGAGAAACGTGTGAGCTTCGTGAATGATGTAGTTCGTTTGAGCTGAAAAGTGACTGCCCTTACCTGAAACGAAGTCTTGCCAGTAAGAAGACACAGAGGCTGGGATTTAACTCCATTTCTGAATGGAAACATACAGCATAGTTCTCCTCAATGGATCACACTCTGCCCTAGAGCAAGAAGCACGCTCTTGCTTTCTAAAGTCTCTAAGACAGCAGGAAACGTGAGTGTGCTGTGAACAAAGAACGGTGTTTCCTACACATACGGACCATATCTTGTCCAACTCTTCTTCTGAAAGTGATACAAAGCACTGGTCCTCTAACATCCAATGCTTCTCAATTAAGATGAGAAACGTGTGAGCTTCGTGAACGATGTAGTTCGTTTGAGCAGAAAAGTGACTGCCCTTACCTGAAACGAAGTCTTGCTTGTAGGAAGACTCAGAGCCTGGGATTTAACTCCATTTCTGATGTGAAACACACAGCAGTATTCTCATCCATGGATCACACTCTGCTTTAGAGCTAGAAGCACGCTCTTGCTTTCTAGAGTCTCTAAGACAGCAGGACACGTGAGTGTGCCCAGAAAAAAAGATCGGTGTTTCCTACACATATGGACCATATGTAGTCCAAATCTGCTTCTGAAACTGATACAAAGCACTGACCCCCTAACATCCAATGCTTGTCAGTTAAGATGAGAAACGTGTGAGCTTCGTGAACGATGTAGTTCGTTTGAGCAGAAAACTGACTGCCCTTACCTGAAACGAAGTCTTGCTTGTAGGAAGACCCAGAGCCTGGGATTTAACTCCATTTCTGAAGTGAAACACACACCAGTGTTCTCATCCATTGATCACACTCTGCTTTAGAACAAGAACCACGATCATGCTTTCTAGAGTCTCTAAGACAGCAGGAAACGTGAGTTTGCTGAGATCAAAAGAACGGTGTTTCCTACACATACGGACCATATCTAGTCCAACTCTGCTTCTGAAACTGATACAAAGCACTGGTCCTCTAACATCCAATGCTTGTCAGTTAAGATGAGAAACGTGTGAGCTTAGTGAATGATGTAGTTCCTTTGAACTGAAAAGTGACTGCCCTTACCTGAAACGAAGTCTTGCTTGTAGTAAGACACAGAGCCTGGGATTTAAGTCCATTTCTGAAGGGAAACACACAGCATAGTTCTCATCCATGGATCACACACTGCTTTACAGCGAGAAGCACGCTCTTGCTTTCTAGAATCTCTAATACAGCAGGAAATCTTAGTGTGCCCAGAACAAAAGAACGGTGTTTCCTACACATAAGGACTATATGTAATCGAAATATCTTCTGAAACTGATAGAATGGACTGGTCCTCTAACATCCAATGCTTGTCAGTTAAGATGAGAAACGTTTGAGCTTTGTGAACGATGTAGTTCGTTTGTGCAGAAAAGTGACTGCCCTTACCTGAAACGAAGTCTTGCTTGTAGGAAGACTCAGAGCCTGGGATTTAACTCCATTTCTGAAGTGAAACACACAGCAGTGTTCTCATCCATTGATCACACTCTGCTTTAGAACAAGAACCACGATCATGCTTTCTAGAGTCTCTAAGACAGCAGGAAACGTGAGTTTGCTGAGATCAAAAGAACGGTGTTTCCTACACATACAGACCATATCTAGTCGAACTCTGCTTCTGAAACTGATACAAAGTACTGGTCCTCTAACATCCAATTCTTGTCTGTTAAGATGAGAAACGTGTGAGCTCCGTGAACGATGTAGTTCGTTTGAGCTGAAAAGTGACTGCCCTTACCTGAAACGAAGTCTTGCTTGTAGGAAGACACAGAGCCTGGGATTTAACTCCTTTTCTGAAGGGAAACACACAGCATAGTTCTCATCCATGGATCACACTCTGCTTTAGAGCGAGAAGCACGCTCTTGCTTTCTAAATTCTCTAAGACAGCAGAAAACGTGAGTGTGCTGAGAACAAAAGAACGGTGATTCCTACACATACGGACCATATCTAGTCCAACTCTGCATCTGAAACTGATACAAAGCACTGGTCCTCTAAAATCTAATGCTTGTCTGTTAAGATGAGAAACGTGTGAGCTTCGTGAACGATGTAGTTCGTTTGAGCTGAAAAGTGACTGCCCTTACCTGAAACGAAGTCTTGCTTGTAGTAAGACACAGAGCCTGGGATTTAAGTCCATTTCTGAAGGGAAACACACAGCATAGTTCTCATCCATTGATCACACTCTGCTTTAGAGCGAGAAGCATGCTCTTGCTTTCTAGAATCTCTAATACAGCAGGAAATCTTAGTGTGCCCAGAACAAAAGAACGGTGTTTCCTACACATAAGGACTATATGTAATCGAAATATCTTCTGAAACTGATAGAATGCACTGGTCCTCTAACATCCAATGCTTGTCAGTTAAGATGAGAAACGTTTGAGCTTTGTGAACGATGTAGTTCGTTTGAGCAGAAAACTGACTGCCCTTACCTGAAACGAAGTCTTGCTTGTAGGAAGACTCAGAGCCTGTGATTTAACTCCATTTCTGAAGTGAAACACACAGCAGTGTTCTCATCCATTGATCACACTCTGCTTTAGAACAAGAACCACGATCATGCTTTCTAGAGTCTCTAAGACAGCAGGAAACGTGAGTTTGCTGAGATCAAAAGAACGG
This sequence comes from Onychomys leucogaster, assembly GCA_949786385.1. NCBI lineage: Eukaryota > Metazoa > Chordata > Mammalia > Rodentia > Cricetidae > Onychomys > Onychomys leucogaster. The sequence continues at coordinate 1,217,872 of CATKUP010000076.1, forward strand.
TGTTTCCTACACATACAGACCATATCTAGTCCAACTCTGCTTCTGAAACTGATACAAAGTACTGGTCCTCTAACATCCAATGCTTGTCTGTTAAGATGAGAAACGTGTGAGCTCCGTGAACGATGTAGTTCGTTTGAGCTGAAAAGTGACTGCCCTTACCTGAAACGAAGTCTTGCTTGTAGGAAGACAAAGATCCTGGGATTTAACTCCTTTTCTGAAGGGAAACACACAGCATAGTTCTCATCCATGGATCACACTCTGCTTTAGAGCGAGAAGCACGCTCTTGCTTTCTAAATTCTCTAAGACAGCAGAAAACGAGAGTGTGCTGAGAACAAAAGAACGGTGATTCCTACACATACGGACCATATCTAGTCCAACTCTGCTTCTGAAACTGATACAAAGCACTGGTCCTCTAACATCCAATGCTTGTCTGTTAAGATGAGAAACGTGTGAGCTCCGTGAACGATGTAGTTCGTTTGAGCTGAAAAGTGACTGCCCTTACCTGAAACGAAGTCTTGCTTGTAGGAAGATACAGAGCATGGGATTTAACTCCTTTTCTGAAGGGAAACACACAGCATAGTTCTCATCCATGGATCACACTCTGCTTTAGAGCGAGAAGCACGCTCTTGCTTTCTAAATTCTCTAAGACAGCAGAAAACGTGAGTGTGCTGAGAACAAAAGAACGGTGATTCCTACATATACGGACCATATCTAGTCCAACTCTGCATCTGAAACTGATACAAAGCACTGATCCTCTAAAATCCAATGCTTGTCTGTTAAGATGAGAAACGTGTGAGCTTCGTGAACGATGTAGTTGGTTTGAGCTGAAAAGTGACTGCCCTTACCTGAAACGAAGTCTTGCTTGTAGTAAGACACAGAGCCTGGGATTTAAGTCCATTTCTGAAGGGAAACACACAGCATAGTTCTCATCCATTGATCACACTCTGCTTTAGAGCGAGAAGCATGCTCTTGCTTTCTAGATTCTCTAATACAGCAGGAAATCTTAGTGTGCCCAGAACAAAAGAACGGTGTTTCTTTCACATAGGGACTATATGTAATCGAAATATCTTCTGAAACTGATAGAATGCACTGGTCCTCTAACATCCAATGCTTGTCAGTTAAGATGAGAAACGTTTGAGCTTTGTGAACGATGTAGTTCGTTTGAGCAGAAAACTGACTGCCCTTACCTGAAACGAAGTCTTGCTTGTAGGAAGACTCAGAGCCTGTGATTTAACTCCATTTCTGAAGTGAAACACACAGCAGTGTTCTCATCCATTGATCACACTCTGCTTTAGAACAAGAACCACGATCATGCTTTCTAGAGTCTCTAAGACAGCAGGAAACGTGAGTTTGCTGAGATCAAAAGAACGGTGTTTCCTACACATACAGACCATATCTAGTCCAACTCTGCTTCTGAAACTGATACAAAGTACTGGTCCTCTAACATCCAATGCTTGTCTGTTAAGATGAGAAACGTGTGAGCTCCGTGAACGATGTAGTTCGTTTGAGCTGAAAAGTGACTGCCCTTACCTGAAACGAAGTCTTGCTTGTAGGAAGACAAAGATCCTGGGATTTAACTCCTTTTCTGAAGGGAAACACACAGCATAGTTCTCATCCATGGATCACACTCTGCTTTAGAGCGAGAAGCCCGCTCTTGCTTTCTAAATTCTCTAAGACAGCAGAAAACGAGAGTGTGCTGAGAACAAAAGAACGGTGATTCCTACACATACGGACCATATCTAGTCCAACTCTGCTTCTGAAACTGATACAAAGCACTGGTCCTCTAACATCCAATGCTTGTCTGTTAAGATGAGAAACGTGTGAGCTCCGTGAACGATGTAGTTCGTTTGAGCTGAAAAGTGACTGCCCTTACCTGAAACGAAGTCTTGCTTGTAGGAAGACACAGAGCATGGGATTTAACTCCTTTTCTGAAGGGAAACACACAGCATAGTTCTCATCCATGGATCACACTCTGCTTTAGAGCGAGAAGCGCGCTCTTGCTTTCTAAATTCTCTAAGACAGCAGAAAACGTGAGTGTGCTGAGAACAAAAGAACGGTGATTCCTACACATACGGACCATATCTAGTCCAACTCTTCTCCTGAAACTGATACAAAGCACTGGTCCTCTAACATCCAATGCTTGGCTGTTAAGATGAGAAACGTGTGAGCTCCGTGAACGATGTAGTTCGTTTGAGCTGAAAAGTGACTGCCCTTTCCTGAAACGAAGTCTCGCTTGTAGGAAGACACAGAGCCTGGGATTTAACTCCTTTTCTGAAGGGAAACACACAGCATAGTTCTCATCCATGGATCACACTCTGCTTTAGAGCGAGAAGCACGCTCTTGCTTTCTAGAGTCTCTAATACAGCAGGAAATCTTAGTGTGCCCAGAACAAAAGAACGGTGTTTCCTACACATAAGGACTATATGTAATCGAAATATCTTCTGAAACTGATAGAATGCACTGGTCCTCTAACATCCAATGCTTGTCAGTTAAGATGAGAAACGTTTGAGCTTTGTGAAAGATGTAGTTCTTTTGAGCAGAAAACTGACTGCCCTTACCTGAAACGAAGTCTTGCTTGTAGGAAGACTCAGAGCCTGGGATTTAACTCCATTTCTGAAGTGAAACACACAGCAGTGTTCTCATCCATTGATCACACTCTGATTTAGAACAAGAACCACAATCATGCTTTCTAGAGTCTCTAAGACAGCAGGAAAGGTGAGTTTGCTGAGATCAAAAGAACGGTGTTTCCTACAAATGCAGACCATATCTAGTCCAACTCTGCTTCTGAAACTGATACAAAGCACTGGTCCTCTAACATCCAATGCTTGTCTGTTAAGATGAGAAACGTGTGAGCTCCGTGAACGATGTAGTTCGTTTGAGCTGAAAAGTGACTGCCCTTACCTGAAACGAAGTCTTGCTTGTAGGAAGACACAGAGCCTGGGATTTAACTCCTTTTCTGAAGGGAAACACACAGCATAGTTCTCATCCATGGATCACACTCTGCTTTAGAGCGAGAAGCACGGTCTTGCTTTCTAAAGTCTCTAAGACTGCAGGAAACGTGAGTGTGCTGAGAACAAAAGAACGGTGTTTCCTACACATACGGACCATATCTAGTCCAACTCTGCTTCTGAAAGTGATACAAAGCACTGGTCCTCTAACATCCAATGCTTGTCAGTAAAGATGAGAAACGTGTGAGCTTAGTAAAGGATGTAGTTACTTTGAACTGAAAAGTGACTGCCCTTACCTGAAACGAAGTCTTGCTTGTAGTAAGACACAGAGCCTGGGATTTAAGTCCATTTCTGAAGGGAAACACACAGCATAGTTCTCATCCACGGATCACACTCTGCTTTAGAGCGAGAAGCACACTCTTGCTTTCTAGAGTCTCTAATACAGCAGGAAACGTGAGTGTGCTGAGAACAAAAGAACGGTGTTTCCTACAATTACGGACATTATATAGTCCAACTCTGCTTCTGAAACTGATACAAAGCACTGGTCCTCTAAAATCCAATGCTTGTCTGTTAAAATGAGAAACGTGTGAGCTTCGTGAACGATGTAGTTCGTTTGAGCTGAAATGTGACTGCCCTTACCTGAAACGAAGTCTTGCCTGTAGGAAGACAGAGAGTCTGGTATTTAACTCCATTTCTGAAGGGAAACATACAGCATAGTTCTCATCAATGGATCACACTCTGCTTTAGAGCAGGAAGCACGCTCTTGCTTTCTAGAGTCTCTAATACAGCAGGAAATCTGAGTGTGCCCAGAACAAAAGAACGGTGTTTCCTACACATACGGACCATATCTAGTCCAACTCTTCTCCTGAAACTGATACAAAGCACTGGTCCTCTAACATCCAATGCTTGGCTGTTAAGATGAGAAACGTGTGAGCTCCGTGAACGATGTAGTTCGTATGAGCTGAAAAGTGACTGCCCTTTCCTGAAACGAAGTCTCGCTTGTAGGAAGACACAGAGCCTGGGATTTAACTCCTTTTCTGAAGGGAAACACACAGCATAGTTCTCATCCATGGATCACACTCTGCTTTAGAGCGAGAAGCACGCTCTTGCTTTCTAGATTCTCTAAGACAGCAGGAAACGTGAGTGTGCCCAGAACAAAAGATCGGTGTTTCCTACACATATGGACCATATGTAGTCCAAATCTGCTTCTGAAACTGATACAAACCACTGACCCTCTAACATCCAATGCTTGTCAGTTAAGATGAGAAACGTGTGAGCTTTGTGAACGATGTAGTTCGTTTGAGCAGAAAACTGACTGCCCTTACCTGAAACGAAGTCTTGCTTGTAGGAAGACAAAGATCCTGGGATTTAACTCCTTTTCTGAAGGGAAACACACAGCATAGTTCTCATCCTTGGATCACACTCTGCTTTAGAGCGAGAAGCACGCTCTTGCTTTCTAAATTCTCTAAGACAGCAGAAAACGTGAGTGTGCTGAGAACAAAAGAACGGTGATTCCTACACATACGGACCATATCTAGTCCAACTCTGCTTCTGAAACTGATACAAAGCACTGGTCCTCTAACATCCAATGCTTGTCAGTTAAGATGAGAAACGTGTGAGCTTAGTGAATGATGTAGTTCCTTTGAACTGAAAAGTGACTGCCCTTACCTGAAACGAAGTCTTGCTTGTAGTAAGACACAGAGCCTGGGATTTAAGTCCATTTCTGAAGGGAAACACACAGCATAGTTCTCATCCATGGATCACACACTGCTTTAGAGCGAGAAGCAAGCTCTTGCTTTCTAGAGTCTCTAATACAGCAGGAAATCTTAGTGTGCCCAGAACAAAAGAACGGTGTTTCCTACACATAAGGACTATATGTAATCGAAATATCTTCTGAAACTGATAGAATGCACTGGTCCTCTAACATCCAATGCTTGTCAGTTAAGATGAGAAACGTTTGAGCTTTGTGAAAGATGTAGTTCTTTTGAGCAGAAAAGTGACTGCCCTTACCTGAAACGAAGTCTTGCTTGTAGGAAGACTCAGAGCCTGGGATTTAACTCCATTTCTGAAGTGAAACACACAGCAGTGTTCTCATCCATTGATCACACTCTGATTTAGAACAAGACACACAATCATGCTTTCTAGAGTCTCTAAGACAGCAGGAAAGGTGAGTTTGCTGAGATCAAAAGAACGGTGTTTCCTACAAATACAGACCATATCTAGTCCAACTCTGCTTCTGAAACTGATACAAAGCACTGGTCCTCTAACATCCAATGCTTGTCTGTTAAGATGAGAAACGTGTGAGCTCCGTGAACGATGTAGTTCGTTTGAGCTGAAAAGTGACTGCCCTACTTGAAACGAAGTCTTGCTTGTAGGAAGACAAAGATCCTGGGATTTAACTCCTTTTCTGAAGGGAAACACACAGCATAGTTCTCATCCATGGATCACACTCTGCTTTAGAGCGAGAAGCACGCTCTTGCTTTCTAAATTCTCTAAGACAGCAGAAAACGTGAGTGTGCTGAGAACAAAAGAACGGTGATTCCTACACATACGGACCATATCTAGTCCAACTCTGCTTCTGAAACTGATACAAAGCACTGGTCCTCTAACATCCAATGCTTGTCTGTTAAGATGAGAAACGTGTGAGCTCCGTGAACGATGTAGTTCGTTTGAGCTGAAAAGTGACTGCCCTTACCTGAAACGAAGTCTTGCTTGTAGGAAGACACAGAGCCTGGGATTTAACTCCTTTTCTGAAGGGAAACACACAGCATAGTTCTCATCCATGGATCACACTCTGCTTTAGAGCGAGAAGCACGCTCTTGCTTTCTAAATTCTCTAAGACAGTAGAAAACGTGAGTGTGCTGAGAACAAAAGAACGGTGATTCCTACACATACGGACCATATCTAGTCCAACTCTGCTTCTGAAACTGATACAAAGCACTGGTACTCTAACATCCAATGCTTGTCTGTTAAGATGAGAAACATGTGAGCTCCGTGAACGATGTAGTTCGTTTGAGCTGAAAAGTGACTGCCCTTACCTGAAACGAAGTCTTGCTTGTAGGAAGACACAGAGCCTGGGATTTAACTCCTTTTCTGAAGGGAAACACACAGCTTAGTTCTCATCCATGGATCACACTCTGCTTTAGAGCGAGAAGCACGCTCTTGATTTCTACAGTCTCTAAGACAGCAGGAAACGTGAGTGTGCTGAGAACAAAAGAACGGTGTTTCCTACACATACGGACCATATCTAGTCCAACTCTGCTTCTGAAACTGATACAAAGCACTGGTCCTCTAACATCCAATGCTTGTCAGTTAAGATGAGAAACGTGTGAGCTTAGTGAATGATGTAGTTCCTTTGAACTGAAAAGTGACTGCCCTTACCTGAAATGAAGTCTTGCTTGTAGTAAGACACAGAGCCTGGGATTTAAGTCCATTTCTGAAGGGAAACACACAGCATAGTTCTCATCCATGGATCACACACTGCTTTAGAGCGAGAAGCACGCTCTTGCTTTCTAGAGTCTCTAATACAGCAGGAAATCTTAGTGTGCCCAGAACAAAAGAACGGTGTTTCCTACACATAAGGACTATATGTAATCGAAATATCTTCTGAAACTGATAGAATGCACTGGTCCTCTAACATCCAATGCTTGTCAGTTAAGATGAGAAACGTTTGAGCTTTGTGAAAGATGTAGTTCTTTTGAGCAGAAAACTGACTGCCCTTACCTGAAACGAAGTCTTGCTTGTAGGAAGACTCAGAGCCTGGGATTTAACTCCATTTCTGAAGTGAAACACACAGCAGTGTTCTCATCCATTGATCACACTCTGCTTTAGAACAAGAACCACGATCATGCTTTCTAGAGTCTCTAAGACAGCAGGAAACGTGAGTTTGCTGAGATCAAAAGAACGGTGTTTCCTACACATACAGACCATATCTAGTCCAACTCTGCTTCTGAAACTGATACAAAGTACTGGTCCTCTAACATCCAATGCTTGTCTGTTAAGATGAGAAACGTGTGAGCTCCGTGAACGATGTAGTTCGTTTGAGCTGAAAAGTGACTGCCCTTACCTGAAACGAAGTCTTGCTTGTAGGAAGACAAAGATCCTGGGATTTAACTCCTTTTCTGAAGGGAAACACACAGCATAGTTCTCATCCATGGATCACACTCTGCTTTAGAGCAAGAAGCACGCTCTTGCTTTCTAAATTCTCTAAGACAGCAGAAAACGTGAGTGTGCTGAGAACAAAAGAACGGTGATTCCTACACATACAGACCATATCTAGTCCAACTCTGCTTCTGAAACTGATACAAAGCACTGGTCCTCTAACATCCAATGCTTGTCTGTTAAGATGAGAAATGTGTGAGCTCCGTGAACGATGTAGTTCGTTTGAGCTGAAAAGTGACTGCCCTTACCTGAAACGAAGTCTTGCTTGTAGGAAGACACAGAGCCTGGGATTTAACTCCTTTTCTGAAGGGAAACACACAGCTTAGTTCTCATCCATGGATAACACTCTGCTTTAGAGCGAGAAGCATGCTCTTGATTTCTACAGTCTCTAAGACAGCAGGAAACGTGAGTGTGCTGAGAACAAAAGAACGGTGTTTCCTACACATACGGACAATATCTAGTCCAAATCTGCTTCTGAAACTGATACAAAGCACTGGTCCTCTAACATCCAATGCTTGTCAGTTAAGATGAGAACCGTGTGAGCTTAGTGAATGATGTAGTTCCTTTGAATTGAAAAGTGACTGCCCTTACCTGAAACGAAGTCTTTCTTGTAGTAAGACACAGAGCCTGGGATTTAAGTCCATTTCTGAAGGGAAACACACAGCATAGTTCTCATCCATGGATCAGACACTGCTTTAGAGCGAGAAGCACGCTCTTGCTTTCTAGAGTCTCTAATACAGCAGGAAATCTTAGTGTGCCCAGAACAAAAGAACGGTGTTTCCTACACATAAGGACTATATGTAATCGAAATATCCTCTGAAACTGATAGAATGCACTGGTCCTCTAACATCCAATGCTTGTCAGTTAAGACGAGAAACTTTTGAGCTTTGTGAAAGATGTAGTTCTTTTGAGCAGAAAAGTGACTGCCCTTACCTGAAACGAAGTCTTGCTTGTAGGAAGACTCAGAGCCTGGGATTTAACTCCATTTCTGAAGTGAAACACACAGCAGTGTTCTCATCCATTGATCACACTCTGATTTAGAACAAGAACCACAATCATGATTTCTAGAGTCTCTAAGACAGCAGGAAAGGTGAGTTTGCTGAGATCAAAAGAACAGTGTTTCCTACAAATACAGACCATATCTAGTCCAACTCTGCTTCTGAAACTGATGCAAAGCACTGGTCCTCTAACATCCAATGCTTGTCAGTTAAGATGAGAACCGTGTGAGCTTAGTGAATGATGTAGTTCCTTTGAACTGAAAAGTGACTGCCCTTACCTGAAACGAAGTCTCGTTTGTAGGAAGACACAGAGCCTGGGATTTAACTCCTTTTCTGAAGGGAAACACACAGCATAGTTCTCATCCATGGATCACACTCTGCTTTAGAGCGAGAAGCACGCTCTTGCTTTCTAGATTCTCTAAGACAGCAGGAAACGTGAGTGTGCCCAGAACAAAAGATCGGTGTTTCCTACACATATGGACCATATGTAGTCCAAATCTGCTTCTGAAACTGATACAAACCACTGACCCTCTAACATCCAATGCTTGTCAGTTAAGATGAGAAACGTGTGAGCTTTGTGAACGATGTAGTTCGTTTGAGCAGAAAACTGACTGCCCTTACCTGAAACGAAGTCTTGCTTGTAGGAAGACAAAGATCCTGGGATTTAACTCCTTTTCTGAAGGGAAACACACAGCATAGTTCTCATCCTTGGATCACACTCTGCTTTAGAGCGAGAAGCACGCTCTTGCTTTCTAAATTCTCTAAGACAGCAGAAAACGTGAGTGTGCTGAGAACAAAAGAACGGTGATTCCTACACATACGGACCATATCTAGTCCAACTCTGCTTCTGAAACTGATACAAAGCACTGGTCCTCTAACATCCAATGCTTGTCAGTTAAGATGAGAAACGTGTGAGCTTAGTGAATGATGTAGTTCCTTTGAACTGAAAAGTGACTGCCCTTACCTGAAACGAAGTCTTGCTTGTAGTAAGACACAGAGCCTGGGATTTAAGTCCATTTCTGAAGGGAAACACACAGCATAGTTCTCATCCATGGATCACACACTGCTTTAGAGCGAGAAGCACGCTCTTGCTTTCTAGAGTCTCTAATACAGCAGGAAATCTTAGTGTGCCCAGAACAAAAGAACGGTGTTTCCTACACATAAGGACTATATGTAATCGAAATATCTTCTGAAACTGATAGAATGCACTGGTCCTCTAACATCCAATGCTTGTCAGTTAAGATGAGAAACGTTTGAGCTTTGTGAAAGATGTAGTTCTTTTGAGCAGAAAAGTGACTGCCCTTACCTGAAACGAAGTCTTGCTTGTAGGATGACTCAGAGCCTGGGATTTAACTCCATTTCTGAAGTGAAACACACAGCAGTGTTCTCATCCATTGATCACACTCTGATTTAGAACAAGACCCACAATCATGCTTTCTAGAGTCTCTAAGACAGCAGGAAAGGTGAGTTTGCTGAGATCAAAAGAACGGTGTTTCCTACAAATACAGACCATATCTAGTCCAACTCTGCTTCTGAAACTGATACAAAGCACTGGTCCTCTAACATCCAATGCTTGTCTGTTAAGATGAGAAACGTGTGAGCTCCGTGAACGATGTAGTTCGTTTGAGCTGAAAAGTGACTGCCCTACTTGAAACGAAGTCTTGCTTGTAGGAAGACAAAGATCCTGGGATTTAACTCCTTTTCTGAAGGGAAACACACAGCATAGTTCTCATCCATGGATCACACTCTGCTTTAGAGCGAGAAGCACGCTCTTGCTTTCTAAATTCTCTAAGACAGCAGAAAACGTGAGTGTGCTGAGAACAAAAGAACGGTGATTCCTACACATACGGACCATATCTAGTCCAACTCTGCTTCTGAAACTGATACAAAGCACTGGTCCTCTAACATCCAATGCTTGTCTGTTAAGATGAGAAACGTGTGAGCTCCGTGAACGATGTAGTTCGTTTGAGCTGAAAAGTGACTGCCCTTACCTGAAACGAAGTCTTGCTTGTAGGAAGACACAGAGCCTGGGATTTAACTCCTTTTCTGAAGGGAAACACACAGCATAGTTCTCATCCATGGATCACACTCTGCTTTAGAGCGAGAAGCACGCTCTTGCTTTCTAAATTCTCTAAGACAGCAGAAAACGTGAGTGTGCTGAGAACAAAAGAACGGTGATTCCTACACATACGGACCATATCTAGTCCAACTCTGCTTCTGAAACTGATACAAAGCACTGGTACTCTAACATCCAATGCTTGTCTGTTAAGATGAGAAACATGTGAGCTCCGTGAACGATGTAGTTCGTTTGAGCTGAAAAGTGACTGCCCTTACCTGAAACGAAGTCTTGCTTGTAGGAAGACACAGAGCCTGGGATTTAACTCCTTTTCTGAAGGGAAACACACAGCTTAGTTCTCATCCATGGATCACACTCTGCTTTAGAGCGAGAAGCACGCTCTTGATTTCTACAGTCTCTAAGACAGCAGGAAACGTGAGTGTGCTGAGAACAAAAGAACGGTGTTTCCTACACATACGGACCATATCTAGTCCAACTCTGCTTCTGAAACTGATACAAAGCACTGGTCCTCTAACATCCAATGCTTGTCAGTTAAGATGAGAAACGTGTGAGCTTAGTGAATGATGTAGTTCCTTTGAACTGAAAAGTGACTGCCCTTACCTGAAATGAAGTCTTGCTTGTAGTAAGACACAGAGCCTGGGATTTAAGTCCATTTCTGAAGGGAAACACACAGCATAGTTCTCATCCATGGATCACACACTGCTTTAGAGCGAGAAGCACGCTCTTGCTTTCTAGAGTCTCTAATACAGCAGGAAATCTTAGTGTGCCCAGAACAAAAGAACGGTGTTTCCTACACATAAGGACTATATGTAATCGAAATATCTTCTGAAACTGATAGAATGCACTGGTCCTCTAACATCCAATGCTTGTCAGTTAAGATGAGAAACGTTTGAGCTTTGTGAACGATGTAGTTCGTTTGAGCAGAAAACTGACTGCCCTTACCTGAAACGAAGTCTTGCTTGTAGGAAGACTCAGAGCCTGGGATTTAACTCCATTTCTGAAGTGAAACACACAGCAGTGTTCTCATCCATTGATCACACTCTGCTTTAGAACAAGAACCACGATCATGCTTTCTAGAGTCTCTAAGACAGCAGGAAACGTGAGTTTGCTGAGATCAAAAGAACGGTGTTTCCTACACATACAGACCATATCTAGTCCAACTCTGCTTCTGAAACTGATACAAAGCACTGGTCCTCTAACATCCAATGCTTGTCTGTTAAGATGAGAAACGTGTGAGCTCCGTGAACGATGTAGTTCGTTTGAGCTGAAAAGTGACTGCCCTTACCTGAAACGAAGTCTTGCTTGTAGGAAGACAAAGATCCTGGGATTTAACTCCTTTTCTGAAGGGAAACACACAGCATAGTTCTCATCCATGGATCACACTCTGCTTTAGAGCGAGAAGCACGCTCTTGCTTTCTAAATTCTCTAAGACAGCAGAAAACGTGAGTGTGCTGAGAACAAAAGAACGGTGATTCCTACACATACAGACCATATCTAGTCCAACTCTGCTTCTGAAACTGATACAAAGCACTGGTCCTCTAACATCCAATGCTTGTCTGTTAAGATGAGAAATGTGTGAGCTCCGTGAACGATGTAGTTCGTTTGAGCTGAAAAGTGACTGCCCTTACCTGAAACGAAGTCTTGCTTGTAGGAAGACACAGAGCCTGGGATTTAACTCCTTTTCTGAAGGGAAACACACAGCTTAGTTCTCATCCATGGATCACACTCTGCTTTAGAGCGAGAAGCATGCTCTTGATTTCTACAGTCTCTAAGACAGCAGGAAACGTGAGTGTGCTGAGAACAAAAGAACGGTGTTTCCTACACATACGGACCATATCTAGTCCAAATCTGCTTCTGAAACTGATACAAAGCACTGGTCCTCTAACATCCAATGCTTGTCAGTTAAGATGAGAACCGTGTGAGCTTAGTGAATGATGTAGTTCCTTTGAACTGAAAAGTGACTGCCCTTACCTGAAACGAAGTCTTGCTTGTAGTAAGACACAGAGCCTGGGATTTAAGTCCATTTCTGAAGGGAAACACACAGCATAGTTCTCATCCATGGATCAGACACTGCTTTAGAGCGAGAAGCACGCTCTTGCTTTCTAGAGTCTCTAATACAGCAGGAAATCTTAGTGTGCCCAGAACAAAAGAACGGTGTTTCCTACACATAAGGACTATATGTAATCGAAATATCCTCTGAAACTGATAGAATGCACTGGTCCTCTAACATCCAATGCTTGTCAGTTAAGACGAGAAACGTTTGAGCTTTGTGAAAGATGTAGTTCTTTTGAGCAGAAAAGTGACTGCCCTTACCTGAAACGAAGTCTTGCTTGTAGGAAGACTCAGAGCCTGGGATTTAACTCCATTTCTGAAGTGAAACACACAGCAGTGTTCTCATCCATTGATCACACTCTGATTTAGAACAAGAACCACAATCATGATTTCTAGAGTCTCTAAGACAGCAGGAAAGGTGAGTTTGCTGAGATCAAAAGAACAGTGTTTCCTACAAATACAGACCATATCTAGTCCAACTCTGCTTCTGAAACTGATACAAAGCACTGGTCCTCTAACATCCAATGCTTGTCAGTTAAGATGAGAACCGTGTGAGCTTAGTGAATGATGTAGTTCCTTTGAACTGAAAAGTGACTGCCCCTTACCTGAAACGAAGTCTCGTTTGTAGGAAGACACAGAGCCTGGGATTTAACTCCTTTTCTGAAGGGAAACACACAGCATAGTTCTCATCCATGGATCACACTCTGCTTTAGAGCGAGAAGCACGCTCTTGCTTTCTAGATTCTCTAAGACAGCAGGAAACGTGAGTGTGCCCAGAACAAAAGATCGGTGTTTCCTACACATATGGACTATATGTAGTCCAAATCTGCTTCTGAAACTGATACAAACCACTGACCCTCTAACATCCAATGCTTGTCAGTTAAGATGAGAAACGTGTGAGCTTTGTGAACGATGTAGTTCGTTTGAGCAGAAAACTGAAAGCCCTTACCTGAAACGAAGTCTTGCTTGTAGGAAGACAAAGATCCTGGGATTTAACTCCTTTTCTGAAGGGAAACACACAGCATAGTTCTCATCCTTGGATCACACTCTGCTTTAGAGCGAGAAGCACGCTCTTGCTTTCTAAATTCTCTAAGACAGCAGAAAACGTGAGTGTGCTGAGAACAAAAGTACGGTGATTCCTACACATACGGACCATATCTAGTCCAACTCTGCTTCTGAAACTGATACAAAGCACTGGTCCTCTAACATCCAATGCTTGTCTGTTAAGATGAGAAACGTGTGAGCTCCGTGAACGATGTAGTTCGTTTGAGCTGAAAAGTGACTGCCCTTACCTGAAACGAAGTCTTGCTTGTAGGAAGACACAGAGCCTGGGATTTAACTCCTTTTCTGAAGGGAAACACACAGCTTAGTTCTCATCCATGGATCACACTCTGCTTTAGAGCGAGAAGCACGCTCTTGATTTCTACAGTCTCTAAGACAGCAGGAAACGTGAGTGTGCTGAGAACAAAAGAACGGTGTTTCCTACACATACGGACCATATCTAGTCCAACTCTGCTTCTGAAACTGATACAAAGCACTGGTCCTCTAACATCCAATGCTTGTCAGTTAAGATGAGAAACGTGTGAGCTTAGTGAATGATGTAGTTCCTTTGAACTGAAAAGTGACTGCCCTTACCTGAAACGAAGTCTTGCTTGTAGTAAGACACAGAGCCTGGGATTTAAGTCCATTTCTGAAGGGAAACACACAGCATAGTTCTCATCCATGGATCACACACTGCTTTAGAGCGAGAAGCACGCTCTTGCTTTCTAGAGTCTCTAATACAGCAGGAAATCTTAGTGTGCCCAGAACAAAAGAACGGTGTTTCCTACACATAAGGACTATATGTAATCGAAATATCTTCTGAAACTGATAGAATGCACTGGTCCTCTAACATCCAATGCTTGTCAGTTAAGATGAGAAACGTTTGAGCTTTGTGAAAGATGTAGTTCTTTTGAGCAGAAAAGTGACTGCCCTTACCTGAAACGAAGTCTTGCTTGTAGGAAGACTCAGAGCCTGGGATTTAACTCCATTTCTGAAGTGAAACACACAGCAGTGTTCTCATACATTGATCACACTCTGATTTAGAACAAGACCCACAATCATGCTTTCTAGAATCTCTAAGACAGCAGGAAAGGTGAGTTTGCTGAGATGAAAAGAACGGTGTTTCCTACAAATACAGACCATATCTAGTCCAACTCTGCTTCTGAAACTGATACAAAGCACTGGTCCTCTAACATCCAATGCTTGTCTGTTAAGATGAGAAACGTGTGAGCTCCGTGAACGATGTAGTTCGTTTGAGCTGAAAAGTGACTGCCCTTACCTGAAATGAAGTCTTGCTTGTAGGAAGACACAGAGCCTGGGATTTAACTCCTTTTCTGAAGGGAAACACACAGCATAGTTCTCATCCATGGATCACACTCTGCTTTAGAGCGAGAAGCACGCTCTTGCTTTCTAAAGTCTCTAAGACTGCAGGAAACGTGAGTGTGCTGAGAACAAAAGAACGGTGTTTCCTACACATACGGACCATATCTAGTCCATCTCTGCTTCTGAAACTGATACAAAGCACTGGTACTCTAACATCCAATGCTTGTCTGTTAAGATGAGAAACATGTGAGCTCCGTGAACGATGTAGTTCGTTTGAGCTGAAAAGTGACTGCCCTTACCTGAAACGAAGTCTTGCTTGTAGGAAGACACAGAGCCTGGGATTTAACTCCTTTTCTGAAGGGAAACACACAGCTTAGTTCTCATCCATGGATCACACTCTGCTTTAGAGCGAGAAGCACGCTCTTGATTTCTACAGTCTCTAAGACAGCAGGAAACGTGAGTGTGCTGAGAACAAAAGAACGGTGTTTCCTACACATACGGACCATATCTAGTCCAACTCTGCTTCTGAAACTGATACAAAGCACTGGTCCTCTAACATCCAATGCTTGTCAGTTAAGATGAGAAACGTGTGAGCTTAGTGAATGATGTAGTTCCTTTGAACTGAAAAGTGACTGCCCTTACCTGAAATGAAGTCTTGCTTGTAGTAAGACACAGAGCCTGGGATTTAAGTCCATTTCTGAAGGGAAACACACAGCATAGTTCTCATCCATGGATCACACACTGCTTTAGAGCGAGAAGCACGCTCTTGCTTTCTAGAGTCTCTAATTCAGCAGGAAATCTTAGTGTGCCCAGAACAAAAGAACGGTGTTTCCTACACATAAGGACTATATGTAATCGAAATATCTTCTGAAACTGATAGAATGCACTGGTCCTCTAACATCCAATGCTTGTCAGTTAAGATGAGAAACGTTTGAGCTTTGTGAATGATGTAGTTCGTTTGAGCAGAAAACTGACTGCCCTTACCTGAAACGAAGTCTTGCTTGTAGGAAGACTCAGAGCCTGGGATTTAACTCCATTTCTGAAGTGAAACACACAGCAGTGTTCTCATCCATTGATCACACTCTGCTTTACAACAAGAACCACGATCATGCTTTCTAGAGTCTCTAAGACAGCAGGAAACGTGAGTTTGCTGATATCAAAAGAACGGTGTTTCCTACACATACAGACCATATCTAGTCCAACTCTGCTTCTGAAACTGATACAAAGTACTGGTCCTCTAACATCCAATGCTTGTCTGTTAAGATGAGAAACGTGTGAGCTCCATGAACGATGTAGTTCGTTTGAGCTGAAAAGTGACTGCCCTTACCTGAAACGAAGTCTTGCTTGTAGGAAGACAAAGATCCTGGGATTTAACTCCTTTTCTGAAGGGAAACACACAGCTTAGTTCTCATCCATGGATCACACTCTGCTTTAGAGCGAGAAGCACGCTCTTGATTTCTACAGTCTCTAAGACAGCAGGAAACGTGAGTGTGCTGAGAACAAAAGAACGGTGTTTCCTACACATACAGACCATATCTAGTCCAACTCTGCTTCTGAAACTGATACAAAGCACTGGTCCTCTAACATCCAATGCTTGTCAGTTAAGATGAGAAACGTGTGAGCTTAGTGAATGATGTAGTTCCTTTGAACTGAAAAGTGACTGCCCTTACCTGAAACGAAGTCTTGCTTGTAGTAAGACACAGAGCCTGGGATTTAAGTCCATTTCTGAAGGGAAACACACAGCATAGTTCTCATCCATGGATCACACACTGCTTTAGAGCGAGAAGCACGCTCTTGCTTTCTAGAGTCTCTAATACAGCAGGAAATCTTAGTGTGCCCAGAACAAAAGAACGGTGTTTCCTACACATAAGGACTATATGTAATCGAAATATCTTCTGAAACTGATAGAATGCACTGGTCCTCTAACATCCAATGCTTGTCAGTTAAGATGAGAAACGTTTGAGCTTTGTGAAAGATGTAGTTCTTTTGAGCAGAAAAGTGACTGCCCTTACCTGAAACGAAGTCTTGCTTGTAGGAAGACTCAGAGCCTGGGATTTAACTCCATTTCTGAAGTGAAACACACAGCAGTGTTCTCATACATTGATCACACTCTGATTTAGAACAAGACCCACAATCATGCTTTCTAGAATCTCTAAGACAGCAGGAAAGGTGAGTTTGCTGAGATGAAAAGAACGGTGTTTCCTACAAATACAGACCATATCTAGTCCAACTCTGCTTCTGAAACTGATACAAAGCACTGGTCCTCTAACATCCAATGCTTGTCTGTTAAGATGAGAAACGTGTGAGCTCCGTGAACGATGTAGTTCGTTTGAGCTGAAAAGTGACTGCCCTTACCTGAAATGAAGTCTTGCTTGTAGGAAGACACAGAGCCTGGGATTTAACTCCTTTTCTGAAGGGAAACACACAGCATAGTTCTCATCCATGGATCACACTCTGCTTTAGAGCGAGAAGCACGGTCTTGCTTTCTAAAGTCTCTAAGACTGCAGGAAACGTGAGTGTGCTGAGAACAAAAGAACGGTGTTTCCTACACATACGGACCATATCTAGTCCATCTCTGCTTCTGAAACTGATACAAAGCACTGGTACTCTAACATCCAATGCTTGTCTGTTAAGATGAGAAACATGTGAGCTCCGTGAACGATGTAGTTCGTTTGAGCTGAAAAGTGACTGCCCTTACCTGAAACGAAGTCTTGCTTGTAGGAAGACACAGAGCCTGGGATTTAACTCCTTTTCTGAAGGGAAACACACAGCTTAGTTCTCATCCATGGATCACACTCTGCTTTAGAGCGAGAAGCACGCTCTTGATTTCTACAGTCTCTAAGACAGCAGGAAACGTGAGTGTGCTGAGAACAAAAGAACGGTGTTTCCTACACATACGGACCATATCTAGTCCAACTCTGCTTCTGAAACTGATACAAAGCACTGGTCCTCTAACATCCAATGCTTGTCAGTTAAGATGAGAAACGTGTGAGCTTAGTGAATGATGTAGTTCCTTTGAACTGAAAAGTGACTGCCCTTACCTGAAATGAAGTCTTGCTTGTAGTAAGACACAGAGCCTGGGATTTAAGTCCATTTCTGAAGGGAAACACACAGCATAGTTCTCATCCATGGATCACACACTGCTTTAGAGCGAGAAGCACGCTCTTGCTTTCTAGAGTCTCTAATTCAGCAGGAAATCTTAGTGTGCCCAGAACAAAAGAACGGTGTTTCCTACACATAAGGACTATATGTAATCGAAATATCTTCTGAAACTGATAGAATGCACTGGTCCTCTAACATCCAATGCTTGTCAGTTAAGATGAGAAACGTTTGAGCTTTGTGAATGATGTAGTTCGTTTGAGCAGAAAACTGACTGCCCTTACCTGAAACGAAGTCTTGCTTGTAGGAAGACTCAGAGCCTGGGATTTAACTCCATTTCTGAAGTGAAACACACAGCAGTGTTCTCATCCATTGATCACACTCTGCTTTACAACAAGAACCACGATCATGCTTTCTAGAGTCTCTAAGACAGCAGGAAACGTGAGTTTGCTGATATCAAAAGAACGGTGTTTCCTACACATACAGACCATATCTAGTCCAACTCTGCTTCTGAAACTGATACAAAGTACTGGTCCTCTAACATCCAATGCTTGTCTGTTAAGATGAGAAACGTGTGAGCTCCGTGAACGATGTAGTTCGTTTGAGCTGAAAAGTGACTGCCCTTACCTGAAACGAAGTCTTGCTTGTAGGAAGACAAAGATCCTGGGATTTAACTCCTTTTCTGAAGGGAAACACACAGCTTAGTTCTCATCCATGGATCACACTCTGCTTTAGAGCGAGAAGCACGCTCTTGATTTCTACAGTCTCTAAGACAGCAGGAAACGTGAGTGTGCTGAGAACAAAAGAACGGTGTTTCCTACACA
This sequence comes from Onychomys leucogaster, assembly GCA_949786385.1. Classification (NCBI taxonomy): domain Eukaryota; kingdom Metazoa; phylum Chordata; class Mammalia; order Rodentia; family Cricetidae; genus Onychomys; species Onychomys leucogaster. The sequence goes on from CATKUP010000076.1 coordinate 1,236,394, forward strand.
TACAGACCATATCTAGTCCAACTCTGCTTCTGAAACTGATACAAAGCACTGGTCCTCTAACATCCAATGCTTGTCAGTTAAGATGAGAAACGTGTGAGCTTAGTGAATGATGTAGTTCCTTTGAACTGAAAAGTGACTGCCCTTACCTGAAACGAAGTCTTGCTTGTAGTAAGACACAGAGCCTGGGATTTAAGTCCATTTCTGAAGGGAAACACACAGCATAGTTCTCATCCATGGATCACACACTGCTTTAGAGCGAGAAGCACGCTCTTGCTTTCTAGAGTCTCTAATACAGCAGGAAATCTTAGTGTGCCCAGAACAAAAGAACGGTGTTTCCTACACATAAGGACTATATGTAATCGAAATATCTTCTGAAACTGATAGAATGCACTGGTCCTCTAACATCCAATGCTTGTCAGTTAAGATGAGAAACGTTTGAGCTTTGTGAAAGATGTAGTTCTTTTGAGCAGAAAAGTGACTGCCCTTACCTGAAACGAAGTCTTGCTTGTAGGAAGACTCAGAGCCTGGGATTTAACTCCATTTCTGAAGTGAAACACACAGCAGTGTTCTCATACATTGATCACACTCTGATTTAGAACAAGACCCACAATCATGCTTTCTAGAATCTCTAAGACAGCAGGAAAGGTGAGTTTGCTGAGATGAAAAGAACGGTGTTTCCTACAAATACAGACCATATCTAGTCCAACTCTGCTTCTGAAACTGATACAAAGCACTGGTCCTCTAACATCCAATGCTTGTCTGTTAAGATGAGAAACGTGTGAGCTCCGTGAACGATGTAGTTCGTTTGAGCTGAAAAGTGACTGCCCTTACCTGAAATGAAGTCTTGCTTGTAGGAAGACACAGAGCCTGGGATTTAACTCCTTTTCTGAAGGGAAACACACAGCATAGTTCTCATCCATGGATCACACTCTGCTTTAGAGCGAGAAGCACGGTCTTGCTTTCTAAAGTCTCTAAGACTGCAGGAAACGTGAGTGTGCTGAGAACAAAAGAACGGTGTTTCCTACACATACGGACCATATCTAGTCCATCTCTGCTTCTGAAACTGATACAAAGCACTGGTCCTCTAACATCCAATGCTTGTCTGTTAAGATGAGAAACGTGTGAGCTCCGTGAACGATGTAGTTCGTTTGAGCTGAAAAGTGACTGCCCTTACCTGAAACGAAGTCTTGCTTGTAGGAAGACAAAGATCCTGGGATTTAACTCCTTTTCTGAAGGGAAACACACAGCATAGTTCTCATCCATGGATCACACTCTGCTTTAGAGCGAGAAGCATGCTCTTGATTTCTACAGTCTCTAAGACAGCAGGAAACGTGAGTATGCTGAGAACAAAAGAACGGTGTTTCCTACACATACGGACCATATCTAGTCCAAATCTGCTTCTGAAACTGATACAAAGCACTGGTCCTCTAACATCCAATGCTTGTCAGTTAAGATGAGAACCGTGTGAGCTTAGTGAATGATGTAGTTCCTTTGAACTGAAAAGTGACTGCCCTTACCTGAAACGAAGTCTTGCTTGTAGTAAGACACAGAGCCTGGGATTTAAGTCCATTTCTGAAGGGAAACACACAGCATAGTTCTCATCCATGGATCACACACTGCTTTAGAGCGAGAAGCACGCTCTTGCTTTCTAGAGTCTCTAATACAGCAGGAAATCTTAGTGTGCCCAGAACAAAAGAACGGTGTTTCCTACACATAAGGACTATATGTAATCGAAATATCTTCTGAAACTGATAGAATGCACTGGTCCTCTAACATCCAATGCTTGTCAGTTAAGATGAGAAACGTTTGAGCTTTGTGAAAGATGTAGTTCTTTTGAGCAGAAAAGTGACTGCCCTTACCTGAAACGAAGTCTTGCTTGTAGGAAGACTCAGAGCCTGGGATTTAACTCCATTTCTGAAGTGAAACACACAGCAGTGTTCTCATCCATTGATCACACTCTGATTTAGAACAAGAACCACAATCATGCTTTCTAGAGTCTCTAAGACAGCAGGAAAGGTGAGTTTGCTGAGATCAAAAGAACGGTGTTTCCTACAAATGCAGACCATATCTAGTCCAACTCTGCTTCTGAAACTGATACAAAGCACTGGTCCTCTAACATCCAATGCTTGTCTGTTAAGATGAGAAACGTGTGAGCTCCGTGAACGATGTAGTTCGTTTGAGCTGAAAAGTGACTGCCCTTACCTGAAACGAAGTCTTGCTTATAGGAAGACACAGAGCCTGGGATTTAACTCCTTTTCTGAAGGGAAACACACAGCATAGTTCTCATCCATGGATCACACTCTGCTTTAGAGCGAGAAGCACGGTCTTGCTTTCTAAAGTCTCTAAGACTGCAGGAAACGTGAGTGTGCTGAGAACAAAAGAACGGTGTTTCCTACACATACGGACCATATCTAGTCCAACTCTGCTTCTGAAAGTGATACAAAGCACTGGTCCTCTAACATCCAATGCTTGTCAGTAAAGATGAGAAACGTGTGAGCTTAGGAAAGGATGTAGTTCCTTTGAACTGAAAAGTGACTGCCCTTACCTGAAACGAAGTCTTGCTTGTAGTAAGACACAGAGCCTGGGATTTAAGTCCATTTCTGAAGGGAAACACACAGCATAGTTCTCATCCACGGATCACACTCTGCTTTAGAGCGAGAAGCACACTCTTGCTTTCTAGAGTCTCTAATACAGCAGGAAACGTGAGTGTGCTGAGAACAAAAGAACGGTGTTTCCTACAATTACGGACATTATATAGTCCAACTCTGCTTCTGAAACTGATACAAAGCACTGGTCCTCTAAAATCCAATGCTTGTCTGTTAAAATGAGAAACGTGTGAGCTTCGTGAACGATGTAGTTCGTTTGAGCTGAAATGTGACTGCCCTTACCTGAAACGAAGTCTTGCCTGTAGGAAGACAGAGAGTCTTGTATTTAACTCCATTTCTGAAGGGAAACATACAGCATAGTTCTCATCAATGGATCACACTCTGCTTTAGAGCAGGAAGCACGCTCTTGCTTTCTAGAGTCTCTAATACAGCAGGAAATCTGAGTGTGCCCAGAACAAAAGAACGGTGTTTCCTACACATACGGACCATATCTAGTCCAACTCTTCTCCTGAAACTGATACAAAGCACTGGTCCTCTAACATCCAATGCTTGGCTGTTAAGATGAGAAACGTGTGAGCTCCGTGAACGATGTAGTTCGTATGAGCTGAAAAGTGACTGCCCTTTCCTGAAACGAAGTCTCGCTTGTAGGAAGACACAGAGCCTGGGATTTAACTCCTTTTCTGAAGGGAAACACACAGCATAGTTCTCATCCATGGATCACACTCTGCTTTAGAGCGAGAAGCACGCTCTTGCTTTCTAGATTCTCTAAGACAGCAGGAAACGTGAGTGTGCCCAGAACAAAAGATCGGTGTTTCCTACACATATGGACCATATGTAGTCCAAATCTGCTTCTGAAACTGATACAAACCACTGACCCTCTAACATCCAATGCTTGTCAGTTAAGATGAGAAACGTGTGAGCTTTGTGAACGATGTAGTTCGTTTGAGCAGAAAACTGACTGCCCTTACCTGAAACGAAGTCTTGCTTGTAGGAAGACAAAGATCCTGGGATTTAACTCCTTTTCTGAAGGGAAACACACAGCATAGTTCTCATCCTTGGATCACACTCTGCTTTAGAGCGAGAAGCACGCTCTTGCTTTCTAAATTCTCTAAGACAGCAGAAAACGTGAGTGTGCTGAGAACAAAAGAACGGTGATTCCTACACATACGGACCATATCTAGTCCAACTCTGCTTCTGAAACTGATACAAAGCACTGGTCCTCTAACATCCAATGCTTGTCTGTTAAGATGAGAAACGTGTGAGCTCCGTGAACGATGTAGTTCGTTTGAGCTGAAAAGTGACTGCCCTTACCTGAAACGAAGTCTTGCTTGTAGGAAGACACAGAGCCTGGGATTTAACTCCTTTTCTGAAGGGAAACACACAGCTTAGTTCTCATCCATGGATCACACTCTGCTTTAGAGCAACAAGCACGCTCTTGATTTCTACAGTCTCTAAGACAGCAGGAAACGTGAGTGTGCTGAGAACAAAAGAACGGTGTTTCCTACACATACGGACCATATCTAGTCCAACTCTGCTTCTGAAACTGATACAAAGCACTGGTCCTCTAACATCCAATGCTTGTCAGTTAAGATGAGAAACGTGTGAGCTTAGTGAATGATGTAGTTCCTTTGAACTGAAAAGTGACTGCCCTTACCTGAAATGAAGTCTTGCTTGTAGTAAGACACAGAGCCTGGGATTTAAGTCCATTTCTGAAGGGAAACACACAGCATAGTTCTCATCCATGGATCACACACTGCTTTAGAGCGAGAAGCACGCTCTTGCTTTCTAGAGTCTCTAATACAGCAGGAAATCTTAGTGTGCCCAGAACAAAAGAACGGTGATTCCTACACATAAGGACTATATGTAATCGAAATATCTTCTGAAACTGATAGAATGCACTGGTCCTCTAACATCCAATGCTTGTCAGTTAAGATGAGAAACGTTTGAGCTTTGTGAATGATGTAGTTCGTTTGAGCAGAAAACTGACTGCCCTTACCTGAAACGAAGTCTTGCTTGTAGGAAGACTCAGAGCCTGGGATTTAACTCCATTTCTGAAGTGAAACACACAGCAGTGTTCTCATCCATTGATCACACTCTGCTTTACAACAAGAACCACGATCATGCTTTCTAGAGTCTCTAAGACAGCAGGAAACGTGAGTTTGCTGATATCAAAAGAACGGTGTTTCCTACACATACAGACCATATCTAGTCCAACTCTGCTTCTGAAACTGATACAAAGTACTGGTCCTCTAACATCCAATGCTTGTCTGTTAAGATGAGAAACGTGTGAGCTCCGTGAACGATGTAGTTCGTTTGAGCTGAAAAGTGACTGCCCTTACCTGAAACGAAGTCTTGCTTGTAGGAAGACAAAGATCCTGGGATTTAACTCCTTTTCTGAAGGGAAACACACAGCATAGTTCTCATCCATGGATCACACTCTGCTTTAGAGCGAGAAGCACGCTCTTGCTTTCTAAATTCTCTAAGACAGCAGAAAACGTGAGTGTGCTGAGAACAAAAGAACGGTGATTCCTACACATACGGACCATATCTAGTCCAACTCTGCTTCTGAAACTGATACAAAGCACTGGTCCTCTAACATCCAATGCTTGTCTGTTAAGATGAGAAACGTGTGAGCTCCGTGAACGATGTAGTTCGTTTGAGCTGAAAAGTGACTGCCCTTACCTGAAACGAAGTCTTGCTTGTAGGAAGACAAAGATCCTGGGATTTAACTCCTTTTCTGAAGGGAAACACACAGCATAGTTCTCATCCATGGATCACACTCTGCTTTAGAGCGAGAAGCATGCTCTTGATTTCTACAGTCTCTAAGACAGCAGGAAACGTGAGTGTGCTGAGAACAAAAGAACGGTGTTTCCTACACATACGGACCATATCTAGTCCAAATCTGCTTCTGAAACTGATACAAAGCACTGGTCCTCTAACATCCAATGCTTGTCAGTTAAGATGAGAACCGTGTGAGCTTAGTGAATGATGTAGTTCCTTTGAACTGAAAAGTGACTGCCCTTACCTGAAACGAAGTCTTGCTTGTAGTAAGACACAGAGCCTGGGATTTAAGTCCATTTCTGAAGGGAAACACACAGCATAGTTCTCATCCATGGATCACACACTGCTTTAGAGCGAGAAGCACGCTCTTGCTTTCTAGAGTCTCTAATACAGCAGGAAATCTTAGTGTGCCCAGAACAAAAGAACGGTGTTTCCTACACATAAGGACTATATGTAATCGAAATATCTTCTGAAACTGATAGAATGCACTGGTCCTCTAACATCCAATGCTTGTCAGTTAAGATGAGAAACGTTTGAGCTTTGTGAAAGATGTAGTTCTTTTGAGCAGAAAAGTGACTGCCCTTACCTGAAACGAAGTCTTGCTTGTAGGAAGACTCAGAGCCTGGGATTTAACTCCATTTCTGAAGTGAAACACACAGCAGTGTTCTCATCCATTGATCACACTCTGATTTAGAACAAGAACCACAATCATGCTTTCTAGAGTCTCTAAGACAGCAGGAAAGGTGAGTTTGCTGAGATCAAAAGAACGGTGTTTCCTACAAATGCAGACCATATCTAGTCCAACTCTGCTTCTGAAACTGATACAAAGCACTGGTCCTCTAACATCCAATGCTTGTCTGTTAAGATGAGAAACGTGTGAGCTCCGTGAACGATGTAGTTCGTTTGAGCTGAAAAGTGACTGCCCTTACCTGAAACGAAGTCTTGCTTATAGGAAGACACAGAGCCTGGGATTTAACTCCTTTTCTGAAGGGAAACACACAGCATAGTTCTCATCCATGGATCACACTCTGCTTTAGAGCGAGAAGCACGGTCTTGCTTTCTAAAGTCTCTAAGACTGCAGGAAACGTGAGTGTGCTGAGAACAAAAGAACGGTGTTTCCTACACATACGGACCATATCTAGTCCAACTCTGCTTCTGAAAGTGATACAAAGCACTGGTCCTCTAACATCCAATGCTTGTCAGTAAAGATGAGAAACGTGTGAGCTTAGGAAAGGATGTAGTTCCTTTGAACTGAAAAGTGACTGCCCTTACCTGAAACGAAGTCTTGCTTGTAGTAAGACACAGAGCCTGGGATTTAAGTCCATTTCTGAAGGGAAACACACAGCATAGTTCTCATCCACGGATCACACTCTGCTTTAGAGCGAGAAGCACACTCTTGCTTTCTAGAGTCTCTAATACAGCAGGAAACGTGAGTGTGCTGAGAACAAAAGAACGGTGTTTCCTACAATTACGGACATTATATAGTCCAACTCTGCTTCTGAAACTGATACAAAGCACTGGTCCTCTAAAATCCAATGCTTGTCTGTTAAAATGAGAAACGTGTGAGCTTCGTGAACGATGTAGTTCGTTTGAGCTGAAATGTGACTGCCCTTACCTGAAACGAAGTCTTGCCTGTAGGAAGACAGAGAGTCTTGTATTTAACTCCATTTCTGAAGGGAAACATACAGCATAGTTCTCATCAATGGATCACACTCTGCTTTAGAGCAGGAAGCACGCTCTTGCTTTCTAGAGTCTCTAATACAGCAGGAAATCTGAGTGTGCCCAGAACAAAAGAACGGTGTTTCCTACACATACGGACCATATCTAGTCCAACTCTTCTCCTGAAACTGATACAAAGCACTGGTCCTCTAACATCCAATGCTTGGCTGTTAAGATGAGAAACGTGTGAGCTCCGTGAACGATGTAGTTCGTATGAGCTGAAAAGTGACTGCCCTTTCCTGAAACGAAGTCTCGCTTGTAGGAAGACACAGAGCCTGGGATTTAACTCCTTTTCTGAAGGGAAACACACAGCATAGTTCTCATCCATGGATCACACTCTGCTTTAGAGCGAGAAGCACGCTCTTGCTTTCTAGATTCTCTAAGACAGCAGGAAACGTGAGTGTGCCCAGAACAAAAGATCGGTGTTTCCTACACATATGGACCATATGTAGTCCAAATCTGCTTCTGAAACTGATACAAACCACTGACCCTCTAACATCCAATGCTTGTCAGTTAAGATGAGAAACGTGTGAGCTTTGTGAACGATGTAGTTCGTTTGAGCAGAAAACTGACTGCCCTTACCTGAAACGAAGTCTTGCTTGTAGGAAGACAAAGATCCTGGGATTTAACTCCTTTTCTGAAGGGAAACACACAGCATAGTTCTCATCCTTGGATCACACTCTGCTTTAGAGCGAGAAGCACGCTCTTGCTTTCTAAATTCTCTAAGACAGCAGAAAACGTGAGTGTGCTGAGAACAAAAGAACGGTGATTCCTACACATACGGACCATATCTAGTCCAACTCTGCTTCTGAAACTGATACAAAGCACTGGTCCTCTAACATCCAATGCTTGTCTGTTAAGATGAGAAACGTGTGAGCTCCGTGAACGATGTAGTTCGTTTGAGCTGAAAAGTGACTGCCCTTACCTGAAACGAAGTCTTGCTTGTAGGAAGACACAGAGCCTGGGATTTAACTCCTTTTCTGAAGGGAAACACACAGCTTAGTTCTCATCCATGGATCACACTCTGCTTTAGAGCGACAAGCACGCTCTTGATTTCTACAGTCTCTAAGACAGCAGGAAACGTGAGTGTGCTGAGAACAAAAGAACGGTGTTTCCTACACATACGGACCATATCTAGTCCAACTCTGCTTCTGAAACTGATACAAAGCACTGGTCCTCTAACATCCAATGCTTGTCAGTTAAGATGAGAAACGTGTGAGCTTAGTGAATGATGTAGTTCCTTTGAACTGAAAAGTGACTGCCCTTACCTGAAACGAAGTCTTGCTTGTAGTAAGACACAGAGCCTGGGATTTAAGTCCATTTCTGAAGGGAAACACACAGCATAGTTCTCATCCATGGATCACACACTGCTTTAGAGCGAGAAGCACGCTCTTGCTTTCTAGAGTCTCTAATACAGCAGGAAATCTTAGTGTGCCCAGAACAAAAGAACGGTGTTTCCTACACATAAGGACTATATGTAATCGAAATATCTTCTGAAACTGATAGAATGCACTGGTCCTCTAACATCCAATGCTTGTCAGTTAAGATGAGAAACGTTTGAGCTTTGTGAAAGATGTAGTTCTTTTGAGCAGAAAAGTGACTGCCCTTACCTGAAACGAAGTCTTGCTTGTAGGAAGACTCAGAGCCTGGGATTTAACTCCATTTCTGAAGTGAAACACACAGCAGTGTTCTCATCCATTGATCACACTCTGATTTAGAACAAGAACCACAATCATGCTTTCTAGAGTCTCTAAGACAGCAGGAAAGGTGAGTTTGCTGAGATCAAAAGAACGGTGTTTCCTACAAATGCAGACCATATCTAGTCCAACTCTGCTTCTGAAACTGATACAAAGCACTGGTCCTCTAACATCCAATGCTTGTCTGTTAAGATGAGAAACGTGTGAGCTCCGTGAACGATGTAGTTCGTTTGAGCTGAAAAGTGACTGCCCTTACCTGAAACGAAGTCTTGCTTATAGGAAGACACAGAGCCTGGGATTTAACTCCTTTTCTGAAGGGAAACACACAGCATAGTTCTCATCCATGGATCACACTCTGCTTTAGAGCGAGAAGCACGGTCTTGCTTTCTAAAGTCTCTAAGACTGCAGGAAACGTGAGTGTGCTGAGAACAAAAGAACGGTGTTTCCTACACATACGGACCATATCTAGTCCAACTCTGCTTCTGAAAGTGATACAAAGCACTGGTCCTCTAACATCCAATGCTTGTCAGTAAAGATGAGAAACGTGTGAGCTTAGGAAAGGATGTAGTTCCTTTGAACTGAAAAGTGACTGCCCTTACCTGAAACGAAGTCTTGCTTGTAGTAAGACACAGAGCCTGGGATTTAAGTCCATTTCTGAAGGGAAACACACAGCATAGTTCTCATCCACGGATCACACTCTGCTTTAGAGCGAGAAGCACACTCTTGCTTTCTAGAGTCTCTAATACAGCAGGAAACGTGAGTGTGCTGAGAACAAAAGAACGGTGTTTCCTACAATTACGGACATTATATAGTCCAACTCTGCTTCTGAAACTGATACAAAGCACTGGTCCTCTAAAATCCAATGCTTGTCTGTTAAAATGAGAAACGTGTGAGCTTCGTGAACGATGTAGTTCGTTTGAGCTGAAATGTGACTGCCCTTACCTGAAACGAAGTCTTGCCTGTAGGAAGACAGAGAGTCTTGTATTTAACTCCATTTCTGAAGGGAAACATACAGCATAGTTCTCATCAATGGATCACACTCTGCTTTAGAGCAGGAAGCACGCTCTTGCTTTCTAGAGTCTCTAATACAGCAGGAAATCTGAGTGTGCCCAGAACAAAAGAACGGTGTTTCCTACACATACGGACCATATCTAGTCCAACTCTTCTCCTGAAACTGATACAAAGCACTGGTCCTCTAACATCCAATGCTTGGCTGTTAAGATGAGAAACGTGTGAGCTCCGTGAACGATGTAGTTCGTATGAGCTGAAAAGTGACTGCCCTTTCCTGAAACGAAGTCTCGCTTGTAGGAAGACACAGAGCCTGGGATTTAACTCCTTTTCTGAAGGGAAACACACAGCATAGTTCTCATCCATGGATCACACTCTGCTTTAGAGCGAGAAGCACACTCTTGCTTTCTAGATTCTCTAAGACAGCAGGAAACGTGAGTGTGCCCAGAACAAAAGATCGGTGTTTCCTACACATATGGACCATATGTAGTCCAAATCTGCTTCTGAAACTGATACAAACCACTGACCCTCTAACATCCAATGCTTGTCAGTTAAGATGAGAAACGTGTGAGCTTTGTGAACGATGTAGTTCGTTTGAGCAGAAAACTGACTGCCCTTACCTGAAACGAAGTCTTGCTTGTAGGAAGACAAAGATCCTGGGATTTAACTCCTTTTCTGAAGGGAAACACACAGCATAGTTCTCATCCTTGGATCACACTCTGCTTTAGAGCGAGAAGCACGCTCTTGCTTTCTAAATTCTCTAAGACAGCAGAAAACGTGAGTGTGCTGAGAACAAAAGAACGGTGATTCCTACACATACGGACCATATCTAGTCCAACTCTGCTTCTGAAACTGATACAAAGCACTGGTCCTCTAACATCCAATGCTTGTCTGTTAAGATGAGAAACGTGTGAGCTCCGTGAACGATGTAGTTCGTTTGAGCTGAAAAGTGACTGCCCTTACCTGAAACGAAGTCTTGCTTGTAGGAAGACACAGAGCCTGGGATTTAACTCCTTTTCTGAAGGGAAACACACAGCTTAGTTCTCATCCATGGATCACACTCTGCTTTAGAGCGACAAGCACGCTCTTGATTTCTACAGTCTCTAAGACAGCAGGAAACGTGAGTGTGCTGAGAACAAAAGAACGGTGTTTCCTACACATACGGACCATATCTAGTCCAACTCTGCTTCTGAAACTGATACAAAGCACTGGTCCTCTAACATCCAATGCTTGTCAGTTAAGATGAGAAACGTGTGAGCTTAGTGAATGATGTAGTTCCTTTGAACTGAAAAGTGACTGCCCTTACCTGAAACGAAGTCTTGCTTGTAGTAAGACACAGAGCCTGGGATTTAAGTCCATTTCTGAAGGGAAACACACAGCATAGTTCTCATCCATGGATCACACACTGCTTTAGAGCGAGAAGCACGCTCTTGCTTTCTAGAGTCTCTAATACAGCAGGAAATCTTAGTGTGCCCAGAACAAAAGAACGGTGTTTCCTACACATAAGGACTATATGTAATCGAAATATCTTCTGAAACTGATAGAATGCACTGGTCCTCTAACATCCAATGCTTGTCAGTTAAGATGAGAAACGTTTGAGCTTTGTGAAAGATGTAGTTCTTTTGAGCAGAAAAGTGACTGCCCTTACCTGAAACGAAGTCTTGCTTGTAGGAAGACTCAGAGCCTGGGATTTAACTCCATTTCTGAAGTGAAACACACAGCAGTGTTCTCATCCATTGATCACACTCTGATTTAGAACAAGAACCACAATCATGCTTTCTAGAGTCTCTAAGACAGCAGGAAAGGTGAGTTTGCTGAGATCAAAAGAACGGTGTTTCCTACAAATGCAGACCATATCTAGTCCAACTCTGCTTCTGAAACTGATACAAAGCACTGGTCCTCTAACATCCAATGCTTGTCTGTTAAGATGAGAAACGTGTGAGCTCCGTGAACGATGTAGTTCGTTTGAGCTGAAAAGTGACTGCCCTTACCTGAAACGAAGTCTTGCTTGTAGGAAGACACAGAGCCTGGGATTTAACTCCTTTTCTGAAGGGAAACACACAGCATAGTTCTCATCCATGGATCACACTCTGCTTTAGAGCGAGAAGCACGGTCTTGCTTTCTAAAGTCTCTAAGACTGCAGGAAACGTGAGTGTGCTGAGAACAAAAGAACGGTGTTTCCTACACATACGGACCATATCTAGTCCAACTCTGCTTCTGAAAGTGATACAAAGCACTGGTCCTCTAACATCCAATGCTTGTCAGTAAAGATGAGAAACGTGTGAGCTTAGGAAAGGATGTAGTTCCTTTGAACTGAAAAGTGACTGCCCTTACCTGAAACGAAGTCTTGCTTGTAGTAAGACACAGAGCCTGGGATTTAAGTCCATTTCTGAAGGGAAACACACAGCATAGTTCTCATCCACGGATCACACTCTGCTTTAGAGCGAGAAGCACACTCTTGCTTTCTAGAGTCTCTAATACAGCAGGAAACGTGAGTGTGCTGAGAACAAAAGAACGGTGTTTCCTACAATTACGGACATTATATAGTCCAACTCTGCTTCTGAAACTGATACAAAGCACTGGTCCTCTAAAATCCAATGCTTGTCTGTTAAAATGAGAAACGTGTGAGCTTCGTGAACGATGTAGTTCGTTTGAGCTGAAATGTGACTGCCCTTACCTGAAACGAAGTCTTGCCTGTAGGAAGACAGAGAGTCTGGTATTTAACTCCATTTCTGAAGGGAAACATACAGCATAGTTCTCATCAATGGATCACACTCTGCTTTAGAGCAGGAAGCACGCTCTTGCTTTCTAGAGTCTCTAATACAGCAGGAAATCTGAGTGTGCCCAGAACAAAAGAACGGTGTTTCCTACACATACGGACCATATCTAGTCCAACTCTTCTCCTGAAACTGATACAAAGCACTGGTCCTCTAACATCCAATGCTTGGCTATTAAGATGAGAAACGTGTGAGCTCCGTGAACGATGTAGTTCGTATGAGCTGAAAAGTGACTGCCCTTTCCTGAAACGAAGTCTCGCTTGTAGGAAGACACAGAGCCTGGGATTTAACTCCTTTTCTGAAGGGAAACACACAGCTTAGTTCTCATCCATGGATCACACTCTGCTTTAGAGCGAGAAGCACGCTCTTGCTTTCTAGATTCTCTAAGACAGCAGGAAACGTGAGTGTGCCCAGAACAAAAGATCGGTGTTTCCTACACATATGGACCATATGTAGTCCAAATCTGCTTCTGAAACTGATACAAACCACTGACCCTCTAACATCCAATGCTTGTCAGTTAAGATGAGAAACGTGTGAGCTTTGTGAACGATGTAGTTCGTTTGAGCAGAAAACTGACTGCCCTTACCTGAAACGAAGTCTTGCTTGTAGGAAGACAAAGATCCTGGGATTTAACTCCTTTTCTGAAGGGAAACACACAGCATAGTTCTCATCCTTGGATCACACTCTGCTTTAGAGCGAGAAGCACGCTCTTGCTTTCTAAATTCTCTAAGACAGCAGAAAACGTGAGTGTGCTGAGAACAAAAGAACGGTGATTCCTACACATACGGACCATATCTAGTCCAACTCTGCTTCTGAAACTGATACAAAGCACTGGTCCTCTAACATCCAATGCTTGTCTGTTAAGATGAGAAACGTGTGAGCTCCGTGAACGATGTAGTTCGTTTGAGCTGAAAAGTGACTGCCCTTACCTGAAACGAAGTCTTGCTTGTAGGAAGACACAGAGCCTGGGATTTAACTCCTTTTCTGAAGGGAAACACACAGCTTAGTTCTCATCCATGGATCACACTCTGCTTTAGAGCGACAAGCACGCTCTTGATTTCTACAGTCTCTAAGACAGCAGGAAACGTGAGTGTGCTGAGAACAAAAGAACGGTGTTTCCTACACATACGGACCATATCTAGTCCAACTCTGCTTCTGAAACTGATACAAAGCACTGGTCCTCTAACATCCAATGCTTGTCAGTTAAGATGAGAAACGTGTGAGCTTTGTGAACGATGTAGTTCGTTTGAGCAGAAAACTGACTGCCCTTACCTGAAACGAAGTCTTGCTTGTAGGAAGACAAAGATCCTGGGATTTAACTCCTTTTCTGAAGGGAAACACACAGCATAGTTCTCATCCTTGGATCACACTCTGCTTTAGAGCGAGAAGCACGCTCTTGCTTTCTAAATTCTCTAAGACAGCAGAAAACGTGAGTGTGCTGAGAACAAAAGAACGGTGATTCCTACACATACGGACCATATCTAGTCCAACTCTGCTTCTGAAACTGATACAAAGCACTGGTCCTCTAACATCCAATGCTTGTCTGTTAAGATGAGAAACGTGTGAGCTCCGTGAACGATGTAGTTCGTTTGAGCTGAAAAGTGACTGCCCTTACCTGAAACGAAGTCTTGCTTGTAGGAAGACACAGAGCCTGGGATTTAACTCCTTTTCTGAAGGGAAACACACAGCTTAGTTCTCATCCATGGATCACACTCTGCTTTAGAGCGACAAGCACGCTCTTGATTTCTACAGTCTCTAAGACAGCAGGAAACGTGAGTGTGCTGAGAACAAAAGAACGGTGTTTCCTACACATACGGACCATATCTAGTCCAACTCTGCTTCTGAAACTGATACAAAGCACTGGTCCTCTAACATCCAATGCTTGTCAGTTAAGATGAGAAACGTGTGAGCTTAGTGAATGATGTAGTTCCTTTGAACTGAAAAGTGACTGCCCTTACCTGAAACGAAGTCTTGCTTGTAGTAAGACACAGAGCCTGGGATTTAAGTCCATTTCTGAAGGGAAACACACAGCATAGTTCTCATCCATGGATCACACACTGCTTTAGAGCGAGAAGCACGCTCTTGCTTTCTAGAGTCTCTAATACAGCAGGAAATCTTAGTGTGCCCAGAACAAAAGAACGGTGTTTCCTACACATAAGGACTATATGTAATCGAAATATCTTCTGAAACTGATAGAATGCACTGGTCCTCTAACATCCAATGCTTGTCAGTTAAGATGAGAAACGTTTGAGCTTTGTGAAAGATGTAGTTCTTTTGAGCAGAAAAGTGACTGCCCTTACCTGAAACGAAGTCTTGCTTGTAGGAAGACTCAGAGCCTGGGATTTAACTCCATTTCTGAAGTGAAACACACAGCAGTGTTCTCATCCATTGATCACACTCTGATTTAGAACAAGAACCACAATCATGCTTTCTAGAGTCTCTAAGACAGCAGGAAAGGTGAGTTTGCTGAGATCAAAAGAACGGTGTTTCCTACAAATGCAGACCATATCTAGTCCAACTCTGCTTCTGAAACTGATACAAAGCACTGGTCCTCTAACATCCAATGCTTGTCTGTTAAGATGAGAAACGTGTGAGCTCCGTGAACGATGTAGTTCGTTTGAGCTGAAAAGTGACTGCCCTTACCTGAAACGAAGTCTTGCTTGTAGGAAGACACAGAGCCTGGGATTTAAGTCCATTTCTGAAGGGAAACACACAGCATAGTTCTCATCCACGGATCACACTCTGCTTTAGAGCGAGAAGCACACTCTTGCTTTCTAGAGTCTCTAATACAGCAGGAAACGTGAGTGTGCTGAGAACAAAAGAACGGTGTTTCCTACAATTACGGACATTATATAGTCCAACTCTGCTTCTGAAACTGATACAAAGCACTGGTCCTCTAAAATCCAATGCTTGTCTGTTAAAATGAGAAACGTGTGAGCTTCGTGAACGATGTAGTTCGTTTGAGCTGAAATGTGACTGCCCTTACCTGAAACGAAGTCTTGCCTGTAGGAAGACAGAGAGTCTGGTATTTAACTCCATTTCTGAAGGGAAACATACAGCATAATTCTCATCAATGGATCACACTCTGCTTTAGAGCAGGAAGCACGCTCTTGCTTTCTAGAGTCTCTAATACAGCAGGAAATCTGAGTGTGCCCAGAACAAAAGAACGGTGTTTCCTACACATACGGACCATATCTAGTCCAACTCTTCTCCTGAAACTGATACAAAGCACTGGTCCTCTAACATCCAATGCTTGGCTATTAAGATGAGAAACGTGTGAGCTCCGTGAACGATGTAGTTCGTATGAGCTGAAAAGTGACTGCCCTTTCCTGAAACGAAGTCTCGCTTGTAGGAAGACACAGAGCCTGGGATTTAACTCCTTTTCTGAAGGGAAACACACAGCTTAGTTCTCATCCATGGATCACACTCTGCTTTAGAGCGAGAAGCACGCTCTTGCTTTCTAGATTCTCTAAGACAGCAGGAAACGTGAGTGTGCCCAGAACAAAAGATCGGTGTTTCCTACACATATGGACCATATGTAGTCCAAATCTGCTTCTGAAACTGATACAAACCACTGACCCTCTAACATCCAATGCTTGTCAGTTAAGATGAGAAACGTGTGAGCTTTGTGAACGATGTAGTTCGTTTGAGCAGAAAACTGACTGCCCTTACCTGAAACGAAGTCTTGCTTGTAGGAAGACAAAGATCCTGGGATTTAACTCCTTTTCTGAAGGGAAACACACAGCATAGTTCTCATCCTTGGATCACACTCTGCTTTAGAGCGAGAAGCACGCTCTTGCTTTCTAAATTCTCTAAGACAGCAGAAAACGTGAGTGTGCTGAGAACAAAAGAACGGTGATTCCTACACATACGGACCATATCTAGTCCAACTCTGCTTCTGAAACTGATACAAAGCACTGGTCCTCTAACATCCAATGCTTGTCTGTTAAGATGAGAAACGTGTGAGCTCTGTGAACGATGTAGTTCGTTTGAGCTGAAAAGTGACTGCCCTTACCTGAAACGAAGTCTTGCTTGTAGGAAGACACAGAGCCTGGGATTTAACTCCTTTTCTGAAGGGAAACACACAGCTTAGTTCTCATCCATGGATCACACTCTGCTTTAGAGCGAGAAGCACGCTCTTGATTTCTACAGTCTCTAAGACAGCAGGAAACGTGAGTGTGCTGAGAACAAAAGAACGGTGTTTCCTACACATACGGACCATATCTAGTCCAACTCTGCTTCTGAAACTGATACAAAGCACTGGTCCTCTAACATCCAATGCTTGTCAGTTAAGATGAGAAACGTGTGAGCTTAGTGAATGATGTAGTTCCTTTGAACTGAAAAGTGACTGCCCTTACCTGAAACGAAGTCTTGCTTGTAGTAAGACACAGAGCCTGGGATTTAAGTCCATTTCTGAAGGGAAACACACAGCATAGTTCTCATCCATGGATCACACACTGCTTTAGAGCGAGAAGCACGCTCTTGCTTTCTAGAGTCTCTAATACAGCAGGAAATCTTAGTGTGCCCAGAACAAAAGAACGGTGTTTCCTACACATAAGGACTATATGTAATCGAAATATCTTCTGAAACTGATAGAATGCACTGGTCCTCTAACATCCAATGCTTGTCAGTTAAGATGAGAAACGTTTGAGCTTTGTGAAAGATGTAGTTCTTTTGAGCAGAAAAGTGACTGCCCTTACCTGAAACGAAGTCTTGCTTGTAGGAAGACTCAGAGCCTGGGATTTAACTCCATTTCTGAAGTGAAACACACAGCAGTGTTCTCATCCATTGATCACACTCTGATTTAGAACAAGAACCACAATCATGCTTTCTAGAGTCTCTAAGACAGCAGGAAAGGTGAGTTTGCTGAGATCAAAAGAACGGTGTTTCCTACAAATACAGACCATATCTAGTCCAACTCTGCTTCTGAAACTGATACAAAGCACTGGTCCTCTAACATCCAATGCTTGTCTGTTAAGATGAGAAACGTGTGAGCTCCGTGAACGATGTAGTTCGTTTGAGCTGAAAAGTGACTGCCCTTACCTGAAACGAAGTCTTGCTTGTAGGAAGACACAGAGCCTGGGATTTAACTCCTTTTCTGAAGGGAAACACACAGCATAGTTCTCATCCATGGATCACACTCTGCTTTAGAGCGAGAAGCACGGTCTTGCTTTCTAAAGTCTCTAAGACTGCAGGAAACGTGAGTGTGCTGAGAACAAAAGAACGGTGTTTCCTACACATATGGACCATATCTAGTCCAACTCTGCTTCTGAAAGTGATACAAAGCACTGGTCCTCTAACATCCAATGCTTGTCTGTTAAGATGAGAAACGTGTGAGCGTCGTGAACGATGTAGTTCTTTTGAGCAGAAAAGTGACTGCCCTTACCTGAATTGAAGTCTTGCTTGTAGGAATACTCAGAGCCTTGGATTTAACTCCCTTTCTGAAGTAAAACACACAGCAGTGTAATCATCCATTGATCCCACTCTGCTTTAGTACAAGAAGCACGCTCTTGCTTTCTAGAGTCTCTAATACAGCAGGAAATCTGAGTGTGCCCAGAACAAAAGAACGGTGTTTCCTACACATACGGACCATATCTAGTCCAACTCTGCTTCTGAAACTGATACAAAGCACTGGTCCTCTAACATCCAATGCTTGTCAGTTAAGATGAGAAACGTGTGAGCTTAGTGAATGATGTAGTTCCTTTGAACTGAAAAGTGACTGCATTTACCTGAAACGAAGTCTTGCTTGTAGTAAGACACAGAGCCTGGGATTTAAGTCCATTTCTGAAGGGAAACACACAGCATACTTCTCATCCATGGATCACACTCTGCTTTAGAGCGAAAAGCACACTCTTGCTTTCTAGAATCTCTAATGCAGCAGGAAATCTGAGTGTGCCCAGAACAAAAGAAGGGTATTTCCTACACATATGGACCATATGTAGTCCAAATCTGCTTCTGAAACTGATACAAAGCACTGACCATCTTACATCCAATGCTTGTCAGTTAAGATGAGAAACGTGTGAGCTTCGTGAACGATGTAGTTTGTTTGAGCAGAAAAGTGACTGCCCTTACGTGAATTGAAGTCTTGCTTGTAGGAATACTCAGAGCCTTGGATTTAACTCCCTTTCTGAAGTAAAACACACAGCAGTGTAATCATCCATTGATCACACTCTGCTTTAGTACAAGAAGCACGCTCTTGCTTTCTAGAGTCTCTAATACAGCAGGAAATCTGAGTGTGCCCAGAACAAAAGAACGGCTTTTCATACACATACTGACTATATGTAGTCCAAATCTTCTTCTGAAACTGATACAATGCACTGGTCCTCTAACATCCAATGCTTGTCTGTTAAGATGAGAAACGTGTGAGCTCAGTGAAGGATGTAGTTCGTTTGAGCTGAAAAGTGACTGCCCTTACCTGAAACGAAGTCTTGCTTGTAGGAAGACACAGAGCCTGGGATTTAACTCCATTTCTGAAGGGAAACACACAGCATAGTTCTCATCCATGGATCACACTCTGCTTTAGAGCGAGAAGCACGCTCTTGCTTTCTAAAGTCTCTAAGACAGCAGGAAACGTGAGTGTGCTGAGAACAAAAGAACGGTGTTTCCTACACATACGGACGATATCTAGTCCAACTCTTCTTCTGAAACTGATACAAAGCACTGGTCCTCTAACATCCAATGCTTGTCAATTAAGATGAGAAACGTTTGAGCTTCATGAACAATGTAGTTCGTTTGAGAAGAAAAGTGACTGCCCGTACCTGAAACGAAGTCTTGCCTGTAGGAAGACACAGAGCCTGGGATTTAACTCCATTTCTGAAGGGAAACACACAGCATAGTTCTCATCCATGCATGACACTCTGCTTTAGAACAAGAAGCACGCTCTTGCTTTCTAGAGTCTCTAAAACAGCAGGAAACGTGAGTGTGCTGAGAAGAAAAGAACGGTGTTTCCTACACATACAGACCATATCTAGTCCAACTCTGCTTCTGAAACTGATACAAAGAACTGGTCCTCTAACATCCAATGCTTGTCTGTTAAGATGAGAAACCTGTGAGCTCCGTGAACGATGTAGTTCGTTTGAGCTGAAAAGTGACTGCCCTTACCTGAAACGAAGTCTTGCTTGTAGGAAGACACAGAGCCTGGGATTTAAGTACATTTCTGAAGGGAAACACACAGCATAGTTCTCATCCAAGGATCAAACTCTGCTTTAGAGTGAGAAGCACACTCTTGCTTTCTAGAGTCTCTAATACAGCAGGAAACGTGAGTGTGCTTAGAACAAAAGAACGGTGTTTCCTACAATTACGGACATTATATACTCCAACTCTGCATCTGAAACTGATACAAAGCACTGGTCCTCTAACTTCCAATGCTTGTCTGTTAAGATGAGAAACGTGTGAGCTTCGTGAACGATGTATTTCGTTTGAGCTGAAAAGTAACTGCCCTTACCTGAAACGAAGTCTTGCTTGTAGTAAGACACAGAGCCTGGGATTTAAGTCCATTTCTGAAGGGAAACACACAGCATAGTTCTCATCCATGGATCACACACTGCTTTAGAGCGAGAAGCACGCTCTTGCTTTCTAGAGTCTCTAATACAGCAGGAAATCTTAGTGTGCCCAGAAGAAAAGAACGGTGTTTCCTACACATAAGGACTATATGTAATCGAAATATCTTCTGAAACTGAGAGAATGCACTGGTCCTCTAACATCCAATGCTTGTCAGTTAAGATGAGAAACGTTTGAGCTTTGTGAAAGATGTAGTTCTTTTGAGCAGAAAAGTGACTGCCCTTACCTGAAACGAAGTCTTGCTTGTAGGAAGACTCAGAGCCTGGGATTTAACTCCATTTCTGAAGTGAAACACACAGCAGTGTTCTCATCCATTGATCACACTCTGATTTAGAACAAGAACCACAATCATGCTTTCTAGAGTCTCTAAGACAGCAGGAAAGGTGAGTTTGCTGAGATCAAAAGAACGGTGTTTCCTACAAATACAGACCATATCTAGTCCAACTCTGCTTCTGAAACTGATACAAAGCACTGGTCCTCTAACATCCAATGCTTGTCTGTTAAGATGAGAAACGTGTGAGCTCCGTGAACGATGTAGTTCGTTTGAGCTGAAAAGTGACTGCCCTTACCTGAAACGAAGTCTTGCTTGTAGGAAGACACAGAGCCTGGGATTTAACTCCTTTTCTGAAGGGAAACACACAGCATAGTTCTCATCCATGGATCACACTCTGCTTTAGAGCGAGAAGCACGGTCTTGCTTTCTAAAGTCTCTAAGACTGCAGGAAACGTGAGTGTGCTGAAAACAAAAGAACGGTGTTTCCTACACATATGGACCATATCTAGTCCAACTCTGCTTCTGAAAGTGATACAAAGCACTGGTCCTCTAACATCCAATGCTTGTCTGTTAAGATGAGAAACGTGTGAGCGTCGTGAACGATGTAGTTCGTTTGAGCTGAAAAGTGACTGCCCTTGCCTGAAACGATGTCTTGCCTGTAGGAAGACAGAGAGTCTGGTATTTAACTCCATTTCTGAAGGGAAACATACAGCATAGTTCTCATCAATGGATCACACTCTGCTTTAGAGCAGGAAGCACGCTCCTGCTTTCTAGAGTCTCTAATACAACAGGAAATCTGAGTGTGCCCAGAACAAAAGAACGGTGTTTCCTACACATACGGACCATATCTAGTCCAACTCTGCTTCTGAAAGTGATACAAAGCACTGGTCCTCTAACATCCAATGCTTGTCAGTTAAGATGAGAAACGTGTGAGCTTAGTGAATGATGTAGTTCCTTTGAACTGAAAAGTGACTGCATTTACCTGAAACGAAGTCTTGCTTGTAGTAAGACACAGAGCCTGGGATTTAAGTCCATTTCTGAAGGGAAACACACAGCATACTTCTCATCCATGGATCACACTCTGCTTTAGAGCGAAAAGCACACTCTTGCTTTCTAGAATCTCTAATGCAGCAGGAAATCTGAGTGTGCCCAGAACAAAAGAAGGTTATTTCCTACACATATGGACCATATGTAGTCCAAATCTGCTTCTGAAACTGATACAAAGCACTGACCATCTTACATCCAATGCTTGTCAGTTAAGATGAGAAACGTGTGAGCTTCGTGAACGATGTAGTTCGTTTGAGCAGAAAAGTGACTGCCCTTACCTGAATTGAAGTCTTGCTTGTAGGAATACTCAGAGCCTTGGATTTAACTCCCTTTCTGAAGTAAAACACACAGCAGTGTAATCATCCATTGATCACACTCTGCTTTAGTACAAGAAGCACGCTCTTGCTTTCTAGAGTCTCTAATACAGCAGGAAATCTGAGTGTGCCCAGAACAAAAGAACGGTGTTTCCTACACATACGGACCATATCTAGTCCAACTCTGCTTCTGAAAGTGATACAAAGCACTGGTCCTCTAACATCCAATGCTTGTCAGTTAAGATGAGAAACGTGTGAGCTTAGTGAATGATGTAGTTCCTTTGAACTGAAAAGTGACTGCATTTACCTGAAACGAAGTCTTGCTTGTAGTAAGGCACAGAGCCTGGGATTTAAGTCCATTTCTGAAGGGAAACACACAGCATACTTCTCATCCATGGATCACACTCTGCTTTAGAGCGAAAAGCACACTCTTGCTTTCTAGAATCTCTAATGCAGCAGGAAATCTGAGTGTGCCCAGAACAAAAGAAGGGTATTTCCTACACATATGGACCATATGTAGTCCAAATCTGCTTCTGAAACTGATACAAAGCACTGACCATCTTACATCCAATGCTTGTCAGTTAAGATGAGAAACGTGTGAGCTTCGTGAACGATGTAGTTCGTTTGAGCAGAAAAGTGACTGCCCTTACCTGAATTGAAGTCTTGCTTGTAGGAATACTCAGAGCCTTGGATTTAACTCCCTTTCTGAAGTAAAACACACAGCAGTGTAATCATCCATTGATCACACTCTGCTTTAGTACAAGAAGCACGCTCTTGCTTTCTAGAGTCTCTAATACAGCAGGAAATCTGAGTGTGCCCAGAACAAAAGAACGGCTTTTCATACACATACTGACTATATGTAGTCCAAATCTTCTTCTGAAACTGATACAATGCACTGGTCCTCTAACATCCAATGCTTGTCAGTTAAGATGAGAAACGTGTGAGCTCAGTGAAGGATGTAGTTCGTTTGAGCTGAAAAGTGACTGCCCTTACCTGAAACGAAGTCTTGCTTGTAGGAAGACACAGAGCCTGGGATTTAACTCCATTTCTGAAGGGAAACACACAGCATAGTTCTCATCCATGGATCACACTCTGCTTTAGAGCGAGAAGCACGCTCTTGCTTTCTAAAGTCTCTAAGACAGCAGGAAACGTGAGTGTGCTGAGAACAAAAGAACGGTGTTTCCTACACATACGGACGATATCTAGTCCAACTCTTCTTCTGAAACTGATACAAAGCACTGGTCCTCTAACATCCAATGCTTGTCAATTAAGATGAGAAACGTTTGAGCTTCATGAACAATGTAGTTCGTTTGAGAAGAAAAGTGACTGCCCGTACCTGAAACGAAGTCTTGCCTGTAGGAAGACACAGAGCCTGGGATTTAACTCCATTTCTGAAGGGAAACACACAGCATAGTTCTCATCCAAGGATCAAACTCTGCTTTAGAGTGAGAAGCACACTCTTGCTTTCTAGAGTCTCTAATACAGCAGGAAACGTTAGTGTGCTTAGAACAAAAGAACGGTGTTTCCTACAATTACGGACATTATATAGTCCAACTCTGCATCTGAAACTGATACAAAGCACTGGTCCTCTAACTTCCAATGCTTGTCTGTTAAGATGAGAAACGTGTGAGCTTCGTGAACGATGTATTTCGTTTGAGCTGAAAAGTGACTGCCCTTACCTGAAACGAAGTCTTGCTTGTAGTAAGACACAGAGCCTGGGATTTAAGTCCATTTCTGAAGGGAAACACACAGCATAGTTCTCATCCATGGATCACACACTGCTTTAGAGCGAGAAGCACGCTCTTGCTTTCTAGAGTCTCTAATACAGCAGGAAATCTTAGTGTGCCCAGAACAAAAGAACGGTGTTTCCTACACATAAGGACTATATGTAATCGAAATATCTTCTGAAACTGAGAGAATGCACTGGTCCTATAACATCCAATGCTTGTCAGTTAAGATGAGAAACGTGTGAGCTTCGTGAAGGATGTAGTTCCTTTGAGCAGAAAAGTGACTGCCCTTACCTGAAACGAAGTCTTGCTTGTAGGGAGACTCAGAGCATGGGATTTAACTCCATTTCTGAAGTGAAACACACAGCATTGTCTCATTCATTGATCACACTCTGCTTTAGAACAAGAAGCACGCTCTTGCTTTCTAGAGTCTCTAAAACAGCAGGAAACGTGAGTGTGCTGAGAAGAAAAGAACGGTGTTTCCTACACATACAGACCCTATCTAGTCCAACTCTGCTTCTGAAACTGATACAAAGAACTGGTCCTCTAACATCCAATGCTTGTCTGTTAAGATGAGAAACCTGTGAGCTCCGTGAACGATGTAGTTCGTTTGAGCTGAAAAGTGACTCCCCTTACCTGAAACGAAGTCTTGCTTGTAGGAAGACTCAGAGCCTGGGATTTAACTCCATTTCTGAAGTGAAACACACAGCAGTGTTCTCATCCATTGATCACACTCTGCTTTAGAACAAGACCCACTATCATGCTTTCTAGAGTCTCTAAGACAGCAGGAAACGTGAGTGTACTGAGAACAAAAGAATGGTGTTTCCTACACATACGGACCATATCTAGTCCAACTCTGCTTCTGAAACTGATATAAAGGACTGGTCCTCTAACATCCAATGCTTGTCTGTTAAGATGAGAAACGTGTGAGCTCCGTGAACTATGTAGTTCGTTTGAGCTGAAAAGTGACTGCCCTTACCTGAAACGAAGTCTTGCTTGTAGGAAGACACAGAGCCTGGGATTTAACTCCTTTTCTGAAGGGAAACACACAGCATAGTTCTCATCCATGGATCACACTCTGCTTTAGAGCGAGAAGCACGCTCTTGCTTTCTACAGACTCTAAAACAGCAGAAAACGTGAGTGTGCTGAGAACAAAAGAACGGTGTTTCCTACACATATGGACCATATCTAGTCCAACTCTGCTTCTGAAAGTGATACAAAGCACTGGTCCTCTAAAATCCAATGCTTGTCTGTTAAGATGAGAAACGTGTGAGATTCGTGAACAATGTAGTTCATTTGAGGTGAAAAGTGACTGCCCTTACCTGAAACGAAGTCTTGCTTGTAGTAAGACACAGAGCCTGGGATTTAACTCCATTTCTGAAGGGAAACACACAGCATAGTTCTCATCCATGGATCACACTCTGCTTTAGAGCGAGAAGCAAACTCTTGCTTTCTAGAGTCTCTAATACAGCAGGAAATCTGAGTATGCCCAGAACAAAAGAAGGGTGTTTCCTACACAAATAGACCATATGTAGTCCAAATCTGTTTCTGAAACTGATACAAAGCACTGACCATCTTACATCCAATGCTTGTCAGTTAAGATGAGAAACGTGTGAGCTTCGTGAACGATGTAGTTCGTTTGAGCAGAAAAGTGACTGCCCTTACATAAATTGAAGTCTTGCTTGTAGGAAGACTCAGGGCCTGGGATTTAACTCCATTTCTGAAGTAAAACACACAGCAGTGTAATCATCCATTGATCACACTCTGCTTTAGAACACGAAGCACGCTCTTGCTTTCTAGACTCTCTAAGACAGCAGGAAACATGAGTGTGCTGAGAACAATAGAACGGTGTTTCCTACACATACAGACCATATCTAGTCCAACTCTGCTTCTGAAACTGATACAAAGAACTGGTCCTCTAACATCCAATGATTGTCTGTTAAGATGAGTAACCTGTGAGCTCCGTGAACGATGTAGTTCGTTTGAGCTGAAAAGTGACTGCCCTTACCTGAAACGAAGTCTTGCTTGTAGGAAGACACAGAGCCTGGTATTTAACTCCTTCTGAAGGGAAACACACAGCATAGTTCTCATCCATGGATCACACTCTGCTTTAGAGCGAGAAGCACGCTCTTGCTTTCTAAAGTCGCTAAGACAGCAAGAAACGTGAGTGTGCTGAGAACAAAAGAACGGTGTTTCCTACAATTACGGACATTATATAGTCCAACTCTGCATATGAAACTGATACAAAGCACTGGTCCTCTAACATCCAATGCTTGTCTGTTAAGTTGAGAAACGTGTGAGCTTCGTGAACGATGTATTTCGTTTGAGCTGAAAAGTGACTGCCCTTACCTGAAACGAAGTCTTGCCTGTAGTAAGACAAAGAGTCTGGGATTTAACTCCATTTCTGAAGGGAAACATACAGCATAGTTCTCATCCATGGATCCCACTCTGCTTTAGAGCAAGAAGCACGCTCTTCTTTCTGGAGTCTCTAATACAGCAGGAAATCTGAGTGTGCCCAGAACAAACGAACGGTGTTTCCTACACATAAGGACTATATGTAATCCAAATCTTCTTCTGAAACTGATAGAATGCACTGGTCCTCTAACATCCAATGCTTGTCAGTTAAGATGAGAAACGTTTTAGCTTTGTGAAAGATGTAGTTCGTTTGAGCTGAAAAGTGACTCCCCTTACCTGAAACGAAGTCTTGCTTGTAGGAAGACTCAGAGCCTGGGATTTGACTCCATTTCTGAAGTGAAACACACAGCAGTGTTCTCATCCATTGATCACACTCTGCTTTAGAACAAGAACCACTATCATGCTTTCTAGAGTCTCTAAGACAGCAGGAAACGTGAGTGTGCTGAGAACAAAAGAACGGTGTTTCCTACACATACGGACCATATCTAGTCCAACTCTGCTTCTGAAACTGATACAAAGGACTGGTCCTCTAACATCCAATGCTTGTCTGTTAAGATGAGAAACGTGTGAGCTCCGTGAACTATGTAGTTCGTTTGAGCTGAAAAGTGACTGCCCTTACCTGAAACGAAGTCTTGCTTGTAGGAAGACACAGAGCCTGGGATTTTACTCCTTTTCTGAAGGGAAACACACAGCATAGTTCTCATCCATGGATCACACTCTGCTTTAGAGCGAGAAGCACGCTCTTGCTTTCTACAGTCTCTAAGACAGCAGGAAACGTGAGTGTGCTGAGAACAAAAGAACGGTGTTTCCTACACATACGGACGATATCTAGTCCAACTCTTCTTCTGAAACTGATACAAAGCACTGGTCCTCTAACATCCAATGCTTGTCAATTAAGATGAGAAACGTTTGAGCTTCGTGAACGATGTAGTTCGTTTGAGCAGAAAAGAGACTGCCCTTACCTGAAATGAAGTCTTTCCTGTAGGAACACACAGAGCCTGGGATTTAACTCCATTTCTGAAGGGAAACACACAGCATAGTTCTCATCCATGGATCACACTCTGCTTTAGAGCGAAAAGCACACTCTTGCTTTCTAGAATCTCTAATGCAGCAGGAAATCTGAGTGTGCCCAGAACAAAAGAAGGGTGTTTCCTACACATATGGACCATATGTAGTCCAAATCTGCTTCTGAAACTGATACAAAGCACTGACCATCTTACATCCAATGCTTGTCAGTTAAGATGAGAAACGTGTGAGCTTCGTGAACGATGTAGTTCGTTTGAGCAGAAAAGTGACTGCCCTTACCTGAATTGAAGTCTTGCTTGTAGGAATACTCAGAGCCTTGGATTTAACTCCCTTTCTGAAGTAAAACACACAGCAGTGTAATCATCCATTGATCACACTCTGCTTTAGTACAAGAATCACGCTCTTGATTTCTAGAGTCTCTAATACAGCAGGAAATCTGAGTGTGCCCAGAACAAAAGAACGGCTTTTCATACACATGCTGACTATATGTAGTCCAAATCTTCTTCTGAAACTGATACAATGCACTGGTCCTCTAACATCCAATGCTTGTCTCTTAAGATGAGAAACGTGTGAGCTCAGTGAAGGATGTGGTTCGTTTGAGCTGAAAAGTGACTGCCCTTACCTGAAACGAAGTCTTGCTTGTAGGAAGACACAGAGCCTGGGATTTGACTCCATTTCTGAAGGGAAACACACAGCATAATTCTCATCCATGGATCACACTCTGCTTTAGAGCGAGAAGCACGCTCTTGCTTTCTAAAGTCTCTAAGACAGCAGGAAACGTGAGTGTGCTGAGAACAAGAGAACGGTGTTTCCTACACATACGGACGATATCTAGTCCAACTCTTCTTCTGAAACTGATACAAAGCACTGGTCCTCTAACATCCAATGCTTGTCAATTAAGATGAGAAACGTTTGAGCTTCGTGAACAATGTAGTTCGTTTGAGCAGAAAAGAGACTGCCCTTACCTGAAATGAAGTCTTTCCTGTAGGAACACACAGAGCCTGGGATTTAACTCCATTTCTGAAGGGAAACACACAGCATAGTTCTCATCCATGGATCACACTCTGCTTTAGAGCGAAAAGCACACTCTTGCTTTCTAGAATCTCTAATGAAGCAGGAAATCTGAGTGTGCCCAGAACAAAAGAAGGGTGTTTCCTACACATATGGACCATATGTAGTCCAAATCTGCTTCTGAAACTGATACAAAGCACTGACCATCTTACATCCAATGCTTGTCAGTTAAGATGAGAAACGTGTGAGCTTCGTGAAGGTTGTAGTTCCTTTGAGCAGAAAAGTGACTGCCCTTACCTGAAACGAAGTCTTGCTTGTAGGGAGACTCAGAGCATGGGATTTAACTCCATTTCTGAAGTGAAACACACAGCATTGTCTCATCCATGGATCACACTCTGCTTTAGAGCGAGAAGCACGCTCTTGCTTTCTACAGTCTCTAAAACAGCAGGAAACGTGAGTGTGCTGAGAACAATAGAACGGTGTTTCCTACACTTACGGACATTATATAGTCCAACTCTGCATCTGAAACTGATACAAAGCACTGGTCCTCTAAAATCCAATGCTTTTCTATTAAGATGAGAAACGTGTGAGCTTCGAGAATGATGTAGTTCATTTGAGCTGAAAAGTGACTTCCCTTACCTGAAACGAAGTCTTGCTTGTAGTAAGACACAGAGCTAGGGATTTAAGTCCATTTCTGAAGGGAAACACACAGCATAGTTCTCAGTCATGGATCACACTCTGCTTTATAGCGAGAAGCACGCTCTTGCTTTCTAAAGTCTCTAAGACAGCAGGAAACGTGAGTGTGCTGAGAACAAAAGAACGGTGTTTCCTACACATACGGACGATATCTAGTCCAACTCTTCTTCTGAAACTGATACAAAGCACTGGTCCTCTAACATCCAATGCTTGTCAATTAAGATGAGAAACGTTTGAGATTCGTGAACGATGTAGTTCGTTTGAGCAGAAAAGAGACTGCCCTTACCTGAAATGAAGTCTTTCCTGTAGGAACACACAGAGCCTGGGATTTAACTCCATTTCTGAAGGGAAACACACAGCATAGTTCTCATCCATGGATCACACTCTGCTTTAGAGCGAAAAGCACACTCTTGCTTTCTAAAATCTCTAATGCAGCAGGAAATCTGAGTGTGCCCAGAACAAAAGAAGGGTGTTTCCTACACATATGGACCATATGTAGTCCAAATCTGCTTCTGAAACTGATACAAAGCACTGACCATCTTACATCCAATGCTTGTCAGTTAAGATGAGAAACGTGTGAGCTTCGTGAACGATGTAGTTCGTTTGAGCAGAAAACTGACTGCCCTTACCTGAATTGAAGTCTTGCTTGTAGGAATACTCAGAGCCTTGGATTTAACTCCCTTTCTGAAGTAAAACACACAGCAGTGTAATCATCCATTGATCACACTCTGCTTTAGTACAAGAAGCACGCTCTTGATTTCTAGAGTCTCTAATACAGCAGGAAATCTGAGTGTGCCCAGAACAAAAGAACGGCTTTTCATACACATACTGACTATATGTAGTCCAAATCTTCTTCTGAAACTGATACAATGCACTGGTCCTCTAACATCCAATGCTTGTCTGTTAAGATGAGAAACGTGTGAGCTCAGTGAAGGATGTGGTTCGTTTGAGCTGAAAAGTGACTGCCCTTACCTGAAACGAAGTCTTGCTTGTAGGAAGACACAGAGCCTGGGTTTTAACTCCATTTCTGAAGGGAAACACACAGCGTAGTTCTCATCCATGGATCACACTCTGCTTTAGAGCGAGAAGCACGCTCTTGCTTTCTAAAGTCTCTAAGACAGCAGGAAACGTGAGTGTGCTGAGAACAAAAGAACGGTGGTGCCTACACATACGGACGATATCTAGTCCAACTCTTCTTCTGAAACTGATACAAAGCACTGGTCCTCTAACATCCAATGCTTGTCAGTTAAGATGAGAAACGTTTGAGCTTCATGAACGATGTAGTTCGTTTGAGCAGAAAAGTGACTGCCCGTACCTGAAACAAAGTCTTGCCTGTAGGAAGACACAGAGCCTTGGATTTAACTCCATTTCTGAAGGGAAACACACAGCATAGTTCTCATCCATGGATGACACTCTGCTTTAGAGCAAGAAGCACGCTCTTGCTTTCTAGATTCTCTAATATAGCAGGAAATCTGAGTGTGCCCAGAAAAAGAGAAGGGTGTTTCCTACACATACGGACTATATGTAGTCCAAATCTTCTTCTGAAACTGATACAATGCACTGGTCCTCTAACATCCAATGGTTGTCAGTTAAGATGAGAAACGTGTGAGCTTCGTGAAGGATGTAGTTCCTTTGAGCAGAAAAGTGACTGCCCTTACCTGAAACGAAGTCTTGCCTGTAGGAAGACACAGAGTCTGGGATTTAACTCCATTTCTGAAGGGAAACATACAGCATAGTTCTCATCCATGGATCACACTCTGCTTTAGAGTGAGAAGCACACTCTTGCTTTATAGAGTCTCTAATACAGCAGGAAATCTGAGTGTGCCCAGAACAAAAGAAGGGTGTTTCCTACACATACGGACCATATCTAGTCCAACTCTGCTTCTGAAAGTGATACAAAGCACTGGTCCTCTAACATCCAATGCTTGTCAGTTAAGATGAGAAACGTGTGAGCTTCGTGAACGATGTAGTTCGTTTGAGCAGAAAAGTGACTGCCCTTACATGAATTGAAGTCTTGCTTGTAGGAAGACTCAGAGCCTGGGATTTAACTCCATTTCTGAAGTAAAACACACAGCAGTGTAATCATCCATTGATCACACTCTGCTTTAGAACACGAAGCACGCTCTTGCCTTCTAGACTCTATAAGACAGCAGGAAACGTGAGTGTGCTGAGAACAATAGAACGGTGTTTCCTACACTTACGGACATTATATAGTCCAACTCTGCATCTGAAACTGATACAAAGCACTGGTCCTCTAAAATCCAATGCTTTTCTATTAAGATGAGAAACGTGTGAGCTTCGAGAATGATGTAGTTCATTTGAGCTGAAAAGTGACTTCCCTTACCTGAAACGAAGTCTTGCTTGTAGTAAGACACAGAGCTAGGGATTTAAGTCCATTTCTGAAGGGAAACACACAGCATAGTTCTCAGTCATGGATCACACTCTGCTTTATAGCGAGAAGCACGCTCTTGCTTTCTAAAGTCTCTAAGACAGCAGGAAACGTGAGTGTGCTGAGAACAAAAGAACGGTGTTTCCTACACATACGGACGATATCTAGTCCAACTCTTCTTCTGAAACTGATACAAAGCACTGGTCCTCTAACATCCAATGCTTGTCAATTAAGATGAGAAACGTTTGAGATTCGTGAACGATGTAGTTCGTTTGAGCAGAAAAGAGACTGCCCTTACCTGAAATGAAGTCTTTCCTGTAGGAACACACAGAGCCTGGGATTTAACTCCATTTCTGAAGGGAAACACACAGCATAGTTCTCATCCATGGATCACACTCTGCTTTAGAGCGAAAAGCACACTCTTGCTTTCTAAAATCTCTAATGCAGCAGGAAATCTGAGTGTGCCCAGAACAAAAGAAGGGTGTTTCCTACACATATGGACCATATGTAGTCCAAATCTGCTTCTGAAACTGATACAAAGCACTGACCATCTTACATCCAATGCTTGTCAGTTAAGATGAGAAACGTGTGAGCTTCGTGAACGATGTAGTTCGTTTGAGCAGAAAACTGACTGCCCTTACCTGAATTGAAGTCTTGCTTGTAGGAATACTCAGAGCCTTGGATTTAACTCCCTTTCTGAAGTAAAACACACAGCAGTGTAATCATCCATTGATCACACTCTGCTTTAGTACAAGAAGCACGCTCTTGATTTCTAGAGTCTCTAATACAGCAGGAAATCTGAGTGTGCCCAGAACAAAAGAACGGCTTTTCATACACATACTGACTATATGTAGTCCAAATCTTCTTCTGAAACTGATACAATGCACTGGTCCTCTAACATCCAATGCTTGTCTGTTAAGATGAGAAACGTGTGAGCTCAGTGAAGGATGTGGTTCGTTTGAGCTGAAAAGTGACTGCCCTTACCTGAAACGAAGTCTTGCTTGTAGGAAGACACAGAGCCTGGGTTTTAACTCCATTTCTGAAGGGAAACACACAGCGTAGTTCTCATCCATGGATCACACTCTGCTTTAGAGCGAGAAGCACGCTCTTGCTTTCTAAAGTCTCTAAGACAGCAGGAAACGTGAGTGTGCTGAGAACAAAAGAACGGTGGTGCCTACACATACGGACGATATCTAGTCCAACTCTTCTTCTGAAACTGATACAAAGCACTGGTCCTCTAACATCCAATGCTTGTCAGTTAAGATGAGAAACGTTTGAGCTTCATGAACGATGTAGTTCGTTTGAGCAGAAAAGTGACTGCCCGTACCTGAAACAAAGTCTTGCCTGTAGGAAGACACAGAGCCTTGGATTTAACTCCATTTCTGAAGGGAAACACACAGCATAGTTCTCATCCATGGATGACACTCTGCTTTAGAGCAAGAAGCACGCTCTTGCTTTCTAGATTCTCTAATATAGCAGGAAATCTGAGTGTGCCCAGAAAAAGAGAAGGGTGTTTCCTACACATACGGACTATATGTAGTCCAAATCTTCTTCTGAAACTGATACAATGCACTGGTCCTCTAACATCCAATGGTTGTCAGTTAAGATGAGAAACGTGTGAGCTTCGTGAAGGATGTAGTTCCTTTGAGCAGAAAAGTGACTGCCCTTACCTGAAACGAAGTCTTGCCTGTAGGAAGACACAGAGTCTGGGATTTAACTCCATTTCTGAAGGGAAACATACAGCATAGTTCTCATCCATGGATCACACTCTGCTTTAGAGTGAGAAGCACACTCTTGCTTTATAGAGTCTCTAATACAGCAGGAAATCTGAGTGTGCCCAGAACAAAAGAAGGGTGTTTCCTACACATACGGACCATATCTAGTCCAACTCTGCTTCTGAAAGTGATACAAAGCACTGGTCCTCTAACATCCAATGCTTGTCAGTTAAGATGAGAAACGTGTGAGCTTCATGAACGATGTAGTTCGTTTGAGCAGAAAAGTGACTGCCCTTACATGAATTGAAGTCTTGCTTGTAGGAAGACTCAGAGCCTGGGATTTAACTCCATTTCTGAAGTAAAACACACAGCAGTGTAATCATCCATTGATCACACTCTGCTTTAGAACACGAAGCACGCTCTTGCCTTCTAGACTCTATAAGACAGCAGGAAACGTGAGTGTGCTGAGAACAATAGAACGGTGTTTCCTACACTTACGGACATTATATAGTCCAACTCTGCATCTGAAACTGATACAAAGCACTGGTCCTCTAAAATCCAATGCTTTTCTATTAAGATGAGAAACGTGTGAGCTTCGAGAATGATGTAGTTCATTTGAGCTGAAAAGTGACTTCCCTTACCTGAAACGAAGTCTTGCTTGTAGTAAGACACAGAGCTAGGGATTTAAGTCCATTTCTGAAGGGAAACACACAGCATAGTTCTCAGTCATGGATCACACTCTGCTTTATACCGAGAAGCACGCTCTTGCTTTCTAAAGTCTCTAAGACAGCAGGAAACGTGAGTGTGCTGAGAACAAAAGAACGGTGTTTCCTACACATACGGACGATATCTAGTCCAACTCTTCTTCTGAAACTGATACAAAGCACTGGTCCTCTAACATCCAATGCTTGTCAATTAAGATGAGAAACGTTTGAGCTTCGTGAACGATGTAGTTCGTTTGAGCAGAAAAGAGACTGCCCTTACCTGAAATGAAGTCTTTCCTGTAGGAACACACAGAGCCTGGGATTTAACTCCATTTCTGAAGGGAAACACACAGCATAGTTCTCATCCATGGATCACACTCTGCTTTAGAGCGAAAAGCACCCTCTTGCTTTCTAGAATCTCTAATGCAGCAGGAAATCTGAGTGTGCCCAGAACAAAAGAAGGGTGTTTCCTACACATATGGACCATATGTAGTCCAAATCTGCTTCTGAAACTGATACAAAGCACTGACCATCTTACATCCAATGCTTGTCAGTTAAGATGAGAAACATGTGAGCTTCGTGAACGATGTAGTTCGTTTGAGCAGAAAAGTGACTGCCCTTACCTGAATTGAAGTCTTGCTTGTAGGAATACTCAGAGCCTTGGATTTAACTCCCTTTCTGAAGTAAAACACACAGCAGTGTAATCATCCGTTGATCACACTCTGCTTTAGTACAAGAAGCACGCTCTTGATTTCTAGAGTCTCTAATAGAGCAGGAGATCTGAGTGTGCCCAGAACAAAAGAACGGCTTTTCATACACATACTGACTATATGTAGTCCAAATCTTCTTTTGAAACTGATACAATGCACTGGTCCTCTAACATCCAATGCTTGTCTGTTAAGATGAGAAACGTGTGAGCTCAGTGAAGGATGTGGTTCGTTTGAGCTGAAAAGTGACTGCCCTTACCTGAAACGAAGTCTTGCTTGTAGGAAGACACAGAGCCTGGGATTTAACTCCATTTCTGAAGTGAAACACACAGCATAGTTCTCATCCATGGATCACACTCTGCTTTAGAGCGAGAAGCACGCTCTTGCTTTCTAAAGTCTCTAAGACAGCAGGAAACGTGAGTGTGCTGAGAACAAAAGAACGGTGTTTCCTACACATACGGACGATATCTAGTCCAACTCTTCTTCTGAAACTGATACAAAGCACTGGTCCTCTAACATCCAATGCTTGTCAATTAAGATGAGAAACGTTTGAGCTTCATGAACGATGTAGTTCGTTTGAGCAGAAAAGTGACTGCCCGTACCTGACACGAAGTCTTGCCTGTAGGAAGACAAAGAGCCTGGGATTTAACTCCATTTCTGAAGGGAAACACACAGCATAGTTCTCATCCATGGATGACACTCTGCTTTAGAGCAAGAAGCACGCTCTTGCTTTCTAGATTCTCTAATATAGCAGGAAATCTGAGTGTGCCCAGAAAAAAAGAAGGGTGTTTCCTACACATACGGACCTTATGTAGTCCAAATCTTCTTCTGAAACTGATACAATGCACTGGTCCTCTAACATCCAATGGTTGTCAGTTAAGATGAGAAACGTGTGAGCTTCGTGAAGGATGTAGTTCCTTTGAGCAGAAAAGTGACTGCCCTTACCTGAAACGAAGTCTTGCTTGTAGGGAGAATCAGAGCATGGGATTTAACTCCATTTCTGAAGTGAAACACACAGCATTGTCTCATTCATTGATCACACTCTGCTTTAGAACAAGAAGCACGCTCTTGCTTTCTAGAGTCTCTAAAACAGCAGGAAACGTGAGTGTGCTGAGAAGAAAAGAACTGTGTTTCCTACACATACAGACCATATCTAGTCCAACTCTGCTTCTGAAACTGATACAAAGAACTGGTCCTCTAACATCCAATGCTTGTCTGTTAAGATGAGAAACCTGTGAGCTCCGTGAACGATGTAGTTCGTTTGAGCTGAAAAGTGACTGCCCTTACCTGAAACGAAGTCTTGCTTGTAGGAAGACACAGAGCCTGGTATTTAACTCCTTCTGAAGGGAAACACACAGCATAGTTCTCATCCATGGATCACACTCTGCTTTAGAACGAGAAGCACGCTCTTGCTTTCTAAAGTCGCTAAGACAGCAAGAAACTTGAGTGTGCTGAGAACAAAAGAACGGTGTTTCCTAAACATACGGACCATATCTAGTCCAACTCTGCTTCTGAAAGTGATACAAAGCACTGGTCCTCTAACATCCAATGCTTGTCAGTTAAGATGAGAAACGTGTGAGCTTAGTGAATGATGTAGTTCCTTTGAACTGAAAAGTGACTGCCCTTACCTGAAACGAAGTCTTGCTTGTAGTAAGACACAGAGCCTGGGATTTAAGTCCATTTCTGAAGGGAAACACACAGCATAGTTCTCATCCAAGGATCAAACTCTGCTTTAGAGTGAGAAGCACACTCTTGCTTTCTAGAGTCTCTAACACAGCAGGAAACGTGAGTGTGCTTAGAACAAAAGAACGGTGTTTCCTACAATTACGAACATTATATAGTCCACCTCTGCATCTGAAACTGATACAAAGCACTGGTCCTCTAACATCCAATGCTTGTCTGTTAAGATGAGAAACGTGTGAGGTTCGTGAACGATGTATTTCGTTTGATCTGAAAAGTGACTGCCCTTACCTGAAACGAAGTCTTGCCTGTAGTAAGACACACATTGTGGGATTTAACTCCATTTCTGAAGGGAAACAGACAGCATAGTTCTCATCCATGGATCACACTCTGCTTTAGAGCGAGAAGCACACTCTTGCTTTATAGAGTCTCTAATACAGCAGGAAATCTGAGTGTGCCCAGAACAAAAGAAGGGTGTTTCCTACACATACGGACCATATCTAGTCCAACTCTGCTTCTAAAGTGATACAAAGCACTGGTCCTCTAACATCCAATGCTTGTCAGTTAAGAGGAGAAACGTGTGAGCTCAGTGAATGATGTAGTTCCTTTGAACTGAAAAGTGACTGCCCTTACCTGAAACGAAGTCTTGCATGTAGTAAGACACAGAGCCTGGGATTTAACTCCATTTCTGAAGGGAAACACACAGCATAGTTCTCATCCATGGATCACACTCTGCTTTAGAGCGAGAAGCAAACTCTTGCTTTCTAGAATCTCTAATACAGCAGGAAATCTGAGTGTGCCCAGAACAAAAGAAGGGTGTTTCCTACACAAATGGACCATATGTAGTCCAAATCTGCTACTGAAACTGATACAAAGCACTGACCATCTTACATCCAATGCTTGTCAGTTAAGATGAGAAACGTGTGAGCTTCGTGAACGATGTAGTTCGTTTGAGCAGAAAAGTTACTGCCCTTACATGAATTGAAGTCTTGCTTGTAGGAAGACTCAGAGCCTGGGATTTACCTCCATTTCTGAAGTAAAACACACAGCAGTGTAATCATCCATTGATCACACTCTGCTTTAGAACAAGAAGCACGCTCTTGCTTTCTAGAGTCTCTAAGACAGCAGGAAACGTGAGTGTGCTGAGAACAAAAGAATGGTGTTTCCTACACATACGGACCATATCTAGTCCAACTCTGCTTCTGAAACTGATACAAAGGACTGGTCCTCTAACATCCAATGCTTGTCTGTTAAGATGAGAAACGTGTGAGCTCCGTGAACTATGTAGTTCGTTTGAGCTGAAAAGTGACTGCCCTTACCTGAAACGAAGTCTTGCTTGTAGGAAGACACAGAGCCTGGGATTTAACTCCTTTTCTGAAGGGAAACACACAGTATAGTTCTCATCCATGGATCACACTCTGCTTTAGAGCGAGAAGCACACTCTTGCTTTATAGAGTCTCCAATACAGCAGGAAATCTGAGTGTGCCCAGAACAAAAGAAGGGTGTTTCCTACACATACGGACCATATCTAGTCCAACTCTGCTTCTGAAAGTGATACAAAGCACTGGTCCTCTAACATCCAATGCTTGTCAGTTAAGAGGAGAATGTGTGAGCTTAGTGAATGATGTAGTTCCTTTGAACTGAAAAGTGACTGCCCTTACCTTAAACGAAGTCTTGCTTGTAGTAAGACACAGAGCCTGGGATTTAAGTCCATTTCTGAAGGGAAACACACAGCATAGTTCTCATCCATGGATCACACTCTGCTTTAGAGCGAGAAGCACACTCTTGCTTTCTAGAGTCTCTAATACAGCAGGAAATCTCAGTGTGCCCAGAACAAAAGAAGGGTGTTTCCTACACAAATGGACCATATGTAGTCCAAATCTGCTTCTGAAACTGATACAAAACACTGACCATCTTACATCCAATGCTTGTCAGTTAAGAGGAGAAACGTGTGAGCTTCGTGAACGATGTACTTCGTTTGAGCAGAAAAGTGACTGCCCTTACGTGAATTGAAGTCTTGCTTGTAGGAAGACTCAGAGCCTGGGATTTAACTCCATTTCTGAAGTAAAACACACAGCAGTGTAATCATCCATTGATCACACTCTGCTTTAGAACACGAAGCACGCTCTTGTTTTCTAGACTCTCTAAGACAGCAGGAAACGTGAGTGTGCTGAGAACAATAGAACGGTGTTTCCTACACTTACGGACATTATATAGTCCAACTCTGCATCTGAAACTGATACAAAGCACTGGTCCTCTAAAATCCAATGCTTTTCTATTAAGATGAGAAACGTGTGAGCTTCGAGAATGATGTAGTTCATTTGAGCTGAAAAGTGACTTCCCTTACCTGAAACGAAGTCTTGCTTGTAGTAAGACACAGAGCTAGGGATTTAAGTCCATTTCTGAAGGGAAACACACAGCATAGTTCTCAGTCATGGATCACACTCTGCTTTATAGCGAGAAGCACGCTCTTGCTTTCTAAAGTCTCTAAGACAGCAGGAAACGTGAGTGTGCTGAGAACAAAAGAACGGTGTTTCCTACACATACGGACGATATCTAGTCCAACTCTTCTTCTGAAACTGATACAAAGCACTGGTCCTCTAACATCCAATGCTTGTCAATTAAGATGAGAAACGTTTGAGCTTCGTGAACGATGTAGTTCGTTTGAGCAGAAAAGAGACTGCCCTTACCTGAAATGAAGTCTTTCCTGTAGGAACACACAGAGCCTGGGATTTAACTCCATTTCTGAAGGGAAACACACAGCATAGTTCTCATCCATGGATCA
Source organism: Onychomys leucogaster (assembly GCA_949786385.1). Lineage (NCBI taxonomy): Eukaryota > Metazoa > Chordata > Mammalia > Rodentia > Cricetidae > Onychomys > Onychomys leucogaster. The sequence continues at coordinate 1,275,031 of CATKUP010000076.1, forward strand.
CACTCTGCTTTAGAGCGAAAAGCACACTCTTGCTTTCTAGAATCTCTAATGCAGCAGGAAATCTGAGTGTGCCCAGAACAAAAGAAGGGTGTTTCCTACACATATGGACCATATGTAGTCCAAATCTGCTTCTGAAACTGATACAAAGCACTGACCATCTTACATCCAATGCTTGTCAGTTAAGATGAGAAACATGTGAGCTTCGTGAACGATGTAGTTCGTTTGAGCAGAAAAGTGACTGCCCTTACCTGAATTGAAGTCTTGCTTGTAGGAATACTCAGAGCCTTGGATTTAACTCCCTTTCTGAAGTAAAACACACAGCAGTGTAATCATCCGTTGATCACACTCTGCTTTAGTACAAGAAGCACGCTCTTGATTTCTAGAGTCTCTAATAGAGCAGGAGATCTGAGTGTGCCCAGAACAAAAGAACGGCTTTTCATACACATACTGACTATATGTAGTCCAAATCTTCTTTTGAAACTGATACAATGCACTGGTCCTCTAACATCCAATGCTTGTCTGTTAAGATGAGAAACGTGTGAGCTCAGTGAAGGATGTAGTTCGTTTGAGCAGAAAAGAGACTGCCCTTACCTGAAACGAAGTCTTGCCTGTAGGAAGACACAGAGCCTGGGATTTAACTCCATTTCTGAAGGGAAACACACAGCATAGTTCTCATCCATGGATCACACTCTGCTTTAGAGCAAGAAGCACGCTCTTGCTTTCTAGATTCTCTAATATAGCAGGAAATCTGAGTGTGCCCAGAACAAAAGAACGGTGTTTCCTACACATACGGCCTATATGTAGTCCAAATCTTCTTCTGAAACTGATACAATGCACTGGTCCTCTAACATCCAATGGTTGCCAGTTAAAATGAGAAACGTGTGAGCTTCGTGAAGGATGTAGTTCCTTTGAGCAGAAAAGTGACTGCCCTTACCTGAAACGAAGTCTTGCTTGTAGGGGGACTCAGAGCATGGGATTTAACTCCATTTCTGAAGTGAAACACACAGCATTGTCTCATTCATTGATCACACTCTGCTTTAGAACCAGAAGCAAGCTCTTGCTTTCTAGAGTCTCTAAGACAGCAGGAAACGTGAGTGTGCTGAGAACAAAAGAACGGTGTTTCCTACACATACGGACCATATCTAGTCCAACTCTGCTTCTGAAACAGATACAAAGGACTGGTCTTCTAACATCCAATGCTTGTCTGTTAAGATGAGAAACGTGTGAGCTCCTTGAACTATGTAGTTCGTTTGAGCTGAAAAGTGACTGCCCTTACCTAAAACGAAGTCTTGCTTGTAGGAAGACTCAGAGCATGGGATTTAACTCCTTTTCTGAAGGGAAACACACAGCATAGTTCTCATCCATGGATCACACTCTGCTTTAGAGCGAGAAGCACGCTCTTGCTTTCTACAGTCTCTAAGACAGCAGGAAACGTGAGTGTGCTGAGAACAAAAGAACGGTGTTTCCTACACATATGGACCATATCTAGTCCAACTCTGCTTCTGAAAGTGATACAAAGCACTGGTCCTCTAACATCCAATGCTTGTCAGTTAAGAGGAGAAACGTGTGAGCTTAGTGAATGATGTAGTTCCTTTGAACTGAAAAGTGACTGCCCTTACATGAAACGAAGTCTTGCTTGTAGTAAGACACAGAGCCTGGGATTTAAGTCCATTTCTGAAGGGAAACACACAGCATAGTTCTCATCCATGGATCACACTCTGCTTTAGAGCGAGAAGCACACTCTTGCTTTCTAGAGTCTCTAATACAGCAGGAAATCTCAGTGTGCCCAGAACAAAAGAAGGGTGTTTCCTACACAAATGGACCATATGTAGTCCAAATCTGCTTCTGAAACTGATACAAAGCACTGACCATCTTACATCCAATGCTTGTCAGTTAAGATGAGAAACATGTGAGCTTCATGAACGATGTACTTCGTTTGAGCAGAAAAGTGACTGCCCTTACGTGAATTGAAGTCTTGCTTGTAGGAAGACTCAGAGCCTGGGATTTAACTCCATTTCTGAAGTAAAACACACAGCAGTGTAATCATCCATTGATCACACTCTGCTTTAGAACAAGAAGCACGCTCTTGCTTTCTAGATTCTCTAAGACAGCAGGAAACGTGAGTGTGCTGAGAACAAAAGAACGATGTTTCCTGCACATACGGCCTATATGTAGTCCAAATCTTCTTCTGAAACTGATACAATGCACTGGTCCTCTAACATCCAATGGTTGTCAGTTAAGATGAGAAACGTGTGAGCTTGGTGAACGATGTAGTTCGTTTGAGCAGAAAAGAGACTGCCCTTACCTGAAACGAAGTCTTGCCTGTAGGAAGACAAAGAGCCTGGAATTTAACTCCCTTTCTGAAGGGAAACACACAGCATAGTTCTCATCCATGGATCACACTCTGCTTTAGAGCAAGAAGCACGCTCTTGCTTTCTAGATTCTCTAATATAGCAGGAAATCTGAGTGTGCCCAGAACAAAAGAACGGTGTTTCCTACACATACGGCCTATATGTAGTCCAAATCTTCTTCTGAAACTGATACAATGCACTGGTCCTCTAACATCCAATGGTTGTCAGTTAAGATGAGAAACGTGTGAGCTTCGTGAAGGATGTAGTTCCTTTGAGCAGAAAAGTGACTGCCCTTACCTGAAACGAAGTCTTGCTTGTAGGGAGACTCAGAGCATGGGATTTAACTCCATTTCTGAAGTGAAACACACAGCATTGTCTCATTCATTGATCACACTCTGCTTTAGAACAAGAAGCACGCTCTTGCTTTCTAGAGTCTCTAAGACAGCAGGAAACGTGAGTGTGCTGAGAACAAAAGAACGGTGTTTCCTACACATACGGACCATATCTAGTCCAACTCTGCTTCTGAAACTGATACAAAGGACTGGTCCTCTAACATCCAATGCTTGTCTGTTAAGATGAGAAACGTGTGAGCTCCGTGAACTATGTAGTTCGTTTGAGCTGAAAAGTGACTGCCCTTACCTGAAACGAAGTCTTGCTTGTAGGAAGACACAGAGCCTGGGATTTTACTCCTTTTCTGAAGGGAAACACACAGCATAGTTCTCATCCATGGATCACACTCTGCTTTAGAGCGAGAAGCACGCTCTTGCTTTCTACAGTCTCTAAGACAGCAGGAAACGTGAGTGTGCTGAGAACAAAAGAACGGTGTTTCCTACACATACGGACCATATCTAGTCCAACTCTGCTTCTGAAAGTGATACAAAGCACTGGTCCTCTAACATCCAATGCTTGTCGGTTAAGAGGAGAAACGTGTGAGCTTAGTGAATGATGTAGTTCCTTTGAACTGAAAAGTGACTGCCCTTACCTGAAACGAAGTCTTGCTTGTAGTAAGACACAGAGCCTGGGATTTAAGTCCATTTCTGAAGGGAAACACACAGCATAGTTCTCATCCATGGATCACACTCTGCTTTAGAGCGAGAAGCACACTCTTGCTTTCTAGAGTCTCTAATACAGCAGGAAATCTGAGTGTGCCCAGAACAAAAGAAGGGTGTTTCCTACACAAATGGACCATATGTAGTCCAAATCAGCTTATGAAACTGATACAAAGGACTGACCATCTTACATCCAATGCTTGTCAGTTAAGATGAGAAACGTGTGAGCTTCGTGAACGATGTAGTTCGTTTGAGCAGAAAGTGACTGCCCTTACGTGAATTGAAGTCTTGCTTGTAGGAAGACTCAGAGCCTGGGATTTAACTCCATTTCTGAAGTAAAACACACAGCAGTGTAATCATCCATTGCTCACACTCTGCTTTAAAACAAGAAGCAAGCTCTTGCTTTCTAGATTCTCTAAGACAGCAGGAAACGTGAGTGTGCTGAGAACAAAAGAACAGTGTTTCCTACACATACGGACGATATCTAGTCCAACTCTTCTTCTGAAACTGATACAAAGCACTGGTCCTCTAACATCCAATGCTTGTCAATTACGATGAGAAACGTTTGAGCTTCTTGAACGATGTAGTTCGTTTGAGCAGAAAAGAGACTGCCCTTACCTGAAACGAAGTCTTGCATGTAGGAAGACACAGAGCCTGGGATTTAACTCCATTTCTGAAGGGAAACACACAGCATAGTTCTCATCCATGGATCACACTCTGCTTTAGAGCAAGAAGCACCCTCTTGCTTTCTAGATTCTCTAATATAGCAGGAAATCTGAGTGTGCCCAGAACAAAAGAACGGTGTTTCCTACACATACGGCCTATATGTAGTCCAAATCTTCTTCTGAAACTGATACAATGCACTGGTCCTCTAACATCCAATGGTTGCCAGTTAAAATGAGAAACGTGTGAGCTTCGTGAAGGATGTAGTTCCTTTGAGCAGAAAAGTGACTGCCCTTACCTGAAACGAAGCCTTGCTTGTAGGAGGACTCAGAGCATGGGATTTAACTCCATTTCTGAAGTGAAACACACAGCATTGTCTCATTCATTGATCACACTCTGCTTTAGAACAAGAAGCAAGCTCTTGCTTTCTAGAGTCTCTAAGACAGCAGGAAACGTGAGTGTGCTGAGAACAAAAGAACGGTGTTTCCTACACATACGGACCATATCTAGTCCAACTCTGCTTCTGAAAGTGATACAAAGCACTGGTCCTCTAACATCCAATGCTTGTCAGTTAAGAGGAGAAACGTGTGAGCTTAGTGAATGATGTAGTTCCTTTGAACTGAAAAGTGACTGCCCTTACCTAAAACGAAGTCTTGCTTGTAGGAAGACTCAGAGCATGGGATTTAACTCCTTTTCTGAAGGGAAACACACAGCATAGTTCTCATCCATGGATCACACTCTGCTTTAGAGCGAGAAGAACACTCTTGCTTTCTAGAGTCTCTAATACAGCAGGAAATCTGAGTGTGCCCAGAACAAAAGAAGGGTGTTTCCTACACAAATGGACCATATGTAGTCCAAATCAGCTTATGAAACTGATACAAAGGACTGACCATCTTACATCCAATGCTTGTCAGTTAAGATGAGAAACGTGTGAGCTTCGTGAACGATGTAGTTCGTTTGAGCAGAAAGTGACTGCCCTTACGTGAATTGAAGTCTTGCTTGTAGGAAGACTCAGAGCCTGGGATTTAACTCCATTTCTGAAGTAAAACACACAGCAGTGTAATCATCCATTGCTCACACTCTGCTTTAAAACAAGAAGCAAGCTCTTGCTTTCTAGATTCTCTAAGACAGCAGGAAACGTGAGTGTGCTGAGAACAAAAGAACAGTGTTTCCTACACATACGGACGATATCTAGTCCAACTCTGCTTCTGAAACTGATACAAAGCACTGGTCCTCTAACATCCAATGCTTGTCAGTTACGATGAGAAACGTTTGAGCTTCTTGAACGATGTAGTTCGTTTGAGCAGAAAAGAGACTGCCCTTACCTGAAACGAAGTCTTGCATGTAGGAAGACACAGAGCCTGGGATTTAACTCCATTTCTGAAGGGAAACACACAGCATAGTTCTCATCCATGGATCACACTCTGCTTTAGAGCAAGAAGCACGCTCTTGCTTTCTAGATTCTCTAATATAGCAGGAAATCTGAGTGTGCCCAGAACAAAAGAACGGTGTTTCCTACACATACGGCCTATATGTAGTCCAAATCTTCTTCTGAAACTGATACAATGCACTGGTCCTCTAACATCCAATGGTTGCCAGTTAAAATGAGAAACGTGTGAGCTTCGTGAAGGATGTAGTTCCTTTGAGCAGAAAAGTGACTGCCCTTACCTGAAACGAAGTCTTGCTTGTAGGGGGACTCAGAGCATGGGATTTAACTCCATTTCTGAAGTGAAACACACAGCATTGTCTCATTCATTGATCACACTCTGCTTTAGAACAAGAAGCAAGCTCTTGCTTTCTAGAGTCTCTAAGACAGCAGGAAACGTGAGTGTGCTGAGAACAAAAGAACGGTGTTTCCTACACATACGGACCATATCTAGTCCAACTCTGCTTCTGAAAGTGATACAAAGCACTGGTCCTCTAACATCCAATGCTTGTCAGTTAAGAGGAGAAACGTGTGAGCTTAGTGAATGATGTAGTTCCTTTGAACTGAAAAGTGACTGCCCTTACCTAAAACGAAGTCTTGCTTGTAGGAAGACTCAGAGCATGGGATTTAACTCCTTTTCTGAAGGGAAACACACAGCATAGTTCTCATCCATGGATCACACTCTGCTTTAGAGCGAGAAGCACGCTCTTGCTTTCTACAGTCTCTAAGACAGCAGGAAACGTGAGTGTGCTGAGAACAAAAGAACGGTCTTTCCTACACATATGGACCATATCTAGTCCAACTCTGCTTCTGAAAGTGATACAAAGCACTGGTCCTCTAACATCCAATGCTTGTCAGTTAAGAGGAGAAACGTGTGAGATAGTGAATGATGTAGTTCCTTTGAACTGAAAAGTGACTGCCCTTACATGAAACGAAGTCTTGCTTGTAGTAAGACACAGAGCCTGGGATTTAAGTCCATTTCTGAAGGGAAACACACAGCATAGTTCTCATCCATGGATCACACTCTGCTTTAGAGCGAGAAGCACACTCTTGCTTTCTAGAGTCTCTAATACAGCAGGAAATCTCAGTGTGCCCAGAACAAAAGAAGGGTGTTTCCTACACAAATGGACCATATGTAGTCCAAATCTGCTTCTGAAACTGATACAAAGCACTGACCATCTTACATCCAATGCTTGTCAGTTAAGATGAGAAACATGTGAGCTTCATGAACGATGTACTTCGTTTGAGCAGAAAAGTGACTGCCCTTACGTGAATTGAAGTCTTGCTTGTAGGAAGACTCAGAGCCTGGGATTTAACTCCATTTCTGAAGTAAAACACACAGCAGTGTAATCATCCATTGATCACACTCTGCTTTAGAACAAGAAGCACGCTCTTGCTTTCTAGATTCTCTAAGACAGCAGGAAACGTGAGTGTGCTGAGAACAAAAGAACGATGTTTCCTGCACATACGGCCTATATGTTGTCCAAATCTTCTTCTGAAACTGATACAATGCACTGGTCCTCTAACATCCAATGGTTGTCAGTTAAGATGAGAAACGTGTGAGCTTCGTGAACGATGTAGTTCGTTTGAGCAGAAAAGAGACTGCCCTTACCTGAAACGAAGTCTTGCCTGTAGGAAGACAAAGAGCCTGGAATTTAACTCGCTTTCTGAAGGGAAACACACAGCATAGTTCTCCTCCATGGATCACACTCTGCTTTAGAGCAAGAAGCACGCTCTTGCTTTCTAGATTCTCTAATATAGCAGGAAATCTGAGTGTGCCCAGAACAAAAGAACGGTGTTTCCTACACATACGGCCTATATGTAGTCCAAATCTTCTTCTGAAACTGATACAATGCACTGGTCCTCTAACATCCAATGGTTGTCAGTTAAGATGAGAAACGTGTGAGCTTCGTGAAGGATGTAGTTCCTTTGAGCAGAAAAGTGACTGCCCTTACCTGAAACGAAGTCTTGCTTGTAGGGAGACTCAGAGCATGGGATTTAACTCCATTTCTGAAGTGAAACACACAGCATTGTCTCATTCATTGATCACACTCTGCTTTAGAACAAGAAGCACGCTCTTGCTTTCTAGAGTCTCTAAGACAGCAGGAAACGTGAGTGTGCTGAGAACAAAAGAACGGTGTTTCCTACACATACGGACCATATCTAGTCCAACTCTGCTTCTGAAACTGATACAAAGGACTGGTCCTCTAACATCCAATGCTTGTCTGTTAAGATGAGAAACGTGTGAGCTCCGTGAACTATGTAGTTCGTTTGAGCTGAAAAGTGACTGCCCTTACCTGAAACGAAGTCTTGCTTGTAGGAAGACACAGAGCCTGGGATTTTACTCCTTTTCTGAAGGGAAACACACAGCATAGTTCTCATCCATGGATCACACTCTGCTTTAGAGCGAGAAGCACGCTCTTGCTTTCTACAGTCTCTAAGACAGCAGGAAACGTGAGTGTGCTGAGAACAAAAGAACGGTGTTTCCTACACATACGGACCATATCTAGTCCAACTCTGCTTCTGAAAGTGATACAAAGCACTGGTCCTCTAACATCCAATGCTTGTCGGTTAAGAGGAGAAACGTGTGAGCTTAGTGAATGATGTAGTTCCTTTGAACTGAAAAGTGACTGCCCTTACCTGAAACGAAGTCTTGCTTGTAGTAAGACACAGAGCCTGGGATTTAAGTCCATTTCTGAAGGGAAACACACAGCATAGTTCTCATCCATGGATCACACTCTGCTTTAGAGCGAGAAGCACACTCTTGCTTTCTAGAGTCTCTAATACAGCAGGAAATCTGAGTGTGCCCAGAACAAAAGAAGGGTGTTTCCTACACAAATGGACCATATGTAGTCCAAATCAGCTTATGAAACTGATACAAAGCACTGACCATCTTACATCCAATGCTTGTCAGTTAAGATGAGAAACGTGTGAGCTTCGTGAACGATGTAGTTCGTTTGAGCAGAAAGTGACTGCCCTTACGTGAATTGAAGTCTTGCTTGTAGGAAGACTCAGAGCCTGGGATTTAACTCCATTTCTGAAGTAAAACACACAGCAGTGTAATCATCCATTGCTCACACTCTGCTTTAAAACAAGAAGCACGCTCTTGCTTTCTAGATTCTCTAAGACAGCAGGAAACGTGAGTGTGCTGAGAACAAAAGAACAGTGTTTCCTACACATATGGACGATATCTAGTCCAACTCTTCTTCTGAAACTGATACAAAGCACTGGTCCTCTAACATCCAATGCTTGTCAATTACGATGAGAAACGTTTGAGCTTCTTGAACGATGTAGTTCGTTTGAGCAGAAAAGAGACTGCCCTTACCTGAAACGAAGTCTTGCCTGTAGGAAGACACAGAGCCTGGGATTTAACTCCATTTCTGAAGGGAAACACACAGCATAGTTCTCATCCATGGATCACACTCTGCTTTAGAGCAAGAAGCACGCTCTTGCTTTCTAGATTCTCTAATATAGCAGGAAATCTGAGTGTGCCCAGAACAAAAGAACGGTGTTTCCTACACATACGGCCTATATGTAGTCCAAATCTTCTTCTGAAACTGATACAATGCACTGGTCCTCTAACATCCAATGGTTGCCAGTTAAGATGAGAAACGTGTGAGCTTCGTGAACGATGTAGTTCCTTTGAGCAGAAAAGTGACTGCCCTTACCTGAAACGAAGTCTTGCTTGTAGGGGGACTCAGAGCATGGGATTTAACTCCATTTCTGAAGTGAAACACACAGCATTGTCTCATTCATTGATCACACTCTGCTTTAGAACAAGAAGCATGCTCTTGCTTTCTAGAGTCTCTAAGACAGCAGGAAACGTGAGTGTGCTGAGAAGATAGAACGGTGTTTCCTACACATACGGACCATATCTGGTCCAACTCTCTTCTGAAACTGATACAAAGGACTGGTCCTCTAACCTCCAATGCTTGTCTGTTAAGATGAGAAACGTGTGAGCTCCGTGAACTATGTAGTTCGTTTGAGCTGAAAAGTGACTGCCCTCACCTGAAACGAAGTCTTGCTTGTAGGAAGACACAGAGCCTTTGATTTAACTCCTTTTCTGAAGGGAAACACACAGCATAGTTCTCATCCATGGATCACACTCTGCTTTAGAGCGAGAAGCACGCTCTTGCTTTCTACAGTCTCTAAGACAGCAGGAAACGTGAGTGTGCTGATAACAAAAGAACGGTGTTTACTACACTTACAGACATTATATAGTCCAACTCTGCTTCTGAAACTGATACAAAGCACTGGTCCTCTAAAATCCAATGCTTGTCTGTTAAGATGAGAAACGTGTGAGCTTCGTGAACGATGTAGTTCGTTTGAGCAGAAAAGAGACTGCCCTTACCTGAAATGAAGTCTTGCTTGTAGGAAGACACAGAGCCTGGGATTTAACTCCTTTTCTGAAGGGAAACACAAAGCTTAGTTCTCATCCATGGATCACACTCTGCTTTAGAGCGAGTAGCACGCTCTTGCTTTCTACAGTCTCTAAGTCAGGAGGAAACGTGAGTGTGCTGAGAACAAAATAACGGTGTTTCCTACACATACGGACGATATCTAGTCCAACTCTTCTTCTGAAACTGATACAAAGCACTGTTCCTCTAACATCCAATGCTTGTCAATTAAGATGAGAAACGTTTGAGCTTCGTGAACGATGTAGTTCGTTTGAGCAGAAAAGAGACTGCCCTTACCTGAAACGAAGGTTTGCTTGTAGGAAGACACAGAGCCTGGTATTTAACTCCTTTTCTGAAGGGAAACACACAGCATAGTTCTCATCCATGGATCACACTCTGCTTTAGAGCAAGAAGCACGCTCTTGCTTTCTAGATTCTCTAATATAGCACGAAATCTGAGTGTACCCAGAACAAAAGAACGGTGTTTCCTACAATTACGGACATTATATAGTCCAACTCTGCATCTGAAACTGATACAAAGCACTGGTCCTCTAAAATCCAATGCTTGTCTGTTAAGATGAGAAACGTGTGAGCTTCATGAACAATGTAGTTCGTTTGAGCGGAAAAGTGACTGCCCTTACCTGAAACGAAGTCTTGCCTGTAGGAAGACACAGAGTCTGGGATTTAACTCCATTTCTGAAGGGAAACATACAGCATAGTTCTCATCCATGGATCACACTCTGCTTTAGAGCGAGAAGCACACTCTTGCTTTCTAGAGTCTCTGATACAGCAGGAAATCTGAGTGTGCCCAGAACAAAAGAAGGGTGTTTCCTACACAAATGGACCATATGTAGTCCAAATCTGCTTCTGAAACTGATACAAAGCACTGACAATCTTACATCCAATGCTTGTCAGTTAAGATGAGAAACGTGTGAGCTTTGTGAACGATGTAGTTCGTTTGAGCAGAAAAGTGACTGCCCATACGTGAATTGAAGTCTTGCTTGTAGGAAGACTCAGAGCCTGGGATTTAACTCCATTTCTGAAGTAAAACACACAGCAGTGTAATCATCCATTGATCACACTCTGCTTTAGAACAGGAAGCACACTCTTGCTTTCTAGATTCTCTATGACAGCAGGAAACGTGAGTGTGCTGAGAACAAAATAACGGTGTTTCCTACACATACGGACGATATCTAGTCCAACTCTTCTTCTGAAACTGATACAAAGCACTGTTCCTCTAACATCCAATGCTTGTCAATTAATATGAGAAACGTTTGAGCTTCGTGAACGATGTAGTTCGTTTGAGCAGAAAAGAGACTGCCCTTACCTGAAACGAAGGTTTGCTTGTAGGAAGACACAGAGCCTGGTATTTAACTCCTTTTCTGAAGGGAAACACACAGCATAGTTCTCATCAATGGATCACACTCTGCTTTAGAGCAAGAAGCACGCTCTTGCTTTCTAGATTCTCTAATATAGCAGGAAATCTGAGTGTACCCAGAACAAAAGAACGGTGTTTCCTACACATACGGCCTATATTTAGGCCAAATCTTCTTCTGAAACTGATACAAAGGACTGGTCCTCTAACCTCCAATGCTTGTCTGTTAAGATGAGAAACGTGTGAGCTCCGTGAACTATGTAGTTCGTTTGAGCTGAAAAGTGACTGCCTTTACCTGAAACGAAGTCTTGCTTGTAGGAAGACACAGAGCCTGGGATTTAACTCCTTTTCTGAAGGGAAACACACAGCATAGTTCTCATCCATGGATCACACTCTGCTTTAGAGCGAGAAGTACGCTCTTGCTTTCTACACTCTCTAAGACAGCAGGAAACGTGAGTGTGCTGAGAACAAAAGAACGGTGTTTCCTACACATACGGACCATATCTAGTCCCACTCTGCTTCTGAAAGTGATACAAAGCACTGGTCCTCTAAAATCCAATGCTTGTGTGTTAAGATGAGAAACTTATGTGCTTCGTGAACAATGTAGTTCGTTTGAGCTGAAAAGTGACTGCCCTTACCTGAAACGAAGTCTTGCCTGTAGGAAGGCACAGAGTCTGGGATTTAACTCCATTTCTGAAGGGAAACATACAGCATAGTTCTCATGAATGGATCACACTTTGCTTTAGAGCAAGAAGCACGCTCTTGCTTTCTAGAGTCTCTAATACAGCAGGAAATCTGAGTGTGCCCAGAACAAAAGAACGGTGTTTCCTACACATACTGACTATATGTAGTCCAAATCTACTTCTGAAACTGATACAATGCACTGGTCCTCTAACATCCAATGCTTGTCTGTTAAGATGAGAAACGTGTGAGCTCAGTGAAGGATGTAGTTCGTTTGAGCTGAAAAGTGACTGCCCTTACCTGAAACGAAGTCTTGCTTGTAGGAAGACACAGAGCCTGGGATTTAACTCCATTTCTGAAGGGAAACACACAGCATAGTTCTCATCATGGATCACACTCTGCTTTAGAGCGAGAAGCACGCTCTTGCTTTCTAAAGTCTCTAAGACAGCAGGAAACGTGAGTGTGCTGAGAAAAAAAGAACGGTGTTTCCTACACATACGGACGATATCTAGTCCAACTCTTCTTCTGAAACTGATACAAAGCACTGGTCCTCTAACATCCAATGCTTGTCAATTAAGATGAGAAACGTGTGAGCTTCATGAACGATGTAGTTCGTTTGAGCAGAAAAGTGACTGCCCTTACGTGAATTGAAGTCTTGCTTGTAGGAAGACTCAGAGCCTGGGATTTAACTCCATTTCTGAAGTAAAACACACAGCAGTGTAATCATCCATTGATCACACTCTGCTTTAGAACAAGAAGCACGCTCTTGCTTTCTAGATTCTCTAAGACAGCAGGAAACGTGAGTGTGCTGAGAACAAAAGGACGGTGTTTCCTACACATACGGCCTATATGTAGTCCAAATCTTCTTCTGAAACTGATACAATGCACTGGTCCTCTAACATCCAATGGTTGTCAGTTAAGATGAGAAACGTGTGAGCTTCGTGAATGATGTAGTTCCTTTGAGCAGAAAAGTGACTGCCCTTACCTGAAATGAAGTCTTGTTTGTAGGGAGACTCAGAACAGGGGATTTAACTCCATTTCTGAAGTGAAACACACAGCATTGTATCATTCATTGATCACACTCTGCTTTAGAACAAGAAGCATGCTCTTGCTTTCTAGAGTCTCTAAGACAGCAGGAAACGTGAGTGTGCTGAGAAGAAAAGAACGGTGTTTCCTACACATACGGACCATATCTAGTCCAACTCTCTTCTGAAACTGATACAAAGGACTGGTCCTCTAACCTCCAATGCTTGTCTGTTAAGATGAGAAACGTGTGAGCTCCGTGAACTATGTAGTTCGTTTGAGCTGAAAAGTGACTGCCCTTACCTGAAACGAAGTCTTGCTTGTAGGAAGACACAGAGCCTGGGATTTAACTCCTTTTCTGAAGGGAAACACACAGCATAGTTCTCATCCATGGATCACACTCTGCTTTAGAGCGAGAAGCACGCTCTTGCTTTCTACAGTCTCTAAGGCAGCAGGAAACGTGAGTGTGCTGATCACAAAAGAACGGTGTTTACTACACTTACGGACATTATATAGTCCAACTCTGCATCTGAAACTGATACAAAGCACTGGTCCTCTAAAATCCAATGCTTGTCTGTTAAGATGAGAAACGTGTGAGCTTCGAGAATGATGTAGTTCGTTTGAGCTGAAAAGTGACTGCCCTTACCTGAAACGAAGTCTTGCCTGTAGGAAGACACAGAGTCTGGGATTTAACTCCATTTCTGAAGGGAAACATACAGCATAGTTCTCATCAATGGATCACACTCTGCTTTAGAGCAAGAAGCACGCTCTTGCTTTCTAAAGTCTCTAAGACAGCAGGAAACGTGAGTGTGCCCAGAACAAAAGATCGGTGTTTCCTACACATATGGACCATATGTAGTCCAAATCTGCTTCTGAAACTGATACAAAGCAATGACCCTCTACCATCCAATGCTTGTCAGTTAAGATGAGAAACGTGTGAGCTTCGTGAACGATGTAGTTCGTTTGAGCAGAAAAGTGACTGCCCTTACCTGAAACGAAGTCTTGCTTGTAGGAAGACACAGAGCCTGGGATTTAACTCCTTTTCTGCAGGGAAACACAAAGATTAGTTCTCATCATGGATCACACTCTGCTTTAGAGCGAGAAGCACGCTCATGCTTTCTAAAGTCTCTAAGACAGCAGGAAACGTGAGTGTGCTGAGAACAAAAGAACGGTGTTTACTACACATACGGACCATATCTAGTCCAACTCCGCTTCTGAAAGTGATACAAAGCACTGGTCCTCTAACATCCAATGCTTGTCAGTTAAGAGGAGAAACGTGTGAGCTTAGTGAATGATGTAGTTCCTTTGAACTGAAAAGTGACTGCCCTTACCTGAAACGAAGTCTTGCTTGTAGTAAGACACAGAGCCTGGGATTTAAGTCCATTTCTGAAGGGAAACAGACAGCATAGTTCTCATCCATGGATCACACTCTGCTTTAGAGCGAGAAGCACACTCTTGCTTTCTAGAGTCTCTAAGGCAGCAGGAAATCTGAGTGTGCCCAGAACAAAAGAAGGGTGTTTTCTACACAAATGGACCATATGTAGTCCAAATATGCTTCTGAAACTGATACAAAGCACTGACCATCTTACATCCAATGCTTGTCAGTTAAGATGAGAAACGTGTCAGCTTCGGGAAAGATGTAGTTCGTTTGAGCAGAAAAGTGACTGCCCTTACATGAATTGAAGTCTTGCTTGTAGGAAGACTCAGAGCCTGGGATTTAACTCCATTTCTGAAGTAAAACACACAGCAGTGTAATCATCCATTGATCACACTCTGCTTTAGAACAAGAAGCACGCTCTTGCTTTCTAGATTCTCTAAGACAGCAGGAAACATGAGCGTGCTGAGAACAAAAGAGCGGTGTTTCCTACACATACGGACGATATCTAGTCCAACTCTTCTTCTGAAACTGATACAAAGCACTGGTCCTCTAACATCCAATGCTTGTCAATTAAGATGAGAAACGTTTGAGCTTCGTGAACGATGTAGTTCGTTTGAGCAGAAAAGAGACTGCCCTTACCTGAAACGAAGTCTTGCCTGTAGGAAGACACAGAGCCTGGGATTTAACTCCATTTCTGAAGGGAAACACACAGCATAGTTCTCATCCATGGATCACACTCTGCTTTAGAGCAAGAAGCACGCTCTTGCTTTCTAGATTCTCTAATATAGCAGGAAATCTGAGTGTGCCCAGAACAAAAGAACGGTGTTTCCTACACATACGGCCTATATGTAGTCCAAATCTTCTTCTGAAACTGATACAATGCACTGGTCCTCTAACATCCAATGGTTGTCAGTTAAGATGAGAAACGTGTGAGCTTCGTGAATGATGTAGTTCCTTTGAGCAGAAAAGTGACTGCCCTTACCTGAAATGAAGTCTTGTTTGTAGGGAGACTCAGAACAGGGGATTTAACTCCATTTCTGAAGTGAAACACACAGCATTGTATCATTCATTGATCACACTCTGCTTTAGAACAAGAAGCATGCTCTTGCTTTCTAGAGTCTCTAAGACAGCAGGAAACGTGAGTGTGCTGAGAAGAAAAGAACGGTGTTTCCTACACATACGGACCATATCTAGTCCAACTCTCTTCTGAAACTGATACAAAGGACTGGTCCTCTAACCTCCAATGCTTGTCTGTTAAGATGAGAAACGTGTGACCTCCGTGAACTATGTAGTTCGTTTGAGCTGAAAAGTGACTGCCCTTACCTGAAACGAAGTCTTGCTTGTAGGAAGACACAGAGCCTGGGATTTAACTCCTTTTCTGAAGGGAAACACACAGCATAGTTCTCATCCATGGATCACACTCTGCTTTAGAGCGAGAAGCACGCTCTTGCTTTCTACAGTCTCTAAGACAGCAGGAAACGTGAGTGTGCTGAGAACAAAAGAAAGGTGTTTACTACACTTACGGACATTATATAGTCCAACTCTGCATCTGAAACTGATACAAAGCACTGGTCCTCTAAAATCCAATGCTTGACTGTTAAGATGAGAAACGTGTGAGCTTCGAGAATGATGTAGTTCGTTTGAGCTAAAAAGTGACTGCCCTTACCTGAAACGAAGTCTTGCCTGTAGGAAGACACAGAGTCTGGGATTTAACTCCATTTCTGAAGGGAAACATACAGCATAGTTCTCATCAATGGATCACACTCTGCTTTAGAGCGAGAAGCACGCTCATGCTTTCTAAAGTCTCTAAGACAGCAGGAAACGTGAGTGTGCTGAGAACAAAAGAACGGTGTTTACTATACATACGGACGATATCTAGTCCAACTCTTCTTCTGAAACTGATACAAAGCACTGTTCCTCTAACATCCAATGCTTGTCAATTAATATGAGAAACGTTTGAGCTTCGTGAACGATGTAGTTCGTTTGAGCAGAAAAGAGACTGCCCTTACCTGAAACGAAGGTTTGCTTGTAGGAAGACACAGAGCCTGGTATTAACTCCTTTTCTGAAGGGAAACACACAGCATAGTTCTCATCCATGGATCACACTCTGCTTTAGAGCAAGAAGCACGCTCTTGCTTTCTAGATTCTCTAATATAGCAGGAAATCTGAGTGTACCCAGAACAAAAGAACGGGGTTTCCTACACATACGGGCTATATTTAGTCCAAATCTTCTTCTGAAACTGATACAATGCACTGGTCCTCTAACATCCAATGGTTGTCAGTTAAGATGAGAAACGTGTGAGCTTCGTGAAGGATGTAGTTCCTTTGAGCAGAAAAGTGACTGCCCTTACCTGAAACGAAGTCTTGCTTGTAGGGAGACTCAGAGCATGGGATTTAACTCCATTTCTGAAGTGAAACACACAGCATTGTCTCATTCATTGATCACACTCTGCTTTAGAACAAGAAGCATGCTCTTGCTTTCTAGAGTCTCTAAGACAGCAGGAAACGTGAGTGTGCTGAGAAGAAAAGAATGGCGTTTCCTACACATACGGACCATATCTAGTCCAACTCTGCTTCTGAAACTGATACAAAGGACTGGTCCTCTAACCTCCAATGCTCGTCTGTTAAGATGAGAAACGTGTGAGCTCCGTGAACTATGTAGTTCGTTTGAGCTGAAAAGTGACTGCCTTTACCTGAAACGAAGTCTTGCTTGTAGGAAGACACAGAGCCTGGGATTTAACTCCTTTTCTGAAGGGAAACACACAGCATAGTTCTCATCCATGGATCACACTCTGCTTTAGAGCGAGAAGCACGCTCTTGCTTTCTACAGTCTCTAAGACAGCAGGAAACGTGAGTGTGCTGAGAACAAAAGAACGGTGTTTCCTACACATACGGACCATATCTAGTCCCACTCTGCTTCTGAAAGTGATACAAAGCACTGGTCCTCTAAAATCCAATGCTTGTGTGTTAAGATGAGAAACTTATGTGCTTCGTGAACAATGTAGTTCGTTTGAGCTGAAAAGTGACTGCCCTTACCTGAAACGAAGTCTTGCCTGTAGGAAGACACAGAGTCTGGGATTTAACTCCATTTCTGAAGGGAAACATACAGCATAGTTCTCATGAATGGATCACACTTTGCTTTAGAGCAAGAAGCACGCTCTTGCTTTCTAGAGTCTCTAATACAGCAGGAAATCTGAGTGTGCCCAGAACAAAAGAACGGTGTTTCCTACACATACTGACTATATGTAGTCCAAATCTACTTCTGAAACTGATACAATGCACTGGTCCTCTAACATCCAATGCTTGTCTGTTAAGATGAGAAACGTTTGAGCTTAGTGAACGTTGTAGATCGTTTGAGCAGAAAAGTGACTGCCCTTACCTGAAATGAAGTCTTGCCTGTAGGAAGACACAGAGCCTGGGATTTAACTCCATTTCTGAAGGAAAAACACACAGCATAGTTCTCATCCATGGATCACACTCTGCTTTAGAGCGAGAAGCACATTCTTGCTTTCTAGAGTCTCTAAGGCAGCAGGAAATCTGAGTGTGCCCAGAACAAAAGAAGGGTGTTTCCTACACAAATGGACCATATGTAGTCCAAATCTGCTTCTGAAACTGATACAAAGCACTGACCATCTTACATCCAATGCTTGTCAGTTAAGATGAGAAACGTGTGAGCTTCATGAACGATGTCGTTCGTTTGAGCAGAAAAGTGACTGCCCTTACGTGAATTGAAGTCTTGCTTGTAGGAAGACTCAGAGCCTGGGATTTAACTCCATTTCTGAAGTAAAACACACAGCAGTGTAATCATCCATTGATCACACTCTGCTTTAGAACAAGAAGCACGCTCTTGCTTTCTAGATTCTCTAAGACAGCAGGAAACGTGAGTGTGCTGAGAACAAATGAACGGTGTTTCCTACACTTACGGACATTATATAGTCCAACTCTGCATCTGAAACTGATACAAAGCACTGGTCCTCTAAAATCCAATGCTTGTCTGTTAAGATGAGAAACGTGTGAGCTTCGTGAATGATGTAGTTCGTTTGAGCCGAAAAGTGACTGCCCTTACCTGAAACGAAGTCTTGCTTGTAGGAAGACACAGAGCCTGGGATTTAACTCCATTTCTGAAGGGAAACACACAGCATAGTTCTCATCCATGGATCACACTCTGCTTTAGAGCGAGAAGCACGCTCTTGCTTTCTAAAGTCTCTAAGACAGCATGAAACGTGAGTGTGCTGACAACAAAAGAACGGTGTTTCCTACACATACGGACGATATCTAGTCCAACTCTTCTTCTGAAACTGAAACAAAGCACTGGTCCTCTAACATCCAATGCTTGTCAATTAAGATGAGAAACGTTTGAGCTTCGTGAACGATGTAGGTCTTTTGAGCAGAAAAGTGACTGCCCTTACCTGAAACGAAGTCTTGCTTGTAGGAAGACACAGAGCCTGGAATTTAAGTCCATTTCTGAAGGGAAACACACAGCATAGTTCTCATCCATGGATCACACTCTGCTTTAGAGCGAGAAGCACACTCTTGCTTTCTAGAGTCTCTAATACAGCAGGAAATCTGAGTGTGCCCAGAACAAAAGAAGGGTGTTTCCTACACAAATGGACCATATGTAGTTCAAATCTGCTTCTGAAACTGATACAAAGCACTGACCATCTTACATCCAATGCTTGTCAGTTAAGATGAGAAACGTGTGAGCTTCATGAACGATGTAGTTCGTTTGAGCAGAAAAGTGACTGCCCTTACGTGAATTGAAGTCTTGCTTGTAGGGAGACTCAGAGCATGGGATTTAACTCCATTTCTGAAGTAAAACACACAGCAGTGTAATCATCCATTGATCACACTCTGCTTTAGAACAAGAAGCACGCTCTTGCTTTCTAGATTCTCTAAGACAGCAGGAAACGTGAGTGTGCTGAGAAAAAAAGAACGGGGTTTCCTACACATACGGACATTATCTAGTCCAAATCTACTTCTGAAACTGATACAATGCACTGGTCCTCAAATATCCAATGCTTGCCTGTTAAGATGAGAAACGTGTCACTCAGTGAAGGATGTAGTTCGTTTGAGCTGAAAAGTGACTGCCCTTACCTGAAACGAAGTCTTGCTTGTAGGAAGACACAGAGCCTGGGATTTAACTCCATTTCTGAAGGGAAACACACAGCATAGTTCTCATCATGGATCACACTCTGCTTTAGAGCGAGAAGCATGCTCTTGCTTTCTAAAGTCTCTAAGACAGCAGGAAACGTGAGTGTGCTGAGAACAAAAGAACGGTGTTTCCTACACATACGGACGATATCTAGTCCAACCCTTCTTCTGAAACTGATACAAAGCACTGGTCCTCTAACATCCAATGCTTGTCAATTAAGATGAGAAACGTTTGAGCTTCGTGAACGATGTAGTTTGTTTGAGCAGAAAAGAGACTGCCCTTACCTGAAACGAAGTCTTGCCTGTAGGAAGACACAGAGCCTGGGATTTAACTCCCTTTCTGAAGGGAAACACACAGCATAGTTCTCATCCATGGATCACACTCTGCTTTAGAGCAAGAAGCACGCTCTTGCTTTCTAGATTCTCTAATATAGCAGGAAATCTGACTGTGCCCAGAACAAAAGAACGGTGTTTCCTACACATACGGCCTATATGTAGTCCAAATCTTCTTCTGAAACTGATACAATGCACTGGTCCTCTAACATCCAATGGTTGTCAGTTAAGATGAGAAACGTGTGAGCTTCGTGAATGATGTAGTTCCTTTGAGCAGAAAAGTGACTGCCCTTACCTGAAATGAAGTCTTGTTTGTAGGGAGACTCAGAACAGGGGATTTAACTCCATTTCTGAAGTGAAACACACAGCATTGTATCATTCATTGATCACACTCTGCTTTAGAACAAGAAGCATGCTCTTGCTTTCTAGAGTCTATAAGACAGCAGGAAACGTGAGTGTGCTGAGAAGAAAAGAACGGTGTTTCCTACACATACGGACCATATCTAGTCCAACTCTCTTCTGAAACTGATACAAAGGACTGGTCCTCTAACCTCCAATGCTTGTCTGTTAAGATGAGAAACGTGTGAGCTCCGTGAACTATGTAGTTCGTTTGAGCTGAAAAGTGACTGCCCTTACCTGAAACGAAGTCTTGCTTGTAGGAAGACACAGAGCCTGGGATTTAACTCCTTTTCTGAAGGGAAACACACAGCATAGTTCTCATCCATGGATCACACTCTGCTTTAGAGCGAGAAGCACGCTCTTGCTTTCTACAGTCTCTAAGACAGCAGGAAACGTGAGTGTGCTGAGAACAAAAGAAAGGTGTTTACTACACTTACGGACATTATATAGTCCAACTCTGCATCTGAAACTGATACAAAGCACTGGTCCTCTAAAATCCAATGCTTGACTGTTAAGATGAGAAACGTGTGAGCTTCGAGAATGATGTAGTTCGTTTGAGCTGAAAAGTGACTGCCCTTACCTGAAACGAAGTCTTGCCTGTAGGAAGACACAGAGTCTGGGATTTAACTCCATTTCTGAAGGGAAACATACAGCATAGTTCTCATCAATGGATCACACTCTGCTTTAGAGCAAGAAGCACGCTCTTGCTTTCTAAAGTCTCTAAGACAGCAGGAAACGTGAGTGTGCCCAGAACAAAAGATCGGTGTTTCCTACACATATGGACCATATGTAGTCCAAATCTGCTTCTGAAACTGATACAAAGCAATGACCCTCTAACATCCAATGCTTGTCAGTTAAGATGAGAAACGTGTGAGCTTCGTGAACGATGTAGTTCGTTTGAGCAGAAAAGTGACTGCCCTTACCTGAAACGAAGTCTTGCTTGTAGGAAGACACAGAGCCTGGGATTTAACTCCTTTTCTGAAGGGAAACACAAAGATTAGTTCTCATCATGGATCACACTCTGCTTTAGAGCGAGAAGCACGCTCATGCTTTCTAAAGTCTCTAAGACAGCAGGAAACGTGAGTGTGCTGAGAACAAAAGAACGGTGTTTACTACACATACGGACCATATCTAGTCCAACTCTGCTTCTGAAAGTGATACAAAGCACTGGTCCTCTAACATCCAATGCTTGTCAGTTAAGAGGAGAAACGTGTGAGCTTAGTGAATGATGTAGTTCCTTTGAACTGAAAAGTGACTGCCCTTACCTGAAACGAAGTCTTGCTTGTAGTAAGACACAGAGCCTGGGATTTAAGTCCATTTCTGAAGGGAAACAGACAGCATAGTTCTCATCCATGGATCACACTCTGCTTTAGAGCGAGAAGCACACTCTTGCTTTCTAGAGTCTCTAAGGCAGCAGGAAATCTGAGTGTGCCCAGAACAAAAGAAGGGTGTTTTCTACACAAATGGACCATATGTAGTCCAAATATGCTTCTGAAACTGATACAAAGCACTGACCATCTTACATCCAATGCTTGTCAGTTAAGATGAGAAACGTGTCAGCTTCGGGAAAGATGTAGTTCGTTTGAGCAGAAAAGTGACTGCCCTTACATGAATTGAAGTCTTGCTTGTAGGAAGACTCAGAGCCTGGGATTTAACTCCATTTCTGAAGTAAAACACACAGCAGTGTAATCATCCATTGATCACACTCTGCTTTAGAACAAGAAGCACGCTCTTGCTTTCTAGATTCTCTAAGACAGCAGGAAACATGAGTGTGCTGAGAACAAAAGAACGGTGTTTCCTACACATACGGACGATATCTAGTCCAACTCTTCTTCTGAAACTGATACAAAGCACTGGTCCTCTAACATCCAATGCTTGTCAATTAAGATGAGAAACGTTTGAGCTTCGTGAACGATGTAGTTCGTTTGAGCAGAAAAGAGACTGCCCTTACCTGAAACGAAGTATTGCCTGTAGGAAGACACAGAGCCTGGGATTTAACTCCATTTCTGAAGGGAAACACACAGCATAGTTCTCATCCATGGATCACACTCTGCTTTAGAGCAAGAAGCACGCTCTTGCTTTCTAGATTCTCTAATATAGCAGGAAATCTGAGAGTGCCCAGAACAAAAGAACGGTGTTTCCTACACATACGGCCTATATGTAGTCCAACTCTTCTTCTGAAACTGATACAATGCACTGGTCCTCTAACATCCAATGGTTGTCAGTTAAGATGAGAAACGTTTGAGCTTCGTGAACGATGTAGTTCGTTTGAGCAGAAAAGAGACTGCCCTTACCTGAAACGAAGTATTGCCTGTAGGAAGACACAGAGCCTGGGATTTAAGTCCATTTCTGAAGGGAAACACACAGCATAGTTCTCATCCATGGATCACACTCTGCTTTAGAGCAAGAAGCACGCTCTTGCTTTCTAGATTCTCTAAAATAGCAGGAAATTTGAGTGTGCCCAGAACAAAAGAACGGTGTTTCCTACACATACTGACAATATGTAGTCCAAATCTACTTCTGAAACTGATACAATGCACTGGTCCTCTAACATCCAATGCTTGTCTGTTAAGATGAGAAACGTGTGAGCTCAGTGAAGGATGTAGTTCGTTTGAGCTGAAAAGTGACTGCCCTTACCTGAAACGAAGTCTTGCTTGTAGGAAGACACAGAGCCTGGGATTTAACTCCATTTCTGAAGGGAAACATACAGCATAGTTCTCATCATGGATCACACTCTGCTTTAGAGCGAGAAGCACGCTCTTGCTTTCTAAAGTCTCTAAGACAGCAGGAAACGTGAGTGTGCTGAGAACAAAAGAACGGTGTTTCCTACACATACGGACGATATCTAGTCCAACTCTTCTTCTGAAACTGATACAAAGCACTGGTCCTCTAACATCCAATGCTTGTCAATTAAGATGAGAAACGTTTGAGCTTAGTGAACGTTGTAGTTCGTTTGAGCAGAAAAGTGACTGCCCTTACCTGAAATGAAGTCTTGCCTGTAGGAAGACACAGAGCCTGGGATTTAACTCCATTTCTGAAGGGAAACACACAGCATAGTTCTCATCCATGGATCACACTCTGCTTTAGAGTGAGAAGCACATTCTTGCTTTCTAGAGTCTCTAAGGCAGCAGGAAATCTGAGTGTGCCCAGAACAAAAGAAGGGTGTTTCCTACACAAATGGACCATATGTAGTCCAAATCTGCTTCTGAAACTGATACAAAGCACTGACCATCTTACATCCAATACTTGTCAGTTAAGATGAGAAACGTGTGAGCTTCATGAACGATGTCGTTCGTTTGAGCAGAAAAGTGACTGCCCTTACGTGAATTGAAGTCTTGCTTGTAGGAAGACTCAGAGCCTGGGATTTAACTCCATTTCTGAAGTAAAACACACAGCAGTGTAATCATCCATTGATCACACTCTGCTTTAGAACAAGAAGCACGCTCTTGCTTTCTAGATTCTCTAAGACAGCAGGAAACGTGAGTGTGCTGAGAACAAAAGAACGGTGTTTCCTACACTTACGGACATTATATAGTCCAACTCTGCATCTGAAACTGATACAAAGCACTGGTCCTCTAAAATCCAATGCTTGTCTGTTAAGATGAGAAACGTGTGAGCTTCGTGAATGATGTAGTTCGTTTGAGCCGAAAAGTGACTGCCCTTACCTGAAACGAAGTCTTGCTTGTAGGAAGACACAGAGCCTGGGATTTAACTCCATTTCTGAAGGGAAACACACAGCATAGTTCTCATCCATGGATCACACTCTGCTTTAGAGCGAGAAGCACGCTCTTGCTTTCTAAAGTCTCTAAGACAGCAGGAAACGTGAGTGTGCTGACAACAAAAGAACGGTGTTTCCTACACATACGGACGATATCTAGTCCAACTCTTCTTCTGAAACTGAAACAAAGCACTGGTCCTCTAACATCCAATGCTTGTCAATTAAGATGAGAAACGTTTGAGCTTCGTGAACGATGTAGGTCTTTTGAGCAGAAAAGTGACTGCCCTTACCTGAAACGAAGTCTTGCTTGTAGGAAGACACAGAGCCTGGGATTTAAGTCCATTTCTGAAGGGAAACACACAGCATAGTTCTCATCCATGGATCACACTCTGCTTTAGAGCGAGAAGCACACTCTTGCTTTCTAGAGTCTCTAATACAGCAGGAAATCTGAGTGTGCCCAGAACAAAAGAAGGGTGTTTCGTACACAAATGGACCATATGTAGTCCAAATCTGCTTCTGAAACTGATACAAAGCACTGACCATCTTACATCCAATGCTTGTCAGTTAAGATGAGAAACGTGTGAGCTTCATGAATGATGTAGTTCGTTTGAGCAGAAAAGTGACTGCCCTTACGTGAATTGAAGTCTTGCTTGTAGGAAGACTCAGAGCCTGGGATTTAACTCCATTTCTGAAGTAAAACACACAGCAGTGTAATCATCCATTGATCACACTCTGCTTTAGAACAAGAAGCACGCTCTTGCTTTCTAGATTCTCTAAGACAGCAGGAAACGTGAGTGTGCTGAGAAAAAAAGAACGGGGTTTCCTACACATACGGACATTATCTAGTCCAAATCTACTTCTGAAACTGATACAATGCACTGGTCCTCAAATATCCAATGCTTGCCTGTTAAGATGAGAAACGTGTGAGCTCAGTGAAGGATGTAGTTCGTTTGAGCTGAAAAGTGACTGCCCTTACCTGAAACGAAGTCTTGCTTGTAGGAAGACACAGAGCCTGGGATTTAACTCCATTTCTGAAGGGAAACACACAGCATAGTTCTCATCATGGATCACACTCTGCTTTAGAGCGAGAAGCATGCTCTTGCTTTCTAAAGTCTCTAAGACAGCAGGAAACGTGAGTGTGCTGAGAACAAAAGAACGGTGTTTCCTACACATACGGACGATATCTAGTCCAACCCTTCTTCTGAAACTGATACAAAGCACTGGTCCTCTAACATCCAATGCTTGTCAATTAAGATGAGAAACGTTTGAGCTTCGTGAACGATGTAGTTTGTTTGAGCAGAAAAGAGACTGCCCTTACCTGAAACGAAGTCTTGCCTGTAGGAAGACACAGAGCCTGGGATTTAACTCCATTTCTGAAGGGAAACACACAGCATAGTTCTCATCCATGGATCACACTCTGCTTTAGAGCAAGAAGCACGCTCTTGCTTTCTAGATTCTCTAATATAGCAGGAAATCTGACTGTGCCCAGAACAAAAGAACGGTGTTTCCTGCACATACGGCCTATATGTAGTCCAAATCTTCTTCTGAAACTGATACAATGCACTGGTCCTCTAACATCCAATGGTTGTCAGTTAAGATGAGAAACGTGTGAGCTTCGTGAATGATGTAGTTCCTTTGAGCAGAAAAGTGACTGCCCTTACCTGAAATGAAGTCTTGTTTGTAGGGAGACTCAGAACAGGGGATTTAACTCCATTTCTGAAGTGAAACACACAGCATTGTATCATTCATTGATCACACTCTGCTTTAGAACAAGAAGCATGCTCTTGCTTTCTAGAGTCTCTAAGACAGCAGGAAACGTGAGTGTGCTGAGAAGAAAAGAACGGTGTTTCCTACACATACGGACCATATCTAGTCCAACTCTCTTCTGAAACTGATACAAAGGACTGGTCCTCTAACCTCCAATGCTTGTCTGTTAAGATGAGAAACGTGTGAGCTCCGTGAACTATGTAGTTCGTTTGAGCTGAAAAGTGACTGCCCTTACCTGAAACGAAGTCTTGCTTGTAGGAAGACACAGAGCCTGGGATTTAACTCCTTTTCTGAAGGGAAACACACAGCATAGTTCTCATCCATGGATCACACTCTGCTTTAGAGCGAGAAGCACGCTCTTGCTTTCTACAGTCTCTAAGACAGCAGGAAAGGTGAGTGTGCTGAGAACAAAAGAAAGGTGTTTACTACACTTACGGACATTATATAGTCCAACTCTGCATCTGAAACTGATACAAAGCACTGGTCCTCTAAAATCCAATGCTTGACTGTTAAGATGAGAAACGTGTGAGCTTCGAGAATGATGTAGTTCGTTTGAGCTGAAAAGTGACTGCCCTTACCTGAAACGAAGTCTTGCCTGTAGGAAGACACAGAGTCTGGGATTTAACTCCATTTCTGAAGGGAAACATACAGCATAGTTCTCATCAATGGATCACACTCTGCTTTAGAGCAAGAAGCACGCTCTTGCTTTCTAAAGTCTCTAAGACAGCAGGAAACGTGAGTGTGCCCAGAACAAAAGATCGGTGTTTCCTACACATATGGACCATATGTAGTCCAAATCTGCTTCTGAAACTGATACAAAGCAATGACCCTCTAACATCCAATGCTTGTCAGTTAAGATGAGAAACGTTTGAGCTTCGTGAATGATGTAGTTCGTTTGAGCAGAAAAGAGACTGCCCTTACCTGAAACGAAGTATTGCCTGTAGGAAGACACAGAGTCTGGGAATTAACTCCATTTCTGAAGGGAAACACACAGCATAGTTCTCATCCATGGATCACACTCTGCTTTAGAGCAAGAAGCACGCTCTTGCTTTCTAGATTCTCTAATATAGCAGGAAATCTGAGTGTGCCCAGAACAAAAGAACGGTGTTTCCTACACATACGGCCTATTTGTAGTCCAACTCTTCTTCTGAAACTGATACAATGCACTGGTCCTCTAACATCCAATGGTTGTCAGTTAAGATGAGAAACGTTTGAGCTTCGTGAACGATGTAGTTCGTTTGAGCAGAAAAGAGACTGCCCTTACCTGAAACGAAGTATTGCCTGTAGGAAGACACAGAGCCTGGGATTTAAGTCCATTTCTGAAGGGAAACACACAGCATAGTTCTCATCCATGGATCACACTCTGCTTTAGAGCAAGAAGCACGCTCTTGCTTTCTAGATTCTCTAAAATAGCAGGAAATCTGAGTGTGCCCAGAACAAAAGAACGGTGTTTCCTACACATACTGACTATATGTAGTCCAAATCTACTTCTGAAACTGATACAATGCACTGGTCCTCTAACATCCAATGCTTGTCTGTTAAGATGAGAAACGTGTGAGCTCAGTGAAGGATGTAGTTCGTTTGAGCTGAAAAGTGACTGCCCTTACCTGAAACGAAGTCTTGCTTGTAGGAAGACACAGAGCCTGGGATTTAACTCCATTTCTGAAGGGAAACATACAGCATAGTTCTCATCATGGATCACACTCTGCTTTAGAGCGAGAAGCACGCTCTTGCTTTCTAAAGTCTCTAAGACAGCAGGAAACGTGAGTGTGCTGAGAACAAAAGAACGGTGTTTCCTACACATACGGACGATATCTAGTCCAACTCTTCTTCTGAAACTGATACAAAGCACTGGTCCTCTAACATCCAATGCTTGTCAATTAAGATGAGAAACGTTTGAGCTTAGTGAACGTTGTAGTTCGTTTGAGCAGAAAAGTGACTGCCCTTACCTGAAATGAAGTCTTGCCTGTAGGAAGACACAGAGCCTGGGATTTAACTCCATTTCTGAAGGGAAACACACAGCATAGTTCTCATCCATGGATCACACTCTGCTTTAGAGTGAGAAGCACATTCTTGCTTTCTAGAGTCTCTAAGGCAGCAGGAAATCTGAGTGTGCCCAGAACAAAAGAAGGGTGTTTCCTACACAAATGGACCATATGTAGTCCAAATCTGCTTCTGAAACTGATACAAAGCACTGACCATCTTACATCCAATGCTTGTCAGTTAAGATGAGAAACGTGTGAGCTTCATGAACGATGTCGTTCGTTTGAGCAGAAAAGTGACTGCCCTTACGTGAATTGAAGTCTTGCTTGTAGGAAGACTCAGAGCCTGGGATTTAACTCCATTTCTGAAGTAAAACACACAGCAGTGTAATCATCCATTGATCACACTCTGCTTTAGAACAAGAAGCACGCTCTTGCTTTCTAGATTCTCTAAGACAGCAGGAAACGTGAGTGTGCTGAGAACAAAAGAACGGTGTTTCCTACACTTACGGACATTATATAGTCCAACTCTGCATCTGAAACTGATACAAAGCACTGGTCCTCTAAAATCCAATGCTTGTCTGTTAAGATGAGGAACGTGTGAGCTTCGTGAATGATGTAGTTCGTTTGAGCCGAAAAGTGACTGCCCTTACCTGAAACGAAGTCTTGCTTGTAGGAAGACACAGAGCCTGGGATTTAACTCCATTTCTGAAGGGAAACACACAGCATAGTTCTCATCCATGGATCACACTCTGCTTTAGAGCGAGAAGCACGCTCTTGCTTTCTAAAGTCTCTAAGACAGCAGGAAACGTGAGTGTGCTGACAACAAAAGAACGGTGTTTCCTACACATACGGACGATATCTAGTCCAACTCTTCTTCTGAAACTGAAACAAAGCACTGGTCCTCTAACATCCAATGCTTGTCAATTAAGATGAGAAACATTTGAGCTTCGTGAACGATGTAGGTCTTTTGAGCAGAAAAGTGACTGCCCTTACCTGAAACGAAGTCTTGCTTGTAGGAAGACACAGAGCCTGGGATTTAAGTCCATTTCTGAAGGGAAACACACAGCATAGTTCTCATCCATGGATCACACTCTGCTTTAGAGCGAGAAGCACACTCTTGCTTTCTAGAGTCTCTAATACAGCAGGAAATCTGAGTGTGCCCAGAACAAAAGAAGGGTGTTTCCTACACAAATGGACCATATGTAGTCCAAATCTGCTTCTGAAACTGATACAAAGCACTGACCATCTTACATCCAATGCTTGTCAGTTAAGATGAGAAACGTGTGAGCTTCATGAACGATGTAGTTCGTTTGAGCAGAAAAGTGACTGCCCTTACGTGAATTGAAGTCTTGCTTGTAGGAAGACTCAGAGCCTGGGATTTAACTCCATTTCTGAAGTAAAACACACAGCAGTGTAATCATCCATTGATCACACTCTGCTTTAGAACAAGAAGCACGCTCTTGCTTTCTAGATTCTCTTAGACAGCAGGAAACGTGAGTGTGCTGAGAAAAAAAGAACGGGGTTTCCTACACATACGGACATTATCTAGTCCAAATCTACTTCTGAAACTGATACAATGCACTGGTCCTCAAATATCCAATGCTTGCCTGTTAAGATGAGAAACGTGTGAGCTCAGTGAAGGATGTAGTTCGTTTGAGCTGAAAAGTGACTGCCCTTACCTGAAACGAAGTCTTGCTTGTAGGAAGACACAGAGCCTGGGATTTAACTCCAGTTCTGAAGGGAAACACACAGCATAGTTCTCATCATGGATCACACTCTGCTTTAGAGCGAGAAGCATGCTCTTGCTTTCTAAAGTCTCTAAGACAGCAGGAAACGTGAGTGTGCTGAGAAAAAAAGAACGGTGTTTCCTACACATACGGACGATATCTAGTCCAACCCTTCTTCTGAAACTGATACAAAGCACTGGTCCTCTAACATCCAATGCTTGTCAATTAAGATGAGAAACGTTTGAGCTTCGTGAACGATGTAGTTTGTTTGAGCAGAAAAGAGACTGCCCTTACCTGAAACGAAGTCTTGCCTGTAGGAAGACACAGAGCCTGGGATTTAACTCCATTTCTGAAGGGAAACACACAGCATAGTTCTCATCCATGGATCACACTCTGCTTTAGAGCAAGAAGCACGCTCTTGCTTTCTAGATTCTCTAATATAGCAGGAAATCTGAGTGTGCCCAGAACAAAAGAACGGTGTTTCCTACACATACGGCCTATATGTAGTCCAAATCTTCTTCTGAAACTGATACAATGCACTGGTCCTCTAACATCCAATGGTTGTCAGTTAAGATGAGAAACGTGTGAGCTTCGTGAATGATGTAGTTCCTTTGAGCAGAAAAGTGACTGCCCTTACCTGAAATGAAGTCTTGTTTGTAGGGAGACTCAGAACAGGGGATTTAACTCCATTTCTGAAGTGAAACACACAGCATTGTCTCATTCATTGATCACACTCTGCTTTAGAACAAGAAGCATGCTCTTGCTTTCTAGAGTCTCTAAGACAGCAGGAAACGTGAGTGTGCTGAGAAGAAAAGAACGGTGTTTCCTACACATACGGACCATATCTAGTCCAACTCTCTTCTGAAACTGATACAAAGGACTGGTCCTCTAACCTCCAATGCTTGTCTGTTAAGATGAGAAACGTGTGAGCTCCGTGAACTATGTAGTTCGTTTGAGCTGAAAAGTGACTGCCCTTACCTGAAACGAAGTCTTGCTTGTAGGAAGACACAGAGCCTGGGATTTAACTCCTTTTCTGAAGGGAAACACACAGCATAGTTCTCATCCATGGATCACACTCTGCTTTAGAGCGAGAAGCACGCTCTTGCTTTCTACAGTCTCTAAGACAGCAGGAAACGTGAGTGTGCTGAGAACAAAAGAAAGGTGTTTACTACACTTACGGACATTATATAGTCCAACTCTGCATCTGAAACTGATACAAAGCACTGGTCCTCTAAAATCCAATGCTTGACTGTTAAGATGAGAAACGTGTGAGCTTCGAGAATGATGTAGTTCGTTTGAGCTGAAAAGTGACTGCCCTTACCTGAAACGAAGTCTTGCCTGTAGGAAGACACAGAGTCTGGGATTTAACTCCATTTCTGAAGGGAAACATACAGCATAGTTCTCATCAATGGATCACACTCTGCTTTAGAGCAAGAAGCACGCTCTTGCTTTCTAAAGTCTCTAAGACAGCAGGAAACGTGAGTGTGCCCAGAACAAAAGATCGGTGTTTCCTACACATATGGACCATATGTAGTCCAAATCTGCTTCTGAAACTGATACAAAGCAATGACCCTCTAACATCCAATGCTTGTCAGTTAAGATGAGAAACGTGTGAGCTTCGTGAACGATGTAGTTCGTTTGAGCAGAAAAGTGACTGCCCTTACCTGAAACGAAGTCTTGCTTGTAGGAAGACACAGAGCCTGGGATTTAACTCCTTTTCTGAAGGGAAACACAAAGATTAGTTCTCATCATGGATCACACTCTGCTTTAGAGCGAGAAGCACGCTCATGCTTTCTAAAATCTCTAAGACAGCAGGAAACGTGAGTGTGCTGAGAACAAAAGAACGGTGTTTACTACACATACGGACCATATCTAGTCCAACTCTGCTTCTGAAAGTGATACAAAGCACTGGTCCTCTAACATCCAATGCTTGTCAGTTAAGAGGAGAAACGTGTGAGCTTAGTGAATGATGTAGTTCCTTTGAACTGAAAAGTGACTGCCCTTACCTGAAACGAAGTCTTGCTTGTAGTAAGACACAGAGCCTGGGATTTAAGTCCATTTCTGAAGGGAAACAGACAGCATAGTTCTCATCCATGGATCACACTCTGCTTTAGAGCGAGAAGCACACTCTTGCTTTCTAGAGTCTCTAAGGCAGCAGGAAATCTGAGTGTGCCCAGAACAAAAGAAGGGTGTTTTCTACACAAATGGACCATATGTAGTCCAAATATGCTTCTGAAACTGATACAAAGCACTGACCATCTTACATCCAATGCTTGTCAGTTAAGATGAGAAACGTGTCAGCTTCGGGAAAGATGTAGTTCGTTTGAGCAGAAAAGTGACTGCCCTTACATGAATTGAAGTCTTGCTTGTAGGAAGACTCAGAGCCTGGGATTTAACTCCATTTCTGAAGTAAAACACACAGCAGTGTAATCATCCATTGATCACACTCTGCTTTAGAACAAGAAGCACGCTCTTGCTTTCTAGATTCTCTAAGACAGCAGGAAACATGAGTGTGCTGAGAACAAAAGAACGGTGTTTCCTACACATACGGACGATATCTAGTCCAACTCTTCTTCTGAAACTGATACAAAGCACTGGTCCTCTAACATCCAATGCTTGTCAATTAAGATGAGAAACGTTTGAGCTTCGTGAACGATGTAGTTCGTTTGAGCAGAAAAGAGACTGCCCTTACCTGAAACGAAGTATTGCCTGTAGGAAGACACAGAGCCTGGGATTTAACTCCATTTCTGAAGGGAAACACACAGCATAGTTCTCATCCATGGATCACACTCTGCTTTAGAGCAAGAAGCACGCTCTTGCTTTCTAGATTCTCTAATATAGCAGGAAATCTGAGTGTGCCCAGAACAAAAGAACGGTGTTTCCTACACATACGGCCTATATGTAGTCCAAATCTTCTTCTGAAACTGATACAATGCACTGGTCCTCTAACATCCAATGGTTGTCAGTTAAGATGAGAAACGTGTGAGCTTCGTGAATGATGTAGTTCCTTTGAGCAGAAAAGTGACTGCCCTTACCTGAAATGAAGTCTTGTTTGTAGGGAGACTCAGAACAGGGGATTTAACTCCATTTCTGAAGTGAAACACACAGCATTGTATCATTCATTGATCACACTCTGCTTTAGAACAAGAAGCATGCTCTTGCTTTCTAGAGTCTCTAAGACAGCAGGAAACGTGAGTGTGCTGAGAAGAAAAGAATGGTGTTTCCTACACATACGGACCATATCTAGTCCAACTCTCTTCTGAAACTGATACAAAGGACTGGTCCTCTAACCTCCAATGCTTGTCTGTTAAGATGAGAAACGTGTGAGCTCCGTGAACTATGTAGTTCGTTTGAGCTGAAAAGTGACTGCCCTTACCTGAAACGAAGTCTTGCTTGTAGGAAGACACAGAGCCTGGGATTTAACTCCTTTTCTGAAGGGAAACACACAGCATAGTTCTCATCCATGGATCACACTCTGCTTTAGAGCGAGAAGCACGCTCTTGCTTTCTACAGTCTCTAAGACAGCAGGAAACGTGAGTGTGCTGAGAACAAAAGAAAGGTGTTTACTACACTTACGGACATTATATAGTCCAACTCTGCATCTGAAACTGATACAAAGCACTGGTCCTCTAAAATCCAATGCTTGACTGTTAAGATGAGAAACGTGTGAGCTTCGAGAATGATGTAGTTCGTTTGAGCTGAAAAGTGACTGCCCTTACCTGAAACGAAGTCTTGCCTGTAGGAAGACACAGAGTCTGGGATTTAACTCCATTTCTGAAGGGAAACATACAGCATAGTTCTCATCAATGGATCACACTCTGCTTTAGAGCAAGAAGCACGCTCTTGCTTTCTAAAGTCTCTAAGACAGCAGGAAACGTGAGTGTGCCCAGAACAAAAGATCGGTGTTTCCTACACATATGGACCATATGTAGTCCAAATCTGCTTCTGAAACTGATACAAAGCAATGACCCTCTAACATCCAATGCTTGTCAGTTAAGATGAGAAACGTGTGAGCTTCGTGAACGATGTAGTTCGTTTGAGCAGAAAAGTGACTGCCCTTACCTGAAACGAAGTCTTGCTTGTAGGAAGACACAGAGCCTGGGATTTAACTCCTTTTCTGAAGGGAAACACAAAGATTAGTTCTCATCATGGATCACACTCTGCTTTAGAGCGAGAAGCACGCTCATGCTTTCTAAAGTCTCTAAGACAGCAGGAAACGTGAGTGTGCTGAGAACAAAAGAACGGTGTTTACTACACATACGGACCATATCTAGTCCAACTCTGCTTCTGAAAGTGATACAAAGCACTGGTCCTCTAACATCCAATGCTTGTCAGTTAAGAGGAGAAACGTGTGAGCTTAGTGATTGATGTAGTTCCTTTGAACTGAAAAGTGACTGCCCTTACCTGAAACGAAGTCTTGCTTGTAGTAAGACACAGAGCCTGGGATTTAAGTCCATTTCTGAAGGGAAACAGACAGCATAGTTCTCATCCATGGATCACACTCTGCTTTAGAGCGAGAAGCACACTCTTGCTTTCTAGAGTCTCTAAGGCAGCAGGAAATCTGAGTGTGCCCAGAACAAAAGAAGGGTGTTTTCTACACAAATGGACCATATGTAGTCCAAATATGCTTCTGAAACTGATACAAAGCACTGACCATCTTACATCCAATGCTTGTCAGTTAAGATGAGAAACGTGTCAGCTTCGGGAAAGATGTAGTTCGTTTGAGCAGAAAAGTGACTGCCCTTACATGAATTGAAGTCTTGCTTGTAGGAAGACTCAGAGCCTGGGATTTAACTCCATTTCTGAAGTAAAACACACAGCAGTGTAATCATCCATTGATCACACTCTGCTTTAGAACAAGAAGCACGCTCTTGCTTTCTAGATTCTCTAAGACAGCAGGAAACATGAGTGTGCTGAGAACAAAAGAACGGTGTTTCCTACACATACGGACGATATCTAGTCCAACTCTTCTTCTGAAACTGATACAAAGCACTGGTCCTCTAACATCCAATGCTTGTCAATTAAGATGAGAAACGTTTGAGCTTCGTGAACGATGTAGTTCGTTTGAGCAGAAAAGAGACTGCCCTTACCTGAAACGAAGTCTTGCCTGTAGGAAGACACAGAGTCTGGGAATTAACTCCATTTCTGAAGGGAAACACACAGCATAGTTCTCATCCATGGATCACACTCTGCTTTAGAGCAAGAAGCACGCTCTTGCTTTCTAGATTCTCTAATATAGCAGGAAATCTGAGTGTGCCCAGAACAAAAGAACGGTGTTTCCTACACATACGGCCTATTTGTAGTCCAACTCTTCTTCTGAAACTGATACAATGCACTGGTCCTCTAACATCCAATGGTTGTCAGTTAAGATGAGAAACGTTTGAGCTTCGTGAACGATGTAGTTCGTTTGAGCAGAAAAGAGACTGCCCTTACCTGAAACGAAGTATTGCCTGTAGGAAGACACAGAGCCTGGGATTTAAGTCCATTTCTGAAGGGAAACACACAGCATAGTTCTCATCCATGGATCACACTCTGCTTTAGAGCAAGAAGCACGCTCTTGCTTTCTAGATTCTCTAAAATAGCAGGAAATCTGAGTGTGCCCAGAACAAAAGAACGGTGTTTCCTACACATACTGACTATATGTAGTCCAAATCTACTTCTGAAACTGATACAATGCACTGGTCCTCTAACATCCAATGCTTGTCTGTTAAGATGAGAAACGTGTGAGCTCAGTGAAGGATGTAGTTCGTTTGAGCTGAAAGTGACTGCCCTTACCTGAAACGAAGTCTTGCTTGTAGGAAGACACAGAGCCTGGGATATAACTCCATTTCTGAAGGGAAACATACAGCATAGTTCTCATCATGGATCACACTCTGCTTTAGAGCGAGAAGCACGCTCTTGCTTTCTAAAGTCTCTAAGACAGCAGGAAACGTGAGTGTGCTGAGAACAAAAGAACGGTGTTTCCTACACATACGGACGATATCTAGTCCAACTCTTCTTCTGAAACTGATACAAAGCACTGGTCCTCTAACATCCAATGCTTGTCAATTAAGATGAGAAACGTTTGAGCTTAGTGAACGTTGTAGTTCGTTTGAGCAGAAAAGTGACTGCCCTTACCTGAAATGAAGTCTTGCCTGTAGGAAGACACAGAGCCTGGGATTTAACTCCATTTCTGAAGGGAAACACACAGCATAGTTCTCATCCATGGATCACACTCTGCTTTAGAGTGAGAAGCACATTCTTGCTTTCTAGAGTCTCTAAGGCAGCAGGAAATCTGAGTGTGCCCAGAACAAAAGAAGGGTGTTTCCTACACAAATGGACCATATGTAGTCCAAATCTGCTTCTGAAACTGATACAAAGCACTGACCATCTTACATCCAATGCTTGTCAGTTAAGATGAGAAACGTGTGAGCTTCATGAACGATGTCGTTCGTTTGAGCAGAAAAGTGACTGCCCTTACGTGAATTGAAGTCTTGCTTGTAGGAAGACTCAGAGCCTGGGATTTAACTCCATTTCTGAAGTAAAACACACAGCAGTGTAATCATCCTTTGATCACACTCTGCTTTAGAACAAGAAGCACGCTCTTGCTTTCTAGATTCTCTAAGACAGCAGGAAACGTGAGTGTGCTGAGAACAAAAGAACGGTGTTTCCTACACTTACGGACATTATATAGTCCAACTCTGCATCTGAAACTGATACAAAGCACTGGTCCTCTAAAATCCAATGCTTGTCTGTTAAGATGAGAAACGTGTGAGCTTCGTGAATGATGTAGTTCGTTTGAGCCGAAAAGTGACTGCCCTTACCTGAAACGAAGTCTTGCTTGTAGGAAGACACAGAGCCTGGGATTTAACTCCATTTCTGAAGGGAAACACACAGCATAGTTCTCATCCATGGATCACACTCTGCTTTAGAGCGAGAAGCACGCTCTTGCTTTCTAAAGTCTCTAAGACAGCAGGAAACGTGAGTGTGCTGACAACAAAAGAACGGTGTTTCCTACACATACGGACGATATCTAGTCCAACTCTTCTTCTGAAACTGAAACAAAGCACTGGTCCTCTAACATCCAATGCTTGTCAATTAAGATGAGAAACATTTGAGCTTCGTGAACGATGTAGGTCTTTTGAGCAGAAAAGTGACTGCCCTTACCTGAAACGAAGTCTTGCTTGTAGGAAGACACAGAGCCTGGGATTTAAGTCCATTTCTGAAGGGAAACACACAGCATAGTTCTCATCCATGGATCACACTCTGCTTTAGAGCGAGAAGCACACTCTTGCTTTCTAGAGTCTCTAATACAGCAGGAAATCTGAGTGTGCCCAGAACAAAAGAAGGGTGTTTCCTACACAAATGGACCATATGTAGTCCAAATCTGCTTCTGAAACTGATACAAAGCACTGACCATCTTACATCCAATGCTTGTCAGTTAAGATGAGAAACGTGTGAGCTTCATGAACGATGTAGTTCGTTTGAGCAGAAAAGTGACTGCCCTTACGTGAATTGAAGTCTTGCTTGTAGGAAGACTCAGAGCCTGGGATTTAACTCCATTTCTGAAGTAAAACACACAGCAGTGTAATCATCCATTGATCACACTCTGCTTTAGAACAAGAAGCACGCTCTTGCTTTCTAGATTCTCTTAGACAGCAGGAAACGTGAGTGTGCTGAGAAAAAAAGAACGGGGTTTCCTACACATACGGACATTATCTAGTCCAAATCTACTTCTGAAACTGATACAATGCACTGGTCCTCAAATATCCAATGCTTGCCTGTTAAGATGAGAAACGTGTGAGCTCAGTGAAGGATGTAGTTCGTTTGAGCTGAAAAGTGACTGCCCTTACCTGAAACGAAGTCTTGCTTGTAGGAAGACACAGAGCCTGGGATTTAACTCCATTTCTGAAGGGAAACACACAGCATAGTTCTCATCATGGATCACACTCTGCTTTAGAGCGAGAAGCATGCTCTTGCTTTCTAAAGTCTCTAAGACAGCAGGAAACGTGAGTGTGCTGAGAAAAAAAGAACGGTGTTTCCTACACATACGGACGATATCTAGTCCAACCCTTCTTCTGAAACTGATACAAAGCACTGGTCCTCTAACATCCAATGCTTGTCAATTAAGATGAGAAACGTTTGAGCTTCGTGAACGATGTAGTTTGTTTGAGCAGAAAAGAGACTGCCCTTACCTGAAACGAAGTCTTGCCTGTAGGAAGACACAGAGCCTGGGATTTAACTCCATTTCTGAAGGGAAACACACAGCATAGTTCTCATCCATGGATCACACTCTGCTTTAGAGCGAGAAGCACGCTCTTGCTTTCTAGATTCTCTAATATAGCAGGAAATCTGAGTGTGCCCAGAACAAAAGAACGGTGTTTCCTACACATACGGCCTATATGTAGTCCAAATCTTCTTCTGAAACTGATACAATGCACTGGTCCTCTAACATCCAATGGTTGTCAGTTAAGATGAGAAACGTGTGAGCTTCGTGAATGATGTAGTTCCTTTGAGCAGAAAAGTGACTGCCCTTACCTGAAATGAAGTCTTGTTTGTAGGGAGACTCAGAACAGGGGATTTAACTCCATTTCTGAAGTGAAACACACAGCATTGTATCATTCATTGATCACACTCTGCTTTAGAACAAGAAGCATGCTCTTGCTTTCTAGAGTCTCTAAGACAGCAGGAAACGTGAGTGTGCTGAGAAGAAAAGAACGGTGTTTCCTACACATACGGACCATATCTAGTCCAACTCTCTTCTGAAACTGATACAAAGGACTGGTCCTCTAACCTCCAATGCTTGTCTGTTAAGATGAGAAACGTGTGAGCTCCGTGAACTATGTAGTTCGTTTGAGCTGAAAAGTGACTGCCCTTACCTGAAACGAAGTCTTGCTTGTAGGAAGACACAGAGCCTGGGATTTAACTCCTTTTCTGAAGGGAAACACACAGCATAGTTCTCATCCATGGATCACACTCTGCTTTAGAGCGAGAAGCACGCTCTTGCTTTCTACAGTCTCTAAGACAGCAGGAAACGTGAGTGTGCTGAGAACAAAAGAAAGGTGTTTACTACACTTACGGACATTATATAGTCCAACTCTGCATCTGAAACTGATACAAAGCACTGGTCCTCTAAAATCCAATGCTTGACTGTTAAGATGAGAAACGTGTGAGCTTCGAGAATGATGTAGTTCGTTTGAGCTGAAAAGTGACTGCCCTTACCTGAAACGAAGTCTTGCCTGTAGGAAGACACAGAGTCTGGGATTTAACTCCATTTCTGAAGGGAAACATACAGCATAGTTCTCATCAATGGATCACACTCTGCTTTAGAGCAAGAAGCACGCTCTTGCTTTCTAAAGTCTCTAAGACAGCAGGAAACGTGAGTGTGCCCAGAACAAAAGATCGGTGTTTCCTACACATATGGACCATATGTAGTCCAAATCTGCTTCTGAAACTGATACAAAGCAATGACCCTCTAACATCCAATGCTTGTCAGTTAAGATGAGAAACGTGTGAGCTTCGTGAACGATGTAGTTCGTTTGAGCAGAAAAGTGACTGCCCTTACCTGAAACGAAGTCTTGCTTGTAGGAAGACACAGAGCCTGGGATTTAACTCCTTTTCTGAAGGGAAACACAAAGATTAGTTCTCATCATGGATCACACTCTGCTTTAGAGCGAGAAGCACGCTCATGCTTTCTAAAGTCTCTAAGACAGCAGGAAACGTGAGTGTGCTGAGAACAAAAGAACGGTGTTTACTACACATACGGACCATATCTAGTCCAACTCTGCTTCTGAAAGTGATACAAAGCACTGGTCCTCTAACATCCAATGCTTGTCAGTTAAGAGGAGAAACGTGTGAGCTTAGTGAATGATGTAGTTCCTTTGAACTGAAAAGTGACTGCCCTTACCTGAAACGAAGTCTTGCTTGTAGTAAGACACAGAGCCTGGGATTTAAGTCCATTTCTGAAGGGAAACAGACAGCATAGTTCTCATCCATGGATCACACTCTGCTTTAGAGCGAGAAGCACACTCTTGCTTTCTAGAGTCTCTAAGGCAGCAGGAAATCTGAGTGTGCCCAGAACAAAAGAAGGGTGTTTTCTACACAAATGGACCATATGTAGTCCAAATATGCTTCTGAAACTGATACAAAGCACTGACCATCTTACATCCAATGCTTGTCAGTTAAGATGAGAAACGTGTCAGCTTCGGGAAAGATGTAGTTCGTTTGAGCAGAAAAGTGACTGCCCTTACATGAATTGAAGTCTTGCTTGTAGGAAGACTCAGAGCCTGGGATTTAACTCCATTTCTGAAGTAAAACACACAGCAGTGTAATCATCCATTGATCACACTCTGCTTTAGAACAAGAAGCACGCTCTTGCTTTCTAGATTCTCTAAGACAGCAGGAAACATGAGTGTGCTGAGAACAAAAGAGCGGTGTTTCCTACACATACGGACGATATCTAGTCCAACTCTTCTTCTGAAACTGATACAAAGCACTGGTCCTCTAACATCCAATGCTTGTCAATTAAGATGAGAAACGTTTGAGCTTCGTGAACGATGTAGTTCGTTTGAGCAGAAAAGAGACTGCCCTTACCTGAAACGAAGTATTGCCTGTAGGAAGACACAGAGCCTGGGATTTAACTCCATTTCTGAAGGGAAACACACAGCATAGTTCTCATCCATGGATCACACTCTGCTTTAGAGCAAGAAGCACGCTCTTGCTTTCTAGATTCTCTAATATAGCAGGAAATCTGAGTGTGCCCAGAACAAAAGAACGGTGTTTCCTACACATACGGCCTATATGAAGTCCAAATCTTCTTCTGAAACTGATACAATGCACTGGTCCTCTAACATCCAATGGTTGTCAGTTAAGATGAGAAACGTGTGAGCTTCGTGAATGATGTAGTTCCTTTGAGCAGAAAAGTGACTGCCCTTACCTGAAATGAAGTCTTGTTTGTAGGGAGACTCAGAACAGGGGATTTAACTCCATTTCTGAAGTGAAACACACAGCATTGTATCATTCATTGATCACACTCTGCTTTAGAACAAGAAGCATGCTCTTGCTTTCTAGAGTCTCTAAGACAGCAGGAAACGTGAGTGTGCTGAGAAGAAAAGAATGGTGTTTCCTACACATACGGACCATATCTAGTCCAACTCTCTTCTGAAACTGATACAAAGGACTGGTCCTCTAACCTCCAATGCTTGTCTGTTAAGATGAGAAACGTGTGAGCTCCGTGAACTATGTAGTTCGTTTGAGCTGAAAAGTGACTGCCCTTACCTGAAACGAAGTCTTGCTTGTAGGAAGACACAGAGCCTGGGATTTAACTCCATTTCTGAAGGGAAACACACAGCATAGTTCTCATCATGGATCACACTCTGCTTTAGAGCGAGAAGCATGCTCTTGCTTTCTAAAGTCTCTAAGACAGCAGGAAACGTGAGTGTGCTGAGAACAAAAGAACGGTGTTTCCTACACATACGGACGATATCTAGTCCAACTCTTCTTCTGAAACAGATACAAAGCACTGGTCCTCTAACATCCAATGCTTGTCAATTAAGATGAGAAACGTTTGAGCTTCGTGAACGATGTAGTTCGTTTGAGCAGAAAAGAGACTGCCCTTACCTGAAACGAAGTCTTGCCTGTAGGAAGACACAGAGCCTGGGATTTAACTCCATTTCTGAAGGGAAACACACAGCATAGTTCTCATCCATGGATCACACTCTGCTTTAGAGCAAGAAGCACGCTCTTGCTTTCTAGATTCTCTAATATAGCAGGAAATCTGAGTTTGCCCAGAACAAAAGAACGGTGTTTCCTACACATACGGCCTATATGTACTCCAAATCTTCTTCTGAAACTGATACAATGCACTGGTCCTCTAACATCCAATGGTTGTCAGTTAAGATGAGAAACGTGTGAGCTTCGTGAATGATGTAGTTCCTTTGAGCAGAAAAGTGACTGCCCTTACCTGAAACGAAGTCTTGTTTGTAGGGAGACTCAGAACATGGGATTTAACTCCATTTCTGAAGTGAAACACACAGCATTGTCTCATTCATTGATCACACTCTGCTTTAGAACAAGAAGCATGCTCTTGCTTTCTAGAGTCTCTAAGACAGCAGGAAACGTGAGTGTGCTGAGAAGAAAAGAACGGTGTTTCCTACACATACGGACCATATCTAGTCCAACTCTCTTCTGAAACTGATACAAAGGACTGGTCCTCTAACCTCCAATGCTTGTCTGTTAAGATGAGAAACGTGTGAGCTCCGTGAACTATGTAGTTCGTTTGAGCTGAAAAGTGACTGCCCTTACCTGAAACGAAGTCTTGCTTGTAGGAAGACACAGAGCCTGGGATTTAACTCCTTTTCTGAAGGGAAACACACAGAATAGTTCTCATCCATGGATCACACTCTGCTTTAGAGCGAGAAGCACGCTCTTGCTTTCTACAGTCTCTAAGACAGCAGGAAACGTGAGTGTGCTGAGAACAAAAGAACGGTGTTTACTACACTTACGGACATTATATAGTCCAACTCTGCATCTGAAACTGATACAAAGCACTGGTCCTCTAAAATCCAATGCTTGTCTGTTAAGATGAGAAACGTGTGAGCTTCGAGAATGATGTAGTTCGTTTGAGCTGAAAAGTGACTGCCCTTACCTGAAACGAAGTCTTGCCTGTAGGAAGACACAGAGTCTGGGATTTAACTCCATTTCTGAAGGGAAACATACAGCATAGTTCTCATCAATGGATCACACTCTGCTTTAGAGCAAGAAGCACGCTCTTGCTTTCTAAAGTCTCTAAGACAGCAGGAAACGTGAGTGTGCCCAGAACAAAAGATCGGTGTTTCCTACACATATGGACCATATGTAGTCCAAATCTGCTTCTGAAACTGATACAAAGCACTGACCCACAAACATCCAATGCTTGTCAGTTAAGATGAGAAACGTGTGAGCTTCGTGAACGATGTAGTTCGTTTGAGCAGAAAAGTGACTGCCCTTACCTGAAACGAAGTCTTGCTTGCAGGAAGACACAGAGCCTGGGATTTAACTCCTTTTCTGAAGGGAAACACAAAGCTTAGTTCTCATCCAAGGATCACACTCTGCTTTAGAGCGAGAAGCACTCTCTTGCTTTCTAGAGTCTCTAATACAGCAGGAAACGTGAGTGTGCTGAGAACAAAATAACGGTGTTTCCTACACATACGGACGATATCTAGTCCAACTCTTCTTCTGAAACGGATACAAAGCACTGTTCCTCTAACATCCAATGCTTGTCAATTAAGATGAGAAACGTTTGAGCTTCGTGAACGATGTAGTTCGTTTGAGCAGAAAAGAGACTGCCCTTACCTGAAACGAAGGTTTGCTTGTAGGAAGACACAGAGCCTGGTATTTAACTCCTTTTCTGAAAGGAAACACACAGCATAGTTCTCATCCATGGATCACACTCTGCTTTAGAGCAAGAAGCACGCTCTTGCTTTCTAGATTCTCTAATATAGCAGGAAATCTGAGTGTACCCAGAACAAAAGAACGGTGTTTCCTACAATTACGGACATTATATAGTCCAACTCTGCATCTGAAACTGATACAAAGCACTGGTCCTCTAAAATCCAATGCTTGTGTGTTAAGATGAGAAACGTGTGAGCTTCATGAACAATGTAGTTCGTTTGAGCTGAAAAGTGACTGCCCTTACCTGAAACGAAGTCTTGCCTGTAGGAAGACACAGAGTCTGGGATTTAACTCCATTTCTGAAGGGAAACATACAGCATAGTTCTCATCCATGGATCACACTCTGCTTTAGAGCGAGAAGCACACTCTTGCTTTCTAGAGTCTCTAATACAGCAGGAAATCTGAGTGTGCCCAGAACAAAAGAAC
The DNA here is from genome assembly GCA_949786385.1 of Onychomys leucogaster. Lineage (NCBI taxonomy): Eukaryota > Metazoa > Chordata > Mammalia > Rodentia > Cricetidae > Onychomys > Onychomys leucogaster. Next base: position 1,318,289 of record CATKUP010000076.1, read on the forward strand.
GGTGTTTCCTACACAAATGGACCATATGTAGTCCAAATCTGCTTCTGAAACTGATACAAAGCACTGAAAATCTTACATCCAATGCTTGTCAGTTAAGATGAGAAACGTGTGAGCTTTGTGAACGATGTAGTTCGTTTGAGCAGAAAAGTGACTGCCCATACGTGAATTGAAGTCTTGCTTGTAGGAAGACTCAGAGCCTGGGATTTAACTCCATTTCTGAAGTAAAACACACAGCAGTGTAATCATCCATTGATCACACTCTGCTTTAGAACAGGAAGCACACTCTTGCTTTCTAGATTCTCTATGACAGCAGGAAACGTGAGTGTGCTGAGAACAAAATAACGGTGTTTCCGACACATACGGACGATATCTAGTCCAACTCTTCTTCTGAAACTGATACAAAGCACTGTTCCTCTAACATCCAATGCTTGTCAATTAATATGAGAAACGTTTGAGCTTTGTGAACGATGTAGTTCGTTTGAGCAGAAAAGAGACTGCCCTTACCTGAAACGAAGGTTTGCTTGTAGGAAGACACAGAGCCTGGTATTTAACTCCTTTTCTGAAGGGAAACACACAGCATAGTTCTCATCCATGGATCACACTCTGCTTTAGAGCAAGAAGCACGCTCTTGCTTTCTAGATTCTCTAATATAGCAGGAAATCTGAGTAACCCAGAACAAAAGAACGGTGTTTCCTACACATACGGCCTATATTTAGTCCAAATCTTCTTCTGAAACTGATACAATGCAATGGTCCTCTAACATCCAATGGTTGTCAGTTAAGATGAGAAACGTGTGAGCTTCGTGAAGGATGTAGTTCCTTTGAGCAGAAAAGTGACTGCCCTTACCTGAAACGAAGTCTTGTTTGTAGGGAGACTCAGAGCATGGGATTTAACTCCATTTCTGAAGTGAAACACACAGCATTGTCTCATTCATTGATCACACTCTGCTTTAGAACAAGAAGCATGCTCTTGCTTTCTAGAGTCTATAAGACAGCAGGAAACGTGAGTGTGCTGAGAAGAAAAGAACGGCGTTTCCTACACATACGGACCATATCTAGTCCAACTCTGCTTCTGAAACTGATACAAAGGACTGGTCCTCTAACCTCCAATGCTTGTCTGTTAAGATGAGAAACGTGTGAGCTCCGTGAACTATGTAGTTCGTTTGAGCTGAAAAGTGACTGCCTTTACCTGAAACGAAGTCTTGCTTGTAGGAAGACACAGAGTCTGGGATTTAACTCCATTTCTGAAGGGAAACATACAGCATAGTTCTCATGAATGGATCACACTTTGCTTTAGAGCAAGAAGCACGCTCTTGCTTTCTAGAGTCTCTAATACAGCAGGAAATCTGAGTGTGCCCAGAACAAAGAACGGTGTTTCCTACACATACTGACTATATGTAGTTCAAATCTACTTCTGAAACTGATACAATGCACTGGTCCTCTAACATCCAATGCTTGTCTGTTAAGATGAGAAACGTGTGAGCTCAGTGAAGGATGTAGTTCGTTTGAGCTGAAAAGTGACTGCCCTTACCTGAAACGTAGTCTTGCTTGTAGGAAGACAAAGAGCCTGGGATTTAACTCCATTTCTCAAGGGAAACACACAGCATAGTTCTCATCATGGATCACACTCTGCTTTAGAGCGAGAAGCACGCTCTTGCTTTCTAAAGTCTCTAAGACAGCAGGAAACGTGAGTGTGCTGAGAACAAAAGAACGGTGTTTCCTACACATAGGGACGATATCTAGTCCAACTCTTCTTCTGAAACTGATACAAAGCACTGGTCCTCTAACATCCAATGCTTGTCAATTAAGATGAGAAACGTTTGAGCTTCGTGAACGATGTAGATCGTTTGAGCAGAAAAGTGACTGCCCTTACCTGAAACGAAGTCTTGCCTGTAGGAAGCCACAGAGCCTGGGATTTAACTCCATTTCTGAAGGGAAACACACAGCATAGTTCTCATCCATGGATCACACTCTGCTTTAGAGCAAGAAGCACGCTCTTGCTTTCTAGATTCTCTAATATAGCAGGAAATCTGAGTGTGCCCAGAACAAAAGAACGGTGTTTCCTACACATACGGCCTATATTTAGTCCAAATCTTCTTCTGAAACTGATACAATGCACTGGTCCTCTAACATCCAATGGTTGTCAGTTAAGATGAGAAACGTGTGAGCTTCGTGAAGGATGTAGTTCCTTTGAGCAGAAAAGTGACTGCCCTTACCTGAAACGAAGTCTGGTTTGTAGGGAGACTCAGATCATGGGATTTAACTCCATTTCTGAAGTGAAACACACAGCATTGTCTCATTCATTGATCACACTCTGCTTTAGAACAAGAAGCATGCTCTTGCTTTATAGAGTCTCTAAGACAGCAGGAAACGTGAGTGTGCTGAGAAGAAAAGAACGGTGTTTCCTACACATACGGACCATATCTAGTCCAACTCTCCTTCTGAAACTGATACAAAGGACTGGTCCTCTAACATCCAATGCTTGTCTGTTAAGAAGAGAAACGTGTGAGCTCAGTGAATGATGTAGTTCCTTTGAGTTGAAAAGTGACTGCCCTTACCTGAAACGAATTCTTGCTTGTAGGAAGACTCAGAGCCTGAGATTTAACTCCATTTCTGAAGTGAAACACACAGCACAGTTCTCATCCATGGATCACACTCTGCTTTAGAGCGAGAAGCACACTCTTGCTTTATAGAGTCTCTAATACAGCAGGAAATCTGAGTGTGCCCAGAACAAATAAGGGTGTTTCCTACACATACGGACCATATCTAGTCCAACTCTGATTCTGAAAGTGATACAAAGCACTGGTCCTCTAACATCCAATGCTTGTCATTTAAGAGGAGAAACGTTTGAGCTTAATGAATGATATAGTTCCTTTGAACTGAAAAGTGACTGCCCTTACCTGAAACGAAGTCTGGCTTGTAGTAAGACACAGAGCCTGGGATTTAAGTCCATTTCTGAAGGGAAACACACAGCATAGTTCTCATCCATGGATCACACTCTGCTTTAGAGCGAGAACCACACTCTTGCTTTCTAGAGTCTCTAATACAGCAGGAAATCTGAGTGTGCCCAGAACAAAAGAAGGGTGTTTCCTACACAAATGGACCATATGTAGTCCAAATCTGCTTCTGAAACTGATACAAAGCACTGACCATCTTACATCCAATGCTTGTCAGTTAAGATGAGAAACGTGTGAGCTTCATGAACGATGTAGGTCGTTTGAGCAGAAAAGTGACTGCCCTTACGTGAATTGAAGTCTTGCTTGTAGGAAGACTCAGAGCCTGGGATTTAACTCCATTTCTGAAGTAAAACACACAGCAGTGTAATCATCCATTGATCAAACTCTGCTTTAGAACAAGAAGCACGCTCTTGCTTTCTAGATTCTCTAAGACAGCAGGAAACGTGAGTGTGCTGAGAACAAAAGAATGGTGTTTCCTACACTTACGGACATTATATAGTCCAACTCTGCATCTGAAACTGATACAAAGCACTGGTCCTCTAAAATCCAATGCTTGTCTGTTAAGATGAGAAACGTGTGAGCTTCGTGAATGATGTAGTTCGTTTGAGCTGAAAAGTGACTGCCCTTACCTGAAACGAAGTCTTGCTTGTAGGAAGACACAGAGCCTCGGATTTAACTCCATTTCTGAAGGGAAACACAAAGCATAGTTCTCATCCATGGATCACACTCTGCTTTAGAGCGAGAAGCACGCTCTTGCTTTCTAAAGTCTCTAAGACAGCAGGAAACGTGAGTGTGCTGACAACAAAAGAACGGTGTTTCCTACACATACGGACGATATCTAGTCCAACTCTTCTTCTGAAACTGAAACAAAGCACTGGTCCTCTAACATCCAATGCTTTTCAATTAAGATGTGAAACGTTTGAGCTTCGTGAACGATGTAGTTCGTTTGAGCAGAAAAGTGACTGCCCTTACCTGAAACGAAGTCTTGCCTGTAGGAAGCCACAGAGCCTGGGATTTAACTCCATTTCTGAAGGGAAACACACAGCATAGTTCTCATCCATGGATCACACTCTGCTTTAGAGCAAGAAGCACGCTCTTGCGTTCTAGATTCTCTAATATAGCAGGAAATCTGAGTGTGCCCAGAACAAAAGAACGGTGTTTCCTATACATACGGCCTATATGTAGTCCAAATCTTCTTCTGAAACTGATACAATGCACTGGTCCTCTAACATCCAATGGTTGTCAGTTAAGATGAGAAACGTGTGAGCTTCGTGAAGGATGTAGTTCCTTTGAGCAGAAAAGTGACTGCCCTTACCTGAAACGAAGTCTTGCTTGTAGGGAGACTCAGAGCATGGGATTTAACTCCATTTCTGAAGTGAAACACACAGCATTGTCTCATTCATTGATCACACTCTGCTTTAGAACAAGAAGCATGCTCTTGCTTTCTAGAGTCTCTAAGACAGCAGGAAACGTGAGTGTGCTGAGAAGAAAAGAAAGGTGTTTCCTACACAAACGGACCATATCTAGTCCAACTCTGCTTCTGAAACTGATACAAAGGACTGGTCCTCTAACATCCAATGCTTGTCTGTTAAGATGAGAAACGTGTGAGCTCCGTGAACTATGTAGTTCGTTTGAGCTGAAAAGTGACTGCCCTTACCTGAAACGAAGTCTTGCTTGTAGGAAGACACAGAGCCTGGGATTTAACTCCTTTTCTGAAGGGAAACACACAGCATAGTTCTCATCCATGGATCACACTCTGCTTTAGAGCGAGAAGCACGCTCTTGCTTTCTACAGTCTCTAAGACAGCAGGCAACGTGAGTGTGCTGAGAACAAAAGAACGTTGTTTCCTACACATACGGACCATATCTAGTCCAACTCTGCTTCTGAAACTGACACAAAGCACTGACCATCTTACATCCAATGGTTGTCAGTTAAGATGAGAAACGTGTGAGCTTCGGGAACGATGTAGTTCGTTTGAGCTGAAAAGTGACTGCCCTTACGTGAATTGAAGTCTTGCTTGTAGGAAGACTCGGAGCCTGGGATTTAACTCCATTTCTGAAGTAAAACACACAGCAGTGTAATCATCCATTGATCACACTCTGCTTTAGAACAAGAAGCATGCTCTTGCTTTCTAGATTCTCTAAGACAGCAGGAAACGTGAGTGTGCTGAGAACAAAAGAACGGTGTTTCCTACACTTACGGACATTATATAGTCCAACTCTGCATCTGAAACTGATACAAAGCACTGGTCCTCTAAAATCCAATGCTTGTCTGTTAAGATGAGAAACGTGTGAGCTTCGTGAACGATGTAGTTTGTTTGAGCAGAAAACTGACTGCCCTTACCTGAAACGAAGTCTTGCTTGTAGGAAGACACAGAGGCTGGGATTTAACTCCTTTTCTGAAGGGAAACACAAAGCTTAGTTCTCATCCATGTATCACACTCTGCTTTAGAGCAAGAAGCACGCTCTTGCTTTTTAGATTCTCTAATATAGCAGGAAATCTGAGTGTGCCCAGAACAAAAGAATGGTGTTTCCTACACATACGGCCTATATGTAGTCCAAATCTTCTTCTGAAACTGAAACAATGCACTGGTCCTCTAACATCCAATGGTTGTCAGTTAAGATGAGAAACGTGTGAGCTTCGTGAAGGATGTAGTTCCTTTGAGCAGAAAAGTGACTGCCCTTACCTGAAACGAAGTCTTGTTTGTAGGGAGACTCAGAGCATGGGATTTAACCCCATTTCTGAAGTGAAACACACAGCATTGTCTCATTCATTGATCACACTCTGCTTTAGAACAAGAAGCATGCTCTTGATTTCTACAGTCTCTAAGACAGCAGGAAACGTGAGTGTGTTGAGAAGAAAAGAACGGTGTTTCCTACACATACGGACCATATCTAGTCCAACTCTGCTTCTGAAACTGATACAAAGGACTGGTCCTCTAACATCCAATGCTTGTCTGTTAAGATGAGAAACGTGTGAGCTCAGTGAATGATGTAGTTCCTTTGAGCTGAAAAGTGACTGCCCTTACCTGAAACGAAGTCTTGCTTGTAGGAAGACACAGAGCCTGGAATTTAACTCCATTTCTGAAGGGAAACACACAGCATAGTTCTCATCCATGGATCACACTCTGCTTTAGAGCGAGAAGCACGCTCTTGCTTTCTAAAGTCTCTAAGACAGGAGGAAACGTGAGTGTGCTGAGAACAAAAGAACGGTGTTTCCTAAACATACCTACGATATCTAGTCCAACTCTTCTTCTGAAACTGAAACAAAGCACTGGTCCTCTAACATCCAATGCTTGACAATTAAGATGAGAAACGTTTGATCTTCGTGAACGATGTAGTTCGTTTGAGCAGAAAAGTGACTGCCCTTACCTGAAACGAAGTCTTGCCTGTAGGAAGACACAGAGCCTGGGATTTAACTCCATTTCTGAAGGGAAACACACAGCATAGTTCTCATCCATGGATCACACTCTGCTTTAGAGCAAGAAGCACGCTCTTGCTTTCTAGATTCTCTAATATAGCAGGAAATCTGAGTGTGCCCAGAACAAAAGAACGGTGTTTCCTACACATACGGCCTATATTTAGTCCAAATCTTCTTCTGAAACTGATACAATGCACTGGTCCTCTAACATCCAATGGTTGTCAGTTAAGATGAGAAACGTGTGAGCTTCGTGAAGGATGTAGTTCCTTTGAGCAGAAAAGTGACTGCCCTTACCTGAAACGAAGTCTTGCTTGTAGGGAGACTCAGAGCATGGGATTTAACTCCATTTCTGAAGTGAAACACACAGCATTGTCTCATTCATTGATCACACTCTGCTTTAGAACAAGAAGCATGCTCTTGCTTTCTAGAGTCTCTAAGACAGCAGGAAACGTGAGTGTGCTGAGAAGAAAAGAACGGTGTTTCCTACACATACGGACCATATCTAGTCCAACTCTGCTTCTGAAAGTGATACAAAGCACTGGTCCTCTAACATCCAATGCTTGTCATTTAAGATGAGAAACGTGTGAGCTTAGTGAATGATGTAGTTCCTTTGAACTGAAAAGTGACTGCCCTTACCTGAAACGAAGTCTTGCTTGTAGGAAGACACAGAGCCTGGGATTTAACTCCTTTTCTGAAGGGAAACACACAGCATAGTTCTCATCCATGGATCACACTCTGCTTTAGAGCGAGAAGCACGCTCTTGCTTTCTACAGTCTCTAAGACAGCAGGCAACGTGAGTGTGCTGAGAACAAAAGAACGTTGTTTCCTACACATACGGACCATATCTAGTCCAACTCTGCTTCTGAAACTGACACAAAGCACTGACCATCTTACATCCAATGGTTGTCAGTTAAGATGAGAAACGTGTGAGCTTCGGGAACGATGTAGTTCGTTTGAGCAGAAAAGTGACTGCCCTTACGTGAATTGAAGTCTTGCTTGTAGGAAGACTCGGAGCCTGGGATTTAACTCCATTTCTGAAGTAAAACACACAGCAGTGTAATCATCCATTGATCACACTCTGCTTTAGAACAAGAAGCACGCTCTTGCTTTCTAGATTCTCTAAGACAGCAGGAAACGTGAGTGTGCTGAGAACAAAAGAACGGTGTTTCCTACACTTACGGACATTATATAGTCCAACTCTGCATCTGAAACTGATACAAAGCACTGGTCCTCTAAAATCCAATGCTTGTCTGTTAAGATGAGAAACGTGTGAGCTTCGTGAACGATGTAGTTTGTTTGAGCAGAAAACTGACTGCCCTTACCTGAAACGAAGTCTTGCTTGTAGGAAGACACAGAGGCTGGGATTTAACTCCTTTTCTGAAGGGAAACACAAAGCTTAGTTCTCATCCATGTATCACACTCTGCTTTAGAGCAAGAAGCACGCTCTTGCTTTTTAGATTCTCTAATATAGCAGGAAATCTGAGTGTGCCCAGAACAAAAGAACGGTGTTTCCTACACATACGGCCTATATTTAGTCCAAATCTTCTTCTGAAACTGATACAATGCACTGGTCCTCTAACATCCAATGGTTGTCAGTTAAGATGAGAAACGTGTGAGCTTCGTGAAGGATGTAGTTCCTTTGAGCAGAAAAGTGACTGCCCTTACCTGAAACGAAGTCTTGCTTGTAGGGAGACTCAGAGCATGGGATTTAACTCCATTTCTGAAGTGAAACACACAGCATTGTCTCATTCATTGATCACACTCTGCTTTAGAACAAGAAGCATGCTCTTGCTTTCTAGAGTCTCTAAGACAGCAGGAAACGTGAGTGTGCTGAGAAGAAAAGAACGGTGTTTCCTACACATACGGACCATATCTAGTCCAACTCTGCTTCTGAAAGTGATACAAAGCACTGGTCCTCTAACATCCAATGCTTGTCATTTAAGATGAGAAACGTGTGAGCTTAGTGAATGATGTAGTTCCTTTGAACTGAAAAGTGACTGCCCTTACCTGAAACGAAGTCTTGCTTGTAGTAAGACACAGAGCCTGGGATTTAAGTCCATTTCTGAAGGGAAACACACAGCATAGTTCTCATCCAAGGATCACACTCTGCTTTAGAGCGAGAAGCACTCTCTTGCTTTCTAGAGTCTCTAATACAGCAGGAAACGTGAGTGTGCTGAGAACAAAAGAACGGTGTTTCCTACACATACGGACGATATCTAGTCCAACTCTTCTTCTGAAACTGATACAAAGCACTGTTCCTCTAACATCCAATGCTTGTCAATTAAGATGAGAAACGTTTGAGCTTCGTGAACGATGTAGTTCGTTTGAGCAGAAAAGAGACTGCCCTTACCTGAAACGAAGGTTTGCTTGTAGGAAGACACAGAGCCTGGTATTTAACTCCTTTTCTGAAGGGAAACACACAGCATAGTTCTCATCCATGGATCACACTCTGCTTTAGAGCAAGAAGCACGCTCTTGCTTTCTAGATTCTCTAATATAGCAGGAAATCTGAGTGTACCCAGAACAAAAGAACGGTGTTTCCTACAATTACGGACATTATATAGTCCAACTCTGCATCTGAAACTGATACAAAGCACTGGTCCTCTAAAATCCAATGCTTGTGTGTTAAGATGAGAAACGTGTGAGCTTCATGAACAATGTAGTTCGTTTGAGCTGAAAAGTGACTGCCCTTACCTGAAACGAAGTCTTGCCTGTAGGAAGACACAGAGTCTGGGATTTAACTCCATTTCTGAAGGGAAACATACAGCATAGTTCTCATCCATGGATCACACTCTGCTTTAGAGCGAGAAGCACACTCTTGCTTTCTAGAGTCTCTAATACAGCAGGAAATCTGAGTGTGCCCAGAACAAAAGAACGGTGTTTCCTACACAAATGGACCATATGTAGTCCAAATCTGCTTCTGAAACTGATACAAAGCACTGAAAATCTTACATCCAATGGTTGTCAGTTATGATGAGAAACGTGTGAGCTTCGTGAAGGATGTAGTTCCTTTGAGCAGAAAAGTGACTGCCCTTACCTGAAAAGAAGTCTTGCTTGTAGGGAGACTCAGAGCATGGGATTTAACTCCATTTCTGAAGTGAAACACACAGCATTGTCTCATTCATTGATCACACTCTGCTTTAGAACAAGAAGCATGCTCTTGCTTTCTAGAGTCTCTAAGACAGCAGGAAACGTGAGTGTGCTGAGAAGAAAAGAACGGTGTTTCCTACACATACGGACCATATCTAGTCCAACTCTGCTTCTGAAAGTGATACAAAGCACTGGTCCTCTAACATCCAATGCTTGTCATTTAAGATGAGAAACGTGTGAGCTTAGTGAATGATGTAGTTCCTTTGAACTGAAAAGTGACTGCCCTTACCTGAAACGAAGTCTTGCTTGTAGTAAGACACAGAGCCTGGGATTTAAGTCCATTTCTGAAGGGAAACACACAGCATAGTTCTCATCCAAGGATCACACTCTGCTTTAGAGCGAGAAGCACTCTCTTGCTTTCTAGAGTCTCTAATACAGCAGGAAAAGTGAGTGTGCTGAGAACAAAATAACGGTGTTTCCTACACATACGGACGATATCTAGTCCAACTCTTCTTCTGAAACTGATACAAAGCACTGTTCCTTTAACATCCAATGCTTGTCAATTAAGATGAAAAACGTTTGAGCTTCGTGAACGATGTAGTTCGTTTGAGCAGAAAAGAGGCTGCCCTTACCTGAAGCGAAGGTTTGCTTGTAGGAAGACACAGAGCCTGGTATTTAACTCCTTTTCTGAAGGGAAACACACAGCATAGTTCTCATCCATGGATCACACTCTGCTTTAGAGCAAGAAGCACGCTCTTGCTTTCTAGATTCTCTAATATAGCAGGAAATCTGAGTGTACCCAGAACAAAAGAACGGTGTTTCCTACAATTACGGACATTATATAGTCCAACTCTGCATCTGAAACTGATACAAAGCACTGGTCCTCTAAAATCCAATGCTTGTGTGTTAAGATGAGAAACGTGTGAGCTTCATGAACAATGTAGTTCGTTTGAGCTGAAAAGTGACTGCCCTTACCTGAAACGAAGTCTTGCCTGTAGGAAGACACAGAGTCTGGGATTTAACTCCATTTCTGAAGGGAAACATACAGCATAGTTCTCATCCATGGATCACACTCTGCTTTAGAGCGAGAAGCACACTCTTGCTTTCTAGAGTCTCTAATACAGCAGGAAATCTGAGTGTGCCCAGAACAAAAGAACGGTGTTTCCTACACAAATGGACCATATGTAGTCCAAATCTGCTTCTGAAACTGATACAAAGCACTGAAAATCTTACATCCAATGCTTGTCAGTTAAGATGAGAAACGTGTGAGCTTTGTGAACGATGTAGTTCGTTTGAGCAGAAAAGTGACTGCCCATACGTGAATTGAAGTCTTGCTTGTAGGAAGACTCAGATCATGGGATTTAACTCCATTTCTGAAGTAAAACACACAGCAGTGTAATCATCCATGGATCACACTCTGCTTTAGAGCAAGAAGCACGCTCTTGCTTTTTAGATTCTCTAATACAGCAGGAAATCTGAGTGTGCCCAGAACAAAAGAAGGGTGTTTCCTACACAAATGGACCATATGTAGTCCAAATCTGGTTAGAAACTGATACAAAGCACTGACCATCTTACATCCAATGCTTGTCAGTTAAGATGAGAAACGTGTGAGCTTCGTGAACGATGTAGTTTGTTTGAGCAGAAAAGTGACTGCCCTTACGTGAATTGAGTCTTGCTTGTAGGAAGACTCAGATCCTGGGATTTAACTCCATTTCTGAAGTAAAACCCACAGCAGTGTAATCATCCATTGATCACACTCTGCTTTAGAACAGGAAGCACACTCTTGCTTTATAGAGTCTCTAATACAGAAGGAAATCTGAGTGTGCCCAGAACAAAAGAACGGTGTTTCCTACACTTAAGGACAATATGTAATCCAAATCTTCTTCTGAAACTGATAGAATACACTGGTCCTATAACATCCAATGCTTGTCAATTAAGATGAGAAACGTTTGAGCTTCGTGAACGATGTAGTTCTTTTGAGCAGAAAAGAGACTGCCCTTACCTGAAACGAAGGTTTGCTTGTAGGAAGACACAGAGCCTGGTATTTAACTCCTTTTCTGAAGGGAAACACACAGCATAGTTCTCATCCATGGATCACACTCTGCTTTAGAGCAAGAAGCACGCTCTTGCTTTCTAGATTCTCTAATATAGCAGGAAATCTGAGTGTACCCAGAACAAAAGAACGGTGTTTCCTACAATTACGGACATTATATAGTCCAACTCTGCATCTGAAACTGATACAAAGCACTGGTCCTCTAAAATCCAATGCTTGTGTGTTAAGATGAGAAACGTGTGAGCTTCATGAACAATGTAGTTCGTTTGAGCTGAAAAGTGACTGCCCTTACCTGAAACGAAGTCTTGCCTGTAGGAAGACACAGAGTCTGGGATTTAACTCCATTTCTGAAGGGAAACATACAGCATAGTTCTCATCCATGGATCACACTCTGCTTTAGAGCGAGAAGCACACTCTTGCTTTCTAGAGTCTCTAATACAGCAGGAAATCTGAGTGTGCCCAGAACAAAAGAACGGTGTTTCCTACACAAATGGACCATATGTAGTCCAAATCTGCTTCTGAAACTGATACAAAGCACTGAAAATCTTACATCCAATGGTTGTCAGTTATGATGAGAAACGTGTGAGCTTCGTGAAGGATGTAGTTCCTTTGAGCAGAAAAGTGACTGCCCTTACCTGAAAAGAAGTCTTGCTTGTAGGGAGACTCAGAGCATGGGATTTAACTCCATTTCTGAAGTGAAACACACAGCATTGTCTCATTCATTGATCACACTCTGCTTTAGAACAAGAAGCATGCTCTTGCTTTCTAGAGTCTCTAAGACAGCAGGAAACGTGAGTGTGCTGAGAAGAAAAGAACGGTGTTTCCTACACATACGGACCATATCTAGTCCAACTCTGCTTCTGAAAGTGATACAAAGCACTGGTCCTCTAACATCCAATGCTTGTCATTTAAGATGAGAAACGTGTGAGCTTAGTGAATGATGTAGTTCCTTTGAACTGAAAAGTGACTGCCCTTACCTGAAACGAAGTCTTGCTTGTAGTAAGACACAGAGCCTGGGATTTAAGTCCATTTCTGAAGGGAAACACACAGCATAGTTCTCATCCAAGGATCACACTCTGCTTTAGAGCGAGAAGCACTCTCTTGCTTTCTAGAGTCTCTAATACAGCAGGAAAAGTGAGTGTGCTGAGAACAAAATAACGGTGTTTCCTACACATATGGACGATATCTAGTCCAACTCTTCTTCTGAAACTGATACAAAGCACTGTTCCTTTAACATCCAATGCTTGTCGATTAAGATGAAAAACGTTTGAGCTTCGTGAACGATGTAGTTCGTTTGAGCAGAAAAGAGGCTGCCCTTACCTGAAACGAAGGTTTGCTTGTAGGAAGACACAGAGCCTGGTATTTAACTCCTTTTCTGAAGGGAAACACACAGCATAGTTCTCATCCATGGATCACACTCTGCTTTAGAGCAAGAAGCACGCTCTTGCTTTCTAGATTCTCTAATATAGCAGGAAATCTGAGTGTGCCCAGAACAAAAGAACGGTGTTTCCTACACATACGGCCTATATTTAGTCCAAATCTTCTTCTGAAACTGATACAATGCACTGGTCCTCTAACATCCAATGGTTGTCAGTTAAGATGAGAAACGTGTGAGCTTCGTGAAGGATGTAGTTCCTTTGAGCAGAAAAGTGACTGCCCTTACCTGAAACGAAGTCTTGCTTGTAGGGAGACTCAGAGCATGGGATTTAACTCCATTTCTGAAGTGAAACACACAGCATTGTCTCATTCATTGATCACACTCTGCTTTAGAACAAGAAGCATGCTCTTGCTTTCTAGAGTCTCTAAGACAGCAGGAAACGTGAGTGTGCTGAGAAGAAAAGAACGGTGTTTCCTACACATACGGACCATATCTAGTCCAACTCTGCTTCTGAAAGTGATACAAAGCACTGGTCCTCTAACATCCAATGCTTGTCATTTAAGATGAGAAACGTGTGAGCTTAGTGAATGATGTAGTTCCTTTGAACTGAAAAGTGACTGCCCTTACCTGAAACGAAGTCTTGCTTGTAGGAAGACACAGAGCCTGGGATTTAACTCCTTTTCTGAAGGGAAACACACAGCATAGTTCTCATCCATGGATCACACTCTGCTTTAGAGCGAGAAGCACGCTCTTGCTTTCTACAGTCTCTAAGACAGCAGGCAACGTGAGTGTGCTGAGAACAAAAGAACGTTGTTTCCTACACATACGGACCATATCTAGTCCAACTCTGCTTCTGAAACTGACACAAAGCACTGACCATCTTACATCCAATGGTTGTCAGTTAAGATGAGAAACGTGTGAGCTTCGGGAACGATGTAGTTCGTTTGAGCAGAAAAGTGACTGCCCTTACGTGAATTGAAGTCTTGCTTGTAGGAAGACTCGGAGCCTGGGATTTAACTCCATTTCTGAAGTAAAACACACAGCAGTGTAATCATCCATTGATCACACTCTGCTTTAGAACAAGAAGCACGCTCTTGCTTTCTAGATTCTCTAAGACAGCAGGAAACGTGAGTGTGCTGAGAACAAAAGAACGGTGTTTCCTACACTTACGGACATTATATAGTCCAACTCTGCATCTGAAACTGATACAAAGCACTGGTCCTCTAAAATCCAATGCTTGTCTGTTAAGATGAGAAACGTGTGAGCTTCGTGAACGATGTAGTTTGTTTGAGCAGAAAACTGACTGCCCTTACCTGAAACGAAGTCTTGCTTGTAGGAAGACACAGAGGCTGGGATTTAACTCCTTTTCTGAAGGGAAACACAAAGCTTAGTTCTCATCCATGTATCACACTCTGCTTTAGAGCAAGAAGCACGCTCTTGCTTTTTAGATTCTCTAATATAGCAGGAAATCTGAGTGTGCCCAGAACAAAAGAACGGTGTTTCCTACACATACGGCCTATATTTAGTCCAAATCTTCTTCTGAAACTGATACAATGCACTGGTCCTCTAACATCCAATGGTTGTCAGTTAAGATGAGAAACGTGTGAGCTTCGTGAAGGATGTAGTTCCTTTGAGCAGAAAAGTGACTGCCCTTACCTGAAACGAAGTCTTGCTTGTAGGGAGACTCAGAGCATGGGATTTAACTCCATTTCTGAAGTGAAACACACAGCATTGTCTCATTCATTGATCACACTCTGCTTTAGAACAAGAAGCATGCTCTTGCTTTCTAGAGTCTCTAAGACAGCAGGAAACGTGAGTGTGCTGAGAAGAAAAGAACGGTGTTTCCTACACATACGGACCATATCTAGTCCAACTCTGCTTCTGAAAGTGATACAAAGCACTGGTCCTCTAACATCCAATGCTTGTCATTTAAGATGAGAAACGTGTGAGCTTAGTGAATGATGTAGTTCCTTTGAACTGAAAAGTGACTGCCCTTACCTGAAACGAAGTCTTGCTTGTAGTAAGACACAGAGCCTGGGATTTAAGTCCATTTCTGAAGGGAAACACACAGCATAGTTCTCATCCAAGGATCACACTCTGCTTTAGAGCGAGAAGCACTCTCTTGCTTTCTAGAGTCTCTAATACAGCAGGAAACGTGAGTGTGCTGAGAACAAAAGAACGGTGTTTCCTACACATACGGACGATATCTAGTCCAACTCTTCTTCTGAAACTGATACAAAGCACTGTTCCTCTAACATCCAATGCTTGTCAATTAAGATGAGAAACGTTTGAGCTTCGTGAACGATGTAGTTCGTTTGAGCAGAAAAGAGACTGCCCTTACCTGAAACGAAGGTTTGCTTGTAGGAAGACACAGAGCCTGGTATTTAACTCCTTTTCTGAAGGGAAACACACAGCATAGTTCTCATCCATGGATCACACTCTGCTTTAGAGCAAGAAGCACGCTCTTGCTTTCTAGATTCTCTAATATAGCAGGAAATCTGAGTGTACCCAGAACAAAAGAACGGTGTTTCCTACAATTACGGACATTATATAGTCCAAATCTGCATCTGAAACTGATACAAAGCACTGGTCCTCTAAAATCCAATGCTTGTGTGTTAAGATGAGAAACGTGTGAGCTTCGTGAAGGATGTAGTTCCTTTGAGCAGAAAAGTGACTGCCCTTACCTGAAAAGAAGTCTTGCTTGTAGGGAGACTCAGAGCATGGGATTTAACTCCATTTCTGAAGTGAAACACACAGCATTGTCTCATTCATTGATCACACTCTGCTTTAGAACAAGAAGCATGCTCTTGCTTTCTAGAGTCTCTAAGACAGCAGGAAACGTGAGTGTGCTGAGAAGAAAAGAACGGTGTTTCCTACACATACGGACCATATCTAGTCCAACTCTGCTTCTGAAAGTGATACAAAGCACTGGTCCTCTAACATCCAATGCTTGTCATTTAAGATGAGAAACGTGTGAGCTTAGTGAATGATGTAGTTCCTTTGAACTGAAAAGTGACTGCCCTTACCTGAAACGAAGTCTTGCTTGTAGTAAGACACAGAGCCTGGGATTTAAGTCCATTTCTGAAGGGAAACACACAGCATAGTTCTCATCCAAGGATCACACTCTGCTTTAGAGCGAGAAGCACTCTCTTGCTTTCTAGAGTCTCTAATACAGCAGGAAAAGTGAGTGTGCTGAGAACAAAATAACGGTGTTTCCTACACATACGGACGATATCTAGTCCAACTCTTCTTCTGAAACTGATACAAAGCACTGTTCCTTTAACATCCAATGCTTGTCAATTAAGATGAAAAACGTTTGAGCTTCGTGAACGATGTAGTTCGTTTGAGCAGAAAAGAGGCTGCCCTTACCTGAAGCGAAGGTTTGCTTGTAGGAAGACACAGAGCCTGGTATTTAACTCCTTTTCTGAAGGGAAACACACAGCATAGTTCTCATCCATGGATCACACTCTGCTTTAGAGCAAGAAGCACGCTCTTGCTTTCTAGATTCTCTAATATAGCAGGAAATCTGAGTGTACCCAGAACAAAAGAACGGTGTTTCCTACAATTACGGACATTATATAGTCCAACTCTGCATCTGAAACTGATACAAAGCACTGGTCCTCTAAAATCCAATGCTTGTGTGTTAAGATGAGAAACGTGTGAGCTTCATGAACAATGTAGTTCGTTTGAGCTGAAAAGTGACTGCCCTTACCTGAAACGAAGTCTTGCCTGTAGGAAGACACAGAGTCTGGGATTTAACTCCATTTCTGAAGGGAAACATACAGCATAGTTCTCATCCATGGATCACACTCTGCTTTAGAGCGAGAAGCACACTCTTGCTTTCTAGAGTCTCTAATACAGCAGGAAATCTGAGTGTGCCCAGAACAAAAGAACGGTGTTTCCTACACAAATGGACCATATGTAGTCCAAATCTGCTTCTGAAACTGATACAAAGCACTGAAAATCTTACATCCAATGCTTGTCAGTTAAGATGAGAAACGTGTGAGCTTTGTGAACGATGTAGTTCGTTTGAGCAGAAAAGTGACTGCCCATACGTGAATTGAAGTCTTGCTTGTAGGAAGACTCAGATCATGGGATTTAACTCCATTTCTGAAGTAAAACACACAGCAGTGTAATCATCCATGGATCACACTCTGCTTTAGAGCAAGAAGCACGCTCTTGCTTTTTAGATTCTCTAATACAGCAGGAAATCTGAGTGTGCCCAGAACAAAAGAAGGGTGTTTCCTACACAAATGGACCATATGTAGTCCAAATCTGGTTAGAAACTGATACAAAGCACTGACCATCTTACATCCAATGCTTGTCAGTTAAGATGAGAAACGTGTGAGCTTCGTGAACGATGTAGTTTGTTTGAGCAGAAAAGTGACTGCCCTTACGTGAATTGAGTCTTGCTTGTAGGAAGACTCAGATCCTGGGATTTAACTCCATTTCTGAAGTAAAACCCACAGCAGTGTAATCATCCATTGATCACACTCTGCTTTAGAACAGGAAGCACACTCTTGCTTTATAGAGTCTCTAATACAGAAGGAAATCTGAGTGTGCCCAGAACAAAAGAACGGTGTTTCCTACACTTAAGGACAATATGTAATCCAAATCTTCTTCTGAAACTGATAGAATACACTGGTCCTATAACATCCAATGCTTGTCAATTAAGATGAGAAACGTTTGAGCTTCGTGAACGATGTAGTTCTTTTGAGCAGAAAAGAGACTGCCCTTACCTGAAACGAAGGTTTGCTTGTAGGAAGACACAGAGCCTGGTATTTAACTCCTTTTCTGAAGGGAAACACACAGCATAGTTCTCATCCATGGATCACACTCTGCTTTAGAGCAAGAAGCACGCTCTTGCTTTCTAGATTCTCTAATATAGCAGGAAATCTGAGTGTACCCAGAACAAAAGAACGGTGTTTCCTACAATTACGGACATTATATAGTCCAACTCTGCATCTGAAACTGATACAAAGCACTGGTCCTCTAAAATCCAATGCTTGTGTGTTAAGATGAGAAACGTGTGAGCTTCATGAACAATGTAGTTCGTTTGAGCTGAAAAGTGACTGCCCTTACCTGAAACGAAGTCTTGCCTGTAGGAAGACACAGAGTCTGGGATTTAACTCCATTTCTGAAGGGAAACATACAGCATAGTTCTCATCCATGGATCACACTCTGCTTTAGAGCGAGAAGCACACTCTTGCTTTCTAGAGTCTCTAATACAGCAGGAAATCTGAGTGTGCCCAGAACAAAAGAACGGTGTTTCCTACACAAATGGACCATATGTAGTCCAAATCTGCTTCTGAAACTGATACAAAGCACTGAAAATCTTACATCCAATGGTTGTCAGTTATGATGAGAAACGTGTGAGCTTCGTGAAGGATGTAGTTCCTTTGAGCAGAAAAGTGACTGCCCTTACCTGAAAAGAAGTCTTGCTTGTAGGGAGACTCAGAGCATGGGATTTAACTCCATTTCTGAAGTGAAACACACAGCATTGTCTCATTCATTGATCACACTCTGCTTTAGAACAAGAAGCATGCTCTTGCTTTCTAGAGTCTCTAAGACAGCAGGAAACGTGAGTGTGCTGAGAAGAAAAGAACGGTGTTTCCTACACATACGGACCATATCTAGTCCAACTCTGCTTCTGAAAGTGATACAAAGCACTGGTCCTCTAACATCCAATGCTTGTCATTTAAGATGAGAAACGTGTGAGCTTAGTGAATGATGTAGTTCCTTTGAACTGAAAAGTGACTGCCCTTACCTGAAACGAAGTCTTGCTTGTAGTAAGACACAGAGCCTGGGATTTAAGTCCATTTCTGAAGGGAAACACACAGCATAGTTCTCATCCAAGGATCACACTCTGCTTTAGAGCGAGAAGCACTCTCTTGCTTTCTAGAGTCTCTAATACAGCAGGAAAAGTGAGTGTGCTGAGAACAAAATAACGGTGTTTCCTACACATACGGACGATATCTAGTCCAACTCTTCTTCTGAAACTGATACAAAGCACTGTTCCTTTAACATCCAATGCTTGTCAATTAAGATGAAAAACGTTTGAGCTTCGTGAACGATGTAGTTCGTTTGAGCAGAAAAGAGGCTGCCCTTACCTGAAGCGAAGGTTTGCTTGTAGGAAGACACAGAGCCTGGTATTTAACTCCTTTTCTGAAGGGAAACACACAGCATAGTTCTCATCCATGGATTACACTCTGCTTTAGAGCAAGAAGCACGCTCTTGCTTTCTAGATTCTCTAATATAGCAGGAAATCTGAGTGTACCCAGAACAAAAGAACGGTGTTTCCTACAATTACGGACATTATATAGTCCAACTCTGCATCTGAAACTGATACAAAGCACTGGTCCTCTAAAATCCAATGCTTGTGTGTTAAGATGAGAAACGTGTGAGCTTCATGAACAATGTAGTTCGTTTGAGCTGAAAAGTGACTGCCCTTACCTGAAACGAAGTCTTGCCTGTAGGAAGACACAGAGTCTGGGATTTAACTCCATTTCTGAAGGGAAACATACAGCATAGTTCTCATCCATGGATCACACTCTGCTTTAGAGCGAGAAGCACACTCTTGCTTTCTAGAGTCTCTAATACAGCAGGAAATCTGAGTGTGCCCAGAACAAAAGAACGGTGTTTCCTACACAAATGGACCATATGTAGTCCAAATCTGCTTCTGAAACTGATACAAAGCACTGAAAATCTTACATCCAATGGTTGTCAGTTATGATGAGAAACGTGTGAGCTTCGTGAAGGATGTAGTTCCTTTGAGCAGAAAAGTGACTGCCCTTACCTGAAAAGAAGTCTTGCTTGTAGGGAGACTCAGAGCATGGGATTTAACTCCATTTCTGAAGTGAAACACACAGCATTGTCTCATTCATTGATCACACTCTGCTTTAGAACAAGAAGCATGCTCTTGCTTTCTAGAGTCTCTAAGACAGCAGGAAACGTGAGTGTGCTGAGAAGAAAAGAACGGTGTTTCCTACACATACGGACCATATCTAGTCCAACTCTGCTTCTGAAAGTGATACAAAGCACTGGTCCTCTAACATCCAATGCTTGTCATTTAAGATGAGAAACGTGTGAGCTTAGTGAATGATGTAGTTCCTTTGAACTGAAAAGTGACTGCCCTTACCTGAAACGAAGTCTTGCTTGTAGTAAGACACAGAGCCTGGGATTTAAGTCCATTTCTGAAGGGAAACACACAGCATAGTTCTCATCCAAGGATCACACTCTGCTTTAGAGCGAGAAGCACTCTCTTGCTTTCTAGAGTCTCTAATACAGCAGGAAAAGTGAGTGTGCTGAGAACAAAATAACGGTGTTTCCTACACATACGGACGATATCTAGTCCAACTCTTCTTCTGAAACTGATACAAAGCACTGTTCCTTTAACATCCAATGCTTGTCAATTAAGATGAAAAACGTTTGAGCTTCGTGAACGATGTAGTTCGTTTGAGCAGAAAAGAGGCTGCCCTTACCTGAAGCGAAGGTTTGCTTGTAGGAAGACACAGAGCCTGGTATTTAACTCCTTTTCTGAAGGGAAACACACAGCATAGTTCTCATCCATGGATCACACTCTGCTTTAGAGCAAGAAGCACGCTCTTGCTTTCTAGATTCTCTAATATAGCAGGAAATCTGAGTGTACCCAGAACAAAAGAACGGTGTTTCCTACAATTACGGACATTATATAGTCCAACTCTGCATCTGAAACTGATACAAAGCACTGGTCCTCTAAAATCCAATGCTTGTGTGTTAAGATGAGAAACGTGTGAGCTTCATGAACAATGTAGTTCGTTTGAGCTGAAAAGTGACTGCCCTTACCTGAAACGAAGTCTTGCCTGTAGGAAGACACAGAGTCTGGGATTTAACTCCATTTCTGAAGGGAAACATACAGCATAGTTCTCATCCATGGATCACACTCTGCTTTAGAGCGAGAAGCACACTCTTGCTTTCTAGAGTCTCTAATACAGCAGGAAATCTGAGTGTGCCCAGAACAAAAGAACGGTGTTTCCTACACAAATGGACCATATGTAGTCCAAATCTGCTTCTGAAACTGATACAAAGCACTGAAAATCTTACATCCAATGCTTGTCAGTTAAGATGAGAAACGTGTGAGCTTTGTGAACGATGTAGTTCGTTTGAGCAGAAAAGTGACTGCCCATACGTGAATTGAAGTCTTGCTTGTAGGAAGACTCAGATCATGGGATTTAACTCCATTTCTGAAGTAAAACACACAGCAGTGTAATCATCCATGGATCACACTCTGCTTTAGAGCAAGAAGCACGCTCTTGCTTTTTAGATTCTCTAATACAGCAGGAAATCTGAGTGTGCCCAGAACAAAAGAAGGGTGTTTCCTACACAAATGGACCATATGTAGTCCAAATCTGGTTAGAAACTGATACAAAGCACTGACCATCTTACATCCAATGCTTGTCAGTTAAGATGAGAAACGTGTGAGCTTCGTGAACGATGTAGTTTGTTTGAGCAGAAAAGTGACTGCCCTTACGTGAATTGAGTCTTGCTTGTAGGAAGACTCAGATCCTGGGATTTAACTCCATTTCTGAAGTAAAACCCACAGCAGTGTAATCATCCATTGATCACACTCTGCTTTAGAACAGGAAGCACACTCTTGCTTTATAGAGTCTCTAATACAGAAGGAAATCTGAGTGTGCCCAGAACAAAAGAACGGTGTTTCCTACACTTAAGGACAATATGTAATCCAAATCTTCTTCTGAAACTGATAGAATACACTGGTCCTATAACATCCAATGCTTGTCAATTAAGATGAGAAACGTTTGAGCTTCGTGAACGATGTAGTTCTTTTGAGCAGAAAAGAGACTGCCCTTACCTGAAACGAAGGTTTGCTTGTAGGAAGACACAGAGCCTGGTATTTAACTCCTTTTCTGAAGGGAAACACACAGCATAGTTCTCATCCATGGATCACACTCTGCTTTAGAGCAAGAAGCACGCTCTTGCTTTCTAGATTCTCTAATATAGCAGGAAATCTGAGTGTACCCAGAACAAAAGAACGGTGTTTCCTACAATTACGGACATTATATAGTCCAACTCTGCATCTGAAACTGATACAAAGCACTGGTCCTCTAAAATCCAATGCTTGTGTGTTAAGATGAGAAACGTGTGAGCTTCATGAACAATGTAGTTCGTTTGAGCTGAAAAGTGACTGCCCTTACCTGAAACGAAGTCTTGCCTGTAGGAAGACACAGAGTCTGGGATTTAACTCCATTTCTGAAGGGAAACATACAGCATAGTTCTCATCCATGGATCACACTCTGCTTTAGAGCGAGAAGCACACTCTTGCTTTCTAGAGTCTCTAATACAGCAGGAAATCTGAGTGTGCCCAGAACAAAAGAACGGTGTTTCCTACACAAATGGACCATATGTAGTCCAAATCTGCTTCTGAAACTGATACAAAGCACTGAAAATCTTACATCCAATGGTTGTCAGTTATGATGAGAAACGTGTGAGCTTCGTGAAGGATGTAGTTCCTTTGAGCAGAAAAGTGACTGCCCTTACCTGAAAAGAAGTCTTGCTTGTAGGGAGACTCAGAGCATGGGATTTAACTCCATTTCTGAAGTGAAACACACAGCATTGTCTCATTCATTGATCACACTCTGCTTTAGAACAAGAAGCATGCTCTTGCTTTCTAGAGTCTCTAAGACAGCAGGAAACGTGAGTGTGCTGAGAAGAAAAGAACGGTGTTTCCTACACATACGGACCATATCTAGTCCAACTCTGCTTCTGAAAGTGATACAAAGCACTGGTCCTCTAACATCCAATGCTTGTCATTTAAGATGAGAAACGTGTGAGCTTAGTGAATGATGTAGTTCCTTTGAACTGAAAAGTGACTGCCCTTACCTGAAACGAAGTCTTGCTTGTAGTAAGACACAGAGCCTGGGATTTAAGTCCATTTCTGAAGGGAAACACACAGCATAGTTCTCATCCAAGGATCACACTCTGCTTTAGAGCGAGAAGCACTCTCTTGCTTTCTAGAGTCTCTAATACAGCAGGAAAAGTGAGTGTGCTGAGAACAAAATAACGGTGTTTCCTACACATACGGACGATATCTAGTCCAACTCTTCTTCTGAAACTGATACAAAGCACTGTTCCTTTAACATCCAATGCTTGTCGATTAAGATGAAAAACGTTTGAGCTTCGTGAACGATGTAGTTCGTTTGAGCAGAAAAGAGGCTGCCCTTACCTGAAACGAAGGTTTGCTTGTAGGAAGACACAGAGCCTGGTATTTAACTCCTTTTCTGAAGGGAAACACACAGCATAGTTCTCATCCATGGATCACACTCTGCTTTAGAGCAAGAAGCACGCTCTTGCTTTCTAGATTCTCTAATATAGCAGGAAATCTGAGTGTACCCAGAACAAAAGAACGGTGTTTCCTACAATTACGGACATTATATAGTCCAACTCTGCATCTGAAACTGATACAAAGCACTGGTCCTCTAAAATCCAATGCTTGTGTGTTAAGATGAGAAACGTGTGAGCTTCATGAACAATGTAGTTCGTTTGAGCTGAAAAGTGACTGCCCTTACCTGAAACGAAGTCTTGCCTGTAGGAAGACACAGAGTCTGGGATTTAACTCCATTTCTGAAGGGAAACATACAGCATAGTTCTCATCCATGGATCACACTCTGCTTTAGAGCGAGAAGCACACTCTTGCTTTCTAGAGTCTCTAATACAGCAGGAAATCTGAGTGTGCCCAGAACAAAAGAACGGTGTTTCCTACACAAATGGACCATATGTAGTCCAAATCTGCTTCTGAAACTGATACAAAGCACTGAAAATCTTACATCCAATGCTTGTCAGTTAAGATGAGAAACGTGTGAGCTTTGTGAACGATGTAGTTCGTTTGAGCCTAAAAGTGACTGCCCATACGTGAATTGAAGTCTTGCTTGTAGGAAGACTCAGAGCATGGGATTTAACTCCATTTCTGAAGTGAAACACACAGCATTGTCTCATTCATTGATCACACTCTGCTTTAGAACAAGAAGCATGCTCTTGCTTTCTAGAGTCTCTAAGACAGCAGGAAACGTGAGTGTGCTGAGAAGAAAAGAAAGGTGTTTCCTACACATACGGACCATATCTAGTCCAACTCTGCTTCTGAAACTGATACAAAGGACTGGTCCTCTAACAGCCAATGCTTGTCTGTTAAGATGAGAAACGTGTGAGCTCCGTGAACTATGTAGTTCGTTTGAGCTGAAAAGTGACTGCCCTTACCTGAAACGAAGTCTTGCTTGTAGGAAGACACAGAGCCTGGGATTTGACTCCTTTTCTGAAGGGAAACACACAGCATAGTTCTCATCCATGGATCACACTCTGCTTTAGAGCGAGAAGCACGCTCTTGCTTTCTAAAGTCTCTAAGACAGCAGGCAACGTGAGTGTGCTGAGAACAAAAGAACGGTGTTTCCTACACATACGGACCATATCTAGTCGAATTCTGCTTCTGAAAGTGATACAAAGCACTGGTCCTCTAAAAGCCAATGCTTGTCTGGTAAGATGAGAAACGTGTGAGCTTCGTGAACAATGTAGTTCGTTTGAGCTGAAAAGTGACTGCCCTTACCTGAAACGAAGTCTTGCCTGTAGGAAGACACTGAGTCTGGGATTTAACTCCATTTCTGAAGGGAAACATACAGCATAGTTCTCATCAATAGATCACACTCTGCTTTAGAGCAAGAAGCACGCTCTTGCTTTCTAGAGTCTCTAATAAAGCAGGAAATCTGAGTGTGCCCAGAACAAAAGAACGGTGTTTCCTACACATACTGACTATATGTAGTCCAAATCTTCTGAAACTGATACAATGCACTGGTCCTCTAACATCCAATGCTTGTCTGTTAGGATATGAAACGTGTGAGCTCAGTGAAGGATGTAGTTCGTTTGAGCTGAAAAGTGACTGCCCTTACCTGAAACGAAGTCTTGCTTGTAGGAAGACACAGAGCCTGGGATTTAACTCCATTTCTGAAGGGAAACACACACCATAGTTCTCATCCATGGATCACACTCTGCTTTAGAGCGAGAAGCACGCTCTTGCTTTCTAAAATCTCTAAGAGAGCAGGAAACGTGAGTGTGCTGAGAACAAAAGAACGGTGTTTCCTACACATACGGACGATATCTAGTCCAACTCTTCTTCTGAAACTGATACAAAGCACTGGTCCTCTAACATCCAATGCTTGTCTGTTAAGATGAGAAACGTGTGAGCTTCGTGAACGATGTAGTTCGTTTGAGCAGAAAAGTGACTGCACTTACCTGAAACGAAGTCTTGCCTGTAGGAAGACTCAGAGCCTGAGATTTAACTCCATTTCTGAAGTGAAACACACAGCACAGTTCTCATCCATGGATCACACTCTGCTGTAGAGCGAGAAGCACACTCTTGCTTTATAGAGTCTCTATACAGCAGGAAATCTGAGTGTGCCCAGAACAAAAGAACGGTGTTTCCTACACATAAGGACAATATGTAATCCAAATCTTCTTCTGAAACTGATAGAATGCACTGGTCCTCTAACATCCAATGCTTGTCAGTTAAGATGAGAAACATTTGAGCTTCGTGAAAGATGTTGTTCGTTTGAGCAGAAAAGTGACTGCCCTTACCTGAAACGAAATCTTGCTTGTAGGAAGACTCAGACCATGGGATTTAACTCCATTTCTGAAGGGAAACACACAGCATAGTTCTCATCCATGGATCACACTCTGCTTTAGAGCAAGAAGCACGCTCTTGCTTTCTAGATTCACTAATATAGCAGGAAATCTGAGTGTGCCCAGAACAAAAGAATGCTGTTTCCTACACATACGGCCTATATGTAGTCCAAATCTTCTTCTGAAACTGATACAATGCACTCGTCCTCTAATATCCAATGGTTGTCAGTTAAGATGAGAAACGTGTGAGCTTCGTGAAGGATGTAGTTCCTTTGAGCAGAAAGTGACTCCCCTTACCTGAAATGAAGTCTTGCTTGTAGGGAGACTCAGAGCATGGGAATTAACTCCATTTCTGAAGTGAAACACACATCATTGAGTCATTCATTGATCACACTCTGCTTTAGAACAAGAAGCATGCTCTTGCTTTCTAGATTCTCTAAGACAGCAGGAAACGTGAGTGTGCTGAGAAGAAAAGAACGGTGTTTCCTACACATACGGACCATATCTAGTCCAACTCTGCTTCTGAAACTGATACAAAGGACTGGTCCTCTAACATCCAATGCTTGTCTGTTAAGATGAGAAACGTGTGAGCTCAGTGAACCATGTAGTTCCTTTGAGCTGAAAAGGGACTGCCCTTACCTGAAACGAAGTCTTGCTTGTAGGAAGACTCATAGCCTGGGATTTAACTCCATTTCTGAAGTGAAACACACAGCAGTGTTCTCTTCCATTGATCACACTCTGCTTTAGAAGAAGAACCACGATCATGCTTTCTAGAGTCTCTAAGACAGCAGGAAACGTGAGATTGCTGAGATCAAAAGAACGGTGTTTCCTACACATACAGACCATATCTAGTCCAACTCTGCCTCTGAAACTGATACAAAGCACTGGTCCTCTAACATCCAATGCTTGTCTGTTAAGTTGAGAAATGTGTGAGCTCTGTGAACGATGTAGTTCGTTTGAGCTGAAAAGTGACTGCCCTTACCTGAAATGAAGTCTTGCCTGTAGGAAGACACAGAGTCTGGGATTTAACTCCATTTCTGAAGGGAAACATACAGCATAGTTCTCATCAATGGATCACACTGTGCTTTAGAGCTAGAAGCACGCTCTTGCTTTCTAGAGTCTCTAATAAAGCAGGAAATCTGAGTGTGCCCAGAACAAAAGAACGGTGTTTCCTACACATACTGACTATATGTAGTCCAAATCTTCTGAAACTGATACAGTGCACTGGTCCTCTAACATCCAATGCTTGTCTGTTAGCATGAGAAACGTGTGAGCTCAGTGAAGGATGTAGTTCGTTTGAGCTGAAAATTGACTGCCCTTACCTGAAACGAAGTCTTGCTTGTAGGAAGACTCAGAGCCTGGGATAACTCCATTTCTGTAGGGAAACACACACCATAGTTCTCATCCATGGATAACACCCTGCTTTAGAGCGAGAAGCACGCTCTTGCTTTCTAAAGTCTCGAAGACAGCAGGAAACGTGAGTGTGCTGAGAACAAAAGAACGGTGTTTCCTACACATACGGACGATATCTAGTCCAACTCTTCTTCTGAAACTGATACAAAGCACTGGTCCTCTAACATCCAATGCTTGTCAATTAAGATGAGAAACGTTTGAGCTTCGTGAACGATGTAGTTCGTTTGAGTAGAAAAGTGACTGCCCTTACCTGAAACGAAGTCTTGCCTGTAGGAAGACACAGAGCCTGGGATTTAACTCCATTTCTGAAGGGAAACACACAGCATAGTTCTCATCCATGGATCACACTCTGCTTTAGAGCAAGAATCATGCTCTTGCTTTCTAGATTCTCTAATATAGCAGGAAATCTGAGTGTGGCCAGAACAAAAGAACGGTGTTTCCTACACATACGGCCTATATTTAGTCCAAATCTTCTTCTGAAACTAATACAATGCACTGGTCCTCTAACATCCAATGGTTGTCAGTTAAGATGAGAAACGTCTGAGCTTCGTGAAGGATGTAGTTCGTTTGAGCAGAAAAGTAACTGCTCTTACCTGAAATGAAGTCTTGCTTGTAGGGAGACTCAGAGCATGGGATTTAACTCCATTTCTGAAGTGAAACACACATCATTGTCTCATTCATTGATCACACTCTGCTTTAGAACAAGAAGCATGCTCTTGCTTTCTAGATTCTCTAAGACAGCATGAAACGTGAGTGTGCTGAGAAGAAAAGAACGGTGTTTCCTACACATACGGACCATATCTAGTCCAACTCTGCTTCTGAAACTGATACAAAGGACTGGTCCTCTAACATCCAATGCTTGTCTGTTAAGATGAGAAACATGTGAGCTCAGTGAACGATGTAGTTCCTTTGAGCTGAAAAGTGACTGCCTTACCTGAAACGAAGTCTTGCAGGTAGGAAGACTAAGAGCCTGAGATTTAACTCCATTTCTGAAGTGAAACACACAGCACAGTTCTCATCCATGGATCACACTCTGCTTTAGAGCGAGAAGCACACTCTTGCTTTATAGAGTCTCCAATACAGCAGGAAATCTGAGTGTGCCCAGAACAAAAGAACGGCTTTTCATACACATAAGGACAATATGTATTCCAAATCTTCTTCTGAAACTGATATAATGCACTGGTCCTCTAACATCCAATGCTTGTCACTTAAGATGAGAAACATGTGAGCTTCGTGAAAGATGTAGTTCGTTTGAGCAGAAAAGTGACTGCCCTTACCTGAAACGAAGTCTTGCTTGTAGGAAGACTCAGAGCATGGGATTTAACTCCATTTCTGAAGTGAAACAAACAGCAGTGTTCGCATCCATGGATCACACTCTGCTTTAGAGCAAGAAGCATGCTCTTGCTTTCTAGATTCTCTAATATAGCAGGAAATCTGAGTGTGCCCAGAACAAAAGAACGGTTTTTCCTACACATATGGCCTATATTTAGTCCAAATCTTCTTCTGAAACTGATACAATGCACTGGTCCTCTAACATTCAATGGTTGTCAGTTAAGATGAGAAACGTGAGAGCTTCGTGAAGGATGTAGTTCCTTTGAGCAGAAAAGTGACTGCCCTTACCTGAAATGAAGTCTTGCTTGTAGGGAGACTCAGAGCATGGGATTTAACTCCATTTCTGAAGTGAAACACACAGCATTGTCTCATTCATTGATCACACTCTGCTTTAGAACAAGAAGCACGCTCTTGCTTTCTAGAGTCTCTAAGACAGCAGGAAACGTGAGTGTGCTGAGAACAAAAGAACGGTGTTTCCTACATATACAGACCATATCTAGTCCAACTCTGCTTCTGAAAGTGATACAAAGCACTGGTCCTCTAACATCCAATGCTTGTCTGTTAAGATGAGAAACGTTTGAGCTTCGTGAACGATGTAGTTCGTTTGAGCAGAAAAGTGACTGCCCTTACCTGAAACGAAGTCTTGCCTGTAGGAAGACACAGAGCCTGGGATTTAACTCCATTTCTGAAGGGAAACACACAGCATAGTTCTCATCCATGGATCACACTCTGCTTATAGCAACAAGCATGCTCTTGCTTTCTAAAGTCTCTAAGACAGCAGGAAACGTGAGTGTGCTGAGAACAAAAGAACGGTGTTTCCTACACATACGGACCATATCTAGTCCAACTCTGCTTCTGAAAGTGATACAAAGCACTGGTCCTCTAAAATCCAATGCTTGTCTGTTAAGATGAGAAACGTGTGAGCTTCGTGAACATGTAGTTCATTTGAGCTGAAAAGTGACTGCCCTTACCTGAAACGAAGTCGTGCTTGTAGGAAGACACTGAGTCTGGGATTTAACTCCATTTCTGAAGGGAAACATACAGCATAGTTCTCATCAATGGATCACACTGTGCTTTAGAGCTAGAAGCACGCTCTTGCTTTCTAGAGTCTCTAATAAAGCAGGAAATCTGAGTGTGCCCAGAACAAAAGAACGGTGTTTCCTACACATACTGACTATATGTAGTCCAAATCTTCTGAAACTGATACAATGCACTGGTCCTCTAACATCCAATGCTTGTCTGTTAGGATGAGAAACGTGTGAGCTCAGTGAAGGATGTAGTTCGTTTGAGCGGAAAATTGACTGCCCTTACCTGAAACGAAGTCTTGCTTGTAGGAAGACTCAGCGCCTGGGATTTAACTCCATTTCTGAAGGGAAACACACACCATAGTTCTCATCCATGGATAACACCCTGCTTTAGAGCGAGAAGCACGCTCTTGCTTTCTAAAGTCTCTAAGACAGCAGGAAACGTGAGTGTGCTGAGAACAAAAGAACGGTGTTTCCTACACATACGGACGATATCTAGTCCAACTCTTCTTCTGAAACTGATACAAAGCACTGGTCCTCTAACATCCAATGCTTGTCAATTAAGATGAGAAACGTTTGAGCTTCGTGAACGATGTAGTTCGTTTGAGCAGAAAAGTGACTGCCCTTACCTGAAACGAAGTCTTGCCTGTAGGAAGACACAGAGCCTGGGATTTAACTCCATTTCTGAAGGGAAACACACAGCATAGTTCTCATCCATGGATCACACTCTGCTTTAGAGCAAGAATCATGCTCTTGCTTTCTAGATTCTCTAATATAGCAGGAAATCTGAGTGTGGCCAGAACAAAAGAACGGTGTTTCCTACACATACGGCCTATATTTAGTCCAAATCTTCTTCTGAAACTAATACAATGCACTGGTCCTCTAACATCCAATGGTTGTCAGTTAAGATGAGAAACGTCTGAGCTTCGTGAAGGATGTAGTTCGTTTGAGCAGAAAAGTAACTGCTCTTACCTGAAATGAAGTCTTGCTTGTAGGGAGACTCAGAGCATGGGATTTAACTCCATTTCTGAAGTGAAACACACAGCATTGTCTCATTCATTGATCACACTCTGCTTTAGAACAAGAAGCACGCTCTTGCTTTCTAGAATCTCTAAGACAGCAGGAAACGTGAGTGTGCTGAGAACAAAAGAACGGTGTTTCCTACATATACAGACAATATCTAGTCCAATTCTGCTTCTGAAAGTGATACAAAGCACTGCTCCTCTAACATCCAATGCTTGTCAATTAAGATGAGAAACGTTTGAGCTTCGTGAACGATGTAGTTCGTTTGAGCAGAAAAGTGACTGCCCTTACCTGAAACGAAGTCTTGCCTGTAGGAAGACACAGAGCCTGGGATTTAACTCCATTTCTGAAGGGAAACACACAGCATAGTTCTCATCCATGGATCACACTCTGCTTTAGAGCAAGAAGCACGCTCTTGCTTTCTAGATTCTCTAATATAGCAGGAAATCTGAGTGTGCCCAGAACAAAAGAACGGTGTTTCCTACACATACGGCCTATATGTAGTCCAAATCTTCTTCTGAAACTGATACAATGCACTCGTCCTCTAACATCCAATGGTTGTCAGTTAAGATGAGAAACGTGTGAGCTTCGTGAATGATGTAGTTCCTTTGAGCAGAAAAGTGACTGCCCTTACCTGAAACGAAGTCTTGCTTGTAGGGAGACTCAGAGCATGGGATTTAACTCCATTTCTGAAGTGAAACACACATCATTGTCTCATTCATTGATCACACTCTGCTTTAGAACAAGAAGCATGCTCTTGCTTTATAGAGTCTCCAATACAGCAGGAAATCTGAGTGTGCCCAGAACAAAAGAACGGCTTTTCATACACATAAGGACAATATGTATTCCAAATCTTCTTCTGAAACTGATATAATGCACTGGTCCTCTAACATCCAATGCTTGTCACTTAAGATGAGAAACGTTTGAGCTTCGTGAACGATGTAGTTCGTTTGAGCAGAAAAGTGACTGCCCTTACCTGAAACGAAGTCTTGCCTGTAGGAAGACACAGAGCCTGGGATTTAACTCCATTTCTGAAGGGAAACACACAGCATAGTTCTCATCCATGGATCACACTCTGCTTATAGCAACAAGCATGCTCTTGCTTTCTAAAGTCTCTAAGACAGCAGGAAACGTGAGTGTGCTGAGAACAAAAGAACGGTGTTTCCTACACATACGGACCATATCTAGTCCAACTCTGCTTCTGAAAGTGATACAAAGCACTGGTCCTCTAAAATCCAATGCTTGTCTGTTAAGATGAGAAACGTGTGAGCTTCGTGAACATGTAGTTCATTTGAGCTGAAAAGTGACTGCCCTTACCTGAAACGAAGTCGTGCTTGTAGGAAGACACTGAGTCTGGGATTTAACTCCATTTCTGAAGGGAAACATACAGCATAGTTCTCATCAATGGATCACACTGTGCTTTAGAGCTAGAAGCACGCTCTTGCTTTCTAGAGTCTCTAATAAAGCAGGAAATCTGAGTGTGCCCAGAACAAAAGAACGGTGTTTCCTACACATACTGACTATATGTAGTCCAAATCTTCTGAAACTGATACAATGCACTGGTCCTCTAACATCCAATGCTTGTCTGTTAGGATGAGAAACGTGTGAGCTCAGTGAAGGATGTAGTTCGTTTGAGCTGAAAATTGACTGCCCTTACCTGAAACGAAGTCTTGCTTGTAGGAAGACTCAGAGCCTGGGATTTAACTCCATTTCTGAAGGGAAACACACAGCATAGTTCTCATCCATGGATCACACTCTGCTTTAGAGCAAGAATCATGCTCTTGCTTTCTAGATTCTCTAATATAGCAGGAAATCTGAGTGTGGCCAGAACAAAAGAACGGTGTTTCCTACACATACGGCCTATATTTAGTCCAAATCTTCTTCTGAAACTAATACAATGCACTGGTCCTCTAACATCCAATGGTTGTCAGTTAAGATGAGAAACGTCTGAGCTTCGTGAAGGATGTAGTTCGTTTGAGCAGAAAAGTAACTGCTCTTACCTGAAATGAAGTCTTGCTTGTAGGGAGACACAGAGCATGGGATTTAACTCCATTTCTGAAGTGAAACACACAGCATTGTCTCATTCATTGATCACACTCTGCTTTAGAACAAGAAGCACGCTCTTGCTTTCTAGAATCTCTAAGACAGCAGGAAACGTGAGTGTGCTGAGAACAAAAGAACGGTGTTTCCTACATATACAGACAATATCTAGTCCAATTCTGCTTCTGAAAGTGATACAAAGCACTGCTCCTCTAACATCCAATGCTTGTCAATTAAGATGAGAAACGTTTGAGCTTCGTGAAGGATGTAGTTCGTTTGAGTAGAAAAGTGACTGCCCTTACCTGAAACGAAGTCTTGCCTGTAGGAAGACACAGAGCCTGGGATTTAACTCCATTTCTGAAGGGAAACACACAGCATAGTTCTCATCCATGGATCACACTCTGCTTTAGAGCAAGAAGCACGCTCTTGCTTTCTAGATTCTCTAATATAGCAGGAAATCTGAGTGTGCCCAGAACAAAAGAACAGTGTTTCCTACACATACGGCATATATGTAGTCCAAATCTTCTTCTGAAACTGATACAATGCACTCGTCCTCTAACATCCAATGGTTGTCAGTTAAGATGAGAAACGTGTGAGCTTCGTGAAGGATGTAGTTCCTTTGAGCAGAAAAGTGACTGTCCTTACCTGAAACGAAGTCTTGCTTGTAGGGAGACTCAGAGCATGGGATTTAACTCCATTTCTGAAGTGAAACACACATCATTGTCTCATTCATTGATCACACTCTGCTTTAGAACAAGAAGCATGCTCTTGCTTTCTAGATTCTCTAAGACAGCATGAAACGTGAGTGTGCTGAGAAGAAAAGAACGGTGTTTCCTACACATACGGACCATATCTAGTCCAACTCTGCTTCTGAAACTGATACAAAGGACTGGTCCTCTAACATCCAATGCTTGTCTGTTAAGATGAGAAACATGTGAGCTCAGTGAACGATGTAGTTCCTTTGAGCTGAAAAGTGACTGCCCTTACCTGAAATGAAGTCTTGCAGGTAGGAAGACTCTGAGCCTGAGATTTAACTCCATTTCTGAAGTGAAACACACAGCACAGTTCTCATCCATGGATCACACTCTGCTTTAGAGCGAGAAGCACACTCTTGCTTTATAGAGTCTCCATACAGCAGGAAATCTGAGTGTGCCCAGAACAAAAGAACGGCTTTTCATACACATAAGGACAATATGTATTCCAAATCTTCTTCTGAAACTGATATAATGCACTGGTCCTCTAACATCCAATGCTTGTCAGTTAAGATGAGAAACATGTGAGCTTCGTGAAAGATGTAGTTCGTTTGAGCAGAAAAGTGACTGCCCTTACCTGAAACGAAGTCTTGCTTGTAGGAAGACTCAGAGCATGGGATTTACCTCCATTTCTGAAGTGAAACACACAGCAGTGTTCGCATCCATGGATCACACTATGCTTTAGAGCAAGAAGCATGCTCTTGCTTTCCAGATTCTCTAATATAGCAGGAAATCTGAGTGTGCCCAGAACAAAAGAACGGTTTTTCCTACACATATGGCCTATATTTAGTCCAAATCTTCTTCTGAAACTGATACAATGCACTGGTCCTCTAACATTCAATGGTTGTCAGTTAAGATGAGAAACGTGAGAGCTTCGTGAAGGATGTAGTTCCTTTGAGCAGAAAAGTGACTGCCCTTACCTGAAATGAAGTCTTGCTTGTAGGGAGACTCAGAGCATGGGATTTAACTCCATTTCTGAAGTGAAACACACAGCATTGTCTCATTCATTGATCACACTCTGCTTTAGAACAAGAAGCACGCTCTTGCTTTCTAGAGTCTCTAAGACAGCAGGAAACGTGAGTGTGCTGAGAACAAAAGAACGGTGTTTCCTACATATACAGACCATATCTAGTCCAACTCTGCTTCTGAAAGTGATACAAAGCACTGGTCCTCTAACATCCAATGCTTGTCTGTTAAGATGAGAAACGTTTGAGCTTCGTGAACGATGTAGTTCGTTTGAGCAGAAAAGTGACTGCCCTTACCTGAAACGAAGTCGTGCTTGTAGGAAGACACTGAGTCTGGGATTTAACTCCATTTCTGAAGGGAAACATACAGCATAGTTCTCATCAATGGATCACACTGTGCTTTAGAGCTAGAAGCACGCTCTTGCTTTCTAGAGTCTCTAATAAAGCAGGAAATCTGAGTGTGCCCAGAACAAAAGAACGGTGTTTCCTACACATACTGACTATATGTAGTCCAAATCTTCTGAAACTGATACAATGCACTGGTCCTCTAACATCCAATGCTTGTCTGTTAGGATGAGAAACGTGTGAGCTCAGTGAAGGATGTAGTTCGTTTGAGCTGAAAATTGACTGCCCTTACCTGAAACGAAGTCTTGCTTGTAGGAAGACTCAGAGCCTGGGATTTAACTCCATTTCTGAAGGGAAACACACAGCATAGTTCTCATCCATGGATCACACTCTGCTTTAGAGCAAGAATCATGCTCTTGCTTTCTAGATTCTCTAATATAGCAGGAAATCTGAGTGTGGCCAGAACAAAAGAACGGTGTTTCCTACACATACGGCCTATATTTAGTCCAAATCTTCTTCTGAAACTAATACAATGCACTGGTCCTCTAACATCCAATGGTTGTCAGTTAAGATGAGAAACGTCTGAGCTTCGTGAAGGATGTAGTTCGTTTGAGCAGAAAAGTAACTGCTCTTACCTGAAATGAAGTCTTGCTTGTAGGGAGACACAGAGCATGGGATTTAACTCCATTTCTGAAGTGAAACACACAGCATTGTCTCATTCATTGATCACACTCTGCTTTAGAACAAGAAGCACGCTCTTGCTTTCTAGAATCTCTAAGACAGCAGGAAACGTGAGTGTGCTGAGAACAAAAGAACGGTGTTTCCTACATATACAGACAATATCTAGTCCAATTCTGCTTCTGAAAGTGATACAAAGCACTGCTCCTCTAACATCCAATGCTTGTCAATTAAGATGAGAAACGTTTGAGCTTCGTGAAGGATGTAGTTCGTTTGAGTAGAAAAGTGACTGCCCTTACCTGAAACGAAGTCTTGCCTGTAGGAAGACACAGAGCCTGGGATTTAACTCCATTTCTGAAGGGAAACACACAGCATAGTTCTCATCCATGGATCACACTCTGCTTTAGAGCAAGAAGCACGCTCTTGCTTTCTAGATTCTCTAATATAGCAGGAAATCTGAGTGTGCCCAGAACAAAAGAACAGTGTTTCCTACACATACGGCATATATGTAGTCCAAATCTTCTTCTGAAACTGATACAATGCACTCGTCCTCTAACATCCAATGGTTGTCAGTTAAGATGAGAAACGTGTGAGCTTCGTGAAGGATGTAGTTCCTTTGAGCAGAAAAGTGACTGTCCTTACCTGAAACGAAGTCTTGCTTGTAGGGAGACTCAGAGCATGGGATTTAACTCCATTTCTGAAGTGAAACACACATCATTGTCTCATTCATTGATCACACTCTGCTTTAGAACAAGAAGCATGCTCTTGCTTTCTAGATTCTCTAAGACAGCATGAAACGTGAGTGTGCTGAGAAGAAAAGAACGGTGTTTCCTACACATACGGACCATATCTAGTCCAACTCTGCTTCTGAAACTGATACAAAGGACTGGTCCTCTAACATCCAATGCTTGTCTGTTAAGATGAGAAACATGTGAGCTCAGTGAACGATGTAGTTCCTTTGAGCTGAAAAGTGACTGCCCTTACCTGAAATGAAGTCTTGCAGGTAGGAAGACTCTGAGCCTGAGATTTAACTCCATTTCTGAAGTGAAACACACAGCACAGTTCTCATCCATGGATCACACTCTGCTTTAGAGCGAGAAGCACACTCTTGCTTTATAGAGTCTCCATACAGCAGGAAATCTGAGTGTGCCCAGAACAAAAGAACGGCTTTTCATACACATAAGGACAATATGTATTCCAAATCTTCTTCTGAAACTGATATAATGCACTGGTCCTCTAACATCCAATGCTTGTCAGTTAAGATGAGAAACATGTGAGCTTCGTGAAAGATGTAGTTCGTTTGAGCAGAAAAGTGACTGCCCTTACCTGAAACGAAGTCTTGCTTGTAGGAAGACTCAGAGCATGGGATTTACCTCCATTTCTGAAGTGAAACACACAGCAGTGTTCGCATCCATGGATCACACTATGCTTTAGAGCAAGAAGCATGCTCTTGCTTTCCAGATTCTCTAATATAGCAGGAAATCTGAGTGTGCCCAGAACAAAAGAACGGTTTTTCCTACACATATGGCCTATATTTAGTCCAAATCTTCTTCTGAAACTGATACAATGCACTGGTCCTCTAACATTCAATGGTTGTCAGTTAAGATGAGAAACGTGAGAGCTTCGTGAAGGATGTAGTTCCTTTGAGCAGAAAAGTGACTGCCCTTACCTGAAATGAAGTCTTGCTTGTAGGGAGACTCAGAGCATGGGATTTAACTCCATTTCTGAAGTGAAACACACAGCATTGTCTCATTCATTGATCACACTCTGCTTTAGAACAAGAAGCACGCTCTTGCTTTCTAGAGTCTCTAAGACAGCAGGAAACGTGAGTGTGCTGAGAACAAAAGAACGGTGTTTCCTACATATACAGACCATATCTAGTCCAACTCTGCTTCTGAAAGTGATACAAAGCACTGGTCCTCTAACATCCAATGCTTGTCTGTTAAGATGAGAAACGTTTGAGCTTCGTGAACGATGTAGTTCGTTTGAGCAGAAAAGTGACTGCCCTTACCTGAAACGAAGTCTTGCCTGTAGGAAGACACAGAGCCTGGGATTTAACTCCATTTCTGAAGGGAAACACACAGCATAGTTCTCATCCATGGATCACACTCTGCTTATAGCAACAAGCATGCTCTTGCTTTCTATATTCTCTAATATAGCAGGAAATCTGAGTGTGGCCAGAACAAAAGAACGGTGTTTCCTACACATACGGCCTATATTTAGTCCAAATCTTCTTCGGAAACTAATACAATGCACTGGTCCTCTAACATCCAATGGTTGTCAGTTAAGATGAGAAACATCTGAGCTTCGGGAAGGATGTAGTTCGTTTGAGCAGAAAAGTAACTGCTCTTACCTGAAATGAAGTCTTGCTTGTAGGGAGACTCAGAGCATGGGATTTAACTCCATTTCTGAAGTGAAACACACAGCATTGTCTCATTCATTGATCACACTCTGCTTTAGAACAAGAAGCACGCTCTTGCTTTCTAGAATCTCTAAGACAGCAGGAAACGTGAGTGTGCTGAGAACAAAAGAACGGTATTTCCTACATATACAGACAATATCTAGTCCCATTCTGCTTCTGAAAGTGATACAAAGCACTGCTCCTCTAACATCCAATGCTTGTCAATTAAGATGAGAAACGTTTGAGCTTCGTGAACGATGTAGTTCGTTTGAGCAGAAAAGTGACTGCCCTTACCTGAAACGAAGTCTTGCCTGTAGGAAGACACAGAGCCTGGGATTTAACTCCATTTCTGAAGGGAAACACACAGCATAGTTCTCATCCATGGATCACACTCTGCTTTAGAGCAAGAAGCACGCTCTTGCTTTCTAGATTCTCTAATATAGCAGGAAATCTGAGTGTGCCCAGAACAAAAGAACGGTGTTTCCTACACATACGGCCTATATGTAGTCCAAATCTTCTTCTGAAACTGATACAATGCACTCGTCCTCTAACATCCAATGGTTGTCAGTTAAGATGAGAAACGTGTGAGCTTCGTGAATGATGTAGTTCCTTTGAGCAGAAAAGTGACTGCCCTTACCTGAAACGAAGTCTTGCTTGTAGGGAGACTCAGAGCATGGGATTTAACTCCATTTCTGAAGTGAAACACACATCATTGTCTCATTCATTGATCACACTCTGCTTTAGAACAAGAAGCATGCTCTTGCTTTCTAGATTCTCTAAGACAGCATGAAACGTGAGTGTGCTGAGAAGAAAAGAACGGTGTTTCCTACACATACGGACCATATCTAGTCCAACTCTGCTTCTGAAACTGATACAAAGGACTGGTCCTCTAACATCCAATGCTTGTCTGTTAAGATGAGAAACATGTGAGCTCAGTGAACGATGTAGTTCCTTTGAGCTGAAAAGTGACTGCCCTTACCTGAAACGAAGTCTTGCAGGTAGGAAGACTCAGAGCCTGAGATTTAACTCCATTTCTGAAGTGAAACACACAGCACAGTTCTCATCCATGGATCACACTCTGCTTTAGAGCGAGAAGCACACTCTTGCTTTATAGAGTCTCTAATACAGCAGGAAATCTGAGTGTGCCCAGAACAAAAGAACGGC
The DNA here is from genome assembly GCA_949786385.1 of Onychomys leucogaster. Lineage (NCBI taxonomy): Eukaryota > Metazoa > Chordata > Mammalia > Rodentia > Cricetidae > Onychomys > Onychomys leucogaster. The sequence goes on from CATKUP010000076.1 coordinate 1,356,986, forward strand.
TTTTCATACACATAAGGACAATATGTATTCCAAATCTTCTTATGAAACTGATATAATGCACTCGTCCTCTAACATCCAATGCTTGTCAGTTAAGATGAGAAACATGTGAGCTTCGTGAAAGATGTAGTTCGTTTGAGCAGAAAAGTGACTGCCCTTACCTCAAACGAAGTCTTGCTTGTAGGAAGACTCAGAGCATGGGATTTAACTCCATTTCTGAAGTGAAACACACAGCAGTGTTCTCTTCCATTGATCACACTCTGCTTTAGAAGAAGAACCACGATCATGCTTTCTAGAGTCTCTAAGACAGCAGGAAACGTGAGATTGCTGAGATCAAAAGAACGGTGTTTCCTACACATACAGACCATATCTAGTCCAACTCTGCCTCTGAAACTGATACAAAGCACTGGTCCTCTAACATCCAATGCTTGTCTGTTAAGTTGAGAAATGTGTGAGCTCTGTGAACGATGTAGTTCGTTTGAGCTGAAAAGTGACTGCCCTTGCCTGAAACGAAGTCTTGCCTGTAGGAAGACACAGAGTCTGGGATTTAACTCCATTTCTGAAGGGAAACATACAGCATAGTTCTCATCAATGGATCACACTTTGCTTTAGAGCGAGAAGCACGCTCTTGCTTTCTAAAGTCTCTAAGACAGCAGGAAACGTGAGTGTGCTGAGAACAAAAGAACGGTGTTTCCTACACATACGGACCATATCTAGTCCAACTCTGCTTCTGAAAGTGATACAAAGCACTGGTCCTCTAAAATCCAATGCTTGTCTGTTAAGATGAGAAACGTGTGAGCTTCGTGAACAATGTAGTTCGTTTGAGCTGAAAAGTGACTGCCCTTACCTGAAACGAAGTCGTGCTTGTAGGAAGACACTGAGTCTGGGATTTAACTCCATTTCTGAAGGGAAACATACAGCATAGTTCTCATCAATGGATCACACTGTGCTTTAGAGCTAGAAGCACGCTCTTGCTTTCTAGAGTCTCTAATAAAGCAGGAAATCTGAGTGTGCCCAGAACAAAAGAAGGGTGTTTCCTACACATACTGACTATATGTAGTCCAAATCTTCTGAAACTGATACAATGCACTGGTCCTCTAACATCCAATGCTTGTCTGTTAGGATGAGAAACGTGTGAGCTCAGTGAAGGATGTAGTTCGTTTGAGCTGAAAATTGACTGCCCTTACCTGAAACGAAGTCTTGCTTGTAGGAAGACACAGAGCCTGGGTTTTAACTCCATTTCTGAAGGGAAACACACACCATAGTTCTCATCCATGGATAACACCCTGCTTTAGAGCGAGAAGCACGCTCTTGCTTTCTAAAGTCTCTAAGACAGCAGGAAACGTGAGTGTGCTGAGAACAAAAGAACGGTGTTTCCTACACATACGGACGATATCTAGTCCAACTCTTCTTCTGAAACTGATACAAAGCACTGGTCCTCTAACATCCAATGCTTGTCAATTAAGATGAGAAACGTTTGAGCTTCGTGAACGATGTAGTTCGTTTGAGCAGAAAAGTGACTGCCCTTACCTGAAACGAAGTCTTGCCTGTAGGAAGACACAGACCCTGGGATTTAACTCCATTCTGAAGGGAAACATACAGCATAGTTCTCATCCATGGATCACACTCTGCTTTAGAGCAAGAAGCATGCTCTTGCTTTCTAGATTCTCTAATATAGCAGGAAATCTGAGTGTGGCCAGAACAAAAGAACGGTGTTTCCTACACATACGGCCTATATTTAGTCCAAATCTTCTTCTGAAACTAATACAATGCACTGGTCCTCTAACATCCAATGGTTGTCAGTTAAGATGAGAAACGTCTGAGCTTCGTGAAGGATGTAGTTCGTTTGAGCAGAAAAGTAACTGCTCTTACCTGAAATGAAGTCTTGCTTGTAGGGAGACTCAGAGCATGGGATTTAACTCCATTTCTGAAGTGAAACACACAGCATTGTCTCATTCATTGATCACACTCTGCTTTAGAACAAGAAGCACGCTCTTGCTTTCTAGAATCTCTAAGACAGCAGGAAACGTGAGTGTGCTGAGAACAAAAGAACGGTGTTTCCTAAATATACAGACAATATCTAGTCCAATTCTGCTTCTGAAAGTGATACAAAGCACTGCTCCTCTAACATCCAATGCTTGTCAATTAAAATGAGAAACGTTTGAGCTTCGTGAACGATGTAGTTCTTTTGAGCAGAAAAGTGACTGCCCTTACCTGAAACGAAGTCTTGCCTGTAGGAAGACACAGAGCCTGGGATTTAACTCCATTTCTGAAGGGAAACACACAGCATAGTTCTCATCCATGGATCACACTCTGCTTTAGAGCAAGAAGCACGCTCTTGCTTTCTAGATTCTCTAATATAGCAGGAAATCTGAGTGTGCCCAGAACAAAAGAACGGTGTTTCCTACACATACGGCCTATATGTAGTCCAAATCTTCTTCTGAAACTGATACAATGCACTCGTCCTCTAACATCCAATGGTTGTCAGTTAAGATGAGAAACGTGTGAGCTTCGTGAAGGATGTAGTTCCTTTGAGCAGAAAAGTGACTGCCCTTACCTGAAACGAAGTCTTGCTTGTAGGGAGACTCAGAGCATGGGATTTAACTCCATTTCTGAAGTGAAACACACATCATTGTCTCATTCATTGATCACACTCTGCTTTAGAACAAGAAGCATGCTCTTGCTTTCTAGATTCTCTAAGACAGCATGAAACGTGAGTGTGCTGAGAAGAAAAGAACGGTGTTTCCTACACATACGGACCATATCTAGTCCAACTCTGCTTCTGAAACTGATACAAAGGACTGGTCCTCTAACATCCAATGCTTGTCTGTTAAGATGAGAAACATGTGAGCTCAGTGAACGATGTAGTTCCTTTGAGCTGAAAAGTGACTGCCCTTACCTGAAACGAAGTCTTGCAGGTAGGAAGACTCAGAGCCTGAGATTTAACTCCATTTCTGAAGTGAAACACACAGCACAGTTCTCATCCATGGATCACACTCTGCTTTAGAGCGAGAAGCACACTCTTGCTTTATAGAGTCTCTAATACAGCAGGAAATCTGAGTGTGCCCAGAACAAAAGAACGGCTTTTCATACACATAAGGACAATATGTATTCCAAATCTTCTTATGAAACTGATATAATGCACTCGTCCTCTAACATCCAATGCTTGTCAGTTAAGATGAGAAACATGTGAGCTTCGTGAAAGATGTAGTTCGTTTGAGCAGAAAAGTGACTGCCCTTACCTCAAACGAAGTCTTGCTTGTAGGAAGACTCAGAGCATGGGATTTAACTCCATTTCTGAAGTGAAACACACAGCAGTGTTCTCTTCCATTGATCACACTCTGCTTTAGAAGAAGAACCACGATCATGCTTTCTAGAGTCTCTAAGACAGCAGGAAACGTGAGATTGCTGAGATCAAAAGAACGGTGTTTCCTACACATACAGACCATATCTAGTCCAACTCTGCCTCTGAAACTGATACAAAGCACTGGTCCTCTAACATCCAATGCTTGTCTGTTAAGTTGAGAAATGTGTGAGCTCTGTGAACGATGTAGTTCGTTTGAGCTGAAAAGTGACTGCCCTTGCCTGAAACGAAGTCTTGCCTGTAGGAAGACACAGAGTCTGGGATTTAACTCCATTTCTGAAGGGAAACATACAGCATAGTTCTCATCAATGGATCACACTTTGCTTTAGAGCGAGAAGCACGCTCTTGCTTTCTAAAGTCTCTAAGACAGCAGGAAACGTGAGTGTGCTGAGAACAAAAGAACGGTGTTTCCTACACATACGGACCATATCTAGTCCAACTCTGCTTCTGAAAGTGATACAAAGCACTGGTCCTCTAAAATCCAATGCTTGTCTGTTAAGATGAGAAACGTGTGAGCTTCGTGAACAATGTAGTTCGTTTGAGCTGAAAAGTGACTGCCCTTACCTGAAACGAAGTCGTGCTTGTAGGAAGACACTGAGTCTGGGATTTAACTCCATTTCTGAAGGGAAACATACAGCATAGTTCTCATCAATGGATCACACTGTGCTTTAGAGCTAGAAGCACGCTCTTGCTTTCTAGAGTCTCTAATAAAGCAGGAAATCTGAGTGTGCCCAGAACAAAAGAAGGGTGTTTCCTACACATACTGACTATATGTAGTCCAAATCTTCTGAAACTGATACAATGCACTGGTCCTCTAACATCCAATGCTTGTCTGTTAGGATGAGAAACGTGTGAGCTCAGTGAAGGATGTAGTTCGTTTGAGCTGAAAATTGACTGCCCTTACCTGAAACGAAGTCTTGCTTGTAGGAAGACACAGAGCCTGGGTTTTAACTCCATTTCTGAAGGGAAACACACACCATAGTTCTCATCCATGGATAACACCCTGCTTTAGAGCGAGAAGCACGCTCTTGCTTTCTAAAGTCTCTAAGACAGCAGGAAACGTGAGTGTGCTGAGAACAAAAGAACGGTGTTTCCTACACATACGGACGATATCTAGTCCAACTCTTCTTCTGAAACTGATACAAAGCACTGGTCCTCTAACATCCAATGCTTGTCAATTAAGATGAGAAACGTTTGAGCTTCGTGAACGATGTAGTTCGTTTGAGCAGAAAAGTGACTGCCCTTACCTGAAACGAAGTCTTGCCTGTAGGAAGACACAGAGCCTGGGATTTAACTCCATTCTGAAGGGAAACATACAGCATAGTTCTCATCCATGGATCACACTCTGCTTTAGAGCAAGAAGCATGCTCTTGCTTTCTAGATTCTCTAATATAGCAGGAAATCTGAGTGTGGCCAGAACAAAAGAACGGTGTTTCCTACACATACGGCCTATATTTAGTCCAAATCTTCTTCTGAAACTAATACAATGCACTGGTCCTCTAACATCCAATGGTTGTCAGTTAAGATGAGAAACGTCTGAGCTTCGTGAAGGATATAGTTCGTTTGAGCAGAAAAGTAACTGCTCTTACCTGAAATGAAGTCTTGCTTGTAGGGAGACTCAGAGCATGGGATTTAACTCCATTTCTGAAGTGAAACACACAGCATTGTCTCATTCATTGATCACACTCTGCTTTAGAACAAGAAGCACGCTCTTGCTTTCTAGAATCTCTAAGACAGCAGGAAACGTGAGTGTGCTGAGAACAAAAGAACGGTGTTTCCTAAATATACAGACAATATCTAGTCCAATTCTGCTTCTGAAAGTGATACAAAGCACTGCTCCTCTAACATCCAATGCTTGTCAATTAAAATGAGAAACGTTTGAGCTTCGTGAACGATGTAGTTCTTTTGAGCAGAAAAGTGACTGCCCTTACCTGAAACGAAGTCTTGCCTGTAGGAAGACACAGAGCCTGGGATTTAACTCCATTTCTGAAGGGAAACACACAGCATAGTTCTCATCCATGGATCACACTCTGCTTTAGAGCAAGAAGCACGCTCTTGCTTTCTAGATTCTCTAATATAGCAGGAAATCTGAGTGTGCCCAGAACAAAAGAACGGTGTTTCCTACACATACGGCCTATATGTAGTCCAAATCTTCTTCTGAAACTGATACAATGCACTCTTCCTCTAACATCCAATGGTTGTCAGTTAAGATGAGAAACGTGTGAGCTTCGTGAAGGATGTAGTTCCTTTGAGCAGAAAAGTGACTGCCCTTACCTGAAACGAAGTCTTGCTTGTAGGGAGACTCAGAGCATGGGATTTAACTCCATTTCTGAAGTGAAACACACATCATTGTCTCATTCATTGATCACACTCTGCTTTAGAACAAGAAGCATGCTCTTGCTTTCTAGATTCTCTAAGACAGCATGAAACGTGAGTGTGCTGAGAAGAAAAGAACGGTGTTTCCTACACATACGGACCATATCTAGTCCAACTCTGCTTCTGAAACTGATACAAAGGACTGGTCCTCTAACATCCAATGCTTGTCTGTTAAGATGAGAAACATGTGAGCTCAGTGAACGATGTAGTTCCTTTGAGCTGAAAAGTGACTGCCCTTACCTGAAACGAAGTCTTGCAGGTAGGAAGACTCAGAGCCTGAGATTTAACTCCATTTCTGAAGTGAAACACACAGCACAGTTCTCATCCATGGATCACACTCTGCTTTAGAGCGAGAAGCACACTCTTGCTTTATAGAGTCTCTAATACAGCAGGAAATCTGAGTGTGCCCAGAACAAAAGAACGGCTTTTCATACACATAAGGACAATATGTATTCCAAATCTTCTTATGAAACTGATATAATGCACTCGTCCTCTAACATCCAATGCTTGTCAGTTAAGATGAGAAACATGTGAGCTTCGTGAAAGATGTAGTTCGTTTGAGCAGAAAAGTGACTGCCCTTACCTCAAACGAAGTCTTGCTTGTAGGAAGACTCAGAGCATGGGATTTAACTCCATTTCTGAAGTGAAACACACAGCAGTGTTCTCTTCCATTGATCACACTCTGCTTTAGAAGAAGAACCACGATCATGCTTTCTAGAGTCTCTAAGACAGCAGGAAACGTGAGATTGCTGAGATCAAAAGAACGGTGTTTCCTACACATACAGACCATATCTAGTCCAACTCTGCCTCTGAAACTGATACAAAGCACTGGTCCTCTAACATCCAATGCTTGTCTGTTAAGTTGAGAAATGTGTGAGCTCTGTGAACGATGTAGTTCGTTTGAGCTGAAAAGTGACTGCCCTTACCTGAAACGAAGTCTTGCCTGTAGGAAGACACAGAGTCTGGGATTTAACTCCATTTCTGAAGGGAAACATACAGCATAGTTCTCATCAATGGATCACACTTTGCTTTAGAGCGAGAAGCACGCTCTTGCTTTCTAAAGTCTCTAAGACAGCAGGAAACGTGAGTGTGCTGAGAACAAAAGAACGGTGTTTCCTACACATACGGACCATATCTAGTCCAACTCTGCTTCTGAAAGTGATACAAAGCACTGGTCCTCTAAAATCCAATGCTTGTCTGTTAAGATGAGAAACGTGTGAGCTTCGTGAACAATGTAGTTCGTTTGAGCTGAAAAGTGACTGCCCTTACCTGAAACGAAGTCGTGCTTGTAGGAAGACACTGAGTCTGGGATTTAACTCCATTTCTGAAGGGAAACATACAGCATAGTTCTCATCAATGGATCACACTGTGCTTTAGAGCTAGAAGCACGCTCTTGCTTTCTAGAATCTCTAATAAAGCAGGAAATCTGAGTGTGCCCAGAACAAAAGAAGGGTGTTTCCTACACATACTGACTATATGTAGTCCAAATCTTCTGAAACTGATACAATGCACTGGTCCTCTAACATCCAATGCTTGTCTGTTAGGATGAGAAACGTGTGAGCTCAGTGAAGGATGTAGTTCGTTTGAGCTGAAAATTGACTGCCCTTACCTGAAACGAAGTCTTGCTTGTAGGAAGACACAGAGCCTGGGTTTTAACTCCATTTCTGAAGGGAAACACACACCATAGTTCTCATCCATGGATAACACCCTGCTTTAGAGCGAGAAGCACGCTCTTGCTTTCTAAAGTCTCTAAGACAGCAGGAAACGTGAGTGTGCTGAGAACAAAAGAACGGTGTTTCCTACACATACGGACGATATCTAGTCCAACTCTTCTTCTGAAACTGATACAAAGCACTGGTCCTCTAACATCCAATGCTTGTCAATTAAGATGAGAAACGTTTGAGCTTCGTGAACGATGTAGTTCGTTTGAGCAGAAAAGTGACTGCCCTTACCTGAAACGAAGTCTTGCCTGTAGGAAGACACAGAGCCTGGGATTTAACTCCATTCTGAAGGGAAACATACAGCATAGTTGTCATCCATGGATCACACTCTGCTTTAGAGCAAGAAGCATGCTCTTGCTTTCTAGATTCTCTAATATAGCAGGAAATCTGAGTGTGGCCAGAACAAAAGAACGGTGTTTCCTACACATACGGCCTATATTTAGTCCAAATCTTCTTCTGAAACTAATAAAATGCACTGGTCCTCTAACATCCAATGGTTGTCAGTTAAGATGAGAAACGTCTGAGCTTCGTGAAGGATGTAGTTCGTTTGAGCAGAAAAGTAACTGCTCTTACCTGAAATGAAGTCTTGCTTGTAGGGAGACTCAGAGCATGGGATTTAACTCCATTTCTGAAGTGAAACACACAGCATTGTCTCATTCATTGATCACACTCTGCTTTAGAACAAGAAGCACGCTCTTGCTTTCTAGAATCTCTAAGACAGCAGGAAACGTGAGTGTGCTGAGAACAAAAGAACGGTGTTTCCTAAATATACAGACAATATCTAGTCCAATTCTGCTTCTGAAAGTGATACAAAGCACTGCTCCTCTAACATCCAATGCTTGTCAATTAAAATGAGAAACGTTTGAGCTTCGTGAACGATGTAGTTCTTTTGAGCAGAAAAGTGACTGCCCTTACCTGAAACGAAGTCTTGCCTGTAGGAAGACACAGAGCCTGGGATTTAACTCCATTTCTGAAGGGAAACACACAGCATAGTTCTCATCCATGGATCACACTCTGCTTTAGAGCAAGAAGCACGCTCTTGCTTTCTAGATTCTCTAATATAGCAGGAAATCTGAGTGTGCCCAGAACAAAAGAACGGTGTTTCCTACACATACGGCCTATATGTAGTCCAAATCTTCTTCTGAAACTGATACAATGCACTCGTCCTCTAACATCCAATGGTTGTCAGTTAAGATGAGAAACGTGTGAGCTTCGTGAAGGATGTAGTTCCTTTGAGCAGAAAAGTGACTGCCCTTACCTGAAACGAAGTCTTGCTTGTAGGGAGACTCAGAGCATGGGATTTAACTCCATTTCTGAAGTGAAACACACATCATTGTCTCATTCATTGATCACACTCTGCTTTAGAACAAGAAGCATGCTCTTGCTTTCTAGATTCTCTAAGACAGCAGGAAACGTGAGTGTGCTGAGAAGAAAAGAACGGTGTTTCCTAGACATACAGACCATATCTAGTCCAACTCTGCTTCTGAAACAGATACAAAGGACTGGTCCTCTAACATCCAATGCTTGTCTGTTAAGATGAGAAACATGTGAGCTCAGTGAACGATGTAGTTCCTTTGAGCTGAAAAGTGACTGCCCTTACCTGAAACGAAGTCTTGCAGGTAGGAAGACTCAGAGCCTGAGATTTAACTCCATTTCTGAAGTGAAACACACAGCACAGTTCTCATCCATGGATCACACTCTGCTTTAGAGCGAGAAGCACACTCTTGCTTTATAGAGTCTCTAATACAGCAGGCAATCTGAGTGTGCCCAGAACAAAAGAACGGCTTTTCATACACATAAGGACAATATGTATTCCAAATCTTCTTCTGAAACTGATATAATGCACTGGTCCTCTAACATCCAATGCTTGTCAGTTAAGATGAGAAACATGTGAGCTTCGTGAAAGATGTAGTTCGTTTGAGCAGAAAAGTGACTGCCCTTACCTGAAACGAAGTCTTGCTTGTAGGAAGACTCAGAGCATGGGATTTAACTCCATTTCTGAAGTGAAACACACCGCAGTGTTCGTATCCATGGATCACACTCTGCTTTAGAGCAAGAAGCATGCTCTTGCTTTCTAGATTCTCTAATATAGCAGGAAATCTGAGTGTGCCCAGAACAAAAGAACGGTTTTTCCTACACATATGGCCTATATTTAGTCCAAATCTTCTTCTGAAACTGATACAATGCACTGGTCCTCTAACATTCAATGGTTGTCAGTTAAGATGAGAAACGTGAGAGCTTCGTGAAGGATGTAGTTCCTTTGAGCAGAAAAGTGACTGCCCTTACCTGAAATGAAGTCTTGCTTGTAGGGAGACTCAGAGCATGGGATTTAACTCCATTTCTGAAGTGAAACACACAGCATTGTCTCATTCATTGATCACACTCTGCTTTAGAACAAGAAGCACGCTCTTGCTTTCTAGAGTCTCTAAGACAGCAGGAAACGTGAGTGTGCTGAGAACAAAAGAACGGTGTTTCCAACATATACAGACCATATCTAGTCCAACTCTGCTTCTGAAAGTGATACAAAGCACTGCTCCTCTAACATCCAATGCTTGTCAATTAAGATGAGAAACGTTTGAGCTTCGTGAACGATGTAGTTCGTTTGAGCAGAAAAGTGACTGCCCTTACCTGAAACGAAGTCTTGCCTGTAGGAAGACACAGAGCCTGGGATTTAACTCCATTTCTGAAGGGAAACACACAACATAGTTCTCATCCATGGATCACACTCTGCTTTAGAGCAACAAGCACGCTCTTGCTTTCTAGATTCTCTAATATAGCAGGAAATCTGAGTGTGCCCAGAACAAAAGAACGGTGTTTCCTACACAAACGGCCTATATGTAGTCCAAATCTTCTTATGAAAATGATACAATGCACTCGTCCTCTAACATCCAATTGTTGTCAGTTAAGATGAGAAACGTGTGAGCTTCGTGAAGGATGTAGTTCCTTTGAGCAGAAAAGTGACTGCCCTTACCTGAAACGAAGTCTTGCTTGTAGGGAGACTCAGAGCATGGGATTTAACTCCATTTCTGAAGTGAAACACACATCATTGTCTCATTCATTGATCACACTCTGCTTTAGAACAAGAAGCATGCTCTTGCTTTCTAGAGTCTCTAAGACAGCAGGAAACGTGAGTGTGCTGAGAAGAAAAGAACGGTGTTTCCTACACATACGGACCATATCTAGTCCAACTCTGCTTCTGAAACTGATACAAAGGACTGGTCCTCTAACATCCAATGCTTGTCTGTTAAGATGAGAAACGTGTGAGCTCCGTGAACTATGTAGTTCGTTTGATCTGAAAAGTGACTGCCCTTACCTGAAACGAATTCTTGCTTGTAGGAAGACTCAGAGCATGGGATTTAACTCCATTTCTGAAGTGAAACACACAGCAGGGTTCGCATCCATGGATCACACTCTGCTTTAGAGCGAGAAGCACGCTCTTGCTTTCTAAAGTCTCTAAGACAGCAGGAAACGTGAGTGTGCTGAGAACAAAATAATGGTGTTTCCTACAGATCGGGACAATATCTATTCCAACTCTGCTTCTGAAACAGATACAATGCACTGGTCCTCTAACATCCAATGCTTGTCAGTTAAGTTGAGAAACGTGTGAGCTTAGTGAATGATGTAGTTCCTTCGAACTGAAAAGTGACTGCTCTTACCTGAAACGAAGTCTTGCTTGTAGTAAGACACAGAGCCTGGGATTTAAGTCCATTTCTGAAGGGAAACACACAGCATAGTTCTCATCCATGGATCACACTCTGCTTTCGAGCGAGAAGCACGCTCTTGCTTTCTAGAGTCTCTAATACCGCAGGAAATCTGAGTGTGCCCAGAACAAAAGAACGGTGTTTCCTACACATAAGGACTATATGTAATCCAAATCTTCTTCTGAAACTGATAGAATGCACTGGTCCTCTAACATCCAATGCTTGTCAGTTAAGATGAGAAACATTTGAGCTTTGTGAAAGATGTAGTTCTTTTGAGCAGAAAAGTGACTGCCCTTACCTGAAACGAAGTCTTGCCTGTAGGAAGACACAGAGCCTGGGATTTAACTCCATTCTGAAGGGAAACATACAGCATAGTTCTCATCCATGGATCACACTCTGCTTTAGAGCAAGAAGCATGCTCTTGCTTTCTAGATTCTCTAATATAGCAGGAAATCTGAGTGTGGCCAGAACAAAAGAACGGTGTTTCCTACATATACGGCCTATATTTAGTCCAAATCTTCTTCTGAAACTAATACAATGCACTGGTCCTCTAACATCCAATGGTTGTCAGTTAAGATGAGAAACGTCTGAGCTTCGTGAAGGATGTAGTTCGTTTGAGCAGAAAAGTAACTGCTCTTACCTGAAATGAAGTCTTGCTTGTAGGGAGACTCAGAGCATGGGATTTAACTCCATTTCTGAAGTGAAACACACAGCATTGTCTCATTCATTGATCACACTCTGCTTTAGAACAAGAAGCACGCTCTTGCTTTCTAGAATCTCTAAGACAGCAGGAAACGTGAGTGTGCTGAGAACAAAAGAACGGTGTTTCCTACATATACAGACAATATCTAGTCCAATTCTGCTTCTGAAAGTGATACAAAGCACTGCTCCTCTAACATCCAATGCTTGTCAATTAAGATGAGAAACGTTTGAGCTTCGTGAAGGATGTAGTTCGTTTGAGCAGAAAAGTGACTGCCCTTACCTGAAACGAAGTCTTGCCTGTAGGAAGACACAGAGCCTGGGATTTAACTCCATTTCTGAAGGGAAACACACAGCATAGTTCTCATCCATGGATCACACTCTGCTTTAGAGCAAGAAGCACGCTCTTGCTTTCTAGATTCTCTAATATAGCAGGAAATCTGAGTGTGCCCAGAACAAAAGAACGGTGTTTCCTACACATACGGCCTATATGTAGTCCAAATCTTCTTCTGAAACTGATACAATGCACTCGTCCTCTAACATCCAATGGTTGTCAGTTAAGATGAGAAACGTGTGAGCTTCGTGAAGGATGTAGTTCCTTTGAGCAGAAAAGTGACTGCCCTTACCTGAAACGAAGTCTTGCTTGTAGGGAGACTCAGAGCATGGGATTTAACTCCATTTCTGAAGTGAAACACACATCATTGTCTCATTCATTGATCACACTCTGCTTTAGAACAAGAAGCATGCTCTTGCTTTCTAGATTCTCTAAGACAGCAGGAAACGTGAGTGTGCTGAGAAGAAAAGAACGGTGTTTCCTAGACATACGGACCATATCTAGTCCAACTCTGCTTCTGAAACAGATACAAAGGACTGGTCCTCTAACATCCAATGCTTGTCTGTTAAGATGAGAAACATGTGAGCTCAGTGAACGATGTAGTTCCTTTGAGCTGAAAAGTGACTGCCCTTACCTGAAACGAAGTCTTGCAGGTAGGAAGACTCAGAGCCTGAGATTTAACTCCATTTCTGAAGTGAAACACACAGCACAGTTCTCATCCATGGATCACACTCTGCTTTAGAGCGAGAAGCACACTCTTGCTTTATAGAGTCTCTAATACAGCAGGCAATCTGAGTGTGCCCAGAACAAAAGAACGGCTTTTCATACACATAAGGACAATATGTATTCCAAATCTTCTTCTGAAACTGATATAATGCACTGGTCCTCTAACATCTAATGCTTGTCAGTTAAGATGAGAAACATGTGAGCTTCGTGAAAGATGTAGTTCGTTTGAGCAGAAAAGTGACTGCCCTTACCTGAAACGAAGTCTTGCTTGTAGGAAGACTCAGAGCATGGGATTTAACTCCATTTCTGAAGTGAAACACACAGCAGTGTTCGCATCCATGGATCACACTCTGCTTTAGAGCAAGAAGCATGCTCTTGCTTTCTAGATTCTCTAATATAGCAGGAAATCTGAGTGTGCCCAGAACAAAAGAACGGTTTTTGCTACACATATGGCCTATATTTAGTCCAAATCTTCTTCTGAAACTGATACAATGCACTGGTCCTCTAACATTCAATGGTTGTCAGTTAAGATGAGAAACGTGAGAGCTTCGTGAAGGATGTAGTTCCTTTGAGCAGAAAAGTGACTGCCCTTACCTGAAATGAAGTCTTGCTTGTAGGGAGACTCAGAGCATGGGATTTAACTCCATTTCTGAAGTGAAACACACAGCATTGTCTCATTCATTGATCACACTCTGCTTTAGAACAAGAAGCACGCTCTTGCTTTCTAGAGTCTCTAAGACAGCAGGAAACGTGAGTGTGCTGAGAAAAAAGAACGGTGTTTCCAACATATACAGACCATATCTAGTCCAACTCTGCTTCTGAAAGTGATACAAAGCACTGCTCCTCTAACATCCAATGCTTGTCAATTAAGATGAGAAACGTTTGAGCTTCGTGAACGATGTAGTTCGTTTGAGCAGAAAAGTGACTGCCCTTACCTGAAACGAAGTCTTGCCTGTAGGAAGACACAGAGCCTGGGATTTAACTCCATTTCTGAAGGGAAACACACAACATAGTTCTCATCCATGGATCACACTCTGCTTTAGAGCAACAAGCACGCTCTTGCTTTCTAGATTCTCTAATATAGCAGGAAATCTGAGTGTGCCCAGAACAAAAGAACGGTGTTTCCTACACAAACGGCCTATATGTAGTCCAAATCTTCTTATGAAAATGATACAATGCACTCGTCCTCTAACATCCAATTGTTGTCAGTTAAGATGAGAAACGTGTGAGCTTCGTGAAGGATGTAGTTCCTTTGAGCAGAAAAGTGACTGCCCTTACCTGAAACGAAGTCTTGCTTGTAGGGAGACTCAGAGCATGGGATTTAACTCCATTTCTGAAGTGAAACACACATCATTGTCTCATTCATTGATCACACTCTGCTTTAGAACAAGAAGCATGCTCTTGCTTTCTAGAGTCTCTAAGACAGCAGGAAACGTGAGTGTGCTGAGAAGAAAAGAACGGTGTTTCCTACACATACGGACCATATCTAGTCCAACTCTGCTTCTGAAACTGATACAAAGGACTGGTCCTCTAACATCCAATGCTTGTCTGTTAAGATGAGAAACGTGTGAGCTCCGTGAACTATGTAGTTCGTTTGATCTGAAAAGTGACTGCCCTTACCTGAAACGAATTCTTGCTTGTAGGAAGACTCAGAGCATGGGATTTAACTCCATTTCTGAAGTGAAACACACAGCAGGGTTCGCATCCATGGATCACACTCTGCTTTAGAGCGAGAAGCACGCTCTTGCTTTCTAAAGTCTCTAAGACAGCAGGAAACGTGAGTGTGCTGAGAACAAAATAATGGTGTTTCCTACAGATCGGGACAATATCTATTCCAACTCTGCTTCTGAAACAGATACAATGCACTGGTCCTCTAACATCCAATGCTTGTCAGTTAAGTTGAGAAACGTGTGAGCTTAGTGAATGATGTAGTTCCTTCGAACTGAAAAGTGACTGCTCTTACCTGAAACGAAGTCTTGCTTGTAGTAAGACACAGAGCCTGGGATTTAAGTCCATTTCTGAAGGGAAACACACAGCATAGTTCTCATCCATGGATCACACTCTGCTTTCGAGCGAGAAGCACGCTCTTGCTTTCTAGAGTCTCTAATACCGCAGGAAATCTGAGTGTGCCCAGAACAAAAGAACGGTGTTTCCTACACATAAGGACTATATGTAATCCAAATCTTCTTCTGAAACTGATAGAATGCACTGGTCCTCTAACATCCAATGCTTGTCAGTTAAGATGAGAAACATTTGAGCTTTGTGAAAGATGTAGTTCTTTTGAGCAGAAAAGTGACTGCCCTTACCTGAAACGAAGTCTTGCCTGTAGGAAGACACAGAGCCTGGGATTTAACTCCATTCTGAAGGGAAACATACAGCATAGTTCTCATCCATGGATCACACTCTGCTTTAGAGCAAGAAGCATGCTCTTGCTTTCTAGATTCTCTAATATAGCAGGAAATCTGAGTGTGGCCAGAACAAAAGAACGGTGTTTCCTACATATACGGCCTATATTTAGTCCAAATCTTCTTCTGAAACTAATACAATGCACTGGTCCTCTAACATCCAATGGTTGTCAGTTAAGATGAGAAACGTCTGAGCTTCGTGAAGGATGTAGTTCGTTTGAGCAGAAAAGTAACTGCTCTTACCTGAAATGAAGTCTTGCTTGTAGGGAGACTCAGAGCATGGGATTTAACTCCATTTCTGAAGTGAAACACACAGCATTGTCTCATTCATTGATCACACTCTGCTTTAGAACAAGAAGCACGCTCTTGCTTTCTAGAATCTCTAAGACAGCAGGAAACGTGAGTGTGCTGAGAACAAAAGAACGGTGTTTCCTACATATACAGACAATATCTAGTCCAATTCTGCTTCTGAAAGTGATACAAAGCACTGCTCCTCTAACATCCAATGCTTGTCAATTAAGATGAGAAACGTTTGAGCTTCGTGAAGGATGTAGTTCGTTTGAGCAGAAAAGTGACTGCCCTTACCTGAAACGAAGTCTTGCCTGTAGGAAGACACAGAGCCTGGGATTTAACTCCATTTCTGAAGGGAAACACACAGCATAGTTCTCATCCATGGATCACACTCTGCTTTAGAGCAAGAAGCACGCTCTTGCTTTCTAGATTCTCTAATATAGCAGGAAATCTGAGTGTGCCCAGAACAAAAGAACGGTGTTTCCTACACATACGGCCTATATGTAGTCCAAATCTTCTTCTGAAACTGATACAATGCACTCGTCCTCTAACATCCAATGGTTGTCAGTTAAGATGAGAAACGTGTGAGCTTCGTGAAGGATGTAGTTCCTTTGAGCAGAAAAGTGACTGCCCTTACCTGAAACGAAGTCTTGCTTGTAGGGAGACTCAGAGCATGGGATTTAACTCCATTTCTGAAGTGAAACACACATCATTGTCTCATTCATTGATCACACTCTGCTTTAGAACAAGAAGCATGCTCTTGCTTTCTAGATTCTCTAAGACAGCAGGAAACGTGAGTGTGCTGAGAAGAAAAGAACGGTGTTTCCTAGACATACGGACCATATCTAGTCCAACTCTGCTTCTGAAACAGATACAAAGGACTGGTCCTCTAACATCCAATGCTTGTCTGTTAAGATGAGAAACATGTGAGCTCAGTGAACGATGTAGTTCCTTTGAGCTGAAAAGTGACTGCCCTTACCTGAAACGAAGTCTTGCAGGTAGGAAGACTCAGAGCCTGAGATTTAACTCCATTTCTGAAGTGAAACACACAGCACAGTTCTCATCCATGGATCACACTCTGCTTTAGAGCGAGAAGCACACTCTTGCTTTATAGAGTCTCTAATACAGCAGGCAATCTGAGTGTGCCCAGAACAAAAGAACGGCTTTTCATACACATAAGGACAATATGTATTCCAAATCTTCTTCTGAAACTGATATAATGCACTGGTCCTCTAACATCTAATGCTTGTCAGTTAAGATGAGAAACATGTGAGCTTCGTGAAAGATGTAGTTCGTTTGAGCAGAAAAGTGACTGCCCTTACCTGAAACGAAGTCTTGCTTGTAGGAAGACTCAGAGCATGGGATTTAACTCCATTTCTGAAGTGAAACACACAGCAGTGTTCGCATCCATGGATCACACTCTGCTTTAGAGCAAGAAGCATGCTCTTGCTTTCTAGATTCTCTAATATAGCAGGAAATCTGAGTGTGCCCAGAACAAAAGAACGGTTTTTGCTACACATATGGCCTATATTTAGTCCAAATCTTCTTCTGAAACTGATACAATGCACTGGTCCTCTAACATTCAATGGTTGTCAGTTAAGATGAGAAACGTGAGAGCTTCGTGAAGGATGTAGTTCCTTTGAGCAGAAAAGTGACTGCCCTTACCTGAAATGAAGTCTTGCTTGTAGGGAGACTCAGAGCATGGGATTTAACTCCATTTCTGAAGTGAAACACACAGCATTGTCTCATTCATTGATCACACTCTGCTTTAGAACAAGAAGCACGCTCTTGCTTTCTAGAGTCTCTAAGACAGCAGGAAACGTGAGTGTGCTGAGAACAAAAGAACGGTGTTTCCTAGACATACAGACCATATCTAGTCCAACTCTGCTTCTGAAAGTGATACAAAGCACTGCTCCTCTAACATCCAATGCTTGTCAATTAAGATGAGAAACGTTTGAGCTTCGTGAACGATGTAGTTCGTTTGAGCAGAAAAGTGACTGCCCTTACCTGAAACGAAGTCTTGCCTGTAGGAAGACACAGAGCCTGGGATTTAACTCCATTTCTGAAGGGAAACACACAACATAGTTCTCATCCATGGATCACACTCTGCTTTAGAGCAACAAGCACGCTCTTGCTTTCTAGATTCTCTAATATAGCAGGAAATCTGAGTGTGCCCAGAACAAAAGAACGGTGTTTCCTACACAAACGGCCTATATGTAGTCCAAATCTTCTTATGAAAATGATACAATGCACTCGTCCTCTAACATCCAATTGTTGTCAGTTAAGATGAGAAACGTGTGAGCTTCGTGAAGGATGTAGTTCCTTTGAGCAGAAAAGTGACTGCCCTTACCTGAAACGAAGTCTTGCTTGTAGGGAGACTCAGAGCATGGGATTTAACTCCATTTCTGAAGTGAAACACACATCATTGTCTCATTCATTGATCACACTCTGCTTTAGAACAAGAAGCATGCTCTTGCTTTCTAGAGTCTCTAAGACAGCAGGAAACGTGAGTGTGCTGAGAAGAAAAGAACGGTGTTTCCTACACATACGGACCATATCTAGTCCAACTCTGCTTCTGAAACTGATACAAAGGACTGGTCCTCTAACATCCAATGCTTGTCTGTTAAGATGAGAAACGTGTGAGGTCCGTGAACTATGTAGTTCGTTTGAGCTGAAAAGTGACTGCCCTTACCTGAAACGAAGTCTTGCTTGTAGGGAGACTCAGAGCATGGGATTTAACTCCATTTCTGAAGTGAAACACACAGCATTGTCTCATTCATTGATCACACTCTGCTTTAGAACAAGAAGCACGCTCTTGCTTTCTAGAATCTCTAAGACAGCAGGAAACGTGAGTGTGCTGAGAACAAAAGAACGGTGTTTCCTACATATACAGACAATATCTAGTCCAATTCTGCTTCTGAAAGTGATACAAAGCACTGCTCCTCTAACATCCAATGCTTGTCAATTAAGATGAGAAACGTTTGAGCTTCGTGAAGGATGTAGTTCGTTTGAGCAGAAAAGTGACTGCCCTTACCTGAAACGAAGTCTTGCCTGTAGGAAGACACAGAGCCTGGGATTTAACTCCATTTCTGAAGTGAAACACACAGCACAGTTCTCATCCATGGATCACACTCTGCTTTAGAGCGAGAAGCACACTCTTGCTTTATAGAGTCTCTAATACAGCAGGCAATCTGAGTGTGCCCAGAACAAAAGAACGGCTTTTCATACACATAAGGACAATATGTATTCCAAATCTTCTTCTGAAACTGATATAATGCACTGGTCCTCTAACATCTAATGCTTGTCAGTTAAGATGAGAAACATGTGAGCTTCGTGAAAGATGTAGTTCGTTTGAGCAGAAAAGTGACTGCCCTTACCTGAAACGAAGTCTTGCTTGTAGGAAGACTCAGAGCATGGGATTTAACTCCATTTCTGAAGTGAAACACACAGCAGTGTTCGCATCCATGGATCACACTCTGCTTTAGAGCAAGAAGCATGCTCTTGCTTTCTAGATTCTCTAATATAGCAGGAAATCTGAGTGTGCCCAGAACAAAAGAACGGTTTTTGCTACACATATGGCCTATATTTAGTCCAAATCTTCTTCTGAAACTGATACAATGCACTGGTCCTCTAACATTCAATGGTTGTCAGTTAAGATGAGAAACGTGAGAGCTTCGTGAAGGATGTAGTTCCTTTGAGCAGAAAAGTGACTGCCCTTACCTGAAATGAAGTCTTGCTTGTAGGGAGACTCAGAGCATGGGATTTAACTCCATTTCTGAAGTGAAACACACAGCATTGTCTCATTCATTGATCACACTCTGCTTTAGAACAAGAAGCACGCTCTTGCTTTCTAGAGTCTCTAAGAGAGCAGGAAACGTGAGTGTGCTGAGAACAAAAGAACGGTGTTTCCTACATATACAGACCATATCTAGTCCAACTCTGCTTCTGAAAGTGATACAAAGCACTGCTCCTCTAACATCCAATGCTTGTCAATTAAGATGAGAAACGTTTGAGCTTCGTGAACGATGTAGTTCGTTTGAGCAGAAAAGTGACTGCCCTTACCTGAAACGAAGTCTTGCTTGTAGGAAGACTCAGAGCATGGGATTTAACTCCATTTCTGAAGTGAAACACACAGCAGTGTTCGCATCCATTGATCACACTCTGCTTTAGAGCGAGAAGCACGCTCTTGCTTTCTAAAGTCTCTAAGACAGCAGGAAACGTGAGTGTGCTGAGAACAAAATAATGGTGTTTCCTACAGATCGGGACAATATCTATTCCAACTCTGCTTCTGAAACAGATACAATGCGCTGGTCCTCTAACATCCAATGCTTGTCAGTTAAGTTGAGAACGTGTGAGCTTAGTGAATGATGTAGTTCCTTTGAACTGAAAAGTGACTGCTCTTACCTGAAACGAAGTCTTGCTTTTAGTAAGACACAGATCCTGGGATTTAAGTCCATTTCTGAAGGGAAACACACAGCATAGTTCTCATCCATGGATCACACTCTGCTTTAGAGCGAGAAGCACACTCTTGCTTTCTAGAGTCTCTAATACAGCAGGAAATCTGAGTGTGCCCAGAACAAAAGAACGGTGTTTCCTACACAAATGGACCATATTTAGTCCAAATCTGCCTCTGAAACTGATACAACGCACTGACCATCTTACATCCAATGCTTGTCAGTTAAGATGAGAAACGTGTGAGCTTCGTGAAGGATGTAGTTCCTTTGAGCAGAAAAGTGACTGCCCTTACCTGAAACGAAGTCTTGCTTGTAGGGAGACTCAGAGCATGGGATTTAACTCCATTTCTGAAGTGAAACACACAGCATTGTCTCATTCATTGATCACACTCTGCTTTAGAAAAAGAAGCACGCTCTTGCTTTCTAGAGTCTCTAAGACAGCAGGAAACGTGAGTGTGCTGAGAATAAAAGAACGGTGTTTCCTACACATATGGACCATATCTAGTCGAACTATGCTTCTGAAACTGATACAAAGCACTGGTCCTCTAACATCCAATGCTTGTCTGTTAAGATGAGAAACGTGTGAGCTCCGTGAACGATGTAGTTCGTTTGAGCTGAAAAGTGACTGCCCTTACCTGAAACGAAGTCTTGCTTTTAGTAAGACACAGAGCCTGGGATTTAAGTCCATTTCTGAAGGGAAACACACAGCATAGTTCTCATCCATGGATCACACTCTGCTTTAGAGCGAGAAGCACACTCTTGCTTTCTAGAGTCTCTAATACAGCAGGAAATCTGAGTGTGCCCAGAACAAAAGAAGGGTGTTTCCTACACAAATGGACCATATGTAGTCCAAATCTGCTTCTGAAACTGATACAAAGCACTGACCATCTTACATCCAATGCTTGTCTGTTAAGAAGAGAAACGTGTGAGCTCAGTGAAGGATGTAGTTCGTTTGAGCTGAAAAGTGACTGCCCTTACCTGAAACGAAGTCTTGCTTTTAGGAAGACACAGAGCCTGGAATTTAACTCCATTTCTGAAGGGAAACACACAGCATAGTTCTCATCCATGGATCACACTCTGCTTTAGAGCGAGAAGCACGCTCTTGCTTTCTAAAGTCTCTAAGACAGCAGGAAACGTGAGTGTGCTGAGAACAAAAGAACGGTGTTTCCTACACATACTTACGATATCTAGTCCAACTCTTCTTCTGAAACTGATACAAAGCACTGGTCCTCTAACATCCAATGCTTGTCAATTAAGATGAGAAACGTTTGAGCTTCGTGAACGATGTAGTTCGTTTGAGCAGAAAAGTGACTGCCCTTACCTGAAACGAAGTCTTGCTTGTAGGAAGACTCAGAGCATGGGATTTAACTCCATTTCTGAAGTGAAACACACAGCAGTGTTCGCATCCATTGATCACACTCTGCTTTAGAGCGAGAAGCACGCTCTTGCTTTCTAAAGTCTCTAAGACAGCAGGAAACGTGAGTGTGCTGAGAACAAAATAATGGTGTTTCCTACAGATCGGGACAATATCTATTCCAACTCTGCTTCTGAAACAGATACAATGCGCTGGTCCTCTAACATCCAATGCTTGTCAGTTAAGTTGAGAACGTGTGAGCTTAGTGAATGATGTAGTTCCTTTGAACTGAAAAGTGACTGCTCTTACCTGAAACGAAGTCTTGCTTTTAGTAAGACACAGATCCTGGGATTTAAGTCCATTTCTGAAGGGAAACACACAGCATAGTTCTCATCCATGGATCACACTCTGCTTTAGAGCGAGAAGCACACTCTTGCTTTCTAGAGTCTCTAATACAGCAGGAAATCTGAGTGTGCCCAGAACAAAAGAACGGTGTTTCCTACACAAATGGACCATATTTAGTCCAAATCTGCCTCTGAAACTGATACAACGCACTGACCATCTTACATCCAATGCTTGTCAGTTAAGATGAGAAACGTGTGAGCTTCGTGAAGGATGTAGTTCCTTTGAGCAGAAAAGTGACTGCCCTTACCTGAAACGAAGTCTTGCTTGTAGGGAGACTCAGAGCATGGGATTTAACTCCATTTCTGAAGTGAAACACACAGCATTGTCTCATTCATTGATCACACTCTGCTTTAGAAAAAGAAGCACGCTCTTGCTTTCTAGAGTCTCTAAGACAGCAGGAAACGTGAGTGTGCTGAGAATAAAAGAACGGTGTTTCCTACACATATGGACCATATCTAGTCGAACTATGCTTCTGAAACTGATACAAAGCACTGGTCCTCTAACATCCAATGCTTGTCTGTTAAGATGAGAAACGTGTGAGCTCCGTGAACGATGTAGTTCGTTTGAGCTGAAAAGTGACTGCCCTTACCTGAAACGAAGTCTTGCTTTTAGTAAGACACAGAGCCTGGGATTTAAGTCCATTTCTGAAGGGAAACACACAGCATAGTTCTCATCCATGGATCACACTCTGCTTTAGAGCGAGAAGCACACTCTTGCTTTCTAGAGTCTCTAATACAGCAGGAAATCTGAGTGTGCCCAGAACAAAAGAAGGGTGTTTCCTACACAAATGGACCATATGTAGTCCAAATCTGCTTCTGAAACTGATACAAAGCACTGACCATCTTACATCCAATGCTTGTCTGTTAAGAAGAGAAACGTGTGAGCTCAGTGAAGGATGTAGTTCGTTTGAGCTGAAAAGTGACTGCCCTTACCTGAAACGAAGTCTTGCTTTTAGGAAGACACAGAGCCTGGAATTTAACTCCATTTCTGAAGGGAAACACACAGCATAGTTCTCATCCATGGATCACACTCTGCTTTAGAGCGAGAAGCACGCTCTTGCTTTCTAAAGTCTCTAAGACAGCAGGAAACGTGAGTGTGCTGAGAACAAAAGAACGGTGTTTCCTACACATACTTACGATATCTAGTCCAACTCTTCTTCTGAAACTGATACAAAGCACTGGTCCTCTAACATCCAATGCTTGTCAATTAAGATGAGAAACGTTTGAGCTTCGTGAACGATGTAGTTGATTTGAGCAGAAAAGTGACTGCCCTTACCTGAAACGAAGGTTTGCTTGTAGGAAGACACAGAGCATGGGATTTAACTCCTTTTCTGAAGGGAAACACACAGCATAGTTCTCATCCATGTATCACACTCTGCTTTAGAGCGAGAAGCATGCTCTTGCTTTCTACAGTCTCTAAGACATCAGGAAACGTGAGCGTGCTGAGAACAAGGAACGGTGTTTCCTACACATACGGACCATATCTAGTCCAACTCTGCTTCTGAAAGTGATACAAAGCACTGGTCCTCTAACATCCAATGCTTGTCTGTTAAGATGAGAAACGTGTGAGCTTAGTGAATGATGTAGTTCCTTTGAACTGAAAAGTGACTGCCCTTACCTGAAACGAAGTCTTGCTTTTAGTAAGACACAGAGGCTGGGATTTAAGTCCATTTCTGAAGGGAAACACACAGCATAGTTCTCATCCATGGATCACACTGTGCTTTAGAGCGAGAAGCACACTCTTGCTTTCTAGAGTCTCTAATACAGCAGGAAATCTGAGTGTGCCCTGAACAAAAGAAGGGTGTTGCCTACACAAATGGACCATATGTAGTCCAAATCTGCTTCTGAAACTGATACAAAGCACTGACCATCTTACATCCAATGCTTGTCAGTTAAGATGAGAAACGTGTGAGCTTCGTGAAAGATGTAGTTCGTTTGAGCAGAAAAGTGACTGCCCTTACGTGAATAGAAGTCTTGCTTGTAGGAAGACTCAGAGCCTGGGATTTAACTCCATTTCTGAAGGGAAACACACAGCATAGTTCTCATCCATGGATCACACTCTGCTTTAGAGCGAGAAGCACGCTCTTGCTTTCTAAAGTCTCTAAGACAGCAGGAAACGTGAGTGTGCTGAGAACAAAAGAACGGTGTTTCCTACACATACCGACGATATCTAGTCCAACACTTCTTCTGAAACTGAAACAAAACACTGGTCCTCTAACATCCAATGCTTGTCAATTAAGATGAGAAACGTTTGAGCTTCGTGAACGATGGAGTTCGTTTGAGCAGAAAAGTGACTGCCCTTACCTGAAACGAAGTCTTGCCTGTAGGAAGACTCAGAGCCTGGGATTTAACTCCATTTCTGAAGGGAAACACACAGCATAGTTCTCATCCATGGATCACACTCTGCTGTAGAGCAAGAAGCACGCTCTTGCTTTCTAGATTCTCTAATATAGCAGGAAATCTGAGTGTGCCCAGAACAAAAGAACGGTGTTTCCTACACATATGCCCTATATTTAGTCCAAATCTTCTTCTGAAACTGATACAATGCACTGGTCCTCTAACATCCAATAGTTGTCAGTTAAGATGAGAAACGTGTGAGCTTCGTGAAGGATGTAGTTCCTTTGAGCAGAAAAGTGACTGCCCTTACCTGAAACGAAGTCTTGCTTGTAGGGAGACTCAGAGCATGGGATTTAACTCCATTTCTGAAGTGAAACACACAGCATTGTCTCATTCATTGATCACACTCTGCTTTAGAACAAGAAGCACGCTCTTGCTTTCTACAGTCTCTAAGACAGCAGGAAACGTGAGTGTGCTGAGAACAAAAGAACGGTGTTTCCTACACATACAGACCATATCTAGTCCAACTATGCTTCTGAAACTGATACAAAGCACTGGTCCTCTAACATCCAATGCTTGTCTGTTAAGATGAGAAACGTGTGAGCTCCGTGAACGATGTAGTTCGTTTGAGCTGAAAAGTGACTGCCCTTACCTGAAACGAAGGTTTGCTTGTAGGAAGACACAGAGCCTGAGATTTAACTCCTTTTCTGAAGGGAAACACACAGCATAGTTCTCATCCATGTATCACACTCTGCTTTAGAGCGAGAAGCATGCTCTTGCTTTCTACAGTCTCTAAGACAGCAGGAAACGTGAGTGTGCTGAGAACAAAAGAACGGTGTTTCCTACACATACGGACCATATCTAGTCCAACTCTGCTTCTGAAAGTGATACAAAGCAGTGGTCCTCTAAGATCCAATGCTTGTCAGTTAAGAGGAGAAACGTGTGAGCTTAGTGAATGATGTAGTTCCTTTGAACTGAAAAGTGACTGCCCTTACCTGAAACGAAGTCTTGCTTTTAGTAAGACACAGAGCCTGGGATTTAAGTCCATTTCTGAAGGGAAACACACAGCATAGTTCTCATCCATGGATCACACTCTGCTTTAGAGCGAGAAGCACACTCTTGCTTTCTAGAGTCTCTAATACAGCAGGAAATCTGAGTGTGCCCAGAACAAAAGAAGGGTGTTTCCTACACAAATGGACCATATGTAGTCCAAATCTGCTTCTGAAACTGATACAAAGCACTGACCATCTTACCTCCAATGCTTGTCTGTTAAGATGAGAAACGTGTGAGCTCAGTGAAGGATGTAGTTCGTTTGAGCTGAAAAGTGACCGCCCTTACCTGAAACGAAGTCTTGCTTGTAGGAAGACACAGAGCCTGGAATTTAACTCCATTTCTGAAGGGAAACACACAGCATAGTTCTCATCCATGGATCACACTCTGCTTTAGAGCGAGAAGCACGCTCTTGCTTTCTAAAGTCTCTAAGACAGCAGGAAACGTGAGTGTGCTGAGAACAAAAGAACGATGTTTCCTACACATATGCCCTATATTTAGTCCAAATCTTCTTCTGAAACTGATACAATGCACTGGTCCTCTAACATCCAGTGGTTGTCAGTTAAGATGAGAAACGTGTGAGCTTCGTGAAGGATGTAGTTCCTTTGAGCAGAAAAGTGACTGCCCTTACCTGAAACGAAGTCTTGCTTGTAGGGAGACTCAGAGCATGGGATTTAACTCCATTTCTGAAGTGAAACACACAGCATTGTCTCATTCATTGATCACACTCTGCTTTAGAACAAGAAGCACGCTATTGCTTTCTAGAGTCTCTAAGACAGCAGGAAACGTGCGTGTGCTGAGAAGAAAAGAACGGTGTTTCCTACACATACGGACCATATCTAGTCCAACTCTGCTTCTGAAACTGATACAAAGGACTGGTCCTCTAACATCCAATGCTTGTCTGTTAAGATGAGAAACGTGTGAGCTCCGTGAACTATGTAGTTCGTTTGAGCTAAAAAGTGACTGCCCTTACCTGAAACGAAGGTTTGCTTGTAGGAAGACACAGAGCCTGGGATTTAACTCCTTTTCTGAAGGGAAACACACAGCATAGTTCTCATCGATGTATCACACTCTGCTTTAGAGCGAGAAGCATGTTCTTGCTTTCTACAGTCTCTAAGACAGCAGGAAACGTGAGTGTGCTGAGAACAAAAGAACGGTGTTTCCTACACATACGGACCATATCTAGTCCAACTCTGCTTCTGAAAGTGATACAAAGCACTGGTCCTCTAACATCCAATGCTTGTCTGTTAAGATGAGAAACGTGTGAGCTTAGTGAATGATGTAGTTCCTTTGAACTGAAAAGTGACTGCCCTTACCTGAAACGAAGTCTTGCTTTTAGTAAGACACAGAGGCTGGGATTTAAGTCCATTTCTTAAGGGAAACACACAGCATAGTTCTCATACATGGATCACACTGTGCTTTAGAGCGAGAAGCACACTCTTGCTTTCTAGAGTCTCTAATACAGCAGGAAATCTGAGTGTGCTCAGAACAAAAGAAGGGTGTTGCCTACACAAATGGACCATATGTAGTCCAAATCTGCTTCTGAAACTGATACAAAGCACTGACCATCTTACTTCCAATGCTTGTCAGTTAAGATGAGAAACGTGTGAGCTTCGTGAACGATGTAGTTCGTTTGAGCAGAAAAGTGACTGCCCTTACGTGAATAGAAGTCTTGCTTGTAGGAAGACTCAGAGCCTGGGATTTAACTCCATTTCTGAAGGGAAACACACAGCATAGTTCTCATCCATGGATCACACTCTGCTTTAGAGCGAGAAGCACGCTCTTGCTTTCTAAAGTCTCTAAGACAGCAGGAAACGTGAGTGTGCTGAGAACAAAAGAACGGTGTTTCCTACACATACCGACGATATCTAGTCCAACTCTTCTTCTGAAACTGAAACAAAACACTGGTCCTCTAACATCCAATGCTTGTCAATTAAGATGAGAAACGTGTGAGCTTCGTGAACGATGTAGTTCGTTTGAGCAGAAAAGTGACTGCCCTTACCTGAAACGAAGTCTTGCCTGTAGGAAGACTCAGAGCCTGGGATTTAACTCCATTTCTGAAGGGAAACACACAGCATAGTTCTCATCCATGGATCACACTCTGCTGTAGAGCAAGAAGCACGCTCTTACTTTCTAGATTCTCTAATATAGCAGGAAATCTGAGTATGCCCAGAACAAAAGAACGGTGTTTCCTACACATACGGCCTATATGTAGTCCAAATCTTCTTCTGAAACTGATACAATGCACTCGTCCTCTAACATCCAATGGTTGTCAGTTAAGATGAGAAACGTGTGAGCTTCGTGAAGGATGTAGTTCCTTTGAGCAGAAAAGTGACTGCCCTTACCTGAAACGAAGTCTTGCTTGTAGGGAGACTCAGAGCATGGGATTTAACTCCATTTCTGAAGTGAAACACACATCATTGTCTCATTCATTGATCACACTCTGCTTTAGAACAAGAAGCATGCTCTTGCTTTCTAGATTCTCTAAGACAGCAGGAAACGTGAGTGTGCTGAGAAGAAAAGAACGGTGTTTCCTAGACATACAGACCATATCTAGTCCAACTCTGCTTCTGAAACAGATACAAAGGACTGGTCCTCTAACATCCAATGCTTGTCTGTTAAGATGAGAAACATGTGAGCTCAGTGAACGATGTAGTTCCTTTGAGCTGAAAAGTGACTGCCCTTACCTGAAACGAAGTCTTGCAGGTAGGAAGACTCAGAGCCTGAGATTTAACTCCATTTCTGAAGTGAAACACACAGCACAGTTCTCATCCATGGATCACACTCTGCTTTAGAGCGAGAAGCACACTCTTGCTTTATAGAGTCTCTAATACAGCAGGCAATCTGAGTGTGCCCAGAACAAAAGAACGGCTTTTCATACACATAAGGACAATATGTATTCCAAATCTTCTTCTGAAACTGATATAATGCACTGGTCCTCTAACATCCAATGCTTGTCAGTTAAGATGAGAAACATGTGAGCTTCGTGAAAGATGTAGTTCGTTTGAGCAGAAAAGTGACTGCCCTTACCTGAAACGAAGTCTTGCTTGTAGGAAGACTCAGAGCATGGGATTTAACTCCATTTCTGAAGTGAAACACACAGCAGTGTTCGCATCCATGGATCACACTCTGCTTTAGAGCAAGAAGCACGCTCTTGCTTTCTAGAGTCTCTAATACAGCAGGAAATCTGAGTGTGCCCAGAACAAAAGAACAGTGTTTCCTACACATACTGACTATATGTAGTCCAAATCTTCTTCTGAAACTGATACAATGCACTGG
Source organism: Onychomys leucogaster (assembly GCA_949786385.1). Lineage (NCBI taxonomy): Eukaryota > Metazoa > Chordata > Mammalia > Rodentia > Cricetidae > Onychomys > Onychomys leucogaster. The sequence goes on from CATKUP010000076.1 coordinate 1,385,478, forward strand.
TCCTCTAACATTCAATGGTTGTCAGTTAAGATGAGAAACGTGAGAGCTTCGTGAAGGATGTAGTTCCTTTGAGCAGAAAAGTGACTGCCCTTACCTGAAATGAAGTCTTGCTTGTAGGGAGACTCAGAGCATGGGATTTAACTCCATTTCTGAAGTGAAACACACAGCATTGTCTCATTCATTGATCACACTCTGCTTTAGAACAAGAAGCACGCTCTTGCTTTCTAGAGTCTCTAAGACAGCAGGAAACGTGAGTGTGCTGAGAACAAAAGAACGGTGTTTCCAACATATACAGACCATATCTAGTCCAACTCTGCTTCTGAAAGTGATACAAAGCACTGCTCCTCTAACATCCAATGCTTGTCAATTAAGATGAGAAACGTTTGAGCTTCGTGAACGATGTAGTTCGTTTGAGCAGAAAAGTGACTGCCCTTACCTGAAACGAAGTCTTGCCTGTAGGAAGACACAGAGCCTGGGATTTAACTCCATTTCTGAAGGGAAACACACAACATAGTTCTCATCCATGGATCACACTCTGCTTTAGAGCAACAAGCACGCTCTTGCTTTCTAGATTCTCTAATATAGCAGGAAATCTGAGTGTGCCCAGAACAAAAGAACGGTGTTTCCTACACAAACGGCCTATATGTAGTCCAAATCTTCTTATGAAAATGATACAATGCACTCGTCCTCTAACATCCAATTGTTGTCAGTTAAGATGAGAAACGTGTGAGCTTCGTGAAGGATGTAGTTCCTTTGAGCAGAAAAGTGACTGCCCTTACCTGAAACGAAGTCTTGCTTGTAGGGAGACTCAGAGCATGGGATTTAACTCCATTTCTGAAGTGAAACACACATCATTGTCTCATTCATTGATCACACTCTGCTTTAGAACAAGAAGCATGCTCTTGCTTTCTAGAGTCTCTAAGACAGCAGGAAACGTGAGTGTGCTGAGAAGAAAAGAACGGTGTTTCCTACACATACGGACCATATCTAGTCCAACTCTGCTTCTGAAACTGATACAAAGGACTGGTCCTCTAACATCCAATGCTTGTCTGTTAAGATGAGAAACGTGTGAGCTCCGTGAACTATGTAGTTCGTTTGAGCTGAAAAGTGACTGCCCTTACCTGAAACGAATTCTTGCTTGTAGGAAGACTCAGAGCATGGGATTTAACTCCATTTCTGAAGTGAAACACACAGCAGGGTTCGCATCCATGGATCACACTCTGCTTTAGAGCGAGAAGCACGCTCTTGCTTTCTAAAGTCTCTAAGACAGCAGGAAACGTGAGTGTGCTGAGAACAAAATAATGGTGTTTCCTACAGATCGGGACAATATCTATTCCAACTCTGCTTCTGAAACAGATACAATGCACTGGTCCTCTAACATCCAATGCTTGTCAGTTAAGTTGAGAAACGTGTGAGCTTAGTGAATGATGTAGTTCCTTCGAACTGAAAAGTGACTGCTCTTACCTGAAACGAAGTCTTGCTTGTAGTAAGACACAGAGCCTGGGATTTAAGTCCATTTCTGAAGGGAAACACACAGCATAGTTCTCATCCATGGATCACACTCTGCTTTCGAGCGAGAAGCACGCTCTTGCTTTCTAGAGTCTCTAATACCGCAGGAAATCTGAGTGTGCCCAGAACAAAAGAACGGTGTTTCCTACACATAAGGACTATATGTAATCCAAATCTTCTTCTGAAACTGATAGAATGCACTGGTCCTCTAACATCCAATGCTTGTCAGTTAAGATGAGAAACATTTGAGCTTTGTGAAAGATGTAGTTCTTTTGAGCAGAAAAGTGACTGCCCTTACCTGAAACGAAGTCTTGCCTGTAGGAAGACACAGAGCCTGGGATTTAACTCCATTCTGAAGGGAAACATACAGCATAGTTCTCATCCATGGATCACACTCTGCTTTAGAGCAAGAAGCATGCTCTTGCTTTCTAGATTCTCTAATATAGCAGGAAATCTGAGTGTGGCCAGAACAAAAGAACGGTGTTTCCTACATATACGGCCTATATTTAGTCCAAATCTTCTTCTGAAACTAATACAATGCACTGGTCCTCTAACATCCAATGGTTGTCAGTTAAGATGAGAAACGTCTGAGCTTCGTGAAGGATGTAGTTCGTTTGAGCAGAAAAGTAACTGCTCTTACCTGAAATGAAGTCTTGCTTGTAGGGAGACTCAGAGCATGGGATTTAACTCCATTTCTGAAGTGAAACACACAGCATTGTCTCATTCATTGATCACACTCTGCTTTAGAACAAGAAGCACGCTCTTGCTTTCTAGAATCTCTAAGACAGCAGGAAACGTGAGTGTGCTGAGAACAAAAGAACGGTGTTTCCTACATATACAGACAATATCTAGTCCAATTCTGCTTCTGAAAGTGATACAAACACTGCTCCTCTAACATCCAATGCTTGTCAATTAAGATGAGAAACGTTTGAGCTTCGTGAAGGATGTAGTTCGTTTGAGCAGAAAAGTGACTGCCCTTACCTGAAACGAAGTCTTGCCTGTAGGAAGACACAGAGCCTGGGATTTAACTCCATTTCTGAAGGGAAACACACAGCATAGTTCTCATCCATGGATCACACTCTGCTTTAGAGCAAGAAGCACGCTCTTGCTTTCTAGAGTCTCTAATACAGCAGGAAATCTGAGTGTGCCCAGAACAAAAGAACAGTGTTTCCTACACATACTGACTATATGTAGTCCAAATCTTCTTCTGAAACTGATACAATGCACTGGTCCTCTAACATTCAATGGTTGTCAGTTAAGATGAGAAACGTGAGAGCTTCGTGAAGGATGTAGTTCCTTTGAGCAGAAAAGTGACTGCCCTTACCTGAAATGAAGTCTTGCTTGTAGGGAGACTCAGAGCATGGGATTTAACTCCATTTCTGAAGTGAAACACACAGCATTGTCTCATTCATTGATCACACTCTGCTTTAGAACAAGAAGCACGCTCTTGCTTTCTAGAGTCTCTAAGACAGCAGGAAACGTGAGTGTGCTGAGAACAAAAGAACGGTGTTTCCAACATATACAGACCATATCTAGTCCAACTCTGCTTCTGAAAGTGATACAAAGCACTGCTCCTCTAACATCCAATGCTTGTCAATTAAGATGAGAAACGTTTGAGCTTCGTGAACGATGTAGTTCGTTTGAGCAGAAAAGTGACTGCCCTTACCTGAAACGAAGTCTTGCCTGTAGGAAGACACAGAGCCTGGGATTTAACTCCATTTCTGAAGGGAAACACACAACATAGTTCTCATCCATGGATCACACTCTGCTTTAGAGCAACAAGCACGCTCTTGCTTTCTAGATTCTCTAATATAGCAGGAAATCTGAGTGTGCCCAGAACAAAAGAACGGTGTTTCCTACACAAACGGCCTATATGTAGTCCAAATCTTCTTATGAAAATGATACAATGCACTCGTCCTCTAACATCCAATTGTTGTCAGTTAAGATGAGAAACGTGTGAGCTTCGTGAAGGATGTAGTTCCTTTGAGCAGAAAAGTGACTGCCCTTACCTGAAACGAAGTCTTGCTTGTAGGGAGACTCAGAGCATGGGATTTAACTCCATTTCTGAAGTGAAACACACATCATTGTCTCATTCATTGATCACACTCTGCTTTAGAACAAGAAGCATGCTCTTGCTTTCTAGAGTCTCTAAGACAGCAGGAAACGTGAGTGTGCTGAGAAGAAAAGAACGGTGTTTCCTACACATACGGACCATATCTAGTCCAACTCTGCTTCTGAAACTGATACAAAGGACTGGTCCTCTAACATCCAATGCTTGTCTGTTAAGATGAGAAACGTGTGAGCTCCGTGAACTATGTAGTTCGTTTGAGCTGAAAAGTGACTGCCCTTACCTGAAACGAATTCTTGCTTGTAGGAAGACTCAGAGCATGGGATTTAACTCCATTTCTGAAGTGAAACACACAGCAGGGTTCGCATCCATGGATCACACTCTGCTTTAGAGCGAGAAGCACGCTCTTGCTTTCTAAAGTCTCTAAGACAGCAGGAAACGTGAGTGTGCTGAGAACAAAATAATGGTGTTTCCTACAGATCGGGACAATATCTATTCCAACTCTGCTTCTGAAACAGATACAATGCACTGGTCCTCTAACATCCAATGCTTGTCAGTTAAGTTGAGAAACGTGTGAGCTTAGTGAATGATGTAGTTCCTTCGAACTGAAAAGTGACTGCTCTTACCTGAAACGAAGTCTTGCTTGTAGTAAGACACAGAGCCTGGGATTTAAGTCCATTTCTGAAGGGAAACACACAGCATAGTTCTCATCCATGGATCACACTCTGCTTTCGAGCGAGAAGCACGCTCTTGCTTTCTAGAGTCTCTAATACCGCAGGAAATCTGAGTGTGCCCAGAACAAAAGAACGGTGTTTCCTACACATAAGGACTATATGTAATCCAAATCTTCTTCTGAAACTGATAGAATGCACTGGTCCTCTAACATCCAATGCTTGTCAGTTAAGATGAGAAACATTTGAGCTTTGTGAAAGATGTAGTTCTTTTGAGCAGAAAAGTGACTGCCCTTACCTGAAACGAAGTCTTGCCTGTAGGAAGACACAGAGCCTGGGATTTAACTCCATTCTGAAGGGAAACATACAGCATAGTTCTCATCCATGGATCACACTCTGCTTTAGAGCAAGAAGCATGCTCTTGCTTTCTAGATTCTCTAATATAGCAGGAAATCTGAGTGTGGCCAGAACAAAAGAACGGTGTTTCCTACATATACGGCCTATATTTAGTCCAAATCTTCTTCTGAAACTAATACAATGCACTGGTCCTCTAACATCCAATGGTTGTCAGTTAAGATGAGAAACGTCTGAGCTTCGTGAAGGATGTAGTTCGTTTGAGCAGAAAAGTAACTGCTCTTACCTGAAATGAAGTCTTGCTTGTAGGGAGACTCAGAGCATGGGATTTAACTCCATTTCTGAAGTGAAACACACAGCATTGTCTCATTCATTGATCACACTCTGCTTTAGAACAAGAAGCACGCTCTTGCTTTCTAGAATCTCTAAGACAGCAGGAAACGTGAGTGTGCTGAGAACAAAAGAACGGTGTTTCCTACATATACAGACAATATCTAGTCCAATTCTGCTTCTGAAAGTGATACAAACACTGCTCCTCTAACATCCAATGCTTGTCAATTAAGATGAGAAACGTTTGAGCTTCGTGAAGGATGTAGTTCGTTTGAGCAGAAAAGTGACTGCCCTTACCTGAAACGAAGTCTTGCCTGTAGGAAGACACAGAGCCTGGGATTTAACTCCATTTCTGAAGGGAAACACACAGCATAGTTCTCATCCATGGATCACACTCTGCTTTAGAGCAAGAAGCACGCACTTGCTTTCTAGATTCTCTAATATAGCAGGAAATCTGAGTGTGCCCAGAACAAAAGAACGGTGTTTCCTACACATACGGCCTATATGTAGTCCAAATCTTCTTCTGAAACTGATACAATGCACTCGTCCTCTAACATCCAATGGTTGTCAGTTAAGATGAGAAACGTGTGAGCTTCGTGAAGGATGTAGTTCCTTTGAGCAGAAAAGTGACTGCCCTTACCTGAAACGAAGTCTTGCTTGTAGGGAGACTCAGAGCATGGGATTTAACTCCATTTCTGAAGTGAAACACACATCATTGTCTCATTCATTGATCACACTCTGCTTTAGAACAAGAAGCATGCTCTTGCTTTCTAGATTCTCTAAGACAGCAGGAAACGTGAGTGTGCTGAGAAGAAAAGAACGGTGTTTCCTAGACATACGGACCATATCTAGTCCAACTCTGCTTCTGAAACAGATACAAAGGACTGGTCCTCTAACATCCAATGCTTGTCTGTTAAGATGAGAAACATGTGAGCTCAGTGAACGATGTAGTTCCTTTGAGCTGAAAAGTGACTGCCCTTACCTGAAACGAAGTCTTGCAGGTAGGAAGACTCAGAGCCTGAGATTTAACTCCATTTCTGAAGTGAAACACACAGCACAGTTCTCATCCATGGATCACACTCTGCTTTAGAGCGAGAAGCACACTCTTGCTTTATAGAGTCTCTAATACAGCAGGCAATCTGAGTGTGCCCAGAACAAAAGAACGGCTTTTCATACACATAAGGACAATATGTATTCCAAATCTTCTTCTGAAACTGATATAATGCACTGGTCCTCTAACATCTAATGCTTGTCAGTTAAGATGAGAAACATGTGAGCTTCGTGAAGATGTAGTTCGTTTGAGCAGAAAAGTGACTGCCCTTACCTGAAACGAAGTCTTGCTTGTAGGAAGACTCAGAGCATGGGATTTAACCCCATTTCTGAAGTGAAACACACAGCAGTGTTCGCATCCATGGATCACACTCTGCTTTAGAGCAAGAAGCATGCTCTTGCTTTCTAGATTCTCTAATATAGCAGGAAATCTGAGTGTGCCCAGAACAAAAGAACGGTTTTTGCTACACATATGGCCTATATTTAGTCCAAATCTTCTTCTGAAACTGATACAATGCACTGGTCCTCTAACATTCAATGGTTGTCAGTTAAGATGAGAAACGTGAGAGCTTCGTGAAGGATGTAGTTCCTTTGAGCAGAAAAGTGACTGCCCTTACCTGAAATGAAGTCTTGCTTGTAGGGAGACTCAGAGCATGGGATTTAACTCCATTTGTGAAGTGAAACACACAGCATTGTCTCATTCATTGATCACACTCTGCTTTAGAACAAGAAGCACGCTCTTGCTTTCTAGAGTCTCTAAGACAGCAGGAAACGTGAGTGTGCTGAGAACAAAAGAACGGTGTTTCCTACATATACAGACCATATCTAGTCCAACTCTGCTTCTGAAAGTGATACAAAGCACTGCTCCTCTAACATCCAATGCTTGTCAATTAAGATGAGAAACGTTTGAGCTTCGTGAACGATGTAGTTCGTTTGAGCAGAAAAGTGACTGCCCTTACCTGAAACGAAGTCTTGCCTGTAGGAAGACACAGAGCCTGGGATTTAACTCCATTTCTGAAGGGAAACACACAACATAGTTCTCATCCATGGATCACACTCTGCTTTAGAGCAACAAGCACGCTCTTGCTTTCTAGATTCTCTAATATAGCAGGAAATCTGAGTGTGCCCAGAACAAAAGAACGGTGTTTCCTACACAAACGGCCTATATGTAGTCCAAATCTTCTTATGAAAATGATACAATGCACTCGTCCTCTAACATCCAATTGTTGTCAGTTAAGATGAGAAACGTGTGAGCTTCGTGAAGGATGTAGTTCCTTTGAGCAGAAAAGTGACTGCCCTTACCTGAAACGAAGTCTTGCTTGTAGGGAGACTCAGAGCATGGGATTTAACTCCATTTCTGAAGTGAAACACACATCATTGTCTCATTCATTGATCACACTCTGCTTTAGAACAAGAAGCATGCTCTTGCTTTCTAGAGTCTCTAAGACAGCAGGAAACGTGAGTGTGCTGAGAAGAAAAGAACGGTGTTTCCTACACATACGGACCATATCTAGTCCAACTCTGCTTCTGAAACTGATACAAAGGACTGGTCCTCTAACATCCAATGCTTGTCTGTTAAGATGAGAAACGTGTGAGGTCCGTGAACTATGTAGTTCGTTTGAGCTGAAAAGTGACTGCCCTTACCTGAAACGAAGTCTTGCTTGTAGGAAGACTCAGAGCATGGGATTTAACTCCATTTCTGAAGTGAAACACACAGCAGGGTTCGCATCCATGGATCACACTCTGCTTTAGAGCGAGAAGCACGCTCTTGCTTTCTAAAGTCTCTAAGACAGCAGGAAACGTGAGTGTGCTGAGAACAAAATAATGGTGTTTCCTACAGATCGGGACAATATCTATTCCAACTCTGCTTCTGAAACAGATACAATGCACTGGTCCTCTAACATCCAATGCTTGTCAGTTAAGTTGAGAAACGTGTGAGCTTAGTGAATGATGTAGTTCCTTCGAACTGAAAAGTGACTGCTCTTACCTGAAACGAAGTCTTGCTTGTAGTAAGACACAGAGCCTGGGATTTAAGTCCATTTCTGAAGGGAAACACACAGCATAGTTCTCATCCATGGATCACACTCTGCTTTCGAGCGAGAAGCACGCTCTTGCTTTCTAGAGTCTCTAATACCGCAGGAAATCTGAGTGTGCCCAGAACAAAAGAACGGTGTTTCCTACACATAAGGACTATATGTAATCCAAATCTTCTTCTGAAACTGATAGAATGCACTGGTCCTCTAACATCCAATGCTTGTCAGTTAAGATGAGAAACATTAGAGCTTTGTGAAAGATGTAGTTCTTTTGAGCAGAAAAGTGACTGCCCTTACCTGAAACGAAGTGTTGCTTGTAGGAAGACTCAGAGCATGGGATTTAACTCCATTTCTGACGTGAAACACACAACAGTGTTCGCATCCATGGATCACACTCTGCTTTAGAGCGAGAAGCACGCTCTTGCTTTCTAAAGTCTCTAAGACAGCAGGAAACGTGAGTGTGCTGAGAACAAAATAATGGTGTTTCCTACACATCGGGACCATATCTATTCCAACTCTGCTTCTGAAACAGATACAATGCACTGGTCCTCTAACATCCAATGCTTGTCAGTTAAGTTGAGAAACGTGTGAGCTTAGTGAATGATGTAGTTCCTTTGAACTGAAAAGTGACTGCTCTTACCTGAAAAGAAGTCTTGCTTTTAGTAAGACACAGATCCTGGGATTTAAGTCCATTTCTGAAGGGAAACACACAGCATAGTTCTCATCCATGGATCACACTCTGCTTTAGAGCGAGAAGCACACTCTTGCTTTCTAGAGTCTCTAATACAGCAGGAAATCTGAGTGTGCCCAGAACAAAAGAACGGTGTTTCCTACACAAATGGACCATATTTAGTCCAAATCTGCTTCTGAAACTGATACAACGCACTGACCATCTTACATCCAATGCTTGTCAGTTAAGATGAGAAACGTGTGAGCTTCGTGAAGGATGTAGTTCCTTTGAGCAGAAAAGTGACTGCCCTTACCTGAAACGAAGTCTTGCTTGTAGGGAGACTCAGAGCATGGGATTTAACTCCATTTCTGAAGTGAAACACACAGCATTGTCTCATTCATTGATCACACTCTGCTTTAGAACAAGAAGCACGCTCTTGCTTTCTAGAGTCTCTAAGACAGCAGGAAACGTGAGTGTGCTGAGAAGAAAAGAACGGTGTTTCCTACACATATGGACCATATCTAGTCGAACTATGCTTCTGAAACTGATACAAAGCACTGGTCTTCTAACATCCAATGCTTGTCTGTTAAGATGAGAAACGTGTGAGCTCCGTGAACGATGTAGTTCGTTTGAGCTGAAAAGTGACTGCCCTTACCTGAAACGAAGGTTTGCTTGTAGGAAGACACAGAGCCTGGGATTTAACTCCTTTTCTGAAGGGAAACACACAGCATAGTTCTCATCCATGTATCACACTCTGCTTTAGAGCGAGAAGCATGCTCTTGCTTTCTACAGTCTCTAAGACAGCAGGAAACGTGAGTGTGCTGAGAACAAAAGAACGGTGTTTCCTACACATACGGACCATATCTAGTCCAACTCTGCTTCTGAAAGTGATACAAAGCACTGGTCCTCTAAGATCCAATGCTTGTCAGTTAAGAGGAGAAACGTGTGAGCTTAGTGAATGATGTAGTTCCTTTGAACTGAAAAGTGACTGCCCTTACCTGAAACGAAGTCTTGCTTTTAGTAAGACACAGAGCCTGGGATTTAAGTCCATTTCTGAAGGGAAACACACAGCATAGTTCTCATCCATGGATCACACTCTGCTTTAGAGCGAGAAGCACACTCTTGCTTTCTAGAGTCTCTAATACAGCAGGAAATCTGAGTGTGCCCAGAACAAAAGAAGGGTGTTTCCTACACAAATGGACCATATGTAGTCCAAATCTGCTTCTGAAACTGATACAAAGCACTGACCATCTTACATCCAATGCTTGTCTGTTAAGATGAGAAACGTGTGAGCTCAGTGAAGGATGTAGTTCGTTTGAGCTGAAAAGTGACTGCCCTTACCTGAAACGAAGTCTTGCTTTTAGGAAGACACAGAGCCTGGAATTTAACTCCATTTCTGAAGGGAAACACACAGCATAGTTCTCATCCATGGATCACACTCTGCTTTAGAGCGAGAAGCACGCTCTTGCTTTCTAAAGTCTCTAAGACAGCAGGAAACGTGAGTGTGCTGAGAACAAAAGAACGGTGTTTCCTACACATACTTACGATATCTAGTCCAACTCTTCTTCTGAAACTGATACAAAGCACTGGTCCTCTAACATCCAATGCTTGTCAATTAAGATGAGAAACGTTTGAGCTTCGTGAACGATGTAGTTGATTTGAGCAGAAAAGTGACTGCCCTTACCTGAAACGAAGGTTTGCTTGTAGGAAGACACAGAGCATGGGATTTAACTCCTTTTCTGAAGGGAAACACACAGCATAGTTCTCATCCATGTATCACACTCTGCTTTAGAGCGAGAAGCATGCTCTTGCTTTCTACAGTCTCTAAGACATCAGGAAACGTGAGTGTGCTGAGAACAAGGAACGGTGTTTCCTACACATACGGACCATATCTAGTCCAACTCTGCTTCTGAAAGTGATACAAAGCACTGGTCCTCTAACATCCAATGCTTGTCTGTTAAGATGAGAAACGTGTGAGCTTAGTGAATGATGTAGTTCCTTTGAACTGAAAAGTGACTGCCCTTACCTGAAACGAAGTCTTGCTTTTAGTAAGACACAGAGGCTGGGATTTAAGTCCATTTCTGAAGGGAAACACACAGCATAGTTCTCATCCATGGATCACACTGTGCTTTAGAGCGAGAAGCACACTCTTGCTTTCTAGAGTCTCTAATACAGCAGGAAATCTGAGTGTGCCCTGAACAAAAGAAGGGTGTTGCCTACACAAATGGACCATATGTAGTCCAAATCTGCTTCTGAAACTGATACAAAGCACTGACCATCTTACATCCAATGCTTGTCAGTTAAGATGAGAAACGTGTGAGCTTCGTGAACGATGTAGTTCGTTTGAGCAGAAAAGTGACTGCCCTTACGTGAATTGAAGTCTTGCTTGTAGGAAGACTGAGAGCCTGGGATTTAACTCCATTTCTGAAGGGAAACACACAGCATAGTTCTCATCCATGGATCACACTCTGCTTTAGAGCGAGAAGCACGCTCTTGCTTTCTAAAGTCTCTAAGACAGCAGGAAACGTGAGTGTGCTGAGAACAAAAGAACGGTGTTTCCTACACATACCGACGATATCTAGTCCAACACTTCTTCTGAAACTGAAACAAAACACTGGTCCTCTAACATCCAATGCTTGTCAATTAAGATGAGAAACGTTTGAGCTTCGTGAACGATGTAGTTCGTTTGAGCAGAAAAGTGACTGCCCTTACCTGAAACGAAGTCTTGCCTGTAGGAAGACTCAGAGCCTGGGATTTAACTCCATTTCTGAAGGGAAACACACAGCATAGTTCTCATCCATGGATCACACTCTGCTGTAGAGCAAGAAGCACGCTCTTGCTTTCTAGATTCTCTAATATAGCAGGAAATCTGAGTGTGCCCAGAACAAAAGAACGATGTTTCCTACACATATGCCCTATATTTAGTCCAAATCTTCTTCTGAAACTGATACAATGCACTGGTCCTCTAACATCCAATGGTTGTCAGTTAAGATGAGAAACGTGTGAGCTTCGTGAAGGATGTAGTTCCTTTGAGCAGAAAAGTGACTGCCCTTACCTGAAACGAAGTCTTGCTTGTAGGGAGACTCAGAGCATGGGATTTAACTCCATTTCTGAAGTGAAACACACAGCATTGTCTCATTCATTGATCACACTCTGCTTTAGAACAAGAAGCACGCTATTGCTTTCTAGAGTCTCTAAGACAGCAGGAAACGTGCGTGTGCTGAGAAGAAAAGAACGGTGTTTCCTACACATACGGACCATATCTAGTCCAACTCTGCTTCTGAAACTGATACAAAGGACTGGTCCTCTAACATCCAATGCTTGTCTGTTAAGATGAGAAACGTGTGAGCTCCGTGAACTATGTAGTTCGTTTGAGCTAAAAAGTGACTGCCCTTACCTGAAACGAAGGTTTGCTTGTAGGAAGACACAGAGCCTGGGATTTAACTCCTTTTCTGAAGGGAAACACACAGCATAGTTCTCATCCATGTATCACACTCTGCTTTAGAGCGAGAAGCATGCTCTTGCTTTCTACAGTCTCTAAGACAGCAGGAAACGTGAGTGTGCTGAGAACAAAAGAACGGTGTTTCCTACACATACGGACCATATCTAGTCCAACTCTGCTTCTGAAAGTGATACAAAGCACTGGTCCTCTAAGATCCAATGCTTGTCAGTTAAGAGGAGAAACGTGTGAGCTTAGTGAATGATGTAGTTCCTTTGAACTGAAAAGTGACTGCCCTTACCTGAAACGAAGTCTTGCTTTTAGTAAGACACAGAGCCTGGGATTTAAGTCCATTTCTGAAGGGAAACACACAGCATAGTTCTCATCCATGGATCACACTCTGCTTTAGAGCGAGAAGCACACTCTTGCTTTCTAGAGTCTCTAATACAGCAGGAAATCTGAGTGTGCCCAGAACAAAAGAAGGGTGTTTCCTACACAAATGGACCATATGTAGTCCAAATCTGCTTCTGAAACTGATACAAAGCACTGACCATCTTACCTCCAATGCTTGTCTGTTAAGATGAGAAACGTGTGAGCTCAGTGAAGGATGTAGTTCGTTTGAGCTGAAAAGTGACCGCCCTTACCTGAAACGAAGTCTTGCTTGTAGGAAGACACAGAGCCTGGAATTTAACTCCATTTCTGAAGGGAAACACACAGCATAGTTCTCATCCATGGATCACACTCTGCTTTAGAGCGAGAAGCACGCTCTTGCTTTCTAAAGTCTCTAAGACAGCAGGAAACGTGAGTGTGCTGAGAACAAAAGAACGGTGTTTCCTACACATACTTACGATATCTAGTCCAACTCTTCTTCTGAAACTGAAACAAAGCACTGGTCCTCTAACATCCAATGCTTGTCAATTAAGATGAGAAACGTTTGAGCTTCGTGAACGATGTAGTTCGTTTGAGCAGAAAAGTGACTGCCCTTACCTGAAACGAAGTCTTGCCTGTAGGAAGACTCAGAGCCTGGGATTTAACTCCATTTCTGAAGGGAAACACACAGCAGAGTTCTCATCCATGAATCACACTCTGCTTTAGAGCAAGAAGCACGCTCTTGCTTTCTAGATTCTCTAATATAGCAGGAAATCTGAGTGTGCCCAGAACAAAAGAACGATGTTTCCTACACATATGCCCTATATTTAGTCCAAATCTTCTTCTGAAACTGATACAATGCACTGGTCCTCTAACATCCAATGGTTGTCAGTTAAGATGAGAAACGTGTGAGCTTCGTGAAGGATGTAGTTCCTTTGAGCAGAAAAGTGACTGCCCTTACCTGAAACGAAGTCTTGCTTGTAGGGAGACTCAGAGCATGGGATTTAACTCCATTTCTGAAGTGAAACACACAGCATTGTCTCATTCATTGATCACACTCTGCTTTAGAACAAGAAGCACGCTATTGCTTTCTAGAGTCTCTAAGACAGCAGGAAACGTGCGTGTGCTGAGAAGAAAAGAACGGTGTTTCCTACACATACGGACCATATCTAGTCCAACTCTGCTTCTGAAACTGATACAAAGGACTGGTCCTCTAACATCCAATGCTTGTCTGTTAAGATGAGAAACGTGTGAGCTCCGTGAACTATGTAGTTCGTTTGAGCTAAAAAGTGACTGCCCTTACCTGAAACGAAGGTTTGCTTGTAGGAAGACACAGAGCCTGGGATTTAACTCCTTTTCTGAAGTGAAACACACAGCATAGTTCTCATCCATGTATCACACTCTGCTTTAGAGCGAGAAGCATGTTCTTGCTTTCTACAGTCTCTAAGACAGCAGGAAACGTGAGTGTGCTGAGAACAAAAGAACGGTGTTTCCTACACATACGGACCATATCTAGTCCAACTCTGCTTCTGAAAGTGATACAAAGCACTGGTCCTCTAACATCCAATGCTTGTCTGTTAAGATGAGAAACGTGTGAGCTTAGTGAATGATGTAGTTCCTTTGAACTGAAAAGTGACTGTCCTTACCTGAAACGAAGTCTTGCTTTTAGTAAGACACAGAGGCTGGGATTTAAGTCCATTTCTTAAGGGAAACACACAGCATAGTTCTCATCCATGGATCACACTGTCCTTTAGAGCGAGAAGCACACTCTTGCTTTCTAGAGTCTCTAATACAGCAGGAAATCTGAGTGTGCTCAGAACAAAAGAAGGGTGTTGCCTACACAAATGGACCATATGTAGTCCAAATCTGCTTCTGAAACTGATACAAAGCACTGACCATCTTACTTCCAATGCTTGTCAGTTAAGATGAGAAACGTGTGAGCTTCGTGAACGATGTAGTTCGTTTGAGCAGAAAAGTGACTGCCCTTACATGAATAGAAGTCTTGCTTGTAGGAAGACTCAGAGCCTGGGATTTAACTCCATTTCTGAAGGGAAACACACAGCATAGTTCTCATCCATGGATCACACTCTGCTTTAGAGCGAGAAGCACGCTCTTGCTTTCTAAAGTCTCTAAGACAGCAGGAAACGTGAGTGTGCTGAGAACAAAAGAACGGTGTTTCCTACACATACCGACGATATCTAGTCCAACTCTTCTTCTGAAACTGAAACAAAACACTGGTCCTCTAACATCCAATGCTTGTCAATTAAGATGAGAAACGTGTGAGCTTCGTGAACGATGTAGTTCGTTTGAGCAGAAAAGTGACTGCCCTTACCTGAAACGAAGTCTTGCCTGTAGGAAGACTCAGAGCCTGGGATTTAACTCCATTTCTGAAGGGAAACACACAGCATAGTTCTCATCCATGGATCACACTCTGCTGTAGAGCAAGAAGCACGCTCTTACTTTCTAGATTCTCTAATATAGCAGGAAATCTGAGTATGCCCAGAACAAAAGAACGGTGTTTCCTACACATATGCCCTATATTTAGTCCAAATCTTCTTCTGAAACTGATACAATGCACTGGTCCTCTAACATCCAATAGTTGTCAGTTAAGATGAGAAACGTGTGAGCTCAGTGAAGGATGTAGTTCCTTTGAGCAGAAAAGTGACTGCCCTTACCTGAAACGATGTCTTGCTTGTAGGGAGACTCAGAGCATGGGATTTAACTCCATTTCTGAAGTGAAACACACAGCATTGTCTCATTCATTGATCACACTCTGCTTTAGAACAAGAAGCACGCTCTTGCTTTCCACAGTCTCTAAGACATCAGGAAACGTGAGTGTGCTGAGAACAAAAGAACGGTGTTTCCTACACATACAGACCATATCTAGTCCAACTATGCTTCTGAAACTGATACAAAGCACTGGTCCTCTAACATCCAATGCTTGTCTGTTAAGATGAGAAACGTGTGAGCTCCGTGAACGATGTAGTTCGTTTGAGCTGAAAAGTGACTGCCCTTACCTGAAACGAAGGTTTGCTTGTAGGAAGACACAGAGCCTGGGATTTAACTCCTTGTCTGAAGGGAAACACACAGCATAGTTCTCATCCATGTATCACACTCTGCTTTAGAGCGAGAAGCATGCTCTTGCTTTCTACACTCTCTAAGACAGCAGGAAACGTGAGTGTGCTGAGAACAAATGAACGGTGTTTCCTACACATAGGGACCATATCTAGTCCAACTCTGCTTCTGAAAGTGATACAAAGCACTGGTCCTCTAAGATCCAATGCTTGTCAGTTAAGAGGAGAAACGTGTGAGCTTAGTGAATGATGTAGTTCCTTTGAACTGAAAAGTGACTGCCCTTACATGAAACGAAGTCTTGCTTTTAGTAAGACACAGAGCCTGGGATTTAAGTCCATTTCTGAAGGGAAACACACAGCATAGTTCTCATCCATGGATCACACTCTGCTTTAGAGCGAGAAGCACACTCTTGCTTTCTAGAGTCTCTAATACAGCAGGAAATCTGAGTGTGCCCAGAACAAAAGAAGGGTGTTTCCTACACAAATGGACCATATGTAGTCCAAATCTGCTTCTGAAACTAAAACAAAGCACTGACCATCTTACATCCAATGCTTGTCTGTTAAGATGAGAAACGTGTGAGCTCAGTGAAGGATGTAGTTCGTTTGAGCTGAACAGTGACTGCCCTTACCTGAAACGAAGTCTTGCTTGTAGGAAGACACAGAGCCTGGAATTTAACTCCATTTCTGAAGGGAAACACACAGCATAGTTCTCATCCATGGATCACACTCTGCTTTAGAGCGAGAAGCACGCTCTTGCTTTCTAAAGTCTCTAAGACAGCAGGAAACGTGAGTGTGCTGAGAACAAAAGAACGGTGTTTCCTACACTTACGGATATTATATAGTCCAACTCTGCATCTGAAACTGATACAAAGCACTGGTCCTCTAACATCCAATGCTTGTCTGTTAAGATGAGAAACGTGTGAATTTCGTGAATGATGTAGTTCGTTTGAGCTGAAAAGTGACTGCCCTTACCTGAAACGAAGTCTTGCTTGTAGGAAGACACAGAGCATGGGATTTAACTCCATATCTGAAGGGAAACACACAGCATAGTTCTCATCCATGGATCACACTCTGCTTTAGAGCGAGAAGCACGCTCTTGCTTTCTAAAGTCTCTAAGACAGCAGGAAACGTGAGTGTGCTGAGAACAAAAGAACGGTGTTTCCTACACATACCGACGATATCTAGTCCAACTCTTCTTCTGAAACTGAAACAAAGCACTGGTCCTCTAACATCCAATGCTTGTCAATTAAGATGAGAAACGTTTGAGCTTCGTGAACGATGTAGTTCGTTTGAGCAGAAAAGTGACTGCCCTTACCTGAAACGAAGTCTTGCCTGTAGGAAGACTCAGAGCCTGGGATTTAACTCCATTTCTGAAGGGAAACACACAGCATAGTTCTCATCCATGAATCACACTCTGCTTTAGAGCAAGAAGCACGCTCTTGCTTTCTAGATTCTCTAATATAGCAGGAAATCTGAGTGTGCCCAGAACAAAAGAACGATGTTTCCTACACATATGCCCTATATTTAGTCCAAATCTTCTTCTGAAACTGATACAATGCACTGGTCCTCTAACATCCAATGGTTGTCAGTTAAGATGAGAAACGTGTGAGCTTCGTGAAGGATGTAGTTCCTTTGAGCAGAAAAGTGACTGCCCTTACCTGAAACGAAGTCGTGCTTGTAGGGAGACTCAGAGCATGGGATTTAACTCCATTTCTGAAGTGAAACACACAGCATTGTCTCATTCATTGATCACACTCTGCTTTAGAACAAGAAGCACGCTATTGCTTTCTAGAGTCTCTAAGACAGCAGGAAACGTGAGTGTGCTGAGAAGAAAAGAACGGTGTTTCCTACACATACGGACCATATCTAGTCCAACTCTGCTTCTGAAACTGATACAAAGGACTGGTCCTCTAACATCCAATGCTTGTCTGTTAAGATGAGAAACGTGTGAGCTCCGTGAACTATGTAGTTCGTTTGAGCTAAAAAGTGACTGCCCTTACCTGAAACGAAGGTTTGCTTGTAGGAAGACACAGAGCCTGGGATTTAAGTCCATTTCTGAAGGGAAACACACAGCATAGTTCTCATCCATGGATCACACTCTGCTTTAGAGCGAGAAGCACACTCTTGCTTTATAGAGTCTCAAATACAGCAGGAAATCTGAGTGTGCACAGAACAAAAGAACGGTGTTTCCTACACATAAGGACAATATGTAATCCAAATCTTCTTCTGAAACTGATAGAATGCACTGGTCCTCTAACATCCAATGCTTGTCAGTTAAGATGAGAAACGTTTGAGCTTTGTGAAAGATGTAGTTCTTTTGAGCAGAAAAGTGACTGCCCTTACCTGAAACGAAGTGTTGCTTGTAGGAAGACTGAGAGCATGGGATTTAACTCCATTTCTGAAGTGAAACACAAAGCAGTGTTCGCATCCATGGATCACACACTGCTTTAGAGCGAGAAGCACGCTCTTGCTTTCTAAAGTCTTTAGGACAGCAGGAAACCTGAGTGTGCTGAGAACAAAATAATGGTGTTTCCTACACATCGGGACCATATCTATTCCAACTCTGCTTCTGAAACAGGTACAATGCACTGGTCCTCTAACATCCAATGCTTGTCAGTTAAGTTGAGAAACGTGTGAGCTTAGTGAATGATGTAGTTCCTTTGAACTGAAAAGTGACTGCCCTTACCTGAAACGATGTCTTGCTTTTAGTAAGACACAGAGCCTGGGATTTAAGTCCATTTCTTAAGGGAAACACACAGCATAGTTCTCATCCATGGATCACACTCTGCTTTAGAGCAAGAAGCTCACACTTGCTTTCTAGAGTCTCTAATACAGCAGGAAATCTGAGTGTGCCCAGAACAAAAGAAGGGTGTTTCCTACACAAATGGACCATATGTAGTCCAAATCTGCTTCTGAAACTGATACAAAGCACTGACCATCTTACATCCAATGCTTGTCAGTTAAGATGAGAAACGTGTGAGCTTCGTGAACGATGTAGTTCGTTTGAGCAGAAAAGTGACTGCCCTTACGTGAATTGAAGTCTTGCTTGTAGGAAGACTGAGAGCCTGGGATTTAACTCCATTTCTGAAGGGAAACACACAGCATAGTTCTCATCCATGGATCACACTCTGCTTTAGAGCGAGAAGCACGCTCTTGCTTTCTAAAGTCTCTAAGACAGCAGGAAACGTGAGTGTGCTGAGAACAAAAGAACGGTGTTTCCTACACATACCGACGATATCTAGTCCAACACTTCTTCTGAAACTGAAACAAAACACTGGTCCTCTAACATCCAATGCTTGTCAATTAAGATGAGAAACGTTTGAGCTTCGTGAACGATGTAGTTCGTTTGAGCAGAAAAGTGACTGCCCTTACCTGAAACGAAGTCTTGCCTGTAGGAAGACTCAGAGCCTGGGATTTAACTCCATTTCTGAAGGGAAACACACAGCATAGTTCTCATCCATGGATCACACTCTGCTGTAGAGCAAGAAGCACGCTCTTGCTTTCTAGATTCTCTAATATAGCAGGAAATCTGAGTGTGCCCAGAACAAAAGAACGATGTTTCCTACACATATGCCCTATATTTAGTCCAAATCTTCTTCTGAAACTGATACAATGCACTGGTCCTCTAACATCCAATGGTTGTCAGTTAAGATGAGAAACGTGTGAGCTTCGTGAAGGATGTAGTTCCTTTGAGCAGAAAAGTGACTGCCCTTACCTGAAACGAAGTCTTGCTTGTAGGGAGACTCAGAGCATGGGATTTAACTCCATTTCTGAAGTGAAACACACAGCATTGTCTCATTCATTGATCACACTCTGCTTTAGAACAAGAAGCACGCTATTGCTTTCTAGAGTCTCTAAGACAGCAGGAAACGTGCGTGTGCTGAGAAGAAAAGAACGGTGTTTCCTACACATACGGACCATATCTAGTCCAACTCTGCTTCTGAAACTGATACAAAGGACTGGTCCTCTAACATCCAATGCTTGTCTGTTAAGATGAGAAACGTGTGAGCTCCGTGAACTATGTAGTTCGTTTGAGCTAAAAAGTGACTGCCCTTACCTGAAACGAAGGTTTGCTTGTAGGAAGACACAGAGCCTGGGATTTAACTCCTTTTCTGAAGGGAAACACACAGCATAGTTCTCATCCATGTATCACACTCTGCTTTAGAGCGAGAAGCATGCTCTTGCTTTCTACAGTCTCTAAGACAGCAGGAAACGTGAGTGTGCTGAGAACAAAAGAACGGTGTTTCCTACACATACGGACCATATCTAGTCCAACTCTGCTTCTGAAAGTGATACAAAGCACTGGTCCTCTAAGATCCAATGCTTGTCAGTTAAGAGGAGAAACGTGTGAGCTTAGTGAATGATGTAGTTCCTTTGAACTGAAAAGTGACTGCCCTTACCTGAAACGAAGTCTTGCTTTTAGTAAGACACAGAGCCTGGGATTTAAGTCCATTTCTGAAGGGAAACACACAGCATAGTTCTCATCCATGGATCACACTCTGCTTTAGAGCGAGAAGCACACTCTTGCTTTCTAGAGTCTCTAATACAGCAGGAAATCTGAGTGTGCCCAGAACAAAAGAAGGGTGTTTCCTACACAAATGGACCATATGTAGTCCAAATCTGCTTCTGAAACTGATACAAAGCACTGACCATCTTACCTCCAATGCTTGTCTGTTAAGATGAGAAACGTGTGAGCTCAGTGAAGGATGTAGTTCGTTTGAGCTGAAAAGTGACCGCCCTTACCTGAAACGAAGTCTTGCTTGTAGGAAGACACAGAGCCTGGAATTTAACTCCATTTCTGAAGGGAAACACACAGCATAGTTCTCATCCATGGATCACACTCTGCTTTAGAGCGAGAAGCACGCTCTTGCTTTCTAAAGTCTCTAAGACAGCAGGAAACGTGAGTGTGCTGAGAACAAAAGAACGGTGTTTCCTACACATACTTACGATATCTAGTCCAACTCTTCTTCTGAAACTGAAACAAAGCACTGGTCCTCTAACATCCAATGCTTGTCAATTAAGATGAGAAACGTTTGAGCTTCGTGAACGATGTAGTTCGTTTGAGCAGAAAAGTGACTGCCCTTACCTGAAACGAAGTCTTGCCTGTAGGAAGACTCAGAGCCTGGGATTTAACTCCATTTCTGAAGGGAAACACACAGCAGAGTTCTCATCCATGAATCACACTCTGCTTTAGAGCAAGAAGCACGCTCTTGCTTTCTAGATTCTCTAATATAGCAGGAAATCTGAGTGTGCCCAGAACAAAAGAACGATGTTTCCTACACATATGCCCTATATTTAGTCCAAATCTTCTTCTGAAACTGATACAATGCACTGGTCCTCTAACATCCAATGGTTGTCAGTTAAGATGAGAAACGTGTGAGCTTCGTGAAGGATGTAGTTCCTTTGAGCAGAAAAGTGACTGCCCTTACCTGAAACGAAGTCTTGCTTGTAGGGAGACTCAGAGCATGGGATTTAACTCCATTTCTGAAGTGAAACACACAGCATTGTCTCATTCATTGATCACACTCTGCTTTAGAACAAGAAGCACGCTATTGCTTTCTAGAGTCTCTAAGACAGCAGGAAACGTGCGTGTGCTGAGAAGAAAAGAACGGTGTTTCCTACACATACGGACCATATCTAGTCCAACTCTGCTTCTGAAACTGATACAAAGGACTGGTCCTCTAACATCCAATGCTTGTCTGTTAAGATGAGAAACGTGTGAGCTCCGTGAACTATGTAGTTCGTTTGAGCTAAAAAGTGACTGCCCTTACCTGAAACGAAGGTTTGCTTGTAGGAAGACACAGAGCCTGGGATTTAACTCCTTTTCTGAAGTGAAACACACAGCATAGTTCTCATCCATGTATCACACTCTGCTTTAGAGCGAGAAGCATGTTCTTGCTTTCTACAGTCTCTAAGACAGCAGGAAACGTGAGTGTGCTGAGAACAAAAGAACGGTGTTTCCTACACATACGGACCATATCTAGTCCAACTCTGCTTCTGAAAGTGATACAAAGCACTGGTCCTCTAACATCCAATGCTTGTCTGTTAAGATGAGAAACGTGTGAGCTTAGTGAATGATGTAGTTCCTTTGAACTGAAAAGTGACTGTCCTTACCTGAAACGAAGTCTTGCTTTTAGTAAGACACAGAGGCTGGGATTTAAGTCCATTTCTTAAGGGAAACACACAGCATAGTTCTCATCCATGGATCACACTGTCCTTTAGAGCGAGAAGCACACTCTTGCTTTCTAGAGTCTCTAATACAGCAGGAAATCTGAGTGTGCTCAGAACAAAAGAAGGGTGTTGCCTACACAAATGGACCATATGTAGTCCAAATCTGCTTCTGAAACTGATACAAAGCACTGACCATCTTACTTCCAATGCTTGTCAGTTAAGATGAGAAACGTGTGAGCTTCGTGAACGATGTAGTTCGTTTGAGCAGAAAAGTGACTGCCCTTACATGAATAGAAGTCTTGCTTGTAGGAAGACTCAGAGCCTGGGATTTAACTCCATTTCTGAAGGGAAACACACAGCATAGTTCTCATCCATGGATCACACTCTGCTTTAGAGCGAGAAGCACGCTCTTGCTTTCTAAAGTCTCTAAGACAGCAGGAAACGTGAGTGTGCTGAGAACAAAAGAACGGTGTTTCCTACACATACCGACGATATCTAGTCCAACTCTTCTTCTGAAACTGAAACAAAACACTGGTCCTCTAACATCCAATGCTTGTCAATTAAGATGAGAAACGTGTGAGCTTCGTGAACGATGTAGTTCGTTTGAGCAGAAAAGTGACTGCCCTTACCTGAAACGAAGTCTTGCCTGTAGGAAGACTCAGAGCCTGGGATTTAACTCCATTTCTGAAGGGAAACACACAGCATAGTTCTCATCCATGGATCACACTCTGCTGTAGAGCAAGAAGCACGCTCTTACTTTCTAGATTCTCTAATATAGCAGGAAATCTGAGTATGCCCAGAACAAAAGAACGGTGTTTCCTACACATATGCCCTATATTTAGTCCAAATCTTCTTCTGAAACTGATACAATGCACTGGTCCTCTAACATCCAATAGTTGTCAGTTAAGATGAGAAACGTGTGAGCTCAGTGAAGGATGTAGTTCCTTTGAGCAGAAAAGTGACTGCCCTTACCTGAAACGATGTCTTGCTTGTAGGGAGACTCAGAGCATGGGATTTAACTCCATTTCTGAAGTGAAACACACAGCATTGTCTCATTCATTGATCACACTCTGCTTTAGAACAAGAAGCACGCTCTTGCTTTCCACAGTCTCTAAGACATCAGGAAACGTGAGTGTGCTGAGAACAAAAGAACGGTGTTTCCTACACATACAGACCATATCTAGTCCAACTATGCTTCTGAAACTGATACAAAGCACTGGTCCTCTAACATCCAATGCTTGTCTGTTAAGATGAGAAACGTGTGAGCTCCGTGAACGATGTAGTTCGTTTGAGCTGAAAAGTGACTGCCCTTACCTGAAACGAAGGTTTGCTTGTAGGAAGACACAGAGCCTGGGATTTAACTCCTTGTCTGAAGGGAAACACACAGCATAGTTCTCATCCATGTATCACACTCTGCTTTAGAGCGAGAAGCATGCTCTTGCTTTCTACACTCTCTAAGACAGCAGGAAACGTGAGTGTGCTGAGAACAAATGAACGGTGTTTCCTACACATAGGGACCATATCTAGTCCAACTCTGCTTCTGAAAGTGATACAAAGCACTGGTCCTCTAAGATCCAATGCTTGTCAGTTAAGAGGAGAAACGTGTGAGCTTAGTGAATGATGTAGTTCCTTTGAACTGAAAAGTGACTGCCCTTACATGAAACGAAGTCTTGCTTTTAGTAAGACACAGAGCCTGGGATTTAAGTCCATTTCTGAAGGGAAACACACAGCATAGTTCTCATCCATGGATCACACTCTGCTTTAGAGCGAGAAGCACACTCTTGCTTTCTAGAGTCTCTAATACAGCAGGAAATCTGAGTGTGCCCAGAACAAAAGAAGGGTGTTTCCTACACAAATGGACCATATGTAGTCCAAATCTGCTTCTGAAACTAAAACAAAGCACTGACCATCTTACATCCAATGCTTGTCTGTTAAGATGAGAAACGTGTGAGCTCAGTGAAGGATGTAGTTCGTTTGAGCTGAACAGTGACTGCCCTTACCTGAAACGAAGTCTTGCTTGTAGGAAGACACAGAGCCTGGAATTTAACTCCATTTCTGAAGGGAAACACACAGCATAGTTCTCATCCATGGATCACACTCTGCTTTAGAGCGAGAAGCACGCTCTTGCTTTCTAAAGTCTCTAAGACAGCAGGAAACGTGAGTGTGCTGAGAACAAAAGAACGGTGTTTCCTACACTTACGGATATTATATAGTCCAACTCTGCATCTGAAACTGATACAAAGCACTGGTCCTCTAACATCCAATGCTTGTCTGTTAAGATGAGAAACGTGTGAATTTCGTGAATGATGTAGTTCGTTTGAGCTGAAAAGTGACTGCCCTTACCTGAAACGAAGTCTTGCTTGTAGGAAGACACAGAGCATGGGATTTAACTCCATATCTGAAGGGAAACACACAGCATAGTTCTCATCCATGGATCACACTCTGCTTTAGAGCGAGAAGCACGCTCTTGCTTTCTAAAGTCTCTAAGACAGCAGGAAACGTGAGTGTGCTGAGAACAAAAGAACGGTGTTTCCTACACATACCGACGATATCTAGTCCAACTCTTCTTCTGAAACTGAAACAAAGCACTGGTCCTCTAACATCCAATGCTTGTCAATTAAGATGAGAAACGTTTGAGCTTCGTGAACGATGTAGTTCGTTTGAGCAGAAAAGTGACTGCCCTTACCTGAAACGAAGTCTTGCCTGTAGGAAGACTCAGAGCCTGGGATTTAACTCCATTTCTGAAGGGAAACACACAGCATAGTTCTCATCCATGAATCACACTCTGCTTTAGAGCAAGAAGCACGCTCTTGCTTTCTAGATTCTCTAATATAGCAGGAAATCTGAGTGTGCCCAGAACAAAAGAACGATGTTTCCTACACATATGCCCTATATTTAGTCCAAATCTTCTTCTGAAACTGATACAATGCACTGGTCCTCTAACATCCAATGGTTGTCAGTTAAGATGAGAAACGTGTGAGCTTCGTGAAGGATGTAGTTCCTTTGAGCAGAAAAGTGACTGCCCTTACCTGAAACGAAGTCGTGCTTGTAGGGAGACTCAGAGCATGGGATTTAACTCCATTTCTGAAGTGAAACACACAGCATTGTCTCATTCATTGATCACACTCTGCTTTAGAACAAGAAGCACGCTATTGCTTTCTAGAGTCTCTAAGACAGCAGGAAACGTGAGTGTGCTGAGAAGAAAAGAACGGTGTTTCCTACACATACGGACCATATCTAGTCCAACTCTGCTTCTGAAACTGATACAAAGGACTGGTCCTCTAACATCCAATGCTTGTCTGTTAAGATGAGAAACGTGTGAGCTCCGTGAACTATGTAGTTCGTTTGAGCTAAAAAGTGACTGCCCTTACCTGAAACGAAGGTTTGCTTGTAGGAAGACACAGAGCCTGGGATTTAAGTCCATTTCTGAAGGGAAACACACAGCATAGTTCTCATCCATGGATCACACTCTGCTTTAGAGCGAGAAGCACACTCTTGCTTTATAGAGTCTCAAATACAGCAGGAAATCTGAGTGTGCACAGAACAAAAGAACGGTGTTTCCTACACATAAGGACAATATGTAATCCAAATCTTCTTCTGAAACTGATAGAATGCACTGGTCCTCTAACATCCAATGCTTGTCAGTTAAGATGAGAAACGTTTGAGCTTTGTGAAAGATGTAGTTCTTTTGAGCAGAAAAGTGACTGCCCTTACCTGAAACGAAGTGTTGCTTGTAGGAAGACTGAGAGCATGGGATTTAACTCCATTTCTGAAGTGAAACACAAAGCAGTGTTCGCATCCATGGATCACACACTGCTTTAGAGCGAGAAGCACGCTCTTGCTTTCTAAAGTCTTTAGGACAGCAGGAAACCTGAGTGTGCTGAGAACAAAATAATGGTGTTTCCTACACATCGGGACCATATCTATTCCAACTCTGCTTCTGAAACAGGTACAATGCACTGGTCCTCTAACATCCAATGCTTGTCAGTTAAGTTGAGAAACGTGTGAGCTTAGTGAATGATGTAGTTCCTTTGAACTGAAAAGTGACTGCCCTTACCTGAAACGATGTCTTGCTTTTAGTAAGACACAGAGCCTGGGATTTAAGTCCATTTCTTAAGGGAAACACACAGCATAGTTCTCATCCATGGATCACACTCTGCTTTAGAGCAAGAAGCTCACACTTGCTTTCTAGAGTCTCTAATACAGCAGGAAATCTGAGTGTGCCCAGAACAAAAGAAGGGTGTTTCCTACACAAATGGACCATATGTAGTCCAAATCTGCTTCTGAAACTGATACAAAGCACTGACCCTCTAACATCCAATGCTTGTCAGTTAAGATGAGAAACGTGTGAGCTTCGTGAACGATATAGTTCGTTTGAGCAGAAAACAGACTGCCCTTACCTGAAACGAAGTCTTGCTTGTAGGAAGACACAGAGGCTGGGATTTAACTCCTTTTCTGAAGGGAAACACAAAGCTTAGTTCTCATCCATGGATCACACTCTGCTTTAGAGCAAGTAGCACGCTCTTGCTTTCTAGAGTCTCTAAGACAGCAGGAAACGTGAGTGTGCTAAGAACAAAAGAACGGTGTTTCCTACAATTACGGACATTATATAGTCCAAGTATACATCTGAACCTGATACAAAGCACTGGTCCTCTAAAATCCAATGCTTGTGTGTTAAGATGAGAAACGTGTGAGCTTCGTGAACAATGTAGTTCGTTTGAGCTGAAAAGTGACTGCCCTTACCTGAAACGAAGTCTTGCCTGTAGGAAGACACAGAGTCTGGGATTTAACTCCATTTTTGAAGGGAAACATACAGCATAGTTCTCATCAATGGATCACACTTTGCTTTAGAGCAAGAAGCACGTTCTTGATTTCTAGAATCTCTAATACAGCAGGAAATCTGAGTGTGCCCAGAACAAAAGAATGGTGTTTCCTACACATACTGACTATATGTAGTCCAAATCTTCTTCTGAAACTGATACAATGCACTGGTCCTCTAACATCCAATGCTTGTCTGTTAAGATGAGAAATGTGTGAGCTCAGTGAAGGATGTAGTTCGTTTGAGCTGAAAAGTGACTGCCCTTACCTGAAACGATGTCTTGCTTGTAGGAAGACACAGAGCCTGGAATTTAACATCATTTCTGAAGGGAAACACACAGCATAGTTCTCATCCATGGATCACACTCTGCTTTAGAGCGAGAAGCACGCTCTTGCTTTCTAAAGTCTCTAAGACAGCATGAAACGTGAGTGTGCTGAGATCAAAGAACGGTGTTTCCTACACATACGATATCTAGTCCAACTCTTCTTCTGAAACTGATACAAAGCACTGGTCCTCTAACATCCAATGCTTGTCAATTAAGATGAGAAACGTTTGAGCTTCGTGAACGCTGTAGTTGATTTGAGCAGAAAAGTGACTGCCCTTACCTGAAACGAAGTCTTGCCTGTAGGAAGACACAGAGCCTGGGATTTAACTCCATTTCTGAAGGGAAACACACAGCATAGTTCTCATCCATGGATCACACTCTGCTTTAGAGAAAGAAGCACGCTCTTGCTTTCTAGATTCTCTAATATAGCAGGAAATCTGAGTGTGCCCAGAACAAAAGAACGGTGTTTCCTACACATACGGCCTATATGTAGTCCAAATCTTCTTCTGAAACTGAAACAATGCAATGGTCCTCTAACATCCAATGGTTGTCAGTTAAGATGAGAAACGTGTGAGCTTCGTGAAGGATGTAGTTACTTTGAGCAGAAAAGTGACTGCCCTTAACTGAAACGAAGTCTTGTTTGTAGGGAGACTCAGAGCATGGGATTTAAATCCATTTCTGAAGTGAAACACACAGCATTGTCTCATTCATTAATCACACTCTGCTTTAGAACAAGAAGCATGCTCTTGCTTACTAGAGTCTCTAAGACAGCAGGAAACGTGAGTGTGCTGAGAAGAAAAGAACGGTGTTTCCTACACATACGGACCATATCTAGTCCAACTCTGCTTCTGAAAGTGATACAAAGCACTGGTCCTCTAACATCCAATGCTTGTCAGTTAAGAGGAGAAACGTGTGAGCTTAGTGAATGATGTAGTTCCTTTGAACTGAAAAGTGACTGCCCTTACCTGAAACGAAGGTTTGCTTGTAGGAAGACACAGAGCCTGGGATTTAACTCCTTTTCTGAAGGGAAACACACAGCATAGTTCTCATCCATGTATCACACTCTGCTTTAGAGCGAGAAGCATGCGCTTGCTTTCTACAATCTCTAAGACAGCAGGAAACGTGAGTGTGCTGAGAACAAAAGAACGGTGTTTCCTACACATACGGACCATATCTAGTCCAACTCTTCTTCTGAAAGTGATACAAAGCACTGGTCCTCTAACATCCAATGCTTGTCAGTTAAGAGGAGAAACGTGTGAGCTTAGTGAATGATGTAGTTCCTTTGAACTGAAAAGTGACTGCCCTTACCTGAAACAAAGTCTTGCTTGTAGTTATACACAGAGCCTGGGATTTAAGTCCATTTCTGAAGGGAAACACACAGCATAGTTCTCATCCATGGATCACACTCTGCATTAGAGCGAGAAGCACACTCTTGCTTTCTAGATTCTCTAATACAGCAGGAAATCTGAGTGTGCCCAGAACAAAAGATCGGTGTTTCCTACACAAATGGACCATATGTAGTCCAAATCTGCTTCTGAAACTGATACAAAGCACTGACCATCTTACATCCAATGCTTGTCAGTTAAGATGAGAAACGTGTGAGCTTCGTGAACGATGTACTTCGTTTGAGCAGAAAAGTGACTGCCCTTACGTGAATTGAAGTCTTGCTTGGAGGAAGACTCACAGCCTGGGATTTAACTCCATTTCTGAAGTAAAACACACAGCAGTGTAATCATCCATTGATCACACTCTGCTTTAGAACAAGAAGCACGCTCTTGCTTTCTAGATTCACTAAGACAGCAGGAAACGTGAGTGTGCTGAGAACAAAAGAACGGTGTTTCCTACACTTACGGACATTATATAGTCCAACTCTGCATCTGAAACTGATACAAAGCACTGGTCCTCTAAAATCCAATGCTTGTCTGTTAAGATGAGAAACGTGTGAATTTCATGAATGATGTAGTTCGTTTGAGCTGAACAGTGACTGCCCTTACTTGAAACGAAGTCTTGCTTGTAGGAAGACACAGAGCCTGGGATTTAACTCCATTTCTAGAGGGAAACACACAGCATAGTTCTCATCCATGGATCACACTCTGCTTTAGAGCGAGAAGCATGCTCTTGCTTTCTAAAGTCTCTAAGACAGCAGGAAACGTGAGTGTGCTGACAACAAAAGAACGGTGTTTCCTACACATAAGGACAATATGTAATCCAAATCTTCTTCTGAAACTGATAGAATGCACTGGTCCTCTAACATCCAATGCTTGTCAGTTAAGATGAGAAACGTTTGAGCTTTGTGAAAGATGTAGTTCTTTTGAGCAGAAAAGTGACTGCCCTTACCTGAAACGAAGTGTTGCTTGTAGGAAGACTGAGAGCATGGGATTTAACTCCATTTCTGAAGTGAAACACAAAGCAGTGTTCGCATCCATGGATCACACACTGCTTTAGAGTGAGAAGCACGCTCTTGCTTTCTAAAGTCTTTAGGACAGCAGGAAACCTGAGTGTGCTGAGAACAAAATAATGGTGTTTCCTACACATCGGGACCATATCTATTCCAACTCTGCTTCTGAAACAGGTACAATGCACTGGTCCTCTAACATCCAATGCTTGTCAGTTAAGTTGAGAAACGTGTGAGCTTAGTGAATGATGTAGTTCCTTTGAACTGAAAAGTGACTGCCCTTACCTGAAACGATGTCTTGCTTTTAGTAAGACACAGAGCCTGGGATTTAAGTCCATTTCTTAAGGGAAACACACAGCATAGTTCTCATCCATGGATCACACTCTGCTTTAGAGCGAGAAGCACACACTTGCTTTCTAGAGTCTCTAATACAGCAGGAAATCTGAGTGTGCCCAGAACAAAAGAAGGGTGTTTCCTACACAAATGGACCATATGTAGTCCAAATCTGCTTCTGAAACTGATACAAAGCACTGACCCTCTAACATCCAATGCTTGTCAGTTAAGATGAGAAACGTGTGAGCTTCGTGAACGATATAGTTCGTTTGAGCAGAAAGCAGACTGCCCTTACCTGAAACGAAGTCTTGCTTGTAGGAAGACACAGAGGTTGGGATTTAACTCCTTTTCTGAAGGGAAACACAAAGCTTAGTTCTCATCCATGGATCACACTCTGCTTTAGAGCGAGTAGCACGCTCTTGCTTTCTAGAGTCTCTAAGACAGCAGGAAACGTGAGTGTGCTGAGAACAAAAGAACGGTGTTTCCTACAATTACGGACATTATATAGTCCAAGTCTACATCTGAACCTGATACAAAGCACTGGTCCTCTAAAATCCAATGCTTGTGTGTTAAGATGAGAAACGTGTGAGCTTCGTGAACAATGTAGTTCGTTTGAGCTGAAAAGTGACTGCCCTTACCTGAAACGAAGTCTTGCCTGTAGGAAGACACAGAGTCTGGGATTTAACTCCATTTTTGAAGGGAAACATACAGCATAGTTCTCAACAATGGATCACACTTTGCTTTAGAGCAAGAAGCACGTTCTTGATTTCTAGAATCTCTAATACAGCAGGAAATATGAGTGTGCCCAGAACAAAAGAATGGTGTTTCCTACACATACTGACTATATGTAGTCCAAATCTTCTTCTGAAACTGATACAATGCACTGGTCCTCTAACATCCAATGCTTGTCTGTTAAGATGAGAAATGTGTGAGCTCAGTGAAGGATGTAGTTCGTTTGAGCTGAAAAGTGACTGCCCTTACCTGAAACGAAGTCTTGCTTGTAGGAAGACACAGAGCCTGGAATTTAACATCATTTCTGAAGGGAAACACACAGCATAGTTCTCATCCATGGATCACACTCTGCTTTAGAGCGAGAAGCACGCTCTTGCTTTCTAAAGTCTCTAAGACAGCATGAAACGTGAGTGTGCTGAGATCAAAGAACGGTGTTTCCTACACATACTTACGATATCTAGTCCAACTCTTCTTCTGAAACTGATACAAAGCACTGGTCCTCTAACATCCAATGCTTGTCAATTAAGATGAGAAACGTTTGAGCTTCGTGAACTATGTAGTTGATTTGAGCAGAAAAGTGACTGCCCTTACCTGAAACGAAGTCTTGCCTATAGGAAGACACAGAGCCTGGGATTTAACTCCATTTCTGAAGGGAAACACACAGCATAGTTCTCATCCATGGATCACACTCTGCTTTAGAGCAAGAAGCACGCTCTTGCTTTCTAGATTCTCTAATATAGCAGGAAATCTGAGTGTGCCCAGAACAAAAGAACGGTGTTTCCTACACATACGGCCTATATGTAGTCCAAATCTTCTTCTGAAACTGAAACAATGCAATGGTCCTCTAACATCCAATGGTTGTCAGTTAAGAGGAGAAACGTGTGAGCTTCGTGAAGGATGTAGTTACTTTGAGCAGAAAAGTGACTGCCCTTAACTGAAACGAAGTCTTGTTTGTAGGGAGACTCAGAGCATGGGATTTAAATCCATTTCTGAAGTGAAACACACAGCATTGTCTCATTCATTGATCACACTCTGCTTTAGAACAAGAAGCATGCTCTTGCTTTCTAGAGTCTCTAAGACAGCAGGAAACGTGAGTGTGCTGAGAAGAAAAGAACGGTGTTTCCTACACATACGGACCATATCTAGTCCAACTCTGCTTCTGAAAGTGATACAAAGCACTGGTCCTCTAACATCCAATGCTTGTCAGTTAAGAGGAGAAACGTGTGAGCTTAGTGAATGATGTAGTTCCTTTGAACTGAAAAGTGACTGCCCTTACCTGAAACGAAGTCTTGCTTGTAGTAAGACACAGAGCCTGGGATTTAACTCCATTTCTGAAGGGA
This sequence comes from Onychomys leucogaster, assembly GCA_949786385.1. Classification (NCBI taxonomy): domain Eukaryota; kingdom Metazoa; phylum Chordata; class Mammalia; order Rodentia; family Cricetidae; genus Onychomys; species Onychomys leucogaster. The sequence goes on from CATKUP010000076.1 coordinate 1,417,160, forward strand.
AACACACAGCATAGTTCTCATCCATGGATCACACTCTGCTTTAGAGCGAGAAGCACACTCTTGCTTTCTAGATTCTCTAATACAGCAGGAAATCTGAATGTGCCCAGAACAAAAGAAGAGTGTTTCCTACACAAATGGACCATATGTAGTCCAAATCTGCTTCTGAAACTGATACAAAGCACTGACCATCTTACATCCAATGCCTGTCAGTTAAGATGAGAAACGTGTGAGCTTAGTGAACGATGTAGTTCGTTTTACCCAAAAAGTGACTGCCCTTACGTGAATTGAAGTCTTGCTTGTAGGAAGACTCAGAGCCTGGGATTTAACTCCATTTCTGAAGTAAAACACACAGCAGTGTAATCATCCATTGGTCACACTCTGCTTTAGAACAAGAAGCACGCTCTTGCTTTCTAGATTCACTAAGACAGCAGGAAACGTGAGTGTGCTGAGAACAAAAGAACGTTGTTTCCTACACTTACGGACACTATATAGTCCAACTCTTCTTCTGAAACTGAAACAAAGCACTGGTCCTCTAAAATCCAATGCTTGTCAGTTAAGATGAGAAACGTGTGAGCTTCGTGAACGATGTAGTTCGTTTGAGCAGAAAAGTGACTGCCCTTACCTGAAACGAAGTCTTGCCTGTAGGAAGACTCAGAGCCTGGGATTTAACTCCATTTCTGAAGGGAAACACACAGCATAGTTCTCATCCATGGATCACACTCTGCTTTAGAGCAAGAAGCACGCTCTTGCTTTCTAGATTCTCTAATATAGCAGGAAATCTGAGTGTGCCCAGAACAAAAGAACGGTGTTTCCTACACATATGCCCTATATTTAGTCCAAATCTTCTTCTAAAACTGATACAATGCACTGGTCCTCTAACATCCAATGATTGTCAGTTAAGATGAGAAACGTGTGAGCTTCGTGAAGGATGTAGTTCCTTTGAGCAGAAAAGTGACTGCCCTTACCTGAAACGAAGTCTTGCTTGTAGGGAGACTCAGAGCATGGGATTTAACTCCATTTCTGAAGTGAAACACACAGCATTGTCTCATTCATTGATCACACTCTGCTTTAGAACAAGCAGCACGCTCTTGCTTTCTAGAGTCTCTAAGACAGCAGGAAACGTGAGTGTGCTGAGAAGAAAAGAACGGTGTTTCCTACACATACGGACCCTATCTAGTCCAACTCTGCTTCTGAAACTGATACAAAGAACTGGTCCTCTAACATCCAATGCTTGTCTGTTAAGATGAGAAACGTGTGAGCTCCGTGAACTATGTAGTTCGTTTGAGCTGAAAAGTGACTGCCCTTACCTGAAACGAAGGTTTGCTTGTAGGAAGACACAGAGCCTGGGATTTAACTCCTTTTCTGAAGGGAAACACACAGCATAGTTCTCATCCATGTATCACACTCTGCTTTAGAGTGAGAAGCATGCGCTTGCTTTCTACAGTCTCTAAGACAGCAGGAAACGTGAGTGTGCTGAGAACAAAAGAACGGTGTTTCCTACACATACGGACCATATCTAGTCCAACTCTTCTTCTGAAAGTGATACAAAGCACTGGTCCTCTAACATCCAATGCTTGTCAGTTAAGAGGAGAAACGTGTGAGCTTAGTGAATGATGTAGTTCCTTTGAACTGAAAAGTGACTGCCCTTACCTGAAACAAAGTCTTGCTTGTAGTTATACACAGAGCCTGGGATTTAAGTCCATTTCTGAAGGGAAACACACAGCATAGTTTTCATCCATGGATCACACTCTGCATTAGAACGAGAAGCACACTCTTGCTTTCTAGATTCTCTAATACAGCAGGAAATCTGAGTGTGCCCAGAACAAAAGATCGGTGTTTCCTACACAAATGGACCATATGTAGTCCAAATCTGCTTCTGAAACTGATAAAAAGCACTGACCATCTTACATCCAATGCTTGTCAGTTCAGATGAGAAACGTGTGAGCTTCGTGAACGATGTAGTTCGTTTGAGCAGAAAAGTGACTGCCCTTACGTGAATTGAAGTCTTGCTTGTAGGAAGACTCAGAGCCTGGGATTTAACTCCATTTCTGAACTAAAACACACAGCAGTGTAATCATCCATTGATCACACTCTGCTTTAGAACAAGAAGCACGCTCTTGCTTTCTAGATTCTCTAAGACAGCAGGAAACGTGAGTGTGCTGAGAACAAAAGAACATTGTTTCCTACACTTACGGACATTATATAGTCCAACTCTGCATCTGAAACTGATACAAAGCACTGGTCCTCTAAAATCCAATGCTTGTCAGTTAAGATGAGAAACGTGTGAGCTTCGTGAACTATGTAGTTCGTTTGAGCAGAAAACTGACTGCCCTTACCTGAAACGAAGTCTTGCATGTAGGGAGACACAGAGTCTGGGATTTAACTCCATTTCTGAAGGGAAACATACAGCATAGTTCTCATCAATGGATCACACTCTGCTTTAGAGCAAGAAGCACGTTCTTGGTTTCTAAAGTCTCTAAGACAGCAGGAAAACTGAGTGTGCCCAGAACAAAAGATCGGTGTTTCCTACACATATGGACCATATGTAGTCCAAATCTGCTTCTGAAAATGATACAAAGCACTGACCCTCTAATATCCAATGCTTGTCATCTAAGATGAGAAACGTGTGAGCTTCGTGAACTATGTTGTTCGGTTTAGCAGAAAACTGACTGCCCTTACCTGAAACGAAGTCTTGCTTGTAGTAAGACACAGAGCCTGGGATTTAAGTCCATTTCTGAAGGGAAACACACAGCATAGTTATCATCCATGGATCACACTCTGCTTTAGAGCGAGAAGCACTCTCTTGCTTTCTAGAGTCTCTAATACAGCAGGAAACTTGAGTGTGCTGAGAACAAAAGAACGGTGTTTCCTACAATTACGGACATTATATAGTCCAACTCTGCATCTGAACCTGATACAAAGCACTGGTCCTCTAAAATCCAATGCTTGTGTGGTAAGATGAGAAACGTGTGAGCTTCGTGAACAATGTAGTTCGTTTGAGCTGAAAAGTGACTGCCCTTACCTGAAACGAAGTCTTGCCTGTAGGAATACACAGAGTGTGGGATTTAAATCCATTTCTGAAGGGAAACATACAGCATAGTTCTCATCAATGGATCACACTTTGCTCTAGAGCAAGAAGCACGCTCTTGCTTTATAGAGTCTCTAATACAGCAGGAAATCTGAGTGTGCCCAGAACATAAGAACGGTGTTTCCTACACATACTGACTATATGTAGCCCAAATCTTCTTCTGAAACTGATACAATGCACTGGTCCTCTAACATCCAATGCTTGTCTGTTAAGATGAGAAACGTGTGAGCTCAGTGAAGGATGTAGTTCGTTTGAGCTGAAAAGTGACTGCCCTTACCTGAAACGAAGTCTTGCTTGTAGGAAGACACAGAGCCTGGGATTTAACTCCTTTTCTTAAGGGAAACACACAGCATAGTTCTCATCCATGGATCACACTCTGCTTTAGAGCGAGAAGCACGCTCTTGCTTTCTAAAGTCTCTAATACAGCAGGAAACGTGAGTGTGCTGAGAACAAAAGAACGGTGTTTCCTACACATACGGACCATATCTAGTCCAACTCTGCTTCTGAAACTGATACAAAGGACAGGTCCTCTAACATCCAATGCTTGTCTGTTAAGATGAGAAACGTGTGAGCTTAGTGAATGATGTAGTTCCTTTGAACTGAAAAGTGACTGCCCTTACCTGAAACAAAGTCTTGCTTGTAGTTATACACAGAGCCTGGGATTTAAGTCCATTTCTGAAGGGAAACACACAGCATAGTTCTCATCCATGGATCACACTCTGCATTAGAGCGAGAAGCACACTCTTGCTTTCTAGATTCTCTAATACAGCAGGAAATCTGAGTGTGCCCAGAACAAAAGAAGGGTGTTTCCTACACAAATGGACCATATGTAGTCCAAATCTGCTTCTGAAACTGATAAAAAGCACTGACCATCTTACATCCAATGCTTGTCAGTTCAGATGAGAAACGTGTGAGCTTCGTGAATGATGTAGTTTCTTTGAGCAGAAAAGTGACTGCCCTTACGTGAATTGAAGTCTTGCTTGTAGGAAGACTCAGAGCCTGGGATTTAACTCCATTTCTGAACTAAAACACACAGCAGTGTAATCATCCATTGATCACACTCTGCTTTAGAACAAGAAGCACGCTCTTGCTTTCTAGATTCTCTAAGACAGCAGGAAACGTGAGTGTGCTGAGAACAAAAGAACGTTGTTTCCTACACTTACGGACATTATATAGTCCAACTCTGCATCTGAAACTGATACAAAGCACTGGTCCTCTAAAATCCAATGCTTGTCAGTTAAGATGAGAAACGTGTGAGCTTCGTGAACTATGTAGTTCGTTTGAGCAGAAAACTGACTGCCCTTACCTGAAAGGAAGTCTTGCATGTAGGAAGACAAAGAGTCTGGGATTTAACTCCATTTCTGAAGGGAAACATACAGCATAGTTCTCATCAATGGATCACACTCTGCTTTAGAGCAAGAAGCACACTCTTGCTTTATAGACTCTCTAATACAGCAGGAAATCTGAGTGTGCACAGAACAAAAGAACGGTGTTTCCTACACTTAAGGACAATATGTAATCCAAATCTTCTTCTGAAACTGATAGAATGCACTGGTCCTCTAACATCCAATGCTTGTCAGTTAAGATGAGAAACGTGTGAGCTTCGTGAAAGATGTAGTTCGTTTGATCAGAAAAGTGACTGCCCTTACCTGAAACGAAGTCTGGCTTGTAGGAAGACTCAGAGCATCGTATTTAACTCCATTTCTGAAGTGAAACACACAGCAGTGTTCGCATCCATGGATCACACTCTGCTTTAGAGCGAGAAGCACGCTCTTGCTTTCTAAAGTCTCTAAGACAGCAGGAAACGTGAGTGTGCTGAGAAGAAAAGAACGGTGTTTCCTACACATACGGACCATATCTAGTCCAACTCTGCTTCTGAAACAGATACAATGCACTGGTCCTCTAACATCCAATGCATGTCAGTTAAGTTGAGAAACGTGTGAGCTTAGTGAATGATGTAGTTCCTTTGACTGAAAAGTGACTGCCCTTACCTGAAACGAAGTCTTGCTTGTAGTAAGACACAGAGCCTGGGATTTAAGTCCATTTCTGAAGGGAAACATACAGCATAGTTCTCATCCATGGATCACACTCTGCTTTTGAGCGAGAAGCACGCTCTTGCTTTCTAGAGTCTCTAATACAGCAGGAAATCTGAGTGTGCCCAGAACAAAAGAACGGTGTTTCCTACACATAAGGACTATATGTAATCCAAATCTTCTTCTGAAACTGATAGAATGCACTGGTCCTCTAACATCCAATGCTTGTCAGTTAAGATGAGAAACGTTTGAGCTTTGTGAAAGATGTAGTTCTTTTGAGCAGAAAAGTGACTGCCCTTACCTGAAACGAAGTCTTGCTTGTAGGAAGACTCGGAGCCTGGGATTTAACTCCATTTCTGAAGTGAAACACACAGCAGTGTTCTCATCCATTGATCACACTCTGCTTTAGAACAAGAACCACGATCATGCTTTCTAGAGTCTCTAAGACAGCAGCAAACTTGAGTTTGCTGAGATCAAAAGAACGGTGTTTCCTACACATACAGACCATATCTAGTCCAACTCTGCCGCTGAAACTGTTACAAAGCACTGATCCTCTAACATCCAATGCTTGTCTGTTAAGATGAGAAATGTGTGAGCTCTGTGAACGATGTAGTTCGTTTGAGCTGAAAAGTGACTGCCCTTACCTGAAACGAAGTCTTGCTTGTAGGAAGACACAGAGCCTGGGATTTAACTCCTTTTCTGAAGGGAAACACACAGCATAGTTCTCTTCCATGGATCACACTCTGCTTTAGAGCGAGAAGCACGCTCTTGCTTTCAAAAGTCTCTAAGACAGCAGGAAACGTGAGTGTGCTGAGAACAAAATAATGGTGTTTCCTACACATCGGTACCATATCTATTACAACTCTGCTTCTGAAACAGATACAATGCACTGGTCCTCTAACATCCAATGCTTGTCAGTTAAGATGAGAAACGTTTGAGCTTTGTGAAAGATGTAGTTCTTTTGAGCAGAAAAGTGACTGCCCTTACCTGAAACGAAGTCTTGCTTGTAGGAAGACTCGGAGCCTGGGATTTAACTCCATTTCTGAAGTGAAACACACAGCAGTGTTCTCATCCATTGATCACACTCTGCTTTAGAACAAGAACCACGATCATGCTTTCTAGAGTCTCTAAGACAGCAGCAAACTTGAGTTTGCTGAGATCAAAAGAACGGTGTTTCCTACACATACAGACCATATCTAGTCCAACTCTGCCGCTGAAACTGTTACAAAGCACTGATCCTCTAACATCCAATGCTTGTCTGTTAAGATGAGAAATGTGTGAGCTCTGTGAACGATGTAGTTCGTTTGAGCTGAAAAGTGACTGCCCTTACCTGAAACGAAGTCTTGCTTGTAGGAAGACACAGAGCCTGGGATTTAACTCCTTTTCTGAAGGGAAACACACAGCATAGTTCTCATCCATGGATCACACTCTGCTTTAGAGCGAGAAGCACGCTCTTGCTTTCTAAAGTCTCTAAGACAGCAGGAAACGTGAGTGTGCTGAGAACAAAATAATGGTGTTTCCTACACATCGGTACCATATCTATTACAACTCTGCTTCTGAAACAGATACAATGCACTGGTCCTCTAACATCCAATGCTTGTCAGTTAAGATGAGAAACTTTTGAGATTTGTGAAAGATGTAGTTCTTTTGAGCAGAAAAGTGACTGCCCTTACCTGAAACGAAGTCTTGCATGTAGGAAGACTCAGAGCCTGGGATTTAACTCCATTTCTGAAGTGAAACACATAGCAGTGTTCTCATCCATTGATCACACTCTGCTTTAGAACAAGAACCACGATCATGCTTTCTAGAGTCTCTAAGACAGCAGGAAACGTGAGTTTGCTGAGATCAAAAGAATGGTGTTTCCTACACATACAGACCATATCTAGTCAAACTCTGCCTCTGAAACTGATACAAAGCACTGGTCCTCTAACATCCAATGCTTGTCTGTTAAGATGAGAAATGTGTGAGCTCCGTGAACGATGTAGTTCCTTTGAGCTGAAAAGTGACTGCCCTTACCTGAAACGAAGTCTTGCCTGTAGGAAGACACAGAGTCTGGGATTTAACTCCATTTCTGAAGGGAAACATACAGCATAGTTCTCATCAATGGATCACACTTTGCTTTAGAGCGAGAAGCACGCTCTTGCTTTGTAAAGTCTCTAAGACAGCAGGAAACGTGAGTGTGCTGAGAACAAAAGAACGGTGTTTCCTACACATACGGACCATATCTAGTCCAACTCTGCTTCTGAAAGTGATACAAAGCACTGGTCCTCTAAAATCCAATGCTTGTCTGTTAAGATGAGAAACGTGTGAGCTCCATGAACAATGTAGTTCTTTTGAGCTGAAAAGTGACTGCCCTTACCTGAAACGAAGTCTTGCCTGTAGGAAGACTCAGAGCCTGAGATTTAACTCCATTACTGAAGTGAAACACCCAGCACAGTTCTCATCCATGGATCACACTCTGCTGTAGAGCGAGAAGCACACTCTTGCTTTATAGAGTCTCTAATACAGCAGGAAATCTGAGTGTGTCCAGAACAAAAGAACGGTGTTTCCTACACATAAGGACAATATGTAATCCAAATCTTCTTCTGAAACTGATAGAATGCACTGGTCCTCTAACATCCAATGCTTGTCAGTTAAGATGAGAAACATGTGAGCTTCGTGAAAGATGTAGTTCGTTTGAGCAGAAAAGTGACTGCCCTTACCTGAAACGAAGTCTTGCTTGTAGGAAGACTCAGAGCATGGGATTTAACTCCATTTCTGAAGTGAAACACACAGCAGTGTTCGCATCCATGGATCACACTCTGGTTTAGACCGAGAACCACGCTCTTGCTTTCTAAATTCTCTAAGACAGCAGGAAACGTGAGTGTGCTGAGAACAAAATAATGGTGTTTCCTACACATCGGGACCATATCTATTCCAACTCTGCTTCTGAAACAGATACAATGCACTGGTCCTCTAACATCCAATGCTTGTCAGTTAAGATGAGAAACGTTTGAGATTTGTGAAAGATGTAGTTCTTTTGAGCAGAAAAGTGACTGCCCTTACCTGAAACGAAGTCTTGCATGTAGGAAGACTCAGAGCCTGGGATTTAACTCCATTTCTGAAGTGAAACACACAGCAGTGTTCTCATCCATTGATCACACTCTGCTTTAGAACAAGAACCACGATCATGCTTTCTAGAGTCTCTAAGACAGCAGGAAACGTGAGTTTGCTGAGGTCAAAAGAACTGTGTTTCCTACACATACAGACCATATCTAGTCCAACTCTGCTTCTGAAAGTGATACAAAGCACTGGTCCTCTAAAATCCAATGCTTGTCTGTTAAGATGAAAAACGTGTGAGCTTCGTGAACAATGTAGTTCGTTTGAGCTGAAAAGTGACTGCCCTTACATGAAACGAAGTCTTGCCTGTAGGAAGACACAGAATCTGGGATTTAACTCCATTTCTGAAGGGAAACATACAGCATAGTTCTCATCAATGGATCACACTTTGCTTTAGAGTAAGAAGAACGCTCTTGCTTTCTAGAGTCTCTAGTACAGCAGGAAATCTGAGTGTGCCCAGAACAAAAGAACGGAGTTTCCTACACCTACTGACTATATATAGTCCAAATCTTCTTCTGAAACTGATACAATGCACTGGTCCTCTAACATCCAATGCTTTTCTGTTAGGATGAGAAACGTGTGAGCTCAGTGAAGGATGTAGTTCGTTTGAGCTGAAAAGTGACTGCCCTTACCTGAAAAGAAGTCTTGTTTGTAGGAAGACACAGAGCCTGGGATTTAACTCCATTTCTGAAGGGAAACACACACCATAGTTCTCATCCATGGATCACACTCTGCTTTAGATCGAGAAGCACGCTCTTGCTTTCTAAAGTCTCTAAGACAGCAGGAAACGTGAGTGTGCTGAGAACAAAAGAACGGTGTTTCCTACACATACGCATGATATCTAGTCCAACTCTTCTTCTGAAACTGATACAAAGCACTGGTCCTCTAACATCCAATGCTTGTCAATTAAGATGAGAAATGTTTGAGCTTCGTGAACGATGTAGTTCGTTTGAGCAGAAAAGTGACTGCCCTTACCTTAAACGAAGTCTTGCCTGTAGGAAGACACAGATCCTGGGATTTAACTCCATTTCTGAAGGGAAACACACAGCATAGTTCTCATCCATGGATCACACTCTGCTTTAGAGCAAGAAGTATGCTCTTGCTTTCTAGATTCTCTAATATAGCAGGAAATCTGAGTGTGCCCAGAACAAAAGAACGGTGTTTCCTACACATACGGCCTATGTTTAGTCCAAATCTTCTTCTGAAACTGATACAATGCACTGGTCCTCTAACATCCAATGCTTGTCAGTTAAGATGAGAAACGTGTGAGCTTCGTGAAAGATGTAGTTCGTTTGAGCAGAAAAGTGACTGCCCTAACCTGAAACAAAGTCTTGCTTGTAGGAAGACTCAGAGCATGGGATTTAACTCCATTTCTGAAGTGAAACACACAGCAGTGTTGGCATCCATGGATCACACTCTGCTTTAGAGCGAGAAGCACGCTCTTGCTTTCTAGAGTCTCTAATACAGCAGGAAATCTGAGTGTGCCCAGAACAAAAGAAGGGTGTTTCCTACACAAATGGATCATATGTAGTCCAAATCTGCTTCTGAAACTGATACAAAGCACTGACCATCTTACATCCAATTCTTGTCAGTTAAGATGAGAAACGTATGAGCTTCGTGAACGATGTAGTTCGTTTGAGCAGAAAAGTGACTGCCCTTATGTGAATTGAAGTCTTGCTTGTAGGAAGACTCAGAGCCTGGGATTTAACTCCATTTCTGAAGTAAAACACACAGCAGTGTAATCATCCATTGATCACACTCTACTTTAGAACAAGAAGCACGCTCTTGCTTTCTAGATTCTCTAAGGCAGCAGGAAACATGAGTGTGCTGAGAACAAAAGAGTGGTGTTTCCTACACCTACTGACTATATGTAGGCCATATCTTCTTCTGAAACTGATACAATGCACTGGTCCTCTAACATCCAATGCTTGTCAATTAAGATGAGAAACGTTTGAGCTTCGTGAACGATGTAGATCGTTTGAGCAGAAAAGTGACTGCCCTTACCTGAAACGAAGTCTTGCTTCTAGGAAGACACAGATCCTGGGATTTAACTCCTTTTCTGAAGGGAAACACACAGCATAGTTCTCATCCATGGATCACACTCTGCTTTAGAGCGAGAAGCACGCTCTTGCTTTCTACAGTCTCTAAGACAGCAGGAAACGTGAGTGTGCTGAGAACAAAAGAACGGTGTTTCCTACACATAAGGACCATATCTAGTCCAACTCTGCTTCTGAAAGTGATACAAAGCACTGGTCCTCTAACGTCCAATGCTTGTCAGTTAAGAGGAGAAACGTGTGAGCTTAGTGAATGATGTAGTTCCTTTGAACTGAAAAGTGACTGCCCTTACCTGAAACGAAGTCTTGCTTGTAGTAAGACACAGAGCCTGGGATTTAAGTCCATTTCTGAAGGGAAACACACAGCATAGTTCTCATGCATGGATCACACTCTGCTTTAGAGCGAGAAGCACACTCTTGCTTTCTAGAGTCTCTAAGACATCAGGAAATCTGAGTGTGCCCAGAACAAAAGAAGGGTGTTTCCTACACAAATGGACCATATGTAGTCCAAATCTACTTCTGAAACTGATACAAAGCACTGACCATCTTACATCCAATGCTTGTCAGTTAAGATGATAAACGTGTGAGCTTCGTGAACGATGTAGTTCGTTTGAGCAGAAAAGTGACTGCCCTTACGTGAATTGAAGTCTTGCTTGTAGGAAGACTCAGAGCCTGGGATTTAACTCCATTTCTGAAGTAAAACACACAGCAGTGTAATCATCCATTGATCACACTCTGCTTTAGAACAAGAAGCACGCTCTTGCTTTCTAGATTCTCTAAGACAGCAGGAAACGTGAGTGTGCTGAGAACAAAAGAACGGTGTTTCCTACACTTACGAACATTATATAGTCCAACTCTGCATCTGAAACTGATACAAAGCACTGGTCCTCTAAAATCCAATGCTTGTCTGTTAAGAGGAGAAACGTGTGAGCTTCGTGAATGATGTACTTCTTTTGAGCTGAAAAGTGACTGCCCTTACCTGAAACGAAGTCTTGCCTGTAGGAAGACACAGAGTCTGGGATTTAACTCCATTTCTGAAGGGAAACATACAGCATAGTTCTCATCAATGGATCACACTCTGCTTTAGAGCAAGAAGCACGCTCTTGCTTTCTAAATTCTCTAAGACAGCAGGAAACGTGAGTGTGCCCAGAACAAAAGATCGGTGTTTCCTACACTTATGGACCATATGTAGTCCAAATCTGCTTCTGAAACTGATACAAATCACTGACGCTCTAACATCCAATGCTTGTCAGTTAAGATGAGAAACGTGTGAGCTTCGTGAATGATGTAGTTCGTTTGAGCAGAAAACTGACTGCCCTTACCTGAAACGAAGTCTTGCTTGTAGTAAGACACAGAGCCTGGGATTTAAGTCCATTTCTGAAGGGAAACACACAGCATAGTTCTCATCCGTGGATCACACACTGCTTTAGAGCGAGAAGCACACTCTTGCTTTCTAGATTCTCTAATACAGCAGGAAATCTGAGTGTGCCCAGAACAAAAGAATGGTGTTTCCTACACATACTGACTATATGTAGTCCAAATCTTCTTCTGAAATTGATACAATGCACTGGTCCTCTAACATCCAATGCTTGTCTGTTAAGATGAGAAACGTGTGAGCTCAGTGAAGGATGTAGTTCGTTTGAGCTGAAAAGTGACTGCCCTTACCGGAAAAGAAGTCTTGCTTGTAGGAAGACACAGAGCCTGGGATTTAAGTCCATTTCTGAAGGGAAACACACAGCATAGTTCTCATCCATGGATCACACACTGCTTTAGAGCGAGAAGCACGCTCTTGCATTCTAAAGACTCTAAGACAACAGGAAACGTGAGTGTGCTGAGAACAACAGAACTGTGTTTCCTACACATAGGGACGATATCTAGTCCTACTCTTTTTCTGAAACTGACACAAAGCACTGGTCCTCTAACATCCAATGCTTGTCAATTAAGATGAGAAAGGTTTGAGCTTCGTGAACGATGTAGTTCGTTTGAGCAGAAAAGTGACTGCCCTTACCTGAAACGAAGTCTTCCCTGTAGGAAGACACAGAGCCTAGGATTTAAGTCCATTTCTGAAGGGAAACACACAGCATAGGTCTCATCCATGGATCACACTCTGCTTTAGAGCAAGAAGCACGCTCTTGCTTTCCAGATTCTCTAATATAGCAGGAAATCTGAGTGTGCCCAGAACAATAGAACGGTGTTTCCTACACATACGGACTATATGTAGTCCAAATCTTCTTCTGAAACTGATACAGTGCCCTGGTCCTCTAACATGCAATGGTTGTCAGTTAAGATGAGAAACGTGTGAGCTTCGTGAACGATCTAGTTCCTTTGAGCAGAAAAGTGACTGCCCTTACCTGAAACGAAGTCTTGCTTGTAGGAAGACACAGAGCCTGGGATTTAACTCCTTTTCTGAAGGGAAACACAAAGCTTAGTTCTCATCCATGGATCACACTCTGCTTTAGAGCGAGTAGCACGCTCTTGCTTTCTACAGTCTCTAAGACAGCAGGAAACGTGAGTGTGCTGAGAACAAAAGAACGGTGTTTCCTACACATACAGAGCATATCTAGTCCAACTCTGCTTCTGAAAGTGATACAAAGCACTGGTCCTCAAACATCCAATGCTTGTCAGTTAAGAGGAGAAACGTGTGAGCTTAGTGAATGATGTAGTTCCTTTGAACTGAAAAGTGACTGCCCTTACCTGAAACAAAGTCTTCCCTGTAGGAAGACACAGAGCCTGGGATTTAAGTCCATTTCTGAAGGGAAACACACAGCATAGGTCTCATCCATGGATCACACTCTGCTTTAGAGCAAGAAGCACACTCTTGCTTTCTAGAATCTCTAATACAGCAGGAAATCTGAGTGTGCCCAGAACAAAAGAAGGATGTTTCCTATAATTACGGACATTATATAGACCAAATCTGCATCTGAAACTGATACAAAGCACTGGTCCTCTAAAATCCAATGCTTGTCTGTTAAGATGAGAAACGTGTGAGCTTCGTGAACGATGTAGTTTGTTTGAGCTGAAAAGTGACTGCCCTTACCTGAAATGAAGTCTTGACTCTAGGAAGACACAGAGTCTGGGATTTAACTCCATTTCTGAAGGGAAACATACAGCATAGTTCTCATCAATGGATCACACTTTGCTTTAGAGCAAGAAGCACGCTCTTGCTTTCTAGAGTCTCTAATACAGCAGGAAATCTGATTGTGCCCAGAACAAAAGAACAGTGTTTCCTACACATACTGACTATATGTAGTCCAAATCTTCTTCTGAAACTGATACAATGCACTGGTCCTCTAACATCCAATGCTTGTCTGTTAAGATGAGAAACGTGTGAGCTCAGTGAAGGATGTAGTTCGTTTGAGCAGAAAAGTGACTGCCCTTACCTGATACGAAGTCTTGCTTGTAGGAAGACACAGAGCCTGGGATTTAACTCCTTTTCAGAAGGGAAACACACAGCATAGTTCTCATCCATGGATTACACTCTGCTTTAGAGCGAGAAGCACGCTCTTGCTTTCTACAGTCTCTAAGACAGCAGGAAACGTGAGTGTGCTGAGAACAAAGAACGGTGTTTCCTACACATACGGACCATATCTAGTCCAACTCTGCTTCTGAAAGTGATACAAAGCACTGGTCCTCTAACATCCAATGCTTGTCAGTTAAGAGGAGAAACGTGTGAGCTTAGTGAATGATGTAGTTCCTTTGAACTGAAAAGTGACTGCCCTTACCTGAAATGAAGTCTTGCTTGTAGTAAGACACAGAGCCTGGGATTTAAGTCCATTTCTGAAGGGAAACACACAGCATAGTTCTCATCCATGGATCACACTCTGCTTTAGAGCGAGAAGCACACTCTTGCTTTCTAGAGTCTCTAATACAGCAGGAAATCTGAGTGTGCCAAGAAAAAAAGAAGTGTGTTTCCTACACAAATGGATCATATGTAGTCCAAATCTGCTTCTGAAACTGATACAAAGCACTGACCATCTTACATCCAATTCTTGTCAGTTAAGATGAGAAACGTGTGAGCTTCGTGAACGATGTAGTTCGTTTGAGCAGAAAAGTGACTGCCCTTATGTCAATTGAAGTCTTGCTTGTAGGAAGACTCAGAGCCTGGGATTTAACTCCATTTCTGAAGTAAAACACACAGCAGTGTAATCATCCATTGATCACACTCTGCTTTAGAACAAGAAGCACGCTCTTGCTTTCTAGATTCTCTAAGGCAGCAGGAAACATGAGTGTGCTGAGAACAAAAGAGCGGTGTTTCCTACACATACTGACTATATGTAGGCCAATTCTTCTTCTGAAACTGATACAATGCACTGGTCCTCTAACATCCAATGCTTGTCTGTTAAGATGAGAAACGTGTGAGCTCAGTGAAGGATGTAGTTCGTTTGAGCTGAAAAGTGACTGCCCTTACCTGAAACGAAGTCTTGCTTGTAGGAAGACACAGAGCCTGGGATTTAACTCCATTTCTGAAGGGAAACACACAGCATAGTTCTCATCCATGGATCACACTCTGCTTTAGAGCGAGAAGCACGCACTTGCTTTCTAAAGTCTCTAAGACAGCAGGAAACGTGAGTGTGCTGAGAACAAAAGAACGGTGTTTCCTACACATACGGACGATATCTAGTCCAACACTTCTTCTGAAACTGATACAAATCACTGGTCCTCTAACATCCAATGCTTGTCAATTAAGATGAGAAACGTTTGAGCTTCGTGAACGATGTAGATCGTTTGAGCAGAAAAGTGACTGCCCTTACCTGAAACGAAGTCTTGCTTGTAGGAAGACACAGATCCTGGGATTTAACTCCTTTTCTGAAGGGAAACACACAGCATAGTTCTCATCCATGGATCACACTCTGCTTTAGAGCGAGAAGTACGCTCTTGCTTTCTACAGTCTCTAAGACAGCAGGAAACGTGAGTGTGCTGAGAACAAAAGAACGGTGTTTCCTACACATAAGGACCATATCTAGTCCAACTCTGCTTCTGAAAGTGATACAAAGCACTGGTCCTCTAACATCCAATGCTTGTCAGTTAAGAGGAGAAACGTGTGAGCTTAGGGAATGATGTAGTTCCTTAAAACTGAAAAGTGACTGCCCTTACCTGAAACGAAGTCTTGCTTGTAGTAAGACACAGAGCCTGGGATTTAAGTCCATTTCTGAACGGAAACACACAGCATAGTTCTCATGCATGGATCACACTCTGCTTTAGAGCGAGAAGCACACTCTTGCTTTCTAGAGTCTCTAAGACATCAGGAAATCTGAGTGTGCCCAGAACAAAAGAAGGGTGTTTCCTACACAAATGGATCATATGTAGTCCAAATCTTCTTCTGAAACTGATACAAAGCACTGACCATCTTACATCCAATGCTTGTCAGTTAAGATGATAAACGTGTGAGCTTCGTGAACGATGTAGTTCGTTTGAGCAGAAAAGTGACTGCCCTTACGTGAATTGAAGTCTTGCTTGTAGGAAGACTCAGAGCCTGGGATTTAACTCCATTTCTGAAGTAAAACACACAGCAGTGTAATCATCCATTGATCACACTCTGCTTTAGAACAAGAAGCACGCTCTTGCTTTCTAGATTCTCTAAGACAGCAGGAAACGTGAGTGTGCTGAGAACAAAAGAACGGTGTTTCCTAAACTTACCAACATTATATAGTCCAACTCTGCATCTGAAACTGATACAAAGCACTGGTCCTCTAAAATCCAATGCTTGTCTGTTAAGAGGAGAAACGTGTGAGCTTCGTGAATGATGTACTTCGTTTGAGCTGAAAAGTGACTGCCCTTACCTGAAACAAAGTCTTGCCTGTAGGAAGACACAGAGTCTGGGATTTAACTCCATTTCTGAAGGGAAACATACAGCATAGTTCTCATCAATGGATCACACTCTGCTTTAGAGCAAGAAGCACGCTCTTGCTTTCTAAATTCTCTAAGACAGCAGGAAACGTGAGTGTGCCCAGAACAAAAGATCGGTGTTTCCTACACTTATGGACCATATGTAGTCCAAATCTGCTTCTGAAACTGATACAAATCACTGACGCTCTAACATCCAATGCTTGTCACTTAAGATGAGAAATGTGTGAGCTTCGTGAATGATGTAGTTCATTTGAGCAGAAAACTGACTGCCCTTACCTGAAACGAAGTCTTGCTTGTAGTAAGACACAGAGCCTGGGATTTAAGTCCATTTCTGAAGGGAAACACACAGCATAGTTCTCATCCGTGGATCACACACTGCTTTAGAGCGAGAAGCACACTCTTGCTTTCTAGATTCTCTAATACAGCAGGAAATCTGAGTGTGCCCAGAACAAAAGAATGGTGTTTCCTACACATACTGACTATATGTAGTCCAAATCTTCTTCTGAAATTGATACAATGCACTGGTCCTCTAACATCCAATGCTTGTCTGTTAAGATGAGAAACGTGTGAGCTCAGTGAAGGATGTAGTTCGTTTGAGCTGAAAAGTGACTGCCCTTACCGGAAAAGAAGTCTTGCTTGTAGGAAGACACAGAGCCTGGGATTTAAGTCCATTTCTGAAGGGAAACACACAGCATAGTTCTCATCCGTGGATCACACACTGCTTTAGAGCGAGAAGCACGCTCTTGCATTCTAAAGACTCTAAGACAGCAGGAAACGCGAGTGTGCTGAGAACAACAGAACTGTGTTTCCTACACATAGGGACGATATCTAGTCCTACTCTTTTTCTGAAACTGACACAAAGCACTGGTCCTCTAACATCCAATGCTTGTCAATTAAGATGAGAAACGTTTGAGCTTCGTGAACGATGTAGTTCGTTTGAGCAGAAAAGTGACTGCCCTTACCTGAAACGAAGTCTTCCCTGTAGGAAGACACAGAGCCTGGGATTTAAGTCCATTTCTGAAGGGAAATACACAGCATAGGTCTCATCCATGGATCACACTCTGCTTTAGAGCAAGAAGCACGCTCTTGATTTCTAGATTCTCTAATATAGCAGGAAATCTGAGTGTGCCCAGAACAATAGAACGGTGTTTCCTACACATACGGACTATATGTAGTCCAAATCTTCTTCTGAAACTGAAACAGTGCCCTGGTCCTCTAACATGCAATGGTTGTCAGTTAAGATGAGAAACGTGTGAGCTTCGTGAACGATCTAGTTCCTTTGAGCAGAAAAGTGACTGCCCTTACCTGAAACGAAGTCTTGCTTGTAGGAAGACACAGAGCCTGGGATTTAACTCCTTTTCTGAAGGGAAACACAAAGCTTAGTTCTCATCCATGGATCACACTCTGCTTTAGAGCGAGTAGCACGCTCTTGCTTTCTACAGTCTCTAAGACAGCAGGAAACGTGAGTGTGCTGAGAACAAAAGAACGGTGTTTCCTACACATACAGAGCATATCTAGTCCAACTCTGCTTCTGAAAGTGATACAAAGCACTGGTCCTCTAACATCCAATGCTTGTCAGTTAAGAGGAGAAACGTGTGAGCTTAGTGAATGATGTAGTTCCTTTGAACTGAAAAGTGACTGCCCTTACCTGAAACAAAGTCTTCCCTGTAGGAAGACACAGAGCCTGGGATTTAAGTCCATTTCTGAAGGGAAACACACAGCGTAGGTCTCATCCATGGATCACACTCTGCTTTAGAGCAAGAAGCACACTCTTGCTTTCTAGAATCTCTAATACAGCAGGAAATCTGAGTGTGCCCAGAACAAAAGAAGGATGTTTTCTATAATTACGGACATTATATAGGCCAAATCTGCATCTGAAACTGATAGAAAGCACTGGTCCTCTAAAATCCAATGCTTGTCTGTTAAGATGAGAAACGTGTGAGCTTCGTGAACGATGTAGTTTGTTTGAGCTGAAAAGTGACTGCCCTTACCTGAAACGAAGTCTTGACTCTAGGAAGACACAGAGTCTGGGATTTAACTCCATTTCTGAAGGGAAACATACAGCATAGTTCTCATCAATGGATCACACTTTGCTTTAGAGCAAGAAGCACGCTCTTGCTTTCTAGAGTCTCTAAGACAGCAGGAAACGTGAGTGTGCTGAGATGAAAAGAACGGTGTTTCCTACACATACGGACCATATCTAGTCCAACTCTGCTTCTGAAACTGATACAAAGCACTGGTCCTCTAACATCCAATGCTTCTCTGTTAAGATGAGAAACGTGTGAGCTCCGTGAACTATGTAGTTCCTTTGAGCTGAAAAGTGACTGCCCTTACCTGAAACGAAGTCTTGCTTGTAGGAAGACACAGAGCCTGGGATTTAACTCCTTCTTTGAAGGGAAACAAACAGCATAGTTCTCATCCATTGATCACACTCTGCTTTAGAGCGAGAAGCACGCTCTTGCTTTCTACAGTCTCTAAGACAGCAGGAAACGTGAGTGTGCTGAGAACAAAAGAACGGTGTTTCCTACACATACGGACCATATCTAGTCCAACTCTGCTTCTGAAAGTGACACAAAGCACTGGTCCTCTAACATCCAATGCTTGTCAGTTAAGAGGAGAAACGTGTGAGCTTAGTGAATGATGTAGTTCCTTTGAACTGAAAAGGGACTGCCCATACCTGAAACGAAGTCTTGCTTGTAGTAAGACACAGAGCCTGGGATTTAAGTCCATTTCTGAAGGGAAACACACAGCATAGTTCTCATCCATGGATCACACTCTGCTTTAGAGCGAGAAGCACACTCTTGCTTTCTAGAGTCTCTAAGACAGCAGGAAACGTGAGTGTGCTGAGAACAAAAGAACGGTGTTTCCTACACATACGGACGATATCTAGTCCAACACTTCTTCTGAAACTGATACAAATCACTGGTCCTCTAACATCCAATGCTTGTCAATTAAGATGAGAAACGTTTGAGCTTCGTGAACGATGTAGATCGTTTGAGCAGAAAAGTGACTGCCCTTACCTGAAACGAAGTCTTGCTTGTAGGAAGACACAGATCCTGGGATTTAACTCCTTTTCTGAAGGGAAACACACAGCATAGTTCTCATCCATGGATCACACTCTGCTTTAGAGCGAGAAGTACGCTCTTGCTTTCTACAGTCTCTAAGACAGCAGGAAACGTGAGTGTGCTGAGAACAAAAGAACGGTGTTTCCTACACATAAGGACCATATCTAGTCCAACTCTGCTTCTGAAAGTGATACAAAGCACTGGTCCTCTAACATCCAATGCTTGTCAGTTAAGAGGAGAAACGTGTGAGCTTAGGGAATGATGTAGTTCCTTAAAACTGAAAAGTGACTGCCCTTACCTGAAACGAAGTCTTGCTTGTAGTAAGACACAGAGCCTGGGATTTAAGTCCATTTCTGAACGGAAACACACAGCATAGTTCTCATGCATGGATCACACTCTGCTTTAGAGCGAGAAGCACACTCTTGCTTTCTAGAGTCTCTAAGACATCAGGAAATCTGAGTGTGCCCAGAACAAAAGAAGGGTGTTTCCTACACAAATGGATCATATGTAGTCCAAATCTTCTTCTGAAACTGATACAAAGCACTGACCATCTTACATCCAATGCTTGTCAGTTAAGATGATAAACGTGTGAGCTTCGTGAACGATGTAGTTCGTTTGAGCAGAAAAGTGACTGCCCTTACGTGAATTGAAGTCTTGCTTGTAGGAAGACTCAGAGCCTGGGATTTAACTCCATTTCTGAAGTAAAACACACAGCAGTGTAATCATCCATTGATCACACTCTGCTTTAGAACAAGAAGCACGCTCTTGCTTTCTAGATTCTCTAAGACAGCAGGAAACGTGAGTGTGCTGAGAACAAAAGAACGGTGTTTCCTAAACTTACCAACATTATATAGTCCAACTCTGCATCTGAAACTGATACAAAGCACTGGTCCTCTAAAATCCAATGCTTGTCTGTTAAGAGGAGAAACGTGTGAGCTTCGTGAATGATGTACTTCGTTTGAGCTGAAAAGTGACTGCCCTTACCTGAAACAAAGTCTTGCCTGTAGGAAGACACAGAGTCTGGGATTTAACTCCATTTCTGAAGGGAAACATACAGCATAGTTCTCATCAATGGATCACACTCTGCTTTAGAGCAAGAAGCACGCTCTTGCTTTCTAAATTCTCTAAGACAGCAGGAAACGTGAGTGTGCCCAGAACAAAAGATCGGTGTTTCCTACACTTATGGACCATATGTAGTCCAAATCTGCTTCTGAAACTGATACAAATCACTGACGCTCTAACATCCAATGCTTGTCACTTAAGATGAGAAATGTGTGAGCTTCGTGAATGATGTAGTTCATTTGAGCAGAAAACTGACTGCCCTTACCTGAAACGAAGTCTTGCTTGTAGTAAGACACAGAGCCTGGGATTTAAGTCCATTTCTGAAGGGAAACACACAGCATAGTTCTCATCCGTGGATCACACACTGCTTTAGAGCGAGAAGCACACTCTTGCTTTCTAGATTCTCTAATACAGCAGGAAATCTGAGTGTGCCCAGAACAAAAGAATGGTGTTTCCTACACATACTGACTATATGTAGTCCAAATCTTCTTCTGAAATTGATACAATGCACTGGTCCTCTAACATCCAATGCTTGTCTGTTAAGATGAGAAACGTGTGAGCTCAGTGAAGGATGTAGTTCGTTTGAGCTGAAAAGTGACTGCCCTTACCGGAAAAGAAGTCTTGCTTGTAGGAAGACACAGAGCCTGGGATTTAAGTCCATTTCTGAAGGGAAACACACAGCATAGTTCTCATCCGTGGATCACACACTGCTTTAGAGCGAGAAGCACGCTCTTGCATTCTAAAGACTCTAAGACAGCAGGAAACGCGAGTGTGCTGAGAACAACAGAACTGTGTTTCCTACACATAGGGACGATATCTAGTCCTACTCTTTTTCTGAAACTGACACAAAGCACTGGTCCTCTAACATCCAATGCTTGTCAATTAAGATGAGAAACGTTTGAGCTTCGTGAACGATGTAGTTCGTTTGAGCAGAAAAGTGACTGCCCTTACCTGAAACGAAGTCTTCCCTGTAGGAAGACACAGAGCCTGGGATTTAAGTCCATTTCTGAAGGGAAATACACAGCATAGGTCTCATCCATGGATCACACTCTGCTTTAGAGCAAGAAGCACGCTCTTGATTTCTAGATTCTCTAATATAGCAGGAAATCTGAGTGTGCCCAGAACAATAGAACGGTGTTTCCTACACATACGGACTATATGTAGTCCAAATCTTCTTCTGAAACTGAAACAGTGCCCTGGTCCTCTAACATGCAATGGTTGTCAGTTAAGATGAGAAACGTGTGAGCTTCGTGAACGATCTAGTTCCTTTGAGCAGAAAAGTGACTGCCCTTACCTGAAACGAAGTCTTGCTTGTAGGAAGACACAGAGCCTGGGATTTAACTCCTTTTCTGAAGGGAAACACAAAGCTTAGTTCTCATCCATGGATCACACTCTGCTTTAGAGCGAGTAGCACGCTCTTGCTTTCTACAGTCTCTAAGACAGCAGGAAACGTGAGTGTGCTGAGAACAAAAGAACGGTGTTTCCTACACATACAGAGCATATCTAGTCCAACTCTGCTTCTGAAAGTGATACAAAGCACTGGTCCTCTAACATCCAATGCTTGTCAGTTAAGAGGAGAAACGTGTGAGCTTAGTGAATGATGTAGTTCCTTTGAACTGAAAAGTGACTGCCCTTACCTGAAACAAAGTCTTCCCTGTAGGAAGACACAGAGCCTGGGATTTAAGTCCATTTCTGAAGGGAAACACACAGCGTAGGTCTCATCCATGGATCACACTCTGCTTTAGAGCAAGAAGCACACTCTTGCTTTCTAGAATCTCTAATACAGCAGGAAATCTGAGTGTGCCCAGAACAAAAGAAGGATGTTTTCTATAATTACGGACATTATATAGGCCAAATCTGCATCTGAAACTGATAGAAAGCACTGGTCCTCTAAAATCCAATGCTTGTCTGTTAAGATGAGAAACGTGTGAGCTTCGTGAACGATGTAGTTTGTTTGAGCTGAAAAGTGACTGCCCTTACCTGAAACGAAGTCTTGACTCTAGGAAGACACAGAGTCTGGGATTTAACTCCATTTCTGAAGGGAAACATACAGCATAGTTCTCATCAATGGATCACACTTTGCTTTAGAGCAAGAAGCACGCTCTTGCTTTCTAGAGTCTCTAAGACAGCAGGAAACGTGAGTGTGCTGAGATGAAAAGAACGGTGTTTCCTACACATACGGACCATATCTAGTCCAACTCTGCTTCTGAAACTGATACAAAGCACTGGTCCTCTAACATCCAATGCTTCTCTGTTAAGATGAGAAACGTGTGAGCTCCGTGAACTATGTAGTTCCTTTGAGCTGAAAAGTGACTGCCCTTACCTGAAACGAAGTCTTGCTTGTAGGAAGACACAGAGCCTGGGATTTAACTCCTTCTTTGAAGGGAAACAAACAGCATAGTTCTCATCCATTGATCACACTCTGCTTTAGAGCGAGAAGCACGCTCTTGCTTTCTACAGTCTCTAAGACAGCAGGAAACGTGAGTGTGCTGAGAACAAAAGAACGGTGTTTCCTACACATACGGACCATATCTAGTCCAACTCTGCTTCTGAAAGTGACACAAAGCACTGGTCCTCTAACATCCAATGCTTGTCAGTTAAGAGGAGAAACGTGTGAGCTTAGTGAATGATGTAGTTCCTTTGAACTGAAAAGGGACTGCCCATACCTGAAACGAAGTCTTGCTTGTAGTAAGACACAGAGCCTGGGATTTAAGTCCATTTCTGAAGGGAAACACACAGCATAGTTCTCATCCATGGATCACACTCTGCTTTAGAGCGAGAAGCACACTCTTGCTTTCTAGAGTCTCTAATACAGCAGGAAATCTGAGTGTGCCCAGAACAAAAGAAGGGTGTTTCCTACACAAATGGACCATATGTAGTCCAAATCAGCTTGTGAAACTGATAAAAAGCACTGACCATCTTACATCCAATGCTTGTCAGTTAAGATGAGAAACGTGTGAGCTTCGTGAATGACGTAGTTTGTTTGAGCAGAAAAGTGACTGCCCTTACGTGAATTGAAGTCTTGCTTGTAGGAAGACTCAGAGCCTGGGATTTAACTCCATTTCTGAAGTAAAACACACAGCAGTGTAATCATCCATTGATCACACTCTGCTTTAGAACAAGAAGCACGCTCTTGCTTTCTAGATTCTCTAACACAGCAGGAAACGTGAGTGTGCTGAGAACAATAGAACGGTGTTTCCTACACTTATGGACAGTATATAGTCCAACTCTGCATCTGAAACTGATAGAAAGCACTGGTCCTCTAAAATCCAATGCTTATCTGTTAAGATGAGAAACGTGTGAGCTTCGTGAATGATGTAGTTCGTTTGAGCTGAAAAGTGACTGCCCTTACCTGAAACGAAGTCTTGCCTGTAAGAAGACACAGAGTGTGGGATTTAACTCCATTTCTGAAGGGAAACACACAGCATAGTTCTCATCCATAGATCACACTCTGCTTTAGAGCGAGAAGCAAGCTCTTGCTTTCTAAAGTCTCTAAGACAGCAGGAAACGTGAGTGTGCTGAGAACAACAGAACGGTGTTTCCTACACATACGGACGATATCTAGTCCAACTCTTCTTCTGAAACTGATACAAAGTACTGGTCCTCTAACATCCAATGCTTGTCAATTAAGATGACAAACGTTTGAGCTTCGTGAACGATGTAGTTCGTTTGAGCAGAAAAGTGACTGCCCTTACCTGAAACGAAGTCTTGCTTGTAGGAAGACACAGAGCCTGGGATTTAACTCCATTTCTGAAGGGAAACACACAGCATAGTTCTCATCCATGGATCACACTCTGCTTTAGAGCAAGAAGCACGCTCTTGCTTTCTAGATTTTCTAATATAGCAGGAAATCTGAGTGTGCCCAGAACAAAAGAACGGTGTTTCCTACACATACGGCCTATATTTAGTCTAAATCTTCTTCTGAAACTGATACAATGCACTGGTCCTCTAACATGCAATGGTTGTCAGTTAAGATGAGAAACGTGTGAGCTTCGTGAAGGATGTAGTTCCTTTGAGCAGAAAAGTGACTGCCCTTACCTGAAACGAAGTCTTGCATGTAGGAAGACTCAGAGCATGGGATTTAACTCCATTTCTGAAGTGAAACACACAGCAGTGTTCGCAGCCATTGATCACACTCTGCTTTAGAACAAGAAGCACGATCGTGCTTTCTAGAGTCTCTAAGACAGCAGGAAACGTGAGTTTGCTGAGAACAAAAGAACGGTGTTTCCTACACATACCGACCATATCTAGTCCAACTCTGCTTCTGAAACTGATACAAAGCACTGGTCCTCTAACATCCAATGCTTCTCTGTTAAGATGAGAAACGTGTGAGCTCCGTGAACTATGTAGTTCCTTTGAGCTGAAAAGTGACTGCCCTTACCTGAAACGAAGTCTTGCTTGTAGGAAGACACAGAGCCTGGGATTTAACTCCTTCTCTGAAGGGAAACAAACAGCATAGTTCTCATCCATAGATCACACTCTGCTTTAGAGCGAGAAGCACGCTCTTGCTTTCTACAGTCTCTAAGACAGCAGGAAACGTGAGTGTGCTGAGAACAAAAGAACGGTGTTTCCTACACATACGGACCATATCTAGTCCAACTCTGCTTCTGAAAGTGACACAAAGCACTGGTCCTCTATCATCCAATGCTTGTCTGTTAAGAGGAGAAACGTGTGAGCTTAGTGAATGATGTAGATCCTTTGAACTGAAAAGGAACTGCCCATACCTGAAACGAAGTCTTGCTTGTAGTAAGACATAGAGCCTGGATTTAAGTCCATTTCTGAAGGGAAACACACAGCATTGTTCTCATCCATGGATCACACTCTGCTTTAGAGCGAGAAGCACACTCTTGCTTTCTAGAGTCTCTAATACAGCAGGAAATCTGAGTGTGCCCAGAACAAAAGAAGGGTGTTTCCTACACAAATGGACCATATGTAGTCCAAATCAGCTTGTGAAACTGATACAAAGCACTGACCCTCTTACATCCAATGCTTGTCAGTTAAGATGAGAAACGTGTGAGCTTCGTGAACGATGTAGTTCGTTTGAGCAGAAAAGTGACTGCCCTTACTTGAATTGAAGTCTTGCTTGTAGGAAGACTCAGAGCCTGGGATTTAACTCCATTTCTGAAGTAAAACACACAGCAGTGTAATCATCCATTGATCACACTCTGCTTTAGAACAAGAAGCACGCTCTTGCTTTCTAGATTCTCTAACACAGCAGGAAACGTGAGTGTGCTGAGAACAATAGAACGGTGTTTCCTACACTTATGGACAGTATATAGTCCAACTCTGCATCTGAAACTGATAGAAAGCACTGGTCCTCTAAAATCCAATGCTTATCTGTTAAGATGAGAAACGTGTGAGCTTCGTGAATGATGTAGTTCGTTTGAGCTGAAAAGTGACTGCCCTTACCTGAAACGAAGTCTTGCCTGTAAGAAGACACAGAGTGTGGGATTTAACTCCATTTCTGAAGGGAAACACACAGCATAGTTCTCATCCATGGATCACACTCTGCTTTAGAGCGAGAAGCAAGCTCTTGCTTTCTAAAGTCTCTAAGACAGCAGGAAACGTGAGTGTGCTGAGAACAACAGAACGGTGTTTCCTACACATACGGACGATATCTAGTCCAACTCTTCTTCTGAAACTGATACAAAGTACTGGTCCTCTAACATCCAATGCTTGTCAATTAAGATGACAAACGTTTGAGCTTCGTGAACGATGTAGTTCGTTTGAGCAGAAAAGTGACTGCCCTTACCTGAAACGAAGTCTTGCTTGTAGGAAGACACAGAGCCTGGGATTTAACTCCATTTCTGAAGGGAAACACACAGCATAGTTCTCATCCATGGATCACACTCTGCTTTAGAGCAAGAAGCACGCTCTTGCTTTCTAGATTTTCTAATATAGCAGGAAATCTGAGTGTGCCCAGAACAAAAGAACGGTGTTTCCTACACATACGGCCTATATTTAGTCTAAATCTTCTTCTGAAACTGATACAATGCACTGGTCCTCTAACATGCAATGGTTGTCAGTTAAGATGAGAAACGTGTGAGCTTCGTGAAGGATGTAGTTCCTTTGAGCAGAAAAGTGACTGCCCTTACCTGAAACGAAGTCTTGCATGTAGGAAGACTCAGAGCATGGGATTTAACTCCATTTCTGAAGTGAAACACACAGCAGTGTTCGCAGCCATTGATCACACTCTGCTTTAGAACAAGAAGCACGATCGTGCTTTCTAGAGTCTCTAAGACAGCAGGAAACGTGAGTTTGCTGAGAACAAAAGAACGGTGTTTCCTACACATACCGACCATATCTAGTCCAACTCTGCTTCTGAAACTGATACAAAGCACTGGTCCTCTAACATCCAATGCTTCTCTGTTAAGATGAGAAACGTGTGAGCTCCGTGAACTATGTAGTTCCTTTGAGCTGAAAAGTGACTGCCCTTACCTGAAACGAAGTCTTGCTTGTAGGAAGACACAGAGCCTGGGATTTAACTCCTTCTCTGAAGGGAAACAAACAGCATAGTTCTCATCCATAGATCACACTCTGCTTTAGAGCGAGAAGCACGCTCTTGCTTTCTACAGTCTCTAAGACAGCAGGAAACGTGAGTGTGCTGAGAACAAAAGAACGGTGTTTCCTACACATACGGACCATATCTAGTCCAACTCTGCTTCTGAAAGTGACACAAAGCACTGGTCCTCTATCATCCAATGCTTGTCTGTTAAGAGGAGAAACGTGTGAGCTTAGTGAATGATGTAGATCCTTTGAACTGAAAAGGAACTGCCCATACCTGAAACGAAGTCTTGCTTGTAGTAAGACATAGAGCCTGGATTTAAGTCCATTTCTGAAGGGAAACACACAGCATTGTTCTCATCCATGGATCACACTCTGCTTTAGAGCGAGAAGCACACTCTTGCTTTCTAGAGTCTCTAATACAGCAGGAAATCTGAGTGTGCCCAGAACAAAAGAAGGGTGTTTCCTACACAAATGGACCATATGTAGTCCAAATCAGCTTGTGAAACTGATACAAAGCACTGACCCTCTTACATCCAATGCTTGTCAGTTAAGATGAGAAACGTGTGAGCTTCGTGAACGATGTAGTTCGTTTGAGCAGAAAAGTGACTGCCCTTACTTGAATTGAAGTCTTGCTTGTAGGAAGACTCAGAGCCTGGGATTTAACTCCATTTCTGAAGTAAAACACACAGCAGTGTAATCATCCATTGATCACACTCTGCTTTAGAACAAGAAGCACGCTCTTGCTTTCTAGATTCTCTAACACAGCAGGAAACGTGAGTGTGCTGAGAACAATAGAACGGTGTTTCCTACACTTATGGACAGTATATAGTCCAACTCTGCATCTGAAACTGATAGAAAGCACTGGTCCTCTAAAATCCAATGCTTATCTGTTAAGATGAGAAACGTGTGAGCTTCGTGAATGATGTAGTTCGTTTGAGCTGAAAAGTGACTGCCCTTACCTGAAACGAAGTCTTGCCTGTAAGAAGACACAGAGTGTGGGATTTAACTCCATTTCTGAAGGGAAACACACAGCATAGTTCTCATCCATGGATCACACTCTGCTTTAGAGCGAGAAGCAAGCTCTTGCTTTCTAAAGTCTCTAAGACAGCAGGAAACGTGAGTGTGCTGAGAACAACAGAACGGTGTTTCCTACACATACGGACGATATCTAGTCCAACTCTTCTTCTGAAACTGATACAAAGTACTGGTCCTCTAACATCCAATGCTTGTCAATTAAGATGACAAACGTTTGAGCTTCGTGAACGATGTAGTTCGTTTGAGCAGAAAAGTGACTGCCCTTACCTGAAACGAAGTCTTGCTTGTAGGAAGACACAGAGCCTGGGATTTAACTCCATTTCTGAAGGGAAACACACAGCATAGTTCTCATCCATGGATCACACTCTGCTTTAGAGCAAGAAGCACGCTCTTGCTTTCTAGATTTTCTAATATAGCAGGAAATCTGAGTGTGCCCAGAACAAAAGAACGGTGTTTCCTACACATACGGCCTATATTTAGTCTAAATCTTCTTCTGAAACTGATACAATGCACTGGTCCTATAACATGCAATGGTTGTCAGTTAAGATGAGAAACGTGTGAGCTTCGTGAAGGATGTAGTTCCTTTGAGCAGAAAAGTGACTGCCCTTACCTGAAACGAAGTCTTGCATGTAGGAAGACTCAGAGCATGGGATTTAACTCCATTTCTGAAGTGAAACACACAGCAGTGTTCGCAGCCATTGATCACACTCTGCTTTAGAACAAGAAGCACGATCGTGCTTTCTAGAGTCTCTAAGACAGCAGGAAACGTGAGTTTGCTGAGAACCAAAGAACGGTGTTTCCTACACATACCGACCATATCTAGTCCAACTCTGCTTCTGAAACTGATACAAAGCACTGGTCCTCTAACATCCAATGCTTCTCTGTTAAGATGAGAAACGTGTGAGCTCCGTGAACTATGTAGTTCCTTTGAGCTGAAAAGTGACTGCCCTTACCTGAAACGAAGTCTTGCTTGTAGGAAGACACAGAGCCTGGGATTTAACTCCTTCTCTGAAGGGAAACAAACAGCATAGTTCTCATCCATAGATCACACTCTGCTTTAGAGCGAGAAGCACGCTCTTGCTTTCTACAGTCTCTAAGACAGCAGGAAACGTGAGTGTGCTGAGAACAAAAGAACGGTGTTTCCTACACATACGGACCATATCTAGTCCAACTCTGCTTCTGAAAGTGACACAAAGCACTGGTCCTCTATCATCCAATGCTTGTCTGTTAAGAGGAGAAACGTGTGAGCTTAGTGAATGATGTAGATCCTTTGAACTGAAAAGGAACTGCCCATACCTGAAACGAAGTCTTGCTTGTAGTAAGACACAGAGCCTGGATTTAAGTCCATTTCTGAAGGGAAACACACAGCATTGTTCTCATCCATGGATCACACTCTGCTTTAGAGCGAGAAGCACACTCTTGCTTTCTAGAGTCTCTAATACAGCAGGAAATCTGAGTGTGCCCAGAACAAAAGAAGGGTGTTTCCTACACAAATGGACCATATGTAGTCCAAATCATCTTGAGAAACTGATAAAAAGCACTGACCCTCTTACATCCAATGCTTGTCAGTTAAGATGAGAAACGTGTGAGCTTCGTGAACGATGTAGTTCGTTTGAGCAGAAAAGTGACTGCCCTTACGTGAATTGAAGTCTTGCTTGTAGGAAGACTCAGAGCCTGGGATTTAACTCCATTTCTGAAGTAAAACACACAGCAGTGTAATCATCCATGGATCACACTCTGCTTTAGAACAAGAAGCACGCTCTTGCTTTCTAGATTCTCTAAGACAGCAGGAAACGTGAGTGTGCTGAGAACAAAAGAACGGTGTTTCCTACACTTATGGACAGTATATAGTCCAACTCTGCATCTGAAACTGATAGAAAGCACTGGTCCTCTAAAATCCAATGCTTGTCTGTTAAGATGAGAAACGTGTGAGCTTCGTGAATGATGTAGTTCGTTTGAGCTGAAAAGTGACTGCCCTTACCTGAAACGAAGTCTTACCTGTAGGAAGACACAGAGTCTGGGATTTAACTCCATTTCTGAAGGGAAACATACAGCATAGTTCTCATCCATGGATCACACTCTGCTTTAGAGCAAGAAGCACACTCTTGCTTTCTAGATTCTCTAATACAGCAGGAAATCTGAGTGTGCCCAGAACAAAAGAAGGGTGTTTCCTACACATAAGGACAATATGTAATCCAAATCTTCTTCTGAAACTGATAGAATGCACTGGTCCTCTAACATCCAATGCTTGTCAGTTAAGAGGAGAAACGTGTGAGCTTAGTGAATGATGTAGTTCCTTTGAACTGAAAAGTGACTGCCCTTACCTGAAACGAAGTCTTTCTTGTAGTAATACTCAGAGCCTGGGATTTAAGTCCATTTCTGAAGGGAAACACAAAGCATAGTTCTCTTCCATGGATCACCCTCTGCTTTAGAGCGAGAAGCACACTCTTGCTTTCTAGAGTCTCTAATACAGCAGGAAAACTGAGTGTGCCCAGAACAAAAGAAGGGTGTTTCCTACACATATGGACCATATGTAGTCCAAACCTGCTTCTGAAACTGATACAAAGCACTGACCATCTTACATCCAATGCTTGTCAGTTAAGATGAGAAACGTGTGAGCTTCGTGATCGATGTAGTTCGTTTGAGGAGAAAAGTGACTGCCCTTACCTGAAACGAAGTCTTGCTTGTAGGGAGACTCAGAGCATGGGATTTAACTTCATTTCTGAAGTGAAACACACAGCATTGTCTCATTCATTGATCACACTCTGCTTTAGAACAAGAAGCACGCTCTTGCTTTCTAGAGTCTCTAAGACAGCAGGAAACGTGAGTGTGCTGAGATGAAAAGAACGGTGTTTCCTACACATACGGACCATATCTAGTCCAACTCTGCTTCTGAAACTGATACAAAGCACTGGTCCTCTAACATCCAATGCTTCTCTGTTAAGATGAGAAACGTGTGAGCTCCGTGAACTATGTAGTTCCTTTGAGCTGAAAAGTGACTGCCCTTACCTGAAACGAAGTCTTGCTTGTAGGAAGACACAGAGCCTGGGATTAAACTCCTTCTCTGAAGGTAAACAAACAGCATAGTTCTCATCCATAGATCACACTCTGCTTTAGAGCGAGAAGCACGCTCTTGCTTTCTACAGTCTCTAAGACAGCAGGAAACGTGAGTGTGCTGAGATGAAAAGAACGGTGTTTCCTACACATACGGACCATATATAGTCCAACTCTGCTTCTGAAAGTGACACAAACCACTGGTCCTCTAACATCCAATGCTTGTCAGTTAAGAGGAGAAACGTGTGAGCTTAGTGAATGATGTAGTTCCTTTGAACTGAAAAGGGACTGCCCATACCTGAAACGAAGTCTTGCTTGTAGTAAGACACAGAGCCTGGATTTAAGTCCATTTCTGAAGGGAAACACACAGCATTGTTCTCATCCATGGATCACACTCTGCTTTAGAGCGAGAAGCACACTCTTGCTTTCTAGAGTCTCTAATACAGCAGGAAATCTGAGTGTGCCCAGAACAAAAGAAGGGTGTTTCCTACACAAATGGACCATATGTAGTCCAAATCAGCTTGTGAAACTGATACAAAGCACTGACCCTCTTACATCCAATGCTTGTCAGTTAAGATGAGAAACGTGTGAGCTTCGTGAACGATGTAGTTCGTTTGAGCAGAAAAGTGACTGCCCTTACGTGAATTGAAGTCTTGCTTGTAGGAAGACTCAGAGCCTGGGATTTAACTCCATTTCTGAAGTAAAACACACAGCAGTGTAATCATCCATGGATCACACTCTGCTTTAGAACAAGAAGCACGCTCTTGCTTTCTAGATTCTCTAAGACAGCAGGAAACGTGAGTGTGCTGAGAACAAAAGAACGGTGTTTCCTACACTTACGGACATTATATAGTCCAACTCTGCATCTGAAACTGATAGAAAGCAATGGTCCTCTAAAATCCAATGCTTGTCTGTTAAGATGAGAAACGTGTGAGCTTCGTGAATGATGTAGTTCGTTTGAGCTGAAAAGTGACTGCCCTTACCTGAAACGAAGTCTTGCCTGTAGGAAGACACAGAGTCTGGGATTTAACTCCATTTCTGAAGGGAAACATACAGCATAGTTCTCATCCATGGATCACACTCTGCTTTAGAGCAAGAAGCACGCTCTTGCTTTCTAGATTCATTATACAGCAGGAAATCGGAGTGTGCCCAGAACAAAAGAACGGTGTTTCGTACACATAAGGACAATATGTAATCCAAATCTTCTTCTGAAACTGATAGAATGCACTGGTCCTCTAACATCCAATACTTGTCTGTTAAGATGAGAAACGTGTGAGCTTCGTGAAAGATGTAGTTCGTTTGAGCAGAAAAGTGACTGCCCTTACCTGAAACGAAGTCTTGCTTGTAGGAAGACTCAGAGCATGGGATTTAACTCCATTTCTGAAGTGAAACACACAGCAGTGTTCGCAGCCATTGATCACACTCTGCTTTAGAACAAGAAGCATGATCGTGCTTTCTAGAGTCTCTAAGACAGCAGGAAACGTGAGTTTGCTGAGAACAAAAGAACGGTGTTTCCTACACATACGGACCATATCTAGTCCAACTCTGCTTCTGAAACTGATACAAAGAACTGGTCCTCTAACATCCAATGCTTCTCTGTTAAGATGAGAAACGTGTGAGCTCCGTGAACTATGTAGTTTGTTTGAGCTGAAAAGTGACTGCCCTTACCTGAAACGAAGTCTTGCTTGTAGGAAGACACAGAGCCTGGGATTTACCTCCTTTTTTGAAGGGAAACACACAGCATAGTTCTCATCCATGGATCACACTCTGCTTTAGAGCGAGAAGCACGCTCTTGCTTTCTAAAGTCTCTAAGACAGCAGGAAACATGAGTGTGCTGAGAACAAAAGAACGGTGTTTCCTACATATACGGACCATATCTAGTCCAACTCTGCTTCTGAAAGTGACACAAAGCACTGGTCCTCTAACATCCAATGCTTGTCAGTTAAGAGGAGAAACGTGTGAGCTTAGTGAATGATGTAGTTCCTTTGAACTGAAAAGTGACTGCCCTTACCTGAAACGAAGTCTTTCTTGTAGTAATACTCAGAGCCTGGGATTTAAGTCCATTTCTGAAGGGAAACACAAAGCATAGTTCTCTTCCATGGATCACCCTCTGCTTTAGAGCGAGAAGCACACTCTTGCTTTCTAGAGTCTCTAATACAGCAGGAAAACTGAGTGTGCCCAGAACAAAAGAAGGGTGTTTCCTACACATATGGACCATATGTAGTCCAAACCTGCTTCTGAAACTGATACAAAGCACTGACCATCTTACATCCAATGCTTGTCAGTTAAGATGAGAAACGTGTGAGCTTCGTGATCGATGTAGTTCGTTTGAGGAGAAAAGTGACTGCCCTTACCTGAAACGAAGTCTTGCTTGTAGGGAGACTCAGAGCATGGGATTTAACTTCATTTCTGAAGTGAAACACACAGCATTGTCTCATTCATTGATCACACTCTGCTTTAGAACAAGAAGCACGCTCTTGCTTTCTAGAGTCTCTAAGACAGCAGGAAACGTGAGTGTGCTGAGATGAAAAGAACGGTGTTTCCTACACATACGGACCATATATAGTCCAACTCTGCTTCTGAAAGTGACACAAACCACTGGTCCTCTAACATCCAATGCTTGTCAGTTAAGAGGAGAAACGTGTGAGCTTAGTGAATGATGTAGTTCCTTTGAACTGAAAAGGGAATGCCCATACCTGAAACGAAGTCTTGCTTGTAGTAAGACACAGAGCCTGGGATTTAAGTCCATTTCTGAAGGGAAACACACAGCATAGTTCTCATCCATGGATCACACTCTGCTTTAGAGCGAGAAGCACACACTTGCTTTCTAGAGTCTCTAATACAGCAGGAAATCTGAGTGTGCCCAGAACAAAAGAAGGGTGTTTCCTACACAAATGGACCATATGTAGTCCAAATCATCTTGAGAAACTGATAAAAAGCACTGACCATCTTACATCCAATGCTTGTCAGTTAAGATGAGAAACGTGTGAGCTTCGTGAACGATGTAGTTCGTTTGAGCAGAAAAGTGACTGCCCTTACGTGAATTGAAGTCTTGCTTGTAGGAAGACTCAGAGCCTGGGATTTAACTCCATTTCTGAAGTAAAACACACAGCAGTGTAATCATCCATGGATCACACTCTGCTTTAGAACAAGAAGCACGCTCTTGCTTTCTAGATTCTCTAAGACAGCAGGAAACGTGAGTGTGCTGAGAACAAAAGAACGGTGTTTCCTACACTTATAGACAGTATATAGTCCAACTCTGCATCTGAAACTGATAGAAAGCACTGGTCCTCTAAAATCCAATGCTTGTCTGTTAAGATGAGAAACGTGTGAGCTTCGTGAATGATGTAGTTCGTTTGAGCTGAAAAGTGACTGCCCTTACCTGAAACGAAGTCTTACCTGTAGGAAGACACAGAGTCTGGGATTTAACTCCATTTCTGAAGGGAAACATACAGCATAGTTCTCATCCATGGATCACACTCTGCTTTAGAGCAAGAAGCACACTCTTGCTTTCTAGATTCTCTAATACAGCAGGAAATCTGAGTGTGCCCAGAACAAAAGAAGGGTGTTTCCTACACATAAGGACAATATGTAATCCAAATCTTCTTCTGAAACTGATAGAATGCACTGGTCATCTAACATCCAATGCTTGTCAGTTAAGAGGAGAAACGTGTGAGCTTAGTGAATGATGTAGTTCCTTTGAACTGAAAAGTGACTGCCCTTACCTGAAACGAAGTCATTCTTGTAGTAATACTCAGAGCCTGGGATTTAAGTCCATTTCTGAAGGGAAACACAAAGCATAGTTCTCTTCCATGGATCACCCTCTGCTTTAGAGCGAGAAGCACACTCTTGCTTTCTAGAGTCTCTAATACAGCAGGAAAACTGAGTGTGCCCAGAACAAAAGAAGGGTGTTTCCTACACATATGGACCATATGTAGTCCAAACCTGCTTCTGAAACTGATACAAAGCACTGACCATCTTACATCCAATGCTTGTCAGTTAAGATGAGAAACGTGTGAGCTTCGTGAGCGATGTAGTTCGTTTGAGGAGAAAAGTGACTGCCCTTACCTGAAACGAAGTCTTGCTTGTAGGGAGACTCAGAGCATGGGATTTAACTTCATTTCTGAAGTGAAACACACAGCATTGTCTCATTCATTGATCACACTCTGCTTTAGAACAAGAAGCACGCTCTTGCTTTCTAGAGTCTCTAAGACAGCAGGAAACGTGAGTGTGCTGAGATGAAAAGAACGGTGTTTCCTACACATACGGACCATATCTAGTCCAACTCTGCTTCTGAAACTGATACAAAGCACTGGTCCTCTAACATCCAATGCTTCTCTGTTAAGATGAGAAACGTGTGAGCTCCGTGAACTATGTAGTTCCTTTGAGCTGAAAAGTGACTGCCCTTACCTGAAACGAAGTCTTGCTTGTAGGAAGACACAGAGCCTGGGATTAAACTCCTTCTCTGAAGGTAAACAAACAGCATAGTTCTCATCCATAGATCACACTCTGCTTTAGAGCGAGAAGCACGCTCTTGCTTTCTACAGTCTCTAAGACAGCAGGAAACGTGAGTGTGCTGAGATGAAAAGAACGGTGTTTCCTACACATACGGACCATATATAGTCCAACTCTGCTTCTGAAAGTGACACAAACCACTGGTCCTCTAACATCCAATGCTTGTCAGTTAAGAGGAGAAACGTGTGAGCTTAGTGAATGATGTAGTTCCTTTGAACTGAAAAGGGAATGCCCATACCTGAAACGAAGTCTTGCTTGTAGTAAGACACAGAGCCTGGGATTTAAGTCCATTTCTGAAGGGAAACACACAGCATAGTTCTCATCCATGGATCACACTCTGCTTTAGAGCGAGAAGCACACACTTGCTTTCTAGAGTCTCTAATACAGCAGGAAATCTGAGTGTGCCCAGAACAAAAGAAGGGTGTTTCCTACACAAATGGACCATATGTAGTCCAAATCAGCTTGAGAAACTGATAAAAAGCACTGACCATCTTACATCCAATGCTTGTCAGTTAAGATGAGAAACGTGTGAGCTTCGTGAACGATGTAGTTCGTTTGAGCAGAAAAGTGACTGCCCTTACGTGAATTGAAGTCTTGCTTGTAGGAAGACTCAGAGCCTGGGATTTAACTCCATTTCTGAAGTAAAACACACAGCAGTGTAATCATCCATGGATCACACTCTGCTTTAGAACAAGAAGCACGCTCTTGCTTTCTAGATTCTCTAAGACAGCAGGAAACGTGAGTGTGCTGAGAACAAAAGAACGGTGTTTCCTACACTTATGGACAGTATATAGTCCAACTCTGCATCTGAAACTGATAGAAAGCACTGGTCCTCTAAAATCCAATGCTTGTCTGTTAAGATGAGAAACGTGTGAGCTTCGTGAATGATGTAGTTCGTTTGAGCTGAAAAGTGACTGCCCTTACCTGAAACGAAGTCTTACCTGTAGGAAGACACAGAGTCTGGGATTTAACTCCATTTCTGAAGGGAAACATACAGCATAGTTCTCATCCATGGATCACACTCTGCTTTAGAGCAAGAAGCACACTCTTGCTTTCTAGATTCTCTAATACAGCAGGAAATCTGAGTGTGCCCAGAACAAAAGAAGGGTGTTTCCTACACATAAGGACAATATGTAATCCAAATCTTCTTCTGAAACTGATAGAATGCACTGGTGCTCTAACATCCAATACTTGTCTGTTAAGATGAGAAACGTGTGAGCTTCGTGAAAGATGTAGTTCGTTTGAGCAGAAAAGTGACTGCCCTTACCTGAAACGAAGTCTTGCTTGTAGGAAGACTCAGAGCATGGGATTTAACTCCATTTCTTAAGTGAAATACACAGCAGTGTTCACATCCATTGATCACACTCTGCTTTAGAACAAGAAGCACGATCGTGCTTTCTAGAGTCTCTAAAACAGCAGGAAACGTGAGTTTGCTGAGAACAAAAGAACGGTGTTTCCTACACATACGGACCATATCTAGTCCAACTCTGCTTCTGAAAGTGACACAAAGCACTGGTCCTCTATCATCCAATGCTTGTCTGTTAAGATGAGAAACATGTGAGCTTAGTGAATGATGTAGTTCCTTTGAACTGAAAAGTGACTGCCCTTACCTGAAACGAAGTCTTTCTTGTAGTAATACTCAGAGCCTGGGATTTAAGTCCATTTCTGAAGGGAAACACAAAGCATAGTTCTCATCCATGGATCACACTCTGCTTTATAGCGAGAAGCACACTCTTGCTTTCTAGAGTCTCTAATACAGCAGGAAATCTGAGTGTGCCCAGAACAAAAGAAGGGTGTTTCCTACACATATGGACCATATGTAGTCCAAATCTGCTTCTGAAACTGATACAAAGCACTGACCATCTTACATCCAATGCTTGTCAGTTAAGAGGAGAAACGTGTGAGCTTAGTGAATGATGTAGTTGCTTTGAACTGAAAAGTGACTGCCCTTACCTGAAACGAAGTCTTGCTTGTAGGGAGACTCAGAGCATGGGATTTAACTCCATTTCTGAAGTAAAACACACAGCAGTGTAATCATCCATTGATCACACTCTGCTTTAGAACAAAAAGCACGCTCTTGATATCTAGATTCTCTAAGACAGCAGGAAACGTGAGTGTGCTGAGAACAAAAGAACGGGGTTTCCTACACTTACAGACATTATATAGTCCAACTCTGCATCTGAAACTGATACAAAGCACTGGTCCTCTAACATCCAATGCTTGTCTGTTAAGATGAGAAACGTGTGAGCTCAGTGAACGATGTAGTTCCTTTGAGCTGAAAAGTGAATGCCCTTACCTGAAACGAAGTCTTGCTTGTAGGAAGACTCAGAGCCTGAGATTTAACTCCATTTCTGAAGTGGAACACACAGCATAGTTCTCATCCATGGATCACACTCTGCATTAGAGCGAGAAGCACACTCTTGCTTTATAGAGTCTCTAATACAGCAAGAAATCTGAGTGTGCCCAGAACAAAGAACGGTGTTTCCTACACATACTGACTATATGTAGTCCAAATCTTCTGAAACTGATACAATGCACTGGTCCTCTAACATCCAATGTTTGTCTGTTAAGATGAGAAACGTGTGAGCTCAGTGAAGGATGTAGCTCGTTTGAGCTGAAAAGTGACTGCCCTTCCCTGAAACGAAGTCTTGCCTGTAGGAAGACACAGAGCCTGGGATTTAACTCCATTTCTGAAGGGAAACACACAGCATAGTTCTCATCCATGGATCACACTCTGCTTTAGAGCAAGAAGCACGCTCTTGCTTTCTAGATTCTCTAATACAGCAGGAAATCTGAGTGTGCCCAGAACAAAAGAACGTTGTTTCCTACACATACGGACTATATGTAGTCCAAATCTTCTTCTGAAACTGATACAATGCACTGGTCCTCTAACATCCAATGGTTGTCAGTTAAGATGAGAAACGTGTGAGCTTCGTGAAAGATGTAGTTTCTTCGAGCAGAAAAGTGACTGCCCTTACCTGAAACGAAGTCTTGCCTATAGGAAGACACAGAGTCTGGGATTTAACTCCATTTCTGAAGGGAAACATACAGCATAGTTCTCATCCATGGATCACACTCTGCTTTAGAGCAAGAAGCACGCTCTTGCTTTCTAGATTCTCTAATACAGCAGGAAATCGTAGTGTGCCCAGAACAAAAGAACGGTGTTTCGTACACATAAGGACAATATTTAATCCAAATCTTCTTCTGAAACTGATAGAATGCACTGGTCCTCTAACATCCAATACTTGTCTGTTAAGATGAGAAACGTGTGAGCTTCATGAAAGATGTAGTTCGTTTGAGCAGAAAAGTGACTGCCCTTACCTGAAACGAAGTCTTGCTTGTAGGAAGACTCAGAGCATGGGATTTAACTCCATTTCTGAAGTGAAACACACAGCAGTGTTCGCAGCCATTGATCACACTCTGTTTTAGAACAAGAAGCACGATCGTGCTTTCTAGAGTCTCTAAGACAGCAGGAAACGTGAGTTTGCTGAGAACAAAAGAACGGTGTTTCCTACACATACGGACCATATCTAGTCCAACTCTGCTTCTGAAACTGATACAAAGAACTGGTCCTCTAACATCCAATGCTTCTCTGTTAAGATGAGAAACGTGTGAGCTCCATGAACTATGTAGTTCGTTTGAGCTGAAAAGTGACTGCCCTTACCTGAAACGAAGTCTTGCTTGTAGGAAGACACAGAGCCTGGGATTTAACTCCTTTTTTGAAGGGAAACACACAGCATAGTTCTCATCCATGGATCACACTCTGCTTTAGAGCGAGAAGCACGCTCTTGCTATCTAAAGTCTCTAAGACAGCAGGAAACATGAGTGTGCTGAGAACAAAAGAACGGTGTTTCCTACATATACGGACCATATCTAGTCCAACTCTGCTTCTGAAAGTGACACAAAGCACTGGTCCTCTAACATCCAATGCTTGTCAGTTAAGAGGAGAAACGTGTGAGCTTAGTGAATGATGTAGTTCCTTTGAACTGAAAAGTGACTGCCCTTACCTGAAACGAAGTCTTGCTTGTAGTAATACTCAGAGCCTGGGATTTAAGTCCATTTCTGAAGGGAAACACAAAGCATAGTTCTCTTCCATGGATCACACTCTGCTTTAGAGCGAGAAGCACACTCTTGCTTTCTAGAGTCTCTAATACAGCAGGAAATCTGAGTGTGCCCAGAACAAAAGAAGGGTGTTTAATACACATATGGACCATATGTAGTCCAAATCTGCTTCTGAAACTGATACAAAGTACTGACCATCTTACATCCAATGCTTGTCAGTTAAGATGAGAAACGTGTGAGCTTCGTGATCGATGTAGTTCGTTTGAGGAGAAAAGTGACTGCCCTTACCTGAAACGAAGTCTTGCTTGTAGGGAGACTCAGAGCATGGGATTTAACTTCATTTCTGAAGTGAAACACACAGCATTGTCTCATTCATTGATCACACTCTGCTTTAGAACAAGAAGCAAGCTCTTTCTTTCTAGAGTCTCTAAGACAGCAGGAAACGTGAGTGTGCTGAGATGAAAAGAACGGTGTTTCCTACACATACGGACCATATCGAGTCCAACTCTGCTTCTGAAACTGATACAAAGCACTGGTCCTCTAACATCCAATGCTTCTCTATTAAGATGAGAAACGTGTGAGCTCCGTGAACTAGGTAGTTCCTTTGAGCTGAAAAGTGACTGCCCTTACCTGAAACGAAGTCTTGCTTGTAGGAAGACACAGAGCCTGGGATTAAACTCCTTCTCTGAAGGGAAACAAACAGCATAGTTCTCATCCATTGATCACACTCTGCTTTAGAGCGAGAAGCACGCTCTTGCTTTCTACAGTCTCTAAGACAGCAGGAAACGTGAGTGTGCTGAGATGAAAAGAACGGTGTTTCCTACACATACGGACCATATCTAGTCCAACTCTGCTTCTGAAAGTGACACA
Organism: Onychomys leucogaster; assembly: GCA_949786385.1. Taxonomy (NCBI): domain Eukaryota; kingdom Metazoa; phylum Chordata; class Mammalia; order Rodentia; family Cricetidae; genus Onychomys; species Onychomys leucogaster. The sequence goes on from CATKUP010000076.1 coordinate 1,457,451, forward strand.
AAGCACTGGTCCTCTAACATCCAATGCTTGTCAGTTAAGAGGAGAAACGTGTGAGCTTAGTGAATGATGTAGTTCCTTTGAACTGAAAAGGGACTGCCCATACCTGAAACGAAGACTTGCTTGTAGTAAGACACAGAGCCTGGGATTTAAGTCCATTTCTGAAGTGAAACACACATCATTGTCTCATTCATTGATCACACTCTGCTTTAGAACAAGAAGCACGCTCTTGCTTTCTAGATTCTCTAAGACAGCAGGAAACGTGAGTGTGCTGAGAACAAAAGAACGGTGTTTCCTACACTTATGGACAGTATATAGTCCAACTCTGCATCTGAAACTGATAGAAAGCACTGGTCCTCTAAAATCCAATGCTTGTCTGTTAAGATGAGAAACGTGTGAGCTTCGTGAATGATGTAGTTCGTTTGAGCTGAAAAGTGACTGCCCTTACCTGAAACGAAGTCTTGCCTGTAGGAAGACACAGAGTCTGGGATTTAACTCCATTTCTGAAGGGAAACATACAGCATAGTTCTCATCCATGGATCACACTCTGCTTTAGAACAAGAAGCACGATCGTGCTTTCTAGAGTCTCTAAAACAGCAGGAAACGTGAGTTTGCTGAGAACAAAAGAAAGGTGTTTCCTACACATACGGACCATATCTAGTCACACTCTGCTTCTGAAACTGATACAAAGCACTGGTCCTCTAACATCCAATGCTTGTCTGTTAAGATGAGAAACGTGTGAGCTTAGTGAATGATGTAGTTCCTTTGAACTGAAAAGTGACTGCCCTTACCTGAAACGAAGTCTTTCTTGTAGTAATACTCAGAGCCTGGGATTTAAGTCCATTTCTGAAGGGAAACACAAAGCATAGTTCTCATCCATGGATCACACTCTGCTTTAGAGCGAAAAGCACACTCTTGCTTTCTAGAGTCTCTAATACAGCAGGAAATCTGAGTGTGCCCAGAACAAAAGAAGTGTGTTTCCTACACATATGGACCATATGTAGTACAAATCTGCTTCTGAAACTGATACAAAGCACTGACCATCTTATATCCAATGCTTGTCAGTTAAGAGGAGAAACGTGTGAGCTTAGTGAATGATGTAGTTGCTTTGAACTGAAAAGTGACTGCCCTTACCTGAAACGAAGTCTTGCTTGTAGGGAGACTCAGAGCATGGGATTTAACTCCATTTCTGAAGTGCAACACACAGCATTGTCTCATTCATTGATCACACTCTGCTTTAGAACAAGAAGCATGCTCTTGCTTTCTAGAGTCTCTAAGACAGCAGGAAACGTGAGTGTGCTGAGAAGAAATGAACGGTGTTTCCTACACATACGGACCATATCTAGTCCAACTCTGCTTCTGAAAGTGATACAAAGCACTGGTCCTCTAACATCCAATGCTTGTCAGTTAAGAGGAGAAACGTGTGAGCTTAGTGAATGATGTAGTTCCTTTGAACTGAAAAATGACTGCCCTTACCTGAAACGAAGTCTTTCTTGTAGTAATACTCAGAGCCTGGGATTTAAGTCCATTTCTGAAGGGAAACACAAAGCATAGTTCTCATCCATGGATCACACTCTGCTTTAGAGCGAGAAGCACACTCTTGCTTTCTAGAGTCTCTAATACAGCAGAAATCTGAGTGTGCCCAGAACAAAAGAAGGGTGTTTTCTACACAAATGGACCATATGTAGTCCAAATCTGCTTCTGAAACTGATACAAAGCACTGACCATCTTACATCCAATGCTTGTCAGTTAAGATGAGAAACGTGTGAGCTTCGTGATCGATGTAGTTCGTTTGAGGAGAAAAGTGACTGCCCTTACCTGAAACGAAGTCTTGCTGGTAGGGAGACTCAGAGCATGGGATTTAACTTCATTTCTGATGAAACACACAGCATTGTCTCATTCATTGATCACACTCTGCTTTAGAACAAGAAGCACGCTCTTGCTTTCTAGAGTCTCTAAGACAGCAGGAAACGTGAGTGTGCTGAGATGAAAAGAACGGTGTTTCCTACACATACGGACCATATCGAGTCCAACTCTGCTTCTGAAACTGATACAAAGCACTGGTCCTCTAACATCCAATGCTTGTCTGTTAAGATGAGAAACGTGTAAGCTTAGTGAATGATGTAGTTCCTTTGAACTGAAAAGTGACTGCCCTTACCTGAAACGAAGTCTTGCTTGTAGGAAGACACAGAGCCTGGGATTAAACTCCTTCTCTGAAGGGAAACAAACAGCATAGTTCTCATCCATTGATCACACTCTGCTTTAGAGCGAGAAGCACGCTCTTGCTTTCTACAGTCTCTAAGACAGCAGGAAACGTGAGTGTGCTGAGATGAGAAGAACGGTGTTTCCTACACATACGGACCATATATAGTCCAACTCTGCTTCTGAAAGTGACACAAAGCACTGGTCCTCTAACATCCAATGCTTGTCAGTTAAGAGGAGAAACGTGTGAGCTTAGTGAATGATGTAGTTCCTTTGAACTGAAAAGGGACTGCCCATACCTGAAACGAAGTCTTGCTTGTAGTAAGACACAGAGCCTGGGATTTAAGTCCATTTCTGAAGGGAAACACACAGCATAGTTCTCATCCATGGATCACACTCTGATTTAGAGCGAGAAGCACACTCTTGCTTTCTAGAGTCTCTAATACAGCAGGAAATCTGAGTGTGCCCAGAACAAAAGAAGGGTGTTTCCTACACAAATGGACCATATGTAGTCCAAATCAGCTTGAGAAACTGATAAAAAGCACTGACCATCTTACATCCAATGCTTGTCAGTTAAGATGAGAAACGTGTGAGCTTTGTGAACGATGTAGTTCGTTTGAGCAGAAAAGTGACTGCGCTTACGTGAATTGAAGTCTTGCTTGTAGGAAGACTCAGAGCCTGGGATTTAACTCCATTTCTGAAGTAAAACACACAGCAGTGTAATCATCCATTGATCACACTCTGCTTTAGAACAAGAAGCACGCTCTTGCTTTCTAGATTCTCTAAGACAGCAGGAAACGTGAGTGTGCTGAGAACAAAAGAACGGTGTTTCCTACACTTATGGACAATATATAGTCCAACTCTGCATCTGAAACTGATAGAAAGCACTGGTCCTCTAAAATCCAATGCTTGTCTGTTAAGATGAGAAACGTGTGAGCTTCGTGAATGATGTAGTTCGTTTGAGCTGAAAAGTGACTGCCCTTACCTGAAAGGAAGTCTTGCCTGTAGGAAGACACAGAGTCTGGGATTTAACTCCATTTCTGAAGGGAAACATACAGCATAGTTCTCATCCATGGATCACACTCTGCTTTAGAACAAGAAGCACGATCGTGCTTTCTAGAGTCTCTAAAACAGCAGGAAACGTGAGTTTGCTGAGAACAAAAGAACGGTGTTTCCTACACATACGGACCATATCTAGTCCAACTCTGCTTCTGAAACTGATACAAAGCACTGGTCCTCTAACATCCAATGCTTGTCTGTTAAGATGAGAAACGTGTGAGCTTAGTGAATGATGTAGTTCCTTTGAACTGTAAAGTGACTGCCCTTACCTGAAACGAAGTCTTTCTTGTAGTAATACTCAGAGCCTGGGATTTAAGTCCATTTCTGAAGGGAAACACAAAGCATAGTTCTCATCCATGGATCACACTCTGCTTTAGAGCGAAAAGCACACTCTTGCTTTCTAGAGTCTCTAATACAGCAGGAAATCTGAGTGTGCCCAGAACAAAAGAAGTGTGTTTCCTACACATATGGACCATATGTAGTCCAAATCTGCTTCTGAAACTGATACAAAGCACTGACCATCTTATATCCAATGCTTGTCACTTAAGAGGAGAAACGTGTGAGCTTAGTGAATGATGTAGTTGCTTTGAACAGAAAATTGACTGCCCTTATCTGAAACGAAGTCTTGCTTGTAGGGAGACTCAGAGCATGGGATTTAACTCCATTTCTGAAGTGCAACACACAGCATTGTCTCATTCATTGATCACACTCTGCTTTAGAACAAGACGCATGCTCTTGCTTTCTAGAGTCTCTAAGACAGCAGGAAACGTGAGTGTGCTGAGAAGAAATGAACGGTGTTTCCTACACATACGGACCATATCTAGTCCAACTCTGCTTCTGAAAGTGATACAAAGCACTGGTCCTCTAACATCCAATGCTTGTCAGTTAAGAGGAGAAACGTGTGAGCTTCTTGAATGATGTAGTTCCTTTGAACTGAAAAGTGACTGCCCTTACCTGAAACGAAGTCTTTCTTGTAGTAATACTCAGAGCCTGGGATTTAAGTCCATTTCTGAAGGGAAACACAAAGCATAGTTCTCATCTATGGATCACACTCTGCTTTAGAGCGAGAAGCACACTCTTGCTTTCTAGAGTCTCTAATACAGCAGAAATCTGAGTGTGCCCAGAACAAAAGAAGGGTGTTTTCTACACAAATGGACCATATGTAGTCCAAATCTGCTTCTGAAACTGATACAAAGCACTGACCATCTTACATCCAATGCTTGTCAGTTACGATGAGAAACGTGTGAGCTTCGTGAAATATGTAGTTCGTTTTAGCAGAAAAGTGACTGCCCTTACGTGAATTGAAGTCTTGATTGTAGGAAGACTCAGAGCCTGGGATTTAACTCCATTTCTGAAGTAAAACACACAGCAGTGTAATCATCCATTGATCACACTCTGCTTTAGAACAAGAAGCACGCTCTTGATATCTAGATTCTCTAAGACAGCAGGAAACGTGAGTGTGCTGAGAACAAAAGAACGGTGTTTCCTACACTTATGGACAGTATATAGTCCAACTCTGCATCTGAAACTGATACAAAGCACTGGTCCAAAATCCAATGCTTGTCTGTTAAGATGAGAAACGTGTGAGCTTCGTTAATGATGTAGTTCGTTTGAGCTGAAAAGTGACTGCCCTTACCTGAAACGAAGTCTTGCCTGTAGGAAGACTCAGAGCCTGAGATTTAACTCCATTTCTGAAGTGGAACACACAGCATAGTTCTCATCCATGGATCACACTCTGCATTAGAGCGAGAAGCACACTCTTGCTTTATAGAGTCTCTAATACAGCAAGAAATCTGAGTGTGCCCAGAAAAAAAGAACGGTGTTTCCTACACATACTGACTATATGTAGTCCAAATCTTCTTCTGAAACTGATACAATGCACTGGTCCTCTAACATCCAATGCTTGTCTGTTAAGATGAGAAACGTGTGAGCTCAGTGAAGGATGTAGCTCGTTTGAGCTGAAAAGTGACTGCCCTTCCCTGAAACGAAGTCTTGCCTGTAGGAAGACACAGAGCCTGGGATTTAACTCCATTTCTGAAGGGAAACACACAGCATAGTTCTCATCCATGGATCACACTCTGCTTTAGAGCAAGAAGCACGCTCTTGCTTTCTAGATTCTCTAATACAGCAGGAAATCTGAGTGTGCCCAGAACAAAAGAACGTTGTTTCCTACACATACGGACTATATGTAGTCCAAATCTTCTTCTGAAACTGATACAATGCACTGGTCCTCTAACATCCAATGGTTGTCAGTTAAGATGAGAAACGTGTGAGCTACGTGAAAGATGTAGTTTCTTCGAGCAGAAAAGTGACTGCCCTTACCTGAAATGAAGTCTTGCTTGTAGAGAGACTCAGAGCATGGGATTTAACTCCATTTCTGAAGGAAACACACAGCATTGTCTCATCCATTGATCACACTCTGCTTTAGAACAAGAAGCACGCTCTTGCTTTCTAGAGTCTCTAAGACTGCAGGAAACGTGAGTGTGTTGAGAAGAAAAGAACGGTGTTTCCTCCACATACGGACCATATCTAGTCCAACTCTGCTTCTGAAACTGATACAAAGCACTGGTCCTCTAACATCCAATGCTTGTCTGTTTAGATGAGAAACGTGTGAGCTCAGTGAACGATGTAGTTCCTTTGAGCTGAAAAGTGACTGCCCTTACCTGAAACGAAGTCTTGCTTGTAGGAAGACTCAGAGCCTGAGATTTAACACCATTTCTCAAGTGGAACACACAGCATAGTTCTCATCCATGGATCACACTCTGCTTTAGATCGAGAAGCACACTCTTGCTTTATATAGTCTCTAATACAGCAGGAAATATGAGTTTGCCCAGAACAAATGAACGTTGTTTCCTACACATAATTACAATATGTAATCCAAATCTTCTTCTGAAACTGATACAAAGCACTGGTCCTCTAAAATCCAAAGCTTGTCTGTTAAGATGAGAAACGTGTGAGCTTCGTGAATGATGTAGTTCGTTTGAGCTGAAAAGTGACTGCCCTTACCTGAAACGAAGTCTTGCCTGTAGGAAGACACAGAGTCTGGGATTTAACTCCATTTCTGAAGGGAAACATACAGCATTGTTCTCATCAATGGATCACACTCTCCTATAGAGCAAGAAGCACTATCTTCCTTTCTAAAGTCTCTAAGACAGCAGGAAACGTGAGTGTGCCCAGAACAAAAGATCGGCGTTTCCTACACATATGGACCATATGTAGTCCAAATCTGCTTCTGAAACTGATACAAAGCACTGACCCTCTAACATCCAATGATTGTCAGTTAAGATGAGAAACGTGTGAGCTTCGTGAACGATGTAGTTCGTTTGAGCAGAAAAGTGACTGCCCTTACCTGAAACGAAGTCTTGACGGTAGTAAGACACAGAGCCTGGGATTTAAGTCCATTTCTGAAGGGAAACACACAACATAGTTCTCATCCATGGATCACACTGTGCTTTAGAGCGAGAAGCACACTCTTGCTTTCTAGAGTCTCTAATACAGCAGGAAATCTGAGTGTGCCCAGAACAAAAGAAAGGTGTTTCCTACAATTACGGACATTATACAGTCCAACTCTGCATCTGAAACTGATACAAAGCACTGGTCCTCTAAAATCCAATGCTTGTCTGTTAAGATGAGAAACGTGTGAGTTTCGTGAACGATGTAGTTTGTTTGAGCTGAAAAGTGACTGCCCTTACCTGAAACGAAGTCTTGACTGTAGGAAGAAACAGAGTCTGGGATTTAACTCCATTTCTGAAGGGAAACATACAGCATAGTTCTTATCCATGGATCACACTCTGCTTTAGAGCGAGAAGCACGCTCTTGCTTTCTAGAGTCTATAAGACAGCAGGAAACGTGAGTGTGCTGAGAACAAAAGAACGGTGTTTCCTACACATACGGACCATATCTAGTCCAACTCTGCTTCTGAAAGTGATACAAAGCACTGGTCCTCTAACATCCAATGCTTGTCAATTATGATGAGAAACGTTTGAGCTTCGTGAACAATGTAGTTCGTTTGAGCAGAAAAGTGACTGCCTTTACCTGAAACGAAATCTTGCTTGTAGGGAGACTCAGAGCACGGGATTTAACTCCATTTCTGAAGTGAAATACAAAGCATTGTCTCATCCATTGATCACACTCTGCTTTAGAACAAGAAGCACGCTCTTGCTTTCTAGAGTCTCTAAGACAGCAGGAATCGTGAGTGTGCTGAGAACAAAAGAACGGTGTTTCCTATCCTTACAGACATTATATAGTCCAACTCTGCATCTGAAACTGATACAAAGCACTGGTCCTCTAAAATCCAATGCTTGTCTGTTAAGATGAGAAACGTGTGAGCTTCGTGAACGATGTAGTTTGTTTGAGCTGAAAAGTGACTGCCCTTACCTGAAATGAAGTCTTGCCTGTAGGAAGACACAGAGTCTGGGATTTAACTCCATTTCTAAAGGGAAACATACAGCATAGTTCTCATCTATGGATCACACTCTGCTTTAGAGCAAGAAGCACGCTCTTTCTTTCTAGAGTCTCTAATACAGCAGGAAATCTGAGTGTGCCCAGAACAAAAGATCGGTGTTTCCTTCACATATGGACCATATGTAGTCCAAATCTGCTTCTGAAACTGATACAATGCACTGACCATCTAACATCCAATGCTTGTCTGTTAAGATGAGAAACATGTGAGCTTCGTGAATGATGTAGTTCGTTAGAGCTGAAAAGTAACTGCCCTTACCTGAAACGAAGTCTTGACTGTAGGAAGAAACAGAGTCTGGGATTTAACTCCATTTCTGAAGGAAAACATACAGCATAGTTCTCATCAATGGATCACACTTTGCTTTAGAGCAAGAAGCACGCGCTTGATTTCTAGAGTCTCTAATACAGCCGGAAATCTGAGTGTGCCCAGAACAAAAGAACGGTGTTTCCTACACATACTGACTATATGTAGTCCAAATATTCTTCTGAAACTGATACAATGCACTGGTCCTCTAACATCCAATGCTTGTCTGTTAAGATGAGAAACGTGTGAGCTCAGTGAAGGATGTAGTTCGTTTGAGCTGAAAAGTGACAGCCCTTACCTAAAACGAAGTCTTGCCTGTAGGAAGACACAGAGCCTGGGATTTAACTCCATTTGTGAAGGGAAACACACAGCATAGTTCTCATCCATGGTTCAAACTCTGCTTTAGAGCAAGAAGCACGCTCTTGCTTTCTAGATTCTCTAATACAGCAGGAAATCTGAGTGTGCCCAGAACAAAAGAACGTTGTTTCCTACACATACGGACTATATGTAGTCCAAATCTTCTTCTGAAACTGATACAATGCACTGGTCCTCTAACATCCAATGGTTGTCAGTTAAGATGAGAAACGTGTGAGCTTCGTGAATGATGTAGTTCGTTTGAGCTGAAAAGTGACTGCCCTTACCTGAAACGAAGTCTTGCCTGTAGGAAGACATAGAGTCTGGGATTTAACTCCATTTCTGAAGGGAAACATACAGCATAGTTCTCATCAATCGATCACACTCTGCCTTAGAGCAAGAAGCACGCTCTTGCTTTCTAAAGTCTCTAAGACAGTAGGAAACGTGAGTGTGCCCAGAACAAAAGATCGGTGTTTCCTACACATATGGACCATATGTAGTCCAAATCTGCTTCTGAAACTGATACAAAGCACTGACCCTCTAACATCCAATGCTTGTCAGTTAAGATGAGAAACATGTGAGCTTCGTGAGCGATGTAGTTCGTTTCAGCAGAAAACTGACTGCCCTTACCTGAAACGAAGTCTTGCTTGTAGGAAGACACAGAGCCTGTGATTTAACTCCTTTTCTGAAGGGAAACACAAAGCTTAGTTCTCATCAATGGATCACACTCTGCTTTAGAGCGAGTAGCACGCTCTTGCTTTCTACAGTCTCTAAGACAGCAGGAAACGTGAGTGTGCTGAGAACAAAAGAACGGTGTTTCCTACACATACAGACCATATCTAGTCCAACTCTGCTTCTGAAAGTGAAACAAAGCACTGGTCCTCTAACATCCAATGCTTGTCAGTTAAGATGAGAAACGTGTGAGCTTAGTGAATGATGTAATTCCTTTGAACTGAAATGTGACTGCCCTTACCTGAAACGAAGTCTTGCTTGTAGTAAGACACAGAGCCTGGGATTTAAGTCCATTTCTGAAGGGAAACACACAGCATAGTTCTCATCCATGGATCACACTCTGCTTTAGAGCGAGAAGCACACTCTTGCTTTCTAGAGTCTCTAATACAGCAGGAAATCTGAGTGTGCCCAGAACAAAAGAAGGGTGTTTCCTACAATTACGGACATTATATAGTCCAACTCTGCATCTGAAACTGATACAAAGCACTGGTCCTCTAAAATCCAATGCTTGTCTGTTAAGATGAGAAACGTGTGAGCTTCGTGAATGATGTAGTTCGTTTGAGCTGAAAAGTGACTGCCCTTACCTGAAACGAAGTCTTGCCTGTAGGAAGACACAGAGTCTGGGATTTAACTCCATTTCTGAAAGGAAACATACAGCATTGTTCTCATCAATGGATCACACTCTCCTATAGAGCAAGAAGCACTATCTTCCTTTCTAAAGTCTCTAAGACAGCAGGAAACGTGAGTGTGCCCAGAACAAAAGATCGGTGTTTCCTACACATATGGACCATATGTAGTCCAAATCTGCTTCTGAAACTGATACAAAGCACTGACCCTCTAACATCCAATGATTGTCAGTTAAGATGAGAAACGTGTGAGCTTCGTGAACGATGTAGTTCGTTTGAGCAGAAAAGTGACTGCCCTTACCTGAAACGAAGTCTTGACGGTAGTAAGACACAGAGCCTGGGATTTAAGTCCATTTCTGAAGGGAAACACACAACATAGTTCTCATCCATGGATCACACTGTGCTTTAGAGCGAGAAGCACACTCTTGCTTTCTAGAGTCTCTAATACAGCAGGAAATCTGAGTGTGCCCAGAACAAAAGAAAGGTGTTTCCTACAATTACGGACATTATACAGTCCAACTCTGCATCTGAAACTGATACAAAGCACTGGTCCTCTAAAATCCAATGCTTGTCTGTTAAGATGAGAAACGTGTGAGCTTCGTGAACGATGTAGTTTGTTTGAGCTGAAAAGTGACTGCCCTTACCTGAAACGAAGTCTTGACTGTAGGAAGAAACAGAGTCTGGGATTTAACTCCATTTCTGAAGGGAAACATACAGCATAGTTCTCATCCATGGATCACACTCTGCTTTAGAGCGAGAAGCACGCTCTTGCTTTCTAGAGTCTATAAGACAGCAGGAAACGTGAGTGTGCTGAGAACAAAAGAACGGTGTTTCCTACACATACGGACCATATCTAGTCCAACTCTGCTTCTGAAAGTGATACAAAGCACTGGTCCTCTAACATCCAATGCTTGTCAATTATGATGAGAAACGTTTGAGCTTCGTGAACAATGTAGTTCGTTTGAGCAGAAAAGTGACTGCCTTTACCTGAAACGAAATCTTGCTTGTAGGGAGACTCAGAGCACGGGATTTAACTCCATTTCTGAAGTGAAATACAAAGCATTGTCTCATCCATTGATCACACTCTGCTTTAGAACAAGAAGCACGCTCTTGCTTTCTAGAGTCTCTAAGACAGCAGGAATCGTGAGTGTGCTGAGAACAAAAGAACGGTGTTTCCTACACTTACAGACATTATATAGTCCAACTCTGCATCTGAAACTGATACAAAGCACTGGTCCTCTAAAATCCAATGCTTGTCTGTTAAGATGAGAAACGTGTGAGCTTCGTGAACGATGTAGTTTGTTTGAGCTGAAAAGTGACTGCCCTTACCTGAAACGAAGTCTTGACTGTAGGAAGACACAGAGTCTGGGATTTAACTCCATTTCTAAAGGGAAACATACAGCATAGTTCTCATCTATGGATCACACTCTGCTTTAGAGCAAGAAGCACGCTCTTGCTTTCTAGAGTCTCTAATACAGCAGGAAATCTGAGTGTGCCCAGAACAAAAGATCGGTGTTTCCTTCACATATGGACCATATGTAGTCCAAATCTGCTTCTGAAACTGATACAATGCACTGACCATCTAACATCCAATGCTTGTCTGTTAAGATGAGAAACATGTGAGCTTCGTGAATGATGTAGTTTGTTAGAGCTGAAAAGTAACTGCCCTTACCTGAAACGAAGTCTTGACTGTAGGAAGAAACAGAGTCTGGGATTTAACTCCATTTCTGAAGGGAAACATACAGCATAGTTCTCATCAATGGATCACACTTTGCTTTAGAGCAAGAAGCACACGCTTGATTTCTAGAGTCTCTAATACAGCCAGAAATCTGAGTGTGCCCAGAACAAAAGAACGGTGTTTCCTACACATACTGACTATATGTAGTCCAAATCTTCTTCTGAAACTGATACAATGCACTGGTCCTCTAACATCCAATGCTTGTCTGTTAAGATGAGAAACGTGTGAGCTCAGTGAAGGATGTAGTTCGTTTGAGCTGAAAAGTGACAGCCCTTACCTGAAACGAAGTCTTGCCTGTAGGAAGACATAGAGCCTGGGATTTAACTCCATTTGTGAAGGGAAACACACAGCATAGTTCTCATCCATGGTTCAAACTCTGCTTTAGAGCAAGAAGCACGCTCTTGCTTTCTAGATTCTCTAATACAGCAGGAAATCTGAGTGTGCCCAGAACAAAAGAACGTTGTTTCCTACACATACGGACTATATGTAGTCCAAATCTTCTTCTGAAACTGATACAATGCACTGGTCCTCTAACATCCAATGGTTGTCAGTTAAGATGAGAAACGTGTGAGCTTCGTGAATGATGTAGTTCGTTTGAGCTGAAAAGTGACTGCCCTTACCTGAAACGAAGTCTTGCCTGTAGGAAGACATAGAGTCTGGGATTTAACTCCATTTCTGAAGGGAAACATACAGCATAGTTCTCATCAATCGATCACACTCTGCCTTAGAGCAAGAAGCAAGCTCTTGCTTTCTAAAGTCTCTAAGACAGTAGGAAACGTGAGTGTGCCCAGAACAAAAGATCGGTGTTTCCTACACATATGGACCATATGTAGTCCAAATCTGCTTCTGAAACTGATACAAAGCACTGACCCTCTAACATCCAATGCTTGTCAGTTAAGATGAGAAACATGTGAGCTTCGTGAGCGATGTAGTTCGTTTCAGCAGAAAACTGACTGCCCTTACCTGAAACGAAGTCTTGCTTGTAGGAAGACACAGAGCCTGTGATTTAACTCCTTTTCTGAAGGGAAACACAAAGCTTAGTTCTCATCAATGGATCACACTCTGCTTTAGAGCGAGTAGCACGCTCTTGCTTTCTACAGTCTCTAAGACAGCAGGAAACGTGAGTGTGCTGAGAACAAAAGAACGGTGTTTCCTACACATACAGACCATATCTAGTCCAACTCTGCTTCTGAAAGTGAAACAAAGCACTGGTCCTCTAACATCCAATGCTTGTCAGTTAAGATGAGAAACGTGTGAGCTTAGTGAATGATGTAATTCCTTTGAACTGAAATGTGACTGCCCTTACCTGAAACGAAGTCTTGCTTGTAGTAAGACACAGAGCCTGGGATTTAAGTCCATTTCTGAAGGGAAACACACAGCATAGTTCTCATCCATGGATCACACTCTGCTTTAGAGCGAGAAGCACACTCTTGCTTTCTAGAGTCTCTAATACAGCAGGAAATCTGAGTGTGCCCAGAACAAAAGAAGGGTGTTTCCTACAATTACGGACATTATATAGTCCAACTCTGCATCTGAAACTGATACAAAGCACTGGTCCTCTAAAATCCAATGCTTGTCTGTTAAGATGAGAAACGTGTGAGCTTCGTGAACAATGTAGTTCGTTTGAGCTGAAAAGTGACTGCCCTTACCTGAAACGAAGTCTTGCCTGTAGGAAGACACAGAGTCTGGGATTTAACTCCATTTCTGAAGGGAAACATACAGCATAGTTCTCATAAATGGATCACACTTTGCTTTAGAGCAAGAAGCACGCTCTTGCTTTCTAGAGTCTCTAATACAGCAGGAAATCTGAGTGTGCCCAGAACAAAAGAACAGTGTTTCCTACACATACTGACTATATGTAGTCCAAATCTTCTTCTGAAACTGATACAATGCACTGGTCCTCTAACATCCAATGCTTGTCTGTTAAGATGAGAAACGTGTGAGCTCAGTGAAGGATGTAGCTCGTTTGAGCTGAAAAGTGACTGCCCTTCCCTGAAACGAAGTCTTGCCTGTAGGAAGACACAGAGCCTGGGATTTAACTCCATTTCTGAAGGGAAACACACAGCATAGTTCTCATGCATGGATCACAGTCTGCTTTAGAGCGAGAAGCACACTCTTGCTTTCTAGATTCTCTAAGACAGCAGGAAACGTGAGTGTGCTGAGAACAAAAGAACGGTGTTTCCTACACTTACAGACATTATATAGTCCAACTCTGCATCTGAAACTGATACAAAGCACTGGTCCTCTAAAATCCAATGCTTGTCTGTTAAGATGAGAAACGTGTGAGCTTCGTGAATGACGTAGTTCGTTTGAGCTGAAAAGTGACTGCCCTTACCTGAAACGAAGTCTTGCTTGTAGGAAGACTCAGAGCCTGGGATTTAACTCCTTTTCTGAAGGGAAACACACAGCATAGTTCTCATCCATGGATCACACTCTGCTTTAGAGCGAGAAGCATGCTCTTGCTTTCTAGAGTCTCTAAGACAGCAGGAAACGTGAGTGTGCCCAGAACAAAAGATCGGTGTTTCCTACACATATGGACCATATGTAGTCCAAATCTGTTTCTGAAACTGATACAAAGCACTGACCCTCTAACATCCAATGCTTGTCAGTTAAGATGAGAAACGTGTGAGCTTTGTGAACGATGTAGTTCGTTTGAGCAGAAAACTGATTGCCCTTACCTGAAATGAAGTCTTGCTTGTAGGAAGACACAGAGCCTGGGATTTAACTCCTTTTCTGAAGGGAAACACACAGCTTAGTTCTCATCCATGGATCACACTCTGCTTTAGAGCGAGAAGCACGCTCTTGCTTTCTACAGTCTCTAAGACAGCAGGAAACGTGAGTTTGCTGAGAACAAAAGAACGGAGTTTCCTACACATACGGACCATATCTAGTCCAACCCTGCTTCTGAAATTGATACAAAGCACTGGTCCTCTAACATCCAATGCTTGTCAGTTAAGAGGAGAAACGTGTGAGCTTAGTGAATGATGTAGTTCCTTTGAACTGAAAAGTGACTGCCCTTACCTGAAACGAAGTCTTGCTTGTAGTAAGACACAGAGCCTGGGATTTAAGCCATTTCTGAAGGGAAACACACAGCATAGTTCTCATCCATGGATCACACTCTGCTTTACAGCGAGAAGCACACTCTTGCTTTCTAGAGTCTCTAATAGAGCAGGAAATCTGAGTGTGCCCAGAACAAAAGAAGGGTGTTTCCTACACAAATGGACCATATGTAGTCCAAATCTGCTTCTGAAACTGATACAAAGCACTGACCATCTTACATCCAATGCTTGTCAGTTAAGATGAGAAACGTGTGAGCTTCGTGAAATATGTAGTTCGTTTGAGCAGAAAAGTGACTGCCCTTACGTGAATTGAAGTCTTGCTTGTAGGAAGACTCAGAGCCTGGGATTTAACTCCATTTCTGAAGTAAAACACACAGCAGTGTAATCATCCATTGATCACACTCTGCTTTAGAACAAGAAGCACGCTCTTGCTTTCTAGATTCTCTAAGGCAGCAGGAAACGTGAGTGTGCTGAGAACAAAAGAACGGTGTTTCTTACACTTACAGACATTATATAGTCCAACTCTGCATCTGAAACTGATACAAAGCATTGGTCCTCTAAAATCCAACGCTTGTCTGTTAAGATGAGAAACGTGTGAGCTTCGTGAATGATGTAGTTCGTTTGAGCTGAAAAGTGACTGCCCTTACCTGAAACGAAATCTTGCTTGTAGGAAGACACAGAGCCTGGGATTTAACTCCTTTTCTGAAGGGAAACACAAAGCTTAGTTCTCATCCATGGATCACACTCTGCTTTAGAGCGAGTAGCACGCTCTTGCTTTCTACAGTCTCTAAGACAGCAGGAAACGTGAGTGTGCTGAGAACAAAAGAACGGTGTTTCCTACACATACTGATCATATCTAGTCCAACTCTGCTTCTGAAAGTGATACAAAGCACTGGTCCTCTAACATCCAATGCTTGTCAGTTAAGATGAGAAACGTGTGAGCTTAGTGAATGATGTAATTCCTTTGAGCTGAAAAGTGACTGCCCTTACCTGAAACGAAGTCTTGACTGTAGGAAGACACAGAGTCTGGGATTTAACTCCATTTCTGAAGGGAAACATACAGCATAGTTCTCATCAATGGATCACACTCTGCTTTAGAGCAAGAAGCACGCTCTTGCATTCTAAAGTCTCTAAGACAGCAGGAAACGTGAGTGTGCCCAGAACAAAAGATCGGTGTTTCCTACACATACGGACCAGATGTAGTCCAAATCTGCTTCTGAAACTGATTCAAAGCACTGACCCTCTAACATCCAATGCTTGTCAGTTAAGATGAGAAAGGTGTGAGCTTCGTGAGCGATGTAGTTCGTTTCAGCAGAAAACTGACTGCCCTTACCTGAAACGAAGTCTTGCTTGTAGGAAGACACAGAGCCTGGGATTTAACTCCTTTTCTGAAGGGAAACATACAGCTTAGTTCTCATCCATGGATCACACTCTGCTTTAGAGCAAGTAGCACGCTCTTGTTTTCTACAGTCTCTAAGACAGCAGGAAACGTGAGTGTGCCCAGAAAAAAAGATCGGTGTTTCCTACACATATGGACCATATGTAGTCCAAATCTGCTTCTGAAACTGATACAAAGCACTGACCCTCTAACATCCAATGCTTGTCAGTTAAGATGAGAAACGTGTGAGCTTCGTGAGCGATGTAGTTCGTTTCAGCAGAAAACTGACTGCCCTTACCTGAAACGAAGTCTTGCTTGTAGGGAGACTCAGAGCATGGGATTTAACTCCATTTCTGAAGTGAAACACACAGCATTGTCTCATTCATTGATCACACTCTGCTTTAGAACAAGAAGCACGCTCTTGCTTTCTAGAGACTCTAAGACAGCAGGAAACGTGAGTGTGCTGAGAACAAAAGAACGGTGTTTCCTACACATACGGACCATATCTAGTCCAACTCTGCTTCTGAAACTGATAGAAAGGAATGGTCCTCTAACATCCAATGCTTGTCTGTTAAGATGAGAAACGTGTGAAATCAGTGAACGATGTAGTTCGTTTGAGCTGAAAAGTGACTGCCCTTACCTGAAATGAAGTCTTGCCTGTAGGAAGACACAGAGTCTGGGATTTAACTCCATTTCTGAAGGGAAACATATAGCATAGTGCTCATCAATCGATCACACTCTGCCTTAGAGCAAGAAGCACGCTCTTGCTTTCTAAAGTCTCTAAGACAGCAGGAAACGTGAGTGTGCCCAGAACAAAAGATCGGTGTTTCCTACACATATGGACCATATGTAGTCCAAATCTGCTTCTGAAACTGATACAAAGCAGTGACCCTCTAACTTCCAATGCTTGTCAGTTAAGATGAGAAACGTGTGAGCTTCGTGAGCGATGTAGTTCGTTTCAGCAGAAAACTGACTGCCCTTACCTGAAACGAATTCTTGCTTGTAGGAAGACACAGAGCCTGGGATTTAACTCCTTTTCTGAAGGGAAACACAAAGCTTAGTTCTCATCCATGGATCACACTCTGCTTTAGAGCGAGTAGCACGCTCTTTCTTTCTACAGTCTCTAAGACAGCAGGAAACGTGAGTGTGCTGAGAAAAAATGAATGGTGTTTCCTACACATACAGACCATATCTAGTCCAACTCTGCTTCTGAAAGTGATACAAAGCACTGGTCCTCTAACATCCAATGCTTGTCTGTTAAGATGAGAAACGTGTGAGCTCAGTGAACGATGTAGTTCCTTTGAGCTGAAAAGTGACTGCCCTTACCTGAAACGAAGTCTTGCTTGTAGGAAGACTCAGAGCCTGGGATTTAACTCCTTTTCTGAAGGGAAACACACAGCATAGTTCTCATCCATGGATCACACTCTGCTTTAGAGCGAGAAGCATGCTCTTGCTTTCTAGAGTCTCTAAGACAGCAGGAAACGTGAGTGTGCCCAGAACAAAAGATCGGTGTTTCCTACACATATGGACCATATGTAGTCCAAATCTGTTTCTGAAACTGATACAAAGCACTGACCCTCTAACATCCAATGCTTGTCAGTTAAGATGAGAAACGTGTGAGCTTTGTGAACGATGTAGTTCGTTTGAGCAGAAAACTGATTGCCCTTACCTGAAATGAAGTCTTGCTTGTAGGAAGACACAGAGCCTGGGATTTAACTCCTTTTCTGAAGGGAAACACACAGCTTAGTTCTCATCCATGGATCACACTCTGCTTTAGAGCGAGAAGCACGCTCTTGCTTTCTACAGTCTCTAAGACAGCAGGAAACGTGTGTTTGCTGAGAACAAAAGAACGGAGTTTCCTACACATACGGACCATATCTAGTCCAACCCTGCTTCTGAAATTGATACAAAGCACTGGTCCTCTAACATCCAATGCTTGTCAGTTAAGAGGAGAAACGTGTGAGCTTAGTGAATGATGTAGTTCCTTTGAACTGAAAAGTGACTGCCCTTACCTGAAACGAAGTCTTGCTTGTAGTAAGACACAGAGCCTGGGATTTAAGCCATTTCTGAAGGGAAACACACAGCATAGTTCTCATCCATGGATCACACTCTGCTTTACAGCGAGAAGCACACTCTTGCTTTCTAGAGTCTCTAATAGAGCAGGAAATCTGAGTGTGCCCAGAACAAAAGAAGGGTGTTTCCTACACAAATGGACCATATGTAGTCCAAATCTGCTTCTGAAACTGATACAAAGCACTGACCATCTTACATCCAATGCTTGTCAGTTAAGATGAGAAACGTGTGAGCTTCGTGAAATATGTAGTTCGTTTGAGCAGAAAAGTGACTGCCCTTACGTGAATTGAAGTCTTGCTTGTAGGAAGACTCAGAGCCTGGGATTTAACTCCATTTCTGAAGTAAAACACACAGCAGTGTAATCATCCATTGATCACACTCTGCTTTAGAACAAGAAGCACGCTCTTGCTTTCTAGATTCTCTAAGGCAGCAGGAAACGTGAGTGTGCTGAGAACAAAAGAACGGTGTTTCTTACACTTACAGACATTATATAGTCCAACTCTGCATCTGAAACTGATACAAAGCACTGGTCCTCTAAAATCCAATGCTTGTCTGTTAAGATGAGAAACGTGTGAGCTTCGTGAATGATGTAGTTCGTTTGAGCTGAAAAGTGACTGCCCTTACCTGAAACGAAATCTTGCTTGTAGGAAGACACAGAGCCTGGGATTTAACTCCTTTTCTGAAGGGAAACACAAAGCTTAGTTCTCATCCATGGTTCAAACTCTGCTTTAGAGCAAGAAGCACGCTCTTGCTTTCTAGATTCTCTAATACAGCAGGAAATCTGAGTGTGCCCAGAACAAAAGAACGTTGTTTCCTACACATACGGACTATATGTAGTCCAAATCTTCTTCTGAAACTGATACAATGCACTGGTCCTCTAACATCCAATGGTTGTCAGTTAAGATGAGAAACGTGTGAGCTTCGTGAATGATGTAGTTCGTTTGAGCTGAAAAGTGACTGCCCTTACCTGAAACGAAGTCTTGCCTGTAGGAAGACATAGAGTCTGGGATTTAACTCCATTTCTGAAGGGAAACATACAGCATAGTTCTCATCAATCGATCACACTCTGCCTTAGAGCAAGAAGCAAGCTCTTGCTTTCTAAAGTCTCTAAGACAGTAGGAAACGTGAGTGTGCCCAGAACAAAAGATCGGTGTTTCCTACACATATGGACCATATGTAGTCCAAATCTGCTTCTGAAACTGATACAAAGCACTGACCCTCTAACATCCAATGCTTGTCAGTTAAGATGAGAAACATGTGAGCTTCGTGAGCGATGTAGTTCGTTTCAGCAGAAAACTGACTGCCCTTACCTGAAACGAAGTCTTGCTTGTAGGAAGACACAGAGCCTGTGATTTAACTCCTTTTCTGAAGGGAAACACAAAGCTTAGTTCTCATCAATGGATCACACTCTGCTTTAGAGCGAGTAGCACGCTCTTGCTTTCTACAGTCTCTAAGACAGCAGGAAACGTGAGTGTGCTGAGAACAAAAGAACGGTGTTTCCTACACATACAGACCATATCTAGTCCAACTCTGCTTCTGAAAGTGAAACAAAGCACTGGTCCTCTAACATCCAATGCTTGTCAGTTAAGATGAGAAACGTGTGAGCTTAGTGAATGATGTAATTCCTTTGAACTGAAATGTGACTGCCCTTACCTGAAACGAAGTCTTGCTTGTAGTAAGACACAGAGCCTGGGATTTAAGTCCATTTCTGAAGGGAAACACACAGCATAGTTCTCATCCATGGATCACACTCTGCTTTAGAGCGAGAAGCACACTCTTGCTTTCTAGAGTCTCTAATACAGCAGGAAATCTGAGTGTGCCCAGAACAAAAGAAGGGTGTTTCCTACAATTACGGACATTATATAGTCCAACTCTGCATCTGAAACTGATACAAAGCACTGGTCCTCTAAAATCCAATGCTTGTCTGTTAAGATGAGAAACGTGTGAGCTTCGTGAACAATGTAGTTCGTTTGAGCTGAAAAGTGACTGCCCTTACCTGAAACGAAGTCTTGCCTGTAGGAAGACACAGAGTCTGGGATTTAACTCCATTTCTGAAGGGAAACATACAGCATAGTTCTC
This sequence comes from Onychomys leucogaster, assembly GCA_949786385.1. Lineage (NCBI taxonomy): Eukaryota > Metazoa > Chordata > Mammalia > Rodentia > Cricetidae > Onychomys > Onychomys leucogaster. The sequence continues at coordinate 1,477,513 of CATKUP010000076.1, forward strand.
ATAAATGGATCACACTTTGCTTTAGAGCAAGAAGCACGCTCTTGCTTTCTAGAGTCTCTAATACAGCAGGAAATCTGAGTGTGCCCAGAACAAAAGAACAGTGTTTCCTACACATACTGACTATATGTAGTCCAAATCTTCTTCTGAAACTGATACAATGCACTGGTCCTCTAACATCCAATGCTTGTCTGTTAAGATGAGAAACGTGTGAGCTCAGTGAAGGATGTAGCTCGTTTGAGCTGAAAAGTGACTGCCCTTCCCTGAAACGAAGTCTTGCCTGTAGGAAGACACAGAGCCTGGGATTTAACTCCATTTCTGAAGGGAAACACACAGCATAGTTCTCATGCATGGATCACAGTCTGCTTTAGAGCGAGAAGCACACTCTTGCTTTCTAGATTCTCTAAGACAGCAGGAAACGTGAGTGTGCTGAGAACAAAAGAACGGTGTTTCCTACACTTACAGACATTATATAGTCCAACTCTGCATCTGAAACTGATACAAAGCACTGGTCCTCTAAAATCCAATGCTTGTCTGTTAAGATGAGAAACGTGTGAGCTTCGTGAATGACGTAGTTCGTTTGAGCTGAAAAGTGACTGCCCTTACCTGAAACGAAGTCTTGCTTGTAGGAAGACTCAGAGCCTGGGATTTAACTCCTTTTCTGAAGGGAAACACACAGCATAGTTCTCATCCATGGATCACACTCTGCTTTAGAGCGAGAAGCATGCTCTTGCTTTCTAGAGTCTCTAAGACAGCAGGAAACGTGAGTGTGCCCAGAACAAAAGATCGGTGTTTCCTACACATATGGACCATATGTAGTCCAAATCTGTTTCTGAAACTGATACAAAGCACTGACCCTCTAACATCCAATGCTTGTCAGTTAAGATGAGAAACGTGTGAGCTTTGTGAACGATGTAGTTCGTTTGAGCAGAAAACTGATTGCCCTTACCTGAAATGAAGTCTTGCTTGTAGGAAGACACAGAGCCTGGGATTTAACTCCTTTTCTGAAGGGAAACACACAGCTTAGTTCTCATCCATGGATCACACTCTGCTTTAGAGCGAGAAGCACGCTCTTGCTTTCTACAGTCTCTAAGACAGCAGGAAACGTGAGTTTGCTGAGAACAAAAGAACGGAGTTTCCTACACATACGGACCATATCTAGTCCAACCCTGCTTCTGAAATTGATACAAAGCACTGGTCCTCTAACATCCAATGCTTGTCAGTTAAGAGGAGAAACGTGTGAGCTTAGTGAATGATGTAGTTCCTTTGAACTGAAAAGTGACTGCCCTTACCTGAAACGAAGTCTTGCTTGTAGTAAGACACAGAGCCTGGGATTTAAGCCATTTCTGAAGGGAAACACACAGCATAGTTCTCATCCATGGATCACACTCTGCTTTACAGCGAGAAGCACACTCTTGCTTTCTAGAGTCTCTAATAGAGCAGGAAATCTGAGTGTGCCCAGAACAAAAGAAGGGTGTTTCCTACACAAATGGACCATATGTAGTCCAAATCTGCTTCTGAAACTGATACAAAGCACTGACCATCTTACATCCAATGCTTGTCAGTTAAGATGAGAAACGTGTGAGCTTCGTGAAATATGTAGTTCGTTTGAGCAGAAAAGTGACTGCCCTTACGTGAATTGAAGTCTTGCTTGTAGGAAGACTCAGAGCCTGGGATTTAACTCCATTTCTGAAGTAAAACACACAGCAGTGTAATCATCCATTGATCACACTCTGCTTTAGAACAAGAAGCACGCTCTTGCTTTCTAGATTCTCTAAGGCAGCAGGAAACGTGAGTGTGCTGAGAACAAAAGAACGGTGTTTCTTACACTTACAGACATTATATAGTCCAACTCTGCATCTGAAACTGATACAAAGCATTGGTCCTCTAAAATCCAACGCTTGTCTGTTAAGATGAGAAACGTGTGAGCTTCGTGAATGATGTAGTTCGTTTGAGCTGAAAAGTGACTGCCCTTACCTGAAACGAAATCTTGCTTGTAGGAAGACACAGAGCCTGGGATTTAACTCCTTTTCTGAAGGGAAACACAAAGCTTAGTTCTCATCCATGGATCACACTCTGCTTTAGAGCGAGTAGCACGCTCTTGCTTTCTACAGTCTCTAAGACAGCAGGAAACGTGAGTGTGCTGAGAACAAAAGAACGGTGTTTCCTACACATACTGATCATATCTAGTCCAACTCTGCTTCTGAAAGTGATACAAAGCACTGGTCCTCTAACATCCAATGCTTGTCAGTTAAGATGAGAAACGTGTGAGCTTAGTGAATGATGTAATTCCTTTGAGCTGAAAAGTGACTGCCCTTACCTGAAACGAAGTCTTGACTGTAGGAAGACACAGAGTCTGGGATTTAACTCCATTTCTGAAGGGAAACATACAGCATAGTTCTCATCAATGGATCACACTCTGCTTTAGAGCAAGAAGCACGCTCTTGCATTCTAAAGTCTCTAAGACAGCAGGAAACGTGAGTGTGCCCAGAACAAAAGATCGGTGTTTCCTACACATACGGACCAGATGTAGTCCAAATCTGCTTCTGAAACTGATTCAAAGCACTGACCCTCTAACATCCAATGCTTGTCAGTTAAGATGAGAAAGGTGTGAGCTTCGTGAGCGATGTAGTTCGTTTCAGCAGAAAACTGACTGCCCTTACCTGAAACGAAGTCTTGCTTGTAGGAAGACACAGAGCCTGGGATTTAACTCCTTTTCTGAAGGGAAACATACAGCTTAGTTCTCATCCATGGATCACACTCTGCTTTAGAGCAAGTAGCACGCTCTTGTTTTCTACAGTCTCTAAGACAGCAGGAAACGTGAGTGTGCCCAGAAAAAAAGATCGGTGTTTCCTACACATATGGACCATATGTAGTCCAAATCTGCTTCTGAAACTGATACAAAGCACTGACCCTCTAACATCCAATGCTTGTCAGTTAAGATGAGAAACGTGTGAGCTTCGTGAGCGATGTAGTTCGTTTCAGCAGAAAACTGACTGCCCTTACCTGAAACGAAGTCTTGCTTGTAGGGAGACTCAGAGCATGGGATTTAACTCCATTTCTGAAGTGAAACACACAGCATTGTCTCATTCATTGATCACACTCTGCTTTAGAACAAGAAGCACGCTCTTGCTTTCTAGAGACTCTAAGACAGCAGGAAACGTGAGTGTGCTGAGAACAAAAGAACGGTGTTTCCTACACATACGGACCATATCTAGTCCAACTCTGCTTCTGAAACTGATAGAAAGGAATGGTCCTCTAACATCCAATGCTTGTCTGTTAAGATGAGAAACGTGTGAAATCAGTGAACGATGTAGTTCGTTTGAGCTGAAAAGTGACTGCCCTTACCTGAAATGAAGTCTTGCCTGTAGGAAGACACAGAGTCTGGGATTTAACTCCATTTCTGAAGGGAAACATATAGCATAGTGCTCATCAATCGATCACACTCTGCCTTAGAGCAAGAAGCACGCTCTTGCTTTCTAAAGTCTCTAAGACAGCAGGAAACGTGAGTGTGCCCAGAACAAAAGATCGGTGTTTCCTACACATATGGACCATATGTAGTCCAAATCTGCTTCTGAAACTGATACAAAGCAGTGACCCTCTAACTTCCAATGCTTGTCAGTTAAGATGAGAAACGTGTGAGCTTCGTGAGCGATGTAGTTCGTTTCAGCAGAAAACTGACTGCCCTTACCTGAAACGAATTCTTGCTTGTAGGAAGACACAGAGCCTGGGATTTAACTCCTTTTCTGAAGGGAAACACAAAGCTTAGTTCTCATCCATGGATCACACTCTGCTTTAGAGCGAGTAGCACGCTCTTTCTTTCTACAGTCTCTAAGACAGCAGGAAACGTGAGTGTGCTGAGAAAAAATGAATGGTGTTTCCTACACATACAGACCATATCTAGTCCAACTCTGCTTCTGAAAGTGATACAAAGCACTGGTCCTCTAACATCCAATGCTTGTCTGTTAAGATGAGAAACGTGTGAGCTCAGTGAACGATGTAGTTCCTTTGAGCTGAAAAGTGACTGCCCTTACCTGAAACGAAGTCTTGCTTGTAGGAAGACTCAGAGCCTGGGATTTAACTCCTTTTCTGAAGGGAAACACACAGCATAGTTCTCATCCATGGATCACACTCTGCTTTAGAGCGAGAAGCATGCTCTTGCTTTCTAGAGTCTCTAAGACAGCAGGAAACGTGAGTGTGCCCAGAACAAAAGATCGGTGTTTCCTACACATATGGACCATATGTAGTCCAAATCTGTTTCTGAAACTGATACAAAGCACTGACCCTCTAACATCCAATGCTTGTCAGTTAAGATGAGAAACGTGTGAGCTTTGTGAACGATGTAGTTCGTTTGAGCAGAAAACTGATTGCCCTTACCTGAAATGAAGTCTTGCTTGTAGGAAGACACAGAGCCTGGGATTTAACTCCTTTTCTGAAGGGAAACACACAGCTTAGTTCTCATCCATGGATCACACTCTGCTTTAGAGCGAGAAGCACGCTCTTGCTTTCTACAGTCTCTAAGACAGCAGGAAACGTGTGTTTGCTGAGAACAAAAGAACGGAGTTTCCTACACATACGGACCATATCTAGTCCAACCCTGCTTCTGAAATTGATACAAAGCACTGGTCCTCTAACATCCAATGCTTGTCAGTTAAGAGGAGAAACGTGTGAGCTTAGTGAATGATGTAGTTCCTTTGAACTGAAAAGTGACTGCCCTTACCTGAAACGAAGTCTTGCTTGTAGTAAGACACAGAGCCTGGGATTTAAGCCATTTCTGAAGGGAAACACACAGCATAGTTCTCATCCATGGATCACACTCTGCTTTACAGCGAGAAGCACACTCTTGCTTTCTAGAGTCTCTAATAGAGCAGGAAATCTGAGTGTGCCCAGAACAAAAGAAGGGTGTTTCCTACACAAATGGACCATATGTAGTCCAAATCTGCTTCTGAAACTGATACAAAGCACTGACCATCTTACATCCAATGCTTGTCAGTTAAGATGAGAAACGTGTGAGCTTCGTGAAATATGTAGTTCGTTTGAGCAGAAAAGTGACTGCCCTTACGTGAATTGAAGTCTTGCTTGTAGGAAGACTCAGAGCCTGGGATTTAACTCCATTTCTGAAGTAAAACACACAGCAGTGTAATCATCCATTGATCACACTCTGCTTTAGAACAAGAAGCACGCTCTTGCTTTCTAGATTCTCTAAGGCAGCAGGAAACGTGAGTGTGCTGAGAACAAAAGAACGGTGTTTCTTACACTTACAGACATTATATAGTCCAACTCTGCATCTGAAACTGATACAAAGCACTGGTCCTCTAAAATCCAATGCTTGTCTGTTAAGATGAGAAACGTGTGAGCTTCGTGAATGATGTAGTTCGTTTGAGCTGAAAAGTGACTGCCCTTACCTGAAACGAAATCTTGCTTGTAGGAAGACACAGAGCCTGGGATTTAACTCCTTTTCTGAAGGGAAACACAAAGCTTAGTTCTCATCCATGGATCACACTCTGCTTTAGAGCGAGTAGCACGCTCTTGCTTTCTACAGTCTCTAAGACAGCAGGAAACGTGAGTGTGCTGAGAACAAAAGAACGGTGTTTCCTACACATACTGATCATATCTAGTCCAACTCTGCTTCTGAAAGTGATACAAAGCACTGGTCCTCTAACATCCAATGCTTGTCAGTTAAGATGAGAAACGTGTGAGCTTAGTGAATGATGTAATTCCTTTGAGCTGAAAAGTGACTGCCCTTACCTGAAACGAAGTCTTGACTGTAGGAAGACACAGAGTCTGGGATTTAACTCCATTTCTGAAGGGAAACATACAGCATAGTTCTCATCAATGGATCACACTCTGCTTTAGAGCAAGAAGCACGCTCTTGCATTCTAAAGTCTCTAAGACAGCAGGAAACGTGAGTGTGCCCAGAACCAAAGAATGGTGTTCCTACACATACGGACTATATGTAGTCCAAATCTTCTTCCAAAACTGATACAATGCACTGGTCCTCTAACATCCAATGGTTGTCAGTTAAGAAGAGAAACGTGTGAGCTTCGTGAATGATCTAGTTCCTTTGAGCAGAAAAGTGACTGCCCTTACCTGAAACGAAGTCTTGCTTGTAGGGAGACTCAGAGCATGGGATTTAACTCCATTTCTGAAGGGAAACACACAGCATTGTCTCATTCATTGATCCCACTCTGCTTTAGAACAAGAAGCACGCTCTTTCTTTCTACAGTCTCTAAGACAGCAGGAAACGTGAGTGTGCTGAGAAAAAAAGAATGGTGTTTCCTACACATACAGACCATATGTAGTCCAACTCTGCTTCTGAAAGTGATACAAAGCACTGGTCCTCTAACATCCAATGCTTGTCTGTTAAGATGAGAAACGTGTGAGCTCAGTGAACGATGTAGTTCCTTTGAGCTGAAAAGTGACTGCCCTTACCTGAAACGAAGTCTTGCTTGTAGGAAGACTCAGAGCCTGGGATTTAACTCCTTTTCTGAAGGGAAACACACAGCATAGTTCTCATCCATGGATCACACTCTGCTTTAGAGCGAGAAGCATGCTCTTGCTTTCTAGAGTCTCTAAGACAGCAGGAAACGTGAGTGTGCCCAGAACAAAAGATCGGTGTTTCCTACACATATGGACCATATGTAGTCCAAATCTGTTTCTGAAACTGATACAAAGCACTGACCCTCTAACATCCAATGCTTGTCAGTTAAGATGAGAAACGTGTGAGCTTTGTGAACGATGTAGTTCGTTTGAGCATAAAACTGATTGCCCTTACCTGAAATGAAGTCTTGCTTGTAGGAAGACACAGAGCCTGGGATTTAACTCCTTTTCTGAAGGGAAACACACAGCTTAGTTCTCATCCATGGATCACACTCTGCTTTAGAGCGAGAAGCACGCTCTTGCTTTCTACAGTCTCTAAGACAGCAGGAAACGTGAGTTTGCTGAGAACAAAAGAACGGAGTTTCCTACACATACGGACCATATCTAGTCCAACCCTGCTTCTGAAATTGATACAAAGCACTGGTCCTCTAACATCCAATGCTTGTCAGTTAAGAGGAGAAACGTGTGAGCTTAGTGAATGATGTAGTTCCTATGAACTGAAAAGTGACTGCCCTTACCTGAAACGAAGTCTTGCTTGTAGTAAGACACAGAGCCTGGGATTTAAGCCATTTCTGAAGGGAAACACACAGCATAGTTCTCATCCATGGATCACACTCTGCTTTACAGCGAGAAGCACACTCTTGCTTTCTAGAGTCTCTAATAGAGCAGGAAATCTGAGTGTGCCCAGAACAAAAGAAGGGTGTTTCCTACACAAATGGACCATATGTAGTCCAAATCTGCTTCTGAAACTGATACAAAGCACTGACCATCTTACATCCAATGCTTGTCAGTTAAGATGAGAAACGTGTGAGCTTCGTGAAATATGTAGTTCGTTTGAGCACAAAAGTGACTGCCCTTACGTGAATTGAAGTCTTGCTTGTAGGAAGACTCAGAGCCTGGGATTTAACTCCATTTCTGAAGTAAAACACACAGCAGTGTAATCATCCATTGATCACACTCTGCTTTAGAACAAGAAGCACGCTCTTGCTTTCTAGATTCTCTAAGGCAGCAGGAAACGTGAGTGTGCTGAGAACAAAAGAACGGTGTTTCTTACACTTACAGACATTATATAGTCCAACTCTGCATCTGAAACTGATACAAAGCACTGGTCCTCTAAAATCCAATGCTTGTCTGTTAAGATGAGAAACGTGTGAGCTTCGTGAATGATGTAGTTCGTTTGAGCTGAAAAGTGACTGCCCTTACCTGAAACGAAATCTTGCTTGTAGGAAGACACAGAGCCTGGGATTTAACTCCTTTTCTGAAGGGAAACACAAAGCTTAGTTCTCATCCATGGATCACACTCTGCTTTAGAGCGAGTAGCACGCTCTTGCTTTCTACAGTCTCTAAGACAGCAGGAAACGTGAGTGTGCTGAGAACAAAAGAACGGTGTTTCCTACACATACTGATCATATCTAGTCCAACTCTGCTTCTGAAAGTGATACAAAGCACTGGTCCTCTAACATCCAATGCTTGTCAGTTAAGATGAGAAACGTGTGAGCTTAGTGAATGATGTAATTCCTTTGAGCTGAAAAGTGACTGCCCTTACCTGAAACGAAGTCTTGACTGTAGGAAGACACAGAGTCTGGGATTTAACTCCATTTCTGAAGGGAAACATACAGCATAGTTCTCATCAATGGATCACACTCTGCTTTAGAGCAAGAAGCACGCTCTTGCATTCTAAAGTCTCTAAGACAGCAGGAAACGTGAGTGTGCCCAGAACCAAAGAATGGTGTTCCTACACATACGGACTATATGTAGTCCAAATCTTCTTCCAAAACTGGTACAATGCACTGGTCCTCTAACATCCAATGGTTGTCAGTTAAGAAGAGAAACGTGTGAGCTTCGTGAATGATCTAGTTCCTTTGAGCAGAAAAGTGACTGCCCTTACCTGAAACGAAGTCTTGCTTGTAGGGAGACTCAGAGCATGGGATTTAACTCCATTTCTGAAGTGAAACACACAGCATTGTCTCATTCATTGATCCCACTCTGCTTTAGAACAAGAAGTACGCTCTTGCTTTCTAGAGTCTCTAAGACAGCAGGAAACGTGAGTGTGCTGAGAACAAAAGAACGGTGTTTCCTACACATACAGACCATATCTAGTACAACTCTCCTTCTGAAACTGATAGAAAAGACTGGTCCTATAACATCCAATGCTTGTCTGTTAAGATGAGAAACGTGTCAGCTCAGTGAACGATGAAGTTCCTTTGAGCTGAAAAGTGACTGCCCTTACCTGAAACGAAGTCTAGCTTGTAGGAAGACTCAGAGCCTGGGATTTAACTCCTTTTCTGAAGGGAAACACACAGCATAGTTCACATCCATGGATCACACTCTGCTTTAGAGCGAGAAGCACGCTCTTGCTTTCTACAGTCTCTAAGACAGCAGGAAACGTGAGTGTGCTGAGAACAAAAGAACGGTGTGTCCTACACATATGGACCATATCTAGTCCAACTCTGCTTCTGAAAGTGATACAAAGCACTGGTCCTCTAAAATCCAATGCTTGTCAATTAAGAGGAGAAACGTGTGAGCTTAGTGAATGATGTAGTTCCTTTGAACTGAAAAGTGACTGCCCTTACCTGAAACGAAGTCTTGCTTGTAGTAAGACACAGAGCCTGGGATTTAAGTCCATTTCTGAAGGGAAACACACAGCATAGTTCTCATCCATGGATCACACTCTGCTTTAGAGCGAGAAGCACATTCTTGCTTTCTAGAGTCTCTAATAGAGCAGGAAATCTGAGTGTGCCCAGAACAAAAGATCGGTGTTTCCTACACAAATGGACCATATGTAGTCCAAATCTGTTTCTGAAACTGATACAAAGCACTGACCATCTTACATCCAATGCTTGTCAGTTCAGATGAGAAACGTGTGAGCTTCGTGAAATATGTAGTTCGTTTGAGCAGAAAAGTGACTGCCCTCACGTGAATTGAATTCTTGCTTGTAGGAAGACTCAGAGCCTGGGATTTAACTCCATTTCTGAAGTAAAACACACAGCAGTGTAATCATCCATTGATCACACTCTGCTTTAGAACAAGAAGCACGCTCTTGCTTTCTAGATTCTCTAAGACAGCAGGAAACGTGAGTGTGCTGAGAACAAAAGAACGGTGTTTCCTACACTTACAGACATTATATAGTCCAACTCTGCATCTGAAACTGATACAAAGCATTGGTCCTCTAAAATCCAATGCTTGTCTGTTAAGATGAGAAACGTGTGAGCTTCGTGAATGATGTAGTTCGTTTGAGCTGAAAAGTGACTGCCCTTACCTGAAACGAAGTCTTGCCTGTAGGAAGACACAGAGTCTGGGATTTAACTCCATTTCTGAAGGGAAACATACAGCATAGTTCTCATTCATGGATCACACTCTGCTTTAGTGCAAGAAGCACGCTCTTGCTTTCTAGATTCTCTAATATAGCAGGAAATCTGAGTGTGCCCAGAACAAAAGAACGGTGTTTCCTACACATACGGACCATATGTAGTCCAAATCTGCTTCTGAAACTGATACAAAGCACTGACCCTCTAACATCCAATGCTTGTCAGTTAAGATGAGAAACGTGTGAGCTTTGTGAACTATGTAGTTCGTTTGAGCAGAAAACTGATTGCCCTTACCTGAAATGAAGTCTTGCTTGTAGAAAGACACAGAACCTGGGGTTTAACTCCTTTACTGAAGGGAAACACACAGCTTAGTTCTCATCCATGGATCAACTCTGCTTTAGAGCGAGAAGCACGCTCTTGCTTTCTACAATCTCTAAGACAGCAGGAAACGTGAGTTTGCTGAGAACAAAAGTATGGTGTTTCCTACACATACGGACCATATCTAGTCCAACCCTGCTTCTGAAAGTGATACAAAGCACTGGTCCTCTAACATCCAATGCTTGTCAGTTAAGAGGAGAAACGTGTGAGCTTAGTGAATGATGTAGTTCCTTTGAACTGAAAAGTGACTGCCCTAACCTGAAACGGAGTCTTGCTTGTAGTAAGACACAGAGCCTGGGATTTAAGCCATTTCTGAAGGGAAACACACAGCATAGTTCTCATCCATGGATAACACTCTGCTTTAGAGCAAGAAGCACGATCTTGCATTCTAAAGTCTCTAAGACAGCAGGAAACGTGAGTGTTCCCAGAACCAAAGAATGGTGTTCCTACACATACGGACTATATGTAGTCCAAATCTTCTTCTAAAACTGATACAATGCACTGGTCCTCTAACATCCAATGGTTGTCAGTTAAGAAGAGAAACGTGTGAGCTTCGTGAATGATCTAGTTCCTTTGAGCAGAAAAGTGACTGCCCTTACCTGAAACGAAGTCTTGCTTGTAGGGAGACTCAGAGCATGGGATTTAACTCCATTTCTGAAGTGAAACACACAGCATTGTCTCATTCATTGATCCCACTCTGCTTTAGAACAAGAAGCACGCTCTTGCTTTCTAGAGTCTCTAAGACAGCAGGAAACGTGAGTGTGCTGAGAACAAAAGAACGGTGTTTCCTACACATACAGACCATATCTAGTACAACTCTCCTTCTGAAACTGATAGAAAGGACTGGTCCTCTAACATCCAATGCATGTCTGTTAAGATGAGAAACGTGTCAGCTCAGTGAACGATGAAGTTCCTTTGAGCTGAAAAGTGACTGCCCTTACCTGAAACGAAGTCTTGCTTGTAGGAAGACTCAGAGCCTGGGATTTAACTCCTTTTCTGAAGGGAAACACACAGCATAGTTCACATCCATGGATCACACTCTGCTTTAGAGCGAGAAGCACGCTCTTGCTTTCTACAGTCTCTAAGACAGCAGGAAACGTGAGTGTGCTGAGAACAAAAGAACGGTGTGTCCTACACATATGGACCATATCTAGTCCAACTCTGCTTCTGAAAGTGATACAAAGCACTGGTCCTCTAAAATCCAATGCTTGTCAATTAAGAGGAGAAACGTGTGAGCTTAGTGAATGATGTAGTTCCTTTGAACTGAAAAGTGACTGCCCTTACCTGAAACGAATTCTTGCTTGTAGTAAGACACAGAGCCTGGGATTTAAGTCCATTTCTGAAGGGAAACACACAGCATAGTTCTCATCCATGGATCACACTCTGCTTTAGAGCGAGAAGCACATTCTTGCTTTCTAGAGTCTCTAATAGAGCAGGAAATCTGAGTGTGCCCAGAACAAAAGATCGGTGTTTCCTACACAAATGGACCATATGTAGTCCAAATCTGTTTCTGAAACTGATACAAAGCACTGACCATCTTACATCCAATGCTTGTCAGTTCAGATGAGAAACGTGTGAGCTTCGTGAAATATGTAGTTCGTTTGAGCAGAAAAGTGACTGCCCTCACGTGAATTGAATTCTTGCTTGTAGGAAGACTCAGAGCCTGGGATTTAACTCCATTTCTGAAGTAAAACACACAGCAGTGTAATCATCCATTGATCACACTCTGCTTTAGAACAAGAAGCACGCTCTTGCTTTCTAGATTCTCTAAGACAGCAGGAAACGTGAGTGTGCTGAGAACAAAAGAACGGTGTTTCCTACACTTACAGACATTATATAGTCCAACTCTGCATCTGAAACTGATACAAAGCATTGGTCCTCTAAAATCCAAGGCTTGTCTGTTAAGATGAGAAACGTGTGAGCTTCGTGAATGATGTAGTTCGTTTGAGCTGAAAAGTGACTGCCCTTACCTGAAACGAAGTCTTGCCTGTAGGAAGACACAGAGTCTGGGATTTAACTCCATTTCTGAAGGGAAACATACAGCATAGTTCTCATTCATGGATCACACTCTGCTTTAGTGCAAGAAGCATGCTCTTGCTTTCTAGATTCTCTAATATAGCAGGAAATCTGAGTGTGCCCAGAACAAAAGAACGGTGTTTCCTACACATACAGACCATATGTAGTCCAAATCTGCTTCTGAAACTGATACAAAGCACTGACCCTCTAACATCCAATGCTTGTCAGTTAAGATGAGAAACGTGTGAGCTTTGTGAACTATGTAGTTCGTTTGAGCAGAAAACTGATTGCCCTTACCTGAAATGAAGTCTTGCTTGTAGGAAGACACAGAGCCTGGGGTTTAACTCCTTTACTGAAGGGAAACACACAGCTTAGTTCTCATCCATGGATCAACTCTGCTTTAGAGCGAGAAGCACGCTCTTGCTTTCTACAATCTCTAAGACAGCAGGAAACGTGAGTTTGCTGAGAACAAAAGTACGGTGTTTCCTACACATACGGACCATATCTAGTCCAACCCTGCTTCTGAAAGTGATACAAAGCACTGGTCCTCTAACATCCAATGCTTGTCAGTTAAGAGGAGAAACGTGTGAGCTTAGTGAATGATGTAGTTCCTTTGAACTGAAAAGTGACTGCCCTAACCTGAAACGAAGTCTTGCTTGTAGTAAGACACAGAGCCTGGGATTTAAGCCATTTCTGAAGGGAAACACACAGCATAGTTCTCATCCATGGATCACACTCTGCTTTACAGCGAGAAGCACACTCTTGCTATCTAGAGTCTCTAATAGAGCAGGAAATCTGAGTGTGCCCAGAACAAAAGAAGGGTGTTTCCTACACAAATGGACCATATGTAGTCCAAATCTGCTTCTGAAACTGATACAAAGCACTGACCATCTTACATCCAATGCTTGTCAGTTAAGATGAGAAACGTGTGAGCTTCGTGAAATATGTAGTTCGTTTGAGCAGAAAAGTGACTGCCCTTACGTGAATTGAAGTCTTGCTTGTAGGAAGACTCAGAGCCTGGGATTTAACTCCATTTCTGAAGTAAAACACACAGCAATGTAATCATCCATTGATCACACTCTGCTTTAGAACAAGAAGCACGCTCTTGCTTTCTAGATTCTCTAAGGCAGCAGGAAACGTGAGTGTGCTGAGAACAAAAGAACGGTGTTTCTTACACTTACAGACATTATATAGTCCAACTCTGCCTCTGAAACTGATACAAAGCACTGGTCCTCTAAAATCCAATGCTTGTCTGTTAAGATGAGAAACGTGTGAGCTTCGTGAATGATGTAGTTCGTTTGAGCTGAAAAGTGACTGCCCTTACCTGAAACGAAATCTTGCTTGTAGGAAGTCACAGAGCCTGGGATTTAACTCCTTTTCTGAAGGGAAACACAAAGCTTAGTTCTCATCCATGGATCACACTCTGCTTTAGAGCGAGTAGCACGCTCTTGCTTTCTACAGTCTCTAAGACAGCAGGAAACGTGAGTGTGCTGAGAACAAAAGAACGGTGTTTCCTACACATACTGATCATATCTAGTCCAACTCTGCTTCTGAAAGTGATACAAAGCACTGGTCCTCTAACATCCAATGCTCGTCAGTTAAGATGAGAAACGTGTGAGCTTAGTGAATGATGTAATTCCTTTGAGCTGAAAAGTGACTGCCCTTACCTGAAACGAAGTCTTGACTGTAGGAAGACACAGAATCTGGGATTTAACTCCATTTCTGAAGGGAAACATACAGCATAGTTCTCATCAATGGATCACACTCTGCTTTAGAGCAAGAAGCACGCTCTTGCATTCTATATTCTCTAAGACAGCAGGAAACGTGAGTGTGCCCAGAACAAAAGAATGGTGTTCCTACACATACGGACTATATGTAGTCCAAATCTTCTTCTAAAACTGATACAATGCACTGGTCCTCTAACATCCAATGGTTGTCAGTTAAGAAGAGAAACGTGTGAGCTTCGTGAATGATCTAGGCCCTTTGAGCAGAAAAGTGACTGCCCTTACCTGAAACGAAGTCTTGCTTGTAGGGAGACTCAGAGCATGGGATTTAACTCCATTTCTGAAGTGAAACACACAGCATTGTCTCATACATTGATCCCACTCTGCTTTAGAGCGAGAAGCACGCTCTTGCTTTCTACATTCTCTAAGACAGCAGGAAACATGAGTGTGCTGAGAACAAAAGAACGGTGTGTCCTACACATATGGACCATATCTAGTCCAACTCTGCTTCTGAAACTGATACAATGCACTGGTCCTCTAACATCCAATGCTTGTCAGTTAAGAGGAGAAACGTGTGAGCTTAGTGAATGATGTAGTTCCTTCGAACTGAAAAGTGACTGCCCTTACCTGAAACGAAGTCTTGCTTGTAGTAAGACACAGAGCCTGGGATTTAAGTCCATTTCTGAAGGGAAACACACAGCATAGTTCTCATCCATGGATCACACTCTGCTTTCGAGCGAGAAGCACATTCTTGCTTTCTAGAGTCTCTAATAGAGCAGGAAATCTGAGTGTGCCCAGAACAAAAGATCGGTGTTTCCTACACAAATGGACCATATGTAGTCCAAATCTGTTTCTGAAACTGATACAAAGCACTGACCATCTTACATCCAATGCTTGTCAGTTCAGATGAGAAACGTGTGAGCTTCGTGAAATATGTAGTTCGTTTGAGCAGAAAAGTGACTGCCCTCACGTGAATTGAATTCTTGTTTGTAGGAAGACTCAGAGCCTGGGATTTAACTCCATTTCTGAAGTAAAACACACAGCAGTGTAATCATCCATTGATCACACTCTGCTTTAGAACAAGAAGCACGCTCTTGCTTTCTAGATTCTCTAAGACAGCAGGAAACGTGAGTGTGCTGAGAACAAAAGAACGGTGTTTCCTACACTTACAGACATTATATAGTCCAACTCTGCATCTGAAACTGATAAAAAGCATTGGTCCTCTAAAATCCAATGCTTGTCTGTTAAGATGAGAAACGTGTGAGCTTCGTGAATGATGTAGTTCGTTTGAGCTGAAAAGTGACTGCCCTTACCTGAAACGAAGTCTTGCCTGTAGGAAGACACAGAGTCTGGGATTTAACTCCATTTCTGAAGGGAAACATACAGCATAGTTCTCATTCATGGATCACACTCTGCTTTAGTGCAAGAAGCACGCTCTTGCTTTCTAGATTCTCTAATATAGCAGGAAATCTGAGTGTGCCCAGAACAAAAGAACGGTGTTTCCTACACATACGGACCATATGTAGTCCAAATCTGCTTCTGAAACTGATACAAAGCACTGACCCTCTAACATCCAATGCTTGTCAGTTAAGATGAGAAACGTGTGAGCTTTGTGAACTATGTAGTTCGTTTGAGCAGAAAACTGATTGCCCTTACCTGAAATGAAGTCTTGCTTGTAGGAAGACACAGAGCCTGGGGTTTAACTCCTTTACTGAAGGGAAACACACAGCTTAGTTCTCATCCATGGATCAACTCTGCTTTAGAGCGAGAAGCACGCTCTTGCTTTCTACAATCTCTAAGACAGCAGGAAACGTGAGTTTGCTGAGAAGAAAAGTACGGTGTTTCCTACACATACGGACCATATCTAGTCCAACCCTGCTTCTGAAAGTGATACAAAGCACTGGTCCTCTAACATCCAATGCTTGTCAGTTAAGAGGAGAAACGTGTGAGCTTAGTGAATGATGTAGTTCCTTTGAACTGAAAAGTGACTGCCCTAACCTGAAACGAAGTCTTGCTTGTAGTAAGACACAGAGCCTGGGATTTAAGCCATTTCTGAAGGGAAACACACAGCATAGTTCTCATCCATCGATCACACTCTGCTTTAGAGCAAGAAGCACGATCTTGCATTCTAAAGTCTCTAAGACAGCAGGAAACGTGAGTGTGCCCAGAACCAAAGAATGGTGTTCCTACACATACGGACTATATGTAGTCCAAATCTTCTTCTAAAACTGATACAATGCACTGGTCCTCTAACATCCAATGCTTGTCAGTTAAGAAGAGAAACGTGTGAGCTTCGTGAATGATCTAGTTCCTTTGAGCAGAAAAGTGACTGCCCTTACCTGAAACGAAGTCTTGCTTGTAGGGAGACTCAGAGCATGGGATTTAACTCCATTTCTGAAGTGAAACACACAGCATTGTCTCATTCATTGATCCCACTCTGCTTTAGAACAAGAAGCACGCTCTTGCTTTCTAGAGTCTCTAAGACAGCAGGAAACGTGAGTGTGCTGAGAACAAAAGAACGGTGTTTCCTACACATACAGACCATATCTAGTACAACTCTCCTTCTGAAACTGATAGAAAGGACTGGTCCTCTAACATCCAATGCTTGTCTGTTAAGATGAGAAACGTGTCAGCTCAGTGAACGATGAAGTTCCTTTGAGCTGAAAAGTGACTGCCCTTACCTGAAACGAAGTCTTGCTTGTAGGAAGACTCAGAGCCTGGGATTTAACTCCTTTTCTGAAGGGAAACACACAGCATAGTTCACATCCATGGATCACACTCTGCTTTAGAGCGAGAAGCACGCTCTTGCTTTCTACAGTCTCTAAGACAGCAGGAAACGTGAGTGTGCTGAGAACAAAAGAACGGTGTGTCCTACACATACGGACCATATCTAGTCCAACTCTGCTTCTGAAAGTGATACAAAGCACTGGTCCTCTAAAATCCAATGCTTGTCAATTAAGAGGAGAAACGTGTGAGCTTAGTGAATGATGTAGTTCCTTTGAACTGAAAAGTGACTGCCCTTACTTGAAACGAAGTCTTGCTTGTAGTAAGACACAGAGCCTGGGATTTAAGTCCATTTCTGAAGGGAAACACACAGCATAGTTCTCATCCATGGATCACACTCTG
This sequence comes from Onychomys leucogaster, assembly GCA_949786385.1. NCBI lineage: Eukaryota > Metazoa > Chordata > Mammalia > Rodentia > Cricetidae > Onychomys > Onychomys leucogaster. The sequence continues at coordinate 1,494,662 of CATKUP010000076.1, forward strand.
CTTTAGAGCGAGAAGCACATTCTTGCTTTCTAGAGTCTCTAATAGAGCAGGAAATCTGAGTGTGCACAGAACAAAAGATCGGTGTTTCCTACACAAATGGACCATATGTAGTCCAAATCTGTTTCTGAAACTGATACAAAGCACTGACCATCTTACATCCAATGCTTGTCAGTTCAGATGAGAAACGTGTGAGCTTCGTGAAATATGTAGTTCGTTTGAGCAGAAAAGTGACTGCCCTCACGTGAATTGAATTCTTGCTTGTAGGAAGACTCAGAGCCTGGGATTTAACTCCATTTCTGAAGTAAAACACACAGCAGTGTAATCATCCATTGAGCACACTCTGCTTTAGAACAAGAAGCACGCTCTTGCTTTCTAGATTCTCTAAGACAGCAGGAAACGTGAGTGTGCTGAGAACAAAAGAACGGTGTTTCCTACACTTACAGACATTATATAGTCCAACTCTGCATCTGAAACTGATACAAAGCATTGGTCCTCTAAAATCCAATGCTTGTCTGTTAAGATGAGAAACGTGTGAGCTTCGTGAATGATGTAGTTCGTTTGAGCTGAAAAGTGACTGCCCTTACCTGAAACGAAGTCTTGCCTGTAGGAAGACACAGAGTCTGGGATTTAACTCCATTTCTGAAGGGAAACATACAGCATAGTTCTCATTCATGGATCACACTCTGCTTTAGTGCAAGAAGCATGCTCTTGCTTTCTAGATTCTCTAATATAGCAGGAAATCTGAGTGTGCCCAGAACCAAAGAACGGTGTTTCCTACACATACGGACCATATGTAGTCCAAATCTGCTTCTGAAACTGATACAAAGCACTGACCCTCTAACATCCAATGCTTGTCAGTTAAGATGAGAAACGTGTGAGCTTTGTGAACTATGTAGTTCGTTTGAGCAGAAAACTGATTGCCCTTACCTGAAATGAAGTCTTGCTTGTAGGAAGACACAGAGCCTGGGGTTTAACTCCTTTACTGAAGGGAAACACACAGCTTAGTTCTCATCCATGGATCAACTCTGCTTTAGAGCGAGAAGCACGCTCTTGCTTTCTACAATCTCTAAGACAGCAGGAAACGTGAGTTTGCTGAGAACAAAAGTACGGTGTTTCCTACACATACGGACCATATCTAGTCCAACCCTGCTTCTGAAAGTGATACAAAGCACTGGTCCTCTAACATCCAATGCTTGTCAGTTAAGAGGAGAAACGTGTGAGCTTAGTGAATGATGTAGTTCCTTTGAACTGAAAAGTGACTGCCCTAACCTGAAACGAAGTCTTGCTTGTAGTAAGACACAGAGCCTGGGATTTAAGCCATTTCTGAAGGGAAACACACAGCATAGTTCTCATCCATGGATCACACTCTGCTTTAGAGCGAGTAGCACGCTCTTGCTTTCTACAGTCTCTAAGACAGCAGGAAACGTGAGTGTGCTGAGAACAAAAGAACGGTGTTTCCTACACATACTGATCATATCTAGTCCAACTCTGCTTCTGAAAGTGATACAAAGCACTGGTCCTCTAACATCCAATGCTTGTCAGTTAAGATGAGAAACATGTGAGCTTAGTGAATGATGTAATTCCTTTGAGCTGAAAAGTGACTGCCCTTACCTGAAACGAAGTCTTGACTGTAGGAAGACACAGAGTCTGGGATTTAACTCCATTTCTGAAGGGAAACATACAGCATAGTTCTCATCAATGGATCACACTCTGCTTTAGAGCAAGAAGCACGATCTTGCATTCTAAAGTCTCTAAGACAGCAGGAAATGTGAGTGTGCCCAGAACAAAAGAATGGTGTTGCTACACATACGGACTATATGTAGTCCAAATCTTCTTCTAAAACTGATACAATGCACTGGTCCTCTAACATCCAATGGTTGTCAGTTAAGAAGAGAAACGTGTGAGCTTCGTGAATGATCTAGTTCCTTTGAGCAGAAAAGTGACTGTCCTTACCTGAAACGAAGTCTTGCTTGTAGGGAGACTCAGAGCATGGGATTTAACTCCATTTCTGAAGTGAAACACACAGCATTGTCTCATACATTGATCCCACTCTGCTTTAGAACAAGAAGCACGCTCTTGCTTTCTAGAGTCTCTAAGACAGCAGGAAACGTGAGTGTGCTGAGAACAAAAGAACGGTGTTTCCTACACATACAGACCATATCTAGTACAACTCTCCTTCTGAAACTGATAGAAAGGACTGGTCCTCTAACATCCAATGCTTGTCTGTTAAGATGAGAAACGTGTGAGCTCAGTGAACGATGAAGTTCCTTTGAGCTGAAAAGTGACTGCCCTTACCTGAAACGAAGTCTTGCTTGTAGGAAGACTCAGAGCCTGGGATTTAACTCCTTTTCTGAAGGGAAACACACAGCATAGTTCACATCCATGGATCACACTCTGCTTTAGAGCGAGAAGCACGCTCTTGCTTTCTACATTCTCTAAGACAGCAGGAAACATGAGTGTGCTGAGAACAAAAGAACGGTGTGTCCTACACATATGGACCATATCTAGTCCAACTCTGCTTCTGAAACTGATACAATGCACTGGTCCTCTAACATCCAATGCTTGTCAGTTAAGTTGAGAAACGTGTGAGCTTAGTGAATGATGTAGTTCCTTCGAACTGAAAAGTGACTGCCCTTACCTGAAACGAAGTCTTGCTTGTAGTAAGACACAGAGCCTGGGATTTAAGTCCATTTCTGAAGGGAAACACACAGCATAGTTCTCATCCATGGATCACACTCTGCTTTCGAGCGAGAAGCACGCTCTTGCTTTCTAGATTCTCTAATATAGCAGGAAATCTGAGTGTGCCCAGAACAAAAGAACGGTGTTTCCTACACATACGGACCATATGTAGTCCAAATCTGCTTCTGAAACTGATACAAAGCACTGACCCTCTAACATCCAATGCTTGTCAGTTAAGATGAGAAACGTGTGAGCTTTGTGAACTATGTAGTTCGTTTGAGCAGAAAACTGATTGCCCTTACCTGAAATGAAGTCTTGCTTGTAGGAAGACACAGAGCCTGGTGTTTAACTCCTTTACTGAAGGGAAACACACAGCTTAGTTCTCATCCATGGATCACACTCTGCTTTAGAGCGAGAGGCACGCTCTTGGTTTCTACAATCTCTAAGACAGCAGGAAACGTGAGTTTGCTGAGAACAAAAGTACGGTGTTTCCTACACATACGGACCATATCTAGTCCAACCCTGCTTCTGAAAGTGATACAAAGCACTGGTCCTCTAACATCCAATGCTTGTCAGTTAAGAGGAGAAACGTGTGAGCTTAGTGAATGATGTAGTTCCTTTGAACTGAAAAGTGACTGCCCTAACCTGAAACGAAGTCTTGCTTGTAGTAAGACACAGAGCCTGGGATTTAAGCCATTTCTGAAGGGAAACACACAGCATAGTTCTCATCCATGGATCACACTCTGCTTTACAGCGAGAAGCACACTCTTGCTATCTAGAGTCTCTAATAGAGCAGGAAATCTGAGTGTGCCCAGAACAAAAGAAGGGTGTTTCCTACACAAATGGACCATATGTAGTCCAAATCTGCTTCTGAAACTGATACAAAGCACTGACCATCTTACATCCAATGCTTGTCAGTTAAGATGAGAAACGTGTGAGCTTCGTGAAATATGTAGTTCGTTTGAGCTGAAAAGTGACTGCCCTTACGTGAATTGAAGTCTTGCCTGTAGGAAGACACAGAGTCTGGGATTTAACTCCATTTCTGAAGGGAAACATACAGCATAGTTCTCATCCATGGATCACACTCTGCTTTAGAGCAAGAAGCAGGCTCTTGCTTTCTAGATTCTGTAATATAGCAGGAAATCTGAGTGTGCCCAGAACAAAAGAACGGTGTTTCCTACACATACGGACCATATGTAGTCCAAATCTGCTTCTGAAACTGATACAAAGCACTGACCCTCTAACATCCAATGCTTGTCAGTTAAGATGAGAAACATGTGAGCTTTGTGAACGATGTAGTTCGTTTGAGCAGAAAACTGACTGCCCTTACCTGAAATGTAGTCTTGCTTGTAGGAAGACACAGAGCCTGGGATTTAACTCCATTTCTGAAGGGAAACACACAGCTGACTTCTCATCCATAGATCACACTCTGCTTTAGAGCGAGAAGCACGCTCTTGCTTTCTACAGTCTCTAAGACAGCAGGAAACGTGAGTTTGCTGAGAACAAAAGAACGGTGTTTCCTACACATACGGACCATATCTAGTCCAACCCTGCTTCTGAAAGTGATACAAAGCACTGGTCCTCTAACATCCAATGCTTGTCATTTAAGATGAGAAACGTTTGAGCTTCATGAACGATGTAGTTCGTTTGAGCAGAAAAGTGACTGCCCTTACCTGAAACGAAGTCTTGCCTGTAGGAAGACACAGAGCCTGGGATTTAAGTCCATTTCTGAAGGGAAACACACAGCATAGTTCTCATCCATGGATCACACTCTGCTTTAGAGCAAGAAGCACGCTCTTGCTTTCTAGAGTCTCTAATACAGCAGGAAATCTGAGTGTGCCCAGAACAAAAGAAGGGTGTTTCCTACACAAATGGACCATATGTAGTCTAAATCTGCTTCTGAAACTGATACAAAGCACTGACCATCTTACATCCAATGCTTGTCAGTTAAGATCAGAAACGTGTGAACTTCGTGAAATATGTAGTTCGTTTGAGCAGAAAAGTGACTGCCCTCACGTGAATTGAAGTCTTGCTTGTAGGAAGACACAGAGCCTGGGATTTAACTCCATTTCTGAAGTAAAACACACAGCAGTGTAATCATCCATTGATCACACTCTGCTTTAGAACAAGAAGCACGCTCTTGCTTTCTAGATTCTCTAAGACAGCAGGAAACGTGAGTGTGCTGAGAACAAAAGAACGGTGTTTCCTACACTTACAGACATTATATAGTCCAACTCTGCATCTGAAACTGATACAAAGCATTGGTCCTCTAAAATCCAATGCTTGTCTGTTAAGATGAGAAACGTGTGAGCTTCGTGAATGATGTAGTTCGTTTGAGCTGAAAAGTGACTGCCCTTACCTGAAACGAAGTCTTGCCTGTAGGAAGACACAGAGTCTGGGATTTAACTCCATTTCTGAAGGGAAACATACAGCATAGTTCTCATCCATGGATCACACTCTGCTTTAGAGCGAGAAGCACGCTCTTGCTTTCTACACTCTCTAAGACAGCAGGAAACGTGAGTTTGCTGAGAACAAAAGAACGGTGTATCCTACACATACGGACCATATCTAGTCCAACCCTGCTTCTGAAAGTGATACAAAGCACTGGTCCTCTAACATCCAATGCTTGTCAGTTAAGAGGAGAAACGTGTGAGCTTAGTGAATGATGTAGTTCCTTTGAACTGAAAAGTGACTGCCCTTACCTGAAACGAAGTCTTGCTTGTAGTAAGACACAGAGCCTGGGATTTAAGCCATTTCTGAAGGGAAACACACAGCATAGTTCTCATCCATGGATCACACTCTGCTTTACAGCGAGAAGCACACTCTTGCTTTCTAGAGTCTCTAATAGAGCAGGAAATCTGAGTGTGCCCAGAACAAAAGAAGGGTGTTTCCTACACAAATGGACCATATGTAGTCCAAATCTGCTTCTGAAACTGATACAAAGCACTGACCATCTTACATCCAATGCTTGTCAGTTAAGATGAGAAACGTGTGAGCTTCGTGAACGATGTAGTTCATTTGAGCAGAAAAGTGACTGCCCTTACGTGAATTGAAGTCTTGCTTCTAGGAAGACTCAGAGCCTGGGATTTAACTCCATTTCTGAAGTAAAACACACAGCAGTGTAATCATCCATTGATCACACTCTGCTTTAGAACAAGAAGCACGCTCTTGCTTTCTAGAGTCTCTAAGACAGCAGGAAACGTGAGTGTGCTGAGAACAAAAGAACGGTGTTTCCTACACATACGGACCATATCTAGGCCAACTCTGCTTCTGAAACTGACAGAAAGGACTGGTCCTCTAACATCCAATGCTTGTCTGTTAAGATGAGAAACGTGTGAACTCAGTGAACGATGTAGTTCGTTTGAGGTGAAAAGTGACTGCCCTTACCTGAAACGAAGTCTTGCCTGTAGGAAGACACAGAGTCTGGGATTTAACTCCATTTCTGAAGGGAAACATACAGCATAGTTCTCATCAATCGATCACACTCTGCCTTAGAGCAAGAAGCACGCTCTTGCTTTCTAAAGTCTCTAAGACAGCATGAAACGTGAGTGTGCCCTGAACAAATGTCGGTGTTTCCTACACATATCGACCATATGTAGTCCAAATCTGCTTCTGAAACTGATACAAAGCACTGACCCTCTAACATCCAATGCTTGTCAGTTAAGATGAGAAACGTGTGAGCTTCGTGAGCGATGTAGTTCGTTTCAGCAGAAAACTGACTGCCCTTACCTGAAACGAAGTCTTGCTTGTAGGAAGACACAGAGCCTGGGATTTAACTCCTTTTCTGAAGGGAAACACAAAGCTTAGTTCTCATCCATGGATCACACTCCTGTTTAAAGCGAGTAGCACGCTCTTGCTTTCTACAGTCTCTAAGACAGCAGGAAACGTGAGTGTGCTGTGAACAAAAGAACGGTGTTTCCTACACATACAGACCATATCTAGTCCATCTCTGCTTCTGAAAGTGAAACAAAGCACTGGTCCTCTAACATCCAATGCTTGTCAGTTAAGATGAGAAACGTGTAAGCTAAGTGAATGATGTAATTCCTTTGAACTGAAAAGTGACTGCCCTTACCTGAAACGAAGTCTTGCTTGTAGTAAGACACAGAGCCTGGGATTTAAGACCATTTCAGAAGGGAAACACACAGCATAGTTCTCATCCATGGATCACACTCTGCTTTAGAGCGAGAAGCACACTCTTGCTTTATAGAGTCTCTAATACAGCAGGAAATCTGAGTGTGCCCAGAACAAAAGAACGGTGTTTCCTACACATAAGGACAATATGTAATCCAAATCTTCTTCTGAAACTGATAGAATGCACTGGTCCTCTAACATCCAATGCTTGTCTGTTAAGATAAGAAACGTGTGAGCTTCGTGAAAGATGTAGTTCGTTTGAGCAGAAAAGTGACTGCCCTTACCTGAAACGAAGTCTTGCTTGTAGGAAGACTCAGAGCATGGGATTTAACTCCATTTCTGAAGTGAAACACACAGCAGTGTTCGCATCCATTGATCACACTCTGCTTTAGTACAAGAAGCACGATCGTGCTTTCTAGAGTCTCTAAGACAGCAGGAAACGTGAGTTTGCTGAGAACAAAAGAACGGTGTTTCCTACACATACGGACCATAGCTAGTCCAACTCTGCTTCTGAAACTGATACAAAGCACTGGTCCGCTAACATCCAATGCTTGTCTGTTAAGATGAGAAACGTGTGAGCTCCGTGAACTATGTAGTTCGTTTGAGCTGAAAAGTGACTGCCCTTACCTGAAACGAAGTCTTGCTTGTAGGAAGACACAGAGCCTGGGATTTAAGTCCTTTTCTGAAGGGAAACACACAGCATAGTTCACATCCATGGATCACACTCTGCTTTAGAGCGAGAAGCACGCTCTTGCTTTCTACAGTCTCTAAGACAGCAGGAAACGTGAGTGTGCTGAGAACAAAAGAATGGTGTTTCCTACACATATGGACCATATCTAGTACAACTCTGCTTCTGAAAGTGATACAAAGCACTGGTCCTCTAACATCCAATGCTTGTCAGTTAAGAGGAGAAACGTGTGAGCTTAGTGAATGATGTAGTTCCTTTGAACTGAAAAGTGACTGCCCTTACCTGAAACGAAGTCTTGCTTGTAGTAAGACACAGAGCCTGTGATTTAAGTCCATTTCTGAAGGGAAACACACAGCATAGTTCTCATCCATGGATCACACTCTGCTTTAGAACGAGAAGCACACTCTTGCTTTCTAGAGTCTCTAATAGAGCAGGAAATCTGAGTGTGCCCAGAACCAAAGAAGGGTGTTTCCTACACAAATGGACCATATGTAGTCCAAATCTGCTTCTGAAACTGATACATAGCACTCACCATCTTACATCCAATGCTTGTCAGTTAAGATGAGAAACGTGTGAGCTTCGTGAAATATGTAGTTCGTTTGAGCAGAAAAGTGACTGCCCTCACGTGAATTGAAGTCTTGCTTGTAGGAAGACACAGAACCTGGGATTTAACTCCATTTCTGAAGTAAAACACACAGCAGTGTAATCATCCATTGATCACACTCTGCTTTAGAAGAAAAAGCACGCTCTTGCTTTCTAGATTCTCTAAGACAGCAGGAAACGTGAGTGTGCTGAGAACAAAAGAACGGTGTTTCCTACACTTACAGACATTATATAGTCCAACTCTGCATCTGAAACTGATACAAAGCATTGGTCCTCTAAAATCCAATGCTTGTCTGTTAAGCTGAGAAACGTGTGAGCTTCGAGAATGATGTAGTTCGTTTGAGCTGAAAAGTTACTGCCCTTACCTGAAACGAAGTCTTGCTTGTAGTAAGACACAGAGCCTGGGATTTAAGTCCATTCCTGAAGGGAAACACACAGCATAGTTCTCATCCATGGATCACACTCTGCTTTAGAGCGAGAAGCACACTCTTGCTTTCTAGAGTCTCTAATAGAGCAGGAAATCTGAGTGTGCCCAGAACCAAAGAAGGGTGTTTCCTACACAAATGGACCATATGTAGTCCAACTCTGCTTCTGAAACTGATAGAAAGGACTGGTCCTCTAACATCCAATGCTTGTCTGTTAAGATGAGAAACGTGTGAGCTCAGTGAACGATGTAGTTCCTTTGAGCTGAAAAGTGACTGCCCTTACCTGAAACGAAGTCTTGCTTGTAGGAAGACTCAGAGCCTGGGATTTAACTCCTTTTCTGAAGGGAAACACACAGCATAGTTCACATCCATGGATCACACTCTGCTTTAGAGCGAGAAGCACGCTCTTGCTTTCTACAGTCTCTAAGACAGCAGGAAACGTGAGTGCGCTGAGAACAAAAGAACGGTGTTTCCTACACATATGGACCATATCTAGTACATCTCTGCTTCTGAAAGTGATACAAAGCACTGGTCCTCTAACATCCAATGCTTGTCAGTTAAGAGGAGAAACGTGTGAGCTTAGTGAATGATGTAGTTCCTTTGAACTGAAAAGTGACTGCCCTTACCTGAAACGAAGTCTTGCTTGTAGTAAGACACAGAGCCTGTGATTTAAGTCCATTTCTGAAGGGAAACACACAGCATAGTTCTCATCCATGGATCACACTCTGCTTTAGAGCGAGAAGCACACTCTTGCTTTCTAGAGTCTCTAATAGAGCAGGAAATCTGAGTGTGCCCAGAACAAAAGAAGGGTGTTTCCTACACAAATGGACCATATGTAGTCCAAATCTGCTTCTGAAACTGATACAAAGCACTGACCATCTTACATCCAATGCTTGTCAGTTAAGATGGGAAACGTGTGAGCTTCGTGAAATATGTAGTTCGTTTGAGCAGTAAAGTGACTGCCCTCACGTGAATTGAAGTCTTGCTTGTAGGAAGACACAGAACCTGGGATTTAACTCCATTTCTGAAGTAAAACACACAGCAGTGTAATCATCCATTGATCACACTCTGCTTTAGAACAAAAAGCACGCTCTTGCTTTCTAGATTCTCTAAGACAGCAAGAAACGTGAGTGTGCTGAGAACAAAAGAACGGTGTTTCCTACACTTACAGACATTATATAGTCCAACTCTGCATCTGAAACTGATACAAAGCATTGGTCCTCTAAAATCCAATGCTTGTCTGTTAAGCTGAGAAACGTGTGAGCTTCGAGAATGATGTAGTTCGTTTGAGCTGAAAAGTGACTGCCCTTACCTGAAACGAAGTCTTGCCTGTAGGAAGACACAGAGTCTGGGATTTAACTCCATTTCTGAAGGGAAACATACAGCATAGTTCTCATCCATGGATCACACTCTGCTTTAGAGCAACAAGCACGCTCTTGCTTTCTAGATTCTCTAATATAGCAGGAAATCTGAGTGTGCCCAGAACAAAAGAACGGTGTTTCCTACACATACGGACCATATGTAGTCCAAATCTGCTTCTGAAACTGATACAAAGCACTGACCCTCTAACATCCAATGCTTGTCAGTTAAGATGAGAAACGTGTGAGCTTTGTGAACAATGTAGTTCGTTTGAGCAGAAAACTGACTGCCCTTACCCGAAATGAAGTCTTGCTTGTAGGAAGACACAGAGCCTGGGATTTAACTCCTTTTCTGATGGGAAACACACAGCTTAGTTCTCATCCATGGATCACACTCTGCTTTAGAGCGAGAAGCACGCTCTTTCTTTCTACAGTCTCTAAGACAGCAGGAAACGTGAGTTTGCTGAGAACAAAAGAACAGTGTTTCCTACACATACGGACTATATTTAGTCCAACTCTGCTTCTGTAAGTGATACAAAGCACTGGTCCTCTAACATCCAATGCTTGTCAATTAAGATGAGATACGTGTGAGATTCGTGAACAATGTAGTTCGTTTGAGCAGAAAAGTGTCTGCCCTTACCTGAAATAAAGTCTTGCTTGTAGGAAGACTCAGAGCAAGGGATTTACCTCCATTTCTGAAGTGAAACACACAGCAGTGTTCGCATCCATTGATCACACTCTGCTTTAGAACAAGAAGCACGCTCTTGCTTTCTAGAGTCTCTAAGACAGCAGGAAACGTGAGTGTGCTGAGGACAAAAGAACGGTGTTTTCTACACATACGGACGATATCTAGTCCAACTCTTCTTCTGAAACTGATACAAAGCACTGGTCCTCTAACATCCAATGCTTGTCATTTAAGATGAGAAAGGTTTAAGCTTCATGAACGATGTAGTTCGTTTGAGCAGAAAAGTGACTGCCCTTACCTGAAACGAAGTCTTGCCTGTAGGAAGACACAGAGCCTGGGATTTTAGTCCATTTCTGAAGGGAAACACACAGCATAGTTCTCATCCATGGATCACACTCTGCTTTAGAGCAAGAAGCACGCTCTTGCTTTCTAGATTCTCTAATATAGCAGGAAATCTGAGTGTGCCCAGAACAAAAGAACGGTGTTCCTACACATACAGACTGTATGTAGTCCAAATCTTCTTCTAAAACTGATACAATGCACTGGTCCTCTAACATGCAATGGTTGTCAGTTAAGAAGAGAAACGTGTGAGCTTCGTGAACGATCTAGTTCCTTTGAGCAGAAAAGTGACTGCCCTAACCTGAAACGAAGTCTTGCTTGTAGGGAGACTCAGAGCATGGGATTTAACTCCATTTCTGAAGTGAAACACACAGCATTGTCTCATTCATTGATCACACTCTGCTTTAGAACAAGAAGCACGCTCTTGCTTTCTAGAGTCTCTAAGACAGCAGGAAACGTGAGTGTGCTGAGAACAAAAGAACGGTGTTTCCTACACATACAGACCATATCTAGTCCAACTCTGCTTCTGAAACTGATAGAAAGGACTGGTCCTCTAACATCCAATGCTTGTCTGTTAAGATGAGAAACGTGTGAGCTCAGTGAACGATGTAGTTCCTTTGAGCTGAAAAGTGACTGCCCTTACCTGAAACGAAGTCTTGCTTGTAGGAAGACTCAGAGCCTGGGATTTAACTCCTTTTCTGAAGGGAAACACACAGCATAGTTCACTTCCATGGATCACACTCTGCTTTAGAGCGAGAAGCACGCTCTTGCTTTCTACAGTCTCTAACACAGCAGGAAACGTGAGTGCGCTGAGAACAAAAGAACGGTGTTTCCTACACATATGGACCATATCTAGTCCAACTCTGCTTCTGAAAGTGATACAAAGCACTGGTCCTCTAACATCCAATGCTTGTCAGTTAAGAGGAGAAACGTGTGAGCTTAGTGAATGATGTAGTTCCTTTGAACTGAAACGTGACTGCCCTTACCTGAAACGAAGTCTTGCTTGTAGTAAGACACAGAGCCTGTGATTTAAGTCCATTTCTGAAGGGAAACACACAGCATAGTTCTCATCCATGGATCACACTCTGCTTTAGAGCGAGAAGCACACTCTTGCTTTCTAGAGTCTCTAATAGAGCAGGAAATCTGAGTGTGCCCAGAACAAAAGAAGGGTGTTTCCTACACAAATGGACCATATGTAGTCCAACTCTGCTTCTGAAACTGATACAAAGCACTGACCATCTAACATCCAATGCTTGTCAGTTCAGATGAGAAATGTGTGAGCTTCGTGAAATATGTAGTTCGTTTGAGCAGAAAAGTGACTGCCCTCACGTGAATTGAATTCTTGCTTGTAGGAAGACTCAGAGCCTGGGATTTAACTCCATTTCTGAAGTAAAACACACAGCAGTGTAATCATCCATTGATCACACTCTGCTTTAGAACAAGAAGCACGCTCTTGCTTTCTAGATTCTCTAAGACAGCAGGAAACGTGAGTGTGCTGAGAACAAAAGAACGGTGTTTCCTACACTTACAGACATTATATAGTCCAACTCTGCATCTGAAACTGATACAAAGCATTGGTCCTCTAAAATCCAATGCTTGTCTGTTAAGATGAGAAACGTGTGAGCTTCGTGAATGATGTAGTTCGTTTGAGCTGAAAAGTGACTGCCCTTACCTGAAACGAAGTCTTGCCTGTAGGAAGACACAGAGTCTGGGATTTAACTCCATTTCTGAAGGGAAACATACAGCATAGTTCTCATCCATGGATCACACTCTGCTTTAGAGCAAGAAGCACGCTCTTGCTTTCTAGATTCTCTAATATAGCAGGAAGCTGAGTGTGCCCAGAACAAAAGAACGGTGTTTCCTACACATACGGACCATATCTAGTCCAACCCTGCTTCTGAAAGTGATACAAAGCACTGGTCCTCTAACATCCAATGCTTGTCAGTTAAGAGGAGAAACGTGTGAGCTTAGTGAATGATGTAGTTCCTTTGAACTGAAAAGTGACTGCCCTTACCTGAAATGAAGTCTTGCTTGTAGTAAGACACAGAGCCTGGGATTTAAGCCATTTCTGAAGGGAAACACACAGCATAGTTCTCATCCATGGATCACACTCTGCTGTAGAGCGAGAAGCACACTCTTGCTTTCTAGAGTCTCTAATAGAGCAGGAAATCTGAGTGTGCCCAGAACAATAGAAGGGTGTTTCCTACACAAATGGACCATATGTAGTCCAAATCTGCTTCTGAAACTGATACAAAGCACTGACCATCTTACATCCAATGCTTGTCAGTTAAGATGAGAAACGTGTGAGCTTCGTGAAATATGTAGTTCCTTTGAGCAGAAAAGTGACTGCCCTTACCTGAAACGAAGTCTTGCTTGTAGGAAGACTCAGAGCATGGGATTTAACTCCATTTCTGAAGTGAAACACACAGCATTGTCTCATTCATTGATCACACTCTGCTTTAGAAAAAGTAGCACGCTCTTGCTTTCTAGAGTCTCTAAGACAGCAGGAAACGTGAGTGTGCTGAGAACAAAAGAACGGTGTTTCCTACACATTCGGACCATATCTAGTCCAACTGTGCTTCTGAAACTGATAGAAAGGACTGGTCCTCTAACATCCAATGCTTGTCTGTTAAGATGAGAAACGTGTGAACTCAGTGAACGATGTAGTTCGTTTGAGCTGAAAAGTGACTGCCCTTACCTGAAACGAAGTCTTGCCTGTAGGAAGACACAGAGTCTGGGATTTAACTCCATTTCTGAAGGGAAACATACAGCATAGTTCTCATCAATCGATCACACTCTGCCTTAGAGCAAGAAGCACGCTCTTGCTTTCTAAAGTCTCTAAGACAGCAGGAAACGTGAGTGTGCCCAGAACAAAAGATCGGTGTTTCCTACACCTATCGACCATATGTAGTCCAAATCTGCTTCTGAAACTGATACAAAGCACTGACCCTCTAACATCCAATGCTTGTCTGTTAAGATGAGAAACGTGTGAGCTTCGTGAACAATGTAGTTCGTCTGAGCTGAAAAGTGACTGCCCTTACCTGAAACGAAGTCTTGACTGTAGGAAGACACAGAGTCTGGGATTGAACTCCATTTCTGAAGGGAAACATACAGAATAGTTCTCATCAATGGATCACACTTTGCTTTAGAGCAAGAAGCACGCTCTTGCTTTCTAGAGTCTCTAATACAGCAGGAAATCTGAGTGTACCCAGAACAAAAGAACGGTGTTTCCTACACATACAGACTATATGTAGTCCAAATCTTCTTCTGAAACTGATACAGTGCACTGGTCCTCTAACATCCAATGCTTGTCTGTGAAGATGAGAAACGTGTGAGCTCAGTGAAGGATGTAGTTCCTTTGAGCTGAAAAGTGACTGCCCTTACCTGAAACGAAGTCTTGCATGTAGGAAGACACAGAGCTTGGGATTTAAGTCCATTTCTGAAGGGAAACACACAGCATAGTTCTCATCCACGGATCACACTCTGCTTTAGAGCAAGAAGCACGCTCTTGCATTCTAAAGTCTCTAAGACAGCAGGAAACGTGAGTTTGCTGGGAACAAAAGAACAGTGTTTCCTACACATACGGACCATATCCAGTCCAACTCTGCTTCTGAAACTGATAGAAAGGACTGGTCCTCTAACATCCAATGCTTGTCTGTTAAGATGAGAAACGTGTGAACTCAGTGAACGATGTAGTTCGTTTGAGCTGAAAAGTGACTGCCCTTACCTGAAACGAAGTCTTGCCTGTAGGAAGACACAGAGTCTGGGATTTAACTCCATTTCTGTAGGGAAACATACAGCATAGTTCTCATCAATCGATCACACTCTGCCTTAGAGCAAGAAGCACGCTCTTGCTTTCTAAAGTCTCTAAGACAGCAGGAAACGTGAGTGTTCCCAGAACAAAAGGTCGGTGTTTCCTACACATATCGACCATATGTAGTCCAAATCTGCTTCTGAAACTGATACAAAGCACTGACCCTCTAACATCCAATGCTTGTCAGTTAAGATGAGAAACGTGTGAGCTTTGTGAGCGATGTAGTTCGTTTCAGCAGAAAACTGACTGCCCTTACCTGAAACGAAGTCTTGCTTGTAGGAAGACACAGAGCCTGGGATTTAACTCCTTTTCCTAAGGGAAACACAAAGCTTAGTTCTCATCCATGGATCACACTCCTCTTTAGAGCGAGTAGCACGCTCTTGCTTTCTACAGTCTCTAAGACAGCAGGAAACGTGAGTGTGCTGAGAACAAAAGAACGGTGTTTCCTACACATACAGACCATATCTAGTACATCTCTGCTTCTGAAAGTGAAACAAAGCACTGGTCCTCTAACATCCAATGCTTGGCAGTTAAGATGAGAAACGTGTGAGCTTAGTGAATGATGTAATTCCTTTGAACTGAAAAGTGACTGCCCTTACCTGAAACGAAGTCTTGCCTGTAGGAAGACACAGAGCCTGGGATTTAACTCCTTTTCTGAAGGGAAACACACAGCTTAGTTCTCATCCATGGATCACACTCTGCTTTAGAGCGAGAAGCACACTCTTGCTTTCTAGAGTCTCTAATAGAGCAGGAAATCTGAATGTGCCCAGAACAAAAGAAGGGTGTTTCCTACACAAATGGACCATATGTAGTCCAAATCTGCTTCTGAAACTGATACAAAGCACTGACCATCTTACATCCAATGCTTGTCAGTTAAGATGAGAAACGTGTGAGCTTCGTGAAATATGTAGTTCGTTTGAGCAGAAAAGTGACTGCCCTCACGTGAATTGAAGTCTTGCTTGTAGGAAGACACAGAGCCTGGGATTTAACTCCATTTCTGAAGTAAAACACACAGCAGTGTAATCATCCATTGATCACACTCTGCTTTAGAACAAGAAGCACGCTCTTGCTTTCTAGATTCTCTAAGACAGCAGGAAACGTGAGTGTGCTGAGAACAAAAGAACGGTGTTTCCTACACTTACAGACATTATATAGTCCAAATCTGCATCTGAAACTGATACAAAGCATTGGTCCTCTAAAATCCAATGCTTGTCTGTTAAGATGAGAAACGTGTGAGTTTCGTGAATGATGTAGTTCGTTTGAGCTGAAAAGTGACTGCCCTTACCTGAAACGAAGTCTTGCCTGTAGGAAGACACAGAGCCTGGGATTTAACTCCTTTTCTGAAGGGAAACACACAGCTTAGTTCTCATCCATGGATCACACTCTGCTTTAGAGCGAGTAGCACGTTCTTGCTTTCTACAGTCTCTAAGACAGCAGGAAACGTGAGTTTGCTGAGAACAAAAGAACGGTGTTTCCTACACATACAGACCATATCTAGTCCAACCCTGCTTCTGAAAGTGATACAAAGGACTGGTCCTCTAACATCCAATGCTTGTCAGTTAAGAGGAGAAACGTGTGAGCTTAGTGAATGATGTAGTTCCTTTGAACTGAAAAGTGACTGCCCTTACCTGAAACGAAGTCTTGCTTGTAGTAAGACACAGAGCCTGTGATTTAAGTCCATTTCTGAAGGGAAACACACAGCATAGTTCTCATCCATGGATCACACTCTGCTTTAGAGCGAGAAGCACACTCTTGCTTTCTAGAGTCTCTAATAGAGCAGGAAATCTGAGTGTGCCCAGAACAAAAGAAGGGTGTTTCCTACACAAATGGACCATATGTAGTCCAAATCTGCTTCTGAAACTGATACAAAGCACTGACCATCTTACATCCAATGCTTGTCAGTTAAGATGAGAAACGTGTGAGCTTCGTGAAATATGTAGTTCGTTTGAGCAGAAAAGTGACTGCCCTCACGTGAATTGAAGTCTTGCTTGTAGGAAGACTCAGAGCCTGGGATTTAACTCCATTTCTGAAGTAAAACACACAGCAGTGTAATCATCCATTGATCACACTCTGCTTTAGAACAAGAAGCACGCTCTTGTTTTCTAGATTCTCTAAGACAGCAGGAAACGTGAGTGTGCTGAGAACAAAAGAACGGTGTTTCCTACACATACAGACATTATATTGTCCAACTCTGCATCTGAAACTGATACAAAGCATTGATCCTCTAAAATCCAATGCTTGTCTGTTAAAATGAGAAATGTGTGAGCTTCGTGAATGATGTAGTTCGTTTGAGCTGAAAAGTGACTGCCCTTACCTGAAACGAAGTCTTGCCTGTAGGAAGACACAGAGTCTGGGATTTAACTCCATTTCTGAAGGGAAACACACAGCTTAGTTCTCATCCATGGATCACACTCTGCTTTAGAGCGAGAAGCACGCTCTTGCTTTCTACAGTCTCTAAGACAGCAGGAAACGTGAGTGTGCTGAGAACAAAAGAACGGTGTTTCCTACACATACGGACCATATCTAGTCCAACTCTGCTTCTGTAAGTGATACAAAGCACTGGTCCTCTAACATCCAATGCTTGTCAATTAAGATGAGAAACGTGTGAGCTTCGTGAACAATGTAGTTCGTTTGAGCAGAAAAGTGTCTGCCCTTACCTGAAACGAAGTCTTGCTTGTAGGAAGACTCAGAGCAAGGGATTTAACTCCATTTCTGAAGTGAAACACACAGCAGTGTTCGCATCCATTGATCACACTCTGCTTTAGAACAAGAAGCACACTCTTGCTTTCTACAGTCTCTAAGACAGCAGGAAACGTGAGTGTGCTGACAACAAAAGAATGGTGTTTCCTACACATATGGACCATATCTAGTCCAACTCTGCTGATGAAAGTGATACAAAGCACTGGTCCTCTAACATCCAATGCTTGTCAGTTAAGAGGAGAAACATGTGAGCTTAGTGAATGATGTAGTTCCTTTGAACTGAAAAGTGACTGCCCTTACCTGAAACGAAGTCTTGCTTGTAGTAAGACACAGAGCCTGGGATTTAAGTCCATTTCTGAAGGGAAACACAAAGCATAGTTCTCATCCATGGATCACACTCTGCTTTAGAGCTAGAAGCACACTCTTGCTTTCTAGAGTCTCTAATACAGCAGGAAATCTGAGTGTGCCCAGAACAAAAGAAGGGTGTTTCCTACACATATGGACCATATGTAGTCCAAATCTGCTTCTGAAACTGATACAAAGCACTGACCATCTTACATCCAATGCTTGTCAGTTAAGATGAGAAACGTGTGAGCTTTGTGAACGATGTAGTTCGTTTGAGCAGAAAACTGACTGCCCTTACCTGAAATGAAGTCTTGCTTGTAGGAAAACACAGAGCCTGGGATTTAACTCCTTTTCTGAAGGGAAACACACAGCTTAGTTCTCATCCATGGATCACACTCTGCTTTAGAGTGAGTAGCACGCTCTTGCTTTCTACAGTCTCTAAGACAGCAGGAAACGTGAGTTTGCTGAGAACAAAAGAACGGTGTTTCCTACACATACGGACCATATCTAGTCCAACCCTGCTTCTGAAAGTGATACAAAGCAGTGGTCCTCTAACATCCAATGCTTGTCAGTTAAGAGGAGAAACGTGTGAGCTTAGTGAATGATGTAGTTCCTTTGAACTGAAAAGTGACTGCCCTTACCTGAAACGAAGTCTTGCTTGTAGTAAGACACAGAGCCTGGGATTTAAGCCATTTCTGAAGGGAAACACAAGCATAGTTCTCATCCATGGATCACACTCTGCTTTACAGCGAGAAGCACACTCTTGCTTACTAGAGTCTCTAATAGAGCAGGAAATCTGAGTGTGCCCAGAACAAAAGAAGGATGTTTCCTACACAAATGGACCATATGTAGTCCAAATCTGCTTCTGAAACTGATACAAAGCACTGACCATCTTACATCCAATGCTTGTCAGTTAAGATGAGAAACGTGTGAGCTTTGTGAAATATGTAGTTTGTTTGAGAAGAAAAGTGACTGCCCTCACGTGAATTGAAGTCTTGCTTGTAGGAAGACTCAGAGCCTGGGATTTAACTCCATTTCTGAAGTAAAACACACAGCAGTGTAATCATCCATTGATCACACTCTGCTTTAGAACAAGAAGCACGCTCTTGCTTTCTAGATTCTCTAAGACAGCAGGAAACGTGAGTGTGCTGAGAACAAAAGAACGGTTTTTCCTACACTTACAGACATTATATTGTCCAACTCTGCATCTGAAACTGATACAAAGCATTGATCCTCTAAAATCCAATGCTTGTCTGTTAAAATGAGAAACGTGTGAGCTTCGTGAATGATGTAGTTCGTTTGAGCTGAAAAGTGACTGCCCTTACCTGAAACGAAGTCTTGCCTGTAGGAAGACACAGAGTCTGGGATTTAACTCCATTTCTGAAGGGAAACACACAGCTTAGTTCTCATCCATGGATCACACTCTGCTTTAGAGCGAGAAGCATGCTCTTGCTTTCTACAGTCTCTAAGACAGCAGGAAACGTGAGTGTGCTGAGAACAAAAGAACGGTGTTTCCTACACATACGGACCATATCTAGTCCAACTCTGCTTCTGTAAGTGATACAAAGCACTGGTCCTCTAACATCCAATGCTTGTCAATTAAGATGAGAAACGTGTGAGCTTCGTGAACAATGTAGTTCCTTTGAGCAGAAAAGTGTCTGCCCTTACCTGAAACGAAGTCTTGCTTGTAGGAAGACTCAGAGCAAGGGATTTAACTCCATTTCTGAAGTGAAACACACAGCAGTGTTCGCATCCATTGATCACACTCTGCTTTAGAACAAGAAGCACACTCTTGCTTTCTACAGTCTCTAAGACAGCAGGAAACGTGAGTGTGCTGAGAACAAAAGAATGGTGTTTCCTACACATATGGACCATATCTAGTCCAACTCTGCTGATGAAAGTGATACAAAGGACTGGTCCTCTAACATCCAATGCTTGTCAGTTAAGAGGAGAAACGTGTGAGCTTAGTGAATGATGTAGTTCCTTTGAACTGAAAAGTGACTGCCCTTACCTGAAACGAAGTCTTGCTTGTAGTAAGACACAGAGCCTGGGATTTAAGTCCATTTCTGAAGGGAAACACAAAGCATAGTTCTCATCCATGGATCACACTCTGCTTTAGAGCTAGAAGCACACTCTTGCTTTCTAGAGTCTCTAATACAGCAGGAAATCTGAGTGTGCCCAGAACAAAAGAAGGGTGTTTCCTACACATATGGACCATATGTAGTCCAAATCTGCTTCTGAAACTGATACAAAGCACTGACCATCTTACATCCAATGCTTGTCAGTTAAGATGAGAAACGTGTGAGCTTCGTGAAATATGTAGTTCGTTTGAGCAGAAAAGTGACTGCCCTCACGTGAATTGAAGTCTTGCTTGTAGGAAAACACAGAGCCTGGGATTTAACTCCTTTTCTGAAGGGAAACACACAGCTTAGTTCTCATCCATGGATCACACTCTGCTTTAGAGCGAGTAGCACGCTCTTGCTTTCTACAGTCTCTAAGACAGCAGGAAACGTGAGTTTGCTGAGAACAAAAGAACGGTGTTTCCTACACATACGGACCATATCTAGTCCAACCCTGCTTCTGAAAGTGATACAAAGCAGTGGTCCTCTAACATCCAATGCTTGTCAGTTAAGAGGAGAAACGTGTGAGCTTAGTGAATGATGTAGTTCCTTTGAACTGAAAAGTGACTGCCCTTACCTGAAACGAAGTCTTGCTTGTAGTAAGACACAGAGCCTGGGATTTAAGCCATTTCTGAAGGGAAACACAAGCATAGTTCTCATCCATGGATCACACTCTGCTTTACAGCGAGAAGCACACTCTTGCTTACTAGAGTCTCTAATAGAGCAGGAAATCTGAGTGTGCCCAGAACAAAAGAAGGATGTTTCCTACACAAATGGACCATATGTAGTCCAAATCTGCTTCTGAAACTGATACAAAGCACTGACCATCTTACATCCAATGCTTGTCAGTTAAGATGAGAAACGTGTGAGCTTTGTGAAATATGTAGTTCGTTTGAGAAGAAAAGTGACTGCCCTCACGTGAATTGAAGTCTTGCTTGTAGGAAGACTCAGAGCCTGGGATTTAACTCCATTTCTGAAGTAAAACACACAGCAGTGTAATCATCCATTGATCACACTCTGCTTTAGAACAAGAAGCACGCTCTTGCTTTCTAGATTCTCTAAGACAGCAGGAAACGTGAGTGTGCTGAGAACAAAAGAACGGTTTTTCCTACACTTACAGACATTATATTGTCCAACTCTGCATCTGAAACTGATACAAAGCATTGATCCTCTAAAATCCAATGCTTGTCTGTTAAAATGAGAAACGTGTGAGCTTCGTGAATGATGTAGTTCGTTTGAGCTGAAAAGTGACTGCCCTTACCTGAAACGAAGTCTTGCCTGTAGGAAGACACAGAGTCTGGGATTTAACTCCATTTCTGAAGGGAAACACACAGCTTAGTTCTCATCCATGGTTCACACTCTGCTTTAGAGCGAGAAGCATGCTCTTGCTTTCTACAGTCTCTAAGACAGCAGGAAACGTGAGTGTGCTGAGAACAAAAGAACGGTGTTTCCTACACATACGGACCATATCTAGTCCAACTCTGCTTCTGTAAGTGATACAACGCACTGGTCCTCTAACATCCAATGCTTGTCAATTAAGATGAGAAACGTGTGAGCTTCGTGAACAATGTAGTTCGTTTGAGCAGAAAAGTGTCTGCCCTTACCTGAAACGAAGTCTTGCTTGTAGGAAGACTCAGAGCAA
This sequence comes from Onychomys leucogaster, assembly GCA_949786385.1. Classification (NCBI taxonomy): domain Eukaryota; kingdom Metazoa; phylum Chordata; class Mammalia; order Rodentia; family Cricetidae; genus Onychomys; species Onychomys leucogaster. The sequence goes on from CATKUP010000076.1 coordinate 1,516,191, forward strand.
GGGATTTAACTCCATTTCTGAAGTGAAACACACAGCAGTGTTCGCATCCATTGATCACACTCTGCTTTAGAACAAGAAGCACACTCTTGCTTTCTACAGTCTCTAAGACAGCAGGAAACGTGAGTGTGCTGAGAACAAAAGAATGGTGTTTCCTACACATATGGACCATATCTAGTCCAACTCTGCTGATGAAAGTGATACAAAGCACTGGTCCTCTAACATCCAATGCTTGTCAGTTAGGAGGAGAAACGTGTGAGCTTAGTGAATGATGTAGTTCCTTTGAACTGAAAAGTGACTGCCCTTACCTGAAACGAAGTCTTGCTTGTAGTAAGACACAGAGCCTGGTATTTAAGTCCATTTCTGAAGGGAAACACAAAGCATAGTTCTCATCCATGGATCACACTCTGCTTTAGAGCTAGAAGCACACTCTTGCTTTCTAGAGTCTCTAATAGAGCAGGAAATCTGAGTGTGCCCAGAACAAAAGAAGGGTGTTTCCTACACATATGGACCATATGTAGTCCAAATCTGCTTCTGAAACTGATACAAAGCACTGACCATCTTACATCCAATGCTTGTCAGTTAAGATGAGAATCGTGTGAGCTTTGTGAACAATGTAGTTCGTTTGAGCAGAAAACTGACTGCCCTTACCTGAAATGAAGTCTTGCTTGTAGGAAAACACAGAGCCTGGGATTTAACTCCTTTTCTGAAGGGAAACACACAGCTTAGTTCTCATCCATGGATCACACTCTGCTTTAGAGCGAGTAGCACGCTCTTGCTTTCTACAGTCTCTAAGACAGCCGGAAACGTGAGTTTGCTGAGAACAAAAGAACGGTGTTTCCTACACATACGGACCATATCTAGTCCAACCCTGCTTCTGAAAGTGATACAAAGCAGTGGTCCTCTAACATCCAATGCTTGTCAGTTAAGAGGAGAAACGTGTGAGCTTAGTGAATGATGTAGTTCCTTTGAACTGAAAAGTGACTGCCCTTACCTGAAACGAAGTCTTGCTTGTAGTAAGACACAGAGCCTGGGATTTAAGCCATTTCTGAAGGGAAACACAAGCATAGTTCTCATCCATGGATCACACTCTGCTTTACAGCGAGAAGCACACTCTTGCTTTCTAGAGTCTCTAATAGAGCAGGAAATCTGAGTGTGCCCAGAACAAAAGAAGGATGTTTCCTACACAAATGGACCATATGTAGTCCAAATCTGCTTCTGAAACTGATACAAAGCACTGACCATCTTACATCCAATGCTTGTCAGTTAAGATGAGAAACGTGTGAGCTTTGTGAAATATGTAGTTCGTTTGAGAAGAAAAGTGACTGCCCTCACGTGAATTGAAGTCTTGCTTGTAGGAAGACTCAGAGCCTGGGATTTAACTCCATTTCTGAAGTAAAACACACAGCAGTGTAATCATCCATTGATCACACTCTGCTTTAGAACAAGAAGCACGCTCTTGCTTTCTAGATTCTCTAAGACAGCAGGAAACGTGAGTGTGCTGAGAACAAAAGAACGGTTTTTCCTACACTTACAGACATTATATTGTCCAACTCTGCATCTGAAACTGATACAAAGCATTGATCCTCTAAAATCCAATGCTTGTCTGTTAAAATGAGAAACGTGTGAGCTTCGTGAATGATGTAGTTCGTTTGAGCAGAAAACTGACTGCCCTTACCTGAAATGAAGTCTTGCTTGTAGGAAGACACAGAGCCTGGGATTTAACTCCTTTTCTGAAGGGAAACACACAGCTTAGTTCTCATCCCTGGATCACACTCTGCTTTAGAGCGAGAAGCATGCTCTTGCTTTCTACACTCTCTAAGACAGCAGGAAACGTGAGTGTGCTGAGAACAAAAGGACGATGTTTCCTACACATACGGACCATATCTAGTCCAACTCTGCTTCTGTAAGTGATACAAACCACTGGTCCTCTAACATCCAATGCTTGTCAATTAAGATGAGAAACGTGTGAGCTTTGTGAACGATGTAGTTCGTTTGAGCAGAAAACTGACTGCCCTTACCTGAAATGAAGTCTTGCTTGTAGGAAGACACAGAGCCTGGGATTTAACTCCTTTTCTGAAGGGAAACACACAGCTTAGTTCTCATCCATGGATCACACTCTGCTTTAGAGCGAGCAGCATGCTCTTGCTTTCTACACTCTCTAAGACAGCAGGAAACGTGAGTGTGCTGAGAACAAAAGGACGATGTTTCCTACACATACGGACCATATCTAGTCCAACTCTGCTTCTGTAAGTGATACAAACCACTGGTCCTCTAACATCCAATGCTTGTCAATTAAGATGAGAAACATGTGAGCTTCGTGAACAATGTAGTTCGTTTGAGCAGAAAAGTGTCTGCCCTTACCTGAAACGAAGTCTTGCTTGTAGGAAGACTCAGAGCAAGGGATTTAACTCCATTTCTGAAGTGAAACACACAGCAGTGTTCGCATCCATTGATCACACTCTGCTTTAGAACAAGAAGCACGCTCTTGCTTTCTACAGTCTCTAAGAAAGCAGGAAACGTGAGTGTGCTGAGAACAAAAGAATGGTGTTTCCTACACATACGGACCATATCTAGTCCAACTCTGCTTCTGAAAGTGATACAAAGAAATGGTCCTCTAACATCCAATGCTTGTCAGTTAAGAGGAGAAACGTGTGAGCTTAGTGAATGATGTAGTTCCTTTGAACTGAAAAGTGACTGCCCTTACCTGAAACGAAGTCTTGCTTGTAGTAAGAAACAGAGCCTGGGATTTAAGTCCATTTCTGAAGGGAAACACAAAGCATAGTTCTCATCCACGGATCACACTCTGCTTTAGAGCGAGAAGCACACTCTTGCTTTCTAGAGTCTCTAATACAGCAGGAAATCTGAGTGTGCCCAGAACAAAAGAAGGGTGTTTCCTACACAAATGGACCATATGTAGTCCAAATCTGCTTCTGAAACTGATACAAAGCACTGACCATCTTACATCCAATGCTTGTCAGTTAAGATGAGAAACGTGTGAGCTTCGTGAAATATGTAGTTCGTTTGAGAAGAAAAGTGACTGCCCTCACGTGAATTGAAGTCTTGCTTGTAGGAAGACTCAGAGCCTGGGATTTAACTCCATTTCTGAAGTAAAACACACAGCAGTGTAATCATCCATTGATCACACTCTGCTTTAGAACAAGAAGCACGCTCTTGCTTTCTAGATTCTCTAAGACAGCAGGAAACGTGAGTGTGCTGAGAACAAAAGAACGGTGTTTCCTACACTTACAGACATTATATAGTCCTACTCTGCATCTGAAACTGATACAAAGCATTGATCCTCTAAAATCCAATGCTTGTCTGTTAAAATGAGAAACGTGTGAGCTTCGTGAATGATGTAGTTCGTTTGAGCTGAAAAGTGACTGCCCTTACCTGAAACGAAGTCTTGCCTGTAGGAAGACACAGAGTCTGGGATTTAACTCCATTTCTGAAGGGAAACATACAGCATAGTTCTCATCCATGGATCACACTCTGCTTTAGAGCAAGAAGCACGCTCTTGCTTTCTAGAGTCTCTAATACAGCAGGAAATCTGAGTGTGCCCAGAACAAAAGAACGGTGTTTCCTACACATACGGACCATACGTAGTCCAAATCTGCATCTGAAACTGATACAAAGCACTGACCCTCTAACATCCAATGCTTGTCAGTTAAGATGAGAAACGTGTGAGCTTTGTGAACGATGTAGTTCGTTTGAGCAGAAAACTGACTGCCCTTACCTGAAATGAAGTCTTGCTTGTAGGAAGACACAGAGCCTGGGATTTAACTCCTTTTCTGAAGGGAAACACACAGCTTAGTTCTCATCCATGGATCACACTCTGCTTTAGAGCGAGAAGCATGCTCTTGCTTTCTACAGTCTCTAAGACAGCGGGAAACGTGAGTGTGCTGAGAACAAAAGGACGGTGTTTCCTACACATACGGACCATATCTAGTCCAACTCTGCTCCTGAAAGTGATACAAAGAAATGGTCCTCTAACATCCAATGCTTGTCAGTTAAGAGGAGAAACGTGTGAGCTTAGTGAATGATGTAGTTCCTTTGAACTGGAAAGTGACTGCCCTTACCTGAAACGAAGTCTTGCTTGTAGTAAGACACAGAGCCTGGGATTTAAGTCCATTTCTGAAGGGAAACACAAAGCATAGTTCTCATCCACGGATCACACTCTGCTTTAGATCGAGAAGCACACTCTTGCTTTCTAGAGTCTCTAATACAGCAGGAAATCTGAGTGTGCCCAGAACAAAAGAAGGGTGTTTCCTACACATATGGACCATATGTAGTCCAAATCTGCTTCTGAAACTGATACAAAGCACTGACCATCTTACATCCAATGCTTGTCAGTTAAGATGAGAAACGTGTGAGCTTTGTGAACGATGTAGTTCGTTTGAGCAGAAAACTGACTGCCCTTACCCGAAATGAAGTCTTGCTTGTAGGAAGACACAGAGCCTGGGATTTAACTCCTTTTCTGAAGGGAAACACAAAGCTTAGTTCTCATCCATGGATCACACTCTGCTTTAGAGCGAGAAGCACGCTCTTGCTTTCTAGATTCTCTAAGACAGCAGGAAACGTGAGTTTGCTGAGAACAAAGAACGGTGTTTCCTACACATACGGACCATATCTAGTCCAACCCTGCTTCTGAAAGTGATACAAAGCACTGGTCCTCTAACATCCAATGCTTGTAAGTTAAGAGGAGAAACGTGTGAGCTTAGTGAATGATGTAGTTCCTTTGAACTGAAAAGTGACTGCCCTTACCTGAAACGAAGTCTTGCTTGTAGTAAGACACAGAGCCTGGGATTTAAGCCATTTCTGAAGGAAAACACACAGCATAGTTCTCATCCATGGATCACACTCTGCTTTACAGCGAGAAGCACACTCTTGCTTTCTAGAGTCTCTAATAGAGCAGGAAATCTGAGTGTGCCCAGAACAAAAGAAGGGTGTTTCCTACACAAATGGACCATATGTAGTCCAAATCTGCTTCTGAAACTGATACAAAGCACTGACCATCTTACATCCAATGCTTGTCAGTTAAGATGAGAAACGTGTGAGCTTCGTGAAATATGTAGTTCGTTTGAGCAGAAAAGTGACTGCCCTCACGTGAATTGAAGTCTTGCTTGTAGGAAGACTCAGAGCCTGGGATTTAACTCCATTTCTGAAGTAAAACACACAGCAGTGTAATCATCCATTGATCACACTCTGCTTTAGAACAAGAAGCACGCTCTTGTTTTCTAGATTCTCTAAGACAGCAGGAAACGTGAGTGTGCTGAGAACAAAAGAACAGTGTTTCCTACACTTACAGACATTATATTGTCCAACATTGCATCTGAAACTGATACAAAGCATTGATCCTCTAAAATCCAATGCTTGTCTGTTAAAATGAGAAACGTGTGAGCTTCGTGAATGATGTAGTTCGTTTGAGCTGAAAAGTGACTGCCCTTACCTGAAACGAAGTCTTGCCTGTAGGAAGACACAGAGTCTGGGATTTAACTCCATTTCTGAAGGGAAACATACAGCATAGTTCTCATCCATGGATCACACTCTGCTTTAGAGCAAGAAGCACGCTCTTGCTTTCTAGAGTCTCTAATACAGCAGGAAATCTGAGTGTGCCCAGAACAAAAGAATGGTGTTTCCTACACATATGGACCATACGTAGTCCAAATCTGCTTCTGAAACTGATACAAAGCACTGACCCTCTAACATCCAATGCTTGTCAGTTAAGATGAGAAACGTGTGAGCTTTGTGAACGATGTAGTTCGTTTGAGCAGAAAACTGACTGCCCTTACCTGAAATGAAGTCTTGCTTGTAGGAAGACACAGAGCCTGGGATTTAACTCCTTTTCTGAAGGGAAACACACAGCTTAGTTCTCATCCATGGATCACACTCTGCTTTAGAGCGAGAAGCATGCTCTTGCTTTCTACAGTCTCTAAGACAGCAGGAAACGTGAGTGTGCTGAGAACAAAAGAACGGTGTTTCCTACACATACGGACCATATCTAGTCCAACTCTGCTTCTGTAAGTGATACAAAGCACTGGTCCTCTAACATCCAATGCTTGTCAATTAAGATGAGAAACGTGTGAGCTTCGTGAACAATGTAGTTCGTTTGAGCAGAAAAGTGTCTGCCCTTACCTGAAACGAAGTCTTGCTTGTAGTAAGACACAGAGCCTGGGATTTAAGCCATTTCTGAAGGGAAACACAAGCATAGTTCTCATCCATTGATCACACTCTGCTTTACAGCGAGAAGCACACTCTTGCTTACTAGAGTCTCTAATAGAGCAGGAAATCTGAGTGTGCCCAGAACAAAAGAAGGATGTTTCCTACACAAATGGACCATATGTAGTCCAAATCTGCTTCTGAAACTGATACAAAGCACTGACCATCTTACATCCAATGCTTGTCAGTTAAGATGAGAAACGTGTGAGCTTTGTGAAATATGTAGTTCGTTTGAGAAGAAAAGTGACTGCCCTCACGTGAATTGAAGTCTTGCTTGTAGGAAGACTCAGAGCCTGGGATTTAACTCCATTTCTGAAGTAAAACACACAGCAGTGTAATCATCCATTGATCACACTCTGCTTTAGAACAAGAAGCATGCTCTTGCTTTCTAGATTCTCTAAGACAGCAGGAAACGTGAGTGTGCTGAGAACAAAAGAACGGATTTTCCTACACTTACAGACATTATATTGTCCAACTCTGCATCTGAAACTGATACAAAGCATTGATCCTCTAAAATCCAATGCTTGTCTGTTAAAATGAGAAACGTGTGAGCTTCGTGAATGATGTAGTTCGTTTGAGCTGAAAAGTGACTGCCCTTACCTGAAACGAAGTCTTGCCAGTAGGAAGACACAGAGTCTGGGATTTAACTCCATTTCTGAAGGGAAACATACAGCATAGTTCTCATCCATGGATCACACTCTGCTTTAGAGCAAGAAGCACGCTCTTGCTTTCTAGAGTCTAATACAGCAGAAAATCTGAGTGTGCACAGAACAAAAGAACGGTGTTTCCTACACATACGGACCATATGTAGTCCAAATCTGCTTCTGAAACTAATACAAAGCACTGACCCTCTAACATCCAATGCTTGTCAGTTAAGATGAGAAACGTGTGAGCTTTGTGAACGATGTAGTTCGTTTGAGCAGAAAACTGACTGCCCTTACCTGAAATGAAGTCTTGCTTGTAGGAAGACACAGAGCCTGGGATTTAACTCCTTTTCTGAAGGGAAACACACAGCTTAGTTCTCATCCATGGATCACACTCTGCTTTAGAGCGAGAAGCATGCTCTTGCTTTCTACAGTCTCTAAGACAGCAGGAAACGTGAGTGTGCTGAGAACAAAAGGACGATGTTTCCTACACATACGGACCATATCTAGTCCAACTCTGCTTCTGTAAGTGATACAAACCACTGGTCCTCTAACATCCAATGCTTGTCAATTAAGATGAGAAACATGTGAGCTTCGTGAACAATGTAGTTCGTTTGAGCAGAAAAGTGTCTGCCCTTACCTGAAACGAAGTCTTGCTTGTAGGAAGACTCAGAGCAAGGGATTTAACTCCATTTCTGAAGTGAAACACACAGCAGTGTTCGCATCCATTGATCACACTCTGCTTTAGAACAAGAAGCACGCTCTTGCTTTCTACAGTCTCTAAGACAGCAGGAAACGTGAGTGTGCTGAGAACAAAAGAATGGTGTTTCCTACACATACGGACCATATCTAGTCCAACTCTGCTTCTGAAAGTGATACAAAGCACTGGTCCTCTAACATCCAATGCTTGTCAGTTAAGAGGAGAAACGTGTGAGCTTAGTGAATGATGTAGTTCCTTTGAACTGAAAAGTGACTGCCCTTACCTGAAACGAAGTCTTGCTTGTAGTAAGACACAGAGCCTGGGATTTAAGCCATTTCTGAAGGGAAACACACAGCATAGTTCTCATCCATGGATCACACTCTGCTTTACAGCGAGAAGCACACTCTTGCTTTCTAGAATCTCTAATAGAGCAGGAAATCTGAGTGTGCCCAGAACAAAAGAAGGGTGTTTCCTACACAAATGGACCATATGTAGTCCAAATCTGCTTCTGAAACTGATACAAACACTGACCATCTTACATACAATGCTTGTCAGTTAAGATGAGAAACGTGTGAGCTTCGTGAAATACGTAGTTCGTTTGAGAAGAAAAGTGACTGCCCTCACGTGAATTGAAGTCTTGCTTGTAGGAAGACTCAGAGCCTGGGATTTAACTCCATTTCTGAAGTAAAACACACAGCAGTGTAATCATCCATTGATCACACTCTGCTTTAGAACAAGAAGCACGCTCTTGCTTTCTAGATTCTCTAAGACAGCAGGAAACGTGAGTGTGCTGAGAACAAAAGAACGGTGTTTCCTACACTTACAGACATTATATAGTCCTACTCTGCATCTGAAACTGATACAAAGCATTGATCCTCTAAAATCCAATGCTTGTCTGTTAAAATGAGAAACGTGTGAGCTTCGTGAATGATGTAGTTCATTTGAGCTGAAAAGTGACTGCCCTTACCTGAAACGAAGTCTTGCCTGTAGGAAGACACAGAGTCTGGGATTTAACTCCATTTCTGAAGGGAAACATACAGCATAGTTCTCATCCATGGATCACACTCTGCTTTAGAGCAAGAAGCACGCTCTTGCTTTCTAGAGTCTCTAATACAGCAGGAAATCTGAGTGTGCCCAGAACAAAAGAACGGTGTTTCCTACACATACGGACCATACGTAGTCCAAATCTGCATCTGAAACTGATACAAAGCACTGACCCTCTAACATCCAATGCTTGTCAGTTAAGATGAGAAACGTGTGAGCTTTGTGAACGATGTAGTTCGTTTGAGCAGAAAACTGACTGCCCTTACCTGAAATGATGTCTTGCTTGTAGGAAGACACAGAGCCTGGGATTTAACTCCTTTTCTGAAGGGAAACACACAGCTTAGTTCTCATCCATGGATCACACTCTGCTTTAGAGCGAGAAGCATGCTCTTGCTTTCTACAGTCTCTAAGACAGCAGGAAACGTGAGTGTGCTGAGAACAAAAGGACGATGTTTCCTACACATACGGACCATATCTAGTCCAACTCTGCTTCTGTAAGTGATACAAACCACTGGTCCTCTAACATCCAATGCTTGTCAATTAAGATGAGAAACATGTGAGCTTCGTGAACAATGTAGTTCGTTTGAGCAGAAAAGTGTCTGCCCTTACCTGAAACGAAGTCTTGCTTGTAGGAAGACTCAGAGCAAGGGATTTAACTCCATTTCTGAAGTGAAACACACAGCAGTGTTCGCATCCATTGATCACACTCTGCTTTAGAACAAGAAGCACGCTCTTGCTTTCTACAGTCTCTAAGACAGCAGGAAACGTGAGTGTGCTGAGAACAAAAGAATGGTGTTTCCTACACATACGGACCATATCTAGTCCAACTCTGCTTCTGAAAGTGATACAAAGCACTGGTCCTCTAACATCCAATGCTTGTCAGTTAAGAGGAGAAACGTGTGAGCTTAGTGAATGATGTAGTTCCTTTGAACTGAAAAGTGACTGCCCTTACCTGAAACGAAGTCTTGCTTGTAGTAAGACACAGAGCCTGGGATTTAAGCCATTTCTGAAGGGAAACACACAGCATAGTTCTCATCCATGGATCACACTCTGCTTTACAGCGAGAAGCACACTCTTGCTTTCTAGAGTCTCTAATAGAGCAGGAAATCTGAGTGTGCCCAGAACAAAAGAAGGGTGTTTCCTACACAAATGGACCATATGTAGTCCATATCTGCTTCTGAAACTGATACAAAGCACTGACCATCTTACATACAATGCTTGTCAGTTAAGATGAGTAACGTGTGAGCTTCGTGAAATATGTAGTTCGTTTGAGAAGAAAAGTGACTGCCCTCACGTGAATTGAAGTCTTGCTTGTAGGAAGACTCAGAGCCTGGGATTTAACTCCATTTCTGAAGTAAAACACACAGCAGTGTAATCATCCATTGATCACACTCTGCTTTAGAACAAGAAGCACGCTCTTGCTTTCTAGATTCTCTAAGACTGCAGGAAACGTGAGTGTGCTGAGAACAAAAGAACGGTGTTTCCTACACTTACAGACATTATATAGTCCTACTCTGCATCTGAAACTGATACAAAGCATTGATCCTCTAAAATCCAATGCTTGTCTGTTAAAATGAGAAACGTGTGAGCTTCGTGAATGATGTAGTTCGTTTGAGCTGAAAAGTGACTGCCCTTACCTGAAACGAAGTCTTGACTGTAGGAAGACACAGAGTCAGGGATTTAACTCCATTTCTGAAGGGAAACACACAGCATAGTTCTCATCCATGGATCACACTCTGCTTTAGAGCGAGAAGCACACTCTTGCTTTCTAGAGTCTCTAATACAGCAGGAAATCTGAGTGTGCCCAGAACAAAAGAAGGGTGTTTCCTACACATATGGACCATATGTAGTCCAAATCTGCTTCTGAAACTGATACAAAGCACTGACCATCTTACATCCAATGCTTGTCAGTTAAGATGAGAAACGTGTGAGCTTCGTGATCGATGTAGTTCGTTTGAGCAGAAAAGTGACTGCCCTTACCTGAAACGAAGTCTTGCTTGTAGGGAGACTCAGAGCATGGGATTTAACTCCATTTCTGAAGTGAAACACACAGCATTGTCTCATTCATTGATCACACTCTGCTTTAGAACAAGAGCACGCTCTTGCTTTCTAGAGTCTCTAAGACAGCAGGAAACGTGAGTGTGCTGAGAACAAAAGAACGGTGTTTCCTACACTTACAGACATTATATAGTCCAACTCTGCATCTGAAACTGATACAAAGCACTGGTCCTCTAACATCCAATGCTTGTCATTTAAGATGAGAAACGTTTGAGCTTAATGAACGATGTAGTTCATTTGAGCAGAAAAGTGACTGCCCTTACCTGAAACGAAGTCTTGCCTGTAGGAAGACACAGAGCCTGGGATTTAAGTCAATTTCTGAAGGGAAACACACAGCATAGTTCTCATCCATGGATCACACTCTGCTTTAGAGCAAGAAGCACACTCTTGCTTTCTAGATTCTCTAATATAGCAGGAAATCTGAGTGTGCCCAGAACAAAAGAACGGTGTTCCTACACATACGGACTATATGTAGTCCAAATCTTCTTCTAAAACTGATACAATGCACTGGTCCTCTAACATCCAATGGTTGTCAGTTAAGAAGAGAAACGTGTGAGCTTCGTGAAGGATGTAGTTCCTTTGAGCAGAAAAGTGACTGCCCTTACCTGAAACGAAGTCTTGCTTGTAGGGAGACTCAGAGCATGGGATTTAACTCCATTTCTGAAGTGAAACACACAGCATTGTCTCATTCATTGATCACACTCTGCTTTAGAACAAGAAGCACGCTCTTGCTTTCTAGAGTCTCTAAGACAGCAGGAAACGTGAGTGTGCTGAGAACAAAAGAACGGTGTTTCCTACACATACAGACCATATCTAGTACAACACTGCTTCTGAAACTGATAGAAAGGACTGGTCCTCTAACATCCAATGCTTGTCTGTTAAGATGAGAAACGTGTGAGCTCAGTGAACGATGTAGTTCCTTTGAGCTGAAAAGGGACTGCCCTTACCTGAAACGAAGTATTGCTTGTAGGAAGACACATAGTCTGGGATTTAACTCCATTTCCGAAGGGAAACATACAGCATAGTTCTCATCCATGGACCACACTCTGCTTTAGAGCAAGAAGCACGCTCTTGCTTTCTAGATTCTCTAATATAGCAGGAAATCTGAGTGTGCCCAGAACAAAAGAACGGTGTTTCCTACACATATGGACCATATGAAGTCCAAATCTGCTTCTGAAACTGATACAAAGCACTGACCCTCTAACATCCAATGCTTGTCAGTTAAGATGAGAAACGTGTGAGCTTTGTGAACGATGTAGTTCGTTTGAGCAGAAAACTGACTGCCCTTACCTGAAATGAAGTCTTGCTTGTAGGAAGACACAGAGCCTGGGATTTAACTCCTTTTCTGAAGGGAAACACACTGCTTAGTTCTCATCCATGGATCACACTCTGCTTTAGAGCGAGAAGCACGCTCTTGCTTTCTACAGTCTCTAAGACAGCAGGAAACGTGAGTTTGCTGAGAACAAAAGAACGGTGTTTCCTACACATACGGACCATATCTAGTCCAACCCTGCTTCTGAAAGTGATACAATGCACTGGTCCTCTAACATCCAATGGTTGTCAGTTAAGATGAGAAACGTGTGAGCTTCGTGAACGATCTAGTTCCTTTGAGCAGAAAAGTGACTGCCCTTACCTTAAACGAAGTCTTGCTTGTAGGGAGACTCAGAGCATGGGATTTAACTCCATTTCTGAAGTGAAACACACAGCATTGTCTCATTCATTGATCACACTCTGCTTTAGAACAAGAAGCACGCTCTTGCTTTCTAGAGACTCTAAGACAGCAGGAAACGTGAGTGTGCTGAGAACAAAAGAATGGGGTTTCCTACACATACGGACCATATCCAGTCCAACTCTGCTTCTGAAACTGATAGAAAGGACTGGTCCTCTAACATCCAATGTTTGTCTGTTAAGATGAGAAACGTGTGAACTCAGTGAACGATGTAGTTCGTTTGAGCTGAAAAGTGACTGCCCTTACCTGAAACGAAGTCTTGCTTGTAGGGAGACACAGAGCTTGGGATTTAACTCCATTTCTGAAGTGAAACACACAGCATAGTCTCATCCATGGATCACACTCTGCTTTAGAGCGAGAAGCAACCTCATGCTTTCTAAAGTCTCTAAGACAGCAGGAAACGTGAGTGTGCTGAGAACAAAAGAACGGTGTTTCCTACACATATGGACCATATCTAGTCCAACTCTGCTTCTGAAACTGATACAAAACACTGCTCCTCTAACATCAAATGCTTGTCTGTTAAGATGAGAAACGTGTGAGCTCCGTGAAAGATGTAGTTCGTTTGAGCTGAAAAGTGACTGCCCTTACCTGAAACGAAGTCTTGCTTGTAGGAAGACATAGAGCCTGGGATTTAACTACCTTTCTGAAGGGAAACACACAGCATAGTTTTCATCCATGGATCACACTCTGCTTTAGAGCGAGAAGCACACTCTTGCTTTCTAGAGTCTCTAAGACAGCAGGAAATCTGAGTGTGCCCAGAACAAAAGAACGGTGTTTCCTACACATATGGACCATATCTAGTCCAAATCTGCTTCTGAAACTGATACAAAGCACTGACCCTCTAACTTCCAATGCTTGTCAGTTAAGATGAGAAACGTGTGAGCTCCATGAACGATGTAGTTCGTTTGAGCAGAAAAGTGACTGCCCTTATCTGAAATGAAGTCTTGCTTGTAGGAAGACTCAGAGCCTGGGATTTAACTCCATTTCTGATGTCAAACACACAGCATAGTTCTCATCCATGGATCACACTCTGCTTTAGAGCGAGAAGCACGCTCTTGATTTCTAAAGTCTCTAAGACAGCAGGAAACGTGAGTGTGCTGAGAACAAAAGAACGGTGTTTCCTACACATACGGACCATATTTAGTCCAACTCTTCTTCTGAAACTGATACAAAGCACTGGTCCTCTAACATCCAATGCTTGTCCGTTAAGATGAGAAAGGTGTGAGCTTCGTGAACGATGTAGTTCGTTTGAGCAGAAAACTGACTGCCATTACCTGAAACGAAGTCTTGCATGTAGGAAGACTCAGAGCCTGTGATTTGACTCCATTTCTGAAGTGAAACACACAGCAGTGTTCTCATCCATTGATCACACTCTGCGTTAGAACAAGAAGCATGCTCTTGCTTTCTAGAATCTCTAATACAGCAGGAAATCTGAGTGTGCCCATAACAAAAGAACGGTGTTTCCTACAAATAAGGACTATATGTACTCCAAATCTTCTTCTGAAACTGATAGAATGCACTGGTCCTCTAACATCCAATGCTTGTCAGTTAAGATGAGGAACGTGTGAGCTTCGTGAAAGATGTAGTTCGTTTGAACAGAAAAGTGACTGCCCTTACCTGAAACGAAGTCTTGCTTGTAGGAAGACTCAGAGCCTGGGATTTAACTCCATTTCTGAAGGCAAACACACAGCATAGTTCTCATCCATGGATCACACTCTGCTTTAGAAAGAAGCACGCTCTTGCTTTCTAGAGTCTCTAAGACAGCAGGAAACGTGAGTGTGCTGAGAACAAAAGAACGGTGTTTCCTACACATACGGACCATATTTAGTCCAACTCTTCTTCTGAAACTGATACAAAGCACTGGTCCTCTAACATCCAATGCTTGTCCGTTAAGATGAGAAAGGTGTGAGCTTCGTGAACGATGTAGTTCGTTTGAGCAGAAAACTGACTGCCATTACCTGAAACGAAGTCTTGCATGTAGGAAGACTCAGAGCCTGTGATTTGACTCCATTTCTGAAGTGAAACACACAGCAGTGTTCTCATCCATTGATCACACTCTGCGTTAGAACAAGAAGCATGCTCTTGCTTTCTAGAATCTCTAAGACAGCAGGAAATCTGAGTGTGCCCATAACAAAAGAACGGTGTTTCCTACAAATAAGGACTATATGTACTCCAAATCTTCTTCTGAAACTGATAGAATGCACTGGTCCTCTAACATCCAATGCTTGTCAGTTAAGATGAGGAACGTGTGAGCTTCGTGAAAGATGTAGTTCGTTTGAGCAGAAAAGTGAATGCCCTTACCTGAAACGAAGTCTTGCTTGTAGGAAGACTCAGAGCCTGGGATTTAACTCCATTTCTGAAGGCAAACACACAGCATAGTTCTCATCCATGGATCACACTCTGCTTTAGAAAGAAGCACGCTCTTGCTTTCTAGTGTCTCTAAGACAGCAGGAAACGTGAGTTTGCTGAGAACAAAAGAACGGTGTTTCCTACACATACGGACCATATCTAGTCCAACTCTGCTTCTGAAAGTGATACAAAGCACTGGTCCTCTAACATCCAATGCTTGTCAGTTAAGATGAAAAACGTGTGAGCTTCGTGAATGATGTAGTTCGTTTGAGCAGAAAAGTGACTGCCCTTACCTGAATTGAATTCTTGCTTGTAGGAAGACTCAGAGCATGGGATTTAACTCCATTTCTGAAGTAAAACACACAGCAGTGTAATCATCCATTGATCACACTCTGCTTTAGAGCGAGAAGCATGCTCTTGCTTTCTAAAGTCTCTAAGACAGCAGGAAACGTGAGTGTGCTGAGAACAAACAACGGTGTTTCCTACACATACGGACCATATCTAGTCCAACTCTTCCTCTGAATCTGAAACAAAGCACTGGTCCTCTAACATCCAATGCTTCTGAATTAAGATGAGAAACGTGTGAATTTCGTGAACAATGTAGTTCGTTTGAGCAGAAAATCTGACTGTCCTTACCTGAAACGAAGTCTTGCTTGTAGGAAGACTCAGAGCCTGGGATTTAACTCCATTTCTGAAGTGAAACACACAGCAGTGTTTCATCCATTGATCACACTATGCTTTAGAACAAGAAGCACAATCTTGCTTTCTAGAGTCTCTAAGACAGCAGGAAACGTGAGTTTGCTGAGAAAAAAAGAACGGTGTTTCCTACACATATGGACCATATCTAGTCCAACTCTGCTTCTGAAACTGATACAAAGCACTGGTCCTCTAACATCCAACGCTTGTCTGTTAAAATGAGAAACGTGTGAGCTCTGTGAACGATGTAGTTCGTTTGAGCTGAAAAGTGACTGCCCTTACCTGAAACGAAGTCTTGCTTGTAGGAAGACACAGAGCCTGGGATTTAACTCCTTTTCTGAAGGGAAACACACAGCATAGTTCTCATCCATGGTTCACACTCTGCTTTAGAGCGAGAAGCACGCTCTTGCTTTCTAGAGTCTCTAAGACAGCAGGAAACGTGAGTGTGCTGATAACAAAAGAACGGTGTTTCCTACACATACGGACCATATCTAGTCCAACTCTGCTTCTGAAAGTGATACAAAGCACTGGTCCTCTAACATCCAATGCTTGTCATTTAAGATGAGAAACTTGTGAGCTTAATGAATGATGTAGTTCCTTTGAACTGAAAATTGACTGAGATTACCTGAAACGAAGTCTTGCTTGTAGTAAGACACAGAGCCTGGGATTTAAGTCCATTTCTGAAGGGAAACACACAGCATAGTTCTCATCGATGGATCACACTCTGCTTTAGAGCGAGAAGCACGCTCTTGCTTTCTAGAGTCTCTAAGACAGCAGGAAACATGAGTGTGCTGAGAACAAAAGAACGGTGTTTCCTACACATACGGACCATATTTAGTCCAACTCTTCTTCTGAAACTGATACAAAGCACTGGTCCTCTAACATCCAATGCTTGTCAGTTAAGATGAGAATGGTGTGAGCTTCATGAACGATGTAGTTTGTTTGAGCAGAAAACTGACTGCCCTTCCCTGAAACGAAGTCTTGCTTGTAGGAAGACTCAGAGCCTGGGATTTAACTCCATTTCTGAAGTGAAACACACAGCAGTGTTCTCATCCATTGATCACACTCTGCGTTAGAACAAGAAGCATGCTCTTGCTTTCTAGAGTCTCTAAGACAGCAGGAAATCTGAGTGTGCCCATAACAAAAGAACGGTGTTTCCTACACATAAGGACTATATGTACTCCAAATCTTCTTCTGAAACTGATAGAATGCACTGGTCCTCTAACATCCAATGCTTGTCAGTTAAGATGAGAAACGTGTGAGCTTCGTTAAAGATGTAGTTCGTTTGAGCAGAAAAGTGACTGCCCTTACCTGAAATGAAGTCTTGCTTGTAGGAAGACTCAGAGCCTGGGATTTAACTCCATTTCTGAAGTGAAACACACAACTGTGTTCTGATCCATTGATCACACTCTGCTTTAGAACAAGAAGCACGATCTTGCTTTCTAGAGTCTCTAAGACAGCAGGAAACGTGAGTTTGCTGAGAACAAAAGAACGGTGTTTCCTACACATACGGACCATATCTAGTCCAACTCTGCTTCTGAAACTGATACAAAGCACTGGTCCTCTAACATCCAATGCTTGTCTGTTAAGATGAGAAACGTGTGAGCACCGTGAACTATTTAGTTCGTTTGAGCTGAAAAGTGACTGGCCTTACCTGAAACGATGTCTTGCTTGTAGGAAGACACAGAGCCTGGGATTTAACTCCTTTTCTGAAGGAAAACACACAGCATAGTTATCATCCATGGTTCACACTCTGCTTTAGATCGAGAAGCACGCTCTTGCTTTCTACAGTCTCTAAGACAGCAGGAAACGTGAGTGTGCTGAGAAAAAAAGAACGGTGTTTTCCCACACATACGGACCATATCTAGTCCAACTCTGCTTCTGAAAGTGATACAAAGCACTGGTCCTCTAACATCCAATGCTTGTCAGCTAAGATGAGAAACGTGTGAGCTGAGTGAATGATGTAGTTCCTTTGAACTGAAAAGCGACTGCCCTTACCTGAAACGAAGTCTTGCTTGTAGTAAGACACAGAGCATGGGATTTAAGTCCATTTCTGAAAGGAAACACACAGTATAATTCTCATCGATGGATCACACTCTGCTTTAGAGCGAGAAGCACACTCTTGCTTTCTAGAGTCTCTAATACAGCAGGAAATCTGAGTGTGCCCAGAACAAAAGAAGGGTGTTTCCTACACATATGGACCATATGTAGTCCAAATCTGCTACTGACACTGAAAAAAAGCACTGACCATCTTACATCCAATGCTTGTCAGTTAAGATGAGAAACGTGTGAGCTCCGTGAACGATGTAGTTCTTTTGAGCAGAAAAGTGACTGCCCTTACCTGAATTGAAGTCTTGCTTGTAGGAAGACACAGAGCATGGGATTTAACTCCATTTCTGAAGTAAAACACACAGCAGTGTAATCATCCATTGATCACACTCTGCTTTAGAGCGAGAAGCATGCTCTTGCTTTCTAAAGTCTCTAAGTCAGCAGGAAATGTGAGTGTGCTGAGAACAAAAGAACGGTGTTTCTTACACATACGGACCATATCTAGTCCAACTCTTCCTCTGAAATTGAAACAAAGCACTGGTCCTCTAACATCCAATGCTTCTCAATTAAGATGAGAAACGTGTGAATTTCGTGAACGATGTAGTTCGTTTGAGCAGAAAAGTGACTGTCCTTACCTGAAACGAAGTCTTGCTTGTAGGAAGACTCAGAGCCTGGGATTTAACTCCATTTCTGAAGTGAAACACACAGAAGTGTTCTCATCCATTGATCACACTCTGCTTTAGAACAAGAAGCACACTCTTGCTTTCTAGATTCTCTAAGACAGCAGGAAACGTGAGTTTGCTGAGAACAAAAGAATTGTGTTTCCTACACATATGGACCATATCTAGTCCAACTCTGCTTCTGAAACTTATACAAAGCACTGGTCCTCTAACATCCAATGCTTGTCTGTTAAGATGAGAAACGTGTGAGCTCCGTGAACGATGTAGTTTGTTTGAGCTGAAAAGTGACTGCCCATACCTGAAACGAAGTCTTGCTTGTAGGAAGACTCAGAGTCTGGGATTTAACTCCATTTCTGAAGGCAAACACACAGCATAGTTCTCATCCATGGATCACAGTCGGCTTTAGAAAGAAGCACGCTCTTGCTTTCTAGAGTCTCTAAGACAGCAGGAAACGTGAGTGTGCTGAGAACAAAAGAACGGTGTTTCCTACACATACGGACCATATTTAGTCCAACTCTTCTTCTGAAACTGATACAAAGCACTGGTCCTCTAACATCCAATGCTTGTCAGTTAAGAGGAGAAACGTGTGAGCTGAGTGAACGATGTAGTTCGTTTGAGCTGAAAAGTAACTGCCCTTACCTGAAACGAAGTCTTGCTTGTAGGAAGACTCAGACCCTGGGATTTAACTCCATTTCTGAAGGCAAACACACAGCATAGTTCTCATCCATGGATCACACTCGGCTTTAGAAAGAAGCACGCTCTTGCTTTCTAGAGTCTCTAAGACAGCAGGAAACGTGAGTTTGCTGAGAACAAAAGAACGGTGTTTCCTACACATACGGACCATATCTAGTCCAACTCTGCTTCTGAAACTGATACAAAGCACTGGTCCTCTAACATCCAATGCTTGTCTGTTAAGATGAGAAACGTGTGAGCTGAGTGAATGATGTAGTTCCTTTGAACTGAAAAGTGACTGCCCTTACCTGAAACGAAGTATTGCTTGTAGTAAGACACAGAGCATGGGATTTAAGTCCATTTCTGAAGGGAAACACACAGCATAATTCTCATCGATGGATCACACTCTGCTTTAGAGCGAGAAGGACACTCTTGCTTTCTAGAGTCTCTAATACAGCAGGAAATCTGAGTGTGCCCAGAACAAAAGAAGGGTGTTTCCTACACATATGGACCATATGTAGTCCAAATCTGCTTCTGAAACTGAAAAAAAGCACTGACCATCTTACATCAAATGCTTGTCAGTTAAGATGAGAAACGTGTGAGTTTCGTGAACGATGTAGTTCGTTTGAGCAGAAAAGTGACTGCCCTTACCTGAATTGAAGTCTTGCTTGTAGGAAGACTCAGAGCATGGGATTTAACTCCATTTCTGAAGTAAAACACACAGCAGTGTAATCATCCATTGATCACACTCTGCTTTAGAGCGAGAAGCATGCTATTGCTTTCTAAAGTCTCTAAGACAGCAGGAAACGTGAGTGTGCTGAGAACAAAAGAACGGTGTTTCCTACACATACCGACCATATCTAGTCCAACTCTTCCTCTGAAACTGAAACAAAGCACTGGTCCTCTAACATCCAATGCTTCTCAATTAAGATGAGAAACGTGTGAATTTCATGAACGATGTAGTTCGTTTGAGCAGAAAAGTGACTGCCCTTACCCGAAACGAAGTCTTGCTTGTAGGAAGACTCAGAGCCTGGGATTTAACTCCATTTCTGAAGTGAAACACACAGCAGTGTTCTCATCCATTGATCACACTCTGCTTTAGAACAAGAAGCACGATCTTGCTTTCTAGAGTCTCTAAGACAGCAGGAAACGTGAGTTTGCTGAGAACAAAAGAACGGTGTTTCCTACACATATGGACCATATCTAGTCCAACTCTGCTTCTGAAACTGATACAAGGCACAGGTCCTCTAACGTCCAATGCTTGTCTGTTAAGATGAGAAACGTGTGAGCTCCGTGAACGATGTAGTTCGTTTGAGCTGAAAAGTAACTGCCCTTACCTGAAACGAAGTCTTGCTTGTAGGAAGACTCAGACCCTGGGATTTAACTCCATTTCTGAAGGCAAACACACAGCATAGTTCTCATCCATGGATCACACTCGGCTTTAGAAAGAAGCACGCTCTTGCTTTCTAGAGTCTCTAAGACAGCAGGAAACGTGAGTTTGCTGAGAACAAAAGAACGGTGTTTCCTACACATACGGACCATATCTAGTCCAACTCTGCTTCTGAAACTGATACAAAGCACTGGTCCTCTAACATCCAATGCTAGTCTGTTAAGATGAGAAACGTGTGAGCTCCGTGAACTATTTAGTTCGTTTGAGCTGAAAAGTGACTGCCCTTACCTGAATTGAAGTCTTGCTTGTAGGAAGACTCAGAGCATGGGATTTAACTCCATTCCTGAAGTAAAACACACAGCAGTGTAATCATCCATTGATCACACTCTGCTTTAGAGCGAGAAGCATGCTCTTGCTTTCTAAAGTCTCTAAGACAGCAGGAAACATGAGTGTGCTGAGAACATAAGAACGGTGTTTCCTACACATACAGACCATATCTAGTCCAACTCTTCTTCTGAAACTGAAACAAAGCACTGGTCCTCTAACATCCAATGCTTCTCAATTAAGATGAGAAACGTGTGAATTTCGTGAACGATGTAGTTCGTTTGAGCAGAAAAGTGACTGCCCTTACCTGAAACGAAGTCTTGCTTGTAGGAAGACTCAGAGCCTGGGATTTAACTCCATTTCTGAAGTGAAACACACAGCAGTGTTCTCATCCATTGATCACACTCGGCTTTAGAAAGAAGCACGCTCTTGCTTTCTAGAGTCTCTAAGACAGCAGGAAACGTGAGTGTGCTGAGAACAAAAGAACGGTGTTTCCTACACATACGGACCATATTTAGTCCAACTCTTCTTCTGAAACTGATACAAAGCACTGGTCCTCTAACATCCAATGCTTGTCAGTTAAGATGAGAATGGTGTGAGCTTCATGAACGATGTAGTTCGTTTGAGCAGAAAACTGACTGCCCTTCCCTGAAACGAAGTCTTGCTTGTAGGAAGACTCAGAGCCTGGGATTTAACTCCATTTCTGAAGTGAAACACACAGCAGTGTTCTCATCCATTGATCACACTCTGCGTTAGAACAAGAAGCATGCTCTTGCTTTCTAGAGTCTCTAAGACAGCAGGAAATCTGAGTGTGCCCATAACAAAAGAACGGTGTTTCCTACACGTAAGGACTATATGTACTCCAAATCTTCTTCTGAAACTGATAGAATGCACTGACCCTCTAACATCCAATGCTTGTCAGTTAAGATGAGAAACGTGTGAGCTTCGTGAATGGTGTAGTTCGTTTGAGCAGAAAAGTGACTGCCCTTACCTGAATTGAAGTCTTGCTTGTAGGAAGACTCAGAGCATGGGATTTAACTCCATTTCTGAAGTAAAACACACAGCAGTGTAATCATCCATTGATCACACTCTGCTTTAGAGCGAGAAGCATGCTCTTGCTTTCTAAAGTCTCTAAGACAGCAGGAAACGTGAGTGTGCTGAGAACAAAGAACAGTGTTTCCTACACATACGGACCATATCTAGTCCAACTCTTCCTCTGAATCTGAAACAAAGCACTGGTCCTCTAACATCCAATGCTTCTGAATTAAGATGAGAAACGTGTGAATTTCATGAACGATGTAGTTCGTTTGAGCAGAAAAGTGACTGCCCTTACCTGAAACGAAGTCTTTCTTGTAGGAAGACTCAGAACCTGGGATTTAACTCCATTTCTGAAGTGAAACACACAGCAGTGTTCTCATCCATTGATCACACTCTGCTTTAGAACAAGAAGCACGATCTTGCTTTCTAGAGTCTCTAAGACAGCAGGAAACGTGAGTTTGCTGAGAACAAAAGAACGGTGTTTCCTACACATATGGACCATATCTAGTCCAACTCTGCTTCTGAAACTGATACAAAGCACTGGTCCTCTAACATCCAACGCGTGTCTGTTAAGATGAGAAACGTGTGAGCTCTGTGAACGATGTAGTTCGTTTGAGCTGAAAAGTGACTGCCCTTACCTGAAACGAAGTCTTGCTTGTAGGAAGACACAGAGCCTCGGATTTAACTCCTTTTCTGAAGGGAAACACACAGCATAGTTCTCATCCATGGTTCACACTCTGCTTTAGAGCGAGAAGCACGCTCTTGCTTTCTAGAGTCTCTAAGACAGCAGGAAACGTGAGTGTGCTGAGAACAAAAGAATGGTGTTTCCTACACATACGGACCATATCTAGTCCAACTCTGCTTCTGAAACTGATACAAAGCACTGGTCCTCTAACATCCAATGCTTGTCATTTAAGATGAGAAACGTGTGAGCTTAATGAATGATGTAGTTCCTTTGTACTGAAAATTGACTGAGCTTACCTGAAAAGAAGTCTTGCTTGTAGTAAGACACAGAGCCTGGGATTTAAGTCCATTTCTGAAGGGAAACACACAGCATAGTTCTCATCGATGGATCACACTCTGCTTTAGAGCGAGAAGCACACTCTTGCTTTCTAAAGTCTCTAAGACAGCAGGAAACATGAGTGTGCTGAGAACAAAAGAACGGTGTTTCCTACACATACAGACCATATCTAGTCCAACTCTTCTTCTGAAACTGAAACAAAGCACTGGTCCTCTAACATCCAATGCTTCTCAATTAAGATGAGAAACGTGTGAATTTCGTGAACGATGTAGTTCGTTTGAGCAGAATAGTGACTGCCCTTACCTGAAACGAAGTCTTGCTTGTAGGAAGACTCAGAGCCTGGGATTTAACTCCATTTCTGAAGTGAAACACACAGCAATGTTCTCATCCATTGATCACACTCTGCTTTAGAACAAGAAGCACGATCTTGCTTTCTAGAGTCTCTAAGACAGCAGGAAACGTGAATTTGCTGAGAACAAAAGAACGGTGTTTCCTACACATACGGACCATATCTAGTCCAACTCTGCTTCTGAAACTGATACAAAGCACTGGTCCTCTAACATCCAATGCTTGTCTGTTAAGATGTGAAACGTGTGAGCTCCGTGAACGATGTAGTTCGTTTGAGCAGAAAAGTGACTGCCCTTACCTGAAACGAAGTCTTGCTTGTAGGAAGACTCAGATCCTGGGATTTAACTCCATTTCTGAAGGCAAACACACAGCATAGTTCTCATCCATGGATCACACTCGGCTTTAGAAAGAAGCACGCTCTTGCTTTCTAGAGTCCCTAAGACAGCAGGAAACGTGAGTGTGCTGAGAACAAAAGAACGGTGTTTCCTACACATACGGACCATATTTAGTCCAACTCTTCTTCTGAAACTGATACAAAGCACTGGTCCTCTAACATCCAATGCTTGTCAGTTAAGATGAGAATGGTGTGAGCTTCATGAACGATGTAGTTCGTTTGAGCAGAAAACTGACTGCCCTTCCCTGAAACGAAGTCTTGCTTGTAGGAAGACTCAGAGCCTGGGATTTAACTCCATTTCGGAAGTGAAACACACAGCAGTGTTCTCATCCATTGATCACACTCTGCGTTAGAACAAGAAGCATGCTCTTGCTTTCTAGAGTCTCTAAGACAGCAGGAAATCTGAGTGTGCCCATAACAAAAGAACGGTGTTTCCTACACGTAAGGACTATATGTACTCCAAATCTTCTTCTGAAACTGATAGAATGCACTGGTCCTCTAACATCCAATGCTTGTCAGTTTAGATGAGAAACGTGTGAGCTTCGTGAAAGATGTAGTTCGTTTGAGCAGAAAAGTGACTGCCCTTACCTGAAACGAAGTCTTGCTTGTAGGAAGACTCAGAGCCTGGGATTTAACTCCATTTCTGAAGTGAAACACACAACTGTGTTCTGATCCATGGATCACACTCTGCTTTAGAACAAGAAGCACGATCTTGCTTTCTAGAGTCTCTAAGACAGCAGGAAACGTGAGTTTGCTGAGAACAAAAGAACGGTGTTTCCTACACATACGGACCATATCTAGTCCAACTCTGCTTCTGAAACTGATACAAAGCACTGGTCCTCTAACATCCAATGCTTGTCTGTTAAGATGAGAAACGTGTGAGCTCCGTGAACTATTTAGTTCGTTTGAGCTGAAAAGTGACTGCCCTTACCTGAAATGAAGTCTTGCTTGTAGGAAGACACAGAGCCTGGGATTTAACTCCATTTCTAAAGGAAAACACACAGCATAGTTATCATCCATGGTTCACACTCTGCTTTAGATCGAGAAGCACGCTCTTGCTTTCTACACTCTCTAAGACAGCAGGAAACGTGAGTGTGCTGAGAAAAAAAGAACGGTGTTTCCTACACATACGGACCATACGTAGTCCAACTCTGCTTCTGAAAGTGATACAAAGCACTGGTCCTCTAACATCCAATGCTTGTCAGCTAAGATGAGAAACGTGTGAGTTGAGTGAATGATGTAGTTCCTTTGAACTGAAAAGCGACTGACCTTACCTGAAACGAAGTCTTGCTTGTAGTAAGACACAGAGCATGGGATTTAAGTCCATTTCTGAAGGGAAACACACAGTATAATTCTCATCGATGGATCACACTCTGCTTTAGAGCGAGAAGCACACTCTTGCTTTCTAGAGTCTCTAATACAGCAGGAAATCTGAGTGTGCCCAGAACAAAAGAAGGGTGTTTCCTACACATATGGACCATATGTAGTCCAAATCTGCTACTGAAACTGAAAAAAAGCACTGACCATCTTACATCCAATGCTTGTCAGTTAAGATGAGAAACGTGTGAGCTTTGTGAACGATGTAGTTCGTTTGAGCAGAAAAGTGACTGCCCTTACCTGAATTGAAGTCTTGCTTGTAGGAAGACTCAGAGCATGGGATTTAACTCCATTTCTGAAGTAAAACACACAGCAGTGTAATCATCCATTGATCACACTCTGCTTTAGAGCGAGAAGCATGCTCTTGCTTTCTAAAGTCTCTAAGTCAGCAGGAAACGTGAGTGTGCTGAGAACAAAAGAACGGTGTTTCTTACACATACGGACCATATCTAGTCCAACTCTTCCTCTGAAATTGAAACAAAGCACTGGTCCTCTAACATCCAATGCTTCTCAATTAAGATGAGAAACGTGTGAATTTCGTGAACGATGTAGTTCGTTTGAGCAGAAAAGTGACTGTCCTTACCTGAAACGAAGTCTTGCTTGTAGGAAGACTCAGAGCCTGGGATTTAACTCCATTTCTGAAGTGAAACACACAGAAGTGTTCTCATCCATTGATCACACTCTGCTTTAGAACAAGAAGCACACTCTTGCTTTCTAGAGTCTCTAAGACAGCAGGAAACGTGAGTTTGCTGAGAACAAAAGAATTGTGTTTCCTACACATATGGACCATATCTAGTCCAACTCTGCTTCTGAAACTTCTACAAAGCACTGGTCCTCTAACGTCCAATGCTTGTCTGTTAAGATGAGAAACGTGTGAGCTCCGTGAACGATGTAGTTTGTTTTAGCTGAAAAGTGACTGCCCTTACCAGAAACGAAGTCTTGCTTGTAGGAAGACTCAGAGCCTGGGATTTAACTCCATTTCTGAAGTGAAACAGACAGCAGTGTTCTCATCCATTGATCACACTCTGCGTTAGAACAAGAAGCATGCTCTTGCTTTCTAGAGTCTCTAAGACAGCAGGAAGTCTGAGTGTGCCCATAACAAAATAACGGTGTTTCCTACACATACGGACCATATCTAGTCCAACTCTGCTTCTGAAACTGATACAAAGCACTGGTCCTCTAACATCCAATGCTTGTCAGTTAAGATGAGAAATGTGTGAGCTGAGTGAATGATGTAGTTCCTTTGAACTGAAAAGTGACTGCCCTTACCTGAAACGAAGTCTTGCTTGTAGTAAGACACAGAGCCTGGGATTTAAGTCCATTTCTGAAGGGAAACACACAGCATAATTCTCATCGATGGATCACACTCTGCTTTAGAGCGAGAAGCACACTCTTGCTTTCTAGAGTCTCTAATACAGCAGGAAATCTGAGTGTGCCCAGAACAAAAGAAGGGTGTTTCCTACACATATGGACCATATGTAGTCCAAATCTGCTTCTGAAACTGAAAAAAAGCACTGACCATCTTACATCCAATGCTTGTCAGTTAAGATGAGAAACGTGTGAGTTTCGTGAACGATGTAGTTCGTTTGAGCAGAAAAGTGACTGCCCTTACCTGAATTGAAGTCTTGCTTGTAGGAAGACTCAGAGCATGGGATTTAACTCCTTTTCTGAAGTAAAACACACAGCAGTGTAATCATCCATTAATCACACTCTGCTTTAGAGCGAGAAGCATGCTCTTGCTTTCTAAAATCTCTAAGACAGCAGGAAACGTGAGTGTGCTGAGAACAAAAGAACGGTGTTTCCTACACATACCGACCATATCTAGTCCAACTCTTCCTCTGAAACTGAAACAAAGCACTGGTCCTCTAACATCCAATGCTTCTCAATTAAGATAAGAAACGTGTGAATTTCATGAACGATGTAGTTCGTTTGAGCAGAAAAATGACTGCCCTTACCCGAAACGAAGTCTTGCTTTAGGAAGACTCAGAGCCTGGGATTTAACTCCATTTCTGAAGTGAAACACACAGCAGTGTTCTCATCCATTGATCACACTCTGCTTTAGAACAAGAAGCACGATCTTGATTTCTAGAGTCTCTACGACAGCAGGAAACGTGAGTTTGCTGAGAACAAAAGAACGGTGTTTCCTACACATATGGACCATATCTAGTCCAACTCTGCTTCTGAAACTGATACAAGGCACAGGTCCTCTAACGTCCAATGCTTGTCTGTTAAGATGAGAAACATGTGAGCTCCGTGAACGATGTAGTACGTTTGAGCTGAAAAGTAACTGCCCTTACCTGAAACGAAGTCTTGCTTGTAGGAAGACTCAGACCCTGGGATTTAACTCCATTTCTGAAGGCAAACACACAGCATAGTTCTCATCCATGGATCACACTCGGCTTTAGAAAGAAGCACGCTCTTGCTTTCTACAGTCTCTAAGACAGCAGGAAACGTGAGTGTGCTGAGAACAAAAGAACGGTGTTTCCTACACATACGGACCATATTTAGTCCAACTCTTCTTCTGAAACTGATACAAAGCACTGGTCCTCTAACATCCAATGCTTGTCAGTTAAGATGAGAAAGGTGTGAGCTTCGTGAACGATGTAGTTCGTTTGAACAGAAAACTGACTGCCCTTACCTGAAACGAAGTCTTGCTTGTAGGAAGACTCAGAGCCTGGGATTTAACTCCATTTCTGAAGTGAAACACACAGCAATGTTCTCATCCATTGATCACACTCTGCGTTAGAACAAGAATCATGCTCTTGCTTTCTAGAGTCTCTAAGACAGCAGGAAATCTGAGTGTGCCCAGAACAAAAGAACGGTGTTTCCTTCACATAAGGACTATATGTAATCCAAATCTTCTTCTGAAACTGATAGAATGCACTGGTCCTCTAACATCCAATGCTTGTCAGTTAAGATGAGAAATGTGTGAGCTTCGTGAAAGATGTAGTTCTTTGGGCAGAAAAGTGACTGCCCTTACCTGAAACGAAGTCTTGCTTGTAGGAAGACTCAGAGCCTGGGATTTAACTTCATTTCTAAAGTGAAACACACAACTGTGTTCTCATCCATTGATCACACTCTGCTTTAGAACAAGAAGCACGATCTTGCTTTCTAGAGTCTCTAAGACAGCAGGAAACGTGAGTTTGCTGAGAACAAAAGAACGGTGTTTCCTACACATACGGACCATACCTAGTCCAACTCTGCTTCTGAAACTGATACAAAGCACTGGTCCTCTAACATCCAATGCTTGTCTGTTAAGATGAGAAACGTGTGAGCTCCGTGAACTATTTAGTTCGTTTGAGCTGAAAAGTGACTGCCCTTACCTGAATTGAAGTCTTGCTTGTAGGAAGACTCAGAGCATGGGATTTAACTCCTTTTCTGAAGTAAAACACACAGCAGTGTAATCATCCATTAATCACACTCTGCTTTAGAGCGAGAAGCATGCTCTTGCTTTCTAAAATCTCTAAGACAGCAGGAAACGTGAGTGTGCTGAGAACAAAAGAACGGTGTTTCCTACACATACCGACCATATCTAGTCCAACTCTTCCTCTGAAACTGAAACAAAGCACTGGTCCTCTAACATCCAATGCTTCTCAATTAAGATAAGAAACGTGTGAATTTCATGAACGATGTAGTTCGTTTGAGCAGAAAAATGACTGCCCTTACCCGAAACGAAGTCTTGCTTTAGGAAGACTCAGAGCCTGGGATTTAACTCCATTTCTGAAGTGAAACACACAGCAGTGTTCTCATCCATTGATCACACTCTGCTTTAGAACAAGAAGCACGATCTTGATTTCTAGAGTCTCTACGACAGCAGGAAACGTGAGTTTGCTGAGAACAAAAGAACGGTGTTTCCTACACATATGGACCATATCTAGTCCAACTCTGCTTCTGAAACTGATACAAGGCACAGGTCCTCTAACGTCCAATGCTTGTCTGTTAAGATGAGAAACATGTGAGCTCCGTGAACGATGTAGTACGTTTGAGCTGAAAAGTAACTGCCCTTACCTGAAACGAAGTCTTGCTTGTAGGAAGACTCAGACCCTGGGATTTAACTCCATTTCTGAAGGCAAACACACAGCATAGTTCTCATCCATGGATCACACTCGGCTTTAGAAAGAAGCACGCTCTTGCTTTCTACAGTCTCTAAGACAGCAGGAAACGTGAGTGTGCTGAGAACAAAAGAACGGTGTTTCCTACACATACGGACCATATTTAGTCCAACTCTTCTTCTGAAACTGATACAAAGCACTGGTCCTCTAACATCCAATGCTTGTCAGTTAAGATGAGAAAGGTGTGAGCTTCGTGAACGATGTAGTTCGTTTGAACAGAAAACTGACTGCCCTTACCTGAAACGAAGTCTTGCTTGTAGGAAGACTCAGAGCCTGGGATTTAACTCCATTTCTGAAGTGAAACACACAGCAATGTTCTCATCCATTGATCACACTCTGCGTTAGAACAAGAATCATGCTCTTGCTTTCTAGAGTCTCTAAGACAGCAGGAAATCTGAGTGTGCCCAGAACAAAAGAACGGTGTTTCCTTCACATAAGGACTATATGTAATCCAAATCTTCTTCTGAAACTGATAGAATGCACTGGTCCTCTAACATCCAATGCTTGTCAGTTAAGATGAGAAATGTGTGAGCTTCGTGAAAGATGTAGTTCTTTGGGCAGAAAAGTGACTGCCCTTACCTGAAACGAAGTCTTGCTTGTAGGAAGACTCAGAGCCTGGGATTTAACTTCATTTCTAAAGTGAAACACACAACTGTGTTCTCATCCATTGATCACACTCTGCTTTAGAACAAGAAGCACGATCTTGCTTTCTAGAGTCTCTAAGACAGCAGGAAACGTGAGTTTGCTGAGAACAAAAGAACGGTGTTTCCTACACATACGGACCATACCTAGTCCAACTCTGCTTCTGAAACTGATACAAAGCACTGGTCCTCTAACATCCAATGCTTGTCTGTTAAGATGAGAAACGTGTGAGCTCCGTGAACTATTTAGTTCGTTTGAGCTGAAAAGTGACTGCCCTTACCTGAATTGAAGTCTTGCTTGTAGGAAGACTCAGAGCATGGGATTTAACTCCATTCCTGAAGTAAAACACACAGCAGTGTAATCATCCATTGATCACACTCTGCTTTAGAGCGAGAAGCATGCTCTTGCTTTCTAAAGTCTCTAAGACAGAAGGAAACGTGAGTGTGCTGAGAACAAAATAACGGTGTTTCTTACACGTACGGACCATATCTAGTCCAACTCTTCCTCTGAAATTGAAACAAAGCACTGGTCCTCTAACATCCAATGCTTCTCAATTAAGATGAGAAACGTGTGAATTTCGTGAACGATGTAGTTCGTTTGAGCAGAGAAGTGACTGCCCTTACCCGAAACGAAGTCTTGCTTGTAGGAAGACTCAGAGCCTGGGATTTAACTCCATTTCTGAAGTGAAACACACAGCAGTGTTCTCATCCATTGATCACACTCTGCTTTAGAACAAGAAGCACGATCTTGCTTTCTAGAGTCTCTAAGACAGCAGGAAACGTGAGTTTGCTGAGAACAAAAGAACGGTGTTTCCTACACATATGGACCATATCTAGTCCAACTCTGCTTCTGAAACTGATACAAAGCACAGGTCCTCTAACGTCCAATGCTTGTCTGTTAAGATGAGAAACGTGTGAGCTCCCTGAACGATGTAGTTCGTTTTAGCTGAAAAGTGACTGCCCTTACCTGAAACGAAGTCTTGCTTGTAGGAAGACTCAGAGCCTGGGATTTAACTCCATTTCTGAAGGGAAACACACAGCATAGTTCTCATCGATGGATCACAATCTGCTTTAGAGTGAGAAGCACACTCTTGCTTTCTAGAGTCTCTAATACAGCAGGAAATCTGAGTGTGCCCAGAAAAAAAGAAGGGTGTTTCCTACACATATGGACCATATGTAGTCCAAATCTGCTTCTGAAACTGAAAAACAGCACTGACCATCTTACATCCAATGCTTGTCAGTTAAGATGAGAAACATGTGAGCTTCGTGAACGATGTAGTTCGTTTGAGCAGAAAAGTGACTGCCCTTACCTGAATTGAAGTCTTGCTTGTAGGAAGACTCAGAGCATGGGATTTAACTCCTTTTCTGAAGTAAAACACACAGCAGTGTAATCATCCATTGATCACACTCTGCTTTAGAGCAAGAAGCATGCTCTTGCTTTCTAAAGTCTCTAAGACAGCAGGAAACGTGAGTGTGCTGAGAACAAAAGAACGGTGTTTCCTACACATACGGACCATATCTAGTCCAACTATTCTTCTGAAACTGAAACAAAGCACTGGTCCTCTAACATCCAATGCTTCTCAATTAAGATGAGAAACGTGTGAATTTCGTGAACGATGTAGTTCGTTTGAGCAGAAAAGTGTCTGCCCTTACCTGAAACGAAGTCTTGCTTGTAGGAAGACTCAGAGCCTGGGATTTAACTCCATTTCTGAAGTGAAACACACAGCAATGTTCTCATCCATTGATCACACTCTGCTTTAGAACAAGAAGCACGATCTTGATTTCTAGAGTCTCTACGACAGCAGGAAACGTGAGTTTGCTGAGAACAAAAGAACGGTGTTTCCTACACATATGGACCATATCTAGTCCAACTCTGCTTCTGAAACTGATACAAGGCACAGGTCCTCTAACGTCCAATGCTTGTCTGTTAAGATGAGAAACATGTGAGCTCCGTGAACGATGTAGTACGTTTGAGCTGAAAAGTAACTGCCCTTACCTGAAACGAAGTCTTGCTTGTAGGAAGACTCAGACCCTGGGATTTAACTCCATTTCTGAAGGCAAACACACAGCATAGTTCTCATCCATGGATCACACTCGGCTTTAGAAAGAAGCACGCTCTTGCTTTCTACAGTCTCTAAGACAGCAGGAAACGTGAGTGTGCTGAGAACAAAAGAACGGTGTTTCCTACACATACGGACCATATTTAGTCCAACTCTTCTTCTGAAACTGATACAAAGCACTGGTCCTCTAACATCCAATGCTTGTCAGTTAAGATGAGAAAGGTGTGAGCTTCGTGAACGATGTAGTTCGTTTGAACAGAAAACTGACTGCCCTTACCTGAAACGAAGTCTTGCTTGTAGGAAGACTCAGAGCCTGGGATTTAACTCCATTTCTGAAGTGAAACACACAGCAATGTTCTCATCCATTGATCACACTCTGCGTTAGAACAAGAATCATGCTCTTGCTTTCTAGAGTCTCTAAGACAGCAGGAAATCTGAGTGTGCCCAGAACAAAAGAACGGTGTTTCCTTCACATAAGGACTATATGTAATCCAAATCTTCTTCTGAAACTGATAGAATGCACTGGTCCTCTAACATCCAATGCTTGTCAGTTAAGATGAGAAATGTGTGAGCTTCGTGAAAGATGTAGTTCTTTGGGCAGAAAAGTGACTGCCCTTACCTGAAACGAAGTCTTGCTTGTAGGAAGACTCAGAGCCTGGGATTTAACTTCATTTCTAAAGTGAAACACACAACTGTGTTCTCATCCATTGATCACACTCTGCTTTAGAACAAGAAGCACGATCTTGCTTTCTAGAGTCTCTAAGACAGCAGGAAACGTGAGTTTGCTGAGAACAAAAGAACGGTGTTTCCTACACATACGGACCATACCTAGTCCAACTCTGCTTCTGAAACTGATACAAAGCACTGGTCCTCTAACATCCAATGCTTGTCTGTTAAGATGAGAAACGTGTGAGCTCCGTGAACTATTTAGTTCGTTTGAGCTGAAAAGTGACTGCCCTTACCTGAATTGAAGTCTTGCTTGTAGGAAGACTCAGAGCATGGGATTTAACTCCATTCCTGAAGTAAAACACACAGCAGTGTAATCATCCATTGATCACACTCTGCTTTAGAGCGAGAAGCATGCTCTTGCTTTCTAAAGTCTCTAAGACAGAAGGAAACGTGAGTGTGCTGAGAACAAAATAACGGTGTTTCTTACACGTACGGACCATATCTAGTCCAACTCTTCCTCTGAAATTGAAACAAAGCACTGGTCCTCTAACATCCAATGCTTCTCAATTAAGATGAGAAACGTGTGAATTTCGTGAACGATGTAGTTCGTTTGAGCAGAGAAGTGACTGCCCTTACCCGAAACGAAGTCTTGCTTGTAGGAAGACTCAGAGCCTGGGATTTAACTCCATTTCTGAAGTGAAACACACAGCAGTGTTCTCATCCATTGATCACACTCTGCTTTAGAACAAGAAGCACGATCTTGCTTTCTAGAGTCTCTAAGACAGCAGGAAACGTGAGTTTGCTGAGAACAAAAGAACGGTGTTTCCTACACATATGGACCATATCTAGTCCAACTCTGCTTCTGAAACTGATACAAAGCACAGGTCCTCTAACGTCCAATGCTTGTCTGTTAAGATGAGAAACGTGTGAGCTCCCTGAACGATGTAGTTCGTTTTAGCTGAAAAGTGACTGCCCTTACCTGAAACGAAGTCTTGCTTGTAGGAAGACTCAGAGCCTGGGATTTAACTCCATTTCTGAAGGGAAACACACAGCATAGTTCTCATCGATGGATCACAATCTGCTTTAGAGTGAGAAGCACACTCTTGCTTTCTAGAGTCTCTAATACAGCAGGAAATCTGAGTGTGCCCAGAAAAAAAGAAGGGTGTTTCCTACACATATGGACCATATGTAGTCCAAATCTGCTTCTGAAACTGAAAAACAGCACTGACCATCTTACATCCAATGCTTGTCAGTTAAGATGAGAAACATGTGAGCTTCGTGAACGATGTAGTTCGTTTGAGCAGAAAAGTGACTGCCCTTACCTGAATTGAAGTCTTGCTTGTAGGAAGACTCAGAGCATGGGATTTAACTCCTTTTCTGAAGTAAAACACACAGCAGTGTAATCATCCATTGATCACACTCTGCTTTAGAGCAAGAAGCATGCTCTTGCTTTCTAAAGTCTCTAAGACAGCAGGAAACGTGAGTGTGCTGAGAACAAAAGAACGGTGTTTCCTACACATACGGACCATATCTAGTCCAACTATTCTTCTGAAACTGAAACAAAGCACTGGTCCTCTAACATCCAATGCTTCTCAATTAAGATGAGAAACGTGTGAATTTCGTGAACGATGTAGTTCGTTTGAGCAGAAAAGTGTCTGCCCTTACCTGAAACGAAGTCTTGCTTGTAGGAAGACTCAGAGCCTGGGATTTAACTCCATTTCTGAAGTGAAACACACAGCAATGTTCTCATCCATTGATCACACTCTGCGTTAGAACAAGAAGCATGCTCTTGCTTTCTAGAGTTTCTAAGACAGCAGGAAATCTGAGTGTGCCCATAACAAAAGAACGGTGTTTCCTACACGTAAGGACTATATGTACTCCAAATCTTCTTCTGAAACTGATAGAATGCACTGGTCCTCTAACATCCAATGCTTGTCAGTTAAGATGAGAAACGTGTGAGCTTCGTGAAAGATGTAGTTCGTTTGAGCAGAAAAGTGACTGCCCTTACCTGAAACGAAGTCTTGCTTGTAGGAAGACTCAGAGCCTGGGATTTAACTCCATTTCTGAAGTGAAACACACAACTGTGTTCTGATCCATGGATCACACTCTGCTTTAGAACAAGAAGCACGATCTTGCTTTCTAGAGTCTCTAAGACAGCAGGAAACCTGAGTTTGCTGAGAACAAAAGAACGGTGTTTCCTGCACATAAGGACAATATCTAGTCCAACTCTGCTTCTGAAACTGATACAAAGCACTGGTCCTCTAACATCCAATGCTTGTCTGTTAAGATGAGAAACGTGTGAGCTCCGTGAACTATTTAGTTCGTTTGAGCTGAAAAGTGACTGCCCTTACCTGAAACGATGTCTTGCTTGTAGGAAGACACAGAGCCTGGGATTTAACTCCTTTTCTGAAGGAAAACACACAGCATAGTTATCATCCATGGTTCACACTCTGCTTTAGATCGAGAAGCACGCTCTTGCTTTCTAGAGTCTCTAAGACAGCAGGAAACGTGAGTGTGCTGAGAAAAAAAGAACGGTGTTTCCCACACATACGGACCATATCTAGTCCAACTCTGCTTCTGAAAGTGATACAAAGCACTGGTCCTCTAACATCCAATGCTTGTCAGCTAAGATGAGAAACGTGTGAGCTGAGTGAATGATGTAGTTCCTTTGAACTGAAAAGCGACTGTCCTTACCTGAAACGAAGTCTTGCTTGTAGTAAGACACAGAGCATGGGATTTAAGTCCATTTCTGAAGGGAAACACACAGTATAATTCTCATCGATGGATCACACTCTGCTTTAGAGCGAGAAGCACACTCTTGCTTTCTAGAGTCTCTAATACAGCAGGAAATCTGAGTGTGCCCAGAACAAAAGAAGGGTGTTTCCTACACATATGGACCATATGTAGACCAAATCTGCTACTGAAACTGAAAAAAAGCACTGACCATCTTACATCCAATGCTTGTCAGTTAAGATGAGAAACGTGTGAGCTTCGTGAACGATGTAGTTCGTTTGAGCAGAAAAGTGACTGCCCTTACCTGAATTGAAGTCTTGCTTGTAGGAAGACTCAGAGCATGGGATTTAACTCCATTTCTGAAGTAAAACACACAGCAGTGTAATCATCCATTGATCACACTCTGCTTTAGAGCGAGAAGCATGCTCTTGCTTTCTAAAGTCTCTAAGTCAGCAGGAAACGTGAGTGTGCTGAGAACAAAAGAACGGTGTTTCTTACACATACGGACCATATCTAGTCCAACTCTGCTTCTGAAACTTATACAAAGCACTGGTCCTCTAACGTCCAATGCTTGTCTGTTAAGATGAGAAACGTGTGAGCTCCGTGAACGATGTAGTTTGTTTGAGCTGAAAAGTGACTGCCCTTACCTGAAACGAAGTCTTGCTTGTAGGAAGACTCAGAATCTGGGATTTAACTCCATTTCTGAAGGCAAACACACAGCATAGTTCTCATCCATGGATCACAGTCGGCTTTAGAAAGAAGCACGCTCTTGCTTTCTAGAGTGTCTAAGACAGCAGGACACGTGAGTTTGCTGAGAACAAAAGAACGGTGTTTCCTACACATACGGACCATATTTAGTCCAACTCTTCTTCTGAAACTGATACAAAGCACTGGTCCTCTAACATCCAATGCTTGTCAGTTAAGATGAGAAAGGTGTGAGCTTCGTGAACGATGTAGTTCGTTTGAGCAGAAAACTGACTGCCCTTCCCTGAAACGAAGTCTTGCTTGTAGGAAGACTCAGAGCCTGGGATTTAACTCCATTTCTGAAGTGAAACAGACAGCAGTGTTCTCATCCATTGATCACACTCTGCGTTAGAACAAGAAGCATGCTCTTGCTTTCTAGAGTCTCTAAAACAGCAGGAAATCTGAGTGTGCCCATAACAAAAGAACGGTGTTTCCTACACATACGGACCATATCTAGTCCAACTCTGCTTCTGAAACTGATACAAAGCACTGGTCCTCTAACATCCAATGCTTGTCAGTTAAGATGAGAAACGTGTGAGCTGAGTGAATGATGTAGTTCCTTTGAACTGAAAAGTGACTACCCTTACCTGAAACGAAGTCTTGCTTGTAGTAAGACACAGAGCCTGGGATTTAAGTCCATTTCTGAAGGGAAACACAAAGCATAATTCTCATCGATGTATCACACTCTGCTTTAGAGCGAGAAGCACACTCTTGCTTTCTAGAGTCTCTAATACAGCAGGAAATCTGAGTGTGCCCAGAACAAAAGAAGGGTGTTTCCTACACATATGGACCATATGTAGTCCAAATCTGCTTCTGAAACTGAAAAAAAGCACTGACCATCTTATATCCAATGCTTGTCAGTTAAGATGAGAAACGTGTGAGTTTCGTGAACGATGTAGTTCGTTTGAGCAGAAAAGTGACTGCCCTTACCTGAATTGAAGTCTTGCTTGTAGGAAGACTCAGAGCATGGGATTTAACTCCTTTTCTGAAGTAAAACACACAGCAGTGTAATCATCCATTGATCACACTCTGCTTTAGAGCGAGAAGCATGCTCTTGCTTTCTAAAGTCTCTAAGACAGCATGAAACGTGAGTGTGCTGAGAACAAAAGAACGGTGTTTCCTACACATACCGACCATATCTAGTGCAACTCTTCCTCTGAAACTGAAACAAAGCACTGGTCCTCTAACATCCAATGCTTCTCAATTAAGATGAGAAACGTGTGAATTTCATGAACGATGTAGTTCCTTTGAGCAGAAAAGTGACTGCCCTTACCCGAAACGAAGTCTTGCTTGTAGGAAGACTCAGAGCCTGGGATTTAACTCCATTTCTGAAGTGAAACACACAGCAGTGTTCTCATCCATTGATCACACTCTGCTTTAGAACAAGAAGCACGATCTTGCTTTCTAGAGTCTCTAAGACAGCAGGAAACGTGAGTTTGCTGAGAACAAAAGAACGGTGTTTCCTACACATATGGACCATATCTAGTCCAACTCTGCTTCTGAAACTGATACAAGGCACAGGTCCTCTAACGTCCAATGCTTGTCTGTTAAGATGAGAAACGTGTGAGCTCCGTGAACGATGTAGTTCGTTTGAGCTGAAAAGTAACTGCCCTTACCTGAAACGAAGTCTTGCTTGTAGGAAGACTCAGACCCTGGGATTTAACTCCATTTCTGAAAGCAAACACACAGCATAGTTCTCATCCATGGATCACACTCGGCTTTAGAAAGAAGCACGCTCTTGCTTTCTACAGTCTCTAAGACAGCAGGAAACGTGAGTGTGCTGAGAACAAAAGAACGGTGTTTCCTACACATACGGACCATATTTAGTCCAACTCTTCTTCTGAAACTGATACAAAGCACTGGTCCTCTAACATCCAATGCTTGTCAGTTAAGATGAGAAAGGTGTGAGCTTCGTGAACGATGTAGTTCGTTTGAACAGAAAACTGACTGCCCTTACCTGAAACGAAGTCTTGCTTGTAGGAAGACTCAGAGCCTGGGATTTAACTCCATTTCTGAAGTGAAACATACAGCAATGTTCTCATCCATTGATCACACTCTGCATTAGAACAAGAAGCATGCTCTTGCTTTCTAGAGTCTCTAAGACAGCAGGAAATCTGAGTGTGCCCAGAACAAAAGAACGGTGTTTCCTACACATAAGGACTATATGTAATCCAAATCTTCTTCTGAAACTGATAGAATGCACTGGTCCTCTAACATCCAATGCTTGTCAGTTAAGATGAGAAACGTGTGAGCTTCGTGAAAGATGTAGATCTTTGGGGAGAAAAGTGACTGCCCTTACCTGAAATGAATTCTTGCTTGTAGGAAGACTCAGAGCCTGGGATTTAACTTCATTTCTAAAGTGAAACACACAACTGTGTTCTCATCCATTGATCACACTCTGCTTTAGAACAAGAAGCACGATCTTGCTTTCTAGAGTCTCTAAGAAAGCAGGAAACGTGAGTTTGCAGAGAACAAAAGAACGGTGTTTCCTACACATTCGGACCATATCTAGTCCAACTCTGCTTCTGAAACTGATACAAAGCACTGGTCCTCTAACATCCAATGCTTGTCTGTTAAGATGAGAAACGTGTGAGCTCCGTGAACTTTTTAGTTCGTTTGAGCTGAAAAGTGACTGCCCTTACCTGAATTGAAGTCTTGCTTGTAGGAAGACTCAGAGCATGGGATTTAACTCCATTCCTGAAGTAAAACACACAGCAGTGTAATCATCCATTGATCACACTCTGCTTTAGAGCGAGAAGCATGCTCTTGCTTTCTAAAGTCTCTAAGACAGAAGGAAACGTGAGTGTGCTGAGAACAAAATAACGGTGTTTCTTACACATACGGACCATATCTAGTCCAACTCTTCCTCTGAAATTGAAACAAAGCACTGGTCCTCTAACATCCAATGCTTCTCAATTAAGATGAGAAACGTGTGAATTTCGTGAACGATGTAGTTCGTTTGAGCAGAGAAGTGACTGCCCTTACCCGAAACGAAGTCTTGCTTGTAGGAAGACTCAGAGCCTGGGATTTAACTCCATTTCTGAAGTGAAACACACAGCAGTGTTCTCATCCATTGATCACACTCTGCTTTAGAACAAGAAGCACGATCTTGCTTTCTAGAGTCTCTAAGACAGCAGGAAACGTGAGTTTGCTGAGAACAAAAGAACGGTGTTTCCTACACATATGGACCATATCTAGTCCAACTCTGCTTCTGAAACTGATACAAAGCACAGGTCCTCTAACGTCCAATGCTTGTCTGTTAAGATGAGAAACGTGTGAGCTCCGTGAACGATGTAGTTCGTTTTAGCTGAAAAGTGACTGCCCTTACCTGAAACGAAGTCTTGCTTGTAGGAAGACTCAGAGACTGGGATTTAACTCCATTTCTGAATGGAAACACACAGCATAGTTCTCATCGATGGATCACAATCTGCTTTAGAGTGAGAAGCACACTCTTGCTTTCTAGAGTCTCTAATACAGCAGGAAATCTGAGTGTGCCCAGAAAAAAAGAAGGGTGTTTCCTACACATATGGACCATATGTAGTCCAAATCTGCTTCTGAAACTGAAAAACAGCACTGACCATCTTACATCCAATGCTTGTCAGTTAAGATGAGAAACATGTGAGCTTCGTGAACGATGTAGTTCGTTTGAGCAGAAAAGTGACTGCCCTTACCTGAATTGAAGTCTTAATTGTAGGAAGACTCAGAGCATGGGATTTAACTCCTTTTCTGAAGTAAAACACACAGCAGTGTAATCATCCATTGATCACACTCTGCTTTAGAGCGAGAAGCATGCTCTTGCTTTCTAAAGTCTCTAAGACAGCAGGAAACGTGAGTGTGCTGAGAACAAAAGAACGGTGTTTCCTACACATAAGGACCATATCTAGTGCAACTCTTCCTCTGAAACTGAAACAAAGCACTGGTCCTCTAACATCCAATGCTTCTCAATTAAGATGAGAAACGTGTGAATTTCATGAACGATGTAGTTCCTTTGAGCAGAAAGGTGACTGCCCATACCCGAAACGAAGTCTTGCTTGTAGGAAGACTCAGAGCCTGGGATTTAACTCCATTTCTGAAGTGAAACACACAGCAGTGTTCTCATCCATTGATCACACTCTGCTTTAGAACAAGAAGCACGATCTTGCTTTCTAGAGTCTCTAAGACAGCAGGAAACGTGAGTTTGCTGAGAACAAAAGAACGGTGTTTCCTACACATATGGACCATATCTAGTCCAACTCTGCTTCTGAAACTGATACAAGGCACAGGTCCTCTAACGTCCAATGCTTGTCTGTTAAGATGAGAAACGTGTGAGCTCCGTGAACGATGTAGTTCGTTTGAGCTGAAAAGTAACTGCCCCTACCTGAAACGAAGTCTTGCTTGTAGGAAGACTCAGAGGCTGGGATTTAACTCCATTTCTGATGTGAAACACACAGCATTGTTCTCATCCATGGATCACACTCTGCTTTAGAGTGAGAAGCACACTCTTGCTTTCTAGTGTCTCTAAGACAGCAGGAAATCTGAGTGTGCCCAGAAGAAAAGAACGGTGTTTCCTACACATAAGGACTATATGTAATCCAAATCTTCTTCTGAAACTGATAGAAGGCACTGGTCCTCTAACATCCAATGCTTGTCAGTTAAGATGAGAAACGTGTGAGCTTCGTGAAAGATGTAGTTCGTTTGAGCAGAAAAGTGACTGCCCTTACCTGAAACGAAGTCTTGCTTGTAGGAAGACTCAGAGCCTGGGATTTAACTCCATTTCTGAAGTGAAACACACAACTGTGTTCTCATCCATTGATCACACTCTGCTTTAGAACAAGAAGCACGATCTTGCTTTCTAGAGTCTCTAAGACAGCAGGAAACGTGAGTTTGCTGAGAACAAAAGAACGGTGTTTCCTACACATACGGACCATATCTAGTCCGACTCTGCTTCTGAAACTGATACAAAGCACTGGTCCTCTAACATCCAATGCTTGTCTGTTAAGATGAGAAACGTGTGAGCTCCGTGAACTATTTAGTTCGTTTGAGCTGAAAAGTGACTGCCCTTACCTGAATTGAAGTCTTGCTTGTAGGAAGACTCAGAGCATGGGATTTAACTCCATTCCTGAAGTAAAACACACAGGAGTGTAATCATCCATTGATCACACTCTGCTTTAGAGCGAGAAGCATGCTCTTGCTTTCTAAAGTCTCTAAGACAGAAGGAAACGTGAGTGTGCTGAGAACAAAATAACGGTGTTTCTTACACATACGGACCATATCTAGTCCAACTCTTCCTCTGAAATTGAAACAAAGCACTGGTCCTCTAACATCCAATGCTTCTCAATTAAGATGAGAAACGTGTGAATTTCGTGAACGATGTAGTTCGTTTGAGCAGAGAAGTGACTGCCCTTACCCGAAACGAAATCTTGCTTGTAGGAAGACTCAGAGCCTGGGATTTAACTCCATTTCTGAAGTGAAACACACAGCAGTGTTCTCATCCATTGATCACACTCTGCTTTAGAACAAGAAGCACGATCTTGCTTTCTAGAGTCTCTAAGACAGCAGGAAACGTGAGTTTGCTGAGAACAAAAGAACGGTGTTTCCTACACATATGGACCATATCTAGTCCAACTCTGCTTCTGAAACTGATACAAAGCACAGGTCCTCTTACGTCCAATGCTTGTCTGTTAAGATGAGAAACGTGTGAGCTCCGTGAACGATGTAGTTCGTTTGAGCAGAAAAGTGACTGCCCTTACCTGAAACGAAGTCTTGCTTGTAGGAAGACTCAGAGCCTGGGATTTAACACCATTTCTGAATTGAAACACACAGCAGTGTTCTCATCCATTGATCACACTCTGCGTTAGAATAAGAAGCATGCTCTTGCTTTCTAGAGTCTCTAATACAGCAGGAAACGTGAGTGTGCTGAGAACAAAAGAACGGTGTTTCCCACACATACGGACCATATCTAGTCCAACTATTCTTCTGAAACTGAAACAAAGCACTGGTCCTCTAACATCCAATGCTTCTCAATTAAGATGAGAAACGTGTGAATTTCGTGAACGATGTAGTTCGTTTGAGCAGAAAAGTGACTGCCCTTACCTGAAACGAATTCTTGCTTGTAGGAAGACTCAGAGCCTGGGATTTAACTCCATTTCTGAAGTGAAACACACAGCAGTGTTCTCATCCATTGATCACACTCTGCTTTAGAACAAGAAGCACGATCTTGCTTTCTAGAGTCTCTAAGAGAGCAGGAAACGTGAGTGTGCTGAGAAAAAAAGAACGGTGTTTCCTACACATATCGACCATATCTAGTCCAACTCTTCTTCTGAAACTGATACAAAGCACAGGTCCTCTAACATCCAATGCTTGTCAGTTAAGATGAGAAACGTGTGAGCACCGTGAAAGATGTAGTTCGTTTGAGCTGAAAAGTGACTGCCCTTACCTGAAACGAAGTCTTGCTTGTAGGAAGACTCAGAGCCTGGGATTTAACTCCATTTCTGATGTGAAACACACAGCAGTGTTCTCATCCATGGATCACACTCTGCTTTAGAGCGAGAAGCACACTCTTGCTTTCTAGTGTCTCTAAGACAGCAGGAAATCTGAGAGTGCCCAGAACAAAACAATGGTGTTTCCTACACATATGGACCATATCTAGTCCACATCTGCTTCCGAAACTAATACAAAGCACTGACCCTCTAACTTCTAATGCTTGTCAGTTAAGATGAGAAACGTGTGAGCTCAGTGAACGATGTAGTTCGTTTGAGCAGAAGAGTGACTGCCCTTACTTGAAACGAAGTCTTGCTTGTAGGAAGACTCAGAGCCTGGGATTTAACTCCATTTCTGAAGGCAAACACACAGCATAGTTCTCATCCATGGATCACACTCTGCTTTAGAAAGAAGCACGCTCTTGCTTTCTAGAGTCTCTAAGACAGCAGGAAACGTGAGTGTGCTGAGAACAAAAAAACGGGGTTTCCTACACATACGGACCATATCTAGTCCAACTCTTCTTCTGAAAGTGATTCAAAGCACTGGTCATCTAACATCCAATGCTTGTCAGTTAAGATGAGAAACGTGTGAGCTCCGTGAACGATGTAGTTCGTTTGAGCTGAAAAGTGACTGCCCTTACCTGAAACGAAGTCTTGCTTGTAGGAAGACATAGAGCCTGGGATTTAACTACTTTTCTGAAGGGAAACACACAGCATAGTTTTCATCCATGGATCACACTCTGCTTTAGAGCGAGAAGCACACTCTTGCTTTCTAGAGTCTCTAAGACAGCAGGAAATCTGAGTGTGCCCAGAACAAAAGAACGGTGTTTCCTACACATATGGACCATATCTAGTCCAAATCTGCTTCTGAAACTGATACAAAGTACAGGTCCTCTAACATAAAATGCTTGTCAGTTAAGATGAGAAACGTGTGAGCTCCGTAAAAGATGTAGTTCGTTTGAGCTGAAAAGTGACTGCCCTTACCTGAAACGAAGTCTTACTTGTAGGAAGACTCAGAGCCTGGGATTTAACTCCATTTCTGATGTGAAACACACAGCAGTGTTCTCATCCATGGATCACACTCTGCTTTAGAGCGAGAAGCACACTCTTGCTTTCTAGAGTCTCTAAGACAGCAGGAAATCTGAGTATGCCCAGAACAAAACAACGGTGTTTCCTACACATATGGACCATATCTAGTCCAAATCTGCTTCTGAAACTGATACAAAGCACTGACCCTCTAACTTCCAATTCTTGTCAGTTAAGATGAGAAACGTGTGAGCTCCGTGAAAGATGTAGTTCATATGAGCAGAAAAGTGACTGCCCTTACCTGAGACGAAGTCTTGCTTGTAGGAAGACTCAGAGCCTGGGATTTAACTCCATTTCTGAAGTGAAACACACAGCAGTGTTCTCATCCATTGATCACACTCTGCGTTTGAACAAGAAGCATGCTCTTCTTTCTAGAGTCTCTAAGAGAGCAGGAAACGTGAGTGTGCTGAGAACAAAAGAACGGTGTTTCCTACACATACGGACCATATCTAATCCAACTCTTCTTCTGAAACTGATACAAAGCACTGGTCCTCTAACATCCAATGCTTGTCAGTTAAGATGAGAAACGTGTGAGCTTCATGAACGATGTAGTTCGTTTCAGCAGAAAAGTGACTGCCCTTACCTGAAACGAAGTCTTGCTTGTAGGAAGACTCAGAGCCTGGGATTTAACTCCATTTCTGATGAGAAACACACAGCAGTGTTCTCATCCATGGATCACACTCAGCTTTAGAGCGAGAAGCATGCTCTT
Organism: Onychomys leucogaster; assembly: GCA_949786385.1. Lineage (NCBI taxonomy): Eukaryota > Metazoa > Chordata > Mammalia > Rodentia > Cricetidae > Onychomys > Onychomys leucogaster. Next base: position 1,560,132 of record CATKUP010000076.1, read on the forward strand.
GCTTTCTAAAGTCTCTAAGACAGCAGGAAACGTGAGTGTGCTGAGAACAAAAGAATGGTGTTTCCTACACATAGGGACCATATCTAGTCCAACTCTGCTTCTGAAACAGATACAAAGCACTGGTCCTCTAACATCCAATGCTTGTCAGTTAAGATGAGAAACGTGTGAGCTTCGTGAACGATGTAGTTCCTTTGAGCAGAAAAGTGACTGCCCTTACCTGAAACGAAGTCTTGCTTGTAGGGAGACACAGAGCATGGGATTTAACTCCATTTCTGAAGTGAAACACACAGCATAGTCTCATCCATGGATCACACTCTATTTTAAAGCGAGAAGCTCGCTCTTGCTTTCTAGAGTCTCTAAGACAGCAGGAAACGTGAGTGTGCCCAGAACAAAGGAACGTTGTTTCCTACACATATGGACCATATGTAGTCCAAATCTGCTTCTGAAACTGATACAAAGCACAGGTCCTCTAACATAAAATGCTTGTCAGTTAAGATGAGAAACGTGTGAGCTCCGTAAAAGATGTAGTTCGTTTGAGCTGAAAAGTGACTGCCCTTACCTGAAACGAAGTCTTACTTGTAGGAAGACTCAGAGCCTGGGATTTAACTCCATTTCTGATGTGAAACACACAGCAGTGTTCTCATCCATGGATCACACTCTGCTTTAGAGCGAGAAGCACACTCTTGCTTTCTAGAGTCTCTAAGACAGCAGGAAATCTGAGTATGCCCAGAACAAAACAACGGTGTTTCCTACACATATGGACCATATCTAGTCCAAATCTGCTTCTGAAACTGATACAAAGCACTGACCCTCTAACTTCCAATTCTTGTCAGTTAAGATGAGAAACGTGTGAGCTCACTGAACGATGTAGTTCATTTGAGCAGAAAAGTGACTGCCCTTACCTGAGACGAAGTCTTGCTTGTAGGAAGACTCAGAGCCTGGGATTTAACTCCATTTCTGAAGTGAAACACACAGCAGTGTTCTCATCCATTGATCACACTCTGCGTTTGAACAAGAAGCATGCTCTTCTTTCTAGAGTCTCTAAGAGAGCAGGAAACGTGAGTGTGCTGAGAACAAAAGAACGGTGTTTCCTACACATAAGGACCATATCTAGTCGAACTCTGCTTCTGAAACTGATACAAAGCACTGGTCCTCTAACATCCAATGCTTGTCAGTTAAGATGAGAAACGTGTGAGCTCCGTGAAAGATGTAGTTCGTTTGAGCTGAAAAGTGACTGCCCTTACCTGAAACGATGTCTTGCCTGTAGGAAGACATAGAGGCTGGGATTTAACTACTTTTCTGAAGGCAAACACACAGCATAGTTCTCATCCATGGATCACACTCTGCTTTAGAAAGAAGCACACTCTTGCTTTCTAGAGTCTCTAAGACAGCAGGAAACGTGAGTGTGCTGAGAACAAAAGAACGGTGTTTCCTACACATACGGACCATATCTAATCCAACTCTTCTTCTGAAACTGATACAAAGCACTGGTCCTCTAACATCCAATGCTTGTCAGTGTAGATGAGAAACGTGTGAGCTTCATGAACGATGTAGTTCGTTTGAGCAGAAAAGTGACTGCCCTTACCTGAAACGAAGTCTTGCTTGTAGGAAGACTCAGAGCCTGGGATTTAACTCCATTTCTGATGAGAAACACACAGCAGTGTTCTCATCCATGGATCACACTCAGCTTTAGAGCGAGAAGCATGCTCTTGCTTTCTAAAGTCTCTAAGACAGCAGGAAACGTGAGTGTGCTGAGAACAAAAGAACGGTGTTTCCTACACATAGGGACCATATCTAGTCCAACTCTGCTTCTGAAACAGATACAAAGCACTGGTCCTCTAACATCCAATGCTTGTCAGTTAAGATGAGAAACGTGTGAGCTTCGTGAACGATGTAGTTCCTTTGAGCAGAAAAGTGACTGCCCTTACCTGAAACGAAGTCTTGCTTGTAGGGAGACTCAGAGCATGGGATTTAACTCCATTTCTGAAGTAAAACACACAGCAGTGTAATCATCCATTGATCACAATCTGCTTTAGAGCGAGAAGCATGCTCTTGCTTTCTAAAGTCTCTAAGACAGCAGGAAACGTGAGTGTGCTGAGAACAAAAGAACGGTGTTTCCTACACATACGGACCATATCTAGTCCAACTCTTCTTCTGAAACTGAAACAAAGCACTGGTCCTCAAACATCCAATGCTTCTCAATTAAGATGAGAAACGTGTGAATTTCGTGAACGCTGTAGTTCGTTTGAGCAGAAAAGTGACTGCCCTTACCTGAAACGAATTCTTGCTTGTAGGAAGACTCAGAGCCTGGGATTTAACTCCATTTCTGAAGTGAAACACACAGCACTGTTCTCATCCATTGTTCACACTCTGCTTTAGAATAAGAAGCACGATCTTGCTTTCTAGAGTCTCTAAGAGAGAAGGAAACATGAGTTTGCTGAGAACAAAACAACGGTGTTTCCTACACATATGGACCATATCTAGTCCAACTCTGCTTCTGAAACAGATACAAAGCACTGGTCCTCTAACATCCAATGCTTGTCCGTTAAGATGAGAAACGTTTGAGCTCCGTGAAATATGTAGTTCGTTTGAGCTGAAAAGTGACTGCCCTTATCTGAAACGAAGTCTTGCTTGTAGGAAGACATAGAGCATGGGATTTAACTCCATTTCGGAAGTGAAACACACAGCATAGTCTCATCCATGGATCACACTCTGTTTTAGAGCGAGAAGCACGCTCTTGCTTTCTAGAGTCTCTAAGACAGCAGGAACCTGAGTGTGCCCAGAACAAAAGATCGGTGTTTCCAACACATATGGACCATATGTAGTCCAAATCTGCTTCTGAACCTGATACAAAGCACTGACCCTCTAACATCCAATGCTTGTCAGTTAAGATGAGAAACGTGTGACCTTCGTGAACGATGTAGTTCGTTTGAGCACAAAACTGACTGCCCTTACCTGAAACGAAGTCTTGCTTGTAGGAAGACTCAGAGCCTGGCATTTAACTCCATTTCTGAAGGCAAACACAAAGCATAGTTCTCATCCATGGTTCACACTCTGCTTTAGAGCGAGAAGCACGCTCTTGCTTTCTAGATTCTCTAAGACAGAAGGAAACGTGAGTGTGCTGAGAACAAAAGAACCGTGTTTCCTACACATACGGACCATATCTAGTCCAACTCTTCTTCTGAAACTGACACAAAGCACTGGTCCTGTAACATCCAATGCTTGTCAGTTAAGATGAGAAACGTGTGAGCTCCGTGAACGATGTAGTTCGTTTGAGCTGAAAAGTGACTGCCCTTACCTGAAACGAAGTCTTGCTTGTAGGAAGACATAGAGCCTGGGATTTAACTACTTTTCTGAAGGGAAACACACAGCATAGTTTTCATCCATGGATCACACTCTGCTTTAGAGCGAGAAGCACACTCTTGCTTTCTAGAGTCTCTAAGACAGCAGGAAATCTGAGTGTGCCCAGAACAAAAGAACGGTGTTTCCTACACATATGGACCATATCTAGTCCAAATCTGCTTCTGAAACTGATACAAAGCACAGGTCCTCTAACATAAAATGCTTGTCAGTTAAGATGAGAAACGTGTGAGCTCCGTAAAAGATGTAGTTCGTTTGAGCTGAAAAGTGACTGCCCTTACCTGAAACGAAGTCTTACTTGTAGGAAGACTCAGAGCCTGGGATTTAACTCCATTTCTGATGTGAAACACACAGCAGTGTTCTCATCCATGGATCACACTCTGCTTTAGAGCGAGAAGCACACTCTTGCTTTCTAGAGTCTCTAAGACAGCAGGAAATCTGAGTATGCCCAGAACAAAACAACGGTGTTTCCTACACATATGGACCATATCTAGTCCAAATCTGCTTCTGAAACTGATACAAAGCACTGACCCTCTAACTTCCAATTCTTGTCAGTTAAGATGAGAAACGTGTGAGCTCAGTGAACGATGTAGTTCATTTGAGCAGAAAAGTGACTGCCCTTACCTGAGACGAAGTCTTGCTTGTAGGAAGACTCAGAGCCTGGGATTTAACTCCATTTCTGAAGTGAAACACACAGCAGTGTTCTCATCCATTGATCACACTCTGCGTTTGAACAAGAAGCATGCTCTTCTTTCTAGAGTCTCTAAGAGAGCAGGAAACGTGAGTTTGCTGAGAACAAAAGAACAGTGTTTCCTACACATAAGGACCATATCTAGTCGAACTCTGCTTCTGAAACTGATACAAAGCACTGGTCCTCTAACATCCAATGCTTGTCAGTTAAGATGAGAAACGTGTGAGCTCCGTGAAAGATGTAGTTCGTTTGAGCTGAAAAGTGACTGCCCTTACCTGAAACGATGTCTTGCCTGTAGGAAGACATAGAGGCTGGGATTTAACTACTTTTCTGAAGGCAAACACACAGCATAGTTCTCATCCATGGATCACACTCTGCTTTAGAAAGAAGCACACTCTTGCTTTCTAGAGTCTCTAAGACAGCAGGAAACGTGAGTGTGCTGAGAACAAAAGAACGGTGTTTCCTACACATACGGACCATATCTAATCCAACTCTTCTTCTGAAACTGATACAAAGCACTGGTCCTCTAACATCCAATGCTTGTCAGTTAAGATGAGAAACGTGTGAGCTTCATGAACGATGTAGTTCGTTTGAGCAGAAAAGTGACTGCCCTTACCTGAAACGAAGTCTTGCTTGTAGGAAGACTCAGAGCCTGGGATTTAACTCCATTTCTGATGAGAAACACACAGCAGTGTTCTCATCCATGGATCACACTCAGCTTTAGAGCGAGAAGCATGCTCTTGCTTTCTAAAGTCTCTAAGACAGCAGGAAACGTGAGTGTGCTGAGAACAAAAGAACGGTGTTTCCTACACATAGGGACCATATCTAGTCCAACTCTGCTTCTGAAACAGATACAAAGCACTGGTCCTCTAACATCCAATGCTTGTCAGTTAAGATGAGAAACGTGTGAGCTTCGTGAACGATGTAGTTCCTTTGAGCAGAAAAGTGACTGCCCTTACCTGAAACGAAGTCTTGCTTGTAGGGAGACACAGAGCATGGGATTTAACTCCATTTCTGAAGTGAAACACACAGCATAGTCTCATCCATGGATCACACTCTATTTTAAAGCGAGAAGCTCGCTCTTGCTTTCTAGAGTCTCTAAGACAGCAGGAAACGTGAGTGTGCCCAGAACAAAGGAACGTTGTTTCCTACACATATGGACCATATGTAGTCCAAATCTGCTTCTGAAACTGATACAAAGCACAGGTCCTCTAACATCCAATGCTTGTCAGTTTAGATGAGAAACGTGTGAGCTCCGTGAAAGATGTAGTTCGTTTGAGCTGAAAAGTGACTGCCCTTACCTGAAACGAAGTCTTACTTGTAGGAAGACTCAGAGCCTGGGATTTAACTCCATTTCTGATGTGAAACACACAGCAGTGTTCTCATCCATGGATCACACTCTGCTTTAGAGCGAGAAGCAAACTCTTGCTTTCTAGAGTCTCTAAGACAGCAGGAAATCTGAGTGTGCCCAGAACAAAACAACGGTGTTTCCTACACATATGGACCATATCTAGTCCAAATCTGCTTCTGAAACTGATACAAAGCACTGACCCTCTAACTTCCAATTCTTGTCAGTTAAGATGAGAAACGTGTGAGCTCAGTGAACGATGTAGTTCATTTGAGCAGAAAAGTGACTGCCCTTACCTGAAACGAAGTCTTGCTTGTAGGAAGACTCAGAGCCTGGGATTTAACTCCATTTCTGAAGTGAAACACACAGCAGTGTTCTCATCCATTGATCACACTCTGCGTTTGAACAAGAAGCATGCTCTTCTTTCTAGAGTCTCTAAGACAGCAGGAAACGTGAGTTTGCTGAGAACAAAAGAACGGTGTTTCCTACACATAAGGACCATATCTAGTCGAACTCTGCTTCTGAAACTGATACAAAGCACTGGTCCTCTAACATCCAATGCTTGTCAGTTAAGATGAGAAACGTGTGAGCTCCGTGAAAGATGTAGTTCGTTTGAGCTGAAAAGTGACTGCCCTTACCTGAAACGATGTCTTCCCTGTAGGAAGACATAGAGGCTGGGATTTAACTACTTTTCTGAAGGCAAACACACAGCATAGTTCTCATCAATGGATCACACTCTGCTTTAGAAAGAAGCACGCTCTTGATTTCTAGAGTCTCTAAGACAGCAGGAAACATGAGTTTGCTGAGAACAAAAGAACGGTGTTTCCTACACATACGGACCATATCTAGTCCAACTCTGCTTCTGAAACTGATACAAAGCACAGGTCCACTAACATCCAATGCTTGTCAGTTAAGATGAGAAACGTGTGAGCTCAGTGAACGATGTAGTTCATTTGAGCAGAAAAGTGACTGCCCTTACCTGAAACGAAGTCTTGCTTGTAGGAAGACTCAGAGCCTAGGATTTAACTCCATTTCTGAAGTGAAACACACAGCAGTGTTCTCATCCATTGATCACACTCTGCGTTTGAACAAGAAGCATGCTCTTCTTTCTAGAGTCTCTAAGACAGCAGGAAACGTGAGTTTGCTGAGAACAAAAGAACATTGTTTCCTACACATAAGGACCATATCTAGTCCAACTCGTCTTCTGAAACTGATACAAAGCACTGGTCCTCTAACATCCAATGCTTGTCAGTTAAGATGAGAAACGTGTGAGCTTCGTGAACGATGTAGTTCGTTTGAGCAGAAAAGTGACTGCCCTCACCTGAAACGAAGTCTTGCTTGTGTGAAGACTCAGAGCCTGGGATTTAACTCCATTTCTGAAGTGAAACACACAGCAGTGTTCTCATCCATTGATCACACTCTGCGTTAGAATAAGAAGCATGCTCTTGCTTTCTAGAGTCTCTAAGACAGCAGGAAACATGAGTTTGCTGAGAACAAAAGAACGGTGTTTCCTACACATACGGACCATATCTAGTCCAACTCTGCTTCTGAAACTGATAAAAAGCACTGACCCTCTAACTTCCAATACTTGTCAGTTAAAATGAGAAACGTGTGAGCTCAGTGAACGATGTAGTTCCTTTGAGCAGAAAAGTGACTGCCCTTACCTGAAACGAAGTCTTGCTTATAGGAAGACTCAGAGCCTGGGATTTAACTCCATTTCTGAAGGCAAACACATAGCATAGTTCTCATCCATGGATCACACTCTGATTTAGAGCGAGAAGCACTCTCTTGCTTTCTAGAATCTCTAAGACAGCAAGAAACGTGAGTGTGCTGAGAAAAAAAGAACGGTGTTTCCTACACATATGGACCATATCTATTCCAACTCTTCTTCTGAAACTGATACAAAGCACAGGTCCACTAACATCCAATGCTTGTCAGTTAAGATGAGAAACGTGTGAGCTCCGTGAAAGATGTAGTTCGTTTGAGCTGAAAAGTGACTTCCCTTACCTGAAACGAAGTCTTGCTTGGAGGAAGACTGAGAGCCTGGGATTTAACTCCATTTCTGACGTGAAACACACAGCAGTGTTCTCATCCATGGAGCACACTCTGCTTTAGAGCGAGAAGCACACTCTTGCTTTCTAGAGTCTCAAAGACAGCAGGAAATCTGAGTGTGCCCAGAACAAAACAACGGTGTTTCCTACACATATGGACCATATCTAGTCCAAATCTGCTACAGAAACTGATACAAAGCACTGACCCTCTAACTTCGAATGCTGGTCAGTTAAGATGAGAAACGTGTGAGCTCAGTGAACGATGTAGTTCGTTTGAGCAGAAAAGTGACTGCCCTTACCTGAAACGAAGTCTTGCTTGTAGGAAGACTCAGAGCCTGGGATTTAACTCCATTTCTGAAGGCAAACACACAGCATAGTTCTCATCCATGGATCACACTCTGCTTTAGAAAGAAGCACACTCTTGCTTTCTAGAGTCTCTAAGACAGCAGGAAACGTGAGTGTGCTGAGAACAAAAGAACGGTGTTTCCTACACATACGGACCATATCTAATCCAACTCTTCTTCTGAAACTGATACAACGCACTGGTCCTCTAACATCCAATGCTTGTCAGTTAAGATGAGAAACGTGTGATCTTCATGAACGATGTAGTTCGTTTGAGCAGAAAAGTGACTGCCCTTACCTGAAACGAAGTCTTGCTTGTAGGAAGACTCAGAGCCTGGGATTTAACTCCATTTCTGATGTGAAACACACAGCAGTGATCTCATCCATGGATCACACTCAGCTTTAGAGCGAGAAGCATGCTCTTGCTTTCTAAAGTCTCTAAGACAGCAGGAAACGTGAGTGTGCTGAGAACAAAAGAACGGTGTTTCCTACACATAAGGACCATATCTAGTCCAACTCTGCTTCTGAAACAGATACAAAGCACTGGTCCTCTAACATCCAATGCTTGTCAGTTAAGATGAGAAACGTGTGAGCTTCGTGAACGATGTAGGTCCTTTGAGCAGAAAACTGACTGCTCTTACCTGAAACGAAGTCTTGCTGGTAGGAAGACTCAGAGCTTGGGATTTAACTCCATTTCTGAAGTGAAACACACAGCAGTGTTCTCATCCATTGATCACACTCTGCGTTAGAATAAGAAGCATGCTCTTGCTTTCTAGAGTCTCTAATACAGCAGGAAACATGAGTTTGCTGAGAACAAAAGAACGTTGTTTCCTACACATACGGACCATATCTAGTCGAACTCTGCTTCTGAAACTGATACAAAGCACTGGTCCTCTAACATCCAATGCTTGTCTATTAAGATGAGAAACATGTGAGCTCCGTGAAAGATGTAGTTCGTTTGAGCTGAAAAGTGACTGCCCTTAACTGAAACGAAGTCTTGCTTGTAGGAAGACATAGAGCCTGGGATTTAACTACTTTTCTGAAGGGAAACACACAGCATAGTTTTCAACCATGGATCACACTCTGCTTTAGAGCGAGAAGTACACTCTTGCTTTCTAGAGTCTCTAAGACAGCAGGAAATCTGAGTGTGCCCAGAACAAACGAAGGGTGTTTCCTACACATATGGACCATATGTAGTCCAAATCTGCTTCTGAAACTGATACAAAGCACTGACCCTCTAACTTCCAATGCTTGTCAGTTAAGATGAGAAACGTGTGAGCTTCGTGAACGATGTAGTTCGTTTGAGCAGAAAAGTGACTGCCCTCACCTGAAACGAAGTCTTGCTTGTGTGAAGACTCAGAGCCTGGGATTTAACTCCATTTCTGAAGTGAAACACACAGCAGTGTTCTCATCCATTGATCACACTCTGCGTTAGAATAAGAAGCATGCTCTTGCTTTCTAGAGTCTCTAAGACAGCAGGAAACATGAGTTTGCTGAGAACAAAAGAACGGTGTTTCCTACACATACGGACCATATCTAGTCCAACTCTGCTTCTGAAACTGATAAAAAGCACTGACCCTCTAACTTCCAATGCTTGTCAGTTAAAATGAGAAACGGGTGAGCTCAGTGAACGATGTAGTTCCTTGAGCAGAAAAGTGACTGCCCTTACCTGAAACGAAGTCTTGCTTATAGGAAGACTCACAGCCTGGGATTTAACTCCATTTCTGAAGGCAAACACATAGCATAGTTCTCATCCATGGATCACACTCTGATTTAGAGCGAGAAGCACTCTCTTGCTTTCTAGAATCTCTAAGACAGCAGGAAACGTGAGTGTGCTGAGAAAAAAAGAACGGTGTTTCCTACACATATGGACCATATCTATTCCAACTCTTCTTCTGAAACTGATACAAAGCACAGGTCCACTAACATCCAATGCTTGTCAGTTAAGATGAGAAACGTGTGAGCTCCGTGAAAGATGTAGTTCGTTTGAGCTGAAAAGTGACTTCCCTTACCTGAAACGAAGTCTTGCTTTTAGGAAGACTGAGAGCCTGGGATTTAACTCCATTTCTGACGTGAAACACACAGCAGTGTTCTCATCCATGGAGCACACTCTGCTTTAGAGCGAGAAGCACACTCTTGCTTTCTAGAGTCTCAAAGACAGCAGGAAATCTGAGTGTGCCCAGAACAAAACAACGGTGTTTCCTACACATATGGACCATATCTAGTCCAAATCTGCTTCAGAAACTGATACAAAGCACTGACCCTCTAACTTCGAATGCTGGTCAGTTAAGATGAGAAACGTGTGAGCTCAGTGAACGATGTAGTTCGTTTGAGCAGAAAAGTGACTGCCCTTACCTGAAACGAAGTCTTGCTTGTAGGAAGACTCAGAGCCTGGGATTTAACTCCATTTCTGAAGGCAAACACACAGCATAGTTCTCATCCATGGATCACACTCTGCTTTAGAAAGAAGCACACTCTTGCTTTCTAGAGTCTCTAAGACAGCAGGAAACGTGAGTGTGCTGAGAACAAAAGAACGGTGTTTCCTACACATACGGACCATATCTAATCCAACTCTTCTTCTGAAACTGATACAAAGCACTGGTCCTTTAACATCCAATGCTTGTCAGTTAAGATGAGAAACGTGTGAGCTTCATGAATGATGTAGTTCGTTTGAGCAAAAAGTGACTGCCCTTACATGAAACGAAGTCTTGCTTATAGGAAGACTCAGAGCCTGGGATTTAACTCCATTTCTGATGTGAAACACACAGCAGTGTTCTCATCCATGGATCACACTCAGCTTTAGAGCGAGAAGCATGCTCTTGCTTTCTAAAGTCTCTAAGACAGCAGGAAACGTGAGTGTGCTGAGAACAAAAGAACGGTGTTTCCTACACATAGGGACCATATCTAGTCCAACTCTGCTTCTGAAACAGATACAAAGCACTGGTCCTCTAACATCCAATGCTTGTCAGTTAAGATGAGAAACGTGTGAGCTTCGTGAACGATGTAGGTCCTTTGAGCAGAAAACTGACTGCCCTTACCTGAAACGAAGTCTTGCTTGTAGGAAGACTCAGAGCCTGGGATTTAACTCCATTTCTGAAGTGAAACACACAGCAGTGTTCTCATCCATTGATCACACTCTGCGTTAGAACAAGAAGCATGCTCTTGCTTTCTAGAGTCTCTAAGACAGCAGGATATCTGAGTGTGCCCAGAACAAAAGAACGGTGTTTCCTACACATAAGGACCATATGTAATCCAAATCTTCTTCTGAAAATGATAGAATGCACTGGTCCTCTAACATCCAATGCTTGTCAGTTAAGATGAGAAACGTGTGAGTTCCGTGAAAGATGTAGTTCCTTTGAGCAGAAAAGTGACTGCCCTTACCTGAAACGAAGTCTTGCTTGTAGGAAGACTGAGCCTGGGATTTAACTCCATTTCTGAAATGAAACACACAACTGTGTTCTCATCCATTGATCACACTCTGCTTTAGAACAAGAAGCACGATCTTGCTTTCTAGAGTCTCTAAGACAGCAGGAAACGTGAGTTTGCTGAGAACAAAAGAACGGTGTTTCCTACACATACGGACCATATCTAGTCCAACTCTGCTTCTGAAACTGATACAAAGCACTGGTCCTCTAACATCCAATGCTTGTCAGTTAAGATGAGAAACGTGTGAGCTTCGTGAACGATGTAGTTCGTTTGAGCAGAAAAGTGACTCCCCTTACCTGAATTGAAGTTTTGCTTGTAGGAAGACTCAGAGCATGGGATTTAACTCCATTTCTGAAGTAAAACACACAGCAGTGTAATCATCCATTGATCACACTCTGCTTTAGAGCGAGAAGCATGCTCTTGCTTTCTAAAGTCTCTAAGACAGCAGGAAACGTGAGTGTGCTGAGAACAAAAGAACGGTGTTTCCTACACATACGGAACATATCTAGTCCAACTCTTCTTCTGAAACTGATACAAAGCACAGGTCCACTAACATCCAATGCTTGTCAGTTAAGATGAGAAACGTGTGAGCTCCGTGAAAGATGTAGTTCGTTTGAGCTGAAAAGTGACTGCCCTTACCTGAAACGAAGTCTTGCTTTTAGGAAGACTGAGAGCCTGGGATTTAACTCCATTTCTAACGTGAAACACACAGCAGTGTTCTCATCCATGGAGCACACTCTGCTTTAGAGCGAGAAGCACACTCTTGCTTTCTAGAGTCTCTAAGACAGCAGGAAATCTGAGTGTGCCCAGAACAAAACAACGGTGTTTCCTACACATATGGACCATATCTAGTCCAAATCTGCTTCAGAAACTGATACAAAGCATTGACCCTCTAACTTCGAATGCTGGTCAGTTAAGATGAGAAACGTGTGAGCTCAGTGAACGATGTAGTTCGTTTGAGCAGAATAGTGACTCCCCTTACCTGAATTGAAGTCTTGCTTGTAGGGAGACACAGAGCATGGGATTTAACTCCATTTCTGAAGTGAAACACACAGCATAGTCTCATCCATGTATCACACTCTGTTTTAAAGCGAGAAGCTCGCTCTTGCTTTCTAGAGTCTCTAAGACAGCAGGAAACGTGAGTGTGCCCAGAACAAAAGATGTTGTTTCCTACACATATGGACCATATGTAGTCCAAATCTGCTTCTGAAACTGATACAAAGCACTGACCCTCTAACATCCAATGCTTGTCAGTTAAGATGAGAAACGTGTGAGCTTCGTGAACGATGTAGGTCCTTTGAGCAGAAAACTGACTGCTCTTACCTGAAACGAAGTCTTGCTGGTAGGAAGACTCAGAGCTTGGGATTTAACTCCATTTCTGAAGTGAAACACACAGCAGTGTTCTCATCCATTGATCACACTCTGCGTTAGAATAAGAAGCATGCTCTTGCTTTCTAGAGTCTCTAATACAGCAGGAAACATGAGTTTGCTGAGAACAAAAGAACGTTGTTTCCTACACATACGGACCATATCTAGTCGAACTCTGCTTCTGAAACTGATACAAAGCACTGGTCCTCTAACATCCAATGCTTGTCTGTTAAGATGAGAAACATGTGAGCTCCGTGAAAGATGTAGTTCGTTTGAGCTGAAAAGAAACTGCCTTTAACTGAAACGAAGTCTTGCTTGTAGGAAGACATAGAGCCTGGGATTTAACTACTTTTCTGAAGGGAAACACACAGCATAGTTTTCAACCATGGATCACACTCTGCTTTAGAGCGAGAAGTACACTCTTGCTTTCTAGAGTCTCTAAGACAGCAGGAAACGTGAGTGTGCCCAGAACAAAAGAACGTTGTTTCCTACACATATGGACCATATGTAGTCCAAATCTGCTTCTGAAACTGATACAAAGCACTGACCCTCTAACTTCCAATGCTTGTCAGTTAAGATGAGAAACGTGTGAGCTCAGTGAACGATGTAGTTCCTTTGAGCAGAAAAGTGACTGCCCTTACTCGAAACGAAGTCTTGCTTGTAGGAAGACTCTGAGCCTGGGATTTAACTCCATTTCTGAAGGCAAACACACAGCATAGTTCTCATCCATGGATCACACTCTGCTTTGAAAGAAGCACCCTCTTGCTTTCTAGAGTCTCTAAGACAGCAGGAAACGTGAGTGTGCTGAGAACAAAAGAACGGGGTTTCCTACACATATGGACCATATCTAGTCCAACTCTGCTTCTGAAAGTGATACAAAGCACTAGTCATCTAACATCCAATGCTTGTCAGTTAAGATGAGAAAGGTGTGAGCTTCGTGAACGATGTAGTTCGTTTGAGCAGAAAACTGACTGCCCTTACCTGAAACGAAGTCTTGCTTGTAGGAAGACTCAGAGCCTGGGATTTAACTCCATTTCTGAAGTGAAACACACAGCAGTGTTCTCATCCATTGATCACACTCTGCGTTAGAACAAGAAGCATGCTCTTGCTTTCTAGAGTCTCTAAGACAGCAGGAAATCTGAGTGTGCCCAGAACAAAAGAACGGTGTTTCCTACACATAAGGACTATATGTAATCCAAATCTTCTTCTGAAACTGATAGAATGCACTGGTCCTCTAACATCCAATGCTTGTCAGTTAAGATGAGAAACGTGTGAGCTCCGTGAAAGATGTAGTTCGTTTGAGCAGAAAAGTGACTGCCCTTACCTGAAACGAAGTCTTGCTTGTAGGAAGACTGAGAGCCTGGGATTTAACTCCATTTCTGACGTGAAACACACAGCAGTGTTCTCATCCATGGAGCATACTCTGCTTTAGTGCGAGAAGCACACTCTTGCTTTCTAGAGTCTCTAAGACAGCAGGAAATCTGAGTGTGCCCAGAACAAAACAACGGTGTTTCCTACACATATGGACCATATCTAGTCCAAATCTGCTTCAGAAACTGATACAAAGCACTGACCCTCTAACTTTGAATGCTGGTCAGTTAAGATGAGAAACGTGTGAGCTCAGTGAACGATGTAGTTCCTTTGAGCAGAAAAGTGACTGCCCTTACCTGAAACGAAGTCTTGCTTGTTGGAAGACTCACAGCCTGGGATTTAACTCCATTTCTGAAGGCAAACACATAGCATAGTTCTCATCCATGGATCAAACTCTGATTTAGAGCGAGAAGCACTCTCTTGCTTTCTAGAATCTCTAAGACAGCAGGAAACATGAGTGTGCTGAGAAAAAAAGAACGGTGTTTCCTACACATATGGACCATATCTAGTCCAACTCTTCTTCTGAAACTGATACAAAGCACTGGTCCTCTAACATCCAATGCTTGTCAGTTAAGATGAGAAACGTGTGAGCTTCATGAACGATGTAGTTCGTTTGAGCAGAAAAGTGACTGCCCTTACCTGAAACGAAGTCTTGCTTGTAGGAAGACTCAGAGCCTGGGATTTAACTCCATTTCTGATGTGAAACACACAGCAGTGTTCTCATCCATGGATCACACTCAGCTTTAGAGCGAGAAGCATGCTCTTGCTTTCTAAAGTCTCTAAGACAGCAGGAAACGTGAGTGTGCTGAGAACAAAAGAACGGTGTTTCCTACACATAGGGACCATATCTAGTCCAACTCTGCTTCTGAAACAGATACAAAGCACTGGTCCTCTAACATCCAATGCTTGTCAGTTAAGATGAGAAACGTGTGAGCTTTGTGAACGATGTAGTTCCTTTGAGCAGAAAAGTGACTGCCCTTACCTGAAACAAAGTCTTGCTTGTAGGGAGACACAGAGCATGGGATTTAACTCCATTTCTGAAGTGAAACACACAACTGTGTTCTCATCCATTGATCACACTCTGCTTAAGAACAAGAAGCACGATCTTGCTTTCTATAGTCTCTAAGACAGCAGGAAACGTGACTTTGCTGAGAACAAAAGAACGGTGTTTCCTACACATACGGACCACATCTAGTCCAACTCTGCTTCTGAAACTGATACAAAGCACTGGTCCTCTAACATCCAATCCTTGTCAGTTAAGATGAGAAACGTGTGAGCTTTGTGAACGATGTAGTTCGTTTGAGCAGAAAAGTGACTCCCCTTACCTGAATTGAAGTTTTGCTTGTAGAAAGACTCAGAGCATGGGATTTAACTCCATTTCTGAAGTAAAACACACAGCAGTGTAATCATCCATTGATCACACTCTGCTTTAGAGCGAGAAGCATGCTCTTGCTTTCTAAAGTCTCTAAGACAGCAGGAAACGTGAGTGTGCTGAGAACAAAAGAACGGTGTTTCCTACACCTACGGACCATATCTAGTCCAACTCTTCTTCTGAAACTGATACAAAGCACAGGTCCACTAACATCCAATGCTTGTCAGTTAAGATGAGAAACGTGTGAGCTCCGTGAAAGATGTAGTTCGTTTGAGCTGAAAAGTGACTGCCCTTACCTGAAACGAAGTCTTGCTTTTAGGAAGACTGAGAGCCTGGGATTTAACTCCATTTCTGACGTGAAACACACAGCAGTGTTCTCATCCATGGAGCACACTCTGCTTTAGAGCGAGAAGCACACTCTTGCTTTCTAGAGTCTCTAAGACAGCAGGAAATCTGAGTGTGCCCAGAACAAAACAACGGTGTTTCCTACACATATGGACCATATCTAGTCCAAATCTGCTTCAGAAACTGATACAAAGCACTGACCCTCTAACTTCGAATGCTGGTCAGTTAAGATGAGAAACGTGTGAGCTCAGTGAACGATGTAGTTCCTTTGAGCAGAAAAGTGACTGCCCTTACCTGAAACGAAGTCTTGCTTGTAGGAAGACTCACAGCCTGGGATTTAACTCCATTCCTGAAGGCAAACACATAGCATAGTTCTCATCCATGGATCACACTCTGATTTAGAGCGAGAAGCACTCTCTTGCTTTCTAGAATCTCTAAGACAGCAGGAAACATGAGTGTGCTGAGAAAAAAAGAACGGTGTTTCCTACACATATGGACCATATCTAGTCCAACTCTTCTTCTGAAACTGATACAAAGCATTGGTCCACTAACATCCAATGCTTGTCAGTTAAGATGAGAAACGTGTGAGCTCCGTGAAAGATGTAGTTCGTTTGAGCTGAAAAGTGACTGCCCTTACCTGAAACGAAGTCTTGCTTTTAGGAAGACTGAGAGCCTGGGATTTAACTCCATTTCTGACGTGAAACACACAGCAGTGTTCTCATCCATGGAGCACACTCTGCTTTAGAGCGAGAAGCACACTCTTGCTTTCTAGAGTCTCTAAGACAGCAGGAAACCTGAGTGTGCCCAGAACAAAACAACGGTGTTTCCTACACATATGGACCATATGTAGTCCAAATCTGCTTCAGAAACTGATACAAAGCACTGACCCTCTAACTTCGAATGCTGGTCAGTTAAGATGAGAAACGTGTGAGCTCAGTGAACGATGTAGTTCGTTTGAGCAGAAAAGTGACTGCCCTTACCTGAAACGAAGTCTTGCTTGTAGGAAGACTCAGAGCCTGGGATTTAACTCCATTTCTGAAGGCACACACACAGCATAGTTCTCATCCATGGATCACACTCTGCTTTAGAAAGAAGCACACTCTTGCTTTCTAGAGTCTCTAAGACAGCAGGAAACGTGAGTGTGCTGAGAACAAAAGAACGGTGTTTCCTACACATACGGACCATATCTAATCCAACTCTTCTTCTGAAACTGATACAAAGCACTGGTCCTCTAACATCCAATGCTTGTCAGTTAAGATGAGAAACGTGTGAGCTTCATGAACGATGTAGTTCGTTTGAGCAGAAAAGTGACTGCCCTTACCTGAAACGAAGTCTTGCTTGTAGGAAGACTCAGAGCCTGGGATTTAACTCCATTTCTGATGTGAAACACACAGCAGTGTTCTCATCCATGGATCACACTCAGCTTTAGAGCGAGAAGCATGCTCTTGCTTTCTAAAGTCTCTAAGACAGCAGGAAACGTGAGTGTGCTGAGAACAAAAGAACGGTGTTTCCTACACATAGGGACCATATCTAGTCCAACTCTGCTTCTGAAACAGATACAAAGCACTGGTCCTCTAACATCCAATGCTTGTCAGTTAAGATGAGAAACGTGTGAGCTTTGTGAACGATGTAGTTCCTTAGAGCAGAAAAGTGACTGCCCTTACCTGAAACGAAGTCTTGCTTGTAGGGAGACACAGAGCATGGGATTTAACTCCATTTCTGAAGTGAAACACACAACTGTGTTCTCATCCATTGATCACACTCTGCTTTAGAACAAGAAGCACGATCTTGCTTTCTAGAGTCTCTAAGACAGCAGGAAATCTGAGTGTGCCCAGAACAAAACAACGGTGTTTCCTACACATATGGACCATATCTAGTCCAAATCTGCTTCAGAAACTGATACAAAGCATTGACCCTCTAACTTCGAATGCTGGTCAGTTAAGATGAGAAACGTGTGAGCTCAGTGAACGATGTAGTTCGTTTGAGCAGAATAGTGACTCCCCTTACCTGAATTGAAGTCTTGCTTGTAGGGAGACACAGAGCATGGGATTTAACTCCATTTCTGAAGTGAAACACACAGCATAGTCTCATCCATGGATCACACTCTGTTTTAAAGCGAGAAGCTCGCTCTTGCTTTCTAGAGTCTCTAAGACAGCAGGAAACGTGAGTGTGCCCAGAACAAAAGATGTTGTTTCCTACACATATGGACCATATGTAGTCCAAATCTGCTTCTGAAACTGATACAAAGCACTGACCCTCTAACATCCAATGCTTGTCAGTTAAGATGAGAAACGTGTGAGCTTCGTGAATGATGTAGGTCCTTTGAGCAGAAAACTGACTGCTCTTACCTGAAACGAAGTCTTGCTGGTAGGAAGACTCAGAGCTTGGGATTTAACTCCATTTCTGAAGTGAAACACACAGCAGTGTTCTCATCCATTGATCACACTCTGCGTTAGAATAAGAAGCATGCTCTTGCTTTCTAGAGTCTCTAATACAGCAGGAAACATGAGTTTGCTGAGAACAAAAGAACGTTGTTTCCTACACATACGGACCATATCTAGTCGAACTCTGCTTCTGAAACTGATACAAAGCACTGGTCCTCTAACATCCAATGCTTGTCTGTTAAGATGAGAAACATGTGAGCTCCGTGAAAGATGTAGTTCGTTTGAGCTGAAAAGTGACTGCCCTTAACTGAAACGAAGTCTTGCTTGTAGGAAGACATAGAGCCTGGGATTTAACTACTTTTCTGAAGGGAAACACACAGCATAGTTTTCAACCATGGATCACACTCTGCTTTAGAGCGAGAAGTACACTCTTGCTTTCTAGAGTCTCTAAGACAGCAGGAAACGTGAGTGTGCCCAGAACAAATGAACGTTGTTTCCTACACATATGGACCATATGTAGTCCAAATCTGCTTCTGAAACTGATACAAAGCACTGACCCTCTAACTTCCAATGCTTGTCAGTTAAGATGAGAAACGTGTGAGCTCAGTGAACGATGTAGTTCCTTTGAGCAGAAAAGTGACTGCCCTTACTCGAAACGAAGTCTTGCTTGTAGGAAGACTCTGAGCCTGGGATTTAACTCCATTTCTGAAGGCAAACACACAGCATAGTTCTCATCCATGGATCACACTCTGCTTTGAAAGAAGCACCCTCTTGCTTTCTAGAGTCTCTAAGACAGCAGGAAACGTGAGTGTGCTGAGAACAAAAGAACGGGGTTTCCTACACATATGGACCATATCTAGTCCAACTCTGCTTCTGAAAGTGATACAAAGCACTAGTCATCTAACATCCAATGCTTGTCAGTTAAGATGAGAAAGGTGTGAGCTTCGTGAACGATGTAGTTCGTTTGAGCAGAAAACTGACTGCCCTTACCTGAAACGAAGTCTTGCTTGTAGGAAGACTCAGAGCCTGGGATTTAACTCCATTTCTGAAGTGAAACACACAGCAGTGTTCTCATCCATTGATCACACTCTGCGTTAGAACAAGAAGCATGCTCTTGCTTTCTAGAGTCTCTAAGACAGCAGGAAATCTGAGTGTGCCCAGAACAAAAGAACGGTGTTTCCTACACATAAGGACTATATGTAATCCAAATCTTCTTCTGAAACTGATAGAATGCACTGGTCCTCTAACATCCAATGCTTGTCAGTTAAGATGAGAAACGTGTGAGCTCCGTGAAAGATGTAGTTCGTTTGAGCAGAAAAGTGACTGCCCTTACCTGAAACGAAGTCTTGCTTGTAGGAAGACTGAGAGCCTGGGATTTAACTCCATTTCTGACGTGAAACACACAGCAGTGTTCTCATCCATGGAGCATACTCTGCTTTAGTGCGAGAAGCACACTCTTGCTTTCTAGAGTCTCTAAGACAGCAGGAAATCTGAGTGTGCCCAGAACAAAACAACGGTGTTTCCTACACATATGGACCATATCTAGTCCAAATCTGCTTCAGAAACTGATACAAAGCACTGACCCTCTAACTTTGAATGCTGGTCAGTTAAGATGAGAAACGTGTGAGCTCAGTGAACGATGTAGTTCCTTTGAGCAGAAAAGTGACTGCCCTTACCTGAAACGAAGTCTTGCTTGTTGGAAGACTCACAGCCTGGGATTTAACTCCATTTCTGAAGGCAAACACATAGCATAGTTCTCATCCATGGATCACACTCTGATTTAGAGCGAGAAGCACTCTCTTGCTTTCTAGAATCTCTAAGACAGCAGGAAACATGAGTGTGCTGAGAAAAAAAGAACGGTGTTTCCTACACATATGGACCATATCTAGTCCAACTCTTCTTCTGAAACTGATACAAAGCACTGGTCCTCTAACATCCAATGCTTGTCAGTTAAGATGAGAAACGTGTGAGCTTCATGAACGATGTAGTTCGTTTGAGCAGAAAAGTGACTGCCCTTACCTGAAACGAAGTCTTGCTTGTAGGAAGACTCAGAGCCTGGGATTTAACTCCATTTCTGATGTGAAACACACAGCAGTGTTCTCATCCATGGATCACACTCAGCTTTAGAGCGAGAAGCATGCTCTTGCTTTCTAAAGTCTCTAAGACAGCAGGAAACGTGAGTGTGCTGAGAACAAAAGAACGGTGTTTCCTACACATAGGGACCATATCTAGTCCAACTCTGCTTCTGAAACAGATACAAAGCACTGGTCCTCTAACATCCAATGCTTGTCAGTTAAGATGAGAAACGTGTGAGCTTTGTGAACGATGTAGTTCCTTTGAGCAGAAAAGTGACTGCCCTTACCTGAAACAAAGTCTTGCTTGTAGGGAGACACAGAGCATGGGATTTAACTCCATTTCTGAAGTGAAACACACAACTGTGTTCTCATCCATTGATCACACTCTGCTTTAGAACAAGAAGCACGATCTTGCTTTCTATAGTCTCTAAGACAGCAGGAAACGTGACTTTGCTGAGAACAAAAGAACGGTGTTTCCTACACATACGGACCACATCTAGTCCAACTCTGCTTCTGAAACTGATACAAAGCACTGGTCCTCTAACATCCAATCCTTGTCAGTTAAGATGAGAAACGTGTGAGCTTCGTGAACGATGTAGTTCGTTTGAGCAGAAAAGTGACTCCCCTTACCTGAATTGAAGTTTTGCTTGTAGAAAGACTCAGAGCATGGGATTTAACTCCATTTCTGAAGTAAAACACACAGCAGTGTAATCATCCATTGATCACACTCTGCTTTAGAGCGAGAAGCATGCTCTTGCTTTCTAAAGTCTCTAAGACAGCAGGAAACGTGAGTGTGCTGAGAACAAAAGAACGGTGTTTCCTACACCTACGGACC
Organism: Onychomys leucogaster; assembly: GCA_949786385.1. Taxonomy (NCBI): domain Eukaryota; kingdom Metazoa; phylum Chordata; class Mammalia; order Rodentia; family Cricetidae; genus Onychomys; species Onychomys leucogaster. Next base: position 1,581,100 of record CATKUP010000076.1, read on the forward strand.
ATATCTAGTCCAACTCTTCTTCTGAAACTGATACAAAGCACAGGTCCACTAACATCCAATGCTTGTCAGTTAAGATGAGAAACGTGTGAGCTCCGTGAAAGATGTAGTTCGTTTGAGCTGAAAAGTGACTGCCCTTACCTGAAACGAAGTCTTGCTTTTAGGAAGACTGAGAGCCTGGGATTTAACTCCATTTCTGACGTGAAACACACAGCAGTGTTCTCATCCATGGAGCACACTCTGCTTTAGAGCGAGAAGCACACTCTTGCTTTCTAGAGTCTCTAAGACAGCAGGAAATCTGAGTGTGCCCAGAACAAAACAACGGTGTTTCCTACACATATGGACCATATCTAGTCCAAATCTGCTTCAGAAACTGATACAAAGCACTGACCCTCTAACTTCGAATGCTGGTCAGTTAAGATGAGAAACGTGTGAGCTCAGTGAACGATGTAGTTCCTTTGAGCAGAAAAGTGACTGCCCTTACCTGAAACGAAGTCTTGCTTGTAGGAAGACTCACAGCCTGGGATTTAACTCCATTCCTGAAGGCAAACACATAGCATAGTTCTCATCCATGGATCACACTCTGATTTAGAGCGAGAAGCACTCTCTTGCTTTCTAGAATCTCTAAGACAGCAGGAAACATGAGTGTGCTGAGAAAAAAAGAACGGTGTTTCCTACACATATGGACCATATCTAGTCCAACTCTTCTTCTGAAACTGATACAAAGCATTGGTCCACTAACATCCAATGCTTGTCAGTTAAGATGAGAAACGTGTGAGCTCCGTGAAAGATGTAGTTCGTTTGAGCTGAAAAGTGACTGCCCTTACCTGAAACGAAGTCTTGCTTTTAGGAAGACTGAGAGCCTGGGATTTAACTCCATTTCTGACGTGAAACACACAGCAGTGTTCTCATCCATGGAGCACACTCTGCTTTAGAGCGAGAAGCACACTCTTGCTTTCTAGAGTCTCTAAGACAGCAGGAAACCTGAGTGTGCCCAGAACAAAACAACGGTGTTTCCTACACATATGGACCATATCTAGTCCAAATCTGCTTCAGAAACTGATACAAAGCACTGACCCTCTAACTTCGAATGCTGGTCAGTTAAGATGAGAAACGTGTGAGCTCAGTGAACGATGTAGTTCGTTTGAGCAGAAAAGTGACTGCCCTTACCTGAAACGAAGTCTTGCTTGTAGGAAGACTCAGAGCCTGGGATTTAACTCCATTTCTGAAGGCACACACACAGCATAGTTCTCATCCATGGATCACACTCTGCTTTAGAAAGAAGCACACTCTTGCTTTCTAGAGTCTCTAAGACAGCAGGAAACGTGAGTGTGCTGAGAACAAAAGAACGGTGTTTCCTACACATACGGACCATATCTAATCCAACTCTTCTTCTGAAACTGATACAAAGCACTGGTCCTCTAACATCCAATGCTTGTCAGTTAAGATGAGAAACGTGTGAGCTTCATGAACGATGTAGTTCGTTTGAGCAGAAAAGTGACTGCCCTTACCTGAAACGAAGTCTTGCTTGTAGGAAGACTCAGAGCCTGGGATTTAACTCCATTTCTGATGTGAAACACACAGCAGTGTTCTCATCCATGGATCACACTCAGCTTTAGAGCGAGAAGCATGCTCTTGCTTTCTAAAGTCTCTAAGACAGCAGGAAACGTGAGTGTGCTGAGTACAAAAGAACGGTGTTTCCTACACATATGGACCATATCTAGTCCAACTCTTCTTCTGAAACTGATACAAAGCACTGGTCCTCTAACATCCAATGCTTGTCAGTTAAGATGAGAAACGTGTGAGCTTCATGAACGATGTAGTTCGTTTGAGCAGAAAAGTGACTGCCCTTACCTGAAACGAAGTCTTGCTTGTAGGAAGACTCAGAGCCTGGGATTTAACTCCATTTCTGATGTGAAACACACAGCAGTGTTCTCATCCATGGATCACACTCAGCTTTAGAGCGAGAAGCATGCTCTTGCTTTCTAAAGTCTCTAAGACAGCAGGAAACGTGAGTGTGCTGAGAACAAAAGAACGGTGTTTCCTACACATAGGGACCATATCTAGTCCAACTCTGCTTCTGAAACAGATACAAAGCACTGGTCCTCTAACATCCAATGCTTGTCAGTTAAGATGAGAAACGTGTGAGCTTTGTGAACGATGTAGTTCCTTTGAGCAGAAAAGTGACTGCCCTTACCTGAAACAAAGTCTTGCTTGTAGGGAGACACAGAGCATAGGATTTAACTCCATTTCTGAAGTGAAACACACAACTGTGTTCTCATCCATTGATCACACTCTGCTTTAGAACAAGAAGCACGATCTTGCTTTCTATAGTCTCTAAGACAGCAGGAAACGTGACTTTGCTGAGAACAAAAGAACGGTGTTTCCTACACATACGGACCACATCTAGTCCAACTCTGCTTCTGAAACTGATACAAAGCACTGGTCCTCTAACATCCAATCCTTGTCAGTTAAGATGAGAAACGTGTGAGCTTCGTGAACGATGTAGTTCGTTTGAGCAGAAAAGTGACTCCCCTTACCTGAATTGAAGTTTTGCTTGTAGAAAGACTCAGAGCATGGGATTTAACTCCATTTCTGAAGTAAAACACACAGCAGTGTAATCATCCATTGATCACACTCTGCTTTAGAGCGAGAAGCATGCTCTTGCTTTCTAAAGTCTCTAAGACAGCAGGAAACGTGAGTGTGCTGAGAACAAAAGAACGGTGTTTCCTACACCTACGGACCATATCTAGTCCAACTCTTCTTCTGAAACTGATACAAAGCACAGGTCCACTAACATCCAATGCTTGTCAGTTAAGATGAGAAACGTGTGAGCTCCGTGAAAGATGTAGTTCGTTTGAGCTGAAAAGTGACTGCCCTTACCTGAAACGAAGTCTTGCTTTTAGGAAGACTGAGAGCCTGGGATTTAACTCCATTTCTGACGTGAAACACACAGCAGTGTTCTCATCCATGGAGCACACTCTGCTTTAGAGCGAGAAGCACACTCTTGCTTTCTAGAGTCTCTAAGACAGCAGGAAATCTGAGTGTGCCCAGAACAAAACAACGGTGTTTCCTACACATATGGACCATATCTAGTCCAAATCTGCTTCAGAAACTGATACAAAGCACTGACCCTCTAACTTCGAATGCTGGTCAGTTAAGATGAGAAACGTGTGAGCTCAGTGAACGATGTAGTTCCTTTGAGCAGAAAAGTGACTGCCCTTACCTGAAACGAAGTCTTGCTTGTAGGAAGACTCACAGCCTGGGATTTAACTCCATTCCTGAAGGCAAACACATAGCATAGTTCTCATCCATGGATCACACTCTGATTTAGAGCGAGAAGCACTCTCTTGCTTTCTAGAATCTCTAAGACAGCAGGAAACATGAGTGTGCTGAGAAAAAAAGAACGGTGTTTCCTACACATATGGACCATATCTAGTCCAACTCTTCTTCTGAAACTGATACAAAGCATTGGTCCACTAACATCCAATGCTTGTCAGTTAAGATGAGAAACGTGTGAGCTCCGTGAAAGATGTAGTTCGTTTGAGCTGAAAAGTGACTGCCCTTACCTGAAACGAAGTCTTGCTTTTAGGAAGACTGAGAGCCTGGGATTTAACTCCATTTCTGACGTGAAACACACAGCAGTGTTCTCATCCATGGAGCACACTCTGCTTTAGAGCGAGAAGCACACTCTTGCTTTCTAGAGTCTCTAAGACAGCAGGAAACCTGAGTGTGCCCAGAACAAAACAACGGTGTTTCCTACACATATGGACCATATCTAGTCCAAATCTGCTTCAGAAACTGATACAAAGCACTGACCCTCTAACTTCGAATGCTGGTCAGTTAAGATGAGAAACGTGTGAGCTCAGTGAACGATGTAGTTCGTTTGAGCAGAAAAGTGACTGCCCTTACCTGAAACGAAGTCTTGCTTGTAGGAAGACTCAGAGCCTGGGATTTAACTCCATTTCTGAAGGCACACACACAGCATAGTTCTCATCCATGGATCACACTCTGCTTTAGAAAGAAGCACACTCTTGCTTTCTAGAGTCTCTAAGACAGCAGGAAACGTGAGTGTGCTGAGAACAAAAGAACGGTGTTTCCTACACATACGGACCATATCTAATCCAACTCTTCTTCTGAAACTGATACAAAGCACTGGTCCTCTAACATCCAATGCTTGTCAGTTAAGATGAGAAACGTGTGAGCTTCATGAACGATGTAGTTCGTTTGAGCAGAAAAGTGACTGCCCTTACCTGAAACGAAGTCTTGCTTGTAGGAAGACTCAGAGCCTGGGATTTAACTCCATTTCTGATGTGAAACACACAGCAGTGTTCTCATCCATGGATCACACTCAGCTTTAGAGCGAGAAGCATGCTCTTGCTTTCTAAAGTCTCTAAGACAGCAGGAAACGTGAGTGTGCTGAGTACAAAAGAACGGTGTTTCCTACACATAGGGACCATATCTAGTCCAACTCTGCTTCTGAAACAGATACAAAGCACTGGTCCTCTAACATCCAATGCTTGTCAGTTAAGATGAGAAACGTGTGAGCTTTGTGAACGATGTAGTTCCTTAGAGCAGAAAAGTGACTGCCCTTACCTGAAACGAAGTCTTGCTTGTAGGGAGACACAGAGCATGGGATTTAACTCCATTTCTGAAGTGAAACACACAACTGTGTTCTCATCCATTGATCACACTCTGCTTTAGAACAAGAAGCACGATCTTGCTTTCTAGAGTCTCTAAGACAGCAGGAAACGTGAGTTTGCTGAGAACAAAAGAACGGTGTTTCCTACACATACGGACCACATCTAGTCCAACTCTGCTTCTGAAACTGATACAAAGCACTGGTCCTCTAACATCCAATGCTTGTCAGTTAAGATGAGAAACGTGTGAGCTTCGTGAACGATGTAGTTCGTTTGAGCAGAAAAGTGACTCCCCTTACCTGAATTGAAGTTTTGCTTGTAGGAAGACTCAGAGCATGGGATTTAACTCCATTTCTGACGTAAAACACACAGCAGTGTAATCATCCATTGATCACACTCTGCTTTAGAGCGAGAAGCATGCTCTTGCTTTCTAAAGTCTCTAAGACAGCAGGAAACGTGAGTGTGCTGAGAACAAAAGAACGGTGTTTCCTACACATACGGACCATATCTAGTCCAACTCTTCTTCTGAAACTGATACAAAGCACAGGTCCACTAACATCCAATGCTTGTCAGTTAAGATGAGAAACGTGTGAGCTCCGTGAAAGATGTAGTTCGTTTGAGCTGAAAAGTGACTGCCCTTACCTGAAACGAAGTCTTGCTTTTAGGAAGACTGAGAGCCTGGGATTTAACTCCATTTCTGACGTGAAACACACAGCAGTGTTCTCATCCATGGAGCACACTCTGCTTTAGAGCGAGAAGCACACTCTTGCTTTCTAGAGTCTCAAAGACAGCAGGAAATCTGAGTGTGCCCAGAACAAAACAACGGTGTTTCCTACACATATGGACCATATCTAGTCCAAATCTGCTTCAGAAACTGATACAAAGCACTGACCCTCTAACTTCGAATGCTGGTCAGTTAAGATGAGAAACGTGTGAGCTCAGTGAACGATGTAGTTCGTTTGAGCAGAAAAGTGACTGCCCTTACCTGAAACGAAGTCTTGCTTGTAGGAAGACTCACAGCCTGGGATTTAACTCCATTTCTGAAGGCAAACACATAGCATAGTTCTCATCCATGGATCACACTCTGATTTAGAGCGAGAAGCACTCTCTTGCTTTCTAGAATCTCTAAGACAGCAGGAAACGTGAGTGTGCTGAGAAAAAAGAACGGTGTTTCCTACACATATGGACCATATCTAGTCCAACTCTTCTTCTGAAACTGATACAAAGCACAGGTCCACTAACATCCAATGCTTGTCAGTTAAGATGAGAAACGTGTGAGCTCCGTGAAAGATGTAGTTCGTTTGAGCTGAAACGTGACTGCCCTTACCTGAAACGAAGTCTTGCTTTTAGGAAGACTGAGAGCCTGGGATTTAACTCCATTTCTGACGTGAAACACACAGCAGTGTTCTCATCCATGGAGCACACTCTGCTTTAGAGTGAGAAGCACACTCTTGCTTTCTAGAGTCTCTAAGACAGCAGGAAATCTGAGTGTGCCCAGAACAAAACAACGGTGTTTCCTACACATATGGACCATATCTAGTCCAAATCTGCTTCAGAAACTGATACAAAGCACTGACCCTCTAACTTCGAATGCTGGTCAGTTAAGATGAGAAACGTGTGAGCTCAGTGAACGATGTAGTTCGTTTGAGCAGAAAAGTGACTGCCCTTACCTGAAACGAAGTCTTGCTTGTAGGAAGACTCAGAGCCTGGGATTTAACTCCATTTCTGAAGGCAAACACACAGCATAGTTCTCATCCATGGATCACACTCTGCTTTAGAAAGAAGCACACTCTTGCTTTCTAGAGTCTCTAAGACAGCAGGAAACGTGAGTGTGCTGAGAACAAAAGAACGGTGTTTCCTACACATACGGACCATATCTAATCCAACTCTTCTTCTGAAACTGATACAAAGCACTGGTCCTCTAACATCCAATGCTTGTCAGTTAAGATGAGAAATGTGTGAGCTTCATGAACGATGTAGTTCGTTTGAGCAGAAAAGTGACTGCCCTTACCTGAAACGAAGTCTTGCTTGTAGGAAGACTCAGAGCCTGGGATTTAACTCCATTTCTGATGTGAAACACACAGCAGTGTTCTCATCCATGGATCACACTCAGCTTTAGAGCGAGAAGCATGCTCTTGCTTTCTAAAGTCTCTAAGACAGCAGGAAACGTGAGTGTGCTGAGAACAAAAGAACGGTGTTTCCTACACATAGGGACCATATCTAGTCCAACTCTGCTTCTGAAACAGATACAAAGCACTGGTCCTCTAACATCCAATGCTTGTCAGTTAAGATGAGAAACGTGTGAGCTTTGTGAACGATGTAGTTCCTTTGAGCAGAAAAGTGACTGCCCTTACCTGAAACGAAGTCTTGCTTGTAGGGAGACACAGAGCATGGGATTTAACTCCATTTCTGAAGTGAAACACACAGCATAGTCTCATCCATGGATCACACTCTGTTTTAAAGCGAGAAGCTCGCTCTTGCTTTCTAGAGTCTCTAAGACAGCAGGAAACGTGAGTGTGCCCAGAACAAATGAACGTTGTTTCCTACACATATGGACCATATGTAGTCCAAATCTGCTTCTGAAACTGATACAAAGCACTGACCCTCTAACATCCAATGCTTGTCAGTTAAGATGAGAAACGTGTGAGCTTCGTGAACGATGTAGGTCCTTTGAGCAGAAAACTGACTGCTCTTACCTGAAACGAAGTCTTGCTGGTAGGAAGACTCAGAGCTTGGGATTTAACTCCATTTCTGAAGTGAAACACACAGCAGTGTTCTCATCCATTGATCACACTCTGCGTTAGAATAAGAAGCATGCTCTTGCTTTCTAGAGTCTCTAATACAGCAGGAAACATGAGTTTGCTGAGAACAAAAGAACGTTGTTTCCTACACATATGGACCACATCTAGTCCAACTCTGCTTCTGAAACTGATACAAAGCACTGGTCCTCTAACATCCAATGCTTGTCAGTTAAGATGAGAAACGTGTGAGCTCCGTGAAAGATGTAGTTCGTTTGAGCTGAAAAGTGACTGCCCTTACCTGAAACGAAGTCTTGCTTTTAGGAAGACTGAGAGCCTGGGATTTAACTCCATTTCTGACGTGAAACACACAGCAGTGTTCTCATCCATGGAGCACACTCTGCTTTAGAGCGAGAAGCACACTCTTGCTTTCTAGAGTCTCTAAGACAGCAGGAAATCTGAGTGTGCCCAGAACAAAACAACGGTGTTTCCTACACATATGGACCATATGTAGTCCAAATCTGCTTCAGAAACTGATACAAAGCACTGACCCTCTAACTTCGAATGCTGGTCAGTTAAGATGAGAAACGTGTGAGCTCAGTGAACGATGTAGTTCGTTTGAGCAGAAAAGTGACTGCCCTTACCTGAAACGAAGTCTTGCTTGTAGGAAGACTCACAGCCTGGGATTTAACTCCATTTCTGAAGGCAAACACATAGCATAGTTCTCATCTATGGATCACACTCTGATTTAGAGCGAGAAGCACTCTCTTGCTTTCTAGAATCTCTAAGACAGCAGGAAACGTGAGTGTGCTGAGAAAAAAAGAACGGTGTTTCCTACACATATGGACCATATCTAGTCCAACTCTTCTTCTGAAACTGATACAAAGCATTGGTCCACTAACATCCAATGCTTGTCAGTTAAGATGTGAAACGTGTGAGCTCCGTGAAAGATGTAGTTCGTTTGAGCTGAAAAGTGACTGCCCTTACCTGAAATGAAGTCTTGCTTTTAGGAAGACTGAGAGCCTGGGATTTAACTCCATTTCTGACGTGAAACACACAGCAGTGTTCTCATCCATGGAGCACACTCTGCTTTAGAGCGAGAAGCACACTCTTGCTTTCTAGAGTCTCTAAGACAGCAGGAAATCTGAGTGTGCCCAGAACAAAACAACGGTGTTTCCTACACATATGGACCATATCTAGTCCAAATCTGCTTCAGAAACTGATACAAAGCACTGACCCTCTAACTTCGAATGCTGGTCAGTTAAGATGAGAAACATGTGAGCTCAGTGAACGATGTAGTTCCTTTGAGCAGAAAAGTGACTGCCCTTACCTGAAACGAAGTCTTGCTTGTAGGAAGACTCAGAGCCTGGGATTTAACTCCATTTCTGAAGGCAAACACACAGCATAGTTCTCATCCATGGATCACACTCTGCTTTAGAAAGAAGCACACTCTTGCTTTCTAGAGTCTCTAAGACAGCAGGAAACGTGAGTGTGCTGAGAACAAAAGAACGGTGTTTCCTACACATACGGACCATATCTAATCCAACTCTTCTTCTGAAACTGATACAAAGCACTGGTTCTCTAACATCCAATGCTTGTCAGTTAAGATGAGAAATGTGTGAGCTTCATGAACGATGTAGTTCGTTTGAGCAGAAAAGTGACTGCCCTTACCTGAAACGAAGTCTTGCTTGTAGGAAGACTCAGAGCCTGGGATTTAACTCCATTTCTGATGTGAAACACACAGCAGTGTTCTCATCCATGGATCACACTCAGCTTTAGAGCGAGAAGCATGCTCTTGCTTTCTAAAGTCTCTAAGACAGCAGGAAACGTGAGTGTGCTGAGAACAAAAGAACGGTGTTTCCTACACATAGGGACCATATCTAGTCCAACTCTGCTTCTGAAACAGATACAAAGCACTGGTCCTCTAACATCCAATGCTTGTCAGTTAAGATGAGAAACGTGTGAGCTTTGTGAACGATGTAGTTCCTTTGAGCAGAAAAGTGACTGCCCTTACCTGAAACGAAGTCTTGCTTGTAGGGAGACACAGAGCATGGGATTTAACTCCATTTCTGAAGTGAAACACACAGCATAGTCTCATCCATGGATCACACTCTGTTTTAAATCGAGAAGCTCGCTCTTGCTTTCTAGAGTCTCTAAGACAGCAGGAAACGTGAGTGTGCCCAGAACAAAAGAACGTTGTTTCCTACACATATGGACCATATGTAGTCCAAATCTGCTTCTGAAACTGATACAAAGCACTGACCCTCTAACATCCAATGCTTGTCAGTTAAGATGAGAAACGTGTGAGCTTCGTGAACGATGTAGGTCCTTTGAGCAGAAAACTGACTGCTCTTACCTGAAACGAAGTCTTGCTGGTAGGAAGACTCAGAGCTTGGGATTTAACTCCATTTCTGAAGTGAAACACACAGCAGTGTTCTCATCCATTGATCACACTCTGCGTTAGAATAAGAAGCATGCTCTTGCTTTCTAGAGTCTCTAATACAGCAGGAAACATGAGTTTGCTGAGAACAAAAGAACGTTGTTTCCTACATATACGGACCATATCTAGTCGAACTCTGCTTCTGAAACTGATACAAAGCACTGGTCCTCTAACATCCAATGCTTGTCTGTTAAGATGAGAAACATGTGAGCTCCGTGAAAGATGTAGTTCGTTTGAGCTGAAAAGTGACTGCCCTTAACTGAAACGAAGTCTTGCTTGTAGGAAGACATAGAGCCTGGGATTTAACTACTTTTCTGAAGGGAAACACACAGCATAGTTTTCAACCATGGATCACACTCTGCTTTAGAGCGAGAAGTACACTCTTGCTTTCTAGAGTCTCTAAGACAGCAGGAAATCTGAGTGTGCACAGAACAAAAGAAGGGTGTTTCCTACACATATGGACCATATGTAGTCCAAATCTGCTTCTGAAACTGATACAAAGCACTGACCCTCTAACTTCCAATGCTTGTCAGTTAAGATGAGAAACGTGTGAGCTCAGTGAACGATGTAGTTCCTTTGAGCAGAAAAGTGACTGCCCTTACTTGAAACGAAGTCTTGCTTGTAGGAAGACTCAGAGCCTGGGATTTAACTCCATTTCTGAAGGCAAACAAACAGCATAGTTCTCATCCATGGATCACACTCTGCTTTGAAAGAAGCACCCTCTTGCTTTCTAGAGTCTCTAAGACAGCAGGAAACGTGAGTGTGCTGAGAACAAAACAACGGGGTTTCTTACACATACGGACCATATCTAGTCCAACTCTTCTTCTGAAAGTGATACAAAGCACTGGTCATCTAACATCCAATGCTTGTCAGTTAAGATGAGAAAGGTGTGAGCTTCGTGAACGATGTAGTTCGTTTGAGCAGAAAAGTGACTGCCCTTACCTGAAACGAAGTCTTGCTTGTAGGAAGACTCAGAGCCTGGGATTTAACTCCATTTCTGAAGTGAAACACACAACTGTGTTCTCATCCATTGATCACACTCTGCTTTAGAACAAGAAGCAAGATCTTGCTTTCTAGAGTCTCTAAGACAGCAGGAAACGTGAGTGTGCTGAGAACAAAAGAACGGTGTTTCCTACACATATGGACCATATCTAGTCTAACTCTGCTTCTGAAACTGATACAAAGCACTGGTCCTCTAACATCCAATGCTTGTCAGTTAAGATGAGAAACGTGTGAGCTTCGTGAACGATGTAGTTCGTTTGAGCAGAAAAGTGACTGCCCTTACCTGAAACGAAGTCTTGCTTGTAGGAAGACTCAGAGCCTGGGATTTAACTCCATTTCTGATGTGAAACACACAGCAGTGTTCTCATCCATGGATCACACTCAGCTTTAGAGCGAGAAGCATGCTCTTGCTTTCTAAAGTCTCTAAGACAGCAGGAAACGTGAGTGTGCTGAGAACAAAAGAACGGTGTTTCCTACACATAGGGACCATATCTAGTCCAACTCTGCTTCTGAAACAGATACAAAGCACTGGTCCTCTAACATCCAATGCTTGTCAGTTAAGATGAGAAACGTGTGAGCTTTGTGAACGATGTAGTTCCTTTGAGCAGAAAAGTGACTGCCCTTACCTGAAACAAAGTCTTGCTTGTAGGGAGACACAGAGCATGGGATTTAACTCCATTTCTGAAGTGAAACACACAACTGTGTTCTCATCCATTGATCACACTCTGCTTTAGAACAAGAAGCACGATCTTGCTTTCTATAGTCTCTAAGACAGCAGGAAACGTGACTTTGCTGAGAACAAAAGAACGGTGTTTCCTACACATACGGACCACATCTAGTCCAACTCTGCTTCTGAAACTGATACAAAGCACTGGTCCTCTAACATCCAATCCTTGTCAGTTAAGATGAGAAACGTGTGAGCTTCGTGAACGATGTAGTTCGTTTGAGCAGAAAAGTGACTCCCCTTACCTGAATTGAAGTTTTGCTTGTAGAAAGACTCAGAGCATGGGATTTAACTCCATTTCTGAAGTAAAACACACAGCAGTGTAATCATCCATTGATCACACTCTGCTTTAGAGCGAGAAGCATGCTCTTGCTTTCTAAAGTCTCTAAGACAGCAGGAAACGTGAGTGTGCTGAGAACAAAAGAACGGTGTTTCCTACACCTACGGACCATATCTAGTCCAACTCTTCTTCTGAAACTGATACAAAGCACAGGTCCACTAACATCCAATGCTTGTCAGTTAAGATGAGAAACGTGTGAGCTCCGTGAAAGATGTAGTTCGTTTGAGCTGAAAAGTGACTGCCCTTACCTGAAACGAAGTCTTGCTTTTAGGAAGACTGAGAGCCTGGGATTTAACTCCATTTCTGACGTGAAACACACAGCAGTGTTCTCATCCATGGAGCACACTCTGCTTTAGAGCGAGAAGCACACTCTTGCTTTCTAGAGTCTCTAAGACAGCAGGAAATCTGAGTGTGCCCAGAACAAAACAACGGTGTTTCCTACACATATGGACCATATCTAGTCCAAATCTGCTTCAGAAACTGATACAAAGCACTGACCCTCTAACTTCGAATGCTGGTCAGTTAAGATGAGAAACGTGTGAGCTCAGTGAACGATGTAGTTCCTTTGAGCAGAAAAGTGACTGCCCTTACCTGAAACGAAGTCTTGCTTGTAGGAAGACTCACAGCCTGGGATTTAACTCCATTCCTGAAGGCAAACACATAGCATAGTTCTCATCCATGGATCACACTCTGATTTAGAGCGAGAAGCACTCTCTTGCTTTCTAGAATCTCTAAGACAGCAGGAAACATGAGTGTGCTGAGAAAAAAAGAACGGTGTTTCCTACACATATGGACCATATCTAGTCCAACTCTTCTTCTGAAACTGATACAAAGCATTGGTCCACTAACATCCAATGCTTGTCAGTTAAGATGAGAAACGTGTGAGCTCCGTGAAAGATGTAGTTCGTTTGAGCTGAAAAGTGACTGCCCTTACCTGAAACGAAGTCTTGCTTTTAGGAAGACTGAGAGCCTGGGATTTAACTCCATTTCTGACGTGAAACACACAGCAGTGTTCTCATCCATGGAGCACACTCTGCTTTAGAGCGAGAAGCACACTCTTGCTTTCTAGAGTCTCTAAGACAGCAGGAAACCTGAGTGTGCCCAGAACAAAACAACGGTGTTTCCTACACATATGGACCATATCTAGTCCAAATCTGCTTCAGAAACTGATACAAAGCACTGACCCTCTAACTTCGAATGCTGGTCAGTTAAGATGAGAAACGTGTGAGCTCAGTGAACGATGTAGTTCGTTTGAGCAGAAAAGTGACTGCCCTTACCTGAAACGAAGTCTTGCTTGTAGGAAGACTCAGAGCCTGGGATTTAACTCCATTTCTGAAGGCACACACACAGCATAGTTCTCATCCATGGATCACACTCTGCTTTAGAAAGAAGCACACTCTTGCTTTCTAGAGTCTCTAAGACAGCAGGAAACGTGAGTGTGCTGAGAACAAAAGAACGGTGTTTCCTACACATACGGACCATATCTAATCCAACTCTTCTTCTGAAACTGATACAAAGCACTGGTCCTCTAACATCCAATGCTTGTCAGTTAAGATGAGAAACGTGTGAGCTTCATGAACGATGTAGTTCGTTTGAGCAGAAAAGTGACTGCCCTTACCTGAAACGAAGTCTTGCTTGTAGGAAGACTCAGAGCCTGGGATTTAACTCCATTTCTGATGTGAAACACACAGCAGTGTTCTCATCCATGGATCACACTCAGCTTTAGAGCGAGAAGCATGCTCTTGCTTTCTAAAGTCTCTAAGACAGCAGGAAACGTGAGTGTGCTGAGTACAAAAGAACGGTGTTTCCTACACATAGGGACCATATCTAGTCCAACTCTGCTTCTGAAACAGATACAAAGCACTGGTCCTCTAACATCCAATGCTTGTCAGTTAAGATGAGAAACGTGTGAGCTTTGTGAACGATGTAGTTCCTTAGAGCAGAAAAGTGACTGCCCTTACCTGAAACGAAGTCTTGCTTGTAGGGAGACACAGAGCATGGGATTTAACTCCATTTCTGAAGTGAAACACACAACTGTGTTCTCATCCATTGATCACACTCTGCTTTAGAACAAGAAGCACGATCTTGCTTTCTAGAGTCTCTAAGACAGCAGGAAACGTGAGTTTGCTGAGAACAAAAGAACGGTGTTTCCTACACATACGGACCACATCTAGTCCAACTCTGCTTCTGAAACTGATACAAAGCACTGGTCCTCTAACATCCAATGCTTGTCAGTTAAGATGAGAAACGTGTGAGCTTCGTGAACGATGTAGTTCGTTTGAGCAGAAAAGTGACTCCCCTTACCTGAATTGAAGTTTTGCTTGTAGGAAGACTCAGAGCATGGGATTTAACTCCATTTCTGACGTAAAACACACAGCAGTGTAATCATCCATTGATCACACTCTGCTTTAGAGCGAGAAGCATGCTCTTGCTTTCTAAAGTCTCTAAGACAGCAGGAAACGTGAGTGTGCTGAGAACAAAAGAACGGTGTTTCCTACACATACGGACCATATCTAGTCCAACTCTTCTTCTGAAACTGATACAAAGCACAGGTCCACTAACATCCAATGCTTGTCAGTTAAGATGAGAAACGTGTGAGCTCCGTGAAAGATGTAGTTCGTTTGAGCTGAAAAGTGACTGCCCTTACCTGAAACGAAGTCTTGCTTTTAGGAAGACTGAGAGCCTGGGATTTAACTCCATTTCTGACGTGAAACACACAGCAGTGTTCTCATCCATGGAGCACACTCTGCTTTAGAGCGAGAAGCACACTCTTGCTTTCTAGAGTCTCAAAGACAGCAGGAAATCTGAGTGTGCCCAGAACAAAACAACGGTGTTTCCTACACATATGGACCATATCTAGTCCAAATCTGCTTCAGAAACTGATACAAAGCACTGACCCTCTAACTTCGAATGCTGGTCAGTTAAGATGAGAAACGTGTGAGCTCAGTGAACGATGTAGTTCGTTTGAGCAGAAAAGTGACTGCCCTTACCTGAAACGAAGTCTTGCTTGTAGGAAGACTCACAGCCTGGGATTTAACTCCATTTCTGAAGGCAAACACATAGCATAGTTCTCATCCATGGATCACACTCTGATTTAGAGCGAGAAGCACTCTCTTGCTTTCTAGAATCTCTAAGACAGCAGGAAACGTGAGTGTGCTGAGAAAAAAGAACGGTGTTTCCTACACATATGGACCATATCTAGTCCAACTCTTCTTCTGAAACTGATACAAAGCACAGGTCCACTAACATCCAATGCTTGTCAGTTAAGATGAGAAACGTGTGAGCTCCGTGAAAGATGTAGTTCGTTTGAGCTGAAACGTGACTGCCCTTACCTGAAACGAAGTCTTGCTTTTAGGAAGACTGAGAGCCTGGGATTTAACTCCATTTCTGACGTGAAACACACAGCAGTGTTCTCATCCATGGAGCACACTCTGCTTTAGAGTGAGAAGCACACTCTTGCTTTCTAGAGTCTCTAAGACAGCAGGAAATCTGAGTGTGCCCAGAACAAAACAACGGTGTTTCCTACACATATGGACCATATCTAGTCCAAATCTGCTTCAGAAACTGATACAAAGCACTGACCCTCTAACTTCGAATGCTGGTCAGTTAAGATGAGAAACGTGTGAGCTCAGTGAACGATGTAGTTCGTTTGAGCAGAAAAGTGACTGCCCTTACCTGAAACGAAGTCTTGCTTGTAGGAAGACTCAGAGCCTGGGATTTAACTCCATTTCTGAAGGCAAACACACAGCATAGTTCTCATCCATGGATCACACTCTGCTTTAGAAAGAAGCACACTCTTGCTTTCTAGAGTCTCTAAGACAGCAGGAAACGTGAGTGTGCTGAGAACAAAAGAACGGTGTTTCCTACACATACGGACCATATCTAATCCAACTCTTCTTCTGAAACTGATACAAAGCACTGGTCCTCTAACATCCAATGCTTGTCAGTTAAGATGAGAAATGTGTGAGCTTCATGAACGATGTAGTTCGTTTGAGCAGAAAAGTGACTGCCCTTACCTGAAACGAAGTCTTGCTTGTAGGAAGACTCAGAGCCTGGGATTTAACTCCATTTCTGATGTGAAACACACAGCAGTGTTCTCATCCATGGATCACACTCAGCTTTAGAGCGAGAAGCATGCTCTTGCTTTCTAAAGTCTCTAAGACAGCAGGAAACGTGAGTGTGCTGAGAACAAAAGAACGGTGTTTCCTACACATAGGGACCATATCTAGTCCAACTCTGCTTCTGAAACAGATACAAAGCACTGGTCCTCTAACATCCAATGCTTGTCAGTTAAGATGAGAAACGTGTGAGCTTTGTGAACGATGTAGTTCCTTTGAGCAGAAAAGTGACTGCCCTTACCTGAAACGAAGTCTTGCTTGTAGGGAGACACAGAGCATGGGATTTAACTCCATTTCTGAAGTGAAACACACAGCATAGTCTCATCCATGGATCACACTCTGTTTTAAAGCGAGAAGCTCGCTCTTGCTTTCTAGAGTCTCTAAGACAGCAGGAAACGTGAGTGTGCCCAGAACAAATGAACGTTGTTTCCTACACATATGGACCATATGTAGTCCAAATCTGCTTCTGAAACTGATACAAAGCACTGACCCTCTAACATCCAATGCTTGTCAGTTAAGATGAGAAACGTGTGAGCTTCGTGAACGATGTAGGTCCTTTGAGCAGAAAACTGACTGCTCTTACCTGAAACGAAGTCTTGCTGGTAGGAAGACTCAGAGCTTGGGATTTAACTCCATTTCTGAAGTGAAACACACAGCAGTGTTCTCATCCATTGATCACACTCTGCGTTAGAATAAGAAGCATGCTCTTGCTTTCTAGAGTCTCTAATACAGCAGGAAACATGAGTTTGCTGAGAACAAAAGAACGTTGTTTCCTACACATATGGACCACATCTAGTCCAACTCTGCTTCTGAAACTGATACAAAGCACTGGTCCTCTAACATCCAATGCTTGTCAGTTAAGATGAGAAACGTGTGAGCTCCGTGAAAGATGTAGTTCGTTTGAGCTGAAAAGTGACTGCCCTTACCTGAAACGAAGTCTTGCTTTTAGGAAGACTGAGAGCCTGGGATTTAACTCCATTTCTGACGTGAAACACACAGCAGTGTTCTCATCCATGGAGCACACTCTGCTTTAGAGCGAGAAGCACACTCTTGCTTTCTAGAGTCTCTAAGACAGCAGGAAATCTGAGTGTGCCCAGAACAAAACAACGGTGTTTCCTACACATATGGACCATATGTAGTCCAAATCTGCTTCAGAAACTGATACAAAGCACTGACCCTCTAACTTCGAATGCTGGTCAGTTAAGATGAGAAACGTGTGAGCTCAGTGAACGATGTAGTTCGTTTGAGCAGAAAAGTGACTGCCCTTACCTGAAACGAAGTCTTGCTTGTAGGAAGACTCACAGCCTGGGATTTAACTCCATTTCTGAAGGCAAACACATAGCATAGTTCTCATCTATGGATCACACTCTGATTTAGAGCGAGAAGCACTCTCTTGCTTTCTAGAATCTCTAAGACAGCAGGAAACGTGAGTGTGCTGAGAAAAAAAGAACGGTGTTTCCTACACATATGGACCATATCTAGTCCAACTCTTCTTCTGAAACTGATACAAAGCATTGGTCCACTAACATCCAATGCTTGTCAGTTAAGATGTGAAACGTGTGAGCTCCGTGAAAGATGTAGTTCGTTTGAGCTGAAAAGTGACTGCCCTTACCTGAAATGAAGTCTTGCTTTTAGGAAGACTGAGAGCCTGGGATTTAACTCCATTTCTGACGTGAAACACACAGCAGTGTTCTCATCCATGGAGCACACTCTGCTTTAGAGCGAGAAGCACACTCTTGCTTTCTAGAGTCTCTAAGACAGCAGGAAATCTGAGTGTGCCCAGAACAAAACAACGGTGTTTCCTACACATATGGACCATATCTAGTCCAAATCTGCTTCAGAAACTGATACAAAGCACTGACCCTCTAACTTCGAATGCTGGTCAGTTAAGATGAGAAACATGTGAGCTCAGTGAACGATGTAGTTCCTTTGAGCAGAAAAGTGACTGCCCTTACCTGAAACGAAGTCTTGCTTGTAGGAAGACTCAGAGCCTGGGATTTAACTCCATTTCTGAAGGCAAACACACAGCATAGTTCTCATCCATGGATCACACTCTGCTTTAGAAAGAAGCACACTCTTGCTTTCTAGAGTCTCTAAGACAGCAGGAAACGTGAGTGTGCTGAGAACAAAAGAACGGTGTTTCCTACACATACGGACCATATCTAATCCAACTCTTCTTCTGAAACTGATACAAAGCACTGGTTCTCTAACATCCAATGCTTGTCAGTTAAGATGAGAAATGTGTGAGCTTCATGAACGATGTAGTTCGTTTGAGCAGAAAAGTGACTGCCCTTACCTGAAACGAAGTCTTGCTTGTAGGAAGACTCAGAGCCTGGGATTTAACTCCATTTCTGATGTGAAACACACAGCAGTGTTCTCATCCATGGATCACACTCAGCTTTAGAGCGAGAAGCATGCTCTTGCTTTCTAAAGTCTCTAAGACAGCAGGAAACGTGAGTGTGCTGAGAACAAAAGAACGGTGTTTCCTACACATAGGGACCATATCTAGTCCAACTCTGCTTCTGAAACAGATACAAAGCACTGGTCCTCTAACATCCAATGCTTGTCAGTTAAGATGAGAAACGTGTGAGCTTTGTGAACGATGTAGTTCCTTTGAGCAGAAAAGTGACTGCCCTTACCTGAAACGAAGTCTTGCTTGTAGGGAGACACAGAGCATGGGATTTAACTCCATTTCTGAAGTGAAACACACAGCATAGTCTCATCCATGGATCACACTCTGTTTTAAATCGAGAAGCTCGCTCTTGCTTTCTAGAGTCTCTAAGACAGCAGGAAACGTGAGTGTGCCCAGAACAAAAGAACGTTGTTTCCTACACATATGGACCATATGTAGTCCAAATCTGCTTCTGAAACTGATACAAAGCACTGACCCTCTAACATCCAATGCTTGTCAGTTAAGATGAGAAACGTGTGAGCTTCGTGAACGATGTAGGTCCTTTGAGCAGAAAACTGACTGCTCTTACCTGAAACGAAGTCTTGCTGGTAGGAAGACTCAGAGCTTGGGATTTAACTCCATTTCTGAAGTGAAACACACAGCAGTGTTCTCATCCATTGATCACACTCTGCGTTAGAATAAGAAGCATGCTCTTGCTTTCTAGAGTCTCTAATACAGCAGGAAACATGAGTTTGCTGAGAACAAAAGAACGTTGTTTCCTACATATACGGACCATATCTAGTCGAACTCTGCTTCTGAAACTGATACAAAGCACTGGTCCTCTAACATCCAATGCTTGTCTGTTAAGATGAGAAACATGTGAGCTCCGTGAAAGATGTAGTTCGTTTGAGCTGAAAAGTGACTGCCCTTAACTGAAACGAAGTCTTGCTTGTAGGAAGACATAGAGCCTGGGATTTAACTACTTTTCTGAAGGGAAACACACAGCATAGTTTTCAACCATGGATCACACTCTGCTTTAGAGCGAGAAGTACACTCTTGCTTTCTAGAGTCTCTAAGACAGCAGGAAATCTGAGTGTGCACAGAACAAAAGAAGGGTGTTTCCTACACATATGGACCATATGTAGTCCAAATCTGCTTCTGAAACTGATACAAAGCACTGACCCTCTAACTTCCAATGCTTGTCAGTTAAGATGAGAAACGTGTGAGCTCAGTGAACGATGTAGTTCCTTTGAGCAGAAAAGTGACTGCCCTTACTTGAAACGAAGTCTTGCTTGTAGGAAGACTCAGAGCCTGGGATTTAACTCCATTTCTGAAGGCAAACAAACAGCATAGTTCTCATCCATGGATCACACTCTGCTTTGAAAGAAGCACCCTCTTGCTTTCTAGAGTCTCTAAGACAGCAGGAAACGTGAGTGTGCTGAGAACAAAACAACGGGGTTTCTTACACATACGGACCATATCTAGTCCAACTCTTCTTCTGAAAGTGATACAAAGCACTGGTCATCTAACATCCAATGCTTGTCAGTTAAGATGAGAAAGGTGTGAGCTTCGTGAACGATGTAGTTCGTTTGAGCAGAAAAGTGACTGCCCTTACCTGAAACGAAGTCTTGCTTGTAGGAAGACTCAGAGCCTGGGATTTAACTCCATTTCTGAAGTGAAACACACAACTGTGTTCTCATCCATTGATCACACTCTGCTTTAGAACAAGAAGCAAGATCTTGCTTTCTAGAGTCTCTAAGACAGCAGGAAACGTGAGTGTGCTGAGAACAAAAGAACGGTGTTTCCTACACATATGGACCATATCTAGTCTAACTCTGCTTCTGAAACTGATACAAAGCACTGGTCCTCTAACATCCAATGCTTGTCAGTTAAGATGAGAAACGTGTGAGCTTCGTGAACGATGTAGTTCGTTTGAGCAGAAAAGTGACTCCCCTTACCTGAATTGAAGTTTTGCTTGTAGGAAGACTCAGAGCATGGGATTTAACTCCATTTCTGAAGTAAAACACACAGCAGTGTAATCATCCATTGATCACACTCTGCTTTAGAGCGAGAAGCATGCTCTTGCTTTCTAAAGTCTCTAAGACAGCAGGAAACGTGAGTGTGCTGAGAACAAAAGAACGGTGTTTCCTACACATACGGACCATATCTAGTCCAACTCTTCTTCTGAAACTGATAGAAAGCACAGGTCCACTAACATCCAATGCTTGTCAGTTAAGATGAGAAACGTCTGAGCTCTGTGAAAGATGTAGTTCGTTTGAGCTGAAAAGTGACTGCCCTTACCTGAAACGAAGTCTTGCTTTTAGGAAGACTGAGAGCCTGGGATTTAACTCCATTTCTGACGTGAAACACACAGCAGTGTTCTCATCCATGGAGCACACTCTGCTTTAGAGCGAGAAGCACACTCTTGCTTTCTAGAGTCTCTAAGACAGCAGGAAATCTGAGTGTGCCCAGAACAAAACAACGGTGTTTCCTACACATATGGACCATATCTAGTCCAAATCTGCTTCAGAAACTGATACAAAGCACTGACCCTCTAACTTCGAATGCTGGTCAGTTAAGATGAGAAACGTGTGAGCTCAGTGAACGATGTAGATCGTTTGAGCAGAAAAGTGACTGCCCTTACCTGAAACGAAGTCTTGCTTGTAGGAAGACTCAGAGCCTGGGATTTAACTCCATTTCTGAAGGCAAACACACAGCATAGTTCTCATCCATGGATCACACTCTGCTTTAGAAAGAAGCACACTCTTGCTTTCTAGAGTCTCTAAGACAGCAGGAAACGTGAGTGTGCTGAGAACAAAAGAACGGTGTTTCCTACACATACAGACCATATCTAATCCAACTCTTCTTCTGAAACTGATACAAAGCACTGGTCCTCTAACATCCAATGCTTGTCAGTTAAAATGAGAAACGTGTGAGCTTCATGAACGATGTAGTTCGTTTGAGCAGAAAAGTGACTGCCCTTACCTGAAACGAAGTCTTGCTTGTAGGAAGACTCAGAGCTTGGGATTTAACTCCATTTCTGATGTGAAACACACAGCAGTGTTCTCATCCATTGATCACACTCTGCGTTAGAATAAGAAGCATGCTCTTGCTTTCTAGAGTCTCTAATACAGCAGGAAACATGAGTTTGCTGAGAACAAAAGAACGTTGTTTCCTACACATACGGACCATATCTAGTCGAACTCTGCTTCTGAAACTGATACAAAGCACTGGTCCTCTAACATCCAATGCTTGTCAGTTAAGATGAGAAAGATGTGAGCTTCGTGAACAATGTAGTTCGTTTGAGCAGAAAACTGACTGCCCTTACCTGAAACGAAGTCTTGCTTGTAGGAAGACTCAGAGCCTGGGATTTAACTCCATTTCTGAAGTGAAACACACAGCAGTGTTCTCATCCAAGGATCACACTCTGCGTTAGAACAAGAAGCATGCTCTTGCTTTCTAGAGTCTCTAAGACAGCAGGAAATCTGAGTGTGCCCAGAACAAAAGAACGGTGTTTCCTACACATAAGGACTATATGTAATCCAAATCTTCTTCTGAAACTTATAGAATGCACTGGTCCTCTAACATCCAATGCTTTTCAGTTAAGATGAGAAACGTGTGAGCTCCGTGAAAGATGTAGTTCGTTTGAGCAGAAAAGTGACTGCCCTTACCTGAAACGAAGTCTTGCTTGTAGGAAGACTCAGAGCCTGGGATTTAACTGCATTTCTGAAGTGAAACACACAACTGTGTTCTCATCCATTGATCACACTCTGCTTTAGAACAAGAAGCACGATCTTGCTTTCTAGAGTCTCTAAGACAGCAGGAAACGTGAGTTTGCTGAGAACAAAAGAATGGTGTTTCCTACACATACGGACCATATCTAGTCCAACTCTGCTTCTGAAACTGATACAAAGCACTGGTCCTCTAACATCCAATGCTTGTCAGTTAAGATGAGAAACGTGTGAGCTTCGTGAACGATGTAGTTCGTTTGAGCAGAAAAGTGACTCCCCTTACCTGAATTGAAGTTTTGCTTGTAGGAAGACTCAGAGCATGGGATTTAACTCCATTTCTGAAGTAAAACACACAGCACTGTAATCATCCATTGATCACACTCTGCTTTAGAGCGAGAAGCATGCTCTTGCTTTCTAAAGTCTCTAAGACAGCAGGAAACGTGAGTGTGCTGAGAAGAAAAGAACGGTGTTTCCTACACATACGGACCTTATCTAGTCCAACTCTTCCTCTGAAACTGAAACAAAGCACTGGTCCTCTAACATCCAATGCTTCTCAATTAAGATGAGAAACGTGTGAATTTCGTGAACGATGTAGTTCGTTTGAGCAGAAAAGTGACTGCCCTTACCTGAAACGAAGTCTTGCTTGTAGGAAGACTCAGAGCCTGGGATTTAACTCCATTTCTGAAGTGAAACACACAGCAGTGTTCTCATCCATTGATCACACTCTGCTTTAGAACAAGAAGCACCATCTTGCTTTCTAGAGTCTCTAAGACAGCAGGAAACGTGAGTGTGCTGAGAACAAAAGAACGGTGTTTCCTACACATACGGACCATATCTAATCCAACTCTTCTTCTGAAACTGATACAAAGCACTGGTCCTCTAACATCCAATGTTGTCAGTTAAGATGAGAAACGTGTGAGCTTCATGAACGATGTAGTTCGTTTGAGCAGAAAAGTGACTGCCCTTACCTGAAACGAAGTCTTGCTTGTAGGAAGACTCAGAGCCTGGGATTTAACTCCATTTCTGATGTGAAACACACAGCAGTGTTCTCATCCATGGATCACACTCAGCTTTAGAACGAGAAGCACGCTCTTGCTTTCTAAAATCTCTAAGACAGCAGGAAACGTGAGTGTGCTGAGAACAAAAGAACGGTGTTTCCTACACATATGGACCATATCTAGTCCAACTCTGCTTCTGAAACAGATACAAAGCACTGGTTTCTAACATCCAATGCTTGTCAGTTAAGATGAGAAACGTGTGATCTTTGTGAACGATGTAGTTCCTTTGAGCAGAAAAGTGACTGCCCTTACCTGAAACGAAGTCTTGCTTGTAGGGAGACACAGAGCATGGGATTTAACTCCATTTCTGAAGTGAAACACACAGTATAGTCATCCATGGATCACACTCTGTTTTAAAGCGAGAAGCACACTCTTGCTTTCTAGAGTCTCTAAGACAGCAGGAAATCTGAGTGTGCCCAGAACAAAAGAACGGTGTTTCCTACACATATGGACCATATCTAGTCCAAATTTGCTTCTGAAACTGATACTAAGCACTGACCCTCTAACTTCCAATGCTTGTCAGTTAAGATGAGAAACGTGTGAGCTCAGTGAACGATGTAGTTCATTTGAGCAGAAAAGTGACTGCCTCCCCTGAAACGAAGTCTTGCTTGTGGGAAGACTCAGAGCCTGGGATTTAACTCCATTTCTGAAGTGAAACACACAGCAGTGTTCTCATCCATTGATCACACTCTGCGTTTGAACAAGAAGCATGCTCTTCTTTCTAGAGTCTCTAAGACAGCAGGAAACGTGAGTGTGCTGAGAACAAAAGAACGGTGTTTCCTACATATACGGACCATATCTAGTCCAACTCTGCTTCTGAAACTGATACAAAGCACTGGTCCTCTAACATCCATTGCTTGTCAGTTAAGATGAGAAACGTGTGAGCTCCGTGAAAGATATAGTTCGTTTGAGCTGAAAAGTGACTGCCCTTACCTGAAATGAAGTCTTGCCAGTAGGAAGACATAGAGGCTGGGATTTAACTACTTTTCTGAAGGCAAACACACAGCATAGTTCTCATCCATGGATCACACTCTTCTTTAGAGCGAGAAGCACACTGTTGCTTTCTAGAGTCTCTAAGACAGCAGATAATCTGAGTGTGCCCAGAACAAAACAACGGTGTTTCCTACACATATGGACCATATCTAGTCCAAATCTGCTTCTGAAACTGATACAAAGCACTGACCCTCTAACTTCCAATGCTGGTCAGTTAAGATGAGAAACGTGTGAGCTCAGTGAACGATGTAGTTCGTTTGAGTAGAAAAGTGACTGCCCTTACCTGAAACGAAGTCTTGCTTGTAGGAAGACTCAGAGCCTGGGATTTAACTCCATTTCTGAAGGCAAACACACAGCATAGTTCTCATCCATGTATCACACTCTGCTTTAGAAAGAAGCACGCTCTTGCTTTCTAGAGTCTCTAAGACAGCAGAAAACGTGAGTGTGCTGAGAACAAAAGAACGGTGTTTCCTACACATACGGACCATATCTAATCCAACTCTTCTTCTGAAACTGATACAAAGCACTGGTCCTCTAACATCCAATGCTTGTCTGTTAAGATGAGAAACGTGTGAGCTTCATGAACGATGTAGTTCGTTTGAGCAGAAAAGTGACTGCCCTTACCTGAAACGAAGTCTTGATTGTAGGAAGACTCAGAGCCTGGGATTTAACTCCATATCTGATGTGAAACACACAGGAGTATTCTCATCCATGGATCACACTCAGCTTTAGAGCGAGAAGCACGCTCTTGCTTTCTAAAGTCTCTAAGAAAGCAGGAAACGTGAGTGTGCTGAGAACAAAAGAACGGTGTTTCCTACACATATGGACCATATCTAGTCCAACTCTGCTTCTGAAACAGATACAAAGCAATGGTCCTCTAACATCCAATGCTTGTCTGTTAAGATGAGAAACGTGTGAGCTCCGTGAACGATGTAGTTCGTTTGAGCTGAAAAGTGACTGCCCTTACCTGAAACGAAGTCTTGCTTGTAGGGAGACACAGAGCATGGGATTAACTCCATTTCTGAAGTGAAACACACAGCATAGTCTCATGCATGGATCACACTCTGTTTTAAAGCGAGAAGCACGCTCTTGCTTTCTAAAGTCTCTAAGGAAGCAGGAAACGTGAGTGTGCTGAGAACAAAAGAACGGTGTTTCCTACACATACGGACCATATCTAGTCCAAATCTGCTTCTGAAACTGATACAAAGCACTGACCCTCTAACTTCCAATGCTTGTCAGTTAAGATGTGAAACGTGTGAGCTCAGTTAACGATGTAGTTCGTTTGAGAAGAAAAGTGACTGCCCTTACCTGAAACGAAGTCTTGCTTGTAGGAAGACTCAGAGCCTGGCATTTAACTCCATTTCTGAAGGCAAACACATAGCATAGTTCTCATCCATGGTTCACACTCTGCTTTAGAGCGAGAAGCACGCTCTTGCTTTCTAGATTCTCTAAGACAGAAGGAAACGTGAGTGTGCTGAGAACAAAAGAACGGTGTTTACTACACATACGGACCATATCTAGTCCAACTCTTCTGCTGAAACTCACACAAAGCAATGGTCCAGTAACATCCAATGCTTGTCAGTTAAGATGAGAAACGTGTGAGCTCCGTGAAAGATGTAGTTCGTTTGAGCTGAAAAGTGACTGCCCTTACCTGAAACGAAGTCTTGCTTGTAGGAAGACATAGAGCCTGGGATTTAACTACTTTTCTGAAGGGACACACACAGCATAGTTTTCATCCATGGATCACACTCTGCTTTAGAGCAAGAAGCACACTCTTGCTTTCTAGAGTCTCTAAGACAGCAGGAAATCTGAGTGTGCCCAGAACAAAAGAACGGTGTTTCCTACACATATGGACCATATCTAGTCGAAATCTGCTTCTGAAACTGATACTAACCACTGACCCTCTAACTTCCAATGCTTGTCAGTTAAGATGAGAAACGTGTGAGCTTCGTGAACGATGTAGTTCCTTTGAGCAGAAAAGTGACTGCCCTTACCTGAAACGAAGTCTTGCTTGTAGGAAGACTCAGAGCCTGGGATTTAACTCCATTTCTGAAGGCAAACACATAGCATAGTTCTCATCCATGGATCATACTCTGATTTAGAGCGAGAAGCACGCTCTTGCTTTCTAGAGTCTCTAAGACAGCAGGAAACGTGAGTGTGCTGAGAAAAAAAGAAAGGTGTTTCCTACACATATGGACCATATCTAGTCCAACTCGTCTTCTGAAACTGATACAAAGCACAGGTCCTCTAACATCCAATGCTTGTCAGTTAAGATGAGAAACGTGTGAGCTTCGTGAACGATGTAGTTCGTTTGAGTAGAAAAGTGACTGCCCTCACCTGAAACGAAGTCTTGCTTGTGGGAAGACTCAGAGCCTGGGATTTAACTCCATTTCTGAAGTGAAACACACAGCAGTGTTCTCATCCATTGATCACACTCTGCGTTAGAATAAGAAGCATGCTCTTGCTTTCTAGATTCTCTAAGACAGCAGGAAACATGAGTTTGCTGAGAACAAAAGAACGGTGTTTCCTACACATACGGACCATATCTAGTCCAACTCTGCTTCTGAAACTGATACAGAGCACTGACCCTCTAACTTCCAATGCTTGTCAGTTAAAATGAGAAACGTGTGAGCTCAGTGAACGATGTAGTTCCTTTGAGCAGAAAAGTGACTGCCCTTACCTGAAATGAAGTCTTGCTTGTAGGAAGACTCAGAGCCTGGGATTTAACTCCATTTCTGAAGGCAAACACACAGCATAGTTCTCATCCATGTATCACACTCTGCTTTAGAAAGAAGCACGCTCTTGCTTTCTAGAGTCTCTAAGACAGCAGGAAACATGACTGTGCTGAGAACAAAAGAACGGTGTTTCCTACACATATGGACCATATCTAATCCAACTCTTCTTCTGAAACTGATACAAAGCACTGGTCCTCTAACATCCAATGCTTGTCAGTTAAGATGAGAAACGTGTGAGCTTCATGATTGATGTAGTTCGTTTGAGCAGAAAAGTGACTGCCCTTACCTGAAACGAAGTCTTGCTTGTAGGAAGACTCAGAGCCTGGGATTTAACTCCATTTCTGATGTGAAACACACAGCAGTGTTCTCATCCATGGATCACACTCAGCTTTAGAGCGAGAAGCACGCTCTTGCTTTCTAAAGTCTCTAAGACAGCAGGAAATGTGAGTGTGCTGAGAACAAAAGAACGGTGTTTCCTACACATATGGACCATATCTAGTCCAACTCTGCTTCTGAAACAGATACAAAGCACTGGTCCTCTAACATCCAATGCTTGTCAGATAAGATGAGAAACGTGTGAGCTTCGTGAACGATGTAGTTCCTTTGAGCAGAAAAGTGACTGCCCTTACCTGAAACGAAGTCTTGCTTGTAGGGAGACACAGAGCATGGGATTTAACTCCATTTCTGAAGTGAAACACACAGCAGTGTTCTCATCCATTGATCACACTCTGTGTTAGAATAAGAAGCATGCTCTTGCTTTCTAGAGTCTCTAATACAGCAGGAAACATGAGTTTGCTGAGAACAAAAGAACGGTGATTCCTACACTTACGGACCATATCTAGTGGAACTCTGCTTCTGAAACTGATACAAAGCACTGGTCCTCTAACATCCAATGCTTGTCTGTTAAGATGAGAAACGTGTGAGCTCCGTGAAAGATGTAGTTCGTTTGAGCTGAAAAGTGACTGCCCTTAACTGAAACGAAGTCTTGCTTGTAGGAAGACATAGAGCCTGGGATTTAACTACTTTTCTGAAGGGAAACACACAGCATAGTTTTCAACCATGGATCACACTCTGCTTTAGAGCGAGAAGCACACTCTTGCTTTCTAGAGTCTCTAAGACAGCAGGAAATATGAGTGTGCCCAGAACAAAAGAACGGTGTTTCCTACACATACGGACCATATCTAGTCCAAATCTGCTTCTGAAACTGATACAAAGCACTGACCCTCTAACTTCCAATGCTTGTCAGTTAAGATGTGAAACGTGTGAGCTCAGTTAACGATGTAGTTCGTTTGAGAAGACAAGTGACTGCCCTTACCTGAAACGAAGTCTTGCTTGTAGGAAGACTCAGAGCCTGGCATTTAACTCCATTTCTGAAGGCAAACACATAGCATAGTTCTCATCCATGGTTCACACTCTGCTTTAGAGCGAGAAGCACGCTCTTGCTTTCTAGATTCTCTAAGACAGAAGGAAACGTGAGTGTGCCCAGAACAAAAGAATGGTGTTTCCTACACATATGGACCATATCTAGTCCAAATCTGCTTCTGAAACTGATACTAAGCACTGACCCTCTAACTTCCAATGCTTGTCAGTTAAGATGAGAAACGTGTGAGCTTCGTGAACGATGTAGTTCCTTTGAGCAGAAAAGTGACTGCCCTTACCTGAAAGGAAGTCTTGCTTGTAGGAAGACTCAGAGCCTGGGATTTAACTACATTTCTGAAGGGAAACACACAGCACTGGTCTCATCCATTGATCACACTCTGCTTTCAAGCAAGAAGCACGCTCTAGCTTTCTAGAGTCTCTAAGACAGCAGGAAATGTGAGTGTGCTGAGTAAAAAAGAACGGTGTTTCCTACACATACGCCCCATATCTAGTCCAACTCTGCTTCTGTAACTGATACAAAGCACTGGCCCTCTAACATCGATGCTTGTCAGTTAAGATGAGAAACGTGTGAGCGTCGTGAACGATGTAGTTAGTATGAGCTAAAAAGTGACTGCCCTTACCTGAAACGAAGTCTTGCTTGTAGGAAGACACAGAGCCTGGGGTTTAACTCCATTTCTGAAGGGAAACACACAGCAGAGTTCTCATCCATGGATCACACTCTGCTTTAGAGCAAGAAGGACGCTCTTCCTTTCCAGAGTCTCTAATACAGCAGGAAACGTGAGTGTGCTGAGAACAAAAGAACGGTGTTTCCTACACATAGGGACCATATCGAGTTCAACTCTGCTTCTGAAACGGAAACAAACCAGAGGTCCTCTAACATCCAATGCTTGTCAGTTAAGATGAGAAACGTGTGAGCTTCGTGACCGATGTAGTTCTTTTGAGCTGAAAAGTGGCTGCCCTTACCTGAAACGAATTCTTGCTTGTAGGAAGACACAGAGCCTGGGATTTAACTCCATTTCTGAAGGGAAACACACAACACAGTTCTCATCCATGGATCACACTCTGCTTTAGAGCAAGAAGCACACTCTTTCTTTCTAGAGTCTGTAATACAGCAGGAAAGGTGAGTGTGCTGAGAACAAAAGAACGGTGTTTCCTACACATACGGACCATATCTAGTCCAACTCTGCTTCTGTAAGTGATACAAAGCACTGGTCATCTAACATCCAATGCTTGTCAGTTGAAATGAAAAACGTGTGAGCTTTTGAAAGATGTAGTTCGTTTGAGCTGTAAAGTAACTGCCCTTACCTGAAACGAAGTCGTGCTTGTAGGAAGACTCAGAAACTGGGATTGAACTCCATTTCTGAAGTGGAACACACAGCACATTCTCATCCATTGATCACACTCTGCTTTAGAGCAAGAAGCACATTCTTGCTTTCTAGATTCTCTAGGACAGCAGGAAACGTGAGTGTGCTGAGAACAAAAGAACGGTGTTTCCTACACTTACGGACCATATCTAGTCCAACTCTACTTCTGAAACTGATACAAAGCACTTGTCCTCTAACATCTGATGCTTGTCAGTTAAGATTAGAAACGTGTGAGCTTCGAGTAAGATGTAGTTCTTTTGAACTGAAAAGTGACTGCCCTTACCTGAAACGATGTCTGGCTTGTAGGAAGACACAGAGCCTGGGATTTAACTCCATTTCTGAAGGGAAACACACAGCAGAGTTCTCATCCATGGATCACACTCTGCTTTAGAGCAAGAAGCACGCTCTAGCTTTCTAGAGTCTCTAAGACAGCAGGAAATGTGAGTGTGCTGATTAAAAAAGAACGGTGTTTGCTACACATAGGGACCATATCTAGTTCAACTCTGCTTGAAATTGATACAAAGCAAAGGTCCTCTAACATCCAATGCTTGTCAGTGAAGATGAGAAACGTGTGAGCGTCTTGAATGATGTAGTTCGTTTGAGCTGAAAAGTGACTGCCCTTACCTGAAATGATTTCGTGCATTTAGGAAGACACAGAGCCTGGGATTTAACTCCATCTCTGAAGGGAAACACACAACACAGTTCTCATCCAAGGATAACACTCTGCTTTAGAGCAAGAAGCATGCTCTTGCTTTCTAGAGTCTATAATACAGCAGGAAAGGTGAGTGTGCTCAGAACAAAAGAACGGTGTTTCCTACACATACGGACCATATCTAGTCCAACTCTGCTTCTGTAAGTGATACAAAGCACTGGTCCTCTAACATCCAATGCTTCTCAGTTGAAATGAAAAACATGTGAGCTTTTGAACGATGTAGTTCGTTTGAGCTGTAAAGTAACTGCCCTTACCTGAAACAAAGTCTTGCTTGTAGGAAGACTCAGAAACTGGGATTGAACTCCATTTCTGAAGTGGAACACACAGCACAGTTCTCATCTATGGCTCACACTCTGTTTTAGAGCAAGAAGCACATTCTTGCTTTCTAGAGTCTCTAAGACAGCAAGAAACGTGAGTGTGCTGAGAACAAAAGAACGGTGTTTCCTACACATATGGACCATATCTAGTCCAAATCTGCTTCAGAAACTGATACAAAGCACTGACCCTCTCACTTCGAATGCTGGTCAGTTAAGATGAGGAACGTGTGAGCTCAGTGAACGATGTAGTTCGTTTGAGCAGAAAAGTGACTGCCCTTACCTGAAACGAAGTCTTGCTTGTAGGAAGACTCAGAGCCTGGGATTTAACTCCATTTCTGAAGGCAAACACACAGCATAGTTCTCATCCATGGATCACACTCTGCTTTAGAAAGAAGCACACTCTTGCTTTCTAGAGTCTCTAAGACAGCAGGAAACGTGAGTGTGCTGAGAACAAAAGAACGGTGTTTCTTACACATACAGACCATATCTAATCCAACTCTTCTTCTGAAACTGATACAAAGCACTGGTCCTCTAACATCCAATGCTTGTCAGTTAAAATGAGAAACGTGTGAGCTTCATGAACGATGTAGTTCGTTTGAGCAGAAAAGTGACTGCCCTTACCTGAAACGAAGTCTTGCTTGTAGGAAGACTCAGAGCTTGGGATTTAACTCCATTTCTGATGTGAAACACACAGCAGTGTTCTCATCCATGGATCACACTCAGCTTTAGAGCGAGAAGCATGCTCTTGCTTTCTAAAGTCTCTAAGACAGCAGGAAACGTGAGTGTGCTGAGAACAAAAGAACGGTGTTTCCTACACATAGGGACCATATCTAGTCCAACTCTGCTTCTGAAACAGATACAAAGCACTGGTCCTCTAACATCCAATGCTTGTCAGTTAAGATGAGAAACGTGTGAGCTTCGTGAACGATGTAGTTCCTTTGAGCAGAAAAGTGACTGCCCTTACCTGAAACGAAGTCTTGCTTGTAGGGAGACACAGAGCATGGGATTTAACTCCATTTCTGAAGTGAAACACACAGCATAGTCTCATCCATGGATCACACTCTGTTTTAAAGCGAAAAGCTCGCTCTTGCTTTCTAGAGTCTCTAAGACAGCAGGAAACGTGAGTGTGCCCAGAACAAAAGAACGTTGTTTCCTACACATATGGACCATATGTAGTCCAAATCTGCTTCTGAAACTGATACAAAGCACTGACCCTCTAACATCCAATGCTTGTCAGTTAAGATGAGAAACGTGTGAGCTTCGTGAACGATGTAGGTCCTTTGAGCAGAAAACTGACTGCTCTTACCTGAAACGAAGTCTTGCTGGTAGGAAGACTCAGAGCTTGGGATTTAACTCCATTTCTGAAGTGAAACACACAGCAGTGTTCTCATCCATTGATCACACTCTGCGTTAGAATAAGAAGCATGCTCTTGCTTTCTAGAGTCTCTAATACAGCAGGAAACATGAGTTTGCTGAGAACAAAAGAACGTTGTTTCCTACACATACGGACCATATCTAGTCGAACTCTGCTTCTGAAACTGATACAAAGCACTGGTCCTCTAACATCCAATGCTTGTCAGTTAAGATGAGAAAGATGTGAGCTTCGTGAACAATGTAGTTCGTTTGAGCAGAAAACTGACTGCCCTTACCTGAAACGAAGTCTTGCTTGTAGGAAGACTCAGAGCCTGGGATTTAACTCCATTTCTGAAGTGAAACACACAGCAGTGTTCTCATCCAAGGATCACACTCTGCGTTAGAACAAGAAGCATGCTCTTGCTTTCTAGAGTCTCTAAGACAGCAGGAAATCTGAGTGTGCCCAGAACAAAAGAACGGTGTTTCCTACACATAAGGAATATATGTAATCCAAATCTTCTTCTGAAACTTATAGAATGCACTGGACCTCTAACATCCAATGCTTGTCAGTTAAGATGAGAAACGTGTGAGCTCCGTGAAAGATGTAGTTCGTTTGAGCAGAAAAGTGACTGCCCTTACCTGAAACGAAGTCTTGCTTGTAGGAAGACTCAGAGCCTGGGATTTAACTGCATTTCTGAAGTGAAACACACAGCAGTGTTCTCATCCATGGAGCACACTCTGCTTTAGAGCGAGAAGCACACTCTTGCTTTCTAGAGTCTCTAAGACAGCAGGAAATCTGAGTGTGCCCAGAACAAAACAACGGTGTTTCCTACACATATGGACCATATCTAGTCCAAATCTGCTTCAGAAACTGATACAAAGCACTGACCCTCTAACTTCGAATGCTGGTCAGTTAAGATGAGAAACGTGTGAGCTCAGTGAACGATGTAGATCGTTTGAGCAGAAAAGTGACTGCCCTTACCTGAAACGAAGTCTTGCTTGTAGGAAGACTCAGAGCCTGGGATTTAACTCCATTTCTGAAGGCAAACACACAGCATAGTTCTCATCCATGGATCACACTCTGCTTTAGAAAGAAGCACACTCTTGCTTTCTAGAGTCTCTAAGACAGCAGGAAACGTGAGTGTGCTGAGAACAAAAGAACGGTGTTTCCTACACATACAGACCATATCTAATCCAACTCTTCTTCTGAAACTGATACAAAGCACTGGTCCTCTAACATCCAATGCTTGTCAGTTAAAATGAGAAACGTGTGAGCTTCATGAACGATGTAGTTCGTTTGAGCAGAAAAGTGACTGCCCTTACCTGAAACGAAGTCTTGCTTGTAGGAAGACTCAGAGCTTGGGATTTAACTCCATTTCTGATGTGAAACACACAGCAGTGTTCTCATCCATTGATCACACTCTGCGTTAGAATAAGAAGCATGCTCTTGCTTTCTAGAGTCTCTAATACAGCAGGAAACATGAGTTTGCTGAGAACAAAAGAACGTTGTTTCCTACACATACGGACCATATCTAGTCGAACTCTGCTTCTGAAACTGATACAAAGCACTGGTCCTCTAACATCCAATGCTTGTCAGTTAAGATGAGAAAGATGTGAGCTTCGTGAACAATGTAGTTCGTTTGAGCAGAAAACTGACTGCCCTTACCTGAAACGAAGTCTTGCTTGTAGGAAGACTCAGAGCCTGGGATTTAACTCCATTTCTGAAGTGAAACACACAGCAGTGTTCTCATCCAAGGATCACACTCTGCGTTAGAACAAGAAGCATGCTCTTGCTTTCTAGAGTCTCTAAGACAGCAGGAAATCTGAGTGTGCCCAGAACAAAAGAACGGTGTTTCCTACACATAAGGACTATATGTAATCCAAATCTTCTTCTGAAACTTATAGAATGCACTGGTCCTCTAACATCCAATGCTTTTCAGTTAAGATGAGAAACGTGTGAGCTCCGTGAAAGATGTAGTTCGTTTGAGCAGAAAAGTGACTGCCCTTACCTGAAACGAAGTCTTGCTTGTAGGAAGACTCAGAGCCTGGGATTTAACTGCATTTCTGAAGTGAAACACACAACTGTGTTCTCATCCATTGATCACACTCTGCTTTAGAACAAGAAGCACGATCTTGCTTTCTAGAGTCTCTAAGACAGCAGGAAACGTGAGTTTGCTGAGAACAAAAGAATGGTGTTTCCTACACATACGGACCATATCTAGTCCAACTCTGCTTCTGAAACTGATACAAAGCACTGGTCCTCTAACATCCAATGCTTGTCAGTTAAGATGAGAAACGTGTGAGCTTCGTGAACGATGTAGTTCGTTTGAGCAGAAAAGTGACTCCCCTTACCTGAATTGAAGTTTTGCTTGTAGGAAGACTCAGAGCATGGGATTTAACTCCATTTCTGAAGTAAAACACACAGCAGTGTAATCATCCATTGATCACACTCTGCTTTAGAGCGAGAAGCATGCTCTTGCTTTCTAAAGTCTCTAAGACAGCAGGAAACGTGAGTGTGCTGAGAAGAAAAGAACGGTGTTTCCTACACATACGGACCTTATCTAGTCCAACTCTTCCTCTGAAACTGAAACAAAGCACTGGTCCTCTAACATCCAATGCTTCTCAATTAAGATGAGAAACGTGTGAATTTCGTGAACGATGTAGTTCGTTTGAGCAGAAAAGTGACTGCCCTTACCTGAAACGAAGTCTTGCTTGTAGGAAGACTCAGAGCCTGGGATTTAACTCCATTTCTGAAGTGAAACACACAGCAGTGTTCTCATCCATTGATCACACTCTGCTTTAGAACAAGAAGCACCATCTTGCTTTCTAGAGTCTCTAAGACAGCAGGAAACGTGAGTGTGCTGAGAACAAAAGAACGGTGTTTCCTACACATACGGACCATATCTAATCCAACTCTTCTTCTGAAACTGATACAAAGCACTGGTCCTCTAACATCCAATGTTGTCAGTTAAGATGAGAAACGTGTGAGCTTCATGAACGATGTAGTTCGTTTGAGCAGAAAAGTGACTGCCCTTACCTGAAACGAAGTCTTGCTTGTAGGAAGACTCAGAGCCTGGGATTTAACTCCATTTCTGATGTGAAACACACAGCAGTGTTCTCATCCATGGATCACACTCAGCTTTAGAACGAGAAGCACGCTCTTGCTTTCTAAAATCTCTAAGACAGCAGGAAACGTGAGTGTGCTGAGAACAAAAGAACGGTGTTTCCTACACATATGGACCATATCTAGTCCAACTCTGCTTCTGAAACAGATACAAAGCACTGGTTTCTAACATCCAATGCTTGTCAGTTAAGATGAGAAACGTGTGATCTTTGTGAACGATGTAGTTCCTTTGAGCAGAAAAGTGACTGCCCTTACCTGAAACGAAGTCTTGCTTGTAGGGAGACACAGAGCATGGGATTTAACTCCATTTCTGAAGTGAAACACACAGTATAGTCATCCATGGATCACACTCTGTTTTAAAGCGAGAAGCACACTCTTGCTTTCTAGAGTCTCTAAGACAGCAGGAAATCTGAGTGTGCCCAGAACAAAAGAACGGTGTTTCCTACACATATGGACCATATCTAGTCCAAATTTGCTTCTGAAACTGATACTAAGCACTGACCCTCTAACTTCCAATGCTTGTCAGTTAAGATGAGAAACGTGTGAGCTCAGTGAACGATGTAGTTCATTTGAGCAGAAAAGTGACTGCCTCACCTGAAACGAAGTCTTGCTTGTGGGAAGACTCAGAGCCTGGGATTTAACTCCATTTCTGAAGTGAAACACACAGCAGTGTTCTCATCCATTGATCACACTCTGCGTTTGAACAAGAAGCATGCTCTTCTTTCTAGAGTCTCTAAGACAGCAGGAAACGTGAGTGTGCTGAGAACAAAAGAACGGTGTTTCCTACATATACGGACCATATCTAGTCGAACTCTGCTTCTGAAACTGACACAAAGCACTGGTCCTCTAACATCCATTGCTTGTCAGTTAAGATGAGAAACGTGTGAGCTCCGTGAAAGATATAGTTCGTTTGAGCTGAAAAGTGACTGCCCTTACCTGAAATGAAGTCTTGCCAGTAGGAAGACATAGAGGCTGGGATTTAACTACTTTTCTGAAGGCAAACACACAGCATAGTTCTCATCCATGGATCACACTCTTCTTTAGAGCGAGAAGCACACTCTTGCTTTCTAGAGTCTCTAAGACAGCAGATAATCTGAGTGTGCCCAGAACAAAACAACGGTGTTTCCTACACATATGGACCATATCTAGTCCAAATCTGCTTCTGAAACTGATACAAAGCACTGACCCTCTAACTTCCAATGCTGGTCAGTTAAGATGAGAAACGTGTGAGCTCAGTGAACGATGTAGTTCGTTTGAGCAGAAAAGTGACTGCCCTTACCTGAAACGAAGTCTTGCTTGTAGGAAGACTCAGAGCCTGGGATTTAACTCCATTTCTGAAGGCAAACACACAGCATAGTTCTCATCCATGTATCACACTCTGCTTTAGAAAGAAGCACGCTCTTGCTTTCTAGAGTCTCTAAGACAGCAGGAAACGTGAGTGTGCTGAGAACAAAAGAACGGTGTTTCCTACACATACGGACCATATCTAATCCAACTCTTCTTCTGAAACTGATACAAAGCACTGGTCCTCTAACATCCAATGCTTGTCTGTTAAGATGAGAAACGTGTGAGCTTCATGAACGATGTAGTTCGTTTGAGCAGAAAAGTGACTGCCCTTACCTGAAACGAAGTCTTGCTTGTAGGAAGACTCAGAGCCTGGGATTTAACTCCATTTCTGATGTGAAACACACAGGAGTATTCTCATCCATGGATCACACTCAGCTTTAGAGCGAGAAGCACGCTCTTGCTTTCTAAAGTCTCTAAGAAAGCAGGAAACGTGAGTGTGCTGAGAACAAAAGAACGGTGTTTCCTACACATATGGACCATATCTAGTCCAACTCTGCTTCTGAAACAGATACAAAGCAATGGTCCTCTAACATCCAATGCTTGTCAGATAAGATGAGAAACGTGTGAGCTTCGTGAACGATGTAGTTCCTTTGAGCAGAAAAGTGACTGCCCTTACCTGAAACGAAGTCTTGCTTGTAGGGAGACACAGAGCATGGGATTAACTCCATTTCTGAAGTGAAACACACAGCATAGTCTCATGCATGGATCACACTCTGTTTTAAAGCGAGAAGCACGCTCTTGCTTTCTAAAGTCTCTAAGGAAGCAGGAAACGTGAGTGTGCTGAGAACAAAAGAACGGTGTTTCCTACACATACGGACCATATCTAGTCCAAATCTGCTTCTGAAACTGATACAAAGCACTGACCCTCTAACTTCCAATGCTTGTCAGTTAAGATGTGAAACGTGTGAGCTCAGTTAACGATGTAGTTCGTTTGAGAAGAAAAGTGACTGCCCTTACCTGAAACGAAGTCTTGCTTGTAGGAAGACTCAGAGCCTGGCATTTAACTCCATTTCTGAAGGCAAACACATAGCATAGTTCTCATCCATGGTTCACACTCTGCTTTAGAGCGAGAAGCACGCTCTTGCTTTCTAGATTCTCTAAGACAGAAGGAAACGTGAGTGTGCTGAGAACAAAAGAACGGTGTTTACTACACATACGGACCATATCTAGTCCAACTCTTCTGCTGAAACTCACACAAAGCAATGGTCCAGTAACATCCAATGCTTGTCAGTTAAGATGAGAAACGTGTGAGCTCCGTGAAAGATGTAGTTCGTTTGAGCTGAAAAGTGACTGCCCTTACCTGAAACGAAGTCTTGCTTGTAGGAAGACATAGAGCCTGGGATTTAACTACTTTTCTGAAGGGACACACACAGCATAGTTTTCATCCATGGATCACACTCTGCTTTAGAGCAAGAAGCACACTCTTGCTTTCTAGAGTCTCTAAGACAGCAGGAAATCTGAGTGTGCCCAGAACAAAAGAACGGTGTTTCCTACACATATGGACCATATCTAGTCGAAATCTGCTTCTGAAACTGATACTAACCACTGACCCTCTAACTTCCAATGCTTGTCAGTTAAGATGAGAAACGTGTGAGCTTCGTGAACGATGTAGTTCCTTTGAGCAGAAAAGTGACTGCCCTTACCTGAAACGAAGTCTTGCTTGTAGGAAGACTCAGAGCCTGGGATTTAACTCCATTTCTGAAGGCAAACACATAGCATAGTTCTCATCCATGGATCATACTCTGATTTAGAGCGAGAAGCACGCTCTTGCTTTCTAGAGTCTCTAAGACAGCAGGAAACGTGAGTGTGCTGAGAAAAAAAGAAAGGTGTTTCCTACACATATGGACCATATCTAGTCCAACTCGTCTTCTGAAACTGATACAAAGCACAGGTCCTCTAACATCCAATGCTTGTCAGTTAAGATGAGAAACGTGTGAGCTTCGTGAACGATGTAGTTCGTTTGAGTAGAAAAGTGACTGCCCTCACCTGAAACGAAGTCTTGCTTGTGGGAAGACTCAGAGCCTGGGATTTAACTCCATTTCTGAAGTGAAACACACAGCAGTGTTCTCATCCATTGATCACACTCTGCGTTAGAATAAGAAGCATGCTCTTGCTTTCTAGATTCTCTAAGACAGCAGGAAACATGAGTTTGCTGAGAACAAAAGAACAGTGTTTCCTACACATACGGACCATATCTAGTCCAACTCTGCTTCTGAAACTGATACAGAGCACTGACCCTCTAACTTCCAATGCTTGTCAGTTAAAATGAGAAACGTGTGAGCTCAGTGAACGATGTAGTTCCTTTGAGCAGAAAAGTGACTGCCCTTACCTGAAATGAAGTCTTGCTTGTAGGAAGACTCAGAGCCTGGGATTTAACTCCATTTCTGAAGGCAAACACACAGCATAGTTCTCATCCATGTATCACACTCTGCTTTAGAAAGAAGCACGCTCTTGCTTTCTAGAGTCTCTAAGACAGCAGGAAACATGACTGTGCTGAGAACAAAAGAACGGTGTTTCCTACACATATGGACCATATCTAATCCAACTCTTCTTCTGAAACTGATACAAAGCACTGGTCCTCTAACATCCAATGCTTGTCAGTTAAGATGAGAAACGTGTGAGCTTCATGATTGATGTAGTTCGTTTGAGCAGAAAAGTGACTGCCCTTACCTGAAACGAAGTCTTGCTTGTAGGAAGACTCAGAGCCTGGGATTTAACTCCATTTCTGATGTGAAACACACAGCAGTGTTCTCATCCATGGATCACACTCAGCTTTAGAGCAAGAAGCACGCTCTTGCTTTCTAAAGTCTCTAAGACAGCAGGAAATGTGAGTGTGCTGAGAACAAAAGAACGGTGTTTCCTACACATATGGACCATATCTAGTCCAACTCTGCTTCTGAAACAGATACAAAGCACTGGTCCTCTAACATCCAATGCTTGTCAGATAAGATGAGAAACGTGTGAGCTTCGTGAACGATGTAGTTCCTTTGAGCAGAAAAGTGACTGCCCTTACCTGAAACGAAGTCTTGCTTGTAGGGAGACACAGAGCATGGGATTTAACTCCATTTCTGAAGTGAAACACACAGCAGTGTTCTCATCCATTGATCACACTCTGTGTTAGAATAAGAAGCATGCTCTTGCTTTCTAGAGTCTCTAATACAGCAGGAAACATGAGTTTGCTGAGAACAAAAGAACGGTGATTCCTACACTTACGGACCATATCTAGTGGAACTCTGCTTCTGAAACTGATACAAAGCACTGGTCCTCTAACATCCAATGCTTGTCTGTTAAGATGAGAAACGTGTGAGCTCCGTGAAAGATGTAGTTCGTTTGAGCTGAAAAGTGACTGCCCTTAACTGAAATGAAGTCTTGCTTGTAGGAAGACATAGAGCCTGGGATTTAACTACTTTTCTGAAGGGAAACACACAGCATAGTTTTCAACCATGGATCACACTCTGCTTTAGAGCGAGAAGCACACTCTTGCTTTCTAGAGTCTCTAAGACAGCAGGAAATATGAGTGTGCCCAGAACAAAAGAACGGTGTTTCCTACACATACGGACCATATCTAGTCCAAATCTGCTTCTGAAACTGATACAAAGCACTGACCCTCTAACTTCCAATGCTTGTCAGTTAAGATGTGAAACGTGTGAGCTCAGTTAACGATGTAGTTCGTTTGAGAAGACAAGTGACTGCCCTTACCTGAAACGAAGTCTTGCTTGTAGGAAGACTCAGAGCCTGGCATTTAACTCCATTTCTGAAGGCAAACACATAGCATAGTTCTCATCCATGGTTCACACTCTGCTTTAGAGCGAGAAGCACGCTCTTGCTTTCTAGATTCTCTAAGACAGAAGGAAACGTGAGTGTGCCCAGAACAAAAGAACGGTGTTTCCTACACATATGGACCATATCTAGTCCAAATCTGCTTCTGAAACTGATACTAAGCACTGACCCTCTAACTTCCAATGCTTGTCAGTTAAGATGAGAAACGTGTGAGCTTCGTGAACGATGTAGTTCCTTTGAGCAGAAAAGTGACTGCCCTTACCTGAAAGGAAGTCTTGCTTGTAGGAAGACTCAGAGCCTGGGATTTAACTACATTTCTGAAGGGAAACACACAGCACTGGTCTCATCCATTGATCACACTCTGCTTTCAAGCAAGAAGCACGCTCTAGCTTTCTAGAGTCTCTAAGACAGCAGGAAATGTGAGTGTGCTGAGTAAAAAAGAACGGTGTTTCCTACACATACGCCCCATATCTAGTCCAACTCTGCTTCTGTAACTGATACAAAGCACTGGCCCTCTAACATCGATGCTTGTCAGTTAAGATGAGAAACGTGTGAGCGTCGTGAACGATGTAGTTAGTATGAGCTAAAAAGTGACTGCCCTTACCTGAAACGAAGTCTTGCTTGTAGGAAGACACAGAGCCTGGGGTTTAACTCCATTTCTGAAGGGAAACACACAGCAGAGTTCTCATCCATGGATCACACTCTGCTTTAGAGCAAGAAGGACGCTCTTCCTTTCCAGAGTCTCTAATACAGCAGGAAACGTGAGTGTGCTGAGAACAAAAGAACGGTGTTTCCTACACATAGGGACCATATCGAGTTCAACTCTGCTTCTGAAACGGAAACAAACCAGAGGTCCTCTAACATCCAATGCTTGTCAGTTAAGATGAGAAACGTGTGAGCTTCGTGACCGATGTAGTTCTTTTGAGCTGAAAAGTGGCTGCCCTTACCTGAAACGAATTCTTGCTTGTAGGAAGACACAGAGCCTGGGATTTAACTCCATTTCTGAAGGGAAACACAAAACACAGTTCTCATCCATGGATCACACTCTGCTTTAGAGCAAGAAGCACACTCTTGCTTTCTAGAGTCTGTAATACAGCAGGAAAGGTGAGTGTGCTGAGAACAAAAGAACGGTGTTTCCTACACATACGGACCATATCTAGTCCAACTCTGCTTCTGTAAGTGATACAAAGCACTGGTCATCTAACATCCAATG
This sequence comes from Onychomys leucogaster, assembly GCA_949786385.1. NCBI lineage: Eukaryota > Metazoa > Chordata > Mammalia > Rodentia > Cricetidae > Onychomys > Onychomys leucogaster. Next base: position 1,622,598 of record CATKUP010000076.1, read on the forward strand.
CTTGTCAGTTGAAATGAAAAACGTGTGAGCTTTTGAAAGATGTAGTTCGTTTGAGCTGTAAAGTAACTGCCCTTACCTGAAACGAAGTCGTGCTTGTAGGAAGACTCAGAAACTGGGATTGAACTCCATTTCTGAAGTGGAACACACAGCACATTCTCATCCATTGATCACACTCTGCTTTAGAGCAAGAAGCACATTCTTGCTTTCTAGATTCTCTAGGACAGCAGGAAACGTGAGTGTGCTGAGAACAAAAGAACGGTGTTTCCTACACTTACGGACCATATCTAGTCCAACTCTACTTCTGAAACTGATACAAAGCACTTGTCCTCTAACATCTGATGCTTGTCAGTTAAGATGAGAAACGTGTGAGCTTCGAGTAAGATGTAGTTCTTTTGAACTGAAAAGTGACTGCCCTTACCTGAAACGATGTCTGGCTTGTAGGAAGACACAGAGCCTGGGATTTAACTCCATTTCTGAAGGGAAACACACAGCAGAGTTCTCATCCATGGATCACACTCTGCTTTAGAGCAAGAAGCACGCTCTAGCTTTCTAGAGTCTCTAAGACAGCAGGAAATGTGAGTGTGCTGATTAAAAAAGAACGGTGTTTGCTACACATAGGGACCATATCTAGTTCAACTCTGCTTGAAATTGATACAAAGCAAAGGTCCTCTAACATCCAATGCTTGTCAGTGAAGATGAGAAACGTGTGAGCGTCTTGAATGATGTAGTTCGTTTGAGCTGAAAAGTGACTGCCCTTACCTGAAATGATTTCGTGCATTTAGGAAGACACAGAGCCTGGGATTTAACTCCATCTCTGAAGGGAAACACACAACACAGTTCTCATCCAAGGATAACACTCTGCTTTAGAGCAAGAAGCATGCTCTTGCTTTCTAGAGTCTATAATACAGCAGGAAAGGTGAGTGTGCTCAGAACAAAAGAACGGTGTTTCCTACACATACGGACCATATCTAGTCCAACTCTGCTTCTGTAAGTGATACAAAGCACTGGTCCTCTAACATCCAATGCTTCTCAGTTGAAATGAAAAACATGTGAGCTTTTGAACGATGTAGTTCGTTTGAGCTGTAAAGTAACTGCCCTTACCTGAAACAAAGTCTTGCTTGTAGGAAGACTCAGAAACTGGGATTGAACTCCATTTCTGAAGTGGAACACACAGCACAGTTCTCATCTATGGCTCACACTCTGTTTTAGAGCAAGAAGCACATTCTTGCTTTCTAGAGTCTCTAAGACAGCAAGAAACGTGAGTGTGCTGAGAACAAAAGAACGGTGTTTCCTACACATATGGACCATATCTAGTCCAAATCTGCTTCAGAAACTGATACAAAGCACTGACCCTCTCACTTCGAATGCTGGTCAGTTAAGATGAGGAACGTGTGAGCTCAGTGAACGATGTAGTTCGTTTGAGCAGAAAAGTGACTGCCCTTACCTGAAACGAAGTCTTGCTTGTAGGAAGACTCAGAGCCTGGGATTTAACTCCATTTCTGAAGGCAAACACACAGCATAGTTCTCATCCATGGATCACACTCTGCTTTAGAAAGAAGCACACTCTTGCTTTCTAGAGTCTCTAAGACAGCAGGAAACGTGAGTGTGCTGAGAACAAAAGAACGGTGTTTCCTACACATAGGGACCATATCTAGTCCAACTCTGCTTCTGAAACAGATACAAAGCACTGGTCCTCTAACATCCAATGCTTGTCAGTTAAGATGAGAAACGTGTGAGCTTCGTGAACGATGTAGTTCCTTTGAGCAGAAAAGTGACTGCCCTTACCTGAAACGAAGTCTTGCTTGTAGGGAGACACAGAGCATGGGATTTAACTCCATTTCTGAAGTGAAACACACAGCATAGTCTCATCCATGGATCACACTCTGTTTTAAAGCGAAAAGCTCGCTCTTGCTTTCTAGAGTCTCTAAGACAGCAGGAAACGTGAGTGTGCCCAGAACAAAAGAACGTTGTTTCCTACACATATGGACCATATGTAGTCCAAATCTGCTTCTGAAACTGATACAAAGCACTGACCCTCTAACATCCAATGCTTGTCAGTTAAGATGAGAAACGTGTGAGCTTCGTGAACGATGTAGGTCCTTTGAGCAGAAAACTGACTGCTCTTACCTGAAACGAAGTCTTGCTGGTAGGAAGACTCAGAGCTTGGGATTTAACTCCATTTCTGAAGTGAAACACACAGCAGTGTTCTCATCCATTGATCACACTCTGCGTTAGAATAAGAAGCATGCTCTTGCTTTCTAGAGTCTCTAATACAGCAGGAAACATGAGTTTGCTGAGAACAAAAGAACGTTGTTTCCTACACATATGGACCATATCTAGTCGAACTCTGCTTCTGAAACTGATACAAAGCACTGGTCCTCTAACATCCAATGCTTGTCAGTTAAGATGAGAAAGATGTGAGCTTCGTGAACAATGTAGTTCGTTTGAGCAGAAAACTGACTGCCCTTACCTGAAACGAAGTCTTGCTTGTAGGAAGACTCAGAGCCTGGGATTTAACTCCATTTCTGAAGTGAAACACACAGCAGTGTTCTCATCCAAGGATCACACTCTGCGTTAGAACAAGAAGCATGCTCTTGCTTTCTAGAGTCTCTAAGACAGCAGGAAATCTGAGTGTGCCCAGAACAAAAGAACGGTGTTTCCTACACATAAGGAATATATGTAATCCAAATCTTCTTCTGAAACTTATAGAATGCACTGGTCCTCTAACATCCAATGCTTGTCAGTTAAGATGAGAAACGTGTGAGCTCCGTGAAAGATGTAGTTCGTTTGAGCAGAAAAGTGACTGCCCTTACCTGAAACGAAGTCTTGCTTGTAGGAAGACTCAGAGCCTGGGATTTAACTGCATTTCTGAAGTGAAACACACAGCAGTGTTCTCATCCATGGAGCACACTCTGCTTTAGAGCGAGAAGCACACTCTTGCTTTCTAGAGTCTCTAAGACAGCAGGAAATCTGAGTGTGCCCAGAACAAAACAACGGTGTTTCCTACACATATGGACCATATCTAGTCCAAATCTGCTTCAGAAACTGATACAAAGCACTGACCCTCTAACTTCGAATGCTGGTCAGTTAAGATGAGAAACGTGTGAGCTCAGTGAACGATGTAGATCGTTTGAGCAGAAAAGTGACTGCCCTTACCTGAAACGAAGTCTTGCTTGTAGGAAGACTCAGAGCCTGGGATTTAACTCCATTTCTGAAGGCAAACACACAGCATAGTTCTCATCCATGGATCACACTCTGCTTTAGAAAGAAGCACACTCTTGCTTTCTAGAGTCTCTAAGACAGCAGGAAACGTGAGTGTGCTGAGAACAAAAGAACGGTGTTTCCTACACATACAGACCATATCTAATCCAACTCTTCTTCTGAAACTGATACAAAGCACTGGTCCTCTAACATCCAATGCTTGTCAGTTAAAATGAGAAACGTGTGAGCTTCATGAACGATGTAGTTCGTTTGAGCAGAAAAGTGACTGCCCTTACCTGAAACGAAGTCTTGCTTGTAGGAAGACTCAGAGCTTGGGATTTAACTCCATTTCTGATGTGAAACACACAGCAGTGTTCTCATCCATTGATCACACTCTGCGTTAGAATAAGAAGCATGCTCTTGCTTTCTAGAGTCTCTAATACAGCAGGAAACATGAGTTTGCTGAGAACAAAAGAACGTTGTTTCCTACACATACGGACCATATCTAGTCGAACTCTGCTTCTGAAACTGATACAAAGCACTGGTCCTCTAACATCCAATGCTTGTCAGTTAAGATGAGAAAGATGTGAGCTTCGTGAACAATGTAGTTCGTTTGAGCAGAAAACTGACTGCCCTTACCTGAAACGAAGTCTTGCTTGTAGGAAGACTCAGAGCCTGGGATTTAACTCCATTTCTGAAGTGAAACACACAGCAGTGTTCTCATCCAAGGATCACACTCTGCGTTAGAACAAGAAGCATGCTCTTGCTTTCTAGAGTCTCTAAGACAGCAGGAAATCTGAGTGTGCCCAGAACAAAAGAACGGTGTTTCCTACACATAAGGACTATATGTAATCCAAATCTTCTTCTGAAACTTATAGAATGCACTGGTCCTCTAACATCCAATGCTTTTCAGTTAAGATGAGAAACGTGTGAGCTCCGTGAAAGATGTAGTTCGTTTGAGCAGAAAAGTGACTGCCCTTACCTGAAACGAAGTCTTGCTTGTAGGAAGACTCAGAGCCTGGGATTTAACTGCATTTCTGAAGTGAAACACACAACTGTGTTCTCATCCATTGATCACACTCTGCTTTAGAACAAGAAGCACGATCTTGCTTTCTAGAGTCTCTAAGACAGCAGGAAACGTGAGTTTGCTGAGAACAAAAGAATGGTGTTTCCTACACATACGGACCATATCTAGTCCAACTCTGCTTCTGAAACTGATACAAAGCACTGGTCCTCTAACATCCAATGCTTGTCTGTTAAGATGAGAAACGTGTGAGCTTCGGGAACGATGTAGTTCGTTTGAGCAGAAAAGTGACTCCCCTTACCTGAATTGAAGTTTTGCTTGTAGGAAGACTCAGAGCATGGGATTTAACTCCATTTCTGAAGTAAAACACACAGCAGTGTAATCATCCATTGATCACACTCTGCTTTAGAGCGAGAAGCATGCTCTTGCTTTCTAAAGTCTCTAAGACAGCAGGAAACGTGAGTGTGCTGAGAAGAAAAGAACGGTGTTTCCTACACATACGGACCTTATCTAGTCCAACTCTTCCTCTGAAACTGAAACAAAGCACTGGTCCTCTAACATCCAATGCTTCTCAATTAAGATGAGAAACGTGTGAATTTCGTGAACGATGTAGTTCGTTTGAGCAGAAAAGTGACTGCCCTTACCTGAAACGAAGTCTTGCTTGTAGGAAGACTCAGAGCCTGGGTTTTAACTCCATTTCTGAAGTGAAACACACAGCAGTGTTCTCATCCATTGATCACACTCTGCTTTAGAACAAGAAGCACCATCTTGCTTTCTAGAGTCTCTAAGACAGCAGGAAACGTGAGTGTGCTGAGAACAAAAGAACGGTGTTTCCTACACATACGGACCATATCTAATCCAACTCTTCTTCTGAAACTGATACAAAGCACTGGTCCTCTAACATCCAATGTTGTCAGTTAAGATGAGAAACGTGTGAGCTTCATGAACGATGTAGTTCGTTTGAGCAGAAAAGTGACTGCCCTTACCTGAAACGAAGTCTTGCTTGTAGGAAGACTCAGAGCCTGGGATTTAACTCCATTTCTGATGTGAAACACACAGCAGTGTTCTCATCCATGGATCACACTCAGCTTTAGAACGAGAAGCACGCTCTTGCTTTCTAAAATCTCTAAGACAGCAGGAAACGTGAGTGTGCTGAGAACAAAAGAACGGTGTTTCCTACACATATGGACCATATCTAGTCCAACTCTGCTTCTGAAACAGATACAAAGCACTGGTTTCTAACATCCAATGCTTGTCAGTTAAGATGAGAAACGTGTGATCTTTGTGAACGATGTAGTTCCTTTGAGCAGAAAAGTGACTGCCCTTACCTGAAACGAAGTCTTGCTTGTAGGGAGACACAGAGCATGGGATTTAACTCCATTTCTGAAGTGAAACACACAGTATAGTCATCCATGGATCACACTCTGTTTTAAAGCGAGAAGCACACTCTTGCTTTCTAGAGTCTCTAAGACAGCAGGAAATCTGAGTGTGCCCAGAACAAAAGAACGGTGTTTCCTACACATATGGACCATATCTAGTCCAAATTTGCTTCTGAAACTGATACTAAGCACTGACCCTCTAACTTCCAATGCTTGTCATTTAAGATGTGAAACGTGTGAGCTCAGTGAACGATGTAGTTCATTTGAGCAGAAAAGTGACTGCCTCACCTGAAACGAAGTCTTGCTTGTGGGAAGACTCAGAGCCTGGGATTTAACTCCATTTCTGAAGTGAAACACACAGCAGTGTTCTCATCCATTGATCACACTCTGCGTTTGAACAAGAAGCATGCTCTTCTTTCTAGAGTCTCTAAGACAGCAGGAAACGTGAGTGTGCTGAGAACAAAAGAACGGTGTTTCCTACATATACGGACCATATCTAGTCGAACTCTGCTTCTGAAACTGATACAAAGCACTGGTCCTCTAACATCCATTGCTTGTCAGTTAAGATGAGAAACGTGTGAGCTCCGTGAAAGATATAGTTCGTTTGAGCTGAAAAGTGACTGCCCTTACCTGAAATGAAGTCTTGCCAGTAGGAAGACATAGAGGCTGGGATTTAACTACTTTTCTGAAGGCAAACACACAGCATAGTTCTCATCCATGGATCACACTCTTCTTTAGAGCGAGAAGCACACTCTTGCTTTCTAGAGTCTCTAAGACAGCAGATAATCTGAGTGTGCCCAGAACAAAACAACGGTGTTTCCTACACATATGGACCATATCTAGTCCAAATCTGCTTCTGAAACTGATACAAAGCACTGACCCTCTAACTTCCAATGCTGGTCAGTTAAGATGAGAAACGTGTGAGCTCAGTGAACGATGTAGTTCGTTTGAGCAGAAAAGTGACTGCCCTTACCTGAAACGAAGTCTTGCTTGTAGGAAGACTCAGAGCCTGGGATTTAACTCCATTTCTGAAGGCAAACACACAGCATAGTTCTCATCCATGTATCACACTCTGCTTTAGAAAGAAGCACGCTCTTGCTTTCTAGAGTCTCTAAGACAGCAGGAAACGTGAGTGTGCTGAGAACAAAAGAACGGTGTTTCCTACACATACGGACCATATCTAATCCAACTCTTCTTCTGAAACTGATACAAAGCACTGGTCCTCTAACATCCAATGCTTGTCTGTTAAGATGAGAAACGTGTGAGCTTCATGAACGATGTAGTTCGTTTGAGCAGAAAAGTGACTGCCCTTACCTGAAACGAAGTCTTGCTTGTAGGAAGACTCAGAGCCTGGGATTTAACTCCATTTCTGATGTGAAACACACAGGAGTATTCTCATCCATGGATCACACTCAGCTTTAGAGCGAGAAGCACGCTCTTGCTTTCTAAAGTCTCTAAGAAAGCAGGAAACGTGAGTGTGCTGAGAACAAAAGAACGGTGTTTCCTACACATATGGACCATATCTAGTCCAACTCTGCTTCTGAAACAGATACAAAGCAATGGTCCTCTAACATCCAATGCTTGTCAGATAAGATGAGAAACGTGTGAGCTTCGTGAACGATGTAGTTCCTTTGAGCAGAAAAGTGACTGCCCTTACCTGAAACGAAGTCTTGCTTGTAGGGAGACACAGAGCATGGGATTAACTCCATTTCTGAAGTGAAACACACAGCATAGTCTCATGCATGGATCACACTCTGTTTTAAAGCGAGAAGCACGCTCTTGCTTTCTAAAGTCTCTAAGGAAGCAGGAAACGTGAGTGTGCTGAGAACAAAAGAACGGTGTTTCCTACACATACGGACCATATCTAGTCCAAATCTGCTTCTGAAACTGATACAAAGCACTGACCCTCTAACTTCCAATGCTTGTCAGTTAAGATGTGAAACGTGTGAGCTCAGTTAACGATGTAGTTCGTTTGAGAAGAAAAGTGACTGCCCTTACCTGAAACGAAGTCTTGCTTGTAGGAAGACTCAGAGCCTGGCATTTAACTCCATTTCTGAAGGCAAACACATAGCATAGTTCTCATCCATGGTTCACACTCTGCTTTAGAGCGAGAAGCACGCTCTTGCTTTCTAGATTCTCTAAGACAGAAGGAAACGTGAGTGTGCTGAGAACAAAAGAACGGTGTTTACTACACATACGGACCATATCTAGTCCAACTCTTCTGCTGAAACTCACACAAAGCAATGGTCCAGTAACATCCAATGCTTGTCAGTTAAGATGAGAAACGTGTGAGCTCCGTGAAAGATGTAGTTCGTTTGAGCTGAAAAGTGACTGCCCTTACCTGAAACGAAGTCTTGCTTGTAGGAAGACATAGAGCCTGGGATTTAACTACTTTTCTGAAGGGACACACACAGCATAGTTTTCATCCATGGATCACACTCTGCTTTAGAGCAAGAAGCACACTCTTGCTTTCTAGAGTCTCTAAGACAGCAGGAAATCTGAGTGTGCCCAGAACAAAAGAACGGTGTTTCCTACACATATGGACCATATCTAGTCGAAATCTGCTTCTGAAACTGATACTAACCACTGACCCTCTAACTTCCAATGCTTGTCAGTTAAGATGAGAAACGTGTGAGCTTCGTGAACGATGTAGTTCCTTTGAGCAGAAAAGTGACTGCCCTTACCTGAAACGAAGTCTTGCTTGTAGGAAGACTCAGAGCCTGGGATTTAACTCCATTTCTGAAGGCAAACACATAGCATAGTTCTCATCCATGGATCATACTCTGATTTAGAGCGAGAAGCACGCTCTTGCTTTCTAGAGTCTCTAAGACAGCAGGAAACGTGAGTGTGCTGAGAAAAAAAGAAAGGTGTTTCCTACACATATGGACCATATCTAGTCCAACTCGTCTTCTGAAACTGATACAAAGCACAGGTCCTCTAACATCCAATGCTTGTCAGTTAAGATGAGAAACGTGTGAGCTTCGTGAACGATGTAGTTCGTTTGAGTAGAAAAGTGACTGCCCTCACCTGAAACGAAGTCTTGCTTGTGGGAAGACTCAGAGCCTGGGATTTAACTCCATTTCTGAAGTGAAACACACAGCAGTGTTCTCATCCATTGATCACACTCTGCGTTAGAATAAGAAGCATGCTCTTGCTTTCTAGATTCTCTAAGACAGCAGGAAACATGAGTTTGCTGAGAACAAAAGAACGGTGTTTCCTACACATACGGACCATATCTAGTCCAACTCTGCTTCTGAAACTGATACAGAGCACTGACCCTCTAACTTCCAATGCTTGTCAGTTAAAATGAGAAACGTGTGAGCTCAGTGAACGATGTAGTTCCTTTGAGCAGAAAAGTGACTGCCCTTACCTGAAATGAAGTCTTGCTTGTAGGAAGACTCAGAGCCTGGGATTTAACTCCATTTCTGAAGGCAAACACACAGCATAGTTCTCATCCATGTATCACACTCTGCTTTAGAAAGAAGCACGCTCTTGCTTTCTAGAGTCTCTAAGACAGCAGGAAACATGACTGTGCTGAGAACAAAAGAACGGTGTTTCCTACACATATGGACCATATCTAATCCAACTCTTCTTCTGAAACTGATACAAAGCACTGGTCCTCTAACATCCAATGCTTGTCAGTTAAGATGAGAAACGTGTGAGCTTCATGATTGATGTAGTTCGTTTGAGCAGAAAAGTGACTGCCCTTACCTGAAACGAAGTCTTGCTTGTAGGAAGACTCAGAGCCTGGGATTTAACTCCATTTCTGATGTGAAACACACAGCAGTGTTCTCATCCATGGATCACACTCAGCTTTAGAGCAAGAAGCACGCTCTTGCTTTCTAAAGTCTCTAAGACAGCAGGAAATGTGAGTGTGCTGAGAACAAAAGAACGGTGTTTCCTACACATATGGACCATATCTAGTCCAACTCTGCTTCTGAAACAGATACAAAGCACTGGTCCTCTAACATCCAATGCTTGTCAGATAAGATGAGAAACGTGTGAGCTTCGTGAACGATGTAGTTCCTTTGAGCAGAAAAGTGACTGCCCTTACCTGAAACGAAGTCTTGCTTGTAGGGAGACACAGAGCATGGGATTTAACTCCATTTCTGAAGTGAAACACACAGCAGTGTTCTCATCCATTGATCACACTCTGTGTTAGAATAAGAAGCATGCTCTTGCTTTCTAGAGTCTCTAATACAGCAGGAAACATGAGTTTGCTGAGAACAAAAGAACGGTGATTCCTACACTTACGGACCATATCTAGTGGAACTCTGCTTCTGAAACTGATACAAAGCACTGGTCCTCTAACATCCAATGCTTGTCTGTTAAGATGAGAAACGTGTGAGCTCCGTGAAAGATGTAGTTCGTTTGAGCTGAAAAGTGACTGCCCTTAACTGAAACGAAGTCTTGCTTGTAGGAAGACATAGAGCCTGGGATTTAACTACTTTTCTGAAGGGAAACACACAGCATAGTTTTCAACCATGGATCACACTCTGCTTTAGAGCGAGAAGCACACTCTTGCTTTCTAGAGTCTCTAAGACAGCAGGAAATATGAGTGTGCCCAGAACAAAAGAACGGTGTTTCCTACACATACGGACCATATCTAGTCCAAATCTGCTTCTGAAACTGATACAAAGCACTGACCCTCTAACTTCCAATGCTTGTCAGTTAAGATGTGAAACGTGTGAGCTCAGTTAACGATGTAGTTCGTTTGAGAAGACAAGTGACTGCCCTTACCTGAAACGAAGTCTTGCTTGTAGGAAGACTCAGAGCCTGGCATTTAACTCCATTTCTGAAGGCAAACACATAGCATAGTTCTCATCCATGGTTCACACTCTGCTTTAGAGCGAGAAGCACGCTCTTGCTTTCTAGATTCTCTAAGACAGAAGGAAACGTGAGTGTGCCCAGAACAAAAGAACGGTGTTTCCTACACATATGGACCATATCTAGTCCAAATCTGCTTCTGAAACTGATACTAAGCACTGACCCTCTAACTTCCAATGCTTGTCAGTTAAGATGAGAAACGTGTGAGCTTCGTGAACGATGTAGTTCCTTTGAGCAGAAAAGTGACTGCCCTTACCTGAAAGGAAGTCTTGCTTGTAGGAAGACTCAGAGCCTGGGATTTAACTACATTTCTGAAGGGAAACACACAGCACTGGTCTCATCCATTGATCACACTCTGCTTTCAAGCAAGAAGCACGCTCTAGCTTTCTAGAGTCTCTAAGACAGCAGGAAATGTGAGTGTGCTGAGTAAAAAAGAACGGTGTTTCCTACACATACGCCCCATATCTAGTCCAACTCTGCTTCTGTAACTGATACAAAGCACTGGCCCTCTAACATCGATGCTTGTCAGTTAAGATGAGAAACGTGTGAGCGTCGTGAACGATGTAGTTAGTATGAGCTAAAAAGTGACTGCCCTTACCTGAAACGAAGTCTTGCTTGTAGGAAGACACAGAGCCTGGGGTTTAACTCCATTTCTGAAGGGAAACACACAGCAGAGTTCTCATCCATGGATCACACTCTGCTTTAGAGCAAGAAGGACGCTCTTCCTTTCCAGAGTCTCTAATACAGCAGGAAACGTGAGTGTGCTGAGAACAAAAGAACGGTGTTTCCTACACATAGGGACCATATCGAGTTCAACTCTGCTTCTGAAACGGAAACAAACCAGAGGTCCTCTAACATCCAATGCTTGTCAGTTAAGATGAGAAACGTGTGAGCTTCGTGACCGATGTAGTTCTTTTGAGCTGAAAAGTGGCTGTCCTTACCTGAAACGAATTCTTGCTTGTAGGAAGACACAGAGCCTGGGATTTAACTCCATTTCTGAAGGGAAACACACAACACAGTTCTCATCCATGGATCACACTCTGCTTTAGAGCAAGAAGCACACTCTTGCTTTCTAGAGTCTGTAATACAGCAGGAAATGTGAGTGTGCTGAGAACAAAAGAACGGTGTTTCCTACACATACGGACCATATCTAGTCCAACTCTGCTTCTGTAAGTGATACAAAGCACTGGTCATCTAACATCCAATGCTTGTCAGTTGAAATGAAAAACGTGTGAGCTTTTGAAAGATGTAGTTCGTTTGAGCTGTAAAGTAACTGCCCTTACCTGAAACGAAGTCGTGCTTGTAGGAAGACTCAGAAACTGGGATTGAACTCCATTTCTGAAGTGGAACACACAGCACATTCTCATCCATTGATCACACTCTGCTTTAGAGCAAGAAGCACATTCTTGCTTTCTAGATTCTCTAGGACAGCAGGAAACGTGAGTGTGCTGAGAACAAAAGAACGGTGTTTCCTACACTTACGGACCATATCTAGTCCAACTCTACTTCTGAAACTGATACAAAGCACTTGTCCTCTAACATCTGATGCTTGTCAGTTAAGATGAGAAACGTGTGAGCTTCGAGTAAGATGTAGTTCTTTTGAACTGAAAAGTGACTGCCCTTACCTGAAACGATGTCTGGCTTGTAGGAAGACACAGAGCCTGGGATTTAACTCCATTTCTGAAGGGAAACACACAGCAGAGTTCTCATCCATGGATCACACTCTGCTTTAGAGCAAGAAGCACGCTCTAGCTTTCTAGAGTCTCTAAGACAGCAGGAAATGTGAGTGTGCTGATTAAAAAAGAACGGTGTTTGCTACACATAGGGACCATATCTAGTTCAACTCTGCTTGAAATTGATACAAAGCAAAGGTCCTCTAACATCCAATGCTTGTCAGTGAAGATGAGAAACGTGTGAGCGTCTTGAATGATGTAGTTCGTTTGAGCTGAAAAGTGACTGCCCTTACCTGAAATGATTTCGTGCATTTAGGAAGACACAGAGCCTGGGATTTAACTCCATCTCTGAAGGGAAACACACAACACAGTTCTCATCCAAGGATAACACTCTGCTTTAGAGCAAGAAGCATGCTCTTGCTTTCTAGAGTCTATAATACAGCAGGAAAGGTGAGTGTGCTCAGAACAAAAGAACGGTGTTTCCTACACATACGGACCATATCTAGTCCAACTCTGCTTCTGTAAGTGATACAAAGCACTGTTCCTCTAACATCCAATGCTTCTCAGTTGAAATGAAAAACATGTGAGCTTTTGAACGATGTAGTTCGTTTGAGCTGTAAAGTAACTGCCCTTACCTGAAACAAAGTCTTGCTTGTAGGAAGACTCAGAAACTGGGATTGAACTCCATTTCTGAAGTGGAACACACAGCACAGTTCTCATCTATGGCTCACACTCTGTTTTAGAGCAAGAAGCACATTCTTGCTTTCTAGAGTCTCTAAGACAGCAAGAAACGTGAGTGTGCTGAGAACAAAAGAACGGTGTTTCCTACACATACAGAGCATATCTAGTCCAACTCTGCCTCTGAAATTGACCCAAAGCACAGGTCCTGTAACATCCAATGCCTTTCAATTAAGAGCGAGAAACGTGTGAGCTTCGAGTAAGATGTAGTTCGTTTGAGCTGAAAAGTGACTGCCCTTACCTGAAACGAGGTCTTGCTTGTAGGAAGACACAGAGCCTGGGATTTAACTACATTTCTGAAGGGAAACACACAGCACTGGTCTCATCCATTGATCACACTCTGCTTTCAAGCAAGAAGCACGCTCTAGCTTTCTAGAGTCTCTAAGACAGCAGGAAATGTGAGTGTGCTGAGTAAAAAAGTACGGTGTTTCCTACACATACGCCCCATATCTAGTCCAACTCTGCTTCTGTAACTGATACAAAGCACTGGCCCTGTAACATCGATGCTTGTCAGTTAAGATGAGAAACGTGTGAGCGTCGTGAACGATGTAGTTAGTATGAGCTAAAAAGTGACTGCCCTTACCTGAAACGAAGTCTTGCTTGTAGGAAGACACAGAGCCTGGGGTTTAACTCCATTTCTGAAGGGAAACACACAGCAGAGTTCTCATCCATGGATCACACTCTGCTTTAGAGCAAGAAGGACGCTCTTCCTTTCCAGAGTCTCTAATACAGCAGGAAACGTGAGTGTGCTGAGAACAAAAGAACGGTGTTTCCTACACATAGGGACCATATCGAGTTCAACTCTGCTTCTGAAACGGAAACAAACCAGAGGTCCTCTAACATCCAATGCTTGTCAGTTAAGATGAGAAACGTGTGAGCTTCGTGACCGATGTAGTTCTTTTGAGCTGAAAAGTGGCTGCCCTTACCTGAAACGAATTCTTGCTTGTAGGAAGACACAGAGCCTGGGATTTAACTCCATTTCTGAAGGGAAACACACAACACAGTTCTCATCCATGGATCACACTCTGCTTTAGAGCAAGAAGCACACTCTTGCTTTCTAGAGTCTCTAATACAGCAGGAAAGGTGAGTGTGCTCAGAACAAAAGAACGGTGTTTCCTACACATACGGACCATATCTAGTCCAACTCTGCTTCTGTAAGTGATACAAAGCACTGGTCATCTAACATCCAATGCTTGTCAGTTGAAATGAAAAACGTGTGAGCTTTTGAAAGATGTAGTTCGTTTGAGCTGTAAAGTAACTGCCCTTACCTGAAACGAAGTCGTGCTTGTAGGAAGACTCAGAAACTGGGATTGAACTCCATTTCTGAAGTGGAACACACAGCACAGTTCTCATCCATGGATCACACTCTGTTTTAGAGCAAGAAGCACATTCTTGCTTTCTAGAGTCTCTAAGACAGCAGGAAATGTGAGTGTGCTGAGTAAAAAAGAACGGTGTTTCCTACACATACGGCCCATATCTAGTCCAACTCTGCTTCTGAAACTGATACAAAGCACGGGTCCTCTAACATCCGATGCTTGTCAGTTAAGATGAGAAACGAGTGAGCTTCGAGTAAGATGTAGTTCTTTTGAACTGAAAAGTGACTGCCCTTACCTGAAACGATGTCTGGCTTGTAGGAAGACACAGAGCCTGGGATTTAACTCCATTTCTGAAGGGAAACACACAACACAGTTCTCATCAATGGATCACACACTGCTTTAAGGAGGAAGCATGCTCTTGCTTTCTAGAGTCTCTAATACAGCAGGAAACGTGAGTGTGCTCAGAACAAAAGAACGGTGTTTCCTACACAATGGGACCATATCGAGTTCAACTCTGCTTCTGAAACGGAAACAAACCAGAGGTCCTCTAACATCCAATGCTTGTCAGTTAAGATGAGAAACGTGTGAGCTTCGTGACCGATGTAGTTCTTTTGTGCTGAAAAGTGGCTGCCCTTACCTGAAACGAAGTCTTGCTTGTAGGAAGACACAGAGCCTGGGATTTAACTCCATATTTGAAGGGAAACACACAACACAGTTCTCATCCATGGATCACACTCTGCTTTAGAGCAAGAAGCACACTCTTGCTTTCTAGAGTCTGTAATACAGCAGGAAAGGTGAGTGTGCTCAGAACAAAAGAACGGTGTTTCCTACACATACGGAACATATCTAGTCCAACTCTGCTTCTGTAAGTGATACAAAGCACTGGTCCTCTAACATCCAATGCTTCTCAGTTGAAAAGAAAAACGTGTGAGCTTTTGAACGATGTAGTTCGTTTGAGCTGTAAAGTAACTGCCCTTACCTGAAACGAAGTCTTGCTTGTAGGAAGACTCAGAAACTGGGATTGAACTCCATTTCTGAAGTGGAACACACAGCACAGTTCTCTTCCATGGATCACACTCTGTTTTAGAGCAAGAAGCACATTCTTGCTTTCTAGAGTCTCTAAGACAGCAAGAAACGTGAGTGTGCTGAGAACAAAAGAACGGTGTTTCCTACACATACAGAGCATATCTAGTCCAACTCTGCCTCTGAAATTGACCCAAAGCACAGGTCCTGTAACATCCAATGCCTTTCAATTAAGAGCGAGAAACGTGTGAGCTTTGAGTAAGGTGTAGTTGGTTTGAGCTGAAAAGTGACTGCCCTTACCTGAAACGAGGTCCTGCTTGTAGGAAGACACAGAGCCTGGGATTTAACTACATTTCTGAAGGGAAACACACAGCACAGGTCTCATCCATTGATCACACTCTGCTTTCAAGCAAGAAGCACGCTCTAGCTTTCTAGAGTCTCTAAGACAGCAGGAAATGTGAGTGTGCTGAGTAAAAAAGAACGGTGTTTCCTACACATACGGCCCATATCTAGTCCAACTCTGCTTCTGAAACTGATACAAAGCACGGGTCCTCTAACATCCGATGCTTGTCAGTTAAGATGAGAAACGTGTGCACTTCGTGAACGATGTAGTTCCTTTGAGCTGTTAGTAACTGCCCTTACCTGAAACGATTTCTTGCTTGTAGGAAGACTCAGAGCCTGGGATTTAACTCCATTTCTGAAGTGGAACACACAGCACATTCTCATCCATTGATCACACTCTGCTTTAGAGCAAGAAGCACATTCTTGCTTTCTAGATTCTCTAGGAGAGCAGGAAACGTGAGTGTGCTGAGAACAAAAGAACGGTGTTTCCTACACTTACGGACCATATCTAGTCCAACTCTACTTCTGAAACTATTACAAAGCACTTGTCCTCTAAGATCTGATGCTTGTCAGTTAAGATGAGAAACGTGTGAGCTTCGAGTAAGATGTAGTTCTTTTGAACTGAAAAGTGACTGCCCTTACCTGAAACGATGTCTGGCTTGTAGGAAGACACAGAGCCTGGGATTTAACTCCATTTCTGAAGGGAAACACACAGCAGAGTTCTCATCCATGGATCACACTCTGCTTTAGAGCAAGAAGCACGCTCTAGCTTTCTAGAGTCTCTAAGACAGCAGGAAATGTGAGTGTGCTGATTAAAAAAGAACGGTGTTTGCTACACATAGGGACCATATCTAGTTCAACTCTGCTTGAAATTGATACAAAGCAAAGGTCCTCTAACATCCAATGCTTGTCAGTGAAGATGAGAAACGTGTGAGCGTCGTGAATGATGTAGTTTGTTTGAGCTGAAAAGTGACTGCCCTTACCTGAAATGATTTCGTGCATTTAGGAAGACACAGAGCCTGGGATTTAACTCCATCTCTGAAGGGAAACACACAACACAGTTCTCATCCAAGGATAACACTCTGCTTTAGAGCAAGAAGGACGCTCTTCCTTTCCAGAGTCTCTAATACAGCAGGAAAAGTGAGTGTGCTGAGAACAAAAGAACGGTGTTTCCTACACATAGGGACCATATCGAGTTCAACTCTGCTTCTGAAACGGAAACAAACCAGAGGTCCTCTAACATCCAATGCTTGTCAGTTAAGATGAGAAACGTGTGAGCTTCGTGACCGATGTAGTTCTTTTGAGCTGAAAAGTGGCTGCCCTTACCTGAAACGAATTCTTGCTTGTAGGAAGACACAGAGCCTGGGATTTAACTCCATTTCTGAAGGGAAACACACAACACAGTTCTCATCCATGGATCACACTCTGCTTTAGAGCAAGAAGCACACTCTTGCTTTCTAGAGTCTGTAATACAGCAGGAAAGGTGAGTGTGCTCAGAACAAAAGAACGGTGTTTCCTACACATACGGACCATATCTAGTCCAACTCTGCTTCTGTAAGTGATACAAAGCACTGGTCATCTAACATCCAATGCTTGTCAGTTGAAATGAAAAACGTGTGAGCTTTTGAAAGATGTAGTTCGTTTGAGCTGTAAAGTAACTGCCCTTACCTGAAACGAAGTCGTGCTTGTAGGAAGACTCAGAAACTGGGATTGAACTCCATTTCTGAAGTGGAACACACAGCACAGTTCTCATCCATGGATCACACTCTGTTTTAGAGCAAGAAGCACATTCTTGCTTTCTAGAGTCTCTAAGACAGCAGGAAATGTGAGTGTGCTGAGTAAAAAAGAACGGTGTTTCCTACACATACGGCCCATATCTAGTCCAACTCTGCTTCTGAAACTGATACAAAGCACGGGTCCTCTAACATCCGATGCTTGTCAGTTAAGATGAGAAACGAGTGAGCTTCGAGTAAGATGTAGTTCTTTTGAACTGAAAAGTGACTGCCCTTACCTGAAACGATGTCTGGCTTGTAGGAAGACACAGAGCCTGGGATTTAACTCCATTTCTGAAGGGAAACACACAGCAGAGTTCTCATCCATGGATCACACTCTGCTTTAGAGCAAGAAGCACGCTCTACCTTTCTAGAGTCTCTAAGACAGCAGGAAATGTGAGTGTGCTGATTAAAAAAGAACGGTGTTTCCTACACATACGGAGCATATCTAGTTCAACTCTGCTTGAAATTGATACAAAGCAAAGGTCCTCTAACATCCAATGCTTGTCAGTGAAGATGAGAAACGTGTGAGCGTCGTGAATGATGTAGTTCGTTTGAGCTGAAAAGTGACTGCCCTTACCTGAAACGAATTCTTGCATTTAGGAAGACACAGAGCCTGGGATTTAACTCCATCTCTGAAGGGAAACACACAACACAGTTCTCATCAATGGATCACACACTGCTTTAAGGAGGAAGCATGCTCTTGCTTTCTAGAGTCTCTAATACAGCAGGAAACGTGAGTGTGCTCAGAACAAAAGAACGGTGTTTCCTACACAATGGGACCATATCGAGTTCAACTCTGCTTCTGAAACGGAAACAAACCAGAGGTCCTCTAACATCCAATGCTTGTCAGTTAAGATGAGAAACGTGTGAGCTTCGTGACCGATGTAGTTCTTTTGTGCTGAAAAGTGGCTGCCCTTACCTGAAACGAAGTCTTGCTTGTAGGAAGACACAGAGCCTGGGATTTAACTCCATATTTGAAGGGAAACACACAACACAGTTCTCATCCATGGATCACACTCTGCTTTAGAGCAAGAAGCACACTCTTGCTTTCTAGAGTCTGTAATACAGCAGGAAAGGTGAGTGTGCTCAGAACAAAAGAACGGTGTTTCCTACACATACGGACCATATCTAGTCCAACTCTGCTTCTGTAAGTGATACAAAGCACTGGTCCTCTAACATCCAATGCTTCTCAGTTGAAAAGAAAAACGTGTGAGCTTTTGAACGATGTAGTTCGTTTGAGCTGTAAAGTAACTGCCCTTACCTGAAACGAAGTCTTGCTTGTAGGAAGACTCAGAAACTGGGATTGAACTCCATTTCTGAAGTGGAACACACAGCACAGTTCTCTTCCATGGATCACACTCTGTTTTAGAGCAAGAAGCACATTATTGCTTTCTAGAGTCTCTAAGACAGCAAGAAACGTGAGTGTGCTGAGAACAAAAGAACGGTGTTTCCTACACATACAGAGCATATCTAGTCCAACTCTGCCTCTGAAATTGACCCAAAGCACAGGTCCTGTAACATCCAATGCCTTTCAATTAAGAGCGAGAAACGTGTGAGCTTCGAGTAAGGTGTAGTTGGTTTGAGCTGAAAAGTGACTGCCCTTACCTGAAACGAGGTCCTGCTTGTAGGAAGACACAGAGCCTGGGATTTAACTACATTTCTGAAGGGAAACACACAGCACAGGTCTCATCCATTGATCACACTCTGCTTTCAAGCAAGAAGCACGCTCTAGCTTTCTAGAGTCTCTAAGACAGCAGGAAATGTGAGTGTGCTGAGTAAAAAAGAACGGTGTTTCCTACACATACGGCCCATATCTAGTCCAACTCTGCTTCTGAAACTGATACAAAGCACGGGTCCTCTAACTTCCGATGCTTGTCAGTTAAGATGAGAAACGTGTGAGCTTCGAGTAAGATGTAGTTCTTTTGAACTGAAAAGTGACTGCCCTTACCTGAAACGATGTCTGGCTTGTAGGAAGACACAGAGCCTGGGATTTAACTCCATTTCTGAAGGGAAACACACAGCAGAGTTCTCATCCATGGATCACACTCTGCTTTAGAGCAAGAAGCACGCTCTAGCTTTCTAGAGTCTCTAAGACAGCAGGAAATGTGAGTGTGCTGATTAAAAAAGAACGGTGTTTGCTACACATACGGACCATATCTAGTTCAACTCTGCTTGAAATTGATACAAAGCAAAGGTCCTCTAACATCCAATGCTTGTCAGTGAAGATGAGAAACGTGTGAGCGTCGTGAATGATGTAGTTTGTTTGAGCTGAAAAGTGACTGCCCTTACCTGAAATGATTTCGTGCATTTAGGAAGACACAGAGCCTGGGATTTAACTCCATCTCTGAAGGGAAACACACAACACAGTTCTCATCCAAGGATAACACTCTGCTTTAGAGCAAGAAGCATGCTCTTGCTTTCTAGAGTCTATAATACAGCAGGAAAGGTGAGTGTGCTCAGAACAAAAGAACGGTGTTTCCTACACATACGGACCATATCTAGTCCAACTCTGCTTCTGTAAGTGATACAAAGCACTGGTCCTCTAACATCCAATGCTTCTCAGTTGAAATGAAAAACGTGTGAGCTTTTGAAAGATGTAGTTCGTTTGAGCTGTAAAGTAACTGCCCTTACCTGAAACGAAGTCGTGCTTGTAGGAAGACTCAGAAACTGGGATTGAACTCCATTTCTGAAGTGGAACACACAGCACAGTTCTCATCCATGGATCACACTCTGTTTTAGAGCAAGAAGCACATTCTTGCTTTCTAGAGTCTCTAAGACAGCAGGAAATGTGAGTGTGCTGAGTAAAAAAGAACGGTGTTTCCTACACATACGGCCCATATCTAGTCCAACTCTGCTTCTGAAACTGATACAAAGCACGGGTCCTCTAACATCTGATGCTTGTCAGTTAAGATGAGAAACGAGTGAGCTTCGAGTAAGATGTAGTTCTTTTGAACTGAAAAGTGACTGCCCTTACCTGAAACGATGTCTGGCTTGTAGGAAGACACAGAGCCTGGGATTTAACTACATTTCTGAAGGGAAACACACAGCAGAGTTCTCATCCATGGATCACACTCTGCTTTAGAGCAAGAAGCACGCTCTAGCTTTCTAGAGTCTCTAAGACAGCAGGAAATGTGAGTGTGCTGATTAAAAAAGAACGGTGTTTCCTACACATACGGCCCATATCTAGTCCAACTCTGCTTCTGAAACTGATACAAAGCACTGGTCCTCTGACATCCGATGCTTGTCAGTTAAGATGAGTAACGTGTGAGCGTCATGAACAATGCAGTTTGTTTGAGCTGAAAAGTGACTGCCCTTACCTGAAACGAAGTCCAGCATTTAGGAAGACACAGAGCATGAGATTTAACTCCATCTCTGAAGGGAAACACAGAACACAGTTCTCATCCATGGATCACACTCTGCATTAGAGCAAGAAGCACGCTCTTGCTTTCTATAGTCTCTACTACAGCAGGAAACATGAGTGTGCTCAGAACAATTGAACGGTGTTTCCTACACATACAGACCATATCTATTTCAACTCTGCTTCTGAAGTTGAAACAAACCACATGTCCTCTAACATCCAATACTTGTCAGTTAAGAGGAGAAACGTGTGAGCTTTTGAACGATGTAGTTCTTTTGAGCTGAAAAGTGGCTGCCCTTACCTGAAACGAAGTCTTGCTTGTAGGAAGACACAGAGCCTGGGATTTAACTCCATATCTGAAGGGAAACACACAACACAGTTCTCATCCATGGATCACACTCTGCTTTAGAGCAAGAAGCACACTCTTGCTTTCTAGAGTCTGTAATACAGCAGGAAAGGTGAGTGTGCTCAGAACAAAAGAACGGTGTTTCCTACACATACGGACCATATCTAGTCCAACTGTGCTTCTGTAAGTGATACAAAGCACTGGTCCTCTAACATCCAATGCTTCTCAGTTGAAAAGAAAAACGTGTGAGCTTTTGAACGATGTAGTTCGTTTGAGCTGTAAAGTAACTGCCCTTACCTGAAACGAAGTCTTGCTTGTAGGAAGACTCAGAAACTGGGATTGAACTCCATTTCTGAAGTGGAACACACAGCACAGTTCTCATCCATGGATCACACTCTGTTTTAGAGCATGAAGCACATTCTTGCTTTCTAGAGTCTCTAAGACAGCAAGAAACGTGAGTGTGCTGAGAACAAAAGAACGGTGTTTCCTACACATACAGACCATATCAAGTCCAACTCTGCCTCTGAAATTGACCCAAAGCACAGGTCCTGTAACATCCAATGCCTTTCAATTAAGAGCGAGAAACGTGTGAGCTTCGAGTAAGGTGTAGTTGGTTTGAGCTGAAAAGTGACTGCCCTTATCTGAAACGAGGTCCTGCTTGTAGGAAGACACAGAGCCTGGGATTTAACTACATTTCTGAAGGGAAACACACAGCACAGGTCTCATCCATTGATCACACTCTGCTTTCAAGCAAGAAGCACGCTCTAGCTTTCTAGAGTCTCTAAGACAGCAGGAAATGTGAGTGTGCTGAGTAAAAAAGAACGGTGTTTCCTACACATACGGCCCATATCTAGTCCAACTCTGCTTCTGAAACTGATACAAAGCACGGGTCCTCTAACATCCGATGCTTGTCAGTTAAGATGAGAAACGTGTGCACTTCGTGAACGATGTAGTTCCTTTGAGCTGTTAGTAACTGCCCTTACCTGAAACGATTTCTTGCTTGTAGGAAGACTCAGAGCCTGGGATTTAACTCCATTTCTGAAGTGGAACACACAGCACATTCTCATCCATTGATCACACTCTGCTTTAGAGCAAGAAGCACATTCTTGCTTTCTAGATTCTCTAGGACAGCAGGAAACGTGAGTGTGCTGAGAACAAAAGAACGGTGTTTCCTACACTTACGGACCATATCTAGTCCAACTCTACTTCTGAAACTGATGCAAAGCACTTGTCCTCTAACATCTGATTCTTGTCAGTTAAGATGAGAAACGTGTGAGCTTCGAGTAAGATGTAGTTCTTTTGAACTGAAAAGTGACTGCCCTTACCTGAAACGATGTCTGGCTTGTAGGAAGACACAGAGCCTGGGATTTAACTCCATTTCTGAAGGGAAACACACAGCAGAGTTCTCATCCATGGATCACACTCTGCTTTAGAGCAAGAAGCACGCTCTAGCTTTCTAGAGTCTCTAAGACAGCAGGAAATGTGAGTGTGCTGATTAAAAAAGAACGGTGTTTGCTACACATACGGACCATATCTAGTTCAACTCTGCTTGAAATTGATACAAAGCAAAGGTCCTCTAACATCCAATGCTTGTCAGTGAAGATGAGAAACGTGTGAGCGTCATGAATGATGTAGTTCGTTTGAGCTGAAAAGTGACTGCCCTTACCTGAAATGATTTCGTGCATTTAGGAAGACACAGAGCCTGGGATTTAACTCCATCTCTGAAGGGAAACACACAACACAGTTCTCATCCAAGGATAACACTCTGCTTTAGAGCAAGAAGCATGCTCTTGCTTTCTAGAGTCTATAATACAGCAGGAAAGGTGAGTGTGCTCAGAACAAAAGAACGGTGTTTCCTACACATACGGACCATATCTAGTCCAACTCTGCTTCTGTAAGTGATACAAAGCACTGGTCCTCTAACATCCAATGCTTCTCAGTTAAAATGAAAAACATGTGAGCTTTTGAACGATGTAGTTCGTTTGAGCTGTAAAGTAACTGCCCTTACCTGAAACAAAGTCTTGCTTGTAGGAAGACTCAGAAACTGGGATTTAACTGCATTTCTGAAGTGGAACACACCGCACAGTTCTCATCCATGGATCACTCTCTGTTTTAGAGGAAGAAGCACATTCTTGCTTTCTAGAGACTCTAAGACAGCAGGAAACGTGTGTGTGCTGAGAACAAAAGAACGGTGTTTCCTACACATACAGACCATATCTAGTACAACACTGCCTCTGAAATTGACACAAAGAACAGGCCCTGTAACATCCAATGCCTTTAGATTAAGAGGGAGAAACGTGTGAGCTTCGAGTAAGATGTAGTTCGTTTGAGCTGAAAAGTGCCTGCCCTTACCTGAAACGAAGTCTTGCTTGTAGGAAGATTCAGAAACTGGGATTTAAAACTATTTCTGAAGGAAAACACACAGCATAGTTCTCATCAATGGATCACACACTGCTTTAAGGAGGAAGCATGCTCTTGCTTTCTAGAGTCTCTAATACAGCAGGAAACGTGAGTGTGCTGAGAACAAAAGAACGGTGTTTCCTACCCGTACGGACCATATCTAGTTCAACTCTGCTTCTGAAACTGAAACACACCACAGTTCCTCTAACATTCAATGCTTGTCATTTTACGATGAGAAACGTGTGAGCTTCATGAACAATGTAGTTCCTTTGAGCTGAAAAGTGACTGCCCTTACCTGAAATGAAGTCCTGCTTGTAGGAAGACACAGAGCCTGGGATTTAACTCCATTTCTGAAGTGGAAACACACAGCAGAGTTCTCATCCATGGATCACACTCTGCTTTAGAGCAAGAAGGACGCTCTTGCTTTCCAGAGTCTCTAATACAGCAGGAAACGAGAGAGTGCTCAGAACAAAAAACGGTGTTTCCTACACATATGGACCATATCGAGTTCAACTCTGCTTTTGAAACGGAAACAAACCAGAGGTCCTCTAACCTCCAATGCTTGTCAGTTAAGATGAGAAACGTGTGAGCTTCGTGACCGATGTAGTTCTTTTGAGCTGAAAAGTGGCTGCCCTTACTTGAAACAAAGTCTTCCTTGTAGGAAGACTCAGAGCCTGGGATTTAACTCCATTTCTGAAGTGCAACACACAGCAGAGTTCTCATCCATTGATCACACTCTGCTTTCGAGCAAGAAGCACGCGCTAGCTTTCCAGAGTCTCTAAGACAGCAGGAAACGTAAATGTGCTGAGAACAAAAGAACGGTGTTTCCTACACATACGGACCATATCTAGTCCAACTCTGCTTCTGAAACTGATACAAAGCACTTGTCCTCTAACATCTGATACTTGTCAGTTAAGATGAGAAACGTGTGAGCTTCCTGACTGATGTAGTTCTTTTGAGCTGAAAAGTGGCTGCCCTTACCTGAAACGAAGTCTTGCTTGTAGGAAGACCCATTGCCTGGGATTTAACTCCATTTCTGAAGGGAAACACACAACACAGTTCTCATCCATGAATCACACTCTGCTTTAGAGCAAGAAGCACGCTCTTGCTTTCTAGAGTCTGTAATACAGCAGGAAAGGTGAGTGTGCTCAGAACAAAAGAACGGTGTTTCCTACACATACGGACAATATCTAGTCAAACTCTGCCTATGAAATTGACACAAAGCACAGGTCCTGTAACATCCAATGCCTTTCAATTAAGAGCGAGAATGTGTGAGCTTCGAGTAAGGTGTAGTTCGTTTGAGCTGAAAAGTGACTTCCCTTACCTGAAACGAAGTCTTGCTTGTAGGAAGACTCAGAAACTGGGATTTAACTCCATTTCTGAAGGAAAACACACAGCATAGTTCTCATCAATGGATCACACAGTGCTTTACGGAGGAAGCATGCTCTTGCTTTCTAGAGTCTTTAAGACATCAGGAAATGTGAGTGTGCTGAGTAAAAAAGAACGGTGTTTCCTACACATACGGCCCATATCTAGTCCAACTCTGCTTCTGAAACTGATACAAAGCACTGGTCCTCTGACATCCGATGCTTGTCAGTTAAGATGAGTAACGTGTGAGCGTCATGAACAATGCAGTTTGTTTGAGCTGAAAAGTGACTGCCCTTACCTGAAACGAAGTCCAGCATTTAGGAAGACACAGAGCATGAGATTTAACTCCATCTCTGAAGGGAAACACAGAACACAGTTCTCATCCATGGATCACACTCTGCATTAGAGCAAGAAGCACGCTCTTGCTTTCTATAGTCTCTACTACAGCAGGAAACATGAGTGTGCTCAGAACAATTGAACGGTGTTTCCTACACATACAGACCATATCTATTTCAACTCTGCTTCTGAAGTTGAAACAAACCACATGTCCTCTAACATCCAATACTTGTCAGTTAAGAGGAGAAACGTGTGAGCTTTTGAACGATGTAGTTCTTTTGAGCTGAAAAGTGGCTGCCCTTACCTGAAACGAAGTCTTGCTTGTAGGAAGACACAGAGCCTGGGATTTAACTCCATATCTGAAGGGAAACACACAACACAGTTCTCATCCATGGATCACACTCTGCTTTAGAGCAAGAAGCACACTCTTGCTTTCTAGAGTCTGTAATACAGCAGGAAAGGTGAGTGTGCTCAGAACAAAAGAACGGTGTTTCCTACACATACGGACCATATCTAGTCCAACTGTGCTTCTGTAAGTGATACAAAGCACTGGTCCTCTAACATCCAATGCTTCTCAGTTGAAAAGAAAAACGTGTGAGCTTTTGAACGATGTAGTTCGTTTGAGCTGTAAAGTAACTGCCCTTACCTGAAACGAAGTCTTGCTTGTAGGAAGACTCAGAAACTGGGATTGAACTCCATTTCTGAAGTGGAACACACAGTACAGTTCTCATCCATGGATCACACTCTGTTTTAGAGCAAGAAGCACATTCTTGCTTTCTAGAGTCTCTAAGACAGCAAGAAACGTGAGTGTGCTGAGAACAAAAGAACGGTGTTTCCTACACATACAGAGCATATCTAGTCCAACTCTGCCTCTGAAATTGACCCAAAGCACAGGTCCTGTAACATCCAATGCCTTTCAATTAAGAGCGAGAAACGTGTGAGCTTCGAGTAAGGTGTAGTTGGTTTGAGCTGAAAAGTGACTGCCCTTATCTGAAACGAGGTCCTGCTTGTAGGAAGACACAGAGCCTGGGATTTAACTACATTTCTGAAGGGAAACCCACAGCACAGGTCTCATCCATTGATCACACTCTGCTTTCAAGCAAGAAGCACGCTCTAGCTTTCTATAGTCTCTAAGACAGCAGGAAATGTGAGTGTGCTGAGTAAAAAAGAACGGTGTTTCCTACACATACGGCCCATATCTAGTCCAACTCTGCTTCTGAAACTGATACAAAGCACGGGTCCTCTAACATCCGATGCTTGTCAGTTAAGATGAGAAACGTGTGCACTTCGTGAACGATGTAGTTCCTTTGAGCTGTTAGTAACTGCCCTTACCTGAAACGATTTCTTGCTTGTAGGAAGACTCAGAGCCTGGGATTTAACTCCATTTCTGAAGTGGAACACACAGCACATTCTCATCCATTGATCACACTCTGCTTTAGAGCAAGAAGCACATTCTTGCTTTCTAGATTCTCTAGGACAGCAGGAAACGTGAGTGTGCTGAGAACAAAAGAGCGGTGTTTCCTACACTTACGGACCATATCTAGTCCAACTCTACTTCTGAAACTGATACAAAGCACTTGTCCTCTAACATCTGATGCTTGTCAGTTAAGATGAGAAACGTGTGAGCTTCGAGTAAGATGTAGTTCTTTTGAACTGAAAAGTGACTGCCCTTACCTGAAACGATGTCTGGCTTGTAGGAAGACACAGAGCCTGGGATTTAACTCCATTTCTGAAGGGAAACACACAGCAGAGTTCTCATCCATGGATCACACTCTGCTTTAGAGCAAGAAGCACGCTCTAGCTTTCTAGAGTCTCTAAGACAGCAGGAAATGTGAGTGTGCTGATTAAAAAAGAACGGTGTTTGCTACACATACGGACCATATCTAGTTCAACTCTGCTTGAAATTGATACAAAGCAAAGGTCCTCTAACATCCAATGCTTGTCCGTGAAGATGAGAAACGTGTGAGCGTCGTGAATGATGTAGTTCGTTTGAGCTGAAAAGTGACTGCCCTTACCTGAAATGATTTCGTGCATTTAGGAAGAAACAGAGCCTGGGATTTAACTCCATCTCTGAAGGGAAACACACAACACAGTTCTCATCCAAGGATAACACTCTGCTTTAGAGCAAGAAGCATGCTCTTGCTTTCTAGAGTCTATAATACAGCAGGAAAGGTGAGTGTGCTCAGAACAAAAGAACGGTGTTTCCTACACATACGGACCATATCTAGTCCAACTGTGCTTCTGTAAGTGATACAAAGCACTGGTCCTCTAACATCCAATGCTTCTCAGTTGAAATGAAAAACATGTGAGCTTTTGAACGATGTAGTTCGTTTGAGCTGGAAAGTAACTGCCCTTACCTGAAACGAAGTCTTGCTTGTAGGAAGACTCAGAAACTGGGATTGAACTCCATTTCTGAAGTGGAACACACAGCACAGTTCTCATCTATGGCTCACACTCTGTTTTAGAGCAAGAAGCACATTCTTGCTTTCTAGAGTCTCTAAGACAGCAAGAAACGTGAGTGTGCTGAGAACAAAAGAACGGTGTTTCCTACACATACAGAGCATATCTAGTCCAACTCTGCCTCTGAAATTGACCCAAAGCACAGGTCCTGTAACATCCAATGCCTTTCAATTAAGAGCGAGAAACGTGTGAGCTTCGAGTAAGATGTAGTTCGTTTGAGCTGAAAAGTGACTGCCCTTACCTGAAACGAGGTCCTGCTTGTAGGAAGACACAGAGCCTGGGATTTAACTACATTTCTGAAGGGAAACCCACAGCACAGGTCTCATCCATTGATCACACTCTGCTTTCAAGCAAGAAGCACGCTCTAGCTTTCTATAGTCTCTAAGACAGCAGGAAATGTGAGTGTGCTCAGTAAAAAAGAACGGTGTTTCCTACACATACGGCCCATATCTAGTCCAACTCTGCTTCTGAAACTGATACAAAGCACGGGTCCTCTAACATCCAATGCTTGTCAGTTAAGATGAGAAACGTGTGCACTTCGTGAACGATGTAGTTCCTTTGAGCTGTTAGTAACTGCCCTTACCTGAAACGATTTCTTGCTTGTAGGAAGACTCAGAGCCTGGGATTTAACTCCATTTCTGAAGTGGAACACACAGCACATTCTCATCCATTGATCACACTCTGCTTTAGAGCAAGAAGCACATTCTTGCTTTCTAGATTCTCTAGGACAGCAGGAAACGTGAGTGTGCTGAGAACAAAAGAGCGGTGTTTCCTACACTTACGGACCATATCTAGTCCAACTCTACTTCTGAAACTGATACAAAGCACTTGTCCTCTAACATCTGATGCTTGTCAGTTAAGATGAGAAACGTGTGAGCTTCGAGAAAGATGTAGTTCTTTTGAACTGAAAAGTGACTGCCCTTACCTGAAACGATGTCTGGCTTGTAGGAAGACACAGAGCCTGGGATTTAACTCCATTTCTGAAGGGAAACACACAGCAGAGTTCTCATCCATGGATCACACTCTGCTTTAGAGCAAGAAGCACGCTCTAGCTCTCTAGAGTCTCTAAGACAGCAGGAAATGTGAGTGTGCTGATTAAAAAAGAACGGTGTTTGCTACACATACGGACCATATCTAGTTCAACTCTGCTTGAAATTGATACAAAGCAAAGGTCCTCTAACATCCAATGCTTGTCCGTGAAGATGAGAAACGTGTGAGCGTCGTGAATGATGTAGTTCGTTTGAGCTGAAAAGTGACTGCCCTTACCTGAAATGATTTCGTGCATTTAGGAAGAAACAGAGCCTGGGATTTAACTCCATCTCTGAAGGGAAACACACAACACAGTTCTCATCCAAGGATAACACTCTGCTTTAGAGCAAGAAGCATGCTCTTGCTTTCTAGAGTCTATAATACAGCAGGAAAGGTGAGTGTGCTCAGAACAAAAGAACGGTGTTTCCTACACATACGGACCATATCTAGTCCAACTGTGCTTCTGTAAGTGATACAAAGCACTGGTCCTCTAACATCCAATGCTTCTCAGTTGAAATGAAAAACATGTGAGCTTTTGAACGATGTAGTTCGTTTGAGCTGGAAAGTAACTGCCCTTACCTGAAACGAAGTCTTGCTTGTAGGAAGACTCAGAAACTGGGATTGAACTCCATTTCTGAAGTGGAACACACAGCACAGTTCTCATCTATGGCTCACACTCTGTTTTAGAGCAAGAAGCACATTCTTGCTTTCTAGAGTCTCTAAGACAGCAAGAAACGTGAGTGTGCTGAGAACAAAAGAACGGTGTTTCCTACACATACAGAGCATATCTAGTCCAACTCTGCCTCTGAAATTGACCCAAAGCACAGGTCATGTAACATCCAATGCCTTTCAATTAAGAGCGAGAAACGTGTGAGCTTCGAGTAAGATGTAGTTCGTTTGAGCTGAAAAGTGACTGCCCTTACCTGAAACGAGGTCTTGCTTGTAGGAAGACACAGAGCCTGGGATTTAACTACATTTCTGAAGGGAAACACACAGCACTGGTCTCATCCATTGATCACACTCTGCTTTCAAGCAAGAAGCACGCTCTAGCTTTTTAGAGTCTCTAAGACAGCAGGAAATGTGAGTGTGCTGAGTAAAAAAGAACGGTGTTTCCTACACATACGGCCCATATCTAGTCCAACTCCGCTTCTGTAACTGATACAAAGCACTGGTCCTCTAACATCCGATGCTTGTCAGTTAAGATGAGTAACGTGTGAGCGTCATGAACAATGCAGTTTGTTTGAGCTGAAAAGTGACTGCCCTTACCTGAAACGAAGTCTAGCATTTAGGAAGACACAGAGCCTGAGATTTAACTCCATCTCTGAAGGGAAACACAGAACACAGTTCTCATCCATGGATCACACTCTGCTTTAGAGAAGGAGCACGCTCTTGCTTTCTATAGTCTCTACTACAGCAGGAAACATGAGTGTGCTCAGAACAATTGAACGGTGTTTCTACACATACAGACCATATCTAGTTCAACTCTGCTTCTGAAATTGAAACAAACCACATGTCTTCTAACATCCAATACTTGTCAGTTAAGAGGAGAAACGTGTGAGCTTTTGAACGATGTAGTTCCTTTGAGCTGAAAAATGACTGAATTTACCTGAAATGAAGACTTGCTTGTAGGAAGACACAGAGGTTGGGATTTAACTCCATTTCTGAAGGGAAACACACAGCACAGTTCTCATCCATGGATCACACTCTGTTTTAGAGCAAGAAGCACATTCTTGCTTTCTAGAGTCTATAAGACAGCAGGAAACGTGAGTGGGCTGAGAACAAAAGAACGGCGTTTCCTACACATACGGACCATATCTAGTCCAACTCTGCTTCTGTAAGTGATACAAAGCACTGGTCCTCTAACATCCAATGCTTGACAGTTAAAATGAAAAACGTGTGAGCTTTTGAACGATGTAGTTCGTTTGAGCTGTAAAGTAACTGCCCTTACCTGAAACAAAGTCTTGCTTGTAGGAAGACTCAGAAACTGGGATTTAACTGCATTTCTGAAGTGGAACACACCGCACAGTTCTCATCCATGGATCACTCTCTGTTTTAGAGGAAGAAGCACATTCTTGCTTTCTAGAGACTCTAAGACAGCAGGAAACGTGAGTGTGCTGAGAACAAAAGAACGGTGTTTCCTACACATACAGACCATATCTAGTACAACACTGCCTCTGAAATTGACACAAAGAACAGGTCCTGTAACATCCAATGCCTTTCGATTAAGAGGGAGAAACGTGTGAGCTTCGAGTAAGATGTAGTTCGTTTGAGCTGAAAAGTTCCTGCCCTTACCTGAAACGAAGTCTTGCTTGTAGGAAGACTCAGAAACTGGGATTTAACTCCATTTCTGAAGGAAAACACACAGCATAGTTCTCATCAATGGATCACACAGTGCTTTACGGAGGAAGCATGCTCTTGCTTTCTAGAGTCTTTAAGACATCAGGAAATGTGAGTGTGCTGAGTAAAAAAGAACGGTGTTTCCTACACATACGGCCCATATCTAGTCCAACTCTGCTTCTGAAACTGATACAAAGCACTGGTCCTCTAACATCCGATGCTTGTCAGTTAAGATGAGTAACGTGTGAGCGTCATGAACAATTCAGGTTGTTTGAGCTGAAAAGTGACTGCCCTTACCTGAAACGAAGTCCAGCATTTAGGAAGACACAGAGCATGAGATTTAAGTCCATCTCTGAAGGGAAACACAGAACACAGTTCTCATCAATGGATCACACTCTGCATTAGAGCAAGAAGCACGCTCTTGCTTTCTATAGTCTCTACTACAGCAGGAAACATGAGTGTGCTCAGAACAATTGAACGGTGTTTCCTACACATACAGACCATATCTATTTCAACTCTGCTTCTGAAGTTGAAACAAACCACATGTCCTCTAACATCCAATACTTGTCAGTTAAGAGGAGAAACGTGTGAGCTTTTGAACGATATAGTTCCTTTGAGCTGAAAAATGACTGGATTTACCTGAAATGAAGACTTGCTTGTAGGAAGACACAGAGCTTGGGATTTAACTCCATTTCTGAAGGGAAACACACAGCACAGTTCTCATCCATGGATCACACTCTGTTTTAGAGCAAGAAGCACATTCTTGCTTTCCAGAGTCTCTAATACAGCAGGAAACGTGAGTGTGCTCAGAACAAAAGAACGGTGTTTCCTACCCGTACGGACCATATCTAGTCCAACTCTGCTTCTGAAACTGATACAAAGCACTTGTCCTCTAACATCTGATGCTTGTCAGTTAAGATGAGAAACGTGTGAGGGTCGTGACCGATGTAGTTCTTTTGAGCTGAAAAGTGGCTGCCCTTACCTGAAACGAAGTCTTGCTTGTAGGAAGACACAGAGCCTGGGATTTAACTCCATTTCTGAAGTGGAACACACCGCACAGTTCTAATCCATGGATCACACTCGGTTTTAGAGGAAGAAGCACATTCATGCTTTCTAGAGTCTCTAAAAAAGCAGGAAACGTGAGTGGGCTGAGAACAAAAGAACGGTGTTTCCTACACATACAGACCATATCTAGTCCAACTCTGCCTCTGAAATTGGCACAAAGCACAGGTCCTGTAACATGCAATGCCTTTCAATTAAGAGCGAGAAACGTGTGAGCTTCGAGTAAGATGTAGTTCGTTTTAGCTGAAAAGTGACTGCCCTTACCTGAAACGAAGTCTTGCTTGTAGGAAGATTCAGAAACTGGGATTTAACTCTATTTCTGAAGGAAAACACACAGCATAGTTCTCATCAATGGATCACACACTGCCTTAAGGAGGAAGCATGCTCTTGCTTTCTAGTGTCTCTAATACAGCAGGAAATTTGTGTGTGCTCAGAACAAAAGAACGGTGTTTCCTACCCGTACGGACCATATCTAGTTCAACTCTGCTTCTGAAACTGAAACACACCACAGGTCCTCTAACATCCAATGCTTGTCATTTAAGATGAGAAACTTGTGAGCTTCATGAACAATGTAGTTCCTTTGAGCTGAAAAGTGACTGCCCTTACCTGAAATGAAGTCTTGCTTGTAGGAAGCCACAGAGCCTGGGATTTAACTCCATTTCTGAAGTGGTAACACACAGCAGAGTTCTCATCCATGGATCATACTCTGTTTTAGAGCAAGAAGCACATTTGTGCTTTCAAGATTCTCTAAGACAGCAGGAAACGTGAGTGGGCTGAGAACAAAAGAACGGCGTTTCCTACACATACGGACCATATCTAGTCCAACTCTGCTTCTGTAAGTGAAACAAAGCACTGGTCCTCTAACATCCAATGCTTGACAGTTAAAATGAAAAACGTGTGAGCTTTTGAACAATGTAGTTCTTTTGAGCTGGAAAGTAACTGCCCTTACCTGAAAGAAAGTCTTGCTTGTAGGAAGACTCAGAAACTGGGATTTAACTGCATTTCTGAAGTGGAACACACCGCACAGTTCTCATCCATGGATCACTCTCTGTTTTAGAGGCAGAAGCACATTCTTGCTTTCTAGAGACTCTAAGACAGCAGGAAACGTGAGTGTGCTGAGAACAAAAGAACGGTGTTTCCTACACATACAGACCATATCTAGTACAACACTGCCTCTGAAATTGACACAAAGAACAGGTCCTGTAACATCCAATGCCTTTCGATTAAGAGGGAGAAACGTGTGAGCTTCGAGTAAGATGTAGTTCGTTTGAGCTGAAAAGTGCCTGCTCTTACCTGAAACGAAGTCTTGCTTGTAGGAAGATTCAGAAACTGGGATTTAAATCTATTTCTGAAGGAAAACACACAGCATAGTTCTCATCAATGGATCACACACTGTTTTAAGGAGGAAGCATGCTCTTGCTTTCTAGAGTCTCTAATACAGCAGGAAACGTGAGTGTGCTCAGAACAAAAGAACGGTGTTTCCTACCCGTACGGACCATATCTAGTTCAACTCTGCTTCTGAAACTGAAACACACCACAGTTCCTCTAACATTCAATGCTTGTCATTTTAAGATGAGAAACGTGTGAGCTTCATGAACAATGTAGTTCCTTTGAGCTGAAAAGTGACTACCCTTACCTGAAATGAAGTCTTGCTTGTAGGAAGACACAGAGCCTGGGATTTAACTCCATTTCTGAAGTGGAAACTCACAGCAGAGTTCTCATCCATGGATGACACTCTGCTTTAGAGCAAGAAGGACGCTCTTGCTTTCCAGAGTCTCTAATACAGCAGGAAACGAGAGAGTGCTCAGAACAAAAAACGGTGTTTCCTACACATATGGACCATATCGAGTTCAACTCTGCTTTTGAAACGGAAACAAACCAGAGGTCCTCTAACCTCCAATGCTTGTCAGTTAAGATGAGAAACGTGTGAGCTTCGTGACCGATGTAGTTCTTTTGAGCTGAAAAGTGGCTGCCCTTACTTGAAACAAAGTCTTCCTTGTAGGAAGACTCAGAGCCTGGGATTTAACTCCATTTCTGAAGTGCAACACACAGCAGAGTTCTCATCCATTGATCACACTGTGCTTTCGAGCAAGAAGCACGCGCTAGCTTTCCAGAGTCTCTAAGACAGCAGGAAACGTAAGTGTGCTGAGAACAAAAGAACGGTCTTTCCTACACATACGGACCATATCTAGTCCAACTCTGCTTCTGAAACTGATACAAAGCACTTGTCCTCTAACATCTGATGCTTGTCAGTTAAGATGAGAAACGTGTGAGCTTCCTGACTGATGTAGTTCGTTTGAGCTGAAAAGTGGCTGCCCTTACCTGAAACGAAGTCTTGCTTGTAGGAAGACCCATTGCCTGGGATTTAACTCCATTTCTGAAGGGAAACACACAACACAGTTGTCATCCATGAATCACACTCTGCTTTAGAGCAAGAAGCACGCTCTTGCTTTCTAATGTCTGTAATACAGCAGGAAAGGTGAGTGTGCTCAGAACAAAAGAACGGTGTTTCCTACACATACGGACAATATCTAGTCAAACTCTGCCTATGAAATTGACACAAAGCACAGGTCCTGTAACATCCAATGCCTTTCAATTAAGAGCGAGAATGTGTGAGCTTCGAGTAAGGTGTAGTTCGTTTGAGCTGAAAAGTGACTTCCCTTACCTGAAACGAAGTCTTGCTTGTAGGAAGACTCAGAAACTGGGATTTAACTCCATTTCTGAAGGGAAACACACAGCAGAGTTCTCATCCATGGATCACACTCTGCTTTAGAGCAAGAAGCACGCTCTAGCTCTCTAGAGTCTCTAAGACAGCAGGAAATGTGAGTGTGCTGATTAAAAAAGAACGGTGTTTGCTACACATACGGACCATATCTAGTTCAACTCTGCTTGAAATTGATACAAAGCAAAGGTCCTCTAACATCCAATGCTTGTCCGTGAAGATGAGAAACGTGTGAGCGTCGTGAATGATGTAGTTCGTTTGAGCTGAAAAGTGACTGCCCTTACCTGAAATGATTTCGTGCATTTAGGAAGAAACAGAGCCTGGGATTTAACTCCATCTCTGAAGGGAAACACACAACACAGTTCTCATCCAAGGATAACACTCTGCTTTAGAGCAAGAAGCATGCTCTTGCTTTCTAGAGTCTATAATACAGCAGGAAAGGTGAGTGTGCTCAGAACAAAAGAACGGTGTTTCCTACACATACGGACCATATCTAGTCCAACTGTGCTTCTGTAAGTGATACAAAGCACTGGTCCTCTAACATCCAATGCTTCTCAGTTGAAATGAAAAACATGTGAGCTTTTGAACGATGTAGTTCGTTTGAGCTGGAAAGTAACTGCCCTTACCTGAAACGAAGTCTTGCTTGTAGGAAGACTCAGAAACTGGGATTGAACTCCATTTCTGAAGTGGAACACACAGCACAGTTCTCATCTATGGCTCACACTCTGTTTTAGAGCAAGAAGCACATTCTTGCTTTCTAGAGTCTCTAAGACAGCAAGAAACGTGAGTGTGCTGAGAACAAAAGAACGGTGTTTCCTACACATACAGAGCATATCTAGTCCAACTCTGCCTCTGAAATTGACCCAAAGCACAGATCCTGTAACATCCAATGCCTTTCAATTAAGAGCGAGAAACGTGTGAGCTTCGAGTAAGATGTAGTTCGTTTGAGCTGAAAAGTGACTGCCCTTACCTGAAACGAGGTCTTGCTTGTAGGAAGACACAGAGCCTGGGATTTAACTACATTTCTGAAGGGAAACACACAGCACTGGTCTCATCCATTGATCACACTCTGCTTTCAAGCAAGAAGCACGCTCTAGCTTTTTAGAGTCTCTAAGACAGCAGGAAATGTGAGTGTGCTGAGTAAAAAAGAACGGTGTTTCCTACACATACGGCCCATATCTAGTCCAACTCTGCTTCTGTAACTGATACAAAGCACTGGTCCTCTAACATCCGATGCTTGTCAGTTAAGATGAGTAACGTGTGAGCGTCATGAACAATGCAGTTTGTTTGAGCTGAAAAGTGACTGCCCTTACCTGAAACGAAGTCTAGCATTTAGGAAGACACAGAGCCTGAGATTTAACTCCATCTCTGAAGGGAAACACAGAACACAGTTCTCATCCATGGATCACACTCTGCTTTAGAGAAGGAGCACGCTCTTGCTTTCTATAGTCTCTACTACAGCAGGAAACATGAGTGTGCTCAGAACAATTGAACGGTGTTTCTACACATACAGACCATATCTAGTTCAACTCTGCTTCTGAAATTGAAACAAACCACATGTCTTCTAACATCCAATACTTGTCAGTTAAGAGGAGAAACGTGTGAGCTTTTGAACGATGTAGTTCCTTTGAGCTGAAAAATGACTGAATTTACCTGAAATGAAGACTTGCTTGTAGGAAGACACAGAGGTTGGGATTTAACTCCATTTCTGAAGGGAAACACACAGCACAGTTCTCATCCATGGATCACACTCTGTTTTAGAGCAAGAAGCACATTCTTGCTTTCTAGAGTCTATAAGACAGCAGGAAACGTGAGTGGGCTGAGAACAAAAGAACGGCGTTTCCTACACATACGGACCATATCTAGTCCAACTCTGCTTCTGTAAGTGATACAAAGCACTGGTCCTCTAACATCCAATGCTTGACAGTTAAAATGAAAAACGTGTGAGCTTTTGAACGATGTAGTTCGTTTGAGCTGTAAAGTAACTGCCCTTACCTGAAACAAAGTCTTGCTTGTAGGAAGACTCAGAAACTGGGATTTAACTGCATTTCTGAAGTGGAACACACCGCACAGTTCTCATCCATGGATCACTCTCTGTTTTAGAGGAAGAAGCACATTCTTGCTTTCTAGAGACTCTAAGACAGCAGGAAACGTGAGTGTGCTGAGAACAAAAGAACGGTGTTTCCTACACATACAGACCATATCTAGTACAACACTGCCTCTGAAATTGACACAAAGAACAGGTCCTGTAACATCCAATGCCTTTCGATTAAGAGGGAGAAACGTGTGAGCTTCGAGTAAGATGTAGTTCGTTTGAGCTGAAAAGTGCCTGCCCTTACCTGAAACGAAGTCTTGCTTGTAGGAAGACTCAGAAACTGGGATTTAACTCCATTTCTGAAGGAAAACACACAGCATAGTTCTCATCAATGGATCACACAGTGCTTTACGGAGGAAGCATGCTCTTGCTTTCTAGAGTCTTTAAGACATCAGGAAATGTGAGTGTGCTGAGTAAAAAAGAACGGTGTTTCCTACACATACGGCCCATATCTAGTCCAACTCTGCTTCTGAAACTGATACAAAGCACTGGTCCTCTAACATCCGATGCTTGTCAGTTAAGATGAGTAACGTGTGAGCGTCATGAACAATTCAGGTTGTTTGAGCTGAAAAGTGACTGCCCTTACCTGAAACGAAGTCCAGCATTTAGGAAGACACAGAGCATGAGATTTAAGTCCATCTCTGAAGGGAAACACAGAACACAGTTCTCATCAATGGATCACACTCTGCATTAGAGCAAGAAGCACGCTCTTGCTTTCTATAGTCTCTACTACAGCAGGAAACATGAGTGTGCTCAGAACAATTGAACGGTGTTTCCTACACATACAGACCATATCTATTTCAACTCTGCTTCTGAAGTTGAAACAAACCACATGTCCTCTAACATCCAATACTTGTCAGTTAAGAGGAGAAACGTGTGAGCTTTTGAACGATATAGTTCCTTTGAGCTGAAAAATGACTGGATTTACCTGAAATGAAGACTTGCTTGTAGGAAGACACAGAGCTTGGGATTTAACTCCATTTCTGAAGGGAAACACACAGCACAGTTCTCATCCATGGATCACACTCTGTTTTAGAGCAAGAAGCACATTCTTGCTTTCCAGAGTCTCTAATACAGCAGGAAACGTGAGTGTGCTCAGAACAAAAGAACGGTGTTTCCTACCCGTACGGACCATATCTAGTCCAACTCTGCTTCTGAAACTGATACAAAGCACTTGTCCTCTAACATCTGATGCTTGTCAGTTAAGATGAGAAACGTGTGAGGGTCGTGACCGATGTAGTTCTTTTGAGCTGAAAAGTGGCTGCCCTTACCTGAAACGAAGTCTTGCTTGTAGGAAGACACAGAGCCTGGGATTTAACTCCATTTCTGAAGTGGAACACACCGCACAGTTCTAATCCATGGATCACACTCGGTTTTAGAGGAAGAAGCACATTCATGCTTTCTAGAGTCTCTAAAAAAGCAGGAAACGTGAGTGGGCTGAGAACAAAAGAACGGTGTTTCCTACACATACAGACCATATCTAGTCCAACTCTGCCTCTGAAATTGAAACAAAGCACAGGTCCTGTATCATGCAATGCCTTTCAATTAAGAGCGAGAAACGTGTGAGCTTCGAGTAAGATGTAGTTCGTTTTAGCTGAAAAGTGACTGCCCTTACCTGAAACGAAGTCTTGCTTGTAGGAAGATTCAGAAACTGGGATTTAACTCTATTTCTGAAGGAAAACACACAGCATAGTTCTCATCAATGGATCACACACTGCCTTAAGGAGGAAGCATGCTCTTGCTTTCTAGTGTCTCTAATACAGCAGGAAATTTGTGTGTGCTCAGAACAAAAGAACGGTGTTTCCTACCCGTACGGACCATATCTAGTTCAACTCTGCTTCTGAAACTGAAACACACCACAGGTCCTCTAACATCCAATGCTTGTCATTTAAGATGAGAAACTTGTGAGCTTCATGAACAATGTAGTTCCTTTGAGCTGAAAAGTGACTGCCCTTACCTGAAATGAAGTCTTGCTTGTAGGAAGCCACAGAGCCTGGGATTTAACTCCATTTCTGAAGTGGTAACACACAGCAGAGTTCTCATCCATGGATCATACTCTGTTTTAGAGCAAGAAGCACATTTGTGCTTTCAAGATTCTCTAAGACAGCAGGAAACGTGAGTGGGCTGAGAACAAAAGAACGGCGTTTCCTACACATACGGACCATATCTAGTCCAACTCTGCTTCTGTAAGTGAAACAAAGCACTGGTCCTCTAACATCCAATGCTTGACAGTTAAAATGAAAAACGTGTGAGCTTTTGAACAATGTAGTTCTTTTGAGCTGGAAAGTAACTGCCCTTACCTGAAAGAAAGTCTTGCTTGTAGGAAGACTCAGAAACTGGGATTTAACTGCATTTCTGAAGTGGAACACACCGCACAGTTCTCATCCATGGATCACTCTCTGTTTTAGAGGCAGAAGCACATTCTTGCTTTCTAGAGACTCTAAGACAGCAGGAAACGTGAGTGTGCTGAGAACAAAAGAACGGTGTTTCCTACACATACAGACCATATCTAGTACAACACTGCCTCTGAAATTGACACAAAGAACAGGTCCTGTAACATCCAATGCCTTTCGATTAAGAGGGAGAAACGTGTGAGCTTCGAGTAAGATGTAGTTCGTTTGAGCTGAAAAGTGCCTGCTCTTACCTGAAACGAAGTCTTGCTTGTAGGAAGATTCAGAAACTGGGATTTAAATCTATTTCTGAAGGAAAACACACAGCATAGTTCTCATCAATGGATCACACACTGCTTTAAGGAGGAAGCATGCTCTTGCTTTCTAGAGTCTCTAATACAGCAGGAAACGTGAGTGT
Source organism: Onychomys leucogaster (assembly GCA_949786385.1). Taxonomy (NCBI): domain Eukaryota; kingdom Metazoa; phylum Chordata; class Mammalia; order Rodentia; family Cricetidae; genus Onychomys; species Onychomys leucogaster. Next base: position 1,662,217 of record CATKUP010000076.1, read on the forward strand.
GCTCAGAACAAAAGAACGGTGTTTCCTACCCGTACGGACCATATCTAGTTCAACTCTGCTTCTGAAACTGAAACACACCACAGTTCCTCTAACATTCAATGCTTGTCATTTTAAGATGAGAAACGTGTGAGCTTCATGAACAATGTAGTTCCTTTGAGCTGAAAAGTGACTACCCTTACCTGAAATGAAGTCTTGCTTGTAGGAAGACACAGAGCCTGGGATTTAACTCCATTTCTGAAGTGGAAACTCACAGCAGAGTTCTCATCCATGGATGACACTCTGCTTTAGAGCAAGAAGGACGCTCTTGCTTTCCAGAGTCTCTAATACAGCAGGAAACGAGAGAGTGCTCAGAACAAAAAACGGTGTTTCCTACACATATGGACCATATCGAGTTCAACTCTGCTTTTGAAACGGAAACAAACCAGAGGTCCTCTAACCTCCAATGCTTGTCAGTTAAGATGAGAAACGTGTGAGCTTCGTGACCGATGTAGTTCTTTTGAGCTGAAAAGTGGCTGCCCTTACTTGAAACAAAGTCTTCCTTGTAGGAAGACTCAGAGCCTGGGATTTAACTCCATTTCTGAAGTGCAACACACAGCAGAGTTCTCATCCATTGATCACACTGTGCTTTCGAGCAAGAAGCACGCGCTAGCTTTCCAGAGTCTCTAAGACAGCAGGAAACATAAGTGTGCTGAGAACAAAAGAACGGTCTTTCCTACACATACGGACCATATCTAGTCCAACTCTGCTTCTGAAACTGATACAAAGCACTTGTCCTCTAACATCTGATGCTTGTCAGTTAAGATGAGAAACGTGTGAGCTTCCTGACTGATGTAGTTCGTTTGAGCTGAAAAGTGGCTGCCCTTACCTGAAACGAAGTCTTGCTTGTAGGAAGACCCATTGCCTGGGATTTAACTCCATTTCTGAAGGGAAACACACAACACAGTTGTCATCCATGAATCACACTCTGCTTTAGAGCAAGAAGCACGCTCTTGCTTTCTAGAGTCTGTAATACAGCAGGAAAGGTGAGTGTGCTCAGAACAAAAGAACGGTGTTTCCTACACATACGGACAATATCTAGTCAAACTCTGCCTATGAAATTGACACAAAGCACAGGTCCTGTAACATCCAATGCCTTTCAATTAAGAGCGAGAATGTGTGAGCTTCGAGTAAGGTGTAGTTCGTTTGAGCTGAAAAGTGACTTCCCTTACCTGAAACGAAGTCTTGCTTGTAGGAAGACTCAGAAACTGGGATTTAACTCCATTTCTGAAGGAAAACACACAGCATAGTTCTCATCAATGGATCACACAGTGCTTTACGGAGGAAGCATGCTCTTGCTTTCTAGAGTCTTTAAGACATCAGGAAATGTGAGTGTGCTGAGTAAAAAAGAACGGTGTTTCCTACACATACGGCCCATATCTAGTCCAACTCTGCTTCTGAAACTGATACAAAGCACTGGTCCTCTAACACCCGATGCTTGTCAGTTAAGATGAGTAACGTGTGAGCGTCATGAAATATGCAGTTTGTTTGAGCTGAATAGTGACTGCCCTTACCTGAAACGAAGTCCAGCATTTAGGAAGACACAGAGCATGAGATTTAACTCCATCTCTGAAGGGAAACACAGAACACAGTTCTCATCAATGGATCACACTCTGCATTAGAGCAAGAAGCACGCTCTTGCTTTCTATAGTCTCTACTACAGCAGGAAACATGAGTGTGCTCACAACAAAAGAACTGTGTTTCCTACACATATGGGCCATATCTATTTCAACTCTGCTTCTGAAGTTGAAACAAACCACATGTCCTCTAACATCCAATACTTGTCAGTTAAGAGGAGAAACATGTGAGCTTTTGAACGATGTAGATCCTTTGAGCTGAAAAATGACTGAATTTACCTGAAATGAAGACTTGCTTGTAGGAAGACACAGAGCTTGGGATTTAACTCCATTTCTGAAGGGAAACACACACCACAGTTCTCATCCATGGATCACACTCTGTTTTAGAGCAAGAAGCACATTCTTGCTTTCCAGAGTCTCTAATACAGCAGGAAACGTGAGTGTGCTCAGAACAAAAGAACGGTGTTTCCTACCCGTACGGACCATATCTAGTCCAACTCTGCTTCTGAAACTGATACAAAGCACTTGTCCTCTAACATCTGATGCTTGTCAGTTAAGATGAGAAACGTGTGAGCTTCCTGACTGATGTAATTCTTTTGAGCTGAAAAGTGGCTGCCCTTACCTGAAACGAAGTCTTGCTTGTAGGAAGACCCATTGCCTGGGATTTAACTCCATTTCTGAAGGGAAACACACAACACAGTTGTCATCCATGAATCACACTCTGCTTTAGAGCAAGAAGCACGCTCTTGCTTTCTAGAGTCTGTAATATAGCAGGAAAGGTGAGTGTGCTCAGAACAAAAGAACGGTGTTTCCTACACATACAGAGCATATCTAGTCCAACTCTGCCTCTGAAATTGACCCAAAGCACAGGTCCTGTAACATCCAATGCCTTTCAATTAAGAGCGAGAAACGTGTGAGCTTCGAGTAAGATGTAGTTCGTTTGAGCTGAAAAGTGACTGCCCTTACCTGAAACGAGGTCTTGCTTGTAGGAAGACACAGAGCCTGGGATTTAACTACATTTCTGAAGGAAAACACACAGCATAGTTCTCATCAATGGATCACACAGTGCTTTACGGAGGAAGCATGCTCTTGCTTTCTAGAGTCTTTAAGACATCAGGAAATGTGAGTGTGCTGAGTAAAAAAGAACGGTGTTTCCTACACATACGGCCCATATCTAGTCCAACTCTGCTTCTGAAACTGATACAAAGCACTGGTCCTCTAACATCCGATGCTTGTCAGTTAAGATGAGTAACGTGTGAGCGTCATGAAATATGCAGTTTGTTTGAGCTGAATAGTGACTGCCCTTACCTGAAACGAAGTCCAGCATTTAGGAAGACACAGAGCATGAGATTTAACTCCATCTCTGAAGGGAAACACAGAACACAGTTCTCATCAATGGATCACACTCTGCATTAGAGCAAGAAGCACGCTCTTGCTTTCTATAGTCTCTACTACAGCAGGAAACATGAGTGTGCTCACAACAAAAGAACTGTGTTTCCTACACATATGGGCCATATCTATTTCAACTCTGCTTCTGAAGTTGAAACAAACCACATGTCCTCTAACATCCAATACTTGTCAGTTAAGAGGAGAAACGTGTGAGCTTTTGAACGATGTAGTTCCTTTGAGCTGAAAAATGACTGAATTTACCTGAAATGAAGACTTGCTTGTAGGAAGACACAGAGCTTGGGATTTAACTCCATTTCTGAAGGGAAACACACAGCACAGTTCTCATCCATGGATCACACTCTGTTTTAGAGCAAGAAGCACATTCTTGCTTTCCAGAGTCTCTAATACAGCAGGAAACGTGAGTGTGCTCAGAACAAAAGAACGGTGTTTCCTACCCGTACGGACCATATCTAGTCCAACTCTGCTTCTGAAACTGATACAAAGCACTTGTCCTCTAACATCTGATGCTTGTCAGTTAAGATGAGAAACGTGTGAGCTTCCTGACTGATGTAGTTCTTTTGAGCTGAAAAGTGGCTGCCCTTACCTGAAACGAAGTCTTGCTTGTAGGAAGACCCATTGCCTGGGATTTAACTCCATTTCTGAAGGGAAACACACAACACAGTTGTCATCCATGAATCACACTCTGCTTTAGAGCAAGAAGCACGCTCTTGCTTTCTAGAGTCTGTAATACAGCAGGAAAGGTGAGTGTGCTCAGAACAAAAGAACGGTGTTTCCTACACATACGGACAATATCTAGTCAAACTCTGCCTATGAAATTGACACAAAGCACAGGTCCTGTAACATCCAATGCCTTTCAATTAAGAGCGAGAATGTGTGAGCTTCAAGTAAGGTGTAGTTCGTTTGAGCTGAAAAATGACTTCCCTTACCTGAAACGAAGTCTTGCTTGTAGGAAGACTCAGAAACTGGGATTTAACTCCATTTCTGAAGGAAAACACACAGCATAGTTCTCATCAATGGATCACACAGTGCTTTACGGAGGAAGCATGCTCTTGCTTTCTAGAGTCTTTAAGACATCAGGAAATGTGAGTGTGCTGAGTAAAAAAGAACGGTGTTTCCTACACATACGGCCCATATCTAGTCCAACTCTGCTTCTGAAACTGATACAAAGCACTGGTCCTCTAACATCCGATGCTTGTCAGTTAAGATGAGTAACGTGTGAGCGTCATGAAATATGCAGTTTGTTTGAGCTGAATAGTGACTGCCCTTACCTGAAACGAAGTCCAGCATTTAGGAAGACACAGAGCATGAGATTTAACTCCATCTCTGAAGGGAAACACAGAACACAGTTCTCATCAATGGATCACACTCTGCATTAGAGCAAGAAGCACGCTCTTGCTTTCTATAGTCTCTACTACAGCAGGAAACATGAGTGTGCTCACAACAAAAGAACTGTGTTTCCTACACATATGGGCCATATCTATTTCAACTCTGCTTCTGAAGTTGAAACAAACCACATGTCCTCTAACATCCAATACTTGTCAGTTAAGAGGAGAAACGTGTGAGCTTTTGAACGATGTAGTTCCTTTGAGCTGAAAAATGACTGAATTTACCTGAAATGAAGACTTGCTTGTAGGAAGACACAGAGCTTGGGATTTAACTCCATTTCTGAAGGGAAACACACACCACAGTTCTCATCCATGGATCACACTCTGTTTTAGAGCAAGAAGCACATTCTTGCTTTCCAGAGTCTCTAATACAGCAGGAAACGTGAGTGTGCTCAGAACAAAAGAACGGTGTTTCCTACCCGTACGGACCATATCTAGTCCAACTCTGCTTCTGAAACTGATACAAAGCACTTGTCCTCTAACATCTGATGCTTGTCAGTTAAGATGAGAAACGTGTGAGCTTCCTGACTGATGTAATTCTTTTGAGCTGAAAAGTGGCTGCCCTTACCTGAAACGAAGTCTTGCTTGTAGGAAGACCCATTGCCTGGGATTTAACTCCATTTCTGAAGGGAAACACACAACACAGTTGTCATCCATGAATCACACTCTGCTTTAGAGCAAGAAGCACGCTCTTGCTTTCTAGAGTCTGTAATATAGCAGGAAAGGTGAGTGTGCTCAGAACAAAAGAACGGTGTTTCCTACACATACAGAGCATATCTAGTCCAACTCTGCCTCTGAAATTGACCCAAAGCACAGGTCCTGTAACATCCAATGCCTTTCAATTAAGAGCGAGAAACGTGTGAGCTTCGAGTAAGATGTAGTTCGTTTGAGCTGAAAAGTGACTGCCCTTACCTGAAACGAGGTCTTGCTTGTAGGAAGACACAGAGCCTGGGATTTAACTACATTTCTGAAGGAAAACACACAGCATAGTTCTCATCAATGGATCACACAGTGCTTTACGGAGGAAGCATGCTCTTGCTTTCTAGAGTCTTTAAGACATCAGGAAATGTGAGTGTGCTGAGTAAAAAAGAACGGTGTTTCCTACACATACGGCCCATATCTAGTCCAACTCTGCTTCTGAAACTGATACAAAGCACTGGTCCTCTAACATCCGATGCTTGTCAGTTAAGATGAGTAACGTGTGAGCGTCATGAAATATGCAGTTTGTTTGAGCTGAATAGTGACTGCCCTTACCTGAAACGAAGTCCAGCATTTAGGAAGACACAGAGCATGAGATTTAACTCCATCTCTGAAGGGAAACACAGAACACAGTTCTCATCAATGGATCACACTCTGCATTAGAGCAAGAAGCACGCTCTTGCTTTCTATAGTCTCTACTACAGCAGGAAACATGAGTGTGCTCACAACAAAAGAACTGTGTTTCCTACACATATGGGCCATATCTATTTCAACTCTGCTTCTGAAGTTGAAACAAACCACATGTCCTCTAACATCCAATACTTGTCAGTTAAGAGGAGAAACGTGTGAGCTTTTGAACGATGTAGTTCCTTTGAGCTGAAAAATGACTGAATTTACCTGAAATGAAGACTTGCTTGTAGGAAGACACAGAGCTTGGGATTTAACTCCATTTCTGAAGGGAAACACACAGCACAGTTCTCATCCATGGATCACACTCTGTTTTAGAGCAAGAAGCACATTCTTGCTTTCCAGAGTCTCTAATACAGCAGGAAACGTGAGTGTGCTCAGAACAAAAGAACGGTGTTTCCTACCCGTACGGACCATATCTAGTCCAACTCTGCTTCTGAAACTGATACAAAGCACTTGTCCTCTAACATCTGATGCTTGTCAGTTAAGATGAGAAACGTGTGAGCTTCCTGACTGATGTAGTTCTTTTGAGCTGAAAAGTGGCTGCCCTTACCTGAAACGAAGTCTTGCTTGTAGGAAGACCCATTGCCTGGGATTTAACTCCATTTCTGAAGGGAAACACACAACACAGTTGTCATCCATGAATCACACTCTGCTTTAGAGCAAGAAGCACGCTCTTGCTTTCTAGAGTCTGTAATACAGCAGGAAAGGTGAGTGTGCTCAGAACAAAAGAACGGTGTTTCCTACACATACGGACAATATCTAGTCAAACTCTGCCTATGAAATTGACACAAAGCACAGGTCCTGTAACATCCAATGCCTTTCAATTAAGAGCGAGAATGTGTGAGCTTCAAGTAAGGTGTAGTTCGTTTGAGCTGAAAAGTGACTTCCCTTACCTGAAACGAAGTCTTGCTTGTAGGAAGACTCAGAAACTGGGATTTAACTCCATTTCTGAAGGAAAACACACAGCATAGTTCTCATCAATGGATCACACAGTGCTTTACGGAGGAAGCATGCTCTTGCTTTCTAGAGTCTTTAAGACATCAGGAAATGTGAGTGTGCTGAGTAAAAAAGAACGGTGTTTCCTACACATACGGCCCATATCTAGTCCAACTCTGCTTCTGAAACTGATACAAAGCACTGGTCCTCTAACATCCGATGCTTGTCAGTTAAGATGAGTAACGTGTGAGCGTCATGAAATATGCAGTTTGTTTGAGCTGAATAGTGACTGCCCTTACCTGAAACGAAGTCCAGCATTTAGGAAGACACAGAGCATGAGATTTAACTCCATCTCTGAAGGGAAACACAGAACACAGTTCTCATCAATGGATCACACTCTGCATTAGAGCAAGAAGCACGCTCTTGCTTTCTATAGTCTCTACTACAGCAGGAAACATGAGTGTGCTCACAACAAAAGAACTGTGTTTCCTACACATATGGGCCATATCTATTTCAACTCTGCTTCTGAAGTTGAAACAAACCACATGTCCTCTAACATCCAATACTTGTCAGTTAAGAGGAGAAACGTGTGAGCTTTTGAACGATGTAGTTCCTTTGAGCTGAAAAATGACTGAATTTACCTGAAATGAAGACTTGCTTGTAGGAAGACACAGAGCTTGGGATTTAACTCCATTTCTGAAGGGAAACACACAGCACAGTTCTCATCCATGGATCACACTCTGTTTTAGAGCAAGAAGCACATTCTTGCTTTCCAGAGTCTCTAATACAGCAGGAAACGTGAGTGTGCTCAGAACAAAAGAACGGTGTTTCCTACCCGTACGGACCATATCTAGTCCAACTCTGCTTCTGAAACTGATACAAAGCACTTGTCCTCTAACATCTGATGCTTGTCAGTTAAGATGAGAAACGTGTGAGCTTCCTGACTGATGTAGTTCTTTTGAGCTGAAAAGTGGCTGCCCTTACCTGAAACGAAGTCTTGCTTGTAGGAAGACCCATTGCCTGGGATTTAACTCCATTTCTGAAGGGAAACACACAACACAGTTGTCATCCATGAATCACACTCTGCTTTAGAGCAAGAAGCACGCTCTTGCTTTCTAGAGTCTGTAATACAGCAGGAAAGGTGAGTGTGCTCAGAACAAAAGAACGGTGTTTCCTACACATACGGACAATATCTAGTCAAACTCTGCCTATGAAATTGACACAAAGCACAGGTCCTGTAACATCCAATGCCTTTCAATTAAGAGCGAGAATGTGTGAGCTTCAAGTAAGGTGTAGTTCGTTTGAGCTGAAAAGTGACTTCCCTTACCTGAAACGAAGTCTTGCTTGTAGGAAGACTCAGAAACTGGGATTTAACTCCATTTCTGAAGGAAAACACACAGCATAGTTCTCATCAATGGATCACACAGTGCTTTACGGAGGAAGCATGCTCTTGCTTTCTAGAGTCTTTAAGACATCAGGAAATGTGAGTGTGCTGAGTAAAAAAGAACGGTGTTTCCTACACATACGGCCCATATCTAGTCCAACTCTGCTTCTGAAACTGATACAAAGCACTGGTCCTCTAACATCCGATGCTTGTCAGTTAAGATGAGTAACGTGTGAGCGTCATGAAATATGCAGTTTGTTTGAGCTGAATAGTGACTGCCCTTACCTGAAACGAAGTCCAGCATTTAGGAAGACACAGAGCATGAGATTTAACTCCATCTCTGAAGGGAAACACAGAACACAGTTCTCATCAATGGATCACACTCTGCATTAGAGCAAGAAGCACGCTCTTGCTTTCTATAGTCTCTACTACAGCAGGAAACATGAGTGTGCTCACAACAAAAGAACTGTGTTTCCTACACATATGGGCCATATCTATTTCAACTCTGCTTCTGAAGTTGAAACAAACCACATGTCCTCTAACATCCAATACTTGTCAGTTAAGAGGAGAAACGTGTGAGCTTTTGAACGATGTAGTTCCTTTGAGCTGAAAAATGACTGAATTTACCTGAAATGAAGACTTGCTTGTAGGAAGACACAGAGCTTGGGATTTAACTCCATTTCTGAAGGGAAACACACAGCACAGTTCTCATCCATGGATCACACTCTGTTTTAGAGCAAGAAGCACATTCTTGCTTTCCAGAGTCTCTAATACAGCAGGAAACGTGAGTGTGCTCAGAACAAAAGAACGGTGTTTCCTACCCGTACGGACCATATCTAGTCCAACTCTGCTTCTGAAACTGATACAAAGCACTTGTCCTCTAACATCTGATGCTTGTCAGTTAAGATGAGAAACGTGTGAGCTTCCTGACTGATGTAGTTCTTTTGAGCTGAAAAGTGGCTGCCCTTACCTGAAACGAAGTCTTGCTTGTAGGAAGACCCATTGCCTGGGATTTAACTCCATTTCTGAAGGGAAACACACAACACAGTTGTCATCCATGAATCACACTCTGCTTTAGAGCAAGAAGCACGCTCTTGCTTTCTAGAGTCTGTAATACAGCAGGAAAGGTGAGTGTGCTCAGAACAAAAGAACGGTGTTTCCTACACATACGGACAATATCTAGTCAAACTCTGCCTATGAAATTGACACAAAGCACAGGTCCTGTAACATCCAATGCCTTTCAATTAAGAGCGAGAATGTGTGAGCTTCGAGTAAGGTGTAGTTCGTTTGAGCTGAAAAGTGACTTCCCTTACCTGAAACGAAGTCTTGCTTGTAGGAAGACTCAGAAACTGGGATTTAACTCCATTTCTGAAGGAAAACACACAGCATAGTTCTCATCAATGGATCACACAGTGCTTTACGGAGGAAGCATGCTCTTGCTTTCTAGAGTCTTTAAGACATCAGGAAATGTGAGTGTGCTGAGTAAAAAAGAACGGTGTTTCCTACACATACGGCCCATATCTAGTCCAACTCTGCTTCTGAAACTGATACAAAGCACTGGTCCTCTAACATCCGATGCTTGTCAGTTAAGATGAGTAACGTGTGAGCGTCATGAAATATGCAGTTTGTTTGAGCTGAATAGTGACTGCCCTTACCTGAAACGAAGTCCAGCATTTAGGAAGACACAGAGCATGAGATTTAACTCCATCTCTGAAGGGAAACACAGAACACAGTTCTCATCAATGGATCACACTCTGCATTAGAGCAAGAAGCACGCTCTTGCTTTCTATAGTCTCTACTACAGCAGGAAACATGAGTGTGCTCACAACAAAAGAACTGTGTTTCCTACACATATGGGCCATATCTATTTCAACTCTGCTTCTGAAGTTGAAACAAACCACATGTCCTCTAACATCCAATACTTGTCAGTTAAGAGGAGAAACGTGTGAGCTTTTGAACGATGTAGTTCCTTTGAGCTGAAAAATGACTGAATTTACCTGAAATGAAGACTTGCTTGTAGGAAGACACAGAGCTTGGGATTTAACTCCATTTCTGAAGGGAAACACACAGCACAGTTCTCATCCATGGATCACACTCTGTTTTAGAGCAAGAAGCACATTCTTGCTTTCCAGAGTCTCTAATACAGCAGGAAACGTGAGTGTGCTCAGAACAAAAGAACGGTGTTTCCTACCCGTACGGACCATATCTAGTCCAACTCTGCTTCTGAAACTGATACAAAGCACTTGTCCTCTAACATCTGATGCTTGTCAGTTAAGATGAGAAACGTGTGAGCGTCGTGACCGATGTAGTTCTTTTGAGCTGAAAAGTGGCTGCCCTTACCTGAAACGAAGTCTTGCTTGTAGGAAGACACAGAGCCTGGGATTTAACTCCATTTCTGAAGTGGAACACACCGCACAGTTCTAATCCATGGATCACACTCGGTTTTAGAGGAAGAAGCACATTCTTGCTTTCTAGAGTCTCTAAGACAGAAGGAAACGTGAGTGGGCTGAGAACAAAAGAACGGTGTTTCCTACACATACAGACCATATCTAGTCCAACTCTGCCTCTGAAATTGAAACAAAGCACAGGTCCTGTATCATGCAATGCCTTTCAATTAAGAGCGAGAAACGTGTGAGCTTCGAGTAAGATGTAGTTCGATTTAGCTGAAAAGTGACTGCCCTTACCAGAAAGGAAGTATTGCTTGTAGGAAGATTCAGAAACTGGGATTTAACTCTATTTCTGAAGGAAAACACACAGCATAGTTCTCATCAATGGATCACACACTGCCTTAAGGAGGAAGCATGCTCTTGCTTTCTAGTGTCTCTAATACAGCAGGAAACATGTGTGTGCTCAGAACAAAAGAACGGTGTTTCCTACTCGTACGGACCATATCTAGTTCAACTCTGCTTCTGAAACTGAAACACACCACAGGTCCTCTAACATCCAATGCTTGTCATTTAAGATGAGAAACTTGTGAGCTTCATGAACAATGTAGTTCCTTTGAGCTGAAAAGTGACTGCCCTTACCTGATATGATGTCTTGCATGTAGGAAGCCACAGAGCCTGGGATTTAACTCCATTTCTGAAGTGGAAACACACAGCAGAGTTCTCATCCATGGATCATACTCTGTTTTAGAGCAAGAAGCACATTTGTGCTTTCAAGATTCTCTAAGGCAGCAGGAAACGTGAGTGTGCTGAGAACAAAAGAATGGTGTTTCCTACACATACGGACCATATCTACTCCAACTCTGTCTCTGAAATTGACACACAGCACAGGTCCTTTAACATCCAATGCTTGTCATTTAAGAAGAGAAACATGTGAGCTGCATGAACGATGTAGTTCATTTGAGCGGTAAAGTAACTGCCCTTACTTGAAACGAATTCTTCCTTGTAGGAAGACTCAGAGCCTGGGATTTAACTCCATTTTTGAAGTGGAACACACAGCAGAGTTCTCATCCATTGTTCACACTCTGCTTTCGAGCAAGAAGCACGCTCTAGCTTTCTAGAGTCTCTAAGACAGCAGGAAACGTGAGTGTGCTGAAAACAAAAGAACGGTGTTTCCTACACATACGGACCATATCTAGTCCAACTCTGCTTCTGAAAGTGATACAAAGCACTTGTCCTCTAACATCTGATGCTTGTCATTTAAGATGAGAAAAGTGTGAGCTTCGTGACCGATGTAGTTCTTTTGAGCTGAAACGTGGCTGCCCTTACCTAAAACGAAGTCTTGCTTGTAGGAAGACACAGAGCCTGGGATTTAACTCCATTTCTGAAGTGAAACACACAACACAGTTCTCATCCATGGATCACACTCTGCTTTAGAGCAAGAAGCACGCTCTTGCTTTCTAGAGTCTCTAATACAGCAGGAAAGGTGAGTGTGCTCAGAACAAAAGAACGGTGTTTCCTACACATACAGACCATATCTAGTCCAACTCTGCTTCTGTAAGTGATACAAAGCACTGGTCCTCAAACATCCAATGCTTGTCAGTTAAGATGAGAAACGTGTGAGCTTTTGAACGATGTAGTTCGTTTGAGCTGTAAAATAACTCCCCTTCCCTGAAACGAAGTCTTGCTTGTAGGAAGACTCAGAAACTGGGATTTAACTCCATTTCTGAAGGAAAACACACAGCATAGTTCTCATCAATGGATCACACACTGCTTTAAGGAGGAAGCATGCTCTTGCTTTCTAGAGTCTCTAATACAGCAGGAAACGTGAGTGTGCTCAGAACAAAAGAACGGTGTTTCCTACCCGTACGGACCATATCTAGTCCAACTCTGCTTCTGTAAGTGATACAAAGCACTGGTCCTCTAACAATCAATGCTTGTCAGTTAAAATGAAAAACGTGTGAGCTTTTGAACGATGTAGTTCATTTGAGCTGAAAAGTGGCTACCCTTACCTGAAACGAAGTCTTGCTTGTAGGAAGACACAGAGCCTGGGATTTAACTCCATTTCTGAAGGGAAACAAACAACACAGTTCTCATCCATGGATCACAATCTGTTTTAGAGCAAGAAGCACGCTCTTGCTTTCTAGAGTCTCTAATACAGCAAGAAAGGTGAGTGTGCTCACAACAAAAGAACGGTGTTTCCTACACATGCGGACCATATCTAGTCCAACTCTGCTTCTGAAACTGATACAAAGAATTGGTCCTCTAACATCCGATGCTTGTCAGTTACGATGAGAAACGTGTGAGCTTCGTGAACGATGTAGTTCGTTTGAGCTGAAAAGTGACTGCCCTTACCTGAAACGAGGTCTTGCTTGTAGGAAGACACAGAGCCTGGGATTTAACTACATTTCTGAAGGGAAACACACAACACAGTTCTCTTCCATTGATCACACTCTGCTTTAGAGCAAGAAGCACGCTCTTGCTTTCTAAAATCTCTAATACAGCAGGAAACGTGAGTGTGCTCAGAACAAAAGAACGGTGTTTCCTACCTGTATGGACCATATCTACTCCAACTCTGTCTCTGCAATTGATACACAGCACAGGTCCTTTAACAGCCAATGCTTGTCATTTAAGAAGAGAAACGTGTGAGCTCCATGAACGATGTAGTTCATTTGAGCGGTAAAGTAACTGCCCTTACTTGAAACGAATTCTTCCTTGTAGGAAGACTCAGAGCCTGGGATTTAACTCCATTTTTGAAGTGGAACACACAGCAGAGTTCTCATCCATCGATCATACTCTGCTTTCGAGCAAGAAGCACGCTCTAGCTTTCTAGAGTCTCTAAGACAGCAGGAAACGTGAGTGTGCTGAAAACAAAAGAGCGGTGTTTCCTACACATACGGACAATATCTAGTCCAACTCTGCTTCTGAAACTGATACAAAGCACTTGTCCTCTAACATCTGATGCTTGTCAGTTAAGATGAGAAAAGTGTGAGCTTCGTGACCGATGTAGTTCTTTTGAGCTGAAACGTGGCTGCCCTTACCTAAAACGAAGTCTTGCTTGTAGGAAGACACAGAGCCTGGGATTTAACTCCATTTCTGAAGTGAAACACACAACACAGTTCTCATCCATGGATCACACTCTGCTTTAGAGCAAGAAGCATGCTCTTGCTTTCTAAAGTCTCTAATACAGCAGGAAAGGTGAGTGTGCTCAGAACAAAAGAACGGTGTTTCCTACACATACAGACCATATCTAGTCCAACTCTGCTTCTGTAAGTGATACAAAGCACTGGTCCTCTAACATCCAATGCTTGTCATTTAAGATGAGAAACGTGTGAGCTTTTGAACGATGTAGTTCGTTTGAGCTGTAAAGTAACTCCCCTTCCCTGAAACGAAGTCTTGCTTGTAGGAAGACTCAGAAACTGGGATTTAACTCCATTCCTGAAGTGCAACACACAGCACAGTTCTCATCCATGGATCACACTCTGTTTTAGAACAAGAAGCACATTCTTGCTTTCTAGAGTCTCAAAGCCAGCAGGAAACATGAGTTTGCTGAGAACAAAAGAACGGTGTTTCCTACACATACGGACCATACCTAGTCCAAATCTGCCTCTGAAATTGACACAAAGCACTGGTCCTGTAACATCCAATGCCTTTCAATTAAGAGCGAGAAACGTGTGAGCTTCGAATAAGATGTAGTTCGTTTGAGCTGAAAAGTGACTGCCCTTACCTGAAATGAAGTCTTGCTTGTAGGAAGACACAGAGCCTGGGATTTAACTCCATTTCTGAAGGGAAACACATAGCAGAGTTCTCATCCATGGATCACACTCTGCTTTAGAGCAAGAAGCACGCTCTTGCTTTCCAGAGTCTCTAATACAGCAGGAAACGTGAGTGTGCTCAGAACAAATAATGGTGTTTCCTACACATACGGACCATATCGAGTTCAACTCTGCTTCTGAAACTGAAACAAACCACAGGTCCTCTAACATCCAATGCTTGTCACTTAAGATGAGAAATGAGTGAGCTTTGTGAACGTGTAGTTCGTTTGAGCTGTAAAGCTACTGCCCTTACCTGAAACGAAGTCTTGCTTGGAGGAAGACACAAAGCCTAGGATTTAACTCCATTTCTGAAGGGAAACACACAGCAGAGTTCTCATCCATGGATCACACTCTGCTTTAGAGCAAGAAGCATGCTCTTGCTTCCTAGAGTCTCTAAGACAGCAGGAAATGTGAGTGTGCTGAGTAAAAACGAACTGTGTTTCCTACACATACGGACCATATCTAGTCCAACTCTGCTTCTGAAACTGATACAAAGCACTGGCCCTCTAACATCGATGCTTGTCAGTTAAGATGAGAAACGTGTGAGCGTCGTGAATGATGTAGTACGTATGAGCTAAAAAGTGACTGCCCTTACCTGAAACGAAGTCTTGCTTGGAGGAAGACACAGAGCCTGGGATTTAACTCCATTTCTGAAGGGAAACACACAGCAGAGTTCTCATCCGTGGATCACACTCTGCTTTAGAGCAAGAAGCATGCTCTTGCTTCCTAGAGTCTCTAAGACAGCAGGAAATGTGAGTGTGCTGAGTAAAAACGAACTGTGTTTCCTACACATACGGACCATATCTAGTCCAACTCTGCTTCTGAAACTGATACAAAGCACTGGCCCTCTAACATCGATGCTTGTCAGTTAAGATGAGAAACGTGTGAGCGTCGTGAATGATGTAGTTCGTATGAGCTAAAAAGTGACTGCCCTTACCTGAAATGAAGTCTTGCTTGTAGGAAGACACAGAGCCTGGGATTTAACTCCATTTCTGAAGGGAAACACACAGCAGAGTTCTCATCCATGGATCACACTCTGCTTTAGAGCAAGAAGCACACTCTTGCTTTCTAGAGTCTGTAATACAGCAGGAAAGGTGAGTGTGCTCAGAACAAAAGAACGGTGTTTCCTACACATACGTACCATATCTAGTCCAACTCTGCTTCTGTAAGTGATACAAAGCACTGGTCCTCTAACATCCAATGCTTGTCAGTTGAAATGAAAAACGTGTGAGCTTTTGAACGATGTAGTTCGTTTGAGCTGTAAAGTAACTGCCCTTACCTGAAACGAAGTCTTGCTTGTAGGAAGACTCAGAAACTGGGATTGAACTCCATTTCTGAAGTGGAACACACAGCACAGTTCTCATCCATGGATCACACTCTGTTTTAGAGCAAGAAGCACATTCTTGCTTTCTAGAGTCTCTAAGACAGCAGGAAATGTGAGTGTGCTGAGTAAAAAAGAACGGTGTTTCCTACACATACGGCCCATATCTAGTCCAACTCTGCTTCTGAAACTGATACAAAGCACGGGTCCTCTAACATCCGATGCTTGTCAGTTAAGATGAGAAACGTGTGCACTTCGTGAATGATGTAGTTCCTTTGAGCTGTTAGTAACTGCCCTTACCTGAAACGATTTCTTGCATGTAGTAAGACTCAGAGCCTGGGATTTAACTCCATTTCTGATGTGGAACACACAGCACATTCTCATCCATTGATCACACTCTGTTTTAGAGCAAGAAGCACATTCTTGCTTTCTAGAGTCTCTAGGACAGCAGGAAACGTGAGTGTGCTAGAACAAAAGAACGGTGTTTCCTACACTTACGGACCATATCTAGTCCAACTCTACTTCTGAAACTGATACAAAGCACTTGTCCTCTAACATGTGATCCTTGTCAGTTAAGATGAGAAACGTGTGACCTTCGAGTAAGATGTAGTTCTTTTGAACTGAAAAGTGACTGCCCTTACCTGAAACGAAGTCTTGCTTGTAGGAAGACTCAGAGCCTGGGATTTAACTCCATTTCTGAAGGGAAACACACAGCAGAGTTCTCATCCATGGATCACACTCTGCTTTAGAGCAAGAAGCACGCTCTAGCTTTCTAGAGTCTCTAAGACAGCAGGAAATGTGAATGTGCTGATTAAAAAAGAACGGTGTTTCCTACACATACGGACCATATCTAGTTCAACTCTGCTTGAAATTGATACAAAGCAAAGGTCCTCTAACATCCAATGCTTGTCAGTGAAGATCAGAAACGTGTGAGCGTCGTGAATGATGTAGTTCGTTTGAGCTGAAAAGTGACTGCCCTTACCTGAAACGAATTCTTGCATTTAGGAAGACACAGAGCCTGGGATTTAACTCCATCTCTGAAGGGAAACACACAACACAGTTCTCATCAATGGATCACACACTGCTTTAAGGAGGAAGCATGCTCTTGCTTTCTAGAGTCTCTGATACAGCAGGAAACGTGAGTGTGCTCAGAACAAAAGAACGGTGTTTCCTACATATATGGACCATATCGAGTTCAACTCTGCTTCTGAAACGGAAACAACCCAGAGGTCCTCTAACATCCAATGCTGGTCAGTTAAGATGAGAAACGTGTGAGCTTCGTGACCGATGTAGTTCTTTTGAGCTGAAAAGTGGCTGCCCTTACCTGAAATGAAGTCTTGCTTGTAGGAAGACACAGAGCCTGGGATTTAACTCCATTTCTGAAGGGAAACACACAACACAGTTCTCATCCATGGATCACACTCTGCTTTAGAGCAAGAAGCACACTCTTGCTTTCTAGAGTCTGTAATACAGCAGGAAAGGTGAGTGTGCTCAGAACAAAAGAAAGGTGTTTCCTACACATACGGACCATATCTAGTCCAACTCTGCTTCTGTAAGTGATACAAAGCACTGGTCCTCTAACATCCAATGCTTGTCAGTTAAGATGAGAAACGTGTGACCTTCGTGTAAGATGTAGTTCGTTTGAGCTGAAAAGTGACTGCCCTTACATGAAACGAAGTCTTGCTTGTAGGAAGACTCAGAGCCTGGGATTTAACTCCATTTCTGTGTTGGAACCTACAGCACAGTTCTCATCCATTGATCACACTCTGCTTTAGAGGAAGAAGCACATTCTTGCTTTCTAGAATCTCTAAGACAGCAGGAAACGTGAGTGTGCTGAGAACAAAGAACGGTGTTTCCTACACATACAGACCATATCTACTCCAACTCTACTTCTGAAACTGATACAAAGCACTTGTCCTCTAACATCCGATGCTTGTTAGTTAAGATGAGAAACGTGTGAGCTTCGTGAACGATGTAGTTCGTTTGAGCTGAAAAGTGGCTGCCCTTTCCTGAAACGAGGTCTTGCTTGTAGGAAGACACAGAACCTGCGATTTCACTACATTTCAGAAGGGAAACACACAGCACAGTTCTCATCCACTGATCACACTCTGCTTTCGAGCAAGAAGCACTCTCTAGCTTTCTAGATTCTCTAATACATCAGGAAATGTGAGTGTGCTGAATAAAAAAGAACAGTGTTTCCTACACATACGGACCATATCTAGTCCAACTCTGCTTCTGAAACTGATACAAAGCACTGGTCCTCTAACATCCAATGCTTGTCAGTTAAGATGAGAATCGTGTGAGCTTCGTTAACGATGTAGTTCGTTTGAGCTGAAAATTGACTGCCCTTACCTGAAACGAAGTCTTGCTTGTAGGAAGACTCAGAGCCTGGGATTTAACTCCATTTCTGAAGTGGAACACACAGCACAGTTCTCATCCATTGATCACACTCTGCTTTAGAGAAAGAAGCACATTCTTGCTTTCTAGAATCTCTAAGACAGCAGGAAACCTGAGTGTTCTGAGAACAAAAGAACAGTGTTTCCTACACATACGGACCACACCTAGTCCAATTCTGGCTCTTAAATTGACACAAAGCACTTGTCCTCTAACATCTGATGCTTGTCAGTTAAGATGAGAAAAGTGTGAGCTTCGTGAATGGTGTAGTTCGTTTGAGCTGAAAAGTGGCGGCCCTTACCTGAAAGGAAGTCTTGCTTGTAGGAAGACACAGAGCCTGGGATTTAACTCCATTTCTGAAGGGAAACACACAGCAGAGTTCTCATCCATGGATCACACTGTGCTTTAGAGCAAGAAGCACGCTTTTGTATTCTAGAGTCTCTAATACAGCAGGAATCGTGAGTGTGCTCAAAACAAGAGAACGGTGTTTCCTACACATACGGACCATACCTAGTCCAACACTGCCTCTGAAATTGACACAAAGCACAGGTCCTGTAACATCCAATGCCTTTCAATTAAGAGTGAGAAACGTGTGAGCTTCGAGTAAGATGTCGTTCGTTTGAGCTGAAAGTGACTGCCCTTACCTGAAACGAAGTCTTGCTTGTAGGAACACTCAGAAACTGAGATTTAACTCCATTTCTGAAGGGAAACACACAGCAAAGTTCTCATCAATGGATCACACACTGCTTTAAGGAAGAAGCACGCTCTTGCTTTCTAGAGTCTCTAATACAGCAGGAAACGTGAGTGTGCTCAGAACAAAAGAACAGTGTTTCCTACACATACGGACCATATCTCGTTCAACCCTGTTTCTGAAACTGAAACAAACCACAGGTCCACTAACATCCCATGCTTGTGAGTTAAGATGAGAAACGTGTGAGCTTCGTGAACGATGTAGTTCGTTTGGGCTGAAAAGTGGCTGTCCTTAACTGAAACGAAGTCTTGCTTGTAGGAAGACACAGAGCCTGGGATTTAACTCCATTTCAGAAGGGAAACACACAGCAGAGTTGTCATCCATGGATCACACTCTGCTTTAGAGCAAGAAGCACGCTCTTGCTTCCTAGAGTCTCTAATACAGCAGGAAACTTGAGTGTGCTCAGAACAAAACAACAGTGTTTATTACCCGTACGGACCATATCCAGTTCAACTCGGCTTCTGAAACTTTAACAAACAACAGGTCCACTAACATGCAATGCTTGTCAGTTAACATGAGAAACGTGTGAGCTTCGTGAACGATGTAGTTCGTTTGAGCTGTAAAGTAACTGCCCTTACTTGAAACAAAATCTTCCTTGTAGGAAGACTCAGAGCCTGGGATTTAACTCCATTTCTGAAGTGAAACACACAGTAGAGTTCTCATCCATTGATCACACTCTGCTTTAGAGCAAGAAGCACTCTCTAGCTTTCTAGAGTCTCTAACACAGCAGGAAACGTGAGTGTGCTGAGAAAAAAAGAACGGTGTTTCCTACACATACAGCCCATATCGAGTTCAACTCTTCTTCTGAAACTGATACAAAGCACTGGTCCTTTAACATCCGATGCTTGTCAGTTAAGATGAGAAACTTGTGAGCTTTGTGTAAGATGTAGTTCGTTTGAGCTGAAAAGTAACTGCCGTTACCTGAAACGAATTCTTGCTTGTAGGAAGACTCAGATCCTGGGATTTAACTCCATTTCTGAAGTGGAACACACAGCACATTCTCATCCATTGATCACACTCTGCTTTAGTGCAAGAAGCACATTCTTGCTTTTTAGACTCTCTAAGACAGCAGGAACCATGAGTGTGCTCAGAAAAAAAGAACGGGGTTTCCTATACATACGGACCATATCTAGTCCAACTCTGCTTCTGAAACTGATAAAAACCACAGGTCCTTTAACATCCAATGTTTTTCAGTTAAGATGAGAAACGTGTGAGGTTTGTGAACGATGTAGTTCGTTTGAGCTGAAAAGTGACTGCCCTTACCTGAAAGGAGGTCTTGCTTGTAGGAAGACACAGAACCTGGGATTTAACTACATTTCTGAAGGGAAACACACAGCACAGTTCTCATCCACTGATCACAATCTACTTTCGAGCAAGAAGCACGCTCTAGCTTTCTAGATTCTCTAAGACAGCAGGAAACCTGTGTGTGCTGAGAAAAAAAGAACGGTGTTTCCTACACATACGGACCATATCTAGTCCAACTCTACTTCTGAAACTGATACAAAGCACTTGTCCTCTAACATCCCATGCTTGTCAGTTAAGATGAGAAACGTGTGAGCTTCGTGAACGATGTAGTTCCTTTGAGCTGAAAAGTGACTGCCCTTACCTGAAATGAAGTCTTTCTTGTAGGAAGACACAGAGCCTGGGATTTAACTCCATTTCTGAAGGGAAACACAGCAGAGTTCTCATCCATGGTCACACTCTGCTTAGAGCAAGAAGCACGCTCTTGCTTTCCAGAGTCTCTAATACAACAGGAAACGTGAGTGTGCTCAGAACAAGAGAACGGTGTTTCCTACACATACGGACCATACCTAGTCCAACTCTGCTTCTGAAATTGACACAAAGCAAAGGTCCTGTAACATCCAATGCCTTTCAATTAAGAGCGAGAAATGTGTGAGCTTCGAGTAAGATATAGTTCGTTTGAGCTGAAAAGTGACTGCCCTTACCTGAAACGAAGTCTTGGTAGTAGGAAGACTCAGAAACTGAGATTTAACTCCATTTCTGAAGGGAAACACACAGCATAGTTCTCATCAATGGATCACACACTGCTTTAAGGAAGAAGCACGCTCTTGCTTTCTAGAGTCTCTAATACAGCAGGAAACGTGAGTGTGCTCAGAACAAAAGAACAGTGTTTCCTACACATACGGACCATATCTAGTACAACTCTGCTTCTGAAACTGAAACAAACCACAGGTCCAATAACATCCAATGCTTGTCAGTTAAGATGAGAAACGTGTGAGCTTCGTGAACGATGTAGTTCGTTTGAGCAGTAAAGTAACTGCCCTTACATGAAACGAAGTCTTCCTTGTAGGAAGACTCAGAGCCTGGGATTTAACTCCATTTCTGAATTGAAACACACAGCAGAGTCGTCATCAATGGATCACACTCTGGTGTCGAGCAAGAAGCACGCTCTTGCTTTCTAGAGTCTCTAATACATCAGGAAACATGATTGTGCTCAGAACAAAAGAACGGTGTTTCCTACCTATACGGACCATATCTAGTTCACCTCTGCTTCTGAAACTGATACAAACCACAGGTCCTCTAACATGCAATGCTTGTCAGTTAAGATGAGAAACATGTGAGCTTCGTGAACGATGTAGTTCGTTTGAGCTGTAAAGTAACTGCCCTTACTTGAAACGAAGTCTTCCTTGTAGGAAGACTCAGAGCCTGGGCTTTAACTCCATTTCTGAAGTGAAACACACAGCAGAGTTCTCATTCATTGATCACACTCTGCTTTAGAGCAAGAAGCACGCTCTAGCTTTCTAGAGTCTCTAAGACAGCAGGAAACCTGTGTGTGCTGAGAATAAAAGAACGGTGTTTCCTACACATAGGGACCATATCTAGTCCAACTCTACTTCTGAAACTGATACAAAGCACTTGTCCTCTAACATCCCATGCTTGTCAGTTAAGATGAGAAACGTGTGAGCTTCGTGAACGATGTAGTTCGTTTTTGCTGAAAAGTGACTCCCCTTACCTGAAACGAGGTCTTGCTTGTAGGAAGACACAGAACCTGGGATTTAACTACATTTCTGACGGGAAACACACAGCACAGTTCTCCTCCACTGATCACACTCTACTTTCGAGCAAGAAGCACGCTCTAGCTTTCTAGAGTCACTAAGAGAGCAGGAAACCTGTGTGTGCTGAGAAAAATAGTAGGGTGTTTCCTACACATACGGACCATATCTAGTCCAACTCTTCTTCTGAAACTGATACAAAGCACTGGTCCTTTAACATCCAATGTTTGTCAGTTAAGATGAGAAACGTGTGAGCTTCGTGAATGATGTAGTTCGTTTGAGCTGAAAAGTGACTGCCCTTACCTGAAACGAGGTATTGCTTGTAGGAAGACACAGAACCTGGGATTTAACTACATTTCAGAAGGGAAACACACAGCACAGTTCTCATCCACTGATCACACTCTACTTTTGAGCAAGAAGCACGCTCTAGCTTTCTAGAGTCTCTAAGACAGTAGGAAATGTGAGTGTGCTGAGTAAAACAGAACGGTGTTTCCTACACATACAGACCATATCTAGTCCAACTCTGCTTCTGAAACTGATACAAAGCACTGGTACTCTAACATCTGATGCTTGTCAGTTAAGATAAGAAACGTGTGAGCTTCGTGACCGATGTAGTTCTTTTGAGCTGAAAAGTGGCTGCCCTTACCTGAAACGAAGTCTTGCATGTAGGAAGACACAGAGCCTAGAATTTAACTCCATTTCTGAAGGGAAACACACAACACAGTTCTCATCCATGGATCACACTCTGCTTTAGAGCACGAAGCACGCTCTTGCTTTCTAGAGTCTATAAGTCAGCAGGAAACATGAGTGTGCTCAGAACAAAAGAACGGTGTTTCCTACACATACAGACCATATCTAGTCCAAATCTGCCTCTGAAATTGACACACAGCACAGGTCCTGTAACATCCAATACCTTTCAATTAAGAGCGAGAAACGTGTGAGCTTCGAGTAAGATGTTGTTCGTTTGAGCTGAAAAGTGACTGCCCTTACCTGAAACGAAGTCTTGGTAGTAGGAAGACTCAGAAACTGAGATTTAACTCCATTTCTGAAGGGAAACACACAGCATAGTTCTCATCAATGGATCACACACTGCTTTAAAGAAGAAGCACGCTCTTGCTTTCTAGAGTCTCTTATACAGCAGGAAACGTGAGTGTGCTCAGAACAAAAGAACAGTGTTTCCTACACATACGGACCATATCTAGTTCAACTCTGCTTCTGAAACTGAAACAAACCACAGGTCCACTAACATCCAATGCTTGTCAGTTAAGATGAGAAACGTGTGAGCTTCGTGAACGATGTAGTTCGTTTGAGCAGTAAAGTAACTGCCCTTACATGAAATGAAGTCTTCCTTGTAGGAAGACTCAGAGCCTGGGATTTAACTCCATTTCTGAATTGAAACACACAGCAGAGTCGTCATCCATGGATCACACTCTGCTGTCGAGCAAGAAGCACGCTCTTGCTTTCTAGAGTCTCTAATACATCAGGAAACATGATTGTGCTCAGAACAAAAGAACGGTGTTTCCTACCCATACGGACCATATCTAGTTCAACTCTGCTTCTGAAACTGATACAAACCACAGGTCCTCTAACATCCAATGCTTGTCAGTTAAGATGAGAAACATGTGAGCTTCGTGAACGATGTAGTTCGTTTGAGCTGTAAAGTAACTGCCCTTACTTGAAACGAAGTCTTCCTTGTAGGAAGACTCAGAGCCTGGGCTTTAACTCCATTTCTGAAGTGAACCACACAGCAGAGTTCTCATTCATTGATCACACTCTGCTTTAGAGCAAGAAGCACGCTCTAGCTTTCTAGAGTCTCTAAGACAGCAGGAAACCTGTGTGTGCTGAGAAAAAAAGAACGGTGTTTCCTACACATAGGGACCATATCTAGTCCAACTCTACTTCTGAAATTGATACAAAGCACTTGTCCTCTAACATCCGATGCTTGTCAGTTAAGATGAGAAACGTGTGAACTTTGTGAAAGATGTAGTTCGTTTGAGCTGAAAAGTGGCTGCCCTTACCTGAAACGAAGTCTTGCTTGTAGGAAGGCACAGAGCCTTGGAATTCACTCCATAATGAAGGGAAACACAAAGCAGAGTTCTCATCCATGGATCACACTCTGTTTTAGAGCAAGAAGCACATACTTGCTTTCTAGATTCTATAAGACAGCAGGAAACATGAGTGTGCTGAGAACAAAGAACGGTGTTTCCTACACATACAGACCATATCTACTCCAACTCGGCCTCTGAAGTTGACACACAGCATAGGTCCTCTAACGTACAATGCTTGTCATTTAACATGACAAAAGTGTGAGCTTCATGAATGATGTAGTTCCTTTGAGCTGAAAAGTGACTGCCCTTACCTGAAATGCAGTCTTTCTTGTAGGAAGACACAAAGCCTGGGATTTAACTCTATTTCTGAAGGGAAACACAGCAGAGTTCTCATCCATGGATCACACTCTGCTTAGAGCAAGAAGCACGCTCTTGCTTTCCAGAGTCTCTAATACAACAGGAAATGTGAGTGTGCTCAGAACAAAAAACGGTGTTTCCTACACATACGGACCATATCTAGTTCAACTCTGCTTCTGAAACTGAAACAAACCAGAGGTCCTCTAATATCCAATGCTTGTCAGTTAATATGAGAAACGGGTGAGCTTCATGAATGATGTAGATAGTTTGAGCTGAAAACTAACTGCCTATACTTGAAACGAAGTCTTCCTTGTAGGAAGACTCAGGGCCTGGGCTTTAACTCCATTTCTGAAGTGAAACACACAGCAGAGTTGTCATCCATTGATCATAATCTGCTTTAGAGCAAGAAGCACGCTCTAGTTTTCTAGAGTCCCTAAGACAGCAGGAAACGTGAGTGTGCTGAGAACAAAAGAACGGTGTTTCCTACACATACCGACCATATCTACTCCAATCTCCTTCTGAAATTGACACACAGCACAGGTCCTCTAACATCCAATGCTTGTCATTTAAGATGACAAAAGTGTGAGCTTCATGAATGATGTAGTTCCTGTGAGCTGAAAATTACTGCCCATACCTGAAATGAAGTCTTGCTTGTAGGAAGACACAGAGCCTGGGTTTTCACTTCATTTCTGAAGGGAACCACAGCAGAGTGCTCATCCATGGATCACACTCTGCTTAGAGCAAGAAGCACGCTCTTGCTTTCCAGAGTCTCTATACAACAGGAAACGTGAGTGTGCTCAGAACAAGAGAACAGTGTTTCCTACACATACAGACCATACCAAGTCCAACTCTGCCTCTGAAATTGACACAAACCACAGGTCTTCTAACATCTAATGTTTGTCAGTTAAGATGAGAAACGTGTGAGCTTCGAGTAAGATGTAGTTCGTTTGAGCTGAAAAGTAACTGCCCTTACCTGAAACGAAATCTTGCTTGTAGGAAGACTCAGAAACTGATATTTAACTCCATTTCTGAAGGGAAACAGAGAGGATAGTTCTCATCAATGGATCACACACTGCTTTAAGGAAGAAGCACGCTCTTGCTTTCTAGAGTCTCTAATACAGCAGGAAACGTGAGTGTGCTCAGAACATAAGAACGGTGTTTCCTACCCGTACTGACCATATCTAGTTCAACTCTGCTTCTGAAACTGAAACAAACCACAGGTCCACTAACATCCAATGCTTGTCAGTTAAGTTGAGAAACGTGTGAGCTTCATGAACGATGTAGATCGTTTGAGCTGTAAGTAACTGCCCTTACATGAAACGAAGTCTTCCTTGTAGGAAGACTCAGAGCCTGGGATTTAACTCCAGTTCCTAAGTGAAACACACAGCAGAGTTCTCATCCATGGATCACACTCTGTTGTCGAGCAAGAAGCACGCTCTTGCTTTCTAGAGTCTCTAATACATCAGGAAACATGAGTGTGCTCAGAACAAAAGAACGGTGTTTCCAACCCATACGGACCATATCTAGTTCCACTCTGCTTATGAAACTGATACAAACCACAGGTCCTCTAACATCCAATGCTTGTCAGTTAAGACGAGAAACATGTGAGTTTCGTGAACGATGTATTTCTTTTGAGCTGTAAAGTAACTGACCTTACTTGAGACGAAATATTCCTTGTAGGAAGACTCAGAGCCTGGGCTTTAACTCCATTTCAGAAGTGAAACACACAGCAGAGTTCTCATCCATTGATCACAATCTGCTTTAGAGCAAGAAGCACGCTCTAGCTTTCTAGAGTTTCTAATACAGCAGGAAACATGAGTGTGCTCAGAACAAAAGAACGGTGTTTCCTACACATACGGACCATATCTAGTTCAACTCTGGTTCTGAAACTGAAACAAACCACAGGTCCACTAACATCCAATGCTTGTCCATTAAGATGAGAAACGTGTGAGCTTCATGAACGATGTAGATCGTTTGAGCTGTAAAGTAACTGCCCTTACTTGAAACGAAGTCTTCCTTGTAGGAAGACTCATAGCCTGGGATTTAACTCCATTTCTGAAGGGAAACACACAGCACAGTTCTCATCCATGGATCACACTCTGCTTTAGAGCAAGAAGCACGCTTTTGTATTCTAGATTATCTAATACAGCAGGAAACATGAGTGTGCTCAGAACAAAAGAACGGTGTTTCCTACACATATGGACCATATCTAGTTCAACTCTGATTCTGATATTGATACAAACCACAGGTCCTCTAACATCCAATGTTTGTCAGTTAAGATGAGAAATGTGTGAGTTTCGTGAACGATGTATTTCGTTTGAGCTGAAAAGTGACTGCCCTTACCTGAAACGAGGTCTTGCTTGTAGCAAGACACAGAGCCTGGGATTTATCTCCATTTCTGAAGGGAAATACACAGCACAGTTCTCATCCATGGATCACACTCTGTTTTAGAGCAAGAAGCACATTCTTGCTTTCTAGAGTCTATAAGACAGCAGGACACGTGAGTGTGCTCAGAACAAGAGAACGGTGTTTCCTACACATACGGACCATACCTAGTCCAACTCTGCCTCTGAAATTGACACAAAGAAAAGGTCCTGTAACATCCAATGCCTTTCAATTAAGAGCGAGAAACGTGTGACCATCGAGTAAGATGTAGTTCGTTTGAGCTGAAAAGTGACTGCACTTACCTGAAACGAAGTCTTGCTTGTAGGAAGACTCAGAAACTGAGATTTAACTCCATTTCTGAAGGGAAACACAGAGCATAGTTCTCATCAATGGATCACACACTACTTTAAGCAAGAAGCACGCTCTTGCTTTCTAGAGTCTCTAATACAGCAGGAAACGTGAGTGTGCTCCGAACAAAAGAATGGTGTTTCCTACCCATACGGACCATATCTAGTTCAACTCTGCTTCTGAAACTGATACAAACCACAGGTCCTCTAACATCCAATGCTTGTCAGTTAAGATGAGAAACATGTGAGCTTCGTGAATGATGTATTTCGTTTGAGCTGTAAAGTAACTGCCCTTACATGAAACGAAGTCTTCCTTGTAGGAAGACTCAGAGCCTGGGCTTTAACTCCATTTCTGAAGTGAAACACACAGCTGAGTTCTCATCCATGGATCACACTCTGCTTTCGAGCAAGAAGCACGCTCTTGCTTTCTAGAGTCTCTAATACATCAGGAAACATGAGTGTGCTCCGAACAAAAGAATGGTGTTTCCTACCCATACGGACCATATCTAGTTCAACTCTGCTTCTGAAACTGAAACAAACCAGAGGTCCTCTAATATCCAATGCTTGTCAGTTAATATGAGAAACGGGTGAGCTTCATGAATGATGTAGATAGTTTGAGCTGAAAACTAACTGCCTATACTTGAAACGAAGTCTTCCTTGTAGGAAGACTCAGGGCCTGGGCTTTAACTCCATTTCTGAAGTGAAACACACAGCAGAGTTGTCATCCATTGATCATAATCTGCTTTAGAGCAAGAAGCACGCTCTAGTTTTCTAGAGTCCCTAAGACAGCAGGAAACGTGAGTGTGCTGAGAACAAAAGAACGGTGTTTCCTACACATACCGACCATATCTACTCCAATCTCCTTCTGAAATTGACACACAGCACAGGTCCTCTAACATCCAATGCTTGTCATTTAAGATGACAAAAGTGTGAGCTTCATGAATGATGTAGTTCCTGTGAGCTGAAAATTACTGCCCATACCTGAAATGAAGTCTTGCTTGTAGGAAGACACAGAGCCTGGGTTTTCACTTCATTTCTGAAGGGAACCACAGCAGAGTGCTCATCCATGGATCACACTCTGCTTAGAGCAAGAAGCACGCTCTTGCTTTCCAGAGTCTCTATACAACAGGAAACGTGAGTGTGCTCAGAACAAGAGAACAGTGTTTCCTACACATACAGACCATACCAAGTCCAACTCTGCCTCTGAAATTGACACAAACCACAGGTCTTCTAACATCTAATGTTTGTCAGTTAAGATGAGAAACGTGTGAGCTTCGAGTAAGATGTAGTTCGTTTGAGCTGAAAAGTAACTGCCCTTACCTGAAACGAAATCTTGCTTGTAGGAAGACTCAGAAACTGATATTTAACTCCATTTCTGAAGGGAAACAGAGAGGATAGTTCTCATCAATGGATCACACACTGCTTTAAGGAAGAAGCACGCTCTTGCTTTCTAGAGTCTCTAATACAGCAGGAAACATGAGTGTGCTCAGAACATAAGAACGGTGTTTCCTACCCGTACTGACCATATCTAGTTCAACTCTGCTTCTGAAACTGAAACAAACCACAGGTCCACTAACATCCAATGCTTGTCAGTTAAGTTGAGAAACGTGTGAGCTTCATGAACGATGTAGATCGTTTGAGCTGTAAGTAACTGCCCTTACATGAAACGAAGTCTTCCTTGTAGGAAGACTCAGAGCCTGGGATTTAACTCCAGTTCCTAAGTGAAACACACAGCAGAGTTCTCATCCATGGATCACACTCTGTTGTCGAGCAAGAAGCACGCTCTTGCTTTCTAGAGTCTCTAATACATCAGGAAACATGAGTGTGCTCAGAACAAAAGAACGGTGTTTCCAACCCATACGGACCATATCTAGTTCCACTCTGCTTATGAAACTGATACAAACCACAGGTCCTCTAACATCCAATGCTTGTCAGTTAAGACGAGAAACATGTGAGTTTCGTGAACGATGTATTTCTTTTGAGCTGTAAAGTAACTGACCTTACTTGAGACGAAATATTCCTTGTAGGAAGACTCAGAGCCTGGGCTTTAACTCCATTTCAGAAGTGAAACACACAGCAGAGTTCTCATCCATTGATCACAATCTGCTTTAGAGCAAGAAGCACGCTCTAGCTTTCTAGAGTTTCTAATACAGCAGGAAACATGAGTGTGCTCAGAACAAAAGAACGGTGTTTCCTACACATACGGACCATATCTAGTTCAACTCTGGTTCTGAAACTGAAACAAACCACAGGTCCACTAACATCCAATGCTTGTCCATTAAGATGAGAAACGTGTGAGCTTCATGAACGATGTAGATCGTTTGAGCTGTAAAGTAACTGCCCTTACTTGAAACGAAGTCTTCCTTGTAGGAAGACTCATAGCCTGGGATTTAACTCCATTTCTGAAGGGAAACACACAGCACAGTTCTCATCCATGGATCACACTCTGCTTTAGAGCAAGAAGCACGCTTTTGTATTCTAGATTATCTAATACAGCAGGAAACATGAGTGTGCTCAGAACAAAAGAACGGTGTTTCCTACACATATGGACCATATCTAGTTCAACTCTGATTCTGATATTGATACAAACCACAGGTCCTCTAACATCCAATGTTTGTCAGTTAAGATGAGAAATGTGTGAGTTTCGTGAACGATGTATTTCGTTTGAGCTGAAAAGTGACTGCCCTTACCTGAAACGAGGTCTTGCTTGTAGCAAGACACAGAGCCTGGGATTTATCTCCATTTCTGAAGGGAAATACACAGCACAGTTCTCATCCATGGATCACACTCTGTTTTAGAGCAAGAAGCACATTCTTGCTTTCTAGAGTCTATAAGACAGCAGGACACGTGAGTGTGCTCAGAACAAGAGAACGGTGTTTCCTACACATACGGACCATACCTAGTCCAACTCTGCCTCTGAAATTGACACAAAGAAAAGGTCCTGTAACATCCAATGCCTTTCAATTAAGAGCGAGAAACGTGTGACCATCGAGTAAGATGTAGTTCGTTTGAGCTGAAAAGTGACTGCACTTACCTGAAACGAAGTCTTGCTTGTAGGAAGACTCAGAAACTGAGATTTAACTCCATTTCTGAAGGGAAACACAGAGCATAGTTCTCATCAATGGATCACACACTACTTTAAGCAAGAAGCACGCTCTTGCTTTCTAGAGTCTCTAATACAGCAGGAAACGTGAGTGTGCTCCGAACAAAAGAATGGTGTTTCCTACCCATACGGACCATATCTAGTTCAACTCTGCTTCTGAAACTGATACAAACCACAGGTCCTCTAACATCCAATGCTTGTCAGTTAAGATGAGAAACATGTGAGCTTCGTGAATGATGTATTTCGTTTGAGCTGTAAAGTAACTGCCCTTACATGAAACGAAGTCTTCCTTGTAGGAAGACTCAGAGCCTGGGCTTTAACTCCATTTCTGAAGTGAAACACACAGCTGAGTTCTCATCCATGGATCACACTCTGCTTTCGAGCAAGAAGCACGCTCTTGCTTTCTAGAGTCTCTAATACATCAGGAAACATGAGTGTGCTCCGAACAAAAGAACGGTGTTTCCTACCCATACGGACCATATCTAGTTCAACTCTGCTTCTGAAACTGATACAAACCACAGGTCCTCTAACATCCAATGCTTGTCAGTTAAGATGAGAAACATGTGAGCTTCGTGAACGATGTAGTTCGTTTGAGCTGTAAAGTAACTGCCCTTACTTGAAACGAAGTCTTCCTTGTAGGAAGACTCAGAGCCTGGGCTTTAACTCCATTTCTGAAGTGAACCACACAGCAGAGTTCTCATTCATTGATCACACTCTGCTTTAGAGCAAGAAGCACGCTCTAGCTTTCTAGAGTCTCTAAGACAGCAGGAAACCTGTGTGTGCTGAGAAAAAAAGAACGGTGTTTCCTACACATAGGGACCATATCTAGTCCAACTCTACTTCTGAAATTGATACAAAGCACTTGTCCTCTAACATCCGATGCTTGTCAGTTAAGATGAGAAACGTGTGAACTTTGTGAAAGATGTAGTTCGTTTGAGCTGAAAAGTGGCTGCCCTTACCTGAAACGAAGTCTTGCTTGTAGGAAGGCACAGAGCCTTGGAATTCACTCCATAATGAAGGGAAACACAAAGCAGAGTTCTCATCCATGGATCACACTCTGTTTTAGAGCAAGAAGCACATACTTGCTTTCTAGATTCTATAAGACAGCAGGAAACATGAGTGTGCTGAGAACAAAGAACGGTGTTTCCTACACATACAGACCATATCTACTCCAACTCGGCCTCTGAAGTTGACACACAGCATAGGTCCTCTAACGTACAATGCTTGTCATTTAACATGACAAAAGTGTGAGCTTCATGAATGATGTAGTTCCTTTGAGCTGAAAAGTGACTGCCCTTACCTGAAATGCAGTCTTTCTTGTAGGAAGACACAAAGCCTGGGATTTAACTCTATTTCTGAAGGGAAACACAGCAGAGTTCTCATCCATGGATCACACTCTGCTTAGAGCAAGAAGCACGCTCTTGCTTTCCAGAGTCTCTAATACAACAGGAAATGTGAGTGTGCTCAGAACAAAAAACGGTGTTTCCTACACATACGGACCATATCTAGTTCAACTCTGCTTCTGAAACTGAAACAAACCAGAGGTCCTCTAATATCCAATGCTTGTCAGTTAATATGAGAAACGGGTGAGCTTCATGAATGATGTAGATAGTTTGAGCTGAAAACTAACTGCCTATACTTGAAACGAAGTCTTCCTTGTAGGAAGACTCAGGGCCTGGGCTTTAACTCCATTTCTGAAGTGAAACACACAGCAGAGTTGTCATCCATTGATCATAATCTGCTTTAGAGCAAGAAGCACGCTCTAGTTTTCTAGAGTCCCTAAGACAGCAGGAAACGTGAGTGTGCTGAGAACAAAAGAACGGTGTTTCCTACACATACCGACCATATCTACTCCAATCTCCTTCTGAAATTGACACACAGCACAGGTCCTCTAACATCCAATGCTTGTCATTTAAGATGACAAAAGTGTGAGCTTCATGAATGATGTAGTTCCTGTGAGCTGAAAATTACTGCCCATACCTGAAATGAAGTCTTGCTTGTAGGAAGACACAGAGCCTGGGTTTTCACTTCATTTCTGAAGGGAACCACAGCAGAGTGCTCATCCATGGATCACACTCTGCTTAGAGCAAGAAGCACGCTCTTGCTTTCCAGAGTCTCTATACAACAGGAAACGTGAGTGTGCTCAGAACAAGAGAACAGTGTTTCCTACACATACAGACCATACCAAGTCCAACTCTGCCTCTGAAATTGACACAAACCACAGGTCTTCTAACATCTAATGTTTGTCAGTTAAGATGAGAAACGTGTGAGCTTCGAGTAAGATGTAGTTCGTTTGAGCTGAAAAGTAACTGCCCTTACCTGAAACGAAATCTTGCTTGTAGGAAGACTCAGAAACTGATATTTAACTCCATTTCTGAAGGGAAACAGAGAGGATAGTTCTCATCAATGGATCACACACTGCTTTAAGGAAGAAGCACGCTCTTGCTTTCTAGAGTCTCTAATACAGCAGGAAACGTGAGTGTGCTCAGAACATAAGAACGGTGTTTCCTACCCGTACTGACCATATCTAGTTCAACTCTGCTTCTGAAACTGAAACAAACCACAGGTCCACTAACATCCAATGCTTGTCAGTTAAGTTGAGAAACGTGTGAGCTTCATGAACGATGTAGATCGTTTGAGCTGTAAGTAACTGCCCTTACATGAAACGAAGTCTTCCTTGTAGGAAGACTCAGAGCCTGGGATTTAACTCCAGTTCCTAAGTGAAACACACAGCAGAGTTCTCATCCATGGATCACACTCTGTTGTCGAGCAAGAAGCACGCTCTTGCTTTCTAGAGTCTCTAATACATCAGGAAACATGAGTGTGCTCAGAACAAAAGAA
This sequence comes from Onychomys leucogaster, assembly GCA_949786385.1. NCBI lineage: Eukaryota > Metazoa > Chordata > Mammalia > Rodentia > Cricetidae > Onychomys > Onychomys leucogaster. The sequence goes on from CATKUP010000076.1 coordinate 1,695,094, forward strand.
CGGTGTTTCCAACCCATACGGACCATATCTAGTTCCACTCTGCTTATGAAACTGATACAAACCACAGGTCCTCTAACATCCAATGCTTGTCAGTTAAGACGAGAAACATGTGAGTTTCGTGAACGATGTATTTCTTTTGAGCTGTAAAGTAACTGACCTTACTTGAGACGAAATATTCCTTGTAGGAAGACTCAGAGCCTGGGCTTTAACTCCATTTCAGAAGTGAAACACACAGCAGAGTTCTCATCCATTGATCACAATCTGCTTTAGAGCAAGAAGCACGCTCTAGCTTTCTAGAGTTTCTAATACAGCAGGAAACATGAGTGTGCTCAGAACAAAAGAACGGTGTTTCCTACACATACGGACCATATCTAGTTCAACTCTGGTTCTGAAACTGAAACAAACCACAGGTCCACTAACATCCAATGCTTGTCCATTAAGATGAGAAACGTGTGAGCTTCATGAACGATGTAGATCGTTTGAGCTGTAAAGTAACTGCCCTTACTTGAAACGAAGTCTTCCTTGTAGGAAGACTCATAGCCTGGGATTTAACTCCATTTCTGAAGGGAAACACACAGCACAGTTCTCATCCATGGATCACACTCTGCTTTAGAGCAAGAAGCACGCTTTTGTATTCTAGATTATCTAATACAGCAGGAAACATGAGTGTGCTCAGAACAAAAGAACGGTGTTTCCTACACATATGGACCATATCTAGTTCAACTCTGATTCTGATATTGATACAAACCACAGGTCCTCTAACATCCAATGTTTGTCAGTTAAGATGAGAAATGTGTGAGTTTCGTGAACGATGTATTTCGTTTGAGCTGAAAAGTGACTGCCCTTACCTGAAACGAGGTCTTGCTTGTAGCAAGACACAGAGCCTGGGATTTATCTCCATTTCTGAAGGGAAATACACAGCACAGTTCTCATCCATGGATCACACTCTGTTTTAGAGCAAGAAGCACATTCTTGCTTTCTAGAGTCTATAAGACAGCAGGACACGTGAGTGTGCTCAGAACAAGAGAACGGTGTTTCCTACACATACGGACCATACCTAGTCCAACTCTGCCTCTGAAATTGACACAAAGAAAAGGTCCTGTAACATCCAATGCCTTTCAATTAAGAGCGAGAAACGTGTGACCATCGAGTAAGATGTAGTTCGTTTGAGCTGAAAAGTGACTGCACTTACCTGAAACGAAGTCTTGCTTGTAGGAAGACTCAGAAACTGAGATTTAACTCCATTTCTGAAGGGAAACACAGAGCATAGTTCTCATCAATGGATCACACACTACTTTAAGCAAGAAGCACGCTCTTGCTTTCTAGAGTCTCTAATACAGCAGGAAACGTGAGTGTGCTCCGAACAAAAGAATGGTGTTTCCTACCCATACGGACCATATCTAGTTCAACTCTGCTTCTGAAACTGATACAAACCACAGGTCCTCTAACATCCAATGCTTGTCAGTTAAGATGAGAAACATGTGAGCTTCGTGAATGATGTATTTCGTTTGAGCTGTAAAGTAACTGCCCTTACATGAAACGAAGTCTTCCTTGTAGGAAGACTCAGAGCCTGGGCTTTAACTCCATTTCTGAAGTGAAACACACAGCTGAGTTCTCATCCATGGATCACACTCTGCTTTCGAGCAAGAAGCACGCTCTTGCTTTCTAGAGTCTCTAATACATCAGGAAACATGAGTGTGCTCCGAACAAAAGAATGGTGTTTCCTACCCATACGGACCATATCTAGTTCAACTCTGCTTCTGAAACTGAAACAAACCAGAGGTCCTCTAATATCCAATGCTTGTCAGTTAATATGAGAAACGGGTGAGCTTCATGAATGATGTAGATAGTTTGAGCTGAAAACTAACTGCCTATACTTGAAACGAAGTCTTCCTTGTAGGAAGACTCAGGGCCTGGGCTTTAACTCCATTTCTGAAGTGAAACACACAGCAGAGTTGTCATCCATTGATCATAATCTGCTTTAGAGCAAGAAGCACGCTCTAGTTTTCTAGAGTCCCTAAGACAGCAGGAAACGTGAGTGTGCTGAGAACAAAAGAACGGTGTTTCCTACACATACCGACCATATCTACTCCAATCTCCTTCTGAAATTGACACACAGCACAGGTCCTCTAACATCCAATGCTTGTCATTTAAGATGACAAAAGTGTGAGCTTCATGAATGATGTAGTTCCTGTGAGCTGAAAATTACTGCCCATACCTGAAATGAAGTCTTGCTTGTAGGAAGACACAGAGCCTGGGTTTTCACTTCATTTCTGAAGGGAACCACAGCAGAGTGCTCATCCATGGATCACACTCTGCTTAGAGCAAGAAGCACGCTCTTGCTTTCCAGAGTCTCTATACAACAGGAAACGTGAGTGTGCTCAGAACAAGAGAACAGTGTTTCCTACACATACAGACCATACCAAGTCCAACTCTGCCTCTGAAATTGACACAAACCACAGGTCTTCTAACATCTAATGTTTGTCAGTTAAGATGAGAAACGTGTGAGCTTCGAGTAAGATGTAGTTCGTTTGAGCTGAAAAGTAACTGCCCTTACCTGAAACGAAATCTTGCTTGTAGGAAGACTCAGAAACTGATATTTAACTCCATTTCTGAAGGGAAACAGAGAGGATAGTTCTCATCAATGGATCACACACTGCTTTAAGGAAGAAGCACGCTCTTGCTTTCTAGAGTCTCTAATACAGCAGGAAACATGAGTGTGCTCAGAACATAAGAACGGTGTTTCCTACCCGTACTGACCATATCTAGTTCAACTCTGCTTCTGAAACTGAAACAAACCACAGGTCCACTAACATCCAATGCTTGTCAGTTAAGTTGAGAAACGTGTGAGCTTCATGAACGATGTAGATCGTTTGAGCTGTAAGTAACTGCCCTTACATGAAACGAAGTCTTCCTTGTAGGAAGACTCAGAGCCTGGGATTTAACTCCAGTTCCTAAGTGAAACACACAGCAGAGTTCTCATCCATGGATCACACTCTGTTGTCGAGCAAGAAGCACGCTCTTGCTTTCTAGAGTCTCTAATACATCAGGAAACATGAGTGTGCTCAGAACAAAAGAACGGTGTTTCCAACCCATACGGACCATATCTAGTTCCACTCTGCTTATGAAACTGATACAAACCACAGGTCCTCTAACATCCAATGCTTGTCAGTTAAGACGAGAAACATGTGAGTTTCGTGAACGATGTATTTCTTTTGAGCTGTAAAGTAACTGACCTTACTTGAGACGAAATATTCCTTGTAGGAAGACTCAGAGCCTGGGCTTTAACTCCATTTCAGAAGTGAAACACACAGCAGAGTTCTCATCCATTGATCACAATCTGCTTTAGAGCAAGAAGCACGCTCTAGCTTTCTAGAGTTTCTAATACAGCAGGAAACATGAGTGTGCTCAGAACAAAAGAACGGTGTTTCCTACACATACGGACCATATCTAGTTCAACTCTGGTTCTGAAACTGAAACAAACCACAGGTCCACTAACATCCAATGCTTGTCCATTAAGATGAGAAACGTGTGAGCTTCATGAACGATGTAGATCGTTTGAGCTGTAAAGTAACTGCCCTTACTTGAAACGAAGTCTTCCTTGTAGGAAGACTCATAGCCTGGGATTTAACTCCATTTCTGAAGGGAAACACACAGCACAGTTCTCATCCATGGATCACACTCTGCTTTAGAGCAAGAAGCACGCTTTTGTATTCTAGATTATCTAATACAGCAGGAAACATGAGTGTGCTCAGAACAAAAGAACGGTGTTTCCTACACATATGGACCATATCTAGTTCAACTCTGATTCTGATATTGATACAAACCACAGGTCCTCTAACATCCAATGTTTGTCAGTTAAGATGAGAAATGTGTGAGTTTCGTGAACGATGTATTTCGTTTGAGCTGAAAAGTGACTGCCCTTACCTGAAACGAGGTCTTGCTTGTAGCAAGACACAGAGCCTGGGATTTATCTCCATTTCTGAAGGGAAATACACAGCACAGTTCTCATCCATGGATCACACTCTGTTTTAGAGCAAGAAGCACATTCTTGCTTTCTAGAGTCTATAAGACAGCAGGACACGTGAGTGTGCTCAGAACAAGAGAACGGTGTTTCCTACACATACGGACCATACCTAGTCCAACTCTGCCTCTGAAATTGACACAAAGAAAAGGTCCTGTAACATCCAATGCCTTTCAATTAAGAGCGAGAAACGTGTGACCATCGAGTAAGATGTAGTTCGTTTGAGCTGAAAAGTGACTGCACTTACCTGAAACGAAGTCTTGCTTGTAGGAAGACTCAGAAACTGAGATTTAACTCCATTTCTGAAGGGAAACACAGAGCATAGTTCTCATCAATGGATCACACACTACTTTAAGCAAGAAGCACGCTCTTGCTTTCTAGAGTCTCTAATACAGCAGGAAACGTGAGTGTGCTCCGAACAAAAGAATGGTGTTTCCTACCCATACGGACCATATCTAGTTCAACTCTGCTTCTGAAACTGATACAAACCACAGGTCCTCTAACATCCAATGCTTGTCAGTTAAGATGAGAAACATGTGAGCTTCGTGAATGATGTATTTCGTTTGAGCTGTAAAGTAACTGCCCTTACATGAAACGAAGTCTTCCTTGTAGGAAGACTCAGAGCCTGGGCTTTAACTCCATTTCTGAAGTGAAACACACAGCTGAGTTCTCATCCATGGATCACACTCTGCTTTCGAGCAAGAAGCACGCTCTTGCTTTCTAGAGTCTCTAATACATCAGGAAACATGAGTGTGCTCCGAACAAAAGAATGGTGTTTCCTACCCATACGGACCATATCTAGTTCAACTCTGCTTCTGAAACTGAAACAAACCAGAGGTCCTCTAATATCCAATGCTTGTCCATTAAGATGAGAAACGTGTGAGCTTCATGAACGATGTAGATCGTTTGAGCTGTAAAGTAACTGCCCTTACTTGAAACGAAGTCTTGCTTGGAGGAAGACTCAGAGCCTGGGATTTAACTCCATTTCTGAAGTGAAACACACAGCGTAGTTCTCATCCATGGATCACACTCTGCTTTAGAGCAAGAAGCACACTCTTGCTTTCTGGAGTCTCTAAGACAGCAGGAAATCTGAGTGTGCCCAGAACAAAAGAACGGTGTTTCCTACAAATACAAACTATATGTAGTCCAAAACGTCTTCTGAAACTGAAAGAATGCATTAGTCCTCTATCATCCAATGCTTGTCAGTTAAGATGAGAAACGTGTGAGCTTTGTGAATGATGTAGTTCCTTTGAACTGAAAAGTGACTGCCCTTACCTGAAACGAAGTCTTGCTTGTAGTAAGACACAGAGCCTGGGATTTAACTCCATTTCTTAAGAGAAACACACAGCATAGTTCTCATCCATGGATCACACTCTGCTTTAGAGCGAGAAGCACGCTCTTGCTTTTAGAGTCTCTAATATAGCAGGAAATCTGAGTGTGCCCAGAACAAAAGAACGGTGTTTCCTACATATACGGACCATATGTAGTCCAAATCTGCTTCTGAAACTGATACAATGCACTGGTCCTCTAACATCCAATGTTTGTCAGTTAAGATGAGAATCGTGTGATCTTCGTTAATGATGTAGTTTGTTTGAGCAGAAAAGTGACTGCCCTTACCTGAAATGAAGTCTTGCTTGTAGAAAGACTCAGAGCCTGGGATTTAACTCCATTTCTGAAGGCAAACACACAGCATAGTTCTCCTCCATGGATCACCCTCTGCTTTAGAGCGAGAAGCACGTTCTTGCTTTCTAGATTCTCTAAGACAGCAGGACACGTGAGTGTGCCCAGAACAAAAGAATGGTGTTTCCTACACATACGGACTATATGTAGTCCAAAACTTCTTCTGAAACAGATAGAATTCACTGGTCCTCTAACATCCAATGCTTGTCAGTTAAGATGAGAAACGTGTGAGCTTTGTGAAAGATGTAGTTCGTTTGAGCAGAAAAGTGACTGCCCTTACCTGAAACGAAGTCTTGCTTGTAGGGAGACTCAGAGCCTGGGATTTAACTCCTTTTCTGAAGTGAAACACACAGCATAGTTTTCATCCATGGATCACACTCTGCTTTAGAACAAGAAGCACACTCTTGCTTTCTAGAGTCTCTAAGACAGCAGGAAACGTGATTTTGCTGAGAACAAAAGAACGGTGTTTCCTACACATACGGACCATATCTAGTTCAACTCTGCTTCTGAAACTGATACAAAGCACTGGTCCTCTAACATCCAATGCTTGTCAGTTAAGATGAGAAACGTGTGAGCTTTGTGAATGATGTAGTTCCTTTGAACTGAAAAGTGACTGCCCTTACCTGAAACGAAGTCTTGCTTGTAGAAAGACTCAGAGCCTGGGATTTAACTCCATTTCTGAAGTGAAACACACAGCAGTGTTCTCATCCATTGATGACACTCTTCTTTAGAACAAGAAGCACGCTCTTGCTTTCTAGAGTCTCTAAGACAGCAGGAAACGTGAGTGTGGGGAGAACAAAAGAACGGTGTGTCCTACACATACGGGCCATATCTAGTCCAACTCTGCCTCTTAAACTGATACAAAGCACTGGTCCTCTAACATCCAATGCTTGTCTGTTGAGATGAGAAATGTGTGAGCTCAGAGAACGATGTAGTTCGTTTGAGCTGAAAAGTGACTGCCCTTACCTGAATTGAAGTCTTGCTTGTAGGAAGACTCAGAGCCTGGGATTTAACTCCATTTCTGAAGGCAAACACACAGCATAGTTCTCATCCATGGATCACACTCTGCTTTAGAGCGAGAAGCACGTTCTTGCTTTCTAGAGTCTCTAAGACAGCAGGAAACGTGAGTGTGCCCAGAACAAAAGAATGGTGTTTCCTACACATACGGACTATATGTAGTCCAAAACTTCTTCTGAAACAGATAGAATGCACTGGTCCTCTAACATCCAATGCTTGTCAGTTAAGATGAGAAACGTGTGTGCTTCTTGAAAGATGTAGTTCGTTTGAGCAGAAAAGTGACTGCCCTTACCTGAAACGAAGTCTTGCTTGTAGGGAGACTCAGAGCCTGGGATTTAACTCCTTTTCTGAAGTGAAACACACAGCATAGTTTTCATCCATGGATCACACTCTGCTTTAGAACAAGAAGCTCACTCTTGCTTTCTAGAGTCTCTAAGACAGCAGGAAACGTGAATTTGCTGAGAAAAAAGGAACGGTGTTTCCTACACATACAGACATTATATAGTCCAACTCTGCTTCTGAAACTGATACAAAGCACTGGTCCTCTAACATCCAATGCTTGTCTGTTAAGGTCAGAAACGTGTGAGCTTCGTGAACGATGTAGTTCTTATGAGATGAAAAGTGACTGCCCTTACCTCAAACGAAGTCTTGCTTGTAGGAAGACTCAGAGCCTGGGATTTAACTCCATTTCTGAAGGCAAACACACAGCATAGTTCTCATCCATGGATCACACTCTGCTTTAGAGCAAGAAGCACGCTCTTGCTTTCTAGAGTCTCTAAGACAGCAGGAAACGTGAGTGTGCTGAGAACAAAAGTACGGTGTTTCCTACACATACGGACCATATCTAGTCCAACTCTGCTTCTGAAACTGATACAAAGCACTGGTCCTCTAACATCCAATGCTTGTCAGTTAAGATGAGAAACGTGTGAGCTTTGTGAAAGATGTAGTTCGTTTGAGCAGAAAAGTGACTGCCCTTACCTGAAACGAAGTCTTGCTTGTAGGAAGACTCAGAGCCTGGGATTTAACTCCATTTCTGAAGTGAAACACACAGCGTAGTTCTCATCCATGGATAACACCCTGCTTTACAGCAAGAAGCACACTCTTGCTTTCTGGAGTCTCTAAGACAGCAGGAAATCTGAGTGTGCTGAGAACAAAAGAACAGTGTTTCCTACACATAGGGACTATATGTAGTCCAAAACTTCTTCTGAAACTGATAGAATGCACTAGTCCTCTAACATCCAATGCTTGTCAGTTAAGATGAGAAACGTGTGAGCTTCGTGAAAGATGTAGTTCGTTTGAGCAGAAAAGTGACTGCCCTTACCTTAAACGAAGTCTTGCTTGTAGGGAGACTCAGAGCCTGGGATTTAACTCCATTTCTGAAGTAAAACACACAGCAGTGTAATCATACATTGATCACACTCTGCTTTAGAACAAGAAGCACGCTCTTGCTTTCTAGAGTCTCTAAGGCAGCAGGAAACGTTATTTTGCTGAGAACAAAAGAACGGTGTTTCCTACACATACGGACCATATCTAGTTCAACTCTGCTTCTGAAACTGATACAAAGCACTGGTCCTCTAACATCCAATGCTTGTCAGTTAAGATGAGAAACGTGTGAGCTTTGTGAATGATGTAGTTCCTTTGAACTGAAAAGTGACTGCCCTTACCTGAAACGAAGTCTTGCTTGTAGTAAGACACAGAGCCTGGGATTTAACTCCATTTCTTAAGAGAAACACACAGCATACTTCTCATCCATGGATCACACTCTGCTTTAGAGCGAGAAGCACGCTCTTGCTTTTAGAGTCTCTAATAAAGCAGGAAATCTGAGTGTGCCCAGAACAAAAGAACGGTGTTTTCTACATATACGGACCATATGTAGTCCAAATCTGCTTCTGAAACTGATACAATGCACTGGTCCTCTAACATCCAATGCTTGTCAGTTAAGATGAGAATCGTGTGATCTTTGTTAACGATGTAGTTCGTTTGAGCTGAAAAGTGACTGCCCTTACCTGAATTGAAGTCTTGCTTGTAGGAAGACTCAGAGCCTGGGATTTAACTCCATTTCTGAAGGCAAACACACAGCATAGTTCTCATCCATGGATCACACTCTGCTTTAGCGAGAAGCACGTTCTTGCTTTCTAGAGTCTCTAAGACAGCAGGAAACGTGAGTGTGCCCAGAACAAAAGAATGGTGTTTCCTACACATACGGACTATATGTAGTCCAAAACTTCTTCTGAAAAAGATAGAATGCACTGGTCCTCTAACATCCAATGCTTGTCAGTTAAGATGAGAAACGTGTGTGCTTCTTGAAAGATGTAGTTCGTTTGAGCAGAAAAGTGACTGCCCTTACCTGAAACGAAGTCTTGCTTGTAGGGAGACTCAGAGCCTGGGATTTAACTCCTTTTCTGAAGTGAAACACACAGCATAGTTTTCATCCATGGATCAAACTCTGCTTTAGAACAAGAAGCTCACTCTTGCTTTCTAGAGTCTCTAAGACAGCAGGAAATCTGAGTGTGCCCAGAACAAAAGAACGGTGTTTCCTACACATACGGACTATATGTAGTCCAAAATTTCTTCTGAAACTGATAGAATGCACTAGTGCTCTAACATCCAATGCTGTCATTTAAGATGAGAAACGTGTGAGCTTCGTGAAAGAAGTAGTTCGTTTGAGCAGAAAAGTGACTGCCCTTACCTGAAACGAAGTCTTGCTTGTAGGGAGACTCAGAGCCTGGGATTTAACTCCATTTCTGAAGTAAAACACACAGCAGTGTAATCATCCATTGATCACACTCTGCTTTAGAACAAGAAGCACGCTCTTGCTTTCTAGAGTCTCTAAGGCAGCAGGAAACGTGATTTTGCTGAGAACAAAAGAACGGTGTTTCCTACACATACGGACCATATCTAGTTCAACTCTGCTTCTGAAACTGATACAAAGCACTGGTCCTCTAACATCCAATGCTTGTCAGTTAAGATGAGAAACGTGTGAGCTTTGTGAATGATGTAGTTCCTTTGAACTGAAAAGTGACTGCCCTTACCTGAAACGAAGTCTTGCTTGTAGTAAGACACAGAGCCTGGGATTTAACTCCATTTCTTAAGAGAAACACACAGCATAGTTCTCATCCATGGATCACACTCTGCTTTAGAGCGAGAAGCACGCTCTTGCTTTTAGAGTCTCTAATATAGCAGGAAATCTGAGTGTGCCCAGAACAAAAAAACGGTGTTTCCTACATATACGGACCATATGTAGTCCAAATCTGCTTCTGAAACTGATAAAATGCACTGGTCCTCTAACATCCAATGCTTGTCAGTAAAGATGAGAATCGTGTGATCTTTGTTAACGATGTAGTTCGTTTGAGCAGAAGAGTGACTGCCCTTACCTGAAATGAAGTCTTGCTTGTAGAAAGACTCAGAGCCTGGGATTTAACTCCTTTTCTGAAGTGAAACACACAGCAGTGTTCTCATCCATTGATGACACTCTTCTTTAGAACAAGAAGCACGCTCTTGCTTTCTAGAGTCTCTAAGACAGCAGGAAACGTGAGTGTGGGGAGAACAAAAGTACGGTGTTTCCTACACATACGGACCATATCTAGTCCAACTCTGCCTCTTAAACTGATACAAAGCACTGGTCCTCTAACATCCAATGCTTGTCTGTTGAGATGAGAAATGTGTGAGCTCAGAGAACGATGTAGTTCGTTTGAGCTGAAAAGTGACTGCCCTTACCTGAATTGAAGTCTTGCTTGTAGGAAGACTCAGAGCCTGGGATTTAACTCCATTTCTGAAGGCAAACACACAGCATAGTTCTCATCCATGGATCACACTCTGCTTTAGAGCGAGAAGCACGTTCTTGCTTTCTAGAGTCTCTAAGACAGCAGGAAACGTGAGTGTGCCCAGAACAAAAGAATGGTGTTTCCTACACATACGGACTATATGTAGTCCAAAAGTTCTTCTGAAACAGATAGAATGCACTGGACCTCTAACACCCAATGCTTGTCAGTTAAGATGAGAAACGTGTGTGCTTCTTGAAAGATGTAGTTCGTTTGAGCAGAAAAGTGACTGCCCTTACCTGAAACGAATTCTTGCTTGTAGGGAGACTCAGAGCCTGGGATTTAACTCCCTTTCTGAAGTGAAACACACAGCATAGTTTTCATCCATGGATCACACTCTGCTTTAGAACAAGAAGCACGCTCTTGCTTTCTAGAGTCTCTAAGACAGCAGGAAACGTGATTTTGCTGAGAACAAAAGAACGGTGTTTCCTACACATACGGACCATATCTAGTCCAACTCTGCTTCTGAAACTGATACAAAGCACTGGTCCTCTAAAATCCAATGTTTGTCAGTTAAGATGAGAAACATGTGAGCTTTGTGAACGATGTAGTTCCTTTAAACTGAAAAGTGACTACCCTTACCTGAAACGAAGTCTTGCTTGTAGGAAGACACAGAGCCGGGGATTTAACTCCATTTCTGAAGGGAAACACACAGCATAGTATTCATGCATGGATCACACTGTGGTTAGAGTGAGAAGCACATTGTTGCTTTCTAGAGTCTCTAAGACAGCAGGAAATTTGAGTGTGCCCAGAACAATAGAACGGTGTTTCCTACACATATTGACCATATCCAGTCCAAATCTGCTTCTGAAACTGATATAAAGCATTGACCCTCTAACATCCAATGCTTGTCAGTTAAGATGAGAAACGTGTGAGCTCTGTAAACGATGTAGTTCGTTTGAGCAGAAAAGTGACTGTCCTTACCTGAAACGAAGTCTTGCTTGTAGGAAGACTCAGAGCCTGGGATTTAACTCCATTTCTGAAGGCAAACACACAGCATAGTTCTCATCCATGGATCACACTCTGCTTTAGAGCGAGAAGCACGCTCTTGCTTTCTAGAGTCTCTAAGACAGCAGGAAACGTGAGTGTGCTGAGAACAAAAGAACGGTGTGTCCTACACATACGGACCATATCTAGTCCAACTCATCTTCTGAAACTGATACAAAGCACTGGTCCTCTAACATCCAATGCTTGTCAGTTAAGATGGGAAACGTGTGAGATTCATGAACGATGTAGTTCGTTTAAGCAAAAAAGTGACTGCCCTTACCTTAAACGAAGTCTTGCATGTACGAAGACTCAGAGCCTGGGATTTAACTCCGTTTCTGAATTGAAACACATAGCAGTGTTCTCATCCATTGATCACAATCTGCTTTAGAATAAGAAGCACGCTCCTGCTTTTTAGAGTCTCTAAGACTGGAGGAAACGTGATTTTGCTGAGAACAAAGAACGGAGTTTCCTACATATACGGACCATATCTAGTCCAAATCTGCTTCTGAAACTGATACAAAGCACAGACCCTCTAACATCCAATGCTTGTCAGTTAAGATGGGAAACGTGTGAGCTTCATGAATGATGTAGTTCGTTTGAGCGAAAAGTGACTGCCTTACCTGAATTGAAGTACTGCTTGTAGGAAGACTCAGAGCCTGGGATTTAACTCCATTTCTGAAGGCAAACACACAGCATAGTTCTCATCCATGGATCACACTCTGCTTTAGAGCGAGAAGTATGCTCTTGCTTTCTAGTGTCTCTAAGACAGCAGGAAACGTGAGTGTGCCCAGAACAAAAGAACAGTGTTTCCTACACATACGGACTATATGTAGTCCAAAACTTCTTCTGAAACAGATAGAATGCACTGGTCCTCGAACATCCAATGCTTGTCAGTTAAGATGAGAAACGTGTGTGCTTCGTGAAAGATGTAGTTCTTTTGAGCAGAAAAGTGACTGCCCTTACCTGAAACGAAGTCTTGCTTGTAGGGAGAATCAGAGCCTGGGATTTAACTCCATTTCTGAAGTAAAACACACAGCAGTGTAATCATCCATTGATCACACTCTGCTTTAGAACAAGAAGCACGCTCTTGCTTTCTAGAGTCTCTAAGGCAGCAGGAAACGTGATTTTGCTGAGAACAAAAGAACGGTGTTTCCTACACATACGGACCATATCTAGTTCAACTCTGCTTCTGAAACTGATACAAAGCACTGGTCCTCTAACATCCAATGCTTGTCAGTTAAGATGAGAAACGTGTGAGCTTTGTGAATGATGTAGTTCCTTTGAACTGAAAAGTGACTGCCCTTACCTGAAACGAAGTCTTGCTTGTAGTAAGACACAGAGCCTGGGATTTAACTCCATTTCTTAAGAGAAACACACAGCATAGTTCTCATCCATGGATCACACTCTGCTTTAGAGCGAGAAGCACGCTCTTGCTTTTAGAGTCTCTAATATAGCAGGAAATCTGAGTGTGCCCAGAACAAAAGAACGGTGTTTCCTACATATACGGACCATATGTAGTCCAAATCTGCTTCTGAAACTGATACAATGCACTGGTCCTCTAACATCCAATGCTTGTCAGTAAAGATGAGAATCGTGTGATCTTTGTTAACGATGTAGTTCGTTTGAGCAGAAGAGTGACTGCCCTTACCTGAAATGAAGTCTTGCTTGTAGAAAGACTCAGAGCCTGGGATTTAACTCCATTTCTGAAGTGAAACACACAGCAGTGTTCTCATCCATTGATGACACTCTTCTTTAGAACAAGAAGCACGCTCTTGCTTTCTAGAGTCTCTAAGACAGCAGGAAACGTGAGTGTGGGGAGAACAAAAGTACGGTGTTTGCTACACATACGGACCATATCTAGTCCAACTCTGCCTCTTAAACTGATACAAAGCACTGGTCCTCTAACATCCAATGCTTGTCTGTTCAGATGAGAAATGTGTGAGCTCAGAGAACGATGTAGTTTGTTTGAGCTGAAAAGTGACTGCCCTTACCTGAATTGAAGTCTTGCTTGTAGGAAGACTCAGAGCCTGGGATTTAACTCCATTTCTGAAGGCAAACACACAGCATAGTTCTCATCCATGGATCACACTCTGCTTTAGAGCGAGAAGCACGTTCTTGCTTTCTAGAGTCTCTAAGACAGCAGGAAACGTGAGTGTGCCCAGAACAAAAGAATGGTGTTTCCTACACATACGGACTATATGTAGTCCAAAACTTCTTCTGAAACAGATAGAATGCACTGGTCCTCTAACATCCAATGCTTGTCAGTTAAGATGAGAAACGTGTGTGCTTCTTGAAAGATGTAGTTCGTTTGAGCAGAAAAGTGACTGCCCTTACCTGAAACGAATTCTTGCTTGTAGGGAGACTCAGAGCCTGGGATTTAACTCCCTTTCTGAAGTGAAACACGCAGCATAGTTTTCATCCATGGATCACACTCTGCTTTAGAACAAGAAGCACACTCTTGCTTTCTAGAGTCTCTAAGACAGCAGGAAACGTGATTTTGCTGAGAACAAAAGAACGGTGTTTCCTACACATACGGACCATATCTAGTCCAACTCTGCTTCTGAAACTGATACAAAGCACTGGTCCTCTAAAATCCAATGTTTGTCAGTTAAGATGAGAAACATGTGAGCTTTGTGAACGATGTAGTTCCTTTAAACTGAAAAGTGACTACCCTTACCTGAAACGAAGTCTTGCTTGTAGGAAGACACAGAGCCGGGGATTTAACTCCATTTCTGAAGGGAAACACACAGCATAGTATTCATGCATGGATCACACTGTGGTTAGAGTGAGAAGCACATTGTTGCTTTCTAGAGTCTCTAAGACAGCAGGAAATTTGAGTGTGCCCAGAACAATAGAACGGTGTTTCCTACACATATTGACCATATCCAGTCCAAATCTGCTTCTGAAACTGATATAAAGCATTGACCCTCTAACATCCAATGCTTGTCAGTTAAGATGAGAAACGTGTGAGCTCTGTAAACGATGTAGTTCGTTTGAGCAGAAAAGTGACTGTCCTTACCTGAAACGAAGTCTTGCTTGTAGGAAGACTCAGAGCCTGGGATTTAACTCCATTTCTGAAGGCAAACACACAGCATAGTTCTCATCCATGGATCACACTCTGCTTTAGAGCGAGAAGCACGCTCTTGCTTTCTAGAGTCTCTAAGACAGCAGGAAACGTGAGTGTGCTGAGAACAAAAGAACGGTGTGTCCTACACATACGGACCATATCTAGTCCAACTCATCTTCTGAAACTGATACAAAGCACTGGTCCTCTAACATCCAATGCTTGTCAGTTAAGATGGGAAACGTGTGAGATTCATGAACGATGTAGTTCGTTTGAGCAAAAAAGTGACTGCCCTTACCTTAAACGAAGTCTTGCATGTACGAAGACTCAGAGCCTGGGATTTAACTCCGTTTCTGAATTGAAACACATAGCAGTGTTCTCATCCATTGATCACAATCTGCTTTAGAATAAGAAGCACGCTCCTGCTTTTTAGAGTCTCTAAGACTAGAGGAAACGTGATTTTGCTGAGAACAAAGAACGGAGTTTCCTACATATACGGACCATATCTAGTCCAAATCTGCTTCTGAAACTGATACAAAGCACAGACCCTCTAACATCCAATGCTTGTCAGTTAAGATGGGAAACGTGTGAGCTTCATGAATGATGTAGTTCGTTTGAGCGAAAAGTGACTGCCTTACCTGAATTGAAGTATTGCTTGTAGGAAGACTCAGAGCCTGGGATTTAACTCCATTTCTGAAGGCAAACACACAGCATAGTTCTCATCCATGGATCACACTCTGCTTTAGAGCGAGAAGTACGCTCTTGCTTTCTAGTGTCTCTAAGACAGCAGGAAACGTGAGTGTGCCCAGAACAAAAGAACGGTGTTTCCTACACATACGGACTATATGTAGTCCAAAACTTCTTCTGAAACAGATAGAATGCACTGGTCCTCGAACATCCAATGCTTGTCAGTTAAGATGAGAAACGTGTGTGCTTCGTGAAAGATGTAGTTCTTTTGAGCAGAAAAGTGACTGCCCTTACCTGAAACGAAGTCTTGCTTGTAGGGAGACTCAGAGCCTGGGATTTAACTCCTTTTCTGAAGTGAAACACACAGCATAGTTTTCATCCATGGATCACACTCTGCTTTAGAACGAGAAGCACGCTCTTGCTTTCTAGAGTCTCTAAGACAGCAGGAAACGTGAGTGTGCTGAGAACAAAAGAACGGTGTTTCCTACACAGACGGACCATATCTAGTCCAAATTTGCTTCTTAAACTGATACAAAGCACTGATCCTCTAACATCCAATGCTTGTCTGTTAAGATGAGAAACGTGTGAGCTTCATGAATGATGTAGTTCGTTTGAGCAGAAAAGTGACTGCCCTTACCTGAATTGAAGTCTTGCCTGTAGGAAGACTCTGAGCCTGGGATTTAACTCCATTTCTGAAGGAAAACACACAGCAGTGTAATCATCCATTGCTCACACTCTGCTTTATAACAAGAAGCACGCTCTTGCTTTCTAGAGTCTCTAAGACAGCAGGAAACGTGATTTTGCTGAGAACAAAAGAACGGTGTTTCCTACACTTACGGACCATATCTAGTTCAACTCTGCTTCTGAAACTGATACAAAGCACTGGTCCTCTAACATCCAATGCTTGTCTGCTAAGATGAGAAACGTGTGAGCTTTGTGAATGATGTAGTTCCTTTGAACTGAAAAGTGACTGCCCTTACCTGAAACGAAGTCTTGCTTGTAGTAAGACACAGAGCCTGGGATTTAACTCCATTTCTTAAGAGAAACACACAGCATAGTTCTCATCCATGGATCACACTCTGCTTTAGAGCGAGAAGCACGCTCATGCTTTTAGAATCTCTAATATAGCAGGAAATCTGAGTGTGCCCAGAACAAAAGAATGGTGTTTCCTACATATACGGACCATATGTAGTCCAAATCTGCTTTTGAAACTGATACAATGCACTGGTCCTCTAACATCAAATGCTTGTCAGTTAAGATGAGAAATGTGTGTGCTTCGTGAAAGATGTAGTTCGTTTGAGCAGAAAAGTGACTGCCCTTACCTGAAACGAAGTCTTGCTTGTAGGAAGACTCAGATCCTGGGATTTAACTCCATTTCTGAAGGCAAACACACAGCATAGTTCTCATCCATGGATCACACTCTGCTTTAGAGCGAGAAGCACGCTCTTGCTTTCTAGAGTCTCTAAGACAGCAGGAAACGTGAGTGTGCTGAGAACAAAAGTACGGTGTTTCCTACACATACGGACCATATCTAGTCCAACTCTGCTTCTGAAACTGATACAAACACTGGTCCTCTAACATCCAATGCTTGTCAGTTAAGATGAGAAACGTGTGAGCTTTGTGAATGATGTAGTTCCTTTGAACTGAAAAGTGACTGCCCTTACCTGAAACGAAGTCTTGCTTGTAGTAAGACACAGAGCCTGGGATTTAACTCCATTTCTTAAGAGAAACACACAGCATAGTTCTCATCCATGGATCACACTCTGCTTTAGAGCGAGAAGCACGCTCTTGCTTTTAGAGTCTCTAATATAGCAGGAAATCTGAGTGTGCCCAGAACAAAAGAACGGTGTTTCCTACATATACGGACCATATGTAGTCCAAATCTGCTTCTGAAACTGATACAATGCACTGGTCCTCTAACATCCAATGCTTGTCAGTAAAGATGAGAATCGTGTGATCTTTGTTAACGATGTAGTTCGTTTGAGCAGAAGAGTGACTGCCCTTACCTGAAATGAAGTCTTGCTTGTAGAAAGACTCAGAGCCTGGGATTTAACTCCATTTCTGAAGTGAAACACACAGCAGTGTTCTCATCCATTGATGACACTCTTCTTTAGAACAAGAAGCACGCTCTTGCTTTCTAGAGTCTCTAAGACAGCAGGAAACGTGAGTGTGGGGAGAACAAAAGTACGGTGTTTCCTACACATACGGACCATATCTAGTCCAACTCTGCCTCTTAAACTGATACAAAGCACTGGTCCTCTAACATCCAATGCTTGTCTGTTCAGATGAGAAATGTGTGAGCTCAGAGAACGATGTAGTTCGTTTGAGCTGAAAAGTGACTGCCCTTACCTGAATTGAAGTCTTGCTTGTAGGAAGACTCAGAGCCTGGGATTTAACTCCATTTCTGAAGGCAAACACACAGCATAGTTCTCATCCATGGATCACACTCTGCTTTAGAGCGAGAAGCACGTTCTTGCTTTCTAGAGTCTCTAAGACAGCAGGAAACGTGAGTGTGCCCAGAACAAAAGAATGGTGTTTCCTACACATACGGACTATATGTAGTCCAAAACTTCTTCTGAAACAGATAGAATGCACTGGTCCTCTAACATCCAATGCTTGTCAGTTAAGATGAGAAACGTGTGTGCTTCTTGAAAGATGTAGTTCGTTTGAGCAGAAAAGTGACTGCCCTTACCTGAAACGAATTCTTGCTTGTAGGGAGACTCAGAGCCTGGGATTTAACTCCCTTTCTGAAGTGAAACACACAGCATAGTTTTCATCCATGGATCACACTCTGCTTTAGAACAAGAAGCACACTCTTGCTTTCTAGAGTCTCTAAGACAGCAGGAAACGTGATTTTGCTGAGAACAAAAGAACGGTGTTTCCTACACATACGGACCATATCTAGTCCAACTCTCCTTCTGAAACTGATACAAAGCACTGGTCCTCTAAAATCCAATGTTTGTCAGTTAAGATGAGAAACATGTGAGCTTTGTGAACGATGTAGTTCCTTTAAACTGAAAAGTGACTACCCTTACCTGAAACGAAGTCTTGCTTGTAGGAAGACACAGAGCCGGGGATTTAACTCCATTTCTGAAGGGAAACACACAGCATAGTATTCATGCATGGATCACACTGTGGATAGAGTGAGAAGCACATTGTTGCTTTCTAGAGTCTCTAAGACAGCAGGAAATTTGAGTGTGCCCAGAACAATAGAACGGTGTTTCCTACACATATTGACCATATCCAGTCCAAATCTGCTTCTGAAACTGATATAAAGCATTGACCCTCTAACATCCAATGCTTGTCAGTTAAGATGAGAAACGTGTGAGCTCTGTAAACGATGTAGTTCGTTTGAGCAGAAAAGTGACTGTCCTTACCTGAAACGAAGTCTTGCTTGTAGGAAGACTCAGAGCCTGGGATTTAACTCCATTTCTGAAGGCAAACACACAGCATAGTTCTCATCCATGGATCACACTCTGCTTTAGAGCGAGAAGCATGCTCTTGCTTTTAGAGTCTCTAATATAGCAGGAAATCTGAGTGTGCCCAGAACAAAAGAATGGTGTTTCCTACATATACGGACCATATGTAGTCCAAATCTGCTTTTGAAACTGATACAATGCACTGGTCCTCTAACATCAAATGCTTGTCAGTTAAGATGAGAAATGTGTGTGCTTCGTGAAAGATGTAGTTCGTTTGAGCAGAAAAGTGACTGCCCTTACCTGAAACGAAGTCTTGCTTGTAGGAAGACTCAGATCCTGGGATTTAACTCCATTTCTGAAGGCAAACACACAGCATAGTTCTCATCCATGGATCACACTCTGCTTTAGAGCGAGAAGCACGCTCTTGCTTTCTAGAGTCTCTAAGACAGCAGGAAACGTGAGTGTGCTGAGAACAAAAGTACAGTGTTTCCTACACATACGGACCATATCTAGTCCAACTCTGCTTCTGAAACTGATACAAAGCACTGGTCCTCTAACATCCAATGCTTGTCAGTTAAGATGGGAAACGTGTGAGATTCATGAACGATGTAGTTCGTTTGAGCAAAAAAGTGACTGCCCTTACCTTAAACGAAGTCTTGCATGTACGAAGACTCAGAGCCTGGGATTTAACTCCGTTTCTGAATTGAAACACATAGCAGTGTTCTCATCCATTGATCACAATCTGCTTTAGAATAAGAAGCACGCTCCTGCTTTTTAGAGTCTCTAAGACTGGAGGAAACGTGATTTTGCTGAGAACAAAGAATGGAGTTTCCTACATATACGGACCATATCTAGTCCAAATCTGCTTCTGAAACTGATACAAAGCACAGACCCTCTAACATCCAATGCTTGTCAGTTAAGATGGGAAACGTGTGAGCTTCATGAATGATGTAGTTCGTTTGAGCGAAAAGTGACTGCCTTACCTGAATTGAAGTATTGCTTGTAGGAAGACTCAGAGCCTGGGATTTAACTCCATTTCTGAAGGCAAACACACAGCATAGTTCTCATCCATGGATCACACTCTGCTTTAGAGCGAGAAGTACGCTCTTGCTTTCTAGTGTCTCTAAGACAGCAGGAAACGTGAGTGTGCCCAGAACAAAAGAACGGTGTTTCCTACACATACGGACTATATGTAGTCCAAAACTTCTTCTGAAACAGATAGAATGCACTGGTCCTCGAACATCCAATGCTTGTCAGTTAAGATGAGAAACGTGTGTGCTTCGTGAAAGATGTAGTTCTTTTGAGCAGAAAAGTGACTGCCCTTACCTGAAACGAAGTCTTGCTTGTAGGGAGACTCAGAGCCTGGGATTTAACTCCTTTTCTGAAGTGAAACACACAGCATAGTTTTCATCCATGGATCACACTCTGCTTTAGAACGAGAAGCACGCTCTTGCTTTCTAGAGTCTCTAAGACAGCAGGAAACGTGAGTGTGCTGAGAACAAAAGAACGGTGTTTCCTACACAGACGGACCATATCTAGTCCAAATCTGCTTCTTAAACTGATACAAAGCACTGATCCTCTAACATCCAATGCTTGTCTGTTAAGATGAGAAACGTGTGAGCTTCATGAATGATGTAGTTCATTTGAGCAGAAAAGTGACTGCCCTTACCTGAATTGAAGTCTTGCCTGTAGGAAGACTCTGAGCCTGGGATTTAACTCCATTTCTGAAGGAAAACACACAGCAGTGTAATCATCCATTGCTCACACTCTGCTTTATAACAAGAAGAATGCTCTTGCTTTCTATAGTCTCTAAGACAGCAGGAAACGTGATTTTGCTGAGAACAAAAGAATGGTGTTTCCTACACGTACGGACCATATCTAGTACAACTCTGCTTCTGAAACTGATACAAAGCACTGGTCCTCTAACATCCAATGCTTGTCTGCTAAGATGAGAAAGGTGTGAGCTTTGTGAATGATGTAGTTCCTTTGAACTGAAAAGTGACTGCCCTTACCTGAAACGAAGTCTTGCTTGTAGTAAGACACAGAGCCTGGGATTTAACTCCATTTCTTAAGAGAAACACACAGCATAGTTCTCATCCATGGATCACACTCTGCTTTAGAGCGAGAAGCACGCTCTTGCTTTTAGAGTCTCTAATATAGCAGGAAATCTGAGTGTGCCCAGAACAAAAGAATGGTGTTTCCTACATATACGGACCATATGTAGTCCAAATCTGCTTTTGAAACTGATACAATGCACTGGTCCTCTAACATCAAATGCTTGTCAGTTAAGATGAGAAATGTGTGTGCTTCGTGAAAGATGTAGTTCGTTTGAGCAGAAAAGTGACTGCCCTTACCTGAAACGAAGTCTTGCTTGTAGGAAGACTCAGATCCTGGGATTTAACTCCATTTCTGAAGGCAAACACACAGCATAGTTCTCATCCATGGATCACACTCTGCTTTAGAGCGAGAAGCACGCTCTTGCTTTCTAGAGTCTCTAAGACAGCAGGAAACGTGAGTGTGCTGAGAACAAAAGTACGGTGTTTCCTACACATACGGACCATATCTAGTCCAACTCTGCTTCTGAAACTGATACATAGTACTGGTCCTCTAACATCCAATGCTTGTCAGTTAAGATGAGAAACGTGTGAGTTCTGGAACGATGTAGTTCGTTTGAGCAGAAAAGTGACTGCCCTTACCTGAAACGAAGTCTTGCTTGGAGGAAGACACAGAGCCTGGGATTTAACTCCATTTCTTAAGAGAAACACACAGCATAGTTCTCATCCATGGATCAAACTCTGCTTTAGAGCGAGAAGCACGCTCTTGCTTTTAGAGTCTCTAATATAGCAGGAAATCTGAGTGTGCCCAGAACAAAAGAACGGTGTTTCCTACATATACGGACCATATGTAGTCCAAATCTGCTTTTGAAACTGATACAATGCACTGGTCCTCTAACATCCAATGCTTGTCAGTTAAGATGAGAAATGTGTGTGCTTCGTGAAAGATGTAGTTCGTTTGAGCAGAAAAGTGACTGCCCTTACCTGAAACGAAGTCTTGCTTGTAGGAAGACTCACAGCCTGTGATTTAACTCCATTTCTGAAGGCAAACACACAGCATAGTTCTCATCCATGGATCACACTCTGCTTTAGAGCGAGAAGCACGCTCTTGCTTTCTAGAGTCTCTAAGACAGCAGGAAACGTGAGTGTGCTGAGAACAAAAGTACGGTGTTTCCTACACATACGGACCATATCTAGTCCAACTCTGCTTCTGAAACTGATACAAAGCACTGGTCCTCTAACATCCAATGCTTGTCAGTTAAGATGAGAAACGTGTGAGCTTTGTGAATGATGTAGTTCCTTTGAACTGAAAAGTGACTGCCCTTACCTGAAACGAAGTCTTGCTTGTAGTAAGACACAGAGCCTGGGATTTAACTCCATTTCTTAAGAGAAACACACAGCATAGTTCTCATCCATGGATCACACTCTGCTTTAGAGCGAGAAGCACGCTCTTGCTTTTAGAGTCTCTAATATAGCAGGAAATCTGAGTGTGCCCAGAACAAAAGAACGGTGTTTCCTACATATACGGACCATATGTAGTCCAAATCTGCTTCTGAAACTGATACAATGCACTGGTCCTCTAACATCCAATGCTTGTCAGTAAAGATGAGAATCGTGTGATCTTTGTTAACGATGTAGTTCGTTTGAGCAGAAGAGTGACTGCCCTTACCTGAAATGAAGTCTTGCTTGTAGAAAGACTCAGAGCCTGGGATTTAACTCCATTTCTGAAGTGAAACACACAGCAGTGTTCTCATCCATTGATGACACTCTTCTTTAGAACAAGAAGCACGCTCTTGCTTTCTAGAGTCTCTAAGACAGCAGGAAACGTGAGTGTGGGGAGAACAAAAGTACGGTGTTTCCTACACATACGGACCATATCTAGTCCAACTCTGCCTCTTAAACTGATACAAAGCACTGGTCCTCTAACATCCAATGCTTGTCTGTTCAGATGAGAAATGTGTGAGCTCAGAGAACGATGTAGTTCGTTTGAGCTGAAAAGTGACTGCCCTTACCTGAATTGAAGTCTTGCTTGTAGGAAGACTCAGAGCCTGGGATTTAACTCCATTTCTGAAGGCAAACACACAGCATAGTTCTCATCCATGGATCACACTCTGCTTTAGAGCGAGAAGCACGTTCTTGCTTTCTAGAGTCTCTAAGACAGCAGGAAACGTGAGTGTGCCCAGAACAAAAGAATGGTGTTTCCTACACATACGGACTATATGTAGTCCAAAACTTCTTCTGAAACAGATAGAATGCACTGGTCCTCTAACATCCAATGCTTGTCAGTTAAGATGAGAAACGTGTGTGCTTCTTGAAAGATGTAGTTCGTTTGAGCAGAAAAGTGACTGCCCTTACCTGAAACGAATTCTTGCTTGTAGGGAGACTCAGAGCCTGGGATTTAACTCCCTTTCTGAAGTGAAACACACAGCATAGTTTTCATCCATGGATCACACTCTGCTTTAGAACAAGAAGCACACTCTTGCTTTCTAGAGTCTCTAAGACAGCAGGAAACGTGATTTTGCTGAGAACAAAAGAACGGCGTTTCCTACACATACGGACCATATCTAGTCCAACTCTCCTTCTGAAACTGATACAAAGCACTGGTCCTCTAAAATCCAATGTTTGTCAGTTAAGATGAGAAACATGTGAGCTTTGTGAACGATGTAGTTCCTTTAAACTGAAAAGTGACTACCCTTACCTGAAACGAAGTCTTGCTTGTAGGAAGACACAGAGCCGGGGATTTAACTCCATTTCTGAAGGGAAACACACAGCATAGTATTCATGCATGGATCACACTGTGGATAGAGTGAGAAGCACATTGTTGCTTTCTAGAGTCTCTAAGACAGCAGGAAATTTGAGTGTGCCCAGAACAATAGAACGGTGTTTCCTACACATATTGACCATATCCAGTCCAAATCTGCTTCTGAAACTGATATAAAGCATTGACCCTCTAACATCCAATGCTTGTCAGTTAAGATGAGAAACGTGTGAGCTCTGTAAACGATGTAGTTCGTTTGAGCAGAAAAGTGACTGTCCTTACCTGAAACGAAGTCTTGCTTGTAGGAAGACTCAGAGCCTGGGATTTAACTCCATTTCTGAAGGCAAACACACAGCATAGTTCTCATCCATGGATCACACTCTGCTTTAGAGCGAGAAGCATGCTCTTGCTTTTAGAGTCTCTAATATAGCAGGAAATCTGAGTGTGCCCAGAACAAAAGAATGGTGTTTCCTACATATACGGACCATATGTAGTCCAAATCTGCTTTTGAAACTGATACAATGCACTGGTCCTCTAACATCAAATGCTTGTCAGTTAAGATGAGAAATGTGTGTGCTTCGTGAAAGATGTAGTTCGTTTGAGCAGAAAAGTGACTGCCCTTACCTGAAACGAAGTCTTGCTTGTAGGAAGACTCAGATCCTGGGATTTAACTCCATTTCTGAAGGCAAACACACAGCATAGTTCTCATCCATGGATCACACTCTGCTTTAGAGCGAGAAGCACGCTCTTGCTTTCTAGAGTCTCTAAGACAGCAGGAAACGTGAGTGTGCTGAGAACAAAAGTACGGTGTTTCCTACACATACGGACCATATCTAGTCCAACTCTGCTTCTGAAACTGATACAAAGCACTGGTCCTCTAACATCCAATGCTTGTCAGTTAAGATGGGAAACGTGTGAGATTCATGAACGATGTAGTTCGTTTGAGCAAAAAAGTGACTGCCCTTACCTTAAACGAAGTCTTGCATGTACGAAGACTCAGAGCCTGGGATTTAACTCCGTTTCTGAATTGAAACACATAGCAGTGTTCTCATCCATTGATCACAATCTGCTTTAGAATAAGAAGCACGCTCCTGCTTTTTAGAGTCTCTAAGACTGGAGGAAACGTGATTTTGCTGAGAACAAAGAATGGAGTTTCCTACATATACGGACCATATCTAGTCCAAATCTGCTTCTGAAACTGATACAAAGCACAGACCCTCTAACATCCAATGCTTGTCAGTTAAGATGGGAAACGTGTGAGCTTCATGAATGATGTAGTTCGTTTGAGCGAAAAGTGACTGCCTTACCTGAATTGAAGTATTGCTTGTAGGAAGACTCAGAGCCTGGGATTTAACTCCATTTCTGAAGGCAAACACACAGCATAGTTCTCATCCATGGATCACACTCTGCTTTAGAGCGAGAAGTACGCTCTTGCTTTCTAGTGTCTCTAAGACAGCAGGAAACGTGAGTGTGCCCAGAACAAAAGAACGGTGTTTCCTACACATACGGACTATATGTAGTCCAAAACTTCTTCTGAAACAGATAGAATGCACTGGTCCTCGAACATCCAATGCTTGTCAGTTAAGATGAGAAACGTGTGTGCTTCGTGAAAGATGTAGTTCTTTTGAGCAGAAAAGTGACTGCCCTTACCTGAAACGAAGTCTTGCTTGTAGGGAGACTCAGAGCCTGGGATTTAACTCCTTTTCTGAAGTGAAACACACAGCATAGTTTTCATCCATGGATCACACTCTGCTTTAGAAGGAGAAGCACGCTCTTGCTTTCTAGAGTCTCTAAGACAGCAGGAAACGTGAGTGTGCTGAGAACAAAAGAACGGTGTTTCCTACACAGACGGACCATATCTAGTCCAAATCTGCTTCTTAAACTGATACAAAGAACTGATCCTCTAACATCCAATGCTTGTCTGTTAAGATGAGAAACGTGTGAGCTTCATGAATGATGTAGTTCATTTGAGCAGAAAAGTGACTGCCCTTACCTGAATTGAAGTCTTGCCTGTAGGAAGACTCTGAGCCTGGGATTTAACTCCATTTCTGAAGGAAAACACACAGCAGTGTAATCATCCATTGCTCACACTCTGCTTTATAACAAGAAGAATGCTCTTGCTTTCTATAGTCTCTAAGACAGCAGGAAACGTGATTTTGCTGAGAACAAAAGAATGGTGTTTCCTACACATACGGACCATATCTAGTTCAACTCTGCTTCTGAAACTGATACAAAGCACTGGTCCTCTAACATCCAATGCTTGTCTGCTAAGATGAGAAACGTGTGAGCTTTGTGAATGATGTAGTTCCTTTGAACTGAAAAGTGACTGCCCTTACCTGAAACGAAGTCTTGCTTGTAGTAAGACACAGAGCCTGGGATTTAACTCCATTTCTTAAGAGAAACACACAGCATAGTTCTCATCCATGGATCACACTCTGCTTTAGAGCGAGAAGCACGCTCTTGCTTTTAGAGTCTCTAATATAGCAGGAAATCTGAGTGTGCCCAGAACAAAAGAATGGTGTTTCCTACATATACGGACCATATGTAGTCCAAATCTGCTTTTGAAACTGATACAATGCACTGGTCCTCTAACATCAAATGCTTGTCAGTTAAGATGAGAAATGTGTGTGCTTCGTGAAAGATGTAGTTCGTTTGAGCAGAAAAGTGACTGCCCTTACCTGAAACGAAGTCTTGCTTGTAGGAAGACTCAGATCCTGGGATTTAACTCCATTTCTGAAGGCAAACACACAGCATAGTTCTCATCCATGGATCACACTCTGCTTTAGAGCAAGAAGCACGCTCTTGCTTTCTAGAGTCTCTAAGACAGCAGGAAACGTGAGTGTGCTGAGAACAAAAGTACGGTGTTTCCTACACATACGGACCATATCTAGTCCAACTCTGCTTCTGAAACTGATACATAGCACTGGTCCTCTAACATCCAATGCTTGTCAGTTAAGATCAGAAACGTGTGAGCTTCTGGAACGATGTAGTTCGTTTGAGCAGAAAAGTGACTGCCCTTACCTGAAACGAAGTCTTGCTTGGAGGAAGACACAGAGCCTGGGATTTAACTCCATTTCTTAAGAGAAACACACAGCATAGTTCTCATCCATGGATCAAACTCTGCTTTAGAGCGAGAAGCACGCTCTTGCTTTTAGAGTCTCTAATATAGCAGGAAATCTGAGTGTGCCCAGAACAAAAGAACGGTGTTTCCTACATATACGGACCATATGTAGTCCAAATCTGCTTTTGAAACTGATACAATGCACTGGTCCTCTAACATCCAATGCTTGTCAGTTAAGATGAGAAATGTGTGTGCTTCGTGAAAGATGTAGTTCGTTTGAGCAGAAAAGTGACTGCCCTTACCTGAAACGAAGTCTTGCTTGTAGGAAGACTCACAGCCTGTGATTTAACTCCATTTCTGAAGGCAAACACACAGCATAGTTCTCATCCATGGATCACACTCTGCTTTAGAGCGAGAAGCACGCTCTTGCTTTCTAGAGTCTCTAAGACAGCAGGAAACGTGAGTGTGCTGAGAACAAAAGTACGGTGTTTCCTACACATACGGACCATATCTAGTCCAACTCTGCTTCTGAAACTGATACAAAGCACTGGTCCTCTAACATCCAATGCTTGTCAGTTAAGATGAGAAACGTGTGAGCTTCTGGAACGATGTAGTTCGTTTGAGCAGAAAAGTGACTGCCCTTACCTGAAACGAAGTATTGCTTGCAGGAAGACTCAGAGCCTGTGATTTAACTCCATTTCTGAAGTGAAACACACAGCGTAGTTCTTATCCATGGATAACACCCTGCATTACAGCAAGAAGCACACTCTTGCTTTCTGGAGTCTCTAAGGCAGCAGGAAACGTGATTTTGCTGAGAACAAAAGAACTGTGTTTCCTACACATACGGACCATATCTAGTTCAACTCTGCTTCTGAAACTGATACAAAGCACTGGTCCTCTAACATCCAATGCCTGTCAGTTAAGATGAGAAACGTGTGAGCTTTGTGAATGATGTAGTTCCTTTGAACTGAAAAGTGACTGCCCTTACCTGAAACGAAGTCTTGCTTGTAGTAAGACACAGAGCCTGGGATTTAACTCCATTTCTTAAGAGAAACACACAGCATAGTTCTCATCCATGGATCACACTCTGCTTTAGAGCGAGAAGCACGCTCTTGCTTTTATAGTCTCTAATATAGCAGGAAATCTGAGTGTGCCCAGAACAAAAGAACAGTGTTTCCTACATATACGGACCATATGTAGTCCAAATCTGCTTCTGAAACTGATACAATGCACTGGTCCTCTAACATCCAATGCTTGTCAGTTAAGATGAGAATCGTGTGATCTTCGTTAACGATGTAGTTCGTTTGAGCAGAAGAGTGACTGCCCTTACCTGAAATGAAGTCTTGCTTGTAGAAAGACTCAGAGCCTGGGATTTAACTCCATTTCTGAAGTGAAACACAAAGCAGTGTTCTCATCCATTGAGGACACTCTTCTTTAGAACAAGAAGCACGCTCTTGCTTTCTAGAGTCTCTAAGACAGCAGGAAACGTGAGTGTGGGGAGAACAAAACAACGGTGTTTCCTACACATACGGACCATATCTAGTCCAACTCTGCCTCTTAAACTGATACAAAGCACTGGTCCTCTAACATCCAATGCTTGTCTGTTAAGATGAGAAATGTGTGAGCTCAGCGTACGATGTAGTTCGTTAGAGCTGAAAAGTGACTGCCCTTACCTGAATTGAAGTCTTGCTTGTAGGAAGACTCAGAGCCTGGGATTTAACTCCATTTCTGAAGGCAAACACACAGCATAGTTCTCATCCATGGATCACACTCTGCTTTAGTGCGAGAAGCACGTTCTTGCTTTCTAGAGTCTCTAAGACAGCAGGAAACGTGAGTGTGCCCAGAACAAAAGAACGGTGTTTTCTACACATACAGACCATATATAGTCCAACTCTGCTTCTGAAACTGATACAAAGCACTGGTCCTCTAAAATCCAATGTTTGCCAGTTAAGATGAGAAACGTGTGTGCTTCTTGAAAGATGTAGTTCCTTTAAACTGAAAAGTGTCTACCCTTACCTGAAACGAAGTCTTGCTTGTAGGAAGACACAGAGCCGGGGATTTGACTCCATTTCTGAAGGGAAACACACAGCATAGTATTCATGCATGGATCACACTGTGGTTAGAGTGAGAAGCACACTGTTGCTTTCTAGAGTCTCTAAGGCAGCAGAAATTTGAGTGTGCCCAGAACAATAGAACGGTGTTTCCTACACATATGGACCATATCCAGTCCAAATCTGCTTCTGAAACTGATACAAAGCACTGTTCCTCTAACATCCAATGCTTGTCTGTTAAGGTGAGAAACGTGTGAGCTTCGTGAACGATGTAGTTCGTTTGAGCTGAAAAGTGACTGCCCTTACCTGAAACGAAGTCTTGCTTGTAGGAAGACTCAGAGCCTGGGATTTAACTCCATTTCTGAAGGCAAAGACACAGCATAGTTCTCATCCATGGATCACACTCTGCTTTAGAGCAAGAAGTACGCTCTTGCTTTCTAGAGTCTCTAAGACAGCAGGAAACGTGAGTGTGCTGAGAACAAAAGAACGGTGTTTCCTACACATACGGACTATATGTAGCCCAAAACTTCTTCTGAAACAGATAGAATGCACTGGTCCTCTAACATCCAATGCTTGTCAGTTAAGATGAGAAACGTGTGTGCTTCGTGAAAGATGTAGTTCGTTTGAGCAGAAAAGTGACTGCCCTTACCTGAAACGAAGTCTTGCTTGTAGGGAGACTCAGAGCCTGGGTTTTAACTCCATTTCTGAAGTAAAACACACAGCAGTGTAATCATCCATTGATCACACTCTGCTTTATAACAAGAAGCACGCTCTTGCTTTCTAGAGTCTCTAAGACAGCAGGAAACGTGATTTTGCTGAGAAGAAAAGAACCATGTTTCCTACACATACAGACCATATCTAGTTCAACTCTGCTTCTGAAACTGATACAAAGCACAGACCCTCTAACATCCAATGCTTGTCAGTTAAGATGAGAAATGTGTGAGCTTTGTGAATGATGTAGTTCCTTTGAACTGAAAAGTGAATGCCCTTACCTGAAACGAAGTCTTGCTCGTAGTAAGACACAGAGCCTGGGATTTAACTCCATTTCTTAAGAGAAACACACAGCATAGTTCTCATCCATGGATCACACTCTGCTTTAGAGCGAGAAGCACGCTCTTGCTTTTAGAGTCTCTAATATAGCAGGAAATCTGAGTGTGCCCAGAACAAAAGAACGGTGTTTCCTACATATACAGACCATATGTAGTCCAAATCTGCTTCTGAAACTGATACAATGCACTGGTCCTCTAACATCCAATGCTTGTCAGTTAAGATGAGAATCGTGTGATCTTCGTTAACGATGTAGTTCGTTTGAGCAGAAGAGTGACTGCCCTTACCTGAAATGAAGTCTTGCTTGTAGAAAGACTCAGAGCCTGGGATTTAACTCCATTTCTGAAATGAAACACACAGCAGTGTTCTCATCCATTGATGACACTCTTCTTTAGAACAAGAAGCATGCTCTTGCTTTTAGAGTCTCTAATATAGCAGGTAATCTGAGTGTGCCCAGAACAAAAGAACGGTGTTTCCTACATATACGGACCATATGTAGTCCAAATCTGCTTTTGAAACTGATACAAAGCAC
The DNA here is from genome assembly GCA_949786385.1 of Onychomys leucogaster. Taxonomy (NCBI): domain Eukaryota; kingdom Metazoa; phylum Chordata; class Mammalia; order Rodentia; family Cricetidae; genus Onychomys; species Onychomys leucogaster. The sequence continues at coordinate 1,725,296 of CATKUP010000076.1, forward strand.
TGGTCCGCTAACATCCAATGCTTGTCTGTTAAGATGAGAAATGTGTGAGCTCAGAGAACGATGTAGTTCGTTTGAGCTGAAAGTGACTGCCCTTACCTGAAACGAAGTCTTGCTTGTAGGAAGACTCAGAGCCTGGGATTTAACTCCATTTCTGAAGGCAAACACACAGCATAGTTCTCCTCCATGGATCACACTCTGCTTTAGAGCGAGAAGCACGTTCTTGCTTTCTAGAGTCTCTAAGACAGCAGGACACGTGAGTGTGCCCAGAACAAAAGAATGGTATTTCCTACACATACGGACATTATGTAGTCCAAAACTTCTTCTGAAACTGATAGAATGCACTGGTCCTCTAACATCCAATGCTTGTCTGTTAAGGTGAGAAACGTGTGACCTTCGTGAACGATGTAGTTCGTTTGAGCTGAAAAGTGACTGCCCTTACCTGAAACGAAGTCTTGCTTGGAGGAAGACTCAGAGCCTGGGATTTAACTCCATTTCTGAAGTGAAACACACAGCATAGTTTTCATCCATGGATCACACTCTGCTTTAGAACGAGAAGCACGCTTTTGCTTTCTAGAGTCTCTAAGACAGCAGGAAACGTGAGTGTGCTGAGAACAAAAGAACGGTGTTTCCTACACAGACGGACCATATCTAGTCCAACTCTGCTTCTGAAACTGATACAAAGCACTGGTCCTCTAACATCCAATGCTTGTCAGTTAAGATGAGAAACGTGTGAGCTTCTGGAATGATGTAGTTCGTTTGAGCAGAAAAGTGACTGCCCTTACCTGAAACGAAGTCTTGCTTGGAGGAAGACTCAGAGCCTGGGATTTAACTCCATTTCTGAAGGCAAACACACAGCATAGTTTTCATCCATGGATCACACTCTGCTTTAGAACGAGAAGCACGCTCTTGCTTTCTAGAGTCTCTAAGACAGCAGGACACGTGAGTGAGCTGAGAAAAAGAGAACGGTGTTTCCTACACATACGGACCATATCTAGTCCAACTCTGCTTCTGAAACTGATACAAAGCACTGGTCCTCTAACATCCAATGCTTGTCAGTTAATATGAGAAACGTGTGAGCTTTGTGAATGATGTAGTTCCTTTAAACTGAAAACTGACTACCCTTACCTGAAACGAAGTCTTGCTTGTAGGAAGACACAGAGCCTGGGATTTAACTCCATTTCTGAAGGCAAACACACAGCATAGTTCTCATCCATGGATCACACTCTGCTTTAGAGCGAGAAGCACGCTCTTGCTTTCTAGAGTCTCTAAGACAGCAGGAAACGTGAGTGTGCTGAGAACAAAAGTACGGTGTTTCCTACACATACGGACCATATCTAGTCCAACTCTGCTTCTGAAACTGATACAAAGCACTGGTCCTCTAACATCCAATGCTTGTCAGTTAAGATGAGAAACGTGTGAGCTTCTGGAACGATGTAGTTCGTTTGAGCAGAAAAGTGACTGCCCTTACCTGAAACGAAGTATTGCTTGCAGGAAGACTCAGAGCCTGTGATTTAACTCCATTTCTGAAGTGAAACACACAGCGTAGTTCTTATCCATGGATAACACCCTGCATTACAGCAAGAAGCACACTCTTGCTTTCTGGAGTCTCTAAGACAGCAGGAAATCTGAGTGTGCTGAGAACAAAAGAACGGTGTTTCCTACACATACGGACTATATGTAGTCCAAAACTTCTTCTGAAACTGATAGAATGCACTAGTCCTCTAACATCCAATGCTTGTCAGTTAAGATGAGAAACGTGTGAGCTTCGTGAAAGATGTAGTTCGTTTGAGCAGAAAAGTGACTGCCCTTACCTGAAACGAAGTCTTGCTTGTAGGGAGACTCAGAGCCTGGGATTTAACTCCATTTCTGAAGTAAAACACACAGCAGTGTAATCATCCATTGATCACACTCTGCTTTAGAACAAGAAGCACGCTCTTGCTTTCTAGAGTCTCTAAGGCAGCAGGAAACGTGATTTTGCTGAGAACAAAAGAACTGTGTTTCCTACACATACGGACCATATCTAGTTCAACTCTGCTTCTGAAACTGATACAAAGCACTGGTCCTCTAACATCCAATGCCTGTCAGTTAAGATGAGAAACGTGTGAGCTTTGTGAATGATGTAGTTCCTTTGAACTGAAAAGTGACTGCCCTTACCTGAAACGAAGTCTTGCTTGTAGTAAGACACAGAGCCTGGGATTTAACTCCATTTCTTAAGAGAAACACACAGCATAGTTCTCATCCATGGATCACACTCTGCTTTAGAGCGAGAAGCACGCTCTTGCTTTTATAGTCTCTAATATAGCAGGAAATCTGAGTGTGCCCAGAACAAAAGAACAGTGTTTCCTACATATACGGACCATATGTAGTCCAAATCTGCTTCTGAAACTGATACAATGCACTGGTCCTCTAACATCCAATGCTTGTCAGTTAAGATGAGAATCGTGTGATCTTCGTTAACGATGTAGTTCGTTTGAGCAGAAGAGTGACTGCCCTTACCTGAAATGAAGTCTTGCTTGTAGAAAGACTCAGAGCCTGGGATTTAACTCCATTTCTGAAGTGAAACACAAAGCAGTGTTCTCATCCATTGAGGACACTCTTCTTTAGAACAAGAAGCACGCTCTTGCTTTCTAGAGTCTCTAAGACAGCAGGAAACGTGAGTGTGGGGAGAACAAAACAACGGTGTTTCCTACACATACGGACCATATCTAGTCCAACTCTGCCTCTTAAACTGATACAAAGCACTGGTCCTCTAACATCCAATGCTTGTCTGTTAAGATGAGAAATGTGTGAGCTCAGCGTACGATGTAGTTCGTTAGAGCTGAAAAGTGACTGCCCTTACCTGAATTGAAGTCTTGCTTGTAGGAAGACTCAGAGCCTGGGATTTAACTCCATTTCTGAAGGCAAACACACAGCATAGTTCTCATCCATGGATCACACTCTGCTTTAGTGCGAGAAGCACGTTCTTGCTTTCTAGAGTCTCTAAGACAGCAGGAAACGTGAGTGTGCCCAGAACAAAAGAACGGTGTTTTCTACACATACAGACCATATATAGTCCAACTCTGCTTCTGAAACTGATACAAAGCACTGGTCCTCTAAAATCCAATGTTTGCCAGTTAAGATGAGAAACGTGTGTGCTTCTTGAAAGATGTAGTTCCTTTAAACTGAAAAGTGTCTACCCTTACCTGAAACGAAGTCTTGCTTGTAGGAAGACACAGAGCCGGGGATTTGACTCCATTTCTGAAGGGAAACACACAGCATAGTATTCATGCATGGATCACACTGTGGTTAGAGTGAGAAGCACACTGTTGCTTTCTAGAGTCTCTAAGGCAGCAGAAATTTGAGTGTGCCCAGAACAATAGAACGGTGTTTCCTACACATATGGACCATATCCAGTCCAAATCTGCTTCTGAAACTGATACAAAGCACTGTTCCTCTAACATCCAATGCTTGTCTGTTAAGGTGAGAAACGTGTGAGCTTCGTGAACGATGTAGTTCGTTTGAGCTGAAAAGTGACTGCCCTTACCTGAAACGAAGTCTTGCTTGTAGGAAGACTCAGAGCCTGGGATTTAACTCCATTTCTGAAGGCAAAGACACAGCATAGTTCTCATCCATGGATCACACTCTGCTTTAGAGCAAGAAGTACGCTCTTGCTTTCTAGAGTCTCTAAGACAGCAGGAAACGTGAGTGTGCTGAGAACAAAAGAACGGTGTTTCCTACACATACGGACTATATGTAGCCCAAAACTTCTTCTGAAACAGATAGAATGCACTGGTCCTCTAACATCCAATGCTTGTCAGTTAAGATGAGAAACGTGTGTGCTTCGTGAAAGATGTAGTTCGTTTGAGCAGAAAAGTGACTGCCCTTACCTGAAACGAAGTCTTGCTTGTAGGGAGACTCAGAGCCTGGGTTTTAACTCCATTTCTGAAGTAAAACACACAGCAGTGTAATCATCCATTGATCACACTCTGCTTTATAACAAGAAGCACGCTCTTGCTTTCTAGAGTCTCTAAGACAGCAGGAAACGTGATTTTGCTGAGAAGAAAAGAACCATGTTTCCTACACATACAGACCATATCTAGTTCAACTCTGCTTCTGAAACTGATACAAAGCACAGACCCTCTAACATCCAATGCTTGTCAGTTAAGATGAGAAATGTGTGAGCTTTGTGAATGATGTAGTTCCTTTGAACTGAAAAGTGAATGCCCTTACCTGAAACGAAGTCTTGCTCGTAGTAAGACACAGAGCCTGGGATTTAACTCCATTTCTTAAGAGAAACACACAGCATAGTTCTCATCCATGGATCACACTCTGCTTTAGAGCGAGAAGCACGCTCTTGCTTTTAGAGTCTCTAATATAGCAGGAAATCTGAGTGTGCCCAGAACAAAAGAACGGTGTTTCCTACATATACAGACCATATGTAGTCCAAATCTGCTTCTGAAACTGATACAATGCACTGGTCCTCTAACATCCAATGCTTGTCAGTTAAGATGAGAATCGTGTGATCTTCGTTAACGATGTAGTTCGTTTGAGCAGAAGAGTGACTGCCCTTACCTGAAATGAAGTCTTGCTTGTAGAAAGACTCAGAGCCTGGGATTTAACTCCATTTCTGAAATGAAACACACAGCAGTGTTCTCATCCATTGATGACACTCTTCTTTAGAACAAGAAGCATGCTCTTGCTTTTAGAGTCTCTAATATAGCAGGTAATCTGAGTGTGCCCAGAACAAAAGAACGGTGTTTCCTACATATACGGACCATATGTAGTCCAAATCTGCTTTTGAAACTGATACAAAGCACTGGTCCGCTAACATCCAATGCTTGTCTGTTAAGATGAGAAATGTGTGAGCTCAGAGAACGATGTAGTTCGTTTGAGCTGAAAGTGACTGCCCTTACCTGAAACGAAGTCTTGCTTGTAGGAAGACTCAGAGCCTGGGATTTAACTCCATTTCTGAAGGCAAACACACAGCATAGTTCTCCTCCATGGATCACACTCTGCTTTAGAGCGAGAAGCACGTTCTTGCTTTCTAGAGTCTCTAAGACAGCAGGACACGTGAGTGTGCCCAGAACAAAAGAATGGTATTTCCTACACATACGGACATTATGTAGTCCAAAACTTCTTCTGAAACTGATAGAATGCACTGGTCCTCTAACATCCAATGCTTGTCTGTTAAGGTGAGAAACGTGTGACCTTCGTGAACGATGTAGTTCGTTTGAGCTGAAAAGTGACTGCCCTTACCTGAAACGAAGTCTTGCTTGGAGGAAGACTCAGAGCCTGGGATTTAACTCCATTTCTGAAGGGAAACACACAGCATAGTTTTCATCCATGGATCACACTCTGCTTTAGAACGAGAAGCACGCTTTTGCTTTCTAGAGTCTCTAAGACAGCAGGAAACGTGAGTGTGCTGAGAACAAAAGAACGGTGTTTCCTACACAGACGGACCATATCTAGTCCAACTCTGCTTCTGAAACTGATACAAAGCACTGGTCCTCTAACATCCAATGCTTGTCAGTTAAGATGAGAAACGTGTGAGCTTCTGGAATGATGTAGTTCGTTTGAGCAGAAAAGTGACTGCCCTTACCTGAAACGAAGTCTTGCTTGGAGGAAGACTCAGAGCCTGGGATTTAACTCCATTTCTGAAGGCAAACACACAGCATAGTTTTCATCCATGGATCACACTCTGCTTTAGAACGAGAAGCACGCTCTTGCTTTCTAGAGTCTCTAAGACAGCAGGACACGTGAGTGAGCTGAGAAAAAGAGAACGGTGTTTCCTACACATACGGACCATATCTAGTCCAACTCTGCCTCTTAAACTGATACAAAGCACTGGTCCTCTAACATCCAATGCTTGTCTGTTAAGATGAGAAATGTGTGAGCTCAGCGTACGATGTAGTTCGTTAGAGCTGAAAAGTGACTGCCCTTACCTGAATTGAAGTCTTGCTTGTAGGAAGACTCAGAGCCTGGGATTTAACTCCATTTCTGAAGGCAAACACACAGCATAGTTCTCATCCATGGATCACACTCTGCTTTAGTGCGAGAAGCACGTTCTTGCTTTCTAGAGTCTCTAAGACAGCAGGAAACGTGAGTGTGCCCAGAACAAAAGAACGGTGTTTTCTACACATACAGACCATATATAGTCCAACTCTGCTTCTGAAACTGATACAAAGCACTGGTCCTCTAAAATCCAATGTTTGCCAGTTAAGATGAGAAACGTGTGTGCTTCTTGAAAGATGTAGTTCCTTTAAACTGAAAAGTGTCTACCCTTACCTGAAACGAAGTCTTGCTTGTAGGAAGACACAGAGCCGGGGATTTGACTCCATTTCTGAAGGGAAACACACAGCATAGTATTCATGCATGGATCACACTGTGGTTAGAGTGAGAAGCACACTGTTGCTTTCTAGAGTCTCTAAGGCAGCAGCAATTTGAGTGTGCCCAGAACAATAGAACGGTGTTTCCTACACATATGGACCATATCCAGTCCAAATCTGCTTCTGAAACTGATACAAAGCACTGTTCCTCTAACATCCAATGCTTGTCTGTTAAGGTGAGAAACGTGTGAGCTTCGTGAACGATGTAGTTCGTTTGAGCTGAAAAGTGACTGCCCTTACCTGAAACGAAGTCTTGCTTGTAGGAAGACTCAGAGCCTGGGATTTAACTCCATTTCTGAAGGCAAAGACACAGCATAGTTCTCATCCATGGATCACACTCTGCTTTAGAGCAAGAAGTACGCTCTTGCTTTCTAGAGTCTCTAAGACAGCAGGAAACGTGAGTGTGCTGAGAACAAAAGAACGGTGTTTCCTACACATACGGACTATATGTAGCCCAAAACTTCTTCTGAAACAGATAGAATGCACTGGTCCTCTAACATCCAATGCTTGTCAGTTAAGATGAGAAACGTGTGTGCTTCGTGAAAGATGTAGTTCGTTTGAGCAGAAAAGTGACTGCCCTTACCTGAAACGAAGTCTTGCTTGTAGGGAGACTCAGAGCCTGGGTTTTAACTCCATTTCTGAAGTAAAACACACAGCAGTGTAATCATCCATTGATCACACTCTGCTTTATAACAAGAAGCACGCTCTTGCTTTCTAGAGTCTCTAAGACAGCAGGAAACGTGATTTTGCTGAGAAGAAAAGAACCATGTTTCCTACACATACAGACCATATCTAGTTCAACTCTGCTTCTGAAACTGATACAAAGCACAGACCCTCTAACATCCAATGCTTGTCAGTTAAGATGAGAAATGTGTGAGCTTTGTGAATGATGTAGTTCCTTTGAACTGAAAAGTGAATGCCCTTACCTGAAACGAAGTCTTGCTCGTAGTAAGACACAGAGCCTGGGATTTAACTCCATTTCTTAAGAGAAACACACAGCATAGTTCTCATCCATGGATCACACTCTGCTTTAGAGCGAGAAGCACGCTCTTGCTTTTAGAGTCTCTAATATAGCAGGAAATCTGAGTGTGCCCAGAACAAAAGAACGGTGTTTCCTACATATACAGACCATATGTAGTCCAAATCTGCTTCTGAAACTGATACAATGCACTGGTCCTCTAACATCCAATGCTTGTCAGTTAAGATGAGAATCGTGTGATCTTCGTTAACGATGTAGTTCGTTTGAGCAGAAGAGTGACTGCCCTTACCTGAAATGAAGTCTTGCTTGTAGAAAGACTCAGAGCCTGGGATTTAACTCCATTTCTGAAATGAAACACACAGCAGTGTTCTCATCCATTGATGACACTCTTCTTTAGAACAAGAAGCATGCTCTTGCTTTTAGAGTCTCTAATATAGCAGGTAATCTGAGTGTGCCCAGAACAAAAGAACGGTGTTTCCTACATATACGGACCATATGTAGTCCAAATCTGCTTTTGAAACTGATACAAAGCACTGGTCCGCTAACATCCAATGCTTGTCTGTTAAGATGAGAAATGTGTGAGCTCAGAGAACGATGTAGTTCGTTTGAGCTGAAAGTGACTGCCCTTACCTGAAACGAAGTCTTGCTTGTAGGAAGACTCAGAGCCTGGGATTTAACTCCATTTCTGAAGGCAAACACACAGCATAGTTCTCCTCCATGGATCACACTCTGCTTTAGAGCGAGAAGCACGTTCTTGCTTTCTAGAGTCTCTAAGACAGCAGGACACGTGAGTGTGCCCAGAACAAAAGAATGGTATTTCCTACACATACGGACATTATGTAGTCCAAAACTTCTTCTGAAACTGATAGAATGCACTGGTCCTCTAACATCCAATGCTTGTCTGTTAAGGTGAGAAACGTGTGACCTTCGTGAACGATGTAGTTCGTTTGAGCTGAAAAGTGACTGCCCTTACCTGAAACGAAGTCTTGCTTGGAGGAAGACTCAGAGCCTGGGATTTAACTCCATTTCTGAAGGGAAACACACAGCATAGTTTTCATCCATGGATCACACTCTGCTTTAGAACGAGAAGCACGCTTTTGCTTTCTAGAGTCTCTAAGACAGCAGGAAACGTGAGTGTGCTGAGAACAAAAGAACGGTGTTTCCTACACAGACGGACCATATCTAGTCCAACTCTGCTTCTGAAACTGATACAAAGCACTGGTCCTCTAACATCCAATGCTTGTCAGTTAAGATGAGAAACGTGTGAGCTTCTGGAATGATGTAGTTCGTTTGAGCAGAAAAGTGACTGCCCTTACCTGAAACGAAGTCTTGCTTGGAGGAAGACTCAGAGCCTGGGATTTAACTCCATTTCTGAAGGCAAACACACAGCATAGTTTTCATCCATGGATCACACTCTGCTTTAGAACGAGAAGCACGCTCTTGCTTTCTAGAGTCTCTAAGACAGCAGGACACGTGAGTGAGCTGAGAAAAAGAGAACGGTGTTTCCTACACATACGGACCATATCTAGTCCAACTCTGCTTCTGAAACTGATACAAAGCACTGGTCCTCTAACATCCAATGCTTGTCAGTTAATATGAGAAACGTGTGAGCTTTGTGAATGATGTAGTTCCTTTAAACTGAAAACTGACTACCCTTACCTGAAACGAAGTCTTGCTTGTAGGAAGACACAGAGCCTGGGATTTAACTCCATTTCTGAAGGGAAACACACAGCATAGTATTCATCCATGGATCACACTGTGGTTAGAGCGAGAAGCACACTCTTGCTTTCTAGAGTCTCTAAGACAGCTGGAAATTTGAGTGTGCCCAGAACAATAGAACGGTGTTTCCTACACATATGGACCATATCCAGTCCAAATATGCTTCTGAAACTGATATAAAGCATTGACCCTCTAACATCCAATGCTTGTCAGTTAAGATGAGAAACATGTGAGCTCTGTGAACGATGTAGTTTGTTTGAGCAGAAAAGTGACTGTCCTTACCTGAAACGAAGTCTTGCTTGTAGGAAGACTCAGAGCCTGGGATTTAACTCCATTTCTGAAGGCAAAGACACAGCATAGTTCTCATCCATGGATCACACTCTGCTTTAGAGCGAGAAGCACGCTCTTGCTTTCTAGAGTCTCTAAGACAGCAGGAAACGTGAGTGTGCTGAGAACAAAAGAACGGTGTTTCCTACACATACGGACTATATGTAGTCCAAAACTTCTTCTGAAACAGATAGAATGCACGGGTCCTCTAACATCCAATGCTTGTCAGTTAAGATGGGAAACGTGTGAGCTTCATGAACGATGTAGTTCATTTGAGCAGAAAAGTGACTGCCCTTTCCTGAAACGAAGTCTTGCTTGTAGGGAGACTCAGAGCCTGGGATTTAACTCCTTTTCTTAAGTGAAACACACAGCATAGTTTTCATCCATGCATCACACTCTGCTTTAGAACGAGAAGCACGCTCTTGCTTTCTAGAGTCTCTAAGACAGGAGGAAACGTGATTTTGCTGAGAACAAAAGAACGGAGTTTCCTACACATACAGACCATATCTAGTCCAAATCTGCTTCTGAAACTGATACAAAGCACAGACCCTCTAACATCCAATGCTTGTCAGTTAAGATGGGAAACGTGTGAGCTTCATGAACGATGTAGTTCGTTTGAGCAGAAAAGTGACTGCCCTTACCTGAATTGAAGTCTTGCCTGTAGGAAGACTCAGAGCCTGGGATTTAACTCCATTTCTGAAGGCAAACACACAGCATAGTTCTCATCCTAGGATCACACTCTGCTTTAGAGCGAGAAGTACGCTCTTGCTTTCTAGAGTCTCTTAGACAGCAGGAAACGTGAGTGGGCCCAGAACAAAAGAACGGTGTTTCCTACACATACGGACTATATGTAGTCCAAAACTTCTTCTGAAACAGATAGAATGCACTGGTCCCCTAACATCCAATGCTTGTCAGTTAAGATGAGAAACGTGTGTGCTTCGTGAAAGATGTAGTTCTTTTGAGCAGAAAAGTGACTGCCCTTACCTGAAACGAAGTCTTAGTTGTAGGGAGACTCAGAGCCTGGGATTTAACTCCTTTTCTGAAATGAAACACACAGCATAGTTCTCATCCATGGATCACACTCTGCTTTAGAGCGAGAAGCACGCTTTTGCTTTTAGAGTCTCTAATATAGCAGGTAATCTGAGTGTGCCCAGAACAAAAGAACGGTGTTTCCTACACATACGGACCATATCTAGTCCAACTCTGCTTCTGAAACTGATACAAAGCACTGGTCCTCTAACATCCAATGCTTGTCAGTTAAGATGAGAAACGTGTGAGCTTCTGGAACGATGTAGTTCGTTTGAGCAGAAAAGTGACTGCCCTTACCTGAAACGAAGTCTTGCTTGCAGGAAGACTCAGAGCCTGTGATTTAACTCCATTTCTGAAGTGAAACACACAGCGTAGTTCTTATCCATGGATAACACCCTGCATTACAGCAAGAAGCACACTCTTGATTTCTGGAGAATCTAAGACATCAGGAAATCTGAGTGTGCTGAGAACAAAAGAACGGTGTTTCCTACACATACGGACTATATGTAGTCCAAAACTTCTTCTGAAACTGATAGAATGCACTAGTCCTCTAACATCCAATGCTTGTCAGTTAAGATGAGAAACGTGTGAGCTTCGTGAAAGATGTAGTTCGTTTGAGCAGAAAAGTGACTGCCCTTACCTGAAACGAAGTCTTGCTTGTAGGGAGACTCAGAGCCTGGGATTTAACTCCATTTCTGAAGTAAAACACACAGCAGTGTAATCATCCATTGATCACACTCTGCTTTAGAACAAGAAGCACGCTCTTGCTTTCTAGAGTCTCTAAGGCAGCAGGAAACGTGATTTTGCTGAGAACAAAAGAACTGTGTTTCCTACACATACGGACCATATCTAGTTCAACTCTGCTTCTGAAACTGATACAAAGCACTGGTCCTCTAACATCCAATGCCTGTCAGTTAAGATGAGAAACGTGTGAGCTTTGTGAATGATGTAGTTCCTTTGAACTGAAAAGTGACTGCCCTTACCTGAAACGAAGTCTTGCTTGTAGTAAGACACAGAGCCTGGGATTTAACTCCATTTCTTAAGAGAAACACACAGCATAGTTCTCATCCATGGATCACACTCTGCTTTAGAGCGAGAAGCACGCTCTTGCTTTTATAGTCTCTAATATAGCAGGAAATCTGAGTGTGCCCAGAACAAAAGAACAGTGTTTCCTACATATACGGACCATATGTAGTCCAAATCTGCTTCTGAAACTGATACAATGCACTGGTCCTCTAACATCCAATGCTTGTCAGTTAAGATGAGAATCGTGTGATCTTCGTTAACGATGTAGTTCGTTTGAGCAGAAGAGTGACTGCCCTTACCTGAAATGAAGTCTTGCTTGTAGAAAGACTCAGAGCCTGGGATTTAACTCCATTTCTGAAGTGAAACACAAAGCAGTGTTCTCATCCATTGAGGACACTCTTCTTTAGAACAAGAAGCACGCTCTTGCTTTCTAGAGTCTCTAAGACAGCAGGAAACGTGAGTGTGGGGAGAACAAAACAACGGTGTTTCCTACACATACGGACCATATCTAGTCCAACTCTGCCTCTTAAACTGATACAAAGCACTGGTCCTCTAACATCCAATGCTTGTCTGTTAAGATGAGAAATGTGTGAGCTCAGAGTACGATGTAGTTCGTTAGAGCTGAAAAGTGACTGCCCTTACCTGAATTGAAGTCTTGCTTGTAGGAAGACTCAGAGCCTGGGATTTAACTCCATTTCTGAAGGCAAACACACAGCATAGTTCTCATCCATGGATCACACTCTGCTTTAGAGCGAGAAGCACGCTCTTGCTTTTATAGTCTCTAATATAGCAGGAAATCTGAGTGTGCCCAGAACAAAAGAACAGTGTTTCCTACACATACGGACTATATGTAGTCCAAAACTTCTTCTGAAACAGATAGAATGCACTGGTCCCCTAACATCCAATGCTTGTCAGTTAAGATGAGAAACGTGTGTTCTTCGTGAAAGATGTAGTTCTTTTGAGCAGAAAAGTGACTGCCCTTACCTGAAACGAAGTCTTAGTTGTAGGGAGACTCAGAGCCTGGGATTTAACTCCTTTTCTGAAATGAAACACACAGCATAGTTCTCATCCATGGATCACACTCTGCTTTAGAGCGAGAAGCACGCTCTTGCTTTTAGAGTCTCTAATATAGCAGGTAATCTGAGTGTGCCCAGAACAAAAGAACGGTGTTTCCTACACAGACGGACCATATCTAGTCCAACTCTGCTTCTGAAACTGATACAAAGCACTGGTCCTCTAACATCCAATGCTTGTCAGTTAAGATGAGAAACGTGTGAGCTTCTGGAATGATGTAGTTCGTTTGAGCAGAAAAGTGACTGCCCTTACCTGAAACGAAGTCTTGCTTGGAGGAAGACTCAGAGCCTGGGATTTAACTCCATTTCTGAAGGCAAACACACAGCATAGTTTTCATCCATGGATCACACTCTGCTTTAGAACGAGAAGCACGCTCTTGCTTTCTAGAGTCTCTAAGACAGCAGGACACGTGAGTGAGCTGAGAAAAAGAGAACGGTGTTTCCTACACATACGGACCATATCTAGTCCAACTCTGCTTCTGAAACTGATACAAAGCACTGGTCCTGTAACATCCAATGCTTGTCAGTTAAGATGAGAAACGTGTGAGCTTTGTGAATGATGTAGTTCCTTTAAACTGAAAACTGACTACCCTTACCTGAAACGAAGTCTTGCTTGTAGGAAGACACAGAGCCTGGGATTTAACTCCATTTCTGAAGGGAAACACACAGCATAGTATTCATCCATGGATCACACTGTGGTTAGAGCGAGAAGCACACTCTTGCTTTCTAGAGTCTCTAAGACAGCTGGAAATTTGAGTGTGCCCAGAACAATAGAACGGTGTTTCCTACACATATGGACCATATCCAGTCCAAATATGCTTCTGAAACTGATATAAAGCATTGACCCTCTAACATCCAATGCTTGTCAGTTAAGATAAGAAACATGTGAGCTCTGTGAACGATGTAGTTTGTTTGAGCAGAAAAGTGACTGTCCTTACCTGAAACGAAGTCTTGCTTGTAGGAAGACTCAGAGCCTGGGATTTAACTCCATTTCTGAAGGCAAAGACACAGCATAGTTCTCATCCATGGATCACACTCTGCTTTAGAGCGAGAAGCACGCTCTTGCTTTCTAGAGTCTCTAAGACAGCAGGAAACGTGAGTGTGCTGAGAACAAAACAACGGTGTTTCCTACACATACGGACTATATGTAGTCCAAAACTTCTTCTGAAACAGATAGAATGCACGGGTCCTCTAACATCCAATGCTTGTCAGTTAAGATGGGAAACGTGTGAGCTTCATGAACGATGTAGTTCATTTGAGCAGAAAAGTGACTGCCCTTTCCTGAAACGAAGTCTTGCTTGTAGGGAGACTCAGAGCCTGGGATTTAACTCCTTTTCTTAAGTGAAACACACAGCATAGTTTTCATCCATGCATCACACTCTGCTTTAGAACGAGAAGCACGCTCTTGCTTTCTAGAGTCTCTAAGACAGGAGGAAACGTGATTTTGCTGAGAACAAAAGAACGGAGTTTCCTACACATACAGACCATATCTAGTCCAAATCTTCTTCTGAAACTCATACAAAGCACAGACCCTCTAACATCCAATGCTTGTCAGTTAAGATGGGAAACGTGTGAGCTTCATGAACGATGTAGTTCTTTGAGCAGAAAAGTGACTGCCCTTACCTGAATTGAAGTCTTGCCTGTAGGAAGACTCAGAGCCTGGGATTTAACTCCATTTCTGAAGGCAAACACACAGCATAGTTCTCATCCATGGATCACACTCTGCTTTAGAGTGAGAAGTACGCTCTTGCTTTCTAGAGTCTCTTAGACAGCAGGAAACGTGAGTGTGCCCAGAACAAAAGAACGGTGTTTCCTACATATACGGACCATATGTAGTCCAAATCTGCTTTTGAAACTGATACAATGCACTGGTCCTCTAACATCCAATGCTTGTCAGTTAAGATGAGAAACGTGTGTGCTTCGTGAAAGATGTAGTTCATTTGAGCAGAAAAGTGACTGCCCTTTCCTGAAACGAAGTCTTGCTTGTAGGGAGACTCAGAGCCTGGGATTTAACTCCTTTTCTGAAGTGAAACACACAGCATAGTTTTCATCCATGCATCACACTCTGCTTTAGAACGAGAAGCACGCTCTTGCTTTCTAGAGTCTCTAAGACAGCAGGAAACGTGAGTGTGCTGAGAACAAAAGAACGGTGTTTACTACACAGACGGACCATATCTAGTCCAAATCTGCTTCTTAAACTGATAAAAAGCACTGATCCTCTAACATCTAATGCTTGTCTGTTAAGATGAGAAACGTGTGAGCTTCATGAACGATGTAGTTCGTTTGAGCAGAAAAGTGACTGCCCTTACCTGAATTGAAGTCTTGCCTGTAGGAAGACTCAGAGCCTGGGATTTAACTCCATTTCTGAAATAAAACACACAGCAGTGTAATCATCCATGGATCACACTCTGCTTTATAACAAGAAGCACGCTCTTGCTTTCTGGAGTCTCTAGGACAGCAGGAAACGTGATTTTGCAGAGACAAAAGAACGGTGTTTCCTACACATACGGACCATATGTAGTTCAACTCTGCTTCTGAAACTGATACAAAGCACTGGTCCTCTAACATCCAATGCTTGTCTGTTAAGGTGAGAAACGTGTGAGCTTCTGGAACGATGTAGTTCGTTTGAGCAGAAGAGTGACTGCCCTTACCTGAAATGAAGTCTTGCTTGGAGGAAGACTCAGAGCCTGGGATTTAACTCCATTTCTGAAGTGAAACACACAGCGTAGTTCTCATCCATGGATCACATTCTGCTTTAGAGCAAGAAGCACACTCTTGCTTTCTAGAGTCTCTAAGACAGCAGGAAACGTGAGTGTGCTGAGAACAAAAGAACGGTGTTTCCTACACATACGGACATTATATAGTCCAACTCTGCTTCTGAAACTGATACAAAGCACTGTTCCTCTAACATCCAATGCTTGTCTGTTAAGGTGAGAAACGTGTGAGCTTCGTGAACGATGTAGTTCGTTTGAGCTGAAAAGTGACTGCCCTTACCTGAAACGAAGTCTTGCTTGTAGGGAGACTCAGAGCCTGGGATTTAACTCCTTTTCTGAAGTGAAACACACAGCATAGTTTTCATCCATGGATCACACTCTGCTTTAGAACGAGAAGCACGCTTTTGCTTTTAGAGTCTCTAAGACAGCAGGACACGTGAGTGTGCTGAGAACAAAAGAACGGTGTTTCCTACCCATAGGGACCATATCTAGTCCAACTCTGCTTCTGAAACTGATACAAAGCACTGGTCCTCTAACATCCAATGCTTGTCAGTTAAGATGAGAAACGTGTGAGCTTCTGGAATGATGTAGTTCGTTTGAGCAGAAAAGTGACTGCCCTTACCTGAAACGAAGTCTTGCTTGGAGGAAGACTCAGAGCCTGGGATTTAACTCCATTTCTGAAGGCAAACACACAGCATAGTTTTCATCCATGGATCACACTCTGCTTTAGAACGAGAAGCACGCTCTTGCTTTCTAGAGTCTCTAAGACAGCAGGACACGTGAGTGAGCTGAGAAAAAGAGAACGGTGTTTCCTACACATACGGACCATATCTAGTCCAACTCTGCTTCTGAAACTGATACAAAGCACTGGTCCTGTAACATCCAATGCTTGTCAGTTAAGATGAGAAACGTGTGAGCTCTGTGAACGATGTAGTTTGTTTGAGCAGAAAAGTGACTGTCCTTACCTGAAACGAAGTCTTGCTTGTAGGAAGACTCAGAGCCTGGGATTTAACTCCATTTCTGAAGGCAAAGACACAGCATAGTTCTCATCCATGGATCACACTCTGCTTTAGAGCGAGAAGCACGCTCTTGCTTTCTAGAGTCTCTAAGACAGCAGGAAACGTGAGTGTGCTGAGAACAAAAGAACGGTGTTTCCTACACATACGGACTATATGTAGTCCAAAACTTCTTCTGAAACAGATAGAATGCACTGGTCCTCTAACATCCAATGCTTGTCAGTTAAGATGAGAAACGTGTGTGCTTCGTGAAAGATGTAGTTCATTTGAGTAGAAAAGTGACTGCCCTTTCCTGAAACGAAGTCTTGCTTGTAGGGAGACTCAGAGCCTGGGATTTAACTCCTTTTCTGAAGTGAAACACACAGCATAGTTTTCATCCATGCATCACACTCTGCTTTAGAACGAGAAGCACGCTCTTGATTTCTAGAGTCTCTAAGACAGCAGGAAACGTGAGTGTGCTGAGAACAAAAGAACGGTGTTTACTACACAGACGGACCATATCTAGTCCAAATCTGCTTCTTAAACTGATAAAAAGCACTGATCCTCTAACATCCAATGCTTGTCTGTTAAGATGAGAAACGTGTGAGCTTCATGAACGATGTAGTTCGTTTGAGCAGAAAAGTGACTGCCCTTACCTGAATTGAAGTCTTGCCTGTAGGAAGACTCAGAGCCTGGGATTTAACTCCATTTCTGAAATAAAACACACAGCAGTGTTCTCATCCATTGATCACACTCTGCTTTAGAATAAGAAGCACGCTCTTGCTTTTTAGAGTCTCTAAGACAGGAGGAAACTTGATTTTGCTGAGAACAAAAGAACGGAGTTTCCTACACATACGGACCATATCTAGTCCAAATCTGCTTCTGAAACTGATACAAAGCACTGACCCTCTAACATCCAATGCTTGTCAGTTAAGATGGGAAACGTGTGAGCTTCATGAACGATGTAGTTCGTTTGAGCAGAAAAGTGACTGCCTTACCTGAATTGAAGTCTTGCTTGTAGGAAGACTCAGAGCCTGGGATTTAACTCCATTTCTGAAGGCAAACACACAGCATAGTTCTCATCCATGGATCACACTCTGCTTTAGAGCGAGAAG
Organism: Onychomys leucogaster; assembly: GCA_949786385.1. Lineage (NCBI taxonomy): Eukaryota > Metazoa > Chordata > Mammalia > Rodentia > Cricetidae > Onychomys > Onychomys leucogaster. The sequence goes on from CATKUP010000076.1 coordinate 1,742,638, forward strand.
CACGCTCTTGCTTTCTAGAGTCTCTAAGACAGCAGGAAACGTGAGTGTGCCCAGAACTAAATAACGGTGTTTCCTACACATACAGACTATATGTAATCCAAAACTTCTTCTGAAACAGATAGAATGCACTGGTCCTCTAACATCCAATGCTTGTCAGTTAAGATGAGAAACGTGTGTGCTTCGTGAAAGATGTAGTTCATTTGAGCAGAAAAGTGACTGCCCTTTCCTGAAACGAAGTCTTGCTTGTAGGGAGACTCAGAGCCTGGGATTTAACTCCTTTTCTGAAGTGAAACACACAGCATAGTTTTCATCCATGCATCACACTCTGCTTTAGAACGAGAAGCACGCTCTTGCTTTCTAGAGTCTCTAAGACAGCAGGAAACGTGATTTTGCTGAGAACAAAAGAACGGTGTTTACTACACAGACGGACCATATCTAGTCCAAATCTGCTTCTTAAACTGATAAAAAGCACTGATCCTCTAACATCCAATGCTTGTCTGTTAAGATGAGAAACGTGTGAGCTTCATGAACGATGTAGTTCGTTTGAGCAGAAAAGTGACTGCCCTTACCTGAATTGAAGTCTTGCCTGTAGGAAGACTCAGAGCCTGGGATTTAACTCCATTTCTGAAGTAAAACACACAGCAGTGTAATCATCCATGGATAACACTCTGCTTTATAACAAGAAGCACGCTCTTGCTTTCTGGAGTCTCTAGGACAGCAGGAAACGTGATTTTGCAGAGACAAAAGAACGGTGTTTCCTACACATACGGACCATATCTATTTCAACTCTGCTTCTGAAACTGATACAAAGCACTGGTCCTCTAACATCCAATGCTTGTCTGTTAAGGTGAGAAACGTGTGAGCTTCTGGAACGATGTAGTTCGTTTAAGCTGAAAAGTGACTGCCCTTACCTGAAACGAAGTCTTGCTTGGAGGAAGACTCAGAGCCTGGGATTTAACTCCATTTCTGAAGTGAAACACACAGCGTAGTTCTCATCCATGGATCACATTCTGCTTTAGAGCAAGAAGCACACTCTTGCTTTCTAGAGTCTCTAAGACAGCAGGAAATCTGAGTGTGCCCAGAAAAAAAGAACGGTGTTTCCTACACATACGGACTATATTTAGTCAAAATCTGCTTCTGAAACTGATACAAAGCACTGACCCTCTAACATCCAATGCTTGTCAGTTAAGATGGGAAACGTGTGAGCTTCAGGAACGATGTAGTTCGTTTGAGCATAAAAGTGACTGCCCTTACCTGAATTGAAGTCTTGCTTGTAGGAAGACTCAAAGCCTGGGATTTAACTCCATTTCTGAAGTAAAACACACAGCATAGTTTTCATCCATGGATCACACTCTGCTTTAGAACAAGAAGCACACTCTTGCTTTCTAGAGTCTCTAAGACAGCAGGAAACGTGATTTTGCTGAGAACAAAAGAACAGTGTTTCCTACACATACGGACATTATATAGTCCAACTCTGCTTCTGAAACTGATACAAAGCACTGGTCCTCTAACATCCAATGCTTGTCTGTTAAGGTGAGAAACATGTGAGCTTCGTGAACGATGTAGTTCGTTTGAGCTGAAAAGTGACTGCCCTTATGTGAAAGGAAGTCTTGCTTGTAGGACGACTCAGAACATGGGATTTAACTCCATTTCTGAAGACAAACACACAGCATAGTTCTCATTAATGGATCACACTCTGCTTTAGAGCGAGAAGCACGCTCTTGCTTTCCAGAGTCTCTAAGACAGGAGGAAACGTGATTTTGCTGAGAACAAAAGAACGGAGTTTCCTACATATACAGACCATATCTAGTCCAAATCTGCTTCTGAAACTGATACAAAGCACTGAACCTCTAACATCCAATGCTTGTCAGTTAAGATGGGAAACGTGTGAGCTTCATGAACGATGTAGTTCGTTTGAGAAGAAAAGCGACTGCCTTACCTGAATTGAAGTCTTGCATGTAGGAAGACTCAGAGCCTGGGATTTAACTCCATTTCTGAAGGCAAACACACAGCATAGTTCTCATCCATGGATCACACTCTGCTTTAAAGCGAGAAGCATGTTCTTGCTTTCTAGATTCTCTAAGACAGCAGGAAAGGTGAGTGTGCCCAGAACAAAAGAACGGTGTTTCCTACACATACGGACTATATGTAGTCCAAAACTTCTTCTGAAACAGATAGAATGCACTGGTCCTCTAACATCCAATGCTTGTCAATTAAGATGAGAAACGTGTGTGCTTCGTGAAAGATGTAGTTCGTTTGAGCAGAAAAGTGACTGCCCTTACCTGAAACGAAGTCTTTCTTGTAGGGAGACTCAGAGCCTGGGATTTAACTCCTTTTCTGAAGTGAAACACACAGCATAGTTTTCATCCATGGATCACACTCTGCTTTAGAACAAGAAGCACACTCTTGCTTTCTAGAGTCTCTAACACAGCAGGAAACGTGATTTTGCTGAGAACAAAAGAACAGTGTTTCCTACACATACGGACATTATATAGTCCAACTCTGCTTCTGAAACTGATACAAAGCACTGGTCCTCTAACATCCAATGCTTGTCTGGTAAGGTGAGAAACATGTGAGCTTCGTGAACGATGTAGTTCGTTTGAGCTGAAAAGTGACTGCCCTTATGTGAAACGAAGTCTTGCTTGTAGGACAACTCAGAACATGGGATTTAACTCCATTTCTGAAGACAAACACACAGCATAGTTCTCATTAATGGATCACACTCTGCTTTAGAGCGAGAAGCACGCTCTTGCTTTCTAGAGTCTCTAAGACAGCAGGAAACATGAGTGTGTTGAGAACAAAAGAACGGTGTTTCCTACACATATGGACCATATCTAGTCCAACTCATCTTCTGAAACTGATACAAAGCACTGGTCCTCTAACATCCAATGCTTGTCAGTTAAGATGGGAAACGTGTGAGCTTCATGAACGATGTAGTTCGTTTGAGCAAAAAAGTGACTCCCCTTACCTTAAACGAAGTCTTGCGTGTACGAAGACTCAGAGCCTGGGATTTAACTCCATTTCTGAATTGAAACACACAGCAGTGTTCTCATCCATTGATCACACTCTGCTTTAGAATAAGAAGCACGCTCTTGCTTTTTAGAGTCTCTAAGACAGGAGGAAACGTGATTTTGCTGAGAACAAAAGAACGGAGTTTCCTACACATACGGACCATATCTAGTCCAAATCTGCTTCTGAAACTGATACAAAGCACTGACCCTCTAACATCCAATGCTTGTCAGTTAAGGTGGGAAACGTGTGAGCTTCATGAACGATGTAGTTCGTTTGAGCAGAAAAGTGACTGCCTTACCTGAATTGAAGTCTTGCTTGTAGGAAGACTCAGAGCCTGGGATTTAACTCCATTTCTGAAGGCAAACACACAGCATAGTTCTCATCCATGGATCACACTCTGCTTTAGAGCGAGAAGCACGCTCTTGCTTTCTAGAGTCTCTAAGACAGCAGGAAACGTGAGTGTGCCCAGAACAAAAGAACGGTGTTTCCTACACATACAGACTATATGTAGTCCAAAACTTCTTCTGAAACAGATAGAATGCACTGGTCCTCTAACATCCAATGCTTGTCTCTTAAGATGAGAAACGTGTGATCTTCGTTAACGATGTAGGTCGTTTGAGCAGAAAAGTGACTGCCCTTACCTGAAATGAAGTCTTGCTTGTAGGAAAACTCAGAGCCTGGGATTTAACTCCATTTCTGAAGTGAAACACACAGCAGTGTTCTCATTCATTGACGACCCTCTGCTTTAGAACAAGAAGCACGCTCTTGCTTTCTAGAGTCTCTAAGACAGCAGGAAACATGAGTGTGCTGAGAACAAAAGAACGGTGTTTCATACAATTACAGACCATATCTAGTCCAACTTTGCTTCTTAAACTGATTCAATGCACTGGTCCTCTAACATCCAATTCTTGTCTGTTAATATGAGAAATGTGTGAGCTCAGTGAACGATGTAGTTCGTTTGAGCTTAAAAGTGACTGCCCTTATCTGAAACGAAGTCTTGCTTGTAGGAAGACACAGAGATTGGAATTTAAATCCATTTCTGAAGGGAAACACGCAGCATAGTTCTCATCCATGGATCACAATCTGCTTTAGAGCGAGAAGCACACTCTTGCTTTCTAGAGTCTCTAACACAGCAGGAAACGTGAGTGTGCTGAGAAAAAAAGAACGGTGTTTCCTACACATACGGACCATATCTAGTGCAACTCTGCTTCTGAAACTGATACAAAGCACTGGTCCTCTAACATCCAATGTTTGTCAGTTAAGATGAGAAACGTGTGAGCTTTGTGAATGATGTAGTACCGTTGAACTGAAAAGTGACTACCCTTACCTGAAAAGAATTCTTGCTTGTAGGAAGACACAGAGCCTGGGATTTAACTCCATTTCTGAAGGGAAACACACAGCATAGTATTCTTCCGTGGATCACACTGTGGTTAGAGCGAGAAGCACACTCTTGCTTTCTAGAGTCTCTAAGACAGCAGGAAATTTGAGTGTGCCCAGAACAATAGAACGGTGTTTCCTACACATACGGACCATATCTAGTCCAACTCATCTTCTGAAACTGATACAGAGCACTGGTTCTCTAACATCCAATGCTTGTCAGTTAAGATGGGAAACGTGTGAGCTTCATGAACGATGTAGTTCGTTTGAGCAAAAAAGTGACTGCCCTTACCTTAAACGAAGTCTTGCGTGTACGAAGACTCAGAGCCTGGGATTTAACTCCATTTCTGAATTGAAACACACAGGAGTGTTCTCATCCATTGATCACACTCTGCTTTAGAATAAGAAGCACGCTCTTGCTTTTTAGAGTCTCTAAGACAGGAGGAAACGTGATTTTGCTGAGAACAAAAGAACGGAGTTTCCTACACATACGGACCATATCTAGTCCAAATCTGCTTCTGAAACTGATACAAAGCACTGACCCTCTAACATCCAATGCTTGTCAGTTAAGATGGGAAACGTGTGAGCTTCATGAACGATGTAGTTCGTTTGAGCAGAAAAGTGACTGCCTTACCTGAATTGAAGTCTTGCTTGTAGGAAGACTCAGAGCCTGGGATTTAACTCCATTTCTGAAGGCAAACACACAGCATAGTTCTCATCCATGGATCACACTCTGCTTTAGAGCGAGAAGCACGCTCTTGCTTTCTAGAATCTCTAAGACAGCAGGAAACGTGAGTGTGCCCAGAACAAAAGAACGGTGTTTCCTACACATACAGACTATATGTAGTCCAAAACTTCTTCTGAAACAGATAGAATGCACTGGTCCTCTAACATCCAATGCTTGTCTGTTAAGATGAGAAACGTGTGATCTTCGTTAACGATGTAGGTCGTTTGAGCAGAAAAGTGACTGCCCTTACCTGAAATGAAGTCTTGCTTGTAGGAAGACTCAGAGCCTGGGATTTAACTCCATTTCTGAAGTGAAACACACAGCAGTGTTCTCATTCATTGACGACCCTCTGCTTTAGAACAAGAAGCACGCTCTTGCTTTCTAGAGTCTCTAAGACAGCAGGAAACATGAGTGTGCTGAGAACAAAAGAACGGTGTTTCATACAAATACAGACCATATCTAGTCCAACTTTGCTTCTTAAACTGATTCAAAGCACTGGTCCTCTAACATCCAATGCTTGTCTGTTAAGATGAGAAATGTGTGAGCTCAGTGAACGATGTAGTTCGTTTGAGCTGAAAAGTGACTGCCCTTACCTGAAACGAAGTCTTGCTTGTAGGAAGACACAGAGATTGGGATTTAAATCCATTTCTGAAGGGAAACACGCAGCATAGTTCTCATCCATGGATCACAATCTGCTTTAGAGGGAGAAGCACACTCTTGCTTTCTAGAGTCTCTAACACAGCAGGAAACGTGAGTGTGCTGAGAAAAAAAGAACGGTGTTTCCTACACATACGGACCATATCTAGTGCAACTCTGCTTCGGAAACTGATACAAAGCACTGGTCCTCTAACATCCAATGTTTGTCAGTTAAGATGAGAAACGTGTGAGCTTTGTGAATGATGTAGTTCCATTGAACTGAAAAGTGACTGCCCTTACCTGAAACGAAGTCTTGCTTGTAGGAAGACACAGAGATTGGGATTTAAATCCATTTCTGAAGGGAAACACGCAGCATAGTTCTCATCCATGGATCACAATCTGCTTTAGAGGGAGAAGCACACTCTTGCTTTCTAGAGTCTCTAACACAGCAGGAAACGTGAGTGTGCTGAGAAAAAAAGAACGGTGTTTCCTACACATACGGACCATATCTAGTGCAACTCTGCTTCGGAAACTGATACAAAGCACTGGTCCTCTAACATCCAATGTTTGTCAGTTAAGATGAGAAACGTGTGAGCTTTGTGAATGATGTAGTTCCATTGAACTGAAAAGTGACTACCCTTACCTGAAAAGAAGTCTTGCTTGTAGGAAGACACAGAGCCTGGGATTTAACTCCATTTCTGAAGGGAAACACACAGCATAGTATTCATCCATGGATCACACTGTGGTTAGAGCGAGAAGCACACTCTTGCTTTCTAGAGTCTCTAAGACAGCAGGAAATTTGAGTGTGCCCAGAACAATAGAACGGTGTTTCCTACACATACGGACCATATCTAGTCCAACTCATCTTCTGAAACTGATACAGAGCACTGGTTCTCTAACATCCAATGCTTGTCAGTTAAGATGGGAAACGTGTGAGCTTCATGAACGATGTAGTTCGTTTGAGCAAAAAACTGACTGCCCTTACCTTAAACGAAGACTTGCTTGTACGAAGACTCAGAGCCTGGGATTTAACTCCAGTTCTGAATTGAAACACACAGCAGTGTTCTCATCCATTGATCACACTCTGCTTTAGAATAAGAAGCACGCTCTTGCTTTCTAGAGTCTCTAAGACAGGAGGAAACGTGATTTTGCTGAGAAAAAAAGAACGGAGTTTCCTACACATACGGACCATATCTAGTCCAAATCTGCTTCTGAAACTGATACAAAGCACTGACCCTCTAACATCCAATGCTTGTCAGTTAAGATGGGAAACGTGTGAGCTTCAAGAACGATGTAGTTCGTTTGAGCAGAAAAGCGACTGCCTTACCTGAATTGAAGTCTTGCATGTAGGAAGACTCAGAGCCTGGGATTTAACTCCATTTCTGAAGGCAAACACACAGCATATTTCTCATCCATGGATCACACTCTGCTTTAGAGCGAGAAGCATGTTCTTGCTTTCTAGAGTCTCTAAGACAGCAGGAAAGGTGAGTGTGCCCAGAACAAAAGAACGGTGTTTCCTACACATACGGACTATATGTAGTCCAAAACTTCTTCTGAAACAGATAGAATGCACTGGTCCTCTAACATCCAATGCTTTTCAATTAAGATGAGAAACGTGTGTGCTTCGTGAAAGATGTAGTTCGTTTGAGCAGAAAAGTGACTGCCCTTACCTGAAACGAAGTCTTTCTTGTAGGGAGACTCAGAGCCTGGGATTTAACTCCTTTTCTGAAGTGAAACACACAGCATAGTTTTCATCCATGGATCACACTCTGCTTTAGAACAAGAAGCACACTCTTGCTTTCTAGAGTCTCTAAGACAGCAGGAAACGTGATTTTGCTGAGAACAAAAGAACGGTGCTTCCTACACATACTGACATTATATAATCCAACTCTGCTTCTGAAACTGATACAAAGCACTGGTCCTCTAACATCCAATGCTTGTCTGTTAAGGTGAGAAACATGTGTGCTTCGTGAACGATGTAGTTCGTTTGAGCTGAAAAGTGACTGCCCTTACGTGAAACGAAGTCTTGCTTGTAGGATGACTCAGAACATGGGATTTAACTCCAATTCTGAAGACAAACACACAGCATAGTTCTCCTCCATGGATCACACTCTGCTTTAGAGCAAGAAGCACGCTCTTGCTTTCTAGAGTCTCTAAGACAGCAGGAAACGTGAGTGTGCTGAGAACAAAAGAACGGTGTTTCCTACACATATGGACCATATCTAGTCCAACTCATCTTCTGAAACTGATACAAAGCACTGGTCCTCTAACATCCAATGCTTGTCAGTTACGATGGGAAACGTGTGAGCTTCATGAACGATGTAGTTCGTTTGAGCAAAAAAGTGACTGCCCTTACCTTAAACGAAGTCTTGCTTGTACGAAGACTCAGAGCCTGGGATTTAACTCCATTTCTGAATTGAAACACACAGCAGTGTTCTCATCCATTGATCACACTCTGCTTTAGAATAAGAAGCACGCTCTTGCTTTTTAGAGTCTCTAAGACAGGAGGAAACGTGATTTTGCTGAGAACAAAAGAACGGAGTTTCCTACACATACGGACTATATCTAGTCCAAATCTGCTTCTGAAACTGATACAAAGCACTGACCCTCTAACATCCAATGCTTGTTAGTTAAGATGGGAAACGTGTGAGCTTCATGAACGATGTAGTTCGTTTGAGCAGAAAAGTGACTGCCTTACCTGAATTGAAGTCTTGCTTGTAGGAAGACTCAGAGCCTGGGATTTAACTCCATTTCTGAAGGCAAACACACAGCATAGTTCTCATCCATGGATCACACTCTGCTTTAGAGCGAGAAGCACGCTCTTCCTTTCTAGAGTCTCTAAGACAGCAGGAAACGTGAGTGTGCTGAGAACAAAAGAATGGTGTTTTCTACATATACAGACCATATATAGTCCAACCCTGCTTCTGAAACTGATACAAAACACTGGTCCTCTAACATCCAATGCTTGTCAGTTAAAATGAGAAACGTGTGTGCTTCATGAACGATGTAGTTCGTTTGAGCAGAAAAGTGACTGCCCTTACCTGAAACGAAGTCTTGCTTGGAGGAAGACTCAGAGCCTGGGATTTAACTCCATTTCTGAAGTGAAACACACAGCGTAGTTCTCATCTATGGATCACACTCTGCTTTAGAGCAAGAAGCACACTCTTGCTTTCTAGAGTCTCTAAGACAGCAGGAAATCTGAGTGTTCCCAGAACAAAAGAACGGTGTTTCCTACACATACGGACTATATGTAGTCCAAAACTTCTTCTGAAACTGATAGAATGCACTGGTCCTCTAACATACAATGCTTGTCAGTTAAGATGAGAAACGTGTGAGCTTCGTGAAAGATGTAGTTCGTTTGAGCAGAAAAGTGACTGCCCTTACCTGAAACGAAGTCTTGCTTGTAGGAAGACACAGAGCCTGAGATTTAACTCCATTTCTGAAGGGAAACACACAGCATAGTATTCATCCATGGATCACACTGTGGTTAGAGCGAGAAGCACACTCTTGCTTTCTAGAGTCTCTAGGACAGGAGGAAATTTGAGTGTGCCCAGAACAATAGAACGGTGTTTCCTACACATATGGACCATATCCAGTCCAAATCTGCTTCTGAAACTGATATAAAGCATTGACCGTCTAACATCCAATGCTTGTCAGTTAAGATGAGAAACGTGTGAGCTCTGTGAATGATGTAGTTCGTTTGAGCAGAAAAGTGACTGTCCTTACCTGAAACGAAGTCTTGCTTATAGGAAATCTCAGAGCCTGGGATTTAACTCCATTTCTGAAGGCAAACACACAGCATAGTTCTCATCCATGGATCACACTCTGCTTTAGAGCGAGAAGCACGCTCTTGCTTTCTAGAGTCTCTAAGACAGCAGGAATCGTGAGTGTGCTGATAACAAAAGAACGGTGTTTCCTACACATACGGACCATATCTAGTCCAACTCATCTTCTGAAACTGATACAAAGCACTGGTCCTGTAACATCCAATGCTTGTCAGTTAAGATGAGAAACGTGTTAGCTTTGTGAATTATGTAGTTCCGTTGAACTGAAAAGTGACTACCCTTACCTGAAACGAAGTCTTGCTTGTAGGAAGACACAGAGCCTGGGATTTAACTCCATTTCTGAAGGGAAACACACAGCATAGTATTCATCCATGGATCACACTGTGGTTAGAGCGAGAAGCACACTCTTGCTTTCTAGAGTCTCTAAGACAGCAGGAAATTTGAGTGTGCCCAGAACAATAGAACGGTGTTTCCTACACATATGGACCATATCCAGTCCAAATATGCTTCTGAAACTGATATAAAGCATTGACCCTCTAAATCCAATGCTTGTCTCTTAAGATGAGAAACGTGTGATCTTCGTTAACGATGTAGGTCGTTTGAGCAGAAAAGTGACTGCCCTTACCTGAAATGAAGTCTTGCGTGTGCGAAGACTCAGAGCCTGGGATTTAACTCCATTTCTGAATTGAAACACACAGGAGTGTTCTCATCCATTGATCACACTCTGCTTTAGAATAAGAAGCACGCTCTTGCTTTTTAGAGTCTCTAAGACAGGAGGAAACGTGATTTTGCTGAGAACAAAAGAACGGAGTTTCCTACACATACGGACCATATCTAGTCCAAATCTGCTTCTGAAACTGATACAAAGCACTGACCCTCTAACATCCAATGCTTGTCAGTTAAGATGGGAAACGTGTGAGCTTCATGAACGATGTAGTTCGTTTGAGCAGAAAAGTGACTGCCTTACCTGAATTGAAGTCTTGCTTGTAGGAAGACTCAGAGCCTGGGATTTAACTCCATTTCTGAATGCAAACACACAGCATAGTTCTCATCCATGGATCACACTCTGCTTTAGAGCGAGAAGCACGCTCTTGCTTTCTAGAGTCTCTAAGACAGCAGGAAACGTGAGTGTGCCCAGAACAAAAGAACGGTGTTTCCTACACATACAGACTATATGTAGTCCAAAACTTCTTCTGAAACAGATAGAATGCACTGGTCCTCTAACATCCAATGCTTGTCTGTTAAGATGAGAAACGTGTGATCTTCGTTAACGATGTAGGTCGTTTGAGCAGAAAAGTGACTGTCCTTACCTGAAATGAAGTCTTGCTTGTAGGAAGACTCAGAGCCTGGGATTTAACTCCATTTCTGAAGTGAAACACACAGCAGTGTTCTCATTCATTGACGACCCTCTGCTTTAGAACAAGAAGCACGCTCTTGCTTTCTAGAGTCTCTAAGACAGCAGGAAACATGAGTGTGCTGAGAACAAAAGAACGGTGTTTCATACAAATACAGACCATATCTAGTCCAACTTTGCTTCTTAAACTGATTCAAAGCACTGGTCCTCTAACATCCAATGCTTGTCTGTTAAGATGAGAAATGTGTGAGCTCAGTGAACGATGTAGTTCGTTTGAGCTGAAAAGTGACTGCCCTTACCTGAAACGAAGTCTTGCTTGTAGGAAGACACAGAGATTGGGATTTAAATCCATTTCTGAAGGGAAACACGCAGCATAGTTCTCATCCATGGATCACAATCTGCTTTAGAGGGAGAAGCACACTCTTGCTTTCTAGAGTCTCTAACACAGCAGGAAACGTGAGTGTGCTGAGAAAAAAAGAACGGTGTTTCCTACACATACGGACCATATCTAGTGCAACTCTGCTTCGGAAACTGATACAAAGCACTGGTCCTCTAACATCCAATGTTTGTCAGTTAAGATGAGAAACGTGTGAGCTTTGTGAATGATGTAGTTCCATTGAACTGAAAAGTGACTGCCCTTACCTGAAACGAAGTCTTGCTTGTAGGAAGACACAGAGATTGGGATTTAAATCCATTTCTGAAGGGAAACACGCAGCATAGTTCTCATCCATGGATCACAATCTGCTTTAGAGGGAGAAGCACACTCTTGCTTTCTAGAGTCTCTAACACAGCAGGAAACGTGAGTGTGCTGAGAAAAAAAGAACGGTGTTTCCTACACATACGGACCATATCTAGTGCAACTCTGCTTCGGAAACTGATACAAAGCACTGGTCCTCTAACATCCAATGTTTGTCAGTTAAGATGAGAAACGTGTGAGCTTTGTGAATGATGTAGTTCCATTGAACTGAAAAGTGACTACCCTTACCTGAAAAGAAGTCTTGCTTGTAGGAAGACACAGAGCCTGGGATTTAACTCCATTTCTGAAGGGAAACACACAGCATAGTATTCATCCATGGATCACACTGTGGTTAGAGCGAGAAGCACACTCTTGCTTTCTAGAGTCTCTAAGACAGCAGGAAATTTGAGTGTGCCCAGAACAATAGAACGGTGTTTCCTACACATACGGACCATATCTAGTCCAACTCATCTTCTGAAACTGATACAGAGCACTGGTTCTCTAACATCCAATGCTTGTCAGTTAAGATGGGAAACGTGTGAGCTTCATGAACGATGTAGTTCGTTTGATCAAAAAACTGACTGCCCTTACCTTAAACGAAGACTTGCTTGTACGAAGACTCAGAGCCTGGGATTTAACTCCATTTCTGAATTGAAACACACAGCAGTGTTCTCATCCATTGATCACACTCTGCTTTAGAATAAGAAGCACGCTCTTGCTTTCTAGAGTCTCTAAGACAGGAGGAAACGTGATTTTGCTGAGAAAAAAAGAACGGAGTTTCCTACACATACGGACCATATCTAGTCCAAATCTGCTTCTGAAACTGATACAAAGCACTGACCCTCTAACATCCAATGCTTGTCAGTTAAGATGGGAAACGTGTGAGCTTCAAGAACGATGTAGTTCGTTTGAGCAGAAAAGCGACTGCCTTACCTGAATTGAAGTCTTGCATGTAGGAAGACTCAGAGCCTGGGATTTAACTCCATTTCTGAAGGCAAACACACAGCATATTTCTCATCCATGGATCACACTCTGCTTTAGAGCGAGAAGCATGTTCTTGCTTTCTAGAGTCTCTAAGACAGCAGGAAAGGTGAGTGTGCCCAGAACAAAAGAACGGTGTTTCCTACACATACGGACTATATGTAGTCCAAAACTTCTTCTGAAACAGATAGAATGCACTGGTCCTCTAACATCCAATGCTTTTCAATTAAGATGAGAAACGTGTGTGCTTCGTGAAAGATGTAGTTCGTTTGAGCAGAAAAGTGACTGCCCTTACCTGAAACGAAGTCTTTCTTGTAGGGAGACTCAGAGCCTGGGATTTAACTCCTTTTCTGAAGTGAAACACACAGCATAGTTTTCATCCATGGATCACACTCTGCTTTAGAACAAGAAGCACACTCTTGCTTTCTAGAGTCTCTAAGACAGCAGGAAACGTGATTTTGCTGAGAACAAAAGAACGGTGCTTCCTACACATACTGACATTATATAGTCCAACTCTGCTTCTGAAACTGATACAAAGCACTGGTCCTCTAACATCCAATGCTTGTCTGTTAAGGTGAGAAACATGTGAGCTTCGTGAACGATGTAGTTCGTTTGAGCTGAAAAGTGACTGCCCTGACGTGAAACGAAGTCTTGCTTGTAGGATGACTCAGAACATGGGATTTAACTCCATTTCTGAAGACAAACACACAGCATAGTTCTCCTCCATGGATCACACTCTGCTTTAGAGCAAGAAGCACGCTCTTGCTTTCTAGAGTCTCTAAGACAGCAGGAAACGTGAGTGTGCTGAGAACAAAAGAACGGTGTTTCCTACACATATGGACCATATCTAGTCCAAATCATCTTCTGAAACTGATACAAAGCACTGGTCCTCTAACATCCAATGCTTGTCAGTTAAGATGGGAAACGTGTGAGCTTCATGAACGATGTAGTTCGTTTGAGCAAAAAAGTGACTGCCCTTACCTTAAACGAAGTCTTGCTTGTACGAAGACTCAGAGCCTGGGATTTAACTCCATTTCTGAATTGAAACACACAGCAGTGTTCTCATCCATTGATCACACTCTGCTTTAGAATAAGAAGCACGCTCTTGCTTTTTAGAGTCTCTAAGACAGGAGGAAACGTGATTTTGCTGAGAACAAAAGAACGGAGTTTCCTACACATACGGACTATATCTAGTCCAAATCTGCTTCTGAAACTGATACAAAGCACTGACCCTCTAACATCCAATGCTTGTTAGTTAAGATGGGAAACGTGTGAGCTTCATGAACGATGTAGTTCGTTTGAGCAGAAAAGTGACTGCCTTACCTGAATTGAAGTCTTGCTTGTAGGAAGACTCAGAGCCTGGGATTTAACTCCATTTCTGAAGGCAAACACACAGCATAGTTCTCATCCATGGATCACACTCTGCTTTAGAGCGAGAAGCACGCTCTTCCTTTCTAGAGTCTCTAAGACAGCAGGAAACGTGAGTGTGCTGAGAACAAAAGAACGGTGTTTTCTACATATACAGACCATATATAGTCCAACCCTGCTTCTGAAACTGATACAAAACACTGGTCCTCTAACATCCAATGCTTGTCAGTTAAAATGAGAAACGTGTGTGCTTCATGAACGATGTAGTTCGTTTGAGCAGAAAAGTGACTGCCCTTACCTGAAACGAAGTCTTGCTTGGAGGAAGACTCAGAGCCTGGGATTTAACTCCATTTCTGAAGTGAAACACACAGCGTAGTTCTCATCTATGGATCACACTCTGCTTTAGAGCAAGAAGCACACTCTTGCTTTCTAGAGTCTCTAAGACAGCAGGAAATCTGAGTGTGCCCAGAACAAAAGAACGGTGTTTCCTACACATACGGACTATATGCAGTCCAAAACTTCTTCTGAAACTGATAGAATGCACTGGTCCTCTAACATCCAATGCTTGTCAGTTAAGATGAGAAACGTGTGAGCTTCGTGAAAGATGTAGTTCGTTTGAGCAGAAAAGTGACTGCCCTTACCTGAAACGAAGTCTTGCTTGTAGGAAGACACAGAGCCTGAGATTTAACTCCATTTCTGAAGGGAAACACACAGCATAGTATTCATCCATGGATCACACTGTGGTTAGAGCGAGAAGCACACTCTTGCTTTCTAGAGTCTCTAGGACAGGAGGAAATTTGAGTGTGCCCAGAACAATAGAACGGTGTTTCCTACACATATGGACCATATCCAGTCCAAATCTGCTTCTGAAACTGATATAAAGCATTGACCGTCTAACATCCAATGCTTGTCAGTTAAGATGAGAAACGTGTGAGCTCTGTGAATGATGTAGTTCGTTTGAGCAGAAAAGTGACTGTCCTTACCTGAAACGAAGTCTTGCTTATAGGAAATCTCAGAGCCTGGGATTTAACTCCATTTCTGAAGGCAAACACACAGCATAGTTCTCATCCATGGATCACACTCTGCTTTAGAGCGAGAAGCACGCTCTTGCTTTCTAGAATCTCTAAGACAGCAGGAATCGTGAGTGTGCTGATAACAAAAGAACGCTGTTTCCTACACATACGGACCATATCTAGTCCAACTCATCTTCTGAAACTGATACAAAGCACTGGTCCTGTAACATCCAATGCTTGTCAGTTAAGATGAGAAAAGTGTTAGCTTTGTGAATTATGTAGTTCCGTTGAACTGAAAAGTGACTACCCTTACCTGAAACGAAGTCTTGCTTGTAGGAAGACACAGAGCCTGGGATTTAACTCCATTTCTGAAGGGAAACACACAGCATAGTATTCATCCATGGATCACACTGTGGTTAGAGCGAGAAGCACACTCTTGCTTTCTAGAGTCTCTAAGACAGCAGGAAATTTGAGTGTGCCCAGAACAATAGAACGGTGTTTCCTACACATATGGACCATATCCAGTCCAAATATGCTTCTGAAACTGATATAAAGCATTGACCCTCTAACATCCAATGCTTGTCAGTTAAGATGAGAAACGTGTGAGCTCTGTGAACGATGTAGTTTGTTTGAGCAGAAAAGTGACTGTCCTTACCTGAAACGAAGTCTTGCTTGTAGGAAGACTCAGAGCCTGGGATTTAACTCCATTTCTGAAGGGAAACACACAGCATAGTTCTCATCCATGGATCACACTCCGCTTTAGATCGAGAAGCACGCTCTTGCTTTCTAGAGTCTCTAAGACAGCAGGAAAGGTGAGTGTGCCCAGAACAAAAGAACGGTGTTTCCTACACATACGGACTATATGTAGTCCAAAAGTTCTTCTGAAACAGATAGAATGCACTGGTCCTCTAACATCCAATGCTTGTCAATTAAGATGAGAAACGTGTGTGCTTCGTGAAAGATGTAGTTCGTTTGAGCAGAAAAGTGACTGCCCTTACCTGAAACGAAGTCTTTTTTGTAGGGAGACTCAGAGCCTGGGATTTAACTCCTTTTCTGAAGTGAAACACACAGCATAGTTTTCATCCATGGATCACACTCTGCTTTAGAACAAGAAGCACACTCTTGCTTTCTAGAGTCTCTAAGACAGCAGGAAACGTGATTTTGCTGAGAACAAAAGAACGGTGTTTCCTACACATACGGACATTATATAGTCCAACTCTGCTTCTGAAACTGATACAAAGCACTGGTCCTCTAACATCCAATGCTTGTCTGTTAAGGTGAGAAACATGTGAGCTTCGTGAAGGATGTAGTTCGTTTGAGCTGAAAAGTGACTGCCCTGACGTGAAACGAAGTCTTGCTTGTAGGATGACTCAGAACGTGGGATTTAACTCCATTTCTGAAGACAAACACACAGCATAGTTCTCATCCATGGATCACACTCTGCTTTAGAGCGAGAAGCACGCTCTTGCTTTCTAGAGTCTCTAAGGCAGCAGGAAACGTGAGTGTGCTGAGAACAAAAGAACGGTGTTTCCTACACATATGGACCATATCTAGTCCAACTCATCTTCTGAAACTGATACAAAGCACTGGTCCTCTAACATCCAATGCTTGTCAGTTAAGACGGGAAACGTGTGAGCTTCATGAACGATGTAGTTCGTTTGAGCAAAAAAGTGACTGCCCTTACCTTAAACGAAGTCTTGCTTGTACGAAGACTCAGAGCCTGGGATTTAACTCCATTTCTGAAGTGAAACACACAGCAGTGTTCTCATTCATTGACGACCCTCTGCTTTAGAACAAGAAGCACGCTCTTGCTTTCTAGAGTCTCTAAGACAGCAGGAAACATGAGTGTGCTGAGAACAAAAGAACGGTGTTTCATACAATTACAGACCATATCTAGTCCAACTTTGCTTCTTAAACTGATTCAATGCACTGGTCCTCTAACATCCAATGCTTGTCTGTTAATATGAGAAATGTGTGAGCTCAGTGAACGATGTAGTTCGTTTGAGCTGAAAAGTGACTGGCCTTACCTGAAACGAAGTCTTGCTTGTAGGAAGACACAGAGATTGGGATTTAAATCCATTTCTGAAGGGAAACACGCAGCATAGTTCTCATCCATGGATCACAATCTGCTTTAGAGCGAGAAGCACACTCTTGCTTTCTAGAGTCTCTAACACAGCAGGAAACGTGAGTGTGCTGAGAAAAAAAGAACGGTGTATCCTACACATACGGACCATATCTAGTGCAACTCTGCTTCTGAAACTGATACAAAGCACTGGTCCTCTAACATCCAATGTTTGTCAGTTAAGATGAGAAACGTGTGAGCTTTGTGAATGATGTAGTTCCGTTGAACTGAAAAGTGACTACCCTTACCTGAAAAGAAGTCTTGCTTGTAGGAAGACACAGAGCCTGGGATTTAACTCCATTTCTGAAGGGAAACACACAGCATAGTATTCATCCATGGATCACACTGTGGTTAGAGCGAGAAGCACACTCTTGCTTTCTAGAGTCTCTAAGACAGCAGGAAATTTGAGTGTGCCCAGAACAATAGAACGGTGTTTCCTACACATACGGACCATATCTAGTCCAACTCATCTTCTGAAACTGATACAGAGCACTGGTTCTCTAACATCCAATGCTTGTCAGTTAAGATGGGAAACGTGTGAGCTTCATGAACGATGTAGTTCGTTTGAGCAAAAAAGTGACTGCCCTTACCTTAAACGAAGTCTTGCGTGTACGAAGACTCAGAGCTTGGGATTTAACTCCATTTCTGAATTGAAACACACAGGAGTGTTCTCATCCATTGATCACACTCTGCTTTAGAATAAGAAGCACGCTCTTGCTTTTTAGAGTCTCTAAGACAGGAGGAAACGTGATTTTGCTGAGAACAAAAGAACGGAGTTTCCTACACATACGGACCATATCTAGTCCAAATCTGCTTCTGAAACTGATACAAAGCACTGACCCTCTAACATCCAATGCTTGTCAGTTAAGATGGGAAACGTGTGAGCTTCATGAACGATGTAGTTCGTTTGAGCAGAAAAGTGACTGCCTTACTTGAATTGAAGTCTTGCTTGTAGGAAGACTCAGGGCCTGGGATTTAACTCCATTTCTGAAGGCAAACACACAGCATAGTTCTCATCCATGGATCACACTCTGCTTTAGAGCGAGAAGCACGCTCTTGCTTTCTAGAGTCTCTAAGACAGCAGGAAACGTGAGTGTGCCCAGAACAAAAGAACGGTGTTTCCTACACATACAGACTATATGTAGTCCAAAACTTCTTCTGAAACAGATAGAATGCACTGGTCCTCTAACATCCAATGCTTGTCTGTTAAGATGAGAAACGTGTGATCTTCGTTAACGATGTAGGTCGTTTGAGCAGAAAAGTGACTGCCCTTACCTGAAATGAAGTCTTGCTTGTAGGAAGACTCAGAGCCTGGGATTTAACTTCATTTCTGAAGTGAAACACACAGCAGTGTTCTCATTCATTGACGACCCTCTGCTTTAGAACAAGAAGCACGCTCTTGCTTTCTAGAGTCTATAAGACAGCAGGAAACATGAGTGTGCTGAGAACAAAAGAACGGTGTTTCATACAAATACAGACCATATCTAGTCCAACTTTGCTTCTTAAACTGATTCAAAGCACTGGTCCTCTAACATCCAATGCTTGTCTGTTAAGATGAGAAATGTGTGAGCTAAGTGAACGATGTAGTTCGTTTGAGCTGAAAAGTGACTGCCCTTACCTGAAACGAAGTCTTGCTTGTAGGAAGACACAGAGATTGGGATTTAAATCCATTTCTGAAGGGAAACACACAGCATAGTTCTCATCCATGGATCACAATCTGCTTTAGAGCGAGAAGCACACTCTTGCTTTCTAGAGTCTCTAACACAGCAGGAAACGTGAGTGTGCTGAGAAAAAAAGAACAGTGTTTCCTACACATACGGACCATATCTAGTGCAACTCTGCTTCTGAAACTGATACAAAGCACTGGTCCTCTAACATCCAATGTTTGTCAGTTAAGATGAGAAACGTGTGAGCTTTGTGAATGATGTAGTTCCGTTGAACTGAAAAGTGACTACCCTTACCTGAAAAGAAGTCTTGCTTGTAGGAAGACACAGAGCCTGGGATTTAACTCCATTTCTGAAGGGAAACACACAGCATAGTATTCATCCATGGATCACACTGTGGTTAGAGCGAGAAGCACACTCTTGCTTTCTAGAGTCTCTAAGACAGCAGGAAATTTGAGTGTGCCCAGAACAATAGAACGGTGTTTCCTACACATACGGACCATATCTAGTCCAACTCATCTTCTGAAACTGATACAGAGCACTGGTTCTCTAACATCCAATGCTTGTCAGTTAAGATGGGAAACGTGTGAGCTTCATGAACGATGTAGTTCGTTTGATCAAAAAACTGACTGCCCTTACCTTAAACGAAGACTTGCTTGTACGAAGACTCAGAGCCTGGGATTTAACTCCATTTCTGAAGGCAAACACACAGCATAGTTCTCATCCATGGATCACACTCTGCTTTAGAGCGAGAAGCATGTTCTTGCTTTCTAGAGTCTCTAAGACAGCAGGAAAGGTGAGTGTGCCCAGAACAAAAGAACGGTGTTTCCTACACATACGGACTATATGTAGTCCAAAACTTCTTCTGAAACAGATAGAATGCACTGGTCCTCTAACATCCAATGCTTGTCAATTAAGATGAGAAACGTGTGTTCTTCGTGAAAGATGTAGTTCGTTTGAGCAGAAAAGTGACTGCCCTTACCTGAAACGAAGTCTTTCTTGTAGGGAGACTCAGAGCCTGGGATTTAACTCCTTTTCTGAAGTGAAACACACAGCATAGTTTTCATCCATGGATCACACTCTGCTTTAGAACAAGAAGCACACTCTTGCTTTCTAGAGTCTCTAAGACAGCAGGAAACGTGATTTTGCTGAGAACAAAAGAACGGTGTTTCCTACACATACTGACATTATATAGTCCAACTCTGCTTCTGAAACTGATACAAAGCACTGGTCCTCTAACATCCAATGCTTGTCTGTTAAGGTGAGAAACATGTGAGCTTCATGAACGATGTAGTTCGTTTGAGCTGAAAAGTGACTGCCCTGACGTGAAACGAAGTCTTGCTTGTAGGATGACTCAGAACATGGGATTTAACTCCATTTCTGAAGACAAACACACAGCATAGTTCTCCTCCATGGATCACACTCTGCTTTAGAGCAAGAAGCACGCTCTTGCTTTCTAGAGTCTCTAAGACAGGAGGAAACGTGATTTGGCTGAGAACAAAAGAACGGAGTTTCCTACACATACGGACTATATCTAGTCCAAATCTGCTTCTGAAACTGATACAAAGCACTGACCCTCTAACATCCAATGCTTGTTAGTTAAGATGGGAAACGTGTGAGCTTCATGAACGATGTAGTTCGTTTGAGCAGAAAAGTGACTGCCTTACCTGAATTGAAGTCTTGCTTGTAGGAAGACTCAGAGCCTGGGATTTAACTCCATTTCTGAAGGCAAACACACAGCATAGTTCTCATCCATGGATCACACTCTGCTTTAGAGCGAGAAGCACGCTCTTGCTTTCTAGAGTCTCTAAGACAGCAGGAAACGTGAGTGTGCTGAGAACAAAAGAACGGTGTTTCCTACACATACGGACCATATCTAGTGCAACTCTGCTTCTGAAACTGATACAAAACACTGGTCCTCTAACATCCAATGTTTGTCAGTTAAGATGAGAAACGTGTGAGCTTTGTGAATGATGTAGTTCCGTTGAACTGAAAAGTGACTACCCTTACCTGAAAAGAAGTCTTGCTTGTAGGAAGACACAGAGCCTGGGATTTAACTCCATTTCTAAAGGGAAACACACAGCATAGTATTCATCCATGGATCACAATCTGCTTTAGAGCGAGAAGCACACTCTTTCTTTCTAGAGTCTCTAACACAGCAGGAAACGTGAGTGTGCTGAGAAAAAAAGAACGGTGTTTCCTACACATACGGACCATATCTAGTGCAACTCTGCTTCTGAAACTGATACAAAGCACTGGTCCTCTAACATCCAATGTTTGTCAGTTAAGATGAGAAACGTGTGAGCTTTGTGAATGATGTAGTTCCGTTGAACTGAAAAGTGACTACCCTTACCTGAAAAGAAGTCTTGCTTGTAGGAAGACACAGAGCCTGGGATTTAACTCCATTTCTGAAGGGAAACACACAGCATAGTATTCATCCATGGATCACACTGTGGTTAGAGCGAGAAGCACACTCTTGCTTTCTAGAGTCTCTAAGACAGCAGGAAATTTGAGTGTGCCCAGAACAATTGAACGGTGTTTCCTACACATACGGACCATATCTAGTCCAACCCATCTTCTGAAACTGATACAGAGCACTGGTTCTCTAACATCCAATGCTTGTCAGTTAAGATGGGAAACATGTGAGCTTCATGAACGATGTAGTTCGTTTGAGCAAAAAACTGACTGCCCTTACCTTAAACGAAGACTTGCTTGTACGAAGACTCAGAGCCTGGGATTTAACTCCATTTCTGAATTGAAACACACAGCAGTGTTCTCATCCATTGATCACACTCTGCTTTAGAATAAGAAGCACGCTCTTGCTTTCTAGAGTCTCTAAGACAGGAGGAAACGTGATTTTGCTGAGAAAAAAAGAACGGAGTTTCCTACACATACGGACCATATCTAGTCCAAATCTGCTTCTGAAACTGATACAAAGCACTGACCCTCTAACATCCAATGCTTGTCAGTTAAGATGGGAAACGTGTGAGCTTCATGAACGATGTAGTTCGTTTGAGCAGAAAAGTGACTGCCTTACCTGAATTGAAGTCTTGCATGTAGGAAGACTCAGAGCCTGGGATTTAACTCCATTTCTGAAGGCAAACACACAGCATAATTCTCATCCATGGATCACACTCTGCTTTAGAGCGAGAAGCATGTTCTTGCTTTCTAGAGTCTCTATGACAGCAGGAAAGGTGAGTGTGCCCAGAACAAAAGAACGGTGTTTCCTACACATACGGACTATATGTAGTCCAAAACTTCTTCTGAAACAGATAGAATGCACTGGTCCTCTAACATCCAATGCTTGTCAATTAAGATGAGAAACGTGTGCGCTTCGTGAAAGATGTAGTTCGTTTGAGCAGAAAAGTGACTGCCCTTACCTGAAACGAAGTCTTTCTTGTAGGGAGACTCAGAGCCTGGGATTTAACTCCTTTTCTGAAGTGAAACACACAGCATAGTTTTCATCCATGGATCACACTCTGCTTTAGAACAAGAAGCACACTCTTGCTTTCTAGAGTCTCTAAGACAGCAGGAAACGTGATTTTGCTGAGAACAAAAGAACGGTGTTTCCTACACATACTGACATTATATAGTCCAACTCTGCTTCTGAAACTGATACAAAGCACTGGTCCTCTAACATCCAATGCTTGTCTGTTAAGGTGAGAAACATGTGAGCTTCGTGAAGGATGTAGTTTGTTTGAGCTGAAAAGTGACTGCCCTGACGTGAAACGAAGTCTTGCTTGTAGGATGACTCAGAACATGGGATTTAACTCCATTTCTGAAGACAAACAAACAGCATAGTTCTCCTCCATGGATCACACTCTGCTTTAGAGCAAGAAGCACGCTCTTGCTTTCTAGAGTCTCTAAGACAGCAGGAAACGTGAGTGTGCTGAGAACAAAAGAACGGTGTTTCCTACACATATGGACCATATCTAGTCCAACTCATCTTCTGAAACTGATACAAAGCACTGGTCCTCTAACATCCAATGCTTGTCAGTTAAGATGGGAAACGTGTGAGCTTCATGAACGATGTAGTTCGTTTGAGCAAAAAAGTGACTGCCCTTACCTTAAACGAAGTCTTGCTTGTACGAAGACTCAGAGCCTGGGATTTAACTCCATTTCTGAATTGAAACACACAGCAGTGTTCTCATCCATTGATCACACTCTGCTTTAGAATAAGAAGCACGCTCTTGCTTTTTAGAGTCTCTAAGACAGGAGGAAACGTGATTTTGCTGAGAACAAAAGAACGGAGTTTCCTACACATACGGACTATATCTTGTCCAAATCTGCTTCTGAAACTGATACAAAGCACTGACCCTCTAACATCCAATGCTTGTTAGTTAAGATGGGAAACGTGTGAGCTTCATGAACGATGTAGTTCGTTTGAGCAGAAAAGTGACTGCCTTACCTGAATTGAAGTCTTGCTTGTAGGAAGACTCAGAGCCTGGGATTTAACTCCATTTCTGAAGGCAAACACACAGCATAGTTCTCATCCATGGATCACACTCTGCTTTAGCGCGAGAAGCACGCTCTTGCTTTCTAGAGTCTCTAAAACAGCAGGAAACGTGAGTGTGCTGAGAACAAAAGAACGGTGTTTCCTACACATACGGACCATATCTAGTGCAACTCTGCTTCTGAAACTGATACAAAACACTGGTCCTCTAACATCCAATGTTTGTCAGTTAAGATGAGAAACGTGTGAGCTTTGTGAATGATGTAGTTCCGTTGAACTGAAAAGTGACTACCCTTACCTGAAAAGAAGTCTTGCTTGTAGGAAGACACCGAGCCTGGGATTTAACTCCATTTATGAAGGGAAACACACAGCATAGTATTCATCCATGGATCACACTGTGGTTAGAGCGAGAAGCACACTCTTGCTTTCTAGAGTCTCTAAGACAGCAGGAAATTTGAGTGTGCCCAGAACAATAGAACGGTGTTTCCTACACATACGGACCATATCTAGTCCAACTCATCTTCTGAAACTGATACAGAGCACTGGTTCTCTAACATCCAATGCTTGTCAGTTAAGATGGGAAACGTGCGAGCTTCATGAACGATGTAGTTCGTTTGAGCAAAAAACTGACTGCCCATACCTTAAACGAAGACTTGCTTGTACGAAGACTCAGAGCCTGGGATTTAACTCCATTTCTGAATTGAAACACACAGCAGTGTTCTCATCCATTGATCACACTCTGCTTTAGAATAAGAAGCAAGCTCTTGCTTTCTAGAGTCTCTAAGACAGGAGGAAATGTGATTTTGCTGAGAAAAAAAGAACGGAGTGTCCTACACATACGGACCATATCTAGTCCAAATCTGCTTCTGAAACTGATACAAAGCACTGACCCTCTAACATCCAATGCTTGTCAGTTAAGATGGGAAACGTGTGAGCTTCATGAACGATGTAGTTCGTTTGAGCAGAAAAGCGACTGCCTTACCTGAATTGAAGTCTTGCATGTAGGAAGACTCAGAGCCTGGGATTTAACTCCATTTCTGAAGGCAAACACACAGCATAGTTCTCATCCATGGATCACACTCTGCTTTAGAGCGAGAAGCATGTTCTTGCTTTCTAGAGTCTCTAAGACACCAGGAAAGGTGAGTGTGCCCAGAACAAAAGAACGGTGTTTCCTACACATACGGACTATATGTAGTCCAAAACTTCTTCTGAAACAGATAGAATGCACTGGTCCTCTAACATCCAATGCTTGTCAATTAAGATGAGAAACGTGTGTGCTTCGTGAAAGATGTAGTTCGTTTGAGCAGAAAAGTGACTGCCCTTACCTGAAACGAAGTCTTTCTTGTAGGGAGACTCAGAGCCTGGGATTTAACTCCTTTTCTGAAGTGAAACACACAGCATAGTTTTCATCCATGGATCACACTCTGCTTTAGAACAAGAAGCACACTCTTGCTTTCTAGAGTCTCTAAGACAGCAGGAAACGTGATTTTGCTGAGAACAAAAGAACGGTGTTTCCTACACATACTGACATTATATAGTCCAACTCTGCTTCTGAAACTGATACAAAGCACTGGTCCTCTAACATCCAATGCTTGTCTGTTAAGGTGAGAAACATGTGAGCTTCGTGAACGATGTAGTTCGTTTGAGCTGAAAAGTGACTGCCCTGACATGAAACGAAGTCTTGCTTGTAGGATGACTCAGAACATGGGATTTAACTCCATTTCTGAAGACAAACACACAGCATAGTTCTCATCCATGGATCACACTCTGCTTTAGAGCAAGAAGCACGCTCTTGCTTTCTAGAGTCTCTAAGACAGCAGGAAACGTGAGTGTGCTGAGAACAAAAGAACGGTGTTTCCTACACATATGGACCATATCTAGTCCAACTCATCTTCTGAAACTGATACAAAGCACTGGTCCTCTACCATCCAATGCTTGTCAGTTAAGATGGGAAACGTGTGAGCTTCATGAACGATGTAGTTCGTTTGAGCAAAAAAGTGACTGCCCTTACCTTAAACGAAGTCTTGCTTGTACGAAGACTCAGAGCCTGGGATTTAACTCCATTTCTGAATTGAAACACACAGCAGTGTTCTCATCCATTGATCACACTCTGCTTTAGAATAAGAAGCACGCTCTTGCTTTTTAGAGTCTCTAAGACAGGAGGAAACGTGATTTTCTGAGAACAAAAGAACGGAGTTTCCTACACATACGGACGATATCTAGTCCAAATCTGCTTCTGAAACTGATACAAAGCACTGACCCTCTAACATCCAATGCTTGTTAGTTAAGATGGGAAACGTGTGAGCTTCATGAACGATGTAGTTCGTTTGAGCAGAAAAGTGACTGCCTTACCTGAATTGAAGTCTTGCTTGTAGGAAGACTCAGAGCCTGGGATTTAACTCCATTTCTGAAGGCAAACACACAGCATAGTTCTCATCCATGGATCACACTCTGCTTTAGAGCGAGAAGCACGCTCTTGCTTTCTAGAGTCTCTAAGATAGCAGGAAACGTGAGTGTGCTGAGAACAAAAGAACGGTGTTTTCTACACATACAGACCATATATAGTCCAACTCTGCTTCTGAAACTGATACAAAACACTGGTCCTCTAACATCCAATGCTTGTCAGTTAAAATGAGAAACGTGTGAGCTTCTGGAACGATGTAGTTCGTTTGAGCAGAAAAGTGACTGCCCTTACCTGAAACGAAGTCTTGCTTGGAGGGAGACTCAGAGCCTGGGATTTAACTCCATTTCTGAAGTGAAACACACAGCGTAGTTCTCATCTATGGATCACACTCTGCTTTAGAGCAAGAAGCACACTCTTGCTTTCTAGAGTCTCTAAGACAGCAGGAAATCTGAGTGTGCCCAGAACAAAAGAACGGTGTTTCCTACACATACGGACTATATGTAGTCCAAAACTTCTTCTGAAACTGATAGAATGCACTGGTCCTCTAACATCCAATGCTTGTCAGTTAAGATGAGAAACGTGTGAGCTTCGTGAAAGATGTAGTTCGTTTGAGCAGAAAAGTGACTGCCCTTACCTGAAACGAAGTCTTGCTTGTAGGAAGACAAAGAGCCTGAGATTTAACTCCATTTCTGAAGGGAAACACACAGCATAGTATTCATCCATGGATCACACTGTGGTTAGAGCGAGAAGCACACTCTTGCTTTCTAGAGTCTCTAGGACAGGAGGAAATTTGAGTGTGCCCAGAACAATAGAACGGTGTTTCCTACACATATGGACCATATCCAGTCCAAATCTGCTTCTGAAACTGATATAAAGCATTGACCGTCTAACATCCAATGCTTGTCAGTTAAGATGAGAAACGTGTGAGCTCTGTGAATGATGTAGTTCATTTGAGCAGAAAAGTGACTGTCCTTACCTGAAACGAAGTCTTGCTTATAGGAAATCTCAGAGCCTGGGATTTAACTCCATTTCTGAAGGCAAACACACAGCATAGTTCTCATCCATGGATCACACTCTGCTTTAGAGCGAGAAGCACGCTCTTGCTTTCTAGAGGCTCTAAGACAGCAGGAATCGTGAGTGTGCTGATAACAAAAGAGCGGTGTTTCCTACACATACGGACCATATCTAGTCCAACTCATCTTCTGAAACTGATACAAAGCACTGGTCCTGTAACATCCAATGCTTGTCAGTTAAGATGAGAAACGTGTGAGCTTTGTGAATGATGTAGTTCCGTTGAACTGAAAAGTGACTACCCTTACCTGAAACGAAGTCTTGCTTGTAGGAAGACACAGAGCCTGGGATTTAACTCCATTTCTGAAGGGAAACACACAGCATAGTTCTCATCCATGGATCACACTCCGCTTTAGATCGAGAAGCACGCTCTTGCTTTCTAGAGTCTCTAAGACAGCAGGAAACGTGAGTGTGCTGAGAACAAAAGAACGGTGTTTCCTACACATATGGACCATATCTAGTCCAACTCATCTTCTGAAACTGATACAAAACACTGGTCCTCTAACATCCAATGCTTGTCAGTTAAGATGGGAAACGTGTGAGCTTCATGAACGATGTAGTTCGTTTGAGCAAAAAAGTGACTGCCCTTACCTTAAACGAAGTCTTGCGTGTACGAAGACTCAGAGCCTGGGATTTAACTCCATTTCTGAATTAAAACACACAGCAGTGTTCTCATCCATTGATCACACTCTGCTTTAGAATAAGAAGCACGCTCTTGCTTTTTAGAGTCTCTAAGACAGGAGGAAACGTGATTTTGCTGAGAACAAAAGAACGGAGTTTCCTACACATACGGACCATATCTAGTACAAATCTGCTTCTGAAACTGATACAAAGCACTGACCCTCTAACATCCAATGCTTGTCAGTTAAGATGGGAAACGTGTGAGCTTCAAGAACGATGTAGTTCGTTTGAGCAGAAAAGCGACTGCCTTACCTGAATTGAAGTCTTGCATGTAGGAAGACTCAGAGCCTGGGATTTAACTCCATTTCTGAAGGCAAACACACAGCATAGTTCTCATCCATGGATCACACTCTGCTTTAGAGCGAGAAGCATGTTCTTGCTTTCTAGAGTCTCTAAGACAGCAGGAAAGGTGAGTGTGCCCAGAACAAAAGAACGGTGCTTCCTACACATACGGACTATATGTAGTCCAAAACTTCTTCTGAAACAGATAGAATGCACTGGTCCTCTAACATCCAATGCTTGTCAATTAAGATGAGAAACGTGTGTGCTTCGTGAAAGATGTAGTTCCTTTGAGCAGAAAAGTGACTGCCCTTACCTGAAACGAAGTCTTTCTTGTAGGGAGACTCAGAGCCTGGGATTTAACTCCTTTTCTGAAGTGAAACACACAGCATAGTTTTCATCCATGGATCACACTCTGCTTTAGAACAAGAAGCACACTCTTGCTTTCTAGAGTCTCTAAGACAGCAGGAAACGTGATTTTGCTGAGAACAAAAGAACGGTGTTTCCTACACATACTGACATTATATAGTCCAACTCTGCTTCTGAAACTGATACAAAGCACTGGTCCTCTAACATCCAATGCTTGTCTGTTAAGGTGAGAAACATGTGAGCTTCGTGAACGATGTAGTTCGTTTGAGCTGAAAAGTGACTGCCCTGACGTGAAACGAAGTCTTGCTTGTAGGATGACTCAGAACATGGGATTTAACTCCATTTCTGAAGACAAACACACAGCATAGTTCTCATCCATGGATCACACTCTGTTTTAGAGCAAGAAGCACGCTCTTGCTTTCTAGAGTCTCTAAGACAGCAGGAAACGTGAGTGTGCTGAGAACAAAAGAACGGTGTTTCCTACACATATGGACCATATCTAGTCCAACTCATCTTCTGAAACTGATACAAAGCACTGGTCCTCTAACATCCAATGCTTGTCAGTTAAGATGGGAAACGTGTGAGCTTCATGAACGATGTAGTTCGTTTGAGCAAAAAAGTGACTGCCCTTACCTTAAACGAAGTCTTGCTTGTACGAAGACTCAGAGCCTGGGATTTAACTCCATTTCTGAAGTGAAACACACAGCGTAGTTCTCATCTATGGATCACACTCTGCTTTAGAGCAAGAAGCACACTCTTGCTTTCTAGAGTCTCTAAGACAGCAGGAAATCTGAGTGTGCCCAGAACAAAAGAACGGTGTTTCCTACACATACGGACTATATGTAGTCCAAAACTTCTTCTGAAACTGATAGAATGCACTGGTCCTCTAACATCCAATGCTTGTCAGTTAAGATGAGAAACGTGAGAGCTTCGTGAAAGATGTAGTTCGTTTGAGCAGAAAAGTGACTGCCCTTACCTGAAACGAAGTCTTGCTTGTAGGAAGACACAGAGACTGAGATTTAACTCCATTTCTGAAGGGAAACACACAGCATAGTATTCATCCATGGATCACACTGTGGTTAGAGCGAGAAGCACACTCTTGCTTTCTAGAGTCTCTAGGACAGGAGGAAATTTGAGTGTGCCCAGAACAATAGAACGGTGTTTCCTACACATATGGACCATATCCAGTCCAAATCTGCTTCTGAAACTGATATAAAGCATTGACCGTCTAACATCCAATGCTTGTCAGTTAAGATGAGAAACGTGTGAGCTCTGTGAATGATGTAGTTCGTTTGAGCAGAAAAGTGACTGTCCTTACCTGAAACGAAGTCTTGCTTATAGGAAATCTCAGAGCCTGGGATTTAACTCCATTTCTGAAGGCAAACACACAGCATAGTTCTCATCCATGGATCACACTCTGCTTTAGAGCGAGAAGCATGTTCTTGCTTTCTAGAGTCTCTATGACAGCAGGAAAGGTGAGTGTGCCCAGAACAAAAGAACGGTGTTTCCTACACATACGGACTATATGTAGTCCAAAACTTCTTCTGAAACAGATAGAATGCACTGGTCCTCTAACATCCAATGCTTGTCAATTAAGATGAGAAACGTGTGCGCTTCGTGAAAGATGTAGTTCGTTTGAGCAGAAAAGTGACTGCCCTTACCTGAAACGAAGTCTTTCTTGTAGGGAGACTCAGAGCCTGGGATTTAACTCCTTTTCTGAAGTGAAACACACAGCATAGTTTTCATCCATGGATCACACTCTGCTTTAGAACAAGAAGCACACTCTTGCTTTCTAGAGTCTCTAAGACAGCAGGAAACGTGATTTTGCTGAGAACAAAAGAACGGTGTTTCCTACACATACTGACATTATATAGTCCAACTCTGCTTCTGAAACTGATACAAAGCACTGGTCCTCTAACATCCAATGCTTGTCTGTTAAGGTGAGAAACATGTGAGCTTCGTGAAGGATGTAGTTTGTTTGAGCTGAAAAGTGACTGCCCTGACGTGAAACGAAGTCTTGCTTGTAGGATGACTCAGAACATGGGATTTAACTCCATTTCTGAAGACAAACAAACAGCATAGTTCTCCTCCATGGATCACACTCTGCTTTAGAGCAAGAAGCACGCTCTTGCTTTCTAGAGTCTCTAAGACAGCAGGAAACGTGAGTGTGCTGAGAACAAAAGAACGGTGTTTCCTACACATATGGACCATATCTAGTCCAACTCATCTTCTGAAACTGATACAAAGCACTGGTCCTCTAACATCCAATGCTTGTCAGTTAAGATGGGAAACGTGTGAGCTTCATGAACGATGTAGTTCGTTTGAGCAAAAAAGTGACTGCCCTTACCTTAAACGAAGTCTTGCTTGTACGAAGACTCAGAGCCTGGGATTTAACTCCATTTCTGAATTGAAACACACAGCAGTGTTCTCATCCATTGATCACACTCTGCTTTAGAATAAGAAGCACGCTCTTGCTTTTTAGAGTCTCTAAGACAGGAGGAAACGTGATTTTGCTGAGAACAAAAGAACGGAGTTTCCTACACATACGGACTATATCTTGTCCAAATCTGCTTCTGAAACTGATACAAAGCACTGACCCTCTAACATCCAATGCTTGTTAGTTAAGATGGGAAACGTGTGAGCTTCATGAACGATGTAGTTCGTTTGAGCAGAAAAGTGACTGCCTTACCTGAATTGAAGTCTTGCTTGTAGGAAGACTCAGAGCCTGGGATTTAACTCCATTTCTGAAGGCAAACACACAGCATAGTTCTCATCCATGGATCACACTCTGCTTTAGCGCGAGAAGCACGCTCTTGCTTTCTAGAGTCTCTAAAACAGCAGGAAACGTGAGTGTGCTGAGAACAAAAGAACGGTGTTTCCTACACATACGGACCATATCTAGTGCAACTCTGCTTCTGAAACTGATACAAAACACTGGTCCTCTAACATCCAATGTTTGTCAGTTAAGATGAGAAACGTGTGAGCTTTGTGAATGATGTAGTTCCGTTGAACTGAAAAGTGACTACCCTTACCTGAAAAGAAGTCTTGCTTGTAGGAAGACACCGAGCCTGGGATTTAACTCCATTTCTGAAGGGAAACACACAGCATAGTATTCATCCATGGATCACACTGTGGTTAGAGCGAGAAGCACACTCTTGCTTTCTAGAGTCTCTAAGACAGCAGGAAATTTGAGTGTGCCCAGAACAATAGAACGGTGTTTCCTACACATACGGACCATATCTAGTCCAACTCATCTTCTGAAACTGATACAGAGCACTGACCCTCTAACATCCAATGCTTGTCAGTTAAGATGGGAAACGTGTGAGCTTCAAGAACGATGTAGTTCGTTTGAGCAGAAAAGCGACTGCCTTACCTGAATTGAAGTCTTGCATGTAGGAAGACTCAGAGCCTGGGATTTAACTCCATTTCTGAAGGCAAACACACAGCATAGTTCTCATCCATGGATCACACTCTGCTTTAGAGCGAGAAGCATGTTCTTGCTTTCTAGAGTCTCTAAGACAGCAGGAAAGGTGAGTGTGCCCAGAACAAAAGAACGGTGCTTCCTACACATACGGACTATATGTAGTCCAAAACTTCTTCTGAAACAGATAGAATGCACTGGTCCTCTAACATCCAATGCTTGTCAATTAAGATGAGAAACGTGTGTGCTTCGTGAAAGATGTAGTTCCTTTGAGCAGAAAAGTGACTGCCCTTACCTGAAACGAAGTCTTTCTTGTAGGGAGACTCAGAGCCTGGGATTTAACTCCTTTTCTGAAGTGAAACACACAGCATAGTTTTCATCCATGGATCACACTCTGCTTTAGAACAAGAAGCACACTCTTGCTTTCTAGAGTCTCTAAGACAGCAGGAAACGTGATTTTGCTGAGAACAAAAGAACGGTGTTTCCTACACATACTGACATTATATAGTCCAACTCTGCTTCTGAAACTGATACAAAGCACTGGTCCTCTAACATCCAATGCTTGTCTGTTAAGGTGAGAAACATGTGAGCTTCGTGAACGATGTAGTTCGTTTGAGCTGAAAAGTGACTGCCCTGACGTGAAACGAAGTCTTGCTTGTAGGATGACTCAGAACATGGGATTTAACTCCATTTCTGAAGACAAACACACAGCATAGTTCTCATCCATGGATCACACTCTGTTTTAGAGCAAGAAGCACGCTCTTGCTTTCTAGAGTCTCTAAGACAGCAGGAAACGTGAGTGTGCTGAGAACAAAAGAACGGTGTTTCCTACACATATGGACCATATCTAGTCCAACTCATCTTCTGAAACTGATACAAAGCACTGGTCCTCTAACATCCAATGCTTGTCAGTTAAGATGGGAAACGTGTGAGCTTCATGAACGATGTAGTTCGTTTGAGCAAAAAAGTGACTGCCCTTACCTTAAACGAAGTCTTGCTTGTACGAAGACTCAGAGCCTGGGATTTAACTCCATTTCTGAAGTGAAACACACAGCGTAGTTCTCATCTATGGATCACACTCTGCTTTAGAGCAAGAAGCACACTCTTGCTTTCTAGAGTCTCTAAGACAGCAGGAAATCTGAGTGTGCCCAGAACAAAAGAACGGTGTTTCCTACACATACGGACTATATGTAGTCCAAAACTTCTTCTGAAACTGATAGAATGCACTGGTCCTCTAACATCCAATGCTTGTCAGTTAAGATGAGAAACGTGAGAGCTTCGTGAAAGATGTAGTTCGTTTGAGCAGAAAAGTGACTGCCCTTACCTGAAACGAAGTCTTGCTTGTAGGAAGACACAGAGACTGAGATTTAACTCCATTTCTGAAGGGAAACACACAGCATAGTATTCATCCATGGATCACACTGTGGTTAGAGCGAGAAGCACACTCTTGCTTTCTAGAGTCTCTAGGACAGGAGGAAATTTGAGTGTGCCCAGAACAATAGAACGGTGTTTCCTACACATATGGACCATATCCAGTCCAAATCTGCTTCTGAAACTGATATAAAGCATTGACCGTCTAACATCCAATGCTTGTCAGTTAAGATGAGAAACGTGTGAGCTCTGTGAATGATGTAGTTCGTTTGAGCAGAAAAGTGACTGTCCTTACCTGAAACGAAGTCTTGCTTATAGGATATCTCAGAGCCTGGGATTTAACTCCATTTCTGAAGGCAAACACACAGCATAGTTCTCATCCATGGATCACACTCTGCTTTAGAGCGAGAAGCATGTTCTTGCTTTCTAGAGTCTCTATGACAGCAGGAAAGGTGAGTGTGCCCAGAACAAAAGAACGGTGTTTCCTACACATACGGACTATATGTAGTCCAAAACTTCTTCTGAAACAGATAGAATGCACTGGTCCTCTAACATCCAATGCTTGTCAATTAAGATGAGAAACGTGTGCGCTTCGTGAAAGATGTAGTTCGTTTGAGCAGAAAAGTGACTGCCCTTACCTGAAACGAAGTCTTTCTTGTAGGGAGACTCAGAGCCTGGGATTTAACTCCTTTTCTGAAGTGAAACACACAGCATAGTTTTCATCCATGGATCACACTCTGCTTTAGAACAAGAAGCACACTCTTGCTTTCTAGAGTCTCTAAGACAGCAGGAAACGTGATTTTGCTGAGAACAAAAGAACGGTGTTTCCTACACATACTGACATTATATAGTCCAACTCTGCTTCTGAAACTGATACAAAGCACTGGTCCTCTAACATCCAATGCTTGTCTGTTAAGGTGAGAAACATGTGAGCTTCGTGAAGGATGTAGTTTGTTTGAGCTGAAAAGTGACTGCCCTGACGTGAAACGAAGTCTTGCTTGTAGGATGACTCAGAACATGGGATTTAACTCCATTTCTGAAGACAAACAAACAGCATAGTTCTCCTCCATGGATCACACTCTGCTTTAGAGCAAGAAGCACGCTCTTGCTTTCTAGAGTCTCTAAGACAGCAGGAAACGTGAGTGTGCTGAGAACAAAAGAACGGTGTTTCCTACACATATGGACCATATCTAGTCCAACTCATCTTCTGAAACTGATACAAAGCACTGGTCCTCTAACATCCAATGCTTGTCAGTTAAGATGGGAAACGTGTGAGCTTCATGAACGATGTAGTTCGTTTGAGCAAAAAAGTGACTGCCCTTACCTTAAACGAAGTCTTGCTTGTACGAAGACTCAGAGCCTGGGATTTAACTCCATTTCTGAATTGAAACACACAGCAGTGTTCTCATCCATTGATCACACTCTGCTTTAGAATAAGAAGCACGCTCTTGCTTTTTAGAGTCTCTAAGACAGGAGGAAACGTGATTTTGCTGAGAACAAAAGAACGGAGTTTCCTACACATACGGACTATATCTTGTCCAAATCTGCTTCTGAAACTGATACAAAGCACTGACCCTCTAACATCCAATGCTTGTTAGTTAAGATGGGAAACGTGTGAGCTTCATGAACGATGTAGTTCGTTTGAGCAGAAAAGTGACTGCCTTACCTGAATTGAAGTCTTGCTTGTAGGAAGACTCAGAGCCTGGGATTTAACTCCATTTCTGAAGGCAAACACACAGCATAGTTCTCATCCATGGATCACACTCTGCTTTAGCGCGAGAAGCACGCTCTTGCTTTCTAGAGTCTCTAAAACAGCAGGAAACGTGAGTGTGCTGAGAACAAAAGAACGGTGTTTCCTACACATACGGACCATATCTAGTGCAACTCTGCTTCTGAAACTGATACAAAACACTGGTCCTCTAACATCCAATGTTTGTCAGTTAAGATGAGAAACGTGTGAGCTTTGTGAATGATGTAGTTCCGTTGAACTGAAAAGTGACTACCCTTACCTGAAAAGAAGTCTTGCTTGTAGGAAGACACCGAGCCTGGGATTTAACTCCATTTCTGAAGGGAAACACACAGCATAGTATTCATCCATGGATCACACTGTGGTTAGAGCGAGAAGCACACTCTTGCTTTCTAGAGTCTCTAAGACAGCAGG
The DNA here is from genome assembly GCA_949786385.1 of Onychomys leucogaster. Taxonomy (NCBI): domain Eukaryota; kingdom Metazoa; phylum Chordata; class Mammalia; order Rodentia; family Cricetidae; genus Onychomys; species Onychomys leucogaster. The sequence goes on from CATKUP010000076.1 coordinate 1,777,623, forward strand.
AAATTTGAGTGTGCCCAGAACAATAGAACGGTGTTTCCTACACATACGGACCATATCTAGTCCAACTCATCTTCTGAAACTGATACAGAGCACTGGTTCTCTAACATCCAATGCTTGTCAGTTAAGATGGGAAACGTGCGAGCTTCATGAACGATGTAGTTCGTTTGAGCAAAAAACTGACTGCCCATACCTTAAACGAAGACTTGCTTGTACGAAGACTCAGAGCCTGGGATTTAACTCCATTTCTGAATTGAAACACACAGCAGTGTTCTCATCCATTGATCACACTCTGCTTTAGAATAAGAAGCAAGCTCTTGCTTTCTAGAGTCTCTAAGACAGGAGGAAATGTGATTTTGCTGAGAAAAAAAGAACGGAGTGTCCTACACATACGGACCATATCTAGTCCAAATCTGCTTCTGAAACTGATACAAAGCACTGACCCTCTAACATCCAATGCTTGTCAGTTAAGATGGGAAACGTGTGAGCTTCATGAACGATGTAGTTCGTTTGAGCAGAAAAGCGACTGCCTTACCTGAATTGAAGTCTTGCATGTAGGAAGACTCAGAGCCTGGGATTTAACTCCATTTCTGAAGGCAAACACACAGCATAGTTCTCATCCATGGATCACACTCTGCTTTAGAGCGAGAAGCATGTTCTTGCTTTCTAGAGTCTCTAAGACACCAGGAAAGGTGAGTGTGCCCAGAACAAAAGAACGGTGTTTCCTACACATACGGACTATATGTAGTCCAAAACTTCTTCTGAAACAGATAGAATGCACTGGTCCTCTAACATCCAATGCTTGTCAATTAAGATGAGAAACGTGTGTGCTTCGTGAAAGATGTAGTTCGTTTGAGCAGAAAAGTGACTGCCCTTACCTGAAACGAAGTCTTTCTTGTAGGGAGACTCAGAGCCTGGGATTTAACTCCTTTTCTGAAGTGAAACACACAGCATAGTTTTCATCCATGGATCACACTCTGCTTTAGAACAAGAAGCACGCTCTTGCTTTCTAGAGTCTCTAAGACAGCAGGAAACGTGAGTGTGCTGAGAACAAAAGAACGGTGTTTCCTACACATATGGACCATATCTAGTCCAACTCATCTTCTGAAACTGATACAAAGCACTGGTCCTCTAACATCCAATGCTTGTCAGTTAAGATGGGAAACGTGTGAGCTTCATGAACGATGTAGTTCGTTTGAGCAAAAAAGTGACTGCCCTTACCTTAAACGAAGTCTTGCTTGTACGAAGACTCAGAGCCTGGGATTTAACTCCATTTCTGAAGTGAAACACACAGCGTAGTTCTCATCTATGGATCACACTCTGCTTTAGAGCAAGAAGCACACTCTTGCTTTCTAGAGTCTCTAAGACAGCAGGAAATCTGAGTGTGCCCAGAACAAAAGAACGGTGTTTCCTACACATACGGACTATATGTAGTCCAAAACTTCTTCTGAAACTGATAGAATGCACTGGTCCTCTAACATCCAATGCTTGTCAGTTAAGATGAGAAACGTGAGAGCTTCGTGAAAGATGTAGTTCGTTTGAGCAGAAAAGTGACTGCCCTTACCTGAAACGAAGTCTTGCTTGTAGGAAGACACAGAGACTGAGATTTAACTCCATTTCTGAAGGGAAACACACAGCATAGTATTCATCCATGGATCACACTGTGGTTAGAGCGAGAAGCACACTCTTGCTTTCTAGAGTCTCTAGGACAGGAGGAAATTTGAGTGTGCCCAGAACAATAGAACGGTGTTTCCTACACATATGGACCATATCCAGTCCAAATCTGCTTCTGAAACTGATATAAAGCATTGACCGTCTAACATCCAATGCTTGTCAGTTAAGATGAGAAACGTGTGAGCTCTGTGAATGATGTAGTTCGTTTGAGCAGAAAAGTGACTGTCCTTACCTGAAACGAAGTCTTGCTTATAGGAAATCTCAGAGCCTGGGATTTAACTCCATTTCTGAAGGCAAACACACAGCATAGTTCTCATCCATGGATCACACTCTGCTTTAGAGCGAGAAGCATGTTCTTGCTTTCTAGAGTCTCTATGACAGCAGGAAAGGTGAGTGTGCCCAGAACAAAAGAACGGTGTTTCCTACACATACGGACTATATGTAGTCCAAAACTTCTTCTGAAACAGATAGAATGCACTGGTCCTCTAACATCCAATGCTTGTCAATTAAGATGAGAAACGTGTGCGCTTCGTGAAAGATGTAGTTCGTTTGAGCAGAAAAGTGACTGCCCTTACCTGAAACGAAGTCTTTCTTGTAGGGAGACTCAGAGCCTGGGATTTAACTCCTTTTCTGAAGTGAAACACACAGCATAGTTTTCATCCATGGATCACACTCTGCTTTAGAACAAGAAGCACACTCTTGCTTTCTAGAGTCTCTAAGACAGCAGGAAACGTGATTTTGCTGAGAACAAAAGAACGGTGTTTCCTACACATACTGACATTATATAGTCCAACTCTGCTTCTGAAACTGATACAAAGCACTGGTCCTCTAACATCCAATGCTTGTCTGTTAAGGTGAGAAACATGTGAGCTTCGTGAAGGATGTAGTTTGTTTGAGCTGAAAAGTGACTGCCCTGACGTGAAACGAAGTCTTGCTTGTAGGATGACTCAGAACATGGGATTTAACTCCATTTCTGAAGACAAACAAACAGCATAGTTCTCCTCCATGGATCACACTCTGCTTTAGAGCAAGAAGCACGCTCTTGCTTTCTAGAGTCTCTAAGACAGCAGGAAACGTGAGTGTGCTGAGAACAAAAGAACGGTGTTTCCTACACATATGGACCATATCTAGTCCAACTCATCTTCTGAAACTGATACAAAGCACTGGTCCTCTAACATCCAATGCTTGTCAGTTAAGATGGGAAACGTGTGAGCTTCATGAACGATGTAGTTCGTTTGAGCAAAAAAGTGACTGCCCTTACCTTAAACAAAGTCTTGCTTGTACGAAGACTCAGAGCCTGGGATTTAACTCCATTTCTGAATTGAAACACACAGCAGTGTTCTCATCCATTGATCACACTCTGCTTTAGAATAAGAAGCACGCTCTTGCTTTTTAGAGTCTCTAAGACAGGAGGAAACGTGATTTTGCTGAGAACAAAAGAACGGAGTTTCCTACACATACGGACTATATCTTGTCCAAATCTGCTTCTGAAACTGATACAAAGCACTGACCCTCTAACATCCAATGCTTGTTAGTTAAGATGGGAAACGTGTGAGCTTCATGAACGATGTAGTTCGTTTGAGCAGAAAAGTGACTGCCTTACCTGAATTGAAGTCTTGCTTGTAGGAAGACTCAGAGCCTGGGATTTAACTCCATTTCTGAAGGCAAACACACAGCATAGTTCTCATCCATGGATCACACTCTGCTTTAGCGCGAGAAGCACGCTCTTGCTTTCTAGAGTCTCTAAAACAGCAGGAAACGTGAGTGTGCTGAGAACAAAAGAACGGTGTTTCCTACACATACGGACCATATCTAGTGCAACTCTGCTTCTGAAACTGATACAAAACACTGGTCCTCTAACATCCAATGTTTGTCAGTTAAGATGAGAAACGTGTGAGCTTTGTGAATGATGTAGTTCCGTTGAACTGAAAAGTGACTACCCTTACCTGAAAAGAAGTCTTGCTTGTAGGAAGACACCGAGCCTGGGATTTAACTCCATTTCTGAAGGGAAACACACAGCATAGTATTCATCCATGGATCACACTGTGGTTAGAGCGAGAAGCACACTCTTGCTTTCTAGAGTCTCTAAGACAGCAGGAAATTTGAGTGTGCCCAGAACAATAGAACGGTGTTTCCTACACATACGGACCATATCTAGTCCAACTCATCTTCTGAAACTGATACAGAGCACTGACCCTCTAACATCCAATGCTTGTCAGTTAAGATGGGAAACGTGTGAGCTTCAAGAACGATGTAGTTCGTTTGAGCAGAAAAGCGACTGCCTTACCTGAATTGAAGTCTTGCATGTAGGAAGACTCAGAGCCTGGGATTTAACTCCATTTCTGAAGGCAAACACACAGCATAGTTCTCATCCATGGATCACACTCTGCTTTAGAGCGAGAAGCATGTTCTTGCTTTCTAGAGTCTCTAAGACAGCAGGAAAGGTGAGTGTGCCCAGAACAAAAGAACGGTGCTTCCTACACATACGGACTATATGTAGTCCAAAACTTCTTCTGAAACAGATAGAATGCACTGGTCCTCTAACATCCAATGCTTGTCAATTAAGATGAGAAACGTGTGTGCTTCGTGAAAGATGTAGTTCCTTTGAGCAGAAAAGTGACTGCCCTTACCTGAAACGAAGTCTTTCTTGTAGGGAGACTCAGAGCCTGGGATTTAACTCCTTTTCTGAAGTGAAACACACAGCATAGTTTTCATCCATGGATCACACTCTGCTTTAGAACAAGAAGCACACTCTTGCTTTCTAGAGTCTCTAAGACAGCAGGAAACGTGATTTTGCTGAGAACAAAAGAACGGTGTTTCCTACACATACTGACATTATATAGTCCAACTCTGCTTCTGAAACTGATACAAAGCACTGGTCCTCTAACATCCAATGCTTGTCTGTTAAGGTGAGAAACATGTGAGCTTCGTGAACGATGTAGTTCGTTTGAGCTGAAAAGTGACTGCCCTGACGTGAAACGAAGTCTTGCTTGTAGGATGACTCAGAACATGGGATTTAACTCCATTTCTGAAGACAAACACACAGCATAGTTCTCATCCATGGATCACACTCTGTTTTAGAGCAAGAAGCACGCTCTTGCTTTCTAGAGTCTCTAAGACAGCAGGAAACGTGAGTGTGCTGAGAACAAAAGAACGGTGTTTCCTACACATATGGACCATATCTAGTCCAACTCATCTTCTGAAACTGATACAAAGCACTGGTCCTCTAACATCCAATGCTTGTCAGTTAAGATGGGAAACGTGTGAGCTTCATGAACGATGTAGTTCGTTTGAGCAAAAAAGTGACTGCCCTTACCTTAAACGAAGTCTTGCTTGTACGAAGACTCAGAGCCTGGGATTTAACTCCATTTCTGAAGTGAAACACACAGCGTAGTTCTCATCTATGGATCACACTCTGCTTTAGAGCAAGAAGCACACTCTTGCTTTCTAGAGTCTCTAAGACAGCAGGAAATCTGAGTGTGCCCAGAACAAAAGAACGGTGTTTCCTACACATACGGACTATATGTAGTCCAAAACTTCTTCTGAAACTGATAGAATGCACTGGTCCTCTAACATCCAATGCTTGTCAGTTAAGATGAGAAACGTGAGAGCTTCGTGAAAGATGTAGTTCGTTTGAGCAGAAAAGTGACTGCCCTTACCTGAAACGAAGTCTTGCTTGTAGGAAGACACAGAGACTGAGATTTAACTCCATTTCTGAAGGGAAACACACAGCATAGTATTCATCCATGGATCACACTGTGGTTAGAGCGAGAAGCACACTCTTGCTTTCTAGAGTCTCTAGGACAGGAGGAAATTTGAGTGTGCCCAGAACAATAGAACGGTGTTTCCTACACATATGGACCATATCCAGTCCAAATCTGCTTCTGAAACTGATATAAAGCATTGACCGTCTAACATCCAATGCTTGTCAGTTAAGATGAGAAACGTGTGAGCTCTGTGAATGATGTAGTTCGTTTGAGCAGAAAAGTGACTGTCCTTACCTGAAACGAAGTCTTGCTTATAGGATATCTCAGAGCCTGGGATTTAACTCCATTTCTGAAGGCAAACACACAGCATAGTTCTCATCCATGGATCACACTCTGCTTTAGAGCGAGAAGCATGTTCTTGCTTTCTAGAGTCTCTATGACAGCAGGAAAGGTGAGTGTGCCCAGAACAAAAGAACGGTGTTTCCTACACATACGGACTATATGTAGTCCAAAACTTCTTCTGAAACAGATAGAATGCACTGGTCCTCTAACATCCAATGCTTGTCAATTAAGATGAGAAACGTGTGCGCTTCGTGAAAGATGTAGTTCGTTTGAGCAGAAAAGTGACTGCCCTTACCTGAAACGAAGTCTTTCTTGTAGGGAGACTCAGAGCCTGGGATTTAACTCCTTTTCTGAAGTGAAACACACAGCATAGTTTTCATCCATGGATCACACTCTGCTTTAGAACAAGAAGCACACTCTTGCTTTCTAGAGTCTCTAAGACAGCAGGAAACGTGATTTTGCTGAGAACAAAAGAACGGTGTTTCCTACACATACTGACATTATATAGTCCAACTCTGCTTCTGAAACTGATACAAAGCACTGGTCCTCTAACATCCAATGCTTGTCTGTTAAGGTGAGAAACATGTGAGCTTCGTGAAGGATGTAGTTTGTTTGAGCTGAAAAGTGACTGCCCTGACGTGAAACGAAGTCTTGCTTGTAGGATGACTCAGAACATGGGATTTAACTCCATTTCTGAAGACAAACAAACAGCATAGTTCTCCTCCATGGATCACACTCTGCTTTAGAGCAAGAAGCACGCTCTTGCTTTCTAGAGTCTCTAAGACAGCAGGAAACGTGAGTGTGCTGAGAACAAAAGAACGGTGTTTCCTACACATATGGACCATATCTAGTCCAACTCATCTTCTGAAACTGATACAAAGCACTGGTCCTCTAACATCCAATGCTTGTCAGTTAAGATGGGAAACGTGTGAGCTTCATGAACGATGTAGTTCGTTTGAGCAAAAAAGTGACTGCCCTTACCTTAAACGAAGTCTTGCTTGTACGAAGACTCAGAGCCTGGGATTTAACTCCATTTCTGAATTGAAACACACAGCAGTGTTCTCATCCATTGATCACACTCTGCTTTAGAATAAGAAGCACGCTCTTGCTTTTTAGAGTCTCTAAGACAGGAGGAAACGTGATTTTGCTGAGAACAAAAGAACGGAGTTTCCTACACATACGGACTATATCTTGTCCAAATCTGCTTCTGAAACTGATACAAAGCACTGACCCTCTAACATCCAATGCTTGTTAGTTAAGATGGGAAACGTGTGAGCTTCATGAACGATGTAGTTCGTTTGAGCAGAAAAGTGACTGCCTTACCTGAATTGAAGTCTTGCTTGTAGGAAGACTCAGAGCCTGGGATTTAACTCCATTTCTGAAGGCAAACACACAGCATAGTTCTCATCCATGGATCACACTCTGCTTTAGCGCGAGAAGCACGCTCTTGCTTTCTAGAGTCTCTAAAACAGCAGGAAACGTGAGTGTGCTGAGAACAAAAGAACGGTGTTTCCTACACATACGGACCATATCTAGTGCAACTCTGCTTCTGAAACTGATACAAAACACTGGTCCTCTAACATCCAATGTTTGTCAGTTAAGATGAGAAACGTGTGAGCTTTGTGAATGATGTAGTTCCGTTGAACTGAAAAGTGACTACCCTTACCTGAAAAGAAGTCTTGCTTGTAGGAAGACACCGAGCCTGGGATTTAACTCCATTTCTGAAGGGAAACACACAGCATAGTATTCATCCATGGATCACACTGTGGTTAGAGCGAGAAGCACACTCTTGCTTTCTAGAGTCTCTAAGACAGCAGGAAATTTGAGTGTGCCCAGAACAATAGAACGGTGTTTCCTACACATACGGACCATATCTAGTCCAACTCATCTTCTGAAACTGATACAGAGCACTGGTTCTCTAACATCCAATGCTTGTCAGTTAAGATGGGAAACGTGCGAGCTTCATGAACGATGTAGTTCGTTTGAGCAAAAAACTGACTGCCCATACCTTAAACGAAGACTTGCTTGTACGAAGACTCAGAGCCTGGGATTTAACTCCATTTCTGAATTGAAACACACAGCAGTGTTCTCATCCATTGATCACACTCTGCTTTAGAATAAGAAGCAAGCTCTTGCTTTCTAGAGTCTCTAAGACAGGAGGAAATGTGATTTTGCTGAGAAAAAAAGAACGGAGTGTCCTACACATACGGACCATATCTAGTCCAAATCTGCTTCTGAAACTGATACAAAGCACTGACCCTCTAACATCCAATGCTTGTCAGTTAAGATGGGAAACGTGTGAGCTTCATGAACGATGTAGTTCGTTTGAGCAGAAAAGCGACTGCCTTACCTGAATTGAAGTCTTGCATGTAGGAAGACTCAGAGCCTGGGATTTAACTCCATTTCTGAAGGCAAACACACAGCATAGTTCTCATCCATGGATCACACTCTGCTTTAGAGCGAGAAGCATGTTCTTGCTTTCTAGAGTCTCTAAGACACCAGGAAAGGTGAGTGTGCCCAGAACAAAAGAACGGTGTTTCCTACACATACGGACTATATGTAGTCCAAAACTTCTTCTGAAACAGATAGAATGCACTGGTCCTCTAACATCCAATGCTTGTCAATTAAGATGAGAAACGTGTGTGCTTCGTGAAAGATGTAGTTCGTTTGAGCAGAAAAGTGACTGCCCTTACCTGAAACGAAGTCTTTCTTGTAGGGAGACTCAGAGCCTGGGATTTAACTCCTTTTCTGAAGTGAAACACACAGCATAGTTTTCATCCATGGATCACACTCTGCTTTAGAACAAGAAGCACACTCTTGCTTTCTAGAGTCTCTAAGACAGCAGGAAACGTGATTTTGCTGAGAACAAAAGAACGGTGTTTCCTACACATACTGACATTATATAGTCCAACTCTGCTTCTGAAACTGATACAAAGCACTGGTCCTCTAACATCCAATGCTTGTCTGTTAAGGTGAGAAACATGTGAGCTTCGTGAACGATGTAGTTCGTTTGAGCTGAAAAGTGACTGCCCTGACATGAAACGAAGTCTTGCTTGTAGGATGACTCAGAACATGGGATTTAACTCCATTTCTGAAGACAAACACACAGCATAGTTCTCATCCATGGATCACACTCTGCTTTAGAGCAAGAAGCACGCTCTTGCTTTCTAGAGTCTCTAAGACAGCAGGAAACGTGAGTGTGCTGAGAACAAAAGAACGGTGTTTCCTACACATATGGACCATATCTAGTCCAACTCATCTTCTGAAACTGATACAAAGCACTGGTCCTCTACCATCCAATGCTTGTCAGTTAAGATGGGAAACGTGTGAGCTTCATGAACGATGTAGTTCGTTTGAGCAAAAAAGTGACTGCCCTTACCTTAAACGAAGTCTTGCTTGTACGAAGACTCAGAGCCTGGGATTTAACTCCATTTCTGAATTGAAACACACAGCAGTGTTCTCATCCATTGATCACACTCTGCTTTAGAATAAGAAGCACGCTCTTGCTTTTTAGAGTCTCTAAGACAGGAGGAAACGTGATTTTCTGAGAACAAAAGAACGGAGTTTCCTACACATACGGACGATATCTAGTCCAAATCTGCTTCTGAAACTGATACAAAGCACTGACCCTCTAACATCCAATGCTTGTTAGTTAAGATGGGAAACGTGTGAGCTTCATGAACGATGTAGTTCGTTTGAGCAGAAAAGTGACTGCCTTACCTGAATTGAAGTCTTGCTTGTAGGAAGACTCAGAGCCTGGGATTTAACTCCATTTCTGAAGGCAAACACACAGCATAGTTCTCATCCATGGATCACACTCTGCTTTAGAGCGAGAAGCACGCTCTTGCTTTCTAGAGTCTCTAAGATAGCAGGAAACGTGAGTGTGCTGAGAACAAAAGAACGGTGTTTTCTACACATACAGACCATATATAGTCCAACTCTGCTTCTGAAACTGATACAAAACACTGGTCCTCTAACATCCAATGCTTGTCAGTTAAAATGAGAAACGTGTGAGCTTCTGGAACGATGTAGTTCGTTTGAGCAGAAAAGTGACTGCCCTTACCTGAAACGAAGTCTTGCTTGGAGGAAGACTCAGAGCCTGGGATTTAACTCCATTTCTGAAGTGAAACACACAGCGTAGTTCTCATCTATGGATCACACTCTGCTTTAGAGCAAGAAGCACACTCTTGCTTTCTAGAGTCTCTAAGACAGCAGGAAATCTGAGTGTGCCCAGAACAAAAGAACGGTGTTTCCTACACATACGGACTATATGTAGTCCAAAACTTCTTCTGAAACTGATAGAATGCACTGGTCCTCTAACATCCAATGCTTGTCAGTTAAGATGAGAAACGTGTGAGCTTCGTGAAAGATGTAGTTCGTTTGAGCAGAAAAGTGACTGCCCTTACCTGAAACGAAGTCTTGCTTGTAGGAAGACAAAGAGCCTGAGATTTAACTCCATTTCTGAAGGGAAACACACAGCATAGTATTCATCCATGGATCACACTGTGGTTAGAGCGAGAAGCACACTCTTGCTTTCTAGAGTCTCTAGGACAGGAGGAAATTTGAGTGTGCCCAGAACAATAGAACGGTGTTTCCTACACATATGGACCATATCCAGTCCAAATCTGCTTCTGAAACTGATATAAAGCATTGACCGTCTAACATCCAATGCTTGTCAGTTAAGATGAGAAACGTGTGAGCTCTGTGAATGATGTAGTTCGTTTGAGCAGAAAAGTGACTGTCCTTACCTGAAACGAAGTCTTGCTTATAGGAAATCTCAGAGCCTGGGATTTAACTCCATTTCTGAAGGCAAACACACAGCATAGTTCTCATCCATGGATCACACTCTGCTTTAGAGCGAGAAGCACGCTCTTGCTTTCTAGAGGCTCTAAGACAGCAGGAATCGTGAGTGTGCTGATAACAAAAGAGCGGTGTTTCCTACACATACGGACCATATCTAGTCCAACTCATCTTCTGAAACTGATACAAAGCACTGGTCCTGTAACATCCAATGCTTGTCAGTTAAGATGAGAAACGTGTGAGCTTTGTGAATGATGTAGTTCCGTTGAACTGAAAAGTGACTACCCTTACCTGAAACGAAGTCTTGCTTGTAGGAAGACACAGAGCCTGGGATTTAACTCCATTTCTGAAGGGAAACACACAGCATAGTTCTCATCCATGGATCACACTCCGCTTTAGATCGAGAAGCACGCTCTTGCTTTCTAGAGTCTCTAAGACAGCAGGAAACGTGAGTGTGCTGAGAACAAAAGAACGGTGTTTCCTACACATATGGACCATATCTAGTCCAACTCATCTTCTGAAACTGATACAAAACACTGGTCCTCTAACATCCAATGCTTGTCAGTTAAGATGGGAAACGTGTGAGCTTCATGAACGATGTAGTTCGTTTGAGCAAAAAAGTGACTGCCCTTACCTTAAACGAAGTCTTGCGTGTACGAAGACTCAGAGCCTGGGATTTAACTCCATTTCTGAATTAAAACACACAGCAGTGTTCTCATCCATTGATCACACTCTGCTTTAGAATAAGAAGCACGCTCTTGCTTTTTAGAGTCTCTAAGACAGGAGGAAACGTGATTTTGCTGAGAACAAAAGAACGGAGTTTCCTACACATACGGACCATATCTAGTACAAATCTGCTTCTGAAACTGATACAAAGCACTGACCCTCTAACATCCAATGCTTGTCAGTTAAGATGGGAAACGTGTGAGCTTCAAGAACGATGTAGTTCGTTTGAGCAGAAAAGCGACTGCCTTACCTGAATTGAAGTCTTGCATGTAGGAAGACTCAGAGCCTGGGATTTAACTCCATTTCTGAAGGCAAACACACAGCATAGTTCTCATCCATGGATCACACTCTGCTTTAGAGCGAGAAGCATGTTCTTGCTTTCTAGAGTCTCTAAGACAGCAGGAAAGGTGAGTGTGCCCAGAACAAAAGAACGGTGCTTCCTACACATACGGACTATATGTAGTCCAAAACTTCTTCTGAAACAGATAGAATGCACTGGTCCTCTAACATCCAATGCTTGTCAATTAAGATGAGAAACGTGTGTGCTTCGTGAAAGATGTAGTTCCTTTGAGCAGAAAAGTGACTGCCCTTACCTGAAACGAAGTCTTTCTTGTAGGGAGACTCAGAGCCTGGGATTTAACTCCTTTTCTGAAGTGAAACACACAGCATAGTTTTCATCCATGGATCACACTCTGCTTTAGAACAAGAAGCACACTCTTGCTTTCTAGAGTCTCTAAGACAGCAGGAAACGTGATTTTGCTGAGAACAAAAGAACGGTGTTTCCTACACATACTGACATTATATAGTCCAACTCTGCTTCTGAAACTGATACAAAGCACTGGTCCTCTAACATCCAATGCTTGTCTGTTAAGGTGAGAAACATGTGAGCTTCGTGAACGATGTAGTTCGTTTGAGCTGAAAAGTGACTGCCCTGACGTGAAACGAAGTCTTGCTTGTAGGATGACTCAGAACATGGGATTTAACTCCATTTCTGAAGACAAACACACAGCATAGTTCTCATCCATGGATCACACTCTGTTTTAGAGCAAGAAGCACGCTCTTGCTTTCTAGAGTCTCTAAGACAGCAGGAAACGTGAGTGTGCTGAGAACAAAAGAACGGTGTTTCCTACACATATGGACCATATCTAGTCCAACTCATCTTCTGAAACTGATACAAAGCACTGGTCCTCTAACATCCAATGCTTGTCAGTTAAGATGGGAAACGTGTGAGCTTCATGAACGATGTAGTTCGTTTGAGCAAAAAAGTGACTGCCCTTACCTTAAACGAAGTCTTGCTTGTACGAAGACTCAGAGCCTGGGATTTAACTCCATTTCTGAAGTGAAACACACAGCGTAGTTCTCATCTATGGATCACACTCTGCTTTAGAGCAAGAAGCACACTCTTGCTTTCTAGAGTCTCTAAGACAGCAGGAAATCTGAGTGTGCCCAGAACAAAAGAACGGTGTTTCCTACACATACGGACTATATGTAGTCCAAAACTTCTTCTGAAACTGATAGAATGCACTGGTCCTCTAACATCCAATGCTTGTCAGTTAAGATGAGAAACGTGAGAGCTTCGTGAAAGATGTAGTTCGTTTGAGCAGAAAAGTGACTGCCCTTACCTGAAACGAAGTCTTGCTTGTAGGAAGACACAGAGACTGAGATTTAACTCCATTTCTGAAGGGAAACACACAGCATAGTATTCATCCATGGATCACACTGTGGTTAGAGCGAGAAGCACACTCTTGCTTTCTAGAGTCTCTAGGACAGGAGGAAATTTGAGTGTGCCCAGAACAATAGAACGGTGTTTCCTACACATATGGACCATATCCAGTCCAAATCTGCTTCTGAAACTGATATAAAGCATTGACCGTCTAACATCCAATGCTTGTCAGTTAAGATGAGAAACGTGTGAGCTCTGTGAATGATGTAGTTCGTTTGAGCAGAAAAGTGACTGTCCTTACCTGAAACGAAGTCTTGCTTATAGGAAATCTCAGAGCCTGGGATTTAACTCCATTTCTGAAGGCAAACACACAGCATAGTTCTCATCCATGGATCACACTCTGCTTTAGAGCGAGAAGCACGCTCTTGCTTTCTAGAGGCTCTAAGACAGCAGGAATCGTGAGTGTGCTGATAACAAAAGAGCGGTGTTTCCTACACATACGGACCATATCTAGTCCAACTCATCTTCTGAAACTGATACAAAGCACTGGTCCTGTAACATCCAATGCTTGTCAGTTAAGATGAGAAACGTGTGAGCTTTGTGAATGATGTAGTTCCGTTGAACTGAAAAGTGACTACCCTTACCTGAAACGAAGTCTTGCTTGTAGGAAGACACAGAGCCTGGGATTTAACTCCATTTCTGAAGGGAAACACACAGCATAGTTCTCATCCATGGATCACACTCCGCTTTAGATCGAGAAGCACGCTCTTGCTTTCTAGAGTCTCTAAGACAGCAGGAAACGTGAGTGTGCTGAGAACAAAAGAACGGTGTTTCCTACACATATGGACCATATCTAGTCCAACTCATCTTCTGAAACTGATACAAAGCACTGGTCCTCTAACATCCAATGCTTGTCAGTTAAGATGGGAAACGTGTGAGCTTCATGAACGATGTAGTTCGTTTGAGCCAAAAAGTGACTGCCCTTACCTTAAACGAAGTCTTGCGTGTACGAAGACTCAGAGCCTGGGATTTAACTCCATTTCTGAATTAAAACACACAGCAGTGTTCTCATCCATTGATCACACTCTGCTTTAGAATAAGAAGCACGCTCTTGCTTTTTAGAGTCTCTAAGACAGGAGGAAACGTGATTTTGCTGAGAACAAAAGAACGGAGTTTCCTACACATACGGACCATATCTAGTACAAATCTGCTTCTGAAACTGATACAAAGCACTGACCCTCTAACATCCAATGCTTGTCAGTTAAGATGGGAAACGTGTGAGCTTCAAGAACGATGTAGTTCGTTTGAGCAGAAAAGCGACTGCCTTACCTGAATTGAAGTCTTGCATGTAGGAAGACTCAGAGCCTGGGATTTAACTCCATTTCTGAAGGCAAACACACAGCATAGTTCTCATCCATGGATCACACTCTGCTTTAGAGCGAGAAGCATGTTCTTGCTTTCTAGAGTCTCTAAGACAGCAGGAAAGGTGAGTGTGCCCAGAACAAAAGAACGGTGTTTCCTACACATACGGACAATATGTAGTCCAATAGTTCTTCTGAAACAGATAGAATGCACTGGTCCTCTAACATCCAATGCTTGTCAATTAAGATGAGAAACGTGTGTGCTTCGTGAAAGATGTAGTTCGTTTGAGCAGAAAAGTGACTGCCCTTACCTGAAACGAAGTCTTTCTTGTAGGGAGACTCAGAGCCTGGGATTTAACTCCTTTTCTGAAGTGAAACACACAGCATAGTTTTCATCCATGGATCACACTCTGCTTTAGAATAAGAAGCATGCTCTTGCTTTTTAGAGTCTCTAAGACAGGAGGAAACGTGATTTTGCTGAGAACAAAAGAACGGTGTTTCCTACACATACGGACATTATATAGTCCAACTCTGCTTCTGAAACTGATACAAAGCACTGGTCCTCTAACATCCAATGCTTGTCTGTTAAGGTGAGAAACATGTGAGCTTCGTGAAGGATGTAGTTCGTTTGAGCTGAAAAGTGACTGCCCTGACGTGAAACGAAGTCTTGCTTGTAGGATGACTCAGAACGTGGGATTTAACTCCATTTCTGAAGAAAAACACACAGCATAGTTCTCATCCATGGATCACACTCTGCTTTAGAGCGAGAAGCACGCTCTTGCTTTCTAGAGTCTCTAAGGCAGCAGGAAACGTGAGTGTGCTGAGAACAAAAGAACGGTGTTTCCTACACATATGGACCATATGTAGTCCAACTCATCTTCTGAAACTGATACAAAGCACTGGTCCTCTAACATCCAATGCTTGTCAGTTAAGATGGGAAACGTGTGAGCTTCATGAACGATGTAGTTCGTTTGAGCAAAAAAGTGACTGCCCTTACCTTAAACGAAGTCTTGCTTGTACGAAGACTCAGAGCCTGGGATTTAACTCCATTTCTAAATTGAAACACACAGCAGTGTTCTCATCCATTGATCACACTCTGCTTTAGAATAAGAAGCATGCTCTTGCTTTTTAGAGTCTCTAAGACAGGAGGAAACGTGATTTTGCTGAGAACAAAAGAACGGAGTTTCCTACACATACGGACTATATCTAGTCCAAATCTGCTTCTGAAACTGATACAAAGCACTGACCCTCTAACATCCAATGCTTGTTAGTTAAGATGGGAAACGTGTGAGCTTCATGAACGATGTAGTTCGTTTGAGCAGAAAAGTGACTGCCTTACCTGAATTGAAGTCTTGCTTGTAGGAAGACTCAGAGCCTGGGATTTAACTCCATTTCTGAAGGCAAACACACAGCATAGTTCTCATCCATGGATCACACTCTGCTTTAGAGCGAGAAGCACGCTCTTGCTTTCTAGAGTCTCTAAGACAGCAGGAAACGTGAGTGTGCTGAGAACAAAAGAACGGTGTTTTCTACACATACAGACCATATATAGTCCAACTCTGCTTCTGAAACTGATACAAAACACTGGTCCTCTAACATCCAATGCTTGTCAGTTAAAATGAGAAACGTGTGAGCTTCTGGAACGATGTAGTTCGTTTGAGCAGAAAAGTGACTGCCCTTACCTGAAACGAAGTCTTGCTTGGAGGAAGACTCAGAGCCTGGGATTTAACTCCATTTCTGAAGTGAAACACACAGCGTAGTTCTCATCTATGGATCACACTCTGCTTTAGAGCAAGAAGCACACTCTTGCTTTCTAGAGTCTCTAAGACAGCAGGAAATCTGAGTGTGCCCAGAACAAAAGAACGGTGTTTCCTACACATACGGACTATATGTAGTCCAAAACTTCTTCTGAAACTGATAGAATGCACTGGTCCTCTAACATCCAATGCTTGTCAGTTAAGATGAGAAACGTGTGAGCTTCGTGAAAGATGTAGTTCGTTTGAGCAGAAAAGTGACTGCCCTTACCTGAAACGAAGTCTTGCTTGTAGGAAGACACAGAGCCTGAGATTTAACTCCATTTCTGAAGGGAAACACACAGCATAGTATTCATCCATGGATCACACTGTGGTTAGAGCGAGAAGCACACTCTTGCTTTCTAGAGTCTCTAGGACAGGAGGAAATTTGAGTGTGCCCAGAACAATAGAACGGTGTTTCCTAAACATATGGACCATATCCAGTCCAAATCTGCTGCTGAAACTGATATAAAGCATTGAACGTCTAACATCCAATGCTTGTCAGTTAAGATGAGAAACGTGTGAGCTCTGTGAATGATGTAGTTCGTTTGAGCAGAAAAGTGACTGTCCTTACCTGAAACGAAGTCTTGCTTATAGGAATTCTCAGAGCCTGGGATTTAACTCCATTTCTGAAGGCAAACACACAGCATAGTTCTCATCCATGGATCACACTCTGCTTTAGAGCGAGAAGCACGCTCTTGCTTTCTAGAGTCTCTAAGACAGCAGGAATCGTGAGTGTGCTGATAACAAAAGAACGGTGTTTCCTACACATACGGACCATATCTAGTCCAACTCATCTTCTGAAACTGATACAAAGCACTGGTCCTGTAACATCCAATGCTTGTCAGTTAAGATGAGAAACGTGTGAGCTTTGTGAATGATGTAGTTCCGTTGAACTGAAAAGTGACTACCCTTACCTGAAACGAAGTCTTGCTTGTAGGAAGACACAGAGCCTGGGATTTAACTCCATTTCTGAAGGGAAACACACAGCATAGTATTCATCCATGGATCACACTGTGGTTAGAGCGAGAAGCACACTCTTGCTTTCTAGAGTCTCTAAGACAGTAGGAAATTTGTGTGTGCCCAGAACAATAGAACGGTTTTTCCTACACATATGGACCATATCCAGTCCAAATATGCTTCTGAAACTGATATAAAGCATTGACCCTCTAACATCCAATGCTTGTCAGTTAAGATGAGAAACGTGTGAGCTCTGTGAACGATGTAGTTCGTTTGAGCAGAAAAGTGACTGTCCGTACCTGAAACGAAGTCTTGCTTGTAGGAAGACTCAGAGCCTGGGATTTAACTCCATTTCTGAAGGGAAACACACAGCATAGTTCTCATCCATGGATCACACTCTGCTTTAGATCGAGAAGCACGCTCTTGCTTTCTAGAGTCTCTAAGACAGCAGGAAACGTGAGTGTGCTGAGAACAAAAGAACGGTGTTTCCTACACATATGGACCATATCTAGTCCAACTCATCTTCTGAAACTGATACAAAGCACTGGTCCTCTAACATCCCATGCTTGTCAGTTAAGATGGGAAACGTGTGAGCTTCATGAACGATGTAGTTTGTTTGAGCAAAAAAGTGACTGCCCTTACCTTAAACGAAGTCTTGCGTGTACGAAGACTCAGAGCCTGGGATTTAACTCCATTTCTGAATTGAAACACACAGCAGTGTTCTCATCCATTGATCACACTCTGCTTTAGAATAAGAAGCACGCTCTTGCTTTTTAGAGTCTCTAAGACAGGAGGAAACGTGATTTTGCTGAGAACAAAAGAACGGAGTTTCCTACACATACGGACCATATCTAGTACAAATCTGCTTCTGAAACTGATACAAAGCACTGACCCTCTAACATCCAATGCTTGTCAGTTAAGATGGGAAACGTGTGAGCTTCAAGAACGATGTAGTTCGTTTGAGCAGAAAAGCGAATGCCTTACCTGAATTGAAGTCTTGCATGTAGGAAGACTCAGAGCCTGGGATTTAACTCCATTTCTGAAGGCAAACACACAGCATAGTTCTCATCCATGGATCACACTCTGCTTTAGAGCGAGAAGCATGTTCTTGCTTTCTAGAGTCTCTAAGACAGCAGGAAAGGTGAGTGTGCCCAGAACAAAAGAACAGTGTTTCCTACACATACGGACTATATGTAGTCCAAAAGTTCTTCTGAATCAGATAGAATGCACTGGTCCTCTAACATCCAATGCTTGTCAATTAAGATGAGAAACGTGTGTGCTTCGTGAAAGATGTAGTTCGTTTGAGCAGAAAAGTGACTGCCCTTACCTGAAACGAAGTCTTTCTTGTAGGGAGACTCAGAGCCTGGGATTTAACTCCTTTTCTGAAGTGAAACACACAGCATAGTTTTCATCCATGGATCACACTCTGCTTTAGAACAAGAAGCACACTCTTGCTTTCTAGAGTCTCTAAGACAGCAGGAAACGTGATTTTGCTGAGAACAAAAGAACGGTGTTTCCTACACATACGGACATTATATAGTCCAACTCTGCTTCTGAAACTGATACAAAGCACTGGTCCTCTAACATCCAATGCTTGTCTGTTAAGGTGAGAAACATGTGAGCTTCGTGAAGGATGTAGTTCGTTTGAGCTGAAAAGTGACTGCCCTGACGTGAAACGAAGTCTTGCTTGTAGGATGACTCAGAACGTGGGATTTAACTCCATTTCTGAAGACAAACACACAGCATAGTTCTCATCCATGGATCACACTCTGCTTTAGAGCGAGAAGCACGCTCTTGCTTTCTAGAGTCTCTAAGGCAGCAGGAAACGTGAGTGTGCTGAGAACAAAAGAACGGTGTTTCCTACACATATGGACCATATCTAGTCCAACTCATCTTCTGAAACTGATACAAAGCACTGGTCCTCTAACATCCAATGCTTGTCAGTTAAGATGGGAAACGTGTGAGCTTCATGAACGATGTAGTTCGTTTGAGCAAAAAAGTGACTGACCTTACCTTAAACGAAGTCTTGCTTGTACGAAGACTCAGAGCCTGGGATTTAACTCCATTTCTGAATTGAAACACACAGCAGTGTTCCCATCCATTGATCACACTCTGCTTTAGAATAAGAAGCACGCTCTTGCTTTTTAGAGTCTCTAAGACAGGAGGAAACGTGATTTGGCTGAGAACAAATGAACGGAGTTTCCTACACATACGGACTATATCTAGTCCAAATCTGCTTCTGAAACTGATACAAAGCACTGACCCTCTAACATCCAATGCTTGTTAGTTAAGATGGGAAACGTGTGAGCTTCATGAACGATGTAGTTCGTTTGAGCAGAAAAGTGACTGCCCTTACCTGAACCGAAGTCTTGCTTGGAGGAAGACTCAGAGCCTGGGATTTAACTCCATTTCTGAAGTGAAACACACAGCGTAGTTCTCATCTATGGATCACACTCTGCTTTAGAGCAAGAAGCACACTCTTGCTTTCTAGAGTCTCTATGACAGCAGGAAATCTGAGTGTGCCCAGAACAAAAGAACGGTGTTTCCTACACATAAGGACTATATGTAGTCCAAAACTTCTTCTGAAACTGATAGAATGCACTGGTCCTCTAACATCCAATGCTTGTCAGTTAAGATGAGAAACGTGTGAGCTTCTGGAACGATGTAGTTCGTTTGAGCAGAAAAGTGACTGCCCTTACCTGAAACGAAGTCTTGCTTGGAGGAAGACTCAGAGCCTGGGATTTAACTCCATTTCTGAAGTGAAACACACAGCGTAGTTCTCATCTATGGATCACACTCTGCTTTAGAGCAAGAAGCACACTCTTGCTTTCTAGAGTCTCTAAGACAGCAGGAAATCTGAGTGTGCCCAGAACAAAAGAACGGTGTTTCCTACACATACGGACTATATGTAGTCCAAAACTTCTTCTGAAACTGATAGAATGCACTGGTCCTCTAACATCCAATGCTTGTCAGTTAAGATGAGAAACGTGTGAGCTTCGTGAAAGATGTAGTTCGTTTGAGCAGAAAAGTGACTGCCCTTACCTGAAACGAAGTCTTGCTTGTAGGAAGACACAGAGCCTGAGATTTAACTCCATTTCTGAAGGGAAACACACAGCATAGTATTCATCCATGGATCACACTGTGGTTAGAGCGAGAAGCACACTCTTGCTTTCTAGAGTCTCTAGGACAGGAGCAAATTTGAGTGTGCCCAGAACAATAGAACGGTGTTTCCTACACATATGGACCATATCCAGTCCAAATCTGCTTCTGAAACTGATATAAAGCATTGACCGTCTAACATCCAATGCTTGTCAGTTAAGATGAGAAACGTGTGAGCTCTGTGAATGATGTAGTTCGTTTGAGCAGAAAAGTGACTGTCCTTACCTGAAACGAAGTCTTGCTTATAGGAAATCTCAGAGCCTGGGATTTAACTCCATTTCTGAAGGCAAACACACAGCATAGTTCTCATCCATGGATCACACTCTGCTTTAGAGCGAGAAGCACGCTCTTGCTTTCTAGAGGCTCTAAGACAGCAGGAATCGTGAGTGTGCTGATAACAAAAGAACAGTGTTTCCTACACATACGGACCATATCTAGTCCAACTCATCTTCTGAAACTGATACAAAGCACTGGTCCTGTAACATCCAATGCTTGTCAGTTAAGATGAGAAACGTGTGAGCTTTGTGAATGATGTAGTTCCGTTGAACTGAAAAGTGACTACCCTTACCTGAAACGAAGTCTTGCTTGTAGGAAGACACAGAGCCTGGGATTTAACTCCATTTCTGAAGGGAAACACACAGCATAGTTCTCATCCATGGATCACACTCCGCTTTAGATCGAGAAGCACGCTCTTGCTTTCTAGAGTCTCTAAGACAGCAGGAAACGTGAGTGTGCTGAGAACAAAAGAACGGTGTTTCCTACACATATGGACCATATCTAGTCCAACTCATCTTCTGAAACTGATACAAAGCACTGGTCCTCTAACATCCAATGCTTGTCAGTTAAGATGGGAAACGTGTGAGCTTCATGAACGATGTAGTTCGTTTGAGCAAAAAAGTGACTGCCCTTACCTTAAACGAAGTCTTGCGTGTACGAAGACTCAGAGCCTGGGAATTAACTCCATTTCTGAATTAAAACACACAGCAGTGTTCTCATCCATTGATCACACTCTGCTTTAGAATAAGAAGCACGCTCTTGCTTTTTAGAGTCTCTAAGACAGGAGGAAACGTGATTTTGCTGAGAACAAAAGAACGGAGTTTCCTACACATACGGACCATATCTAGTACAAATCTGCTTCTGAAACTGATACAAAGCACTGACCCTCTAACATCCAATGCTTGTCAGTTAAGATGGGAAACGTGTGAGCTTCAAGAACGATGTAGTTCGTTTGAGCAGAAAAGCGACTGCCTTACCTGAATTGAAGTCTTGCATGTAGGAAGACTCAGAGCCTGGGATTTAACTCCATTTCTGAAGGCAAACACACAGCATAGTTCTCATCCATGGATCACACTCTGCTTTAGAGCGAGAAGCATGTTCTTGCTTTCTAGAGTCTCTAAGACAGCAGGAAAGGTGAGTGTGCCCAGAACAAAAGAACGGTGTTTCCTACACATACGGACAATATGTAGTCCAAAAGTTCTTCTGAAACAGATAGAATGCACTGGTCCTCTAACATCCAATGCTTGTCAATTAAGATGAGAAACGTGTGTGCTTCGTGAAAGATGTAGTTCGTTTGAGCAGAAAAGTGACTGCCTTACCTGAATTGAAGTCTTGCTTGTAGGAAGACACAGAGCCTGGGATTTAACTCCATTTCTGAAGGGAAACACACAGCATAGTATTCATCCATGGATCACACTGTGGTTAGAGCGAGAAGCACACTCTTGCTTTCTAGAGTCTCTAAGACAGCAGGAAATTTGAGTGTGCCCAGAACAATAGAACGGTGTTTCCTACACATATGGACCATATCCAGTCCAAATATGCTTCTGAAACTGATATAAAGCATTGACCCTCTAACATCCAATGCTTGTCAGTTAAGATGAGAAACGTGTGAGCTCTGTGAACGATGTAGTTCGTTTGAGCAGAAAAGTGACTGTCCGTACCTGAAACGAAGTCTTGCTTGTAGGAAGACTCAGAGCCTGGGATTTAACTCCATTTCTGAAGGGAAACACACAGCATAGTTCTCATCCATGGATCACACTCTGCTTTAGATCGAGAAGCACGCTCTTGCTTTCTAGAGTCTCTAAGACAGCAGGAAACGTGAGTGTGCTGAGAACAAAAGAACGGTGTTTCCTACACATATGGACCATATCTAGTCCAACTCATCTTCTGAAACTGATACAAAGCACTGGTCCTCTAACATCCCATGCTTGTCAGTTAAGATGGGAAACGTGTGAGCTTCATGAACGATGTAGTTTGTTTGAGCAAAAAAGTGACTGCCCTTACCTTAAACGAAGTCTTGCGTGTACGAAGACTCAGAGCCTGGGATTTAACTCCATTTCTGAATTGAAACACACAGCAGTGTTCTCATCCATTGATCACACTCTGCTTTAGAATAAGAAGCACGCTCTTGCTTTTTAGAGTCTCTAAGACAGGAGGAAACGTGATTTTGCTGAGAACAAAAGAACGGAGTTTCCTACACATACGGACCATATCTAGTACAAATCTGCTTCTGAAACTGATACAAAGCACTGACCCTCTAACATCCAATGCTTGTCAGTTAAGATGGGAAACGTGTGAGCTTCAAGAACGATGTAGTTCGTTTGAGCAGAAAAGCGACTGCCTTACCTGAATTGAAGTCTTGCATGTAGGAAGACTCAGAGCCTGGGATTTAACTCCATTTCTGAAGGCAAACACACAGCATAGTTCTCATCCATGGATCACACTCTGCTTTAGAGCGAGAAGCATGTTCTTGCTTTCTAGAGTCTCTAAGACAGCAGGAAAGGTGAGTGTGCCCAGAACAAAAGAACGGTGTTTCCTACACATACGGACAATATGTAGTCCAAAAGTTCTTCTGAAACAGATAGAATGCACTGGTCCTCTAACATCCAATGCTTGTCAATTAAGATGAGAAACGTGTGTGCTTCGTGAAAGATGTAGTTCGTTTGAGCAGAAAAGTGACTGCCTTACCTGAATTGAAGTCTTGCTTGTAGGAAGACACAGAGCCTGGGATTTAACTCCATTTCTGAAGGGAAACACACAGCATAGTATTCATCCATGGATCACACTGTGGTTAGAGCGAGAAGCACACTCTTGCTTTCTAGAGTCTCTAAGACAGCAGGAAATATGAGTGTGCCCAGAACAATAGAACGGTGTTTCCTACACATATGGACCATATCCAGTCCAAATATGCTTCTGAAACTGATATAAAGCATTGACCCTCTAACATCCAATGCTTGTCAGTTAAGATGAGAAACGTGTGAGCTCTGTGAACGATGTAGTTCGTTTGAGCAGAAAAGTGACTGTCCGTACCTGAAACGAAGTCTTGCTTGTAGGAAGACTCAGAGCCTGGGATTTAACTCCATTTCTGAAGGGAAACACACAGCATAGTTCTCATCCATGGATCACACTCTGCTTTAGATCGAGAAGCACGCTCTTGCTTTCTAGAGTCTCTAAGACAGCAGGAAACGTGAGTGTGCTGAGAACAAAAGAACGGTGTTTCCTACACATATGGACCATATCTAGTCCAACTCATCTTCTGAAACTGATACAAAGCATTGGTCCTCTAACATCCAATGCTTGTCTGTTAAGGTGAGAAACATGTGAGCTTCGTGAAGGATGTAGTTCGTTTGAGCTGAAAAGTGACTGCCCTGACGTGAAACGAAGTCTTGCTTGTAGGATGACTCAGAACGTGGGATTTAACTCCATTTCTGAAGACAAACACACAGCATAGTTCTCATCCATGGATCACACTCTGCTTTAGAGCGAGAAGCACGCTCTTGCTTTCTAGAGTCTCTAAGGCAGCAGGAAACGTGAGTGTGCTGAGAACAAAAGAACGGTGTTTCCTACACATATGGACCATATCTAGTCCAACTCATCTTCTGAAACTGATACAAAGCACTGGTCCTCTAACATCCAATGCTTGTCAGTTAAGATGGGAAACGTGTGAGCTTCATGAACGATGTAGTTCGTTTGAGCAAAAAAGTGACTGCCCTTACCTTAAACGAAGTCTTGCTTGTACGAAGACTCAGAGCCTGGGATTTAACTCCATTTCTGAATTGAAACACACAGCAGTGTTCCCATCCATTGATCACACTCTGCTTTAGAATAAGAAGCACGCTCTTGCTTTTTAGAGTCTCTAAGACAGGAGGAAACGTGATTTTGCTGAGAACAAAAGAACGGAGTTTCCTACACATACGGACTATATCTAGTCCAAATCTGCTTCTGAAACTGATACAAAGCACTGACCCTCTAACATCCAATGCTTGTTAGTTAAGATGGGAAACGTGTGAGCTTCATGAACGATGTAGTTCGTTTGAGCAGAAAAGTGACTGCCCTTACCTGAAACGAAGTCTTACTTGGAGGAAGACTCAGAGCCTGGGATTTAACTCCATTTCTGAAGTGAAACACACAGCGTAGTTCTCATCTATGGATCACACTCTGCTTTAGAGCAAGAAGCACACTCTTGCTTTCTAGATTCTCTATGACAGCAGGAAATCTGAGTGTGCCCAGAACAAAAGAACGGTGTTTCCTACACATACGGACTATATGTAGTCCAAAACTTCTTCTGAAACTGATAGAATGCACTGGTCCTCTAACATCCAATGCTTGTCAGTTAAGATGAGAAACGTGTGAGCTCTGTGAACGATGTAGTTCGTTTGAGCAGAAAAGTGACTGTCCGTACCTGAAACGAAGTCTTGCTTGTAGGAAGACTCAGAGCCTGGGATTTAACTCCATTTCTGAAGGGAAACACACAGCATAGTTCTCATCCATGGATCACACTCTGCTTTAGATCGAGAAGCACGCTCTTGCTTTCTAGAGTCTCTAAGACAGCAGGAAACGTGAGTGTGCTGAGAACAAAAGAACGGTGTTTCCTACACATATGGACCATATCTAGTCCAACTCATCTTCTGAAACTGATACAAAGCACTGGTCCTCTAACATCCCATGCTTGTCAGTTAAGATGGGAAACGTGTGAGCTTCATGAACGATGTAGTTTGTTTGAGCAAAAAAGTGACTGCCCTTACCTTAAACGAAGTCTTGCGTGTACGAAGACTCAGAGCCTGGGATTTAACTCCATTTCTGAATTGAAACACACAGCAGTGTTCTCATCCATTGATCACACTCTGCTTTAGAATAAGAAGCACGCTCTTGCTTTTTAGAGTCTCTAAGACAGGAGGAAACGTGATTTTGCTGAGAACAAAAGAACGGAGTTTCCTATACATACGGACCATATCTAGTACAAATCTGCTTCTGAAACTGATACAAAGCACTGACCCTCTAACATCCAATGCTTGTCAGTTAAGATGGGAAACGTGTGAGCTTCAAGAACGATGTAGTTCGTTTGAGCAGAAAAGCGACTGCCTTACCTGAATTGAAGTCTTGCATGTAGGAAGACTCAGAGCCTGGGATTTAACTCCATTTCTGAAGGCAAACACACAGCATAGTTCTCATCCATGGATCACACTCTGCTTTAGAGCGAGAAGCATGTTCTTGCTTTCTAGAGTCTCTAAGACAGCAGGAAAGGTGAGTGTGCCCAGAACAAAAGAACGGTGTTTCCTACACATACGGACTATATGTAGTCCAAAAGTTCTTCTGAATCAGATAGAATGCACTGGTCCTCTAACATCTAATGCTTGTCAATTAAGATGAGAAACGTGTGTGCTTCGTGAAAGATGTAGTTCGTTTGAGCAGAAAAGTGACTGCCCTTACCTGAAACGAAGTCTTTCTTGTAGGGAGACTCAGAGCCTGGGATTTAACTCCATTTCTGAAGTGAAACACACAGCAGTGTTCTCATCCATTGATGACACTCTGCTTTAGAACAAGAAGCACGCTCTTGCTTTCTAGAGTCTCTAAGACAGCAGGAAACGTGAGTGTGCTGAGAACAAAAGAATGGTGTTTCCTACACATAGGGACCATATCTAGTCCAACTCTGCTTCTGAAACTGATACAAAGCACTGGTCCTCTAACATCCAATGTTTGTCAGTTAAGATGAGAAACGTGTGAGCTTTGTGAATGATGTAGTTCCTTTGAACTGAAAAGTGACTGCCCTTACCTTAAATGAAGTTTTGCTTGTAGGAAGACAAAGAGCCTGGGATTTAACTCCATTTCTGAAGGGAAACACACAGCATAGTATTCATCCATGGATCACACTCTGGTTAGAGCGAGAAGCACACTCTTGCTTTCTAGAGTCTCTAAGACAGCAGGAAATCAGAGTGTGCCCAAAACAATAGAACGGTGTTTCCTACACATATGGACCATATCCAGTCCAAATATGCCTCTGAAACTGATAAAAAGCACTGGTCCTCTAACATCCAATGTTTGTCAGTTAAGATGAGAAACGTGTGAGCTTTGTGAATGATGTAGTTCCTTTGAGCAGAAAAGTGACTGCCCTTACCAGAAACGAAGTCTTGCTTGTAGGAAGACACAGAGCCTGGGATTTAACTCCATTGCTGAAGGGAAACACACAGCATAGTTCTCATCCGTGGATCACACTCTGCTTTAGAGCGAGAAGCATGCTCTTGCTTTTAGATTCTCTAATATAGCAGGTAATCTGAGTGTGCCCAGAACAAAAGAACGGTGTTTCCTACATATGCAGACCATAAGTAGTCCAAATCTGCTTCTGAAACTGATACAAAGCACTGACCCTCTAACATCCAATGCTTGTCAGTTAAGATGAGAAATGTGTGAGCTTCGTGAACGATGTAGTTCGTTTGAGCAGAAAAGTGACTGCCTTTACCTGAATCGAATTCTTGCTTGTAGGAAGACTCAGAGCCTGGGATTGAACTCCATTTCTGAAGTGAAACACACAGCATTGTAATCATCCACTGATGACACTCTGCTTTAGGAAAAGAAGCACTCTCTTGCTTTCTAGAGTCTCTAAGACAGCAGGAAACATGTGTGTGCTGAGAACAAAAGAACGGTGTTTCCTACACATACGGACCATATCTAGTCCAACTCTGCTTCTTAAACTGATACAATGCACTGGTCCTCTAACATCCAATGCTTGTCTGTTAAGATGAGAAATGTGTGAGCTCAGTGAACGATGTAGTTCGTTTGAGCTGAAAAGTGACTCTCTTTACCTGAAACGAAGTCTTGCTTGTAGGAAGACACAGAGCCTGGGATTTAACTCCATTTCTGAAGGGAAACACACAGCATAGTTCTCATCCATGGATCACACTCCGCTTTAGATCGAGAAGCACGCTCTTGCTTTCTAGAGTCTCTAAGACAGCAGGAAACGTGAGTGTGCTGAGAACAAAAGAACGGTGTTTCCTACACATATGGACCATATCCAGTCCAACTCATCTTCTGAAACTGATACAAAGCACTGGTCCTCTAACATCCAATGCTTGTCAGTTAAGATGGGAAACGTGTGAGCTTCATGAACGATGTAGTTCGTTTGAGCAAAAAAGTGACTGCCCTTACCTTAAACGAAGTCTTGCGTGTACGAAGACTCAGAGCCTGGGAATTAACTCCATTTCTGAATTAAAACACACAGCAGTGTTCTCATCCATTGATCACACTCTGCTTTAGAATAAGAAGCACGCTCTTGCTTTTTAGAGTCTCTAAGACAGGAGGAAACGTGATTTTGCTGAGAACAAAAGAACGGAGTTTCCTACACATACGGACCATATCTAGTACAAATCTGCTTCTGAAACTGATACAAAGCACTGACCCTCTAACATCCAATGCTTGTCAGTTAAGATGGGAAACGTGTGAGCTTCAAGAACGATGTAGTTCGTTTGAGCAGAAAAGCGACTGCCTTACCTGAATTGAAGTCTTGCATGTAGGAAGACTCAGAGCCTGGGATTTAACTCCATTTCTGAAGGCAAACACACAGCATAGTTCTCATCCATGGATCACACTCTGCTTTAGAGCGAGAAGCATGTTCTTGCTTTCTAGAGTCTCTAAGACAGCAGGAAAGGTGAGTGTGCCCAGAACAAAAGAACGGTGTTTCCTACACATACGGACAATATGTAGTCCAAAAGTTCTTCTGAAACAGATAGAATGCACTGGTCCTCTAACATCCAATGCTTGTCAATTAAGATGAGAAACGTGTGTGCTTCGTGAAAGATGTAGTTCGTTTGAGCAGAAAAGTGACTGCCTTACCTGAATTGAAGTCTTGCTTGTAGGAAGACACAGAGCCTGGGATTTAACTCCATTTCTGAAGGGAAACACACAGCATAGTATTCATCCATGGATCACACTGTGGTTAGAGCGAGAAGCACACTCTTGCTTTCTAGAGTCTCTAAGACAGCAGGAAATTTGAGTGTGCCCAGAACAATAGAACGGTGTTTCCTACACATATGGACCATATCCAGTCCAAATATGCTTCTGAAACTGATATAAAGCATTGACCCTCTAACATCCAATGCTTGTCAGTTAAGATGAGAAACGTGTGAGCTCTGTGAACGATGTAGTTCGTTTGAGCAGAAAAGTGACTGTCCGTACCTGAAACGAAGTCTTGCTTGTAGGAAGACTCAGAGCCTGGGATTTAACTCCATTTCTGAAGGGAAACACACAGCATTGTTCTCATCCATGGATCACACTCTGCTTTAGATCGAGAAGCACGCTCTTGCTTTCTAGAGTCTCTAAGACAGCAGGAAACGTGAGTGTGCTGAGAACAAAAGAACGGTGTTTCCTACACATATGGACCATATCTAGTCCAACTCATCTTCTGAAACTGATACAAAGCACTGGTCCTCTAACATCCCATGCTTGTCAGTTAAGATGGGAAACGTGTGAGCTTCATGAACGATGTAGTTTGTTTGAGCAAAAAAGTGACTGCCCTTACCTTAAACGAAGTCTTGCGTGTACGAAGACTCAGAGCCTGGGATTTAACTCCATTTCTGAATTGAAACACACAGCAGTGTTCTCATCCATTGATCACACTCTGCTTTAGAATAAGAAGCACGCTCTTGCTTTTTAGAGTCTCTAAGACAGGAGGAAACGTGATTTTGCTGAGAACAAAAGAACGGAGTTTCCTACACATACGGACCATATCTAGTACAAATCTGCTTCTGAAACTGATACAAAGCACTGACCCTCTAACATCCAATGCTTGTCAGTTAAGATGGGAAACGTGTGAGCTTCAAGAACGATGTAGTTCGTTTGAGCAGAAAAGCGACTGCCTTACCTGAATTGAAGTCTTGCATGTAGGAAGACTCAGAGCCTGGGATTTAACTCCATTTCTGAAGGCAAACACACAGCATAGTTCTCATCCATGGATCACACTCTGCTTTAGAGCGAGAAGCATGTTCTTGCTTTCTAGAGTCTCTAAGACAGCAGGAAAGGTGAGTGTGCCCAGAACAAAAGAACGGTGTTTCCTACACATACGGACAATATGTAGTCCAAAAGTTCTTCTGAAACAGATAGAATGCACTGGTCCTCTAACATCCAATGCTTGTCAATTAAGATGAGAAACGTGTGTGCTTCGTGAAAGATGTAGTTCGTTTGAGCAGAAAAGTGACTGCCTTACCTGAATTGAAGTCTTGCTTGTAGGAAGACACAGAGCCTGGGATTTAACTCCATTTCTGAAGGGAAACACACAGCATAGTATTCATCCATGGATCACACTGTGGTTAGAGCGAGAAGCACACTCTTGCTTTCTAGAGTCTCTAAGACAGCAGGAAATTTGAGTGTGCCCAGAACAATAGAACGGTGTTTCCTACACATATGGACCATATCCAGTCCAAATATGCTTCTGAAACTGATATAAAGCATTGACCCTCTAACATCCAATGCTTGTCAGTTAAGATGAGAAACGTGTGAGCTCTGTGAACGATGTAGTTCGTTTGAGCAGAAAAGTGACTGTCCGTACCTGAAACGAAGTCTTGCTTGTAGGAAGACTCAGAGCCTGGGATTTAACTCCATTTCTGAAGGGAAACACACAGCATAGTTCTCATCCATGGATCACACTCTGCTTTAGATCGAGAAGCACGCTCTTGCTTTCTAGAGTCTCTAAGACAGCAGGAAACGTGAGTGTGCTGAGAACAAAAGAACGGTGTTTCCTACACATATGGACCATATCTAGTCCAACTCATCTTCTGAAACTGATACAAAGCACTGGTCCTCTAACATCCAATGCTTGTCTGTTAAGGTGAGAAACATGTGAGCTTCGTGAAGGATGTAGTTCGTTTGAGCTGAAAAGTGACTGCCCTGACGTGAAACGAAGTCTTGCTTGTAGGATGACTCAGAACGTGGGATTTAACTCCATTTCTGAAGACAAACACACAGCATAGTTCTCATCCATGGATCACACTCTGCTTTAGAGCGAGAAGCACGCTCTTGCTTTCTAGAGTCTCTAAGGCAGCAGGAAACGTGAGTGTGCTGAGAACAAAAGAACGGTGTTTCCTACATATATGGACCATATCTAGTCCAACTCATCTTCTGAAACTGATACAAAGCACTGGTCCTCTAACATCCAATGCTTGTCAGTTAAGATGGGAAACGTGTGAGCTTCATGAACGATGTAGTTCGTTTGAGCAAAAAAGTGACTGCCCTTACCTTAAACGAAGTCTTGCTTGTACGAAGACTCAGAGCCTGGGATTTAACTCCATTTCTGAATTGAAACACACAGCAGTGTTCCCATCCATTGATCACACTCTGCTTTAGAATAAGAAGCACGCTCTTGCTTTTTAGAGTCTCTAAGACAGGAGGAAACGTGATTTTGCTGAGAACAAAAGAACGGAGTTTCCTACACATACGGACTATATCTAGTCCAAATCTGCTTCTGAAACTGATACAAAGCACTGACCCTCTAACATCCAATGCTTGTTAGTTAAGATGGGAAACGTGTGAGCTTCATGAACGATGTAGTTCGTTTGAGCAGAAAAGTGACTGCCCTTACCTGAAACGAAGTCTTGCTTGGAGGAAGACTCAGAGCCTGGGATTTAACTCCATTTCTGAAGTGAAACACACAGCGTAGTTCTCATCTATGGATCACACTCTGCTTTAGAGCAAGAAGCACACTCTTGCTTTCTAGATTCTCTATGACAGCAGGAAATCTGAGTGTGCCCAGAACAAAAGAACGGTGTTTCCTACACATACGGACTATATGTAGTCCAAAACTTCTTCTGAAACTGATAGAATGCACTGGTCCTCTAACATCCAATGCTTGTCAGTTAAGATGAGAAACGTGTGAGCTCTGTGAACGATGTAGTTCGTTTGAGCAGAAAAGTGACTGTCCGTACCTGAAACGAAGTCTTGCTTGTAGGAAGACTCAGAGCCTGGGATTTAACTCCATTTCTGAAGGGAAACACACAGCATAGTTCTCATCCATGGATCACACTCTGCTTTAGATCGAGAAGCACGCTCTTGCTTTCTAGAGTCTCTAAGACAGCAGGAAACGTGAGTGTGCTGAGAACAAAAGAACGGTGTTTCCTACACATATGGACCATATCTAGTCCAACTCATCTTCTGAAACTGATACAAAGCACTGGTCCTCTAACATCCCATGCTTGTCAGTTAAGATGGGAAACGTGTGAGCTTCATGAACGATGTAGTTTGTTTGAGCAAAAAAGTGACTGCCCTTACCTTAAACGAAGTCTTGCGTGTACGAAGACTCAGAGCCTGGGATTTAACTCCATTTCTGAATTGAAACACACAGCAGTGTTCTCATCCATGTATCACACTCTGCTTTAGAATAAGAAGCACGCTCTTGCTTTTTAGAGTCTCTAAGACAGGAGGAAACGTGATTTTGCTGAGAACAAAAGAACGGAGTTTCCTATACATACGGACCATATCTAGTACAAATCTGCTTCTGAAACTGATACAAAGCACTGACCCTCTAACATCCAATGCTTGTCAGTTAAGATGGGAAACGTGTGAGCTTCAAGAACGATGTAGTTCGTTTGAGCAGAAAAGCGACTGCCTTACCTGAATTGAAGTCTTGCATGTAGGAAGACTCAGAGCCTGGGATTTAACTCCATTTCTGAAGGCAAACACACAGCATAGTTCTCATCCATGGATCACACTCTGCTTTAGAGCGAGAAGCATGTTCTTGCTTTCTAGAGTCTCTAAGACAGCAGGAAAGGTGAGTGTGCCCAGAACAAAAGAACGGTGTTTCCTACACATACGGACTATATGTAGTCCAAAAGTTCTTCTGAATCAGATAGAATGCACTGGTCCTCTAACATCTAATGCTTGTCAATTAAGATGAGAAACGTGTGTGCTTCGTGAAAGATGTAGTTCGTTTGAGCAGAAAAGTGACTGCCCTTACCTGAAACGAAGTCTTTCTTGTAGGGAGACTCAGAGCCTGGGATTTAACTCCATTTCTGAAGTGAAACACACAGCAGTGTTCTCATCCATTGATGACACTCTGCTTTAGAACAAGAAGCACGCTCTTGCTTTCTAGAGTCTCTAAGACAGCAGGAAACGTGAGTGTGCTGAGAACAAAAGAATGGTGTTTCCTGCACATAGGGACCATATCTAGTCCAACTCTGCTTCTGAAACTGATACAAAGCACTGGTCCTCTAACATCCAATGTTTGTCAGTTAAGATGAGAAACGTGTGAGCTTTGTGAATGATGTAGTTCCTTTGAACTGAAAAGTGACTGCCCTTACCTTAAATGAAGTTTTGCTTGTAGGAAGACAAAGAGCCTGGGATTTAACTCCATTTCTGAAGGGAAACACACAGCATAGTATTCATCCATGGATCACACTCTGGTTAGAGCGAGAAGCACACTCTTGCTTTCTAGAGTCTCTAAGACAGCAGGAAATCAGAGTGTGCCCAAAACAATAGAACGGTGTTTCCTACACATATGGACCATATCCAGTCCAAATATGCCTCTGAAACTGATAAAAAGCACTGGTCCTCTAACATCCAATGTTTGTCAGTTAAGATGAGAAACGTGTGAGCTTTGTGAATGATGTAGTTCCTTTGAGCAGAAAAGTGACTGCCCTTACCAGAAACGAAGTCTTGCTTGTAGGAAGACACAGAGCCTGGGATTTAACTCCATTGCTGAAGGGAAACACACAGCATAGTTCTCATCCGTGGATCACACTCTGCTTTAGAGCGAGAAGCATGCTCTTGCTTTTAGATTCTCTAATATAGCAGGTAATCTGAGTGTGCCCAGAACAAAAGAACGGTGTTTCCTACATATGCAGACCATAAGTAGTCCAAATCTGCTTCTGAAACTGATACAAAGCACTGACCCTCTAACATCCAATGCTTGTCAGTTAAGATGAGAAATGTGTGAGCTTCGTGAACGATGTAGTTCGTTTGAGCAGAAAAGTGACTGCCTTTACCTGAATCGAATTCTTGCTTGTAGGAAGACTCAGAGCCTGGGATTGAACTCCATTTCTGAAGTGAAACACACAGCATTGTAATCATCCACTGATGACACTCTGCTTTAGGAAAAGAAGCACTCTCTTGCTTTCTAGAGTCTCTAAGACAGCAGGAAACATGTGTGTGCTGAGAACAAAAGAACGGTGTTTCCTACACATACGGACCATATCTAGTCCAACTCTGCTTCTTAAACTGATACAATGCACTGGTCCTCTAACATCCAATGCTTGTCTGTTAAGATGAGAAATGTGTGAGCTCAGTGAACGATGTAGTTCGTTTGAGCTGAAAAGTGACTCTCTTTACCTGAAACGAAGTCTTGCTTGTAGGAAGACACAGAGATTGGGATTTAACTCCATTTCTGAAGGGAAACACACAGCATAGTTCTCATCCATGGATCACACTCTGCTTTAGAGCGAGAAGCATGCTCTTGCTTTCTAGAGTCTCTAAGACAGCAGGAAATCTGAGTGTGCCCAGAACAATCGAACGGTGTTTCCTACACATATGGACCATATCCAGTCCAAATCTGCTTCTGTAACTGATACAAAACACTGGTCCTCTAACATCCAATGTTTGTCAGTTAAGATGAGAAATGTGTGAGCTTTGTGAATGATGTAGTTCCTTTGAACTGAAAAGTGACTGCCCTTACCTGAAACGAAGTCTTGCTTGTAGGAAGACACAGAGCCTGGGATTTAACTCCATATCTTAAGAGAAACACACAGCATAGTTCTCATCCATGGATCACACTCTGTTTTAGAGCGAGAAGCACGCTCTTGCTTTTAGAGTCTCTAATATAGCAGGAAATCTGAGTGTGCCCAGAACAAAAGAACGGTGTTGCCTACATATACGGACCATATGTAGTCCAAATCTGCTTCTTAAACTGATACATAGCACTGATCCTCTAACATCCAATGCTTGTCTGTTAAGATTAGAAACGTGTGAGCTTCATGAATGATGTAGTTCGTTTGAGCAGAAAAGTGACTGCCCTTACCTGAATTGAAGTCTTGCCTGTAGGAAGACTCAGAGCCTGGGATTTAACTCCATTTCTGAAGTAAAACACACAGCAGTGTAATCATCCAATGATCACACTCTGATTTATAACAAGAAGCACGCTCTTGCTTTCTATAGACTCTAAGACAGCAGGAAACGTGATTTTGCTGAGAACAAAAGAACGGTGTTTCCTACACATACGGACCATATCTAGTTCAACTCTGCTTCTGAAACTGATACAAAGCACTGGTCCTCTAACATCCAATGCTTGTCAGTTAAGATGAGAAACGTGAGAGCTTTGTGAATGATGTAGTTCCTTTGAGCTGAAAAGTGACTGCCCTTACCTGAAACGAAGTCTTTCTTGTAGGAAGAAACAGAGATTGGGATTTAACTCCATTTCTGAGGGAAACACACAGCATAGTTCACATCCATGGATCACAATCTGCTTTAGAGCGAGAAGCACGCTCTTGCTTTCTAGAGTCTCAAACACAGCAGGAAACGTGAGTGTGCTGAGAAAAAAAGAACGGTGTTTCCTACACATACGGACCATATCTAGTCCAACTCTGCTTGTGAACCTGATACAAAGCACTGGTCCTCTAACATCCAATGTTTGTCAGTTAAGATGAGAAACGTGTGAGCTTTGTGAATGATGTAGTTCCTTTGAACTGAAAAGTGACTGCCCTTACCTTAAACGAAGTTTTGCTTGTAGGAAGACAAAGAGCCTGGGATTTAACTCCATTTCTGAAGGGAAACACACAGCATAGTATTCATCCATGGATCACACTCTGGTTAGAGCGAGAAGCACACTCTTGCTTTCTAGAGTCTCTAAGACAGCAGGAAATCTGAGTGTGCCCAAAACAATAGAACGGTGTTTCCTACACATATGGACCATATCCAGTCCAAATATGCCTCTGAAACTGATACAAAGCACTGGTCCTCTAACATCCAATGTTTGTCAGTTAAGATGAGAAACGTGTGAGCTTTGTGAATGATGTAGTTCCTTTGAGCAGAAAAGTGACTGCCCTTACCAGAAACGAAGTCTTGCTTGTAGGAAGACACAGAGCCTGGGATTTAACTCCATTGCTGAAGGGAAACACACAGCATAGTTCTCATCCATGGATCACACTCTGTTTTAGAGCGAGAAGCACGCTCTTGCTTTTAGAGTCTCTAATATAGCAGGAAATCTGAGTGTGCCCAGAACAAAAGAACGGTGTTGCCTACATATACGGACCATATGTAGTCCAAATCTGCTTCTTAAACTGATACAAAGCACTGATCCTCTAACATCCAATGCTTGTCTGTTAAGATGAGAAACGTGTGAGCTTCATGAATGATGTAGTTCGTTTGAGCAGAAAAGTGACTGCCCTTACCTGAATTGAAGTCTTGCCTGTAGGAAGACTCAGAGCCTGGGATTTAACTCCATTTCTGAAGTAAAACACACAGCAGTGTAATCAACCAATGATCACACTCTGATTTATAACAAGAAGCACGCTCTTGCTTTCTATAGACTCTAAGACAGCAGGAAACGTGATTTTGCTGAGAACAAAAGAACGGTGTTTCCTACAAATACGGACCATATCTAGTTCAACTCTGCTTCTGAAACTGATACAAAGCACTGGTCCTCTAACATCCAATGCTTGTCAGTTAAGATGAGAAACGTGTTAGCTTTGTGAATGATGTAGTTCCTTTGAGCTGAAAAGTGACTGCCCTTACCTGAAACGAAGTCTTTCTTGTAGGAAGAAACAGAGATTGGGATTTAACTCCATTTCTGAAGGGAAACACACAGCATAGTTCTCATCCATGGATCACAATCTGCTTTAGAGCGAGAATCACGCTCTTGCTTTCTAGAGTCTCAAACACAGCAGGAAACGTGAGTGTGCTGAGAAAAAAAGAACGGTGTTTCCTACACATACGGACCATATCTAGTCCAACTCTGCTTGTGAACCTGATACAAAGCACTGGTCCTCTAACATCCAATGTTTGTCAGTTAAGATGAGAAACGTGTGAGCTTTGTGAATGATGTAGTTCCTTTGAACTGAAAAGTGACTACCCTTACCTGAAACGAAGTCTTGCTTGTAGGAAGACACAGAGATTGTGATTTAACTCCATTTCTGAAGGGAAACACACAGCATAGTTCTCATCCATGGATCACACTCTGCTTTAGAGCGAGAAGCACGCTCTTGCTTTCTAGAGTCTCTAACACAGCAGGAAATCTGAGTGTGCCCAGAAAAAAACAACGGTGTTTCCTACACATACGGACCATATCTAGTCCAAATCTGTTTCTTAAACTGACACAAAGCACTGGTCCTCTAACATCCAATGCTTGTCAGTTAAGATGAGAAACGTGTGAGCTTCGTGAACGATGTAGTTCGTTTGAGCAGAAAAGTGACTGCCTTTACCTGAATCGAAGTCTTACTTGTAGGAACACTCAGAGCCTGGGATTTAACTCCATTTCTGAAGTGAAACACACAGCATTGTAATCATCCATTGATCACACTCTGCTTTAGAACAAGAAGCACTCTCTTGCTTTCTAGAGTCTCTAAGACAGCAGGAAACATGTGTGTGCTGAGAACAAAAGAACGGTGTGTCCTACACATACGGACCATATCTAGTTCAACTCTGCTTCTGAAACTGAT
Organism: Onychomys leucogaster; assembly: GCA_949786385.1. Lineage (NCBI taxonomy): Eukaryota > Metazoa > Chordata > Mammalia > Rodentia > Cricetidae > Onychomys > Onychomys leucogaster. The sequence continues at coordinate 1,814,709 of CATKUP010000076.1, forward strand.
ACAAAGCACTGGTCCTCTAACATCCAATGCTTCTCAGTTAAGATGAGAAACGTGTGAGCTTTGAGAATGATGTAGTTCCCTTGAACTGAAAAGTGACTGCCCTTACCTGAAACGAAGTCGTGCATGTAATAAGACACAGAGCCTAGGATTTAACTACATTTCTTAAGAGAAACACACTGCAAAGTTCTCATCCATGGATCACACTCTGCTTTGGAGCGAGAAGCACGCTCTTGCCTTTAGAGTCTCTAATATAGCAGGAAATCTGAGTGTGCCCAGAACAAAAGAACGGTGTTTCCTACATATACGGACCATATGTAGTCCAAATCTGCTTCTGAAACTGATACAATGCACTGACCCTCTAACATCCAATGCTTGTCAGTTAAGATGAGAATCGTGTGATCTTCGTTAACGATGTAGTTCGTTTGAGCAGAAAAGTGACTGCCCTAACCTGAAATGAAGTCTTGCTTGTAGGAAGACTCAGAGCCTGGGATTTAACTCCATTTCTGAAGTGAAACACACAGCAGTGTTCTCTTCCACTGATGACACTCTGCTTTAAAACAAGAAGCATGCTCTTGCTTTCTAGAGTCTCTAAGACAGCAGGAAACGTGAGTGTGCTGAGAACAAAAGAACAGTGTTTCCTACACATACGGACCATATCTAGTCCAACTCTGCTTCTTAAACTGATACAAAGCACTGGCCCTCTAACATTCAATGCTTGTCTGTTAAGAGGAGAAATGTGTGAGCTCAGTGAACGATGTAGTTCCTTTGAGCTGAAAAGTGACTGCCCTTACCTGAAACGAAGTCTTTCTTGTAGGAAGAAACAGAGATTGGGATTTAACTCCATTTCTGAAGGGAAACACACAGCATAGTTCTCATCCATGGATCACAATCTGCTTTAGAGCGAGAAGCACGCTCTTGCTTTCTAGAGTCTCTAACACAGCAGGAAACGTGAGTGTGCTGAGAAAAAAAGAACGGTGTTTCCTACACGTACAGACCATATCTAGTCCAACTCTGCTTCTGAAACTCATACAAAGCACTGGTCCTCTAACATCCAATGCTTGTCTGTTAATATGAGAAACGTGTGAGCTTCGTGAACGATGTAGTTCGTTTGAGCAGAAAAGTGACTGCCCTTACCTGAAAAGGAGTCTTGCTTGTAGTAAGACACAGAGCCTGGGATTTAACTACATTTCTGAAGGGAAACACACAGCATAGTTGTCATCCATGGATCACACTCTGCTTTAGAGCGAGAAGCATGCTCTTGCTTTTAGATTCTCTAATATAGCAGGTAATCTGAGTGTGCCCAGAACAAAAGAACGGTCTTTCCTACATATACAGACCATAAGTAGTCCAAATCTGCTTCTGAAACTGATACAAAGCACTGACCCTCTAACATCCAATGCTTGTCAGTTAAGATGAGAAACGTGTGAGCTTCGTGAACGATGTAGTTCGTTTGAGCAGAAAAGTGACTGCCCTTACCTGAATCGAAGTCTTGCTTTTAGGAAGACTCAGTGCCAGGGATTTAACTCCATTTCTGAATGAAACACACAGCAGTGTTCTCATCCATTGATGACACTCTGCTTTAGAACAAGAAGCACGCTCTTGCTTTCTAGAGTCTCTAAGACAGCAGGAAACGTGAGTGTGCTGAGAAGAAAAGAACGGTGTTTCCTACACATACGGACCATATCTAGTCCAACTCTGCTTCTTAAACTGATACAAAGCACTCGTCCTCTAACATCCAATGCTTGTCTGTTAAGAGGAGATATGTGTGAGCTCAGTGAACGATGTAGTTCCTTTGAGCTGAAAAGTGACTGCCCTTACCTGAAACGAAGTCTTTCTTGTAGGAAGAAACAGAGATTGGGATTTAACTCCATTTCTGAAGGGAAACACACAGCATAGTTCTCATCCATGGATCACAATCTGCTTTAGAGCGAGAAGCACGCTCTTGCTTTCTAGAGTCTCTAACACAGCAGGAAACGTGAGTGTGCTGAGAAAAAAAGAACGGTGTTTCCTACACGTACAGACCATATCTAGTCCAACTCTGCTTCTGAAACTCATACAAAGCACTGGTCCTCTAACATCCAATGCTTGTCTGTTAATATGAGAAACGTGTGAGCTTCGTGAACGATGTAGTTCGTTTGAGCAGAAAAGTGACTGCCCTTACCTGAAAAGGAGTCTTGCTTGTAGGAAGACACAGAGCCTGGGATTTAACTACATTTCTGAAGGGAAACACACAGCATAGTTGTCATCCATGGATCACACTCTGCTTTAGAGCGAGAAGCATGCTCTTGCTTTTAGATTCTCTAATATAGCAGGTAATCTGAGTGTGCCCAGAACAAAAGAACGGTCTTTCCTACATATACAGACCATAAGTAGTCCAAATCTGCTTCTGAAACTGATACAAAGCACTGACCCTCTAACATCCAATGCTTGTCAGTTAAGATGAGAAACGTGTGAGCTTCGTGAACGATGTAGTTCGTTTGAGCAGAAAAGTGACTGCCCTTACCTGAATCGAAGTCTTGCTTTTAGGAAGACTCAGTGCCTGGGATTTAACTCCATTTCTGAATGAAACACACAGCAGTGTTCTCATCCATTGATGACACTCTGCTTTAGAACAAGAAGCACGCTCTTGCTTTCTAGAGTCTCTAAGACAGCAGGAAACGTGAGTGTGCTGAGAAGAAAAGAACGGTGTTTCCTACACATACGGACCATATCTAGTCCAACTCTGCTTCTTAAACTGATACAAAGCACTCGTCCTCTAACATCCAATGCTTGTCTGTTAAGATGAGAAATGTGTGAGCTCAGTGAACGATGTAGTTCGTTTGAGCTGAAAAGTGACTCTCTTTACCTGAAACGAAGTCTTGCTTGTAGGAAGACACAGAGATTGGGATTTAACTCCATTTCTGAAGGGAAACACACAGCATAGTTCTCATCCATGGATCACACTCTGCTTTAGAGCGAGAAGCACGCTCTTGCTTTCTAGAGTCTCTAACACAGCAGGAAACGTGAGTGTGCTGAGAACAAAAGAACGGTGTTTCCTACACATACGGACCATATCTAGTCCAACTCTGCTTCTTAAACTGATACAAAGCACTGGTCCTCTAACATCCAATGCTTGTCAGTTAAGATGAGAAACGTGTGAGCTTTGAGAATGATGTAGTTCCTTTGAACTGAAAAGTGACTGCCCTTACCTGTAATGAAGTCTTGCTTGTAGGAAGACTCAGAGCCTGGGATTTAACTCCATTTCTGAATTGAAACACACAGCAGTGTTCTCATCCATTGATGACACTCTGCTTTAGAACAAGAAGCATGCTCTTGCTTTCTAGAGTCTCTAAGACAGCAGGAAACGTGAGTGTGCTGAGAACAAAAGAACGGAGTTTCCTACACATACGGACCATATCTAGTTCAAATCTGCTTCTGAAACTGATACAAAGCACTGGTCCTCTAACATGAAATGCTTGTCAGTTAAGATGAGAAACGTGTGAGCTTTGTGAATGATGTAGTTCCTTTGAACTGAAAAGTGACTGCCCTTACCTGAAACGAAGTCTTGCTTGTAGTAAGACACAGAGCCTGGGATTTAACTCCATTTCTTAAGAGAAACACACAGCAAAGTTCTCATCCATGGATCACACTCTGCTTTAGAGCGAGAAGCACGCTATTGCTATTAGAATCTCTAATATAGCAGGAAATATGAGTGTGCCCAGAACAAAAGAACGGTGTTTCCTACATATACGGACCATATGTAGTCCAAATCTGCTTCTGATACTGATACAATGCACTGACCCTCTAACATCCAATGCTTGTCAGTTAAGATGAGAATCTTGTGATCTTCGTTAACGATGTAGTTCCTTTGAGCAGAAAAGTGACTACCATTACCTGAAATGAAGTCTTGTTGTAGGAAGACTCAGAGCCTGGGATTTAACTCCATTTCTGAAGTGAAACACACAGCAGTGTTCTCATCCATTGATGACACTCTGCTTTAGAACAAGAAGCACGCTCTTGCTTTCTAGAGTCTCTAAGACAGCAGGAAACGTGAGTGTGCTGAGAATAAACGAACTGTGTTTCCTACACATACGGACTATATCTAGTCCAACTCTGCTTCTGAAACTGATGCAAAGCACAGGTCCTCTAACATCCAATGTTTGTCAGTTAAGATGAGAATCGTGTGAGCTTTGTGAATGATGTAGTTCCTTTGAGCAGAAAAGTGACTGCCCTTACCAGAAACGAAGTCTTGCTTGTAGGAAGACACAGAGCCTGGGATTTAACTCCATTGCTGAAGGGAAACACACAGCATAGTTCTCATCCGTGGATCACACTCTGCTTTAGAGCGAGAAGCATGCTCTTGCTTTTAGATTCTCTAATATAGCAGGTAATCTGAGTGTGCCCAGAACAAAAGAACGGTGTTTCCTACATATGCAGACCATAAGTAGTCCAAATCTGCTTCTGAAACTGATACAAAGCACTGACCCTCTAACATCCAATGCTTGTCAGTTAAGATGAGAAACGTGTGAGCTTCGTGAACGTTGTAGTTCGTTTGAGCAGAAAAGTGACTGCCTTTACCTGAATCGAAGTCTTGCTTGTAGGAAGACTCAGAGCCTGGGATTTAACTCCATTTCTGAACTGAAACACATAGCATTGTAATCATCCATTGATCACACTCTGCTTTAGAACAAGAAGCACTCTCTTGCTTTCTAGAGTCTCTAAGACAGCAGGAAACATGTGTGTGCTGAGAACAAAAGAACGGTGTTTCCTACACATACGGACCATATCTAGTTCAACTCTGCTTCTTAAACTGATACAAAGCACTGGTCCTCTAACATCCAATGCTTGTCTGTTAAGATGAGAAACGTGTGAGCTTCGTGAACGATGTAGTTCGTTTGAGCTGAAAAGTGACTGCCCTTACCTGAAACGAAGTCTTGCTTGTAGGAAGATACAGAGCCTGGGATTTAACTCCATTTCTTAAGAGAAACACACAGCAAAGTTCTCATCCATGGATCACACTCTGCTTTAGAGCGAGAAGCACGCTCTTGCTTTTAGAGTCTCTAATATAGCAGGAAATCTGAGTGTGCCCAGAACAAAAGAACGGTGTTTCCTACACATACGGACCATATCTAGTCCAACTCTGCTTCTTAAACTGATACAAAGCACTGGTCCTCTAACATCCAATGCTTGTCAGTTAAGATGAGAAACGTGTGAGCTTTGAGAATGATGTAGTTCCTTTGAACTGAAAAGTGACTGCCCTTACCTGTAATGAAGTCTTGCTTGTAGGAAGACTCAGAGCCTGGGATTTAACTCCATTTCTGAATTGAAACACACAGCAGTGTTCTCATCCATTGATGACACTCTGCTTTAGAACAAGAAGCATGCTCTTGCTTTCTAGAGTCTCTAAGACAGCAGGAAACATGAGTGTGCTGAGAACAAAAGAACGGAGTTTCCTACACATACGGACCATATCTAGTTCAAATCTGCTTCTGAAACTGATACAAAGCACTGGTCCTCTAACATGAAATGCTTGTCAGTTAAGATGAGAAACGTGTGAGCTTTGTGAATGATGTAGTTCCTTTGAACTGAAAAGTGACTGCCCTTACCTGAAACGAAGTCTTGCTTGTAGTAAGACACAGAGCCTGGGATTTAACTCCATTTCTTAAGAGAAACACACAGCAAAGTTCTCATCCATGGATCACACTCTGCTTTAGAGCGAGAAGCACGCTATTGCTATTAGAATCTCTAAAATAGCAGGAAATATGAGTGTGCCCAGAACAAAAGAACGGTGTTTCCTACATATACGGACCATATGTAGTCCAAATCTGCTTCTGATACTGATACAATGCACTGACCCTCTAACATCCAATGCTTGTCAGTTAAGATGAGAATCTTGTGATCTTCGTTAACGATGTAGTTCCTTTGAGCAGAAAAGTGACTACCATTACCTGAAATGAAGTCTTGTTGTAGGAAGACTCAGAGCCTGGGATTTAACTCCATTTCTGAAGTGAAACACACAGCAGTGTTCTCATCCATTGATGACACTCTGCTTTAGAACAAGAAGCACGCTCTTGCTTTCTAGAGTCTCTAAGACAGCAGGAAACGTGAGTGTGCTGAGAATAAACGAACTGTGTTTCCTACACATACGGACTATATCTAGTCCAACTCTGCTTCTGAAACTGATGCAAAGCACAGGTCCTCTAACATCCAATGTTTGTCAGTTAAGATGAGAATCGTGTGAGCTTTGTGAATGATGTAGTTCCTTTGAACTGAAAAGTGACTGCCCTTACCTGAACCGAATTCTTGCTTGTAGGAAGACTCAGAGCCTGGGATTTAACTCCATTTCTGAATTGAAACACACAGCAGTGTTCTCATCCATTGATCACACTCTGGTTTAGAACAAGAAGCACGCTCTTGCTTTCTAGAGTCTCTAAGACAGCAGGAAACGTGAGTGTGCTGAGAACAAAAGAATGGTGTTTCCTACACATACGGACCATATCTAGGTCAACTCTGCTTCTGAAACTGATGCAAAGCACTGGTCCTCTAACATCCAATGTTTGTCAGTTAAGATGAGAATCGTGTGAGCTTTGTGAATGATGTAGTTCCTTTGAGCAGAAAAGTGACTGCCCTTACCAGAAACGAAGTCTTGCTTGTAGGAAGACACAGAGCCTGGGATTTAACTCCATTGCTGAAGGGAAACACACAGCATAGTTCTCATCCGTGGATCACACTCTGCTTTAGAGCGAGAAGCATGCTCTTGCTTTTAGATTCTCTAATATAGCAGGTAATCTGAGTGTGCCCAGAACAAAAGAACGGTGTTTCCTACATATGCAGACCATAAGTAGTCCAAATCTGCTTCTGAAACTGATACAAAGCACTGTCCCTCTAACATCCAATGCTTGTCAGTTAAGATGAGAAACGTGTGAGCTTCGTGAACGATGTAGTTCGTTTGAGCAGAAAAGTGACTGCCTTTACCTGAATCGAAGTCTTGCTTGTAGGAAGACTCAGAGCCTGGGATTTAACTCCATTTCTGAAGTGAAACACATAGCATTGTAATCATCCATTGATCACACTCTGCTTTAGAACAAGAAGCACTCTCTTGCTTTCTAGAGTCTCTAAGACAGCAGGAAACATGTGTGTGCTGAGAACAAAAGAACGGTGTTTCCTACACATACGGACCATATCTAGTTCAACTCTGCTTCTTAAACTGATACAAAGCACTGGTCCTCTAACATCCAATGCTTGTCAGTTAAGATGAGAATCGTGTGAGCTTTGTGAATGATGTAGTTCCTTTGAGCAGAAAAGTGACTGCCCTTACCAGAAACGAAGTCTTGCTTGTAGGAAGACACAGAGCCTGGGATTTAACTCCATTGCTGAAGGGAAACACACAGCATAGTTCTCATCCGTGGATCACACTCTGCTTTAGAGCGAGAAGCATGCTCTTGCTTTTAGATTCTCTAATATAGCAGGTAATCTGAGTGTGCCCAGAACAAAAGAACGGTGTTTCCTACATATGCAGACCATAAGTAGTCCAAATCTGCTTCTGAAACTGATACAAAGCACTGTCCCTCTAACATCCAATGCTTGTCAGTTAAGATGAGAAACGTGTGAGCTTCGTGAACGATGTAGTTCGTTTGAGCAGAAAAGTGACTGCCTTTACCTGAATCGAAGTCTTGCTTGTAGGAAGACTCAGAGCCTGGGATTTAACTCCATTTCTGAAGTGAAACACATAGCATTGTAATCATCCATTGATCACACTCTGCTTTAGAACAAGAAGCACTCTCTTGCTTTCTAGAGTCTCTAAGACAGCAGGAAACATGTGTGTGCTGAGAACAAAAGAACGGTGTTTCCTACACATACGGACCATATCTAGTTCAACTCTGCTTCTTAAACTGATACAAAGCACTGGTCCTCTAACATCCAATGCTTGTCAGTTAAGATGAGAAACGTGTGAGCTTTGTGAATGATGTAGTTCCTTTGAACTGAAAAGTGACTGCCCTTACCTGAAACGAAGTCTTGCTTGTAGTAAGACACAGAGCCTAGGATTTAACTCCATTTCTTAAGAGAAACACACAGCAAAGTTCTCATCCATGGATCACACTCTGCTTTAGAGCGAGAAGCACGCTCTTGCTTTTAGAGTCTCTAATATAGCAGGAAATCTGAGTGTGCCCAGAACAAAAGAACGGTGTTTCCTACATATACGGACCATATGTAGTCCAAATCTGCTTCTGAAACTGATACAATGCACTGACCCTCTAACATCCAATGCTTGTCAGTTAAGATGAGAATCGTGTGATCTTCGTTAACGATGTAGTTCGTTTGAGCAGAAAAGTGACTGCCCTTACCTGAAATGAAGTCTTGCTTGTAGGAAGACTCAGAGCCTGGGATTTAACTCCATTTCTGAAGTTAAACACACAGCAGTGTTCTCATCCACTGATGACACTCTGCTTTAGAACAAGAAGCATGCTCTTGCTTTCTAGAGTCTCTAAGACAGCAGGAAACGTGAGTGTGCTGAGAACAAAAGAACGGTGTTTCCTACACATACGGACCATATCTAGTCCAACTCTGTTTCTTAAACTGATACAAAGCACTGGTCCTCTAACATCCAATGCTTGTCTGTTAAGATGAGAAATGTGTGAGCTCAGTGAACGATGTAGTCGTTTGAGCTGAAAAGTGACTCTCTTTACCTGAAACGAAGTCTTGCTTGTAGGAAGACTCAGAGCCTGGGATTTAACTCCATTTCTGAAGGGAAACACACAGCATAGTTCTCATCCATGGATCACACTCTGCTTTAGAGCGAGAAGCACGCTCTTGCTTTCTAGAGTCTCTAACACAGCAGGAAACGTGAGTGTGCTGAGAACAAAAGAACGGTGTTTCCTACACATACGACCATATCTAGTTCAACTCTGCTTCTGAAACTGGTACAAAGCACTGGTCCTCTAACATCCAATGCTTGTCAGTTAAGATGAGAAACGTGTGAGCTTTGTGAATGATGTAGTTCCTTTGAACTGAAAAGTGACTGCCCTTACCTGAAACGAAGTCTTGCTTGTAGTAAGACACAGAGCCTAGGATTTAACTCCATTTCTTAAGAGAAACACACAGCAAAGTTCTCATCCATGGATCACACTGTGCTTTAGAGCGAGAAGCACGCTCTTGCTTTTAGAGTCTCTAATATAGCAGGAAATCTGAGTGTGCCCAGAACAAAAGAACGGTGTTTCCTACATATAAGGACCATATGTAGTCCAAATCTGCTTCTGAAACTGATACAATGCACTGACCCTCTAACATCCAATGCTTGTCAGTTAAGATGAGAATCGTGTGATCTTCGTTAACGATGTAGTTCGTTTGAGCAGAAAAGTGACTGCCCTTACCTGAAATGAAGTCTTGCTTGTAGGAAGACTCAGAGCCTGGGATTTAACTCCATTTCTGAAGTGAAACACACAGCAGTGTTCTCATCCACTGATGACATTCTGCTTTAGAACAAGAATCATGCTCTTGCTTTCTAGAGTCTCTAAGACAGCAGGAAACGTGAGTGTGCTGAGAACAAAAGAACGGTGTTTCCTACACATACGGACCATATCTAGTCCAACTCTGCTTCTTAAACTGATACAAAGCACTGGTCCTCTAACATCCAATGCTTGTCTGCTAAGATGAGAAATGTGTGAGCTCAGTGAACGATGTAGTTCCTTTGAGCTGAAAAGTGACTGCCCTTACGTGAAACGAAGTCTTTCTTGTAGGAAGAAACAGAGATTGGGATTTAACTCCATTTCTGAAGGGAAACACACAGCATAGTTCTCATCCATGGATCACAATCTGCTTTAGAGCGAGAAGCATGCTCTTGCTTTCTAGAGTCTCTAAGACAGCAGGAAATTTGAGTTTGCCCAGAAAAATAGAACGGTGTTTCCTACACATATGGAACATATCTAGTCCAAATCTGCTTCTGAAACTGATATAAAGCACTGGTCCTCTAACATCCAATGCTTGTCAGTTCAGATGGGAAACGTGTGAGCTTCATGAACGATGTAGTTCGTTTGAGCAAAAAAGTGACTGCCCTTACCTTAAACAAAGTCTTGCTTGTACGAAGACTCAGAGCCTGGGATTTAACTCCATTTCTGAATTGAAACACACAACAGTGTTCTCATCCATTGATCACACTCTGCGTTAGAATAAGAAGCACGCTCTTTCTTTTTAGAGTCTCTAAGACAGGAGGAAAAGTGATTTTGCTGAGAACAAAAGAACGGAGTTTCCTGCACATACGGACCATATCTAGTCCATATCTGCTTCTGAAACTGATACAAAGCACTGACCCTCTAACATCGAATGCTTGTCAGTTAAGATGAGAAACGTGTGAGCTCTGTGAACGATGTAGTTCATTTGAGCAGAAAAGTGACTGCCCTTACCTGAAACGAAGTCTTGCTTGTAGGAAGACTCAGAGCCTGGGATTTAACTCCATTTCTGAAGGCAAACACACAGCATAGTTCTCATCCATGGATCACACTCTGCTTTATAGCGAGAAGCATGCTCTTGCTATCTAGAGTCTCTAAGACAGCAGGAAACGTGAGTGTGCTGAGAACAAAAGAACGGTGTTTCCTACACATACGGACCATATCTAGTCCAACTCTTCTACTGAAACTGATACAAAGCACTGGTCCTATAACATCCAATGCTTGTCAGTTAAGATGGGAAACGTGTGAGCTTCATGAACGATGTAGTTCTTTTGTGCAAAAAAGTGACTACCCTTACCTTAAACGAAGTCTTGCTTCTACGAAGACTCAGAGCCTGGGATTTAACTCCATTTCTGAATTGAAACACACAGCAGTGTTCTCATCCATTTATCACACTCTGCTTTAGAACAAGAAGCACGCTCTTGCTTTTTAGTGTCTCTAAGACAGGAGGAAACGTGATTTTGCTGAGAACAAAAGAACGGAGTTTCCTACACATACGGACCATATCTAGTCCAACTCTGCTTCTTAAACTGATACAAAGCACTGGTCCTCTAACATCCAATGCTTGTCTGTTAATATGAGAAACGTGTGAGCTTCGTGAACGATGTAGTTCGTTTGAGCAGAAAAGTGACTGCCCTTACCTGAAACGGAGTCTTGCTTGTAGGAAGACTCTGAGCCTGGGATTTAACTCCATTTCTGAAGGGAAACACACAGCATAGTTGTCATCCATGGATCACACTCTGCTTTAGAGCGAGAAGCATGCTCTTGCTTTTAGATTCTCTAATATAGCAGGTAATCTGAGTGTGCCCAGAACAAAAGAACGGTCTTTCCTACATATACAGACCATAAGTAGTCCAAATCTGCTTCTGAAACTGATACAAAGCACTGACCCTCTAACATCCAATGCTTGTCAGTTAAGATGAGAAACGTGTGAGCTTCGTGAACGATGTAGTTCGTTTGAGCAGAAAAGTGACTGCCCTTACCTGAATCGAAGTCTTGCTTTTAGGAAGACTCAGTGCCTGGGATTTAACTCCATTTCTGAAGTGAAACACACAGCAGTGTAATCATCCATTGATCACACTCTGCTTTAGAACAAGAAGCACGCTCCTGCTTTCTAGAGTCTCTAAGACAGCAGGAAACGTGTGTGCTGAGAACAAAAGAACGGTGTTTCCTACACATACGGACCATATCTAGTTCAACTCTGCTTCTGAAACTGATACAAAGCACTGGTCCTCTAACATCCAATGCTTCTCAGTTAAGATGAGAAACGTGTGAGCTTTGAGAATGATATAGTTCCTTTGAACTGAAAAGTGACTGCCCTTACCTGAAACGAAGTCTTGTTGTAGTAAGACACAGAGCCTGGGATTTAACTCCATTTCTTAAGAGAAATACACAGCATAGTTCTCATTCGTGGATCACACTCTGTTTTAGAGCGAGAAGCACGCTCTTGCTTGTAGAGTCTCTAATATAGCAGGTAATATGAGTGTGCCCAGAGCAAAAGAACGGTGTTTCCTACATATACGGACCATATGTAGTCCAAATCTGCTTCTGAAACTGATACAATGCACTGGTCCTCTAACATCCAATGCTTGTCAATTAAGATGAGAATCGTGTGATCTTCTTTAACGATGTAGTTCGTTTGAGCAGAAAAGTGACTGCCCTTACCTGAAATGAAGTCTTGCTTGTCGGAAGTCTCAGAGCCTGGGATTTAACTCCATTTCTTAAGTGAAACACACAGCATTGTTCTCATCCATTGATGACACTCTGCTTTAGAACAAGAAGCACGCTCTTGCTTTCTAGAGTCTCTAAGACAGCAGGAAACGTGAGTGTGCTGAGAAGAAAAGAACGGTGTTTCCTACACATACGGACCATATCTAGTCCAACTCTGCTTCTTAAACTGATACAAAGCACTGGTCCTCTAACATCCAATGCTTGTCTGTTAAGATGAGAAATGTGTGAGCTCAGTGAACGATGTAGTTCCTTTGAGTTGAAAAGTGACTCTCTTTACCTGAAACGAAGTCTTGCTTGTAGGAAGACACAGAGATTGGGATTTAACTCCATTTCTGAAGGGAAACACACAGCATAGTTCTCATCCATGGATCACACTCTGCTTTAGAGCGAGAAGCACGCTCTTGCTTTCTAGAGTCTCTAACACAGCAGGAAACATGAGTGTGCTGAGAACAAAAGAACGGTGTTTCCTACACATACGGACCATAATTAGTCCAACTCTGCTTCTTAAACTGATACAAAGCACTGGTCCTCTAACATCCAATGCTTGTCAGTTAAGATGAGAAACGTGTGAGCTTTGAGAATGATGTAGTTCCTTTGAACTGAAAAGTGACTGCCCTTACCTGTAACGAAGTCTTGCTTGTAGGAAGACTCAGAGCCTGGGATTTAACTCCATTTCTGAATTGAAACACACAGCAGTGTTCTCATCCATTGATGACACTCTGCTTTAGAACAAGAAGCATGCTCTTGCTTTCTAGAGTCTCTAAGACAGCAGGAAACGTGAGTGTGCCCAGAACAAAAGAACGGAGTTTCCTACACATACGGACCATAACTTGTCCAACTCTGCTTCTGAAACTGATACAAAGCACTGGTCCTCTAACATCCAATGTTTGTCAGTTAAGATGAGAAACGTGTGAGCGTTTTGAATGATGTAGTTCGTTTGAGCTGAAAAGTGACTGCCCTTACCTGAAACGAAGTCTTGCTTGTAGTAAGACACAGAGCCTGGGATTTAACTCCATTTCTGAAGGGAAACACACAACATAGTATTCATCCATGGATCACACTCTGGTTAGAGCGAGGAGCACACTCTTGCTTTCTAGAGTCTCTAAGACAGCAGGAAACGTGTGTGTGCTGAGAACAAAAGAATGGTGTTTACTACACATACGGACCATGTCTAGTTCAAATCTGCTTCTGAAACTGATACAAAGCACTGGTCCTCTAACATCCAATGCTTGTCAGTTAAGATGAGAAACGTGTGAGCTTTGTGAATGATGTAGTTCCTTTGAACTGAAAAGTGACTGCCCTTACCTGAAACGAAGTCTTGCTTGTAGTAAGACACAGAGCCTGGGATTTAACTCCATTTCTTAAGAGAAACACACAGCAAAGTTCTCATCCATGGATCACACTCTGCTTTAGAGCTAGAAGCACGCTCCTGCTATTAGAGTCTCTAATATAGCAGGAAATATGAGTGTGCCCAGAACAAAAGAACGGTGTTTCCTACATATACGGACCATATGTAGTCCAAATCTGCTTCTGATACTGATACAATGCACTGACCCTCTAACATCCAATGCTTGTCAGTTAAGATGAGAATCTTGTGATCTTCGTTAACGATGTAGTTCATTTGAGCAGAAAAGTGACTACCATTACCTGAAATGAAGTCTTGTTGTAGGAAGACTCAGAGCCTGGGATTTAACTCCATTTCTGAAGTGAAACACACAGCAGTGTTCTCATCCATTGATGACACTCTGCTTTAGAACAAGAAGCACGCTCTTGCTTTCTAGAGTCTCTAAGACAGCAGGAAACGTGAGTGTGCTGAGAACAAACGAACTGTGTTTCCTACACATACAGACTATATCTAGTCCAACTCTGCTTCTGAAACTGATGCAAAGCACTGGTCCTCTAACATCCAATGTTTGTCAGTTAAGATGAGAATCGTGTGAGCTTTGTGAATGATGTAGTTCCTCTGAACTGAAAAGTGACTGCCCTTACCTGAAACGAAGTCTTGCTTGTAGGAAGACTCAGAGCCTGGGATTTAACTCCATTTCTGAAGTGAAACACACAGCAGTGTTCTCATCCATTGATCACACTCTGGTTTAGAACAAGAAGCACGCTCTTGCTTTCTAGAGTCTCTAAGACAGCAGGAAACGTGAGTGTGCTGAGAACAAAAGAATGGTGTTTCCCCCACATACGGACCATATCTAGTCCAACTCTGCTTCTTAAACTGATACAAAGCACTGGTCCTCTAACATCCAATGCTTGTCTGTTAATATGAGAATCGTGTGAGCTTCGTGAACGATGTAGTTCGTTTGAGCAGAAAAGTGACTGCCCTTACCTGAAACGGAGTCTTGCTTGTAGGAAGACACAGAGCCTGGGATTTAACTCCATTTCTGAAGGGAAACACACAGCATAGTTGTCATCCATGGATCACACTCTGCTTTAGAGCGAGAAGCATGCTCTTGCTTTTAGATTCTCTAATATAGCAGGTAATCTGAGTGTGCCCAGAACAAAAGAACGGTCTTTCCTACATATACAGACCATAAGTAGTCCAAATCTGCTTCTGAAACTGATACAAAGCACTGACCCTCTAACATCCAATGCTTGTCAGTTAAGATGAGAAACGTGTGAGCTTCGTGAAAGATGTAGTTCGTTTGAGCAGAAAAGTGACTGCCCTTACCTGAATCGAAGTCTTGCTTTTAGGAAGACTCAGTGCCTGGGATTTAACTCCATTTCTGAAGTGAAACACACAGCAGTGTAATCATCCATTGATCACACTCTGCTTTAGAACAAGAAGCACGCTCCTGCTTTCTAGAGTCTCTAAGACAGCAGGAAACGTGTGTGCTGAGAACAAAAGAACGGTGTTTCCTACACATACGGACCATATCTAGTTCAACTCTGCTTCTGAAACTGATACAAAGCACTGGTCCTCTAACATCCAATGCTTCTCAATTAAGATGAGAAACGTGTGAGCTTTGTGAATGATGTAGTTCCTTTGAACTGAAAAGTGACTGCCCTTACCTGAAACGAAGTCTTGTTGTAGTAAGACACAGAGCCTGGGATTTAACTCCATTTCTTAAGAGAAATACACAGCATAGTTCTCATTCATGGATCACACTCTGTTTTAGAGCTAGAAGCACGCTCTTGCTTGTAGAGTCTCTAATAGAGCAGGTAATATGAGTATGCCCAGAGCAAAAGAACGGTGTTTCCTACATATACGGACCATATGTAGTCCAAATCTGCTTCTGAAACTGATACAATGCACTGGTCCTCTAACATCCAATGATGGTCAATTAAGATGAGAATCGTGTGATCTTCTTTAACGATGTAGTTCGTTTGAGCAGAAAAGTGACTGCCCTTACCTGAAATGAAGTCTTGCTTGTCGGAAGTCTCAGAGCCTGGGATTTAACTCCATTTCTTAAGTGAAACACACAGCATTGTTCTCATCCATTGATGACACTCTGCTTTAGAACAAGAAGCACGCTCTTGCTTTCTAGAGTCTCTAAGACAACAGGAAACGTGAGTGTGCTGAGAAGAAAAGAACGGTGTTTCCTACACATACGGACCATATCTAGTCCAACACTGCTTCTTAGACTGATACAAAGCACTGGTCCTCTAACATCCAATGCTTGTCTGTTAGGATGAGAAATGTGTGAGCTCAGTGAACGATGTAGTTCGTTTGAGCTGAAAAGTGACTCTCTTTACCTGAAACGAAGTCTTGCTTGTAGGAAGACACAGAGATTGGGATTTAACTCCATTTCTGGAGGGAAACACACAGCATAGTTCTCATCCATGGATCACACTCTGCTTTAGAGCGAGAAGCACGCTCTTGCTTTCTAGAGTCTCTAACACAGCAGGAAACGTGAGTGTGCTGAGAACAAAAGAACGGTGTTTCCTACACATACGGACCATATCTAATCCAACTCTGCTTCTTAAACTGATACAAAGCACTGGTCCTCTAACATCCAATGCTTGTCAGTTAAGATGAGAAACGTGTGAGCTTTGAGAATGATGTAGTTCCTTTGAACTGAAAAGTGACTGCCCTTACCTGTAACGAAGTCTTGCTTGTAGGAAGACTCAGAGCCTGGGATTTAACTCCATTTCTGAATTGAAACACACAGCAGTGTTCTCATCCATTGATGACACTCTGCTTTAGAACAAGAAGCATGCTCTTGCTTTCTAGAGTCTCTAAGTCAGCAGGAAACGTGAGTGTGTCCAGAACAAAAGAACGGAGTTTCCTACACATACGGACCATAACTAGTCCAACTCTGCTTCTGAAACTGATACAAAGCACTGGTCCTCTAACATCCAATGTTTGTCAGTTAAGATGAGAAACGTGTGAGCGTTTTGAATGATGTAGTTCGTTTGAGCTGAAAAGTGACTGCCCTTACCTGAAACGAAGTCTTGCTTGTAGTAAGACACAGAGCCTGGGATTTAACTCCATTTCTGAAGGGAAACACACAGCATAGTATTCATCCATGGATCACACTCTGGTTAGAGCGAGGAGCACACTCTTGCTTTCTAGAGTCTCTAAGACAGCAGGAAACGTGTGTGTGCTGAGAACAAAAGAATGGCGTTTCCTACACATACGGACCATATCTAGTTCAAATCTGCTTCTGAAACAGATACAAAGCACTGACCCTCTAACATCGAATGCTTGTCAGTTAAGATGAGAAACGTGTGAGCTCTGTGAACGATGTAGTTCATTTGAGCAGAAAAGTGACTGCCCTTACCTGAAACGAAGTCTTGCTTGTAGGAAGACTCAGAGCCTGGGATTTAACTCCATTTCTGAAGGCAAACACACAGCATAGTTCTCATCCATGGATCAAACTGTGCTTTAGAGCGAGAAGCACGCTCTTGCTTTTAGAGTCTCTAATATAGCAGGAAATCTGAGTGTGCCCAGAACAAAAGAACGGTGTTTCCTACATATAAGGACCATATGTAGTCCAAATCTGCTTCTGAAACTGATACAATGCAATGACCCTCTAACATCCAATGCTTGTCAGTTAAGATGATAATCGTGTGATCTTCGTTAACGATGTAGTTCGTTTGAGCAGAAAAGTGACTGCCCTTACCTGAAATGAAGTCTTGCTTGTAGGAAGACTCAGAGCCTGGGATTTAACTCCATTTCTGAAGTGAAACACACAGCAGTGTTCTCATCCACTGATGACATTCTGCTTTAGAACAAGAATCATGCTCTTGCTTTCTAGAGTCTCTAAGACAGCAGGAAACGTGAGTGTGCTGAGAACAAAAGAACGGTGTTTCCTACACATACGGACCATATCTAGTCCAACTCTGCTTCTTAAACTGATACAATGCACTGGTCCTCTAACATCCAATGATGGTCAATTAAGATGAGAATCGTGTGATCTTCTTTAACGATGTAGTTCGTTTGAGCAGAAAAGTGACTGCCCTTACCTGAAATGAAGTCTTGCTTGTCGGAAGTCTCAGAGCCTGGGATTTAACTCCATTTCTTAAGTGAAACACACAGCATTGTTCTCATCCATTGATGACACTCTGCTTTAGAACAAGAAGCACGCTCTTGCTTTCTAGAGTCTCTAAGACAACAGGAAACGTGAGTGTGCTGAGAAGAAAAGAACGGTGTTTCCTACACATACGGACCATATCTAGTCCAACACTGCTTCTTAGACTGATACAAAGCACTGGTCCTCTAACATCCAATGCTTGTCTGTTAGGATGAGAAATGTGTGAGCTCAGTGAACGATGTAGTTCGTTTGAGCTGAAAAGTGACTCTCTTTACCTGAAACGAAGTCTTGCTTGTAGGAAGACACAGAGATTGGGATTTAACTCCATTTCTGGAGGGAAACACACAGCATAGTTCTCATCCATGGATCACACTCTGCTTTAGAGCGAGAAGCACGCTCTTGCTTTCTAGAGTCTCTAACACAGCAGGAAACGTGAGTGTGCTGAGAACAAAAGAACGGTGTTTCCTACACATACGGACCATATCTAATCCAACTCTGCTTCTTAAACTGATACAAAGCACTGGTCCTCTAACATCCAATGCTTGTCAGTTAAGATGAGAAACGTGTGAGCTTTGAGAATGATGTAGTTCCTTTGAACTGAAAAGTGACTGCCCTTACCTGTAACGAAGTCTTGCTTGTAGGAAGACTCAGAGCCTGGGATTTAACTCCATTTCTGAATTGAAACACACAGCAGTGTTCTCATCCATTGATGACACTCTGCTTTAGAACAAGAAGCATGCTCTTGCTTTCTAGAGTCTCTAAGTCAGCAGGAAACGTGAGTGTGTCCAGAACAAAAGAACGGAGTTTCCTACACATACGGACCATAACTAGTCCAACTCTGCTTCTGAAACTGATACAAAGCACTGGTCCTCTAACATCCAATGTTTGTCAGTTAAGATGAGAAACGTGTGAGCGTTTTGAATGATGTAGTTCGTTTGAGCTGAAAAGTGACTGCCCTTACCTGAAACGAAGTCTTGCTTGTAGTAAGACACAGAGCCTGGGATTTAACTCCATTTCTGAAGGGAAACACACAGCATAGTATTCATCCATGGATCACACTCTGGTTAGAGCGAGGAGCACACTCTTGCTTTCTAGAGTCTCTAAGACAGCAGGAAACGTGTGTGTGCTGAGAACAAAAGAATGGTGTTTCCTACACATACGGACCATATCTAGTTCAAATCTGCTTCTGAAACAGATACAAAGCACTGACCCTCTAACATCGAATGCTTGTCAGTTAAGATGAGAAACGTGTGAGCTCTGTGAACGATGTAGTTCATTTGAGCAGAAAAGTGACTGCCCTTACCTGAAACGAAGTCTTGCTTGTAGGAAGACTCAGAGCCTGGGATTTAACTCCATTTCTGAAGGCAAACACACAGCATAGTTCTCATCCATGGATCAAACTGTGCTTTAGAGCGAGAAGCACGCTCTTGCTTTTAGAGTCTCTAATATAGCAGGAAATCTGAGTGTGCCCAGAACAAAAGAACGGTGTTTCCTACATATAAGGACCATATGTAGTCCAAATCTGCTTCTGAAACTGATACAATGCAATGACCCTCTAACATCCAATGCTTGTCAGTTAAGATGATAATCGTGTGATCTTCGTTAACGATGTAGTTCGTTTGAGCAGAAAAGTGACTGCCCTTACCTGAAATGAAGTCTTGCTTGTAGGAAGACTCAGAGCCTGGGATTTAACTCCATTTCTGAAGTGAAACACACAGCAGTGTTCTCATCCACTGATGACATTCTGCTTTAGAACAAGAATCATGCTCTTGCTTTCTAGAGTCTCTAAGACAGCAGGAAACGTGAGTGTGCTGAGAACAAAAGAACGGTGTTTCCTACACATACGGACCATATCTAGTCCAACTCTGCTTCTTAAACTGATACAAAGCACTGGTCCTCTAACATCTAATGCTTGTCTGCTAAGATGAGAAATGTGTGAGCTCAGTGAACGATGTAGTTCCTTTGAGCTGAAAAGTGTCTGCCCTTACGTGAAACGAAGTCTTTCTTGTAGGAAGAAACAGAGATTGGGATTTAACTCCATTTCTGAAGGGAAACACACAGCATAGTTCTCATCCATGGATCACAATCTGCTTTAGAGCGAGAAGCATGCTCTTGCTTTCTAGAGTCTCTAAGACAGCAGGAAATTTGAGTTTGCCCAGAAAAATAGAACGGTGTTTCCTACACATATGGAACATATCTAGTCCAAATCTGCTTCTGAAACTGATATAAAGCACTGGTCCTCTAACATCCAATGCTTGTCAGTTCAGATGGGAAACGTGTGAGCTTCATGAACGATGTAGTTCGTTTGAGCAAAAAAGTGACTGCCCTTACCTTAAACAAAGTCTTGCTTGTACGAAGACTCAGAGCCTGGGATTTAACTCCATTTCTGAATTGAAACACACAACAGTGTTCTCATCCATTGATCACACTCTGCGTTAGAATAAGAAGCACGCTCTTTCTTTTTAGAGTCTCTAAGACAGGAGGAAAAGTGATTTTGCTGAGAACAAAAGAACGGAGTTTCCTACACATACGGACCATATCTAGTCCATATCTGCTTCTGAAACTGATACAAAGCACTGACCCACTAACATCGAATGCTTGTCAGTTAAGATGAGAAACGTGTGAGCTCAGTGAACGATGTAGTTCGTTTGAGTTGAAAAGTGACTCTCTTTACCTGAAACGAAGTCTTGCTTGTAGGAAGACACAGAGATTGGGATTTAAATCCATTTCTGAAGGGAAACACACAGCATAGTTCTCATCCATGGATCACACTCTGCTTTAGAGCGAGAAGCAAGCTCTTGCTTTCTAGATTCTCTAACACAGCAGGAAACGTGAGTGTGCTGAGAACAAAAGAACGGTGTTTCCTACACATACGGACCATAATTAGTCCAACTCTGCTTCTTAAACTGATACAAAGCACTGGTCCTCTAACATCCAATGCTTGTCAGTTAAGATGAGAAACGTGTGAGCTTTGAGAATGATGTAGTTCCTTTGAACTGAAAAGTGACTGCCCTTACCTGAAACGAAGTCTTGCTTGTAGTAAGACACAGAGCCTGGGATTTAACTCCATTTCTTAAGAGAAATACACAGCATAGTTCTCATTCGTGGATCACACTCTGTTTTAGAGCGAGAAGCACGCTCTTGCTTGTAGAGTCTCTAATATAGCAGGTAATATGAGTGTGCCCAGAGCAAAAGAACGGTGTTTCCTACATATACGGACCATATGTAGTCCAAATCTGCTTCTGAAACTGATACAATGCACTGGTCCTCTAACATCCAATTCTTGTGAATTAAGATGAGAATCGTGTGATCTTCTTTAACGATGTAGTTCGTTTGAGCAGAAAAGTGACTGCCCTTACCTGAAATGAAGTCTTGCTTGTCGGAAGTCTCAGAGCCTGGGATTTAACTCCATTTCTTAAGTGAAACACACAGCATTGTTCTCATCCATTGATGACACTCTGCTTTAGAACAAGAAGCACGCTCTTGCTTTCTAGAGTCTCTAAGACAGCAGGAAACGTGAGTGTGCTGAGAAGAAAAGAACGGTGTTTCCTACACATACGGACCATATCTAGTCCAACTCTGCTTCTTAAACTGATACAAAGCACTGGTCCTCTAACATCCAATGCTTGTCTGTTAAGATGAGAAATGTGTGAGCTCAGTGAACGATGTAGTTCGTTTGAGCTGAAAAGTGACTCTCTTTACCTGAAACGAAGTCTTGCTTGTAGGAAGACACAGAGATTGGGATTTAACTCCATTTCTGAAGGGAAACACACAGCATAGTTCTCATCCATGGATCACACTCTGCTTTAGAGCGAGAAGCACGCTCTTGCTTTCTAGAGTCTCTAACACAGCAGGAAACGTGAGTGTGCTGAGAACAAAAGAACGGTGTTTCCTACACATACGGACCATAATTAGTCCAACTCTGCTTCTTAAACTGATACAAAGCACTGGTCCTCTAACATCCAATGCTTGTCAGTTAAGATGAGAAACGTGTGAGCTTTGAGAATGATGTAGTTCCTTTGAACTGAAAAGTGACTGCCCTTACCTGTAACGAAGTCTTGCTTGTAGGAAGACTCAGAGCCTGGGATTTAACTCCATTTCTGAATTCAAACACACAGCAGTGTTCTCATCCATTGATGACACTCTGCTTTAGAACAAGAAGCATGCTCTTGCTTTCTAGAGTCTCTAAGACAGCAGGAAACGTGAGTGTGCCCAGAACAAAAGAACGGAGTTTCCTACACATACGGACCATAACTTGTCCAACTCTGCTTCTGAAACTGATACAAAGCACTGGTCCTCTAACATCCAATGTTTGTCAGTTAAGATGAGAAACGTGTGAGCGTTTTGAATGATGTAGTTCGTTTGAGCTGAAAAGTGACTGCCCTTACCTGAAACGAAGTCTTGCTTGTAGTAAGACACAGAGCCTGGGATTTAACTCCATTTCTGAAGGGAAACACACAGCATAGTATTCATCCATGGATCACACTCTGGTTAGAGCGAGGAGCACACTCTTGCTTTCTAGAGTCTCTAAGACAGCAGGAAACGTGTGTGTGCTGAGAACAAAAGAATGGTGTTTCCTACACATACGGACCATATCTAGTTCAAATCTGCTTCTGAAACTAATACAAAGCACTGGTCCTCTAACATCCAATGCTTGTCAGTTAAGATGAGAAACGTGTGAGCTTTGTGAATGATGTAGTTCTTTGAACTGAAAAGTGACTGCCCTTACCTGAAACAAAGTCTTGCTTGTAGTAAGACACAGAGCCTGGGATTTAACTCCATTTCTTAAGAGAAACACACAGCAAAGTTCTCATCCATGGATCATACTCTGCTTTAGAGCGAGAAGCACGTTCCTGCTATTAGAGTCTCTAATATAGCAGGAAATATGAGTGTGCCCAGAACAAAAGAACGGTGTTTCCTACATATACGGACCATATGTAGTCCAAATCTGCTTCTGATACTGATACAATGCACTGACCCTGTAACATCCAATGCTTGTCAGTTAAGATGAGAATCGTGTGATCTTCGTTAACGATGTAGTTCATTTGAGCAGAAAAGTGACTACCATTACCTGAAATGAAGTCTTGTTGTAGGAAGACTCAGAGCCTGGGATTTAACTCCATTTCTGAAGTGAAACACACAGCAGTGTTCTCATCCATTGATGACACTCTGCTTTAGAACAAGAAGCACGCTCTTGCTTTCTAGAGTCTCTAAGACAGCAGGAAACGTGAGTGTGCTGAGAACAAAGGAACTGTGTTTCCTACACATACGGACTATATCTAGTCCAACTCTGCTTCTTAAACTGATACAAAGCACTGGTCCTCTAACATCCAATGCTTGTCTGTTAAGATGAGAAATGTGTGAGCTCAGTGAACGATGTAGTTCGTTTGAGCTGAAAAGTGACTCTCTTTACCTGAAACGAAGTCTGGCTTGTAGGAAGACACAGAGATTGGGATTTAACTCCATTTCTGAAGGGAAACACACAGCATAGTTCTCATCCATGGATCACACTCTGCTTTAGAGCTAGACGCACGCTCTTGCTTTCTAGAGTCTCTAACACAGCAGGAAACGTGAGTGTGCTGAGAACAAAAGAACGGTGTTTCCTACACATACGGACCATATCTAGTCCAACTCTGCTTCTTAAACTGATACAAAGCACTGGTCCTCTAACATCCAATGCTTGTCAGTTAAGATGAGAAACGTGTGAGCTTTGAGAATGATGTAGTTCCTTTGAACTCAAAAGTGACTGCCCTTACCTGTAACGAAGTCTTGCTTGTAGGAAGACTCAGAGCCTGGGATTTAACTCCATTTCTGAAGTGAAACACACAGCAGTGTTCTCATCCATTGATGACACTCTGCTTTAGAACAAGAAGCATGCTCTTGCTTTCTAGAGTCTCTAAGTCAGTAGGAAACGTGAGTGTGCCCAGAACAAAAGAACGGAGTTTCCTACACATACGGACCATAACTAGTCCAACTCTGCTTCTGAAACTGATACAAAGCACTGGTCCTCTAACATCCAGTGTTTGTCAGTTAAGATGAGAAACGTGTGAGCGTTTTGAATGATGTAGTTCGTTTGAGCTGAAAAGTGACTGCCCTTACCTGAAACGAAGTCTTGCTTGTAGTAAGACACAGAGCCTAGGATTTAACTCCATTTCTGAAGGGAAACACACAGCATAGTATTCATCCATGGATCACACTCTGGTTAGAGCGAGGAGCACACTCTTGCTTTCTAGAGTCTCTAAGACAGCAGGAAACGTGTGTGTGCTGAGAACAAAAGAATGGTGTTTCCTACACATACGGACCATATCTAGTTCAAATCTGCTTCTGAAACTGATACAAAGCACTGACCCTCTAACATCGAATGCTTGTCAGTTAAGATGAGAAACGTGTGAGCTCTGTGAACGATGTAGTTCATTTGAGCAAAAAAGTGACTGCCCTTACCTGAAACGAAATCTTGCTTGTAGGAAGACTCAGAGCCTGGGATTTAACTCCATTTCTGAAGGCAAACACACAGCATAGTTCTCATCCATGGATCACACTCTGCTTTATAGCGAGAAGCATGCTCTTGCTATCTAGAGTCTCTAAGACAGCAGGAAACGTGAGTGTGCTGAGAACAAAAGAACGGTGTTTCCTACACATACGGACCATATCTAGTCCAACTCTTCTCCTGAAACTGATACAAAGCACTGGTCCTCTAACATCCAATGCTTGTCAGTTAAGATGGGAAACGTGTGAGCTTCATGAACGATGTAGTTCGTTTGTGCAAAAAAGTGACTGCCCTTACCTTAAACGAAGTCTTGCTTCTACGAAGACTCAGAGCCTGGGAATTAACTCCATTTATGAACTGAAACACACAGCAGTGTTCTCATCCATTTATCACACTCTGCTTTAGAACAAGAAGCACGCTCTTGCTTTTTAGTGTCTCTAAGACAGGAGGAAACGTGATTTTGCTGAGAACAAAAGAACGGAGTTTCCTACACATACGGACCATATCTAGTCCAACTCTGCTTCTTAAACTGATACAAAGCACTGGTCCTCTAACATCCAATGCTTGTCTGTTAATATGAGAAACGTGTGAGCTTCGTGAGCGATGTAGTTCGTTTGAGCAGAAAAGTGACTGCCCTTACCTGAAACGGAGTCTTGCTTGTAGGAAGACACAGAGCCTGGGATTTAACTCCATTTCTGAAGGGAAACACACAGCATAGTTGTCATCCATGGATCACACTCTGCTTTAGAGCGAGAAGCATGCTCTTGCTTTTAGATTCTCTAATATAGCAGGTAATCTGAGTGTGCCCAGAACAAAAGAACGGTCTTTCCTACATATACAGACCATAAGTAGTCCAACTTGCTTCTTAAACTGATACAAAGCACTGGTCCTCTAACATCCAATGTTTGTCAGTTAAGATGAGAAACGTGTGAGCGTTTTGAATGATGTAGTTCGTTTGAGCTGAAAAGTGACTGCCCTTACCTGAAACGAAGTCTTGCTTGTAGTAAGACACAGAGCCTGGGATTTAACTCCATTTCTGAAGGGAAACACACAGCATAGTATTCATCCATGGATCACACTCTGGTTAGAGCGAGGAGCACACTCTTGCTTTCTAGAGTCTCTAAGACAGCAGGAAACATGTGTGTGCTGAGAACAAAAGAATGGTGTTTCCTACACATACGGACCATATCTAGTTCAAATCTGCTTCTGAAACTGATACAAAGCACTGACCCTCTAACATCGAATGCTTGTCAGTTAAGATGAGAAACGTGTGAGCTCTGTGAACAATGTAGTTCATTTGAGCAAAAAAGTGACTGCCCTTACCTGAAACGAAATCTTGCTTGTAGGAAGACACAGAGCCTGGGATTTAACTCCATTTCTTAAGAGAAACACACAGCAAAGTTCTCATCCATGGATCACACTCTGCTTTAGAGCGAGAAGCACGCTCTTGCTATTAGAGTCTCTAATATAGCAGGAAATATGAGTGTGCCCAGAACAAAAGAACGGTGTTTCCTACACATACGGACCATATCTAGTTCAACTCTGCTTCTGAAACTGATACAAAGCACTGGTCCTCTAACATCCAATGCTTCTCAGTTAAGATGAGAAAGGTGTGAGCTTTGTGAATGATGTAGTTCCTTTGAACTGAAAAGTGACTGCCCTTACCTGAAACGATGTCTTGCTTGTAGTAAGACACAGAGCCTGGGATTTAACTCCATTTCTTAAGAGAAATACACAGCATAGTTCTCATTCGTGGATCACACTCTGTTTTAGAGCGAGAAGCACGCTCTTGCTTGTAGAGTCTCTAATATAGCAGGTAATATGAGTGTGCCCAGAGCAAAAGAACGGTGTTTCCAACATATACGGACCATATGTAGTCCAAATCTGCTTCTGAAACTGATACAATGCACTGGTCCTCTAACATCCAATGCTTGTCAATTAAGATGAGAATCGTGTGATCTTCTTTAACGATGTAGTTCGTTTGAGCAGAAAAGTGACTGCCCTTACCTGAAATGAAGTCTTGCTTGTCGGAAGTCTCAGAGCCTGGGATTTAACTCCATTTCTTAAGTGAAACACACAGCATTGTTCTCATCCATTGATGACACTCTGCTTTAGAACAAGAAGCACGCTCTTGCTTTCTAGAGTCTCTAAGACAGCAGGAAACGTGAGTGTGCTGAGAAGAAAAGAACGGTGTTTCCTACACATACGGACCATATCTAGTCCAACTCTGCTTCTTAAACTGATACAAAGCACTGGTCCTCTAACATCCAATGCTTGTCTGTTAAGACGAGAAATGTGTGAGCTCAGGGAACGATGTAGTTTGTTTGAGCTGAAAAGTGACTCTCTTTACCTGAAACGAAGTCTTGCTTGTAGGAAGACACAGAGCCTGGGATTTAACTCCATTTCTGAAGTGAAACACACAGCAGTGTAATCATCCATTGATCACACTCTGCTTTAGAACAAGAAGCACGCTCCTGCTTTCTAGAGTCTCTAAGACAGCAGGAAACGTGAGTGTGCTGAGAACAAACGAACTGTGTTTCCTACACATACGGACCATATCTAGTCCAACTCTGCTTCTGAAACTGATGCAAAGCACTGGTCCTCTAACATCCAATGTTTGTCAGTTAAGATGAGAATCGTGTGAGCTTTGTGAATGATGTAGTTCCTCTGAACTGAAAAGTGACTGCCCTTACCTGAAACGAAGTCTTGCTTGTAGGAAGACTCAGAGCCTGGGATTTAACTCCATTTCTGAAGTGAAACACACAGCAGTGTTCTCATCCATTGATCACACTCTGGTTTAGAACAAGAAGCACGCTCTTGCTTTCTAGAGTCTCTAAGACAGCAGGAAACGTGATTTTGCTGAGAACAAAAGAACGGAGTTTCCTACATATACGGACCATATGTAGTCCAAATCTGCTTCTGAAACTGATACAATGCACTGGTCCTCTAACATCCAATGCTTGTCAATTAAGATGAGAATCGTGTGATCTTCTTTAACGATGTAGTTCGTTTGAGCAGAAAAGTGACTGCCCTTACCTGAAATGAAGTCTTGCTTGTCGGAAGTCTCAGAGCCTGGGATTTAACTCCATTTCTTAAGTGAAACACACAGCATTGTTCTCATCCATTGATGACACTCTGCTTTAGAACAAGAAGCACACTCTTGCTTTCTAGAGTCTCTAAGACAGCAGGAAACGTGAGTGTGCTGAGAAGAAAAGAACGGTGTTTCCTACACATACGGACCATATCTAGTACAACTCTGCTTCTTAAACTGATACAAAGCACTGGTCCTCTAACATCCAATGCTTGTCTGTTAAGACGAGAAATGTGTGAGCTCAGGGAACGATGTAGTTTGTTTGAGCTGAAAAGTGACTCTCTTTACCTGAAACGAAGTCTGGCTTGTAGGAAGACACAGAGATTGGGATTTAACTCCATTTCTGAAGGGAAACACACAGCATAGTTCTCATCCATGGATCACACTCTGCTTTAGAGCGAGAAGCACGCTCTTGCTTTCTAGAGTCTCTAACACAGCAGGAAACGTGAGTGTGCTGAGAACAAAAGAACGGTGTTTCCTACACATACGGACCATATCTAGTCCAACTCTGCTTCTGAAACTGATACAAAGCACTGGTCCTCTAACATCCAATGTTTGTCAGTTAAGATGAGAAACGTGTGACCTTTGTGAATGATGTAGCCCTTTGAGTAGAAAAGTTACTGCCCTTACCAGAAACGAAGTCTTGCTTGTAGGAAGACACAGAGCCTGGGATTTAACTCCATTGCTGAAGGGAAACACACAGCATAGTTCTCATCCGTGGATCACACTCTGCTTTAGAGCGAGAAGCATGCTCTTGCTTTTAGATTCTCCAATATAGCAGGTAATCTGAGTGTGCCCAGAACAAAAGAACGGTGTTTCCTACATATGCACACCATAAGTAGTCCAAATCAGCTTCTGAAACTGATACAAAACACTGACCCTCTAACATCCAATGCTTGTCAGTTAATATGAGAAACGTGTGAGCTTCGTGAACGATGTAGTTCGTTTGAGCAGAAAAGTGACTGCCTTTACCTGAATCGAAGTCTTGCTTGTAGGAAGACTCAGAGCCTGGGATTTTACTCCATTTCTGAAGGGAAACACACAGCATAGTTCTCATCCATGGATCACACTCTGCTTTAGAGCGAGAAGCACGCTCTTGCTTTCTAGAGTCTCTAACACAGCAGGAAACGTGAGTGTGCTGAGAACAAAAGAACGGTGTTTCCTACACATACGGACCATATCTAGTCCAACTCTGCTTCTGAAACTGATACAAAGCACTGGTCCTCTAACATCCAATGTTTGTCAGTTAAGATGAGAAACGTGTGACCTTTGTGAATGATGTAGCCCTTTGAGTAGAAAAGTGACTGCCCTTACCTGAAACGAAGTCTTGCTTGTAGGAAGACACAGAGCCTGGGATTTAACTCCATTGCTGAAGGGAAACACACAGCATAGTTCTCATCCGTGGATCACACTCTGCTTTAGAGCGAGAAGCATGCTCTTGCTTTTAGATTCTCTAATATAGCAGGTAATCTGAGTGTGCCCAGAACAAAAGAACGGTGTTTCCTACATATGCAGACCATAAGTAGTCCAAATCTGCTTCTGAAACTGATACAAAGCACTGACCCTCTAACATCCAATGCTTGTCAGTTAAGATGAGAAACGTGTGAGCTTCGTGAACGATGTAGTTCGTTTGAGCAGAAAAGTGACTGCCCTTACCTGAATCGAAGTCTTGCTTTTAGGAAGACTCAGTGCCTGGGATTTAACTCCATTTCTGAAGTGAAACACACAGCAGTGTAATCATCCATTGATCACACTCTGCTTTAGAACAAGAAGCACGCTCCTGCTTTCTAGAGTCTCTAAGACAGCAGGAAACGTGAGTGTGCTGAGAACAAACGAACTGTGTTTCCTACACATACGGACCATATCTAGTCCAACTCTGCTTCTGAAACTGATGCAAAGCACTGGTCCTCTAACATCCAATGTTTGTCAGTTAAGATGAGAATCGTGTGAGCTTTGTGAATGATGTAGTTCCTCTGAACTGAAAAGTGACTGCCCTTACCTGAAACGAAGTCTTGCTTGTAGGAAGACTCAGAGCCTGGGATTTAACTCCATTTCTGAAGTGAAACACACAGCAGTGTTCTCATCCATTGATCACACTCTGGTTTAGAACAAGAAGCACGCTCTTGCTTTCTAGAGTCTCTAAGACAGCAGGAAACGTGATTTTGCTGAGAACAAAAGAACGGAGTTTCCTACATATACGGACCATATGTAGTCCAAATCTGCTTCTGAAACTGATACAATGCACTGGTCCTCTAACATCCAATGCTTGTCAATTAAGATGAGAATCGTGTGATCTTCTTTAACGATGTAGTTCGTTTGAGCAGAAAAGTGACTGCCCTTACCTGAAATGAAGTCTTGCTTGTCGGAAGTCTCAGAGCCTGGGATTTAACTCCATTTCTTAAGTGAAACACACAGCATTGTTCTCATCCATTGATGACACTCTGCTTTAGAACAAGAAGCACACTCTTGCTTTCTAGAGTCTCTAAGACAGCAGGAAACGTGAGTGTGCTGAGAAGAAAAGAACGGTGTTTCCTACACATACGGACCATATCTAGTACAACTCTGCTTCTTAAACTGATACAAAGCACTGGTCCTCTAACATCCAATGCTTGTCTGTTAAGACGAGAAATGTGTGAGCTCAGGGAACGATGTAGTTTGTTTGAGCTGAAAAGTGACTCTCTTTACCTGAAACGAAGTCTGGCTTGTAGGAAGACACAGAGATTGGGATTTAACTCCATTTCTGAAGGGAAACACACAGCATAGTTCTCATCCATGGATCACACTCTGCTTTAGAGCGAGAAGCACGCTCTTGCTTTCTAGAGTCTCTAACACAGCAGGAAACGTGAGTGTGCTGAGAACAAAAGAACGGTGTTTCCTACACATACGGACCATATCTAGTCCAACTCTGCTTCTGAAACTGATACAAAGCACTGGTCCTCTAACATCCAATGTTTGTCAGTTAAGATGAGAAACGTGTGACCTTTGTGAATGATGTAGCCCTTTGAGTAGAAAAGTTACTGCCCTTACCAGAAACGAAGTCTTGCTTGTAGGAAGACACAGAGCCTGGGATTTAACTCCATTGCTGAAGGGAAACACACAGCATAGTTCTCATCCGTGGATCACACTCTGCTTTAGAGCGAGAAGCATGCTCTTGCTTTTAGATTCTCCAATATAGCAGGTAATCTGAGTGTGCCCAGAACAAAAGAACGGTGTTTCCTACATATGCACACCATAAGTAGTCCAAATCAGCTTCTGAAACTGATACAAAACACTGACCCTCTAACATCCAATGCTTGTCAGTTAATATGAGAAACGTGTGAGCTTCGTGAACGATGTAGTTCGTTTGAGCAGAAAAGTGACTGCCTTTACCTGAATCGAAGTCTTGCTTGTAGGAAGACTCAGAGCCTGGGATTTTACTCCATTTCTGAAGGGAAACACACAGCATAGTTCTCATCCATGGATCACACTCTGCTTTAGAGCGAGAAGCACGCTCTTGCTTTTTAGAGTCTCTAATACAGCAGGAAACGTGAGTGTGCTGAGAACAAAAGAACGGTGTTTCCTACACATACGGACCATATCTAGTCCAACTCTGCTTCTGAAACTGATACAAAGCACTGGTCCTCTAACATCCAATGCTTGTCAGTTAAGATGAGAAACGTGTGAGCTTTGAGAATGATGTAGTTCCTTTGAACTGAAAAGTGACTGCCCTTACCTGTAACGAAGTCTTGCTTGTAGTAAGACACAGAGCCTGGGATTTCACTCCATCTCTGTAGGGAAACACACAGCAGAGTTCTCATCCATGGATCATACTCTGCTTTAGAGCGAGAAGCATGCTCTTGCTTTCTAGAGTCTCTAATACAGCAGGAAATCTGAGTGTGCCCAGAAAAAAAGAACGGTGTTTCCTACACATACGGACCATATCTAGTCCAAATCTGTTTCTGAAACTGACACAAAGCACTGGTCCTCTAACATCCAATGCTTGTCAGTTAAGATGAGAAACGTGTGAGCTTCGTGAACGATGTAGTTCGTTTGAGCAGATAAGTGACTGCCTTTACCTGAATCGAAGTCTTACTTGTAGGAAGACTCAGAGCCTGGGATTTAACTCCATTTCTGAAGTAAAACACACAACAGTGTAATCATCCATTGATCACACTCTGCTTTAGAACAAGAAGCACTCTCTTGCTTTCTAGAGTCTCTAAGACAGCAGGAAACATGTGTGTGCTGAGAACAAAAGAACGGTGTTTCCTACACATACGGACCATATCTAGTTCAAATCTGCTTCTGAAACTGATACAACGCACTGGTCCTCTAACATCCAATGCTTGAGGGTTAAGGTGAGAAACGTGTGAGCTTTGTGAATGATTTAGTTCCTTTGAACTGAAAAGTGACTGCCCTTACCTGAAACGAAGTCTTCCTTGTAGTAAGACACAGAGCCTGGGATTTAACTCCATTTCTTAAGAGAAACACACAGCAAAGTTCTCATCCATGGATCACACTCTGCTTGAGAGCTAGAAGCACGCGCTTGCTTTTAGAGTCTCTAATATAGCAGGAAATCTGAGTGTGCCCAGAACAAAAGAACGGTGTTTCCTACATATACGGACCATATGTAGTCCAAATCTGCTTCTGAAACTGATACAATGCATTGACCCTCTAACATCCAATGCTTGTCAGTTAAGATGAGAATCGTGTGATCTTCGTTAACGATGTAGTTCGTTTGAGCACAAAAGTGACTGCCCTTACCTGAAATGAAGTCTTGGTTGTAGGAAGACTCAGAGCCTGGGATTTAACTCCATTTCTGAAGTGAAACACACAGCAGTGTTCTCATCCACTGATGACACTCTGCTTTAGAACAAGAAGCATGCTCTTGCTTTCTAGAGTCTCTAAGACAGCAGGAAAAGTGAGTGTGCTGAGAACAATGAACGGTGTTTCCTACACATACGGACCATATCTAGTCCAACTCTGCTTCTTAAACTGATACAAAGCACTGGTCCTCTAACATCCAATGCTTGTCTGTTAAGATGAGAAATGTGTGAGCTCAGTGAACGATGTAGTTCGTTTGAGCTGAAAAGTGACTCTCTTTACCTGAAACGCAGTCTTGCTTGTAGGAAGACACAGAGATTGGGATTTATCTCCATTTCTGAAGGGAAACACACAGCATAGTTCTCATCCATGGATCACACTCTGCTTTAGAGCGAGAAGCACGCTCTTGCTTTCTAGAGTCTCTAACACAGCAGGAAACGTGAGTGTGCTGAGAACAAAAGAAAGGTGTTTCCTACACATACGGACCATATCTAGTCCAACTCTGCTTCTGAAACTGATACAAAGCACTGTTCCTCTAACATCCAATGCTTGTCAGTTAAGATGAGAAACGTGTGAGCTTTGAGAATGATGTAGTTCCTTTGAACTGAAAAGTGACTGCCCTTACCTGTAACGAATTCTTGCTTGTAGTAAGACACAGAGCCTGGGATTTCACTCCATCTCTGTAGGGAAACACACAGCAGAGTTCTCATCCATGGATCATACTCTGCTTTAGAGCGAGAAGCATGTTCTTGCTTTCTAGAGTCTCTAATACAGCAGGAAATCTGAGTGTGCCCAGAAAAAAAGAACGGTGTTTCCTACACATACGGACCATATCTAGTCCAAATCTGTTTCTGAAACTGACACAAAGCACTGGTCCTCTAACATCCAATGCTTGTCAGTTAAGATGAGAAATGTGTGAGCTTCGTGAACGATGTAGTTCGTTTGAGCAGAAAAGTGACTGCCTTTACCTGAATCGAAGTCTTACTTGTAGGAAGACTCAGAGCCTGGGATTTAACTCCATTTCTGAAGTGAAACACACAGCATTGTAATCATCCATTGAGCACACTCTGCTTTAGAACAAGAAGCACTCTCTTGATTTCTAGAGTCTGTAAGACAGCAGGAAACATGTGTGTGCTGAGAACAAAAGAACGGTGTTTCCTACACATACGGACCATATCTAGTTCAACTCTGCTTCTGAAACTGATACAAAGCACTGGTCCTCTAACATCCAATGCTTGTCAATTAAGATGAGAAACGTGTGAGCTTTGTGAATGATGTAGTTCCTTTGAACTGAAAAGTGACTGCCCTTACCTGAAACGAAGTCTTGCTTGTAGTAAGACACAGAGCCTAGGATTTAACTCCATTTCTTAAGAGAAACACACAGCAAAGTTATCATCCATGGATCACACTCTGCTTTAGAGCGAGAAGCACGCTCTTGCTTTTAGAGTCTCTAATATAGCAGGAAATCTGAGTGTGCCCAGAACAAAAGAACGGTGTTTCCTACATATACGGACCATATGTAGTCCAAATCTGCTTCTGAAACTCATACAATGCACTGACCCTCTAACATCCAATGCTTGTCAGTTAAGATGAGAATCGTGTGATCTTCGTTAACGATGTAGTTCGTTTGAGCACAAAAGTGACTGCCCTTACCTGAAATGAAGTCTTGGTTGTAGGAAGACTCAGAGCCTGGGATTTAACTCCATTTCTGAAGTGAAACACACAGCAGTGTTCTCATCCACTGATGACACTCTGCTTTAGAACAAGAAGCATGCTCTTGCTTTCTAGAGTCTCTAAGACAGCAGGAAACGTGAGTGTGCTGAGAACAAAACAACGGTGTTTCCTACACATACGGACCATATCTAGTCCAACTCTGCTTCTTAAACTGATACAAAGCACTGGTCCTCTAACATCCAATGCTTGTCTGTTAAGATGAGAAATGTGTGAGCTCAGTGAACGATGTAGTTCCTTTGAGCTGAAAAGTGACTGCCCTTACGTGAAACGAAGTCTTTCTTGTAGGAAGAAACAGAGATTGGGATTTAACTCCATTTCTGAAGGGAAACACACAGCATAGTTCTCATCAATGGATCACAATCTGCTTTAGAGCGAGAAGCACACTCTTGCTTTCTAGAGTCTCTAACACAGCAGGAAATGTGAGTGTGCTGAGAACAAAAGAACGGTGTTTCCTACACATACGGACCATATCTAGTCCAACTCTGCTTCTGAAACTGATACAAAGCACTGGTCCTCTAACATCCAATGCTTGTCAGTTAAGATGAGAATCATGTGAGCTTCGTGAACGATGTAGTTCGTTTGAGCAGAAAAGTGACTGCCTTTACCTGAGTCGAAGTCTTGCTTGTAGGAAGACTCAGAGCCTGGGATTTAACTCCATTTCTGAAGTAAAACACACAGCAGTGTAATCATCCATTGATCACACTCTGCTTTAGAACAAGAAGCACGCTCTTGCTTTCTAGAGTCTCTAAGACAGCAGGAAACATGTGTGTGCCGAGAACAAAAGAACGGTGTTTTCTACACATACGGACCATATCTAGTTCAACTCTGCTTCTGAAACTGATACAACGCACTGGTCCTCTAACATCCAATGCTTGACAGTTAAGATGAGAAACGTGTGAGCTTTGTGAATGATTTAGTTCCTTTGAACTGAAAAGTGACTGCCCTTATCTGAAACGAAGTCTTGCTTGTAGTAAGACACAGAGCCTGGGATTTAACTCCATTTCTTAAGAGAAACACACAGCAAAGTTCTCATCCATGGATCACACTCTGCTTTAGAGCTAGAAGCACGCGCTTGCTTTTAGAGTCTCTAATATAGCAGGAAATCTGAGTGTGCCCAGAACAAAAGAACGGTGTTTCCTACATATACGGACCATATGTAGTCCAAATCTGCTTCTGAAACTGATACAAGGCATTGACCCTCTAACATCCAATGCTTGTCAGTTAAGATGAGAATCGTGTGAGCTTCGTGAACGATGTAGTTCGTTTGAACTGAAAAGTGACTACCCTTACCTGAAACGAAGTCTTGCTTGTAGGAAGACACAGAGCCTGGGATTTAACTCCATTTCTGAATGGAAACACACAGCATTGTTCTCATCCATGGAGCACACTCTGCTTTAGTGCAAGAAGAATGCTCTTGCTTTCTAGAGTCTCTAACACAGCATGAAATCTGAGTGTGCCCCGAAAAAAAGAACGGAGTTTCCTACACATACGGACCATATCTAGTCCAACTCTGCTTCTGAAACTCATACAAAGCACTGGTCCTCTAACATCCAATGCTTGTCAGTTAAGATGGGAAACGTGTGAGCTTCATGAACGATGTAGTTCGTTTGAGCTGAAAAGTGACTCTCTTTACCTGAAACGAAAACTTGCTTGTAGGAAGACACAGAGATTGGGATTTAACTCCATTTCTGAAGGGAAACACACAGCATAGTTCTCATCCATGGATCACACTCTGCTTTAGAGCGAGAAGCACGCTCTTGCTTTTTAGAGTCTCTAATACAGCAGGAAACGTGAGTGTGCTGAGAAGAAAAGAACGGTGTTTCCTACACATATGGACCATATGTAGTCCAACTCTTTTTCTGAAACTGATACAATGCACTGGTCCTCTAACATCCAATGCTTGTCAGTTAAGATGGGAAACCTGTGAGCTTCATGAACGATGTAGTTCGTTTGAGCAGAAAAGTGACTGTCCTTACCTTAAACGAAGTCTTGCTTGTAGGAAGACACAGAGTCTGGGATTTAACTCCATTTCTGAAGGGAAACACACAGCATAGTTCTCATCCATGGATCACACTCTGCTTTAGAGCGAGAAGCACGCTCTTGCTTTCTAGAGTCTCTAATACAGCAGGCAATCTGAGAGTGCCCAGGACAAAAGAACGGAGTTTCCTACACATACGGACCATATGTAGTCCAAATCTGTTACTGAAACTGACACAAAGCACTGGTCCTCTAACATCCAATGCTTGTCAGTTAAGATGAGAAACGTGTGAGCTTTGAGAATGATGTAGTTCCTTTGAACTGAAAAGTGACTGCCCTTACCTGTAACGAAGTCTTGCTTGTAGTAAGACACAGAGCCTGGGATTTCACTCCATCTCTGTAGGGAAACACACAGCAGAGTTCTCATCCATGGATCATACTCTGCTTTAGAGCGAGAAGCATGCTCTTGCTTTCTAGAGTCTCTAATACAGCAGGAAATCTGAGAGTGCCCAGAAAAAAAGAACGGTGTTTCCTACACATACGGACCATATCTAGTCCAAATCTGTTTCTGAAACTGACACAAAGCACTGGTCCTCTAACATCCAATGCTTGTCAGTTAAGATGAGAAACGTGTGAGATTCGTGAACGATGTAGTTCGTTTGAGCAGAAAAGTGACTGCCTTTACCTGAATCGAAGTCTTGCTTGTAGGAAGACTCAGAGCCTGGGATTTAACTCCATTTCTGAAGTAAAACACACAACAGTGTAATCATCCATTGATCACACTCTGCTTTAGAACAAGAAGCACTCTCTTGCTTTCTAGAGTCTCTAAGACAGCAGGAAACATGTGTGTGTTGAGAACAAAAGAACGGTGTTTCCTACACATACGGACCATATCTAGTTCAAATCTGCTTCTGAAACTGATACAACGCACTGGTCCTCTAACATCCAATGCTTGAGGGTTAAGGTGAGAAACGTGTGAGCTTTGTGAATGATTTAGTTCCTTTGAACTGAAAAGTGACTGCCCTTACCTGAAACGAAGTCTTCCTTGTAGTAAGACACAGAGCCTGGGATTTAACTCCATTTCTTAAGAGAAACACACAGCAAAGTTCTCATCCATGG
Source organism: Onychomys leucogaster (assembly GCA_949786385.1). NCBI lineage: Eukaryota > Metazoa > Chordata > Mammalia > Rodentia > Cricetidae > Onychomys > Onychomys leucogaster. Next base: position 1,851,552 of record CATKUP010000076.1, read on the forward strand.
ATCACACTCTGCTTTAGAGCTAGAAGCACGCGCTTGCTTTTAGAGTCTCTAATATAGCAGGAAATCTGAGTGTGCCCAGAACAAAAGAACGGTGTTTCCTACATATACGGACCATATGTAGTCCAAATCTGCTTTTGAAACTGATAAAATGCACTGACCCTCTAACATCCAATGCTTGTCAGTTAAGATGAGAATCGTGTGATCTTCGTTAACGATGTAGTTCGTTTGAGCACAAAAGTGACTGCCCTTACCTGAAATGAAGTCTTGGTTGTAGGAAGACTCAGAGCCTGGGATTTAACTCCATTTCTGAAGTGAAACACACAGCAGTGTTCTCATCCACTGATGACACTCTGCTTTAGAACAAGAAGCATGCTCTTGCTTTCTAGAGTCTCTAAGACAGCAGGAAAAGTGAGTGTGCTGAGAACAATGAACGGTGTTTCCTACACATACGGACCATATCTAGTCCAACTCTGCTTCTTAAACTGATACAAAGCACTGGTCCTCTAACATCCAATGCTTGTCTGTTAAGATGAGAAATGTGTGAGCTCAGTGAACGATGTAGTTCGTTTGAGCTGAAAAGTGACTCTCTTTACCTGAAACGAAGTCTTGCTTGTAGGAAGACACAGAGATTGGGATTTAACTCCATTTCTGAAGGGAAACACACAGCATAGTTCTCATCCATGGATCACACTCTGCTTTAGAGCGAGAAGCACGCTCTTGCTTTCTAGAGTCTCTAACACAGCAGGAAACGTGAGTGTGCTGAGAACAAAAGAAAGGTGTTTCCTACACATACGGACCATATCTAGTCCAACTCTGCTTCTGAAACTGATACAAAGCACTGTTCCTCTAACATCCAATGCTTGTCAGTTAAGATGAGAAACGTGTGAGCTTTGAGAATGATGTAGTTCCTTTGAACTGAAAAGTGACTGCCCTTACCTGTAACGAATTCTTGCTTGTAGTAAGACACAGAGCCTGGGATTTCACTCCATCTCTGTAGGGAAACACATAGCAGAGTTCTCATCCATGGATCATACTCTGCTTTAGAGCGAGAAGCATGTTCTTGCTTTCTAGAGTCTCTAATACAGCAGGAAATCTGAGTGTGCCCAGAAAAAAAGAACGGTGTTTCCTACACATACGGACCATATCTAGTCCAAATCTGTTTCTGAAACTGACACAAAGCACTGGTCCTCTAACATCCAATGCTTGTCAGTTAAGATGAGAAATGTGTGAGCTTCGTGAACGATGTAGTTCGTTTGAGCAGAAAAGTGACTGCCTTTACCTGAATCGAAGTCTTACTTGTAGGAAGACTCAGAGCCTGGGATTTAACTCCATTTCTGAAGTGAAACACACAGCATTGTAATCATCCATTAATCACACTCTGCTTTAGAACAAGAAGCACTCTCTTGATTTCTAGAGTCTGTAAGACAGCAGGAAACATGTGTGTGCTGAGAACAAAAGAACGGTGTTTCCTACACATACGGACCATATCTAGTTCAACTCTGCTTCTGAAACTGATACAAAGCACTGGTCCTCTAACATCCAATGCTTGTCAATTAAGATGAGAAACGTGTGAGCTTTGTGAATGATGTAGTTCCTTTGAACTGAAAAGTGACTGCCCTTACCTGAAACGAAGTCTTGCTTGTAGTAAGACACAGAGCCTAGGATTTAACTCCATTTCTTAAGAGAAACACACAGCAAAGTTCTCATCCATGGATCACACTCTGCTTTAGAGCGAGAAGCACGCTCTTGCTTTTAGAGTCTCTAATATAGCAGGAAATCTGAGTGTGCCCAGAACAAAAGAACGGTGTTTCCTACATATACGGACCATATGTAGTCCAAATCTGCTTCTGAAACTCATACAATGCACTGACCCTCTAACATCCAATGCTTGTCAGTTAAGATGAGAATCGTGTGATCTTCGTTAACGATGTAGTTCGTTTGAGCAGAAAAGTGACTGCCCTTACCTGAAATGAAGTCTTGGTTGTAGGAAGACTCAGAGCCTGGGATTTAACTCCATTTCTGAAGTGAAACACACAGCAGTGTTCTCATCCACTGATGACACTCTGCTTTAGAACAAGAAGCATGCTCTTGCTTTCTAGAGTCTCTAAGACAGCAGGAAACGTGTGTGCCGAGAACAAAAGAACGGTGTTTTCTACACATACGGACCATATCTAGTTCAACTCTGCTTCTGAAACTGATACAACGCACTGGTCCTCTAACATCCAATGCTTGACAGTTAAGATGAGAAACGTGTGAGCTTTGTGAATGATTTAGTTCCTTTGAACTGAAAAGTGACTGCCCTTACCTGAAACGAAGTCTTGCTTGTAGTAAGACACAGAGCCTGGGATTTAACTCCATTTCTTAAGAGAAACACACAGCAAAGTTCTCATCCATGGATCACACTCTGCTTTAGAGCTAGAAGCACGCGCTTGCTTTTAGAGTCTCTAATATAGCAGGAAATCTGAGTGTGCCCAGAACAAAAGAACGGTGTTTCCTACATGTACGGACCATATGTAGTCCAAATCTGCTTCTGAAACAGATACAAGGCATTGACCCTCTAACATCCAATGCTTGTCAGTTAAGATGAGAATCATGTGAGCTTCGTGAACGATGTAGTTCGTTTGAACTGAAAAGTGACTGCGCTTACCTGAAACGAAGTCTTGCTTGTAGGAAGACACAGAGCCTGGGATTTAACTCCATTTCTGAATGGAAACACACAGCATTGTTCTCATCCATGGAGCACACTCTGCTTTAGTGCAAGAAGAATGCTCTTGCTTTCTAGAGTCTCTAACACAGCATGAAATCTGAGTGTGCCCCGAAAAAAAGAACGGAGTTTCCTACACATATGGACCATATGTAGTCCAACTCTTTTTCTGAAACTGATACAATGCACTGGTCCTCTAACATCCAATGCTTGTCAGTTAAGATGGGAAACCTGTGAGCTTCATGAACGATGTAGTTCGTTTGAGCAGAAAAGTGACTGTCCTTACCTTAAAGGAAGTCTTGCTTGTAGGAAGACACAGAGTCTGGGATTTAACTCCATTTCTGAAGGGAAACACACAGCATAGTTCTCATCCATGGATCACACTCTGCTTTAGAGCGAGAAGCACGCTCTTGCTTTCTAGAGTCTCTAATACAGCAGGCAATCTGAGTGTGCCCAGAACAAAAGAACGGAGTTTCCTACACATACGGACCATATGTAGTCCAAATCTGTTTCTGAAACTGACACAAAGCACTGGTCCTCTAACATCCAATGCTTGTCAGTTAAGATGAGAAACGTGTGAGCTTCGTGAACGATGTAGTTCGTTTGAGCAGAAAAGTGACTGCCTTTACCTGAATAGAAGTCTTGATTGTAGGAAGACTCAGAGCCTGGGATTTAACTCCATTTCTGAAGTAAAACACACAACAGTGTAATCATCCATTGATCACACTCTGCTTTAGAACAAGACGCACTCTCTTGCTTTCTAGAGTCTCTAAGACAGCAGGAAACATGTGTGTGCTGAGAACAAAAGAACGGTGTTTCCTACACATACGGACAATATCTAGTTCAAATCTGCTTCTGAAACTGATACAACGCACTGGTCCTCTAACATCCAATGCTTGAGGGTTAAGGTGAGAAACGTGTGAGCTTTGTGAATGATTTAGTTCCTTTGAACTGAAAAGTGACTGCCCTTACCTGAAACGAAGTCTTCCTTGTAGTAAGACACAGAGCCTGGGATTTAACTCCATTTCTTAAGAGAAACACACAGCAAAGTTCTCATCCATGGATCACACTCTGCTTTAGAGCGAGAAGCACGCTCTTGCTTTTAGAGTCTCTAATATAGCAGGAAATCTGAGTGTGCCCAGAACAAAAGAACGGTGTTTCCTACATACACGGACCGTATGTAGTCCAAATCTGCTTCTGAAACTCATACAATGCACTGACCCTCTAACATCCAATGCTTGTCAGTTAAGATGAGAATCGTGTGATCTTCGTTAACGATGTAGTTCGTTTGAGCAGAAAAGTGACTGCCCTTACCTGAAATGAAGTCTTGGTTGTAGGAAGACTCAGAGCCTGGGATTTAACTCCATTTCTGAAGTGAAACACACAGCAGTGTTCTCATCCACTGATGACACTCTGCTTTAGAACAAGAAGCATGCTCTTGCTTTCTAGAGTCTCTAAGACAGCAGGAAACGTGAGTGTGCTGAGAACAAAAGAACGGTGTTTCCTACACATACGGACCATATCTAGTCCAACTCTGCTTCTTAAACTGATACAAAGCACTGGTCCTCTAACATCCAATGCTTGTCTGTTAAGATGAGAAATGTGTGAGCTCAGTGAACGATGTAGTTCCTTTGAGCTGAAAAGTGACTGCCCTTATGTGAAACGAAGTCTTTCTTGTAGGAAGAAACAGAGATTGGGATTTAACTCCATTTCTGAAGGGAAACACACAGCATAGTTCTCATCAATGGATCACAATCTGCTTTACAGCGAGAAGCACACTCTTGCTTTCTAGAGTCTCTAACACAGCAGGAAATGTGAGTGTGCTGAGAAAAAAAGAACGGTGTTTCCTACACATACAGACCATATCTAGTCCAACTCTGCTTCTGAAACTCATACAAAGCACTGGTCCTCTAACATCCAATGCTTGTCAGTTAAGATGGGAAACGTGTGAGCTTCATGAACGATGTAGTTCGTTTGAGCAGAAAAGTGACTGCCCTTACCTTAAACGAAGTCTTGCTTGTAGGAAGAATCAGAGCCTGGGATTTAACTCCATTTCTGAAGTAAAACACACAGCATTGTAATCATCGATTGATCACACTCTGCTTTAGAACAAGAAGCACTCTCTTGCTTTCTAGAGTCTCTAACACAGCAGGAAACATGTGTGTGCTGAGAACAAAAGAACGGTGTTTCCTACACATACGGACCATATCTAGTTCAACTCTGCTTCTTAAACTGATACAAAGCACTGGTCCTCTAACATCCAATGCTTGTCAGTTAAGATGAGAAACGTGTGAGCTTTGTGAATGATGTAGTTCCTTTGAAATGAAAAGTGACTGCCCTTACCTGAAACGAAGTCTTGCTTGTAGTAAGACACAGAGCCTAGGATTTCACTCCATTTCTTAAGAGAAACACACAGCAAAGTTCTCATCCATGGATCACACTCTGCTTTAGAGCGAGAAGCACGCTCTTGCTTTTAGAGTCTCTAATATAGCAGGAAATCTGAGTGTGCCCAGAACAAAAGAACGGTGTTTCCTACATATACGGACCATATGTAGTCCAAATCTGCTTCTGAAACTGATACAATGCACTGGTCCTCTAACATCCAATGCTTGTCAGTTAAGATGAGAATCGTGTGATCTTCGTTAACGATGTAGTTCGTTTGAGCAGAAAAGTGACTGCCCTTACCTGAAATGAAGTCTTGGTTGTAGGAAGATTCAGAGCCTGGGATTTAACTCCATTTCTGAAGTGAAACACACAGCAGTGTTCTCATCCACTGATGACACTCTGCTTTAGAACAAGAAGCATGCTCTTGCTTTCTAGAGTCTCTAAGACAGCAGGAAACGTGAGTGTGCTGAGAACAAAAGAACGGGGTTTCCTACACATACGGACCATATCTAGTCCAACACTGCTTCTTAAACTGATACAAAGCACTGGTCCTCTAACATCCCATGCTTGTCTGTTAAGATGAGAAATGTGTGAGCTCAGTGAACGATGTAGTTCGTTTGAGCTGAAAAGTGACTCTCTTTACCTGAAACGAAGTCTTGCTTGTAGGAAGACACAGAGATTGGGATTTAACTCCATTTCTGAAGGGAAACACACAGCATAGTTCTCATCCATGGATCACACTCTGCTTTAGAGCGAGAAGCACGCTCTTGCTTTCTAGAGTCTCTAACACAGCAGGAAACGTGAGTGTGCTGAGAACAAAAGAACGGTGTTTCCTACACATACGGACCATATCTAGTCCAACTCTGCTTCTCAAAGTGATACAATGCACTGGTCCTCTTACATCCAATGCTTGTCAGTTAAGATGAGAAACGTGTGAGCTTTGAGAATGATGTAGTTCCTTTGAACTGAAAAGTGACTGCCCTTACCTGTAACGAATTCTTGCTTGTAGTAAGACACAGAGCCTGGGATTTCACTCCATCTCTGTAGGGAAACACACAGCAGAGTTCTCATCCATGGATCATACACTGCTTTAGAGCGAGAAGCATGTTCTTGCTTTCTAGAGTCTCTAATACAGCAGGAAATCTGAGTGTGCCCAGAAAAAAAGAGCGGTGTTTCCTACACATATGGACCATATCTAGTCCAAATCTGTTTCTGAAACTGACACAAAGCACTGGTCCTCTATCATCCAATGCTTGTCAGTTAAGAAGAGAAATGTGTGAGCTTGGTGAACGATGTAGTTCGTTTGAGCAGAAAAGTGACTGCCTTTACCTGAATCGAAGTCTTACTTGTAGGAAGACTCAGAGCCTGGGATTTAACTCCATTTCTGAAGTGAAACACACAGCATTGTAATCATCCATTGATCACACTCTGCTTTAGAACAAGAAGCACTCTCTTGCTTTCTAGAGTCTCTAAGACAGCAGGAAACATGTGTGTGCTGAGAACAAAAGAACGGTGTTTCCTACACATACGGACCATATCTAGTTCAACTCTGCTTCTGAAACTGATACAAAGCACTGGTCCTCTAACATCCAATGCTTGTCAATTAAGATGAGAAACGTGTGAGCTTTGTGAATGATGTAGTTCCTTTGAAATGAAAAGTGACTGCCCTTACCTGAATCGAAGTCTTGCTTGTAGTAAGACACAGAGCCTAGGATTTAACTCCATTTCTTAAGAGAAACACACAACAATGTTCTCATCCATGGATCACACTCTGCTTTAGAGCGAGAAGCACGCTCTTGCTTTTAGAGTCTCTAATATAGCAGGAATTCTGAGTGTGCCCAGAACAAAAGAACGGTGTTTCCTACATATACGGACCATATGTAGTCCAAATCTGCTTCTGAAACTGGTACAATGCACTGACCCTCTAACATCCAATGCTTGTCAGTTAAGATGAGAATCGTGTGATCTTCGTTAACGATGTAGTTCGTTTGAGCAGAAAAGTGACTGCCCTTACCTGAAATGAAGTCTTGCATGTAGGAAGACTCAGAGCCTGGGATTTAACTCCATTTCTGAAGTGAAACACACAGCAGTGTTCTCTTCCACTGATGACACTCTGCTTTAGAACAAGAAGCATGCTCTTGCTTTCTAGAGTCTCTAAGACAGCAGGAAACGTGAGTGTGCTGAGAACAAAAGAACGGTGTTTCCTACACATACGGACCATATCTAGTCCAACTCTGCTTCTTAAACTGATACAAAGCACTGGTCCTCTAACATCCAATGCTTGTCTCTAAGATGAGAAATGTGTGAGCTCAGTGAACGATGTAGTTAGTTTGAGCTGAAAAGTGACTCTCTTTACCTGAAATGAAGTCTTGCTTGTAGGAAGACACAGAGATTGGGATTTAACTCCACTTCTGAAGGGAAACACACAGCATAGTTCTCATCCATGGATCTCACTCTGCTTTAGAGCGAGAAGCACGCTCTTGCTTTCTAGAGTCTCTAATACAGCAGGAAACGTGAGTGTGCTGAGAACAAAAGAACGGTGTTTCCTACACATACGGACCATATCTAGTCCAACTCTGCTTCTGAAACTGATACAAAGCACTGGTCCTCTAACATCCAATGCTTGTCAGTTAAGATGAGAAACGTGTGAGCTTTGAGAATGATGTAGTTCCTTTGAACTGAAAAGTGACTGCCCTTACCTGTAACGAAGTCTTGCTTGTAGTAAGACACAGAGCCTGGGATTTCACTCCATCTCTGTAGGGAAACACACAGCAGAGTTCTCATCCATGGATCATACTCTGCTTTAGAGCAAGAAGCATGCTCTTGCTTTCTAGAGTCTCTAATACAGCAGGAAATCTGAGTGTGCCCAGAAAAAAAGAACGGTGTTTCCTACACATACGGACCATATCTAGTCCAAATCTGTTTCTGAAACTGACACAAAGCACTGGTCCTCTAACATCCAATGCTTGTCAGTTAAGATGAGAAACGTGTGAGCTTCGTGAACGATGTAGTTCGTTTGAGCAGAAAAGTGACTGCCTTTACCTGAATCGAAGTCTTGCTTGTAGGAAGACTCAGAGCCTGGGATTTAACTCCATTTCTGAAGTAAAACACACAGCAGTGTAATCATCCATTGATCACACTCTGCTTTAGAACAAGAAGCACTCTCTTGCTTTCTAGAGTCTCTAAGACAGCAGGAAACATGTGTGTGCTGAGAACAAAAGTACGGTGTTTCCTACACATACGGACCATATCTAGTTCAACTCTGCTTCTGAAACTGATACAACGCACTTGTCCTCTAACATCCAATGCTTGTCTTTTAAGATGAGAAACGTGTGAGCTTTGTGAATGATTTAGTTCCTTTGAACTGAAAAGTGACTCCCCTTACCTGAAACGAAGTCTTGCTTGTAGTAAGATACAGAGCCTAGGATTTAACTCCATTTCTTAAGAGAAACACACAGCAAAGTTCTCATCCATGGATCACACTCTGCTTTAGAGCGAGAAGCACGCTCTTGCTTTTAGAGTCTCTAATATAGCAGGAAATCTGAGTGTGCCCAGAACAAAAGAACGGTGTTTCCTACATATACGGACCATATGTAGTCCAAATCTGCTTCTGAAACTGATACAATGCACTGGTCCTCTAACATCCAATGCTTGTCAGTTAAGATGAGAATCGTGTGATCTTCGTTAACGATGTAGTTCGTTTGAGCAGAAAAGTGACTGCCCTTACCTGAAATGAAGTCTTGGTTGTAGGAAGATTCAGAGCCTGGGATTTAACTCCACTTCTGAAGTGAAACACACAGCAGTGTTCTTATCCACTGATGACACTCTGCTTTAGAACAAGAAGCATGCTCTTGCTTTCTAGAGTCTCTTAGACAGCAGGAAACGTGAGTGTGCTGAGAACAAAAGAACGGTGTTTCCTACACATACGGACCATATCTAGTCCAACACTGCTTCTTAAACTGATACAAAGCAATGGTCCTCTAACATCCAATGCTTGTCTGTTAAGATGAGAAATGTGTGAGCTCAGTGAACGATGTAGTTCGTTTGAGCTGAAAAGTGACTCTCTTTACCTGAAACGAAGTCTTGCTTGTAGGAAGACACAGAGATAGGGATTTAACTCCATTTCTGAAGGGAAACACACAGCATAGTTCTCATCCATGGATCACACTCTGCTTTAGAGCGAGAAGCACGCTCTTGCTTTCTAGAGTCTCTAACACAGCAGGAAACGTGAGTGTGCTGAGAACAAAAGAACGGTGTTTCCTACACATACGGACCATATCTAGTCCAACTCTGCTTCTGAAACTGATACAATGCACTGGTCCTCTAACATCCAATGCTTGTCAGTTAAGATGAGAAACGTGTGAGCTTTGAGAATGATGTAGTTCCTTTGAACTGAAAAGTGACTGCCCTTACCTGTAACGAATTCTTGCTTGTAGTAAGACACAGAGCCTGGGATTACACTCCATCTCTGTAGGGAAACACACAGCAGAGTTCTCATCCATGGATCATACACTGCTTTAGAGCGAGAAGCATGTTCTTGCTTTCTAGAGTCTCTAATACAGCAGGAAATCTGAGTGTGCCCAGAAAAAAAGAGCGGTGTTTCCTACACATATGGACCATATCTAGTCCAAATCTGTTTCTGAAACTGACACAAAGCACTGGTCCTCTATCATCCAATGCTTGTCAGTTAAGAAGAGAAATGTGTGAGCTTCGTGAACGATGTAGTTCGTTTGAGCAGAAAAGTGACTGCCTTAACCTGAATCGAAGTCTTACTTGTAGGAAGACTCAGAGCCTGGGATTTAACTCCATTTCTGAAGTGAAACACACAGCATTGTAATCATCCATTGATCACACTCTGCTTTAGAACAAGAAGCACTCTCTTGCTTTCTAGAGTCTCTAAGACAGCAGGAAACATGTGTGTGCTGAGAACAAAAGAACGGTGTTTCCTACACATACGGACCATATCTAGTTCAACTCTGCTTCTGAAACTGATACAAAGCACTGGTCCTCTAACATCCAATGCTTGTCAATTAAGATGAGAAACGTGTGAGCTTTGTGAATGATGTAGTTCCTTTGAAATGAAAAGTGACTGCCCTTACCTGAAACGAAGTCTTGCTTGTAGTAAGACACAGAGCCTAGGATTTAACTCCATTTCTTAAGAGAAACACACAACAAAGTTCTCATCCATGGATCACACTCTGCTTTAGAGCGAGAAGCATGCTCTTGCTTTTAGAGTCTCTAATATAGCAGGAATTCTGAGTGTGCCCAGAACAAAAGAACGGTGTTTCCTACATATACGGACCATATGTAGTCCAAATCTGCTTCTGAAACTGGTACAATGCACTGACCCTCTAACATCCAATGCTTGTCAGTTAAGATGAGAATCGTGTGATCTTCGTTAACGATGTAGTTCGTTTGAGCAGAAAAGTGACTGCCCTTACCTGAAATGAAGTCTTGCATGTAGGAAGACTCAGAGCCTGGGATTTAACTCCATTTCTGAAGTGAAACACACAGCAGTGTTCTCTTCCACTGATGACACTCTGCTTTAGAACAAGAAGCATGCTCTTGCTTTCTAGAGTCTCTAAGACAGCAGGAAACGTGAGTGTGCTGAGAACAAAAGAACGGTGTTTCCTACACATACGGACCATATCTAGTCCAACTCTGCTTCTTAAACTGATACAAAGCACTGGTCCTCTAACATCCAATGCTTGTCTCTAAGATGAGAAATGTGTGAGCTCAGTGAACGATGTAGTTCCTTTGAGCTGAAAAGTGACTCTCTTTACCTGAAATGAAGTCTTGCTTGTAGGAAGACACAGAGATTGGGATTTAACTCCACTTCTGAAGGGAAACACACAGCATAGTTCTCATCCATGGATCACACTCTGCTTTAGAGCGAGAAGCACGCTCTTGCTTTCTAGAGTCTCTAATACAGCAGGAAACGTGAGTGTGCTGAGAACAAAAGAACGGTGTTTCCTACACATACGGACCATATCTAGTCCAACTCTGCTTCTGAAACTGATACAAAGCACTGTTCCTCTAACATCCAATGCTTGTCAGTTAAGATGAGAAACGTGTGAGCTTTGAGAATGATGTAGTTCCTTTGAACTGAAAAGTGACTGCCCTTACCTGTAACGAAGTCTTGCTTGTAGTAAGACACAGAGCCTGGGATTTCACTCCATCTCTGTAGGGAAACACACAGCAGAGTTCTCATCCATGGATCATACTCTGCTTTAGAGCGAGAAGCATGCTCTTGCTTTCTAGAGTCTCTAATACAGCAGGAAATCTGAGTGTGCCCAGAAAAAAAGAACGGTGTTTCCTACACATACGGACCATATCTAGTCCAAATCTGTTTCTGAAACTGACACAAAGCACTGGTCCTCTAACATCCAATGCTTGTCAGTTAAGATGAGAAACGTGTGAGCTTCGTGAACGATGTAGTTCGTTTGAGCAGAAAAGTGACTGCCTTTACCTGAATCGAAGTCTTGCTTGTAGGAAGACTCAGAGCCTGGGATTTAACTCCATTTCTGAAGTAAAACACACAGCAGTGTAATCATCCATTGATCACACTCTGCTTTAGAACAAGAAGCACTCTCTTGCTTTCTAGAGTCTCTAAGACAGCAGGAAACATGTGTGTGCTGAGAACAAAAGTACGGTGTTTCCTACACATACGGACCATATCTAGTTCAACTCTGCTTCTGAAACTGATACAACGCACTTGTCCTCTAACATCCAATGCTTGTCTTTTAAGATGAGAAACGTGTGAGCTTTGTGAATGATTTAGTTCCTTTGAACTGAAAAGTGACTGCCCTTACGTGAAACGAAGTCTTGCTTGTAGTAAGACACAGAGCCTGGGATTTAACTCCATTTCTTAAGAGAAACACACAGCAAAGTTCTCATCCATGGATCACACTCTGCTTTAGAGCTAGAAGCACGCGCTTGCTTTTAGAGTCTCTAATATAGCAGGAAATCTGAGTGTGCCCATAACAAAAGAACGGTGTTTCCTACGTATACGGACCATATGTAGTCCAAATCTGCTTCTGAAACTGATCCAATGCATTGACCCTCTAACATCCAATGCTTGTCAGTTAAGATGAGAATCGTGTGATCTTCGTTAATGATGTAGTTCGTTTGAGCAGAAAAGTGACTGCCCTTACCTGAAATGAAGTCTTGCTTGTAGGAAGACTCAGAGCCTGGGATTTAACTCCATTTCTGAAGTGAAACACACAGCAGTGTTCTCATCCACTGATGACACTCTGCTTTAGAACAAGAAGCATGCTCTTGCTTTCTAGATTCTCTAAGACAGCAAGAAACGTGAGTGTGCTGAGAACAAAAGAACGGTGTTTCCTACACATACGGACCATATCTAGTCCAACTCTGCTTCTTAAACTGATACAAAGCACTGGTCCTCTAACATCCCATGCTTGTCTGTTAAGATGAGAAATGTGTGAGCTCCTTGAACGATGTAGTTCGTTTGAGCTGAAAAGTGACTGCCCTTACCTGAAACGAAGTCTTGCTTGTAGTAAGACACAGAGCCTGGGATTTAACTCCATTTCTGAAGGGAAACACACAGCATAGTTCTCATCCATGGATCACACTCTGCTTTAGAGCGAGAAGCACGCTCTTGCTTTCTAGAGTCTCTAACACAGCAGTAAACGTGAGTGTGCTGAGAACAAAAGAACGGTGTTTCCTACACATACGGACCATATCTAGTCCAACTCTGCTTCTGAAACTGATACAAAGCACTGGTCCTCTAACATCCAATGCTTGTCAGTTAAGATGAGAAACGTGTGAGCTTCGTGAACGATGTAGTTCGTTTGAGCAGAAAAGTGACTGCCTTTACCTGAATCGAAGTCTTACTTGTAGGAAGACTCAGAGCCTGGGATTTAACTCCATTTCTGAAGTGAAACACACAGCATTGTAATTATCCATTGATCACACTCTGCTTTAGAACAAGAAGCACTCTCTTGCTTTCTAGAGTCTCTAAGACAGCAGGAAACATGTGTGTGCTGAGAACAAAAGAACGGTGTTTCCTACACATACGGACCATATCTAGTTCAACTCTGCTTCTGAAACTGATACAAAGCACTGGTCCTCTAACATCCAATGCTTGTCAGTTAAGATGAGAAACGTGTGAGCTTTGTGAATGATGTAGTTCCTTTGAACTGAAAAGTGACTGCCCTTACCTGAAACGAAGTCTTGCTTGTAGTAAGACACAGAGCCTAGGATTTAACTCCATTTCTTAAGAGAAACACACAGCAAAGTTCTCATCCATGGATCACACTCTGCTTTAGAGCGAGAAGCACGCTCTTGCTTTTAGAGTCTCTAATATAGCAGGTAATCTGAGTGTGCCCAGAACAAAAGAACGGTGTTTCCTACACATACAGACCATATGTAGTCCAAATCTGCTTCTGAAACTGATACAATGCACTGGTCCTCTAACATCCAATGCTTGTCAGTTAAGATGAGAAACGTGTGAGATTCGTGAACGATATAGTTGGTTTGAGCTGAAAAGTGACTGCCGTTACCTGAAAAGAAGTCTTGCTTGTAGTAAGACACAGAGCCTGGGATTTAACTCCATTTCTGAAGTGAAACACACAGCAGTGTTATCATCCATTGATCACACTCTGCTTTAGAAAAAGAAGGATGCTCTTGCTTTCTAGAGTCTCTAAGACAGCAGGAAACGTGAGTGTGCTGAGTACAAGAGAACGGTGTTTCCTACACATACGGACCATATCTAGTCCAACTCTCCTTCATAAACTGATAAAAAGCACTGGTACTCTAACATCCAATGCTTGTCGGTTAAGAAGAGAAATGTGTGAGCTCAGTGAAGGATGTAGTTCGTTTGAGCTGAAAAGTGACTGCCGTTACCTGAAAAGAAGTCTTGCTTGTAGTAAGACACAGAGCCTGGGATTTAACTCCATTTCTGAAAGGAAACACACAGCATTTTTCTCATCCATGGATCACACTCTGCTTTAGAGCAACAAGCACGCTCTTGCTTTTAGATTCTCTAATATAGCAGGTAATCTGAGTGTGCCCAGAACAAAAGAACGGTGTTTCCTACACATACAGACCATATGTAGTCCAAATCTGCTTCTGAAACTGATACAAAGCACTGACCCTCTAACATCCAATGCTTATCAGTTAAGATGAGAAACGTGTGAGCTTCCTGAATGATGTAGTTCGTTTGAGCAGAAAAGTGACTGCCCTTACCTGAATCGAAGTCTTGCTTGTAGGAAGACTCAGAGCCTGGGATTTAACTCCATTTCTGAAGTGAAACACACAGCAGTGTAATCATCCATTCATCACACTCTGCTTTAGAACAAGAAGCACTCTCTTGCTTTCTAGAGTCTCTAAGACAGCAGGAAACATGTGTGTGCTGAGAACAAAAGAACGGTGTTTCCTACACATACGGACCATATCTAGTTCAACTCTGCTTCTGAAACTGATACAAAGCACTGGTCCTCTAACATCCAATGCTTGTCAGTTAAGATGAGAAACGTGTGAGCTTTGTGAATGATGTAGTTCCTTTGAACTGAAAAGTGACTGCCCTTACCTGAAACGAAGTCTTGCTTGTAGTAAGACACAGAGCCTAGGATTTAACTCCATTTCTTAAGAGAAACACACAGCAAAGTTCTCATCCATGGATCACACTCTGCTTTAGAGCGAGAAGCACGCTCTTGCTTTTAGAGTCTCTAATACAGCAGGAAATCTGAGTGTGCCCAGAACAAAAGAACGGTGTTTCCTACATATACGGACCATATGTAGTCCAAATCTGCTTCTGAAACTGATACAATGCACTGACCCTCTAACATCCAATGCTTGTCAGTTAAGACGAGAATCGTGTGATCTTCGTTAACGATGTAGTTCGTTTGAGCAGAAAAGTGACTGCCCTTACCTGAAATGAAGTCTTGGTTGCAGGAAGACTCAGAGCCTGGGATTTAACTCCATTTCTGAAGTGAAACACACAGCATTGTAATCATCCATTGATCACACTCTGCTTTAGAACAAGAAGCATGCTCTTGCTTTCTAGAGTCTCTAAGACAGCAGGAAACGTGAGTGTGCTGAGAACAAAAGAACGGTGTTTCCTACACATACGGACCATATCTAGTCCAACTCTGCTTCTTAAACTGATACAAAGCACTGGTCCTCTAACATCCAATGCTTGTCTGTTAAGATGAGAAATGTGTGAGCTCAGTGAACGATGTAGTTCGTTTGAGCTGAAAAGTGACTCTCTTTACCTGAAACGAAGTCTTGCTTGTAGGAAGACACAGAGATTGGGATTTAACTCCATTTCTGAAGGGAAACACACAGCATAGTTCTCATCCATGGATCACACTCTGCTTTAGAGCGAGAAGCACGCTCTTGCTTTCTAGAGTCTCTAACACAGCAGGAAACGTGAGTGTGCTGAGAACAAAAGAATGGTGTTTCCTACACATACGGACCATATCTAGTCCAACTCTGCTTCTGAAACTGATACAAAGCACTGGTCCTCTGACATCCAATGCTTGTCAGTTAAGATGAGAAACGTGTGAGCTTTGAGAATGATGTAGTTCCTTTGAACTGAAAAGTGACTGCCCTTACCTGAAACGAAGTCTTGCTTGTAGTAAGACACAGATCCTGGGATTTAATTCCATCTCTGATGGGAAACACACAGCAGAGTTCTCATCCATGGATCATACTCTGCTTTAGAGCGAGAAGCATGCTCTTGCTTTCTAGAGTCTCTAATACAGCAGGAAATCTGAGTGTGCCCAGAACAAAAGAACGGTGTTTCCTACACATACGGACCATATCTAGTCCAAATCTGTTTCTGAAACTGACACAAAGCACTGGTCCTCTAACATCCAATGCTTGTCAGTTATGACGAGAATCGTGTGAGCTTCGTGAACGATGTAGTTCGTTTGAGCAGAAAAGTGACTGCCCTTACCTGATACGAAGTCTTGCTTGTAGGAAGACTCAGAGACTGGGATTTAACTCCATTTCTGAGGTGAAACACACAGCAGTGTTCTCTTCCACTGATGACACTCTGCTTTAGAACAAGAAGCATGCTCTTGCTTTCTAGAGTCTCTAAGACAGCAGGAAACATGAGTGTGCTGAGAACAAAAGAACGGTGTTTCCTACACATACGGACCATATCTAGTCCAACTCTGCTTCTTAAACTGATACAAAGCACTGGTCCTCTAACATCCAATGCTTGTCTGTTAAGATGAGAAATGTGTGAGCTCAGTGAACGATGTAGTTAGTTTTAGCTGAAAAGTGACTCTCTTTACCTGAAACGAAGTCTTGCTTGTAGGAAGACACAGAGATTGGGATATAACTCCATTTCTGAAGGGAAACACACAGCATAGTTCTCATCCATGGATCACACTCTGCTTTAGAGCGAGAAGCACGCTCTTGCTTTCTAGAGTCTCTAACACAGCATGAAACGTGAGTGTGCTGAGAACAAAAGAACGGTGTTTCCTACACATACGGACCATATCTAGTCCAACTCTGTTTCTGAAACTGATACAAAGCACTGGTCCTCTAACATCCAATGCTTGTCGGTTAAGAAGAGAAATGTGTGAGCTCAGTGAAGGATGTAGTTCGTTTGAGCTGAAAAGTGACTGCCCTTACCTGAATCGAAGTCTTGCTTGTAGGAAGACTCAGAGCCTGGGATTTAACTCCATTTCTGAAGTGAAACACACAGCAGTGTAATCATCCATTGATCACACTCTGCTTTAGAACAAGAAGCACGCTCTTGCTTTCTAGATTCTCTAAGACAGCAGGAAAAGTGAGTGTGCTGAGAACAAAAGAACGCTGTTTCCTACACATACGGACATTATATAGTCCAACTCTGCTTCTGGAAGTGACACAAAGCACTGGTCCTCTAACGTCCAATGCTTTTCTGTTAAGATTAGAAACGTGTGAGCTCCATGAACGATGCAGTTCCTTTGGGCTGAAAAGTGACTGCCCATACCTGAAAAGAAGTCTTGCTTGTAAGAAGACACAGAGCCTGGGATTTAACTCAATTTCTGAAGGGAAACACACAGCATAGTTCTCACCCATGGATCACACTCTGCTTTAGAGCAAGAAGCACGCTCTTGCTTTCTAGAGTCTCTAATACAGCAGGAAATCTGAGTGTGCCCAGAACAAAGAACAGAGTTTCCTACACATACGGACCATATGTAGTCCAAATCTGCTTCTGAAACTGATACAATGCCCTAGTCCTCTAACATCCAATGCTTGTCAGTTAAGATGGGAAACATTTGAGCTTCATGAACGATGTAGTTCGTTTGAGCAGAAAAGTGACTGCCCTTACCTTAAACGAAGTCTGGCTTGTAGGAAAACACAGAGTCTGGGATTTAACTCCATTTCTGAAGGGAAACACACAGCATAGTTCTCATCCATTGATCACACTCTGCTTTAGAGCGAGAAGCACGCTCTTGCTTTCTAAAGTCTCTAAGACAGCAGGAAACGTGAGTGTGCTGAGAACAAAAGAACGGTGTATCCTACACATACGGACCATATCTAGTCCAAATCTGCTTCTGAAACTGATACAAAGCACTGGTCCTCTAACAATCAATGCTTGTCTGTTAAGATAAGAAACATGTGAGCTTAGTGAATGATGTAATTCGTTTGAGCTGAAAAGTGACTGCCCTTACCTGTAACGAAGTCTTGCTTGTAGTAAGACACAGAGCCTGGGATTTCATTCCATCTCTGTAGGGAAACACACAGCAGAGTTCTCATCCATGGATCATACTCTGCTTTAGAGCGAGAAGCATGCTCTTGCTTTCTAGAGTCTGTAATACAGCAGGAAATCTGAGTGTGCCCAGAAAAAAAGAACGGTGTTTCCTACACATACGGACCATATCTAGTCCAAATCTGTTTCTGAAACTGACACAAAGAACTGGTCCTCTAACATCCAATGCTCGTCAGTTAAGATGGGAAACGTGTGATCTTCGTTAATGATGTAGTTCGTTTGAGCAGAAAAGTGACTGCCCTTACCTGAAATGAAGTCTTGCTTGTAGGAAGACTCAGAGCCTGGGATTTAACTCCATTTCTGAAGTGAAACACACAGCAGTGTTCTCATCCACTGATGACACTCTGCTTTAGAACAAGAAGCACGCTCTTGCTTTCTAGAGTCTCTAACACAGCAGGAAACGTGAGTGTGCTGAGAACAAAAGAACTGTGTTTCCTACACATACGGACCATATCTAGTCCAACTCTGCTTCTGAAACTGATACAAAGCACTGGTCCTCTAACATCCAATGCTTGTCAGTTAAGATGAGAAACGTGTGAGCTTCGTGAACGATGTAGTTCGTTTGAGCAGAAAAGTGACTGCCTTTACCTGAATCGAAGTCTTACTTGTAGGAAGACTCAGAGCCTGGGATTTAACTCCATTTCTGAAGTGAAACACACAGCATTGTAATTATCCATTGATCACACTCTGCTTTAGAACAAGAAGCACTCTCTTGCTTTCTAGAGTCTCTAAGACAGTAGGAAACATGTGTGTGCTGAGAACAAAAGAACGGTGTTTCCTACACATACGGACCATATCTAGTTCAACTCTGCTTCTGAAACTGATACAAAGCACTGGTCCTCTAACATCCAATGCTTGTCAGTTAAGATGAGAAACGTGTGAGCTTTGTGAATGATGTAGTTCCTTTGAACTGAAAAGTGACTGCCCTTACCTGAAACGAAGTCTTGCTTGTAATAAGACACAGAGCCTAGGATTTAACTCCATTTCTTAAGAGAAACACACAGCAAAGTTCTCATCCATGGATCACACTCTGCTTTAGAGCGAGAAGCACGCTCTTGCTTTTAGAGTCTCTAATATAGCAGGTAATCTGAGTGTGCCCAGAACAAAAGAACGGTGTTTCCTACACATACAGACCATATGTAGTCCAAATCTGCTTCTGAAACTGATACAATCCACTGGTCCTCTAACATCCAATGCTTGTCAGTTAAGATGAGAAACGTGTGAGCTTCGTGAACGATGTAGTTGGTTTGAGCTGAAAAGTGACTGCCCTTACCTGAATCAAAGTCTTGCTTGTCGGAAGACTCAGAGCCTGGGATTTAACTCCATTTCTGAAGTGAAAAACACAGCAGTGTTATCATCCATTGATCACACTCTGCTTTAGAAAAAGAAGGATGCTCTTGCTTTCTAGAGTCTCTAAGACAGCAGGAAACGTGAGTGTGCTGAGTACAAGAGAACGGTGTTTCCTACACATACGGACCATATCTAGTCCAACTCTCCTTCTTAAACTGATAAAAAGCACTGGTACTCTAACATCCAATGCTTGTCGGTTAAGAAGAGAAATGTGTGAGCTCAGTGAAGGATGTAGTTCGTTTGAGCTGAAAAGTGACTGCCGTTACCTGAAAAGAAGTCTTGCTTGTAGTAAGACTCAGAGCCTGGGATTTACCTCCATTTCTGAAAGGAAACACACAGCATTTTTCTCATCCATGGGTCACACTCTGCTTTAGAGCAACAAGCACGCTCTTGCTTTCTAGAGTCTCTAAGACAGCAGGAAACATGTGTGTGCTGAGAACAAAAGAACGGTGTTTCCTACACATACGGACCATATCTAGTTCAACTCTGCTTCTTAAACTGATACAAAGCACTGGTCCTCTAACATCCAATGCTTGTCAGTTAAGATGAGAAACGTGTGAGCTTTGTGAATGATGTAGTTCCTTTGAACTGAAAAGTGACTGCCCTTACCTGAAACGAAGTCTTGCTTGTAGTAAGACACAGAGCCTGGGATTTAACTCCATTTCTTAAGAGAAACACACAGCAAAGTTCTCATCCATGGATCACACTCTGCTTTAGAGCGAGAAGCACGCTCTTGCTTTTAGAGTCTCTAATATAGCAGGAAATCTGAGTGTGCCCAGAACAAAAGAACGGTGTTTCCTACATATACGGACCATATGTAGTCCAAATCTGCTTCTGAAACTGATACAATGCACTGACCCTCTAACATCCAATGCTTGTCAGTTAAGACGAGAATCGTGTGATCTTCGTTAACGATGTAGTTCGTTTGAGCAGAAAAGTGACTGCCCTTACCTGAAATGAAGTCTTGGTTGTAGGAAGACTCAGAGCCTGGGATTTAACTCCATTTCTGAAGTGAAACACACAGCAGTGTTCTCATCCACTGATGACACTCTGCTTTAGAACAAGAAGCATGCTCTTGCTTTCTAGAGTCTCTAAGACAGCAGGAAACGTGAGTGTGCTGAGAACAAAAGAACGGTGTTTCCTACACATACGGACCATATCTAGTCCAACACTGCTTCTTAAACTGATACAAAGCACTGGTCCTCTAACATCCAATGCTTGTCTGTTAAGATGAGAAATGTGTGAGCTCAGTGAACGATGTAGTTCGTTTGAGCTGAAAAGTGACTCTCTTTACCTGAAACGAAGTCTTGCTTGTAGGAAGACACAGAGATTGGGATTTAACTCCATTTCTGAAGGGAAACACACAGCATAGTTCTCATCCATGGATCACACTCTGCTTTAGAGCGAGAAGCACGCTCTTGCTTTCTAGAGTCTCTAACACAGCAGGAAACGTGAGTGTGCTGAGAACAAAAGAACGGTGTTTCCTACACATACGGACCATATGTAGTCCAAATCTGCTTCTGAAACTGATACAAAGCACTGGACCTCTAACATCCAATGCTTGTCAGTTAAGATGAGAAACGTGTGAGCTTTGAGAATGATGTAGTTCCTTTGAACTGAAAAGTGACTGCCCTTACCTGAAACGAAGTCTTGCTTGTAGTAAGACACAGATCCTGGGATTTAATTCCATCTCTGATGGGAAACACACAGCAGAGTTCTCATCCATGGATCATACTCTGCTTTAGAGCGAGAAGCATGCTCTTGCTTTCTAGAGTCTCTAATACAGCAGGAAATCTGAGTGTGCCCAGAAAAAAAGAACGGTGTTTCCTACACATACGGACCATATCTAGTCCAAATCTGTTTCTGAAACTGACACAAAGCACTGGTCCTCTAACATCCAATGCTTGTCAGTTAAGACGAGAAACGTGTGAGCTTCGTGAACGATGTAGTTCGTTTGAGCAGAAAAGTGACTGCCCTTACCTGATACGAAGTCTTGCTTGTAGGAAGACTCAGAGCCTGGGATTTAACTCCATTTCTGAAGTGAAACAAACAGCAGTGTTCTCTTCCACTGATGACACTCTGCTTTAGAACAAGAAGCATGCTCTTGCTTTCTAGAGTCTCTAAGACAGCAGGAAACATGAGTGTGCTGAGAACAAAAGAACGGTGTTTCCTACACATACGGACCATATCTAGTCCAACTCTGCTTCTTAAACTGATACAAAGCACTGGTCCTCTAACATCCAATGCTTGTCTGTTAAGATGAGAAATGTGTGAGCTCAGTGAACGATGTAGTTAGTTTTAGCTGAAAAGTGACTCTCTTTACCTGAAACGAAGTCTTGCTTGTAGGAAGACACAGAGATTGGGATATAACTCCATTTCTTAAGGGAAACACACAGCATAGTTCTCATCCATGGATCACACTCTGCTTTAGAGCGAGAAGCACGCTCTTGCTTTCTAGAGTCTCTAACACAGCATGAAACGTGAGTGTGCTGAGAACAAAAGAACGGTGTTTCCTACACATACGGACCATATCTAGTCCAACTCTGTTTCTGAAACTGATACAAAGCACTGGTCCTCTAACATCCAATGCTTGTCGGTTAAGAAGAGAAATGTGTGAGCTCAGTGAAGGATGTAGTTCGTTTGAGCTGAAAAGTGACTGCCCTTACCTGAATCGAAGTCTTGCTTGTAGGAAGACTCAGAGCCTGGGATTTAACTCCATTTCTGAAGTGAAACACACAGCAGTGTAATCATCCATTGATCACACTCTGCTTTAGAACAAGAAGCACACTCTTGCTTTCTAGATTCTCTAAGACAGCAGGAAAAGTGAGTGTGCTGAGAACAAAAGAACGCTGTTTCCTACACATACGGACATTATATAGTACAAATCTGCTTCTGAAAGTGACACAAAGCACTGGTCCTCTAACATCCAATGCTTTTCTGTTAAGATTAGAAACGTGTGAGCTCCATGAACGATGCAGTTCCTTTGGGCTGAAAAGTGACTGGCCATACCTGAAAAGAAGTCTTTCTTGTAAGAAGACACAGAGCCTGGGATTTAACTCAATTTCTGAAGGGAAACACACAGCATAGTTCTCACCCATGGATCACACTCTGCTTTAGAGCAAGAAGCACGCTCTTGCTTTCTAGAGTCTCTAATACAGCAGGAAATCTGAGTGTGCCCAGAACAAAGAACAGAGTTTCCTACACATACGGACCATATGTAGTCCAAATCTGCTTCTGAAACTGATACAATGCAGTAGTCCTCTAACATCCAATGCTTGTCAGTTAAGATGGGAAACGTGTGAGCTTCATGAACGATGTAGTTCGTTTGAGCAGAAAAGTGACTGCCCTTACCTTAAACGAAGTATGGCTTGTAGGAAGACACAGAGTCTGGGATTTAACTCCATTTCTGAAGGGAAACACACAGCATAGTTCTTCCATTGATCACACTCTGCTTTAGAGCGAGAAGCACGCTCTTGCTTTCTAAAGTCTCTAAGACAGCAGGAAACGTGAGTGTGCTGAGAACAAAAGAACGGTGTATCCTACACATACGGACCATATCTAGTCCAAATCTGCTTCTGAAACTGATACAAAGCACTGGTCCTCTAACATCCAATGCTTGTCTGTTAAGATGAGAAACGTGTGAGCTTCGTGAATGATGTAGTTCGTTTGAGCTGAAAAGTGACTGCCCTTACCTGAAACGAAGTCTTGCTTGTAGGAAGACACAGAGCCTGGGATTTAACTCCATTTCTGAATGGAAACACACAGCATTGTTCTCATTCATGGAGCACACTCTGCTTTAGTGCAAGAAGAATGCTCTTGCTTTCTAGAGTCTCTAACACAGCATGAAATCTGTGTTTGCCCCGAAAAAAAGAACGGAGTTTCCTACAAATATGGACCATATGTAGTCCAACTCTTCTTCTGAAACTGATACAATGCACTGGTCCTCTAACATCCAATGCTTGTCAGTTAAGATGGGAAACGTGTGAGCTTCATGAACGATGTATTTCGTTTGAGCAGAAAAGTGACTGCCCTTACCTGAAACGAAGTCTTGCTTGTAGGAAGACTCAGAGCCTGGGATTTAACTCTATTTCTGAAGTGAAACACACAGCATTGTAATTATCCATTGATCACACTCTGCTTTAGAACAAGAAGCACTCTCTTGCTTTCTAGAGTCTCTAAGACAGCAGGAAACATGTGTGTGCTGAGAACAAAATAACGGTGTTTCCTACACATACGGACCATATCTAGTTCAACTCTGCTTCTGAAACTGATACAAAGCACTGGTCCTCTAACATCCAATGCTTGTCAGTTAAGATGAGAAACGTGTGAGCTTTGTGAATGATGTAGTTCCTTTGAACTGAAAAGTGACTGCCCTTACCTGAAACGAAGTCTTGCTTGTAGTAAGACACAGTGCCTAGGATTTAACTCCATTTCTTAAGAGAAACACACAGCAAAGTTCTCATCCATGGATCACACTCTGCTTTAGAGCGAGAAGCACGCTCTTGCTTTTAGAGTCTCTAATATAGCAGGTAATCTGAGTGTGCCCAGAACAAAAGAACGGTGTTTCCTACACATACAGACCATATGTAGTCCAAATCTGCTTCTGAAACTGATACAATGCACTGGTCCTCTAACATCCAATGCTTGTCAGTTAAGATGAGAAACGTGTGAGCTTCGTGAACGATGTAGTTGGTTTGAGCTGAAAAGTGACTGCCCTTACCTGAATCAAAGTCTTGCTTGTCGGAAGACTCAGAGCCTGGGATTTAACTCCATTTCTGAAGTGAAAAACACAGCAGTGTTATCATCCATTGATCACACTCTGCTTTAGAAAAAGAAGGATGCTCTTGCTTTCTAGAGTCTCTAAGACAGCCGGAAACGTGAGTGTGCTGAGTACAAGAGAACGGTGTTTCCTACACATACGGACCATATCTAGTCCAACTCTCCTTCTTAAACTGATAAAAAGCACTGGTACTCTAACATCCAATGCTTGTCGGTTAAGAAGAGAAATGTGTGAGCTCAGTGAAGGATGTAGTTCGTTTGAGCTGAAAAGTGACTGCCGTTACCTGAAAAGAAGTCTTGCTTGTAGTAAGACACAGAGCCTGGGATTTAACTCCATTTCTGAAAGGAAACACACAGCATTTTTCTCATCCATGGGTCACACTCTGCTTTAGAGCAACAAGCACGCTCTTGCTTTTAGAGTCTCTAATATAGCAGGTAATCTGAGTGTGCCCAGAACAAAAGAACGGTGTTTCCTACACATACAGACCATATGTAGTCCAAATCTGCTTCTGAAACTGATACAAAGCACTGACCCTCTAACATCCAATGCTTGTCAGTTAAGATGAGAAAC
Source organism: Onychomys leucogaster (assembly GCA_949786385.1). Taxonomy (NCBI): domain Eukaryota; kingdom Metazoa; phylum Chordata; class Mammalia; order Rodentia; family Cricetidae; genus Onychomys; species Onychomys leucogaster. Next base: position 1,876,077 of record CATKUP010000076.1, read on the forward strand.
GTGTGAGCTTCGTGAATGATGTAGTTCGTTTGAGCAGAAAAGTGACTGCCCTTACCTGAATAGAAGTCTTGCCTGTAGGAAGACTCAGAGCCTGGGATTTAACTCCATTTCTGAAGTGAAACACACAGCAGTGTAATCATCCATTCATCACACTCTGCTTTAGAACAAGAAGCACTCTCTTGCTTTCTAGAGTCTCTAAGACAGCAGGAAACATGTGTGTGCTGAGAACAAAAGAACGGTGTTTCCTACACATACGGACCATATCTAGTTCAACTCTGCTTCTTAAACTGATACAAAGCACTGGTCCTCTAACATCCAATGCTTGTCAGTTAAGATGAGAAACGTGTGAGCTTTGTGAATGATGTAGTTCCTTTGAACTGAAAAGTGACTGCCCTTACCTGAAACGAAGTCTTGCTTGTAGTAAGACACAGAGCCTAGGATTTAACTCCATTTCTTAAGAGAAACACACAGCAAAGTTCTCATCCATGGATGACACTCTGCTTTAGAGCGAGAAGCACGCTCTTGCTTTTAGAGTCTCTAATATAGCAGGAAATCTGAGTGTGCCCAGAACAAAAGAACGGTGTTTCCTACATATACGGACCATATGTAGTCCAAATCTGCTTCTGAAACTGATACAATGCACTGACCCTCTAACATCCAATGCTTGTCAGTTAAGACGAGAATCGTGTGATCTTCGTTAACGATGTAGTTCGTTTGAGCAGAAAAGTGACTGCCCTTACCTGAAATGAAGTCTTGGTTGTAGGAAGACTCAGAGCCTGGGATTTAACTCCATTTCTGAAGTGAAAAACACAGCAGTGTTATCATCCATTGATCACACTCTGCTTTAGAAAAAGAAGGATGCTCTTGCTTTCTAGAGTCTCTAAGACAGCAGGAAACGTGAGTGTGCTGAGTACAAGAGAACGGTGTTTCCTACACATACGGACCATATCTAGTCCAACTCTCCTTCTTAAACTGATAAAAAGCACTGGTACTCTAACATCCAATGCTTGTCGGTTAAGAAGAGAAATGTGTGAGCTCAGTGAAGGATGTAATTCGTTTGAGCTGAAAAGTGACTGCCGTTACCTGAAAAGAAGTCTTGCTTGTAGTAAGACACAGAGCCTGGGATTTAACTCCATTTCTGAAAGGAAACACACAGCATTTTTCTCATCCATGGGTCACACTCTGCTTTAGAGCAACAAGCACGCTCTTGCTTTTAGAGTCTCTAATATAGCAGGTAATCTGAGTGTGCCCAGAACAAAAGAACGGTGTTTCCTACACATACAGACCATATGTAGTCCAAATCTGCTTCTGAAACTGATACAAAGCACTGACCCTCTAACATCCAATGCTTATCAGTTAAGATGAGAAACATGTGAGCTTCGTGAATGATGTAGTTCGTTTGAGCAGAAAAGTGACTGCCCTTACCTGAATTGAAGTCTTGCCTGTAGGAAGACTCAGAGCCTGGGATTTAACTCCATTTCTGAAGTGAAACACACAGCAGTGTAATCATCCATTCATCACACTCTGCTTTAGAACAAGAAGCACTCTCTTGCTTTCTAGAGTCTCTAAGACAGCCGGAAACATGTGTGTGCTGAGAACAAAAGAACGGTGTTTCCTACACATACGGACCATATCTAGTTCAACTCTGCTTCTTAAACTGATACAAAGCACTGGTCCTCTAACATCCAATGCTTGTCAGTTAAGATGAGAAACGTGTGAGCTTTGTGAATGATGTAGTTCCTTTGAACTGAAAAGTGACTGCCCTTACCTGAAACGAAGTCTTGCTTGTAGTAAGACACAGAGCCTAGGATTTAACTCCATTTCTTAAGAGAAACACACAGCAAAGTTCTCATCCATGGATCACACTCTGCTTTAGAGCGAGAAGCACGCTCTTGCTTTTAGAGTCTCTAATATAGCAGGAAATCTGAGTGTGCCCAGAACAAAAGAACGGTGTTTCCTACATATACGGACCATATGTAGTCCAAATCTGCTTCTGAAACTGATACAATGCACTGACCCTCTAACATCCAATGCTTGTCAGTTAAGACGAGAATCGTGTGATCTTCGTTAACGATGTAGTTCGTTTGAGCAGAAAAGTGACTGCCCTTACCTGAAATGAAGTCTTGGTTGTAGGAAGACTCAGAGCCTGGGATTTAACTCCATTTCTGAAGTGAAACACACAGCAGTGTTCTCATCCACTGATGACACTCTGCTTTAGAACAAGAAGCATGCTCTTGCTTTCTAGAGTCTCTAAGACAGCAGGAAACGTGAGTGTGCTGAGAACAAAAGAACGGTGTTTCCTACACATACGGACCATATCTAGTCCAACTCTGCTTCTTAAACTGATACAAAGCACTGGTCCTCTAACATCCAATGCTTGTCTGTTAAGATGAGAAATGTGTGAGCTCAGTGAACGATGTAGTTCGTTTGAGCTGAAAAGTGACTCTCTTTACCTGAAACGAAGTCTTGCTTGTAGGAAGACACAGAGATTGGGATTTAACTCCATTTCTGAAGGGAAACACACGGCATAGTTCTCATCCATGGATCACACTCTGCTTTAGAGCGAGAAGCATGCTCTTGCTTTCTAGAGTCTCTAACACAGCAGGAAACGTGAGTGTGCTGAGAACAAAAGAACGGTGTTTCCTACACATACGGACCATATGTAGTCCAACTCTGCTTCTGAAACTGATACAAAGCACTGGTCCTCTAACATCCAATGCTTGTCAGTTAAGATGAGAAACGTGTGAGCTTTGAGAATGATGTAGTTCCTTTGAACTGAAAAGTGACTGCCCTTACCTGAAACGAAGTCTTGCTTGTAGTAAGACACAGATCCTGGGATTTAATTCCATCTCTGATGGGAAACACACAGCAGAGTTCTCATCCATGGATCATACTCTGCTTTAGAGCGAGAAGCATGCTCTTGCTTTCTAGAGTCTCTAATACAGCAGGTAATCTGAGTGTGCCCAGAAAAAAAGAACGGTGTTTCCTACACATACGGACCATATCTAGTCCAAATCTGTTTCTGAAACTGACACAAAGCACTGGTCCTCTAACATCCAATGCTTGTCAGTTAAGACGAGAAACGTGTGAGCTTCGTGAACGATGTAGTTCGTTTGAGCAGAAAAGTGACTGCCCTTACCTGATACGAAGTCTTGCTTGTAGGAAGACTCAGAGCCTGGGATTTAACTCCATTTCTGAAGTGAAACAAACAGCAGTGTTCTCTTCCACTGATGACACTCTGCTTTAGAACAAGAAGCATGCTCTTGCTTTCTAGAGTCTCTAAGACAGCAGGAAACATGAGTGTGCTGAGAACAAAAGAACGGTGTTTCCTACACATACGGACCATATCTAGTCCAACTCTGCTTCTTAAACTGATACAAAGCACTGGTCCTCTAACATCCAATGCTTGTCTGTTAAGATGAGAAATGTGTGAGCTCAGTGAACGATGTAGTTAGTTTTAGCTGAAAAGTGACTCTCTTTACCTGAAACGAAGTCTTGCTTGTAGGAAGACACAGAGATTGGGATATAACTCCATTTCTTAAGGGAAACACACAGCATAGTTTTCATCCATGGATCACACTCTGCTTTAGAGCGAGAAGCACGCTCTTGCTTTCTAGAGTCTCTAACACAGCATGAAACGTGAGTGTGCTGAGAACAAAAGAACGGTGTTTCCTACACATACGGACCATATCTAGTCCAACTCTGTTTCTGAAACTGATACAAAGCACTGGTCCTCTAACATCCAATGCTTGTCGGTTAAGAAGAGAAATGTGTGAGCTCAGTGAAGGATGTAGTTCGTTTGAGCTGAAAAGTGACTGCCCTTACCTGAATCGAAGTCTTGCTTGTAGGAAGACTCAGAGCCTGGGATTTAACTCCATTTCTGAAGTGAAACACACAGCAGTGTAATCATCCATTGATCACACTCTGCTTTAGAACAAGAAGCACACTCTTGCTTTCTAGATTCTCTAAGACAGCAGGAAAAGTGAGTGTGCTGAGAACAAAAGAACGCTGTTTCCTACACATACGGAAATTATATAGTCCAAATCTGCTTCTGAAAGTGACACAAAGCACTGGTCCTCTAACATCCAATGCTTTTCTGTTAAGATTAGAAACGTGTGAGCTCCATGAACGATGCAGTTCCTTTGGGCTGAAAAGTGACTGGCCATACCTGAAAAGAAGTCTTGCTTGTAAGAAGACACAGAGCCTGGGATTTAACTCAATTACTGAAGGGAAACACACAGCATAGTTCTCACCCATGGATCACACTCTGCTTTAGAGCAAGAAGCACGCTCTTGCTTTCTAGAGTCTCTAATACAGCAGGAAATCTGAGTGTGCCCAGAACAAAGAACAGAGTTTCCTACACATACGGACCATATGTAGTCCAAATCTGCTTCTGAAACTGATACAATGCACTAGTCCTCTAACATCCAATGCTTGTCAGTTAAGATGGGAAACGTGTGAGCTTCATGAACGATGTAGTTCGTTTGAGCAGAAAAGTGACTGCCCTTACCTTAAACGAAGTATGGCTTGTAGGAAGACACAGAGTCTGGGATTTAACTCCATTTCTGAAGGGAAACACACAGCATAGTTCTCATCCATTGATCACACTCTGCTTTAGATCGAGAAGCACGCTCTTGCTTTCTAAAGTCTCTAAGACAGCAGGAAACGTGAGTGTGCTGAGAACAAAAGAACGGTGTATCCTACACATACGGACCATATCTAGTCCAAATCTGCTTCTGAAACTGATACAAAGCACTGGTCCTCTAACATCCAATGCTTGTCTGTTAAGATGAGAAACGTGTGAGCTTCGTGAATGATGTAGTTCGTTTGAGCTGAAAAGTGACTGCCCTTACCTGAAACGAAGTCTTGCTTGTAGGAAGACACAGAGCCTGGGATTTAACTCCATTTCTGAATGGAAACACACAGCATTGTTCTCATTCATGGAGCACACTCTGCTTTAGTGCAAGAAGAATGCTCTTGCTTTCTAGAGTCTCTAACACAGCATGAAATCTGTGTTTGCCCCGAAAAAAAGAACGGAGTTTCCTACAAATATGGACCATATGTAGTACAACTCTTCTTCTGAAACTGATACAATGCACTGGTCCTCTAACATCCAATGCTTGTCAGTTAAGATGGGAAACGTGTGAGCTTCATGAACGATGTATTTCGTTTGAGCAGAAAAGTGACTGCCCTTACCTTAAACGAAGTCTTGCTTGTAGGAAGACACTGAGTCTGGGATTTAACTCCATTTCTGAAGGGAAACACACAGCATATTTCTCATCCATGGGTCACACTCTGCTTTAGAGCAACAAGCACGCTCTTGCTTTTAGAGTCTCTAATATAGCAGGTAATCTGAGTGTGCCCAGAACAAAAGAACGGTGTTTCCTACACATACAGACCATATGTAGTCCAAATCTGCTTCTGAAACTGATACAAAGCACTGACCCTCTAACATCCAATGCTTATCAGTTAAGATGAGAAACATGTGAGCTTCGTGAATGATGTAGTTCGTTTGAGCAGAAAAGTGACTGCCCTTACCTGAATTGAAGTCTTGCCTGTAGGAAGACTCAGAGCCTGGGATTTAACTCCATTTCTGAAGTGAAACACACAGCAGTGTAATCATCCATTCATCACACTCTGCTTTAGAACAAGAAGCACTCTCTTGCTTTCTAGAGTCTCTAAGACAGCCGGAAACATGTGTGTGCTGAGAACAAAAGAACGGTGTTTCCTACACATACGGACCATATCTAGTTCAACTCTGCTTCTTAAACTGATACAAAGCACTGGTCCTCTAACATCCAATGCTTGTCAGTTAAGATGAGAAACGTGTGAGCTTTGTGAATGATGTAGTTCCTTTGAACTGAAAAGTGACTGCCCTTACCTGAAACGAAGTCTTGCTTGTAGTAAGACACAGAGCCTAGGATTTAACTCCATTTCTTAAGAGAAACACACAGCAAAGTTCTCATCCATGGATCACACTCTGCTTTAGAGCGAGAAGCACGCTCTTGCTTTTAGAGTCTCTAATATAGCAGGAAATCTGAGTGTGCCCAGAACAAAAGAACGGTGTTTCCTACATATACGGACCATATGTAGTCCAAATCTGCTTCTGAAACTGATACAATGCACTGACCCTCTAACATCCAATGCTTGTCAGTTAAGACGAGAATCGTGTGATCTTCGTTAACGATGTAGTTCGTTTGAGCAGAAAAGTGACTGCCCTTACCTGAAATGAAGTCTTGGTTGTAGGAAGACTCAGAGCCTGGGATTTAACTCCATTTCTGAAGTGAAACACACAGCAGTGTTCTCATCCACTGATGACACTCTGCTTTAGAACAAGAAGCATGCTCTTGCTTTCTAGAGTCTCTAAGACAGCAGGAAACGTGAGTGTGCTGAGAACAAAAGAACGGTGTTTCCTACACATACGGACCATATCTAGTCCAACTCTGCTTCTTAAACTGATACAAAGCACTGGTCCTCTAACATCCAATGCTTGTCTGTTAAGATGAGAAATGTGTGAGCTCAGTGAACGATGTAGTTCGTTTGAGCTGAAAAGTGACTCTCTTTACCTGAAACGAAGTCTTGCTTGTAGGAAGACACAGAGATTGGGATTTAACTCCATTTCTGAAGGGAAACACACAGCATAGTTCTCATCCATGGATCACACTCTGCTTTAGAGCGAGAAGCACGCTCTTGCTTTCTAGAGTCTCTAACACAGCAGGAAACGTGAGTGTGCTGAGAACAAAAGAACGGTGTTTCCTACACATACGGACCATATGTAGTCCAACTCTGCTTCTGAAACTGGTACAAAGCACTGGTCCTCTAACATCCAATGCTTGTCAGTTAAGATGAGAAACGTGTGAGCTTTGAGAATGATGTAGTTCCTTTGAACTGAAAAGTGACTGCCCTTACCTGAAACGAAGTCTTGCTTGTAGTAAGACACAGATCCTGGGATTTAATTCCATCTCTGATGGGAAACACACAGCAGAGTTCTCATCCATGGATCACACTCTGCTTTAGAGCGAGAAGCACGCTCTTGCTTTCTAGAGTCTCTAACACAGCATGAAACGTGAGTGTGCTGAGAACAAAAGAACGGTGTTTCCTACACATACGGACCATATCTAGTCCAACTCTGTTTCTGAAACTGATACAAAGCACTGGTCCTCTAACATCCAATGCTTGTCGGTTAAGAAGAGAAATGTGTGAGCTCAGTGAAGGATGTAGTTCGTTTGAGCTGAAAAGTGACTGCCCTTACCTGAATCGAAGTCTTGCTTGTAGGAAGACTCAGAGCCTGGGATTTAACTCCATTTCTGAAGTGAAACACACAGCAGTGTAATCATCCATTGATCACACTCTGCTTTAGAACAAGAAGCACACTCTTGCTTTCTAGATTCTCTAAGACAGCAGGAAAAGTGAGTGTGCTGAGAACAAAAGAACGCTGTTTCCTACACATACGGACATTATATAGTCCAAATCTGCTTCTGAAAGTGACACAAAGCACTGGTCCTCTAACATCCAATGCTTTTCTGTTAAGATTAGAAACGTGTGAGCTCCATGAACGATGCAGTTCCTTTGGGCTGAAAAGTGACTGGCCATACCTGAAAAGAAGTCTTGCTTGTAAGAAGACACAGAGCCTGGGATTTAACTCAATTTCTGAAGGGAAACACACAGCATAGTTCTCACCCATGGATCACACTCTGCTTTAGAGCAAGAAGCACGCTCTTGCTTTCTAGAGTCTCTAATACAGCAGGAAATCTGAGTGTGCCCAGAACAAAGAACAGAGTTTCCTACACATACGGACCATATGTAGTCCAAATCTGCTTCTGAAACTGATACAATGCACTAGTCCTCTAACATCCAATGCTTGTCAGTTAAGATGGGAAACGTGTGAGCTTCATGAACGATGTAGTTCGTTTGAGCAGAAAAGTGACTGCCCTTACCTTAAACGAAGTCTTGCTTGTAGGAAGACACAGAGTCTGGGATTTAACTCCATTTCTGAAGGGAAACACACAGCATAGTTCTCATCCATTGATCACACTCTGCTTTAGAGCGAGAAGCACGCTCTTGCTTTCTAAAGTCTCTAAGACAGCAGGAAACGTGAGTGTGCTGAGAACAAAAGAACGGTGTATCCTACACATACGGACCATATCTAGTCCAAATCTGCTTCTGAAACTGATACAAAGCACTGGTCCTCTAACATCCAATGCTTGTCTGTTAAGATGAGAAACGGGTGAGCTTCGTGAATGATGTAGTTCGTTTGAGCTGAAAAGTGACTGCCCTTACCTGAAACGAAGTCTTGCTTGTAGGAAGACACAGAGCCTGGGATTTAACTCCATTTCTGAATGGAAACACACAGCATTGTTCTCATTCATGGAGCACACTCTGCTTTAGTGCAAGAAGAATGCTCTTGCTTTCTAGAGTCTCTAACACAGCATGAAATCTGTGTTTGCCCCGAAAAAAAGAACGGAGTTTCCTACAAATATGGACCATATGTAGTCCAACTCTTCTTCTGAAACTGATACAATGCACTGGTCCTCTAACATCCAATGCTTGTCAGTTAAGATGGGAAACGTGTGAGCTTCATGAACGATGTATTTCGTTTGAGCAGAAAAGTGACTGCCCTTACCTTAAACGAAGTCTTGCTTGTAGGAAGACACAGAGTCTGGGATTTAACTCCATTTCTGAAGGGAAACACACAGCATATTTCTCATCCATGGATCACACTCTGCATTAGAACGAGAAGCACGCTCTTGCTTTCTAAAGTCTCGAAGACAGCAGGAAACATGAGTGCGCTGAGAACAAAAGAACGGTGTTTCCTACACATACGGACCATATCTAGTCCAACTCTGTTTCTGAAACTGACACAAAGCACTTGTCCTCTCACATCCAATGCTTGTCAGTTAAGATGAGAAACGTGTGAGCTTTGAGAATGATGTAGTTCCTTTGAACTGAAAAGTGTCTGCACTTACCTGAAACGAAGTCTTGCTTGTAGTAAGACACAGATCCTGGGATTTAATTCCATCTCTGATGGGAAACACACAGCAGATTTCTCATCCATGGATCACACTCTGCTTTAGAGCGAGAAGCACAATCTTGCTTTCTAGATTCTCTAATACAGCAGGTAATCTGAGTGTGCCCAGAACAAAAGAATGGTGTTTCCTTCACATACGGACCATATGTAGTCCAAATCTGCTTCTGAAACTGATACAATGCACTGGTCCTCTAACATCCAATGCTTTTCAGTTAAGATGAGAAACGTGTGATCTTCATGAACGATGTACTTCGTTTGAGCAGAAAAGTGACTGCCCTTACCTGAAACGAAGTCTTGCTTGTATGAAGACTCAGAGCCTGGGATTTAACTCCATTTCTGAAGGAAACACACAGCAGTGTTCTCATCCATTGATCACACTCTGCTTTAGAGCGAGAAGCACACTCTTGCTTTCTAGAGTCTCTAAGACAGCAGGAAACGTGAGTGTGCTGACTACAAAAGAACGGTGTTTCCTACACATACGGACCATATCTAGTCCAACTCTCCTTCTTAAACTGATAAAAAGCACTGGTACTCTAACATCCAATGCTTGTCGGTTAAGAAGAGAAATGTGTGAGCTCAGTGAAGGATGTAGTTCGTTTGAGCTGAAAAGTGACTGCCGTTACGTGAAACGAAGTCTTGCTTGTAGTAAGACACAGAGCCTGGGATTTAACTCCATTTCTGAAAGGAAACACACAGCATTTTTTCTCATCCATGGATCACACTCTGCTTTAGAGCAACAAGCACGCTCTTGCTTTTAGAGTCTCTAATATAGCAGGTAATCTGAGTGTGCCCAGAACAAAAGAACGGTGTTTCCTACACATACAGACCATATGTAGTCCAAATCTGCTTCTGAAACTGATACAAAGCACTGACCCTCTAACATCCAATGCTTGTCAGTTAAGATGAGAAACGTGTGAGCTTCGTGAACGATGTAGTTCGTTTGAGCAGAAAAGTGACTGCCCTTACCTGAATCGAAGTCTTGCTTGTAGGAAGACTCAGAGCCTGGGATTTAACTCCATTTCTGAAGTGAAACACACAGCAGTGTAATCATCCATTGATCACACTCTGCTTTAGAACAAGAAGCACGCTCTTGCTTTCTAGATTCTCTAAGACAGCAGGAAACGTGAGTGTGCTGAGAACAAAAGAACGCTGTTTCCTACACATACGGACATTATATAGTCCAACTCTGCTTCTGAAAGTGACACAAACACTGGTCCTCTAACATCCAATGCTTTTCTGTTAAGATTAGAAACGTGTGAGCTCCATGAACGATGTAGTTCCTTTGGGCTGAAAAGTGACTGCCCATACCTGAAAAGAAGTCTTGCTTGTAAGAAGACACAGAGTCTGGGATTTAACTCAATTTCTGAAGGGAAACACACAGCATAGTTCTCACCCATGGATCACACTCTGCTTTAGAGCAAGAAGCACGCTCTTGCTTTCTAGAGTCTCTAATACAGCAGGAAATCTGAGTGTGCCCAGAACAAAGAACAGAGATTCCTACACATACGGACCATATGTAGTCCAACTCTTCTTCTGAAACTGGTACAAAGCACTGGTCCTCTAACATCCAATGCTTGTCAGTTAAGATGAGAAACGTGTGAGCTTTGAGAATGATGTAGTTCCTTTGAACTGAAAAGTGACTGCCCTTACCTGTAATGTAGTCTTGCTTGTAGTAAGACACAGAGCCTGGGATTTAACTCCATCTCTGAAGAGAAACACACAGCAGAGTTCTCATCCATGGATCACACTCTGCTTTATAGCGAGAAGCACGCTCTTGCTTTCTAGAGTCTCTAATTCAGCAGGCAATCTGAGTGTGCCCAGAACAAAAGAACGGGGTTTCCTACACATACGGACCATATGTAGTTCAAATCTGCTTCTGAAACTGATACAATGCACTGGTCCTCTAACATCCAATGCTTGTCAGTTAAGATGAGAAACGTGTGATCTTCATGAACGATGTATTTCGTTTGAGCAGAAAAGTGACTGCCCTTACCTGAAACGAAGTCTTGCTTGTAGGAAGACTCAGAGCCTGGGATTTAACTCCATTTCTGAAGGAAACACACAGCAGTGTTCTCATCCATTCATCACACTCTGCTTTAGAGCGAGAAGCACGCTCTTGCTTTCTAGAGTCTCTAAGACAGCAGGAAACGTGAGTGTGCTGACTACAAAGAACGGTGTTTCCTACACATACGGACCATATCTAGTCCAACTCTCCTTCTTAAACTGATAAAAAGCTCTGGTACTCTAACATCCAATGCTTGTCGGTTAAGAAGAGAAATGTGTGAGCTCAGTGAAGGATGTAGTTCGTTTGAGCTGAAAAGTGACTGCTGTTACGTGAAACGAAGTCTTGCTTGTAGTAAGACACAGAACCTGGGATTTAACTCCATTTCTGAAAGGAAACACACAGCATTTTTCTCATCCATGGATCACACTCTGCTTTAGAGCAACAAGCACGCTCTTGCTTTTAGAGTCTCTAATATAGCAGGTAATCTGAGTGTGCCCAGAACAAAAGAACAGTGTTTCCTACACATACAGACCATATGTAGTCCAAATCTGCTTCTGAAACTGATACAAACCACTGACCCTCTAACATCCAATGCTTGTCAGTTAAGATGAGAAACGTGTGAGCTTCGTGAATGATGTAGTTCGTTTGAGCAGAAAAGTGACTGCCCTTACCTGAATCGAAGTCTTGCTTGTAGGAAGACTCAGAGCCTGGGATTTAACTCCATTTCTGAAGTGAAACACACAGCAGTGTAATCATCCATTGATCACACTCTGCTTTAGAACAAGAAGCATGCTCTTGCTTTCTAGATTCTCTAAGACAGCAGGAAACGTGAGTGTGCTGAGAACAAAAGAACGCTGTTTCCTACACATACGGACATTATATAGTCCAACTCTGCTTCTTAAAGTGACACAAACACTGGTCCTCTAACATCCAATGCTTTTCTGTTAAGATTAGAAACGTGTGAGCTCCATGAACGATGTAGTTCCTTTGGGCTGAAAAGTGACTGCCCATACCTGAAAAGAAGTCTTGCTTGTAAGAAGACACATAGTCTGGGATTTAACTCAATTTCTGAAGGGAAACACACAGCATAGTTCTCACCCATGGATCACACTCTGCTTTAGAGCAAGAAGCACGCTCTTGCTTTCTAGAGTCTCTAATACAGCAGGAAATCTGAGTGTGCCCAGAACAAAGAACAGAGTTTCCTACACATACGGACCATATGTAGTCCAACTCTTCTTCTGAAACTGGTACAAAGCACTGGTCCTCTAACATCCAATGCTTGTCAGTTAAGATGAGAAACGTGTGAGCTTTGAGAATGATGTAGTTCCTTTGAACTGAAAAGTGACTGCCCTTACCTGTAATGTAGTCTTGCTTGTAGTAAGACACAGAGCCTGGGATTTAACTCCATCTCTGAAGAGAAACACACAGCAGAATTCTCATCCATGGATCACACTCTGCTTTATAGCGAGAAGCACGCTCTTGCTTTCTAGAGTCTCTAATTCAGCAGGCAATCTGAGTGTGCCCAGAACAAAAGAACGGGGTTTCCTACACATACGGACCATATGTAGTCCAAATCTGCTTCTGAAAATGATACAATGCACTAGTCCTCTAACATCCAATGCTTGTCAGTTAAGATGGGAAACGTGTGAGCTTCATGAACGATGTAGTTCGTTTGAGCAGAAAACTGACTGCCCTTACCTTAAATGAAGTCTTGCTTGTAGGAAGACACAGAGCCTGGGATTTAACTCCATTTCTGAAGGGAAACACACAGCATAGTTCTCTTCCATGGATCACACTCTGCTTTAGAGCGAGAAGCACGCTCTTGCTTTCTAAAGTCTCTAAGACAGCATGAAACGTGAGTGCGCTGAGAACAAAAGAACGGTGTTTCCTACACATACGGACCATATCTAGTCGAACTCTGTTTCTGAAACTGACACAAAGCACTGGTCCTCTAACATCCAATGCTTGTCAGTTAAGATGAGAAACGTGTGAGCTTTTAGAATGATGTAGTTCCTTTGAACTGAAAAGTGACTGCCCTTACCTGTAATGAAGTCTTGCTTGTAGTAAGACACAGAGCCTGGGATTTAACTCCATCTCTGAAAAGAAACACACAGCAGAGTTCTCATCCATGGATCACACTCTGCTTTATAGCGAGAAGCACGCTCTTGCTTTCTAGAGTCTCTAATTCAGCAGGCAATCTGAGTGTGCCCAGAACAAAAGAGCGGTGTTTCCTACACATACGGACCATATGTAGTCCAAATCTGCTTCTGAAAATGATACAATGCACTAGTCCTCTAACATCCAATGCTTGTCAGTTAAGATGGGAAACGTGTGAGCTTCATGAACGATGTAGTTCGTTTGAGCAGAAAAGTGACTGCCCTTACCTTAAACGAAGTCTTGCTTGTAGGAAGACTCAGAGCCTGGGATTTAACTCCATTTCTGAAGTGAAACACACAGCAGTGTAATCATCCATTGATCACACTCTGCTTTAGAACAAGAAGCACGCTCTTGCTTTCTAGATTCTCTAAGACAGCAGGAAACGTGAGTGTGCTGAGAACAAAAGAACGCTGTTTCCTACACATACGGACATTATATAGTCCAACTCTGCTTCTGAAAGTGATACAAAGCACTGGTCCTCTAACATCCAATGCTTTGCTGTTAAGATTAGAAACGTGTGAGCTCCATGAGCGATGTAGTTCCCTTGGGCTGAAAAGTGACTGCCCATACCTGAAAAGAAGTCTTGCTTGTAAGAAGACACAGAGCTTGGGATTTAACTCAATTTCTGAAGGGAAACACACAGCATAGTTCTCATCCATGGATCACACTCTGCTTAAGAGCGAGAAGCACGCTCTTGCTTTCTAAAGTCTCGAAGACAGCAGGAAACATGAGTGCGCTGAGAACAAAAGAACGGTGTTTCCTACACATACGGACCATATCTAGTCCAACTCTGTTTCTGAAACTGACACAAAGCATTTGTCCTCTCACATCCAATGCTTGTCAGTTAAGATGAGAAACGTGTGAGCTTTGAGAATGATGTAGTTCCTTTGAACTGAAAAGGGACTGCCCTTACCTGAAACGAAGTCTTGCTTGTAGTAAGACACAGATGCTGGGATTTAATTCCATCTCTGATGGGAAACACACAGCAGAGTTCTCATCCATGAATCACACTCTGCTTTAGAGCGAGAAGCACAATCTTGCTTTCTAGATTCTCTAATACAGCAGGTAATCTGAGTGTGCCCAGAACAAAAGAATGGTGTTTCCTTCACATACGGACCATATGTAGTCCAAATCTGCTTCTGATACTGATACAATGCACTGGTCCTCTAACATCCAATGCTTGTCAGTTAAGATGAGAAACGTGTGATCTTCATGAACGATGTAGTTCGTTTGAGCAGAAAAGTGACTGCCCTTACCTGAATTGAAGTCTTGCTTGTAGGAAGACTCAGAGCCTGGGATTTAACTCCATTTCTGAAGGAAACACACAGCAGTGTTCTCATCCATTGATCACACTCTGCTTTAGAGCGAGAAGCACGCTCTTGCTTTCTAGAGTCTCTAAGACAGCAGGAAACGTGAGTGTGCTGACTACAAAAGAACGGTGTTTCCTACACATACGGACCATATCTAGTCCAACTCTCCTTCTTAAACTGATAAAAAGCACTGGTACTCTAACATCCAATGCTTGTCGGTTAAGAAGAGAAATGTGTGAGCTCAGTGAAGGATGTAGTTCGTTTGAGCTGAAAAGTGACTGCCGTTACGTGAAACGAAGTCTTGCTTGTAGTAAGACACAGAGCCTGGGATTTAACTCCATTTCTGAAAGGAAACACACAGCATTTTTTCTCATCCATGGATCACACTCTGCTTTAGAGCAACAAGCACGCTCTTGCTTTTAGAGTCTCTAATATAGCAGGTAATCTGAGTGTGCCCAGAACAAAAGAACGGTGTTTCCTACACATACAGACCATATGTAGTCCAAATCTGCTTCTGAAACTGATACAAAGCACTGACCCTCTAACATCCAATGCTTGTCAGTTAAGATGAGAAACGTGTGAGCTTCGTGAACGATGTAGTTCGTTTGAGCAGAAAAGTGACTGCCCTTACCTGAATCGAAGTCTTGCTTGTAGGAAGACTCAGAGCCTGGGATTTAACTCCATTTCTGAAGTGAAACACACAGCAGTGTAATCATCCATTGATCACACTCTGCTTTAGAACAAGAAGCACGCTCTTGCTTTCTAGATTCTCTAAGACAGCAGGAAACGTGAGTGTGCTGAGAACAAAAGAACGCTGTTTCCTACACATACGGACATTTTATAGTCCAACTCTGCTTCTGAAAGTGACACAAACACTGGTCCTCTAACATCCAATGCTTTTCTGTTAAGATTAGAAACGTGTGAGCTCCATGAACGATGTAGTTCCTTTGGGCTGAAAAGTGACTGCCCATACCTGAAAAGAAGTCTTGCTTGTAAGAAGACACAGAGTCTGGGATTTAACTCAATTTCTGAAGGGAAACACACAGCATAGTTCTCACCCATGGATCACACTCTGCTTTAGAGCAAGAAGCACGCTCTTGCTTTCTAGAGTCTCTAATACAGCAGGAAATCTGAGTGTGCCCAGAACAAAGAACAGAGTTTCCTACACATACGGACCATATGTAGTCCAACTCTTCTTCTGAAACTGGTACAAAGCACTGGTCCTCTAACATCCAATGCTTGTCAGTTAAGATGAGAAACGTGTGAGCTTTGAGAATGATGTAGTTCCTTTGAACTGAAAAGTGACTGCCCTTACCTGTAATGTAGTCTTGCTTGTAGTAAGACACAGAGCCTGGGATTTAACTCCATCTCTGAAGAGAAACACACAGCAGAGTTCTCATCCATGGATCACACTCTGCTTTATAGCGAGAAGCACGCTCTTGCTTTCTAGAGTCTCTAATTCAGCAGGCAATCTGAGTGTGCCCAGAACAAAAGAACGGGGTTTCCTACACATACGGACCATATGTAGTTCAAATCTGCTTCTGAAACTGATACAATGCACTGGTCCTCTAACATCCAATGCTTGTCAGTTAAGATGAGAAACGTGTGATCTTCATGAACGATGTATTTCGTTTGAGCAGAAAAGTGACTGCCCTTACCTGAAACGAAGTCTTGCTTGTAGGAAGACTCAGAGCCTGGGATTTAACTCCATTTCTGAAGGAAACACACAGCAGTGTTCTCATCCATTCATCACACTCTGCTTTAGAGCAAGAAGCACGCTCTTGCTTTCTAGAGTCTCTAATACAGCAGGAAATCTGAGTGTGCCCAGAACAAAGAACAGAGTTTCCTACACATACGGACCATATGTAGTCCAACTCTTCTTCTGAAACTGGTACAAAGCACTGGTCCTCTAACATCCAATGCTTGTCAGTTAAGATGAGAAACGTGTGAGCTTTGAGAATGATGTAGTTCCTTTGAACTGAAAAGTGACTGCCCTTACCTGTAATGTAGTCTTGCTTGTAGTAAGACACAGAGCCTGGGATTTAACTCCATCTCTGAAGAGAAACACACAGCAGAATTCTCATCCATGGATCACACTCTGCTTTATAGCGAGAAGCACGCTCTTGCTTTCTAGAGTCTCTAATTCAGCAGGCAATCTGAGTGTGCCCAGAACAAAAGAACGGGGTTTCCTACACATACGGACCATATGTAGTCCAAATCTGCTTCTGAAAATGATACAATGCACTAGTCCTCTAACATCCAATGCTTGTCAGTTAAGATGGGAAACGTGTGAGCTTCATGAACGATGTAGTTCGTTTGAGCAGAAAACTGACTGCCCTTACCTTAAACGAAGTCTTGCTTGTAGGAAGACACAGAGCCTGGGATTTAACTCCATTTCTGAAGGGAAACACACAGCATAGTTCTCTTCCATGGATCACACTCTGCTTTAGAGCGAGAAGCACGCTCTTGCTTTCTAAAGTCTCTAAGACAGCATGAAACGTGAGTGCGCTGAGAACAAAAGAACGGTGTTTCCTACACATACGGACCATATCTAGTCGAACTCTGTTTCTGAAACTGACACAAAGCACTGGTCCTCTAACATCCAATGCTTGTCAGTTAAGATGAGAAACGTGTGAGCTTTTAGAATGATGTAGTTCCTTTGAACTGAAAAGTGACTGCCCTTACCTGTAATGAAGTCTTGCTTGTAGTAAGACACAGAGCCTGGGATTTAACTCCATCTCTGAAAAGAAACACACAGCAGAGTTCTCATCCATGGATCACACTCTGCTTTATAGCGAGAAGCACGCTCTTGCTTTCTAGAGTCTCTAATTCAGCAGGCAATCTGAGTGTGCCCAGAACAAAAGAACGGTGTTTCCTACACATACGGACCATATGTAGTCCAAATCTGCTTCTGAAAATGATACAATGCACTAGTCCTCTAACATCCAATGCTTGTCAGTTAAGATGGGAAACGTGTGAGCTTCATGAACGATGTAGTTCGTTTGAGCAGAAAAGTGACTGCCCTTACCTTAAACGAAGTCTTGCTTGTAGGAAGACTCAGAGCCTGGGATTTAACTCCATTTCTGAAGTGAAACACACAGCAGTGTAATCATCCATTGATCACACTCTGCTTTAGAACAAGAAGCACGCTCTTGCTTTCTAGATTCTCTAAGACAGCAGGAA
This sequence comes from Onychomys leucogaster, assembly GCA_949786385.1. Lineage (NCBI taxonomy): Eukaryota > Metazoa > Chordata > Mammalia > Rodentia > Cricetidae > Onychomys > Onychomys leucogaster. The sequence continues at coordinate 1,893,760 of CATKUP010000076.1, forward strand.
ACGTGAGTGTGCTGAGAACAAAAGAACGCTGTTTCCTACACATACGGACATTATATAGTCCAACTCTGCTTCTGAAAGTGATACAAAGCACTGGTCCTCTAATATCCAATGCTTTGCTGTTAAGATTAGAAACGTGTGAGCTCCATGAACGATGTAGTTCCCTTGGGCTGAAAAGTGACTGCCCATACCTGAAAAGAAGTCTTGCTTGTAAGAAGACACAGAGCTTGGGATTTAACTCAATTTCTGAAGGGAAACACACAGCATAGTTCTCATCCATGGATCACACTCTGCTTTAGAGCGAGAAGCACGCTCTTGCTTTCTAAAGTCTCGAAGACAGCAGGAAACATGAGTGCGCTGAGAACAAAAGAACGGTGTTTCCTACACATACGGACCATATCTAGTCCAACTCTGTTTCTGAAACTGACACAAAGCATTTGTCCTCTCACATCCAATGCTTGTCAGTTAAGATGAGAAAAGTGTGAGCTTTGAGAATGATGTAGTTCCTTTGAACTGAAAAGGGACTGCCCTTACCTGAAACGAAGTCTTGCTTGTAGTAAGACACAGATGCTGGGATTTAATTCCATCTCTGATGGGAAACACACAGCAGAGTTCTCATCCATGAATCACACTCTGCTTTAGAGCGAGAAGCACAATCTTGCTTTCTAGATTCTCTAATACAGCAGGTAATCTGAGTGTGCCCAGAACAAAAGAATGGTGTTTCCTTCACATACGGACCATATGTAGTCCAAATCTGCTTCTGATACTGATACAATGCACTGGTCCTCTAACATCCAATGCTTGTCAGTTAAGATGAGAAACGTGTGATCTTCATGAACGATGTAGTTCGTTTGAGCAGAAAAGTGACTGCCCTTACCTGAATTGAAGTCTTGCTTGTAGGAAGACTCAGAGCCTGGGATTTAACTCCATTTCTGAAGGAAACACACAGCAGTGTTCTCATCCATTGATCACACTCTGCTTTAGAGCGAGAAGCACGCTCTTGCTTTCTAGAGTCTCTAAGACAGCAGGAAACGTGAGTGTGCTGACTACAAAAGAACGGTGTTTCCTACACATACGGACCATATCTAGTCCAACTCTCCTTCTTAAACTGATAAAAAGCACTGGTACTCTAACATCCAATGCTTGTCGGTTAAGAAGAGAAATGTGTGAGCTCAGTGAAGGATGTAGTTCGTTTGAGCTGAAAAGTGACTGCCGTTACGTGAAACGAAGTCTTGCTTGTAGTAAGACACAGAGCCTGGGATTTAACTCCATTTCTGAAAGGAAACACACAGCATTTTTTCTCATCCATGGATCACACTCTGCTTTAGAGCAACAAGCACGCTCTTGCTTTTAGAGTCTCTAATATAGCAGGTAATCTGAGTGTGCCCAGAACAAAAGAACGGTGTTTCCTACACATACAGACCATATGTAGTCCAAATCTGCTTCTGAAACTGATACAAAGCACTGACCCTCTAACATCCAATGCTTGTCAGTTAAGATGAGAAACGTGTGAGCTTCGTGAACGATGTAGTTCGTTTGAGCAGAAAAGTGACTGCCCTTACCTGAATCGAAGTCTTGCTTGTAGGAAGACTCAGAGCCTGGGATTTAACTCCATTTCTGAAGTGAAACACACAGCAGTGTAATCATCCATTGATCACACTCTGCTTTAGAACAAGAAGCACGCTCTTGCTTTCTAGATTCTCTAAGACAGCAGGAAACGTGAGTGTGCTGAGAACAAAAGAACGCTGTTTCCTACACATACGGACATTTTATAGTCCAACTCTGCTTCTGAAAGTGACACAAACACTGGTCCTCTAACATCCAATGCTTTTCTGTTAAGATTAGAAACGTGTGAGCTCCATGAACGATGTAGTTCCTTTGGGCTGAAAAGTGACTGCCCATACCTGAAAAGAAGTCTTGCTTGTAAGAAGACACAGAGTCTGGGATTTAACTCAATTTCTGAAGGGAAACACACAGCATAGTTCTCACCCATGGATCACACTCTGCTTTAGAGCAAGAAGCACGCTCTTGCTTTCTAGAGTCTCTAATACAGCAGGAAATCTGAGTGTGCCCAGAACAAAGAACAGAGTTTCCTACACATACGGACCATATGTAGTCCAACTCTTCTTCTGAAACTGGTACAAAGCACTGGTCCTCTAACATCCAATGCTTGTCAGTTAAGATGAGAAACGTGTGAGCTTTGAGAATGATGTAGTTCCTTTGAACTGAAAAGTGACTGCCCTTACCTGTAATGTAGTCTTGCTTGTAGTAAGACACAGAGCCTGGGATTTAACTCCATCTCTGAAGAGAAACACACAGCAGAGTTCTCATCCATGGATCACACTCTGCTTTATAGCGAGAAGCACGCTCTTGCTTTCTAGAGTCTCTAATTCAGCAGGCAATCTGAGTGTGCCCAGAACAAAAGAACGGGGTTTCCTACACATACGGACCATATGTAGTTCAAATCTGCTTCTGAAACTGATACAATGCACTGGTCCTCTAACATCCAATGCTTGTCAGTTAAGATGAGAAACGTGTGATCTTCATGAACGATGTATTTCGTTTGAGCAGAAAAGTGACTGCCCTTACCTGAAACGAAGTCTTGCTTGTAGGAAGACTCAGAGCCTGGGATTTAACTCCATTTCTGAAGGAAACACACAGCAGTGTTCTCATCCATTCATCACACTCTGCTTTAGAGCAAGAAGCACGCTCTTGCTTTCTAGAGTCTCTAAGACAGCAGGAAATCTGAGTGTGCCCAGAACAAAGAACAGAGTTTCCTACACATACGGACCATATGTAGTCCAACTCTTCTTCTGAAACTGGTACAAAGCACTGGTCCTCTAACATCCAATGCTTGTCAGTTAAGATGAGAAACGTGTGAGCTTTGAGAATGATGTAGTTCCTTTGAACTGAAAAGTGACTGCCCTTACCTGTAATGTAGTCTTGCTTGTAGTAAGACACAGAGCCTGGGATTTAACTCCATCTCTGAAGAGAAACACACAGCAGAATTCTCATCCATGGATCACACTCTGCTTTATAGCGAGAAGCACGCTCTTGCTTTCTAGAGTCTCTAATTCAGCAGGCAATCTGAGTGTGCCCAGAACAAAAGAACGGGGTTTCCTACACATACGGACCATATGTAGTCCAAATCTGCTTCTGAAAATGATACAATGCACTAGTCCTCTAACATCCAATGCTTGTCAGTTAAGATGGGAAACGTGTGAGCTTCATGAACGATGTAGTTCGTTTGAGCAGAAAACTGACTGCCCTTACCTTAAACGAAGTCTTGCTTGTAGGAAGACACAGAGCCTGGGATTTAACTCCATTTCTGAAGGGAAACACACAGCATAGTTCTCTTCCATGGATCACACTCTGCTTTAGAGCGAGAAGCACGCTCTTGCTTTCTAAAGTCTCTAAGACAGCATGAAACGTGAGTGCGCTGAGAACAAAAGAACGGTGTTTCCTACACATACGGACCATATCTAGTCGAACTCTGTTTCTGAAACTGACACAAAGCACTGGTCCTCTAACATCCAATGCTTGTCAGTTAAGATGAGAAACGTGTGAGCTTTTAGAATGATGTAGTTCCTTTGAACTGAAAAGTGACTGCCCTTACCTGTAATGAAGTCTTGCTTGTAGTAAGACACAGAGCCTGGGATTTAACTCCATCTCTGAAAAGAAACACACAGCAGAGTTCTCATCCATGGATCACACTCTGCTTTATAGCGAGAAGCACGCTCTTGCTTTCTAGAGTCTCTAATTCAGCAGGCAATCTGAGTGTGCCCAGAACAAAAGAACGGTGTTTCCTACACATACGGACCATATGTAGTCCAAATCTGCTTCTGAAAATGATACAATGCACTAGTCCTCTAACATCCAATGCTTGTCAGTTAAGATGGGAAACGTGTGAGCTTCATGAACGATGTAGTTCGTTTGAGCAGAAAAGTGACTGCCCTTACCTTAAACGAAGTCTTGCTTGTAGGAAGACTCAGAGCCTGGGATTTAACTCCATTTCTGAAGTGAAACACACAGCAGTGTAATCATCCATTGATCACACTCTGCTTTAGAACAAGAAGCACGCTCTTGCTTTCTAGATTCTCTAAGACAGCAGGAAACGTGAGTGTGCTGAGAACAAAAGAACGCTGTTTCCTACACATACGGACATTATATAGTCCAACTCTGCTTCTGAAAGTGATACAAAGCACTGGTCCTCTAACATCCAATGCTTTGCTGTTAAGATTAGAAACGTGTGAGCTCCATGAACGATGTAGTTCCCTTGGGCTGAAAAGTGACTGCCCATACCTGAAAAGAAGTCTTGCTTGTAAGAAGACACAGAGCTTGGGATTTAACTCAATTTCTGAAGGGAAACACACAGCATAGTTCTCATCCATGGATCACACTCTGCTTTAGAGCGAGAAGCACGCTCTTGCTTTCTAAAGTCTCGAAGACAGCAGGAAACATGAGTGCGCTGAGAACAAAAGAACGGTGTTTCCTACACATACGGACCATATCTAGTCCAACTCTGTTTCTGAAACTGACACAAAGCATTTGTCCTCTCACATCCAATGCTTGTCAGTTAAGATGAGAAACGTGTGAGCTTTGAGAATGATGTAGTTCCATTGAACTGAAAAGGGACTGCCCTTACCTGAAACGAAGTCTTGCTTGTAGTAAGACACAGATGCTGCGATTTAATTCCATCTCTGATGGGAAACACACAGCAGAGTTCTCATCCATGAATCACACTCTGCTTTAGAGCGAGAAGCACAATCTTGCTTTCTAGATTCTCTAATACAGCAGGTAATCTGAGTGTGCCCAGAACAAAAGAATGGTGTTTCCTTCACATACGGACCATATGTAGTCCAAATCTGCTTCTGATACTGATACAATGCACTGGTCCTCTAACATCCAATGCTTGTCAGTTAAGATGAGAAACGTGTGATCTTCATGAACGATGTAGTTCGTTTGAGCAGAAAAGTGACTGCCCTTACCTGAATTGAAGTCTTGCTTGTAGGAAGACTCAGAGCCTGGGATTTAACTCCATTTCTGAAGGAAACACACAGCAGTGTTCTCATCCATTGATCACACTCTGCTTTAGAGCGAGAAGCACGCTCTTGCTTTCTAGAGTCTCTAAGACAGCAGGAAACGTGAGTGTGCTGACTACAAAAGAACGGTGTTTCCTACACATACGGACCATATCTAGTCCAACTCTCCTTCTTAAACTGATAAAAAGCACTGGTACTCTAACATCCAATGCTTGTCGGTTAAGAAGAGAAATGTGTGAGCTCAGTGAAGGATGTAGTTCGTTTGAGCTGAAAAGTGACTGCCGTTACGTGAAACGAAGTCTTGCTTGTAGTAAGACACAGAGCCTGGGATTTAACTCCATTTCTGAAAGGAAACACACAGCATTTTTTCTCATCCATGGATCACACTCTGCTTTAGAGCAACAAGCACGCTCTTGCTTTTAGAGTCTCTAATATAGCAGGTAATCTGAGTGTGCCCAGAACAAAAGAACGGTGTTTCCTACACATACAGACCATATGTAGTCCAAATCTGCTTCTGAAACTGATACAAAGCACTGACCCTCTAACATCCAATGCTTGTCAGTTAAGATGAGAAACGTGTGAGCTTCGTGAACGATGTAGTTCGTTTGAGCAGAAAAGTGACTGCCCTTACCTGAATCGAAGTCTTGCTTGTAGGAAGACTCAGAGCCTGGGATTTAACTCCATTTCTGAAGTGAAACACACAGCAGTGTAATCATCCATTGATCACACTCTGCTTTAGAACAAGAAGCACGCTCTTGCTTTCTAGATTCTCTAAGACAGCAGGAAACGTGAGTGTGCTGAGAACAAAAGAACGCTGTTTCCTACACATACGGACATTTTATAGTCCAACTCTGCTTCTGAAAGTGACACAAACACTGGTCCTCTAACATCCAATGCTTTTCTGTTAAGATTAGAAACGTGTGAGCTCCATGAACGATGTAGTTCCTTTGGGCTGAAAAGTGACTGCCCATACCTGAAAAGAAGTCTTGCTTGTAAGAAGACACATAGTCTGGGATTTAACTCAATTTCTGAAGGGAAACACACAGCATAGTTCTCACCCATGGATCACACTCTGCTTTAGAGCAAGAAGCACGCTCTTGCTTTCTAGAGTCTCTAATACAGCAGGAAATCTGAGTGTGCCCAGAACAAAGAACAGAGTTTCCTACACATACGGACCATATGTAGTCCAACTCTTCTTCTGAAACTGGTACAAAGCACTGGTCCTCTAACATCCAATGCTTGTCAGTTAAGATGAGAAACGTGTGAGCTTTGAGAATGATGTAGTTCCTTTGAACTGAAAAGTGACTGCCCTTACCTGTAATGTAGTCTTGCTTGTAGTAAGACACAGAGCCTGGGATTTAACTCCATCTCTGAAGAGAAACACACAGCAGAGTTCTCATCCATGGATCACACTCTGCTTTATAGCGAGAAGCACGCTCTTGCTTTCTAGAGTCTCTAATTCAGCAGGCAATCTGAGTGTGCCCAGAACAAAAGAACGGGGTTTCCTACACATACGGACCATATGTAGTTCAAATCTGCTTCTGAAACTGATACAATGCACTGGTCCTCTAACATCCAATGCTTGTCAGTTAAGATGAGAAACGTGTGATCTTCATGAACGATGTATTTCGTTTGAGCAGAAAAGTGACTGCCCTTACCTGAAACGAAGTCTTGCTTGTAGGAAGACTCAGAGCCTGGGATTTAACTCCATTTCTGAAGGAAACACACAGCAGTGTTCTCATCCATTCATCACACTCTGCTTTAGAGCGAGAAGCACGCTCTTGCTTTCTAGAGTCTCTAAGACAGCAGGAAACGTGAGTGTGCTGACTACAAAGAACGGTGTTTCCTACACATACGGACCATATCTAGTCAAACTCTCCTTCTTAAACTGATAAAAAGCTCTGGTACTCTAACATCCAATGCTTGTCGGTTAAGAAGAGAAATGTGTGAGCTCAGTGAAGGATGTAGTTCGTTTGAGCTGAAAAGTGACTGCTGTTACGTGAAACGAAGTCTTGCTTGTAGTAAGACACAGAACCTGGGATTTAACTCCATTTCTGAAAGGAAACACACAGCATTTTTCTCATCCATGGATCACACTCTGCTTTAGAGCAACAAGCACGCTCTTGCTTTTAGAGTCTCTAATATAGCAGGTAATCTGAGTGTGCCCAGAACAAAAGAACAGTGTTTCCTACACATACAGACCATATGTAGTCCAAATCTGCTTCTGAAACTGATACAAACCACTGACCCTCTAACATCCAATGCTTGTCAGTTAAGATGAGAAACGTGTGAGCTTCGTGAATGATGTAGTTCGTTTGAGCAGAAAAGTGACTGCCCTTACCTGAATCGAAGTCTTGCTTGTAGGAAGACTCAGAGCCTGGGATTTAACTCCATTTCTGAAGTGAAACACACAGCAGTGTAATCATCCATTGATCACACTCTGCTTTAGAACAAGAAGCATGCTCTTGCTTTCTAGATTCTCTAAGACAGCAGGAAACGTGAGTGTGCTGAGAACAAAAGAACGCTGTTTCCTACACATACGGACATTATATAGTCCAACTCTGCTTCTTAAAGTGACACAAACACTGGTCCTCTAACATCCAATGCTTTTCTGTTAAGATTAGAAACGTGTGAGCTCCATGAACGATGTAGTTCCTTTGGGCTGAAAAGTGACTGCCCATACCTGAAAAGAAGTCTTGCTTGTAAGAAGACACATAGTCTGGGATTTAACTCAATTTCTGAAGGGAAACACACAGCATAGTTCTCACCCATGGATCACACTCTGCTTTAGAGCAAGAAGCACGCTCTTGCTTTCTAGAGTCTCTAATACAGCAGGAAATCTGAGTGTGCCCAGAACAAAGAACAGAGTTTCCTACACATACGGACCATATGTAGTCCAACTCTTCTTCTGAAACTGGTACAAAGCACTGGTCCTCTAACATCCAATGCTTGTCAGTTAAGATGAGAAACGTGTGAGCTTTGAGAATGATGTAGTTCCTTTGAACTGAAAAGTGACTGCCCTTACCTGTAATGTAGTCTTGCTTGTAGTAAGACACAGAGCCTGGGATTTAACTCCATCTCTGAAGAGAAACACACAGCAGAATTCTCATCCATGGATCACACTCTGCTTTATAGCGAGAAGCACGCTCTTGCTTTCTAGAGTCTCTAATTCAGCAGGCAATCTGAGTGTGCCCAGAACAAAAGAACGGGGTTTCCTACACATACGGACCATATGTAGTCCAAATCTGCTTCTGAAAATGATACAATGCACTAGTCCTCTAACATCCAATGCTTGTCAGTTAAGATGGGAAACGTGTGAGCTTCATGAACGATGTAGTTCGTTTGAGCAGAAAACTGACTGCCCTTACCTTAAACGAAGTCTTGCTTGTAGGAAGACACAGAGCCTGGGATTTAACTCCATTTCTGAAGGGAAACACACAGCATAGTTCTCTTCCATGGATCACACTCTGCTTTAGAGCGAGAAGCACGCTCTTGCTTTCTAAAGTCTCTAAGACAGCATGAAACGTGAGTGCGCTGAGAACAAAAGAACGGTGTTTCCTACACATACGGACCATATCTAGTCGAACTCTGTTTCTGAAACTGACACAAAGCACTGGTCCTCTAACATCCAATGCTTGTCAGTTAAGATGAGAAACGTGTGAGCTTTTAGAATGATGTAGTTCCTTTGAACTGAAAAGTGACTGCCCTTACCTGTAATGAAGTCTTGCTTGTAGTAAGACACAGAGCCTGGGATTTAACTCCATCTCTGAAAAGAAACACACAGCAGAGTTCTCATCCATGGATCACACTCTGCTTTATAGCGAGAAGCACGCTCTTGCTTTCTAGAGTCTCTAATTCAGCAGGCAATCTGAGTGTGCCCAGAACAAAAGAACGGTGTTTCCTACACATACGGACCATATGTAGTCCAAATCTGCTTCTGAAAATGATACAATGCACTAGTCCTCTAACATCCAATGCTTGTCAGTTAAGATGGGAAACGTGTGAGCTTCATGAACGATGTAGTTCGTTTGAGCAGAAAAGTGACTGCCCTTACCTTAAACGAAGTCTTGCTTGTAGGAAGACTCAGAGCCTGGGATTTAACTCCATTTCTGAAGTGAAACACACAGCAGTGTAATCATCCATTGATCACACTCTGCTTTAGAACAAGAAGCACGCTCTTGCTTTCTAGATTCTCTAAGACAGCAGGAAACGTGAGTGTGCTGAGAACAAAAGAACGCTGTTTCCTACACATACGGACATTATATAGTCCAACTCTGCTTCTGAAAGTGATACAAAGCACTGGTCCTCTAACATCCAATGCTTTGCTGTTAAGATTAGAAACGTGTGAGCTCCATGAACGATGTAGTTCCCTTGGGCTGAAAAGTGACTGCCCATACCTGAAAAGAAGTCTTGCTTGTAAGAAGACACAGAGCTTGGGATTTAACTCAATTTCTGAAGGGAAACACACAGCATAGTTCTCATCCATGGATCACACTCTGCTTTAGAGCGAGAAGCACGCTCTTGCTTTCTAAAGTCTCGAAGACAGCAGGAAACATGAGTGCGCTGAGAACAAAAGAACGGTGTTTCCTACACATACGGACCATATCTAGTCCAACTCTGTTTCTGAAACTGACACAAAGCATTTGTCCTCTCACATCCAATGCTTGTCAGTTAAGATGAGAAACGTGTGAGCTTTGAGAATGATGTAGTTCCTTTGAACTGAAAAGGGACTGCCCTTACCTGAAACGAAGTCTTGCTTGTAGTAAGACACAGATGCTGGGATTTAATTCCATCTCTGATGGGAAACACACAGCAGAGTTCTCATCCATGAATCACACTCTGCTTTAGAGCGAGAAGCACAATCTTGCTTTCTAGATTCTCTAATACAGCAGGTAATCTGAGTGTGCCCAGAACAAAAGAATGGTGTTTCCTTCACATACGGACCATATGTAGTCCAAATCTGCTTCTGATACTGATACAATGCACTGGTCCTCTAACATCCAATGCTTGTCAGTTAAGATGAGAAACGTGTGATCTTCATGAACCATGTAGTTCGTTTGAGCAGAAAAGTGACTGCCCTTACCTGAATTGAAGTCTTGCTTGTAGGAAGACTCAGAGCCTGGGATTTAACTCCATTTCTGAAGGAAACACACAGCATAGTTCTCATCCATGGATCACACTCTGCTTTGGAGCGAGAAGCACGCTCTTGCTTTCTAGAGTGTCTAAGACAGCAGGAAAAGTGAGTGTGCTGAGAACAAAAGACCGGTGTTTCCAACACATATGGAACAAATCTAGTCCAACACTTCTTCTGAAACTGATACAAAGCACTGGTCCTCTAACATCCAAGCTTGTCAGTTAAGATGAGAAATGTGTGAGCTTCGTGAACGATGTAGTTCGTTTGAGCAGAAAAGTGACAGCCCTTACCTGAAACGAAGTCTTGCATGTAGGAAGACTCAGAGCCTGGGATTTAACTCCATTTCTGAAGTGAAACACACAGCATAGTTCTCATCCAGGATCACACTCTGCTTTATAGCAAGAAGCACACTCTTGCTTTCTAGAGTCTCTAAGACAGCAGGAAATCTGAGTGTGCCCAGAACAAAAGAACGGTGTTTCCTACACATACGGACCATATCTAGTCCAAATCTGCTTCTTAAACTGATACAAAGCACTGGTCCTCTAACATCCAATGATTGTCTGTTAAGATTAGAAACGTGTGTGCTTTGTGAACGATGTAGTTCTTTTGAGCAGAAAAGTGACTGCCCTTACCTGAAACGAGGTCTTGCTTGTAGTAAGACTCAGAGCCTGGGATTTAAGTCCATTTCTGAAGGGAAACACACAGCATAGTTCTAATCCATGGATCACACTGTGCTTTAGAGCGAGAAGCACACTCATGCTTTCTAGAATCTCTAATACAGCAGGAAATCTGAGTGTACCCAGAACAAAAGAACGGTGTTTCCTACATATACGGACCATATGTAGTCCAAATCTACTTCTGAAACTGATACAAAGCACTGACCCTCTAACCTCCAATGCTTGTCAGTTAAGATGGGAAACGTGTGAGCTTCATGAACGATGTAGTTCGTTTGAGCTGAAAATTGACTGCCCTTACCTGAAACGAGGTCTTGCTTGTAGGAAGACTCAGAGCCTGGGATTTAACTCCATTTCTGAAGGCAAACACACAGCACAGTTCTCATCCATGGATCACACGCTGCTTTAGAGCAAGAAGCACACTCTTGCTTTCTAGAGTCTCTAAGACAGCAGGAAATCTGAGTGTGCCCAGAACAAAGGAACGGTGTTTCCTACACATACGGACCATATCTAGTCCAAATCTGCTTCTTAAACTGATACAAAGCACTGGTCCTCCAACATCCAATGCTTGTCTGTTAAGATTAGAAACGTGTGTGCTTTGTGAACGATGTAGTTTCTTTGAACTGAAAAGTGACTGCCCTTACCTAAAAGAAGTCTTGCTTGTAGGAAGACACAGAGAATGGGATTTAACTCCATTTCTGAAGTGAAACACACAGCTTAGTTCTCATCCATGGATCACACTCTGCTTTAGAGCGAGAAGCACACTCTTGCTTTCTAGAGTCTCTAAAACAGCAGGAAATCTGAGTGTGCCCAGAACAAAAGAACGGTGTTTCCTACACATACGGACCATATGTCGTCCAAATCTGCTTCTGAAACTGATACAAAGCACTGACCCTCTAACCTCCAATGCTTGTCAGTTAAGATGGGAAACGTGTGAGCTTCATGAACGATGTAGTTCGTTTGAGCTGAAAAGTGACTGCCCTTACCTGAAACGAAGTCTTGCTTGTAGGAAGACTCAGAGCCTGGGATTTAACTCCATTTCTGAAGGCAAACACAAAGCATAGTTCTCATCCATGGATCACACTCTGCTTTAGAGCAAGAAGCACACTCTTGCTTTCTAGAGTGTCTAGACAGCAGGAAACGTGAGTGTGCTGAGAACAAAAGAACGGTGTTTCCAACACATATGGAACAAATCTAGTCCAACTCTTCTTCTGAAACTGATAAAAAGCACTGGTCCTCTAACATCCAATGCTTGTCTGTTAAGATGAGAAACGTGTGTGCTTTGTAAACGATGTAGTTCCTTTGAACTGAAAAGTGACTGCCCTCACCTGAAAAGAAGTCTTGCTTGTAGGAAGACACAGAGCCTGGGATTTAAGTCCATTTCTGAAGGGAAACACACAGCATAGTTTTCATCCATGGATCACACTCTGCTTTAGAGCGAGAAGCACTCTCTTGCTTTCTAAAGTCTCTAAGACAGCAGGAAACGTGAGTGTGCTGAGAACAAAATAACGGTGTTTCCTACACATACAGACCATATCTAGTCCAACTCTGCTTCTGAAACAGATACAAAGCACTGGTCCTCTAACATCCAATGCTTGTCTGTTAAGATGAGAAACGTGTGTGCTTTGTGAACAATGTAGTTCCTATGAACTGAAAAGTGACTGCTCTTAACTGAAAAGAAGTCTTGCTTGTAGGAAGACACAGAGCCTGGGATTTAAGTCCATTTCTGAAGGGAAACACACAGCATAGTTCTCATCCATTGATCACACTCTGCTTTAGAGCGAGAAGCACACTCTTGCTTTCTAGAGTCTCTAATACAGCAGGAAATCTGAGTGTGCCCAGAACAAAAGAACGGTGGTTCCTACACATACAGACCATATGTAGTCCAAATCTGCTTCTGAAACTGATACATAGCACAGACCCTCTAACATCCAATGCTTCTCAGTTAAGATGGGAAACGTGTGAGCTTCATAAACGATGTAGTTCGTTTGAGCTGAAAAGTGACTGCCCTTACCTGAAACGAAGTCTTGCTTGTAGGAAGACTCAGACTCTGGGACTTAACTCCATTTCTGAAGGCATACACACAGCATAGTTCTCATCCATGGATCACACTCTGCTTTAGGGCGAGAAGCACGCTCTTGCTTTCTAGAATCTCTAAGACATCAGGAAACGTGAGTGTGCTGAGAACAAAAGAACGGTGTTTCCAACACATATGGAACAAATCTAGTCCAACTCTTCTTCTGAAACTGATAAAAAGCACTGGTCCTCTAACATCCAAGCTTGTCAGTTAAGATGAGAAATGTGTGAGCTTCGTGAACGATGTAGTTCGTTTGAGCAGAAAAGTGCCTACCCTTACCTGAAACGAATCTTGCTTGTAGGAAGACTCAGAGCCTGGGATTTAACTCCATTTCTGAAGTGAAACACACAGCATAGTTCTCATCCATGGATCACACTCTGCTTTAGAGCAAGAAGCACACTCTTGCTTTCTAGAGTCTCTAAGACAGCAGGAAATCTGAGTGTGCCCAGAACAAAAGAAAGGTGTTTCCTACACATACGGACCATATCTAGTCCAAATCTGCTTCTTAAACTGATACAAAGCACTGGTCCTCTAACATCCAATGCTTGTCTGTTAAGATGAGAAACGTGTGTGCTTTGTGAACAATGTAGTTCCTTTGAACTGAAAAGTGACTGCCCTTACCTGAAAAGAAGTCTTGCTTGTAGGAAGACACAGAGCCTGGGATTTAATTCCATTTCTGAAGGGAAACACACAGCATAGTTTTCATCCATGGATCACACTCTGCTTTAGAGCAAGAAGCACTCTCTTGCTTTCTAAAGTCTCTAAGACAGCAGGAAACGTGAGTGTGCTGAGAACAAAATAACGGTGTTTCCTACACATACAGACCATATCTAGTCCAACTCTGCTTCTGAAACAGATACAAAGCACTGGTCCTCTAACATCCAATGCTTGTCTGTTAAGATGAGAAACGTGTGTGCTTTGTGAATAATGTAGTTCCTTTGAACTGAAAAGTGACTGCTCTTAACTGAAAAGAAGTCTTGCTTGTAGGAAGACACAGAGCCTGGGATTTAAGTCCATTTCTGAAGGGAAACACACAGCATAGTTCTCATCCATGGATCACACTCTGCTTTAGAGCGAGAAGCACACTCTTGCTTTCTAGAGTCTCTAATACAGCAGGAAATCTGAGTGTGCCCAGAACAAAAGAACGGAAGTTCCTACACATACAGACCATATGTAGTCCAAATCTGCTTCTGAAACTGATACAAAGCACAGACCCTCTAACATCCAATGCTTGTCAGTTAAGATGGGAAACGTGTGAGCTTCATAAACGATGTAGTTCGTTTGAGCTGAAAAGTGACTGCCCTTACCTGAAACGAAGTCTTGCTTGTAAGAAGACTCAGACCCTGGGACTTAACTCCATTTCTGAAGGCATACACACAGCATAGTTCTCATCCATGGATCACACTCTGCTTTAGGGCGAGAAGCACGCTCTTGCTTTCTAGAATCTCTAAGACAGCAGGAAACGTGAGTGTGCTGAGAACAAAAGAACGGTGTTTCCAACACATATGGAACAAATCTAGTCCAACTCTTCTTCTGAAACTGATAAAAAGCACTGGTCCTCTAACATCCAAGCTTGTCAGTTAAGATGAGAAATGTGTGAGCTTCGTGAACGATGTAGTTCGTTTGAGCAGAAAAGTGCCTGCCCTTACCTGAAACGAAGTCTTGCTTGTAGGAAGACTCAGAGCCTGGGATTTAACTCCATTTCTGAAGTGAAACACACAGCATAGTTCTCATCCATGGATCACACTCTGCTTTAGAGCAAGAAGCACACTCTTGCTTTCTAGAGTCTCTAAGACAGCAGGAAATCTGAGTGTGCCCAGAACAAAAGAAAGGTGTTTCCTACACATATGGACCATATGTAGTACAAATGTGCTTCTGAAACTGATACAAAGCACTTATGCTCTAACATCCAAATCTTGTCAGTTAAGATGGGAAACGTGTGAGCTTCATGAACGATGTAGTTCGTTTGAGCAGAAAAGTGACTGCCCTTACCTGAATTGAAGTCTTGCTTGTAGGAAGACTCAGAGCCTGGGATTTAACTCCATTTCTGAAGTAAAACACACAGCAGTGTAATCATCCATTGATGACACTCTGCTTTAGAACAAGAAGCATGCTCTTGCTTTCTAGAGTCACTAAGACATCAGGAAACGTGATTTTGCTGAGAACAAAATAACAGTGTTTCCTACACATACGGACATTATATAGTCCAACTCTGCTTCTGAAACTGATACAAAGCACTGGTCCTCTAACATCCAATGCTTGTCTGTTAAGGTGAGAAACGTGTGAGATTCGTGAAGGATGTAGTTCTTTTGAGCTGAAAAGTGACTGCCCTTACCTGAAACGAAGTCTTGCTTGTAGGAAGACATAGAGCCTGGGATTTAACTCATTTTCTGAAGGGAAACACACAGCAGTGTAATCATCCATTGATCACACTCTGCTTTAGAACAAGAAGCATGCTCTTGCTTTCTAGAGTCTCTAAGACAGCAGGAAACGTGATTTTGCTGAGAACAAAAGAACGGTGTTTCCTACACATACGGACATTATATAGTCCAACATTGCTTCTGAAACTGATACAAAGCACTGGTCCTCTAACATCCAATGCTTGTCTGTTAAGGTTGAAACGTGTGAGCTTCGTGAACGATGTAGTTCATTTGAGCTGAAAAGTGACTGCGCTTACCTGAAACGAAGTCTTGCTTGTAGGAAGACACAGAGCCTAAGATTTAACTCCATTTCTGAAGGCAAACACACAGCATAGTTCTCATCCATGGACCACACTCTGCTTTAGAGCGAGAAGCACGCTCTTGCTTTCTAGAGTCTCTAAGACAGCAGGAAATGTGAGTGTGCTGATCACAAAAGAACGGTGTTTCCTACACATACGGACCATATCTAGTCCAACTCTTCTTCTGAAACTGATACAAAGCACTGGTCCTCTAACATCCAATGCTTGTCAGTTAAGATGAGAAACGTGTGAGCTTCGTGAACGAAGTAGTTCGTTTGAGCAGAAAACTGACTGCCCTTACCTGAAAAGAAGTCTTGCTTGTAGGAAGACACAGAGCCTGGGATTTAACTCCATTTCTGAAGGGAAACACACAGCATAGTTCTCATCCATGGATCACACTCTGCTTTAGAGCAAGAAGCACACTCTTGCTTTCTAGAGTCCCTAAGACAGCAGGAAATATGAGTGTGCCCAGAACAAAAGTATGGTGTTTCCTACACATATGGACCATATCTAGTCCAAATCTGCTTCTTAAACTGATACAAAGCACTGGTCCGCTAACATCCAATGCTTGTCTGTTAAGATGAGAAACGTGTGTGCTTTGTGAACGATGTAGTTCCTTTGAACTGAAAAGTGACTGCCCTTACCTGAAAAGAAGTCTTGCTTGTACGAAGACACAGAGCCTGGGATTTAAGTCCATTTCTGAAGGGAAACACACAGCATAGTTCTCATCCATGGATAACACTCTGCTTTAGAGTGAGAAGGACACTCTTGCTCTTTAGAGTCTCTAATACAGCAGGAAATCTGAGTGTGCCCAGAACAAAAGAACGGTGTTTCCTACACATACGGACCATATGTAGTCCAAATCTGCTTCTGAAACTGATACAAAGCACTGGTCCTCTAACATCCAATGCTTGTCAGTTAAGATGAGAAACGTGTGAGTTTCGTGAACGATGTAGTTCGTTTGAGCAGAAAAGTGACTGCCCTTACCTGAAACGAAGTCTTGATTGTAGGAAGACTCAGAGCCTGGGATTTAACTCCATTTCTGAAGTGAAACACACAGAATAGTTCTTATCCATGGATCACACTCAGCTTTACAGCAAGAAGCACACTCTTGCTTTCTAGAGTCTCTAATACAGCAGGAAATCTGAATGTGCCCAGAACAAAAGAACGGTGTTTCCTACACATACGGACCATATGTAGTCCAAATCTGCTTCTGAAACTGATACAAAGCACGGGTCCTCTAACATCCAATGCTTGTCTGTTAAGATGAGAAACGTGTGTGCTTTGTGAATAATGTAGTTCCTCTGAACTGAAAAGTGACTGCACTTACCTGAAAAGAAGTCTTGCTTGTAGGAAGACATAGAGCCTGGGATTTAAATAATTTTCTGAAGGGAAACAAACAGCAGTGTAATCAAAAAAGTGATCACATTCTGCTTTAGAACAATAAGCACGCTCTTGCTTTCTAGAGTCTCTAAGACAGCAGGAAACGTGATTTTGCTGAGAACAAAATAACGGTGTTTCCTACACATACGGACATTATATAGTCCAACTCTGCTTTTGAAACTGATACACAGCACTGGTCCTCTAACATCCAATGCTTGTCTGTTAAGGTGAGAAACGTGTGAGCTTCGTGAAGGATGTAGTTCTTTTGAGCTGAAAAGTGACTGCCCTTACCTGAAACGAAGTCTTGCTTGTAGGAAGACATAGAGCCTGGGATTTAACTCATTTTCTGAAGGGAAACACACAGCAGTGTAATCATCTATTGATCACACTCTGCTTTAGAACAAGAAGCATGCTCTTGCTTTCTAGAGTCTCTAAGACAGCAGGAAACGTGATTTTGCTGAGAACAAAAGAACGGTGTTTCCTACACATACGGACATTATATAGTCCAACTTTGCTTCTGAAACTGATACAAAGCACTGGTCCTCTAACATCCAATGCTTGTCTGTTAAGGTTGAAACGTGTGAGCTTCGTGAACGATGTAGTTCGTTTGAGCTGAAAAGTGACTGCCCTTACCTGAAACGAAGTCTTGCTTGTAGGAAGACTCAGAGCCTGGGATTTAACTCCATTTCTGAAGGCAAACACACAGCATAGTTCTCATCCATGGACCACACTCTGCTTTAGAGCGAGAAGCACGCTCTTGCTTTCTAGAGTCTCTAAGACAGCAGGAAATGTGAGTGTGCTGAGAACAAAAGAACGGTGTTTCCTACACGAACGGACCATATCTAGTCCAACTCTTCTTCTGAAACTGATACAAAGCACTGGTCCTCTAACATCCAATGCTTGTCAGTTAAGATGAGAAACGTGTGAGCTTCGTGAACGAAGTAGTTCGTTTGAGCAGAAAACTGACTGCCCTTACCTGAAAAGAAGTCTTGCTTGTAGGAAGACACAGAGCCTGGGATTTAAGTCCATTTCTGAAGGGAAACACACAGCATAGTTCTCATCCATGGATCACACTCTGCTTTAGAGCAAGAAGCACACTCTTGCTTTCTAGAGTCCCTAAGACAGCAGGAAATCTGAGTGTGCCCAGAACAAAAGAACGGTGTTTCCTACACATACGGACCATATCTAGTCCAAATCTGCTTCTTAAACTGATACAAAGCACGGGTCCTCTAACATCCAATGCTTGTCTGTTAAGATGAGAAACGTGTGTGCTTTGTGAATAATGTAGTTCCTTTGAACTGAAAAGTGACTGCACTTACCTGAAAAGAAGTCTTGCTTGTAGGAAGACATAGAGCCTGGGATTTAAATCATTTACTGAAGGGAAACACACAGCAGTGTAATCAACCATTGATCATATTCTGCTTTAGAACAATAAGCACGCTCTTGCTTTCTAGAGTCTCTAAGACAGCAGGAAACGTGATTTTGCTGAGAACAAAAGAACGGTGTTTCCTACACATACGGACATTATATAGTCCAACTTTGCTTCTGAAACTAATACAAAGCACTGGTCCTCTAACATCCAATGCTTGTCTGTTAAGGTTGAAACGTGTGAGCTTCGTGAACGATGTAGTTCATTTGAGCTGAAAAGTGACTGCCCTTACCTGAAACGAAGTCTTGCTTGTAGGAAGACTCAGAGCCTGGGATTTAACTCCATTTCTGAAGGCAAACACACAGCATAGTTCTCATCCATGGACCACACTCTGCTTTAGAGCGAGAAGCACGCTCTTGCTTTCTAGAGTCTCTAAGACAGCAGGAAATATGAGTGTGCCCCGAACAAAAGAACGGTGTTTCCTACACATACGGACCATCTCTAGTCCAAATCTGCTTCTTAAACTGATACAAAGCACTGGTCCGCTAACATCCAATGCTTGTCTGTTAAGATGAGAAACGTGTGTGCTTTGTGAATGATGTAGTTCCTTTGAACTGAAAAGTGACTGCCCTTACCTGAAAAGAAGTCTTGCTTGTAGGAAGACACAGAGCCTGGGATTTAAGTCCATTTCTGACGGGAAACACACAGCATAGTTCTCATCCATGGATCACACTCTGCTTTAGCGCGAGAAGCACGCTCTTGCTTTCTAGTGTCTCTAAGACAGCAGGAAACGTGAGTGTGCTGAGAACAAAAGAACGGTGTTTCCAACACATATGGAACAAATCTAGTCCAACTCTTCTTCTGAAACTGATACAAAGCACTGGTCCTCTAACATCCAAGCTTGTCAGTTAAGATGAGAAATGTGTGAGCTTCGTGAACGATGTAGTTCGTTTGAGCAGAAAAGTGACTGCCCTTAATTGAAAAGAAGTCTTGCTTGTAGGAAGACTCAGAGCCCGGGATTTAACTCCATATCTGAAGTGAAACACACAGCATAGTTCTCATCCATGGATCACATTCTGCTTTAGAGCAAGAAGCACACTCTTGCTTTCTAGAGTCTCTAAAACAGCAGGAAATCTGAGTGAGCCCAGAACAAAAGAACGGTGTTTCCTACACATAAGGACCATATCTAGTCCAAATCTGCTTCTTAAACTGATTCAAAGCACTGGTCCTCTAACATCCAATGCTTATCTGTTAAGATGAGAAACGTGTGTGCTTTGTGAACGATGTAGTTCCTTTGAACTGAAAAGTGACTGCCCTTACCTGAAACGAAGTCTTGCTTGTAGGAAGACTCAGAGCCTGGGATTTAACTCCTTTTCTGAAGTGAAACACACAGCATAGTTCTCATCCATGGATCACACTCTGCATTAGAGCAAGAAGCACACTCTTGCTTTCTAGAGTCCCTAAGACTGCAGGAAATATTAGTGTGCCCAGAACAAAAGAACGGTGTTTCCTACACATACGGACCATATGTAGTCCAAATCTGCTTCTTAAACTGATACAAAGCACTGGTCCTCCAACATCCAATGCTTGTCTGTTAAGATTAGAAACGTGTGTGCTTTGTGAACGATGTAGTTTCTTTGAACTGAAAAGTGACTGCCCTTACCTAAAAGAAGTCTTGCTTGTAGGAAGACACAGAGAATGGGATTTAACTCCATTTCTGAAGTGAAACACACAGCTTAGTTCTCATCCATGGATCACACTCTGCTTTAGAGCGAGAAGCACACTCTTGCTTTCTAGAGTCTCTAAAACAGCAGGAAATCTGAGTGTGCCCAGAACAAAAGAACGGTGTTTCCTACACATACGGACCATATGTCGTCCAAATCTGCTTCTGAAACTGATACAAAGCACTGACCCTCTAACCTCCAATGCTTGTCAGTTAAGATGGGAAACGTGTGAGCTTCATGAACGATGTAGTTCGTTTGAGCTGAAAAGTGACTGCCCTTACCTGAAACGAAGTCTTGCTTGTAGGAAGACTCAGAGCCTGGGATTTAACTCCATTTCTGAAGGCAAACACACAGCATAGTTCTCATCCATGGATCACACTCTGCTTTAGAGCAAGAAGCACACTCTTGCTTTCTAGAGTGTCTAGACAGCAGGAAACGTGAGTGTGCTGAGAACAAAAGAACGGTGTTTCCAACACATATGGAACAAATCTAGTCCAACTCTTCTTCTGAAACTGATAAAAAGCACTGGTCCTCTAACATCCAATGCTTGTCTGTTAAGATGAGAAACGTGTGTGCTTTGTAAACGATGTAGTTCCTTTGAACTGAAAAGTGACTGCCCTCACCTGAAAAGAAGTCTTGCTTGTAGGAAGACACAGAGCCTGGGATTTAAGTCCATTTCTGAAGGGAAACACACAGCATAGTTTTCATCCATGGATCACACTCTGCTTTAGAGCGAGAAGCACTCTCTTGCTTTCTAAAGTCTCTAAGACAGCAGGAAACGTGAGTGTGCTGAGAACAAAATAACGGTGTTTCCTACACATACAGACCATATCTAGTCCAACTCTGCTTCTGAAACAGATACAAAGCACTGGTCCTCTAACATCCAATGCTTGTCTGTTAAGATGAGAAACGTGTGTGCTTTGTGAACAATGTAGTTCCTATGAACTGAAAAGTGACTGCTCTTAACTGAAAAGAAGTCTTGCTTGTAGGAAGACACAGAGCCTGGGATTTAAGTCCATTTCTGAAGGGAAACACACAGCATAGTTCTCATCCATGGATCACACTCTGCTTTAGAGCGAGAAGCACACTCTTGCTTTCTAGAGTCTCTAATACAGCAGGAAATCTGAGTGTGCCCAGAACAAAAGAACGGTGGTTCCTACACATACAGACCATATGTAGTCCAAATCTGCTTCTGAAACTGATACATAGCACAGACCCTCTAACATCCAATGCTTCTCAGTTAAGATGGGAAACGTGTGAGCTTCATAAACGATGTAGTTCGTTTGAGCTGAAAAGTGACTGCCCTTACCTGAAACGAAGTCTTGCTTGTAGGAAGACTCAGACTCTGGGACTTAACTCCATTTCTGAAGGCATACACACAGCATAGTTCTCATCCATGGATCACACTCTGCTTTAGGGCGAGAAGCACGCTCTTGCTTTCTAGAATCTCTAAGACATCAGGAAACGTGAGTGTGCTGAGAACAAAAGAACGGTGTTTCCAACACATATGGAACAAATCTAGTCCAACTCTTCTTCTGAAACTGATAAAAAGCACTGGTCCTCTAACATCCAAGCTTGTCAGTTAAGATGAGAAATGTGTGTGCTTTGTAAACGATGTAGTTCCTTTGAACTGAAAAGTGACTGCCCTCACCTGAAAAGAAGTCTTGCTTGTAGGAAGACACAGAGCCTGGGATTTAAGTCCATTTCTGAAGGGAAACACACAGCATAGTTTTCATCCATGGATCACACTCTGCTTTAGAGCGAGAAGCACTCTCTTGCTTTCTAAAGTCTCTAAGACAGCAGGAAACGTGAGTGTGCTGAGAACAAAATAACGGTGTTTCCTACACATACAGACCATATCTAGTCCAACTCTGCTTCTGAAACAGATACAAAGCACTGGTCCTCTAACATCCAATGCTTGTCTGTTAAGATGAGAAACGTGTGTGCTTTGTGAACAATGTAGTTCCTATGAACTGAAAAGTGACTGCTCTTAACTGAAAAGAAGTCTTGCTTGTAGGAAGACACAGAGCCTGGGATTTAAGTCCATTTCTGAAGGGAAACACACAGCATAGTTCTCATCCATGGATCACACTCTGCTTTAGAGCGAGAAGCACACTCTTGCTTTCTAGAGTCTCTAATACAGCAGGAAATCTGAGTGTGCCCAGAACAAAAGAACGGTGGTTCCTACACATACAGACCATATGTAGTCCAAATCTGCTTCTGAAACTGATACATAGCACAGACCCTCTAACATCCAATGCTTCTCAGTTAAGATGGGAAACGTGTGAGCTTCATAAACGATGTAGTTCGTTTGAGCTGAAAAGTGACTGCCCTTACCTGAAACGAAGTCTTGCTTGTAGGAAGACTCAGACTCTGGGACTTAACTCCATTTCTGAAGGCATACACACAGCATAGTTCTCATCCATGGATCACACTCTGCTTTAGGGCGAGAAGCACGCTCTTGCTTTCTAGAATCTCTAAGACATCAGGAAACGTGAGTGTGCTGAGAACAAAAGAACGGTGTTTCCAACACATATGGAACAAATCTAGTCCAACTCTTCTTCTGAAACTGATAAAAAGCACTGGTCCTCTAACATCCAAGCTTGTCAGTTAAGATGAGAAATGTGTGACCTTCGTGAACGATGTAGTTCGTTTGAGCAGAAAAGTGCCTACCCTTACCTGAAACGAATCTTGCTTGTAGGAAGACTCAGAGCCTGGGATTTAACTCCATTTCTGAAGTGAAACACACAGCATAGTTCTCATCCATGGATCACACTCTGCTTTAGAGCAAGAAGCACACTCTTGCTTTCTAGAGTCTCTAAGACAGCAGGAAATCTGAGTGTGCCCAGAACAAAAGAAAGGTGTTTCCTACACATACGGACCATATCTAGTCCAAATCTGCTTCTTAAACTGATACAAAGCACTGGTCCTCTAACATCCAATGCTTGTCTGTTAAGATGAGAAACGTGTGTGCTTTGTGAACAATGTAGTTCCTTTGAACTGAAAAGTGACTGCCCTTACCTGAAAAGAAGTCTTGCTTGTAGGAAGACACAGAGCCTGGGATTTAATTCCATTTCTGAAGGGAAACACACAGCATAGTTTTCATCCATGGATCACACTCTGCTTTAGAGCAAGAAGCACTCTCTTGCTTTCTAAAGTCTCTAAGACAGCAGGAAACGTGAGTGTGCTGAGAACAAAATAACGGTGTTTCCTACACATACAGACCATATCTAGTCCAACTCTGCTTCTGAAACAGATACAAAGCACTGGTCCTCTAACATCCAATGCTTGTCTGTTAAGATGAGAAACGTGTGTGCTTTGTGAATAATGTAGTTCCTTTGAACTGAAAAGTGACTGCTCTTAACTGAAAAGAAGTCTTGCTTGTAGGAAGACACAGAGCCTGGGATTTAAGTCCATTTCTGAAGGGAAACACACAGCATAGTTCTCATCCATGGATCACACTCTGCTTTAGAGCGAGAAGCACACTCTTGCTTTCTAGAGTCTCTAATACAGCAGGAAATCTGAGTGTGCCCAGAACAAAAGAACGGAAGTTCCTACACATACAGACCATATGTAGTCCAAATCTGCTTCTGAAACTGATACAAAGCACAGACCCTCTAACATCCAATGCTTGTCAGTTAAGATGGGAAACGTGTGAGCTTCATAAACGATGTAGTTCGTTTGAGCTGAAAAGTGACTGCCCTTACCTGAAACGAAGTCTTGCTTGTAAGAAGACTCAGACCCTGGGACTTAACTCCATTTCTGAAGGCATACACACAGCATAGTTCTCATCCATGGATCACACTCTGCTTTAGGGCGAGAAGCACGCTCTTGCTTTCTAGAATCTCTAAGACAGCAGGAAACGTGAGTGTGCTGAGAACAAAAGAACGGTGTTTCCAACACATATGGAACAAATCTAGTCCAACTCTTCTTCTGAAACTGATAAAAAGCACTGGTCCTCTAACATCCAAGCTTGTCAGTTAAGATGAGAAATGTGTGAGCTTCGTGAACGATGTAGTTCGTTTGAGCAGAAAAGTGCCTGCCCTTACCTGAAACGAAGTCTTGCTTGTAGGAAGACTCAGAGCCTGGGATTTAACTCCATTTCTGAAGTGAAACACACAGCATAGTTCTCATCCATGGATCACACTCTGCTTTAGAGCAAGAAGCACACTCTTGCTTTCTAGAGTCTCTAAGACAGCAGGAAATCTGAGTGTGCCCAGAACAAAAGAAAGGTGTTTCCTACACATATGGACCATATGTAGTACAAATGTGCTTCTGAAACTGATACAAAGCACTTATGCTCTAACATCCAAATCTTGTCAGTTAAGATGGGAAACGTGTGAGCTTCATGAACGATGTAGTTCGTTTGAGCAGAAAAGTGACTGCCCATACATGAATTGAAGTCTTGCTTGTAGGAAGACTCAGAGCCTGGGATTTAACTCCATTTCTGAAGTAAAACACACAGCAGTGTAATCATCCATTGATGACACTCTGCTTTAGAACAAGAAGCATGCTCTTGCTTTCTAGAGTCACTAAGACATCAGGAAACGTGATTTTGCTGAGAACAAAATAACAGTGTTTCCTACACATACGGACATTATATAGTCCAACTCTGCTTCTGAAACTGATACAAAGCACTGGTCCTCTAACATCCAATGCTTGTCTGTTAAGGTGAGAAACGTGTGAGATTCGTGAAGGATGTAGTTCTTTTGAGCTGAAAAGTGACTGCCCTTACCTGAAACGAAGTCTTGCTTGTAGGAAGACATAGAGCCTGGGATTTAACTCATTTTCTGAAGGGAAACACACAGCAGTGTAATCATCCATTGATCACACTCTGCTTTAGAACAAGAAGCATGCTCTTGCTTTCTAGAGTCTCTAAGACAGCAGGAAACGTGATTTTGCTGAGAACAAAAGAACGGTGTTTCCTACACATACGGACATTATATAGTCCAACATTGCTTCTGAAACTGATACAAAGCACTGGTCCTCTAACATCCAATGCTTGTCTGTTAAGGTTGAAACGTGTGAGCTTCGTGAACGATGTAGTTCATTTGAGCTGAAAAGTGACTGCGCTTACCTGAAACGAAGTCTTGCTTGTAGGAAGACACAGAGCCTAAGATTTAACTCCATTTCTGAAGGCAAACACACAGCATAGTTCTCATCCATGGACCACACTCTGCTTTAGAGCGAGAAGCACACTCTTGCTTTCTAGAGTCTCTAAGACAGCAGGAAATGTGAGTGTGCTGATCACAAAAGAACGGTGTTTCCTACACATACGGACCATATCTAGTCCAACTCTTCTTCTGAAACTGATACAAAGCACTGGTCCTCTAACATCCAATGCTTGTCAGTTAAGATGAGAAACGTGTGAGCTTCGTGAACGAAGTAGTTCGTTTGAGCAGAAAACTGACTGCCCTTACCTGAAAAGAAGTCTTGCTTGTAGGAAGACACAGAGCCTGGGATTTAACTCCATTTCTGAAGGGAAACACACAGCATAGTTCTCATCCATGGATCACACTCTGCTTTAGAGCAAGAAGCACACTCTTGCTTTCTAGAGTCCCTAAGACAGCAGGAAATATGAGTGTGCCCAGAACAAAAGTATGGTGTTTCCTACACATATGGACCATATCTAGTCCAAATCTGCTTCTTAAACTGATACAAAGCACTGGTCCGCTAACATCCAATGCTTGTCTGTTAAGATGAGAAACGTGTGTGCTTTGTGAACGATGTAGTTCCTTTGAA
This sequence comes from Onychomys leucogaster, assembly GCA_949786385.1. Classification (NCBI taxonomy): domain Eukaryota; kingdom Metazoa; phylum Chordata; class Mammalia; order Rodentia; family Cricetidae; genus Onychomys; species Onychomys leucogaster. Next base: position 1,919,621 of record CATKUP010000076.1, read on the forward strand.
CTGAAAAGTGACTGCCCTTACCTGAAAAGAAGTCTTGCTTGTACGAAGACACAGAGCCTGGGATTTAAGTCCATTTCTGAAGGGAAACACACAGCATAGTTCTCATCCATGGATAACACTCTGCTTTAGAGTGAGAAGGACACTCTTGCTCTTTAGAGTCTCTAATACAGCAGGAAATCTGAGTGTGCCCAGAACAAAAGAACGGTGTTTCCTACACATACGGACCATATGTAGTCCAAATCTGCTTCTGAAACTGATACAAAGCACTGGTCCTCTAACATCCAATGCTTGTCAGTTAAGATGAGAAACGTGTGAGTTTCGTGAACGATGTAGTTCGTTTGAGCAGAAAAGTGACTGCCCTTACCTGAAACGAAGTCTTGATTGTAGGAAGACTCAGAGCCTGGGATTTAACTCCATTTCTGAAGTGAAACACACAGAATAGTTCTTATCCATGGATCACACTCAGCTTTACAGCAAGAAGCACACTCTTGCTTTCTAGAGTCTCTAATACAGCAGGAAATCTGAATGTGCCCAGAACAAAAGAACGGTGTTTCCTACACATACGGACCATATGTAGTCCAAATCTGCTTCTGAAACTGATACAAAGCACGGGTCCTCTAACATCCAATGCTTGTCTGTTAAGATGAGAAACGTGTGTGCTTTGTGAATAATGTAGTTCCTCTGAACTGAAAAGTGACTGCACTTACCTGAAAAGAAGTCTTGCTTGTAGGAAGACATAGAGCCTGGGATTTAAATAATTTTCTGAAGGGAAACAAACAGCAGTGTAATCAAAAAAGTGATCACATTCTGCTTTAGAACAATAAGCACGCTCTTGCTTTCTAGAGTCTCTAAGACAGCAGGAAACGTGATTTTGCTGAGAACAAAATAACGGTGTTTCCTACACATACGGACATTATATAGTCCAACTCTGCTTTTGAAACTGATACACAGCACTGGTCCTCTAACATCCAATGCTTGTCTGTTAAGGTGAGAAACGTGTGAGCTTCGTGAAGGATGTAGTTCTTTTGAGCTGAAAAGTGACTGCCCTTACCTGAAACGAAGTCTTGCTTGTAGGAAGACATAGAGCCTGGGATTTAACTCATTTTCTGAAGGGAAACACACAGCAGTGTAATCATCTATTGATCACACTCTGCTTTAGAACAAGAAGCATGCTCTTGCTTTCTAGAGTCTCTAAGACAGCAGGAAACGTGATTTTGCTGAGAACAAAAGAACGGTGTTTCCTACACATACGGACATTATATAGTCCAACTTTGCTTCTGAAACTGATACAAAGCACTGGTCCTCTAACATCCAATGCTTGTCTGTTAAGGTTGAAACGTGTGAGCTTCGTGAACGATGTAGTTCGTTTGAGCTGAAAAGTGACTGCCCTTACCTGAAACGAAGTCTTGCTTGTAGGAAGACTCAGAGCCTGGGATTTAACTCCATTTCTGAAGGCAAACACACAGCATAGTTCTCATCCATGGACCACACTCTGCTTTAGAGCGAGAAGCACGCTCTTGCTTTCTAGAGTCTCTAAGACAGCAGGAAATGTGAGTGTGCTGAGAACAAAAGAACGGTGTTTCCTACACGAACGGACCATATCTAGTCCAACTCTTCTTCTGAAACTGATACAAAGCACTGGTCCTCTAACATCCAATGCTTGTCAGTTAAGATGAGAAACGTGTGAGCTTCGTGAACGAAGTAGTTCGTTTGAGCAGAAAACTGACTGCCCTTACCTGAAAAGAAGTCTTGCTTGTAGGAAGACACAGAGCCTGGGATTTAAGTCCATTTCTGAAGGGAAACACACAGCATAGTTCTCATCCATGGATCACACTCTGCTTTAGAGCAAGAAGCACACTCTTGCTTTCTAGAGTCCCTAAGACAGCAGGAAATCTGAGTGTGCCCAGAACAAAAGAACGGTGTTTCCTACACATACGGACCATATCTAGTCCAAATCTGCTTCTTAAACTGATACAAAGCACGGGTCCTCTAACATCCAATGCTTGTCTGTTAAGATGAGAAACGTGTGTGCTTTGTGAATAATGTAGTTCCTTTGAACTGAAAAGTGACTGCACTTACCTGAAAAGAAGTCTTGCTTGTAGGAAGACATAGAGCCTGGGATTTAAATCATTTACTGAAGGGAAACACACAGCAGTGTAATCAACCATTGATCATATTCTGCTTTAGAACAATAAGCACGCTCTTGCTTTCTAGAGTCTCTAAGACAGCAGGAAACGTGATTTTGCTGAGAACAAAAGAACGGTGTTTCCTACACATACGGACATTATATAGTCCAACTTTGCTTCTGAAACTAATACAAAGCACTGGTCCTCTAACATCCAATGCTTGTCTGTTAAGGTTGAAACGTGTGAGCTTCGTGAACGATGTAGTTCATTTGAGCTGAAAAGTGACTGCCCTTACCTGAAACGAAGTCTTGCTTGTAGGAAGACTCAGAGCCTGGGATTTAACTCCATTTCTGAAGCCAAACACACAGCATAGTTCTCATCCATGGACCACACTCTGCTTTAGAGCGAGAAGCACGCTCTTGCTTTCTAGAGTCTCTAAGACAGCAGGAAATATGAGTGTGCCCCGAACAAAAGAACGGTGTTTCCTACACATACGGACCATCTCTAGTCCAAATCTGCTTCTTAAACTGATACAAAGCACTGGTCCGCTAACATCCAATGCTTGTCTGTTAAGATGAGAAACGTGTGTGCTTTGTGAATGATGTAGTTCCTTTGAACTGAAAAGTGACTGCCCTTACCTGAAAAGAAGTCTTGCTTGTAGGAAGACACAGAGCCTGGGATTTAAGTCCATTTCTGACGGGAAACACACAGCATAGTTCTCATCCATGGATCACACTCTGCTTTAGCGCGAGAAGCACGCTCTTGCTTTCTAGTGTCTCTAAGACAGCAGGAAACGTGAGTGTGCTGAGAACAAAAGAACGGTGTTTCCAACACATATGGAACAAATCTAGTCCAACTCTTCTTCTGAAACTGATACAAAGCACTGGTCCTCTAACATCCAAGCTTGTCAGTTAAGATGAGAAATGTGTGAGCTTCGTGAACGATGTAGTTCGTTTGAGCAGAAAAGTGACTGCCCTTAATTGAAAAGAAGTCTTGCTTGTAGGAAGACTCAGAGCCCGGGATTTAACTCCATATCTGAAGTGAAACACACAGCATAGTTCTCATCCATGGATCACATTCTGCTTTAGAGCAAGAAGCACACTCTTGCTTTCTAGAGTCTCTAAAACAGCAGGAAATCTGAGTGAGCCCAGAACAAAAGAACGGTGTTTCCTACACATACGGACCATATCTAGTCCAAATCTGCTTCTTAAACTGATTCAAAGCACTGGTCCTCTAACATCCAATGCTTATCTGTTAAGATGAGAAACGTGTGTGCTTTGTGAACGATGTAGTTCCTTTGAACTGAAAAGTGACTGCCCTTACCTGAAACGAAGTCTTGCTTGTAGGAAGACTCAGAGCCTGGGATTTAACTCCTTTTCTGAAGTGAAACACACAGCATAGTTCTCATCCATGGATCACACTCTGCTTTAGAGCAAGAAGCACACTCTTGCTTTCTAGAGTCCCTAAGACTGCAGGAAATATTAGTGTGCCCAGAACAAAAGAACGGTGTTTCCTACACATACGGACCATATGTAGTCCAAATCTGCTTCTGAAACTGATACAAAGCACTGGTCCTCTAACATCCAATGCTTGTCAGTTAAGATGAGAAACGTGTGAGTTTCGTGAACGATGTAGTTCGTTTGAGCAGAAAAGTGACTGCCCTTACCTGAAACGAAGTCTTGATTGTAGGAAGACTCAGAGCCTGGGATTTAACTCCATTTCTGAAGTGAAACACACAGAATAGTTCTTATCCATGGATCACACTCAGCTTTACAGCAAGAAGCACACTCTTGCTTTCTAGAGTCTCTAATACAGCAGGAAATCTGAATGTGCCCAGAACAAAAGAACGGTGTTTCCTACACATACGGACCATATGTAGTCCAAATCTGCTTCTGAAACTGATACAAAGCACGGGTCCTCTAACATCCAATGCTTGTCTGTTAAGATGAGAAACGTGTGTGCTTTGTGAATAATGTAGTTCCTCTGAACTGAAAAGTGACTGCACTTACCTGAAAAGAAGTCTTGCTTGTAGGAAGACATAGAGCCTGGGATTTAAATAATTTTCTGAAGGGAAACACACAGCAGTGTAATCAAAAAATTGATCACATTCTGCTTTAGAACAATAAGCACGCTCTTGCTTTCTAGAGTCTCTAAGACAGCAGGAAACGTGATTTTGCTGAGAACAAAATAACGGTGTTTCCTACACATACGGACATTATATAGTCCAACTCTGCTTTTGAAACTGATACACAGCACTGGTCCTCTAACATCCAATGCTTGTCTGTTAAGGTGAGAAACGTGTGAGCTTCGTGAAGGATGTAGTTCTTTTGAGCTGAAAAGTGACTGCCCTTACCTGAAACGAAGTCTTGCTTGTAGGAAGACATAGAGCCTGGGATTTAACTCATTTTCTGAAGGGAAACACACAGCAGTGTAATCATCCATTGATCACACTCTGCTTTAGAACAAGAAGCATGCTCTTGCTTTCTAGAGTCTCTAAGACAGCAGGAAACGTGATTTTGCTGAGAACAAAAGAACGGTGTTTCCTACACATACGGACATTATATAGTCCAACTTTGCTTCTGAAACTGATACAAAGCACTGGTCCTCTAACATCCAATGCTTGTCTGTTAAGGTTGAAACGTGTGAGCTTCGTGAACGATGTAGTTCGTTTGAGCTGAAAAGTGACTGCCCTTACCTGAAACGAAGTCTTGCTTGTAGGAAGACTCAGAGCCTGGGATTTAACTCCATTTCTGAAGGCAAACACACAGCATAGTTCTCATCCATGGACCACACTCTGCTTTAGAGCGAGAAGCACGCTCTTGCTTTCTAGAGTCTCTAAGACAGCAGGAAATGTGAGTGTGCTGAGAACAAAAGAACGGTGTTTCCTACACGAACGGACCATATCTAGTCCAACTCTTCTTCTGAAACTGATACAAAGCACGGGTCCTCTAACATCCAATGCTTGTCTGTTAAGATGAGAAACGTGTGTGCTTTGTGAATAATGTAGTTCCTTTGAACTGAAAAGTGACTGCACTTACCTGAAAAGAAGTCTTGCTTGTAGGAAGACATAGAGCCTGGGATTTAAGTCCATTTCTGAAGGGAAACACACAGCATAGTTCTCATCCATGGATCACACTCTGCTTTAGAGCGAGAAGCACACTCTTGCTTTCTAGAGTCTCTAAAACATCAGGAAATCTGAGTGTGCCCAGAACAAAAGAACGGTGTTTCCTACACATACGGACCATATGTAGTCCAAATCTGCTTCTGAAACTGAAACAAAGCACAGACCCTCTAACATCCAGTGCTTGTCAGTTAAGATGGGAAACGTGTGAGCTTCATAAACGATGTAGTTCGTTTGAGCTGAAAAGTGACTGCCCTTACCTGAAACGAAGTCTTGCTTGTAAGAAGACTCAGACCCTGGGACTTAACTCCATTTCTGAAGGCATACACACAGCATAGTTCTCATCCATGGATCACACTCGGCTTTAGAGCGAGAAGCACGCTCTTGCTTTCTAGAATCTCTAAGACAGCAGGAAACGTGAGTGTGCTGAGAACAAAAGAACGGTGTTTCCAACACATATGGAACAAATCTAGTCCAACTCTTCTTCTGAAACTGATACAAAGCAGTGGTCCTGTAACATCCAATGCTTTTCTGTTCAGATGAGAAATGTGTGAGCTTCGTGAACGATGTAGTTCCTTTGAGCAGAAAAGTGACTGCCCTTACCTGAAACGAAGTCTTGCTTGTAGGAAGAATCAGAGCCTGGGATTTAACTCCATTTCTGAAGGCAAACACACAGCATAGTTCTCATCCATGGACCACACTCTGCTTTAGAGCAAGAAGCACGCTCTTGCTTTCTAGAGTCTCTAAGACAGCTTGAAATATGAGTGTGCCCAGAACAAAAGAACGGTGTTTCCTACACATACGGACCATCTCTAGTCCAAATCTGCTTCTTAAACTGATACAAAGCACTGGTCCGCTAACATCCAATGCTTGTCTGTTAAGATGAGAAACGTGTGTGCTTTGTGAATGATGTAGTTCCTTTGAACTGAAAAGTGACTGCCCTTACCTGAAAAGAAGTCTTGCTTGTAGGAAGACACAGAGCCTGGGATTTAAGTCCATTTCTGACGGGAAACACACAGCATAGTTCTCATCCATGGATCACACTCTGCTTTAGAGCGAGAAGCACACTCTTGCTTTCTAGAGTCTCTAATACAGCAGGAAATCTGAGTGTGCCCAGAACAAAAGAACGGTGTTTCCTACACATACGGACCATATGTAGTCCAAATCTGCTTCTGAAACTGATACAAAGCACAGACCCTCTAACATCCAATGCTTGTCAGTTAAGATGGGAAACGTGTGAGATTCATAAACGATGTAGTTCGTTTGAGCTGAAAAGTGACTGCCCTTACCTGAAACGAAGTCTTGCTTGTAGGAAGACTCAGAGCCTGGGACTTAACTCCATTTCTGGAGGCATACACACAGCATAGTTCTCATCCATGGATCACACTCTGCTTTAGCGCGAGAAGCACGCTCTTGCTTTCTAGTGTCTCTAAGACAGCAGGAAACGTGAGTGTGCTGAGAACAAAAGAACGGTGTTTCCAACACATATGGAACAAATCTAGTCCAACTCTTCTTCTGAAACTGATACAAAGCACTGGTCCTCTAACATCCAAGCTTGTCAGTTAAGATGAGAAATGTGTGAGCTTCGTGAACGATGTAGTTCGTTTGAGCAGAAAAGTGACTGCCCTTAATTGAAAAGAAGTCTTGCTTGTAGGAAGACTCAGAGCCCGGGATTTAACTCCATATCTGAAGTGAAACACACAGCATAGTTCTCATCCATGGATCACATTCTGCTTTAGAGCAAGAAGCACACTCTTGCTTTCTAGAGTCTCTAAAACAGCAGGAAATCTGAGTGAGCCCAGAACAAAAGAACGGTGTTTCCTACACATACGGACCATATCTAGTCCAAATCTGCTTCTTAAACTGATTCAAAGCACTGGTCCTCTAACATCCAATGCTTATCTGTTAAGATGAGAAACGTGTGTGCTTTGTGAACGATGTCGTTCCTTTGAACTGAAAAGTGACTGCCCTTACCTGAAACGAAGTCTTGCTTGTAGGAAGACTCAGAGCCTGGGATTTAACTCCTTTTCTGAAGTGAAACACACAGCATAGTTCTCATCCATGGATCACACTCTGCTTTAGAGCAAGAAGCACACTCTTGCTTTCTAGAGTCCCTAAGACTGCAGGAAATATTAGTGTGCCCAGAACAAAAGAACGGTGTTTCCTACACATATACCATATCTAGTCCAAATCTGCTTCTTAAACTGATACAAAGCACTGGTCCTCTAACATCCAATGCTTGTCTGTTAAGATGAGAAACGTGTGTGCTTTGTGAACAATGTAGTTCCTTTGAACTGAAAAGTGACTGCCCTTACCTGAACCGAAGTCTTGCTTGTAGGAAGACACAGAGCCTGGGATTTAAGTCCATTTCTGAAGGGAAACACACAGCATAGTTCTCATCCATGGATCACACTCTGCTTTAGAGCGAGAAGCACACTCTTGCTTTCTAGAGTCTCTAAAACATCAGGAAATCTGAGTGTGCCCAGAACAAAAGAACGGTGTTTCCTACACATACGGACCATATGTAGTCCAAATCTGCTTCTGAAACTGAAACAAAGCACAGACCCTCTAACATCCAGTGCTTGTCAGTTAAGATGGGAAACGTGTGAGCTTCATAAACGATGTAGTTCGTTTGAGCTGAAAAGTGACTGCCCTTACCTGAAACGAAGTCTTGCTTGTAAGAAGACTCAGACCCTGGGACTTAACTCCATTTCTGAAGGCATACACACAGCATAGTTCTCATCCATGGATCACACTCGGCTTTAGAGCGAGAAGCACGCTCTTGCTTTCTAGAATCTCTAAGACAGCAGGAAACGTGAGTGTGCTGAGAACAAAAGAACGGTGTTTCCAACACATATGGAACGAATCTAGTCCAACTCTTCTTCTGAAACTGATACAAAGCAGTGGTCCTGTAACATCCAATGCTTTTCTGTTCAGATGAGAAATGTGTGAGCTTCGTGAACGATGTAGTTCCTTTGAGCAGAAAAGTGACTGCCCTTACCTGAAACGAAGTCTTGCTTGTAGGAAGACTCAGAGCCTGGGATTTAACTCCATTTCTGAAGGCAAACACACAGCATAGTTCTCATCCATGGATCACACTCTGCTTTAGCGCGAGAAGCACGCTCTTGCTTTCTAGATTCTCTAAGACAGCAGGAAACTTGAGTGTGCTGAGAACAAAAAAACGGTGTTTCCAACACATATGGAACAAATCTAGTCCAACTCTTCTTCTGAAACTGATACAAACCACTAGTCCTCTAACATCCACGCTTGTCAGTTAAGATGAGAAATGTGTGAGCTTCATGAACGATGTAGTTCTTTTGAGCAGAAAAGTGACTGCCCTTACATGAAACGAAGTGTTGCTTGTAGGAAGACTCAGAGCCCGGGATTTAACTCCATTTCTGAAGTGAAACACACAGCATAGTTCTCATCCATGGATCACACGCTGCTTTAGAGAGAGAAGCACACTCTTGCTTTCTAGAGTCTCTAAGACAGCAGGAAATCTGAGTGTGCCCAGAAAAAGAATGGTGTTTCCTACACATATGGACCATATGTAGTACAAATGTGCTTCTGAAACTGATACAAAGCACTTACGCTCTAACATCCAAATCTTGTCAGTTAAGATGGAAACGTGTGAGCTTCATGAACGATGTAGTTCGTTTGAGCAGAAAAGTGACTGCCCTTACCTGAATTGAAGTCTTGCTTGTAGGAAGACTCAGAGCCTGGGATTTAACTCCATTTCTGAAGTAAAACACACAGCAGTGTAATCATCCATTGATGACACTCTGCTTTACAACAAGAAGCATGCTCTTGCTTTCTAGAGTCACTAAGACAGCAGGAAACTTGATTTTGCTGAGAACAAAATAATAGTGTTTCCTACACATACGGACATTATATAGTCCAACTCTGCTTCTGAAACTGATACACAGCAATGGTCCTCTAACATCCAATGCTTGTCTGTTAAGGTGAGAAACGTGTGAGCTTCGTGAAGGATGTAGGTCTTTTGAGCTGAAAAGTGACTGCCCTTACCTGAAACGAAGTCTTGCTTGTAGGAAGACATAGAGCCTGGGATTTAACTCATTTTCTGAAGGGAAACACACAGCAGTGTAATCATCCATTGATCACACTCTGCTTTAGAACAAGAAGCATGCTCTTGCTTTCTAGAGTCTCTAAGACAGCAGGAAACGTGATTTTCCTGAGAACAAAAGAACGGTGTTTCCTACACATACGGACATTATATAGTCCAACTTTGCTTCTGAAACTGATACAAAGCACTGGTCCTCTAACATCCAATGCTTGTCTGTTAAGGTTGAAACGTGTGAGCTTCGTGAACGATGTAGTTCGTTTGAGCTGAAAAGTGACTGCCCTTACCTGAAACGAAGTCTTGCTTGTAGGAAGACTCAGAGCCTGGGATTTAACTCCATTTCTGAAGGAAAACACACAGCATAGTTCTCATCCATGGACCACACTCTGCTTTAGAGCGAGAAGTACGCTCTTGCTTTCTAGAGTCTCTAAGACAGCAGGAAATGTGAGTGTGCTGAGAACAAAAGAAGGGTGTTTCCTACACATACGGACCATATCTAGTCCAACTCTTCTTCTGAAACTGATACAAAGCACTGGTCCTCTAACATCCAATGCTTGTCAGTTAAGATGAGAAACGTGTGAGCTTCGTGAACGAAGTAGTTCGTTTTAGCAGAAAACTGACTGCCCTTACCTGAAAAGAAGTCTTGCTTGTAGAAAGACACAGAGCCTGGGATTTAAGTCCATTTCTGAAGGGAAACACACAGCATAGTTCTCATCTATGGATCACACTCTGCTTTAGAGCAAGAAGCACACTCTTGCTTTCTAGAATCCCTAAGAGAGCAGGAAATATGAGTGCCCAGAACAAAAGAACGGTGTTTCCTACACATACGGACCATATCTAGTCCAAATCTGCTTCTTAAACTGATACAAAGCACTGGTCTGCTAACATCCAATGCTTATCTGTTAAGATGAGAAACGTGTGTGCTTTGTGAACGATGTAGTTCCTTTGAACTGAAAAGTGACTGCCCTTACCTGAAAAGAAGTCTTGCTTGTACGAAGATACAGAGCCTGGGATTTAAGTCCATTTATGAAGGGAAACACACAGCATAGTTCTCATCCATGGATCACACTCTGCTTTAGAGTGAGAAGCACACTCTTGCTTTCTAGAGTCTCTAATAGAGCAGGAAATCTGAGTGTGCCCAGAACAAAAGAACGGTGTTTCCTACACATACGGACCATATGTAGTCCAAATCTGCTTCTGAAACTGATACAAAGCACTGGTCCTCTAACATCCAATGCTTGTCAGTTAAGATGAGAAACGTGTGAGCTTCGTGACCGATGTAGTTCGTTTGAGCAGAAAAGTGACTGCCCTTACCTGAAACGAAGTCTTGATTGTAGGAAGTCTCAGAGCCTGGGATTTAACTCCATTTCTGAAGTGAAACACACAGCATAGTTCTTATCCATGGATCACACTCAGTTTTACAGCAAGAAGCACACTCTTGCTTTCTAGAGTCTCTAATACAGCAGGAAATCTGAGTGTGCCCAGAACAAAAGAACGGTGTTTCCTACACATACGGACCATATGTAGTCCAAATCTGCTTCTGAAACTGATACAAAGCACAGACCCTCTAACATCCAATGCTTGTCAGTTAAGATGGGAAACGTGTGAGCTTCATAAACGATGTAGTACGTTTGAGCTGAAAAGTGACTGCCCTTACCTGAAACGAAGTCTTGCTTGTAGGAAGACTCAGAGCCTGGGACTTAACTCCATTTCTGAAGGCATACACACAGCATAGTTCTCATCCATGGATCACACTCTGCTTTAGCGCGAGAAGCACGCTCTTGCTTTCTAGAGTCTCTAAGACAGCAGGAAACGTGAGTGTGCTGAGAACAAAAGAACGGTGTTTCCAACACATATGGAACAAATCTAGTCCAACTCTTCTTCTGAAACTGATACAAAGCACTGGTCCTCTAACATCCAAGCTTGTCAGTTAAGATGAGAAATGTGTGAGCTTCGTGAACGATGTAGTTCGTTTGAACAGAAAAGTGACTGCCCTTACCTGAAACGAAGTCTTGCTTGTAGGAAGACTCAGAGCCTGGGATTTAACTCCATTTCTGAAGGCAAACACACAGCATAGTTCTCATCCATGGATCACACTCTGCTTTAGCGCGAGAAGCACGCTCTTGATTTCTAGAGTCTCTAAGACAGCAGGAAACGTGAGTGTGCTGAGAACAAAAGAACGGTGTTTCCAACACATATGGAACAAATCTAGTCCAACTCTTCTTCTGAAACTGATACAAAGCACTGGTCCTCTAACATCCAAGCTTGAAAGTTAAGATGAGAAATATGTGAGCTTCGTGAACGATGTAGTTCGTTTGAGCAGAAAAGTGACTGCCCTTACCTGAAACGAAGTCTTGCTTGTAGGAGGACACAGAGCCTGGGATTTAAGTCCATTTCTGACGGGAAACACACAGCATAGTTCTCATCCATGGATCACACTCTGCTTTAGAGCAAGAAGCACACTCTTGCTTTCTAGAGTCTCTAATACAGTAGGAAATCTGAGTGTGCCCAGAACAAAAGATCGGTGTTTCCTACACATACGGACCATATGTAGTCCAAATCTGATTCTGAAACTGATACAAAGCACTGCTCCTCTAACATCCAATATTGTCAGTTAAGATGAGAAACGTGTGAGCTTCGTGAACGATGTAGTTCGTTTGAGCAGAAAAGTGACTGCCCTTACCTGAAACGAAGTCTTGCTTGTAGGAAGACTCAGAGCCTGGGATTTAACTCCATTTCTGAAGTAAAACACACAGCAGTGTAATCATCCATTGATCACACTCTGCTTTAGAACAAGAAGCATGCTCTTGCTTTCTAGAGTCACTAAGACAGCAGGAAATGTGATTTTGCTGAGAACAAAATAACGGTGTTTCCTACACATACGGACATTATATAGTCCAACTCTGCTTCTGAAACTGATACAAAGCACTGGTCCTCTAACATCCAATGCTTGTCTGTTAAGGTGAGAAACGTGTGAGCTTCGTGAAGGATGTAGTTCTTTTGAGCTGAAAAGTGACTGCCCTTACCTGAAACGAAGTCTTGCTTGTAGGAAGACATAGAGCCTGGGATTTAACTCATTTTCTGAAGGGAAACACACAGCAGTGTAATCATCCATTGATCACACTCTGCTTTAGAACAAGAAGCATGCTCTTGCTCTCTAGAGTCTCTAAGACAGCAGGAAACGTGATTTTGCTGAGAACAAAAGAACGGTGTTTCCTACACATACGGACATTATATAGTCCAACTTTGCTTCTGAAACTGATACAAAGCACTGGTCCTCTAACATCCAATGCTTGTCTGTTAAGGTTGAAACGTGTGAGCTTCGTGAACGATGTAGTTCATTTGAGCTGAAAAGTGACTGCCCTTACCTGAAACGAAGTCTTGCTTGTAGGAAGACTCAGAGCCTGGGATTTAACTCCATTTCTGAAGTGAAACACACAGCATAGTTCTCATCCATGGACCACACTCTGCTTTAGAGCGAGAAGCACGCTCTTGCTTTCTAGACTCTCTAAGACAGCAGGAAATGTGAGTGTGCTGAGAACAAAAGAACGGTGTTTCCTACACGTACGGACCATATCTAGTCCAACTCTTCTTCTGAAACTGATACAAAGCACTGGTCCTCTAACATCCAATGCTTGTCAGTTAAGATGAGAAACGTGTGAGCTTCGTGAACGAAGTAGTTCGTTTGAGCAGAAAACTGACTGCCCTTACCTGAAAAGAAGTCTTGCTTGTAGGAAGACACAGAGCCTGGGATTTAAGTCCATTTCTGAAGGGAAACACACAGCATAGTTCTCATCCATGGATCACACTCTGCTTTAGAGCAAGAAGCACACTCTTGCTTTCTAGAGTCCCTAAGACAGCAGGAAATATGAGTGTGCCCAGAACAAAAGAACGGTGTTTCCTACACATACGGACCATATCTAGTCCAAATCTGCTTCTTAAACTGATACAAAGCACGGGTCCTCTAACATCCAATGCTTGTCTGTTAAGATGAGAAACGTGTGTGCTTTGTGAATAATGTAGTTCCTTTGAACTGAAAAGTGACTGCACTTACCTGAAAAGAAGTATTGCTTGTAGGAAGACATAGAGCCTGGGATTTAAATCATTTTCTGAAGGGAAACACACAGCAGTGTAATCAACCATTGATCAAATTCTGCTTTAGAACAATAAGCACGCTCTTGCTTTCTAGAGTCTCTAAGACAGCAGGAAACGTGATTTTGCTGAGAACAAAAGAACGGTGTTTCCTACACATACGGACATTATATAGTCCAACTTTGCTTCTGAAACTGATACAAAGCACTGGTCCTCTAACAACCAATGCTTGTCTGTTAAGGTTGAAACGTGTGAGCTTCGTGAACGATGTAGTTCATTTGAGCTGAAAAGTGACTGCCCTTACCTGAAACGAAGTCTTGCTTGTAGGAAGACTCAGAGCCTGGGATTTAACTCCATTTCTGAAGGCAAACACACAGCATAGTTCTCATCCATGGACCACACTCTGCTTTTGAGCGAGAAGCACGCTCTTGCTTTCTAGAGTCTCTTAGACAGCAGGAAATCTGAGTGTGCCCAGAACAAAAGAACGGTGTTTCCTACACATACGGACCATATCTAGTCCAAATCTGCTTCTTAAACTGATACAAAGCACTAGTCTGCTAACATCCAATGCTTGTCTGTTAAGATGAGAAACGTGTGTGCTTTGTGAACGATGTAGTTCCTTTGAGCTGAAAAGTGACTGCCCTTACCTGAACGAAGTCTTGCTTGTAGGAAGACATAGAGCCTGGGATTTAACTCATTTTCTGAAGGGAAACACACAGCAGTGTAATCATCCATTGATCAAACTCTGCTTTAGAACAAGAAGCATGCTCTTGCTTTCTAGAGTCTCTAAGACAGCAGGAAACGTGATTTTGCTGAGAACAAAAGAACGGTGTTTCCTACACATACGGACATTATATAGTCCAACTTTGCTTTTGAAACTGATACAAAGCACTGGTCCTCTAACATCCAATGCTTGTCTGTTAAGGTTGAAACGTGTGAGCTTCGTGAACGATGTAGATCGTTTGAGCTGAAAAGTGACTGCCCTTACCTGAAACGAAGTCTTGCTTGTAGGAAGACATAGAGCCTGGGATTTAACTCATTTTCTGAAGGGAAACACACAGCAGTGTAATCATCCATTGATCACACTCTGCTTTAGAACAAGAAGCATGCTCTTGCTCTCTAGAGTCTCTAAGACAGCAGGAAACGTGATTTTGCTGAGAACAAAAGAACGGTGTTTCCTACACATACGGACATTATATAGTCCAACTTTGCTTCTGAAACTGATACAAAGCACTGGTCCTCTAACATCCAATGCTTGTCTGTTAAGGTTGAAACGTGTGAGCTTCGTGAACGATGTAGTTCGTTTGAGCTGAAAAGTGACTGCCCTTACCTGAAACGAAGTCTTGCTTGTAGGAAGACTCAGAGCCTGGGATTTAACTCCATTTCTGAAGGCAAACACACAGCATAGTTCTCATCCATGGACCACACTCTGCTTTAGAGCGAGAAGCACGCTCTTGCTTTCTAGAGTCTCTAAGACAGCAGGAAATATGAGTGTGCCCAGAACAAAAGAACGGTGTTTCCTACACATACGGACCATATGTAGTCCAAATCTGCTTCTGAAACTGATACAAAGCACAGACCCTCTAACATCCAATGCTTGTCAGTTAAGATGGGAAACGTGTGAGATTCATAAACGATGTAGTTTGTTTGAGCTGAAAAGTGACTTCCCTTACCTGAAACGAAGTCTTGCTTGTAGGAAGACTCAGAGCCTGGGACTTAACTCCATTTCTGGAGGCATACACACAGCATAGTTCTCATCCATGGATCACACTCTGCTTTAGCGCGAGAAGCACGCTCTTGCTTTCTAGTGTCTCTAAGACAGCAGGAAACGTGAGTGTGCTGAGAACAAAAGAACGGTGTTTCCAACACATATGGAACAAATCTAGTCCAACTCTTCTTCTGAAACTGATACAAAGCACTGGTCCTCTAACATCCAAGCTTGTCAGTTAAGATGAGAAATATGTGAGCTTCGTGAACGATGTAGTTCGTTTGAGCAGAAAAGTGACTGCCCTTAATTGAAAAGAAGTCTTGCTTGTAGGAAGACTCAGAGCCTGGGATTTAACTCCATATCTGAAGTGAAACACACAGCATAGTTCTCATCCATGGATCACATTCTGCTTTAGAGCAAGAAGCACACTCTTGCTTTCTAGAGTCTCTAAAACAGCAGGAAATCTGAGTGAGCCCAGAACAAAAGAACGGTGTTTCCTACACATACGGACCATATCTAGTCCAAATCTGCTTCTTAAACTGATACAAAGCACTGTTCCTCTAACATCCAATGGTTATCTGTTAAGATGAGAAACGTGTGTGCTTTGTGAACAATGTAGTTCCTTTAAACTGAAAAGTGACTGCCCTTACCTGAAACGAAGTCTTGCTTGTAGGAAGACAGAGCCTGGGATGTAACTCATTTTCTGAAGTGAAACACACAGCATAGTTCTCATCCATGGATCACACTCTGCTTTAGAGCAAGAAGCACACTCTTGCTTTCTAGAGTCCCTAAGACTGCAGGAAATATGAGTGTGCCCAGAACAAAAGAACGGTGTTTCCTACACATATACCATATCTAGTCCAAATCTCCTTCTTAAACTGATACAAAGCACTGGTCCTCTAACATCCAATGCTTGTCTGTTAAGATGAGAAACGTGTGTGCTTTGTGAACGATGTAGTTCCTTTGAACTGAAAAGTGACTGCCCTTACCTGAAACGAAGTCTTGCTTGTAGGAAGACACAGAGCCTGGGATTTAAGTCCATTTTTGAAGGGAAACACACAGCATAGTTCTCATCCATGGTTCACACTCTGCTTTAGAGCGAGAAGCACACTCTTGCTTTCTAGAGTCTCTAAAACATCTGGAAATCTGAGTGTGCCCAGAACAAAAGAACGGTGTTTCCTACACATACGGACCATATGTAGTCCAAATCTGCTTCTGAAACTGATACAAAGCACAGACCCTCTAACATCCAATGCTTGTCAGTTAAGATGGGAAACGTGTGAGATTCATAAACGATGTAGTTTGTTTGAGCTGAAAAGTGACTGCCCTTACCTGAAACAAAGTCTTGCTTGTAGGAAGACTCAGAGCCTGGGACTTAACTCCATTTCTGGAGGCATACACACAGCATAGTTCTCATCCATGGATCACACTCTGCTTTAGCGCGAGAAGCACGCTCTTGCTTTCTAGTGTCTCTAAGACAGCAGGAAACGTGAGTGTGCTGAGAACAAAAGAACGGTGTTTCCAACACATATGGAACAAATCTAGTCCAACTCTTCTTCTGAAACTGATACAAAGCACTGGTCCTCTAACATCCAAGCTTGTCAGTTAAGATGAGAAATGTGTGAGCTTCGTGAACGATGTAGTTCGTTTGAGCAGAAAAGTGACTGCCCTTAATTGAAAAGAAGTCTTGCTTGTAGGAAGACTCAGAGCCTGGGATTTAACTCCATATCTGAAGTGAAACACACAGCATAGTTCTCATCCATGGATCACATTCTGCTTTAGAGCAAGAAGCACACTCTTGCTTTCTAGAGTCTCTAAAACAGCAGGAAATCTGAGTGAGCCCAGAACAAAAGAACGGTGTTTCCTACACATACGGACCATATCTAGTCCAAATCTGCTTCTTAAACTGATACAAAGCACTGGTCCTCTAACATCCAATGCTTATCTGTTAAGATGAGAAACGTGTGTGCTTTGTGAACAATGTAGTTCCTTTAAACTGAAAAGTGACTGCCCTTACCTGAAACGAAGTCTTGCTTGTAGGAAGACTCAGAGCCTGGGATTTAACTCCTTTTCTGAAGTGAAACACACAGCATAGTTCTCATCCATGGATCACACTCTGCTTTAGAGCAAGAAGCACACTCTTGCTTTCTAGAGTCCCTAAGACTGCAGGAAATATGAGTGTGCCCAGAACAAAAGAACGGTGTTTCCTACACATATACCATATCTAGTCCAAATCTGCTTTTTAAACTGATACAAAGCACTGGTCCTCTAACATCCAAGCTTGTCAGTTAAGATGAGAAATGTGTGAGCTTCGTGAACGATGTAGTTCGTTTGAGCAGAAAAGTGACTGCCCTTAATTGAAAAGAAGTCTTGCTTGTAGGAAGACTCAGAGCCCGGGATTTAATCCATTTCGGAAGTGAAACACACAGCATAGTTCTCATCCATGGATCACACTCTGCTTTAGAGCAAGAAGCACGCTCTTGCTTTCTAGAGTCTCTAAGACAGCAGGAAATCTGAGTGTGCCCAGAACAAAAGAACGGTGTTTCCTACACATACGGACCATATCTTGTCCAAATCTGCTTCTTAAACTGATACAAAGCACTGGTCCTCTAACATTCAATGCTTGTCTGTTAAGATGAGAAACGTGTGTGCTTTGTGAACGATGTAGTTCCTTTGAACTGAAAAGTGACTGCCCTTACCTGAAAAGAAGTCTTGCTTGTAGGAAGACACAGAGCCTGGGATTTAAGTCCATTTCTGAAGGGAAACACACAGCATAATTTTCATCCATGGATCACACTCTTCTTTAGAGCGAGAAGCACTCTCTTGCTTTCTAAAGTCTCTAAGACAGCAGGAAACGTGAGTGTGCTGAGAACAAAATAACGGTGTTTCCTACACATACAGACCATATCTAGTCCAACTCTGCTTCTGAAACAGATACAAAGCACTGGTCCTCTAACATCCAATGCTTGTCTGTTAAGATGAGAAACGTGTGTGCTTTTTGAACAATGTAGTTCCTTTGAACTTAAAAGTGACTGCCCTTACCTGAAAAGAAGTCTTGCTTGTAGGAAGACACAGAGCCTGGGATTTAAGTCCATTTCTGAAGGGAAACACACAGCATAGTTCTCATCCATGGATCACACTCTGCTTTAGAGCGAGAAGCACACTCTTGCTTTCTAGAGTCTCTAATACAGCAGGAAATCTGAGTGTGCCCAGAACAAAAGAACGGTGTTTCCTACACATACGGACCATATGTAGTCCAAATCTGCTTCTGAAACTGATACAAAGCACTGACCCTCTAACCTCCAATGCTTGTCAGTTAAGATGGGAAACGTGTGAGCTTCATGAACGATGTAGTTCGTTTGAGCTGAAAAGTGACTGCCCTTACTTGAAACGAAGTATTGCTTGTAGGAAGACTCAGAGCCTGGGATTTAACTCCATTTCTGAAGGGAAACACACAGGATAGTTCTCATCCATGGATCACACTCTGCTTTGGAGCGAGAAGCACGCTCTTGCTTTCTAGAGTCTCTAAGACAGCAGTAAACGTGAGTGTGCTGAGAACAAAAGAACAGTGTTTCCAACACATATGGACCAAATCTAGTCTAACTCTTCTTCTGAAACTGATACAAAGCAATGGTCCTCTAACATCCAATGTTTGTCTGTTAAGATGAGAAACGTGTGTGCTTTGTGAACAATGTAGTTCCTTTGAACTGAAAAGTGACTGCCCTTACCTGAAAAGATGTCTTGCTTGTAGGAAGACACAGAGCCTGGGATTTAAGTCCATTTCTGAAGGGAAACACACTGCATAGTTCTCATCCATGGATCACACTCTGCTTTAGAGCGAGAAGCACACTCTTGCTTTCTAGAGTCTCTAATACAGCAGGAAATCTGAGTGTGCCCAGAACAAAAGAACGGTGTTTCCTACACATACGGACCATATGTAGTCCAAATCTGCTTCTGAAACTGATACAAAGCACAGACCCTCTAACATCCAATGCTTGTCAGTTAAGATGGGAAACGTGTGAGATTCATAAACGATGTAGTTTGTTTGAGCTGAAAAGTGACTGCCCTTACCTGAAACAAAGTCTTGCTTGTAGGAAGACTCAGAGCCTGGGACTTAACTCCATTTCTGGAGGCATACACACAGCATAGTTCTCATCCATGGATCACACTCTGCTTTAGCGCGAGAAGCACGCTCTTGCTTTCTAGTGTCTCTAAGACAGCAGGAAACGTGAGTGTGCTGAGAACAAAAGAACGGTGTTTCCAACACATATGGAACAAATCTAGTCCAACTCTTCTTCTGAAACTGATACAAAGCACTGGTCCTCTAACATCCAAGCTTGTCAGTTAAGATGAGAAATGTGTGAGCTTCGTGAACGATGTAGTTCGTTTGAGCAGAAAAGTGACTGCCCTTAATTGAAAAGAAGTCTTGCTTGTAGGAAGACTCAGAGCCTGGGATTTAACTCCATATCTGAAGTGAAACACACAGCATAGTTCTCATCCATGGATCACATTCTGCTTTAGAGCAAGAAGCACACTCTTGCTTTCTAGAGTCTCTAAAACAGCAGGAAATCTGAGTGAGCCCAGAACAAAAGAACGGTGTTTCCTACACATACGGACCATATCTAGTCCAAATCTGCTTCTTAAACTGATACAAAGCACTGGTCCTCTAACATCCAATGCTTATCTGTTAAGATGAGAAACGTGTGTGCTTTGTGAACAATGTAGTTCCTTTAAACTGAAAAGTGACTGCCCTTACCTGAAACGAAGTCTTGCTTGTAGGAAGACTCAGAGCCTGGGATTTAACTCCTTTTCTGAAGTGAAACACACAGCATAGTTCTCATCCATGGATCACACTCTGCTTTAGAGCAAGAAGCACACTCTTGCTTTCTAGAGTCCCTAAGACTGCAGGAAATATGAGTGTGCCCAGAACAAAAGAACGGTGTTTCCTACACATATACCATATCTAGTCCAAATCTGCTTTTTAAACTGATACAAAGCACTGGTCCTCTAACATCCAATGCTTGTCTGTTAAGATGAGAAACGTGTGTGCTTTGTGAACGATGTAGTTCCTTTGAACTGAAAAGTGACTGCCCTTACCTGAAACGAAGTCTTGCTTGTAGGAAGACACAGAGCCTGGGATTTAAGTCCATTTCTGAAGGGAAACACACAGCATAGTTCTCATCCATGGATCACACTCTGCTTTAGAGCGAGAACAACACTCTTGCTTTCTAGAGTCTCTAAAACATCAGGAAATCTGAGTGTGCCCAGAACAAAAGAACGGTGTTTCCTACACATACGGACCATATGTAGTCCAAATCTGCTTCTGAAACTGATACAAAGCACAGATCCTCTAACATCCAATGCTTGTCAGTTAAGATGGGAAACGTGTGAGCTTCATAAACGATGTAGTTCGTTTGAGCAGAAAAGTGACTGCCCTTACCTGAAACGAAGTCTTGCTTGTAGGAAGACTCAGAGTCTGGGACTTAACTCCATTTCTGAAGGCATACACACAGCATTGTTCTCATCCATGGATCACACTCTGCTTTAGCGCGAGAAGCACGCTCTTGCTTTCTAGATTCTCTAAGACAGCAGGAAACGTGAGTGTGCTGAGAACAAAAGAACGGTGTTTCCAACACATATGGAACAAATCTAGTCCAACTCTTCTTCTGAAACTGATACAAAGCACTGGTCCTCTAACATCCAAGCTTGTCAGTTAAGATGAGAAATGTGTGAGCTTCGTGAACGATGTAGTTCGTTTGAGCAGAAAAGTGACTGCCCTTAATTGAAAAGAAGTCTTGCTTGTAGGAAGACTCAGAGCCCGGGATTTAATCCATTTCTGAAGTGAAACACACAGCATAGTTCTCATCCATGGATCACATTCTGCTTTAGAGCAAGAAGCACACTCTTGCTTTCTAGAGTCTCTAAGACAGCAGGAAATCTGAGTGAGCCCAGAACAAAAGAACGGTGTTTCCTACACATACGGACCATATCTAGTCCAAATCTGCTTCTTAAACTGATACAAAGCACTGGTCCTCTAACATCCAATGCTTGTCTGTTAAGATGAGAAACGTGTGTGCTTTGTGAACGATGTAGTTCCTTTAAACTGAAAAGTGACTGCCCTTACCTGAAAACAAGTCTTGCTTGTAGGAAGACACAGAGCCTGGGATTTAAGTCCATTTCTGAAGTGAAACACAGAGCATAGTTCTCATCCATGGATCACATTCTGCTTTAGAGAAAGAAGCACACTCTTGCTTTCTAGAGTCTCTAAGACAGCAGGAAATCTGAGTGAGCCCAGAACAAAAGAACGGTGTTTCCTACACATAAGGACCATATCTAGTCCAAATCTACTTCTTAAACTGATACAAAGCACGGGTCCTCTAACATCCAATGCTGGTCTGTTAAGATGAGAAACGTGTGTGCTTTGTGAACAATGTAGTTCCTTTGAACTGAAAAGTGACTGCACTTACCTGAAAAGAAGTCTTGCTTGTAGGAAGACACAGAGCCTGGGATTTAAGTCCATTTCTGAAGGGAAACACACAGCATAGTTCTCATCCATGGATCACACTCTGCTTTGGAGCGAGAAGCACGCTCTTGCTTTCTAGAGTCTCTAAGACAGCAGGAAACATGAGTGTGCTGAGAACAAAAGAACGGTGTTTCCAACACATATGGGACAAATCTAGTCCAACTCTTCTTCTGAAACTGACACAAAGCACTGGTCCTCTAACATGCAATCTTGTCAGTTAAGATGAGAAATGTGTGAGCTTCGTGAACGATGTAGTTCGTTTGAGCAGAAAAGTGACTGCCCTTACCTGAAACGAAGTCTTGCTTGTAGGAAGACTCAGAGCCTCGGATTTAACTCCATTTCTGAAGTGAAACACACAGCATAGTTCTCATCCATGGATCACACTCTGCTTTAGAGCAAGAAGCACACTCTTGCTTTCTAGATTCTCTAAGACAGCAGGAAATCTGAGTGTGCCCAGAACAAAGGAACGGTGTTTCCTACACATACGGACCATATCTAGTCCAAATCTGCTTCTTAAACTGATACAAAGCACTGGTCCTCTAACATCCAATGCTTGTCTGTTAAGATTAGAAACGTGTGTGCTTTGTGAACGATGTAGTTCCTTTGAACTGAAAAGTGACTGCCCTTACCTAAAAGAAGTCTTGCTTGTAGGAAGACACAGAGCCTGGGATTTAACTCCATTTCTGAAGTGAAACACACAGCATAGTTCTCATCCATGGATCACACTCTGCTTTAGAGCGAGAAGCACACTCTTGCTTTCTAGAGTCTCTAAAACATCAGGAAATCTGAGTGTGCCCAGAACAAAAGAACGGTGTTTCCTACACATACGGACCATATGTCGTCCAAATCTGCTTCTGAAACTGATACAAAGCATTGACCCTCTAACCTCCAATGCTTGTCAGTTAAGATGGGAAACGTGTGAGCTTCATGAACGATGTAGTTCGTTTGAGCTGAAAAGTGCCTGCCCTTACCTGAAACGAAGTATTGCTTGTAGGAAGACTCAGAGCCTGGGATTTAACTCCATTTCTGAAGTGAAACACACAGCATAGTTCTCATCCATGGATCACACTCTGCTTTAGAGCAAGAAGCACGCTCTTGCTTTCTAGAGTCTCTAAGACAGCAGGAAATCTGAGTGTGCCCAGAACAAAAGAACGGTGTTTCCTACACATACGGACCATATCTTGTCCAAATCTGCTACTTAAACTGATACAAAGCACTGGTCCTCTAACATTCAATGCTTGTCTGTTAAGATGAGAAACGTGTGTGCTTTGTGAACGATGTAGTTCCTTTGAACTGAAAAGTGACTGCCCTTACCTGAAAAGAAGTCTTGCTTGTAGGAAGACACAGAGCCTGGGATTTAAGTCCATTTCTGAAGGGAAACACACAGCATAATTTTCATCCATGGATCACACTCTTCTTTAGAGCGAGAAGCACTCTCTTGCTTTCTAAAGTCTCTAAGACAGCAGGAAACGTGAGTATGCTGAGAACAAAATAACGGTGTTTCCTACACATACAGACCATATCTAGTCCAACTCTGCTTCTGAAACAGATACAAAGCACTGGTCCTCTAACATCCAATGCTTGTCTGTTAAGATGAGAAACGTGTGTGCTTTTTGAACAATGTAGTTCCTTTGAACTTAAAAGTGACTGCCCTTACCTGAAAAGAAGTCTTGCTTGTAGGAAGACACAGAGCCTGGGATTTAAGTCCATTTCTGAAGGGAAACACACAGCATAGTTCTCATCCATGGATCACACTCTGCTTTAGAGCGAGAAGCACACTCTTGCTTTCTAGAGTCTCTAATACAGCAGGAAATCTGAGTGTGCCCAGAACAAAAGAACGGTGTTTCCTACACATACGGACCATATGTAGTCCAAATCTGCTTCTGAAACTGATACAAAGCACTGACCCTCTAACCTCCAATGCTTGTCAGTTAAGATGGGAAACGTGTGAGCTTCATGAACGATGTAGTTCGTTTGAGCTGAAAAGTGACTGCCCTTACTTGAAACGAAGTATTGCTTGTAGGAAGACTCAGAGCCTGGGATTTAACTCCATTTCTGAAGGGAAACACACAGGATAGTTCTCATCCATGGATCACACTCTGCTTTGGAGCGAGAAGCACGCTCTTGCTTTCTAGATTCTCTAAGACAGCAGTAAACGTGAGTGTGCTGAGAACAAAAGAACAGTGTTTCCAACACATATGGACCAAATCTAGTCTAACTCTTCTTCTGAAACTGATACAAAGCAATGGTCCTCTAACATCCAATGTTTGTCTGTTAAGATGAGAAACGTGTGTGCTTTGTGAACAATGTAGTTCCTTTGAACTGAAAAGTGACTGCCCTTACCTGAAAAGATGTCTTGCTTGTAGGAAGACACAGAGCCTGGGATTTAAGTCCATTTCTGAAGGGAAACACACTGCATAGTTCTCATCCATGGATCACACTCTGCTTTAGAGCGAGAAGGACACTCTTGCTTTCTAGAGTCTCTAATACAGCAGGAAATCTGAGTGTGCCCAGAACAAAAGAACGGTGTTTCCTACACATACGGACCATATGTAGTCCAAATCTGCTTCTGAAACTGATACAAAGCACTGACCCTCTAACCTCCAATGCTTGTCAGTTAAGATGGGAAACGTGTGAGCTTCATGAACGATGTAGTTCGTTTGAGCTGAAAAGTGACTGCCCTTACCTGAAACGAAGTCTTGCTTGTAGGAAGACTCAGAGCCTGGGATTTAACTCCATTTCTGAAGGCAAACACACAGCATAGTTCTCATCCATGGATCACACTCTGCTTTGGAGGGAGAAGCACGCTCTTGCTTTCTAGAGTCTCTAAGACAGCAGGAAACGTGAGTGTGCTGAGAACAAAAGAACGGTGTTTCCAACATATATGGGACAAATCTAGTCCAACTCTTCTTCTGAAACTGACACAAAGCACTGGTCCTCTAACATGCAAGCTTGTCAGTTAAGATGAGAAATGTGTGAGCTTCGTGAACGATGTAGTTCGTTTGAGCAGAAAAGTGACTGCCCTTACCTGAAACGAAGTCTTGCTTGTAGGAAGACTCAGAGCCTCGGATTTAACTCCATTTCTGAAGTGAAACACACAGCATAGTTCTCATCCATGGATCACACTCTGCTTTAGAGCAAGAAGCACACTCTTGCTTTCTAGAGTCTCTAAGACAGCAGGAAATCTGAGTGTGCCCAGAACAAAGGAACGGTGTTTCCTACACATACGGACCATATCTAGTCCAAATCTGCTTCTTAAACTGATACAAAGCACTGGTCCTCTAACATCCAATGCTTGTCTGTTAAGATTAGAAACGTGTGTGCTTTGTGAACGATGTAGTTCCTTTGAACTGAAAAGTGACTGCCCTTACCTAAAAGAAGTCTTGCTTGTAGGAAGACACAGAGCCTGGGATTTAACTCCATTTCTGAAGTGAAACACACAGCATAGTTCTCATCCATGGATCACACTCTGCTTTAGAGCGAGAAGCACACTCTTGCTTTCTAGAGTCTCTAAAACAGCAGGAAATCTGAGTGTGCCCAGAACAAAAGAACGGTGTTTCCTACACATACGGACCATATCTAGTCCAAATCTGCTTCTGAAACTGATACAAAGCACTGACCCTCTAACCTCCAATGCTTGTCAGTTAAGATGGGAAACGTGTGAGCTTCATGAACGATGTAGTTCGTTTGAGCTGAAAAGTGCCTGCCCTTACCTGAAACGAAGTATTGCTTGTAGGAAGACTCAGAGCCTGGGATTTAACTCCATTTCTGAAGTGAAACACACAGCATAGTTCTCATCCATGGATCACACTCTGCTTTAGAGCAAGAAGCACACTCTTGCTTTCTAGAGTCCCTAAGACTGCAGGAAATATGAGTGTGCCCAGAACAAAAGAACGGTGTTTCCTACACATATACCATATCTAGTCCAAATCTGCTTTTTAAACTGATACAAAGCACTGGTCCTCTAACATCCAATGCTTGTCTGTTAAGATGAGAAACGTGTGTGCTTTGTGAACGATGTAGTTCCTTTGAACTGAAAAGTGACTGCCCTTACCTGAAACGAAATCTTGCTTGTAGGAAGACTCAGAGTCTGGGACTTAACTCCATTTCTGAAGGCATACACACAGCATAGTTCTCATCCATGGATCACACTCTGCTTTAGCGCGAGAAGCACGCTCTTGCTTTCTAGATTCTCTAAGACAGCAGGAAACGTGAGTGTGCTGAGAACAAAAGAACGGTGTTTCCAACACATATGGAACAAATCTAGTCCAACTCTTCTTCTGAAACTGATACAAAGCACTGGTCCTCTAACATCCAAGCTTGTCAGTTAAGATGAGAAATGTGTGAGCTTCGTGAACGATGTAGTTCGTTTGAGCAGAAAAGTGACTGCCCTTAATTGAAAAGAAGTCTTGCTTGTAGGAAGACTCAGAGCCCGGGATTTAATCCATTTCTGAAGTGAAACACACAGCATAGTTCTCATCCATGGATCACATTCTGCTTTAGAGCAAGAAGCACACTCTTGCTTTCTAGAGTCTCTAAGACAGCAGGAAATCTGAGTGAGCCCAGAACAAAAGAACGGTGTTTCCTACACATACGGACCATATCTAGTCCAAATCTGCTTCTTAAACTGATACAAAGCACTGGTCCTCTAACATCCAATGCTTGTCTGTTAAGATGAGAAACGTGTGTGCTTTGTGAACGATGTAGTTCCTTTACACTGAAAAGTGACTGCCCTTACCTGAAAACAAGTCTTGCTTGTAGGAAGACACAGAGCCTGGGATTTAAGTCCATTTCTGAAGTGAAACACAGAGCATAGTTCTCATCCATGGATCACATTCTGCTTTAGAGAAAGAAGCACACTCTTGCTTTCTAGAGTCTCTAAGACAGCAGGAAATCTGAGTGAGCCCAGAACAAAAGAACGGTGTTTCCTACACATAAGGACCATATCTAGTCCAAATCTACTTCTTAAACTGATACAAAGCACGGGTCCTCTAACATCCAATGCTGGTCTGTTAAGATGAGAAACGTGTGTGCTTTGTGAACAATGTAGTTCCTTTGAACTGAAAAGTGACTGCACTTACCTGAAAAGAAGTCTTGCTTGTAGGAAGACACAGAGCCTGGGATTTAAGTCCATTTCTGAAGGGAAACACACAGCATAGTTCTCATCCATGGATCACACTCTGCTTTGGAGCGAGAAGCACGCTCTTGCTTTCTAGAGTCTCTAAGACAGCAGGAAACATGAGTGTGCTGAGAACAAAAGAACGGTGTTTCCAACATATATGGGACAAATCTAGTCCAACTCTTCTTCTGAAACTGACACAAAGCACTGGTCCTCTAACATGCAAGCTTGTCAGTTAAGATGAGAAATGTGTGAGCTTCGTGAACGATGTAGTTCGTTTGAGCAGAAAAGTGACTGCCCTTACCTGAAACGAAGTCTTGCTTGTAGGAAGACTCAGAGCCTCGGATTTAACTCCATTTCTGAAGTGAAACACACAGCATAGTTCTCATCCATGGATCACACTCTGCTTTAGAGCAAGAAGCACACTCTTGCTTTCTAGAGTCTCTAAGACAGCAGGAAATCTGAGTGTGCCCAGAACAAAGGAACGGTGTTTCCTACACATACGGACCATATCTAGTCCAAATCTGCTTCTTAAACTGATACAAAGCACTGGTCCTCTAACATCCAATGCTTGTCTGTTAAGATTAGAAACGTGTGTGCTTTGTGAACGATGTAGTTCCTTTGAACTGAAAAGTGACTGCCCTTACCTAAAAGAAGTCTTGCTTAGGAAGACACAGAGCCTGGGATTTAACTCCATTTCTGAAGTGAAACACACAGCATAGTTCTCATCCATGGATCACACTCTGCTTTAGAGCGAGAAGCACACTCTTGCTTTCTAGAGTCTCTAAAACAGCAGGAAATCTGAGTGTGCCCAGAACAAAAGAACGGTGTTTCCTACACATACGGACCATATGTCGTCCAAATCTGCTTCTGAAACTGATACAAAGCACTGACCCTCTAACCTCCAATGCTTGTCAGTTAAGATGGGAAACGTGTGAGCTTCATGAACGATGTAGTTCGTTTGAGCTGAAAAGTGCCTGCCCTTACCTGAAACGAAGTATTGCTTGTAGGAAGACTCAGAGCCTGGGATTTAACTCCATTTCTGAAGTGAAACACACAGCATAGTTCTCATCCATGGATCACACTCTGCTTTAGAGCAAGAAGCACACTCTTGCTTTCTAGAGTCCCTAAGACTGCAGGAAGTATGAGTGTGCCCAGAACAAAAGAACGGTGTTTCCTACACATATACCATATCTAGTCCAAATCTGCTTTTTAAACTGATACAAAGCACTGGTCCTCTAACATCCAATGCTTGTCTGTTAAGATGAGAAACGTGTGTGCTTTGTGAACGATGTAGTTCCTTTGAACTGAAAAGTGACTGCCCTTACCTGAAACGAAGTCTTGCTTGTAGGAAGACACAGAGCCTGGGATTTAAGTCCATTTCTGAAGGGAAACACACAGCATAGTTCTCATCCATGGATCACACTCTGCTTTAGAGCGAGAACAACACTCTTGCTTTCTAGAAACTCTAAAACATCAGGAAATCTGAGTGTGCCCAGAACAAAAGAACGGTGTTTCCTACACATACGGACCATATGTAGTCCAAATCTGCTTCTGAAACTGATACAAAGCACAGATCCTCTAACATCCAATGCTTGTCAGTTAAGATGGGAAACGTGTGAGCTTCATAAACGATGTAGTTCGTTTGAGCAGAAAAGTGACTGCCCTTACCTGAAACGAAGTCTTGCTTGTAGGAAGACTCAGAGTCTGGGACTTAACTCCATTTCTGAAGGCATACACACAGCATAGTTCTCATCCATGGATCACACTCTGCTTTAGCGCGAGAAGCACGCTCTTGCTTTCTAGATTCTCTAAGACAGCAGGAAACGTGAGTGTGCTGAGAACAAAAGAACGGTGTTTCCAACACATATGGAACAAATCTAGTCCAACTCTTCTTCTGAAACTGATACAAAGCACTGGTCCTCTAACATCCAAGCTTGTCAGTTAAGATGAGAAATGTGTGAGCTTCGTGAACGATGTAGTTCGTTTGAGCAGAAAAGTGACTGCCCTTAATTGAAAAGAAGTCTTGCTTGTAGGAAGACTCAGAGCCCGGGATTTAATCCATTTCTGAAGTGAAACACACAGCATAGTTCTCATCCATGGATCACATTCTGCTTTAGAGCAAGAAGCACACTCTTGCTTTCTAGAGTCTCTAAGACAGCAGGAAATCTGAGTGAGCCCAGAACAAAAGAACGGTGTTTCCTACACATACGGACCATATCTAGTCCAAATCTGCTTCTTAAACTGATACAAAGCACTGGTCCTCTAACATCCAATGCTTGTCTGTTAAGATGAGAAACGTGTGTGCTTTGTGAACGATGTAGTTCCTTTAAACTGAAAAGTGACTGCCCTTACCTGAAAACAAGTCTTGCTTGTAGGAAGACACAGAGCCTGGGATTTAAGTCCATTTCTGAAGTGAAACACAGAGCATAGTTCTCATCCATGGATCACATTCTGCTTTAGAGAAAGAAGCACACTCTTGCTTTCTAGAGTCTCTAAGACAGCAGGAAATCTGAGTGACCCAGAACAAAAGAACGGTGTTTCCTACACATAAGGACCATATCTAGTCCAAATCTACTTCTTAAACTGATACAAAGCACGGGTCCTCTAACATCCAATGCTGGTCTGTTAAGATGAGAAACGTGTGTGCTTTGTGAACAATGTAGTTCCTTTGAACTGAAAATTGACTGCACTTACCTGAAACGAAGTCTTGCTTGTAGGAAGACTCAGAGCCTGGGATTTAACTCCATTTCTGAAGTGAAACACACAGCATAGTTCTCATCCTTGGATCACACTCTGCTTCAGAGCAAGAAGCACACTCTTGCTTTCTAGAGTCTCTAAGACAGCAGGAAATCTGAGTGTGCCCAGAACAAAAGAACGGTGTTTCCTACACATACGGACCATATCTAGTCCAAATCTGCTTCTTAAACTGATACAAAGCACTGGTCCTCTAACATCCAATGCTTTTCTGTTAAGATTAGAAATGTGTGAGCTTCGTGAACGATGTAGTTCGTTTGAGCAGAAAAGTGACTGCCCTTACATGAAAGGAAGTCTTGCTTGTAGGAAGATTCAGAGCCTGAGATTTAACTCCATTTCTGAAGTGAAACACACAGCATAGTTCTCATCCATGGATCACACTCTGCTTTAGAGCAAGAAGCACACTCTTGCTTTCTAGAGTCTCTAAGACAGCAGGAAATCTGAGTGTGCCCAGAACAAAAGAACGGTGTTTCCTACACATACGGACCATATCGAGTCCAAATCTGCTTCTTAAACTGATACAAAGCACTGGTCCTCTAACATCCAATGCTTGTCTGTTAAGATTAGAAACGTGTGTGCTTTGTGAACGATGTAGTTCCTTTGAACTGAAAAGTGACTGCCCTTACCTAAAAGAAGTCTTGCTTGTAGGAAGACACAGAGCCTGGGATTTAACTCCATTTCTGAAGGGAAACACACAGCATAGTTCTCATCCATGGATCACACTCTGCTTTAGAGCGAGAAGCACACTCTTGCTTTCTAGAGTCTCTAATACAACAGGAAATCTGAGTGTGCCCAGAACAAAAGAACGGTGTTTCCTACACATACGGACCATATGTAGTCCAAATCTGCTTCTGAAACTGATAAAAAGCACTGACCCTCTAACCTCCAATGCTTGTCAGTTAAGATGGGAAACGTGTGAGCTTCATGAACGATGTAGTTCGTTTGAGCTGAAAAGTGACTGCCCTTACCTGAAACGAAGTCTTGCTTGTAGGAAGACTCAGAGCCTGGGATTTAACTCCATTTCTGAAGGCAAACACACAGCATAGTTCTCATCCATGGATCACACTCTGCTTTGGAGGGAGAAGCACGCTCTTGCTTTCTAGAGTCTCTAAGACATCAGGAAACGTGAGTGTGCTGAGAACAAAAGAACGGTGTTTCCAACACATATGGGACAAATCTAGTCCAACTCTTCTTCTGAAACTGACACAAAGCACTGGTCCTCTAACATGCAAGCTTGTCAGTTAAGATGAGAAATGTGTGAGCTTCGTGAACGATGTAGTTCGTTTGAGCAGAAAAGTGACTGCCCTTACCTGAAACGAAGTCTTGCTTGTAGGAAGACTCAGAGCCTCGGATTTAACTCCATTTCTGAAGTGAAACACACAGCATAGTTCTCATCCATGGATCACACTCTGCTTTAGAGCAAGAAGCACACTCTTGCTTTCTACATTCTCTAAGACAGCAGGAAATCTGAGTGTGCCCAGAACAAAGGAACGGTGTTTCCTACACATACGGACCATATCTAGTCCAAATCTGCTTCTTAAACTGATACAAAGCACTGGTCCTCTAACATCCAATGCTTGTCTGTTAAGATTAGAAACGTGTGTGCTTTGTGAACGATGTAGTTCCTTTGAACTGAAAAGTGACTGCCCTTACCTAAAAGAAGTCTTGCTTGTAGGAAGACACAGAGCCTGGGATTTAACTCCATTTCTGAAGTGAAACACACAGCATAGTTCTCATCCATGGATCACACTCTGCTTTAGAGCGAGAAGCACACTCTTGCTTTCTAGAATCTCTAAAACATCAGGAAATCTGAGTGTGCCCAGAACAAGAGAACGGTGTTTCCTACACATACGGACCATATGTCGTCCAAATCTGCTTCTGAAACTGATACAAAGCATTGACCCTCTAACCTCCAATGCTTGTCAGTTAAGATGGGAAACGTGTGAGCTTCATGAACGATGTAGTTCGTTTGAGCTGAAAAGTGCCTGCCCTTACCTGAAACGAAGTATTGCTTGTAGGAAGACTCAGAGCCTGGGATTTAACTCCATTTCTGAAGTGAAACACACAGCATAGTTCTCATCCATGGATCACACTCTGCTTTAGAGCAAGAAGCACGCTCTTGCTTTCTAGAGTCTCTAAGACAGCAGGAAATCTGAGTGTGCCCAGAACAAAAGAACGGTGTTTCCTACACATACGGACCATATCTTGTCCAAATCTGCTTCTTAAACTGATACAAAGCACTGGTCCTCTAACATTCAATGCTTGTCTGTTAAGATGAGAAACGTGTGTGCTTTGTGAACGATGTA
The DNA here is from genome assembly GCA_949786385.1 of Onychomys leucogaster. Classification (NCBI taxonomy): domain Eukaryota; kingdom Metazoa; phylum Chordata; class Mammalia; order Rodentia; family Cricetidae; genus Onychomys; species Onychomys leucogaster. Next base: position 1,951,454 of record CATKUP010000076.1, read on the forward strand.
GTTCCTTTGAACTGAAAAGTGACTGCCCTTACCTGAAAAGAAGTCTTGCTTGTAGGAAGACACAGAGCCTGGGATTTAAGTCCATTTCTGAAGGGAAACACACAGCATAATTTTCATCCATGGATCACACTCTTCTTTAGAGCGAGAAGCACTCTCTTGCTTTCTAAAGTCTCTAAGACAGCAGGAAACGTGAGTGTGCTGAGAACAAAATAACGTTGTTTCCTACACATACAGACCATATCTAGTCCAACTCTGCTTCTGAAACAGAGACAAAGCACTGGTCCTCTAACATCCAATGCTTGTCTGTTAAGATGAGAAACGTGTGTGCTTTTTGAACAATGTAGTTCCTTTGAACTTAAAAGTGACTGCCCTTACCTGAAAAGAAGTCTTGCTTGTAGGAAGACACAGAGCCTGGGATTTAAGTCCATTTCTGAAGGGAAACACACAGCATAGTTCTCATCCATGGATCACACTCTGCTTTAGAGCGAGAAGCACACTCTTGCTTTCTAGAGTCTCTAATACAGCAGGAAATCTGAGTGTGCCCAGAACAAAAGAACGGTGTTTCCTACACATACGGACCATATGTAGTCCAAATCTGCTTCTGAAACTGATACAAAGCACTGACCCTCTAACCTCCAATGCTTGTCAGTTAAGATGGGAAACGTGTGAGCTTCATGAACGATGTAGTTCGTTTGAGCTGAAAAGTGACTGCCCTTACTTGAAACGAAGTATTGCTTGTAGGAAGACTCAGAGCCTGGGATTTAACTCCATTTCTGAAGGGAAACACACAGGATAGTTCTCATCCATGGATCACACTCTGCTTTGGAGCGAGAAGCACGCTCTTGCTTTCTAGAGTCTCTAAGACAGCAGTAAACGTGAGTGTGCTGAGAACAAAAGAACAGTGTTTCCAACACATATGGAACAAATCTAGTCTAACTCTTCTTCTGAAACTGATACAAAGCAATGGTCCTCTAACATCCAATGTTTGTCTGTTAAGATGAGAAACGTGTGTGCTTTGTGAACAATGTAGTTCCTTTGAACTGAAAAGTGACTGCCCTTACCTGAAAAGATGTCTTGCTTGTAGGAAGACACAGAGCCTGGGATTTAAGTCCATTTCTGAAGGGAAACACACTGCATAGTTCTCATCCATGGATCACACTCTGCTTTAGAGCGAGAAGCACACTCTTGCTTTCTAGAGTCTCTAATACAGCAGGAAATCTGAGTGTGCCCAGAACAAAAGAACGGTGTTTCCTACACATACGGACCATATGTAGTCCAAATCTACTTCTGAAACTGATACAAAGCAATGACCCTCTAACCTCCAATGCTTGTCAGTTAAGATGGGAAACGTGTGAGCTTCATGAACGATGTAGTTCGTTTGAGCTGAAAAGTGACTGCCCTTACCTGAAACGAAGTCTTGCTTGTAGGAAGACTCAGAGCCTGGGATTTAACTCCATTTCTGAAGGCAAACACACAGCATAGTTCTCATCCATGGATCACACTGTGCTTTGGAGGGAGAAGCAAGCTCTTGCTTTCTAGAGTCTCTAAGACAGCAGGAAACGTGAGTGTGCTGAGAACAAAAGAACGGTGTTTCCAACATATATGGGACAAATCTAGTCCAACTCTTCTTCTGAAACTGACACAAAGCACTGGTCCTCTAACATGCAAGCTTGTCAGTTAAGATGAGAAATGTGTGAGCTTCGTGAACGATGTAGTTCGTTTGAGCAGAAAAGTGACTGCCCTTACCTGAAACGAAGTCTTGCTTGTAGGAAGACTCAGAGCCTCGGATTTAACTCCATTTCTGAAGTGAAACACACAGCATAGTTCTCATCCATGGATCACACTCTGCTTTAGAGCAAGAAGCACACTCTTGCTTTCTAGAGTCTCTAAGACAGCAGGAAATCTGAGTGTGCCCAGAACAAAGGAACGGTGTTTCCTACACATACGGACCATATCTAGTCCAAATCTGCTTCTTAAACTGATACAAAGCACTGGTCCTCTAACATCCAATGCTTGTCTGTTAAGATTAGAAACGTGTGTGCTTTGTGAACGATGTAGTTCCTTTGAACTGAAAAGTGACTGCCCTTACCTAAAAGAAGTCTTGCTTGTAGGAAGACACAGAGCCTGGGATTTAACTCCATTTCTGAAGTGAAACACACAGCATAGTTCTCATCCATGGATCACACTCTGCTTTAGACCGAGAAGCACACTCTTGCTTTCTAGAGTCTCTAAGACAGCAGGAAATCTGAGTGTGCCCAGAACAAAGGAACGGTGTTTCCTACACATACGGACCATATCTAGTCCAAATCTGCTTCTTAAACTGATACAAAGCACTGGTCCTCTAACATCCAATGCTTGTCTGTTAAGATTAGAAACGTGTGTGCTTTGTGAACGATGTAGTTCCTTTGAACTGAAAAGTGACTGCCCTTACCTAAAAGAAGTCTTGCTTGTAGGAAGACACAGAGCCTGGGATTTAACTCCATTTCTGAAGTGAAACACACAGCATAGTTCTCATCCATGGATCACACTCTGCTTTAGACCGAGAAGCACACTCTTGCTTACTAGAGTCTCTAAAACAGCAGGAAATCTGAGTGTGCCCAGAACAAAAGAACGGTGTTTCCTACACATACGGACCATATGTCGTCCAAATCTGCTTCTGAAACTGATACAAAGCACTGACCCTCTAACCTCCAATGCTTGTCAGTTAAGATGGGAAACGTGTGAGCTTCATGAACGATGTAGTTCGTTTGAGCTGAAAAGTGACTGCCCTTACCTGAAACGAAGTCTTGCTTGTAGGAAGACTCAGAGCCTGGGATTTAACTCCATTTCTGAAGGCAAACACACAGCATAGTTCTCATCCATGGATCACACTCTGCTTTGGAGGGAGAAGCAAGCTCTTGCTTTCTAGAGTCTCTAAGACAGCAGGAAACGTGAGTGTGCTGAGAACAAAAGAACGGTGTTTCCAACATATATCAGACAAATCTAGTCCAACTCTTCTTCTGAAACTGACACAAAGCACTGGTCCTCTAACATGCAAGCTTGTCAGTTAAGATGAGAAATGTGTGAGCTTCGTGAACGATGTAGTTCGTTTGAGCAGAAAAGTGACTGCCCTTACCTGAAACGAAGTCTTGCTTGTAGGAAGACTCAGAGCCTCGGATTTAACTCCATTTCTGAAGTGAAACACACAGCATAGTTCTCATCCATGGATCACACTCTGCTTTAGAGCAAGAAGCACACTCTTGCTTTCTAGAGTCTCTAAGACAGCAGGAAATCTGAGTGTGCCCAGAACAAAGGAACGGTGTTTCCTACACATACGGACCATATCTAGTCCAAATCTGCTTCTTAAACTGATACAAAGCACTGGTCCTCTAACATCCAATGCTTGTCTGTTAAGATTAGAAACGTGTGTGCTTTGTGAACGATGTAGTTCCTTTGAACTGAAAAGTGACTGCCCTTACCTAAAAGAAGTCTTGCTTGTAGGAAGACACAGAGCCTGGGATTTAACTCCATTTCTGAAGTGAAACACACAGCATAGTTCTCATCCATGGATCACACTCTGCTTTAGAGCGAGAAGCACACTCTTGCTTTCTAGAGTCTCTAAAACAGCAGGAAATCTGAGTGTGCCCAGAACAAAAGAACGGTGTTTCCTACACATACGGACCATATGTCGTCCAAATCTGCTTCTGAAACTGATACAAAGCACTGACCCTCTAACCTCCAATGCTTGTCAGTTAAGATGGGAAACGTGTGAGCTTCATGAACGATGTAGTTCGTTTGAGCTGAAAAGTGCCTGCCCTTACCTGAAACGAAGTCTTGCTTGTAGGAAGACTCAGAGCCTGGGATTTAACTCCATTTCTGAAGTGAAACACACAGCATAGTTCTCATCCATGGATCACACTCTGCTTTAGAGCAAGAAGCACGCTCTTGCTTTCTAGACTCTCTAAGACAGCAGGAAATCTGAGTGTGCCCAGAACAAAAGAACGGTGTTTCCTACACATACGGACCATATCTTGTCCAAATCTGCTTCTTAAACTGATACAAAGCACTGGTCCTCTAACATTCAATGCTTGTCTGTTAAGATGAGAAACGTGTGTGCTTTGTGAACGATGTAGTTCCTTTGAACTGAAAAGTGACTGCCCTTACCTGAAAAGAAGTCTTGCTTGTAGGAAGACACAGAGCCTGGGATTTAAGTCCATTTCTGAAGGGAAACACACAGCATAATTTTCATCCATGGATCACACTCTGCTTTAGAGCGAGAAGCACTCTCTTGCTTTCTAAAGTCTCTAAGACAGCAGGAAACGTGAGTGTGCTGAGAACAAAATAACGGTGTTTCCTACACATACAGACCATTTCTAGTCCAACTCTGCTTCTGAAACAGATACAAAGCACTGGTCCTCTAACATCCAATGCTTGTCTGTTAAGATGAGAAACGTGTGTGCTTTGTGAACAATGTAGTTCCTTTGAATTGAAAAGTGACTGCCCTTACCTGAAAAGAAGTCTTGCTTGTAGGAAGACACAGAGCCTGGGATTTAAGTCCATTTCTGAAGGGAAACACACAGCATAGTTCTCATCCATGGATCACACTCTGCTTTAGAGCGAGAAGCACACTCTTGCTTTCTAGAGTCTCTAATACAGCAGGAAATCTGAGTGTGCCCAGAACAAAAGAACGGTGTTTCCTACACATACAGACCATATGTAGTCCAAATCTGCTTCTGAAACTGATACAAAGCACTGACTCTCTAACATCCAATGCTTGTCAGTTAAGATGAGAAACGTGTGAGCTTCGTGAACGATGTAGTTCGTTTGAGCAGAAAAGTGACTGCCCTTACCTGAAACGAAGTCTTGCTTGTAGGAAGACTCAGAGCCTGGGATTTAACTCCATTTCTGAAGTGAAACACACAGCATAGTTCTCATCCATGGATCACACTCTGCTTTAGAGCGAGAAGCACACTCTTGCTTTCTAGAGTCTCTAATACAGCAGGAAATCTGAGTGTGCCCTGAACAAAAGAACGGTGTTTCCTACACATACGGACCATATGTAGTCCAAATCTGCTTCTGAAACTGATACAAAGCACTGACCCTCTAACCTCCAATGCTTGTCAGTTAAGATGGGAAACGTGTGAGCTTCATGAACGATGTAGTTCGTTTGAGCTGAAAAGTGACTGCCCTTACTTGAAACGAAGTATTGCTTGTAGGAAGACTCAGAGCCTGGGATTTAACTCCATTTCTGAAGGGAAACACACAGCATAGTTCTCATCCATGGATCACACTCTGCTTTGGAGCGAGAAGCACGCTCTTGCTTTCTAGAGTCTCTAAGACAGCAGTAAACGTGAGTGTGCTGAGAACAAAAGAACGGTGTTTCCAACACATATGGAACAAATCTAGTCTAACTCTTCTTCTGAAACTGATACAAAGCACTGGTCCTCTAACATCCAATGTTTGTCTGTTAAGATGAGAAACGTGTGTGCTTTGTGAACAATGTAGTTCCTTTGAACTGAAAAGTGACTGCCCTTACCTGAAAAGATGTCTTGCTTGTAGGAAGACACAGAGCCTGGTATTTAAGTCCATTTCTGAAGGGAAACACACTGCATAGTTCTCATCCATGGATCACACTCTGCTTTAGAGCAAGAAGCACACTCTTGCTTTCTAGAGTCTCTAATACAGCAGGAAATCTGAGTGTGCCCAGAACAAAAGAACGGTGTTTCCTACACATACGGACTATATGTAGTCCAAATCTGCTTCTGAAACTGATACAAAGCACTGACCCTCTAACATCCAATGCTTGCCAGTTAAGATGAGAAACGTGTGAGCTTCGTGAACGATGTAGTTCGTTTGAGCAGAAAAGTGAATGCCCTTACCTGAAACGAAGTCTTGCTTGTAGGAAGACTCAGAGCCTGGGATTTAACTCCATTTCTGAAGTGAAACACACAGCATAATTCTCATCCATGGACCACAATCTGCTTTAGAGCGAGAAGGACACTCTTGCTTTCTAGAGTGTCTAATAGAGCAGGAAATCTGAGTGTGCCCAGAACAAAAGAACGGTGTTTCCTACACATATGGACCATATCTAGTCCAACTCTGCTTCTGAAACAGATACAAAGCACTGGTACTCTAACATCCAATGCTTGTCTGTTACGATGAGAAACGTGTGTGCTTTGTGAACGATGAAGTTCCTTTAAACTGAAAAGTGACTGCCCTTACCTGAAAAGAAGTCATGCTTGTAGGAAGACACAGAGCCTGGGATTTAAGTCCATTTCTGAAGTGAAACACAGAGCATAGTTCTCATCCATGGATCACATTCTGCTTTAGAGAAAGAAGCACACTCTTGCTTTCTAGAGTCTCTAAGACAGCAGGAAATCTGAGTGAGCCCAGAACAAATGTACGGTGTTTCCTACACATAAGGACCATATCTAGTCCAAATCTACTTCTTAAACTGATACAAAGCACGGGTCCTCTAACATCCAATGCTTGTCTGTTAAGATGAGAAACGTGTGTGCTTTGTGAACAATGTAGTTCCTTTGAACTGAAAAGTGACTGCACTTACCTGAAAAGAAGTCTTGCTTGTAGGAAGACACAGAGACTGGGATTTAAGTCCATTTCTGAAGGGAAACACACAGCATAGTTCTCATCCATGGATCACACTCTGCTTTGGAGCGAGAAGCACGCTCTTGCTTTCTAGAGTCTCTAAGACAGCAGGAAACATGAGTGTGCTGAACACAAAAGAACGGTGTTTCCAACACATATGGAACAAATCTAGTCCAACTCTTCTTCTCAAACTGATACAAAGCACTGGTCCACTAACATCCAAGCTTGTCAGTTAAGATGAGAAATGTGTGAGCTTCGTGAACGATGTAGTTCGTTTGAGCAGAAAAGTGACTTCCCTTACCTGAAACGAAGTCTTGCTTTTAGGAAGACTCAGAGCCTGGGATTTAACTCCATTTCTGAAGTGAAACACACAGCATAGTTCTCATCCTTGGATCACACTCTGCTTCAGAGCAAGAAGCACACTCTTGCTTTCTAGAGTCTCTAAGACAGCAGGAAATCTGAGTGTGCCCAGAACAAAAGAATGGTGTTTCCTACACATACGGACCATATCTAGTCCAAATCTGCTTCTTAAACTGATACAAAGCACTGGTCCTCTAACATCCAATGCTTATCTGTTAAGATTAGAAACGTGTGTGCTTTGTGAACGATGTAGTTCCTTTGAACTGAAAAGTGACTGCCCTTACCTGAAAAGAAGTCTTGCTTGTAGGAAGACACAGAGCCTGGGATTGAAGTCCATTTCTGATGGGAAACACACAGCATAGTTCTCATCCATGGCTCCCACTCTGCTTTAGAGCGAGAAGCACACTCTTGCTTTCTAGAGTCTCTAATACAGCAGGAAATCTGAGTGTGCCCAGAACAAAAGAACGGTGTTTCCTACACATACAGACCATATGTAGTCCAAATCTGCTTCTAAATCTGATACAAAGCACTGACCCTCTAACATCCATTCTTTTCAGTTAAGATGAGAAATATGTGAGCTTCGTGAACGATGTAGTTCGTTTGAGTAGAAAAGTGACTGCCCTTACCTGAAAGGAAGTCTTGCTTGTAGGAAGATTCAGACCCTGAGATTTAACTCCATTTCTGAAGTGAAACACGCAGCATAGTTCTCATCCATGGATCACAGTCTGCTTTAGAGCAAGAAGCACACTCTTGCTTTCTAGAGTCTCTAAGACAGCAGGAAATCTGAGTGTGCCCAGAACAAAAGAACGGTGTTTCCTACATATACGGACCATATCTAGTCCAAATCTGCTTCTTAAACTGATACAAAGCACTGGTCCTCTAACATCCAATGCTTGTCTGTTAAGATTAGAAACGTGTGTGCTTTGTGAACGATGTAGTTCCTTTGAACTGAAAAGTGACTGCCCTTACCTAAAAGAAGTCTTGCTTGTAGGAAGACACAGAGCCTGGGATTTAACTCCATTTCTGAAGTGGAACACACAGCATAGTTCTCATCCATGGATCACACTCTGCTTTAGAGCGAGAAGCACACTCTTGCTTTCTAGAGTCTCTAATACAACAGGAAATCTGAGTGTGCCCAGAACAAAAGAACAGTGTTTCCTACACATACGGACCATATGTAGTCCAAATCTGCTTCTGAAACTGATAGAAAGCACTGACCCTCTAACCTCCAATGCTTGTCAGTTAAGATGGGAAACGTGTGAGCTTCATGAACGATGTAGTTCGTTTGAGCTGAAAAGTGACTGCCCTTACCTGAAACGAAGTCTTGCTTGTAGGAAGACTCAGAGCCTGGGATTTAACTCCATTTCTGAAGGCAAACACACAGCATAGTTCTCATCCATGGATCACACTCTGCTTAGGAGGGAGAAGCACGCTCTTGCTTTCTAGAGTCTCTAAGACAGCAGGAAACGTGAGTGTGCTGAGAACAAAAGAACGGTGTTTCCAACACATATGGAACAAATCTAGTCTAACTCTTCTTCTGAAACTGATACAAAGCACTGCTACTCTAACATCCAATGTTTGTCTGTTAAGATGAGAAACGTGTGTGCTTTGTGAACAATGTAGTTCCTTTGAACTGAAAAGTGACTGCCCTTACCGGAAACGAAGTCTTGCTTGTAGGAAGACACAGAGCCTGGGATTTAAGTCCATTTCTGAAGGGAAACACACTGCATAGTTCTCATCCATGGATCACACTCTGCTTTAGAGCAAGAAGCACACTCTTGCTTTCTAGAGTCTCTAATACAGCAGGAAATCTGAGTGTGCCCAGAACAAAAGAACGGTGTTTCCTACACATACGGACCATATGTAGTCCAAATCTGCTTCTGAAACTGATACAAAGCACTGACCCTCTAACATCCAATGCTTGCCAGTTAAGATGAGAAACGTGTGAGCTTCGTGAACGATGTAGTTCGTTTGAGCAGAAAAGTGAATGCCCTTACCTGAAACGAAGTCTTGCTTGTAGGAAGACTCAGAGCCTGGGATTTAACTCCATTTCTGAAGTGAAACACACAGCATAATTCTCATCCATGGACCACAATCTGCTTTAGAGCGAGAAGCACGCTCTTGCTTTCTAGAGTCTCTAAGACAGCAGGAAACATGAGTGTGCTGAACACAAAAGAACGGTGTTTCCAACACATATGGAACAAATCTAGTCCAACTCTTCTTCTCAAACTGATACAAAGCACTGGTCCACTAACATCCAAGCTTGTCAGTTAAGATGAGAAATGTGTGAGCTTCGTGAACGATGTAGTTCGTTTGAGCAGAAAAGTGACTTCCCTTACCTGAAACGAAGTCTTGCTTTTAGGAAGACTCAGAGCCTGGGATTTAACTCCATTTCTGAAGTGAAACACACAGCATAGTTCTCATCCTTGGATCACACTCTGCTTCAGAGCAAGAAGCACACTCTTGCTTTCTAGAGTCTCTAAGACAGCAGGAAATCTGAGTGTGCCCAGAACAAAAGAATGGTGTTTCCTACACATACGGACCATATCTAGTCCAAATCTGCTTCTTAAACTGATACAAAGCACTGGTCCTCTAACATCCAATGCTTGTCTGTTAAGATTAGAAACGTGTGTGCTTTGTGAACGATGTAGTTCCTTTGAACTGAAAAGTGACTGCCCTTACCTGAAAAGAAGTCTTGCTTGTAGGAAGACACAGAGCCTGGGATTGAAGTCCATTTCTGATGGGAAACACACAGCATAGTTCTCATCCATGGCTCCCACTCTGCTTTAGAGCGAGAAGCACACTCTTGCTTTCTAGAGTCTCTAATACAGCAGGAAATCTGAGTGTGCCCAGAACAAAAGAACGGTGTTTCCTACACATACGGACCATATGTAGTCCGAATCTGCTTCTAAATCTGATACAAAGCACTGACCCTCTAACATCCATTCTTTTCAGTTAAGATGAGAAATATGTGAGCTTCGTGAACGATGTAGTTCGTTTGAGTAGAAAAGTGACTGCCCTTACCTGAAAGGAAGTCTTGCTTGTAGGAAGATTCAGAGCCTGAGATTTAACTCCATTTCTGAAGTGAAACACACAGCATAGTTCTCATCCATGGATCACAGTCTGCTTTAGAGCAAGAAGCACACTCTTGCTTTCTAGAGTCTCTAAAACAGCAGGAAATCTGAGTGTGCCCAGAACAAAAGAACGGTGTTTCCTACATATACGGACCATATCTAGTACAAATCTGCTTCTTAAACTGATACAAAGCACTGGTCCTCTAACATCCAATGCTTGTCTGTTAAGATTAGAAACGTGTGTGCTTTGTGAACGATGTAGTTCCTTTGAACTGAAAAGTGACTGCCCTTACCTAAAAGAAGTCTTGCTTGTAGGAAGACACAGAGCCTGGGATTTAACTCCATTTCTGAAGTGGAACACACAGCATAGTACTCATCCATGGATCACACTCTGCTTTAGAGCGAGAAGCACACTCTTGCTTTCTAGAGTCTCTAATACAACAGGAAATCTGAGTGTGCCCAGAACAAAAGAACAGTGTTTCCTACACATACGGACCATATGTAGTCCAAATCTGCTTCTGAAACTGATAGAAAGCACTGACCCTCTAACCTCCAATGCTTGTCAGTTAAGATGGGAAACGTGTGAGCTTCATGAACGATGTAGTTCGTTTGAGCTGAAAAGTGACTGCCCTTACCTGAAACGAAGTCTTGCTTGTAGGAAGACTCAGAGCCTGGGATTTAACTCCATTTCTGAAGGCAAACACACAGCATAGTTCTCATCCATGGATCACACTCTGCTTAGGAGGGAGAAGCACGCTCTTGCTTTCTAGAGTCTCTAAGACAGCAGGAAACGTGAGTGTGCTGAGAACAAAAGAACGGTGTTTCCAACACATATGGAACAAATCTAGTCTAACTCTTCTTCTGAAACTGATACAAAGCACTGCTCCTCTAACATCCAATGTTTGTCTGTTAAGATGAGAAACGTGTGTGCTTTGTGAACAATGTAGTTCCTTTGAACTGAAAAGTGACTGCCCTTACCTGAAAAGATGTCTTGCTTGTAGGAAGACACAGAGCCTGGGATTTAAGTCCATTTCTGAAGGGAAACACACAGCATAGTTCTCATCCATGGATCACACTCTGCTTTAGAGCGAGAAGCACACTCTTGCTTTCTAGAGTCTCTAAAACAGCAGGAAATCTGAGTGTGCCCAGAACAAAAGAACGGTGTTTCCTACACATACAGACCATATGTCGTCCAAATCTGCTTCTGGAACTGATACAAAGCACTGACCCTCTAACCTCCAATGCTTGTCAGTTAAGATGGGAAACGTGTGAGCTTCATGAGCGATGTAGTTCGTTTGAGCTGAAAAGTGCCTGCCCTTACCTGAAACGAAGTCTTGCTTGTAGGAAGACTCAGAGCCTGGGATTTAACTCCATTTCTGAAGTGAAACACACAGCATAGTTCTCATCCATGGATCACACTCTGCTTTGGAGCGAGAAACACGCTCTTGCTTTCTAGAGTCTCTAAGACAGCAGGAAACGTGAGTGTGCTAACAAAAGAACGGTGTTTCCAACACATATGGAACAAATCTAGTCTAACTCTTCTTCTGAAACTGATACAAAGCACTGGTCCTCTAACATCCAATGTTTGTCTGATAAGATGAGAAACATGTGTGCTTTGTGAACAATGTAGTTCCTTTGAACTGAAAAGTGACTGCCCTTACCTGAAAAGATGTCTTGCTTGTAGGAAGACACAGAGCCTGGGATTTAAGTCCATTTCTGAAGGGAAACACACAGCATAGTTCTCATCCATGGATCACACTCTGCTTTAGAGCGAGAAGCACACTCTTGCTTTCTAGAGTCTCTAATACAGCAGGAAATCTGAATGTGCCCAGAACAAAAGAACGGTGTTTCCTACACACACGGACTATATGTAGTCCAAATCTTCTTCTGAAACTGATACAATGCACTGGTCCTCTAACATCCAATGCTTATCAGTTAAGATGAGAAACGTGTGAGCTTCGTGAACGATGTAGTTCGTTTGAGCAGAAAAGTGACTGCCCTTACCTGAAACGAAGTCTTGCTTCTAGGAAGACTCAGAGCCTGGGATTTAACTCCATTTCTGAAGTTAAACACACAGCATAGTTCTCATCCATGGATCACACTCTGCTTTAGAGCGAGAAGCACACTCTTGCTTCCTAGAGTCTCTAATACAGCAGGAAATCTGAGTGTGTCCAGAACAAAAGAACGGTGTTTCCTACACATACGGACCATATGTAGTCCAAATCTGCTTCTGAAACTGATACAAAGCACTGACCCTCTAACCTCCAATGCTTGTCAGTTAAGATGGGAAATGTGTGAGCTTCATGAACGATGTAGTTCGTTTGAGCTGAAAAGTGCCTGCCCTTACTTGAAACGAAGTCTTGCTTGTAGGAAGACTCAGAGCCTGGGATTTAACTCCATTTCTGAAGTGAAACACACAGCATAGTTCTCATCCATGGATCACACTCTGCTTTGGAGCGAGAAGCACACTCTTGCTTTCTAGAGTCTCTAAGACAGCAGGAAACGTGAGTGTGCTGAGAACAAAAGAACAGTGTTTCCAACACATATGGAACAAATCTAGTCCAACTCTTCTTCTGAAACTGATACAAAGCACTGCTCCTCTAACATCCAATGCTTGTCTGTTAAGATTAGAAACGTGTGTGCTTTGTGAACGATGTAGTTCCTTTGAACTGGAAAGTGACTGCCCTTACCTAAAAGAAGTCTTGCTTGTAGGAAGACACAGAGCCTGGGATTTAACTCCATTTCTGAAGTGGAACACACAGCATAGTTCTCATCCATGGATCACACTCTGCTTTAGAGCGAGAAGCACACTCTTGCTTTCTAGAGTCTCTAATACAACAGGAAATCTGTGTGTGCCCAGAACAAAAGAACGGTGTTTCCTACACATACGGACCATATGTAGTCCAAATCTGCTTCTGAAACTGATACAAAGCACTGACCCTCTAACCTCCAATGCTTGTCAGTTAAGATGGGAAACGTGTGAGCTTCATGAACGATGTAGTTCGTTTGAGCTGAAAAGTGACTGCCCTTACCTGAAACGAAGTCTTGCTTGTAGGAAGACTCAGAGCCTGGGATTTAACTCCATTTCTGAAGGCAAACACACAGCATAGTTCTCATCCATGGATCACACTCTGCTTAGGAGGGAGAAGCACGCTCTTGCTTTCTAGAGTCTCTAAGACAGCAGGAAACGTGAGTGTGCTGAGAACAAAAGAACGGTGTTTCCAACACATATGGAACAAATCTAGTCTAACTCTTCTTCTGAAACTGATACAAAGCACTGCTCCTCTAACATCCAATGTTTGTCTGTTAAGATGAGAAACGTGTGTGCTTTGTGAACAATGTAGTTCCTTTGAACTGAAAAGTGACTGCCCTTATCTGAAAAGATGTCTTGCTTGTAGGAAGACACAGAGCCTGGGATTTAAGTCCATTTCTGAAGGGAAACACACAGCATAGTTCTCATCCATGGATCACACTCTGCTTTAGAGCGAGAAGCACACTCTTGCTTTCTAGAGTCTCTAATACAGCAGGAAATCTGAGTGTGCCCAGAACAAAAGAACGGTGTTTCCTACACATACGGACCATATGTAGTCCAAATCTGCTTCTGAAACTGATACAAAACACTGACCCTCTAACATCCAATGCTTGTCAGTTAAGATGAGAAACGTGTGAGCTTCGTGAACGATGTAGTTCGTTTGAGCAGAAAAATGACTGCCCTTACCTGAAACGAAGTCTTGCTTCTAGGAAGACTCAGAGCCTGGGATTTAGCTCCATTTCTGAAGTTAAACACACAGCATAGTTGTCATCCATGGATCACACTCTGCTTTAGAGCGAGAAGCACACTCTTGCTTTCTAGAGTCTCTAATACAGCAGGAAATCTGAGTGTGCCCAGAACAAAAGAACAGTGTTTCCTACACATACGGACCATATCTTGTCCAAATCTGCTTCTTAAACTGATACAAAGAACTGGTCCTCTAACATTCAATGCTTGTCTGTTAAGATGAGAAACGTGTGTGCTTTGTGAACGATGTAGTTCCTTTGAACTGAAAAGTCACTGCCCTTACCTGAAAAGAAGTCTTGCTTGTAGGAAGACACAGAGCCTGGGATTTAAGTCCATTTCTGAAGGGAAACACACAGCATAGTTTTCATCCATGGATCACACTCTGCTTTAGAGCGAGAAGCACTCTCATGCTTTCTAAATTCTCTAAGACAGCAGGAAACGTGAGTGTGCTGAGAACAAAATAACGGTGTTTCCTACACATACAGACCATATCTAGTCCAACTCTGCTTCTGAAACAGATACAAAGCACTGGTCCTCTAACATCCAATGCTTGTCTGTTAAGATGAGAAACGTGTGTGCTTTGTGAACAATGTAGTTCCTTTGAACTGAAAAGTGACTGCCCTTACCTGAAAAGAAGTCTTGCTTGTAGGAAGACACAGAGCCTGGGATTTAAGTCCATTTCTGAAGGGAAACACACAGCATAGTTCTCATCCATGGATCACACTCTGCTTTAGAGCGAGAAGCACACTCTTGCTTTCTAGAGTCTCTAATACAGCAGGAAATCTGAGTGTGCCCAGAACAAAAGAACGGAGTTTCCTACACATACGGACCATATGTAGTCCATCTCTGCTTCTGAAACTGCTACAAAGCACTGACCCTCTAAACTCCAATGCTTGTCAGTTAAGATGGGAAACGTGTGAGCTTCATGAACGATGTAGTTCGTTTGAGCTGAAAAGTGACTGCCCTTACTTGAAACGAAGTCTTGCTTGTAGGAAGACTCAGAGCCTGGGATTTAACTCCATTTCTGAAGGGAAACACACAGCATACTTCTCATCCATGGATCACACTCTGCTTTGGAGCGAGAAGCACGCTCTTGCTTTCTAGAGTCTCTAAGACAGCAGGAAACGTGAGTGTGCTTACAAAAGAACGTTGTTTCCAACACATATGGAACAAATCTAGTCTAACTCTTCTTCTGAAACTGATACAAAGCACTGGTCCTCTAACATCCAATGTTTGTCTGATAAGATGGGAAACATGTGTGCTTTGTGAACAATGTAGTTCCTTTGAACTGAAAAGTGACTGCCCTTACCAGAAAAGATGTCTTGCTTGTAGGAAGACACAGAGCCTGGGATTTAAGTCCATTTCTGAAGGGAAACACACAGCATAGTTCTCATCCATGGATCACACTCTGCTTTAGAGCGAGAAGCACACTCTTGCTTTCTAGAGTCTCTAATAGAGCAGGAAATCTGAGTGTGCCCAGAACAAAAGAACGGTGTTTCCTACACATATGGACCATATCTAGTCCAACTCTGCTTCAGAAACAGATACAAAGCACTGGTACTCTAACATCCAATGCTTGTCAGTTAATATGCGAAACGTGTGAGCTCAGTGAACGATGTAGTTCGTTTGAGCTGAAAAGTGACTGCCCTTACCTGAAAAGAAGTCTTGCTTGTAGGGAGACTCAGAGCCTGGGATTTAACTCCATTTCTGAAGGGAAACACACAGTATAGTTCTCATCCATGGATCTCACTCTGCTTTTGAGCAAGAAGCACACTCTTGCTTTCTAGAGTCTCTAAGACAGCAGGAAATCTGAGTCTGCCCAGAACAAAAGAACGGTGTTTCCTACACATACGGACTATATGTAGTCCAAATCTTCTTCTGAAACTGATACAATGCACTGGTCCTCTAACATCCAATGCTTGTGAGTTAAGATGAGAAACGTGTGAGCTTCATGAACGATGTAGTTCGTTTGAGGAGAAAAGTGACTGCCCTTACCTGAAACGAAGTCTTGCTTCTAGGAAGACTCAGAGCCTGGGATTTAACTCCATTTCTGAAGTTAAACACACAGCATAGTTCTCATCCATGGATCACACTCTGCATTAGAGCGAGAAGCACACTCTTGCTTTCTAGAGTCTCTAATACAGCAGGAAATCTGAGTGTGCCCAGAACAAAAGAACGGTGTTTCCTACACATACGGACCATATGTAGTCCAAATCTGCTTCTGAAACTGATACAAAGCACTGACCCTCTAACCTCCAATGCTTGTCAGTTAAGATGGGAAATGTGTGAGCTTCATGAACGATGTAGTTCGTTTGAGCTGAAAAGTGCCTGCCCTTACTTGAAACGAAGTCTTGCTTGTAGGAAGACTCAGAGCATGGGATTTAACTCCATTTCTGAAGTGAAACACACAGCATAGTTCTCATCCATGGATCACACTCTGCTTTGGAGCGAGAAGCACGCTCTTGCTTTCTAGAGTCTCTAAGACAGCAGGAAACGTGAGTGTGCTGAGAACAAAAGAACAGTGTTTCCAACACATATGGAACAAATCTAGTCCAACTCTTCTTCTGAAACTGATACAAAGCACTGGTCCTCTAACACCCAATGCTTGTCTGTTAAGATGAGAAACGTGTGTGCTTTGTGAACAATGTAGTTCCTTTGAACTGAAAAGTGACTGCCCTTACCTGAAAAGAAGTCTTGCTTGTAGGAAGACACAGAGCCTGGGATTTAACTCCATTTCTGAAGGGAAACACACAGCATAGTTCTCATCCATGGATCACACTCTGCTTTAGAGCGAGAAGCACACTCTTGCTTTCTAGAGTCTCTAAAACAGCAGGAAATCTGAGTGTGCCCAGAACAAAAGAACGGTGTTTCCTACACATACGGACCATATGTAGTCCAAATCTGCTTCTGAAACTGATACAAAGCACTGACCCTCTAACATCCAATGCTTGTCAGTTAAGATGAGAAACGTGTGAGCTTCGTGAACGATGTAGTTTGTTTCAGCAGAAAAGTGACTGCCCTTACCTGAAAGGAAGTCTTGCTTGTAGGAAGACTCAGAGCCTGGGATTTAACTCCATTTCTGAAGGGAAACACACAGCATAGTTCTCATCCATGGATCACACTCTGATTTAGAGCGAGAAGCACACTCTTGCTTTCTAGAGTCTCTAATACAGCAGGAAATCTGAGTGTGCCCAGAACAAAAGAATGGTGTTTCCTACACATACGGACCATATCTAGTCCAAATCTGCTTCTTACTGATACAAAGCACTGTTCCTCTAACATCCAATGCTTGTCTGTTAAGATGAGAATCGTGTGTGCTCCGTGAAAGATGTAGTTCGTTTGAGCTGAAAAGTGACTGCCTTTACCGGAAACGATGTCATGCTTGTAGGAAGACACAGAGCCTGGGATTTAAGTCCATTTCTGAAGTGAAACACACAGCATAGTTCTCATCCATGGATCACACTCTGCTTTAGAGCGAGAAGGACACTCTTGCTTTCTAGACTCTCTAATACAGCAGGAAATCTGAGTGTGCCCAGAACAAAAGAACGGTGTTTCCTACACATATGGACCATATCTAGTCCAACTTTGCTTCAGAAACAGATACAAAGCACTGGTACTCTAACATCCAATGCTTGTCAGTTAATATGCGAAACGTGTGAGCTCAGTGAACGATGTAGTTCGTTTGAGCTGAAAAGTGACTGCCCTTACCTGAAACGAAGTCTTGCTTGTAGGGAGACTCAGAGCCTTGGATTTAACTCCATTTCTGAAGGGAAACACACAGTATAGTTCTCATCCATGGATCACACTCTGCTTTTGAGCAAGAAGCACACTCTTGCTTTCTAGAGACTCTAAGACAGCAGGAAATCTGAGTCTGCCCAGAACAAAAGAACGGTGTTTCCTACACATACGGACTATATGTAGTCCAAATCTTCTTCTGAAACTGATACAATGCACTGGTCCTCTAACATCCAATGCTTGTGAGTTAAGATGAGAAACGTGTGAGCTTCGTGAACGATGTAGTTCGTTTGAGCAGAAAAGTGACTGCCCTTACCTGAAACGAAGTCTTGCTTCTAGGAAGACTCAGAGCCTGGGATTTAACTCCATTTCTGAAGTTAAACACACAGCATAGTTCTCATCCATGGATCACACTCTGCTTTAGAGCGAGAAGCACACTCTTGCTTTCTAGAGTCTCTAATACAGCAGGAAATCTGAGTGTGCCCAGAACAAAAGAACGGTGTTTCCTACACATACGGACCATATGTAGTCCAAATCTGCTTCTGAAACTGATACAAAGCACTGACCCTCTAACCTCCAATGCTTGTCAGTTAAGATGGGAAATGTGTGAGCTTCATGAACGATGTAGTTCGTTTGAGCTGAAAAGTGCCTGCCCTTACTTGAAACGAAGTCTTGCTTGTAGGAAGACTCAGAGCCTGGGATTTAACTCCATTTCTGAAGTGAAACACACAGCATAGTTCTCATCCATGGAACACACTCTGCTTTGGAGCGAGAAGCACGCTCTTGCTTTCTAGAGTCTCTAAGACAGCAGGAAACGTGAGTGTGCTGAGAACAAAAGAACAGTGTTTCCAACACATATGGAACAAATCTAGTCCAACTCTTCTTCTGAAACTGATACAAAGCACTGGTCCTCTAACATCCAATGCTTGTCTGTTAAGATGAGAAACGTGTGTACTTTGTGAACAATGTAGTTCCTTTGAACTGAAAAGTGACTGCCCTTACCTGAAAAGAAGTCTTGCTTGTAGGAAGACACAGAGCCTGGGATTTAAGTCCATTTCTGAAGGGAAACACACAGCATAGTTCTCATCCATGGATCACACTCTGCTTTAGAGCGAGAAGCACACTCTTGCTTTCTAGAGTCTCTAATACAGCAGGAAATCTGAGTGTGCCCAGAACAAAAGAACGGTGTTTCCTACACATACGGACCATATGTAGTCCAAATCTGCTTCTGAAACTGATACAAAGCACTGACCCTCTAACATCCAATGCTTGTCAGTTAAGATGAGAAACGTGTGAGCTTCGTGAACGATGTAGTTCGTTTCAGCAGAAAAGTGACTGCCCTTTCCTGAAAGGAAGTCTTGCTTGTAGGAAGACTCAGAGCCTGGGATTTAACTCCATTTCTGAAGGGAAACACACAGCATAGTTCTCATCCATGGATCACACTCTGATTTAGAGCGAGAAGCACACTCTTGCTTTCTAGAGTCTCTAATACAGCAGGAAATCTGAGTGTGCCCAGAACAAAAGAACGGTGTTTCCTACACATACGGACCATATCTAGTCCAAATCTGCTTCTTACTGATACAAAGCACTGTTCCTCTAACATCCAATGCTTGTCTGTTAAGATGAGAATCGTGTGAGCTCCGTGAAAGATGTAGTTCGTTTGAGCTGAAAAGTGACTGCCTTTACCGGAAACGATGTCATGCTTGTAGGAAGACACAGAGCCTGGGATTTAAGTCCATTTCTGAAGTGAAACACACAGCATAGTTCTCATCCATGGATCACACTCTGCTTTAGAGCGAGGAGGACACTCTTGCTTTCTAGAGTCTCTAATACAGCAGGAAATCTGAGTGTGCCCAGAAAAAAGAACGGTGTTTCCTACACATACGGACCTTATGTAGTCCAAATCTGCTTCTGAAACTGATAGAAAGCACTGACCCTCTGACATCCAATGCTTGTCAGTTAAGATGTGAAACGTGTGAGCTTCGTGAACGATGTAGTTCGTTTGAGCAGAAAAGTGACTGCCCTTACCTGAAACGAAGTCTTGCTTGCAGGAAGACTCAGAGCCTGGGATTTAAGTCCATTTCTGAAGGGAAACACACAGCATAGTTCTCATCCATGGATCACACTCTGCTTTAGAGCGAGATGCACACTCTTGCTTTCTAGAGTCTCTAAGACAGAAGGAAACGTGAGTGTGCTGAGAACAAAAGAACAGTGTTTCCAACACATATGGAACAAATCTAGTCCAACTCTTCTTCTGAAACTGATACAAAGCACTGGTCCTCTAACATCCAATGCTTGTCTGTTAAGATGAGAAACGTGTGTGCTTTGTGAACAATGTAGTTCCTTTGAACTGAAAAGTGACTGCCCTTACCTGAAAAGAAGTCATGCTTGTAGGAAGACACAGAGCCTGGGATTTAACTCCACTTCTGAAGGGAAACACACAGCATCGTTCTCATCCATGGATCACACTCTGCTTTAGAGCGAGAAGCACACTCTTGCTTTCTAGAGTCTCTAATACAGCAGGAAATCTGAGTGTGCCCAGAACAAAAAAACGGTGTTTCCTACACATACGGACCATATGTAGTCCAAATCTGCTTCTGAAACTGATACAAAGCACTGACCCTCTAACATCCAATGCTTTTAAATTAAGATGAGAAACGTGTGAGCTTCGTGAACGATGTAGTTCCTTTGAGCAGAAAAGTGACTGCCCTTACCTGAAACGAAGTCTTGCTTGTAGGGAGACTCAGAGCCTGGGATTTAACTCCATTTATGAAGTGAAACACACAGCATTGTCTCATCCATTGATCACACGCTGCTTTAGAACAAGAAGCACGCTCTTGCTTTCTAGAGTCTCTAAGACAGCAGGAAATGTGAGTGTGCCCAGAACAAAAGAACGGTGTTTCCTACACTTAGGGACCATATCTAGTCCAACTCTGCTTTTGAAACTGATACAAAGCACTGGTCCTCTAACATCCAATGCTTGTCAGTTAAGATGGGAAATGTGTGAGCTTCATGAACGATGTAGTTCGTTTGAGCTGAAAAGTGCCTGCCCTTACTTGAAACGAAGTCTTGCTTGTAGGAAGACTCAGAGCCTGGGATTTAACTCCATTTCTGAAGTGAAACACACAGCATAGTTCTCATCCATGGATCACACTCTGCTTTGGAGCGAGAAGCACGCTCTTGCTTTCTAGAGTCTCTAAGACAGCAGGAAACGTGAGTGTGCTGAGAACAAAAGAACAGTGTTTCCAACACATATGGAACAAATCTAGTCCAACTCTTCTTCTGAAACTGATACAAAGCACTGGTCCTCTAACATCCAATGCTTGTCTGTTAAGATGAGAAACGTGTGTACTTTGTGAACAATGTAGTTCCTTTGAACTGAAAAGTGACTGCCCTTACCTGAAAAGAAGTCTTGCTTGTAGGAAGACACAGAGCCTGGGATTTAACTCCATTTCTGAAGGGAAACACACAGCATAGTTCTCATCCATGGATCACACTCTGCTTTAGAGCGAGAAGCACACTCTTGCTTTCTAGAGTCTCTAATACAGCAGGAAATCTGAGTGTGCCCAGAACAAAAGAACGGTGTTTCCTACACATACGGACCATATGTAGTCCAAATCTGCTTCTGAAACTGATACAAAGCACTGACCCTCTAACATCCAATGCTTGTCAGTTAAGATGAGAAACGTGTTAGCTTCGTGAACGATGTAGTTCGTTTCAGCAGAAAAGTGACTGCCCTTTCCTGAAAGGAAGTCTTGCTTGTAGGAAGACTCAGAGCCTGGGATTTAACTCCATTTCTGAAGGGAAACACACAGCATAGTTCTCATCCATGGATCACACTCTGATTTAGAGCGAGAAGCACACTCTTGCTTTCTAGAGTCTCTAATACAGCAGGAAATCTGAGTGTGCCCAGAACAAAAGAACGGTGTTTCCTACACATACGGACCATATCTAGTCCAAATCTGCTTCTTACTGATACAAAGCACTGTTCCTCTAACATCCAATGCTTGTCTGTTAAGATGAGAATCGTGTGAGCTCCGTGAAAGATGTAGTTCGTTTGAGCTGAAAAGTGACTGCCTTTACCGGAAACGATGTCATGCTTGTAGGAAGACACAGAGCCTGGGATTTAAGTCCATTTCTGAAGTGAAACACACAGCATAGTTCTCATCCATGGATCACACTCTGCTTTAGAGCGAGAAGGACACTCTTGCTTTCTAGAGTCTCTAATACAGCAGGAAATCTGAGTGTGCCCAGAAAAAAGAACGGTGTTTCCTACACATACGGACCTTATGTAGTCCAAATCTGCTTCTGAAACTGATAGAAAGCACTGACCCTCTGACATCCAATGCTTGTCAGTTAACATGTGAAACGTGTGAGCTTCGTGAACGATGTAGTTCGTTTGAGCAGAAAAGTGACTGCCCTTACCTGAAACGAAGTCTTGCTTGCAGGAAGACTCAGAGCCTGGGATTTAAGTCCATTTCTGAAGGGAAACACACAGCATAGTTCTCATCCATGGATCACACTCTGCTTTAGAGCGAGATGCACACTCTTGCTTTCTAGAGTCTCTAAGACAGAAGGAAACGTGAGTGTGCTGAGAACAAAAGAACGGTGTTTCCAACACATATGGAACAAATCTAGTCCAACTCTTCTTCTGAAACTGATACAAAGCACTGGTCCTCTAACATCAAATGCTTGTCTGTTAAGATGAGAAACGTGTGTGCTTTGTGAACAATGTAGTTCCTTTGAACTGAAAAGTGACTGCCCTTACCTGAAAAGAAGTCTTGCTTGTAGGAAGACACAGAGCCTGGGATTTAACTCCACTTCTGAAGGGAAACACACAGCATCGTTCTCATCCATGGATCACACTCTGCTTTAGAGCGAGAAGCACACTCTTGCTTTCTAGAGTCTCTAATACAGCAGGAAATCTGAGTGTGCCCAGAACAAAAGAACGGTGTTTCCTACACATACGGACCATATGTAGTCCAAATCTGCTTCTGAAACTGATACAAAGCACTGACCCTCTAACATCCAATGCTTTTAAATTAAGATGAGAAACGTGTGAGCTTCCTGAACGATGTAGTTCCTTTGAGCAGAAAAGTGACTGCCCTTACCTGAAACGAAGTCTTGCTTGTAGGGAGACTCAGAGCCTGGGATTTAACTCCATTTATGAAGTGAAACACACAGCATTGTCTCATCCATTGATCACACGCTGCTTTAGAACAAGAAGCACGCTCTTGCTTTCTAGAGTCTCTAAGACAGCAGGAAATGTGAGTGTGCCCAGAACAAAAGAACGGTGTTTCCTACACTTAGGGACCATATCTAGTCCAACTCTGCTTTTGAAACTGATACAAAGCACTGGTCCTCTAACATCCAATGCTTGTCTGTTAAGATGAGAAACGTGTGAGCTCAGTGAACGATGTAGTTCGTTTGAGCTGAAAAGTGACTGCCCTTACCTGAAAGGAAGTCTTGCTTGTAGGAAGACACACAACCTGGGATTTAACTCCATTTCTGAAGTAAAAAACACAGCAGTGTAATCATCGATTGATCACACTCTGCTTTAGAACAAGAAGCACGCTCTTGCTTTCTCGAATCACTAAGACAGCAGGAAACGTGAGTGTGCTGAGAACAAAAGAACGGTGTTTCCTACACATACGGACATTATATAGTCCAACTCTGCTTCTGAAAATGATACAAAGCACTGGTCCTCTAAAATCCAATGCTTGTCTGTTAAGATGAGAAACGTGTGAGCTTCGTAAACGATGTAGTTCGTTTGAGCTGAAAAGTGACTGCCCTTACCTGAAACGAAGTCTTGCCTTTAGGAAGACACAGAGCCTGGGATTTAACTCCATTTCTGAAGGGAAACACACAGCATAGTTCTCATCCATGGATCACACACTGCTTTAGGGCAAGAAGCACGCTCTTGCTTTCTAGAGTCTCTAATACAGCAGGCAATCTGAGAGTGCCCAGAAGAAAAGAACGGTGTTTCCTACACATACAGACCATATCTAGTCCAACTCTGCTTCTGAAACTGATACAAAGCACTGGTCCTCTACCATCCAATGCTTGTCTGTTAAGATGAGAAACGTGTGAGCTCCGTGAACGATGTAGTTCGTTTGAGCTGAAAAGTGACTGCCCTTACCTGAAACGAAGTCTTGCTTGTAGGAAGACTCAGAGCTTGGGATTTAACTCCATTTCTGAAGTGAAACACACAGCATAGTTTTCATCCATGGATCACACTCTGCTTTAGAGCGAGAAGCACACTCTTGCTTTCTAGAGTCTCTAATAGAGCAGGAAATCTGAGTGTGCCCAGAACAAAAGAACGGTGTTTCCTACACATACGGACCATATCTAGTCCAAAACTGCTTCTGAAACTGATACAAAGCACTGACCCTCTAACCTCCTATGCTTGTCAGTTAAGATGGGAAACGTATGAGCTTCATGAATGATGTAGTTCGTTTGAGCTGAAAAGTGCCTGCCCTTACATGAAACGAAGTCTTGCTTGTAGGAAGACTCAGAGCCTGGGATTTAACTCCATTTCTGAAGGCAAACACAGAGCATAGTTCTCATCCATGGATCACACTCTGCTTTGGAGCGAGACGCACGCTCTTTCTTTCTAGAGTCTCTAAGACAGCAGGAAACGTGAGTGTGCTGAGACCAAAAGAACGGTGTTTCCAACACATATGGAACAAATCCAGTCCAACTCTTCTTCTGAAACTGATACAAAGCAATGGTCCTCTAACATCCAATGCTTTTAAGTTAAGATGAGAAACGTGTGAGCTTCGTGAACGATGTAGTTCGTTTGAGCAGAAAAGTGACTGCCCTTACCTGAAACGAAGTCTTGCTTGTAGGGAGACTCAGCGCCTGGGATTTAACTCCATTTATGAAGTGAAACACACAGCATTGTCTCATCCATTGATCACACGCTGCTTTAGAACAAGAAGCACGCTCTTGCTTTCTAGAGTCTCTAAGGCAGCAGGAAATGTGAGTGTGCCCAGAACAAAAGAACGGTGTTTCCTACACTTAGGGACCATATCTAGTCCAACTCTGCTTTTGAAACTGATACAAAGCACTGGTCCTCTAACATCCAATGCTTGTCTGTTAAGATGAGAAACGTGTGAGCTCAGTGAACGATGTAGTTCGTTTGAGCTGAAAAGTGACTGCCCTTACCTGAAAGGAAGTCTTGCTTGTAGGAAGACACACAACCTGGGATTTAACTCCAATTCTGAAGGGAAACACACAGCATAATTCTCATCCATGGATCACACTCTGCTTTAGAGCAAGAAGCACGCTCTTGCTTTCTAGGGTCTCTAATACAGCAGGAAATCTGAGTGTGCCCAGAACAAAAGAATGGTGTTTACTACACATACGGTCTATATGTAGTCCTAATCTAGTGCTGAAACTGATACAATGCACTGGTCCTCCAACATCCAATGCTTTTAACTTAAGATGAGAAACGTGTGAGCTTCGTGAACGATGTAGTTCCTTTGAGCAGAAAAGTGACTGCCCATACCTGAAACGAAGTCTTGCTTGTAGGGAGACTCAGAGCCTGGGATTTAACTCCATTTATGAAGTGAAACACACAGCAGTGTAATCATCGATTGATCACACTCTGCTTTAGAACAAGAAGCACGCTCTTGCTTTCTCGAGTCTCTAAGACAGCAGGAAACGTGAGTGTGCTGAGAACAAAAGAAAGGTGTTTCCAACACATATGGAACAAATATAGTCCAACTCTTCTTCTGAAACTGATACAAAGCACTGGTCCTCTAACATCCAACCTTGTCAGTTAAGATGAGAAATGTGTGAGCTTCGTGAATGATGTAGTTCGTTTGAGCAGAAAAGTGACTGCCCTTACCTGAAACGAAGTCTTGCTTGTAGGAAGACTCATAGCCTGGGATTTAACTCCATTTCTGAAGTGAAACACACAGCATAGTTCTCATCCATGGATCACACTCTGCTTTAGAGCAAGAAGCACACTCTTGCTTTCTAGAGTCTCTAAGACAGCAGGAAATCTGAGTGTCCCCAGAATAAAAGAACGGTGTTTCCTACACACATGGACCATATCTAGTCCAAATCTGCTTCTGAAACTGATACAAAGCACTGACCCTCTAACATCCAATGCTTGTCAGTTAAGATGAGAAACGTGTGAGCTTCGTGAACGATGTAGTTCGTTTGAGCAGAAAAGTGACTGCCCTTACCTGAATTGAAGTCTTGCTTGTAGGAAGACTCAGAGCCTGGGATTTAACTCCATTTCTGAAGTAAAACACACAGCAGTGTAATCATCCATTGATCACACTCTGCTTTAGAACAAGAAGAACGCTCTTGCTTTCTAGACTCTCTAAGACAGAAGGAAACGTGACTGTGCTGAGAACAAAAGAACGGTGTTTCCTACACATACGGACATTATATAGTCCAACTCTGCTTCTGAAACTGATAAAAAGCACTGGTCCTCTAAAATCTAATGCTTGTCTGTTAAGATGAGAAACGTGTGAGCTTTGTGAACGATGTAGTTCGTTAGAGCTGAAAAGTGACTGCCCTTACCTGAACGAAGTCTTGCCTGTAGGAAGACAAGAGCCTGGGATTTAACTCCATTTCTGAAGGGAAACACACAGCATAGTTTTCATCCATGGATCACACTACGCTTTAGAGCAAGAAGCACGCGCTTGCTTTCTAGATTCTCTAATACAGCAGGAAATCTGAGTGTGCCCAAAACAAAAGAACAGTGTTTCCTACACATACGGACTATATGTAGTCCAAATCTTCTGAAACTGATAAAATGCACTGGTCCTCTCACTTCCAATGCTTGTCAGTTAAGATGAGAAACGTGTGAGCTTCGTGAACGATGTAGTTCGTTTCAGCAGAAAAGTGACTGCCCTTTCCTGAAAGGAAGTCTTGCTTGTAGGAAGACTCAGAGCCTGGGATTTAACTCCATTTCTGAAGGGAAACACACAGCATAGTTCTCATCCATGGATCACACTCTGATTTAGAGCGAGAAGCACACTCTTGCTTTCTAGAGTCTCTAATACAGCAGGAAATCTGAGTGTGCCCAGAACAAAAGAACGGTGTTTCCTACACATACGGACCATATCTAGTCCAAATCTGCTTCTTACTGATACAAAGCACTGTTCCTCTAACATCCAATGCTTGTCTGTTAAGATGAGAATCGTGTGAGCTCCGTGAAAGATGTAGTTCGTTTGAGCTGAAAAGTGACTGCCTTTACCGGAAACGATGTCATGCTTGTAGGAAGACACAGAGCCTGGGATTTAAGTCCATTTCTGAAGTGAAACACACAGCATAGTTCTCATCCATGGATCACACTCTGCTTTAGAGCGAGAAGGACACTCTTGCTTTCTAGAGTCTCTAATACAGCAGGAAATCTGAGTGTGCCCAGAAAAAAGAACGGTGTTTCCTACACATACGGACCTTATGTAGTCCAAATCTGCTTCTGAAACTGATAGAAAGCACTGACCCTCTGACATCCAATGCTTGTCAGTTAAGATGTGAAACGTGTGAGCTTCGTGAACGATGTAGTTCGTTTGAGCAGAAAAGTGACTGCCCTTACCTGAAACGAAGTCTTGCTTGCAGGAAGACTCAGAGCCTGGGATTTAAGTCCATTTCTGAAGGGAAACACACAGCATAGTTCTCATCCATGGATCACACTCTGCTTTAGAGCGAGATGCACACTCTTGCTTTCTAGAGTCTCTAAGACAGAAGGAAACGTGAGTGTGCTGAGAACAAAAGAACGGTGTTTCCAACACATATGGAACAAATCTAGTCCAACTCTTCTTCTGAAACTGATACAAAGCACTGGTCCTCTAACATCCAATGCTTGTCTGTTAAGATGAGAAACGTGTGTGCTTTGTGAACAATGTAGTTCCTTTGAACTGAAAAGTGACTGCCCTTACCTGAAAAGAAGTCTTGCTTGTAGGAAGACACAGAGCCTGGGATTTAACTCCACTTCTGAAGGGAAACACACAGCATCGTTCTCATCCATGGATCACACTCTGCTTTAGAGCGAGAAGCACACTCTTGCTTTCTAGAGTCTCTAATACAGCAGGAAATCTGAGTGTGCCCAGAACAAAAGAACGGTGTTTCCTACACATACGGACCATATGTAGTCCAAATCTGCTTCTGAAACTGATACAAAGCACTGACCCTCTAACATCCAATGCTTTTAAATTAAGATGAGAAACGTGTGAGCTTCGTGAACGATGTAGTTCCTTTGAGCAGAAAAGTGACTGCCCTTACCTGAAACGAAGTCTTGCTTGTAGGGAGACTCAGAGCCTGGGATTTAACTCCATTTATGAAGTGAAACACACAGCATTGTCTCATCCATTGATCACACGCTGCTTTAGAACAAGAAGCACGCTCTTGCTTTCTAGAGTCTCTAAGACAGCAGGAAATGTGAGTGTGCCCAGAACAAAAGAACGGTGTTTCCTACACTTAGGGACCATATCTAGTCCAACTCTGCTTTTGAAACTGATACAAAGCACTGGTCCTCTAACATCCAATGCTTGTCTGTTAAGATGAGAAACGTGTGAGCTCAGTGAACGATGTAGTTCGTTTGAGCTGAAAAGTGACTGCCCTTACCTGAAAGGAAGTCTTGCTTGTAGGAAGACACACAACCTGGGATTTAACTCCATTTCTGAAGTAAAAAACACAGCAGTGTAATCATCGATTGATCACACTCTGCTTTAGAACAAGAAGCACGCTCTTGCTTTCTCGAATCACTAAGACAGCAGGAAACGTGAGTGTGCTGAGAACAAAAGAACGGTGTTTCCTACACATACGGACATTATATAGTCCAACTCTGCTTCTGAAAATGATACAAAGCACTGGTCCTCTAAAATCCAATGCTTGTCTGTTAAGATGAGAAACGTGTGAGCTTCGTAAACGATGTAGTTCGTTTGAGCTGAAAAGTGACTGCCCTTACCTGAAACGAAGTCTTGCCTGTAGGAAGACACAGAGCCTGGGATTTAACTCCATTTCTGAAGGGAAACACACAGCATAGTTCTCATCCATGGATCACACACTGCTTTAGGGCAAGAAGCACGCTCTTGCTTTCTAGAGTCTCTAATACAGCAGGCAATCTGAGAGTGCCCAGAAGAAAAGAACGGTGTTTCCTACACATACAGACCATATCTAGTCCAACTCTGCTTCTGAAACTGATACAAAGCACTGGTCCTCTACCATCCAATGCTTGTCTGTTAAGATGAGAAACGTGTGAGCTCCGTGAACGATGTAGTTCGTTTGAGCTGAAAAGTGACTGCCCTTACCTGAAACGAAGTCTTGCTTGTAGGAAGACTCAGAGCTTGGGATTTAACTCCATTTCTGAAGTGAAACACACAGCATAGTTTTCATCCATGGATCACACTCTGCTTTAGAGCGAGAAGCACACTCTTGCTTTCTAGAGTCTCTAATAGAGCAGGAAATCTGAGTGTGCCCAGAACAAAAGAACGGTGTTTCCTACACATACGGACCATATCTAGTCCAAAACTGCTTCTGAAACTGATACAAAGCACTGACCCTCTAACCTCCTATGCTTGTCAGTTAAGATGGGAAACGTATGAGCTTCATGAATGATGTAGTTCGTTTGAGCTGAAAAGTGCCTGCCCTTACATGAAACGAAGTCTTGCTTGTAGGAAGACTCAGAGCCTGGGATTTAACTCCATTTCTGAAGGCAAACACAGAGCATAGTTCTCATCCATGGATCACACTCTGCTTTGGAGCGAGACGCACGCTCTTTCTTTCTAGAGTCTCTAAGACAGCAGGAAACGTGAGTGTGCTGAGACCAAAAGAACGGTGTTTCCAACACATATGGAACAAATCCAGTCCAACTCTTCTTCTGAAACTGATACAAAGCAATGGTCCTCTAACATCCAATGCTTTTAAGTTAAGATGAGAAACGTGTGAGCTTCGTGAACGATGTAGTTCGTTTGAGCAGAAAAGTGACTGCCCTTACCTGAAACGAAGTCTTGCTTGTAGGGAGACTCAGCGCCTGGGATTTAACTCCATTTATGAAGTGAAACACACAGCATTGTCTCATCCATTGATCACACGCTGCTTTAGAACAAGAAGCACGCTCTTGCTTTCTAGAGTCTCTAAGGCAGCAGGAAATGTGAGTGTGCCCAGAACAAAAGAACGGTGTTTCCTACACTTAGGGACCATATCTAGTCCAACTCTGCTTTTGAAACTGATACAAAGCACTGGTCCTCTAACATCCAATGCTTGTCTGTTAAGATGAGAAACGTGTGAGCTCAGTGAACGATGTAGTTCGTTTGAGCTGAAAAGTGACTGCCCTTACCTGAAAGGAAGTCTTGCTTGTAGGAAGACACACAACCTGGGATTTAACTCCAATTCTGAAGGGAAACACACAGCATAATTCTCATCCATGGATCACACTCTGCTTTAGAGCAAGAAGCACGCTCTTGCTTTCTAGGGTCTCTAATACAGCAGGAAATCTGAGTGTTCCCAGAACAAAAGAATGGTGTTTACTACACATACGGTCTATATGTAGTCCTAATCTAGTGCTGAAACTGATACAATGCACTGGTCCTCCAACATCCAATGCTTTTAACTTAAGATGAGAAACGTGTGAGCTTCGTGAACGATGTAGTTCCTTTGAGCAGAAAAGTGACTGCCCATACCTGAAACGAAGTCTTGCTTGTAGGGAGACTCAGAGCCTGGGATTTAACTCCATTTATGAAGTGAAACACACAGCAGTGTAATCATCGATTGATCACACTCTGCTTTAGAACAAGAAGCACGCTCTTGCTTTCTCGAGTCTCTAAGACAGCAGGAAATCTGAGTGTCCCCAGAATAAAAGAACGGTGTTTCCTACACACATGGACCATATCTAGTCCAAATCTGCTTCTGAAACTGATACAAAGCACTGACCCTCTAACATCCAATGCTTGTCAGTTAAGATGAGAAACGTGTGAGCTTCGTGAACGATGTAGTTCGTTTGAGCAGAAAAGTGACTGCCCTTACCTGAATTGAAGTCTTGCTTGTAGGAAGACTCAGAGCCTGGGATTTAACTCCATTTCTGAAGTAAAACACACAGCAGTGTAATCATCCATTGATCACACTCTGCTTTAGAACAAGAAGAACGCTCTTGCTTTCTAGACTCTCTAAGACAGAAGGAAACGTGACTGTGCTGAGAACAAAAGAACGGTGTTTCCTACACATACGGACATTATATA
Organism: Onychomys leucogaster; assembly: GCA_949786385.1. Classification (NCBI taxonomy): domain Eukaryota; kingdom Metazoa; phylum Chordata; class Mammalia; order Rodentia; family Cricetidae; genus Onychomys; species Onychomys leucogaster. Next base: position 1,982,185 of record CATKUP010000076.1, read on the forward strand.
GTCCAACTCTGCTTCTGAAACTGATAAAAAGCACTGGTCCTCTAAAATCTAATGCTTGTCTGTTAAGATGAGAAACGTGTGAGCTTTGTGAACGATGTAGTTCGTTAGAGCTGAAAAGTGACTGCCCTTACCTGAACGAAGTCTTGCCTGTAGGAAGACAAGAGCCTGGGATTTAACTCCATTTCTGAAGGGAAACACACAGCATAGTTTTCATCCATGGATCACACTACGCTTTAGAGCAAGAAGCAAGCGCTTGCTTTCTAGATTCTCTAATACAGCAGGAAATCTGAGTGTGCCCAAAACAAAAGAACAGTGTTTCCTACACATACGGACTATATGTAGTCCAAATCTTCTGAAACTGATAAAATGCACTGGTCCTCTCACTTCCAATGCTTGTCAGTTAAGATGAGAAACGTGTGAGCTCCGTGAACGATGTAGTTCCTTTGAGCAGAAAAGTGACTGCCCTTTCCTGAAACGAAGTCTTGCTTGTAGGGAGACCCAGAGCATGGGATTTTACTCCATTTCTGAAGTGAAACACACAGCATTGTCTCATCCATTGATCACACTGTGCTTTAGAACAAGAAGCACGCTCTTGCTTTCTAGGGTCTCTAAGACAGCAGGAAACGTGAGTGTGCTGAGAACAAAAGAACGGTGTTTCCTACACATACGGACATTATATAGTCCAACTCTGCTTCTGAAACTGACACAAATCACTGGTCCTCTAACATCCAATGCTTGTCTGTTAAGATGAGAAACGTGTGAGCTCAGTGAACGATGTAGTTCGTTTGAGCTGAAAGGTGACTGCCCTTACATGAAACGAAGTCTTGCATGTAGGAAGACATAGATCCTGGGATTTAACTACTTTTCGGAAGGGAAACACACAGCATAGTTTTCATCCATGGATCACACTCTGCTTTAGAGCGAGAAGCACGCGCTAGCTTTCTAAAGTCCCTAAGACAGCAGGAAACGTGAGTGTGCTGAGAACAAAAGTACAGTGTTTCCTACACATACGGACCATATCTAGTCCAACTCTTCTTCTGAAACTGATACAAAGCACTGGTCCTCTAACATCCATTGCTTGTCAGTTAAGATGAGAAACGTGAGCGCTTCGTGAACGATGTAGTTCGTTTGAGCAGAAAAGTGACTGCCCTTACCTGAAACGAAGTCTTGCTTGTAGGAAGACACAGAGCCTGGGATTTAAGTCCATTTCTGAAGGGAAACACACAGCATAGTTCTCATCCATGGATCACACTCTGCTTTAGAGCAAGAAGCACGCTCTTGCTTTCTAGAGTCTCTAAGAGAGCAGGAAACGTGAGTGTGCTGAGAACAAAAGAACGGTGTTTCCTACACATACGGACCATATCTAGTCCAACTCTTCTTCTGAAACTGATAGAATGCACTGGTCCTCTAACATCCAATGCTTGTCATTTAAGATGAGAAACGTGTGAGCTTTGTGAATGATGTAGTTCGTTTGAGCAGAAAAAGTGACTGCCCTTACCTTAATTGAACTCTTGCTTGTAGGAAGACTCAGAGACTGGGATTTAACTCCATTTCTGAAATAAAACACACAGCAGTGTAATCATCCATTGATCACACTCTGCTTTAGAACAAGAAGCACGCTCTTGCTTTCTAGACTCTCCAAGACAGCAGATAATGTGAGTGTGCTGAGAACAAAAGAACGGTGTTTCCTACACATACGGACATTATATAGTCGAACTCTGCTTCTGAAACTGATAAAAAGCACTGGTCCTCTAAAATCTAATGCTTGTCTGTTAAGATGAGAAACGTGTGAGCTTTGTGAACGATGTAGTTCGTTTGAGCTGAAAAGTGACTGCCCTTACCTGAAACGAAGTCTTGCTTGTAGGAAGACACAGATCCTCGGATTTAACTCCATTTCTGAAATGAAACACACAGCATAGTTCTCATCCATGGATCACACTCTGCTTTAGAGCAAGAAGCACGCTCTTGCCTTCTAGATTCTCCAATACAGCAGGAAATCTGAGTGTGCTGAGAACAAAAGAACGGTGTTTCCTACACATACAGACTATATGTAGTCCAAATCTTCTTCTGAAACTGATACAATGCACTGGTCCTCTAAAATCCAATTCTTGACAGTTAAGATGAGAAACGTGTGAGCTCCGTGAACGATGTAGTTCGTTTGAGCTGAAAAGTGACTGCCCTTACCTGAAACGAAGTCTTGCTTGTAGGAAGACTCAGAGCCTGGGATTTAACTCCATTTCTGAAATAAAACACACAGCAGTGTAATCATCCATTGATCACACTCTGCTTTAGAACAAGAAGCACGCTCTTGCTTTCTAGACTCTCCAAGACAGCAGATAACGTGAGTGTCTGAGAACAAAAGAACGGTGTTTCCTACACATACGGACATTATATAGTCCAACTCTGCTTCTGAAACTGATAAAAAGCACTGGTCCTCAAAAATCTATTGCTTGTCTGTTAAGAGGAGAAACGTGTGAGCTTCGTGAACGATGTAGTTCGTTTGAGCTGAAAAGTGACTGCCCTTACCTGAAACGAAGTCTTGCCTGTAGAAAGACACAGAGCCTGGGATTTAACTCCATTCTGAAGGGAAACACCCAGCATAGTTTTCATCCATGGATCACATTCTGCTTTAGAGCAAGAAGCACGCTCTTGCTTTCTAGATTCTCTAATACAGCAGGAAATCTGAGTGTGTTGAGAACAAAAGAACGGTGTTTCCTACACATACAGACTATATGTAGTCCAAATCTTCTTCTGAAACTGATACAATGCACTGGTCCTCTAACATCCAATTCTTGACAGTTAAAATGAAAAACGTGTGAGCTTCGTGAACAATGTAGTTCCTTTGAGCAGAAAAGTGACTGCCCTTACCTGAAACGAAGTCTTCCTTGTAGGGAGACTCAGAGCATGGGATTTAACTCTATTTCTGAAGTGAAACACACAGCATTGTCTCATCCATTGATCACACACTGCTTTAGAACAAGAAGCACGCTCTTGCTTTCTAGAGTCTCTAAGACAGCAGGAAACGTGAGTGTGCTGAGAACAAAAGAACGGTGTCTCCAACACATACAGACCATATCTAGTCCAACTCTGCTTCTGAAACTGGTACAAAGCACTGGTCCTCTAACATCCAATGCTTGTCTGTTTAGATGAGAAACGTGTGAGCAACGTGAACGATGTAGTTCGTTTGAGCTGAAAAGTGACTGCCCTTACCTGAAACGAAGTCTTGCATGTAGGAAGACACAGAGCCTGGGATTTAACTCCATTTCTGAAGGGAAACACACAGCATAGTTCTCATCCATGGATCACAATCTGCTTTAGAGCAAGAAGCACGCTCTTGCTTTCTAGATTCTCTAATACAGCAGGAAATCTGAGTGTGCCCAGAACAAAAGAACGGTGTTTCCTACACATACGGACCATATCTAGTCCAACTCTTCTTCTGAAACTGATACAAAGCACTGGTCCTTTAACACCCAATCCTTGTCCGTTAAGATGAGAAACGTGTGAGCTTCGTGAACGATGTAGTTCGTTTGAGCAGAAAAGTGACTGCCCTTACCTTAATTGATGTCTTGCTTGTAGGAAGACTCAGAGCCTGGGATTTAACTCCATTTCTGAAATAAAACACACAGCAGTGTAATCATCCATTGATCACACTCTTCTTTAGAACAAGAAGCACGCTCTTGCTTTCTAGACTCTCCAAGACAGCAGATAACGTGAGTGTGCTGAGAACAAAAGAACGGTGTTTCCTACACATACGGACATTATATAGTCCAACTCTGGTTCTGAAACTGATAAAAAGCACTGGTCCTCTAAAATCTAATGCTTGTCTTTTAAGATGAGAAATGTGTGAGCTTCGTGAACGATGTAGTTCGTTTGAGCAGAAAAGTGACTGCCCTTACCTTAATTGATGTCTTGCTTGTAGGAAGACTCAGAGCCTGGGATTTAACTCCATTTCTGAAGTAAAACACACAGCAGTGTAATCATCCATTGATCACACTCTGCTTTAGAACAAGAAGAACGCTCTTGCTTTCTAGACTCTCTAAGACAGAAGGAAACGTGACTGTGCTGAGAACAAAAGAACGGTGTTTCCTACACATACGGACATTATATAGTCCAACTCTGCTTCTGAAACTGATAAAAAGCACTGGTCCTCTAAAATCTAATGCTTGTCTGTTAAGATGAGAAACGTGTGAGCTTTGTGAACGATGTAGTTCGTTAGAGCTGAAAAGTGACTGCCCTTACCTGAACGAAGTCTTGCCTGTAGGAAGACAAGAGCCTGGGATTTAACTCCATTTCTGAAGGGAAACACACAGCATAGTTTTCATCCATGGATCACACTACGCTTTAGAGCAAGAAGCAAGCGCTTGCTTTCTAGATTCTCTAATACAGCAGGAAATCTGAGTGTGCCCAAAACAAAAGAACAGTGTTTCCTACACATACGGACTATATGTAGTCCAAATCTTCTGAAACTGATAAAATGCACTGGTCCTCTCACTTCCAATGCTTGTCAGTTAAGATGAGAAACGTGTGAGCTCCGTGAACGATGTAGTTCCTTTGAGCAGAAAAGTGACTGCCCTTTCCTGAAACGAAGTCTTGCTTGTAGGGAGACCCAGAGCATGGGATTTTACTCCATTTCTGAAGTGAAACACACAGCATTGTCTCATCCATTGATCACACTGTGCTTTAGAACAAGAAGCACGCTCTTGCTTTCTAGGGTCTCTAAGACAGCAGGAAACGTGAGTGTGCTGAGAACAAAAGAACGGTGTTTCCTACACATACGGACATTATATAGTCCAACTCTGCTTCTGAAACTGACACAAATCACTGGTCCTCTAACATCCAATGCTTGTCTGTTAAGATGAGAAACGTGTGAGCTCAGTGAACGATGTAGTTCGTTTGAGCTGAAAGGTGACTGCCCTTACATGAAACGAAGTCTTGCATGTAGGAAGACATAGATCCTGGGATTTAACTACTTTTCGGAAGGGAAACACACAGCATAGTTTTCATCCATGGATCACACTCTGCTTTAGAGCGAGAAGCACGCGCTAGCTTTCTAAAGTCCCTAAGACAGCAGGAAACGTGAGTGTGCTGAGAACAAAAGTACAGTGTTTCCTACACATACGGACCATATCTAGTCCAACTCTTCTTCTGAAACTGATACAAAGCACTGGTCCTCTAACATCCATTGCTTGTCAGTTAAGATGAGAAACGTGAGCGCTTCGTGAACGATGTAGTTCGTTTGAGCAGAAAAGTGACTGCCCTTACCTGAAACGAAGTCTTGCTTGTAGGAAGACACAGAGCCTGGGATTTAAGTCCATTTCTGAAGGGAAACACACAGCATAGTTCTCATCCATGGATCACACTCTGCTTTAGAGCAAGAAGCACGCTCTTGCTTTCTAGAGTCTCTAAGAGAGCAGGAAACGTGAGTGTGCTGAGAACAAAAGAACGGTGTTTCCTACACATACGGACCATATCTAGTCCAACTCTTCTTCTGAAACTGATAGAATGCACTGGTCCTCTAACATCCAATGCTTGTCATTTAAGATGAGAAACGTGTGAGCTTTGTGAATGATGTAGTTCGTTTGAGCAGAAAAAGTGACTGCCCTTACCTTAATTGAACTCTTGCTTGTAGGAAGACTCAGAGACTGGGATTTAACTCCATTTCTGAAATAAAACACACAGCAGTGTAATCATCCATTGATCACACTCTGCTTTAGAACAAGAAGCACGCTCTTGCTTTCTAGACTCTCCAAGACAGCAGATAATGTGAGTGTGCTGAGAACAAAAGAACGGTGTTTCCTACACATACGGACATTATATAGTCGAACTCTGCTTCTGAAACTGATAAAAAGCACTGGTCCTCTAAAATCTAATGCTTGTCTGTTAAGATGAGAAACGTGTGAGCTTTGTGAACGATGTAGTTCGTTTGAGCTGAAAAGTGACTGCCCTTACCTGAAACGAAGTCTTGCTTGTAGGAAGACACAGATCCTCGGATTTAACTCCATTTCTGAAATGAAACACACAGCATAGTTCTCATCCATGGATCACACTCTGCTTTAGAGCAAGAAGCACGCTCTTGCCTTCTAGATTCTCCAATACAGCAGGAAATCTGAGTGTGCTGAGAACAAAAGAACGGTGTTTCCTACACATACAGACTATATGTAGTCCAAATCTTCTTCTGAAACTGATACAATGCACTGGTCCTCTAAAATCCAATTCTTGACAGTTAAGATGAGAAACGTGTGAGCTCCGTGAACGATGTAGTTCGTTTGAGCTGAAAAGTGACTGCCCTTACCTGAAACGAAGTCTTGCTTGTAGGAAGACTCAGAGCCTGGGATTTAACTCCATTTCTGAAATAAAACACACAGCAGTGTAATCATCCATTGATCACACTCTGCTTTAGAACAAGAAGCACGCTCTTGCTTTCTAGACTCTCCAAGACAGCAGATAACGTGAGTGTCTGAGAACAAAAGAACGGTGTTTCCTACACATACGGACATTATATAGTCCAACTCTGCTTCTGAAACTGATAAAAAGCACTGGTCCTCAAAAATCTATTGCTTGTCTGTTAAGAGGAGAAACGTGTGAGCTTCGTGAACGATGTAGTTCGTTTGAGCTGAAAAGTGACTGCCCTTACCTGAAACGAAGTCTTGCCTGTAGAAAGACACAGAGCCTGGGATTTAACTCCATTCTGAAGGGAAACACCCAGCATAGTTTTCATCCATGGATCACATTCTGCTTTAGAGCAAGAAGCACGCTCTTGCTTTCTAGATTCTCTAATACAGCAGGAAATCTGAGTGTGTTGAGAACAAAAGAACGGTGTTTCCTACACATACAGACTATATGTAGTCCAAATCTTCTTCTGAAACTGATACAATGCACTGGTCCTCTAACATCCAATTCTTGACAGTTAAAATGAAAAACGTGTGAGCTTCGTGAACAATGTAGTTCCTTTGAGCAGAAAAGTGACTGCCCTTACCTGAAACGAAGTCTTCCTTGTAGGGAGACTCAGAGCATGGGATTTAACTCTATTTCTGAAGTGAAACACACAGCATTGTCTCATCCATTGATCACACACTGCTTTAGAACAAGAAGCACGCTCTTGCTTTCTAGAGTCTCTAAGACAGCAGGAAACGTGAGTGTGCTGAGAACAAAAGAACGGTGTCTCCAACACATACAGACCATATCTAGTCCAACTCTGCTTCTGAAACTGGTACAAAGCACTGGTCCTCTAACATCCAATGCTTGTCTGTTTAGATGAGAAACGTGTGAGCAACGTGAACGATGTAGTTCGTTTGAGCTGAAAAGTGACTGCCCTTACCTGAAACGAAGTCTTGCATGTAGGAAGACACAGAGCCTGGGATTTAACTCCATTTCTGAAGGGAAACACACAGCATAGTTCTCATCCATGGATCACAATCTGCTTTAGAGCAAGAAGCACGCTCTTGCTTTCTAGATTCTCTAATACAGCAGGAAATCTGAGTGTGCCCAGAACAAAAGAACGGTGTTTCCTACACATACGGACCATATCTAGTCCAACTCTTCTTCTGAAACTGATACAAAGCACTGGTCCTTTAACACCCAATCCTTGTCCGTTAAGATGAGAAACGTGTGAGCTTCGTGAACGATGTAGTTCGTTTGAGCAGAAAAGTGACTGCCCTTACCTTAATTGATGTCTTGCTTGTAGGAAGACTCAGAGCCTGGGATTTAACTCCATTTCTGAAATAAAACACACAGCAGTGTAATCATCCATTGATCACACTCTTCTTTAGAACAAGAAGCACGCTCTTGCTTTCTAGACTCTCCAAGACAGCAGATAACGTGAGTGTGCTGAGAACAAAAGAACGGTGTTTCCTACACATACGGACATTATATAGTCCAACTCTGGTTCTGAAACTGATAAAAAGCACTGGTCCTCTAAAATCTAATGCTTGTCTTTTAAGATGAGAAATGTGTGAGCTTCGTGAACGATGTAGTTCGTTTGAGCAGAAAAGTGACTGCCCTTACCTTAATTGATGTCTTGCTTGTAGGAAGACTCAGAGCCTGGGATTTAACTCCATTTCTGAAGTAAAACACACAGCAGTGTAATCATCCATTGATCACACTCTGCTTTAGAACAAGAAGAACGCTCTTGCTTTCTAGACTCTCTAAGACAGAAGGAAACGTGACTGTGCTGAGAACAAAAGAACGGTGTTTCCTACACATACGGACATTATATAGTCCAACTCTGCTTCTGAAACTGATAAAAAGCACTGGTCCTCTAAAATCTAATGCTTGTCTGTTAAGATGAGAAACGTGTGAGCTTTGTGAACGATGTAGTTCGTTAGAGCTGAAAAGTGACTGCCCTTACCTGAACGAAGTCTTGCCTGTAGGAAGACAAGAGCCTGGGATTTAACTCCATTTCTGAAGGGAAACACACAGCATAGTTTTCATCCATGGATCACACTACGCTTTAGAGCAAGAAGCAAGCGCTTGCTTTCTAGATTCTCTAATACAGCAGGAAATCTGAGTGTGCCCAAAACAAAAGAACAGTGTTTCCTACACATACGGACTATATGTAGTCCAAATCTTCTGAAACTGATAAAATGCACTGGTCCTCTCACTTCCAATGCTTGTCAGTTAAGATGAGAAACGTGTGAGCTCCGTGAACGATGTAGTTCCTTTGAGCAGAAAAGTGACTGCCCTTTCCTGAAACGAAGTCTTGCTTGTAGGGAGACCCAGAGCATGGGATTTTACTCCATTTCTGAAGTGAAACACACAGCATTGTCTCATCCATTGAACACACTGTGCTTTAGAACAAGAAGCACGCTCTTGCTTTCTAGGGTCTCTAAGACAGCAGGAAACGTGAGTGTGCTGAGAACAAAAGAACGGTGTTTCCTACACATACGGACATTATATAGTCCAACTCTGCTTCTGAAACTGACACAAATCACTGGTCCTCTAACATCCAATGCTTGTCTGTTAAGATGAGAAACGTGTGAGCTCAGTGAACGATGTAGTTCGTTTGAGCTGAAAGGTGACTGCCCTTACATGAAACGAAGTCTTGCATGTAGGAAGACATAGATCCTGGGATTTAACTACTTTTCGGAAGGGAAACACACAGCATAGTTTTCATCCATGGATCACACTCTGCTTTAGAGCGAGAAGCACGCGCTAGCTTTCTAAAGTCCCTAAGACAGCAGGAAACGTGAGTGTGCTGAGAACAAAAGTACAGTGTTTCCTACACATACGGACCATATCTAGTCCAACTCTTCTTCTGAAACTGATACAAAGCACTGGTCCTCTAACATCCATTGCTTGTCAGTTAAGATGAGAAACGTGAGCGCTTCGTGAACGATGTAGTTCGTTTGAGCAGAAAAGTGACTGCCCTTACCTGAAACGAAGTCTTGCTTGTAGGAAGACACAGAGCCTGGGATTTAAGTCCATTTCTGAAGGGAAACACACAGCATAGTTCTCATCCATGGATCACACTCTGCTTTAGAGCAAGAAGCACGCTCTTGCTTTCTAGAGTCTCTAAGAGAGCAGGAAACGTGAGTGTGCTGAGAACAAAAGAACGGTGTTTCCTACACATACGGACCATATCTAGTCCAACTCTTCTTCTGAAACTGATAGAATGCACTGGTCCTCTAACATCCAATGCTTGTCATTTAAGATGAGAAACGTGTGAGCTTTGTGAATGATGTAGTTCGTTTGAGCAGAAAAAGTGACTGCCCTTACCTTAATTGAACTCTTGCTTGTAAGAAGACTCAGAGACTGGGATTTAACTCCATTTCTGAAATAAAACACACAGCAGTGTAATCATCCATTGATCACACTCTGCTTTAGAACAAGAAGCACGCTCTTGCTTTCTAGACTCTCCAAGACAGCAGATAATGTGAGTGTGCTGAGAACAAAAGAACGGTGTTTCCTACACATACGGACATTATATAGTCGAACTCTGCTTCTGAAACTGATAAAAAGCACTGGTCCTCTAAAATCTAATGCTTGTCTGTTAAGATGAGAAACGTGTGAGCTTTGTGAACGATGTAGTTCGTTTGAGCTGAAAAGTGACTGCCCTTACCTGAAACGAAGTCTTGCTTGTAGGAAGACACAGATCCTCGGATTTAACTCCATTTCTGAAATGAAACACACAGCATAGTTCTCATCCATGGATCACACTCTGCTTTAGAGCAAGAAGCACGCTCTTGCCTTCTAGATTCTCCAATACAGCAGGAAATCTGAGTGTGCTGAGAACAAAAGAACGGTGTTTCCTACACATACAGACTATATGTAGTCCAAATCTTCTTCTGAAACTGATACAATGCACTGGTCCTCTAAAATCCAATTCTTGACAGTTAAGATGAGAAACGTGTGAGCTCCGTGAACGATGTAGTTCGTTTGAGCTGAAAAGTGACTGCCCTTACCTGAAACGAAGTCTTGCTTGTAGGAAGACTCAGAGCCTGGGATTTAACTCCATTTCTGAAATAAAACACACAGCAGTGTAATCATCCATTGATCACACTCTGCTTTAGAACAAGAAGCACGCTCTTGCTTTCTAGACTCTCCAAGACAGCAGATAACGTGAGTGTCTGAGAACAAAAGAACGGTGTTTCCTACACATACGGACATTATATAGTCCAACTCTGCTTCTGAAACTGATAAAAAGCACTGGTCCTCAAAAATCTATTGCTTGTCTGTTAAGAGGAGAAACGTGTGAGCTTCGTGAACGATGTAGTTCGTTTGAGCTGAAAAGTGACTGCCCTTACCTGAAACGAAGTCTTGCCTGTAGAAAGACACAGAGCCTGGGATTTAACTCCATTCTGAAGGGAAACACCCAGCATAGTTTTCATCCATGGATCACATTCTGCTTTAGAGCAAGAAGCACGCTCTTGCTTTCTAGATTCTCTAATACAGCAGGAAATCTGAGTGTGTTGAGAACAAAAGAACGGTGTTTCCTACACATACAGACTATATGTAGTCCAAATCTTCTTCTGAAACTGATACAATGCACTGGTCCTCTAACATCCAATTCTTGACAGTTAAAATGAAAAACGTGTGAGCTTCGTGAACAATGTAGTTCCTTTGAGCAGAAAAGTGACTGCCCTTACCTGAAACGAAGTCTTCCTTGTAGGGAGACTCAGAGCATGGGATTTAACTCTATTTCTGAAGTGAAACACACAGCATTGTCTCATCCATTGATCACACACTGCTTTAGAACAAGAAGCACGCTCTTGCTTTCTAGAGTCTCTAAGACAGCAGGAAACGTGAGTGTGCTGAGAACAAAAGAACGGTGTCTCCAACACATACAGACCATATCTAGTCCAACTCTGCTTCTGAAACTGGTACAAAGCACTGGTCCTCTAACATCCAATGCTTGTCTGTTTAGATGAGAAACGTGTGAGCAACGTGAACGATGTAGTTCGTTTGAGCTGAAAAGTGACTGCCCTTACCTGAAACGAAGTCTTGCATGTAGGAAGACACAGAGCCTGGGATTTAACTCCATTTCTGAAGGGAAACACACAGCATAGTTCTCATCCATGGATCACAATCTGCTTTAGAGCAAGAAGCACGCTCTTGCTTTCTAGATTCTCTAATACAGCAGGAAATCTGAGTGTGCCCAGAACAAAAGAACGGTGTTTCCTACACATACGGACCATATCTAGTCCAACTCTTCTTCTGAAACTGATACAAAGCACTGGTCCTTTAACACCCAATCCTTGTCCGTTAAGATGAGAAACGTGTGAGCTTCGTGAACGATGTAGTTCGTTTGAGCAGAAAAGTGACTGCCCTTACCTTAATTGATGTCTTGCTTGTAGGAAGACTCAGAGCCTGGGATTTAACTCCATTTCTGAAATAAAACACACAGCAGTGTAATCATCCATTGATCACACTCTTCTTTAGAACAAGAAGCACGCTCTTGCTTTCTAGACTCTCCAAGACAGCAGATAACGTGAGTGTGCTGAGAACAAAAGAACGGTGTTTCCTACACATACGGACATTATATAGTCCAACTCTGGTTCTGAAACTGATAAAAAGCACTGGTCCTCTAAAATCTAATGCTTGTCTTTTAAGATGAGAAATGTGTGAGCTTCGTGAACGATGTAGTTCGTTTGAGCTGAAAAGTGACTGCCCTTACCTGAAATGAATTCTTGCTTGTAGGAAGACTCAGAGCCTGGGATTTAACTCCATTTCTGAAGTGAAACACACAGCATAGTTCTCATCAATTGATCACACTCTGCTTTAGAACAAGAAGCACGCTCTTGCTTTCTAGAATCTCTAAGACAGCAGGAAACGTGAGTGTGCTGAGAACAAAAGAACGGTGTTTCCTACACATACGGACCATATCTAGTCCAACTCTGCTTCTGAAACTGATACAAAGCACTGGTACTCTAACATCCAATGCTTGTGTGTTAAGATGAGAAACGTGTGAGCTCCGTGAAAGATGTAGTTCCTTTGAGATGAAAAGTGATTGCCCTTACCTGAAACGAAGTCTTGCTTGTAGGGAGACTCAGAGCCTGGGATTTAAGTCCATTTCTGAAGGGAAACACACAGCATAGTTCTCATCCATGGATCACACTCTGCTTTAGAGCGAGAAGCACGCTCTTGCTTTCTAGAGTCTCTAAGAGAGAAGGAAACGTGAGTGTGCTGAGAACAAAAGAACGGTGTTTCCTACACATACGGACCATATCTAGTCCAACTCTGCTTCTGAAACTGATACAAAGCACTGGTACTCTAACATCCAATGCTTGTGTGTTAAGATGAGAAACGTGTGAGCTCCGTGAAAGATGTAGTTCCTTTGAGATGAAAAGTGATTGCCCTTACCTGAAACGAAGTCTTGCTTGTAGGGAGACTCAGAGCCTGGGATTTAAGTCCATTTCTGAAGGGAAACACACAGCATAGTTCTCATCCATGGATCACACTCTGCTTTAGAGCGAGAAGCACTCTCTTGCTTTCTAGATTCTCTAATACAGAAGGAAATCTGAGTGTGCCCAGAACAAAAGAACGAGTTTCCTACACATACGGACTATATGTAGTCCAAATCTTCTGAAACTGATACAATGCACTGGTCCTCTAACATCCAATGCTTGGCAGTTAAGATGAGAAACGTGTGAGCTTGGTGAACGATGTAGTTCGTTTGAGCAGAAAAGTGACTGCCCTTACCTGAAACGAAGTCTTGCTTGTATGAAGACTCAGAGCTTGGGATTTAAGTCCATTTCTGAAGGGAAACACACAGCATAGTTCTCATCCATGGATCACACTCTGCTTTAGAGCAAGAAGCACACTCTTGCTTTCTAGAGACTCTAAGACAGGAGGAAATCTGAGTCTGCCCAGGACAAAAGAACGGTGTTTCCCACACATACGGACTATATGTAGTCCAAAACTTCTTCTGAAACTGATACAATGCACTGGTCCTCTAACATCCAATGCTTGTCAGTTAAAATGAGAAACGTGTGAGCTTCGTGAACGATGTAGTTCGTTTGAGCAGAAAAGTGACTGCCCTTACCTGAAATGAAGTCTTGCTTATAGGAAGACTCAGAGCCTGGGATTTAACTCCATTTCTGAAGTAAAACACACAGCAGTGTAATCATCCATGGATCACACTCTGCTTTAGAACAAGAAGCACGCTCTTGCTTTCTAGACTCTCTAAGACAGCAGGAAACCTGAGTGTGCTGAGAACAAAAGAACGGTGTTTCCTACACATACGGACATTATATAGTCCAACTCTGCTTCTGAAACTGATACAAAGCACTGGTCCTCTAACATCCAATGCTTGTCTGTTAAGATGAGAAACGTGTGAGCTCAGTGAAAAATGTAGTTCGTTTGAGCTGAAAAGTGACTGCCCTTACCTGAAACGAAGTCTTGCTTGTAGGAAGACACAGAGCCTGGGATTTAACTCCATTTCTGAAGGGAAACACACAGCATAGTTCTCATCCATGGATCACACTCTGCTTTAGAGCGAGAAGCACGCTCTTGCTTTCTAGAGTCTCTAAGAGAGCAGGAAACGTGAGTGTGCTGAGAACAAAAGAACGGTGTTTCCTACACATACGGACCATATCTAGTCCAACTCTTCTTCTGAAACTGATAGAATGCACTGGTCCTCTAACATCCAATGCTTGTCTGTTAAGATGAGAAACGTGTGCGCTTTGTGAATGATGTAGTTCCTTTGAACTGAAAAGTGACTGCCCTTACCTGAAATGAATTCTTGCTTGTAGTAAGACACAGAGCCTGGGATTTAAGTCCATTTCTGAAGGAAAACACACAGCATAGTTCTCATCCATGGATCACACTCTGCTTTAGAGCGAGAAGCACACTCTAGCTTTCTAGAGTCTCTAATACAGCAGGAAATCTGAGTGTGCCCAGAACAAAAGAACGGTGTTTCCTACACATATGGACCATATGTAGTCCAAATATGCTTCTGAAACTGATAAAAAGCAATGGTCCTCTAAAATCTAATGCTTGTCTCTTAAGAGGAGAAACGTGTGAGCTTCGTGAAGGATGTAGTTCATTTGAGCTGAAAAGTGACTGCCCTTACCTGAAACGAAATCTTGCCTGTAGGAAGACGCAGAGCCTGAGATTTAACTCCATTTCTGAAGGGAAACACACAGCATAGTTTTCATCCATTTATCACATTCTGCTTCAGAGCAAGAAGCACGCTCTTGCTTTCTAGATTCTCTAATACAGCAGGAAACGTGAGTGTGCTGAGAACAAAAGAACGGTGTTTCCTACACATACGGACCATATCTAGTCCAACTCTTCTTCTGAAACTGATAGAATGCACTGGTCCTCTAACATCCAATGCTTGTCTGTTAAGATGAGAAACGTGTGTGCTTTGTGAATGATGTAGTTCCTTTGAACTGAAAAGTGACTGCCCTTACCTGAAATGAATTCTTGCTTGTAGTAAGACACAGAGCCTGGGATTTAAGTCCATTTCTGAAGGAAAACACACAGCATAGTTCTCATCCATGGATCACACTCTGCTTTAGAGCGAGAAGCACACTCTAGCTTTCTAGAGTCTCTAATACAGCAGGAAATCTGAGTGTGCCCAGAACAAAAGAACGGTGTTTCCTACACATATGGACCATATGTAGTCCAAATATGCTTCTGAAACTGATAAAAAGCAATGGTCCTCTAAAATCTAATGCTTGTCTCTTAAGAGGAGAAACGTGTGAGCTTCGTGAAGGATGTAGTTCATTTGAGCTGAAAAGTGACTGCCCTTACCTGAAACGAAATCTTGCCTGTAGGAAGACGCAGAGCCTGAGATTTAACTCCATTTCTGAAGGGAAACACACAGCATAGTTTTCATCCATTTATCACATTCTGCTTCAGAGCAAGAAGCACGCTCTTGCTTTCTAGATTCTCTAATACAGCAGGAAACGTGAGTGTGCTGAGAACAAAAGAACGGTGTTCCCTACACATACAGACCATATCTAGTCCAACTCTTCTTCTGAAACTGATACAAAGCACTGGTCCTTTAACATCCAATGCTTGTCGGTTAAGATGAGAAACGTGTGAACTTCGTGAACGATGTAGTTCGTTTGAGCAGAAAAGTGACTCCCCTTACCTTAATGGAAGTCTTGCTTGTAGGAAGACTCAGAGCCTGGGATTTAACTCCATTTCTGAAATAAAACACACAGCAGTGTAATCATCCTTTGATCACACTCTGCTTTAGAACAAGAAGCACGCTCTTGCTTTCTAGACTCTCCAAGACAGCAGATAACGTGAGTGTGCTGAGAACAAAAGAACGGTGTTTCCTACACATAAGGACATTATATAGTCCAACTCTGCTTCTGAAACTGAAAAAAAGCACTGGTCCTCTAAAATCTAATGCTTGTCTGTTAAGATGAGAAACGTGTGAGCTTCGTGAACGATGTAGTTCGTTTGAGCTAAAAAGTGACTGCCCTTACCTGAAACGAAGTCTTGCTTGTAGGAAGACTCAGAGCCTGGGATTTAACTCCATTTCTGAAGTGAAACACACAGCAGTGTAATCATCCATTGATCACACTCTGCTTTAGAACAAGAAGCACGCTCTTGCTTTCTAGAATCTCTAAGACAGCAGGAAACGTGAGTTTGCTGAGAACAAAAGAATGGTGTTTCCTACACATACGGACCATATCTAGTCCAACTCTTCTTCTGAAACTGATAGAATGCACTGGTCCTCTAATATCCAATGCTTGTCATTTAAGATGAGAAACGTGTGAGCTTTGTGAATGATGTAGTTCCTTTGATGTGAAAAGTGACTGCCCTTACCTGAAACGAATTCTTGCTTGTAGTAAGACACAGAGCCTGGGATTTAAGTCCATTTCTGAAGGGAAACACACAGCATAGTTCTCATCCATGGATCACACTCTGCTTTAGAGCGAGAAGCACACTCTTGCTTTCTAGAGTCTCTAATACAGCAGGAAATCTGAGTGTGCCCAGAACAAAAGAACGGTGTTTCCTACACATACGGACCATATGTAGTCCAAATCTGCTTCTGAAACTGATACAAAGCACTGACACTCTAACATCCAATGCTTGTCAGTTAAGATGAGAAACGTGTGAGCTTCGTGAACGATGTAGTTCGTTTGAGCAGAAAAGTGACTGCCCTTACCTGAAACGAAGTCTTGCTTCTAGGAAGACTCAGAGCCTGGGATTTAGCTCCATTTCTGAAGTTAAACACACAGCATAGTTGTCATCCATGGATCACACTCTGCTTTAGAGCGAGAAGCACACTCTTGCTTTCTAGAGTCTCTAATACAGCAGGAAATCTGAGTGTGCCCAGAACAAAAGAACAGTGTTTCCTACACATACGGACCATATCTTGTCCAAATCTGCTTCTTAAACTGATACAAAGAACTGGTCCTCTAACATTCAATGCTTGTCTGTTAAGATGAGAAACGTGTGTGCTTTGTGAACGATGTAGTTCCTTTGAACTGAAAAGTCACTGCCCTTACCTGAAAAGAAGTCTTGCTTGTAGGAAGACACAGAGCCTGGGATTTAAGTCCATTTCTGAAGGGAAACACACAGCATAGTTTTCATCCATGGATCACACTCTGCTTTAGAGCGAGAAGCACTCTCTTGCTTTCTAAATTCTCTAAGACAGCAGGAAACGTGAGTGTGCTGAGAACAAAATAACGGTGTTTCCTACACATACAGACCATATCTAGTCCAACTCTGCTTCTGAAACAGATACAAAGCACTGGTCCTCTAACATCCAATGCTTGTCTGTTAAGATGAGAAACGTGTGTGCTTTGTGAACAATGTAGTTCCTTTGAACTGAATAGTGACTGCCCTTACCTGAAAAGAAGTCTTGCTTGTAGGAAGACACAGAGCCTGGGATTTAAGTCCATTTCTGAAGGGAAACACACAGCATAGTTCTCATCCATGGATCACACTCTGCTTTAGAGCGAGAAGCACACTCTTGCTTTCTAGAGTCTCTAATACAGCAGGAAATCTGAGTGTGCCCAGAACAAAAGAACGGTGTTTCCTACACATACAGACCATATGTAGTCCAAATCTGCTTCTGAAACTGATACAAAGCACTGACTCTCTAACATCCAATGCTTGTCAGTTAAGATGAGAAACGTGTGAGCTTCCTGAACGATGTAGTTCGTTTGAGCAGAAAAGTGACTGCCCTTACCTGAAACGAAGTCTTGCTTGTAGGAAGACTCAGAGCCTGGGATTTAACTCCATTTCTGAAGTGAAACACACAGCATAGTTCTCATCCATGGATCACACTCTGCTTTAGAGCGAGAAGCACACTCTTGCTTTCTAGAGTCTCTAATACAGCAGGAAATCTGAGTGGGCCCAGAACAAAAGAACGGAGTTTCCTACACATACGGACCATATGTAGTCCAAATCTGCTTCTGAAACTGATACAAAGCACTGACCCTCTAACCTCCAATGCTTGTCAGTTAAGATGGGAAACGTGTGAGCTTCATGAACGATGTAGTTCGTTTGAGCTGAAAAGTGACTGCCCTTACTTGAAACGAAGTCTTGCTTGTAGGAAGACTCAGAGCCTGGGATTTAACTCCATTTCTGAAGGGAAACACACAGCATACTTCTCATCCATGGATCACACTCTGCTTTGGAGCGAGAAGCACGCTCTTGCTTTCTAGAGTCTCTAAGACAGCAGGAAACATGAGTGTGCTTACAAAAGAACGGTGTTTCCAACACATATGGAACAAATCTAGTCTAACTCTTCTTCTGAAACTGATACAAAGCACTGGTCCTCTAACATCCAATGTTTGTCTGATAAGATGAGAAACATGTGTGCTTTGTGAACAATGTAGTTCCTTTGAACTGAAAAGTGACTGCCCTTACCAGAAAAGATGTCTTGCTTGTAGGAAGACACAGAGCCTGGGATTTAAGTCCATTTCTGAAGGGAAACACACAGCATAGTTCTCATCCATGGATCACACTCTGCTTTAGAGCGAGAAGCACACTCTTGCTTTCTAGAGTCTCTAATAGAGCAGGAAATCTGAGTGTGCCCAGAACAAAAGAACGGTGTTTCCTACACATATGGACCATATCTAGTCCAACTCTGCTTCAGAAACAGATACAAAGCACTGGTACTCTAACATCCAATGCTTGTCAGTTAATATGCGAAACGTGTGAGCTCAGTGAACGATGTAGTTCGTTTGAGCTGAAAAGTGACTGCCCTTACCTGAAACGAAGTCTTGCTTGTAGGGAGACTCAGAGCCTGGGATTTAACTCCATTTCTGAAGGGAAACACACAGTATAGTTCTCATCCATGGATCTCACTCTGCTTTTGAGCAAGAAGCACACTCTTGCTTTCTAGAGTCTCTAAGACAGCAGGAAATCTGACTCTGCCCAGAACAAAAGAACGGTGTTTCCTACACATACGGACTATATGTAGTCCAAATCTTCTTCTGAAACTGATACAATGCACTGGTCCTCTAACATCCAATGCTTGTGAGTTAAGATGAGAAACGTGTGAGCTTCATGAACGATGTAGTTCGTTTGAGGAGAAAAGTGACTGCCCTTACCTGAAACGAAGTCTTGCTTCTAGGAAGACTCAGAGCCTGGGATTTAACTCCATTTCTGAAGTTAAACACACAGCATAGTTCTCATCCATGGATCACACTCTGCTTTAGAGCGAGAAGCACACTCTTGCTTTCTAGAGTCTCTAATACAGCAGGAAATCTGAGTGTGCCCAGAACAAAAGAACGGTGTTTCCTACACATACGGACCATATGTAGTCCAAATCTGCTTCTGAAACTGATACAAAGCACTGACCCTCTAACCTCCAATGCTTATCAGTTAAGATGGGAAATGTGTGAGCTTCATGAACGATGTAGTTCGTTTGAGCTGAAAAGTGCCTGCCCTTACTTGAAACGAAGTCTTGCATGTAGGAAGACTCAGAGCCTGGGATTTAACTCCATTTCTGAAGTGAAACACACAGCAAAGTTCTCATCCATGGATCACACTCTGCTTTGGACTGAGAAGCACGCTCTTGCTTTCTAGCGTCTCTAAGACAGCAGGAAACGTGAGTGTGCTGAGAACAAAAGAACAGTGTTTCCAACACATATGGAACAAATCTAGTCCAACTCTTCTTCTGAAACTGATACAAAGCACTGGTCCTCTAACACCCAATGCTTGTCTGTTAAGATGAGAAACGTGTGTACTTTGTGAACAATGTAGTTCCTTTGAACTGAAAAGTGACTGCCCTTACCTGAAAAGAAGTCTTGCTTGTAGGAAGACACAGAGCCTGGGATTTAACTCCATTTCTGAAGGGAAACACACAGCATAGTTCTCATCCATGGATCACACTCTGCTTTAGAGCGAGAAGCACACTCTTGCTTTCTAGAGTCTCTAATACAGCAGGAAATCTGAGTGTGCCCAGAACAAAAGAACGGTGTTTCCTACACATACGGACCATATGTAGTCCAAATCTGCTTCTGAAACTGATACAAAGCACTGACCCTCTAACATCCAATGCTTGTCAGTTAAGATGAGAAACGTGTGAGCTTCGTGAACGATGTAGTTTGTTTCAGCAGAAAAGTGACTGCCCTTACCTGAAAGGAAGTCTTGCTTGTAGGAAGACTCAGAGCCTGGGATTTAACTCCATTTCTGAAGGGAAACACACAGCATAGTTCTCATCCATGGATCACACTCTGATTTAGAGCGAGAAGCACACTCTTGCTTTCTAGAGTCTCTAATACAGCAGGAAATCTGAGTGTGCCCAGAACAAAAGAATGGTGTTTCCTACACATACGGACCATATCTAGTCCAAATCTGCTTCTTACTGATACAAAGCACTGTTCCTCTAACATCCAATGCTTGTCTGTTAAGATGAGAATCGTGTGTGCTCCGTGAAAGATGTAGTTCGTTTGAGCTGAAAAGTGACTGCCTTTACCGGAAACGATGTCATGCTTGTAGGAAGACACAGAGCCTGGGATTTAAGTCCATTTCTGAAGTGAAACACACAGCATAGTTCTCATCCATGGATCACACTCTGCTTTAGAGCGAGAAGGACACTCTTGCTTTCTAGAGTCTCTAATACAGCAGGAAATCTGAGTGTGCCCAGAACAAAAGAACGGTGTTTCCTACACATATGGACCATATCTAGTCCAACTCTGCTTCAGAAACAGATACAAAGCACTGGTACTCTAACATCCAATGCTTGTCAGTTAATATGCGAAACGTGTGAGCTCAGTTAACGATGTAGTTCGTTTGAGCTGAAAAGTGACTGCCCTTACCTGAAACGAAGTCTTGCTTGTAGGGAGACTCAGAGCCTTGGATTTAACTCCATTTCTGAAGGGAAACACACAGTATAGTTCTCATCCATGGATCACACTCTGCTTTTGAGCAAGAAGCACACTCTTGCTTTCTAGAGACTCTAAGACAGCAGGAAATCTGAGTCTGCCCAGAACAAAAGAACGGTGTTTCCTACACATACGGACTATATGTAGTCCAAATCTTCTTCTGAAACTGATACAATGCACTGGTCCTCTAACATCCAATGCTTGTGAGTTAAGATGAGAAACGTGTGAGCTTCGTGAACGATGTAGTTCGTTTGAGCAGAAAAGTGACTGCCCTTACCTGAAACGAAGTCTTGCTTCTAGGAAGACTCAGAGCCTGGGATTTAACTCCATTTCTGAAGTTAAACACACAGCATAGTTCTCATCCATGTATCACACTCTGCTTTAGAGCGAGAAGCACACTCTTGCTTTCTAGAGTCTCTAATACAGCAGGAAATCTGAGTGTGCCCAGAACAAAAGAACGGTGTTTCCTACACATACGGACCATATGTAGTCCAAATCTGCTTCTGAAACTGATACAAAGCACTGACCCTCTAACCTCCAATGCTTGTCAGTTAAGATGGGAAATGTGTGAGCTTCATGAACGATGTAGTTCGTTTGAGCTGAAAAGTGCCTGCCCTTACTTGAAACGAAGTCTTGCTTGTAGGAAGACTCAGAGCCTGGGATTTAACTCCATTTCTGAAGTGAAACACACAGCATAGTTCTCATCCATGGATCACACTCTGCTTTGGAGCGAGAAGCACGCTCTTGCTTTCTAGAGTCTCTAAGACAGCAGGAAACGTGAGTGTGCTGAGAACAAAAGAACAGTGTTTCCAACACATATGGAACAAATCTAGTCCAACTCTTCTTCTGAAACTGATACAAAGCACTGGTCCTCTAACATCCAATGCTTGTCTGTTAAGATGAGAAACGTGTGTACTTTGTGAACAATGTAGTTCCTTTGAACTGAAAAGTGACTGCCCTTACCTGAAAAGAAGTCTTGCTTGTAGGAAGACACAGAGCCTGGGATTTAAGTCCATTTCTGAAGGGAAACACACAGCATAGTTCTCATCCATGGATCACACTCTGCTTTAGAGCGAGAAGCACACTCTTGCTTTCTAGAGTCTCTAATACAGCAGGAAATCTGAGTGTGCCCAGAACAAAAGAACGGTGTTTCCTACACAAATGGACCATATGTAGTCCAAATCTGCTTCTGAAACTGATACAAAGCACTGACCCTCTAACATCCAATGCTTGTCAGTTAAGATGAGAAACGTGTGAGCTTCGTGAACGATGTAGTTCGTTTCAGCAGAAAAGTGACTGCCCTTACCTGAAAGGAAGTCTTGCTTGTAGGAAGACTCAGAGCCTGGGATTTAACTCCATTTCTGAAGGGAAACACACAGCATAGTTCTCATCCATGGATCACACTCTGATTTAGAGCGAGAAGCACACTCTTGCTTTCTAGAGTCTCTAATACAGCAGGAAACCTGAGTGTGCCCAGAACAAAAGAACGGTGTTTCCTACACATACGGACCATATCTAGTCCAAATCTGCTTCTGACTGATACAAAGCACTGTTCCTCTAACATCCAATGCTTGTCTGTTAAGATGAGAATCGTGTGAGCTCCGTGAAAGATGTAGTTCGTTTGAGCTGAAAAGTGACTGCCTTTACCGGAAACGATGTCATGCTTGTAGGAAGACACAGAGCCTGGGATTTAAGTCCATTTCTGAAGTGAAACACACAGCATAGTTCTCATCCATGGATCACACTCTGCTTTAGAGCGAGAAGGACACTCTTGCTTTCTAGAGTCTCTAATACAGCAGGAAATCTGAGTGTGCCCAGAAAAAAGAACGGTGTTTCCTACACATACGGACCTTATGTAGTCCAAATCTGCTTCTGAAACTGATAGAAAGCACTGACCCTCTGACATCCAATGCTTGTCAGTTAAGATGTGAAACGTGTGAGCTTCGTGAACGATGTAGTTCGTTTGAGCAGAAAAGTGACTGCCCTTACCTGAAACGAAGTCTTGCTTGCAGGAAGACTCAGAGCCTGGGATTTAAGTCCATTTCTGAAGGGAAACACACAGCATAGTTCTCATCCATGGATCACACTCTGCTTTAGAGCGAGATGCACACTCTTGCTTTCTAGAGTCTCTAAGACAGAAGGAAGCGTGAGTGTGCTGAGAACAAAAGAACGGTGTTTCCTACACATACGGACCATATCTAGTCCAAATCTGCTTCTTACTGATACAAAGCACTGTTCCTCTAACATCCAATGCTTGTCTGTTAAGATGAGAATCGTGTGAGCTCCGTGAAAGATGTAGTTCGTTTGAGCTGAAAAGTGACTGCCTTTACCGGAAACGATGTCATGCTTGTAGGAAGACACAGAGCCTGGGATTTAAGTCCATTTCTGAAGTGAAACACACAGCATAGTTCTCATCCATGGATCACACTCTGCTTTAGAGCGAGAAGGACACTCTTGCTTTCTAGAGTCTCTAATACAGCAGGAAATCTGAGTGTGCCCAGAAAAAAGAACGGTGTTTCCTACACATACGGACCTTATGTAGTCCAAATCTGCTTCTGAAACTGATAGAAAGCACTGACCCTCTGACATCCAATGCTTGTCAGTTAAGATGTGAAACGTGTGAGCTTCGTGAACGATGTAGTTCGTTTGAGCAGATAAGTGACTGCCCTTACCTGAAACGAAGTCTTGCTTGCAGGAAGACTCAGAGCCTGGGATTTAAGTCCATTTCTGAAGGGAAACACACAGCATAGTTCTCATCCATGGATCACACTCTGCTTTAGAGCGAGATGCACACTCTTGCTTTCTAGAGTCTCTAAGACAGAAGGAAACGTGAGTGTGCTGAGAACAAAAGAACGGTGTTTCCAACACATATGGAACAAATCTAGTCCAACTCTTCTTCTGAAACTGATACAAAGCACTGGTCCTCTAACATCCAATGCTTGTCTGTTAAGATGAGAAACGTGTGTGCTTTGTGAACAATGTAGTTCCTTTGAACTGAAAAGTGACTGCCCTTACCTGAAAAGAAGTCTTGCTTGTAGGAAGACACAGAGCCTGGGATTTAACTCCACTTCTGAAGGGAAACACACAGCATCGTTCTCATCCATGGATCACACTCTGCTTTAGAGCGAGAAGCACACTCTTGCTTTCTAGAGTCTCTAATACAGCAGGAAATCTGAGTGTGCCCAGAACAAAAGAACGGTGTTTCCTACACATACGGACCATATGTAGTCCAAATCTGCTTCTGAAACTGATACAAAGCACTGACCCTCTAACATCCAATGCTTTTAAATTAAGATGAGAAACGTGTGAGCTTCCTGAACGATGTAGTTCCTTTGAGCAGAAAAGTGACTGCCCTTACCTGAAACGAAGTCTTGCTTGTAGGGAGACTCAGAGCCTGGGATTTAACTCCATTTATGAAGTGAAACACACAGCATTGTCTCATCCATTGATCACACGCTGCTTTAGAACAAGAAGCACGCTCTTGCTTTCTAGAGTCTCTAAGACAGCAGGAAATGTGAGTGTGCCCAGAACAAAAGAACGGTGTTTCCTACACTTAGGGACCATATCTAGTCCAACTCTGCTTTTGAAACTGATACAAAGCACTGGTCCTCTAACATCCAATGCTTGTCTGTTAAGATGAGAAACGTGTGAGCTCAGTGAACGATGTAGTTCGTTTGAGCTGAAAAGTGACTGCCCTTACCTGAAAGGAAGTCTTGCTTGTAGGAAGACACACAACCTGGGATTTAACTCCATTTCTGAAGTAAAAAACACAGCAGTGTAATCATCGATTGATCACACTCTGCTTTAGAACAAGAAGCACGCTCTTGCTTTCTCGAATCACTAAGACAGCAGGAAACGTGAGTGTGCTGAGAACAAAAGAACGGTGTTTCCTACACATACGGACATTATATAGTCCAACTCTGCTTCTGAAAATGATACAAAGCACTGGTCCTCTAAAATCCAATGCTTGTCTGTTAAGATGAGAAACGTGTGAGCTTCGTAAACGATGTAGTTCGTTTGAGCTGAAAAGTGACTGCCCTTACCTGAAACGAAGTCTTGCCTTTAGGAAGACACAGAGCCTGGGATTTAACTCCATTTCTGAAGGGAAACACACAGCATAGTTCTCATCCATGGATCACACACTGCTTTAGGGCAAGAAGCACGCTCTTGCTTTCTAGAGTCTCTAATACAGCAGGCAATCTGAGAGTGCCCAGAAGAAAAGAACGGTGTTTCCTACACATACAGACCATATCTAGTCCAACTCTGCTTCTGAAACTGATACAAAGCACTGGTCCTCTACCATCCAATGCTTGTCTGTTAAGATGAGAAACGTGTGAGCTCCGTGAACGATGTAGTTCGTTTGAGCTGAAAAGTGACTGCCCTTACCTGAAACGAAGTCTTGCTTGTAGGAAGACTCAGAGCTTGGGATTTAACTCCATTTCTGAAGTGAAACACACAGCATAGTTTTCATCCATGGATCACACTCTGCTTTAGAGCGAGAAGCACACTCTTGCTTTCTAGAGTCTCTAATAGAGCAGGAAATCTGAGTGTGCCCAGAACAAAAGAACGGTGTTTCCTACACATACGGACCATATCTAGTCCAAAACTGCTTCTGAAACTGATACAAAACACTGACCCTCTAACCTCCTATGCTT
The DNA here is from genome assembly GCA_949786385.1 of Onychomys leucogaster. NCBI lineage: Eukaryota > Metazoa > Chordata > Mammalia > Rodentia > Cricetidae > Onychomys > Onychomys leucogaster. The sequence continues at coordinate 2,007,584 of CATKUP010000076.1, forward strand.
GTCAGTTAAGATGGGAAACGTATGAGCTTCATGAATGATGTAGTTCGTTTGAGCTGAAAAGTGCCTGCCCTTACATGAAACGAAGTCTTGCTTGTAGGAAGACTCAGAGCCTGGGATTTAACTCCATTTCTGAAGGCAAACACAGAGCATAGTTCTCATCCATGGATCACACTCTGCTTTGGAGCGAGACGCACGCTCTTTCTTTCTAGAGTCTCTAAGACAGCAGGAAACGTGAGTGTGCTGAGACCAAAAGAACGGTGTTTCCAACACATATGGAACAAATCCAGTCCAACTCTTCTTCTGAAACTGATACAAAGCAATGGTCCTCTAACATCCAATGCTTTTAAGTTAAGATGAGAAACGTGTGAGCTTCGTGAACGATGTAGTTCGTTTGAGCAGAAAAGTGACTGCCCTTACCTGAAACGAAGTCTTGCTTGTAGGGAGACTCAGCGCCTGGGATTTAACTCCATTTATGAAGTGAAACACACAGCATTGTCTCATCCATTGATCACACGCTGCTTTAGAACAAGAAGCACCCTCTTGCTTTCTAGAGTCTCTAAGGCAGCAGGAAATGTGAGTGTGCCCAGAACAAAAGAACGGTGTTTCCTACACTTAGGGACCATATCTAGTCCAACTCTGCTTTTGAAACTGATACAAAGCACTGGTCCTCTAACATCCAATGCTTGTCTGTTAAGATGAGAAACGTGTGAGCTCAGTGAACGATGTAGTTCGTTTGAGCTGAAAAGTGACTGCCCTTACGTGAAAGGAAGTCTTGCTTGTAGGAAGACACACAACCTGGGATTTAACTCCAATTCTGAAGGGAAACACACAGCATAATTCTCATCCATGGATCACACTCTGCTTTAGAGCAAGAAGCACGCTCTTGCTTTCTAGGGTCTCTAATACAGCAGGAAATCTGAGTGTTCCCAGAACAAAAGAATGGTGTTTACTACACATACGGTCTATATGTAGTCCTAATCTAGTGCTGAAACTGATACAATGCACTGGTCCTCCAACATCCAATGCTTTTAACTTAAGATGAGAAACGTGTGAGCTTCGTGAACGATGTAGTTCCTTTGAGCAGAAAAGTGACTGCCCATACCTGAAACGAAGTCTTGCTTGTAGGGAGACTCAGAGCCTGGGATTTAACTCCATTTATGAAGTGAAACACACAGCAGTGTAATCATCGATTGATCACACTCTGCTTTAGAACAAGAAGCACGCTCTTGCTTTCTCGAGTCTCTAAGACAGCAGGAAACGTGAGTGTGCTGAGAACAAAAGAAAGGTGTTTCCAACACATATGGAACAAATATAGTCCAACTCTTCTTCTGAAACTGATACAAAGCACTGGTCCTCTAACATCCAACCTTGTCAGTTAAGATGAGAAATGTGTGAGCTTCGTGAATGATGTAGTTCGTTTGAGCAGAAAAGTGACTGCCCTTACCTGAAACGAAGTCTTGCTTGTAGGAAGACTCATAGCCTGGGATTTAACTCCATTTCTGAAGTGAAACACACAGCATAGTTCTCATCCATGGATCACACTCTGCTTTAGAGCAAGAAGCACACTCTTGCTTTCTAGAGTCTCTAAGACAGCAGGAAATCTGAGTGTCCCCAGAATAAAAGAACGGTGTTTCCTACACACATGGACCATATCTAGTCCAAATCTGCTTCTGAAACTGATACAAAGCACTGACCCTCTAACATCCAATGCTTGTCAGTTAAGATGAGAAACGTGTGAGCTTCGTGAACGATGTAGTTCGTTTGAGCAGAAAAGTGACTGCCCTTACCTGAATTGAAGTCTTGCTTGTAGGAAGACTCAGAGCCTGGGATTTAACTCCATTTCTGAAGTAAAACACACAGCAGTGTAATCATCCATTGATCACACTCTGCTTTAGAACAAGAAGAACGCTCTTGCTTTCTAGACTCTCTAAGACAGAAGGAAACGTGACTGTGCTGAGAACAAAAGAACGGTGTTTCCTACACATACGGACATTATATAGTCCAACTCTGCTTCTGAAACTGATAAAAAGCACTGGTCCTCTAAAATCTAATGCTTGTCTGTTAAGATGAGAAACGTGGGAGCTTTGTGAACGATGTAGTTCGTTAGAGCTGAAAAGTGACTGCCCTTACCTGAACGAAGTCTTGCCTGTAGGAAGACAAGAGCCTGGGATTTAACTCCATTTCTGAAGGGAAACACACAGCATAGTTTTCAGCCATGGATCACACTCTGCTTTAGAGCAAGAAGCACGCTCTTGCTTTCTAGATTCTCTAATACAGCAGGAAATCTGAGTGTGCCCAAAACAAAAGAACAGTGTTTCCTACACATACGGACTATATGTAGTCCAAATCTTCTGAAACTGATAAAATGCACTGGTCCTCTCACTTCCAATGCTTGTCAGTTAAGATGAGAAACGTGTGAGCTCCGTGAACGATGTAGTTCCTTTGAGCAGAAAAGTGACTGCCCTTTCCTGAAACGAAGTCTTGCTTGTAGGGAGACCCAGAGCATGGGATTTTACTCCATTTCTGAAGTGAAACACACAGCATTGTCTCATCCATTGATCACACTGTGCTTTAGAACAAGAAGCACGCTCTTGCTTTCTAGGGTCTCTAAGACAGCAGGAAACGTGAGTGTGCTGAGAACAAAAGAACGGTGTTTCCTACACATACGGACATTATATAGTCCAACTCTGCTTCTGAAACTGACACAAATCACTGGTCCTCTAACATCCAATGCTTGTCTGTTAAGATGAGAAACGTGTGAGCTCAGTGAACGATGTTGTTCGTTTGAGCTGAAAGGTGACTGCCCTTACATGAAACGAAGTCTTGCATGTAGGAAGACATAGATCCTGGGATTTAACTACTTTTCGGAAGGGAAACACACAGCATAGTTTTCATCCATGGATCACACTCTGCTTTAGAGCGAGAAGCACGCGCTAGCTTTCTAAAGTCCCTAAGACAGCAGGAAACGTGAGTGTGCTGAGAACAAAAGTATGGTGTTTCCTACACATACGGACCATATCTAGTCCAACTCTTCTTCTGAAACTGATACAAAGCACTGGTCCTCTAACATCCATTGCTTGTCAGTTAAGATGAGAAACGTGAGCGCTTCGTGAACGATGTAGTTCGTTTGAGCAGAAAAGTGACTGCCCTTACCTGAAACGAAGTCTTGCTTGTAGGAAGACACAGAGCCTGGGATTTAAGTCCATTTCTGAAGGGAAAAACACAGCATAGTTCTCATCCATGGAACACACTCTGCTTTAGAGCAAGAAGCACACACTTGCTTTCTAGAGTCTTTAAGACAGCAGGAAACGTGAGATTGCTGAGAACAAAAGAACGGTGTTTCCTACACATACAGACCATATCTAGTCCAACTCTGCTTCTGAAACTGATACAAAGCAATGGTCCTCTAACATCCAAAGCTTGTCTGTTTGATGAGAAACGTGTGAGCTCAGTGAACGATGTAGTTCGTTTGAGCTGAAAAGTGACTGCCCTTACCTGAAACGAAGTCTTGCTTGTCGGAAGACTCAGAGCCTGGGATTTAAAACCATTTTTGAAGTGAAACACACAGCATAGTTCTCATCCATGGATCACACTCTGCTTTAGAACAAGAAGCACGCTCTTGCTTTCTAGAATCTCTAAGACAGCAGGAAACGTGAGTTTGCTGAGAACAAAAGAACGGTGTTTCCTACACATACAGACCATATCTAGTCCAACTCTGCTTCTGAAACTGATACAAAGCACTGGTCCTCTACCATCCAATGCTTGTCTGTTAAGATGAGAAACGTGTGAGCTCCGTGAACGATGTAGTTCGTTTGAGCTGAAAAGTGACTGCCCTTACCTGAAACGAAGTCTTGCTTGTAGGAAGACTCAGAGCCTGGGATTTAACTCCATTTCTGAAGTGAAACACACAGCATAGTTTTCATCCATGGATCACACTCTGCTTTAGAGCGAGAAGCACGCTCTTGCTTTCTAGAGTCTCTAAGAGAGCAGGAAACGTGAGTGTGCTGAGAACAAAAGAACGGTGTTTCCTACACATACGGACCATATCTAGTCCAACTCTTCTTCTGAAACTGATAGAATGCACTGGTCCTCTAACATCCAATGCTTGTCATTTAAGATGAGAAACGTGTGAGCTTTGTGAATGATGTAGTTCCTTTGAACTGAAAAGTGACTGCCCTTACCTGAAACGAATTCTTGCTTGTAGTAAGACACAGAGCCTGGGATTTAGTCCATTTCTGAAGGGAAACACACAGCATAGTTCTCATCCATGGATCACACTCTGCTTTAGAGCGAGAAGCACACTCTAGCTTTCTAGATTCTCTAATACAGCAGGAAATCTGTGTGTGCCCAGAACAAAAGAACGGTGTTTCTTAAACATATGGACCATATGTAGTCCAAATCTGCTTCTGAAACTGATACAAAGCACTGACCCTCTAACATCCAATGATTGTCAGTTAAGATGAGAAACGTGTGAGCTTTGTGAATGATGTAGTTCGTTTGAGCAGAAAAAGTGACTGCCCTTACCTTAATTGAACTCTTGCTTGTAGGAAGACTCAGAGACTGGGATTTAACTCCATTTCTGAAATAAAACACACAGCAGTGTAATCATCCATTGATCACACTCTGCTTTAGAACAAGAAGCACGCTCTTGCTTTCAAGACTCTCCAAGACAGCAGATAATGTGAGTGTGCTGAGAACAAAAGAACGGTGTTTCCTACACATACGGACATTATATAGTCGAACTCTGCTTCTGAAACTGATAAAAAGCACTGGTCCTCTAAAATCTAATGCTTGTCTGTTAAGATGAGAAACGTGTGAGCTTTGTGAACGATGTAGTTCGTTTGAGCTGAAAAGTGACTGCCCTTACCTGAAACGAAGTCTTGCTTGTAGGAAGACACAGATCCTCGGATTTAACTCCATTTCTGAAATGAAACACACAGCATAGTTCTCATCCATGGATCACACTCTGCTTTAGAGCAAGAAGCACGCTCTTGCCTTCTAGATTCTCCAATACAGCAGGAAATCTGAGTGTGCTGAGAACAAAAGAACGGTGTTTCCTACACATACAGACTATATGTAGTCCAAATCTTCTTCTGAAACTGATACAATGCACTGGTCCTCTAAAATCCAATTCTTGACAGTTAAGATGAAAAACGTGTGAGCTTTGTGAACGATGTAGTTCGTTTGAGCAGAAAAGTGACTGCCCTTACCTGAAACGAAGTCTTGCTTGTAGGGAGACTCAGAGCATGGGATTTAACTCTATTTCTGAAGTGAAACACACAGCATTGTCTCATCCATTGATCACACTCTGCTTTAGAACAAGAAGCACGCTGTGCTTTCTAGAGTCTCTAAGACAGCAGGAAACGTGAGTGTGCTGAGAACAAAAGAACAGTGTTTCCTACACATACAGACCATATCTAGTCCAACTCTGCTTCTGAAACTGGTACAAAGCACTGGTCCTCTAACATCTAATGCTTGTCTGTTAAGATGAGAAACGTGTGAGCTCCGTGAACGATGTTGTTCGTTTGTGCTGAAAAGTGACTGCCCTTACCTGAAACAAAGTCTTGCTTGTAGGAAGACACAGAGCCTGGGATTTAACTCTATTTCTGAAGTGAAACACACAGCATTGTCTCATCCATTGATCACACACTGCTTTAGAACAAGAAGCATGCTCTTGCTTTCTAGAGTCTCTAAGACAGCAGGAAACGTGAGTGTGCTGAGAACAAAAGAACGGTGTCTCCAACACATACAGACCATATCTAGTCCAACTCTGCTTCTGAAACTGGTACAAAGCACTGGTCCTCTAACATCCAATGCTTGTCTGTTTAGATGAGAAACGTGTGAGCAACGTGAACAATGTAGTTCGTTTGAGCTGAAAAGTGACTGCCCTTACCTGAAACGAAGTCTTGCATGTAGGAAGACACAGAGCCTGGGATTTAACTCCATTTCTGAAGGGAAACACACAGCATAGTTCTCATCCATGGATCACAATCTGCTTTAGAGCAAGAAGCACGCTCTTGCTTTCTAGATTCTCTAATACAGCAGGAAATCTGAGTGTGCCCAGAACAAAAGAACGGTGTTTCCTACACATACGGAACATATCTAGTCCAACTCTTCTTCTGAAACTGATACAAAGCACTGGTCCTTTAACACCCAATCCTTGTCCGTTAAGATGAGAAACGTGTGAGCTTCGTGAACGATGTAGTTCGTTTGAGCAGAAAAGTGACTGCCCTTACCTTAATTGATGTCTTGCTTGTAGGAAGACTCAGAGCCTGGGATTTAACTCCATTTCTGAAATAAAACACACAGCAGTGTAATCATCCATTGATCACACTCTTCTTTAGAACAAGAAGCACGCTCTTGCTTTCTAGACTCTCCAAGACAGCGGATAACGTGAGTGTGCTGAGAACAAAAGAACGGTGTTTCCTACACATACGGACATTATATAGTCCAACTCTGGTTCTGAAACTGATAAAAAGCACTGGTCCTCTAAAATCTAATGCTTGTCTTTTAAGATGAGAAATGTGTGAGCTTCGTGAACGATGTAGTTCGTTTGAGCTGAAAAGTGACTGCCCTTACCTGAAATGAAGTCTTGCTTGTAGGAAGACTCAGAGCCTGGGATTTAACTCCATTTCTGAAGTGAAACACACAGCATAGTTCTCATCAATTGATCACACTCTGCTTTAGAACAAGAAGCACGCTCTTGCTTTCTAGAATCTCTAAGACAGCAGGAAACGTGAGTGTGCTGAGAACAAAAGAACGGTGTTTCCTACACATACGGACCATATCTAGTCCAACTCTGCTTCTGAAACTGATACAAAGCACTGGTACTCTAACATCCAATGCTTGTGTGTTAAGATGAGAAACGTGTGAGCTCCGTGAAAGATGTAGTTCCTTTGAGATGAAAAGTGATTGCCCTTACCTGAAACGAAGTCTTGCTTGTAGGGAGACTCAGAGCCTGGGATTTAAGTCCAGTTCTGAAGGGAAACACACAGCATAGTTCTCATCCATGGATCACACTCTGCTTTAGACTGAGAAGCACGCTCTTGCTTTCTAGATTCTCTAAGAGAGAAGGAAACGTGAGTGTGCTGAGAACAAAAGAACGGTGTTTCCTACACATACGGACCATATCTAGTCCAACTCTGCTTCTGAAACTGATACAAAGCACTGGTACTCTAACATCCAATGCTTGTGTGTTAAGATGAGAAACGTGTGAGCTCCGTGAAAGATGTAGTTCCTTTGAGATGAAAAGTGATTGCCCTTACCTGAAACGAAGTCTTGCTTGTAGGGAGACTCAGAGCCTGGGATTTAAGTCCATTTCTGAAGGGAAACACACAGCATAGTTCTCATCCATGGATCACACTCTGCTTTAGAGCGAGAAGCACGCTCTTGCTTTCTAGAGTCTCTAAGAGAGAAGGAAACGTGAGTGTGCTGAGAACAAAAGAACGGTGTTTCCTACACATACGGACCATATCTAGTCCAACCCTGCTTCTGAAACAGATACAAAGCACTGGTACTCTAACATCCAATGCTTGTCAGTTAAGATGAGAAACGTGTGAGCTCAGTGAACGATGTAGTTGGTTTGAGCTGAAAAGTGACTGCCCTTACCTGAAACGAAGTCTTGCTTGTAGGGAGACTCAGAGCCTGGGATTTAACTCCATTTCTGAAGTGAAACACACAGCATAGTTCTCATCCATGGATCACACTCTGCTTTAGAGCAAGAAGCACGCTCTTGCTTTCTAGATTCTCTAATACAGAAGGAAATCTGAGTGTGCCCAGAACAAAAGAACGAGTTTCCTACACATACGGACTATATGTAGTCCAAAACTTCTTCTGAAACTGATACAATGCACTGGTCCTCTAACATCCAATGCTTGTCACTTAAAATGAGAAACGTGTGAGCTTCGTGAACGATGTAGTTCGTTTGAGCAGAAAAGTGACTGCCCTTACCTGAAATGAAGTCTTGCTTATAGGAAGACTCAGAGCCTGGGATTTAACTCCATTTCTGAAGTAAAACACACAGCAGTGTAATCATCCATGGATCACACTCTGCTTTAGAACAAGAAGCACGCTCTTGCTTTCTAGACTCTCTAAGACAGCAGGAAACCTGAGTGTGCTGAGAACAAAAGAACGGTGTTTCCTACACATACGGACATTATATAGTCCAACTCTGCTTCTGAAACTGATACAAAGCACTGGTCCTCTAACATCCAATGCTTGTCTGTTAAGATGAGAAACGTGTGAGCTCAGTGAAAAATGTAGTTCGTTTGAGCTGAAAAGTGACTGCCCTTACCTGAAACGAAGTCTTGCTTGTAGGAAGACACAGAGCCTGGGATTTAACTCCATTTCTGAAGGGAAACACACAGCATAGTTCTCATCCATGGATCACACTCTGCTTTAGAGCGAGAAGCACGCTCTTGCTTTCTAGAGTCTCTAAGAGAGCAGGAAACGTGAGTGTGCTGAGAACAAAAGAACGGTGTTTCCTACACATACGGACCATATCTAGTCCAACTCTTCTTCTGAAACTGATAGAATGCACTGGTCCTCTAACATCCAATGCTTGTCTGTTAAGATGAGAAACGTGTGTGCTTTGTGAATGATGTAGTTCCTTTGAACTGAAAAGTGACTGCCCTTACCTGAAATGAATTCTTGCTTGTAGTAAGACACAGAGCCTGGGATTTAAGTCCATTTCTGAAGGAAAACACACAGCATAGTTCTCATCCATGGATCACACTCTGCTTTAGAGCGAGAAGCACACTCTAGCTTTCTAGAGTCTCTAATACAGCAGGAAATCTGAGTGTGCCCAGAACAAAAGAACGGTGTTTCCTACACATATGGACCATATGTAGTCCAAATATGCTTCTGAAACTGATAAAAAGCAATGGTCCTCTAAAATCTAATGCTTGTCTGTTAAGAGGAGCAACGTGTGAGCTTCGTGAAGGATGTAGTTCATTTGAGCTGAAAAGTGACTGCCCTTACCTGAAACGAAATCTTGCCTGTAGGAAGACGCAGAGCCTGAGATTTAACTCCATTTCTGAAGGGAAACACACAGCATAGTTTTCATCCATTTATCACATTCTGCTTCAGAGCAAGAAGCACGCTCTTGCTTTCTAGATTCTCTAATACAGCAGGAAACGTGAGTGTGCTGAGAACAAAAGAACGGTGTTCCCTACACATACAGACCATATCTAGTCCAACTCTTCTTCTGAAACTGATACAAAGCACTGGTCCTTTAACATCCAATGCTTGTCGGTTAAGATGAGAAACGTGTGAACTTCGTGAGCGATGTAGTTCGTTTGAGCAGAAAAGTGACTCCCCTTACCTTAATGGAAGTCTTGCTTGTAGGAAGACTCAGAGCCTGGGATTCAACTCCATTTCTGAAATAAAACACACAGCAGTGTAATCATCCTTTGATCACACTCTGCTTTAGAACAAGAAGCACGCTCTTGCTTTCTAGACTCTCCAAGACAGCAGATAACGTGAGTGTGCTGAGAACAAAAGAACGGTGTTTCCTACACATAAGGACATTATATAGTCCAACTCTGCTTCTGAAACTGAAAAAAAGCACTGGTCCTCTAAAATCTAATGCTTGTCTGTTAAGATGAGAAACGTGTGAGCTTCGTGAACGATGTAGTTCGTTTGAGCTAAAAAGTGACTGCCCTTACCTGAAACGAAGTCTTGCTTGTAGGAAGACTCAGAGCCTGGGATTTAACTCCATTTCTGAAGTGAAACACACAGCAGTGTAATCATCCATTGATCACACTCTGCTTTAGAACAAGAAGCACGCTCTTGCTTTCTAGAATCTCTAAGACAGCAGGAAACGTGAGTTTGCTGAGAACAAAAGAATGGTGTTTCCTACACATACGGACCATATCTAGTCCAACTCTTCTTCTGAAACTGATAGAATGCACTGGTCCTCTAACATCCAATGCTTGTCATTTAAGATGAGAAACGTGTGAGCTTTGTGAATGATGTAGTTCCTTTGATGTGAAAAGTGACTGCCCTTACCTGAAAAGAATTCTTGCTTGTAGTAAGACACAGAGCCTGGGATTTAAGTCCATTTCTGAAGGGAAACACACAGCATAGTTCTCATCCATGGATCACAATCTGCTTTAGAGCGAGAAGCACACTCTAGCTTTCTAGAGTCTCTAATACAGCAGGAAATCTGAGTGTGCCCAGAACAAAAGAACGGTGTTTCCTACACATATGGACCATATGTAGTCCAAATCTGCTTCTGAAACTGATACAAATCAATGACCCTCTAACATCCAATGCTTGTCAGTTGAGATGAGAAACGTGTGAGCTTCGTGAACGATATAGTTCTTTTGAGAAGAAAAGTGACTGCCCTTACCAGAATTGATGTCTTGCTTGTAGGAAGACTCGGAGCCTGGGATTTAACTCCATTTCTGAAGGGAAACACACAGCATAGTTCTCATCCATGGATCACACTCTGCTTTAGAGCAAGAAGCACGCTCTTGCTTTCTAGAGTCTCTAAGAGAGCAGGAAACGTGAGTGTGCTGAGAACAAAAGAACGGTGTTTCCTACACATACGGACCATATCTAGTCCAACTCTTCTTCTGAAACTGATAGAATGCACTGGTCCTCTAACATCCAATGCTTGTCATTTAAGGTGAGAAACTTGTGAGCTTTGTGAATGATGTAGTTCCTTTGAACCGAAAAGTGACTGCCCTTATCAGAAACGAATTCTTGCTTGTAGTAAGACACAGAGCCTGGGATTTAAGTCCATTTCTGAAGGGAAACACACAGCATAGTTCTCATCCGTGGATCACACTCTGCTTTAGAGCGAGAAGCACACTCTAGCTTTCTAGAGTCTCTAATACAGCAGGAAATCTGAGTGTGCCCAGAACAAAAGAACAGTGTTTTCTACACATATGGACCATATGTAGTCGAAATCTGCTTCTGAAACTGATACAAAGCACTGGTCCTCTAACATCCAATGCTTGTCTGTTAAGATGAGAAACGTGTGAGCTTTGTGAATGATGTAGTTCCTTTGTACTGAAAAGTGACTGCCCTTACCTGAAATGAATTCTTGCTTGTAGTAAGACACAGAGCCTGGGATTTAAGTCCATTTCTGAAGGGAAACACACAGCATAGTTCTCATCCATGGATCATACTCTGCTTTAGAGCGAGAAGCACACTCTAGCTTTCTAGAGTCTCTAATACAGCAGGAAATCTGAGTGTTCCCAGAACAAAAGAACGGTGTTTCCTACACATATGGACCATATGTAGTCCAAATATGCTTCTGAAACTGATACAAAGCACTGGTCTTCTAACATCCAATGCTTGTCTGTTAAGATGAGAAACGTGTGAGCTTTGTGAATGATGTAGTTCCTTTGAACTGAAAAGTGACTACCCTTACCTGAATTGATGTCTTGCTTGTAGGAAGACTCATAGCCTGGGATTTAACTCCATTTCTGAAGTAAAACACACAGCAGTGTAATCATCCATTGATCACACTCTGCTTTATAATAAGAAACATGCTCTTGCTTTCTAGATTCTCTAATACAGCAGGAAATCAGAGTGTGCCCAGAACAAAAGAACGGTGTTTCCTACACATACGGACTATATGTAGTCCAAATCTTCTTCTGAAACTGATACAATGCACTGGTCCTCTAACATCCAATTCTTGACAGTTAAAATGAAAAACGTGTGAGCTTCGTGAACAATGTAGTTCCTTTGAGCAGAAAAGTGACTGCCCTTACCTGAAACGAAGTCTTCCTTGTAGGGAGACTCTGAGCATGGGATTTAACTCTATTTCTGAAGTGAAACACACAGCATTGTCTCATCCATTGATCACACTCTGCTTTAGAACAAGAAGCACGCTCTTGCTTTCTAGAGTCTCTAAGACAGCAGGAAACGTGAGTGTGCTGAGAACAAAAGAACGGTGTTTCCAACACATACAGACCATATCTAGTCCAACTCTGCTTCTGAAACTGGTACAAAGCACTGGTCCTCTAACATCCAATGCTTGTCTGTTTAGATGAGAAACGTGTGAGCAACGTGAACGATGTAGTTCGTTTGAGCTGAAAAGTGACTGCCCTTACATGAAACCAAGTCTTGCATGTAGGAAGACACAGAGCCTGGGATTTAACTCCATTTCTGAAGGGAAACACACAGCATAGTTCTCATCCATGGATCACAATCTGCTTTAGAGCAAGAAGCACGCTCTTGCTTTCTAGATTCTCTAATACAGCAGGAAATCTGAGTGTGCCCAGAACAAAAGAACGGTGTTTCCTACACATACGGAACATATCTAGTCCAACTCTTCTTCTGAAACTGATACAAAGCACTGGTCCTTTAACACCCAATCCTTGTCCGTTAAGATGAGAAACGTGTGAGCTTCGTGAACGATGTAGTTCGTTTGAGCAGAAAAGTGACTGCCCTTACCTTAATTGATGTCTTGCTTGTAGGAAGACTCAGAGCCTGGGATTTAACTCCATTTCTGAAATAAAACACACAGCAGTGTAATCATCCATTGATCACACTCTTCTTTAGAACAAGAAGCACGCTCTTGCTTTCTAGACTCTCCAAAACAGCAGATAACGTGAGTGTGCTGAGAACAAAAGAACGGTGTTTCCTACACATACGGACATTATATAGTCCAACTCTGGTTCTGAAACTGATAAAAAGCACTGGTCCTCTAAAATCTAATGCTTGTCTTTTAAGATGAGAAATGTGTGAGCTTTGTGAACGATGTAGTTCGTTTGAGCTGAAAAGTGACTGCCCTTACCTGAAATGAAGTCTTGCTTGTAGGAAGACTCAGAGCCTGGGATTTAACTCCATTTCTGAAGTGAAACACACAGCATAGTTCTCATCAATTGATCACACTCTGCTTTAGAACAAGAAGCACGCTCTTGCTTTCTAGAATCTCTAAGACAGCAGGAAACGTGAGTGTGCTGAGAACAAAAGAACGGTGTTTCCTACACATACGGACCATATCTAGTCCAACTCTGCTTCTGAAACTGATACAAAGCACTGGTACTCTAACATCCAATGCTTGTGTGTTAAGATGAGAAACGTGTGAGCTCCGTGAAAGATGTAGTTCCTTTGAGATGAAAAGTGATTGCCCTTACCTGAAACGAAGTCTTGCTTGTAGGGAGACTCAGAGCCTGGGATTTAAGTCCATTTCTGAAGGGAAACACACAGCATAGTTCTCATCCATGGATCACACTCTGCTTTAGAGCGAGAAGCACGCTCTTGCTTTCTAGAGTCTCTAAGAGAGAAGGAAACGTGAGTGTGCTGAGAACAAAAGAACGGTGTTTCCTACACATACGGACCATATCTAGTCCAACCCTGCTTCTGAAACAGATACTAAGCACTGGTACTCTAACATCCAATGCTTGTCAGTTAAGATGAGAAACGTGTGAGCTCAGTGAACGATGTAGTTGGTTTGAGCTGAAAAGTGACTGCCCTTACCTGAAACGAAGTCTTGCTTGTAGGGAGACTCAGAGCCTGGGATTTAACTCCATTTCTGAAGTGAAACACACAGCATAGTTCTCATCCATGGATCACACTCTGCTTTAGAGCAAGAAGCACGCTCTTGCTTTCTAGATTCTCTAATACAGAAGGAAATCTGAGTGTGCCCAGAACAAAAGAACGAGTTTCCTACACATACGGACTATATGTAGTCCAAATCTTCTGAAACTGATACAATGCACTGGTCCTCTAACATCCAATGCTTGGCAGTTAAGATGAGAAACGTGTGAGCTTGGTGAACGATGTAGTTCGTTTGAGCAGAAAAGTGACTGCCCTTACCTGAAACGAAGTCTTGCTTGTAGGAAGACTCAGAGCTTGGGATTTAAGTCCATTTCTGAAGGGAAACACACAGCATAGTTCTCATCCATGGATCACACTCTGCTTTAGAGCAAGAAGCACACTCTTGCTTTCTAGAGACTCTAAGACAGGAGGAAATCTGAGTCTGCCCAGGAAAAAAGAACGGTGTTTCCCACAAATCCGGACTATATGTAGTCCAAAACTTCTTCTGAAACTGATACAATGCACTGGGCCTCTAACATCCAATGCTTGTCAGTTAAAATGAGAAACTTGTGAGCTTCGTGAACGATGTAGTTCGTTTGAGCAGAAAAGTGACTGCCCTTACCTGAATTGAAGTCTTTCTTATAGGAAGACTCAGAGCCTGGGATTTAACTCCATTTCTGAAGTAAAACACACAGCAGTGTAATCATCCATGGATCACACTCTGCTTTAGAACAAGAAGCACGCTCTTGCTTTCTAGACTCTCTAAGACAGCAGGAAACCTGAGTGTGCTGAGAACAAAAGAACGGTGTTTCCTACACATACGGACATTATATAGTCCAACTCTGCTTCTGAAACTGATACAAAGCACTGGTCCTCTAACATCCAATGCTTGTTTGTTAAGATGAGAAACGTGTGAGCTCAGTGAAAAATGTAGTTCGTTTGAGCTGAAAAGTGACTGCCCTTACCTGAAACGAAGTCTTGCTTGTAGGAAGACACAGAGCCTGGGATTTAACTCCATTTCTGAAGGGAAACACACAGCATAGTTCTCATCCATGGATCACACTCTGCTTTAGAGCGAGAAGCACGCTCTTGCTTTCTAGAGTCTCTAAGAGAGCAGGAAACGTGAGTGTGCTGAGAACAAAAGAACGGTGTTTCCTACACATATGGACCATATGTAGTCCAAATATGCTTCTGAAACTGATAAAAAGCAATGGTCCTCTAAAATCTAATGCTTGTCTGTTAAGAGGAGCAACGTGTGAGCTTCGTGAAGGATGTAGTTCATTTGAGCTGAAAAGTGACTGCCCTTACCTGAAACGAAATCTTGCCTGTAGGAAGACGCAGAACCTGAGATTTAACTCCATTTCTGAAGGGAAACACACAGCATAGTTTTCATACATTTATCACATTCTGCTTCAGAGCAAGAAGCACGCTCTTGCTTTCTAGATTCTCTAATACAGCAGGAAACTTGAGTGTGCTGAGAACAAAAGAACGGTGTTCCCTACACATACAGACCATATCTAGTCCAACTCTTCTTCTGAAACTGATACAAAGCACTGGTCCTTTAACATCCAATGCTTGTCGGTTAAGATGAGAAACGTGTGAGCTTCGTGAACGATGTAGTTCGTTTGAGCAGAAAAGTGACTCCCCTTACCTTAATGGAAGTCTTGCTTGTAGGAAGACTCAGAGCCTGGGATTCAACTCCATTTCTGAAATAAAACACACAGCAGTGTAATCATCCTTTGATCACACTCTGCTTTAGAACAAGAAGCACGCTCTTGCTTTCTAGACTCTCCAAGACAGCAGATAACGTGAGTGTGCTGAGAACAAAAGAACGGTGTTTCCTACACATACGGACATTATATAGTCCAACTCTGCTTCTGAAACTGAAAAAAGCACTGGTCCTCTAAAATCTAATGCTTGTCTGTTAAGATGAGAAACGTGTGAGCTTCGTGAATGATGTAGTTCGTTTGAGCTAAAAAGTGACTGCCCTTACCTGAAACGAAGTCTTGCTTGTAGGAAGACTCAGAGCCTGGGATTTAACTCCATTTCTGAAGGGAAACACACAGCAGTGTAATCATCCATTGATCACACTCTGCTTTAGAACAAGAAGCACGCTCTTGCTTTCTAGAATCTCTAAGACAGCAGGAAACATGAGTTTGCTGAGAACAAAAGAATGGTGTTTCCTACACATACGGACCATATCTAGTCCAACTCTTCTTCTGAAACTGATAGAATGCACTGGTCCTCTAACATCCAATGCTTGTCATTTAAGATGAGAAACGTGTGAGCTTTGTGAATGATGTAGTTCCTTTGAACTGAAAAGTGACTGCCCTTACCTGAAACGAATTCTTGCTTGTAGTAAGACACAGAGCCTGGGATTTAAGTCCATTTCTGAAGGGAAACACACAGCATAGTTCTCATCCATGGATCACACTCTGCTTTAGAGCGAGATGCACACTCTAGCTTTCTAGAGTCTCTAATACAGCAGGAAATCTGAGTGTGCCCAGAACAAAAGAACGGTGTTTCCTACACATATGGACCATATGTAGTCCAAATCTGCTTCTGAAACTGATACAAATCAATGACCCTCTAACATCCAATGCTTGTCAGTTGAGATGAGAAACGTGTGAGCTTCGTGAACGATATAGTTCTTTTGAGAAGAAAAGTGACTGCCCTTACCAGAATTGATGTCTTGCTTGTAGGAAGACTCGGAGCCTGGGATTTAACTCCATTTCTGAAGGGAAACACACAGCATAGTTCTCATCCATGGATCACACTCTGCTTTAGAGCAAGAAGCACCCTCTTGCTTTCTAGAGTCTCTAAGAGAGCAGGAAACGTGAGTGTGCTGAGAACAAAAGAACGGTGTTTCCTACACATACGGACCATATTTAGTCCAACTCTTCTTCTGAAACTGATAGAATGCACTGGTCCTCTAACATCCAATGCTTGTCATTTAAGGTGAGAAACTTGTGAGCTTTGTGAATGATGTAGTTCCTTTGAACTGAAAAGTGACTGCCCTTACCAGAAACGAATTCTTGCTTGTAGTAAGACACAGAGCCTGGGATTTAAGTCCATTTCTGAAGGGAAACACACAGCATAGTATTCATCCATGGATCACACTCTGCTTTAGAGCGAGAAGCACACTCTAGCTTTCTAGAGTCTCTAATACAGCAGGAAATCTGAGTGTGCCCAGAACAAAAGAACGGTGTTTTCTACACATATGGACCATATGTAGTCGAAATCTGCTTCTGAAACTGATACAAAGCACTGGTCCTCTAACATCCAATGCTTGTCTGTTAAGATGAGAAACGTGTGAGCTTTGTGAATGATGTAGTTCCTTTGTACTGAAAAGTGACTGCCCTTACCTGAAATGAATTCTTGCTTGTAGTAAGACACAGAGCCTGGGATTTAAGTCCATTTCTGAAGGGAAACACACAGCATAGTTCTCATCCATGGATCATACTCTGCTTTAGAGCGAGAAGCACACTCTAGCTTTCTAGAGTCTCTAATACAGCAGGAAATCTGAGTGTTCCCAGAACAAAAGAACGGTGTTTCCTACACATATGGACCATATGTAGTCCAAATATGCTTCTGAAACTGATACAAAGCACTGGTCCTCTAACATCCAATGCTTGTCTGTTAAGATGAGAAACGTGTGAGCTTTGTGAATGATGTAGTTCCTTTGAACTGAAAAGTGACTACCCTTACCTGAATTGATGTCTTGCTTGTAGGAAGACTCATAGCCTGGGATTTAACTCCATTTCTGAAGTAAAACACACAGCAGTGTAATCATCCATTGATCACACTCTGCTTTATAATAAGAAACATGCTCTTGCTTTCTAGATTCTCTAATACAGCAGGAAATCAGAGTGTGCCCAGAACAAAAGAACGGTGTTTCCTACACATACGGACTATATGTAGTCCAAATCTTCTTCTGAAACTGATACAATGCACTGGTCCTCTAACATCCAATTCTTGACAGTTAAGATGAGAAACGTGTGAGCTTCGTGAACGATGTAGTTCCTTTGAGCAGAAAAGTGCCTGCCTTTAACTGAAACGAAGTCTTGCTTGTAGGGAGACTCAGAGCATGGGATTTAACTCCATTTCTGAAGTGAAACACATAGCATTGTCTCATCCATTGATCACACTCTGCTTTAGAACAAGAAGCATGCTCTTGCTTTCTAGAGTGTCTAAGACAGCAGGAAACGTGAGTGTGCTGAGAACAAAAGAACGGTGTTTCCTAAACATACAGACCATATCTAGTCCAACTCTTCTTCTGAAACTGATACAAAGCAGTGGTCCTTTAACATCCAATGCTTGTCTGTTAAGATGAGAAACGTGTGAGCTTCGTGAACGATGTAGTTCGTTTGAGCAGAAAAGTGACTGCCCTTACCTTAATGGAAGTCTTGCTTGTAGGAAGACTCAGAGCCTGGGATTTAACTCCATTTCTGAAATAAAACACACAGCAGTGTAATCATCCATTGATCACACTCTGCTTTAGAACAAGAAGCACGCTCTTGCTTAATAGACTCTCCAAGACAGCAGATAATGTGAGTGTGTTGAGAACAAAAGAACGGTGTTTCCTACACATATGGACATTATATAGTCCAACTCTGCTGCTGAAACTGAAAAAAAGCACTGGTCCTCTAAAATCTAATGCTTGTCTGTTAAGATGAGAAACGTGTGAGCTTCGTGAACGATGTAGTTCGTTTGAGCTAAAAAGTGACTGCCCTTACCTGAAACAAAGTCTTGCTTGTAGGAAGACTCAGAGCCTGGGATTTAACTCCATTTCTGAAGTGAAACACACAGCAAAGTTCTCATCCATGGATCACAATCTGCTTTAGAGCAAGAAGCACGCTCTTGCTTTCTAGAGTCTCTAAGACAGCAGGAAATCTGAGTGTCCCCAGAATAAAAGAACGGTGTTTCCTACACACATGGACCATATCTAGTCCAAATCTGCTTCGGAAACTGATACAAAGCACTGACCCTCTAACATCCAATGCTTGTCAGTTAAGATGAGAAACGTGTGAGCTTCGTGAACGATGTAGTTCGTTTGAGCAGAAAAGTGACTGCCCTTACCTGAATTGAAGTCTTGCTTGTAGGAAGACTCAGAGCCTAGGATTTAACTCCATATCTGAAGTAAAACACACAGCAGTGTAATCATCCATTGATCACACTCTGCTTTAGAACAAGAAGAACGCTCTTGCTTTCTAGACTCTCTAAGACAGAAGGAAACGTGACTGTGCTGAGAACAAAAGAACGGTGTTTCCTACACATACGGACATTATATAGTCCAACTCTGCTTCTGAAACTGATAAAAAGCACTGGTCCTCTAAAATCTAATGCTTGTCTGTTAAGATGAGAAACGTGTGAGCTTTGTGAACGATGTAGTTCGTTAGAGCTGAAAAGTGACTGCCCTTACCTGAACGAAGTCTTGCCTGTAGGAAGACACAGAGCCTGGGATTTAACTCCATTTCTGAAGGGAAACACACAGCATAGTTTTCATCCATGGATCACACTCTGCTTTAGAGCAAGAAGCACGCTCTTGCTTTCTAGATTCTCTAATACAGCAGGAAATCTGAGTGTGCCCAGAACAAAAGAACAGTTTTTACTACACATACGGACTATATGTAGTCCAAATCTTCTGAAACTGATAAAATGCACTGGTCCTCTCACTTCCAATGCTTGTCAGTTAAGATGAGAAACGTGTGAGCTCCGTGAACGATGTAGTTCCTTTGAGCAGAAAAGTGACTGCCCTTACCTGAATCGAAGTCTTGCTTGTAGGGAGACCCAGAGCATGGGATTTTACTCCATTTCTGAAGTGAAACACACAGCATTGTCTCATCCATTGATCACACTGTGCTTTAGAACAAGAAGCACGCTCTTGCTTTCTAGGGTCTCTAAGACAGCAGGAAACGTGAGTGTGCTGAGAACAAAAGAACGGTGTTTCCTACACATACGGACATTATATAGTCCAACTCTGCTTCTGAAACTGATACAAATCACTGGTCCTCTAACATCCAATGCTTGTCTGTTAAGATGAGAAACGTGTGAGCTCAGTGAACGATGTAGTTCTTTTGAGCTGAAAGGTGACTGCCCTTACATGAAACGAAGTCTTGCATGTAGGAAGACATAGATCCTGGGATTTAACTACTTTTCGGAAGGGAAGCACACAGCATAGTTTTCATCCATGGATCACACTCTGCTTTAGATTGAGAAGCACGCGCTAGCTTTCTAAAGTCCCTAAGACAGCAGGAAACGTGAGTGTGCTGAGAACAAAAGTACGGTGTTTCCTACACATACGGACCATATCTAGTCCAACTCTTCTTCTGAAACTGATACAAAGCACTGGTCCTCTAACATCCATTGCTTGTCAGTTAAGATGAGAAACGTGAGCGCTTCGTGAACGATGTAGTTCGTTTGAGCAGAAAAGTGTCTGCCCTTACCTGAAACGAAGTCTTGCTTGTAGGAAGACACAGAGCCTGGGATTTAAGTCCATTTCTGAAGGGAAAAACACAGCATAGTTCTCATCCATGGAACACACTCTGCTTTAGAGCAAGAAGCACACACTTGCTTTCTAGAGTCTTTAAGACAGCAGGAAACGTGAGATTGCTGAGAACAAAAGAACGGTGTTTCCTACACATACAGACCATATCTAGTCCAACTCTGCTTCTGAAACTGATACAAAGCAATGGTCCTCTAATATCCAAAGCTTGTCTGTTTGATGAGAAACGTGTGAGCTCAGTGAACGATGTAGTTCGTTTGAGCTGAAAAGTGACTGCCCTTACCTGAAACGAAGTCTTGCTTGTCGGAAGACTCAGAGCCTGGGATTTAAAACCATTTTTGAAGTGAAACACACAGCATAGTTCTCATCCATGGATCACACTCTGCTTTAGAACAAGAAGCACGCTCTTGCTTTCTAGAATCTCTAAGACAGCAGGAAACGTGAGTTTGGTGAGAACAAAAGAACGGTGTTTCCTACACATACAGACCATATCTAGTCCAACTCTGCTTCTGAAACTGATACAAAGCACTGGTCCTCTACCATCCAATGCTTGTCTGTTAAGATGAGAAACGTGTGAGCTCCGTGAACGATGTAGTTCGTTTGAGCTGAAAAGTGACTGCCCTTACCTGAAACGAAGTCTTGCTTGTAGGAAGACTCAGAGCCTGGGATTTAACTCCATTTCTGAAGTGAAACACACAGCATAGTTTTCATCCATGGATCACACTCTGCTTTAGAGCGAGAAGCACACTCTAGCTTTCTAGATTCTCTAATACAGCAGGAAATCTGTGTGTGCCCAGAACAAAAGAACGGTGTTTCTTAAACATATGGACCATATGTAGTCCAAATCTGCTTCTGAAACTGATACAAAGCACTGACCCTCTAACATCCAATGATTGTCAGTTAAGATGAGAAACGTGTGAGCTTTGTGAATGATGTAGTTCGTTTGAGCAGAAAAAGTGACTGCCCTTACCTTAATTGAACTCTTGCTTGTAGGAAGACTCAGAGACTGGGATTTAACTCCATTTCTGAAATAAAACACACAGCAGTGTAATCATCCATTGATCACACTCTGCTTTAGAACAAGAAGCACGCTCTTGCTTTCTAGACTCTCCAAGACAGCAGATAATGTGAGTGTGCTGAGAACAAAAGAACGGTATTTCCTACACATACGGACATTATATAGTCGAACTCTGCTTCTGAAACTGATAAAAAGCACTGGTCCTCTAAAATCTAATGCTTGTCTGTTAAGATGAGAAACGTGTGAGCTTTGTGAACGATGTAGTTCGTTTGAGCTGAAAAGTGACTGCCCTTACCTGAAACGAAGTCTTGCTTGTAGGAAGACACAGATCCTCGGATTTAACTCCATTTCTGAAATGAAACACACAGCATAGTTCTCATCCATGGATCACACTCTGCTTTAGAGCAAGAAGCACGCTCTTGCCTTCTAGATTCTCCAATACAGCAGGAAATCTGAGTGTGCTGAGAACAAAAGAACGGTGTTTCCTACACATACAGACTATATGTAGTCCAAATCTTCTTCTGAAACTGATACAATGCACTGGTCCTCTAAAATCCAATTCTTGACAGTTAAGATGAAAAACGTATGAGCTTTGTGAACGATGTAGTTCCTTTGAGCAGAAAAGTGACTGCCCTTACCTGAAACGAAGTCTTGCTTGTAGGGAGACTCAGAGCATGGGATTTAACTCTATTTCTGAAGTGAAACACACAGCATTGTCTCATCCATTGATCACACTCTGCTTTAGAACAAGAAGCACGCTGTGCTTTCTAGAGTCTCTAAGACAGCAGGAAACGTGAGTGTGCTGAGAACAAAAGAACAGTGTTTCCTACACATACAGACCATATCTAGTCCAACTCTGCTTCTGAAACTGGTACAAAGCACTGGTCCTCTAACATCTAATGCTTGTCTGTTTAGATGAGAAACGTGTGAGCTCCGTGAACGATGTAGTTCGTTTGAGCTGAAAAGTGACTGCCCTTACCTGAAACGAAGTCTTGCTTGTAGGAAGACACAGAGCCTGGGATTTAACTCCATTTCTGAAGGGAAACACACAGCATAGTTCTCATCCATGGATCACAATCTGCTTTAGAGCAAGAAGCAAGCTCTTGCTTTCTACAGTCTCTAATACAGCAGGAAATCTGAGTGTGCCCAGAACAAAAGAACGGTGTTTCCTACACATACGGACCATATCTAGTCCAACTCTTCTTCTGAAACTGATACAAAGCACTGGTCCTTTAACACCCAATGCTTGTCAGTTAAGATGAGAAACGTGTGAGCTTTGTGAACGATGTAGTTCGTTTCAGCAGAAAAGTGACTGCCCTTAACTTAATTGAAGTCTTGCTTGTAGGAAGACTCAGAGCCTGGGATTTAACTCCATTTCTGAAATAAAACACACAGCAGTGTAATCATCCATTGATCACACTCTGCTTTAGAACAAGAAGCACGCTCTTGCTTTCTAGACTCTCCAAGACAGCAGATAACGTGAGTGTCTGAGAACAAAAGAACGGTGTTTCCTACACATACAGACTGTATGTAGTCCAAATCTTCTTCTGAAACTGATACAATGCACTGGTCCTCTAACATCCAGTTCTTGACAGTTAAAATGAAAAACGTGTGAGCTTCGTGAACAATGTAGTTCCTTTGAGCAGAAAAGTGACTGCCCTTACCTGAAACGAAGTCTTCCTTGTAGGGAGACTCAGAGCATGGGATTTAACTCTATTTCTGAAGTGAAACACACAGCATTGTCTCATCCATTGATCACACACTGCTTTAGAACAAGAAGCACGCTCTTGCTTTATAGAGTCTCTAAGACAGCAGGAAACGTGAGTGTGCTGAGAACAAAAGAACGGTGTCTCCAACACATACAGACCACATCTAGTCCAACTCTGCTTCTGAAACTGGTACAAAGCACTGGTCCTCTAACATCCAATGCTTGTCTGTTTAGATGAGAAACGTGTGAGCAACGTGAACGATGTAGTTCGTTTGAGCTGAAAAGTGACTGCCCTTACCTGAAATGAAGTCTTGCATGTAGGAAGACACAGAGCCTGGGATTTAACTCCATTTCTGAAGGGAAACACACAGCATAGTTCTCATCCATGGATCACAATCTGCTTTAGAGCAAGAAGCACGCTCTTGCTTTCTAGATTCTCTAATACAGCAGGAAATCTGAGTGTGCCCAGAACAAAAGAACGGTGTTTCCTACACATACGGACCATATCTAGTCCAACTCTTCTTCTGAAACTGATACAAAGCACTGGTCCTTTAACACCCAATCCTTGTCCGTTAAGATGAGAAACGTGTGAGCTTCGTGAACGATGTAGTTCCTTTGAGCAGAAAAGTGACTGCCCTTACCTTAATTGATGTCTTGCTTGTAGGAAGACTCAGAGCCTGGGATTTAACTCCATTTCTGAAATAAAACACACAGCAGTGTAATCATCCATTGATCACACTCTTCTTTAGAACAAGAAGCACGCTCTTGCTTTCTAGACTCTCCAAGACAGCAGATAACGTGAGTGTGCTGAGAACAAAAGAACGGTGTTTCCTACACATACGGACATTATATAGTCCAACTCTGGTTCTGAAACTGATAAAAAGCACTGGTCCTCTAAAATCTAATGCTTGTCTTTTAAGATGAGAAATGTGTGAGCTTCGTGAACGATGTAGTTCGTTTGAGCTGAAAAGTGACTGCCCTTACCTGAAATGAAGTCTTGCTTGTAGGAAGACTCAGAGCCTGGGATTTAACTCCATTTCTGAAGTGAAACACACAGCATAGTTCTCATCAATTGATCACACTCTGCTTTAGAACAAGAAGCACGCTCTTGCTTTCTAGAATCTCTAAGAGAGAAGGAAACGTGAGTGTGCTGAGAACAAAAGAACGGTGTTTCCTACACATACGGACCATATCTAGTCCAACTCTGCTTCTGAAACTGATACAAAGCACTGGTACTCTAACATCCAATGCTTGTCAGTTAAGATGAGAAACGTGTGAGCTCAGTGAACGATGTAGTTGGTTTGAGCTGAAAAGTGACTGCCCTTACCTGAAACGAAGTCTTGCTTGTAGGGAGACTCAGAGCCTGGGATTTAACTCCATTTCTGAAGTGAAACACACAGCATAGTTCTCATCCATGGATCACACTCTGCTTTAGAGCAAGAAGCACGCTCTTGCTTTCTAGATTCTCTAATACAGAAGGAAATCTGAGTGTGCCCAGAACAAAAGAACGAGTTTCCTACACATACGGACTATATGTAGTCCAAATCTTCTGAAACTGATACAATGCACTGGTCCTCTAACATCCAATGCTTGTCAGTTAAGATGAGAAACGTGTGAGCTTGGTGAACGATGTAGATCGTTTGAGCAGAAAAGTGACTGCCCTTACCTGAATTGAAGTCTTGCTTATAGGAAGACTCAGAGCCTGGGATTTAACTCCATTTCTGAAGTAAAACACACAGCAGTGTAATCATCCATGGATCACACTCTGCTTTAGAACAAGAAGCACGCTCTTGCTTTCTAGACTCTCTAAGACAGCAGGAAACCTGAGTGTGCTGAGAACAAAAGAACGGTGTTTCCTACACATACGGCCATTATATAATCCAACTCTGCTTCTGAAACTGATACAAAGCACTGGTCCTCTAACATCCAATGCTTGTCTGTTAAGATGAGAAACGTGTGAGCTCAGTGAAAAATGTAGTTCGTTTGAGCTGAAAAGTGACTGCCCTTACCTGAAACGAAGTCTTGCTTGTAGGAAGACACAGAGCCTGGGATTTAACTCCATTTCTGAAGGGAAACACACAGCATAGTTCTCATCCATGGATCACACTCTGCTTTAGAGCGAGAAGCACGCTCTTGCTTTCTAGAGTCTCTAAGAGAGCAGGAAACGTGAGTGTGCTGAGAACAAAAGAACGGTGTTTCCTACACATATGGACCATATGTAGTCCAAATATGCTTCTGAAACTGATAAAAAGCAATGGTCCTCTAAAATCTAATGCTTGTATGTTAAGAGGAGAAACGTGTGAGCTTCGTGAAGGATGTAGTTCATTTGAGCTGAAAAGTGACTGCCCTTACCTGAAATGAAATCTTGCCTGTAGGAAGACGCAGAACCTGAGATTTAACTCCATTTCTGAAGGGAAACACACAGCATAGTTTTCATCCATTTATCACATTCTGCTTCAGAGCTAGAAACACGCTCTTGCTTTCTAGATTCTCTAATACAGCAGGAAAGGTGAGTGTGCTGACAACAAAAGAACGGTGTTCCCTACACATACAGACCATATCTAGTCCAAATCTTCTTCTGAAACTGATACAAAGCACTGGTCCTTTAACATCCAATGCCTGTCGGTTAAGATGATAAACGTGTGAGTTTCGTGAACGATGTAGTTCGTTTGAGCAGAAAAGTGACTCCCCTTACCTTAATGGAAGTCTTGCTTGTAGGAAGACTCAGAGCCTGGGATTCAACTCCATTTCTGAAATAAAACACACAGCAGTGTAATCATCCTTTGCTCACACTCTGCTTTAGAACAAGAAGCACGCTCTTGCTTTCTAGACTCTCCAAGACAGCAGATAACGTGAGTGTGCTGAGAACAAAAGAACGGTGTTTCCTACACATACGGACATTATATAGTCCAACTCTGCTTCTGAAACTGAAAAAAAGCACTGGTCCTCTAAAATCTAATGCTTGTCTGTTAAGATGAGAAACGTGTGAGCTTCGTGAACGATGTAGTTCGTTTGAGCTAAAAAGTGACTGCCCTTACCTGAAACGAAGTCTTGCTTGTAGGAAGACTCAGAGCCTGGGATTTAACTCCATTTCTGAAGTGAAACACACAGCAGTGTAATCATCCATTGATCACACTCTGCTTTAGAACAAGAAGCACGCTCTTGCTTTCTAGAATCTCTAAGACAGCAGGAAACGTGAGTTTGCTGAGAACAAAAGAATGGTGTTTCCTACACATACGGACCATATCTAGTCCAACTCTTCTTCTGAAACTGATAGAATGCACTGGTCCTCTAACATCCAATGCTTGTCTGTTAAGATTAGAAACGTGTGTGCTTTGTGAACGATGTAGTTCCTTTGAACTGAAAAGTGACTGCCCTTACCTGAAACGAATTCTTGCTTGTAGTAAGACACAGAGCCTGGGATTTAAGTCCATTTCTGAAGGGAAACACACAGCATAGTTCTCATCCATGGATCACACTCTGCTTTAGAGCGAGATGCACACTCTAGCTTTCTAGAGTCTCTAATACAGCAGGAAATCTGAGTGTGCCCAGAACAAAAGAACGGTGTTTCCTACACATATGGACCATATGTAGTCCAAATCTGCTTCTGAAACTGATACAAATCACTGACCCTCTAACATCCAATGCTTGTCATTTGAGATGAGAAACGTGTGAGCTTCGTGAACGATATAGTTCTTTTGAGAAGAAAAGTGACTGCCCTTACCAGAATTGATGTCTTGCTTGTAGGAAGACTCAGAGCCTGGGATTTAACTCCATTTCTGAAGGGAAACACACAGCATAGTTCTCATCCATGGATCACACTCTGCTTTAGAGCGAGAAGCACGCTCTTGCTTTCTAGAGTCTCTAAGAGAGCAGGAAACGTGAGTGTGCTGAGAACAAAAGAACGGTGTTTCCTACACATACGGACCATATCTAGTCCAACTCTTCTTCTGAAACTGATAGAATGCACTGGTCCTCTAACATCCAATGCTTGTCATTTAAGGTGAGAAACTTGTGAGCTTTGTGAATGATGTAGTTCCTTTGAACTGAAAAGTGACTGCCCTTACCAGAAACGAATTCTTGCTTGTAGTAAGACACAGAGCCTGGGATTTAAGTCCATTTCTGAAGGGAAACACACAGCATAGTATTCATCCATGGATCACACTCTGCTTTAGAGCGAGAAGCACACTCTAGCTTTCTAGAGTCTCTAATACAGCAGGAAATCTGAGTGTGCCCAGAACAAAAGAACGGTGTTTTCTACACATATGGACCATATGTAGTCGAAATCTGCTTCTGAAACTGATACAAAGCACTGGTCCTCTAACATCCAATGCTTGTCTGTTAAGATGAGAAACGTGTGAGCTTTGTGAATGATGTAGATCCTTTGTACTGAAAAGTGACTGCCCTTACCTGAAATGAATTCTTGCTTGTAGTAAGACACAGAGCCTGGGATTTAAGTCCATTTCTGAAGGGAAACACACAGCATAGTTCTCATCCATGGATCATACTCTGCTTTAGAGCGAGAAGCACACTCTAGCTTTCTAGAGTCTCTAATACAGCAGGAAATCTGAGTGTTCCCAGAACAAAAGAACGGTGTTTCCTACACATATGGGCCATATGTAGTCCAAATATGCTTCTGAAACTGATACAAAGCGCTGGTTCTCTAACATCCAATGCTTGTCTGTTAAGATGAGAAACGTGTGAGCTTTGTGAATGATGTAGTTCCTTTGAACTGAAAAGTGACTACCCTTACCTGAATTGATGTCTTGCTTGTAGGAAGACTCATAGCCTGGGATTTAACTCCATTTCTGAAGTAAAACACACAGCAGTGTAATCATCCATTGATCACACTCTGCTTTATAATAAGAAACATGCTCTTGCTTTCTAGATTCTCTAATACAGCAGGAAATCAGAGTGTGCCCAGAACAAAAGAACGGTGTTTCCTACACATACGGACTATATGTAGTCCAAATCTTCTTCTGAAACTGATACAAAGCAGTGGTCCTTTAACATCCAATGCTTGTCTGTTAAGATGAGAAACGTGTGAGCTTCGTGAACGATGTAGTTCGTTTGAGCAGAAAAGTGACTGCCCTTACCTTAATGGAAGTCTTGCTTGTAGGAAGACTCAGAGCCTGGGATTTAACTCCATTTCTGAAATAAAACACACAGCAGTGTAATCATCCATTGATCACACTCTGCTTTAGAACAAGAAGCACGCTCTTGCTTAATAGACTCTCCAAGACAGCAGATAAAGTGAGTGTGCTGAGAACAAAAGAACGGTGTTTCCTACACATATGGACATTATATAGTCCAACTCTGCTGCTGAAACTGAAAAAAAGCACTGGTCCTCTAAAATCTAATGCTTGTCTGTTAAGATGAGAAACGTGTGAGCTTCGTGAACGATGTAGTTCGTTTGAGCTAAAAAGTGACTGCCCTTACCTGAAACAAAGTCTTGCTTGTAGGAAGACTCAGAGCCTGGGATTTAACTCCATTTCTGAAGTGAAACACACAGCAAAGTTCTCATCCATGGATCACAATCTGCTTTAGAGCAAGAAGCACGCTCTTGCTTTCTAGAGTCTCTAAGACAGCAGGAAACGTGAGTTTGCTGAGAACAAAAGAACGGTGTTTCCTACACATACAGACCATATCTAGTCCAACTCTGCTTCTGAAACTGATACAAAGCACTGGTCCTCTACCATCCAATGCTTGTCTGTTAAGATGAGAAACGTGTGAGCTCGGTGAAAGATGTAGTTCCTTTGAGCTGAAAAGTGACTGCCGTTACCTGAAACGAAGTCTTGCTTGTAGGGAGACACAGAGCCTGGGATTTAAGTCCATTTCTGAAGGGAAACACACAGCATAGTTCTCATCCGTGGATCACACTCTGCTTTAGAGCGAGAAGCACACTCTAGCTTTCTAGAGTCTCTAATACAGCAGGAAATCTGAGTGTGCCCAGAACAAAAGAACGGTGTTTCCTACACATACGGACTATATGTAGTCCAAATCTTCTGAAACTGATACAATGCACTGGTCCTCTAACATCCAATGCTTGTCAGTTAAGATGAGAAACGTGTGAGCTTCGTGAATGATGTAGTTCCTTTGAGCAGAAAAGTGACTGCCCTTACCTGAAACGAAGTCTTGCTTGTAGGGAGACCCAGAGCATGGGATTTAACTCCATTTCTGAAGTGAAACACACAGCATTGTCTCATCCATTGATCACACTCTGCTTTAGAACAAGAAGCACGCTCTTGCTTTCTAGAGTCTCTAAGACAGCAGAAAACGTGAGTGTGCTGAGAACAAAAGAACGGTGTTTCCTACACATACGGACCATATCTAGTCCAACTCTTCTTCTGAAACTGATACAAAGCACTGGTCCTCTAACATCCAATGCTTGGCAGTTAAGATGAGAAACGTGTGAGCTTCGTGAACGATGTAGTTCGTTTGAGCAGAAAAGTGACTGCCCTTGCCTGAAACGAAGTCTTGCTGTAGGAAGACTCAGAGCTTGGGATTTAACTCCATTTCTGAAGGGAAACACACAGCATCGTTCTCATCCATGGATCACACTCTGCTTTAGAGCGAGAAGCACACTCTAGCTTTCTAGAGTCTCTAATACAGGAGGAAATCTGAGTGTGCCCAGAACAAAAGAACGGTGTTTCCTACACATATGGACCATATGTAGTCCAAATATGCTTCTGAAACTGATACAAAGCACTGGTCCTCTAACATCCAATGCTTGTCTGTTAAGATGAGAAACGTGTGAGATTTGTGAATGATGTAGTTCCTTTGAACTGAAAAGTGACTACCCTTACCTGAAACGAATTCTTTCTTGTAGTAAGACACAGAGACTGGGATTTAAGTCCATTTCTGAAGTAAAACACACAGCAGTGTAATCATCCATTGATCACACTCTACTTTATAATAAGAAACATGCTCTTGCTTTCTAGATTCTCTAATACAGCAGGAAATCTGAGTGTGCCCAGAACAAAAGAACGGTGTTTCCTACACATACGGACTATATGTAGTCCAAATCTTCTTCTGAAACTGATACAATGCACTGGTCCTCTAACATCCAATTCTTGACAGTTAAGATGAGAAACGTGTGAGCTTCGTGAACGATGTAGTTCCTTTGAGCAGAAAAGTGCCTGCCTTTACCTGAAACGAAGTCTTGCTTGTAGGGAGACTCAGAGCATGGGATTTAACTCCATTTCTGAAGTGAAACACATAGCATTGTCTCATCCATTGATCACACTCTGCTTTAGAACAAGAAGCACGCTCTTGCTTTCTAGAGTGTCTAAGACAGCAGGAAACGTGAGTGTGCTGAGAACAAAAGTACGGTGTTTCCTACACATACAGACCATATCTACTCCAACTCTTCTTCTGAAACTGATACAATGCACTGGTCCTCTAACATCCAATTCTTGACAGTTAAGATGAGAAACGTGTGAGCTTTGTGAACGATGTAGTTCGTTTGAGCAGAAAAGTGACTGCCCTTACCTGAAACGAAGTCTTGCTTGTAGGAAGACTCAGAGCCTGAGATTTAACTCCATTTCTGAAGTGAAACACACAGCAGTGTAATCATCCATTGATCACACTCTGCTTTAGAACAAGAAGCACGCTCTTGCTTTCTAGAATCTCTAAGACAGCAGGAAACGTGAGTGGGATGAGAACAAAAGAACGGTGTTTCCTACACATACGGACATTATATAGTCCAACTCTGCTTCTGAAACTGATTAAAAGCACTGGTCCTCTAACATCCAATTCTTGACAGTTAAGATGAAAAACGTGTGAGCTTCGTGAACGATGTAGTTCCTTTGAGCAGAAAAGTGACTGCCCTTACCTGAAACGAAGTCTTGCTTGTAGGAAGACACAGAGCCTGGGATTTAACTCCATTTCTGAAGGGAAACACACAGCATAGTTCTCATCCATGGATCACAATCTGCTTTAGAGCAAGAAGCACGCTCTTGCTTTCTAGAGTCTCTAAGACAGCAGGAAACGTGAGTTTGCTGAGAACAAAAGAACGGTGTTTCCTACACTTACGGACCATATCTAGTCCAACTCTGCTTCTGAAACTGATACAAAGCACTGGTCCTCTACCATCCAATGCTTGTCTGTTAAGATGAGAAACGTGTGAGCTCGGTGAAAGATGTAGTTCCTTGGAGCTGAAAAGTGACTGCCCTTACCTGAAACGAATTCTTGCTTGTAGGGAGACTCAGAGCCTGGGATTTAAGTCCATTTCTGAAGGGAAACACACAGCATAGTTCTCATCCATGGATCACACTCTGCTTTAGAGCGAGAAGCACACTCTAGCTTTCTAGAGTCTCTAATACAGCAGGAAATCTGAGTGTGCCCAGAACAAAAGAACGGTGTTTCCTACACATACGGACTATATGTAGTCCAAATCTTCTGAAACTGATACAATGCACTGGTCCTCTAACATCCAATGCTTGTCAGTTCAGGTGAGAAACGTGTGAGCTTCGTGAACGATGTAGTTCCTTTGAGCAGAAAAGTGACTGCCCTTACCTGAAACGAAGTCTTGCTTGTAGGGAGACCCAGAGCATGGGATTTAACTCCATTTCTGAAGTGAAACACACAGCATTGTCTCATCCATTGATCACACTCTGCTTTAGAACAAGAAGCACGCTCTTGCTTTCTAGAGTGTCTAAGACAGCAGGAAACGTGAGTGTGCTGAGAACAAAAGAACAGTGTTTCCTACACATACGGACCATATCTAGTCCAACTCTTCTTCTGAAACTGATACAAAGCACTTGTCCTCTAACATCCAATGCTTGGCAGTTAAGATGAGAAACGTGTGAGCTTCGTGAACGATGTAGTTCGTTTGAGCAGAAAAGTGACTGCCCTTGCCTGAAACGAAGTCTTGCTGTAGGAAGACTCAGAGCCTGGGATTTAACTCCATTTCTGAAGGGAAACACACAGCATCGTTCTCATCCATGGATCACACTCTGCTTTAGAGCGAGAAGCACACTCTAGCTTTCTAGAGTCTCTAATACAGGAGGAAATCTGAGTGTGCCCAGAACAAAAGAACGGTGTTTCCTACACATATGGACCATATGTAGTCCAAATATGCTTCTGAAACTGATACAAAGCACTGGTCCTCTAACATCCAATGCTTGTCTGTTAAGATGAGAAACGTGTGAGATTTGTGAATGATGTAGTTCCTTTGAACTGAAAAGTGACTACCCTTACCTGAAACGAATTCTTTCTTGTAGTAAGACACAGAGACTGGGATTTAAGTCCATTTCTGAAGTAAAACACACAGCAGTGTAATCATCCATTGATCACACTCTACTTTATAATAAGAAACATGCTCTTGCTTTCTAGATTCTCTAATACAGCAGGAAATCTGAGTGTGCCCAGAACAAAAGAACGGTGTTTCCTACAAATACGGACTATATGTAGTCCAAATCTTCTTCTGAAACTGATACAATGCACTGGTCCTCTAACATCCAATTCTTGACAGTTAAGATGAGAAACGTGTGAGCT
This sequence comes from Onychomys leucogaster, assembly GCA_949786385.1. Lineage (NCBI taxonomy): Eukaryota > Metazoa > Chordata > Mammalia > Rodentia > Cricetidae > Onychomys > Onychomys leucogaster. Next base: position 2,039,810 of record CATKUP010000076.1, read on the forward strand.
TCGTGAACGATGTAGTTCCTTTGAGCAGAAAAGTGCCTGCCTTTACCTGAAACGAAGTCTTGCTTGTAGGGAGACTCAGAGCATGGGATTTAACTCCATTTCTGAAGTGAAACACATAGCATTGTCTCATCCATTGATCACACTCTGCTTTAGAACAAGAAGCACGCTCTTGCTTTCTAGAGTGTCTAAGACAGCAGGAAACGTGAGTGTGCTGAGAACAAAAGTACGGTGTTTCCTACACATACAGACCATATCTACTCCAACTCTTCTTCTGAAACTGATACAATGCACTGGTCCTCTAACATCCAATTCTTGACAGTTAAGATGAGAAACGTGTGAGCTTCGTGAACGATGTAGTTCGTTTGAGCAGAAAAGTGACTGCCCTTACCTGAAACGAAGTCTTGCTTGTAGGAAGACTCAGAGCCTGAGATTTAACTCCATTTCTGAAGTGAAACACACAGCAGTGTAATCATCCATTGATCACACTCTGCTTTAGAACAAGAAGCACGCTCTTGCTTTCTAGAATCTCTAAGACAGCAGGAAACGTGAGTGGGATGAGAACAAAAGAACGGTGTTTCCTACACATACGGACATTATATAGTCCAACTCTGCTTCTGAAACTGATTAAAAGCACTGGTCCTCTAACATCCAATTCTTGACAGTTAAGATGAAAAACGTGTGAGCTTCGTGAACGATGTAGTTCCTTTGAGCAGAAAAGTGACTGCCCTTACCTGAAACGAAGTCTTGCTTGTAGGAAGACACAGAGCCTGGGATTTAACTCCATTTCTGAAGGGAAACACACAGCATAGTTCTCATCCATGGATCACAATCTGCTTTAGAGCAAGAAGCACGCTCTTGCTTTCTAGAGTCTCTAAGACAGCAGGAAACGTGAGTTTGCTGAGAACAAAAGAACGGTGTTTCCTACACTTACGGACCATATCTAGTCCAACTCTGCTTCTGAAACTGATACAAAGCACTGGTCCTCTACCATCCAATGCTTGTCTGTTAAGATGAGAAACGTGTGAGCTCGGTGAAAGATGTAGTTCCTTGGAGCTGAAAAGTGACTGCCCTTACCTGAAACGAAGTCTTGCTTGTAGGGAGACTCAGAGCCTGGGAATTAAGTCCATTTCTGAAGGTAAACACACAGCATAGTTCTCATCCATGGATCACACTCTGCTTTAGAGCGAGAAGCACACTCTAGCTTTCTAGAGTCTCTAATACAGCAGGAAATCTGAGTGTGCCCAGAACAAAAGAACGGTGTTTCCTACACATACGGACTATATGTAGTCCAAATCTTCTGAAACTGATACAATGCACTGGTCCTCTAACATCCAATGCTTGTCAGTTCAGATGAGAAACGTGTGAGCTTCGTGAACGATGTAGTTCCTTTGAGCAGAAAAGTGACTGCCCTTACCTGAAACGAAGTCTTGCTTGTAGGGAGACCCAGAGCATGGGATTTAACTCCATTTTTGAAGTGAAACACACAGCATTGTCTCATCCATTGATCACACTCTGCTTTAGAACAAGAAGCACGCTCTTGGTTTCTAGAGTCTCTAAGACAGCAGGAAACGTGAGTGTGCTGAGAACAAAAGAACAGTGTTTCCTACACATACGGACCATATCTAGTCCAACTCTTCTTCTGAAACTGATACAAAGCACTGGTCCTCTAACATCCAATGCTTGTGAGTTAAGATGAGAAACGTGTGAGCTTCGTGAACGAAGTAGTTCGTTTGAGCAGAAAAGTGACTGCCCTTGCCTGAAACGAAGTCTTGCTGTAGGAAGACTCAGAGCCTGGGATTTAACTCCATTTCTGAAGGGAAACACACAGCATAGTTCTCATCCATGGATCACACTCTGCTTTAGAGCAAGAAGCACACTGTTGCTTTCTAGACTCTCCAAGACAGCAGATAACGTGAGTGTGCTGAGAACAAAAGAACGGTGTTTCCTACACATACGGACATTATATAGTACAACTCTGGTTCTGAAACTGATAAAAAGCACTGGTCCTCTAAAATCTAATGCTTGTCTTTTAAGATGAGAAATGTGTGAGCTTCGTGAACGATGTAGTTCGTTTGAGCTGAAAAGTGAGTGCCCTTACCTGAAATGAAGTCTTGCTTGTAGGAAGACTCAGAGCCTGGGATTTAACTCCATTTCTGAAGTGAAACACACAGCATAGTTCTCATCAATTGATCACACTCTGCTTTAGAACAAGAAGCACGCTCTTGCTTTCTAGAATCTCTAAGACAGTAGGAAACGTGAGTGTGCTGAGAACAAAAGAACGGTGTTTCCTACACATACGGACCATATCTAGTCCAACTCTGCTTCTGAAACTGATACAAAGCACTGGTACTCTAACATCCAATGCTTGTGTGTTAAGATGAGAAACGTGTGAGCTCCGTGAAAGATGTAGTTCCTTTGAGATGAAAAGTGATTGCCCTTACCTGAAACGAAGTCTTGCTTGTAGGGAGACTCAGAGCCTGGGATTTAACTCCATTTCTGAAGGGAAACACACAGCATAGTTCTCATCCATGGATCACACTCTGCTTTAGAGCGAGAAGCACGCTCTTGCTTTCTAGAGTCTCTAAGAGAGCAGGAAACGTGAGTGTGCTGAGAACAAAAGAACGGTGTTTCCTACACATACGGACCATATCTAGTCCAACCCTGCTTCTGAAACAGATACAAAGCACTGGTACTCTAACATCCAATGCTTGTCAGTTAAGATGAGAAACGTGTGAGCTCAGTGAACGATGTAGTTGGTTTGAGCTGAAAAGTGACTGCCGTTACCTGAAACGAAGTCTTGCTTGTAGGGAGACTCAGAGCCTGGGATTTAAGTCCATTTCTGAAGGGAAACACACAGCATAGTTCTCATCCGTGGATCACACTCTGCTTTAGAGCGAGAAGCACACTCTAGCTTTCTAGAGTCTCTAATACAGCAGGAAATCTGAGTGTGCCCAGAACAAAAGAACGGTGTTTCCTACACATACGGACTATATGTAGTCCAAATCTTCTGAAACTGATACAATGCACTGGTCCTCTAACATCCAATGCTTGTCAGTTAAGATGAGAAACGTGTGAGCTTCGTGAACGATGTAGTTCCTTTGAGCAGAAAAGTGACTGCCCTTACCTGAAACGAAGTCTTGCTTGTAGGGAGACCCAGAGCATGGGATTTAACTCCATTTCTGAAGTGAAACACACAGCATTGTATCATCCATTGATCACACTCTGCTTTAGAACAAGAAGCACGCTCTTGCTTTCTAGAGTCTCTAAGACAGCAGGAAACGTGAGTGTGCTGAGAACAAAAGAACGGTGTTTCCTACACATACGGACCATATCTAGTCCAACTCTTCTTCTGAAACTGATACAAAGCACTGGTCCTCTAACATCCAATGCTTGGCAGTTAAGATGAGAAACGTGTGAGCTTCGTGAACGATGTAGTTCGTTTGAGCAGAAAAGTGACTGCCCTTGCCTGAAACGAAGTCTTGCTGTAGGAAGACTCAGAGCCTGGGATTTAACTCCATTTCTGAAGGGAAACACACAGCATCGTTCTCATCCATGGATCACACTCTGCTTTAGAGCGAGAAGCACACTCTAGCTTTCTAGAGTCTCTAATACAGGAGGAAATCTGAGTGTGCCCAGAACAAAGAACGGTGTTTCCTACACATATGGACCATATGTAGTCCAAATATGCTTCTGAAACTGATACAAAGCACTGGTCCTCTAACATCCAATGCTTGTCTGTTAAGATGAGAAACGTGTGAGATTTGTGAATGATGTAGTTCCTTTGAACTGAAAAGTGACTACCCTTACCTGAAACGAATTCTTTCTTGTAGTAAGACACAGAGACTGGGATTTAAGTCCATTTCTGAAGTAAAACACACAGCAGTGTAATCATCCATTGATCACACTCTACTTTATAATAAGAAACATGCTCTTGCTTTCTAGATTCTCTGATACAGCAGGAAATCTGAGTGTGCCCAGAACAAAAGAACGGTGTTTCCTACACATACGGACTATATGTAATCCAAATCTTCTTCTGAAACTGATACAATGCACTGGTCCTCTAACATCCAATTCTTGACAGTTAAGATGAGAAACGTGTGAGCTTCGTGAACGATGTAGTTCCTTTGAGCAGAAAAGTGCCTGCCTTTACCTGAAACGAAGTCTTGCTTGTAGGGAGACTCAGAGCATGGGATTTAACTCCATTTCTGAAGTGAAACACATAGCATTGTCTCATCCATTGATCACACTCTGCTTTAGAACAAGAAGCACGCTCTTGCTTTCTAGAGTGTCTAAGACAGCAGGAAACGTGAGTGTGCTGAGAACAAAAGTACGGTGTTTCCTACACATACAGACCATATCTACTCCAACTCTTCTTCTGAAACTGATACAATGCACTGGTCCTCTAACATCCAATTCTTGACAGTTAAGATGAGAAACGTGTGAGCTTCGTGAACGATGTAGTTCGTTTGAGCAGAAAAGTGACTGCCCTTACCTGAAACGAAGTCTTGCTTGTAGGAAGACTCAGAGCCTGAGATTTAACTCCATTTCTGAAGTGAAACACACAGCAGTGTAATCATCCATTGATCACACTCTGCTTTAGAACAAGAAGCACGCTCTTGCTTTCTAGAATCTCTAAGACAGCAGGAAACGTGAGTGGGATGAGAACAAAAGAACGGTGTTTCCTACACATACGGACATTATATAGTCCAACTCTGCTTCTGAAACTGATTAAAAGCACTGGTCCTCTAACATCCAATTCTTGACAGTTAAGATGAAAAACGTGTGAGCTTCGTGAACGATGTAGTTCCTTTGAGCAGAAAAGTGACTGCCCTTACCTGAAACGAAGTCTTGCTTGTAGGAAGACACAGAGCCTGGGATTTAACTCCATTTCTGAAGGGAAACACACAGCATAGTTCTCATCCATGGATCACAATCTGCTTTAGAGCAAGAAGCACGCTCTTGGTTTCTAGAGTCTCTAAGACAGCAGGAAACGTGAGTTTGCTGAGAAAAAAAGAACGGTGTTTCCTACACTTACGGACCATATCTAGTCCAACTCTGCTTCTGAAACTGATACAAAGCACTGGTCCTCTACCATCCAATGCTTGTCTGTTAAGATGAGAAACGTGTGAGCTCGGTGAAAGATGTAGTTCCTTGGAGCTGAAAAGTGACTGCCCTTACCTGAAACGAAGTCTTGCTTGTAGGGAGACTCAGAGCCTGGGATTTAAGTCCATTTCTGAAGGGAAACACACAGCATAGTTCTCATCCATGGATCACACTCTGCTTTAGAGCGAGAAGCACACTCTAGCTTTCTAGAGTCTCTAATACAGCAGGAAATCTGAGTGTGCCCAGAACAAAAGAACGGTGTTTCCTACACATACGGACTATATGTAGTCCAAATCTTCTGAAACTGATACAATGCACTGGTCCTCTAACATCCAATGCTTGTCAGTTCAGATGAGAAACGTGTGAGCTTCGTGAACGATGTAGTTCCTTTGAGCAGAAAAGTGACTGCCCTTACCTGAAACGAAGTCTTGCTTGTAGGGAGACCCAGAGCATGGGATTTAACTCCATTTCTGAAGTGAAACACACAGCATTGTCTCATCCATTGATCACACTCTGCTTTAGAACAAGAAGCACGCTCTTGCTTTCTAGAGTCTCTAAGACAGCAGGAAACGTGAGTGTGCTGAGAACAAAAGAACAGTGTTTCCTACACATACGGACCATATCTAGTCCAACTCTTCTTCTGAAACTGATACAAAGCACTGGTCCTCTAACATCCAATGCTTGTCAGTTAAGATGAGAAACGTGTGAGCTTCGTGAACGAAGTAGTTCGTTTGAGCAGAAAAGTGACTGCCCTTGCCTGAAACGAAGTCTTGCTGTAGGAAGACTCAGAGCCTGGGATTTAACTCCATTTCTGAAGGGAAACACACAGCATAGTTCTCATCCATGGATCACACTCTGCTTTAGAGCAAGAAGCACACTGTTGCTTTCTAGAGACTCTAAGACAGGAGGAATTCTGAGTCTGCCCAGAACAAAAGAACGGTGTTTCCTACACATATGGACATTATATTGTCCAACTCTGCTGCTGAAACTGAAAAAAAGCACTGGTCATCTAAAATCTAATGCTTGTCTGTTAAGATGAGAAACGTGTGAGCTTCGTGAACGATGTAGTTCGTTTGAGCTAAAAAGTGACTGCCCTTACCTGAAACAAAGTCTTGCTTGTAGGAAGACTCAGAGCCTGGGATTTAACTCCATTTCTGAAGTGAAACACACAGCAAAGTTCTCATCCATGGATCACAATCTGCTTTAGAGCAAGAAGAACGCTCTTGCTTTCTAGAGTCTCTAAGACAGCAGGAAACGTGAGTTTGCTGAGAACAAAAGAACGGTGTTTCCTACACATACGGACCATATCTAGTCCAACTCTTATTCTGAAACTGATACAAAGCACTGGTCCTTTAACACCCAATCCTTGTCCGTTAAGATGAGAAACGTGTGAGCTTCGTGAACGATGTAGTTCGTTTGAGCAGAAAAGTGACTGCCCTTACCTTAATTGATGTCTTGCTTGTAGGAAGACTCAGAGCCTGGGATTTAACTCCATTTCTGAAATAAAACACACAGCAGTGTAATCATCCATTGATCACACTCTTCTTTAGAACAAGAAGCACGCTCTTGCTTTCTAGACTCTCCAAGACAGCAGATAACGTGAGTGTGCTGAGAACAAAAGAACGGTGTTTTCTACACATACGGACCATATCGAGTCCAACTCTGCTTCTGAAACTGATACAAAGCACTGGTACTCTAACATCCAATGCTTGTGTGTTAAGATGAGAAACGTGTGAGCTCCGTGAAAGATGTAGTTCCTTTGAGATGAAAAGTGATTGCCCTTACCTGAAACGAAGTCTTGCTTGTAGGGAGACTCAGAGCCTGGGATTTAAGTCCATTTCTGAAGGGAAACACACAGCATAGTTCTCATCCATGGATCACACTCTGCTTTAGAGCGAGAAGCACGCTCTTGCTTTCTAGAGTCTCTAAGAGAGAAGGAAACCTGAGTGTGCTGAGAACAAAAGAACGGTGTTTCCTACACATACGGACCATATCTAGTCCATCCCTGCTTCTGAAACAGATACAAAGCACTGGTACTCTAACAGCCAATGCTTGTCAGTTAAGATGAGAAACGTGTGAGCTCAGTGAACGATGTAGTTGGTTTGAGCTGAAAAGTGACTGCCGTTACCTGAAACGAAGTCTTGCTTGTAGGGAGACTCAGAGCCTGGGATTTAAGTCCATTTCTGAAGGGAAACACACAGCATAGTTCTCATCCGTGGATCACACTCTGCTTTAGAGCGAGAAGCACACTCTAGCTTTCTAGAGTCTCTAATACAGCAGGAAATCTGAGTGTGCCCAGAACAAAAGAACGGTGTTTCCTACACATACGGATTATATGTAGTCCAAATCTTCTGAAACTGATACAATGCACTGGTCCTCTAACATCCAATGCTTGTCAGTTAAGATGAGAAACGTGTGAGCTTCGTGAACGATGTAGTTCCTTTGAGCAGAAAAGTGACTGCCCTTACCTGAAACGAAGTCTTGCTTGTAGGGAGACCCAGAGCATGGGATTTAACTCCATTTCTGAAGTGAAACACACAGCATTGTCTCATCCATTGATCACACTCTGCTTTAGAACAAGAAGCACGCTCTTGCTTTCTAGAGTCTCTAAGACAGCAGGAAACGTGAGTGTGCTGAGAACAAAAGAACGGTGTTTCCTGCGCATACGGACCATATCTAGTCCAACTCTTCTTCTGAAACTGATACAAAGCACTGGTCCTCTAACATCCAATGCTTGGCAGTTAAGATGAGAAACGTGTGAGCTTCGTGAACGATGTAGTTCGTTTGAGCAGAAAAGTGACTGCCCTTGCCTGAAACGAAGTCTTGCTGTAGGAAGACTCAGAGCCTGGGATTTAACTCCATTTCTGAAGGGAAACACACAGCATCGTTCTCATCCATGGATCACACTCTGCTTTAGAGCGAGAAGCACACTCTAGCTTTCTAGAGTCTCTAATACAGCAGGAAATCTGAGTGTGCCCAGAACAAAAGAACGGTGTTTCCTACACATATGGACCATATGTAGTCCAAATATGCTTCTGAAACTGATACAAAGCACTGGTCCTCTAACATCCAATGCTTGTCTGTTAAGATGAGAAACGTGTGAGATTTGTGAATGATGTAGTTCCTTTGAACTGAAAAGTGACTACCCTTACCTGAAACGAATTCTTTCTTGTAGTAAGACACAGAGACTGGGATTTAAGTCCATTTCTGAAGTAAAACACACAGCAGTGTAATCATCCATTGATCACACTCTACTTTATAATAAGAAACATGCTCTTGCTTTCTAGATTCTCTAATACAGCAGGAAATCTGAGTGTGCCCAGAACAAAAGAACGGTGTTTCCTACACATACGGACTATATGTAGTCCAAATCTTCTTCTGAAACTGATACAATGCACTGGTCCTCTAACATCCAATTCTTGACAGTTAAGATGAGAAACGTGTGAGCTTCGTGAACGATGTAGTTCCTTTGAGCAGAAAAGTGCCTGCCTTTACCTGAAACGAAGTCTTGCTTGTAGGGAGACTCAGAGCATGGGATTTAACTCCATTTCTGAAGTGAAACACATAGCATTGTCTCATCCATTGATCACACTCTGCTTTAGAACAAGAAGCACGCTCTTGCTTTCTAGAGTGTCTAAGACAGCAGGAAACGTGAGTGTGCTGAGAACAAAAGTACGGTGTTTCCTACACATACAGACCATATCTACTCCAACACTTCTTCTGAAACTGATACAATGCACTGGTCCTCTAACATCCAATTCTTGACAGTTAAGATGAGAAACGTGTGAGCTTCGTGAACGATGTAGTTCGTTTGAGCAGAAAAGTGACTGCCCTTACCTGAAACGAAGTCTTGCTTGTAGGAAGACTCAGAGCCTGAGATTTAACTCCATTTCTGAAGTGAAACACACAGCAGTGTAATCATCCATTGATCACACTCTGCTTTAGAACAAGAAGCACGCTCTTGCTTTCTAGAATCTCTAAGACAGCAAGAAACGTGAGTGGGATGAGAACAAAAGAACGGTGTTTCCTACACATACGGACATTATATAGTCCAACTCTGCTTCTGAAACTGATTAAAAGCACTGGTCCTCTAACATCCAATTCTTGACAGTTAAGATGAAAAACGTGTGAGCTTCGTGAACGATGTAGTTCCTTTGAGCAGAAAAGTGACTGCCCTTACCTGAAACGAAGTCTTGCTTGTAGGAAGACACAGAGCCTGGGATTTAACTCCATTTCTGAAGGGAAACACACAGCATAGTTCTCATCCATGGATCACAATCTGCTTTAGAGCAAGAAGCACGCTCTTGCTTTCTAGAGTCTCTAAGACAGCAGGAAACGTGAGTTTGCTGAGAACAAAAGAACGGTGTTTCCTACACTTACGGACCATATCTAGTCCAACTCTGCTTCTGAAACTGATACAAAGCACTGGTCCTCTACCATCCAATGCTTGTCTGTTAAGATGAGAAACGTGTGAGCTCGGTGAAAGATGTAGTTCCTTGGAGCTGAAAAGTGACTGCCCTTACCTGAAACGAAGTCTTGCTTGTAGGGAGACTCAGAGCCTGGGATTTAAGTCCATTTCTGAAGGGAAACACACAGCATAGTTCTCATCCATGGATCACACTCTGCTTTAGAGCGAGAAGCACGCTCTTGCTTTCTAGAGTCTCTAAGAGAGAAGGAAACGTGAGTGTGCTGAGAACAAAAGAACGGTGTTTCCTACACATACGGACCATATCTAGTCCAACCCTGCTTCTGAAACAGATACAAAGCACTGGTACTCTAACATCCAATGCTTGTCAGTTAAGATGAGAAACGTGTGAGCTCAGTGAACGATGTAGTTGGTTTGAGCTGAAAAGTGACTGCCGTTACCTGAAACGAAGTCTTGCTTGTAGGGAGACTCAGAGCCTGGGATTTAAGTCCATTTCTGAAGGGAAACACACAGCATAGTTCTCATCCGTGGATCACACTCTGCTTTAGAGCGAGAAGCACACTCTAGCTTTCTAGAGTCTCTAATACAGCAGGAAATCTGAGTGTGCCCAGAACAAAAGAACGGTGTTTCCTACACATACGGACTATATGTAGTCCAAATCTTCTGAAACTGATACAATGCACTGGTCCTCTAACATCCAATGCTTGTCAGTTGAGATGAGAAACGTGTGAGCTTCGTGAACGATGTAGTTCCTTTGAGCAGAAAAGTGACTGCCCTTACCTGAAACGAAGTCTTGCTTGTAGGGAGACCCAGAGAATGGGATTTAACTCCATTTCTGAAGTGAAACACACAGCATTGTATCATCCATTGATCACACTCTGCTTTAGAACAAGAAGCACACTCTTGCTTTCTAGAGTCTCTAAGACAGCAGGAAACGTGAGTGTGCTGAGAACAAAAGAACGGTGTTTCCTACACATACGGACCATATCTAGTCCAACTCTTCTTCTGAAACTGATACAAAGCACTGGTCCTCTAACATCCAATGCTTGGCAGTTAAGATGAGAAACGTGTGAGCTTCGTGAACGATGTAGTTCGTTTGAGCAGAAAAGTGACTGCCCTTACCTGAAACGAAGTCTTGCTTGTAGGAAGACTCAGAGCTTGGGATTTAAGTCCATTTCTGAAGGGAAACACACAGCATAGTTCTCATCCATGGATCACACTCTGCTTTAGAGCAAGAAGCACACTCTTGCTTTCTAGAGACTCTAAGACAGGAGGAAATCTGAGTCTGCCCAGGACAAAAGAACGGTGTTTCCCACACATACGGACTATATGTAGTCCAAAACTTCTTCTGAAACTGATACAATGCACTGGTCCTCTAACATCCAATGCTGTCAGTTAAAATGAGAAACGTGTGAGCTTCGTGAACGATGTAGTTCGTTTGAGCAGAAAAGTGACTGCCCTTACCAGAATTGAAGTCTTGCTTATAGGAAGACTCAGAGCCTGGGATTTAACTCCATTTCTGAAGTAAAACACACAGCAGTGTAATCATCCATGGATCACACTCTGCTTTAGAACAAGAAGCACGCTCTTGCTTTCTAGACTCTCTAAGACAGCAGGAAACCTGAGTGTGCTGAGAACAAAAGAACGGTGTTTCCTACACATACGGACATTATATAGTCCAACTCTGCTTCTGAAACTGATACAAAGCACTGGTCCTCTAACATCCAATGCTTGTCTGTTAAGATGAGAAACGTGTGAGCTCAGTGAAAAATGTAGTTCGTTTGAGCTGAAAAGTGACTGCCCTTACCTGAAACGAAGTCTTGCTTGTAGGAAGACACAGAGCCTGGGATTTAACTCCATTTCTGAAGGGAAACACACAGCATAGTTCTCATCCATGGATCACACTCTGCTTTAGAGCGAGAAGCACGCTCTTGCTTTCTAGAGTCTCTAAGAGAGCAGGAAACGTGAGTGTGCTGAGAACAAAAGAACGGTGTTTCCTACACATACGGACATTATATAGTCGAACTCTGCTTCTGAAACTGATAAAAAGCAATGGTCCTCTAAAATCTAATGCTTGTCTGTTAAGAGGAGAAACGTGTGAGCTTCGTGAAGGATGTAGTTCATTTGAGCTGAAAAGTGACTGCCCTTACCTGAAACGAAATCTTGCCTGTAGGAAGACGCAGAACCTGAGATTTAACTCCATTTCTGAAGGGAAACACACAGCATAGTTTTCATCCATTTATCACATTCTGCTTCAGAGCTAGAAGCACGCTCTTGCTTTCTAGATTCTCTAATACAGCAGGAAACGTGAGTGTGCTGAGAACAAAAGAACGGTGTTCCCTACACATACAGACCATATCTAGTCCAACTCTTCTTCTGAAACTGATACAAAGCACTGGTCCTTTAACATCCAATGCCTGTCGGTTAAGATGAGAAACGTGTGAGCTTCGTGAACGATGTAGTTCGTTTGAGCAGAAAAGTGACTCCCCTTACCTTAATGGAAGTCTTGCTTGTAGGAAGACTCAGAGCCTGGGATTCAACTCCATTTCTGAAATAAAACACACAGCAGTGTAATCATCCTTTGATCACACTCTGCTTTAGAACAAGAAGCACGCTCTTGCTTTCTAGACTCTGCAAGACAGCAGATAACGTGAGTGTGCTGAGAACAAAAGAACGGTGTTTCCTACACATACGGACATTATATAGTCCAACTCTGCTTCTGTAACTGAAAAAAAGCACTGGTCCTCTAAAATCTAATGCTTGTCTGTTAAGATGAGAAACGTGTGAGCTTCGTGAACGATGTAGTTCGTTTGAGCTAAAAAGTGACTGCCCTTACCTGAAACGAAGTCTTGCTTGTAGGAAGACTCAGAGCCTGGGATTTAACTCCATTTCTGAAGGGAAACACACAGCATAGTTCTCATCCATGGATCACACTCTGCTTTAGAGCGAGAAGCACACTCTAGCTTTCTAGAGTCTCTAATACAGCAGGAAATCTGAGTGTGCCCAGAACAAAAGAACGGTGTTTCCTACACATATGGACCATATGTAGTCCAAATCTGCTTCTGAAACTGATACAAATCACTGACCCTCTAACATCCAATGCTTGTCAGTTGAGATGAGAAACGTGTGAGCTTCGTGAACGATATAGTTCTTTTGAGAAGAAAAGTGACTGCCCTTACCAGAATTGATGTCTTGCTTGTAGGAAGACTCAGAGCCTTGGATTTAACTCCATTTCTGAAGGGAAACACAAAGCATAGTTCTCATCCATGGATCACACTCTGCTTTAGAGCGAGAAGCACGCTCTTGCTTTCTAGAGTCTCTAAGAGAGCAGGGAACGTGAGTGTGCTGAGAACAAAAGAACGGTGTTTCCTACACATACGGACCATATGTAGTCCAACTCTTCTTCTGAAACTGATAGAATGCACTGGTCCTCTAACATCCAATGCTTGTCATTTAAGGTGAGAAACTTGTGAGCTTTGTGAATGATGTAGTTCCTTTGAACTGAAAAGTGACTGCCCTTACCAGAAACGAATTCTTGCTTGTAGTAAGACACAGAGCCTGGGATTTAAGTCCATTTCTGAAGGGAAACACACAGCATAGTATTCATCCATGGATCACACTCTGCTTTAGAGCGAGAAGCACACTCTAGCTTTCTAGAGTGTCTAATACAGCAGGAAATCTGAGTGTGCCCAGAACAAAAGAACGGTGTTTTCTACACATATGGACCATATGTAGTCGAAATCTGCTTCGGAAAGTGATACAAAGCACTGGTCCTCTAACATCCAATGCTTATCTGTTAAGATGAGAAACGTGTGAGCTTTGTGAATGATGTAGTTCCTTTGTACTGAAAAGTGACTGCCCTTACCTGAAATGAATTCTTGCTTATAGTAAGACACAGAGCCTGGGATTTAAGTCCATTTCTGAAGGGAAACACATAGCATTGTCTCATCCATTGATCACACTCTGCTTTAGAACAAGAAGCATGCTCTTGCTTTCTAGAGTGTCTAAGACAGCAGGAAACGTGAGTGTGCTGAGAACAAAAGAACGGTGTTTCCTAAACATACAGACCATATCTAGTCCAACTCTTCTTCTGAAACTGATACAAAGCAGTTTTCCTTTAACATCCAATGCTTGTCTGTTAAGATGAGAAACGTGTGAGCTTCGTGAACGATGTAGTTCGTTTGAGCAGAAAAGTGACTGCCCTTACCTTAAGGGAAGTCTTGCTTGTAGGAAGACTCAGAGCCTGGGATTTAACTCCATTTCTGAAATAAAACACACAGCAGTGTAATCATCCATTGATCACACTCTGCTTTAGAACAAGAAGCACGCTCTTGCTTAATAGACTCTCCAAGACAGCAGATAATGTGAGTGTGCTGAGAACAAAAGAACGGTGTTTCCTACACATATGGACATTATATAGTCCAACTCTACTTCTGAAACTGATTAAAAGCACTGGTCCTCTAACATCCAATTCTTGACAGTTAAGATGAAAAACGTGTGAGCTTCGTGAACGATGTAGTTCCTTTGAGCAGAAAAGTGACTGCCCTTACCTGAAACGAAGTCTTGCTTGTAGGAAGACACAGAGCCTGGGATTTAACTCCATTTCTGAAGGGAAACACACAGCATAGTTCTCATCCATGGATCACAATCTGCTTTAGAGCAAGAAGCACGCTCTTGCTTTCTAGAGTCTCTAAGACAGCAGGAAACGTGAGTTTGCTGAGAACAAAAGAACGGTGTTTCCTACACTTACGGACCATATCTAGTCCAACTCTGCTTCTGAAACTGATACAAAGCACTGGTCCTCTACCATCCAATGCTTGTCTGTTAAGATGAGAAACGTGTGAGCTCGGTGAAAAATGTAGTTCCTTGGAGCTGAAAAGTGACTGCCCTTACCTGAAACGAAGTCTTGCTTGTAGGGAGACTCAGAGCCTGGGATTTAAGTCCATTTCTGAAGGGAAACACACAGCATAGTTCTCATCCATGGATCACACTCTGCTTTAGAGCGAGAAGCACACTCTAGCTTTCTAGAGTCTCTAATACAGCAGGAAATCTGAGTGTGCCCAGAACAAAAGAACGGTGTTTCCTACACATACGGACTATATGTAGTCCAAATCTTCTGAAACTGATACAATGCACTGGTCCTCTAACATCCAATGCTTGTCAGTTCAGATGAGAAACGTGTGAGCTTCGTCAACGATGTAGTTCCTTTGAGCAGAAAAGTGACTGCCCTTACCTGAAACGAAGTCTTGCTTGTAGGGAGACCCAGAGCATGGGATTTAACTCCATTTCTGAAGTGAAACACACAGCATTGTCTCATCCATTGATCACACTCTGCTTTAGAACAAGAAGCACGCTCTTGCTTTCTAGAGTCTCTAAGACAGGAGGAAACGTGAGTGTGCTGAGAACAAAAGAACAGTGTTTCCTACACATACGGACCATATCTAGTCCAACTCTTCTTCTGAAACTGATACAAAGCACTGGTCCTCTAACATCCAATGCTTGTCAGTTAAGATGAGAAACGTGTGAGCTTCGTGAACGAAGTAGTTCGTTTGAGCAGAAAAGTGACTGCCCTTGCCTGAAACGAAGTCTTGCTGTAGGAAGACTCAGAGCCTGGGATTTAACTCCATTTCTGAAGGGAAACACACAGCATAGTTCTCATCCATGGATCACACTCTGCTTTAGAGCAAGAAGCACACTGTTGCTTTCTAGAGACTCTAAGACAGGAGGAATTCTGAGTCTGCCCAGAACAAAAGAACGGTGTTTCCTACACATATGGACATTATATTGTCCAACTCTGCTGCTGAAACTGAAAAAAAGCACTGGTCCTCTAAAATCTAATGCTTGTCTGTTAAGATGAGAAATGTGTGAGCTTCGTAAACGATGTAGTTCGTTTGAGCTAAAAAGTGACTGCCCTTACCTGAAACAAAGTCTTGCTTGTAGGAAGACTCAGAGCCTGGGATTTAACTCCATTTCTGAAGTGAAACACACAGCAAAGTTCTCATCCATGGATCACAATCTGCTTTAGAGCAAGAAGAACGCTCTTGCTTTCTAGAGTCTCTAAGACAGCAGGAAACGTGAGTTTGCTGAGAACAAAAGAACGGTGTTTCCTACACATACGGACCATATCTAGTCCAACTCTGCTTCTGAAACTGATACAAAGCACTGGTCCTCTACCATCCAATGCTTGTCTGTTAAGATGAGAAACGTGTGAGCTCGGTGAAAGATGTAGTTCCTTTGAGCTGAAAAGTGACTGCTGTTACCTGAAACGAAGTCTTGCTTGTAGGGAGACTCAGAGCCTGGGATTTAAGTCCATTTCTGAAGGGAAACACACAGCATAGTTCTCATCCATGGATCACACTCTGCTTTAGAGCGAGAAGCACACTCTAGCTTTCTAGAGTCTCTAATACAGCAGGAAATCGGAGTGTGCCCAGAACAAAAGAACGGTGTTTCCTACACATACGGACTATATGTAGTCCAAATCTTCTGAAACTGATACAATGTACTGGTCCTCTATCATCCAATGCTTGTCCGTTAAGATGAGAAACGTGTGAGCTTCGTGAACGATGTAGTTCCTTTGAGCAGAAAAGTGACTGCCCTTACCTGAAACGAAGTCTTGCTTGTAGGGAGACCCAGAGCATGGGATTTAACTCCATTTCTGAAGTGAAACACACAGCATTGTCTCATCCATTGATCACACTCTGCTTTAGAACAAGAAGCACGCTCTTGCTTTCTAGAATCTCTAAGACAGCAGGAAACGTGAGTGTGCTGAGAACAAAAGAACGGTGTTTCCTACACATACGGACCATATCTAGTCCAACTCTTCTTCTGAAACTGATACAAAGCACTGGTCCTCTAACATCCAATGCTTGGCAGTTAAGATGAGAAACGTGTGAGCTTCGTGAACGATGTAGTTCGTTTGAGCAGAAAAGTGACTGCCCTTGCCTGAAACGAAGTCTTGCTGTAGGAAGACTCAGAGCCTGGGATTTAACTCCATTTCTGAAGGGAAAAACACAGCATCGTTCTCATCCATGGATCACACTCTGCTTTAGAGCGAGAAGCACACTCTAGCTTTCTAGAGTCTCTAATACAGCAGGAAATCTGAGTGTGCCCAGAACAAAAGAACGGTGTTTCCTACACATATGGACCATATGTAGTCCAAATATGCTTCTGAAACTGATACAAAGCACTGGTCCTCTAACATCCAATGCTTGTCTGTTAAGATGAGAAACGTGTGAGCTTTGTGAATGATGTAGTTCCTTTGAACTGAAAAGTGACTACCCTTACCTGAAACGAATTCTTTCTTGTAGTAAGACACAGAGACTGGGATTTAAGTCCCTTTCTGAAGTAAAACACACAGCAGTGTAATCATCCATTGATCACACTCTGCTTTAGAGCAAGAAGCACGCTCTTGCTTTCTAGATTCTCTAATACAGAAGGAAATCTGAGTGTGCCCAGAACAAAAGAACGAGTTTCCTACACATACGGACTATATGTAGTCCAAATCTTCTGAAACTGATACAATGCACTGGTCCTCTAACATCCAATGCTTGGCAGTTAAGATGAGAAACGTGTGAGCTTGGTGAACGATGTAGTTGGTTTGAGCAGAAAAGTGACTGCCCTTACCTGAAACGAAGTCTTGCTTGTAGGAAGACTCAGAGCTTGGGATTTAAGTCCATTTCTGAAGGGAAACACACAGCATAGTTCTCATCCATGGATCACACTCTGCTTTAGAGCAAGAAGCACACTCTTGCTTTCTAGAGACTCTAAGACAGGAGGAAATCTGAGTCTGCCCAGGACAAAAGAACGGTGTTTCCCACACATACGGACTATATGTAGTCCAAAACTTCTTCTGAAACTGATACAATGCACTGGTCCTCTAACATCCAATGCTTGTCAGTTAAAATGAGAAACGTGTGAGCTTCGTGAACGATGTAGTTCGTTTGAGCAGAAAAGTGACTGCCCTTACCTGAATTGAAGTCTTGCTTATAGGAAGACTCAGAGCCTGGGATTTAACTCCATTTCTGAAGTAAAACACACAGCAGTGTAATCATCCATGGATCACACTCTGCTTTAGAACAAGAAGCACGCTCTTGCTTTCTAGACTCTCTAAGACAGCAGGAAACCTGAGTGTGCTGAGAACAAAAGAACGGTGTTTCCTACACATACGGACATTATATAGTACAACTCTGCTTCTGAAACTGATACAAAGCACTGGTCCTCTAACATCCAATGCTTGTCTGTTAAGATGAGAAACGTGTGAGCTCAGTGAAAAATGTAGTTCGTTTGAGCTGAAAAGTGACTGCCCTTACCTGAAACGAAGTCTTGCTTGTAGGAAGACACAGAGCCTGGGATTTAACTCCATTTCTGAAGGGAAACACACAGCATAGTTCTCATCCATGGATCACACTCTGCTTTAGATCGAGAAGCACGCTCTTGCTTTCTAGAGTCTCTAAGAGAGCAGGAAACGTGAGTGTGCTGAGAACAAAAGAACGGTGTTTCCTACACGTACGGATCATATCTAGTCCAACTCTTCTTCTGAAACTGATAGAATGCACTGGTCCTCTAACATCCAATGCTTGTCTGTTAAGATGAGAAACGTGTGTGCTTTGTGAATGATGTAGTTCCTTTGAACTGAAAAGTGACTGCCCTTACCTGAAATGAATTCTTGCTTGTAGTAAGACACAGAGCCTGGCATTTAAGTCCATTTCTGAAGGAAAACTCACAGCATAGTTCTCATCCATGGATCACACTCTGCTTTAGAGCGAGAAGCACACTCTAGCTTTCTAGAGTCTCTAATACAGCAGGAAATCTGAGTGTGCCCAGAAAAAAAGAACGGTGTTTCCTACACATATGGACCATATGTAGTCCAAATATGCTTCTGAAACTGATACAAAGCACTGGTCCTCTAACATCCAATGCTTGTCTGTTAAGATGAGAAACGTATGAGCTTTGTGAATGATGTAGTTCCTTTGAACTGAAAAGTGACTACCCTTACCTGAAACGAATTCTTTCTTGTAGTAAGACACAGAGACTGGGATTTAAGTCCCTTTCTGAAGTAAAACACACAGCAGTGTAATCATCCATTGATCACACTCTACTTTATAATAAGAAACATGCTCTTGCTTTCTAGATTCTCTAATACAGCAGGAAATCTGAGTGTGCCCAGAACAAAAGAACGGTGTTTCCTACACATACGGACCATATCTAGTCCAACTCTTCTTCTGAAACTGATACAAAGCACTGGTCCTTTAACACCCAATCCTTGTCCGTTAAGGTGAGAAACGTGTGAGCTTCGTGAACGATGTAATTCGTTTGAGCAGAAAAGTGACTGCCCTTACCTTAATTGATGTCTTGCTTGTAGGAAGACTCAGAGCCTGGGATTTAACTCCATTTCTGAAATAAAACACACAGCAGTGTAATCATCCATTGATCACACTCTTCTTTAGAACAAGAAGCACGCTCTTGCTTTCTAGACTCTCCAAGACAGCAGATAACGTGAGTGTGCTGAGAACAAAAGAACGGTGTTTCCTACACATACGGACATTATATAGTCCAACTCTGGTTCTGAAACTGATAAAAAGCACTGGTCCTCTAAAATCTAATGCTTGTCTTTTAAGATGAGAAATGTGTGAGCTTCGTGAACGATGTAGTTCGTTTGAGCTGAAAAGTGACTGCCCTTACCTGAAATGAAGTCTTGCTTGTAGGAAGACTCAGAGCCTGGGATTTAACTCCATTTCTGAAGTGAAACACACAGCATAGTTCTCATCAATTGATCACACTCTGCTTTAGAACAAGAAGCACGCTCTTGCTTTCTAGAATCTCTAAGACAGCAGGAAACGTGAGTGTGCTGAGAACAAAAGAACGGTGTTTCCTACACATACGGACCATATCTAGTCCAACTCTGCTTCTGAAACTGATACAAAGCACTGGTACTCTAACATCCAATGCTTGTGTGTTAAGATGAGAAACGTGTGAGCTCCGTGAAAGATGTAGTTCCTTTGAGATGAAAAGTGATTGCCCTTACCTGAAACGAAGTCTTGCTTGTAGGGAGACTCAGAGCCTGGGATTTAAGTCCATTTCTGAAGGGAAACACACAGCATAGTTCTCATCCATGGATCACACTCTGCTTTAGAGCGAGAAGCACGCTCTTGCTTTCTAGAGTCTCTAAGAGAGAAGGAAACGTGAGTGTGCTGAGAACAAAAGAACGGTGTTTCCTACACATACGGACCATATCTAGTCCAACCCTGCTTCTGAAACAGATACAAAGCACTGGTATTCTAACATCCAATGCTTGTCAGTTAAGATGAGAAACGTGTGAGCTCAGTGAACGATGTAGTTGGTTTGAGCTGAAAAGTGACTGCCCTTACCTGAAACGAAGTCTTGCTTGTAGGGAGACTCAGAGCCTGGGATTTAACTCCATTTCTGAAGTGAAACACACAGCATAGTTCTCATCCATGGATCACACTCTGCTTTAGAGCAAGAAGCACGCTCTTGCTTTCTAGATTCTCTAATACAGAAGGAAATCTGAGTGTGCCCAGAACAAAAGAACGAGTTTCCTACACATACGGACTATATGTAGTCCAAATCTTCTGAAACTGATACAATGCACTGGTCCTCTAACATCCAATGCTTGGCAGTTAAGATGAGAAACGTGTGAGCTTGGTGAACGATGTAGTTGGTTTGAGCAGAAAAGTGACTGCCCTTACCTGAAACGAAGTCTTGCTTGTAGGAAGACTCAGAGCTTGGGATTTAAGTCCATTTCTGAAGGGAAACACACAGCATAGTTCTCATCCATGGATCACACTCTGCTTTAGAGCAAGAAGCACACTCTTGCTTTCTAGAGACTCTAAGACAGGAGGAAATCTGAGTCTGCCCAGGACAAAAGAACGGTGTTTCCCACACATACGGACTATATGTAGTCCAAAACTTCTTCTGAAACTGATACAATGCACTGGTCCTCTAACATCCAATGCTTGTCAGTTAAAATGAGAAACGTGTGAGCTTCGTGAACGATGTAGTTCGTTTGAGCAGAAAAGTGACTGCCCTTACCTGAATTGAAGTCTTGCTTATAGGAAGACTCAGAGCCTGGGATTTAACTCCATTTCTGAAGTAAAACACACAGCAGTGTAATCATCCATGGATCACACTCTGCTTTAGAACAAGAAGCACGCTCTTGCTTTCTAGACTCTCTAAGACAGCAGGAAACCTGAGTGTGCTGAGAACAAAAGAACGGTGTTTCCTACACATACGGACATTATATAGTCCAACTCTGCTTCTGAAACTGATACAAAGCACTGGTCCTCTAACATCCAATGCTTGTCTGTTAAGATGAGAAACGTGTGAGCTCAGTGAAAAATGTAGTTCGTTTGAGCTGAAAAGTGACTGCCCTTACCTGAAACGAAGTCTTGCTTGTAGGAAGACACAGAGCCTGGGATTTAACTCCATTTCTGAAGGGAAACACACAGCATAGTTCTCATCCATGGATCACACTCTGCTTTAGATCGAGAAGCACGCTCTTGCTTTCTAGAGTCTCTAAGAGAGCAGGAAACGTGAGTGTGCTGAGAACAAAAGAACGGTGTTTCCTACACGTACGGATCATATCTAGTCCAACTCTTCTTCTGAAACTGATAGAATGCACTGGTCCTCTAACATCCAATGCTTGTCTGTTAAGATGAGAAACGTGTGTGCTTTGTGAATGATGTAGTTCCTTTGAACTGAAAAGTGACTGCCCTTACCTGAAATGAATTCTTGCTTGTAGTAAGACACAGAGCCTGGCATTTAAGTCCATTTCTGAAGGAAAACTCACAGCATAGTTCTCATCCATGGATCACACTCTGCTTTAGAGCGAGAAGCACACTCTAGCTTTCTAGAGTCTCTAATACAGCAGGAAATCTGAGTGTGCCCAGAAAAAAAGAACGGTGTTTCCTACACATATGGACCATATGTAGTCCAAATATGCTTCTGAAACTGATAAAAAGCAATGGTCCTCTAAAATCTAATGCTTGTCTGTTAAGAGGAGAAACGTGTGAGCTTCGTGAAGGATGTAGTTCATTTGAGCTGAAAAGTGACTGCCCTTACCTGAAACGAAATCTTGCCTGTAGGAAGACGCAGAGCCTGAGATTTAACTCCATTTCTGAAGGGAAACACACAGCATAGTTTTCATCCATTTATCACATTCTGCTTCAGAGCAAGAAGCACGCTCTTGCTTTCTAGATTCTCTAATACAGCAGGAAAAGTGAGTGTGCTGAGAACAAAAGAACGGTGTTCCCTACACATACAGACCATATCTAGTCCAACTCTTCTTCTGAAACTGATACAAAGCACTGGTCCTTTAACATCCAATGCTTGTCGGATAAGATGAGAAACGTGTGAGCTTCGTGAACGATGTAGTTCGTTTGAGCAGAAAAGTGACTCCCCTTACCTTAATGGAAGTCTTGCTTGTAGGAAGACTCAGAGCCTGGGATTCAACTCCATTTCTGAAATAAAACACACAGCAGTGTAATCATCCTTTGATCACACTCTGCTTTAGAACAAGAAGCACGCTCTTGCTTTCTAGACTCTCCAAGACAGCAGATAACGTGAGTGTGCTGAGAACAAAAGAACGGTGTTTTCTACACATATGGACCATATGTAGTCGAAATCTGCTTCTGAAACTGATACAAAACACTGGTCCTCTAACATCCAATGCTTGTCTGTTAAGATGAGAAACGTGTGAGCTTTGTGAATGATGTAGTTCCTTTGTACTGAAAAGTGACTGCCCTTACCTGTAATGAATTCTTGCTTGTGGTAAGACACAGAGCCTGGGATTTAAGTCCATTTCTGAAGGGAAAGACACAGCATCGTTCTCATCAATGGATCATACTCTGCTTTAGAGCGAGAAGCACACTCTAGCTTTCTAGAGTCTCTAATACAGCAGGAAATCTGAGTGTTCCCAGAACAAAAGAACGGTGTTTCCTACACATATGGACCATATGTAGTCCAAATATGCTTCTGAAACTGATACAAAGCACTGGTCCTCTAACATCCAATGCTTGTCTGTTAAGATGAGAAACGTGTGAGCTTTGTGAATGATGTAGTTCCTTTGAACTGAAAAGTGACTACCCTTACCTGAATTGATGTCTTGCTTGTAGGAAGACTCATACCCTGGGATTTAACTCCATTTCTGAGGTAAAACACACAGCAGTGTAATCATCCATTGATCACACTCTGCTTTATAATAAGAAACATGCTCTTGCTTTCCAGATTCTCTAATACAGCAGGAAATCAGAGTGTGCCCAGAACAAAAGAACGGTGTTTCCTACACATACGGACTATATGTAGTCCAAATCTTCTTCTGAAACTGATACAATGCACTGGTCCTCTAACATCCAATTCTTGACAGTAAAGATGAGAAACGTGTGAGCTTCATGAACGATGTAGTTCCTTTGAGCAGAAAAGTGCCTGCCTTTAACTGAAACGAAGTCTTGCTTGTAGGGAGACTCAGAGCATGGGATTTAACTCCATTTCTGAAGTGAAACACATAGCATTGTCTCATCCATTGATCACACTCTGCTTTAGAACAAGAAGCATGCTCTTGCTTTCTAGAGTGTCTAAGACAGCAGGAAACGTGAGTGTGCTGAGAACAAAAGAACGGTGTTTCCTAAACATACAGACCATATCTAGTCCAACTCTTCTTCTGAAACTGATACAAAGCAGTTTTCCTTTAACATCCAATGCTTGTCTGTTAAGATGAGAAACGTGTGAGCTTCGTGAACGATGTAGTTCGTTTGAGCAGAAAAGTGACTGCCCTTACCTTAATGGAAGTCTTGCTTGTAGGAAGACTCAGAGCCTGGGATTTAACTCCATTTCTGAAATAAAACACACAGCAGTGTAATCATCCATTGATCACACTCTGCTTTAGAACAAGAAGCACGCTCTTGCTTAATAGACTCTCCAAGACAGCAGATAATGTGAGTGTGCTGAGAAGAAAAGAACGGTGTTTCCTACACATATGGACATTATATAGTCCAACTCTGCTGCTGAAACTGAAAAAAACCACTGGTCCTCTAAAATCTAATGCTTGTCTGTTAAGATGAGAAACGTGTGAGCTTCGTGAACGATGTAGTTCGTTTGAGCTAAAAAGTGACTGCCCTTACCTGAAACAAAGTCTTGCTTGTAGGAAGACTCAGAGCCTGGGATGTAACTCCATTTCTGAAGTGAAACACACAGCAAAGTTCTCATCCATGGATCACAATCTGCTTTAGAGCAAGAAGCACGCTCTTGCTTTCTAGAGTCCCTAAGACAGCAGGAAACGTGAGTTTGCTGAGAACAAAAGAACGGTGTTTCCTACACATACAGACCATATCTAGTCCAACTCTGCTTCTGAAACTGATACAAAGCACTGGTCCTCTACCATCCAATGCTTGTCTGTTAAGATGAGAAACGTGTGAGCTCGGTGAAAGATGTAGTTCCTTTGAGCTGAAAAGTGACTGCCGTTACCTGAAACGAAGTCTTGCTTGTAGGGAGACTCAGAGCCTGGGATTTAAGTCCATTTCTGAAGGGAAACACACAGCATAGTTCTCATCCATGGATCACACTCTGCTTTAGAGCGAGAAGCACACTCTAGCTTTCTAGAGTCTCTAATACAGCAGGAAATCTGAGTGTGCCCAGAACAAAAGAACGGTGTTTCCTACACATACGGACTATATGTAGTCCAAATCTTCTGAAACTGATACAATGCACTGGTCCTCTAACATCCAATGCTTGTCAGTTAAGATGAGAAACGTGTGAGCTTCCTGAACGATGTAGTTCCTTTGAGCAGAAAAGTGACTGCCCTTACCTGAAACGAAGTCTTGCTTGTAGGGAGACGCAGAGCATGGGATTTAACTCCATTTCTGAAGTGAAACACACAGCATTGTCTCATCCATTGATCACACCCTGCTTTAGAACAAGAAGCACGCTCTTGCTTTCTAGAGTCTCTAAGACAGCAGGAAACGTGAGTTTGCTGAGAACAAAAGAACGGTGTTTCCTACACTTACGGACCATATCTAGTCCAACTCTGCTTCTGAAACTGATACAAAGCACTGGTCCTCTACCATCCAATGCTTGTCTGTTAAGATGAGAAACGTGTGAGCTCGGTGAAAGATGTAGTTCCTTGGAGCTGAAAAGTGACTGCCCTTACCTGAAACGAAGTCTTGCTTGTAGGCAGACTCAGAGCCTGGGATTTAAGTCCATTTCTGAAGGGAAACACACAGCATAGTTCTCATCCATGGATCACACTCTGCTTTAGAGCGAGAAGCACACTCTAGCTTTCTAGATTCTCTAATACAGCAGGAAATCTGAGTGTGCCCAGAACAAAAGAACGGTGTTTCCTACACATACGGACTATATGTAGTCCAAATCTTCTGAAACTGATACAATGCACTGGTCCTCTATCATCCAATGCTTGTCAGTTAAGATGAGAAACGTGTGAGCTTCGTGAACGATGTAGTTCCTTTGAGCAGAAAAGTGACTGCCCTTACCTGAAACGAAGTCTTGCTTGTAGGGAGACCCAGAGCATGGGATTTAACTCCATTTCTGAAGTGAAACACACAGCATTGTCTCATCCATTGATCACACTCTGCTTTAGAACAAGAAGCACGCTCTTGCTTTCTAGAGTCTCTAAGACAGCAGGAAACGTGAGTGTGCTGAGCACAAAAGAACTGTGTTTCCTACACATATGGACCATATCTTGTCCAACTCTTCTTAAACTGATAGAATGCACTGGTCCTCTAACATCCAATGCTTGTCATTTAAGGTGAGAAACTTGTGAGCTTTGTCAATGATGTAGTTCCTTTGAACTGAAAAGTGACTGCCCTTACCAGAAACGAATTCTTGCTTGTAGTAAGACACAGAGCCTGGGATTTAAGTCCATTTCTGAAGGGAAACACACAGCATAGTTCTCATCCATGGATCACACTCTGCTTTAGAGCGAGAAGCACACTCTAGCTTTCTAGAGTCTCTAATACAGCAGGAAATCTGAGTGTGCCCAGAACAAAAGAACGGTGTGTTCTACACATATGGACCATATGGAGTCGAAATCTGCTTCTGAAACTGATACAAAGCACTGGTCCACTAACATCCAATGCTTGTCTGTTAAGATGAGAAACGTGTGAGCTTTGTGAATGATGTAGTTCCTTTGTACTGAAAAGTGACTGCCCTTACCTGAAATGAATTCTTGCTTGTAGTAAGACACAGAGCCTGGGATTTAAGTCCATTTCTGAAGGGAAACACACAGCATCGTTCTCATCCATGGATCATACTCTGCTTTAGAGCGAGAAGCACACTCTAGCTTTCTAGAGTCTCTAATACAGCAGGAAATCTGAGTGTTCCCAGAACAAAAGAACGGTGTTTCCTACACATATGGACCATATGTAGTCCAAATATGCTTCTGAAACTGATACAAAGCACTGGTCCTCTAACATCCAATGCTTGTCTGTTAAGATGAGAAACGTGTGAGCTTTGTGAATGATGTAGTTCCTTTGAACTGAAAAGTGACTACCCTTACCTGAATTGATGTCTTGCTTGTAGGAAGACTCATAGCCTGGGATTTAACTCCATTTCTGAAGTAAAACACACAGCAGTGTAATCATCCATTGATCACACTCTGCTTTATAATAAGAAACATGCTCTTGCTTTCCAGATTCTCTAATACAGCAGGAAATCAGAGTGTGCCCAGAACAAAAGAACGGTGTTTCCTACACATACGGACTATATGTAGTCCAAATCTTCTTCTGAAACTGATACAGTGCACTGGTCCTCTAACATCCAATTCTTGACAGTTAAGATGAGAAACGTGTGAGCTTCGTGAACGATGTAGTTCCTTTGAGCAGAAAAGTGCCTGCCTTTAACTGAAACGAAGTCTTGCTTGTAGGGAGACTCAGAGCATGGGATTTAACTCCATTTCTGAAGTGAAACACATAGCATTGTCTCATCCATTGATCACACTCTGCTTTAGAACAAGAAGCATGCTCTTGCTTTCTAGAGTGTCTAAGACAGCAGGAAACGTGAGTGTGCTGAGAACAAAAGAACGGTGTTTCCTAAACATACAGACCATATCTAGTCCAACTCTTCTTCTGAAACTGATACAAAGCAGTTTTCCTTTAACATCCAATGCTTGTCTGTTAAGATGAGAAACGTGTGAGCTTCGTGAACGATGTAGTTCGTTTGAGCAGAAAAGTGACTGCCCTTACCTTAATGGAAGTCTTGCTTGTAGGAAGACTCAGAGCCTGGGATTTAACTCCATTTCTGAAATAAAACACACAGCAGTGTAATCATCCATTGATCACACTCTGCTTTAGAACAAGAAGCACGCTCTTGCTTAATAGACTCTCCAAGACAGCAGATAATGTGAGTGTGCTGAGAACAAAAGAACGGTGTTTCCTACACATACGGACCATATCTAGTCCAACTCTTCTTAAACTGATAGAATGCACTGGTCCTCTAACATCCAATGCTTGTCATTTAAGGTGAGAAACTTGTGAGCTTTGTGAATGATGTAGTTCCTTTGAACTGAAAAGTGACTGCCCTTACCAGAAACGATTCTTGCTTGTAGTAAGACACAGAGCCTGGGATTTAAGTCCATTTCTGAAGGGAAACACACAGCATAGTTCTCATCCATGGATCACACTCTGATTTAGAGCGAGAAGCACACTCTAGCTTTCTAGAGTCTCTAATACAGCAGGAAATCTGAGTGTGCCCAGAACAAAAGAACGGTGTTTTCTACACATATGGACCATATGTAGTCGAAATCTGCTTCTGAAACTGATACAAAACACTGGTCCTCTAACATCCAATGCTTGTCTGTTAAGATGAGAAACGTGTGAGCTTTGTGAATGATGTAGTTCCTTTGTACTGAAAAGTGACTGCCCTTACCTGTAATGAATTCTTGCTTGTGGTAAGACACAGAGCCTGGGATTTAAGTCCATTTCTGAAGGGAAAGACACAGCATCGTTCTCATCAATGGATCATACTCTGCTTTAGAGCGAGAAGCACACTCTAGCTTTCTAGAGTCTCTAATACAGCAGGAAATCTGAGTGTTCCCAGAACAAAAGAACGGTGTTTCCTACACATATGGACCATATGTAGTCCAAATATGCTTCTGAAACTGATACAAAGCACTGGTCCTCTAACATCCAATGCTTGTCTGTTAAGATGAGAAACGTGTGAGCTTTGTGAATGATGTAGTTCCTTTGAACTGAAAAGTGACTACCCTTACCTGAATTGATGTCTTGCTTGTAGGAAGACTCATACCCTGGGATTTAACTCCATTTCTGAGGTAAAACACACAGCAGTGTAATCATCCATTGATCACACTCTGCTTTATAATAAGAAACATGCTCTTGCTTTCCAGATTCTCTAATACAGCAGGAAATCAGAGTGTGCCCAGAACAAAAGAACGGTGTTTCCTACACATACGGACTATATGTAGTCCAAATCTTCTTCTGAAACTGATACAATGCACTGGTCCTCTAACATCCAATTCTTGACAGTTAAGATGAGAAACGTGTGAGCTTCATGAACGATGTAGTTCCTTTGAGCAGAAAAGTGCCTGCCTTTAACTGAAACGAAGTCTTGCTTGTAGGGAGACTCAGAGCATGGGATTTAACTCCATTTCTGAAGTGAAACACATAGCATTGTCTCATCCATTGATCACACTCTGCTTTAGAACAAGAAGCATGCTCTTGCTTTCTAGAGTGTCTAAGACAGCAGGAAACGTGAGTGTGCTGAGAACAAAAGAACGGTGTTTCCTAAACATACAGACCATATCTAGTCCAACTCTTCTTCTGAAACTGATACAAAGCAGTTTTCCTTTAACATCCAATGCTTGTCTGTTAAGATGAGAAACGTGTGAGCTTCGTGAACGATGTAGTTCGTTTGAGCAGAAAAGTGACTGCCCTTACCTTAATGGAAGTCTTGCTTGTAGGAAGACTCAGAGCCTGGGATTTAACTCCATTTCTGAAATAAAACACACAGCAGTGTAATCATCCATTGATCACACTCTGCTTTAGAACAAGAAGCACGCTCTTGCTTAATAGACTCTCCAAGACAGCAGATAATGTGAGTGTGCTGAGAAGAAAAGAACGGTGTTTCCTACACATATGGACATTATATAGTCCAACTCTGCTGCTGAAACTGAAAAAAACCACGGGTCCTCTAAAATCTAATGCTTGTCTGTTAAGATGAGAAACGTGTGAGCTTCGTGAACGATGTAGTTCGTTTGAGCTAAAAAGTGACTGCCCTTACCTGAAACAAAGTCTTGCTTGTAGGAAGACTCAGAGCCTGGGATGTAACTCCATTTCTGAAGTGAAACACACAGCAAAGTTCTCATCCATGGATCACAATCTGCTTTAGAGCAAGAAGCACGCTCTTGCTTTCTAGAGTCCCTAAGACAGCAGGAAACGTGAGTTTGCTGAGAACAAAAGAACGGTGTTTCCTACACATACAGACCATATCTAGTCCAACTCTGCTTCTGAAACTGATACAAAGCACTGGTCCTCTACCATCCAATGCTTGTCTGTTAAGATGAGAAACGTGTGAGCTCGGTGAAAGATGTAGTTCCTTTGAGCTGAAAAGTGACTGCCGTTACCTGAAACGAAGTCTTGCTTGTAGGGAGACTCAGAGCCTGGGATTTAAGTCCATTTCTGAAGGGAAACACACAGCATAGTTCTCATCCATGGATCACACTCTGCTTTAGAGCGAGAAGCACACTCTAGCTTTCTAGAGTCTCTAATACAGCAGGAAATCTGAGTGTGCCCAGAACAAAAGAACGGTGTTTCCTACACATACGGACTATATGTAGTCCAAATCTTCTGAAACTGATACAATGCACTGGTCCTCTAACATCCAATGCTTGTCAGTTAAGATGAGAAACGTGTGAGCTTCCTGAACGATGTAGTTCCTTTGAGCAGAAAAGTGACTGCCCTTACCTGAAACGAAGTCTTGCTTGTAGGGAGACGCAGAGCATGGGATTTAACTCCATTTCTGAAGTGAAACACACAGCATTGTCTCATCCATTGATCACACCCTGCTTTAGAACAAGAAGCACGCTCTTGCTTTCTAGAGTCTCTAAGACAGCAGGAAACGTGAGTTTGCTGAGAACAAAAGAACGGTGTTTCCTACACTTACGGACCATATCTAGTCCAACTCTGCTTCTGAAACTGATACAAAGCACTGGTCCTCTACCATCCAATGCTTGTCTGTTAAGATGAGAAACGTGTGAGCTCGGTGAAAGATGTAGTTCCTTGGAGCTGAAAAGTGACTGCCCTTACCTGAAACGAAGTCTTGCTTGTAGGCAGACTCAGAGCCTGGGATTTAAGTCCATTTCTGAAGGGAAACACACAGCATAGTTCTCATCCATGGATCACACTCTGCTTTAGAGCGAGAAGCACACTCTAGCTTTCTAGATTCTCTAATACAGCAGGAAATCTGAGTGTGCCCAGAACAAAAGAACGGTGTTTCCTACACATACGGACTATATGTAGTCCAAATCTTCTGAAACTGATACAATGCACTGGTCCTCTATCATCCAATGCTTGTCAGTTAAGATGAGAAACGTGTGAGCTTCGTGAACGATGTAGTTCCTTTGAGCAGAAAAGTGACTGCCCTTACCTGAAACGAAGTCTTGCTTGTAGGGAGACCCAGAGCATGGGATTTAACTCCATTTCTGAAGTGAAACACACAGCATTGTCTCATCCATTGATCACACTCTGCTTTAGAACAAGAAGCACGCTCTTGCTTTCTAGAGTCTCTAAGACAGCAGGAAACGTGAGTGTGCTGAGCACAAAAGAACTGTGTTTCCTACACATATGGACCATATCTTGTCCAACTCTTCTTAAACTGATAGAATGCACTGGTCCTCTAACATCCAATGCTTGTCATTTAAGGTGAGAAACTTGTGAGCTTTGTCAATGATGTAGTTCCTTTGAACTGAAAAGTGACTGCCCTTACCAGAAACGAATTCTTGCTTGTAGTAAGACACAGAGCCTGGGATTTAAGTCCATTTCTGAAGGGAAACACACAGCATAGTTCTCATCCATGGATCACACTCTGCTTTAGAGCGAGAAGCACACTCTAGCTTTCTAGAGTCTCTAATACAGCAGGAAATCTGAGTGTGCCCAGAACAAAAGAACGGTGTGTTCTACACATATGGACCATATGGAGTCGAAATCTGCTTCTGAAACTGATACAAAGCACTGGTCCACTAACATCCAATGCTTGTCTGTTAAGATGAGAAACGTGTGAGCTTTGTGAATGATGTAGTTCCTTTGTACTGAAAAGTGACTGCCCTTACCTGAAATGAATTCTTGCTTGTAGTAAGACACAGAGCCTGGGATTTAAGTCCATTTCTGAAGGGAAACACACAGCATCGTTCTCATCCATGGATCATACTCTGCTTTAGAGCGAGAAGCACACTCTAGCTTTCTAGAGTCTCTAATACAGCAGGAAATCTGAGTGTTCCCAGAACAAAAGAACGGTGTTTCCTACACATATGGACCATATGTAGTCCAAATATGCTTCTGAAACTGATACAAAGCACTGGTCCTCTAACATCCAATGCTTGTCTGTTAAGATGAGAAACGTGTGAGCTTTGTGAATGATGTAGTTCCTTTGAACTGAAAAGTGACTA
Organism: Onychomys leucogaster; assembly: GCA_949786385.1. Classification (NCBI taxonomy): domain Eukaryota; kingdom Metazoa; phylum Chordata; class Mammalia; order Rodentia; family Cricetidae; genus Onychomys; species Onychomys leucogaster. The sequence continues at coordinate 2,070,985 of CATKUP010000076.1, forward strand.
CCCTTACCTGAATTGATGTCTTGCTTGTAGGAAGACTCATAGCCTGGGATTTAACTCCATTTCTGAAGTAAAACACACAGCAGTGTAATCATCCATTGATCACACTCTGCTTTATAATAAGAAACATGCTCTTGCTTTCCAGATTCTCTAATACAGCAGGAAATCAGAGTGTGCCCAGAACAAAAGAACGGTGTTTCCTACACATACGGACTATATGTAGTCCAAATCTTCTTCTGAAACTGATACAGTGCACTGGTCCTCTAACATCCAATTCTTGACAGTTAAGATGAGAAACGTGTGAGCTTCGTGAACGATGTAGTTCCTTTGAGCAGAAAAGTGCCTGCCTTTAACTGAAACGAAGTCTTGCTTGTAGGGAGACTCAGAGCATGGGATTTAACTCCATTTCTGAAGTGAAACACATAGCATTGTCTCATCCATTGATCACACTCTGCTTTAGAACAAGAAGCATGCTCTTGCTTTCTAGAGTGTCTAAGACAGCAGGAAACGTGAGTGTGCTGAGAACAAAAGAACGGTGTTTCCTAAACATACAGACCATATCTAGTCCAACTCTTCTTCTGAAACTGATACAAAGCAGTTTTCCTTTAACATCCAATGCTTGTCTGTTAAGATGAGAAACGTGTGAGCTTCGTGAACGATGTAGTTCGTTTGAGCAGAAAAGTGACTGCCCTTACCTTAATGGAAGTCTTGCTTGTAGGAAGACTCAGAGCCTGGGATTTAACTCCATTTCTGAAATAAAACACACAGCAGTGTAATCATCCATTGATCACACTCTGCTTTAGAACAAGAAGCACGCTCTTGCTTAATAGACTCTCCAAGACAGCAGATAATGTGAGTGTGCTGAGAACAAAAGAACGGTGTTTCCTACACATATGGACATTATATAGTCCAACTCTGCTGCTGAAACTGAAAAAAAGCACTGGTCCTCTAAAATCTAATGCTTGTCTGTTAAGATGAGAAACGTGTGAGCTTCGTGAACGATGTAGTTCGTTTGAGCTAAAAAGTGACTGCCCTTACCTGAAACAAAGTCTTGCTTGTAGGAAGACTCAGAGCCTGGGATTTAACTCCATTTCTGAAGTGAAACACACAGCAAAGTTCTCATCCATGGATCACAATCTGCTTTAGAGCAAGAAGCACGCTCTTGCTTTCTAGAGTCTCTAAGACAGCAGGAAACGTGAGTTTGCTGAGAACAAAAGAACGGTGTTTCCTACACATACAGACCATATCTAGTCCAACTCTGCTTCTGAAACTGATACAAAGCACTGGTCCTCTACCATCCAATGCTTGTCTGTTAAGATGAGAAACGTGTGAGCTCGGTGAAAGATGTAGTTCCTTTGAGCTGAAAAGTGACTGCCGTTACCTGAAACGAAGTCTTGCTTGTAGGGAGACTCAGAGCCTGGGATTTAAGTCCATTTCTGAAGGGAAACACACAGCATAGTTCTCATCCATGGATCACACTCTGCTTTAGAGCGAGAAGCACACTCTAGCTTTCTAGAGTCTCTAATACAGCAGGAAATCTGAGTGTGCCCAGAACAAAAGAACGGTGTTTCCTACACATACGGACTATATGTAGTCCAAATCTTCTGAAACTGATACAATGCACTGGTCCTCTAACATCCAATGCTTGTCAGTTAAGATGAGAAACGTGTGAGCTTCCTGAACGATGTAGTTCCTTTGAGCAGAAAAGTGACTGCCCTTACCTGAAACGAAGTCTTGCTTGTAGGGAGATGCAGAGCATGGGATTTAACTCCATTTCTGAAGTGAAACACACAGCATTGTCTCATCCATTGATCACACCCTGCTTTAGAACAAGAAGCACGCTCTTGCTTTCTAGAGTCTCTAAGACAGCAGGAAACGTGAGTGTGCTGAGAACAAAAGAACGGTGTTTCCTACACATACGGACCATATCTAGTCCAACTCTTCTTCTGAAACTGATACAAAGCACTGGTCCTCTAACATCCAATGCTTGGCAGTTAAGATGAAAAACGTGTGAGCTTCGTGAACGATGTAGTTCGTTTGAGCAGAAAAGTGACTGCCCTTGCCTGAAACAAAGTCTTGCTGTAGGAAGACTCAGAGCCTGGGATTTAACTCCATTTCTGAAGGAAAACACACAGCATCGTTCTCATCCATGGATAACACTCTGCTTTAGAGCGAGAAGCACACTCTAGCTTTCTAGAGTCTCTAATACAGCAGGAAATCTGAGTGTGCCCAGAACAAAAGAACGGTGTTTCCTACACATATGGACCATATGTAGTCCAAATATGCTTCTGAAACTGATACAAAGCACTGGTCCTCTAACATCCAATGCTTGTCTGTTAAGATGAGAAACGTGTGAGCTTTGTGAATGATGTAGTTCCTTTGAACTGAAAAGTGACTACCCTTACCTGAATTGATGTCTTGCTTGTAGGAAGACTCATAGCCTGGGATTTAACTCCATTTCTGAAGTAAAACACACAGCAGTGTAATCATCCATTGATCACACTCTGCTTTATAATAAGAAACATGCTCTTGCTTTCTAGATTCTCTAATACAGCAGGAAATCAGAGTGTGCCCAGAACAAAAGAACGGTGTTTCCTACACATACGGACTATATGTAGTCCAAATCTTCTTTGAAACTGATACAATGCACTGGTCCTCTAACATCCAATTCTTGACAGTTAAGATGAGAAACGTGTGAGCTTCGTGAACGATGTAGTTCCTTTGAGCAGAAAAGTGCCTGCCTTTAACTGAAACGAAGTCTTGCTTGTAGGGAGACTCAGAGCATGGGATTTAACTCCATTTCTGAACTGAAACACATAGCATTGTCTCATCCATTGATCACACTCTGCTTTAGAACAAGAAGCATGCTCTTGCTTTCTAGAGTGTCTAAGACAGCAGGAAACGTGAGTGTGCTGAGAACAAAAGAACGGTGTTTCCTAAACATACAGACCATATCTAGTCCAACTCTTCTTCTGAAACTGATACAAAGCAGTTTTCCTTTAACATCCAATGCTTGTCTGTTAAGATGAGAAACGTGTGAGCTTCGTGAACGATGTAGTTCGTTTGAGCAGAAAAGTGACTGCCCTTACCTGAAACGAAGTCTTGCTTGTAGGAAGACTCAGAGCCTGGGATTTAACTCCATTTCTGAAATAAAACACACAGCAGTGTAATCATCCATTGATCACACTCTGCTTTAGAACAAGAAGCACGCTCTTGCTTAATAGACTCTCCAAGACAGCAGATAATGTGAGTGTGCTGAGAACAAAAGAACGGTGTTTCCTACACATATGGACATTATATAGTCCAACTCTGCTGCTGAAACTGAAAAAAAGCACTGGTCCTCTAAAATCTAATGCTTGTCTGTTAAGATGAGAAACGTGTGAGCTTCGTGAACGATGTAGTTCGTTTGAGCTAAAAAGTGACTGCCTTACCTGAAACAAAGTCTTGCTTGTAGGAAGACTCAGAGCCTGGGATTTAACTCCATTTCTGAAGTGAAACACACAGCAAAGTTCTCATCCATGGATCACAATCTGCTTTAGAGCAAGAAGCACGCTCTTGCTTTCTAGAGTCTCTAAGACAGCAGGAAACGTGAGTTTGCTGAGAACAAAAGAACGGTGTTTCCTACACATACAGACCATATCTAGTCCAACTCTGCTTCTGAAACTGATACAAAGCACTGGTCCTCTACCATCCAATGCTTGTCTGTTAAGATGAGAAACGTGTGAGCTCGGTGAAAGATGTAGTTCCTTTGAGCTGAAAAGTGACTGCCGTTACCTGAAACGAAGTCTTGCTTGTAGGGAGACTCAGAGCCTGGGATTTAAGTCCATTTCTGAAGGGAAACACACAGCATAGTTCTCATCCATGGATCACACTCTGCTTTAGAGCGAGAAGCACACTCTAGCTTTCTAGAGTCTCTAATACAGCAGGAAATCTGAGTGTGCCCAGAACAAAAGAATGGTGTTTCCTACACATACGGACTATATGTAGTCCAAATCTTCTGAAACTGATACAATGCACTGGTCCTCTAACATTCAATGCTTGTCAGTTAAGATGAGAAACGTGTGAGCTTCGTGAACGATGTAGTTCCTTTGAGCAGAAAAGTGACTGCCCTTACCTGAAACGAAGTCTTGCTTGTAGGGAGACGCAGAGCATGGGATTTAACTCCATTTCTGAAGTGAAACACACAGCATTGTCTCATCCATTGATCACACTCTGCTTTAGAACAAGAAGCACGCTCTTGCTTTCTAGAGTCTCTAAGACAGCAGGAAACGTGAGTGTGCTGAGAACAAAAGAACGGTGTTTCCTACACATACGGACCATATCTAGTCCAACTCTTCTTCTGAAACTGATACAAAGCACTGGTCCTCTAACATCCAATGCTTGGAAGTTAAGATGAGAAACATGTGAGCTTCGTGAACGATGTAGTTCGTTTGAGCAGAAAAGTGACTGCCCTTGCCTGAAACAAAGTCTTGCTGTAGGAAGACTCAGAGCCTGGGATTTAACTCCATTTCTGAAGGAAAACACACAGCATCGTTCTCATCCATGGATCACACTCTGCTTTAGAGCGAGAAGCACACTCTAGCTTTCTAGAGTCTCTAATACAGCAGGAAATCTGAGTGTGCCCAGAACAAAAGAACGGTGTTTCCTACACATATGGACCATATGTAGTCCAAATATGCTTCTGAAACTGATACAAAGCACTGGTCCTCTAACATCCAATGCTTGTCTGTTAAGATGAGAAACGTGTGAGCTTTGTGAATGATGTAGTTCCTTTGAGCAGAAAAGTGACTACCCTTAACTGAAACGAATTCTTTCTTGTAGTAAGACACAGAGACTGGGATTTAAGTCCATTTCTGAAGTAAAACACACAGCAGTGTAATCATCCATTGATCACACTCTACTTTATAATAAGAAACATGCTCTTGCTTTCTAGATTCTCTAATTCAGCAGGAAATCTGAGTGTGCCCAGAACAAAAGAACGGTGTTTCCTACACATACAGACCATATCTAGTCCAACTCTGCTTCTGAAACTGATACAAAGCACTGGTCCTCTACCATCCAATGCTTGTCTGTTAAGATGAGAAACGTGTGAGCTCGGTGAAAGATGTAGTTCCTTTGAGCTGAAAAGTGACTGCCGTTACCTGAAACGAAGTCTTGCTTGTAGGGAGACTCAGAGCCTGGGATTTAAGTCCATTTCTGAAGGGAAACACACAGCATAGTTCTCATCCATGGATCACACTCTGCTTTAGAGCGAGAAGCACACTCTAGCTTTCTAGAGTCTCTAATACAGCAGGAAATCTGAGTGTGCCCAGAACAAAAGAACGGTGTTTCCTACACATACGGACTATATGTAGTCCAAATCTTCTGAAACTGATACAATGCACTGGTCCTCTAACATTCAATGCTTGTCAGTTAAGATGAGAAACGTGTGAGCTTCGTGAACGATGTAGTTCCTTTGAGCAGAAAAGTGACTGCCCTTACCTGAAACGAAGTCTTGCTTGTAGGGAGACGCAGAGCATGGGATTTAACTCCATTTCTGAAGTGAAACACACAGCATTGTCTCATCCATTGATCACACTCTGCTTTAGAACAAGAAGCACGCTCTTGCTTTCTAGAGTCTCTAAGACAGCAGGAAACGTGAGTGTGCTGAGAACAAAAGAACGGTGTTTCCTACACATACGGACCATATCTAGTCCAACTCTTCTTCTGAAACTGATACAAAGCACTGGTCCTCTAACATCCAATGCTTGGCAGTTAAGATGAGAAACATGTGAGCTTCGTGAACGATGTAGTTCGTTTGAGCAGAAAAGTGACTGCCCTTGCCTGAAACAAAGTCTTGCTGTAGGAAGACTCAGAGCCTGGGATTTAACTCCATTTCTGAAGGAAAACACACAGCATCGTTCTCATCCATGGATCACACTCTGCTTTAGAGCGAGAAGCACACTCTAGCTTTCTAGAGTCTCTAATACAGCAGGAAATCTGAGTGTGCCCAGAACAAAAGAACGGTGTTTCCTACACATATGGACCATATGTAGTCCAAATATGCTTCTGAAACTGATACAAAGCACTGGTCCTCTAACATCCAATGCTTGTCTGTTAAGATGAGAAACGTGTGAGCTTTGTGAATGATGTAGTTCCTTTGAGCAGAAAAGTGACTACCCTTAACTGAAACGAATTCTTTCTTGTAGTAAGACACAGAGACTGGGATTTAAGTCCATTTCTGAAGTAAAACACACAGCAGTGTAATCATCCATTGATCACACTCTACTTTATAATAAGAAACATGCTCTTGCTTTCTAGATTCTCTAATTCAGCAGGAAATCTGAGTGTGCCCAGAACAAAAGAACGGTGTTTCCTACACATACGGACTATATGTAGTCCAAATCTTCTTCTGAAACTGATAAAATGCACTGGTCCTCTAACATCCAATTCTTGACAGTTAAGATGTGAAACGTGTGAGCTTCGTGAACGATGTAGTTCCTTTGAGCAGAAAAGTGCCTGCCTTTACCTGAAACGAAGTCTTGCTTGTAGGGAGACTCAGAGCATGGGATTTAACTCCATTTCTGAAGTGAAACACATAGCATTGTCTCATCCATTGATCACACTCTGCTTTAGAACAAGAAGCACGCTCTTGCTTTCTAGAGTGTCTAAGACAGCAGGAAACGTGAGTGTGCTGAGAACAAAAGTACGGTGTTTCCTACACATACAGACCATATCTACTCCAACTCTTCTTCTGAAACTGATACAAAGCACTGGTCCTTTAACATCCAATGCTTGTCTGTTAAGATGAGAAACGTGTGAGCTTCGTGAACGATGTAGTTCCTTTGAGCAGAAAAGTGACTGCCCTTACCTGAAACGAAGTCTTGCTTGTAGGAAGACTAAGAGCCTGAGATTTAACTCCATTTCTGAAGTGAAACACACAGCAGTGTAATCATCCATTGATCACACTCTGCTTTAGAACAAGAAGCACGCTCTTGCTTTCTAGAATCTCTAAGACAGCAGGAAACGTGAGTGGAATGAGAACAAAAGAACGGTGTTTCCTACACATACGGACATTATATAGTCCAACTCTGCTTCTGAAACTGATTAAAAGCACTGGTCCTCTAACATCCAATTCTTGACAGTTAAGATGAAAAACGTGTGAGCTTCGTGAACGATGTAGTTCCTTTGAGCAGAAAAGTGACTGCCCTTACCTGAAACGAAGTCTTGCTTGTAGGAAGACACAGAGCCTGGGATTTAACTCCATTTCTGAAGGGAAACACACAGCATAGTTCTCATCCATGGATCACAATCTGCTTTAGAGCAAGAAGCACGCTCTTGCTTTCTAGAGTGTCTAAGACAGCAGGAAACGTGAGTTTGCTGAGAACAAAAGAACGGTGTTTCCTACACTTACGGACCATATCTAGTCCAACTCTGCTTCTGAAACTGATACAAAGCACTGGTCCTCTACCATCCAATGCTTGTCTGTTAAGATGAGAAACGTGTGAGCTCGGTGAAAGATGTAGTTCCTTGGAGCTGAAAAGTGACTGCCCTTACCTGAAACGAAGTCTTGCTTGTAGGGAGACTCAGAGCCTGGGATTTAAGTCCATTTCTGAAGGGAAACACACAGCATAGTTCTCATCCATGGATCACACTCTGCTTTAGAGCGAGAAGCACACTCTAGCTTTCTAGATTCTCTAATACAGCAGGAAATCTGAGTGTGCCCAGAACAAAAGAACGGTGTTTCCTACACATACGGACTATATGTAGTCCAAATCTTCTGAAACTGATACAATGCACTGGTCCTCTATCATCCAATGCTTGTCAGTTAAGATGAGAAACGTGTGAGCTTCGTGAACGATGTAGTTCCTTTGAGCAGAAAAGTGACTGCCCTTACCTGAAACGAAGTCTTGCTTGTAGGGAGACCCAGAGCATGGGATTTAACTCCATTTCTGAAGTGAAACACACAGCATTGTCTCATCCATTGATCACACTCTGCTTTAGAACAAGAAGCACGCTCTTGCTTTCTAGAGTCTCTAAGACAGCAGGAAACGTGAGTGTGCTGAGAACAAAAGAACTGTGTTTCCTACACATACGGACCATATCTAGTCCAACTCTTCTTAAACTGATAGAATGCACTGGTCCTCTAACATCCAATGCTTGTCATTTAAGGTGAGAAACTTGTGAGCTTTGTGAATGATGTAGTTCCTTTGAACTGAAAAGTGACTGCCCTTACCAGAAACGAATTCTTGCTTGTAGTAAGACACAGAGCCTGGGATTTAAGTCCATTTCTGAAGGGAAACACACAGCATAGTTCTCATCCATGGATCACACTCTGCTTTAGAGCGAGAAGCACACTCTAGCTTTCTAGAGTCTCTAATACAGCAGGAAATCTGAGTGTGCCCAGAACAAAAGAACGGTGTGTTCTACACATATGGACCATATGGAGTCGAAATCTGCTTCTGAAACTGATACAAAGCACTGGTCCTCTAACATCCAATGCTTGTCTGTTAAGATGAGAAACGTGTGAGCTTTGTGAATGATGTAGTTCCTTTGTACTGAAAAGTGACTGCCCTTACCTGAAATGAATTCTTGCTTGTAGTAAGACACAGAGCCTGGGATTTAAGTCCATTTCTGAAGGGAAACACACAGCATAGTTCTCATCCATGGATCATACTCTGCTTTAGAGCGAGAAGCACACTCTAGCTTTCTAGAGTCTCTAATACAGCAGGAAATCTGAGTGTTCCCAGAACAAAAGAACGGTGTTTCCTACACATATGGACCATATGTAGTCCAAATATGCTTCTGAAACTGATACAAAGCACTGGTCCTCTAACATCCAATGCTTGTCTGTTAAGATGAGAAACGTGTGAGCTTTGTGAATGATGTAGTTCCTTTGAACTGAAAAGTGACTACCCTTACCTGAATTGATGTCTTGCTTGTAGGAAGACTCATAGCCTGGGATTTAACTCCATTTCTGAAGTAAAACACACAGCAGTGTAATCATCCATTGATCACACTCTGCTTTATAATAAGAAACATGCTCTTGCTTTCTAGATTCTCTAATACAGCAGGAAATCAGAGTGTGCCCAGAACAAAAGAACGGTGTTTCCTACACATACGGACTATATGTAGTCCAAATCTTCTTCTGAAACTGATACAATGCACTGGTCCTCTAACATCCAATTCTTGACAGTTAAGATGAGAATCGTGTGAGCTTCGTGAACGATGTAGTTCCTTTGAGCAGAAAAGTGCCTGCCTTTAACTGAAACGAAGTCTTGCTTGTAGGGAGACTCAGAGCATGGGATTTAACTCCATTTCTGAAGTGAAACACATAGCATTGTCTCATCCATTGATCACACTCTGCTTTAGAACAAGAAGCATGCTCTTGCTTTCTAGAGTGTCTAAGACAGCAGGAAACGTGAGTGTGCTGAGAACAAAAGAACGGTGTTTCCTAAACATACAGACCATATCTAGTCCAACTCTTCTTCTGAAACTGATACAAAGCAGTTTTCCTTTAACATCCAATGCTTGTCTGTTAAGATGAGAAACGTGTGAGCTTCGTGAACGATGTAGTTCGTTTGAGCAGAAAAGTGACTGCCCTTACCTGAAACGAAGTCTTGCTTGTAGGAAGACTCAGAGCCTGGGATTTAACTCCATTTCTGAAATAAAACACACAGCAGTGTAATCATCCATTGATCACACTCTGCTTTAGAACAAGAAGCACGCTCTTGCTTAATAGACTCTCCAAGACAGCAGATAATGTGAGTGTGCTGAGAACAAAAGAACGGTGTTTCCTACACATATGGACATTATATAGTCCAACTCTGCTGCTGAAACTGAAAAAAAGCACTGGTCCTCTAAAATCTAATGCTTGTCTGTTAAGATGAGAAACGTGTGAGCTTCGTGAACGATGTAGTTCGTTTGAGCTGAAAAGTGACTGCCCTTACCTGAAACAAAGTCTTGCTTGTAGGAAGACTCAGAGCCTGGGATTTAACTCCATTTCTGAAGTGAAACACACAGCAAAGTTCTCATCCATGGATCACAATCTGCTTTAGAGCAAGAATCACGCTCTTGCTTTCTAGAGTCTCTAAGACAGCAGGAAACGTGAGTTTGCTGAGAACAAAAGAACGGTGTTTCCTACATATACAGACCATATCTAGTGCAACTCTGCTTCTGAAACTGATACAAAGCACTGGTCCTCTACCATCCAATGCTTGTCTGTTAAGATGAGAAACGTGTGAGCTCGGTGAAAGATGTAGTTCCTTTGAGCTGAAAAGTGACTGCCGTTACCTGAAACGAAGTCTTGCTTGTAGGGAGACTCAGAGCCTGGGATTTAAGTCCATTTCTGAAGGGAAACACACAGCATAGTTCTCATCCATGGATCACACTCTGCTTTAGAGCGAGAAGCACACTCTAGCTTTCGAGAGACTCTAATACAGCAGGAAATCTGAGTGTGCCCAGAACAAAAGAACGGTGTTTCCTACACATACGGACTATATGTAGTCCAAATCTTCTGAAACTGATACAATGCACTGGTCCTCTAACATCCAATGCTTGTCAGTTAAGATGAGAAACGTGTGAGCTTCGTGAACGATGTAGTTCCTTTGAGCAGAAAAGTGACTGCCCTTACCTGAAACGAAGTCTTGCTTGTAGGGAGACGCAGAGCATGGGATTTAACTCCATTTCTGAAGTGAAACACACAGCATTGTCTCATCCAATGATCACACTCTGCTTTAGAACAAGAAGCACGCTCTTGCTTTCTAGAGTCTCTAAGACAGCAGGAAACGTGACTGTGCTGAGAACAAAAGAACGGTGTTTCCTACACATATGGACCATATCTAGTCCAACTCTTCTTCTGAAACTGATACAAAGCACTGGTCCTCTAACATCCAATGCTTGGCAGTTAAGATGAGAAACGTGTGAGCTTCGTGAACGATGTAGTTCGTTTGAGCAGAAAAGTGACTGCCCTTGCCTGAAACGAAGTCTTGCTGTAGGAAGACTCAGAGCCTGGGATTTAACTCCATTTCTGAAGGGAAACACACAGCATCGTTCTCATCCATGGATCACACTCTGCTTTAGAGCGAGAAGCACACTCTAGCTTTCTAGAGTCTCTAATACAGCAGGAAATCTGAGTGTGCCCAGAACAAAAGAACGGTGTTTCCTACACATATGGACCATATGTAGTCCAAATATGCTTCTGAAACTGATACAAAGCACTGGTCCTCTAACATCCAATGCTTGTCTGTTAAGATGAGAAACGTGTGAGCTTTGTGAATGATGTAGTTCCTTTGAACTGAAAAGTGACTACCCTTACCTGAAACGAATTCTTTTTTGTAGTAAGACACAGAGACTGGGATTTAAGTCCCTTTCTGAAGTAAAACACACAGCAGTGTAATCATCCATTGATCACACTCTACTTTATAATAAGAAACATGCTCTTGCTTTCTAGATTCTCTAATTCAGCAGGAAATCTGAGTGTGCCCAGAACAAAAGAACGTTGTTTCCTACACATACGGACTATATGTAGTCCCAATCTTCTTCTGAAACTGATACAATGCACTGGTCCTCTAACATCCAATTCTTGACAGTTAAGATGAGAAACGTGTGAGCTTCGTGAACGATGTAGTTCCTTTGAGCAGAAAAGTGCCTGCCTTTACCTGAAACGAAGTCTTGCTTGTAGGGAGACTCAGAGCATGGGATTTAACTCCATTTCTGAAGTGAAACACATAGCATTGTCTCATCCATTGATCACACTCTGCTTTAGAACAAGAAGCACGCTCTTGCTTTCTAGAGAGTCTAAGACAGCAGGAAACGTGAGTGTGCTGAGAACAAAAGTACGGTGTTTCCTACACATACAGACCATATCTACTCCAACTCTTCTTCTGAAACTGATACAAAGCACTGGTCCTTTAACATCCAATGCTTGTCTGTTAAGATGAGAAACGTGTGAGCTTCGTGAACGATGTAGTTCGTTTGAGCAGAAAAGTGACTGCCCTTACCTGAAACGAAGTCTTGCTTGTAGGAAGACTCAGAGCCTGAGATTTAACTCCATTTCTGAAGTGAAACACACAGCAGTGTAATCATCCATTGATCACACTCTGCTTTAGAACAAGAAGCACGCTCTTGCTTTCTAGAATCTCTAAGACAGCAGGAAACGTGAGTGGGATGAGAACAAAAGAACGGTGTTTCCTACACATACGGACATTATATAGTCCAACTCTGCTTCTGAAACTGATTAAAAGCACTGGTCCTCTAACATCCAATTCTTGACAGTTAAGATGAAAAACGTGTGAGCTTCGTGAACGATGTAGTTCCTTTGAGCAGAAAAGTGACTGCCCTTACCTGAAACGAAGTCTTGCTTGTAGGAAGACACAGAGCCTGGGATTTAACTCCATTTCTGAAGGGAAACACACAGCATAGTTCTCATCCATGGATCACAATCTGCTTTAGAGCAAGAAGCACGCTCTTGCTTTCTAGAGTCTCTAAGACAGCAGGAAACGTGAGTTTGCTGAGAACAAAAGAACGGTGTTTCCTACACTTACGGACCATATCTAGTCCAACTCTGCTTCTGAAACTGATACAAAGCACTGGTCCTCTACCATCCAATGCTTGTCTGTTAAGATGAGAAACGTGTGAGCTCGGTGAAAGATGTAGTTCCTTGGAGCTGAAAAGTGACTGCCCTTACCTGAAACGAAGTCTTGCTTGTAGGGAGACTCAGAGCCTGGGATTTAAGTCCATTTCTGAAGGGAAACACACAGCATAGTTCTCATCCATGGATCACACTCTGCTTTAGAGCGAGAAGCACACTCTAGCTTTCTAGAGTCTCTAATACAGCAGGAAATCTGAGTGTGCCCAGAACAAAAGAACGGTGTTTCCTACACATACGGACTATATGTAGTCCAAATCTTCTGAAACTGATACAATGCACTGGTCCTCTAACATCCAATGCTTGTCAGTTCAGATGAGAAACGTGTGAGCTTCGTGAACGATGTAGTTCCTTTGAGCAGAAAAGTGACTGCCCTTACCTGAAACGAAGTCTTGCTTGTAGGGAGACCCAGAGCCTGGTATTTAACTCCATTTCTGAAGTGAAACACACAGCATTGTCTCATCCATTGATCACACTCTGCTTTAGAACAAGAAGCACGCTCTTGCTTTCTAGAGTCTCTAAGACAGCAGGAAACGTGAGTGTGCTGAGAACAAAAGAACAGTGTTTCCTACACATACGGACCATATCTAGTCCAACTCTTCTTCTGAAACTGATACAAAGCACTGGTCCTCTAACATCCAATGCTTGTCAGTTAAGATGAGAAACGTGTGAGCTTCGTGAACGAAGTAGTTCGTTTGAGCAGAAAAGTGACTGCCCTTGCCTGAAACGAAGTCTTGCTGTAGGAAGACTCAGAGCCTGGGATTTAACTCCATTTCTGAAGGGAAACACACAGCATAGTTCTCATCCATGGATCACACTCTGCTTTAGAGCAAGAAGCACACTGTTGCTTTCTAGAGACTCTAAGACAGGAGGAATTCTGAGTCTGCCCAGAACAAAAGAACGGTGTTTCCTACACATATGGACATTATATAGTCCAACTATGCTGCTGAAACTGAAAAAAAGCACTGGTCCTCTAAAATCTAATGCTTGTCTGTTAAGATGAGAAACGTGTGAGCTTCGTGAACGATGTAGTTCGTTTGAGCTAAAAAGTGACTGCCCTTACCTGAAACAAAGTCTTGCTTGTAGGAAGAATCAGAGCCTGGGTTTTAACTCCATTTCTGAAGTGAAACACACAGCAAAGTTCTCATCCATGGATCACAATCTGCTTTAGAGCAAGAAGAACGCTCTTGCTTTCTAGAGTCTCTAAGACAGCAGGAAACGTGAGTTTGCTGAGAACAAAAGAACGGTGTTTCCTACACATACGGACCATATCTAGTCCAACTCTGCTTCTGAAACTGATACAAAGCACTGGTCCTCTACCATCCAATGCTTGTCTGTTAAGATGAGAAACGTGTGAGCTCGGTGAAAGATGTAGTTCCTTTGAGCTGAAAAGTGACTGCCGTTACCTGAAACGAAGTCTTGCTTGTAGGGAGACTCAGAGCCTGGGATTTAAGTCCATTTCTGAAGGGAAACACACAGCATAGTTCTCATCCATGGATCACACTCTGCTTTAGAGCGAGAAGCACACTCTAGCTTTCTAGAGTCTCTAATACAGCAGGAAATCTGAGTGTGCCCAGAACAAAAGAACGGTGTTTCCTACACATACGGACTATATGTAGTCCAAATCTTCTGAAACTGATACAATGCACTGGTCCTCTATCATCCAATGCTTGTCAGTTAAGATGAGAAACGTGTGAGCTTCGTGAACGATGTAGTTCCTTTGAGCAGAAAAGTGACTGCCCTTACCTGAAACGAAGTCTTGCTTGTAGGGAGACCCAGAGCATGGGATTTAACTCCATTTCTGAAGTGAAACACACAGCATTGTCTCATCCATTGATCACACTCTGCTTTAGAACAAGAAGCACGCTCTTGCTTTCTAGAGTCTCTAAGACAGCAGGAAACGTGAGTGTGCTGAGAACAAAAGAACGGTGTTTCCTACACATACGGACCATATCTAGTCCAACTCTTCTTCTGAAACTGATACAAAGCCCTGGTCCTCTAACATCCAATGCTTGGCAGTTAAGATGAGAAACGTGTGAGCTTCGTGAACGATGTAGTTCGTTTGAGCAGAAAAGTGACTGCCCTTGCCTGAAACGAAGTCTTGCTGTAGGAAGACTCAGAGCCTGGGATTTAACTCCATTTCTGAAGGGAAACACACAGCATCGTTCTCATCCATGGATCACACTCTGCTTTAGAGCGAGAAGCACACTCTAGCTTTCTAGAGTCTCTAATACAGCAGGAAATCTGAGTGTGACCAGAACAAAAGAACGGTGTTTCCTACACATATGGACCATATGTAGTCCAAATATGCTTCTGAAACTGATACAAAGCACTGGTCCTCTAACATCCAATGCTTGTCTGTTAAGATGAGAAACGTGTGAGCTTTGTGAATGATGTAGTTCCTTTGAACTGAAAAGTGACTACCCTTACCTGAAACGAATTCTTTCTTGTAGTAAGACACAGAGACTGGGATTTAAGTCCCTTTCTGAAGTAAAACACACAGCAGTGTAATCATCCATTGATCACACTCTACTTTATAATAAGAAACATGCTCTTGCTTTCTAGATTCTCTAATACAGCAGGAAATCTGAGTGTGCCCAGAACAAAAGAACGGTGTTTCCTACACATACGGACTATATGTAGTCCAAATCTTCTTCTGAAACTGATACAATGCACTGGTCCTCTAACATCCAATTCTTGACAGTTAAGATGAGAAACGTGTGAGCTTCGTGAACGATGTAGTTCCTTTGAGCAGAAAAGTGCCTGCCTTTACCTGAAACGAAGTCTTGCTTGTAGGGAGACTCAGAGCATGGGATTTAACTCCATTTCTGAAGTGAAACACATAGCATTGTCTCATCCATTGATCACACTCTGCTTTAGAACAAGAAGCACGCTCTTGCTTTCTAGAGTGTCTAAGACAGCAGGAAACGTGAGTGTGCTGAGAACAAAAGTACGGTGTTTCCTACACATACAGACCATATCTACTCCAACTCTTCTTCTGAAACTGATACAAAGCACTGGTCCTTTAACATCCAATGCTTGTCTGTTAAGATGAGAAACGTGTGAGCTTCGTGAACGATGTAGTTCGTTTGAGCAGAAAAGTGACTGCCCTTACCTGAAACGAAGTCTTGCTTGTAGGAAGACTCAGAGCCTGAGATTTAACTCCATTTCTGAAGTGAAACACACAGCAGTGTAATCATCCATTGATCACACTCTGCTTTAGAACAAGAAGCACGCTCTTGCTTTCTAGAATCTCTAAGACAGCAGGAAACGTGAGTGGGATGAGAACAAAAGAACGGTGTTTCCTACACATACGGACATTATATAGTCCAACTCTGCTTCTGAAACTGATTAAAAGCACTGGTCCTCTAACATCCAATTCTTGACAGTTAAGATGAGAAACGTGTGAGCTTCGTGAACGATGTAGTTCCTTTGAGCAGTAAAGTGACTGCCCTTACCTGAAACGAAGTCTTGCTTGTAGGAAGACACAGAGCCTGGGATTTAACTCCATTTCTGAAGGGAAACACACAGCATAGTTCTCATCCATGGATCACAATCTGCTTTAGAGCAAGAAGCACGCTCTTGCTTTCTAGAGTCTCTAAGACAGCAGGAAACATGGGTTTGCTGAGAACAAAAGAACGGTGTTTCCTACACTTACGTACCATATCTAGTCCAACACTTCTTCTGAAACTGATACAAAGCACTGGTCCTCTACCATCCAATGCTTGTCTGTTAAGATGAGAAACGTGTGAGCTCAGTGAAAGATGTAGTTCCTTGGAGCTGAAAAGTGACTGCCCTTACCTGAACCGAAGTCTTGCTTGTAGGGAGACTCAGAGCCTGGGATTTAAGTCCATTTCTGAAGGGAAACACACAGCATAGTTCTCATCCATGGATCACACTCTGCTTTAGAGCGAGAAGCACACTCTAGCTTTCTAGAGTCTCTAATACAGCAGGAAATCTGAGTGTGCCCAGAACAAAAGAACGGTGTTTCCTACACATACTGACTATATGTAGTCCAAATCTTCTGAAACTGATACAATGCACTGGTCCTCTAACATCCAATGCTTGTCAGTTCAGATGAGAAACGTGTGAGCTTCGTGAACGATGTAGTTCCTTTGATTAGAAAAGTGACTGCTCTTACCTGAAACGAAGTCTTGCTTGTAGGGAGATCCAGAGCATGGGATTTAACTCCATTTCTGAAGTGAAACACACAGCATTGTCTCATCCATTGATCACACTCTGCTTTAGAACAAGAAGCACGCTCTTGCTTTCTAGAGTCTCTAAGACAGCAGGAAACGTGAGTGTGCTGAGAACAAAAGAACGGTGTTTCCTACACATACGGACTATATGTAGTCCAAATCTTCTTCTGAGACTGATACAATGCACTGGTCCTCTAAAATCCAATGATTGTCAGTTAAAATGAGAAACGTGTGAGCTTCGTGAACGATGTAATTCGTTTGAGCAGAAAAGTGACTGCCCTTACCTGAATTGAAGTCTTGCTTGTAGGAAGACTCAGAGCCTGGGATTTAACTCCATTTCTGAAGTAAAACACACAGCAGTGTAATCATCCATGGATCACACTCTGCTTTAGAACAAGAAGCACGCTCTTGCTTTCTAGACTCTCTAAGACAGCAGGAAACGTGAGTGTGCTGAGAAAAAAAGAACGTTGTTTCCTATACATACGGACATTATATAGTCCAACTCTGCTTCTGAAACTGATAAAAAGCACTGGTCCTCTAAAATCTAATGCTTGTCTGTTAAGATGAGAAACGTGTGAGCTTCGTGAACGATGTAGTTCGTTTGAGCGGAAAAGTGACTGCCCTTACTTGAATTGAAGTCTTGCTTGTAGGAAGACTCAGAGCCTGGGATTTAACTCCATTTCTGAAGTAAAACACACAGCAGTGTAATCATCCATTGAACAAACTCTGCTTTAGAACAAGAAGCATGCTCTTGCTTTCTAGACTCTCTAAAACAGCAGGAAACGTGAGTGTGCTGAGAACAAAAGAACGGTGTTTCCTACACATACGGACATTATATAGTCCAACTCTGCTTCTGAAACTGATAAAAAGCATTGGTCCTCTAAAATCTAATGCTTGTCTGTTAGGATGAGAAACGTGTGAGCTTCATGAACGATGTAGTTTGTTTGAGCTGAAAAGTGACTGCCCTTACCTGAAACGAAGTCTTGCTTGTAGGAAGACTCGGAGCCTGGGATTTAACTCCATTTCTGAAGTGAAACACACAGCATAGTTCTCATCCATTGATCACATTCTGCTTTAGAACAAGAAGCACGCTCTTGCTTTCTAGAATCTCTAAGACAGCAGGAAACGTGAGTTTGCTGAGAACAAAAGAACGGTGTTTCCTAGACATACAGACCATATCTAGTCCAACGCTGCTTCTGAAACTGATACAAAGCACTGGTCCTCTACCATCCAATGCTTGTCTGTTAAGATGAGAAACGTGTGAGGTCCGTGAAAGTTGTAGTTCGTTTGAGCTGAAAAGTGACTGCCCTTACCTGAAACGAAGTCTTGCTTGAAAGGAGACCCAGAGCATGGGATTTAACTCCATTTCTGAAGTGAAACACACAGCATTGTCTCATCCATTGATCACACTCTGCTTCAGAACAAGAAGCACGCTCTTGCTTTCTAGAGTCTCTAAGACAGCAGGAAACGTGAGTGTGCTGAGAACAAAAGAACGGTGTTTCCTACACATACAGACCATATCTAGTCCAACTCTGCTTCTGAAACTGTTACAAATCACTGGTCCTCTAACATCCAATGCTTGTCTGTTAAGATGAGAAACGTGTGAGCTTCGTGAACGATGTAGTTCGTTTGAGCAGAAAAGTGACTGCCCTTACTTGAATTGAAGTCTTGCTTGTAGGAAGACTCAGAGCCTGGGATTTAACTCCATTTCTGAAGTAAAACACACAGCAGTGTAATCATCCATTGAACAAACTCTGCTTTAGAACAAGAAGCATGCTCTTGCTTTCTAGACTCTCTAAAACAGCAGGAAACGTGAGTGTGCTGAGAACAAAAGAACGGTGTTTCCTACACATACGGACATTATATAGGCCAACTCTGCTTCTGAAACTGATAAAAAGCATTGGTCCTCTAAAATCTAATGCTTGTCTGTTAGGATCAGAAACGTGTGAGCTTCATGAACGATGTAGTTCGTTTGAGCTGAAAAGTGACTGCCCTTACCTGAAACGAAGTCTTGCTTGTAGGAAGACTCAGAGCCTGGGATTTACCTCCATTTCTGAAGTGAAACACACAGCATAGTTCTCATCCATTGATCACACTCTGCTTTAGAACAAGAAGCACGCTCTTGCTTTCTAGAATCTCTAAGAGAGCAGGAAACGTGAGTTTGCTGAGAACAAAAGAACGGTGTTTCCTAGACATACAGACCATATCTAGTCCAACGCTGCTTCTGAAACTGATACAAAGCACTGGTCCTCTACCATCCAATGCTTGTCTGTTAAGATGAGAAACGTGTGAGCTCCGTGAAAGTTGTAGTTCGTTTGAGCTGAAAAGTGACTGCCCTTACCTGAAACGAAGTCTTGCTTGTAGGGAGACCCAGAGCATGGGATTTAACTCCATTTCTGAAGTGAAACACACAGCATTGTCTCATCCATTGATCACACTCTGCTTTAGAACAAGAAGCACGCTCTTGCTTTCTAGAGTCTCTAAGACAGCAGGAAACGTGAGTGTGCTGAGAAGAAAAGAACGGTGTTTCCTACACATACGGACATTATATAGTCCAACTCTGCTTCTGAAACTGATAAAAAGCATTGGTCCTCTAAAATCTAATGCTTGTCTGTTAGGATGAGAAACGTGTGAGCTCCGTGAAAGATGTAGTTCTTTTGAGCTGAAAAGTGACTGCCCTTACCTGAAACGTAGTCTTGCTTGTAGGAAGACATAGAGCCTGGGATTTAACTACTTTTCTGAAGGGAAACACACAGCATAGTTTTCATCCATGGATCACACTCTGCTTTAGAGCGAGAAGCACGCTCTTGCTTTCTAGGGTCTCTAAGAGAGCAGGAAACGTGAGTGTGCTGAGAACAAAAGAACGGTGTTTCCTACACATACGGACCATATCTAGTCCAACTCTTCTTCTGAAACTGATAGAATGCACTGGTCCTCTAACATCCAATGCTTGTCATTTAAGGTGAGAAACTTGTGAGCTTTGTGAATGATGTAGTTCCTTTGAACTGAAAAGTGCCTGCCCTTACCAGAAACGAATTCTTGCTTGTAGTAAGACACAGAGCCTGGGATTTAAGTCCATTTCTGAAGGGAAACACACAGCATAGTTCTCATCCATGGATCACACTCTGCTTTAGAGCGAGAAGCACACTCAAGCTTTCTAGAGTCTCTAATACAGCAGGAAATCTGAGTGTGCCCAGAACAAAAGAACGGTGTTTCCTACACATATGGACCATATGTAGTCCAAATCT
Organism: Onychomys leucogaster; assembly: GCA_949786385.1. Lineage (NCBI taxonomy): Eukaryota > Metazoa > Chordata > Mammalia > Rodentia > Cricetidae > Onychomys > Onychomys leucogaster. The sequence continues at coordinate 2,091,057 of CATKUP010000076.1, forward strand.
GCTTCTGAAACTGATACAAAGCACTGGTCCTCTAACATCCAATGCTTGTCTCTTAAGATGAGAAACGTGTGAGCTTTGTGAATGATGTAGTTCCTTTGAACTGAAAAGTGACTGCCCTTACCTGAAATGAATTCTTGCTTGTAGTAAGACACAGAGCCTGGGATTTAAGTCCATTTCTGAAGGGAAACACACAGCATAGTTCTCATCCATGGATCCCACTCTGCTTTAGAGCGAGAAGCACACTCTAGCTTTCTAGATTCTCTAATACAGCAGGAAATCTGTGTGTGCCCAGAACAAAAGAACGGTGTTTCCTACACATATGGACCATATGTAGTCCAACACTGCTTCTGAAACTGATACAAAGCACTGGTCCTCTACCATCCAATGCTTGTCTGTCAAGATGAGAAACGTGTGAGCTCCGTGAAAGATGTAGTTCGTTTGAGCTGAAAAGTGACTGCCCTTACCTGAAACGACGTCTTGCTTGTAGGGAGACTCAGAGCCTGGGATTTAACTCCATTTCTGAAGGGAAACACACAGCATAGTTCTCATCCATGGATCCCACTCTGCTTTAGAGCGAGAAGCACACTCTAGCTTTCTAGAGTCTCTAATACAGCAGGAAATCTGAGTGTGCCCAGAACAAAAGAACGGTGTTTCCTACACATATGGACCATATCTAGTCCAAATCTGCTTCTGAAACTGATACAAATCACTGACCCTCTAACATCCAATGCTTGTCAGTTGAGATGAGAAACGTGTGAGCTTCGTGAACGATGTAGTTCTTTTGAGAAGAAAAGTGACTGCCCTTACCTGAATTGATGTCTTGCTTGTAGGAAGACTCGGAGCCTGGGATTTAACTCCATTTCTTAAGTAAAACACACAGCAGTGTAATCATCCATTGATCACACTCTGCTTTAGAATAAGAAGCACGCTCTTGCTTTCTAGACTCTCTAAGACAGCAGGAAACGTGAGTGGGCTGAGAACAAAAGAACGGTGTTTCCTACACATACAGACATTATATAGTCCAACTCTGCTTCTGAAACTGATAAAAAGCACTGGTCCTCTAAAATCTAATGATTGTCTGTTAAGAGGAAAAACGTGTGAGCTTCGTGAACGATGTAGTTCGTTTGAGCTGAAATGTGACAGCCCTTACCTGAAACGAAGCCTTGCCTGTAGGAAGACACACAGCCTGGGATTTAACTCCATTTCTGAAGGGAAACACTTAGCATAGTTTTCATCCATGGATCACATTCTGCCTTAGAGCAAGAAGCACGCTCTTGCTTTCTAGATTCTCCAATACAGCAGGAAATCTGAGTGTGCCCAGAACAAAAGAACGGTGTTTCCTACACATACGGACTATATGTAGTCCAAATCTTCTTCTGAAACTGATACAATGCACTGGTCCTCTAACATCCAATTCTTGACAGTTAAGATGAAAAACGTGTGAGCTTCGTGAACGATGTAGTTCCTTTGAGCAGAAAAGTGACTGCCCTTTCCTGAAACGAAGTCTTGCCTGTAGGAAGACACAGAGCCTGGGATTTAACTCCATTTCTGAAGGGAAACACACAGCATAGTTCTCATCCATGGATCACACTCTGCTTTAGAACAAGAAGCACGCTCTTGCTTTCTAGAGTCTCTAAGACAGCAGGAAACTTGAGTTTGCTGAGAACAAAAGAACGGTGTTTCCTACACATACGGACCATATCTAGTCCAACTCTGCTTCTGAAACTGATACAAAGCACTGGTCCTCTACCATCCAATGCTTGTCTGTTAAGATGAGAAACGTGTGAGCTCGGTGAAAGATGTAGTTCCTTGGAGCTGAAAAGTGACTGCCCTTACCTGAAACGAAGTCTTGCTTGTAGGGAGACTCAGAGCCTGGGATTTAAGTCCACTTCTGAAGGGAAACACACAGCATAGTTCTCATCCATGGATCACACTCTGCTTTAGAGCGAGAAGCACACTCTAGCTTTCTAGAGTCACTAATACAGCAGGAAATCTGAGTGTGCCCAGAACAAAAGAACGGTGTTTCCTACACATACGGACTATATGTAGTCCAAATCTTCTGAAACTGATACAATGCACTGGTCCTCTAATATCCAATGCTTGTCAGTTCAGATGAGAAACGTGTGAGCTTCGTGAACGATGTAGTTCCTTTGAGCAGAAAAGTGACTGCCCTTACCTGAAACGAAGTCTTGCTTGTAGGGAGACCCAGAGCATGGGTTTTAACTCCATTTCTGAAGTGAAACACACAGCATTGTCTCATCCATTGATCACACTCTGCTTTAGAACAAGAAGCACGCTCTTGCTTTCTAGAGTCTCTAAGACAGCAGGAAACGTGAGTGTGCTGAGAACAAAAGAACGGTGTTTCCTACACATACGGACTATATGTAGTCCAAATCTTCTGAAACTGATACAATGCACTGGTCCTCTAACATTCAATGCTTGTCAGTTCAGATGAGAAACGTGTGAGCTTCGTGAACGATGTAGTTCCTTTGAGCAGAAAAGTGACTGCCCTTGCCTGAAACGAAGTCTTGCTGTAGGAAGACTCAGAGCCTGGGATTTAACTCCATTTCTGAAGGGAAACACACAGCATAGTTCTCATCCATGGATCACACTCTGCTTTAGAGCAAGAAGCACACTGTTGCTTTCTAGAGACTCTAAGACAGGAGGAATTCTGAGTCTGCCCAGAACAAAAGAACGGTGTTTCCTACACATACGGACAATATGTAGTCCAAATCTTCTTCTGAGACTGATACAATGCACTGGTCCTCTAAAATCCAATGATTGTCAGTTAAAATGAGAAACGTGTGAGCTTCGTGAACGATGTAATTCGTTTGAGCAGACAAGTGACTGCCCTTACCTGAATTGAAGTCTTGCTTGTAGGAAGACTCAGAGCCTGGGATTTAACTCCATTTCTGAAGTAAAACACACAGCAGTGTAATCATCCATGGATCACACTCTGCTTTAGAACAAGAAGCACGCTCTTGTTTTCTAGACTCTCTAAGACAGCAGGAAACGTGAGTGTGCTGAGAAAAAAAGAACGTTGTTACCTATACATACGGACATTATATAGTCCAACTCTGCTTCTGAAACTGAAAAAAAGCACTGGTCCTCTAAAATCTAATGCTTGTCTGTTAAGATGAGAAACGTGTGAGCTTCGTGAACGATGTAGTTCGTTTGAGCAGAAAAGTGACTGCCCTTACTTGAATTGAAGTCTTGCTTGTAGGAAGACTCAGACCCTGGGATTTAACTCCATTTCTGAAGTGAAACACACAGCATAGTTCTCATCCATGGATCACACTCTGCTTTAGAGCGAGAAGCACACTCTAGCTTTCTAGAGTCTCTAATACAGCAGGAAACGTGAGTGGGCTGAGAACAAAAGAACGGTGTTTCCTACACATACAGACATTATATAGTCCAACTCTGCTTCTGAAACTGATAAAAAGCACTGGTCCTCTAAAATCTAATGATTGTCTGTTAAGAGGAAAAACGTGTGAGCTTCGTGAACGATGTACTTCATTTGAGCTGAAATGTGACTGCCCTTACCTGAAACGAAGCCTTGCCTGTAGGAAGACACAGAGCCTGGGATTTAACTCCATTTCTGAAGGGAAACACTTAGCATAGTTTTCATCCATGGATCACATTCTGCCTTAGAGCAAGAAGCACGCTCTTGCTTTCTAGATTCTCCAATACAGCAGGAAATCTGAGTGTGCCCAGAACAAAAGAACAGTGTTTCCTACACATACGGACTATATGTAGTCCAAATCTTCTTCTGAAACTGATACAATGCACTGGTCCTCTAACATCCAATTCTTGACAGTTAAGATGAAAAACGTGTGAGCTTCGTGAACGATGTAGTTCCTTTGAGCAGAAAAGTGACTGCCCTTTCCTGAAACGAAGTCTTGCCTGTAGGAAGACACAGAGCCTGGGATTTAACTCCATTTCTGAAGGGAAACACCCAGCATAGTTTTCATCCATTGATCACACTCTGCTTTAGAACAAGAAGCACGCTCTTGCTTTCTAGAGTCTCTAAGACAGCAGGAAACGTGAGTGTGCTTAGAATAAAAGAACAGTGTTTCCTACACATACAGACTATATGTATTCCAACTCTGCTTCTGAAACTGGTACAAAGCACTGGTCCTCTAACATCCAATGCTTGTCTGTTTAGATGAGAAACGTGTGAGCTCCGTGAACGATGTAGTTCATTTGAGCTGAAAAGTGACAGCCCTTACCTGAAACGAAGTCTTGCTTGTAGGAAGATATAGAGCCTGGGATTTAACTCCATTTCTGAAGGGAAACACACAGCATAGTTCTCATCCATGGATCACACTCTGCTTTAGAGTGAGAAGCACACTCTAGCTTTCTAGAGTCTCTAATACAGCAGGAAATCTGAGTGTGCCCAGAACAAAAGAACGGTGTTTCTTACACATACGGACTATATGTAGTCCAAATCTTCTGAAACTGATACAATGCACTGGTCCTCTAACTTCCAATGCTTGTCAGTTAAGATGAGAAACGTGTGAGCTTCGTGAACGATGTAGTTCCTTTGAGCAGAAAAGTGACTGCCCTTACCTGAAACGAAGTCTTGCTTGTAGGGAGACCCAGAGCATGGGATTTAACTCCATTTCTGAAGTGAAACACACAGCATTGTCTCATCCATTGATCACACTCTGCTTTAGAACAAGAAGCACGCTCTTGCTTTCTAGAGTCTCTAAGACAGCAGGAAACGTGAGTGTGCTGAGAACAAAAGAACGGTGTTTCCTACACATACGGACCATATCTAGTCCAACTCTTCTTCTGAAACTGATACAAAGCACTGGTCCTCTAACATACAATGCTTGGCAGTTAAGATGAGAAATGTGTGAGCTTCGTGAACGATGTAGTTCGTTTCAGCTGAAAAGTGACTGCCCTTGCCTGAAACGAAGTCTTGCTGTAGGAAAACTCAGAGCCTGGGATTTAACTCCATTTCTGAAGTAAAACACACAGAAGTGAAATCATCCATGGATCACACTCTGCTTTAGAACAAGAAGCACGCTCTTGCTTTCTAGACTCTCTAAGACAGAAGGAAACGTGAGTGTGCTGAGAAAAAAAGAACGGTGTTTCCTACACATACGGACATTATATAGTCCAACTCTGCTTCTGAAACTTATAAAGAGCACTGGTCCTCTAAAATCTAATGCTTGTCTGTTAAGATGAGAAACGTGTGAGCTTTGTGAACGATGTAGTTCGTTTGAGCTGAAAAGTGATTGCCCTTACCTGAAACGAAGTCTTTCTTGTAGGAAGACACAGAGCCTGGGATTTAACTCCATTTCTGAAATAAAACACACAGCAGTGTAATCATTAATTGATCACACTCTGCTTTAGAACAAGAAGCACGCTCTTGCTTTCTAGACTCTCCAAGACAGCAGATAACGTGAGTGTGCTGAGAACAAAAGAACGGTGTTTCCTACACATATGGACCATATGTAGTCCAAATCTGCTTCTGAAACTGATACAAAGCACTGGTCCTCTAACATCCAATGCTTGTCTCTTAAGATGAGAAACGTGTGAGCTTTGTGAATGATGTAGTTCCTTTGAACTGAAAAGTGACTGCCCTTACCTGAAACGAATTCTTGCTTGTAGTAAGACACAGAGCCTGAGATTTAAGTCCATTTCTGAAGGGAAACACACAGCATAGTTCTCATCCATGGATCCCACTCTGCATTAGAGCGAAAAGCACACTCTAGCTTTCTAGAGTCTCTAATACAGCAGGAAATCTGTGTGTGTCCAGAACAAAAGAACGGTGTTTCCTACACATATGGACCATATGTAGTCCAACGCTGCTTCTGAAACTGATACAAAGCACTGGTCCTCTACCATCCAATGCTTGTCTGTCAAGATGAGAAACGTGTGAGCTCTGTGAAAGATGTAGTTCGTTTGAGCTGAAAAGTGACTGCCCTTCCCTGAAACGAAGTCTTGCTTGTAGGAAGACATAGAGCCTGGGAATTAACTCCTTTTCTGAAGGGAAACACACACCATAGTTTTCATCCATGGATCACCCTCTGCTTTAGAGCGAGAAGCACGCTCTTGCTTTCTAAAGTCTCTACAACAGCAGGAAACGTGAGTGTGCTGAGAACAAAAGAACGGTGTTTCCTAAACATACGGACTATATCTAGTACAACGCTGCTTCTGAAACAGATACAAAGCACTGGTACTCTAACATCCAATGCTTGTCAGTTAAGATGAGAAACGTGTGAGCTCAGTGAACGATGTAGTTCCTTTGAACTGAAAAGTGACTGCCCTTACCTGAAACGACCTCTTGCTTGTAGGGAGACTCAGAGCCTGGGATTTAACTCCATTTCTGAAGGGAAACACACAGCATAGTTCTCATCCATGGATCACAGTCTGCTTTAGAGCGAGAAGCACGCTCTTGCTTTCTAGAGTCTCTAAGACAGCAGGAATCGTGAGTGTGCTGAGAACAAAAGAACGGTGTTTCCTACACATACGGACCATATCTAGTCCAACTCTTCTTCTGAAACTGATAGAAAGCACTGGTCCTCTAACATCCAATGCTTGATATTTAGGATGAGAAACGTGTGATCTTTGTGAATGATGTAGTTCCTTTGAACTGTAACGTGACTGCCCTTACCTGAAACGAATTATTGCTTGTAGTAAGACACAGAGCCTGGGATTTAAGTCCATTTCTGAAGGGAAACACACAGCATAGTTCTCATCCATGGATCACACTCTGTTTTAGAGCAAGAAGCACACTCTAGCTTTCTAGAGTCTCTAATACAGCAGGAAATCTGAGTGTGCCCAGAACAAAAGAACGGTGTTTCCTACACATATGGACCATATGTAGTCCAAATCTGCTTCTGAAACTGGTACAAAGCACTGGTCCTCTAATATCCAATGCTTGTCTGTTTATATGAGAAACGTGTGAGCTCCGTGAACGATGTAGTTCGTTTGAGCTGAAAAGTGACAGCCCTTACCTGAAACGAAGTCTTGCTTGTAGGAAGACACAGAGCCTGGGATTTAACTCCATTCCTGAAGGGAAACACACAGCATAGTTCTCATCCATGGATCACAATCTGCTTTACAGCAAGAAGCACGCTCTTGCTTTCTAGAGTCTCTAATACAGCAGGAAATCTGAGTATGCCCAGAACAAAAGAACCATGTTTCCTACACATACGGACCATATCTAGTCCAACTCTTCTTCTGAAAATGATACAAAGCACTGGTCCTTTAATACGCAATGCTTGTCAGTTAAGATGAGAAACGTGTGAGCTTCGTGAACGATGTAGTTAGTTTGAGCAGAAAAGTGACTGCCCTTACCTTAATTGAAGTCTTGCTTGTAGGAAGACTCAGAGCCTGGGATTTAACTCCATTTCTGAAATAAAACACACAGCAGTGTAATCATCCATTGATCACACTCTGCTTTAGAACAAGAAGCACGCTCTTGCTTCCTAGACTCTCCAAGACAGCAGATAACGTGAGTGTGCTGAGAACAAAAGAACGGTGTTTCCTACACATACGGACCATATCTCGTCCAACTCTGCTTCTGAAACTGATAAAAAGCACTGGTCCTCTAAAATCTAATGCTTGTCTGTTAAGATGAGAAACTTGTGAGCTTCGTGAACGATGTAGTTCGTTTGAGCTGAAAAGTGACTGCCCTTAACTGAAACGAAGTCTTGCTTGTAGGAAGACTCAGGGCCTGGGATTTAACTCCATTTCTGAAGTGAAACACACAGCATAGTTCTCATCCATTGATCACACTCTGCTTTAGAACAAGAAGCACGCTCTTGCTTTCTAGAATCTCTAAGACAGCAGGAAACGTGAGTTTGCTGAGAACAAAAGAACGGTGTTTCCTACACATACAGACCATATCTAGTCCAACTCTGCTTCTGAAACTGATACAAAGCACTGGTCCTCTACGATCCAATGCTTGTCTGTTAAGATGAGAAACGTGTGAGCTCCGTGAAAGATGTAGTTCCTTTGAGCTGGAAAGTGACTGCCCCTACCTGAAACGAAGTCTTGATTGTAGGGAGACTCAGAGCCTGGGATTTAACTCCATTTCTCAAGGGAAACACACAGCATAGTTCTCATCCATGGATCACACTCTGCTTTAGAAAGAGAAGCACGCTCTTGCTTTCTAGAGTCTCTAAGAGAGCAGGAAACGTGAGTGTGCTGAGAACAAAAGAACGGTGTTTCCTACACATACGGACCATATCTAGTCCAACTCTTCTTCTGAAACTGATAGAATGCACTGGTCCTCTAACATCCAATGCTTGTCATTTACGGTGAGAAACTTGTGAGCTTTGTGAATGATGTAGTTCCTTTGAACTGAAAAGTGACTGCCCTTACCAGAAACGAATTCTTGCTTGTAGTAAGACACAGAGCCTGGGATTTAATTCCATTTCTGAAGGGAAACACACAGCATAGTTCTCATCCATGGATCCCACTCTGCTTTAGAGCGAGAAGCACACTCTAGCTTTCTAGAGTCTCTAATACAGCAGGAAATCTGAGTGTGCCCAGAACAAAAGAACGGTGTTTCCTACACATATGGACCATATGTAGTCCAAATCTGCTTCTGAAACTGATACAAATCACTGACCCTCTAACATCCAATGCATGTCAGTTGAGATGAGAAACGTGTGAGCTTCGTGAACGATGTAGTTCTTTTGAGAAGAAAAGTGACTGCCCTTACCTGACTTGATGTCTTGCTTGTAGGAAGACTCGGAGCCTGGGATTTAACTCCATTTCTGAAGTAAAACACACAGCAGTGTAATCATCCATTGATCACACTCTGCTTTAGAATAAGAAGCACGATCTTGCTTTCTAGACTCTCTAAGACAGCAGGAAACGTGAGTGGGCTGAGAAGAAAAGAACGGTGTTTCCTACACATACGGACATTATATAGTCCAACTCTGCTTCTGAAACTGATAAAAAGCACTGGTCCTGTAAAATCTAATGCTTGTCTGTTAAGAGGAGAAACGTGTGAGCTTCGTGAACGATGTAGTTCGTTTGAGCTGAAAAGTGACTGCCCTTACCTGAAACGAAGTCTTGCCTGTAGGAAGACACAGAGCCTGGGATTTAACTCCATTTCTGAAGGGAAACACCTAGCATAGTTTTCATCCATGGATCACATTCTGCTTTATAGCAAGCATCACGCTCTTGCTTTCTAGATTCTCCAATACAGCAGGAAATCTGAGTGTGCCCAGAACAAAAGAACGGTGTTTCCTACACATATGGACCATATGTAGTCCAAATCTGCTTCTGAAACTGATACAAATCACAGACCCTCTAACATCCAATGCTTGTCAGTTGAGATGAGAAACGTGTGAGCTTCGTGAACGATGTAGTTCTTTTGAGAAGAAAAGTGACTGCCCTTACCTGACTTGATGTCTTGCTTGTAGGAAGACTCGGAGCCTGGGATTTAACTCCATTTTTGAAGTAAAACACACAGCAGTGTAATCATCCATTGATCACACTCTGCTTTAGAATAAGAAGCACGCTCTTGCTTTAAAGACTCTCTAAGACAGCAGGAAACGTGAGTGGGCTGAGATCAAAAGAATGGTGTTTACTACACATACGGACATTATATAGTCCAACTCTGCTTCTGACACTGATAAAAAGCACTGGTCCTCTAAAATCTAATGCTTGTCTGTTAAGAGGAGAAATGTGTGAGCTTCGTGAACGATGTAGTTCGTTTGAGCTGAAAAGTGACTGCCCTTACCTGAAACGAAGTCTTGCCTGTAGGAAGACACAGAGCCTGGGATTTAACTCCATTTCTGAAGGGAAACACCTAGCATAGTTTTCATCCATGGATCACACTCTGCTTTAGAACAAGAAGCACGCTCTTGCTTTCTAGAATCTCTAAGACAGCAGGAAACGTGAGTTTGCTGAGAACAAAAGAACGGTGTTTCCTACACATACGGACCATATCTAGTCCAACTCTGCTTCTGAAACTGATACAAAGCACTGGTCCTCTACGATCCAATGCTTGTCTGTTAAGATGAGAAACGTGTGAGCTCCGTGAAAGATGTCGTTCCTTTGAGGTGAAAAGTGACTGACCCTACCTGAAACGAAGTCTTGATTGTAGGGAGACTCAGAGCCTGGGATTTAACTCCATTTCTGAAGTGAAACACACAGCATAGTTCTCATCCATTGATCACACTCTGCTTTAGAACAAGAAGCACGCTCTTGGTTTCTAGAGTCTCTAAGACAGCAGGAAACGTGAGTGTGCTGAGAACAAAAGAACAGTGTTTCCTACACATACAGACCATATCTAGTCCAACTCTGCTTCTGAAACTGGTACAAAGCACTGGTCCTCTAACATCCAATGCTTGTCTGTTTAGATGAGAAACGTGTGAGGTCCGTGAACGATGTAGTTCGTTTGAGCTGAAAAGTGACTGCCCTTACCTGAAACGAAGTCTTGCTTGTAGGAAGACACAGAGCCTGGGATTTAAGTCCATTTCTGAAGGGAAACACACACCATAGTTCTCATCCATGGATCACAATCTGCTTTAGAGCAAGAAGCACGCTCTTGCTTTCTAGAGTCTCTAATACTGCAGGAAATCAGAGTATGCCCAGAACAAAAGAACCGTGTTTCCTACACATACGGACCATATATAGTCCAACTCTTCTTCTGAAACTGATACAAAGCACTGGTCCTTTAACACCCAATGCTTGTCAGTTAAGATGAGAAACGTGTGAGCTTCGTGAACGAAGTAGTTCGTTTGAGCAGAAAAGTGACTGCCCTTACCTTAATTGAAGTCTTGCTTGTAGGAAGACTCAGAGCCTGGGATTTAACTCCATTTCTGAAATAAAACACACAGCAGTGTAATCATCCATTGATCACACTCTGCTTTAGAACAAGAAGCACGCTCTTGCTTTCTAGACTCTCCAAGACAGCAGATAACGTGAGTGTGCTGAGAACAAAAGAACGGTGTTTCCTACACATACGGACCATATCTCGTCCAACTCTTCTTCTGAAACTGATAAAAAGCACTGGTCCTCTAAAATCTAATGCTTGTCTGTTAAGATGAGAAACGTGTGAGCTTCGTGAACGATGTAGTTCGTTTGAGCTGAAAAGTGACTGCCCTTAACTGAAACGAAGTCTTGCTTGTAGGAAGACTCAGGGCCTGGGATTTAACTCCATTTCTGAAGTGAAACACACAGCATAGTTCTCATCCATTGATCACACTCTGCTTTAGAACAAGAAGCACGCTCTTGCTTTCTAGAATCTCTAAGACAGCAGGAAACGTGAGTTTGCTGAGAACAAAAGAACAGTGTTTCCTACACATACGGACCATATCTAGTCCAACTCTGCTTCTGAAACTGATACAAAGCACTGGTCCTCTACGATCCAATGCTTGTCTGTTAAGATGAGAAACGTGTGAGCTCCGTGAAAGATGTAGTTCCTTTGAGACGAAAAGTGACTGCCCCTACCTGAAACGAAGTCTTGATTGTAGGGAGACTCAGAGCCTGGGATTTAACTCCATTTCTGAAGGGAAACACACAGCATAGTTCTCATCCATGGATCACACTCTGCTTTAGAACAAGAAGCACGCTCTTGCTTTCTAGAATCTCTAAGAGAGCAGGAAACGTGAGTGTGCTGAGAACAAAAGAACGGTGTTTCCTACACATACGGACCATATCTAGTCCAAATCTTCTTCTGAAACTGATAGAATGCACTGGTCCTCTAACATCCAATGCTTGTCATTTAAGGTGAGAAACTTGTGAGCTTTGTGAATGATGTAGTTCTTTTGAGAAGAAAAGTGACTGCCCTTACCTGACTTGATGTCTTGCTTGTAGGAAGACTCGGAGCCTGGGATTTAACTCCATTTCTGAAGTAAAACACACAGCAGTGTAATCATCCATTGATCACACTCTGCTTTAGAATAAGAAGCACGCTCTTGCTTTCTAGACTCTCTAAGACAGCAGGAAACGTGAGAGGGCTGAGAAGAAAAGAACGGTGTTTCCTACACATACGGACATTATATAGTCCAACTCTGCTTCTGAAACTGATAAAAAGCACTGGTCCTCTAATAACCAATTCTTGACAGTTAAGATGATAAACGTGTCAGCTTCGTGAACGATGTAGTTCCTTTGAGCAGAAAAGTGACTGCCCTTTCCTGAAACGAAGTCTTGCCTGTAGGAAGACACAGAGCCTGGGATTTAACTCCATTTCTGAAGGGAAACACCCAGCATAGTTTTCATCCATTGATCACACTCTGCTTTAGAACAAGAAGCACGCTCTTGCTTTCTAGAGTCTGTAAGACAGCAGGAAACGTGAGTGTGCTGAGAACAAAAGAACAGTGTTTCCTACACATACAGACTATATGTAGTCCAACTCTGCTTCTGAAACTGGTACAAAGCAGTGGTCCTCTAACATCCAATGCTTTTCTGTTTAAATGAGAAACGTTTGAGCTCCGTGAACGATGTAGTTCGTTTGAGCTGAAAAGTGACTGCCCTTACCTGAAACGAAGTCTTGCTTGTAGGAAGACACAGAGCCTGGGATTTAACTCCATTTCTGAAGGGAAACACACAGCATAGTTCTCATCCATGGATCACAATCTGTTTTAGAGCAAGAAGCATGCTTTTGCTTTCTAGATTCTCTAATACAGCAGGAAATCTGAGTATGCCCAGAACACAGAACCGTGTTTCCTACACATACGACCATATCTAGTCCAACTCTTCTTCTGAAACTGATACAAAGCACTGGTCCTTTAACACCCAATGCTTGTCAGTTAAGATGAGAAACGTGTGAGCTTCGTGAACGATGTAGTTCGTTTGAGCTGAAAAGTGACTGCCCTTACCTTAATTGAAGTCTTGCTTGTAGGAAGACTCAGAGCCTGGGATTTAACTCCATTTCTGAAATAAAACACAAAGCAGTGTAATCATCCATTGATCACACTCTGCTTTAGAACAAGAAGCACGCTCTTGCTTTCTAGACTCTCCAAGACAGCAGATAATGTGAGTGTGCTGAGAACAAAAGAACGGTGTTTCCTACACATACGGACCATATCTAGTCCAACTCTTCTTCTGAAACTGATACAAAGCACTGGTCCTTTAACACCCAATGCTTGTCAGTTAAGATGAGAAACGTGTGAGCTTCGTGAACGATGTAGTTCGTTTGATCAGAAAAGTGACTGCCCTTACCTTAATTGAAGTCTTGCTTGTAGGAAGACTCAGAGCCTGGGATTTAACTCCATTTCTGAAATAAAACACCAAGCAGTGTAATCATCCATTGATCACACTCTGCTTTAGAACAAGAAGCACGCTCTTGCTTTCTAGACTCTCCAAGACAGCAGATAACGTGAGTGTACTGAGAACAAAAGAACGTTGTTTCCTACACATACGGACATTATATAGTCCAACTCTGCTTCTGAAACTGATAAAAAGCACTGGTCCTCTAAAATCTAATGCTTGTCTGTTAAGATGAGAAACGTGTGAGCTTCGTGAACGATGTAGTTCGTTTGAGCTGAAAAGTGACTGCCCTTACCTTAATTGAAGTCTTGCTTGTAGGAAGACTCAGGGCCTGGGATTTAACTCCATTTCTGAAGTGAAACACACAGCATAGTTCTCATCCATGGATCACACTCTGCTTTAGAACAAGAAGCACGCTCTTGCTTTCTAGAGTCTCTAAGAGAGCAGGAAACGTGAGTGTGCTGAGAACAAAAGAACGGTGTTTCCTACACATACGGACCATATCTAGTCCAACTCTTCTTCTGAAACTCATAGAATGCACTGGTCCTCTAACATCCAATGCTTGTCATTTAAGGTGAGAAACTTGTGAGCTTTGTGAATGATGTAGTTCCTTTGAAATGAAAAGTGACTGCCCTTACCAGAAACGAATTCTTGCTTGTAGTGAGAAACAGAGCCTGGGATTTAAGTCCATTTCTGAAGGGAAACACACAGCATAGTTCTCATCCATGGATCACACTCTGCTTTAGAGCGAGAAGCACACTCTAGCTTTCTAGAGTCTCTAATACAGCAGGAAATCTGAGTGTGCCCAGAACAAAAGAACGGTGTTTCCTACACATATGGACCATATGTAGTCCAAATCTGCTTCTGAAACTGATACAAAGCACTGGTCCTCTAACATTCAATGCTTGTCTGTTAAGATGAGAAACGTGTGAGCTTTGTGAATGATGTAGTTCCTTTGAACTGAAAAGTGACTGCCCTTACCTGAAACGAATTCTTGCTTGTAGTAAGACACAGAGCCTGGGATTTAAGTCCATTTCTGAAGGGAAACACACAGCATAGTTCTCATCCATGGATCCCACTCTGCTTTAGAGCGAGAAGCACACTCTAGCTTTCTAGAGTCTCTAATACAGCAGGAAATCTGGGTGTGCCCAGAACAAAAGAACGGTGTTTCCTACACATATGGACCATATGTAGTCCAAAACTGCTTCTGAAACTGACACAAATCACTGACCCTCTAACATCCAATGCTTGTCAGTTGAGATGTGAAACGTGTGAGCTTCGTGAACGATGTAGTTCTTTTGAGAAGAAAAGTCACTGCCCTTACCTGAAATGATGTCTTGCTTTTAGGAAGACTCGGAGCCTGGGATTTAACTCCATTTCTGAAATAAAACACACAGCAGTGTAATCATCCATTGATCACACTCTGCTTTAGAATAAGAAGCACGCTCTTGCTTTCTAGACTCTCTAAGACAGCAAGAAACGTGAGTGGGCTGAGAACAATGAACGGTGTTTCCTACACATACGGACATTATATAGTCCAACTCTTCTTCTGAAACTGAAAAAAGCAATGGTCCTCTAAAATCTAATGCTTGTCTCTTAAGAGGAGAAACGTGTGAGCTTCGTGAATGATGTAGTTCCTTTGAGCTGAAAAGTGACTGCCCTTACCTGAAACGAAGTCTTGCCGGTAGGAAGACACAGAGCCTGGGATTTAACTCCATTTCTGAAGGGAAACACCTAGCATAGTTTTCATCCATGGATCACATTCTGCTTTAGAGCAAGAAGCACGCTCTTCCTTTCTAGATTCTCCAATACAGCTGGAAATCTGAGTGTGCCCAGAACAAAAGAACGGTGTTTCCTACACATACGGACTATATGTAGTCCAAATCTTCTTCTGAAACTGATACAATGCACTGGTCCTCTAACATCCAATTCTTGACAGTTAAGATGAAAAACGTGTGAGCTTCGGGAACGATGTAGTTCCTTTGAGCAGAAAAGTGACTGCCCTTTCCTGAAACGAAGTCTTGCCTGTAGGAAGACACAGAGCCTGGGATTTAACTCCATTTCTGACGGGAAACACCCAGCATAGTTTTCATCCATTGATCACACTCTGCTTTAGAACAAGAAGCACGCTGTTGCTTTCTAGAATCTCTAAGACAGCAGGAAACGTGAGTTTGCTGAGAACAAAAGAACGGTGTTTCCTACACATACGGACCATATCTAGTCCAACTCTGCTTCTGAAACTGATACAAAGCACTGGTCCTCTACGATCCAATGCTTGTCTGTTAAGATGAGAAACGTGTGAGCTCCGTGAAAGATGTAGTTCCTTTGAGCTGAAAAGTGACTGCCCTTTCCTGAAACGAAGTCTTGCTTGTAGGGAGACTCAGAGCCTGGGATTTAACTCCATTTCTAAAGGGAAACACACAGCAGAGTTCTCATCCATGGAATACACTCTGCTTTAGAGCGAGAAGCACGCTCTTGCTTTCTAGAGTCTCTAAGAGAGCAGGAAACGTGAGTGTGCTGAGAACAAAAGAACGGTGTTTCCTACACATACGGACCATATCTAGTCCAACTCTTCTTCTGAAACTGATAGAATGCACTGGTCCTCTAACATCCAATGCTTGTCATTTAAGGTGAGAAACTTGTGAGCTTTGTGAATGATGTAGTTCCTTTGAACTGAAAAGTGACTGCCATTACCAGAAACGAATTCTTGCTTGTAGTGAGAAACAGAGGCTGGGATTTAAGTCCATTTCTGAAGGGAAACACACAGCATAGTTGTCATCCATGGATCCCACTCTGCTTTAGAGCGAGAAGCACACTCTAGCTTTCTAGAGTCTCTAATACAGCAGGAAATCTGAGTGTGCCCAGAACAAAAGAACGGTGTTTCCTACACATATGGACCATATGTAGTCCAACGCTGCTTCTGAAACTGATACAAAGCACTGGTCCTCTACCATCCAATGCTTGTCTGTCAAGATGAGAAACGTGTGAGCTCCGTGAAAGATGTAGTTCGTTTGAGCTGAAAAGTGACTGCCCTTACCTGAAACGAAGTCTTGCTTGTAGGAAGACATAGAGCCTGGCATTTAACTACTTTTCTGAAGGGAAACACACAGCATAGTTTTCATCCATGGATCACACTCTGCTTTAGAGCGAGAAGCACGCTCTTGCTTTCTAAAGTCTCTACAACAGCAGGAAATCTGAGTGTGCCCAGAACAAAAGAACGGTGTTTCCTACACATATGGACCATATGTAGTCCAAATCTGCTTCTGAAACTGATACAAATCACTGACCCTCTAACATCCAATGCTTGTCAGTTGAGATGAGAAACGTGTGAGCTTCCTGAACGATGTAGTTCTTTTGAGAAGAAAAGTGACTGCCCTTACCTGAATTGATGTCTTGCTTGTAGGAAGACTCGGAGCCTGGGATTTAACTCCATTTTTGAAGTAAAACACACAGCAGTGTAATCATCCATTGATCACACTCTGCTTTAGAATAAGAAGCACGCTCTTGCTTTCAAGACTCTCTAAGACAGCAGGAAACGTGAGTGGGCTGAGATCAAAAGAACGGTGTTTCCTACACATACGGACATTATATAGTCCAACTCTGCTTCTGAAACTGATAAAAAGCACTGGTCCTCTAAAATCTAATGCTTGTCTGTTAAGAGGAGAAACGAGTGAGCTTCGTGAACGATGTAGTTCGTTTGAGCTGAAAAGTGACTGCCCTTACCTGAAACGAAGTCTTGCCTGTAGGAAGACACAGAGCCTGGGATTTAACTCCATTTCTGAAGGGAAACACCTAGCATAGTTTTCATCCATGGATCACATTCTGCTTTAGAGCAAGAAGCACGCTCTTGCTTTCGAGATTCTCCAATACAGCAGGAAATCTGAGTGTGCCCAAAACAAAAGAACGGTGTTTCCTACACATACGGACTATATGTAGTCCAAATCTTCTTCTGAAACTGATACAATGCACTGGTCCTCTAACATCCAATTCTTGACAGTTAAGATGAAAAACGTGTGAGCTTGTGAACGATGTAGTTCCTTTGAGCAGAAAAGTGACTGCCCTTACCTGAAACGAAGTCTTGCCTGTAGGAAGACACAGAGCCTGGGATTTAACTCCATTTCTGAAGGGAAACACCCAGCATAGTTTTCATCCATTGATCACACTCTGCTTTATAACAAGAAGCACGCTCTTGCTTTCTAGAGTCTCTAAGACAGCAGGAAACGTGAGTGTGCTGAGAACAAAAGAACAGTGTTTCCTACACATTCAGACCATATCTAGTCCAACTCTGCTTCTGAAACTGGTACAAAGCACTGGTCCTCTAACATCCAATGCTTGTCTGTTTAGATGAGAAACGTGTGAGCTCCGTGAACGATGTAGTTCGTTTGAGCTGAAAAGTGACTGCCCTTACCTGAAACGAAGTCTTGCTTGTAGGAAGACACAGAGCCTGGGATTTAACTCCATTTCTGAAGGGAAACACACAGCATAGTTCTCATCCATGGATCACAATCTGCTTTAGAGCAAGAAGCACGCTCTTGCTTTCTAGAGTCTCTAATACAGCAGGAAATCTGAGTGTGCCCAGAACAAAAGAACGGTGTTTCCTACACATATGGACCATATGTAGTCCAACGCTGCTTCTGAAACTGATACAAAGCACTGGTCCTCTACCATCCAATGCTTGTCTGTCAAGATGAGAAACGTGTGAGCTCCGTGAAAGATGTAGTTCGTTTGAGCTGAAAAGTGACTGCCCTTACCTGAAACGAAGTCTCGCTTGTAGGAAGACTCAGAGCCTGGGATTTAACTCCATTTCTGAAATAAAACACCAAGCAGTGTAATCATCCATTGATCACACTCTGCTTTAGAACAAGAAGCACGCTCTTGCTTTCTAGACTCTCCAAGACAGCAGATAACGTGAGTGTACTGAGAACAAAAGAACGGTGTTTCCTACACATACGGACATTATATAGTCCAACTCTGCTTCTGAAACTGGTACAAAGCACTGGTCCTCTAACATCCAATGCTTGTCTGTTTAGATGAGAAACGTGTGAGGTCCGTGAACGATGTAGTTCGTTTGAGCTGAAAAGTGACTGCCCTTACCTGAAACGAAGTCTTGCTTGTAGGAAGACACAGAGCCTGGGATTTAACTCCATTTCTGAAGGGAAACACACAGCATAGTTCTCATCCATGGATCACAATCTGCTTTAGAGCAAGAAGCACGCTCTTGCTTTCTAGATTCTCTAATACAGCAGGAAATCTGAGTATGCCCAGAACAAAGAACCGTGTTTCCTACACATACGGACCATATCTAGTCCAACTCTTCTTCTGAAACTGATACAAAGCACTGGTCCTTTAACACCCAATGCTTGTCAGTTAAGATGAGAAACGTGTGAGCTTCGTGAATGATGTAGTTCGTTTGAGCAGAAAAGTGACTGCCCTTACCTTAATTGAAGTCTTGCTTGTAGGAAGACTCAGAGCCTGGGATTTAACTCCATTTCTGAAATAAAACACACAGCAGTGTAATCATCCATTGATCACACTCTGCTTTAGAACAAGAAGCACGCTCTTGCTTTCTAGACTCTCCAAGACAGCAGATAACGTGAGTGTGCTGAGAACAAAAGAACGGTGTTTCCTACACATACGGACATTATATAGTCCAACTCTGCTTCTGAAACTGATAAAAAGCACTGGTCCTCTAAAATCTAATGCTTG
Source organism: Onychomys leucogaster (assembly GCA_949786385.1). NCBI lineage: Eukaryota > Metazoa > Chordata > Mammalia > Rodentia > Cricetidae > Onychomys > Onychomys leucogaster. The sequence goes on from CATKUP010000076.1 coordinate 2,109,951, forward strand.
TCTGTTAAGATGAGAAACGTGTGAGCTTCGTGAACGATGTAGTTCATTTGAGCTGAAAAGTGACAGCCCTTACCTGAAACGAAGTCTTGCTCGTAGGAAGACTCAGAGCCTGGGATTTAACTCCATTTCTGAAGTGAAACACACAGCATAGTTCTCATCCATTGATCACACTCTGCTTTAGAACAAGAAGCACGCTGTTGCTTTCTAGAATCTCTAAGACAGCAGGAAACGTGAGTTTGCTGAGAACAAAAGAACGGTGTTTCCTACACATACGGACCATATCTAGTCCAACTCTGCTTCTGAAACTGATACAAAGCACTGGTCCTCTACGATCCAATGCTTGTCTGTTAAGATGAGAAACGTGTGAGCTCCGTGAAAGATGTAGTTCCTTTGAGCTGAAAAGTGACTGCCCTTTCCTGAAACGAAGTCTTGCTTGTAGGGAGACTCAGAGCCTGGGATTTAACTCCATTTCTGAAGGGAAACACACAGCAGAGTTCTCATCCATGGAATACACTCTGCTTTAGAGCGAGAAGCACGCTCTTGCTTTCTAGAGTCTCTAAGAGAGCAGGAAACCTGAGTGTGCTGAGAACAAAAGAACGGTGTTTCCTACACATACGGACCATATCTAGTCCAACTCTTCTTCTGAAACTGATAGAATTCACTGGTCCTCTAACATCCAATGCTTGTCATTTAAGGTGAGAAACTTGTGAGCTTTGTGAATGATGTAGTTCCTTTGAACTGAAAAGTGACTGCCATTACCAGAAACGAATTCTTGCTTGTAGTGAGAAACAGAGGATGGGATTTAAGTCCATTTCTGAAGGGAAACACACAGCATAGTTCTCATCCATGGATCCCACTCTGCTTTAGAGCGAGAAGCACACTCTAGCTTTCTAGAGTCTCTAATACAGCAGGAAATCTGAGTGTGCCCAGAACAAAAGAACGGTGTTTCCTACACATATGGACCATATGTAGTCCAACGCTGCTTCTGAAACTGATACAAAGCACTGGTCCTCTACCATCAAATGCCTGTCTGTCAAGATGAGAAACGTGTGAGCTCCGTGAAAGATGTAGTTCGTTTGAGCTGAAAAGTGACTGCCCTTACCTGAAACGAAGTCTTGCTTGTAGGAAGACATAGAGCCTGGCATTTAACTCCATTTCTGAAGGGAAACACACAGCATAGTTTTCATCCATGGATCACACTCTGCTTTAGAGCGAGAAGCACGCTCTTGCTTTCTAAAGTCTCTACAACAGCAGGAAATCTGAGTGTGCCCAGAACAAAAGAACGGTGTTTCCTACACATATGGACCATATGTAGTCCAAATCTGCTTCTGAAACTGATACAAATCACTGACCCTCTAACATCCAATGCTTGTCAGTTGAGATGAGAAACGTGTGAGCTTCCTGAACGATGTAGTTCTTTTGAGAAGAAAAGTGACTGCCCTTACCTGAATTGATGTCTTGCTTGTAGGAAGACTCGGAGCCTGGGATTTAACTCCATTTTTGAAGTAAAACACACAGCAGTGTAATCATCCATTGATCACACTCTGCTTTAGAATAAGAAGCACGCTCTTGCTTTCAAGACTCTCTAAGACAGCAGGAAACGTGAGTGGGCTGAGATCAAAAGTACGGTGTTTCCTACACATACGGACATTATATAGTCCAACTCTGCTTCTGAAACTGATAAAAAGCACTGGTCCTCTAAAATCTAATGCTTGTCTGTTAAGAGGAGAAACGTATGAGCTTCGTGAACGATGTAGTTCGTTTGAGCTGAAAAGTGACTGCCCTTACCTGAAACGAAGTCTTGCCTGTAGGAAGACACAGACCCTGGGATTTAACTCCATTTCTGAAGGGAAACACCTAGCATAGTTTTCTTCCATGGATCACATTCTGCTTTAGAGCAAGAAGCACGCTCTTGCTTTTTAGATTCTCCAATACAGCAGGAAATCTGAGTGTGCCCAAAACAAAAGAACGGTGTTTCCTACACATACGGACTATATGTAGTCCAAATCTTCTTCTGAAACTGATACAATGCACTGGTCCTCTAACATCCAATTCTTGACAGTTAAGATGAAAAACGTGTGAGCTTCGTGAACGATGTAGTTCCTTTGAGCAGAAAAGTGACTGCCCTTACCTGAAACGAAGTCTTGCCTGTAGGAAGACACAGAGCCTGGGATTTAACTCCATTTCTGAAGGGAAACACCCAGCATAGTTTTCATCCATTGATCACACTCTGCTTTAGAACAAGAAGCACGCTCTTGCTTTCTAGAGTCTCTAAGACAGCAGGAAACGTGAGTGTGCTGAGAACAAAAGAACAGTGTTTCCTACACATTCAGACCATATCTAGTCCAACTCTGCTTCTGAAACTGGTACAAAGCACTGGTCCTCTAACATCCAATGCTTGTCTGTTTAGATGAGAAACGTGTGAGCTCCGTGAACGATGTAGTTCGTTTGAGCTGAAAAGTGACTGCCTTTACCTGAAACGAAGTCTTGCTTGTAGGAAGACACAGAGCCTGGGATTTAACTCCACTTCTGAAGGGAAACACACAGCATAGTTCTCATCCATGGATCACAATCTGCTTTAGAGCAAGAAGCACGCTCTTGCTTTCTAGAGTCTCTAATACAGCAGGAAATCTGAGTATGCCCAGAACAAAAGAACCGTATTTCCTACACATACGGACCATATCTAGTCCAACTCTTCTTCTGAAACTCATAGAATGCACTGGTCCTCTAACATCCAATGCTTGTCATTTAAGGTGAGAAACTTGTGAGCTTTGTGAATGATGTAGTTCCATTGAAATGAAAAGTGACTGCCCTTACCAGAAACGAATTCTTGCTTGTAGTAAGACACAGAGCCTGGGATTTAAGTCCATTTCTGAAGTGAAACACACAGCATAGTTCTCATCCATGGATCACACTCTGCTTTAGAGCGAGAAGCACACTCTAGCTTTCTAGAGTCTCTAATACAGCAGGAAATCTGAGTGTGCCCAGAACAAAAGAACGGTGTTTCCTACACATATGGACCATATGTAGTCCAAATCTGCTTCTGAAACTGATACAAAGCACTGGTCCTCTAACATTCAATGCTTGTCTGTTAAGATGAGAAACGTGTGAGCTTTGTGAACGATGTAGTTCCTTTGAACTGAAAAGTGACTGCCCTTACCTGAAACGAATTCTTGCTTGTAGTAAGACACAGAGCCTGGGATTTAAGTCCATTTCTGAAGGGAAACACACAGCATAGTTCTCATCCATGGATCACACTCTGCTTTAGAGCGAGAAGCACACTCTAGCTTTCTAGAGTCTCTAATACAGCAGGAAATCTGAGTGTGCCCAGAACAAAAGAACGGTGTTTCCTACACATATGGACCATATGTAGTCCAAATCTGCTTCTGAAACTGATACAAATCACTGACCCTCTAACATCCAATGCTTGTCAGTTGAGATGAGAAACGTGTGAGCTTCGTGAACGATGTAGTTCTTTTGAGAAGAAAAGTCACTGCCCTTACCTGAAATGATGTCTTGCTTGTAGGAAGACTCGGAGCCTCGGATTTAACTCCATTTCTGAAATAAAACACACAGCAGTGTAATCATCCATTGATCACACTCTGCTTTAGAATAAGAAGCACGCTCTTGCTTTCTAGACTCTCTAAGACAGCAGGAAACGTCAGTGGGCTGAGAACAAAAGAACGGTGTTTCCTACACATACAGACATTATATAGTCCAACTCTGCTTCTGAAACTGATAAAAAGCAATGGTCCTCTAAAATCTAATGCTTGTCTCTTAAGAGGAGAAACGTGTGAGCTTCGTGAACGATGTAGGTCCTTTGAGCTGAAAAGTGACTGCCCTTACCTGAAACGAAGTCTTGCCGGTAGGAAGACACAGAGCCTGGGTTTTAACTCCATTTCTGAAGGGAAACACCTAGCATAGTTTTCATCCATGGATAACATTCTGCTTTAGAGCAAGAAGCACGCTCTTCCTTTCTAGATTCTCCAATACAGCAGGAAATCTGAGTGTGCCCAGAACAAAAGAACAGTGTTTCCTACACATACGGACTATATGTAGTCCAAATCTTCTTCTGAAACTGATACAATGCACTGGTCCTCTAACATCCAATTCTTGACAGTTAAGATGAAAAACGTGTGAGCTTCGTGAACGATGTAGTTCCTTTGAGCAGAAAAGTGACTGCCCTTTCCTGAAACGAAGTCTTGCTTGTAGGAAGACACAGAGCCTGGGATTTAACTCCATTTCTGAAGGGAAACACACAGCATAGTTCTCATCCATGGATCACAATCTGGTTTAGAGCGAGAAGCACGCTCTTTCTTTCTAGATTCTCTAATACAGCAGGAAATCTGAGTATGCCCAGAACAAAGAACCGTGTTTCCTACACATACGGACCATATCTAGTCCAACTCTTCTTCTGAAACTGATACAAAGCACTGGTCCTTTAACACCCAATGCTTGTCAGTTAAGATGAGAAACGTGTGAGCTTCGTGAACGATGTAGTTCGTTTGAGCAGAAAAGTGACTGCCCTTACCTGAATTGAAGTCTTGCTTGTAGGAAGACTCAGAGCCTGGGATTTAACTCCCTTTCTGAAATAAAACACACAGCAGTGTAATCATCCATTGATCACACTCTGCTTTAGAACAAGAAGCATGCTCTTGCTTTCTAGACTCTCTAAAACTGCAGGAAACGTGAGTGTGCTGAGAACAAAAGAACGGTGTTTCCTACACATATGGACATTATATAGTCCAACTCTGCTTCTGAAACTGATAGAATGCACTGGTCATCTAACATCCAATGCTTGTCATTTAAGGTGAGAAACTTGTGAGCTTTGTGAATGATGTAGTTCCTTTGAACTGAAAAGTGACTGCCCTTACCAGAAACGAATTCTTGCTTGTAGTAAGACACAGAGCCTGGGATTTAATTCCATTTCTGAAGGGAAACACACAGCATAGTTCTCATCCATGGATCACACTCTGCTTTAGAGCGAGAAGCACACTCTAGCTTTCTAGAGTCTCTAATACAGCAGGAAGTCTGAGTGTGCCCAGAACAAAAGAACGGTGTTTCCTACACATATGAACCATATGTAGTCCAAATCTGCTTCTGAAACTGATACAAAGCACTGGTCCTCTAACATTCAATGCTTGTCTGTTAAGATGAGAAACGTGTGAGCTTTGTGAATGATGTAGTTCCTTTGAACTGAAAAGTGACTGCCCTTACCTGAAACGAATTCTTGCTTGTAGTAACACAGAGAGCCTGGGATTTAACTCCATTTTTGAAGTAAAACACACAGCAGTGTAATCATCCATTGATCACACTCTGCTTTAGAACAAGAAGCACGCTCTTGCTTTCTAGATTCTCTAAGAGAGCAGGAAACGTGAGTGTGCTGAGAACAAAAGAACGGTGTTTCCTACACATACAGACCATATCTAGTCCAACTCTTCTTCTGAAACTGATAGAATGCACTGGTCCTCTAACATCCAATGCTTGTCATTTAAGGTGAGAAACTTGTGAGCTTTGTGAATGATGAAGTTCCTTTGAACTGAAAAGTGAATGCCCTTACCAGAAATGAATTCTTGCTTGTAGTAAGACACAGAGCCTGGGATTTAAGTCCATTTCTGAAGGGAAACACACAGCATAGTTCTCATCCATGGTTCACACAATGCTTTAGAGCGAGAAGCACACTCTAGTTTTCTAGAGTTTCTAATACAGCAGGAAATCTGAGTGTGCCCAGAACAAAAGAACGGTGTTTCCTACACATATGGACCATATGTAGTCCAAATCTGCTTCTGAAACTGATACAAAGCACTGGTACTCTAACATCCAATGCTTGTCAGTAAAGATGAGAAACGTGTGAGCTCAGTGAACGATGTAGTTCGTTTGAGCTGAAAAGTGCCTGCCCATACCTGAAACGACATCTTGCTTGTAGGGAGACTCAGAGCCTGGGATTTAACTCCATTTCTGAAGTGAAACACACAGCAGTGTAATCATCCATTGATCACACTCTGGTTTAGAATAAGAAGCACGCTCTTGCTTTCTAGACTCTCTAAGACTGCAGGAAACTTGTGTGTGCTGAGAACAAAAGAACGGTGTTTCCTACACATATGGACATTATATAGTCCAACTCTCCTTCTGAAACTGATAAAAAGCACTGGTCCTCTAAAAACTAATGCTTGTCTGTTAAGATGAGAAACGTGTGAGCTTCGTGAACGATGTAGTTCGTTTGAGCTGAAAAGTGACTGCCCTTACCTGAAACGAAGTCTTGCCTATAGGAAGACACAGAGCCTGGGATTTAACTACATTTCTGAAGGGAAACACACAGCATAGTTTTCATCCATGGATCACATTCTGCTTTAGAGCAAGAAGCACGTTCTTGCTTTCTAGATTCTCTTATACAGCAGGAAATATGAGTGTGCCCAGAACAAAAGAATGGTGTATCCTACACATACGGCCTATATGTTGTCCAAATCTTCTTTTGAAACTGATACAATGCACTGGTCCTCTAACATCCAATTCTTGTCAGTTAAGATGAGAAACGTGTGAGCTTCGTGAATGATGTAGTTCCTTTGATCAGAAAAGTGACTGCCCTTACCTGAAAAGAAGTCTTGCTTGTAGGGAGACTCAGAGCATGGGATTTAACTCCATTTCTGAAGTGAAACACGCAGCATTGTCTCATCCATTGGTCACACTCTGCTTTAGAACAAGAAGCACGCTCTTGCTTTCTAGAGTCTCTAAGACTGCAGGAAACGTGAGTGTGCTGAGAACAAAAGAACGGTGTTTCCTACACATACGGACATTATATAGTCCAACTTTGCTTCTGAAACTGAAAAAAAGCACTGGTGCTCTAAAATCTAATGCTTGTCTGTTAAGATGAGAAACGTGTGAGCTTCGTGAACATTGTAGTTCGTTTGAGCTGAAATGTGACTGCCCTTACCTGAAACGAAGTCTTGCTTGTAGGAAGACACAGAGCCTCGGATTTAACTCCATTTCTGAAGGGAAACACACAGCATAGTTCTCATCCATGGATCACACTCTGCTTTAGAGCAAGAAGCACGCTCTTGCTTTCTAGAGTCTCTAATACAGCAGGAAATCTGAGTGTGCCCAGAACAAAGGAACGGTGTTTCCTACACATATGGACCATATGTAGTCCAAATCTGCTTCTGAAACTGATACAAAACACTGACCCTCTAACATCCAATGCTTGTCAGTTAAGATGAGAAACGTGTGAGCTTCGTGAACGATGTAGTTCGTTTGAGCAGAAAAGTGACTGCCCTTACCTGAATTGATGTCTTGCTTGTAGGAAGACTCAGAGACTGGGATTTAACTCTATTTCTGAAGTAAAACACACAGCAGTGTAATCATCCATTGATCAAACTCTGCTTTATAATAAGAAACATGCTCTTGCTTTCTAGACTCTCTAAGACAGCAGGAAACCTGAGTGTGCTGAGAACAAAAGAACGGTGTTTCCTACACATACGGACATTATATAGTCCAACTCTGCTTCTGAAACTGATAAAAAGCAATGGTCCTCTAAAATCTAATGCTTGTCTGTTAAGAGGAGAAACGTGTGAGCTTCGTGAACGATGTAGTTCGTTTGAGCTTAAAAGTGACAGCCCTTACCTGAAACGAAGTCTTGCCTGTAGGAAGACACAGAGCCTGGGATTTAACTCCATTTCTGAAGGGAAACAACTAGCATAGTTTTCATCCATGGATCACATTCTGCTTTAGAGCAAGAAGCACGCTCTTGCTTTCTAGATTCTCCAATACAGAAGGAAATCTAAGTGTGCCCAGAACAAAAGAACGGTGTTTCCTACACATACGGACTATATGTAGTCCAAATCTTTTTCTGAAACTGATACAATGCACTGGTCCTCTAACATCCAATTCTTGACAGTTAAGATGAAAAACGTGTGAGCTTCGTGAAAGATGTAGTTATTTTGAGCAGAAAAGTGACTGCCCTTTCCTGAAACGATGTCTTGCCTGTAGGAAGACACAGAGCCTGGGATTTAACTCCATTTCTGAAGGGAAACACCCAGCATAGTTTTCATCCATTGATCACACTCTGCTTTAGAACAAGAAGCAAGCTCTTGCTTTCTAGAGTCTCTAAGACAGCAGGAAACGTAAGTGTGCTGAGAACAAAAGAACAGTGTTTCCTACACATACAGACCATATCTAGTCCAACTCTGCTTCTGAAACTGGTACAAGCACTGGTCCTCTAACATCCAATGCTTGTCTGTTTAGATGAGAAACGTGTGAGCTCCGTGAAAGATGTAGTTCGTTTGAGCTGAAAAGTGACTGCCCTTACCTTAATTGAAGTCTTGCTTGTAGGAAGACTCAGAGCCTGGGATTTAACTCCATTTCTGAAATAAAACACACAGCAGTGTAATCATCCATTGATCACACTCTGCTTTAGAACAAGAAGCACACTCTTGCTTTCTAGACTCTCCAAGACAGCAGATAACGTGAGTGTGCTGAGAACAAAAGAACGGTTTTTCCTACACATACGGACCATATCTCGTCCAACTCTGCTTCTGAAACTGGTTACAAAGCACTGGTCCTCTACGATCCAATGCTTGTCTGTTAACATGAGAAACGTGTGATCTCCATGAAAGATGTAGTTCCTTTGAGCTGAAAAGTGACTGCCCTTACCTTAATTGAAGTCTTGCTTGTAGGAAGACTCAGAGCATGGGATTTAACTCCATTTCTGAAATAAAACACACAGCAGTGTAATCATCCATTGATCACACTCTGCTTTAGAACAAGAAGCACGCTCTTGCTTTCTAGATTCTCTAAGAGAGCAGGAAACGTGAGTGTGCTGAGAACAAAAGAACGGTGTTTCCTACACATACAGACCATATCTAGTCCAACTCTTCTTCTGAAACTGATAGAATGCACTGGTCCTGTAACATCCAATGCTTGTCATTTAAGGTGAGAAACTTGTGAGCTTTGTGAATGATGAAGTTCCTTTGAATTGAAAAGTGAATGCCCTTACCAGAAATGAATTCTTGCTTGTAGTAAGACACAGAGCCTGGGATTTAAGTCCATTTCTGAAGGGAAACACACAGCATAGTTCTCATCCATGGTTCACACTCTGCTTTAGAGCGAGAAGCACACTCTAGTTTTCTAGAGTTTCTAATACAGCAGGAAATCTGAGTGTGCCCAGAACAAAAGAACGGTGTTTCCTACACATATGGACCATATGTAGTCCAAATCTGCTTCTGAAACTGATACAAAGCACTGGTACTCTAACATCCAATGCTTGTCAGTAAAGATGAGAAACGTGTGAGCTCAGTGAACGATGTAGTTCGTTTGAGCTGAAAAGTGCCTGCCCATACCTGAAACGACGTCTTGCTTGTAGGGAGACTCAGAGCCTGGGATTTAACTCCATTTCTGAAGTGAAACACACAGCAGTGTAATCATCCATTGATCACACTCTGGTTTAGAATAAGAAGCACGCTCTTGCTTTCTAGACTCTCTAAGACTGCAGGAAACTTGTGTGTGCTGAGAACAAAAGAACGGTGTTTCCTACACATATGGACATTATATAGTCCAACTCTCCTTCTGAAACTGATAAAAAGCACTGGTCCTCTAAAAACTAATGCTTGTCTGTTAAGATGAGAAACGTGTGAGCTTCGTGAACGATGTAGTTCGTTTGAGCTGAAAAGTGACTGCCCTTACCTGAAACGAAGTCTTGCCTGTAGGAAGACACAGAGCCTGGGATTTAACTACATTTCTGAAGGGAAACACACAGCATAGTTTTCATCCATGGATCACATTCTGCTTTAGAGCAAGAAGCACGTTCTTGCTTTCTAGATTCTCTTATACAGCAGGAAATCTGAGTGTGCCCAGAACAAAAGAATGGTGTATCCTACACATACGGCCTATATGTTGTCCAAATCTTCTTTTGAAACTGATACAATGCACTGGTCCTCTAACATCCAATTCTTGTCAGTTAAGATGAGAAACGTGTGAGCTTCGTGAATGATGTAGTTCCTTTGATCAGAAAAGTGACTGCCCTTACCTGAAAAGAAGTCTTGCTTGTAGGGAGACTCAGAGCATGGGATTTAACTCCATTTCTGAAGTGAAACACGCAGCATTGTCTCATCCATTGGTCACACTCTGCTTTAGAACAAGAAGCACGCTCTTGCTTTCTAGAGTCTCTAAGACTGCAGGAAACGTGAGTGTGCTGAGAACAAAAGAACGGTGTTTCCTACACATACGGACATTATATAGTCCAACTTTGCTTCTGAAACTGAAAAAAAGCACTGGTGCTCTAAAATCTAATGCTTGTCTGTTAAGATGAGAAACGTGTGAGCTTCGTGAACATTGTAGTTCGTTTGAGCTGAAATGTGACTGCCCTTACCTGAAACGAAGTCTTGCTTGTAGGAAGACACAGAGCCTCGGATTTAACTCCATTTCTGAAGGGAAACACACAGCATAGTTCTCATCCATGGATCACACTCTGCTTTAGAGCAAGAAGCACGCTCTTGCTTTCTAGAGTCTCTAATACAGCAGGAAATCTGAGTGTGCCCAGAACAAAGGAACAGTGTTTCCTACACATATGGACCATATGTAGTCCAAATCTGCTTCTGAAACTGATACAAAACACTGACCCTCTAACATCCAATGCTTGTCAGTTAAGATGAGAAACGTGTGAGCTTCGTGAACGATGTAGTTCGTTTGAGCAGAAAAGTGACTGCCCTTACCTGAATTGATGTCTTGCTTGTAGGAAGACTCAGAGCCTGGGATTTAACTCTATTTCTGAAGTAAAACACACAGCAGTGTAATCATCCATTGATCACACTCTGCTTTATAATAAGAAACATGCTCTTGCTTTCTAGACTCTCTAAGACAGCAGGAAACCTGAGTGTGCTGAGAACAAAAGAACGGTGTTTCCTACACATACGGACATTATATAGTCCAACTCTGCTTCTGAAACTGATAAAAAGCAATGGTCCTCTAAAATCTAATGCTTGTCTGTTAAGAGGAGAAACGTGTGAGCTTCGTGAACGATGTAGTTCGTTTGAGCTTAAAAGTGACAGCCCTTACCTGAAACGAAGTCTTGCCTGTAGGAAGACACAGAGCCTGGGATTTAACTCCATTTCTGAAGGGAAACAACTAGCATAGTTTTCATCCATGGATCACATTCTGCTTTAGAGCAAGAAGCACGCTCTTGCTTTCTAGATTCTCCAATACAGAAGGAAATCTAAGTGTGCCCAGAACAAAAGAACGGTGTTTCCTACACATACGGACTATATGTAGTCCAAATCTTTTTCTGAAACTGATACAATGCACTGGTCCTCTAACATCCAATTCTTGACAGTTAAGATGAAAAACGTGTGAGCTTCGTGAAAGATGTAGTTATTTTGAGCAGAAAAGTGACTGCCCTTTCCTGAAACGATGTCTTGCCTGTAGGAAGACACAGAGCCTGGGATTTAACTCCATTTCTGAAGGGAAACACCCAGCATAGTTTTCATCCATTGATCACACTCTGCTTTAGAACAAGAAGCAAGCTCTTGCTTTCTAGAGTCTCTAAGACAGCAGGAAACGTAAGTGTGCTGAGAACAAAAGAACAGTGTTTCCTACACATACAGTCCATATCTAGTCCAACTCTGCTTCTGAAACTGGTACAAGCACTGGTCCTCTAACATCCAATGCTTGTCTGTTTAGATGAGAAACGTGTGAGCTCCGTGAAAGATGTAGTTCGTTTGAGCTGAAAAGTGACTGCCGTTACCTTAATTGAAGTCTTGCTTGTAGGAAGACACAGAGCCTGGGATTTAACTCCATTTCTGAAATAAAACACACAGCAGTGTAATCATCCATTGATCACCCTCTGCTTTAGAACAAGAAGCACGCTCTTGCTTTCTAGACTCTCCAAGACAGCAGATAACGTGAGTGTGCTGAGAACAAAAGAACGGTTTTTCCTACACATACGGACCATATCTCGTCCAACTCTGCTTCTGAAACTGGTTACAAAGCACTGGTCCTCTACGATCCAATGCTTGTATGTTAACATGAGAAACGTGTGATCTCCATGAAAGATGTAGTTCCTTTGAGCTGAAAAGTGACTGCCCTTACCTTAATTGAAGTCTTGCTTGTAGGAAGACTCAGAGCATGGGATTTAACTCCATTTCTGAAATAAAACACACAGCAGTGTAATCATCCATTGATCACACTCTGCTTTAGAACAAGAAGCATGCTCTTGCTTTCTAGACTCTCCAAGACAGCAGATAACGTGAGTGTGCTGAGAACAAAAGAACGGTGTTTCCTACACATACGGACCATATCTAGTCCAACTCTGCTTCTGAAACTGATAAAAAGCACTGGTCCTCTAACATCCAATGCTTGTCTGTTTAGATGAGAAACGTGTGAGCTCAGTGAACGATGTAGTTCGTTTGAGCTGAAAAGTGACTGCCCTTACCTGAAACGACGTCTTGCTTGTAGGGAGACTCAGAGCCTGGGATTTAACTCCATTTCTGAAGTAAAACTCACAGCAGTGTAATCATCCATTGATCACACTCTGGTTTAGAATAAGAAGCACGCTCTTGCTTTCTAGACTCTCTAAGACAGCAGGAAACTTGTGTGTGCTGAGAACAAAAGAACGGTGTTTCCTACACATACGGACATTATATAGTCCAACTCTGCTTCTGAAACTGATAAAAAGCACTGGTCCTCTAAAAACTAATGCTTGTCTGTTAAGATGAGAAACGTGTGAGCTTCGTGAACGATGTAGTTCGTTTGAGCTGAAAAGTGACTGCCCTTACCTGAAACGAAGTCTTGCTTGTAGGAAGACACAGAGCCTGGGATTTAACTACATTTATGAAGGGAAACACACAGCATACTTTTCATCCATGGATCACATTCTGCTTTAGAGCAAGAAGCACGTTCTTGCTTTCTAGATTCTCTTATACAGCAGGAAATCTGAGTGTGCCCAGAACAAAAGAACGGTGTATCCTACACATACGGCCTATATGTAGTCCAAATCTTCTTTTGAAACTGATACAATGCAGTGGTCCTCTAACATCCAATTCTTGTCAGTTAAGATGAGAAACGTGTGAGGTTCGTGAATGATGTAGTTCCTTTGATCAGAAAAGTGACTGCCCTTACCTGAAACGAAGTCTTGCTTGTAGGGAGACTCAGAGCATGGGATTTAACTCCATTTCTGAAGTGAAACACGCAGCATTGTCTCATCCATTGATCACACTCTGCTTTAGAACAAGAAGCACGCTCTTGCATTCTAGAGTCTCTAAGACAGCAGGAAACGTGAGTGTGCTGAGAACAAAAGAACGGTGTTTCCTACACATACAGACCATATCTAGTCCAACACTTCTTCTGAAACTGATACAAAGCACTGGTCCTTTAACATCCAATGCTTGTCAGTTAAGATGAGAAACGAGTGAGCTTCGTGAATGATGTAGTTCGTTTGAGCAGAAAAGTGACTGCCCTTACCTTAATTGAATTCTTGCTTGTAGGAAGACTCAGAGCCTGGGATTTAACTCCATTTCTGAAATAAAACACACAGCAGTGTAATCATCCATTGATCACACTCTGCTTTAGAACAAGAAGCACGCTCTTGCTTTCTAGACTCTCCTAGACAGCAGATAACGTGAGTGTGCTGAGAACAAAAGAACGGTGTTTCCTACACATACGGACATTATATAGTCCAACTCTGCTTCTGAAACTGAAAAAAAGCACTGGTCCTCTAAAATCTAATGCTTGTCTGTTAAGATGAGAAACGTGTGAGCTTCGTGAACGATGTAATTCGTTTGAGCTGAAAAGTGACTGCCCTTACCTGAAACGAAGTCTTGCTTGTAGGAAGACACAGGGCCTGGGATTTAACTCCATTTCTGAAGGGAAACACACAGCATAGTTCTCATCCATGGATCACACTCTGCTTTAGAGCAAGAAGCACGCTCTTGCTTTCTAGAGTCTCTATTACAGCAGGAAATCTGAGTGTGCCCAGAACAAAGGAACGGTGTTTCCTACACATACAGACCATATCTAGTCCAACACTTCTTCTGAAACTGATACAAAGCACTGGTCCTTTAACATCCAATGCTTGTCAGTTAAGATGAGAAACGTGTGAGATTCGTGAACGATGTAGTTCGTTTGAGCAGAAAAGTGACTGCCCTTACCTGAATTGAAGTCTTGCTTGTAGGAAGACTCAGAGCCTGGGATTTAACTCCATTTCTGAAGTAAAACACACAGCAGTGTAATCCTCCATTGATCAACTCTGCTTTAGAATAAGAAGCACGCTCTTGCTTTCTAGACTCTCTAAGACAGCAGGAAACGTGAGTGTGCTGAGAACAAAAGAACGGTGTTTCCTACACATAGGGACCATATCTAGTCCAACACTTCTTCTGAAACAGATACAAAGCACTGGTACTCTAACATCCAATGCTTGTCAGTTAAGATGAGAAACGTGTGAGCTCAGTGAAGGATGTAGTTCGTTTGAGCTAAAAGTGACTGCCCTTACCTGAAACAAATTTTTGCTTGTAGTGAGACTCAGAGCCTGGGATTTAACTCCATTTCTGAAGGGAAACACACAGCATAGTTCTCATCCATGGATCACAGTCTGCTTTAGAGCGAGAAGCACGCTCTTCCTTTCTAGAGTCTCTAAGACAGCAGGAAACATGAGTGTGCTGAGAACAAAAGAACGGTGTTTCCTACACATACGGACCATATCTAGTCAAACTCTTCTTCTGAAACTGATACAAAGCACGGGTCCTCTAACATCCAATGCTTGTCAGTTAAGATGAGAAACGTGTGAGCTTCGTGAACTATGTAGTTCATTTGAGCAGAAAAGTGACTGCCCTTACCTGAAACGAAGTCTTGCTTGTATGAAGACTCAGAGCCTGGGATTTAAGTCCATTTCTGAAGGGAAACACACAGCATAGTTCTCATCCATGGATAACACTCTGCTTTAGAGCAAGAAGCACACTCATGCTTTCTACAGACTCTAAGACTGCAGGAAATCTGAGTCTGCCCAGAATAAAAGAACAGTGTTTCCTACACATTCGGACTATATGTAGTCCAAATCTTCTTCTGAAACTGATACAAAGCACTGGTCCTTTAACATCCAATGCTTGTCTGTTA
This sequence comes from Onychomys leucogaster, assembly GCA_949786385.1. NCBI lineage: Eukaryota > Metazoa > Chordata > Mammalia > Rodentia > Cricetidae > Onychomys > Onychomys leucogaster. The sequence goes on from CATKUP010000076.1 coordinate 2,125,044, forward strand.
AGATGAGAAACGTGTGAGCTCCGTGAAAGATGTAGTTCCTTGGATCAGAAAAGTGACTGCCCTTACCTGAAACGAAGTCTTGCTTGTAGGGAGACTCAGAGCATGGGATTTAACTCCATTTCTGAAGTGAAACACGCAGCATTGTCTCATCCATTGATCACACTCTGCTTTAGAACAAGAAGCACGCTCTTGCTTTCTAGAGTCTCTAAGACAGCAGGAAACGTGAGTGTGCTGAGAACAAAAGAACGGTGTTTCCTACACATACAGACCATATCTAGTCCAACACTTCTTCTGAAACTGATACAAAGCACTGGTCCTTTAACATCCAATGCTTGTCAGTTAAGATGAGAAACGAGTGAGCTTCGTGAATGATGTAGTTCGTTTGAGCAGAAAAGTGACTGCCCTTACCTTAATTGAATTCTTGCTTGTAGGAAGACTCAGAGCCTGGGATTTAACTCCATTTCTGAAATAAAACACACAGCAGTGTAATCATCCATTGATCACACTCTGCTTTAGAACAAGAAGCACGCTCTTGCTTTCTAGACTCTCCAAAACAGCAGATAACGTGAGTGTGCTGAGAACAAAAGAACGGTGTTTCCTACACATACGGACATTATATAGTCCAACTCTGCTTCTGAAACTGAAAAAAAGCACTGGTCCTCTAAAATCTAATGCTTGTCTGTTAAGATGAGAAACGTGTGAGCTTCGTGAACGATGTAATTCGTTTGAGCTGAAAAGTGACTGCCCTTACCTGAAACGAAGTCTTGCTTGTAGGAAGACACAGGGCCTGGGATTTAACTCCATTTCTGAAGGGAAACACACAGCATAGTTCTCATCCATGGATCACACTCTGCTTTAGAGCAAGAAGCACGCTCTTGCTTTCTAGAGTCTCTATTACAGCAGGAAATCTGAGTGTGCCCAGAACAAAGGAACGGTGTTTCCTACACATACAGACCATATCTAGTCCAACACTTCTTCTGAAACTGATACAAAGCACTGGTCCTTTAACATCCAATGCTTGTCAGTTAAGATGAGAAACGTGTGAGATTCGTGAACGATGTAGTTCGTTTGAGCAGAAAAGTGACTGCCCTTACCTGAATTGAAGTCTTGCTTGTAGGAAGACTCAGAGCCTGGGATTTAACTCCATTTCTGAAGTAAAACACACAGCAGTGTAATCCTCCATTGATCACACTCTGCTTTAGAATAAGAAGCACGCTCTTGCTTTCTAGACTCTCTAAGACAGCAGGAAACGTGAGTGTGCTGAGAACAAAAGAACGGTGTTTCCTACACATAGGGACCATATCTAGTCCAACACTTCTTCTGAAACAGATACAAAGCACTGGTACTCTAACATCCAATGCTTGTCAGTTAAGATGAGAAACGTGTGAGCTCAGTGAAGGATGTAGTTCGTTTGAGCTAAAAGTGACTGCCCTTACCTGAAACAAATTTTTGCTTGTAGGGAGACTCAGAGCCTGGGATTTAACTCCATTTCTGAAGGGAAACACACAGCATAGTTCTCATCCATGGATCACAGTCTGCTTTAGAGCGAGAAGCACGCTCTTCCTTTCTAGAGTCTCTAAGACAGCAGGAAACATGAGTTTGCTGAGAACAAAAGAACGGTGTTTCCTACACATACGGACCATATCTAGTCCAACTCTTCTTCTGAAACTGATACAAAGCATGGGTCCTCTAACATCCAATGCTTGTCAGTTAAGATGAGAAACGTGTGAGCTTCGTGAACTATGTAGTTCATTTGAGCAGAAAAGTGACTGCCCTTACCTGAAACGAAGTCTTGCTTGTATGAAGACTCAGAGCCTGGGATTTAAGTCCATTTCTGAAGGGAAACACACAGCATAGTTCTCATCCATGGATAACACTCTGCTTTAGAGCAAGAAGCACACTCATGCTTTCTACAGACTCTAAGACTGCAGGAAATCTGAGTCTGCCCAGAATAAAAGAACAGTGTTTCCTACACATTCGGACTATATGTAGTCCAAATCTTCTTCTGAAACTGATACAAAGCACTGGTCCTTTAACATCCAATGCTTGTCTCTTAAGATGAGAAACGTGTGAGCTCCGTGAAAGATGTAGTTCCTTTGAGCTGAAAAGTGACTGCCTTTACCTGAAATGAAGTCTTGCTTGTAGGGAGACTCAGAGCCTGGGATTTAACTCCATTTCTGAAGGGAAACACACAGCATAGTTCTCATCCATGGATCACACTCTGCTTTAGAACAAGAAGCACGCTCTTGCTTTCTAGAGTCTCTAAGAGAGCAGGAAACCTGAGTGCGCTGAGAACAAAAGAAGGGTGTTTCCTACACATACGGACCATATCTAGTCCAACTCTTCTTCTGAAACTCATAGAATGCACTGGTCCTCTAACATCCAATGCTTGTCATTTAAGGTGAGAAACTTGTGAGCTTTGTGAATGATGTAGTTCCTTTGAACTGAAAAGTGACTGCCCTTATCATAAACGAATTCTTGCTTGTAGTAAGACACAGAGCCTGGGATTTAAGTCCATTTCTGAAGGGAAACACACAGCATAGTTCTCATCCATGGATCACACTCTGCTTTAGAGCGAGAAGCACACCCTAGCTTTCTAGAGTCTCTAATACAGCAGGAAATCTGAGTGTGCCCAGAACAAAAGAACGGTGTTTCCTACACATATGGACCATATGTAGTCCAAATCTGCTTCTGAAACTGACACAAAGCACTGGTCCTCTAACATTCAATGCTTGTCTGTTAAGATGAGAAACGTGTGAGCTATGTGAATGATGTAGTTCTTTGAACTGAAAAGTGACTGCCCTTTCCTGAAACGAATTCTTGCTTGTAGTAAGACACAGACCCTGGGATTTAAGTCCATTTCTGAAGGGAAACACACAGCATAGTTCTCATCCATGGATCACACTCTGCTTTAGAGCGAGAAGCACACTCTAGCTTTCTAGAGTCTCTAATACAGCAGGAAATCTGAGTGTGCCCAGAACAAAAGAACGGTGTTTCCTACACATACAGACGATATATAGTCCAAATCTTTTTCTGAAACTGATACAATGCACTGGTCCTCTAACATCCAATTCTTGACAGTTAAGATGAAAAACGTGTGAGCTTCGTGAACGATGTAGTTATTTTGAGCAGAAAAGTGACTGCCCATTCTTGAAACGAAGTCTTGCCTGTAGGAAGACACAGAGCCTGGGATTTAACTCCATTTCTGAAGGGAAACACCCAGCATAGTTTTCATCCATTGATCACACTCTGCTTTAGAACAAGAAGCACGCTCTTGCTTTCTAGAGTCTCTAAGACAGCAGGAAACGTGAGTGTGCTGAGAACAAAAGAACAGTGTTTCCTACACATACAGACCATATCTAGTCCAACTCTGCTTCTGAAACTGGTACAAAGCACTGGTCCTCTAACATCCAATGCTTGTCTGTTTAGATGAGAAACGTGTGAGCTCCGTGAAAGATGTAGTTCGTTTGAGCTGAAAAGTGACTGCCCTTACCTGAAACGAAGTCTTGTTTGTAGGAAGACACAGAGCCTGGGATTTAACTCCATTTCTGAAGGGAAACACACAGCATAGTTCTCATCCATGGATCACACTCTGCTTTAGAGCAAGAAGCACGCTCTTGCTTTCTAGAGTCTCTAATACAGCAGGAAATCTGAGTATGCCCAGAACAAAAGAACCGTGTTTCATACACATACGGACCATATATAGTCCAACTCTTCTTCTGAAACTGATACAAAGCACTGGTCCTTTAACACCCAATGCTTGTCAGTTAAGATGAGAAACGTGTGAGCTTCGTGAACGATGTAGTTTGTTTGAGCAGAAAAGTGACTGCCCTTACCTTAATTGACGTCTTGCTTGTAGGAAGACTCAGAGCCTGGGATTTAACTCCATTTCTGAAATAAAACACACAGCAGTGTAATCATCCATTGATCACACTCTGCTTTAGAGCGAGAAGCACGCTCTTGCTTTCTAGAGTCTCTAAGAGAGCAGGAAACGTGAGTGTGCTGAGAACAAAAGAACGGTGTTTCCTACACATACGGACCATATCTAGTCCAACTCTTCTTCTGAAACTGATAGAATGCACTGGTCCTCTAACATCCAATGCTTGTCTGTTAAGATGAGAAACGTGTGAGCTTTGTGAATGATGTAGTTCCTTTGAACTGAAAAGTGACTGCCCTTACCTGAAACGAATTCTTGCTTGTAGTAATACACAGAGCCTGGGATTTAAGTCCATTTCTGAAGGGAAACACACAGCATAGTTCTCATCCATGGATCCCACTCTGCTTTAGAGCGAGAAGCACACTCTAGCTTTCTTGAGTCTCTAATACAGCAGGAAATCTGAGTGTGCCCAGAACAAATGAACGGTGTTTCCTACACATATGGACCATATGTAGTCCAACACTGCTTCTGAAACTGATACAGAGCACTGGTCCTCTACCATCCAATGCTTGTCTGTCAAGATGAGAAACGTGTGAGCTCCGTGAAAGATGTAGTTCGTTTTAGCTGAAAAGCGACTGCCCTTACCTGAAACGAAGTCTTGCTTGTATGAAGACATACAGCCTGGGATTTAAGTCCATTTCTGAAGGGAAAAACACAGCATAGTTCTCATCCATGGATCACACTCTGCTTTAGAGCGAGAAGCACACTCTAGCTTTCTAGAGTCTCTAATACAGCATGAAATCTGAGTGTGCCCAGAACAAAAGAACGGTGTTTCCTACACAAATGGACCATATGTAGTCCAAATCTGCTTCTGAAACTGATACAAAGCACTGGTCCTCTAACATCCAATGCTTGTCTGTTAAGATGAGAAACGTGTGAGCTTTGTGAATGATGTAGTTCCTTTGAACTGAAAAGTGACTGTCCTTACCTGAAACGAATTCTTGCTTGTAGTAATACACAGAGCCTGGGATTTAAGTCCATTTCTGAAGGGAAACACACAGCAGTGTAATCATCCATTGATCACACTCTGGTTTAGAATAAGAAGCACGCTCTTGGTTTCTAGACTCTCTAAGACAGCAGGAAACTTGAGTGTGCTGAGAACAAAAGAACGTTGTTTCCTACACATACGGACATTATATAGTCCAACTCTGCTTCTGAAACTGATAAAAAGCACTGGTCCTCTAAAATCTAATTCTTGTCTGTTAAGATGAGAAACGTGTGAGCTCCGTGAAAGATGTAGTTCGTTTTAGCTGAAAAGCGACTGCCCTTACCTGAAACGAAGTCTTGCTTGTAGGAAGACATAGAGCCTGGGATTTAAGTCCATTTCTGAAGGGAAACACACAGCATAGTTCTCATCCATGGATCACACTCTGCTTTAGAGCGAGAAGCACACTCTAGCTTTCTAGAGTCTCTAATACAGCAGGAAATCTGAGTGTGCCCAGAACAAAAGAACGGTGTTTCCTACACATATGGACCATATGTAGTCCAAATCTGCTTCTGAAACTGATACAAAGCACTGGTCCTCTAACATCCAATGCTTGTCTGTTAAGATGAGAAACGTGTGAGCTTTGTGAATGATGTAGTTCCTTTGAACTGAAAAGTGACTGCCCTTACCTGAAACGAATTCTTGCTTGTAGTAATACACAGAGCCTGGGATTTAAGTCCATTTCTGAAGGGAAACACACAGCAGTGTAATCATCCATTGATCACACTCTGGTTTCGAATAAGAAGCACGCTCTTGCTTTCTAGACTCTCTAAGACAGCAGGAAACTTGAGTGTGCTGAGAACAAAAGAACGGTGTTTCCTACACATACGGACATTATATAGTCCAACTCTGCTTCTGAAACTGATAAAAAGCACTGGTCCTCTAAAATCTAAGTCTTGTCTGTTAAGATGAGAAAGGTGTGAGCTTTGTGAACGATGTAGTTCGTTTGAGCATAAAAGTGACAGCCCTTACCTGAAACGAAGTCTTGTTTGTAGGAAGACACAGAGCCTGGGATTTAACTCCATTTCTGAAGGGAAACACACAGCATAGTTCTCATCCATGGATCACACTCTGCTTTAGAGCAAGAGGCACGCTCTTGCTTTCTAGAGTCTCTAATACAGCAGGAAATCTGAGTATGCCCAGAACAAAAGAACCGTGTTTCCTACACATACGGACCATATATAGTCCAACTCTTCTTCTGAAACTGATACAAAGCTCTGGTCCTTTAACACCCAATGCTTGTCAGTTAAGATGAGAAACGTGTGAGCTTCGTGAACGATGTAGTTCGTTTGAGCAGAAAAGTGACTGCCCTTACCTTAATTGACGTCTTGCTTGTAGGAAGTCTCAGAGCCTGGGATTTAACTCCATTTCTGAAATAAAACACACAGCAGTGTAATCATCCATTGATCACACTCTGCTTTTGAACAAGAAGCACGCTCTTTCTTTCTAGACTCTCCAAGACAGCAGATAACGTGAGTGTGCTGAGAACAAAAGAACGGTGTTTCCTACACATACAGACATTATATAGTCCAACTCTGCTTCTGAAACTGATAAAAAGCACTGTATCTCTAAAATCTAATGCTGTCTGTTAAGATGAGAAACGTGTGAGCTTCGTGAACGATGTAGTTCGTTTGAGCTGAAAAGTGACTGCCCTTACCTGAAACGAAGTCTTGCTTGTAGGAAGACTCAGAGCCTGGGATTTAACTCCATTTCTGAAGTGAAACACACAGCATAGTTCTCATCCATTGATCACACTCTGCTTTAGAACAAGAAGCACGCTCTTGCTTTCTAGAATCTCTAAGACAGCAGGAAACGTGAGTTTGCTGAGAACAAAAGAACGGTGTTTCCTACACATACGGACCATATGTAGTCCAAATCTGCTTCTGAAACTGATACAAAGCACTGGTCCTCTAAAATCTAATGCTTGTCTGTTAAGATGAGAAAGGTGTGAGCTTCTTGAACGATGTAGTTCGTTTGAGCTGAAAAGTGACAGCCCTTACCTGAAACGAAGTCTTGCCTGTAGGAAGACACAGAGCCTGGGATTTAACTCCATTTCTGAAGGGAAACACCTAGCATAGTTTTCATCCATGGATCACATTCTGCTTTAGAGCAAGAAGCACGCTCTTGCTTTCTAGATTCTCCAATACAGCAGGAAATCTGAGTGTGCCCAGAACAAAAGAACGGTGTTTCCTACACATACGGATGATATATAGTCCAAATCTTTTTCTGAAACTGATACAATGCACTGGTCCTCTAACATCCATTTCTTGACAGTTAAGATGAAAAACGTGTGAGCTTCGTGAACGATGTAGTTATTTTGAGCAGAAAAGTGACTGCCCTTTCTTGAAACGAAGTCTTGCCTGTAGGAAGACACAGAGCCTGGGATTTAACTCCATTTCTGAAGGGAAACACCCAGCATAGTTTTCATCCATTGATCACACTCTGCTTTAGAACAAGAAGCAAGCTCTTGCTTTCTAGAGTCTCTAAGACAGCAGGAAACGTGAGTGTGCTGAGAAAAAAAGAACAGTGTTTCCTACACATACAGACCATATCTAGTCCAACTCTGCTTCTGAAACTGGTACAAAGCACTGGTCATCTAACATCCAATGCTTGTCTGTTTAGATGAGAAACGTGTGAGCTCCGTGAAAGATGTAGTTCGTTTGAGCTGAAAAGTGACTGCCCTTACCTGAAACGAAGTCTTGTTTGTAGGAAGACACAGAGCCTGGGATTTAACTCCTTTTCTGAAGGGAAACACACAGCATAGTTCTCATCCATGGATCACACTCTGCTTTAGAGCAAGAAGCACGCTCTTGCTTTCTAGAGTCTCTAATACAGCAGGAAATCTGAGTATGCCCAGAACAAAAGAACCGTGTTTCATACACATACGGACCATATATAGTCCAACTCTTCTTCTGAAACTGATACAAAGCACTGGTCCTTTAACACCCAATGCTTGTCAGTTAAGATGAGAAACGTGTGAGCTTCGTGAACGATGTAGTTCGTTTGAGCAGAAAAGTGACTGCCCTTACCTTAATTGACGTCTTGCTTGTAGGAAGACTCAGAGCCTGGGATTTAACTCCATTTCTGAAATAAAACACACAGCAGTGTAATCATCCATTGATCACACTCTGCTTTAGAGTGAGAAGCACGCTCTTGCTTTCTAGAGTCTCTAAGAGAGCAGGAAACGTGAGTGTGCTGAGAACAAAAGAACGGTGTTTCCTACACATATGGACCATATCTAGTCCAACTCTTCTTCTGAAACTGATAGAATGCACTGGTCCTCTAACATCCAATGCTTGTCATTTATGGTGAGAAACTTGTGAGCTTGTGAATGATGTAGTTCCTTTGAACTGAAAAGTGACTGCCCTTACCAGAAACGAATTCTTGCTTGTAGTAAGACACAGAGCCTGGGATTTAAGTCCATTTCTGAAGGGAAACACACAGCATAGTTCTCATCCATGGATCCCACTCTGCTTTAGAGCGAGAAGCACACTCTAGCTTTCTAGAGTCTCTAATACAGCAGGAAATCTGAGTGTGCCCAGAACAAAAGAACGGTGTTTCCTACACATATGGTCCATATGTAGTCCTAATCTGCTTCTGAAACTGATACAAAGCACTGGTCCTCTAACATCCAATGCTTGTCTGTTAAGATGAGAAACGTGTGAGCTTTGTGAATGATGTAGTTCCTTTGAACTGAAAAGTGACTGCCCTTACCTGAAACGAATTCTTGCTTGTAGTAATACACAGAGCCTGGGATTTAAGTCCATTTCTGAAGGGAAACACACAGCATAGTTCTCATCCATGGATCCCACTCTGCTTTAGAGCGAGAAGCACACTCTAGCTTTCTTGAGTCTCTAATACAGCAGGAAATCTGAGTGTGCCCAGAACAAATGAACGGTGTTTCCTACACATATGGACCATATGTAGTCCAACACTGCTTCTGAAACTGATACAGAGCACTGGTCCTCTACCATCCAATGCTTGTCTGTCAAGATGAGAAACGTGTGAGCTCCGTGAAAGATGTAGTTCGTTTTAGCTGAAAAGCGACTGCCCTTACCTGAAACGAGGTCTTGCTTGTAGGAAGACATAGAGCCTGGGATTTAAGTCCATTTCTGAAGGGAAACACACAGCATAGTTCTCATCCATGGATCACACTCTGCTTTAGAGCGAGAAGCACACTCTAGCTTTCTACAGTCTCTAATACAGCAGGAAATCTGAGTGTGCCCAGAACAAAAGAACGGTGTTTCCTACACATATGGACCATATGTAGTCCAAATCTGCTTCTGAAACTGATACAAAGCACTGGTCCTCTAACATCCAATGCTTGTCTGTTAAGATGAGAAACGTGTGAGCTTTGTGAATGATGTAGTTCCTTTGAACTGAAAAGTGACTGCCCTTACCTGAAACGAATTCTTGCTTGTAGTAATACACAGAGCCTGGGATTTAAGTCCATTTCTGTAGGGAAACACACAGCAGTGTAATCATCCATTGATCACACTCTGGTTTCGAATAAGAAGCACGCTCTTGCTTTCTAGACTCTCTAAGACAGCAGGAAACTTGAGTGTGCTGAGAACAAAAGAACGGTGTTTCCTATACATACGGACATTATATAGTGCAACTCTGCTTCTGAAACTGATAAAAAGCACTGGTCCTCTAAAATCTAATTCTTGTCTGTTAAGATGAGAAAGGTGTGAGCTTTGTGAACGATGTAGTTCGTTTGAGCATAAAAGTGACAGCCCTTACCTGAAACGAAGTCTTGTTTGTAGGAAGACACAGAGCCTGGGATTTAACTCCATTTCTGAAGGGAAACACACAGCATAGTTCTCATCCATGGATCACACTCTGCTTTAGAGCAAGAGGCATGCTCTTGCTTTCTAGAGTCTCTAATACAGCAGGAAATCTGAGTATGCCCAGAACAAAAGAACCGTGTTTCCTACACATACGGACCATATATAGTCCAACTCTTCTTCTGAAACTGACACAAAGCACTGGTCCTTTAACACCCAATGCTTGTCAGTTAAGATGAGAAACGTGTGAGCTTCGTGAACGATGTAGTTCGTTTGAGCAGAAAAGTGACTGCCCTTACCTTAATTGACGTCTTGCTTGTAGGAAGTCTCAGAGCCTGGGATTTAACTCCATTTCTGAAATAAAACACACAGCAGTGTAATCATCCATTGATCACACTCTGCTTTAGAACAAGAAGCACGCTCTTGCTTTCTAGACTCTCCAAGACAGCAGATAACCTGAGTGTGCTGAGAACAAAAGAACGGTGTTTCCTACACATACGGACATTATATAGTCCAACTCTGCTTCTGAAACTGATAAAAAGCACTGGATCTCTAAAATCTAATGCTTGTCTGTTAAGATGAGAAACGTGTGAGCTTCGTGAACGATGTAGTTCGTTTGAGCAGAAAAGTGACTGCCCTTACCTGAAACGAAGTCTTGCTTGTAGGAAGACTCAGAGCCTGGGATTTAACTCCATTTCTGAAGTGAAACACACAGCATAGTTCTCATCCATTGATCACACTCTGCTTTAGAACAAGAAGCACGCTCTTGCTTTCTAGAATCTCTAAGACAGCAGGAAACGTGAGTTTGCTGAGAACAAAAGAACGGTGTTTCCTACACATACGGACCATATCTAGTCCAACTCTGCTTCTGAAACTGATACAAAGCACTGGTCCTCTACGATCCAATGCTTGTCTGTTAAGATGAGAAACGTGTGAGCTCCGTGAAAGATGTAGTTCCTTTGAGCTGAAAAGTGACTGCCCTTACCTGAAACGAAGTCTTGCTTGTAGGGAGACTCAGAGCCTCGGATTTAACTCCATTTCTGAAGGGAAACACACAGCCTAGTTCTCATCCATGGATCACACTCTGCTTTAGAGCGAGAAGCACGCTCTTGCTTTCTAGAGTCTCTAAGAGAGCAGGAAACGTGAGTGTGCTGAGAACAAAAGAACGGTGTTTCCTACACATACAGACCATATCTAGTCCAACTCTTCTTCTGAAACTGATAGAATGCACTGGTCCTCTAACATCCAATGCTTGTCATTTAAGGTGCGAAACTTGTGAGCTTTGTGAATGATGTAGTTCCTCTGAACTGAAAAGTGACTGCCCTTACCAGAAACGAATTCTTGCTTGTAGTAAGACACAGAGCCTGGGATTTAAGTCCATTTCTGAAGGGAAACACACAGCATAGTTCTCATCCATGGATCACACTCTGCTTTAGAGCGAGAAGCACACTCTAGCTTTCTAGAGTCTCTAATACAGCAGGAAATCTGAGTGTGCCCAGAACAAAAGAACGGTGTTTCCTACACATATGGACCATATGTAGTCCAAATCTGCTTCTGAAACTGATACAAAGCACTGGTCCTCTAACATCCAATGCTTGTCTGTTAAGATGAGAAACGTGTGAGCTTTGTGAATGATGCAGTTCCTTTGAACTGAAAAGTGACTGCCCTTACCTGAAACGAATTCTTGCTTGTAGTAAGACAGAGAGCATGGGATTTAAGTCCATTTCTGAAGGGAAACACACAGCATAGTTCTCATCCATGGATCCCACTCTGCTTTAGAGCGAGAAGCACACTCTAGCTTTCTAGAGTCTCTAATACAGCAGGAAATCTGAGTGTGCCCAGAACAAAAGAACGGTGTTTCCTAAACATACGGACCATATCTAGTCCAACCCTGCTTCTGAAACAGATACAAAGCACTGGTATTCTAACATCCAATGCTTGTCAGTTAAGATGAGAAACGTGTGAGCTCAGTGAAGGATGTAGTTCGTTTGAGCTGAAAAGTGACTGCCCTTACCTGAAACGACGTCTTGCTTGTAGGGAGACTCAGAGCCTGGGATTTAACTCCATTTCTGAAATAAAACACACAGCAGTGTAATCATCCATTGATCACACTCTGGTTTCGAATAAGAAGCACGCTCTTGCTTTCTAGACTCTCTAAGACAGCAGGAAACTTGAGTGTGCTGAGAACAAAAGAACGGTGTTTCCTACACATACGGACATTATATAGTCCAACTCTGCTTCTGAAACTGATAAAAAGCACTGGTCCTCTAAAATCTAATTCTTGTCTGTTAAGATGAGAAAGGTGTGAGCTTTGTGAACGATGTAGTTCGTTTGAGCATAAAAGTGACAGCCCTTACCTGAAACGAAGTCTTGTTTGTAGGAAGACACAGAGCCTGGGATTTAACTCCATTTATGAAGGGAAACACACAGCATAGTTCTCATCCATGGATCACACTCTGCTTTAGAGCAAGAAGCACGCTCTTGCTTTCTAGAGTCTCTAATACAGCAGGAAATCTGAGTATGCCCAGAACAAAAGAACCGTGTTTCCTACACATACGGACCATATATAGTCCAACTCTTCTTCTGAAACTGATACAAAGCACTGGTCCTTTAACACCCAATGCTTGTCAGTTAAGATGAGAAACGTGTGAGCTTCGTGAACGATGTAGTTCGTTTGAGCAGAAAAGTGACTGCCCTTACCTTAATTGACGTCTTGCTTGTAGGAAGTCTCAGAGCCTGGGATTTAACTCCATTTCTGAAATAAAACACACAGCAGTGTAATCATCCATTGATCACACTCTGCTTTAGAACAAGAAGCACGCTCTTGCTTTCTAGACTCTCCAAGACAGCAGATAACGTGAGTGTGCTGAGAACAAAAGAACGGTGTTTCCTACACATACTGACAATATCTAGTCCAACTCTGCTTCTGAAACTGATACAAAGCACTGGTCCTCTACGATCCAATGCTTGTCTGTTAAGATGAGAAACGTGTGAGCTCCGTGAAAGATGTAGTTCCTTTGAGCTGAAAAGTGACTGCCCTTACCTGAAATGAAGTCTTGCTTGTAGGGAGACTCAGAGCCTCGGATTTAACTCCATTTCTGAAGGGAAACACACAGCCTAGTTCTCATCCATGGATCACACTCTGCTTTAGAGCGAGAAGCACGCTCTTGCTTTCTAGAGTCTCTAAGAGAGCAGGAAACGTGAGTGTGCTGAGAACAAAAGAACGGTGTTTCCTACACATACGGACCATATCTAGTCCAACTCTTCTTCTGAAACTGATAGAATGCACTGGTCCTCTAACATCCAATGCTTGTCATTTAAGGTGCGAAACTTGTGAGCTTTGTGAATGATGTAGTTCCTCTGAACTGAAAAGTGACTGCCCTTACCAGAAACGAATTCTTGCTTGTAGTAAGACACAGAGCCTGGGATTTAAGTCCATTTCTGAAGGGAAACACACAGCATAGTTCTCATCCATGGATCCCACTCTGCTTTAGAGAGAGAAGTACACTCTAGCTTTCTAGAGTCTCTAATACAGCAGGAAATCTGAGTGTGCCCAGAACAAAAGAACGGTGTTTCCTACACATATGGACCATATGTAGTCCAAATCTGCTTCTGAAACTGATACAAAGCACTGGTCCTCTAACATCCAATGCTTGTCTCTTAAGATGTGAAACGTGTGACCTTTGTGAATGATGTAGTTCCTTTGAACTGAAAAGTGACTGCCCTTACCTGAAACGAATTCTTGCTTGTAGTAAGACACAGAGCCTGGGATTTAAGTCCATTTCTGAAGGGAAACACACAGCATAGTTCTCATCCATGGATCACACTCTGCTTTAGAGCGAGAAGCACACTCTAGCTTTCTAGAGTCTCTAATACAGCAGGAAATCTGAGTGTGCCCAGAACAAAAGATCGGTGTTTCCTACACATATGGACCATATGTAGTCCAACGCTGCTTCTGAAACTGGTACAGAGCACTGGTCCTCTACCATCCAATGCTTGTCTGTCAAGATGAGAAACGTGTGAGCTCCGTGAAAGATGTAGTTCGTTTGAGCTGAAAAGCGACTGCCCTTACCTGAAACGAAGTCTTGCCTGTAGGAAGACATAGAGCCTGGGATTTAACTACTTTTCTGAAATAAAACACACAGCAGTGTAATCATCCATTCATCACACTCTGGTTTCGAATAAGAAGCACGCTCTTGCTTTCTAGACTCTCTAAGACAGCAGGAAACTTGAGTGTGCTGAGAACAAAAGAACGGTGTTTCCTACATATACGGACATTATATAGTCCAACTCTGCTTCTGAAACTGATAAAAAGCACTGGATCTCTAAAATCTAATGCTTGTCTTTTAAGATGAGAAACGTGTGAGCTTCGTGAATGATGTAGTTCGTTTGAGCTTAAAAGTGACTGCCCTTACCTGAAACGAAGTCTTGCTTGTAGGAAGACTCAGAGCCTGGGATTTAACTCCATTTCTGAAGTGAAACACACAGCATAGTTCTCATCCATTGATCACACTCTGCTTTAGAACAAGAAGCACGCTCTTGCTTTCTAGAATCTCTAAGACAGCAGGAAACGTGAGTTTGCTGAGAACAAAAGAACGGTGTTTCCTACACATACGGACCATATCTAGTCCAACTCTGCTTCTGAAACTGATACAAAGCACTGGTCCTCTACGATCCAATGCTTGTCTGTTAAGATGAGAAACGTGTGAGCTCCGTGAAAGATGTAGTTCCTTTGAGCTGAAAAGTGACTGCCCTTACCAGAAACGAATTCTTGCTTGTAGTAAGACACAGAGCCTGGGATTTAAGTCCATTTCTGAAGGGAAACACACAGCATAGTTCTCATCCATGGATCACACTCTGCTTTAGAGAGAGAAGCACACTCTAGCTTTCTAGGTTCTCTAATACAGCAGGAAATCTGAGTGTGCCCAGAACAAAAGAACGGTGTTTCCTACACATATTGACCATATGTAGTCCAAATCTGCTTCTGAAACTGATACAAAGCACTGGTCCTATAACATCCAATGCTTGTCTGTTAAGATGAGAAACGTGTGAGCTTTGGGAATGATGTAGTTCCTTTGAACTGAAAAGTGACTGCCCTTACCTGAAACGAATTCTTGCTTGTAGTAAGACACAGAGCCTGGGATTTAAGTCCATTTCTGAAGGGAAACACACAGCATAGTTCTCATCCATGGATCCCACACTGCTTTAGTGCGAGAAGCACACTCTAGCTTTCTAGAGTCTCTAATACAGCAGGAAATCTGAGTGTGCCCAGAACAAAAGAACGGTGTTTCCTACACATATGGACCATATGTAGTCCAACGCTGCTTCTGAATCTGATACAGAGCACTGGTCCTCTACCATCCAATGCTTGTCTGTCAAGATGAGAAACGTGTGAGCTCCGTGAAAGATGTAGTTCGTTTGAGCTGAAAAGCGACTGCCCTTACCTGAAACGAAGTCTTGCCTGTAGGAAGACATAGAGCCTGGGATTTAACTACTTTTCTGAAGGGAAACACACAGCATAGTTTTCATCCATGGATCACACTCTGCTTTAGAGCAAGAAGCACACACTTGCTTTCTAAAGTCTCTACAACAGCAGGAAACGTGAGTGTGCTGAGAACAAAAGAACGGTGTTTCCTAAACATACGGACCATATCTAGTCCAACCCTGCTTCTGAAACAGATACAAAGCACCGGTACTCTAACATCCAATGCTTGTCAGTTAAGATGAGAAACGTGTGAGCTCAGTGAACGATGTAGTTCGTTTGAGCTGAAAAGTGACTGCCCTTACCTGAAACGACGTCTTGCTTGTAGGGAGACTCAGAGCCTGGGATTTAACTCCATTTCTGAAATAAAACACACAGCAGTGTAATCATCCATTGATCACACTCTGGTTTCGAATAAGAAGCACGCTCTTGCTTTCTAGATTCTCTAAGACAGCAAGAATCTTGAGTGTGCTGAGAACAAAAGAACGGTGTTTCCTACATATACGGACATTATATAGTCCACCTCTGCTTCTGAAACTGATAAAAAGCACTGGTCCTCTAAAATCTAATGCTTGTCTGTTAAGATGAGAAAGGTGTGAGCTTCGTGAACGATGTAGTTCGTTTGAGCTGAAAAGTGACAGCCCTTACCTGAAACGAAGTCTTGCCTGTAGGAAGACACAGAGCCTGGGATTTAACTCCATTTCTGAAGGGAAACACCTAGCATAGTTTTCATCCATGGATCACATTCTGCTTTAGAGCAAGAAGCACGCTCTTGCTTTCTAGATTCTCCAATACAGCAGGAAATCTGAGTGTGCCCAGAACAAAAGAACGGTGTTTCCTACACATACGGACTATATGTAGTCCAAATCTTTTTCTGAAACTGATACAATGCACTGGTCCTCTAACATCCAATTCTTGACAGTTAAGATGAAAAACGTGTGAGCTTCGTGAATGATGTAGTTATTTTTGAGCAGAAAAGTGACTGCCCTTTCCTGAAACGAAGTCTTGCCTGTAGGAAGACACAGAGCCTGGGATTTAACTCCATTTCTGAAGGGAAACACCCAGCATAGTTTTCATCCATTGATCACACTCTGCTTTAGAGCAAGAAGCACGCTCTTGCTTTCTAGAGTCTCTAATACAGCAGGAAATCTGAGTTTGCCCAGAACAAAGGAACCGTGTTTCCTACACATACGGACCATATCTCGTCCAACTCTGCTTCTGAAACTGGTTACAAAGCACTGGTCCTGTACGATCCAATGATTGTCTGTTAAGATGAGAAACGTGTGATCTCCGTGAAAGATGTAGTTCCTTTGAGCTGAAAAGTGACTGCCCTTACCTTAATTGAAGTCTTGCTTGTAGGAAGACTCAGAGCCTGGGATTTAACTCCATTTCTGAAATAAAACACACAGCAGTGTAATCATCCATTGATCACACTCTGCTTTAGAACAAGAAGCACGCTCTTGCTTTCTAGACTCTCCAAGACAGCAGATAACGTGAGTGTGCTGAGAACAAAAGAACGGTGTTTCCTACACATACGGACATTATATAGTCCAACTCTGCTTCTGAAACTGAAAAAAAGCACTGGATCTCTAAAATCTAATGCTTGTCTGTTAAGATGAGAAACGTGTGAGCTTCGTGAACGATGTAGTTCGTTTGAGCTGAAAAGTGACTGCCCTTACCTGAAACGAAGTCTTGCTTGTAGGAAGACTCAGAGCCTGGTATTTAACTCCATTTCTGAAGTGAAACACACAGCATAGTTCCCATCCATTGATCACACTCTGCTTTAGAACAAGAAGCACTCTCTTGCTTTCTAGAATCTCTAAGACAGCAGGAAACGTGAGTTTGCTGAGAACAAAAGAACGGTGTTTCCTACACATACGGACCATATCTAGTCCAACTCTGCTTCTGAAACTGATACAAAGCACTGGTCCTCTACGATCCAATGCTTGTCTGTTAAGATGAGAAACGTGTGAGCTCCGTGAAAGATGTAGTTCATTTGAGCTGAAAAGTGACTGCCCTTACCTGAAACGAAGTCTTGCTTGTAGGGAGACTCAGAGCCTGGGATTTAACTCCATTTCTGAAGGGAAACACACAGCATAGTTCTCATCCATGGATCACACTCTGCTTTAGAGCAAGAAGCACGCTCTTGCTTTCTAGAGTCTCTAAGAGAGCAGGAAACGTGAGTGTGCTGAGAACAAAAGAACGGTGTTTCCTACACATACAGACCATATCTAGTCCAACTCTTCTTCTGAAACTGATAGAATGCACTGGTCCTCTAACATCCAATGCTTGTCATTTAAGGTGAGAAACTTGTGAGCTTTGTGAATGATGTAGTTCCTTTGAACTGAAAAGTGACTGCCCTTACCAGAAACGAATTCTTGCTTGTAGTAAGACACAGAGCCTGGGATTTAAGTCCATTTCTGAAGGGAAAAACACAGCATAGTTCTCATCCATGGATCACACTCTGCTTTAGAGCGAGAAGCACACTCTAGCTTTCTAGAGTCTCTAATACAGCAGGAAATCTGAGTGTGCCCAGAACAAAAGAACGGTGTTTCCTACACATATGGACCATATGTAGTCCAAATCTGCTTCTGAAACTGATACAAAGCACTGGTCCTCTAACATCCAATGCTTGTCTGTTAAGATGAGAAACGTGTGAGCTTTGTGAATGATGCAGTTCCTTTGAACTGAAAAGTGACTGCCCTTACCTGAAACGAATTCTTGCTTGTAGTAAGACAGAGAGCATGGGATTTAAGTCCATTTCTGAAGGGAAACACACAGCATAGTTCTCATCCATGGATCCCACTCTGCTTTAGAGCGAGAAGCACACTCTAGCTTTCTAGAGTCTCTAATACAGCAGGAAATCTGAGTGTGCCCAGAACAAAAGAATGGTGTTTCCTACACATATGGACCATATGTAGTCCAAATCTGCTTCTGAAACTGATACAGAGCACTGGTCCTCTACCATCCAATGCTTGTCTGTCAAGATGAGAAACGTGTGAGCTCCGTGAAAGATGTAGTTCGTTTGAGCTGAAAAGCGACTGCCCTTACCTGAAACGAAGTCTTCCTTGTAGGAAGACATGGAGCCTGGGATTTAACTACTTTTCTGAAGGGAAACCCACAGCATAGTTCTCATCCATGGATCCCACTCTGCTTTAGAGCGAGAAGCACACTCTAGCTTTCTAGAGTCTCTAATACAGCAGGAAATCTGAGTGTGCCCAGAACAAAAGAACGGTGTTTCCTAAACATACGGACTATATCTAGTCCAACCCTGCTTCTGAAACAGATACAAAGCACTGGTATTCTAACATCCAATGCTTGTCAGTTAAGATGAGAAACGTGTGAGCTCAGTGAAGGATGTAGTTCGTTTGAGCTGAAAAGTGACTGCCCTTACCTGAAACGACGTCTTGCTTGTAGGGAGACTCAGAGCCTGGGATTTAACTCCATTTCTGAAATAAAACACACAGCAGTGTAATCATCCATTGAACACACTCTGGTTTCGAATAAGAAGCACGCTCTTGCTTTCTAGACTCTCTAAGACAGCAGGAAACTTGAGTGTGCTGAGAACAAAAGAACGGTGTTTCCTACACATACGGACATTATATAGTCCAACTCTGCTTCTGAAACTGATAAAAAGCACTGGTCCTCTAAAATCTAATTCTTGTCTGTTAGGATGAGAAAGGTGTGAGCTTTGTGAACGATGTAGTTCGTTTGAGCATAAAAGTGACAGCCCTTACCTGAAACGAAGTCTTGTTTGTAGGAAGACACAGAGCCTGGGATTTAACTCCATTTATGAAGGGAAACACACAGCATAGTTCTCATCCATGGATCACACTCTGCTTTAGAGCAAGAAGCACGCTCTTGCTTTCTAGAGTCTCTAATACAGCAGGAAATCTGAGTATGCCCAGAACAAAAGAACCGTGTTTCCTACACATACGGACCATATATAGTCCAACTCTTCTTCTGAAACTGATACAAAGCACTGGTCCTTTAACACCCAATGCTTGTCAGTTAAGATGAGAAACGTGTGAGCTTCGTGAACGATGTAGTTCGTTTGAGCAGAAAAGTGACTGCCCTTACCTTAATTGACGTCTTGCTTGTAGGAAGTCTCAGAGCCTGGGATTTAACTCCATTTCTGAAATAAAACACACAGCAGTGTAATCATCCATTGATCACACTCTGCTTTAGAACAAGAAGCACGCTCTTGCTTTCTAGACTCTCCAAGACAGCAGATAACGTGAGTGTGCTGAGAACAAAAGAACGGTGTTTCCTACACATACTGACAATATCTAGTCCAACTCTGCTTCTGAAACTGATACAAAGCACTGGTCCTCTACGATCCAATGCTTGTCTGTTAAGATGAGAAACGTGTGAGCTCCGTGAAAGATGTAGTTCCTTTGAGCTGAAAAGTGACTGCCCTTACCTGAAATGAAGTCTTGCTTGTAGGGAGACTCAGAGC
This sequence comes from Onychomys leucogaster, assembly GCA_949786385.1. NCBI lineage: Eukaryota > Metazoa > Chordata > Mammalia > Rodentia > Cricetidae > Onychomys > Onychomys leucogaster. The sequence goes on from CATKUP010000076.1 coordinate 2,144,694, forward strand.
CTCGGATTTAACTCCATTTCTGAAGGGAAACACACAGCCTAGTTCTCATCCATGGATCACACTCTGCTTTAGAGCGAGAAGCACGCTCTTGCTTTCTAGAGTCTCTAAGAGAGCAGGAAACGTGAGTGTGCTGAGAACAAAAGAACGGTGTTTCCTACACATACGGACCATATCTAGTCCAACTCTTCTTCTGAAACTGATAGAATGCACTGGTCCTCTAACATCCAATGCTTGTCATTTAAGGTGCGAAACTTGTGAGCTTTGTGAATGATGTAGTTCCTCTGAACTGAAAAGTGACTGCCCTTACCAGAAACGAATTCTTGCTTGTAGTAAGACACAGAGCCTGGGATTTAAGTCCATTTCTGAAGGGAAACACACAGCATAGTTCTCATCCATGGATCCCACTCTGCTTTAGAGAGAGAAGTACACTCTAGCTTTCTAGAGTCTCTAATACAGCAGGAAATCTGAGTGTGCCCAGAACAAAAGAACGGTGTTTCCTACACATATGGACCATATGTAGTCCAAATCTGCTTCTGAAACTGATACAAAGCACTGGTCCTCTAACATCCAATGCTTGTCTCTTAAGATGTGAAACGTGTGAGCTTTGTGAATGATGTAGTTCCTTTGAACTGAAAAGTGACTGCCCTTACCTGAAACGAATTCTTGCTTGTAGTAAGACACAGAGCCTGGGATTTAAGTCCATTTCTGAAGGGAAACACACAGCATAGTTCTCATCCATGGATCACACTCTGCTTTAGAGCGAGAAGCACACTCTAGCTTTCTAGAGTCTCTAATACAGCAGGAAATCTGAGTGTGCCCAGAACAAAAGATCGGTGTTTCCTACACATATGGACCATATGTAGTCCAACGCTGCTTCTGAAACTGGTACAGAGCACTGGTCCTCTACCATCCAATGCTTGTCTGTCAAGATGAGAAACGTGTGAGCTCCGTGAAAGATGTAGTTCGTTTGAGCTGAAAAGCGACTGCCCTTACCTGAAACGAAGTCTTGCCTGTAGGAAGACATAGAGCCTGGGATTTAACTACTTTTCTGAAATAAAACACACAGCAGTGTAATCATCCATTCATCACACTCTGGTTTCGAATAAGAAGCACGCTCTTGCTTTCTAGACTCTCTAAGACAGCAGGAAACTTGAGTGTGCTGAGAACAAAAGAACGGTGTTTCCTACATATACGGACATTATATAGTCCAACTCTGCTTCTGAAACTGATAAAAAGCACTGGATCTCTAAAATCTAATGCTTGTCTTTTAAGATGAGAAACGTGTGAGCTTCGTGAATGATGTAGTTCGTTTGAGCTTAAAAGTGACTGCCCTTACCTGAAACGAAGTCTTGCTTGTAGGAAGACTCAGAGCCTGGGATTTAACTCCATTTCTGAAGTGAAACACACAGCATAGTTCTCATCCATTGATCACACTCTGCTTTAGAACAAGAAGCACGCTCTTGCTTTCTAGAATCTCTAAGACAGCAGGAAACGTGAGTTTGCTGAGAACAAAAGAACGGTGTTTCCTACACATACGGACCATATCTAGTCCAACTCTGCTTCTGAAACTGATACAAAGCACTGGTCCTCTACGATCCAATGCTTGTCTGTTAAGATGAGAAACGTGTGAGCTCCGTGAAAGATGTAGTTCCTTTGAGCTGAAAAGTGACTGCCCTTACCAGAAACGAATTCTTGCTTGTAGTAAGACACAGAGCCTGGGATTTAAGTCCATTTCTGAAGGGAAACACACAGCATAGTTCTCATCCATGGATCACACTCTGCTTTAGAGAGAGAAGCACACTCTAGCTTTCTAGGTTCTCTAATACAGCAGGAAATCTGAGTGTGCCCAGAACAAAAGAACGGTGTTTCCTACACATATTGACCATATGTAGTCCAAATCTGCTTCTGAAACTGATACAAAGCACTGGTCCTATAACATCCAATGCTTGTCTGTTAAGATGAGAAACGTGTGAGCTTTGGGAATGATGTAGTTCCTTTGAACTGAAAAGTGACTGCCCTTACCTGAAACGAATTCTTGCTTGTAGTAAGACACAGAGCCTGGGATTTAAGTCCATTTCTGAAGGGAAACACACAGCATAGTTCTCATCCATGGATCCCACACTGCTTTAGTGCGAGAAGCACACTCTAGCTTTCTAGAGTCTCTAATACAGCAGGAAATCTGAGTGTGCCCAGAACAAAAGAACGGTGTTTCCTACACATATGGACCATATGTAGTCCAACGCTGCTTCTGAATCTGATACAGAGCACTGGTCCTCTACCATCCAATGCTTGTCTGTCAAGATGAGAAACGTGTGAGCTCCGTGAAAGATGTAGTTCGTTTGAGCTGAAAAGCGACTGCCCTTACCTGAAACGAAGTCTTGCCTGTAGGAAGACATAGAGCCTGGGATTTAACTACTTTTCTGAAGGGAAACACACAGCATAGTTTTCATCCATGGATCACACTCTGCTTTAGAGCAAGAAGCACACACTTGCTTTCTAAAGTCTCTACAACAGCAGGAAACGTGAGTGTGCTGAGAACAAAAGAACGGTGTTTCCTAAACATACGGACCATATCTAGTCCAACCCTGCTTCTGAAACAGATACAAAGCACCGGTACTCTAACATCCAATGCTTGTCAGTTAAGATGAGAAACGTGTGAGCTCAGTGAACGATGTAGTTCGTTTGAGCTGAAAAGTGACTGCCCTTACCTGAAACGACGTCTTGCTTGTAGGGAGACTCAGAGCCTGGGATTTAACTCCATTTCTGAAATAAAACACACAGCAGTGTAATCATCCATTGATCACACTCTGGTTTCGAATAAGAAGCACGCTCTTGCTTTCTAGATTCTCTAAGACAGCAGGAATCTTGAGTGTGCTGAGAACAAAAGAACGGTGTTTCCTACATATACGGACATTATATAGTCCACCTCTGCTTCTGAAACTGATAAAAAGCACTGGTCCTCTAAAATCTAATGCTTGTCTGTTAAGATGAGAAAGGTGTGAGCTTCGTGAACGATGTAGTTCGTTTGAGCTGAAAAGTGACAGCCCTTACCTGAAACGAAGTCTTGCCTGTAGGAAGACACAGAGCCTGGGATTTAACTCCATTTCTGAAGGGAAACACCTAGCATAGTTTTCATCCATGGATCACATTCTGCTTTAGAGCAAGAAGCACGCTCTTGCTTTCTAGATTCTCCAATACAGCAGGAAATCTGAGTGTGCCCAGAACAAAAGAACGGTGTTTCCTACACATACGGACTATATGTAGTCCAAATCTTTTTCTGAAACTGATACAATGCACTGGTCCTCTAACATCCAATTCTTGACAGTTAAGATGAAAAACGTGTGAGCTTCGTGAATGATGTAGTTATTTTTGAGCAGAAAAGTGACTGCCCTTTCCTGAAACGAAGTCTTGCCTGTAGGAAGACACAGAGCCTGGGATTTAACTCCATTTCTGAAGGGAAACACCCAGCATAGTTTTCATCCATTGATCACACTCTGCTTTAGAGCAAGAAGCACGCTCTTGCTTTCTAGAGTCTCTAATACAGCAGGAAATCTGAGTTTGCCCAGAACAAAGGAACCGTGTTTCCTACACATACGGACCATATCTCGTCCAACTCTGCTTCTGAAACTGGTTACAAAGCACTGGTCCTGTACGATCCAATGATTGTCTGTTAAGATGAGAAACGTGTGATCTCCGTGAAAGATGTAGTTCCTTTGAGCTGAAAAGTGACTGCCCTTACCTTAATTGAAGTCTTGCTTGTAGGAAGACTCAGAGCCTGGGATTTAACTCCATTTCTGAAATAAAACACACAGCAGTGTAATCATCCATTGATCACACTCTGCTTTAGAACAAGAAGCACGCTCTTGCTTTCTAGACTCTCCAAGACAGCAGATAACGTGAGTGTGCTGAGAACAAAAGAACGGTGTTTCCTACACATACGGACATTATATAGTCCAACTCTGCTTCTGAAACTGAAAAAAAGCACTGGATCTCTAAAATCTAATGCTTGTCTGTTAAGATGAGAAACGTGTGAGCTTCGTGAACGATGTAGTTCGTTTGAGCTGAAAAGTGACTGCCCTTACCTGAAACGAAGTCTTGCTTGTAGGAAGACTCAGAGCCTGGTATTTAACTCCATTTCTGAAGTGAAACACACAGCATAGTTCCCATCCATTGATCACACTCTGCTTTAGAACAAGAAGCACTCTCTTGCTTTCTAGAATCTCTAAGACAGCAGGAAACGTGAGTTTGCTGAGAACAAAAGAACGGTGTTTCCTACACATACGGACCATATCTAGTCCAACTCTGCTTCTGAAACTGATACAAAGCACTGGTCCTCTACGATCCAATGCTTGTCTGTTAAGATGAGAAACGTGTGAGCTCCGTGAAAGATGTAGTTCATTTGAGCTGAAAAGTGACTGCCCTTACCTGAAACGAAGTCTTGCTTGTAGGGAGACTCAGAGCCTGGGATTTAACTCCATTTCTGAAGGGAAACACACAGCATAGTTCTCATCCATGGATCACACTCTGCTTTAGAGCAAGAAGCACGCTCTTGCTTTCTAGAGTCTCTAAGAGAGCAGGAAACGTGAGTGTGCTGAGAACAAAAGAACGGTGTTTCCTACACATACAGACCATATCTAGTCCAACTCTTCTTCTGAAACTGATAGAATGCACTGGTCCTCTAACATCCAATGCTTGTCATTTAAGGTGAGAAACTTGTGAGCTTTGTGAATGATGTAGTTCCTTTGAACTGAAAAGTGACTGCCCTTACCAGAAACGAATTCTTGCTTGTAGTAAGACACAGAGCCTGGGATTTAAGTCCATTTCTGAAGGGAAACACACAGCATAGTTCTCATCCATGGATCACACTCTGCTTTAGAGCGAGAAGCACACTCTAGCTTTCTAGAGTCTCTAATACAGCAGGAAATCTGAGTGTGCCCAGAACAAAAGAACGGTGTTTCCTACACATATGGACCATATGTAGTCCAAATCTGCTTCTGAAACTGATACAAAGCACTGGTCCTCTAACATCCAATGCTTGTCTGTTAAGATGAGAAACGTGTGAGCTTTGTGAATGATGCAGTTCCTTTGAACTGAAAAGTGACTGCCCTTACCTGAAACGAATTCTTGCTTGTAGTAAGACAGAGAGCATGGGATTTAAGTCCATTTCTGAAGGGAAACACACAGAATAGTTCTCATCCATGGATCCCACTCTGCTTTAGAGCGAGAAGCACACTCTAGCTTTCTAGAGTCTCTAATACAGCAGGAAATCTGAGTGTGCCCAGAACAAAAGAATGGTGTTTCCTACACATATGGACCATATGTAGTCCAAATCTGCTTCTGAAACTGATACAGAGCACTGGTCCTCTACCATCCAATGCTTGTCTGTCAAGATGAGAAACGTGTGAGCTCCGTGAAAGATGTAGTTCGTTTGAGCTGAAAAGCGACTGCCCTTACCTGAAACGAAGTCTTCCTTGTAGGAAGACATGGAGCCTGGGATTTAACTACTTTTCTGAAGGGAAACCCACAGCATAGTTTTCATCCATGGATCACACTCTGCTTTAGAGCGAGAAGCACACTCTTGCTTTCTAAAGTCTCTACAACAGCAGGAAACGTGAGTGTGCTGAGAACAAAAGAACGGTGTTTCCTAAACATACGGACTATATCTAGTCCAACCCTGCTTCTGAAACAGATACAAAGCACTGGTACTCTAACATCCAATGCTTGTCAGTTAAGATGAGAAACGTGTGAGCTCAGTGAACGATGTAGTTCGTTTGAGCTGAAAAGTGACTGCCCTTACCTGAAACGACGTCTTGCTTGTAGGGAGACTCAGAGCCTGGGATTTAACTCCATTTCTGAAGTAAAACACACAGCAGTGTAATCATCCATTGATCACACTCTGGTTTAGAATAAGAAGCACGCTCTTGCTTTCTAGACTCTCTAAGACAGAAGGAAACTTGAGTGTGCTGAGAACAAAAGAACGGTGTTTCCAACACATACGGACATTATATAGTCCAACTCTGCTTCTGAAACTGATAAAAAGCACTGGTCCTCTAAAATCTAATGCTTGTCTGTTAAGATGAGAAAGGTGTGAGCTTCGTGAACGATGTAGTTCGTTTGAGCTGAAAAGTGACAGCCCTTACCTGAAATGAAGTCTTGCCTGTAGGAAGACACAGAGCCTGGGATTTAACTCCATTTCTGAAGGGAAACACCTAGCATAGTTTTCATCCATGGATCACATTCTGCTTTAGAGCAAGAAGCACGCTCTTGCTTTCTAGATTCTCCAATACAGCAGGAAATCTGAGTGTGCCCAGAACAAAAGAACGGTGTTTCCTACACATACGGACTATATGTAGTCCAAATCTTTTTCTGAAACTGATACAATGCACTGGTCCTCTAACATCCAATTCTTGACAGTTAAGATGAAAAACATGTGAGCTTCGTGGACGACGTAGTTATTTTGAGCAGAAAAGTGACTGCCCTTTCCTGAAACGAAGTCTTGCCTGTAGGAAGACACAGAGCCTGGGATTTAACTCCATTTCTGAAGGGAAACACCCAGCATAGTTTTCATCCATTGATCACACTCTGCTTTAGAGCAAGAAGCACGCTCTTGCTTTCTAGAGTCTCTAATACAGCAGGAAATCTGAGTATGCCCAGAACAAAAGAACCGTGTTTCCTATACATACGGACCATATATAGTCCAACTCTGCTTCTGAAACTGGTACAAAGCACTGGTCCTCTAACATCCAATGCTTGTCTGTTTAGATGAGAAACGTGTGAGCTCCGTGAAAGATGTAGTTCGTTTGAGCTGAAAAGTGACAACCCTTACCTGAAACGAAGTCTTGCCTGTAGGAAGACACAGAGCCTGGTATTTAACTACATTTCTGAAGGGAAACACACAGCATAGTTTTCATCCATGGATCACATTCTGCTTTAGAGCAAGAAGCACGTTCTTGCTTTCTAGATTCTCTTATACAGCAGGAAATCTGAGTGTGCCCAGAACAAAAGAACGGTGTATCCTACACATACGGACTATATGTAGTCAAAATCTTCTTCTGAAACTGATACAATGCACTGGTCCTCTAACATCCAATTCTTGACAGTTAAGATGAAAAACGTGTGAGCTTCGTGAACGATGTAGTTCCTTTGATCAGAAAAGTGAGTGCCCTTACCTGAAACGAAGACTTGCTTGTAGGGAGACTCAGAGCATGGGATTTAACTCCATTTCTGAAGTGAAACACACAGCATTGTCTCATCCATTGATCACACTCTGCTTTAGAACAAGAAGCACGCTCTTGCTTTCTAGAGTCTCTAAGACAGCAGGAAACGTGAGTTTGCTGAGAAAAAATGAACGGTGTTTCCTACACATACAGACCATATCTAGTCCAACACTTCTTCTGAAACTGATACAAAGCACTGGTCTTTTAACATCCAATGCTTGTCAGTTAAGATGAGAAACGTGTGAGCTTCGTGAACGATGTAGTTCGTTTGAGCAGAAAAGTGACTGCCCTTACCTTAATTGAAGTCTTGCTTGTAGGAAGACTCAGAGCCTGGGATTTAACTCCATTTCTGAAATAAAACACACAGCAGTGTAATCATCCATTGATCACACTCTGCTTTACAACAAGAAGCACGCTCTTGCTTTCTAGACTCTCCAAGACAGCAGATAACGTGAGTTTGCTGAGAACAAAAGAACGGTGTTTCCTACACATACGGACCATATCTAGTCCAATACTTCTTCTGAAACTGATACAAAGCACTGGTCCTTTAACATCCAATGTTTGTCAGTTAAGATGAGAAATGTGTGAGCTTCGTGAACGATGTAGTTCGTTTGAGCAGAAAAGTGACTGCCCTTACCTGAATTGAAGTCTTGCTTGTAGGAAGACTCAGAGCCTGGGATTTAACTCCATTTCTGAAGTAAAACACACAGCAGTGTAATCATCCATTGATCACACTCTGCTTTAGAATAAGAAACAGGCTCTTGCTTTCTAGACTCTCTAAGACAGCAGGAAACGTGAGTGTGCTGAGAACAAAAGAATGGTGTTTCCAAAACATACGGACCATATCTAGTCCAACTCTGCTTCTGAAACAGATACAAAGCACTGGTACCCTAACATCCAATGCTTGTCAGTTAAGATGAGAAACGTGTGAGCTCAGTGAAGGATGTAGTTCGTTTGAGCTAAAAGTGACTGCCCTTACCTGAAACAAATTTTTGCTTGTAGGGAGACTCAGAGCCTGGGATTTAACTCCATTTCTGAAGGGAAACACACAGCATAGTTCTCATCCATGGATCACAGTCTGCTTTAGAGCGACAAGCACGCTCTTCCTTTCTAGAGTCACTAAGACAGCAGGAAACATGAGTGTGCTGAGAACAAAAGAACGGTGTTTCCTACACATACGGACCATATCTAGTCCAACTCTTCTTCTGAAACTGATACAAAGCACGGGTCCTCTAACATCCAATGCTTGTCACTTAAGAAGAGAAATGTGTGAGCCTCGTGAACGATGTAGTTCATTTGAGCAGAAAAGTGACTGCCCTTACCTGAAACGAAGTCTTGCCTGTAGGAAGACACAGAGCCTGGTATTTAACTACATTTCTGAAGGGAAACACACAGCATAGTTTTCATCCATGGATCACATTCTGCTTTAGAGCAAGAAGCACGTTCTTGCTTTCTAGATTCTCTTATACAGCAGGAAATCTGAGTGTGCCCAGAACAAAAGAACGGTGTATCCTACACATACGGACTATATGTAGTCCAAATCTTCTTCTGAAACTGATACAATGCACTGGTCCTCTAATATCCAATTCTTGTCAGTTAAGATGAGAAACGTGTGAGCTTCGTGAACGATGTAGTACCTTTGATCAGAAAAGTGACTGCCCTTACCTGAAACGAAGTCTTGCTTGTAGGGAGACTCAGAGCATGGGATTTAACTGCATTTCTGAAGTGAAACACACAGCATTGTCTCATCCATTGATCACACTCTGCTTTAGAACAAGAAGCACGCTCTTGCTTTCTAGAGTCTCTAAGACAGCAGGAAACGTGAGTTTGCTGAGAAAAAAAGAACGGTGTTTCCTACACATACAGAACATATCTAGTCCAACACTTCTTCTGAAACTGATACAAAGCACTGGTCCTTTAACATCCAATGCTTGTCAGTTAAGATGAGAAACGTGTTAGCTTCGTGAACGATGTAGTTCATTTGAGCAGAAAAGTGACTGCCCTTACCTTAATTGAAGTCTTGCTTGTAGGAAGACTCAGAGCCTGGGATTTAACTCCATTTCTGAAATAAAACACACAGCAGTGTAATCATCCATTGATCACACTCTGCTTAAGAACAAGAAGCACGCTCTTGCTTTCTAGACTCTCCAAGACAGCAGATAACGTGAATGTGCTGAGAACAAAAGAACGGTGTTTCCTACACAAACGGACATTATATAGTCCAACTCTGCTTCTGAAACTGAAAAAAAGCACTGGTCCTCTAAAATCTAATGCTTGTCTGTTAAGATGAGAAACGTGTGAGCTTCGTGAACGATGTAGTTCGTTTGAGCTGAAAAGTGACTGCCCTTACCTGAAACGAAGTCTTGCTTGTAGGAAGACACAGAGCCTGGGATTTAACTCCATTTCTGAAGGGAAACACACAGCATAGTTCTCATCCATGGATCACACTCTGCTTTAGAGCAAGAAGCACGCTCTTGCTTTCTAGAGTCTCTAATACAGCAGGAAATCTGAGTGTGCCCAGAACAAAGGAACGGTGTTTCCTACACATACGGACCATATCTAGTCCAACACTTCTTCTGAAACTGATACAAAGCACTGGTCCTTTAACATCCAATGCTTGTCAGTTAAGATGAGAAACGTGTGAGCTTCGTGAACGATGTAGTTAGTTTGAGCAGAAAAGTGACTGCCCTTACCTGAATTGAAGTCTTGCTTGTAGGAAGACTCAGAGCCTGGGATTTAACTCCATTTCTGAAGTAAAACACACAGCAGTGTAATCATCCATTGATCACACTCTGCTTTAGAACAAGAAGCACGCTCTTGCTTTCTAGACTCTCCAAGACAGCAGATAACGTGAATGTGCTGAGAACAAAAGAACGGTGTTTCCTACACAAACGGACATTATATAGTCCAACTCTGCTTCTGAAACTGAAAAAAAGCACTGGTCCTCTAAAATCTAATGCTTGTCTGTTAAGATGAGAAACGTGTGAGCTTCGTGAACGATGTAGTTCGTTTGAGCTGAAAAGTGACTGCCCTTACCTGAAACGAAGTCTTGCTTGTAGGAAGACACAGAGCCTGTGATTTAACTCCATTTCTGAAGGGAAACACACAGCATAGTTCTCATCCATGGATCACACTCTGCTTTAGAGCAAGAAGCACGCTCTTGCTTTCTAGAGTCTCTAATACAGCAGGAAATCTGAGTGTGCCCAGAACAAAGGAACGGTGTTTCCTACACATACGGACCATATCTAGTCCAACACTTCTTCTGAAACTGATACAAAGCACTGGTCCTTTAACATCCAATGCTTGTCAGTTAAGATGAGAAACGTGTGAGCTTCGTGAACGATGTAGTTAGTTTGAGCAGAAAAGTGACTGCCCTTACCTGAATTGAAGTCTTGCTTGTAGGAAGACTCAGAGCCTGGGATTTAACTCCATTTCTGAAGTAAAACACACAGCAGTGTAATCATCCATTGATCACACTCTGCTTTAGAATAAGAAGCACGCTTTTGCTTTCTAGACTCTCTAAGACAGCAGGAAACGTGAGTGTGCTGAGAACAAAAGAACGGTGTTTCCTACACATACGGACCATATCTAGTCCAACTCTGCTTCTGAAACAGATCCAAAGCACTGGTACTCTAACATCCAATGCTTGTCAGTTAAGATGAGAAACGTGTGAGCTCAGTGAATGATGTAGTTCCTTTGAACTGAAAAGTGACTGCCCTTACCTGAAACGAAGTCTTGCTTGTAGTAAGACACAGAGCCTGGGATTTAAGTCCATTTCTGAAGGGAATCACACAGTATAGTTCTCATCCATGGATCACACTCTGCTTTAGAGCAAGAAGCACACTCTAGCTTTCTAGAGTCTATAATACAGCAGGTAATCTGAGTGTGCCCAGAACAAAAGAAAGGTGTTTCCTACACATATGGACTATATGTAGTCCAAATCTTCTTCTGAAACTGATACAATGCACTGGTCCTCTAACATCCAATGCTTGTCAGTTAAGATGAGAAATGTGTGAGCTTCGTTAAAGATGTAGTTCGTTTGAGCAGAAAAGTGACTGCCCTTACCTGAAACGAAGTCTTGCTTGTAGGAAGCCTCAGAGCATGGGATTTTACTCCATTTCTGAAGTGAAACACACAGCAGTGTTCTCATCCATTGATCACACTCTGCTTTAGAACAAGAAGCACGATCTTGCTTTCTAGAGTCTCTAAGACAGCAGGAAACGTGAGTTTGCTGAGAACAAAAGAATGGTGTTTCCTACACATACAGACCATATCTAGTCCAACTCTTCTTCTGAAACTGATACAAAGCACTGGTCCTTTAACATCCAATGCTTGTCAGTTAAGATGAGAAACGTGTGAGCTTCGTGAACGATGTAGTTCGTTTCAGCTGAAAAGTGACTGCCCTTACCTGAAACGAAGTCTTGCTTGCAGGAAGACTCAGAGCCTGGGATTTAACTCCATTTCTGAAGTGAAACACACAGCATAGTTCTCATCCATTGATCACAGTCTGCTTTAGAACAAGAAGCACGCTCTTGCTTTTTGGAATCTCTAAGACAGCAGGAAACATGAGTTTGCTGAGAACAAAAGAACGGTGTTTCCTACACATACGGACCATATCTAGACCAACTCTGCTTCTGAAACTGATACAAAGCACTGGTCCTCTACCATCCAATGCTTGTCTGTTAAGATGAGAAACGTGTGAGCTCCGTGAAAGATGTAGTACGTTTGAGCTGAAAAGTGACTGCCCTTACCTGAAACGAAGTCTTGCTTGTAGGGAGACTCAGAGCCTGGGATTTAACTCCATTTCTGAAGGGAAACACACAGCATAGTTCTCATCCATGGATCACACTCTGCTTTAGAGCGAGAAGCACGTTCTTGGTTTCTAGAGTCTCTAAGAGAGCAGGAAACGTGAGTGTGCTGAGAACAAAAGAACGGTGTTTCCTACACATACGGACCATATCTAGTCCAACTCTTCTTCTGAAACTGATACAAAGCACGGGTCCTCTAACATGCAATGCTTGTCAGTTAACATGAGAAATGTGTGAGCTTCGTGAACGATGTGGTTCGTTTGAGCAGAAAAGTTACTGCCCTTACCTGAAACGAAGTCTTGCTTTTAGGAAGACTCAGAGCCTGGGATTTAAGTCCATTTCTGAAGGGAAACACACAGCATAATTCTCATCCATGGATAACACTCTGCTTTAGAGCAAGAAGCACACTCTTGCTTTCTAAAGTCTCTACAACAGCAGGAAACGTGAGTGTGCTGAGAACAAAAGAACGGTGTTTCCTACACATACGGACCATATCTAGTCCAACTCTTCTTTTGAAACTGATAGAATGCACTGGTCCTCTAACATCCAATGCTTGTCATTTAAGGTGCGAAACTTGTGAGCTTTGTGAATGATGTAGTTCCTCTGAACTGAAAAGTGACTGCCCTTACCAGAAACGAATTCTTGCTTGTAGTAAGACACAGAGCCTGGGATTTAAGTCCATTTCTGAAGGGAAACACACAGCATAGTTCTCATCCATGGATCACACTCTGCTTTAGAGAGAGAAGTACACTCTAGCTTTCTAGAGTCTCTAATACAGCAGGAAATCTGAGTGTGCCCAGAACAAAAGAACGGTGTTTCCTACACATATGGACCATATGTAGTCCAAATCTGCTTCTGAAACTGATACAAAGCACTGGTCCTCTAACATCCAATGCTTGTCTCTTTAGATGTGAAACGTGTGAGCTTTGTGAATGATGTAGTTCCTTTGAACTGAAAAGTGACTGCCCTTACCTGAAACGAATTCTTGCTTGTAGTAAGACACAGAGCCTGGGATTTAAGTCCATTTCTGAAGGGAAACACACAGCATAGTTCTCATCCATGGATCACACTCTGCTTTAGAGCGAGAAGCACACTCTAGCTTTCTAGAGTCTCTAATACAGCAGGAAATCTGAGTGTGCCCAGAACAAAAGATCGGTGTTTCCTACACATATGGACCATATGTAGTCCAACGCTGCTTCTGAAACTGGTACAGAGCACTGGTCCTCTACCATCCAATGCTTGTCTGTCAAGATGAGAAACGTGTGAGCTCCGTGAAAGATGTAGTTCGTTTGAGCTGAAAAGCGACTGCCCTTACCTGAAACGAAGTCTTGCCTGTAGGAAGACATAGAGCCTGGGATTTAACTACTTTTCTGAAGGGAAACACACAGCATAGTTTTCATCCATGGATCACACTCTGCTTTAGAGCAAGAAGCACACACTTGCTTTCTAAAGTCTCTACAACAGCAGGAAACGTGAGTGTGCTGAGAACAAAAGAACGGTGTTTCCTAAACATACGGACCATATCTAGTCCAACCCTGCTTCTGAAACAGATACAAAGCACCGGTACTCTAACATCCAATGCTTGTCAGTTAAGATGAGAAACGTGTGAGCTCAGTGAACGATGTAGTTCTTTTGAGCTGAAAAGTGACTGCCCTTACCTGAAACGACGTCTTGCTTGTAGGGAGACTCAGAGCCTGGGATTTAACTCCATTTCTGAAATAAAACACACAGCAGTGTAATCATCCATTGATCACACTCTGGTTTCGAATAAGAAGCACGCTCTTGCTTTCTAGATTCTCTAAGACAGCAGGAAACTTGAGTGTGCTGAGAACAAAAGAACGGTGTTTCCTACATATACGGACATTATATAGTCCACCTCTGCTTCTGAAACTGATAAAAAGCACTGGTCCTCTAAAATCTAATGCTTGTCTGTTAAGATGAGAAAGGTGTGAGCTTCGTGAACGATGTAGTTCGTTTGAGCTGAAAAGTGACAGCCCTTACCTGAAACGAAGTCTTGCCTGTAGGAAGACACAGAGCCTGGGATTTAACTCCATTTCTGAAGGGAAACACCTAGCATAGTTTTCATCCATGGATCACATTCTGCTTTAGAGCAAGAAGCACGCTCTTGCTTTCTAGATTCTCCAATACAGCAGGAAATCTGAGTGTGCCCAGAACAAAAGAACGGTGTTTCCTACACATACGGACTATATGTAGTCCAAATCTCTTTCTGAAACTGATACAATGCACTGGTCCTCTAACATCCAATTCTTGACAGTTAAGATGAAAAACGTGTGAGCTTCGTGAATGATGTAGTTATTTTTGAGCAGAAAAGTGACTGCCCTTTCCTGAAACGAAGTCTTGCCTGTAGGAAGACACAGAGCCTGGGATTTAACTCCATTTCTGAAGGGAAAAAACCAGCATAGTTTTCATCCATTGATCACACTCTGCTTTAGAGCAAGAAGCACGCTCTTGCTTTCTAGAGTCTCTAATACAGCAGGAAATCTGAGTTTGCCCAGAACAAAAGAACCGTGTTTCCTACACATACGGACCATATCTCGTCCAACTCTGCTTCTGAAACTGGTTACAAAGCACTGGTCCTGTACGATCCAATGATTGTCTGTTAAGATGAGAAACGTGTGATCTCCGTGAAAGATGTAGTTCCTTTGAGCTGAAAAGTGACTGCCCTTACCTTAATTGAAGTCTTGCTTGTAGGAAGACTCAGAGCCTGGGATTTAACTCCATTTCTGAAATAAATCACACAGCAGTGTAATCATCCATTGATCACACTCTGCTTTAGAACAAGAAGCACGCTCTTGCTTTCTAGACTCTCCAAGACAGCAGATAACATGAGTGTGCTGAGAACAAAAGAACGGTGTTTCCTACACATACGGACATTATATAGTCCAACTCTGCTTCTGAAACTGATAAAAAGCACTGGATCTCTAAAATCTAATGCTTGTCTGTTAAGATGAGAAACGTGTGAGCTTCGTGAATGATGTAGTTCGTTTGAGCTGAAAAGTGACTGCCCTTACCTGAAACGAAGTCTTGCTTGTAGGAAGACTCAGAGCCTGGGATTTAACTCCATTTCTGAAGTGAAACACACAGCATAGTTCCCATCCATTGATCACACTCTGCTTTAGAACAAGAAGCACTCTCTTGCTTTCTAGAATCTCTAAGACAGCAGGAAACGTGAGTTTGCTGAGAACAAAAGAACGGTGTTTCCTACACATACGGACCATATCTAGTCCAACTCTGCTTCTGAAACTGATGCAAAGCACTGGTCCTCTATGATCCAATGCTTGTCTGTTAAGATGAGAAACGTGTGAGCTCCGTGAAAGATGTAGTTCCTTTGAGCTGAAAAGTGACTGCCCTTACCTGAAACGAAGTCTTGCTTGTAGGGAGACTCAGAGCCTGGGATTTAACTCCATTTCTGAAGGGAAACACACAGCATAGTTCTCATCCATGGATCACACTCTGCTTTAGAGCAAGAAGCACGCTCTTGCTTTCTAGAGTCTCTAAGAGAGCAGGAAACGTGAGTGTGCTGAGAACAAAAGAACGGTGTTTCCTACACATACAGACCATATCTAGTCCAACTCTTCTTCTGAAACTGATAGAATGCACTGGTCCTCTAACATCCAATGCTTGTCATTTAAGGTGAGAAACTTGTGAGCTTTGTGAATGATGTAGTTCCTTTGAACTGAAAAGTGACTGCCCTTACCAGAAACGAATTCTTGCTTGTAGTAAGACACAGAGCCTGGGATTTAAGTCCATTTCTGAAGGGAAACACACAGCATAGTTCTCATCCATGGATCACACTCTGCTTTAGAGCGAGAATCACACTCTAGCTTTCTAGAGTCTCTAATACAGCAGGAAATCTGAGTGTGCCCAGAACAAAAGAACGGTGTTTCCTACACATATGGACCATATGTAGTCCAAATCTGCTTCTGAAACTGATACAAAGCACTGGTCCTCTAACATCCAATGCTTGTCTGTTAAGATGAGAAACGTGTGAGCTTTGTGAATGATGTAGTTCCTTTGAACTGAAAAGTGACTGCCCTTACCTGAAACGAATTCTTGCTTGTAGTAAGACAGAGAGCATGGGATTTAAGTCCATTTCTGAAGGGAAACACACAGCATAGTTCTCATCCATGGATCCCACTCTGCTTTAGAGCGAGAAGCACACTCTAGCTTTCTAGAGTCTCTAATACAGCAGGAAATCTGAGTGTGCCCAGAACAAAAGAACGGTGTTTCCTACACATATGGACCATATGTAGTCCAAATCTGCTTCTGAAACTGATACAGAGCACTGGTCCTCTACCATCCAATGCTTGTCTGTCAAGATGAGAAACGTGTGAGCTCCGTGAAAGATGTAGTTCGTTTGAGCTGAAAAGCGACTGCCCTTACCTGAAATGAAGTCTTCCTTGTAGGAAGACATAGAGCCTGGGATTTAACTACTTTTCTGAAGGGAAACACACAGCATAGTTTTCATCCATGGATCACACTCTGCTTTAGAGCGAGAAGCACACTCTTGCTTTCTAAAGTCTCTACAACAGCAGGAAACGTGAGTGTGCTGAGAACAAAAGAACGGTGTTTCCTAAACATACGGACCATATCTAGTCCAACCCTGCTTCTGAAACAGATACAAAGCACCGGTACTCTAACATCCAATGCTTGTCAGTTAAGATGAGAAACGTGTGAGCTCAGTGAACGATGTAGTTCTTTTGAGCTGAAAAGTGACTGCCCTTACCTGAAACGACGTCTTGCTTGTAGGGAGACTCAGAGCCTGGGATTTAACTCCATTTCTGAAATAAAACACACAGCAGTGTAATCATCCATTGATCACACTCTGGTTTCGAATAAGAAGCACGCTCTTGCTTTCTAGATTCTCTAAGACAGCAGGAAACTTGAGTGTGCTGAGAACAAAAGAACGGTGTTTCCTACATATACGGACATTATATAGTCCACCTCTGCTTCTGAAACTGATAAAAAGCACTGGTCCTCTAAAATCTAATGCTTGTCTGTTAAGATGAGAAAGGTGTGAGCTTCGTGAACGATGTAGTTCGTTTGAGCTGAAAAGTGACAGCCCTTAACTGAAACGAAGTCTTGCCTGTAGGAAGACACAGAGCCTGGGATTTAACTCCATTTCTGAAGGGAAACACCTAGCATAGTTTTCATCCATGGATCACATTCTGCTTTAGAGCAAGAAGCACGCTCTTGCTTTCTAGATTCTCCAATACAGCAGGAAATCTGAGTGTGCCCAGAACAAAAGAACGGTGTTTCCTACACATACGGACTATATGTAGTCCAAATCTCTTTCTGAAACTGATACAATGCACTGGTCCTCTAACATCCAATTCTTGACAGTTAAGATGAAAAACGTGTGAGCTTCGTGAATGATGTAGTTATTTTTGAGCAGAAAATGACTGCCCTTTCCTGAAACGAAGTCTTGCCTGTAGGAAGACACAGAGCCTGGGATTTAACTCCATTTCTGAAGGGAAAAAACCAGCATAGTTTTCATCCATTGATCACACTCTGCTTTAGAGCAAGAAGCACGCTCTTGCTTTCTAGAGTCTCTAATACAGCAGGAAATCTGAGTTTGCCCAGAACAAAAGAACCGTGTTTCCTACACATACGGACCATATCTCGTCCAACTCTGCTTCTGAAACTGGTTACAAAGCACTGGTCCTGTACGATCCAATGATTGTCTGTTAAGATGAGAAACGTGTGATCTCCGTGAAAGATGTAGTTCCTTTGAGCTGAAAAGTGACTGCCCTTACCTTAATTGAAGTCTTGCTTGTAGGAAGACTCAGAGCCTGGGATTTAACTCCATTTCTGAAATAAATCACACAGCAGTGTAATCATCCATTGATCACACTCTGCTTTAGAACAAGAAGCACGCTCTTGCTTTCTAGACTCTCCAAGACAGCAGATAACATGAGTGTGCTGAGAACAAAAGAACGGTGTTTCCTACACATACGGACATTATATAGTCCAACTCTGCTTCTGAAACTGATAAAAAGCACTGGATCTCTAAAATCTAATGCTTGTCTGTTAAGATGAGAAACGTGTGAGCTTCGTGAACGATGTAGTTCGTTTGAGCTGAAAAGTGACTGCCCTTACCTGAAACGAAGTCTTGCTTGTAGGAAGACTCAGAGCCTGGGATTTAACTCCATTTCTGAAGTGAAACACACAGCATAGTTCCCATCCATTGATCACACTCTGCTTTAGAACAAGAAGCACTCTCTTGCTTTCTAGAATCTCTAAGACAGCAGGAAACGTGAGTTTGCTGAGAACAAAAGAACGGTGTTTCCTACACATACGGACCATATCTAGTCCAACTCTGCTTCTGAAACTGATGCAAAGCACTGGTCCTCTATGATCCAATGCTTGTCTGTTAAGATGAGAAACGTGTGAGCTCCGTGAAAGATGTAGTTCCTTTGAGCTGAAAAGTGACTGCCCTTACCTGAAACGAAGTCTTGCTTGTAGGGAGACTCAGAGCCTGGGATTTAACTCCATTTCTGAAGGGAAACACACAGCATAGTTCTCATCCATGGATCACACTCTGCTTTAGAGCAAGAAGCACGCTCTTGCTTTCTAGAGTCTCTAAGAGAGCAGGAAACGTGAGTGTGCTGAGAACAAAAGAACGGTGTTTCCTACACATACAGACCATATCTAGTCCAACTCTTCTTCTGAAACTGATAGAATGCACTGGTCCTCTAACATCCAATGCTTGTCATTTAAGGTGAGAAACTTGTGAGCTTTGTGAATGATGTAGTTCCTTTGAACTGAAAAGTGACTGCCCTTACCAGAAACGAATTCTTGCTTGTAGTAAGACACAGAGCCTGGGATTTAAGTCCATTTCTGAAGGGAAACACACAGCATAGTTCTCATCCATGGATCACACTCTGCTTTAGAGCGAGAAGCACACTCTAGCTTTCTAGAGTCTCTAATACAGCAGGAAATCTGAGTGTGCCCAGAACAAAAGAACGGTGTTTCCTACACATATGGACCATATGTAGTCCAAATCTGCTTCTGAAACTGATACAAAGCACTGGTCCTCTAACATCCAATGCTTGTCTGTTAAGATGAGAAACGTGTGAGCTTTGTGAATGATGTAGTTCCTTTGAACTGAAAAGTGACTGCCCTTACCTGAAACGAATTCTTGCTTGTAGTAAGACAGAGAGCATGGGATTTAAGTCCATTTCTGAAGGGAAACACACAGCATAGTTCTCATCCATGGATCCCACTCTGCTTTAGAGCGAGAAGCACACTCTAGCTTTCTAGAGTCTCTAATACAGCAGGAAATCTGAGTGTGCCCAGAACAAAAGAACGGTGTTTCCTACACATATGGACCATATGTAGTCCAAATCTGCTTCTGAAACTGATACAGAGCACTGGTCCTCTACCATCCAATGCTTGTCTGTCAAGATGAGAAACGTGTGAGCTCCGTGAAAGATGTAGTTCGTTTGAGCTGAAAAGCGACTGCCCTTACCTGAAATGAAGTCTTCCTTGTAGGAAGACATAGAGCCTGGGATTTAACTACTTTTCTGAAGGGAAACACACAGCATAGTTTTCATCCATGGATCACACTCTGCTTTAGAGCGAGAAGCACACTCTTGCTTTCTAAAGTCTCTACAACAGCAGGAAACGTGAGTGTGCTGAGAACAAAAGAACGGTGTTTCCTAAACATACGGACTATATCTACTCCAACCCTGCTTCTGAAACAGATACAAAGCACTGGTACTCTAACATCCAATGCTTGTCAGTTAAGATGAGAAACGTGTGAGCTCAGTGAACGATGTAGTTCGTTTGAGCTGAAAAGTGACTGCCCTTACCTGAAACGACGTCTTGCTTGTAGGGAGACTCAGAGCCTGGGATTTAACTCCATTTCTGAAGTAAAACACACAGCAGTGTAATCATCCATTGATCACACTCTGGTTTAGAATAAGAAGCACGCTCTTGCTTTCTAGACTCTCTAAGACAGAAGGAAACTTGAGTGTGCTGAGAACAAAAGAACGGTGTTTCCAACACATACGGACATTATATAGTCCAACTCTGCTTCTGAAACTGATAAAAAGCACTGGTCCTCTAAAATCTAATGCTTGTCTGTTAAGATGAGAAAAGTGTGAGCTTCGTGAACGATGTAGTTCGTTTGAGCTGAAAAGTGACAGCCCTTACCTGAAATGAAGTCTTGCCTGTAGGAAGACACAGAGCCTGGGATTTAACTCCATTTCTGAAGGGATACACCTAGCATAGTTTTCATCCATGGATCACATTCTGCTTTAGAGCAAGAAGCACGCTCTTGCTTTCTAGATTCTCCAATACAGCAGGAAATATGAGTGTGCCCAGAACAAAAGAACGGTGTTTCCTACACATACGGACTATATGTTGTCCAAATCTTTTTCTGAAACTGATACAATGCACTGGTCCTCTAACATCCAATTCTTGACAGTTAAGATGAAAAACGTGTGAGCTTCGTGGACGATGTAGTTATTTTGAGCAGAAAAGTGACTGCCCTTTCCTGAAACGAAGTCTTGCCTGTAGGAAGACACAGAGCCTGGGATTTAACTCCATTTCTGAAGGGAAACACCCAGCATAGTTTTCATCCATTGATCACACTCTGCTTTAGAGCAAGAAGCACGCTCTTGCTTTCTAGAGTCTCTAATACAGCAGGAAATCTGAGTATGCCCAGAACAAAAGAACCGTGTTTCCTATACATACGGACCATATATAGTCCAACTCTGCTTCTGAAACTGGTACAAAGCACTGGTCCTCTAACATCCAATGCTTGTCTGCTTAGATGAGAAACGTGTGAGCTCCGTGAAAGATGTAGTTCGTTTGAGCTGAAAAGTGACAGCCCTTACCTGAAACGAAGTCTTGCCTGTAGGAAGACACAGAGCCTGGTATTTAACTACATTTCTGAAGGGAAACACACAGCATAGTTTTCATCCATGGATCACAATCTCCTTTAGAGCAAGAAGCACGTTCTTGCTTTCTAGATTCTCTTATACAGCAGGAAATCTGAGTGTGCCCAGAACAAAAGAACGGTGTATCCTACACATACGGACTATATGTAGTCAAAATCTTCTTCTGAAACTGATACAATGCACTGGTCCTCTAACATCCAATTCTTGACAGTTAAGATGAAAAACGTGTGAGCTTCGTGAACGAAGTAGTTCCTTTGATCAGAAAAGTGACTGCCCTTACCTGAAACGAAGTCTTGCTTGTAGGGAGACTCAGAGCATGGGATTTAACTCCATTTCTGAAGTGAAACACACGGCATTGTCTCATCCATTGATCACACTCTGCTTTAGAACAAGAAGCACGCTCTTGCTTTCTAGAGTCTCTAAGACAGCAGGAAACGTGAGTTTGCTGAGAAAAAATGAACGGTGTTTCCTACACATACAGACCATATCTAGTCCAACACTTCTTCTGAAACTGATACAAAGCACTGGTCCTTTAACATCCAATGCTTGTCAGTTAAGATGAGAAACGTGTGAGCTTTGGGAACGATGTAGTTCGTTAGAGCAGAAAAGTGACTGCCCTTACCTTAATTGAAGTCTTGCTTGTAGGAAGACTCAGAGCCTGGGATTTAACTCCATTTCTGAAATAAAACACACAGCAGTGTAATCATCCATTGATCACACTCTGCTTTACAACAAGAAGCACGCTCTTGCTTTCTAGACTCTCCAAGACAGCAGATAACGTGAGTGTGCTGAGAACAAAAGAACGGTGTTTCCTACACATACGGACATTATATAGTCCAACTCTGCTTCTGAAACTGAAAAAAAGCACTGGTCCTCTAAAATCTAATGCTTGTCTGTTAAGATGAGAAACGTGTGAGCTTCGTGAATGATGTAGTTCGTTTGAGCTGAAAAGTGACTGCCCTTACCTGAAACGAAGTCTTGCTTGTAGGAAGACACAGAGCCTGGGATTTAACTCCATTTCTGAAGGGAAACACACAGCATAGTTCTCATCCATGGATCACACTCTGCTTTAGAGCAAGAAGCACGTTCTTGCTTTCTAGAGTCTCTAATACAGCAGGAAATCTGAGTGTGCCCAGAACAAAGGAACGGTGTTTCCTACACATACGGACCATATCTAGTCCAATACTTCTTCTGAAACTGATACAAAGCACTGGTCCTTTAACATCCAATGCTTGTCAGTTAAGATGAGAAATGTGTGAGCTTCGTGAACGATGTAGTTCGTTTGAGCAGAAAAGTGACTGCCCTTACCTGAATTGAAGTCTTGCTTGTAGGAAGACTCAGAGCCTGGGATTTAACTCCATTTCTGAAGTAAAACACACAGCAGTGTAATCATCCATTGATCACACTCTGCTTTAGAATAAGAAGCACGCTCTTGCTTTCTAGACTCTCTAAGACAGCAGGAAACGTGAGTGTGCTGAGAACAAAAGAATGGTGTTTCCTACACATAAGGACCATATCTAGTCCAACTCTGCTTCTGAAACAGATACAAAGCACTGGTACCCTAACATCCAATGCTTGTCAGTTAAGATGAGAAACGTGTGAGCTCAGTGAAGGATGTAGTTCGTTTGAGCTAAAAGTGACTGCCCTTACCTGAAACAAATTTTTGCTTGTAGGGAGACTCAGAGCCTGGGATTTAACTCCATTTCTGAAGGGAAACACACAGCATAGTTCTCATCCATGGATCATAGTCTGCTTTAGAGCGACAAGCACGCTCTTCCTTTCTAGAGTCTCTAAGACAGCAGGAAACATGAGTGTGCTGAGAACAAAAGAACGGTGTTTCCTACACATACGGACCATATCTAGTCCAACTCTTCTTCTGAAACTGATACAAAGCACGGGTCCTCTAACATCCAATGCTTGTCAGTTAAGATGAGAAACGTGTGAGCTTCGTGAACGATGTAGTTCATTTGAGCAGAAAAGTGACTGCCCTTACCTGAAACGAAGTCTTGCCTGTAGGAAGACACAGAGCCTGGTATTTAACTACATTTCTGAAGGGAAACACACAGCATAGTTTTCATCCATGGATCACATTCTGCTTTAGAGCAAGAAGCACATTCTTGCTTTCTAGATTCTCTTATACAGCAGGAAATCTGAGTGTGCCCAGAACAAAAGAACGGTGTATCCTACACATACGGACTATATGTAGTCAAAATCTTCTTCTGAAACTGATACAATGCACTGGTCCTCTAACATCCAATTCTTGTCAGTTAAGATGAGAAACGTGTGAGCTTCGTGAACGATGTAGTTCCTTTGATCAGAAAAGTGACTGCCCTTACCTGAAACGAAGTCTTGCTTGTAGGGAGACTCAGAGCATGGGATTTAACTGCATTTCTGAAGTGAAACACACAGCATTGTCTCATCCATTGATCACACTCTGCTTTAGAACAAGAAGCACGCTCTTGCTTTCTAGAGTCTCTAAGACAGCAGGAAACGTGAGTTTGCTGAGAAAAAAAGAACGGTGTTTCCTACACATACAGACCATATCTAGTCCAACACTTCTTCTGAAACTGATACAAAGCACTGGTCCTTTAACATCCAATGCTTGTCAGTTAAGATGAGAAACGTGTTATCTTCGTGAACGATGTAGTTCATTTGAGCAGAAAAGTGACTGCCCTTACCTTAATTGAAGTCTTGCTTGTAGGAAGACTCAGAGCCTGGGATTTAACTCCATTTCTGAAATAAAACACACAGCAGTGTAATCATCCATTGATCACACTCTGCTTTAGAACAAGAAGCACGCTCTTGCTTTCTAGACTCTCCAAGACAGCAGATAACGTGAATGTGCTGAGAACAAAAGAACGGTTTTTCCTACACATACGGACATTATATAGTCCAACTCTGCTTCTGAAACTGAAAAAAAGCACTGGTCCTCTAAAATCTAATGCTTGTCTGTTAAGATGAGAAACGTGTGAGCTTCGTGAACGATGTAGTTCGTTTGAGCTGAAAAGTGACTGCCCTTACCTTAAACGAAGTCTTGCTTGTAGGAAGACACAGAGCCTGGGATTTAACTCCATTTCTGAAGGGAAACACACAGCATAGTTCTCATCCATGGATCACACTCTGCTTTAGAGCAAGAAGCACGCTCTTGCTTTCTAGAGTCTCTAATACAGCAGGAAATCTGAGTGTGCCCAGAACAAAGGAACGGTGTTTCCTACACATACGGACCATATCTAGTCCAACACTTCTTCTGAAACTGATACAAAGCACTGGTCCTTTAACATCCAATGCTTGTCATTTAAGATGAGAAACGTGTGAGCTTCGTGAACGATGTAGTTAGTTTGAGCAGAAAAGTGACTGCCCTTACCTGAATTGAAGTCTTGCTTGTAGGAAGACTCAGAGCCTGGGATTTAACTCCATTTCTGAAGTAAAACACACAGCAGTGTATCATCCATTGATCACTCTCTGCTTTAGAATAAGAAGCACGCTTTTGCTTTCTAGACTCTCTAAGACAGCAGGAAACGTGAGTGTGCTGAGAACAAAAGAACGGTGTTTCCTACACATACGGACCATATCTAGTCCAACTCTGCTTCTGAAACAGATCCAAAGCACTGGTACTCTAACATCCAATGCTTGTCAGTTAAGATGAGAAACGTGTGAGCTCAGTGAATGATGTAGTTCCTTTGAACTGAAAAGTGACTGCCCTTACCTGAAACGAAGTCTTGCTTGTAGTAAGACACAGAGCCTGGGATTTAAGTCCATTTCTGAAGGGAATCACACAGTATAGTTCTCATCCATGGATCACACTCTGCTTTAGAGCAAGAAGCACAGTCTAGCTTTCTAGAGTCTCTAATACAGCAGGTAATCTGAGTGTGCCCAGAACAAAAGAAAGGTGTTTCCTACACATATGGACTATATGTAGTCCAAATCTTCTTCTGAAACTGATACAATGCACTGGTCCTCTAACATCCAATGCTTGTCAGTTAAGATGAGAAATGTGTGAGCTTCGTTAAAGATGTAGTTCGTTTGTGCAGAAAAGTGACTGCCCTTACCTGAAACGAAGTCTTGCTTGTAGGAAGCCTCAGAGCATGGGATTTTACTCCATTTCTGAAGTGAAACACACAGCAGTGTTCTCATCCATTGATCACACTCTGCTTTAGAACAAGAAGCACGATCTTGCTTTCTAGAGTCTCTAAGACAGCAGGAAACGTGAGTTTGCTGAGAACAAAAGAATGGTGTTTCCTACACATACAGACCATATCTAGTCCAACTCTTCTTCTGAAACTGATACAAAGCACTGGTCCTTTAACATCCAATGCTTGTCAGTTAAGATGAGAAACGTGTGAGCTTCGTGAACGATGTAGTTTGTTTCAGCTGAAAAGTGACTGCCCTTACCTGAAACGAAGTCTTGCTTGCAGGAAGACTCAGAGCCTGGGATTTAACTCCATTTCTGAAGTGAAACACACAGCATAGTTCTCATCCATTGATCACACTCTGCTTTAGAACAAGAAGCACGCTCTTGCTTTTTGGAATCTCTAAGACAGCAGGAAACATGAGTTTGCTGAGAACAAAAGAACGGTGTTTCCTACACATACCGACCATATCTAGACCAACTCTGCTTCTGAAACTGATACAAAGCACTGGTCCTCTACCATCCAATGCTTGTCTGTTAAGATGAGAAACGTGTGAGCTCCGTGAAAGATGTAGTACGTTTGAGCTGAAAAGTGACTGCCCTTACCTGAAACGAAGTCTTGCTTGTAGGGAGACTCAGAGCCTGGGATTTAACTCCATTTCTGAAGGGAAACACACAGCATAGTTCTCATCCATGGATCACACTCTGCTTTAGAGCGAGAAGCACGTTCTTGGTTTCTATTGTCTCTAAGAGAGCAGGAAACGTGAGTGTGCTGAGAACAAAAGAACGGTGTTTCCTACACATACGGACCATATCTACTCCAACTCTTCTTCTGAAACTGATACAAAGCACGGGTCCTCTAACATGCAATGCTTGTCAGTTAACATGAGAAATGTGTGAGCTTCGTGAACGATGTGGTTCGTTTGAGCAGAAAAGTTACTGCCCTTACCTGAAACGAAGTCTTGCTTTTAGGAAGACTCAGAGCCTGGGATTTAAGTCCATTTCTGAAGGGAAACACACAGCATAATTCTCATCCATGGATAACACTCTGCTTTAGAGCAAGAAGCACACTCTTGCTTTCTAAAGTCTCTACAACAGCAGGAAACGTGAGTGTGCTGAGAACAAAAGAACGGTGTTTCCTACACATACGGACCATATCTAGTCCAACTCTTCTTCTGAAACTGATAGAATGCACTGGTCCTCTAACATCCAATGCTTGTCATTTAAGGTGCGAAACTTGTGAGCTTTGTGAATGATGTAGTTCCTCTGAACTGAAAAGTGACTGCCCTTACCAGAAACGAATTCTTGCTTGTAGTAAGACACAGAGCCTGGGATTTAAGTCCATTTCTGAAGGGAAACACACAGCATAGTTCTCATCCATGGATCACACTCTGCTTTAGAGAGAGAAGTACACTCTAGCTTTCTAGAGTCTCTAATACAGCAGGAAATCTGAGTGTGCCCAGAACAAAAGAACGGTGTTTCCTACACATATGGACCATATGTAGTCCAAATCTGCTTCTGAAACTGATACAAAGCACTGGTCCTCTAACATCCAATGCTTGTCTCTTAAGATGTGAAACGTGTGAGCTTTGTGAATGATGTAGTTCCTTAGAACTGAAAAGTGACTGCCCTTACCTGAAACGAATTCTTGCTTGTAGTAAGACACAGAGCCTGGGATTTAAGTCCATTTCTGAAGGGAAACACACAGCATAGTTCTCATCCATGGATCACACTCTGCTTTAGAGCGAGAAGCACACTCTAGCTTTCTAGAGTCTCTAATACAGCAGGAAATCTGAGTGTGCCCAGAACAAAAGATCGGTGTTTCCTACACATATGGACCATATGTAGTCCAACGCTGCTTCTGAAACTGGTACAGAGCACTGGTCCTCTACCATCCAATGCTTGTCTGTCAAGATGAGAATCGTGTGAGCTCCGTGAAAGATGTAGTTCGTTTGAGCTGAAAAGCGACTGCCCTTACCTGAAACGAAGTCTTGCCTGTAGGAAGACATAGAGCCTGGGATTTAACTACTTTTCTGAAGGGAAACACACAGCATAGTTTTCATCCATGGATCACACTCTGCTTTAGAGCAAGAAGCACACACTTGCTTTCTAAAATCTCTACAACAGCAGGAAACGTGAGTGTGCTGAGAACAAAAGAACGGTGTTTCCTAAACATACGGACCATATCTAGTCCAACCCTGCTTCTGAAACAGATACAAAGCACCGGTACTCTAACATCCAATGCTTGTCAGTTAAGATGAGAAACGTGTGAGCTCAGTGAACGATGTAGTTCGTTTGAGCTGAAAAGTGACTGTCCTTACCTGAAACGACGTCTTGCTTGTAGGGAGACTCAGAGCCTGGGATTTAACTCCATTTCTGAAATAAAACACACAGCAGTGTAATCATCCATTGATCACACTCTGGTTTCGAATAAGAAGCACGCTCTTGCTTTCTAGATTCTCTAAGACAGCAGGAAACTTGAGTGTGCTGAGAACAAAAGAACGGTGTTTCCTACATATACGGACATTATATAGTCCACCTCTGCTTCTGAAACTGATAAAAAGCACTGGTCCTGTAAAATCTAATGCTTGTCTGTTAAGATGAGAAAGGTGTGAGCTTCGTGAATGATGTAGTTCGTTTGAGCTGAAAAGTGACAGCCCTTACCTGAAACGAAGTCTTGCCTGTAGGAAGACACAGAGCCTGGGATTTAACTCCATTTCTGAAGGGAAACACCTAGCATAGTTTTCATCCATGGATCACATTCTGCTTTAGAGCAAGAAGCACGCTCTTGCTTTCTAGATTCTCCAATACAGCAGGAAATCTGAGTGTGCCCAGAAAAAAAGAACGGTGTTTCCTACACATACGGACTATATGTAATCCAAATCTTTTTCTGAAACTGATACAATGCACTGGTCCTCTAACATCCAATTCTTGACAGTTAAGATGAAAAACGTGTGAGCTTCGTGAATGATGTAGTTATTTTTGAGCAGAAAAGTGACTGCCCTTTCCTGAAACGAAGTCTTGCCTGTGGGAAGACACAGAGCCTGGGATTTAACTCCATTTCTGAAGGGAAACACCCAGCATAGTTTTCATCCATTGATCACACTCTGCTTTAGAGCAAGAAGCACGCTCTTGCTTTCTAGAGTCTCTAATACAGCAGGAAATCTGAGTTTGCCCAGAACAAAAGAACCGTGTTTCCTACACATACGGACCATATCTCGTCCAACTCTGCTTCTGAAACTGGTTACAAAGCACTGGTCCTGTACGATCCAATGATTGTCTGTTAAGATAAGAAACGTGTGATCTCCGTGAAAGATGTAGTTCCTTTGAGCTGAAAAGTGACTGCCCTTACCTGAAACGAAGTCTTGCTTGTAGGAAGACTCAGAGCCTGGGATTTAACTCCATTTCTGAAATAAAACACACAGCAGTGTAATCATCCATTGATCACACTCTGCTTTAGAACAAGAAGCACGCTCTTGCTTTCTAGACTCTCCAAGACAGCAGATAACGTGAGTGTGCTGAGAACAAAAGAACGGTGTTTCCTACACATACGGACATTATATAGTCCAACTCTGCTTCTGAAACTGATAAAAAGCACTGGATCTCTAAAATCTAATGCTTGTCTGTTAAGATGAGAAACGTGTGAGCTTCGTGAACGATGTAGTTCGTTTGAGCTGAAAAGTGACTGCCCTTACCTGAAACGAAGTCTTGCTTGTAGGAAGACTCAGAGCCTGTTATTTAACTCCATTTCTGAAGTGAAACACACAGCATAGTTCCCATCCATTGATCACACTCTGCTTTAGAACAAGAAGCACTCTCTTGCTTTCTAGAATCTCTAAGACAGCAGGAAACGTGAGTTTGCTGAGAACAAAAGAACGGTGTTTCCTACACATACGGACCATATCTAGTCCAACTCTGCTTCTGAAACTGATACAAAGCACTGGTCCTCTACGATCCAATGCTTGTCTGTTAAGATGAGAAACGTGTGAGCTCCGTGAACGATGTAGTTCCTTTGAGCTGAAAAGTGACTGCACTTACCTGAAACGAAGTCTTGCTTGTAGGGAGACTCAGAGCCTGGGATTTAACTCCATTTCTGAAGGGAAACACACAGCATAGTTCTCATCCATGGATCACACTCTGCTTTAGAGCAAGAAGCACGCTCTTGCTTTCTAGAGTCTCTAAGAGAGCAGGAAACGTGAGTGTGCTGAGAACAAAAGAACGGTGTTTCCTACACATACAGACCATATCTAGTCCAACTCTTCTTCTGAAACTGATAGAATGCACTGGTCCTCTAACATCCAATGCTTGTCATTTAAGGTGAGAAACTTGTGAGCTTTGTGAATGATGTAGTTCCTTTGAACTGAAAAGTGACTGCCCTTACCAGAAACGAATTCTTGCTTGTAGTAAGACACAGAGCCTGGGATTTAAGTCCATTTCTGAAGGGAAACACACAGCATAGTTCTCATCCATGGATCACACTCTGCTTTAGAGCGAGAAGCACACTCTAGCTTTCTAGAGTCTCTAATACAGCAGGAAATCTGAGTGTGCCCAGAACAAAAGAACGGTGTTTCCTACACATATGGACCATATGTAGTCCAAATCTGCTTCTGAAACTGATACAAAGCACTGGTCCTCTAACATCCAATGCTTGTCTGTTAAGATGAGAAACGTGTGAGCTTTGTGAATGATGTAGTTCCTTTGAACTGAAAAGTGACTGCCCTTACCTGAAACGAATTCTTGCTTGTAGTAAGACAGAGAGCATGGGATTTAAGTCCATTTCTGAAGGGAAACACACAGCATAGTTCTCATCCATGGATCCCACTCTGCTTTAGAGCGAGAAGCACACTCTAGCTTTCTAGAGTCTCTAATACAGCAGGAAATCTGAGTGTGCCCAGAACAAAAGAACGGTGTTTCCTACACATATGGACCATATGTAGTCCAAATCTGCTTCTGAAACTGATACAGAGCACTGGTCCTCTACCATCCAATGCTTGTCTGTCAAGATGAGAAACGTGTGAGCTCCGTGAAAGATGTAGTTCGTTTGAGCTGAAAAGCGACTGCCCTTACCTGAAACGAAGTCTTCCTTGTAGGAAGACATAGAGCCTGGGATTTAACTACTTTTCTGAAGGGAAACACACAGCATAGTTTTCATCCATGGATCACACTCTGCTTTAGAGCGAGAAGCACACTCTTGCTTTCTAAAGTCTCTACAACAGCAGGAAACGTGAGTGTGCTGAGAACAAAAGAACGGTGTTTCCTAAACATACGGACTATATCTAGTCCAACCCTGCTTCTGAAACAGATACAAAGCACTGGTACTCTAACATCCAATGCTTGTCAGTTAAGATGAGAAACGTGTGAGCTCAGTGAACGATGTAGTTCGTTTGAGCTGAAAAGTGACTGCCCTTACCTGAAACGACGTCTTGCTTGTAGGGAGACTCAGAGCCTGGGATTTAACTCCATTTCTGAAGTAAAACACACAGCAGTGTAATCATCCATTGATCACACTCTGGTTTAGAATAAGAAGCACGCTCTTGCTTTCTAGACTCTCTAAGACAGAAGGAAACTTGAGTGTGCTGAGAACAAAAGAACGGTGTTTCCAACACATACGGACATTATATAGTCCAACTCTGCTTCTGAAACTGATAAAAAGCACTGGTCCTCTAAAATCTAATGCTTGTCTGTTAAGATGAGAAAGGTGTGAGCTTCGTGAACGATGTAGTTCGTTTGAGCTGAAAAGTGACAGCCCTTACCTGAAATGAAGTCTTGCCTGTAGGAAGACACAGAGCCTGGGATTTAACTCCATTTCTGAAGGGAAACACCTAGCATAGTTTTCATCCATGGATCACATTCTGCTTTAGAGCAAGAAGCACGCTCTTGCTTTCTAGATTCTTCAATACAGCAGGAAATCTGAGTGTGCCCAGAACAAAGGAACGGTGTTTCCTACACATACGGACTATATGTAGTCCAAATCTTTTTCTGAAACTGATACAATGCACTGGTCCTCTAACATCCAATTCTTGACAGTTAAGATGAAAAACGTGTGAGCTTCGTGGACGATGTAGTTATTTTGAGCAGAAAAGTGACTGCCCTTTCCTGAAACGAAGTCTTGCCTGTAGGAAGACACAGAGCCTGGGATTTAACTCCATTTCTGAAGGGAAACACCCAGCATAGTATTCATCCATTGATCACACTCTGCTTTAGAGCAAGAAGCACGCTCTTGCTTTCTAGAGTCTCTAATACAGCAGGAAATCTGAGTATGCCCAGAACAAAAGAACCGTGTTTCCTATACATACGGACCATATATAGTCCAACTCTGCTTCTGAAACTGGTACAAAGCACTGGTCCTCTAACATCCAATGCTTGTCTGTTTAGATGAGAAACGTGTGAGCTCCGTGAAAGATGTAGTTCGTTTGAGCTGAAAAGTGACAGCCCTTACCTGAAACGAAGTCTTGCCTTTAGGAAGACACAGAGCCTGGTATTTAACTACATTTCTGAAGGGAAACACACAGCATAGTTTTCATCCACGGATCACATTCTGCTTTAGAGCAAGAAGCACGTTCTTGCTTTCTAGATTCTCTTATACAGCAGGAAATCTGAGTGTGCCCAGAACAAAAGAACGGTGTATCCTACACATAAGGACTATATGTAGTCAAAATCTTCTTCTGAAACTGATACAATGCACTGGTCCTCTAACATCCAATTCTTGACAGTTAAGATGAAAAACGTGTGAGCTTCGTGAACGATGTAGTTCCTTTGATCAGAAAAGTGACTGCCCCTACCTGAAACGAAGACTTGCTTGTAGGGAGACTCAGAGCATGGGATTTAACTCCATTTCTGAAGTGAAACACACAGCATTGTCTCATCCATTGATCACACTCTGCTTTAGAACAAGAAGCACGCTCTTGCTTTCTAGAGTCTCTAAGACAGCAGGAAACGTGAGTTTGCTGAGAAAAAATGAACGGTGTTTCCTACACATACAGACCATATCTAGTCCAACACTTCTTCTGAAACTGATACAAAGCACTGGTCCTTTAACATCCAATGCTTGTCAGTTAAGATGAGCAACGTGTGAGCTTCGGGAACGATGTAGTTCGTTTGAGCAGAAAAGTGACTGCCCTTACCTTAATTGAAGTCTTGCTTGTAGGAAGACTCAGAGCCTGGGATTTAACTCCATTTCTGAAATAAAACACACAGCAGTGTAATCATCCATTGATCACACTCTGCTTTACAACAAGAAGCACGCTCTTGCTTTCTAGACTCTCCAAGACAGCAGATAACGTGAGTGTGCTGAGAACAAAAGAACGGTGTTTCCTACACATACGGACATTATATAGTCCAACTCTGCTTCTGAAACTGAAAAAAAGCACTGGTCCTCTAAAATCTAATGCTTGTCTGTTAAGATGAGAAACGTGAGAGCTTCGTGAACGATGTAGTTCGTTTGAGCTGAAAAGTGACTGCCCTTACCTGAAACGAAGTCTTGCTTGTTGGAAGACACAGAGCCTGGGATTTAACTCCATTTCTGAAGGGAAACACACAGCATAGTTCTCATCCATGGATCACACTCTGCTTTAGAGCAAGAAGCACGCTCTTGCTTTCTAGAGTCTCTAATACAGCAGGAAATCTGAGTGTGCCCAGAACAAAGGAACGGTGTTTCCTACACATACGGACCATATCTAGTCCAATACTTCTTCTGAAACTGATACAAAGCACTGGTCCTTTAACATCCAATGCTTGTCAGTTAAGATGAGAAATGTGTGAGCTTCGTGAATGATGTAGTTCGTTTGAGCAGAAAAGTGACTGCCCTTACCTGAATTGAAGTCTTGCTTGTAGGAAGACTCAGAGCCTGGGATTTAACTCCATTTCTGAAGTAAAACACACAGCAGTGTAATCATCCATTGATCACACTCTGCTTTAGAATAAGAAGCACGCTCTTGCTTTCTAGACTCTCTAAGACAGCAGGAAACGTGAGTGTGCTGAGAACAAAAGAATGGTGTTTCCTACACATACAGACCATATCTAGTCCAACTCTGCTTCTGAAACAGATACAAAGCACTGGTACCCTAACATCCAATGCTTGTCAGTTAAGATGAGAAACGTGTGAGCTCAGTGAAGGATGTAGTTCGTTTGAGCTAAAAGTGACTGCCCTTACCTGAACCAAATTTTTGCTTGTAGGGAGACTCAGAGCCTGGGATTTAACTCCATTTCTGAAGGGAAACACACAGCATAGTTCTCATCCATGGATCATAGTCTGCTTTAGAGCGACAAGCACGCTCTTCCTTTCTAGAGTCTCTAAGACAGCAGGAAACATGAGTGTGCTGAGAACAAAAGAACGGTGTTTCCTACACATACGGACCATATCTAGTCCAACTCTTCTTCTGAAACTGATACAAAGCACGGGTCCTCTAACATCCAATGCTTGTCAGTTAAGATGAGAAACGTGTGAGCTTCGTGAACGATGTAGTTCATTTGAGCAGAAAAGTGACTGCCCTTACCTGAAACGAAGTCTTGCCTGTAGGAAGACACAGAGCCTGGTATTTAACTACATTTCTGAAGGGAAACACACAGCATAGTTTTCATCCATGGATCACATTCTGCTTTAGAGCAAGAAGCACGTTCTTGCTTTCTAGATTCTCTTATACAGCAGGAAATCTGAGTGTGCCCAGAACAAAAGAACGGTGTATCCTACACATACGGACTATATGTAGTCCAAATCTTCTTCTGAAACTGATACAATGCACTGGTCCTCTAACATCCAATTCTTGTCAGTTAAGATGAGAAACGTGTGAGCTTCGTGAACGATGTAGTTCCTTTGATCAGAAAAGTGACTGCCCTTACCTGAAACGAAGTCTTGCTTGTAGGGAGACTCAGAGCATGGGATTTAACTGCATTTCTGAAGTGAAACACACAGCATTGTCTCATCCATTGATCACACTCTGCTTTAGAACAAGAAGCACGCTCTTGCTTTCTAGAGTCTCTAAGACAGCAGGAAACGTGAGTTTGCTGAGAAAAAAAGAACGGTGTTTCCTACACATACAGACCATATCTAGTCCAACACTTCTTCTGAAACTGATACAAAGCACTGGTCCTTTAACATCCAATGCTTGTCAGTTAAGATGAGAAACGTGTTAGCTTCGTGAATGATGTAGTTCATTTGAGCAGAATAGTGACTGCCCTTACCTTAATTGAAGTCTTGCTTGTAGGAAGACTCAGAGCCTGGGATTTAACTCCATTTCTGAAATAAAACACACAGCAGTGTAATCATCCATTGATCACACTCTGCTTTAGAACAAGAAGCACGCTCTTGCTTTCTAGACTCTCCAAGACAGCAGATAACGTGAATGTGCTGAGAACAAAAGAACGGTGTTTCCTACACATACGGACATTATATAGTCCAACTCTGCTTCTGAAACTGAAAAAAAGCACTGGTCCTCTAAAATCTAATGCTTGTCTGTTAAGATGAGAAACGTGTGAGCTTCGTGAACGATGTAGTTCGTTTGAGCTGAAAAGTGACTGCCCTTACCTGAAACGAAGTCTTGCTTGTAGGAAGACACAGAGCCTGGGATTTAACTCCATTTCTGAAGGGAAACACACAGCATAGTTCTCATCCATGGATCACACTCTGCTTTAGAGCAAGAAGCACGCTCTTGCTTTCTAGAGTCTCTAATACAGCAGGAAATCTGAGTGTGCCCAGAACAAAGGAACGGTGTTTCCTACACATACGGACCATATCTAGTCCAACACTTCTTCTGAAACTGATACAAAGCACTGGTCCTTTAACATCCAATGCTTGTCAGTTAAGATGAGAAACGTGTGAGCTTCGTGAACGATGTAGTTAGTTTGAGCAGAAAAGTGACTGCCCTTACCTGAATTGAAGTCTTGCTTGTAGGAAGACTCAGAGCCTGGGATTTAACTCCATTTCTGAAGTAAAACACACAGCAGTGTAATCATCCATTGATCACACTCTGCTTTAGAATAAGAAGCACGCTTTTGCTTTCTAGACTCTCTAAGACAGCAGGAAACGTGAGTGTGCTGAGAACAAAAGAACGGTGTTTCCTACACATACAGACCATATCTAGTCCAACTCTGCTTCTGAAACAGATCCAAAGCACTGGTACTCTAACATCCAATGCTTGTCAGTTAAGATGAGAAACGTGTGAGCTCAGTGAATGATGTAGTTCCTTTGAACTGAAAAGTGACTGCCCTTACCTGAAACGAAGTCTTGCTTGTAGTAAGACACAGAGCCTGGGATTTAAGTCCATTTCTGAAGGGAATCACACAGTATAGTTCTCATCCATGGATCACACTCTGCTTTAGAGCAAGAAGCACACTCTAGCTTTCTAGAGTCTCTAATACAGCAGGTAATCTGAGTGTGCCCAGAACAAAAGAAAGGTGTTTCCTACACATATGGACTATATGTAGTCCAAATCTTTTTCTGAAACTGATACAATGCACTGGTCCTCTAACATCCAATGCTTGTCAGTTAAGATGAGAAATGTGTGAGCTTCGTTAAAGATGTAGTTCGTTTGAGCAGAAAAGTGACTGCCCTTACCTGAAACGAAGTCTTGCTTGTAGGAAGCCTCAGAGCATGGGATTTTACTCCATTTCTGAAGTGAAACACACAGCATTGTCTCATCCATTGATCACACTCTGCTTTAGAACAAGAAGCACGATCTTGCTTTCTAGAGTCTCTAAGACAGCAGGAAACGTGAGTTTGCTGAGAACAAAAGAATGGTGTTTCCTACACATACAGACCATATCTAGTCCAACTCTTCTTCTGAAACTGATACAAAGCACTGGTCCTTTAACATCCAATGCTTGTCAGTTAAGATGAGAAACGTGTGAGCTTCGTGAACGATGTAGTTCGTTTCAGCTGAAAAGTGACTGCCCTTACCTGAAACGAAGTCTTGCTTGCAGGAAGACTCAGAGCCTGGGATTTAACTCCATTTCTGAAGTGAAACACACAGCATAGTTCTCATCCATTGATCACACTCTGCTTTAGAACAAGAAGCACGCTCTTGGTTTTTGGAATCTCTAAGACAGCAGGAAACATGAGTTTGCTGAGAACAAAAGAACGGTGTTTCCTACACATACGGACCATATCTAGAGCAACTCTGCTTCTGAAACTGATACAAAGCACTGGTCCTCTACCATCCAATGCTTGTCTGTTAAGATGAGAAACGTGTGAGCTCCGTGAAAGATGTAGTACGTTTGAGCTGAAAAGTGACTGCCCTTACCTGAAACGAAGTCTTGCTTGTAGGGAGACTCAGAGCCTGGGATTTAACTCCATTTCTGAAGGGAAACACACAGCATAGTTCTCATCCATGTATCACACTCTGCTTTAGAGCGAGAAGCACGTTCTTGGTTTCTAGAGTCTCTAAGAGAGCAGGAAACGTGAGTGTGCTGAGAACAAAAGAACGGTGTTTCCTGCACATACGGACCATATCTAGTCCAACTCTTCTTCTGAAACTGATACAAAGCACGGGTCCTCTAACATGCAATGCTTGTCAGTTAACATGAGAAATGTGTGAGCTTCGTGAACGATGTGGTTCGTTTGAGCAGAAAAGTTACTGCCCTTACCTGAAACGAAGTCTTGCTTTTAGGAAGACTCAGAGCCTGGGATTTAAGTCCATTTCTGAAGGGAAACACACAGCATAGTTCTCATCCATGGATAACACTCTGCTTTAGAGCAAGAAGCACACTCTTGCTTTCTAAAGTCTCTACAACAGCAGGAAACGTGAGTGTGCTGAGAACAAAAGAACGGTGTTTCCTAAACATACGGACTATATCTAGTCCAACCCTGCTTCTGAAACAGATACAAAGCACTGGTACTCTAACATCCAATGCTTGTCAGTTAAGATGAGAAACGTGTGAGCTCAGTGAACGATGTAGTTCGTTTGAGCTGAAAAGTGACTGCCCTTACCTGAAACGACGTCTTGCTTGTAGGGAGACTCAGAGCCTGGGATTTAACTCCATTTCTGAAGTAAAACACACAGCAGTGTAATCATCCATTGATCACACTCTGGTTTAGAATAAGAAGCACGCTCTTGCTTTCTAGACTCTCTAAGACAGCAGGAAACTTGAGTGTGCTGAGAACAAAAGAACGGTGTTTCCAACACATACGGACATTATATAGTCCAACTCTGCTTCTGAAACTGATAAAAAGCACTGGTCCTCTAAAATCTAATGCTTGTCTGTTAAGATGAGAAAGGTGTGAGCTTCGTGAACGATGTAGTTCGTTTGAGCTGAAAAGTGACAGCCCTTACCTGAAATGAAGTCTTGCCTGTAGGAAGACACAGAGCCTGGGATTTAACTCCATTTCTGAAGGGAAACACCTAGCATAGTTTTCATCCATGGATCACATTCTGCTTTAGAGCAAGAAGCACGCTCTTGCTTTCTAGATTCTCCAATACAGCAGGAAATCTGAGTGTGCCCAGAACAAAAGAACGGTGTTTCCTACACATACGGACTATATGTAGTCCAAATCTTTTTCTGAAACTGATACAATGCACTGGTCCTCTAACATCCAATTCTTGACAGTTAAGATGAAAAACGTGTGAGCTTCGTGAACGATGTAGTTATTTTGAGCAGAAAAGTGACTGCCCTTTCCTGAAACGAAGTCTTGCCTGTAGGAAGACACAGAGCCTGGGATTTAACTCCATTTCTGAAGGGAAACACACAGCATAGTTTTCATACATTGATCACACTCTGCTTTAGAGCAAGAAGCACGCTCTTGCTTTCTAGAGTATCTAATACAGCAGGAAATCTGAGTATGCCCAGAACAAAAGAACCGTGTTTCCTACACATACGGACCATATATAGTCCAACTCTGCTTCTGAAACTGGTACAAAGCACTGGTCCTCTATCATCCAATGCTTGTCTGTTTAGATGAGAAACGTGTGAGCTCCGTGAAAGATGTAGTTCGTTTGAGCTGAAAAGTGACAGCCCTTACCTGAAACGAAGTCTTGCCTGTAGGAAGACACAGAGCCTGGTATTTAACTACATTTCTGAAGGGAAACACACAGCATAGTTTTCATCCATGGATCACATTCTGCTTTAGAGCAAGAAGCACGTTCTTGCTTTCTAGATTCTCTTATACAGCAGGAAATCTGAGTGTGCCCAGAACAAAAGAACAGTGTATCCTACACATACGGACTATATGTAGTCCAAATCTTCTTCTGAAACTGATACAAAGCACGGGTCCTCTAACATGCAATGCTTGTCAGTTAACATGAGAAATGTGTGAGCTTCGTGAACGATGTAGTTCGTTTGAGCAGAAAAGTGACTGCCCTTACCTGAAACGAAGTCTTGCTTGTAGGAAGACTCAGAGCCTGGGATTTAAGTCCATTTCTGAAGGGAAACACACAGCATAGTTCTCATCCATGGATAACACTCTGCTTTAGAGCAAGAAGCACACTCTTGCTTTCTACAGACTCTAAGACAGCAGGAAATCTGAGTCTGCCCAGAACAAAAGAACGGTGTTTCCTACACATACGGACTATATGTAGTCCAAATCTTCTTCTGAAACTGATAGAATGCACTGGTCCTCTAACATCCAATGCTTGTCAGTTAAGATGAGAAACGTGTGAGCTCAGTGAAGGATGTAGTTCGTTTGAGCTAAAAGTGACTGCCCTTACCTGAAACAAATTTTTGCTTGTAGGGAGACTCAGAGCCTGGGATTTAACTCCATTTCTGAAGGGAAACAGACAGCATAGTTCTCATCCATGTATCACAGTCTGCTTTAGAGCGACAAGCACGCTCTTCCTTTCTAGAGTCTCTAAGACAGCAGGAAACATGAGTGTGCTGAGAACAAAAGAACGGTGTTTCCTACACATACGGACCATATCTAGTCCAACTCTTCTTCTGAAACTGATACAAAGCACGGGTCCTCTAACATCCAATGCTTGTCAGTTAAGATGAGAAACGTGTGAGCTTCGTGAACGATGTAGTTCGTTTGAGCAGAAAAGTGACTGCCCTTACCTGAAACGAAGTCTTGCTTGTAGGAAGACTCAGAGACTGGGATTTAACTCCATTTGTGAAATAAAACACACAGCAGTGTAATCATCCATTGATCACACTCTGCTTTAGGACAAGAAGCACGCTCTTGCTTTCTAGACTCTCCAAGACAGCAGATAACGTGAATGTGCTGAGAACAAAAGAACGGTGTTTCCTACACATATGGACATTATATAGTCCAATTCTGCTTCTGAAACTGAAAAAAAGCACTGGTCCTCTAAAATCTAATGCTTGTCTGTTAAGATGAGAAACGTGTGAGCTTCGTGAACGATGTAGTTCGTTTGAGCTGAAAAGTGACACCCCTTACCTGAAACGAAGTCTTGCTTGTAGGAAGACACAGAGCCTGGGATTTAACTCCATTTCTGAAGGGAAACACACAGCATAGTTCTCATCCATGGATCACACTCTGCTTTAGAGCAAGAAGCACGCTCTTGCTTTCTAGAGTCTCTAATACAGCAGGAAATCTGAGTGTGCCCAGAACAAAGGAACGGTGTTTCCTACACATACAGACCATATCTAGTCCAACACTTCTTCTGAAACTGATACAAAGCACTGGTACTCTAACATCCAATGCTTGTCCGTTAAGATGAGAAATGTGTGAGCTTCGTTAAAGATGTAGTTCGTTTGAGCAGAAAAGTGACTGCCCTTACCTGAAACGAAGTCTTGCTTGTAGGAAGCCTCAGAGCATGGGATTTTACTCCATTTCTGAAGTGACACACACAGCAGTGTTCTCATCCATTCATCACACTCTGCTTTAGAACAAGAAGCACGATCTTGCTTTCTAGAGTCTCTAAGACAGCAGGAAACGTGAGTTTGCTGAGAACAAATGAATGGTGTTTCCTACACATACAGACCTTATCTAGTCCAACTCTTCTTCTGAAACTGATACAAAGCACTGGTCCTTTAACATCCAATGCTTGTAAGTTAAGATGAGAA
Organism: Onychomys leucogaster; assembly: GCA_949786385.1. Classification (NCBI taxonomy): domain Eukaryota; kingdom Metazoa; phylum Chordata; class Mammalia; order Rodentia; family Cricetidae; genus Onychomys; species Onychomys leucogaster. Next base: position 2,184,727 of record CATKUP010000076.1, read on the forward strand.
ACGTGTGAGCTTCGTGAACGATGTAGTTCGTTTGAGCTGAAAAGTGACTGCCCTTACCTGAAACGAAGTCTTGCTTGCAGGAAGACTCAGAGCCTGGGATTTAACTCCATTTCTGAAGTGAAACACACAGCATAGTTCTCATCCATTGATCACACTCTGCTTTAGAACAAGAAGCACGCTCTTGCTTTCTAGAATCTCTAAGACAGCAGGAAACATGAGTTTGCTGAGAACAAAAGAACGGTGTTTCCTACACATACGGACCATATCTAGTCCAACTCTTCTTCTGAAACTGATACAAAGCACGGGTCCTCTAACATGCAATGCTTGTCAGTTAACATGAGAAATGTGTGAGCTTCGTGAACGATGTGGTTCGTTTGAGCAGAAAAGTTACTGCCCTTACCTGAAACGAAGTCTTGCTTGTAGGAAGACTCAGGGCCTGGGATTTAAGTCCATTTCTGAAGGGAAACACACAGCATAGTTCTCATCCATGGATAACACTCTGCTTTAGAGCAAGAAGCACACTCTTGCTTTCTAAAGTCTCTACAACAGCAGGAAATGTGAGTGTGCTGAGAACAAAAGAACGGTGTTTCCTAAACATACGGACTATATCTAGTCCAACCCTGCTTCTGAAACAGATACAAAGCAGTGGTACTCTAACATCCAATGCTTGTCAGTTAAGATGAGAAACGTGTGAGCTCAGTGAACGATGTAGTTCGTTTGAGCTGAAAAGTGACTGCCCTTACCTGAAACGACGTCTTGCTTGTAGGGAGACTCAGAGCCTGGGATTTAACTCCATTTCTGAAGTAAAACACACAGCAGTGTAATCATCCATTGATCACACTCTGGTTTAGAATAAGAAGCACGCTCTTGCTTTCTAGACTCTCTAAGACAGCAGGAAACTTGAGTGTGCTGAGAACAAAAGAACGGTGTTTCCAACACATACGGACATTATATAGTCCAACTCTGCTTCTGAAACTGATAAAAAGCACTGGTCCTCTAAAATCTAATGCTTGTCTGTTAAGATGAGAAAGGTGTGAGCTTCGTGAACGATGTAGTTCGTTTGAGCTGAAAAGTGACAGCCCTTACCTGAAATGAAGTCTTGCCTGTAGGAAGACACAGAGCCTGGTATTTAACTACATTTCTGAAGGGAAACACACAGCATAGTTTTCATCCATGGATCACATTCTGCTTTAGAGCAAGAAGCACGTTCTTGCTTTCTAGATTCTCTTATACAGCAGGAAATCTGAGTGTGCCCAGAACAAAAGAACAGTGTATCCTACACATACGGACTATATGTAGTCCAAATCTTCTTCTGAAACTGATACAAAGCACGGGTCCTCTAACATGCAATGCTTGTCAGTTAACATGAGAAATGTGTGAGCTTCGTGAACGATGTAGTTCGTTTGAGCAGAAAAGTGACTGCCCTTACCTGAAACGAAGTCTTGCTTGTAGGAAGACTCAGAGCCTGGGATTTAAGTCCATTTCTGAAGGGAAACACACAGCATAGTTCTCATCCATGGATAACACTCTGCTTTAGAGCAAGAAGCACACTCTTGCTTTCTACAGACTCTAAGACAGCAGGAAATCTGTGTCTGCCCAGAACAAAAGAACGGTGTTTCCTACACATACGGACTATATGTAGTCCAAATCTTCTTCTGAAACTGAAACAAAGCACTGGTCCTTTAACATCCAATGCTTGTCAGTTAAGATGAGAAACGTGTGAGCTCAGTGAAGGATGTAGTTCGTTTGAGCTAAAAGTGACTGCCCTTACCTGAAACAAATTTTTGCTTGTAGGGAGACTCAGAGCCTGGGATTTAACTCCATTTCTGAAGGGAAACAGACAGCATAGTTCTCATCCATGGATCACAGTCTGCTTTAGAGCGACAAGCACGCTCTTCCTTTCTAGAGTCTCTAAGACAGCAGGAAACATGAGTGTGCTGAGAACAAAAGAACAGTGTTTCCTACACATACGGACCATATCTAGTCCAACTCTTCTTCTGAAACTGATACAAAGCACGGGTCCTCTAACATCCAATGCTTGTCAGTTAAGATGAGAAACGTGTGAGCTTCGTGAACGATGTAGTTCGTTTGAGCAGAAAAGTGACTGCCCTTACCTGAAACGAAGTCTTGCTTGTAGGAAGACTCAGAGACTGGGATTTAACTCCATTTGTGAAATAAAACACACAGCAGTGTAATCATCCATTGATCACACTCTGCTTTAGGACAAGAAGCACGCTCTTGCTTTCTAGACTCTCCAAGACAGCAGATAACGTGAATGTGCTGAGAACAAAAGAACGGTGTTTCCTACACATACGGACATTATATAGTCCAACTCTGCTTCTGAAACTGAAAAAAAGCACTGGTCCTCTAAAATCTAATGCTTGTCTGTTAAGATGAGAAACGTGTGAGCTTCGTGAACGATGTAGTTCGTTTGAGCTGAAAAGTGACTGCCCTTACCTGAAACGAAGTCTTGCTTGTAGGAAGACACAGAGCCTGGGATTTAACTCCATTTCTGAAGGGAAACACACAGCATAGTTCTCATCCATGGATCACACTCTGCTTTAGAGCAAGAAGCACGCTCTTGCTTTCTAGAGTCTCTAATACAGCAGGAAATCTGAGTGTGCCCAGAACAAAGGAACGGTGTTTCCTACACATACGGACCATATCTAGTCCAACACTTCTTCTGAAACTGATACAAAGCACTGGTCCTTTAACATCCAATGCTTGTCAGTTAAGATGAGAAACGTGTGAGCTTCGTGAACGATGTAGTTCGTTTGAGCAGAAAAGTGACTGCCCTTACCTGAATTGAAGTCTTGCTTGTAGGAAGACTCAGAGCCTGGGATTTAACTCCATTTCTGAAGTAAAACACACAGCAGTGTAATCATCCATTGATCACACTCTGCTTTAGAATAAGAAGCACGCTCTTGCTTTCTAGACTCTCTAAGACAGCAGGAAACGTGAGTGTGCTGAGAACAAAAGAACGGTGTTTCCTACACATACAGACCATATCTAGTCCAACTCTTCTTCTGAAACTGATACAAAGCACTGGTCCTTTAACATCCAATGCTTGTCAGTTAAGATGAGAAACGTGTGAGCTTCGTGAACGATGTAGTTCGTTTGAGCAGAAAAGTGACTGCCCTTACCTGAAACGAAGTCTTGCTTGTAGGAAGACTCAGAGCCTGGGATTTAAGTCCATTTCTGAAGGGAAACACACAGCATAGTTCTCATCCATGGATAAAACTCTGCTTTCGAGCAAGAAGCACGCTCTTGCTTTCTAGAGTATCTAATACAGCAGGAAATCTGAGTATGCCCAGAACAAAAGAACCGTGTTTCCTACACATACGGACCATATATAGTCCAAGTCTGCTTCTGAAACTGGTACAAAGCACTGGTCCTCTATCATCCAATTCTTGTCTGTTTAGATGAGAAACGTGTGAGCTCCGTGAAAGATGTAGTTCGTTTGAGCTGAAAAGTGACAGCCCTTACCTGAAACGAAGTCTTGCCTGTAGGAAGACACAGAGCCTGGTATTTAACTACATTTCTGAAGGGAAACACACAGCATAGTTTTCATCCATGGATCACATTCTGCTTTAGAGCAAGAAGCACGTTCTTGCTTTCTAGATTCTCTTATACAGCAGGAAATCTGAGTGTGCCCAGAACAAAAGAACGGTGTATCCTACACATACGGACTATATGTAGTCCAAATCTTCTTCTGAAACTGATACAAAGCACGGGTCCTCTAACATGCAATGCTTGTCAGTTAACATGAGAAATGTGTGAGCTTCGTGAACGATGTAGTTCGTTTGAGCAGAAAAGTGACTGCCCTTACCTGAAACGAAGTCTTGCTTGTAGGAAGACTCAGAGCCTGGGATTTAAGTCCATTTCTGAAGGGAAACACACAGCATAGTTCTCATCCATGGATAACACTCTGCTTTAGAGCAAGAAGCACACTCTTGCTTTCTACAGACTCTAAGACAGCAGGAAATCTGAGTCTGCCCAGAACAAAAGAACGGTGTTTCCTACACATACGGACTATATGTAGTCCAAATCTTCTTCTGAAACTGATAGAATGCACTGGTCCTCTAACATCCAATGCTTGTCAGTTAAGATGAGAAACGTGTGAGCTCAGTGAAGGATGTAGTTCGTTTGAGCTAAAAGTGACTGCCCTTACCTGAAACAAATTTTTGCTTGTAGGGAGACTCAGAGCCTGGGATTTAACTCCATTTCTGAAGGGAAACAGACAGCATAGTTCTCATCCATGTATCACAGTCTGCTTTAGAGCGACAAGCACGCTCTTCCTTTCTAGAGTCTCTAAGACAGCAGGAAACATGAGTGTGCTGAGAACAAAAGAACGGTGTTTCCTACACATACGGACCATATCTAGTCCAACTCTTCTTCTGAAACTGATACAAAGCACGGGTCCTCTAACATCCAATGCTTGTCAGTTAAGATGAGAAACGTGTGAGCTTCGTGAACGATGTAGTTCGTTTGAGCAGAAAAGTGACTGCCCTTACCTGAAACGAAGTCTTGCTTGTAGGAAGACTCAGAGACTGGGATTTAACTCCATTTGTGAAATAAAACACACAGCAGTGTAATCATCCATTGATCACACTCTGCTTTAGGACAAGAAGCACGCTCTTGCTTTCTAGACTCTCCAAGACAGCAGATAACGTGAATGTGCTGAGAACAAAAGAACGGTGTTTCCTACACATACGGACATTATATAGTCCAATTCTGCTTCTGAAACTGAAAAAAAGCACTGGTCCTCTAAAATCTAATGCTTGTCTGTTAAGATGAGAAACGTGTGAGCTTCGTGAACGATGTAGTTCGTTTGAGCTGAAAAGTGACACCCCTTACCTGAAACGAAGTCTTGCTTGTAGGAAGACACAGAGCCTGGGATTTAACTCCATTTCTGAAGGGAAACACACAGCATAGTTCTCATCCATGGATCACACTCTGCTTTAGAGCAAGAAGCACGCTCTTGCTTTCTAGAGTCTCTAATACAGCAGGAAATCTGAGTGTGCCCAGAACAAAGGAACGGTGTTTCCTACACATACAGACCATATCTAGTCCAACACTTCTTCTGAAACTGATACAAAGCACTGGTACTCTAACATCCAATGCTTGTCCGTTAAGATGAGAAATGTGTGAGCTTCGTTAAAGATGTAGTTCGTTTGAGCAGAAAAGTGACTGCCCTTACCTGAAACGAAGTCTTGCTTGTAGGAAGCCTCAGAGCATGGGATTTTACTCCATTTCTGAAGTGACACACACAGCAGTGTTCTCATCCATTCATCACACTCTGCTTTAGAACAAGAAGCACGATCTTGCTTTCTAGAGTCTCTAAGACAGCAGGAAACGTGAGTTTGCTGAGAACAAATGAATGGTGTTTCCTACACATACAGACCTTATCTAGTCCAACTCTTCTTCTGAAACTGATACAAAGCACTGGTCCTTTAACATCCAATGCTTGTAAGTTAAGATGAGAAACGTGTGAGCTTCGTGAACGATGTAGTTCGTTTGAGCTGAAAAGTGACTGCCCTTACCTGAAACGAAGTCTTGCTTGCAGGAAGACTCAGAGCCTGGGATTTAACTCCATTTCTGAAGTGAAACACACAGCATAGTTCTCATCCATTGATCACACTCTGCTTTAGAACAAGAAGCACGCTCTTGCTTTCTAGAATCTCTAAGACAGCAGGAAACATGAGTTTGCTGAGAACAAAAGAACGGTGTTTCCTACACATACGGACCATATCTAGTCCAACTCTTCTTCTGAAACTGATACAAAGCACGGGTCCTCTAACATGCAATGCTTGTCAGTTAACATGAGAAATGTGTGAGCTTCGTGAACGATGTGGTTCGTTTGAGCAGAAAAGTTACTGCCCTTACCTGAAACGAAGTCTTGCTTGTAGGAAGACTCAGGGCCTGGGATTTAAGTCCATTTCTGAAGGGAAACACACAGCATAGTTCTCATCCATGGATAACACTCTGCTTTAGAGCAAGAAGCACACTCTTGCTTTCTAAAGTCTCTACAACAGCAGGAAATGTGAGTGTGCTGAGAACAAAAGAACGGTGTTTCCTAAACATACGGACTATATCTAGTCCAACCCTGCTTCTGAAACAGATACAAAGCAGTGGTACTCTAACATCCAATGCTTGTCAGTTAAGATGAGAAACGTGTGAGCTCAGTGAACGATGTAGTTCGTTTGAGCTGAAAAGTGACTGCCCTTACCTGAAACGACGTCTTGCTTGTAGGGAGACTCAGAGCCTGGGATTTAACTCCATTTCTGAAGTAAAACACACAGCAGTGTAATCATCCATTGATCACACTCTGGTTTAGAATAAGAAGCACGCTCTTGCTTTCTAGACTCTCTAAGACAGCAGGAAACTTGAGTGTGCTGAGAACAAAAGAACGGTGTTTCCAACACATACGGACATTATATAGTCCAACTCTGCTTCTGAAACTGATAAAAAGCACTGGTCCTCTAAAATCGAATGCTTGTCTGTTAAGATGAGAAAGGTGTGAGCTTCGTGAACGATGTAGTTCGTTTGAGCTGAAAAGTGACAGCCCTTACCTGAAATGAAGTCTTGCCTGTAGGAAGACACAGAGCCTGGTATTTAACTACATTTCTGAAGGGAAACACACAGCATAGTTTTCATCCATGGATCACATTCTGCTTTAGAGCAAGAAGCACGTTCTTGCTTTCTAGATTCTCTTATACAGCAGGAAATATGAGTGTGCCCAGAACAAAAGAACGGTGTATCCTACACATACGGACTATATGTAGTCCAAATCTTCTTCTGAAACTGATACAAAGCACGGGTCCTCTAACATGCAATGCTTGTCAGTTAACATGAGAAATGTGTGAGCTTCGTGAACGATGTAGTTCGTTTGAGCAGAAAAGTGACTGCCCTTACCTGAAACGAAGTCTTGCTTGTAGGAAGACTCAGAGCCTGGGATTTAAGTCCATTTCTGAAGGGAAACACACAGCATAGTTCTCATCCATGGATAACACTCTGCTTTAGAGCAAGAAGCACACTCTTGCTTTCTACAGACTCTAAGACAGCAGGAAATCTGAGTCTGCCCAGAACAAAAGAACGGTGTTTCCTACACATACGGACTATATGTAGTCCAAATCTTCTTCTGAAACTGAAACAAAGCACTGGTCCTTTAACATCCAATGCTTGTCAGTTAAGATGAGAAACGTGTGAGCTCAGTGAAGGATGTAGTTCGTTTGAGCTAAAAGTGACTGCCCTTACCTGAAACAAATTTTTGCTTGTAGGGAGACTCAGAGCCTGGGATTTAACTCCATTTCTGAAGGGAAACAGACAGCATAGTTCTCATCCATGGATCACAGTCTGCTTTAGAGCGACAAGCACGCTCTTCCTTTCTAGAGTCTCTAAGACAGCAGGAAACATGAGTGTGCTGAGAACAAAAGAACAGTGTTTCCTACACATACGGACCATATGTAGTCCAACTCTTCTTCTGAAACTGATACAAAGCACGGGTCCTCTAACATCCAATGCTTGTCAGTTAAGATGAGAAACGTGTGAGCTTCGTGAACGATGTAGTTCGTTTGAGCAGAAAAGTGACTGCCCTTACCTGAAACGAAGTCTTGCTTGTAGGAAGACTCAGAGACTGGGATTTAACTCCATTTGTGAAATAAAACACACAGCAGTGTAATCATCCATTGATCACACTCTGCTTTAGGACAAGAAGCACGCTCTTGCTTTCTAGACTCTCCAAGACAGCAGATAACGTGAATGTGCTGAGAACAAAAGAACGGTGTTTCCTACACATACGGACATTATATAGTCCAACTCTGCTTCTGAAACTGAAAAAAAGCACTGGTCCTCTAAAATCTAATGCTTGTCTGTTAAGATGAGAAACGTGTGAGCTTCGTGAACGATGTAGTTCGTTTGAGCTGAAAAGTGACTGCCCTTACCTGAAACGAAGTCTTGCTTGTAGGAAGACACAGAGCCTGGGATTTAACTCCATTTCTGAAGGGAAACACACAGCATAGTTCTCATCCATGGATCACACTCTGCTTTAGAGCAAGAAGCACGCTCTTGCTTTCTAGAGTCTCTAATACAGCAGGAAATCTGAGTGTGCCCAGAACAAAGGAACGGTGTTACCTACACATACGGACCATATCTAGTCCAACACTTCTTCTGAAACTGATACAAAGCACTGGTCCTTTAACATCCAATGCTTGTCAGTTAAGATGAGAATCGTGTGAGCTTCGTGAACGATGTAGTTCGTTTGAGCAGAAAAGTGACTGCCCTTACCTGAATTGAAGTCTTGCTTGTAGGAAGACTCAGAGCCTGGGATTTAACTCCATTTCTGAAGTAAAACACACAGCAGTGTAATCATCCATTGATCACACTCTGCTTTAGAATAAGAAGCACGCTCTTGCTTTCTAGACTCTCTAAGACAGCAGGAAACGTGAGTGTGCTGAGAACAAAAGAACGGTGTTTCCTACACATACAGACCATATCTAGTCCAACTCTTCTTCTGAAACTGATACAAAGCACTGGTCCTTTAACATCCAATGCTTGTCAGTTAAGATGAGAAACGTGTGAGCTTCGTGAACGATGTAGTTCGTTTGAGCAGAAAAGTGACTGCCCTTACCTGAAACGAAGTCTTGCTTGTAGGAAGACTCAGAGCCTGGGATTTAAGTCCATTTCTGAAGGGAAACACACAGCATAGTTCTCATCCATGGATAAAACTCTGCTTTCGAGCAAGAAGCACACTCTTGCTTTCTACAGACTCTAAGACAGCAGGAAATCTGAGTCTGCCCAGAACAAAAGAACGGTGTTTCCTACACATACGGACTATATGTAGTCCAAATCTTCTTCTGAAACTGATAGAATGCACAGGTCCTCTAACATCCAATGCTTTTCAGTTAAGATGAGAAACGTGTGAGCTCAGTGAAGGATGTAGTTCGTTTGAGCTAAAAGTGACTGCCCTTACCTGAAACAAATTTTTGCTTGTAGGGAGACTCAGAGCCTGGGATTTAACTCCCTTTCTGAAGGGAAACACACAGCATAGTTCTCATCCATGGATCACAGTCTGCTTTAGAGCGACAAGCACTCTCTTCCTTTCTAGAGTCTCTAAGACAGCAGGAAACATGAGTGTGCTGAGAACAAAAGAACGGTGTTTCCTACACATACGGACCATATCTAGTCCAACTCTGCTTCTGAAACAGATACAAAGCACTGGTACTCTAACATCCAATGCTTGTCAGTTAAGATGAGAAACATGTGAGCTCAGTGAATGATGTAGTTCCTTTGAACTGAAAAGTGACTGCCCTTACCTGAAACGAAGTCCTGCTTGTAGTAAGACACAGAGCCTGGGATTTAAGTCCATTTCTGAAGGGAATCACACAGTATAGTTCTCATCTATGGATCACACTCTGCTTTAGAGCAAGAAGCACACTCTAGCTTTCTAGAGTCTCTAATACAGCAGGTAATCTGAGTGTGCCCAGAACAAAAGAAAGGTGTTTCCTACACATATGGACTATATGTAGTCCAAATCTTCTTCTGAATCTGATACAATGCAATGGTCCTCTAACATCCAATGCTTGTCAGTTAAGATGAGAAATGTGTGAGCTTCGTTAAAGATGTAGTTCGTTTGAGCAGAAAAGTGACTGCCCTTACCTGAAACGAAGTCTTGCTTGTAGGAAGCCTCAGAGCATGGGATTTTACTCCATTTCTGAAGTGACACACACAGCAGTGTTCTCATCCATTCATCACACTCTGCTTTAGAACAAGAAGCACGATCTTGCTTTCTAGAGTCTCTAAGACAGCAGGAAACGTGAGTTTGCTGAGAACAAATGAATGGTGTTTCCTACACATACAGACCTTATCTAGTCCAACTCTTCTTCTGAAACTGATACAAAGCACTGGTCCTTTAACATCCAATGCTTGTAAGTTAAGATGAGAAACGTGTGAGCTTCGTGAACGATGTAGTTCGTTTGAGCTGAAAAGTGACTGCCCTTACCTGAAACGAAGTCTTGCTTGCAGGAAGACTCAGAGCCTGGGATTTAACTCCATTTCTGAAGTGAAACACACAGCATAGTTCTCATCCATTGATCACACTCTGCTTTAGAACAAGAAGCACGCTCTTGCTTTCTAGAATCTCTAAGACAGCAGGAAACATGAGTTTGCTGAGAACAAAAGAACGGTGTTTCCTACACATACGGACCATATCTAGTCCAACTCTTCTTCTGAAACTGATACAAAGCACGGGTCCTCTAACATGCAATGCTTGTCAGTTAACATGAGAAATGTGTGAGCTTCGTGAACGATGTGGTTCGTTTGAGCAGAAAAGTTACTGCCCTTACCTGAAACGAAGTCTTGCTTGTAGGAAGACTCAGAGCCTGGGATTTAAGTCCATTTCTGAAGGGAAACACACAGCATAGTTCTCATCCATGGATAACACTCTGCTTTAGAGCAAGAAGCACACTCTTGCTTTCTAAAGTCTCTACAACAGCAGGAAACGTGAGTGTGCTGAGAACAAAAGAACGGTGTTTCCTAAACATACGGACTATATCTAGTCCAACCCTGCTTCTGAAACAGATACAAAGCAGTCGTACTCTAACATCCAATGCTTGTCAGTTAAGATGAGAAACGTGTGAGCTCAGTGAACGATGTAGTTCGTTTGAGCTGAAAAGTGACTGCCCTTACCTGAAACGACGTCTTGCTTGTAGGGAGACTCAGAGCCTGGGATTTAACTCCATTTCTGAAGTAAAACACACAGCAGTGTAATCATCCATTGATCACACTCTGGTTTAGAATAAGAAGCACGCTCTTGCTTTCTAGATTCTCTAAGACAGCAGGAAACTTGAGTGTGCTGAGAACAAAAGAACGGTGTTTCCTACATATACGGACATTATATAGTCCAACTCTGCTTCTGAAACTGATAAAAAGCACTGGTCCTCTAAAATCTAATGCTTGTCTGTTAAGATGAGAAAGGTGTGAGCTTCGTGAACCTTGTAGTTCGTTTGAGCTGAAAAGTGACAGCCCTTACCTGAAATGAAGTCTTGCCTGTAGGAAGACACAGAGCCTGGGATTTAACTCCATTTCTGAAGGGAAACACCTAGCATAGTTTTCATCCATGGATCATATTCTGCTTTAGAGCAAGAAGCACGCTCTTGCTTTCTAGATTCTCCAATACAGCAGGAAATCTGAGTGTGCCCAGAACAAAAGAACGGTGTTTCCTACACATACGGACTATATGTAGTCCAAATCTTTTTCTGAAACTGATACAATGCACTGGTCCTCTCACATCCAATTCTTGACAGTTAAGATGAAAAACGTGTGAGCTTCGTGAACGATGTAGTTATTTTGAGCAGAAAAGTGACTGCCCTTTCCTGAAACGAAGTCTTGCCTGTAGGAAGACACAGAGCCTGGGATTTAACTCCATTTCTGAAGGGAAACACACAGCATAGTTTTCATCCATGGATCACATTCTGCTTTAGAGCAAGAAGCACGTTCTTGCTTTCTAGATTCTCTTATACAGCAGGAAATCTGAGTGTGCCCAGAACAAAAGAACGGTGTATCCTACACATACAGACTATATGTAGTCCAAATCTTCTTCTGAAACTGATACAAAGCACGGGTCCTCTAACATGCAATGCTTGTCAGTTAACATGAGAAATGTGTGAGCTTCGTGAACGATGTAGTTCGTTTGAGCAGAAAAGTGACTGCCCTTACCTGAAACGTAGTCTTGCTTGTAGGAAGACTCAGAGCCTGGGATTTAAGTCCATTTCTGAAGGGAAACAAACAGCATAGTTCTCATCCATGGATAACACTCTGCTTTAGAGCAAGAAGCACACTCTTGCTTTCTACAGACTCTAAGACAGCAGGAAATCTGAGTCTTCCCAGAACAAAAGAACGGTGTTTCCTACACATACGGACTATATGTAGTCCAAATCTTCTTCTGAAACTGATAGAATGCACTGGTCCTTTAACATCCAATGCTTGTCAGTTAAGATGAGAAACGTGTGAGCTCAGTGAAGGATGTAGTTCGTTTGAGCTAAAAGTGACTGCCCTTACCTGAAACAAATTTTTGCTTGTAGGGAGACTCAGAGCCTGGGATTTAACTCCATTTCTGAAGGGAAACAGACAGCATAGTTCTCATCCATGGATCACAGTCTGCTTTAGAGCGACAAGCACGCTCTTCCTTTCTAGAGTCTCTAAGACAGCAGGAAACATGAGTGTGCTGAGAACAAAAGAACAGTGTTTCCTACACATACGGACCATATGTAGTCCAACTCTTCTTCTGAAACTGATACAAAGCACGGGTCCTCTAACATCCAATGCTTGTCAGTTAAGATGAGAAACGTGTGAGCTTCGTGAACGATGTAGTTCGTTTGAGCAGAAAAGTGACTGCCCTTACCTGAAACGAAGTCTTGCTTGTAGGAAGACTCAGAGACTGGGATTTAACTCCATTTGTGAAATAAAACACACAGCAGTGTAATCATCCATTGATCACACTCTGCTTTAGGACAAGAAGCACGCTCTTGCTTTCTAGACTCTCCAAGACAGCAGATAACGTGAATGTGCTGAGAACAAAAGAACGGTGTTTCCTACACATACGGACATTATATAGTCCAACTCTGCTTCTGAAACTGAAAAAAAGCACTGGTCCTCTAAAATCTAATGCTTGTCTGTTAAGATGAGAAACGTGTGAGCTTCGTGAACGATGTAGTTCGTTTGAGCTGAAAAGTGACTGCCCTTACCTGAAACGAAGTCTTGCTTGTAGGAAGACACAGAGCCTGGGATTTAACTCCATTTCTGAAGGGAAACACACAGCATAGTTCTCATCCATGGATCACACTCTGCTTTAGAGCAAGAAGCACGCTCTTGCTTTCTAGAGTCTCTAATACAGCAGGAAATCTGAGTGTGCCCAGAACAAAGGAACGGTGTTACCTACACATACGGACCATATCTAGTCCAACACTTCTTCTGAAACTGATACAAAGCACTGGTCCTTTAACATCCAATGCTTGTCAGTTAAGATGAGAATCGTGTGAGCTTCGTGAACGATGTAGTTCGTTTGAGCAGAAAAGTGACTGCCCTTACCTGAATTGAAGTCTTGCTTGTAGGAAGACTCAGAGCCTGGGATTTAACTCCATTTCTGAAGTAAAACACACAGCAGTGTAATCATCCATTGATCACACTCTGCTTTAGAATAAGAAGCACGCTCTTGCTTTCTAGACTCTCTAAGACAGCAGGAAACGTGAGTGTGCTGAGAACAAAAGAACGGTGTTTCCTACACATACAGACCATATCTAGTCCAACTCTTCTTCTGAAACTGATACAAAGCACTGGTCCTTTAACATCCAATGCTTGTCAGTTAAGATGAGAAACGTGTGAGCTTCGTGAACGATGTAGTTCGTTTGAGCAGAAAAGTGACTGCCCTTACCTGAAACGAAGTCTTGCTTGTAGGAAGACTCAGAGCCTGGGATTTAAGTCCATTTCTGAAGGGAAACACACAGCATAGTTCTCATCCATGGATAAAACTCTGCTTTCGAGCAAGAAGCACACTCTTGCTTTCTACAGACTCTAAGACAGCAGGAAATCTGAGTCTGCCCAGAACAAAAGAACGGTGTTTCCTACACATACGGACTATATGTAGTCCAAATCTTCTTCTGAAACTGATAGAATGCACAGGTCCTCTAACATCCAATGCTTTTCAGTTAAGATGAGAAACGTGTGAGCTCAGTGAAGGATGTAGTTCGTTTGAGCTAAAAGTGACTGCCCTTACCTGAAACAAATTTTTGCTTGTAGGGAGACTCAGAGCCTGGGATTTAACTCCCTTTCTGAAGGGAAACACACAGCATAGTTCTCATCCATGGATCACAGTCTGCTTTAGAGCGACAAGCACTCTCTTCCTTTCTAGAGTCTCTAAGACAGCAGGAAACATGAGTGTGCTGAGAACAAAAGAACGGTGTTTCCTACACATACGGACCATATCTAGTCCAACTCTGCTTCTGAAACAGATACAAAGCACTGGTACTCTAACATCCAATGCTTGTCAGTTAAGATGAGAAACATGTGAGCTCAGTGAATGATGTAGTTCCTTTGAACTGAAAAGTGACTGCCCTTACCTGAAACGAAGTCCTGCTTGTAGTAAGACACAGAGCCTGGGATTTAAGTCCATTTCTGAAGGGAATCACACAGTATAGTTCTCATCTATGGATCACACTCTGCTTTAGAGCAAGAAGCACACTCTAGCTTTCTAGAGTCTCTAATACAGCAGGTAATCTGAGTGTGCCCAGAACAAAAGAAAGGTGTTTCCTACACATATGGACTATATGTAGTCCAAATCTTCTTCTGAATCTGATACAATGCAATGGTCCTCTAACATCCAATGCTTGTCAGTTAAGATGAGAAATGTGTGAGCTTCGTTAAAGATGTAGTTCGTTTGAGCAGAAAAGTGACTGCCCTTACCTGAAACGAAGTCTTGCTTGTAGGAAGCCTCAGAGCATGGGATTTTACTCCATTTCTGAAGTGACACACACAGCAGTGTTCTCATCCATTCATCACACTCTGCTTTAGAACAAGAAGCACGATCTTGCTTTCTAGAGTCTCTAAGACAGCAGGAAACGTGAGTTTGCTGAGAACAAATGAATGGTGTTTCCTACACATACAGACCTTATCTAGTCCAACTCTTCTTCTGAAACTGATACAAAGCACTGGTCCTTTAACATCCAATGCTTGTAAGTTAAGATGAGAAACGTGTGAGCTTCGTGAACGATGTAGTTCGTTTGAGCTGAAAAGTGACTGCCCTTACCTGAAACGAAGTCTTGCTTGCAGGAAGACTCAGAGCCTGGGATTTAACTCCATTTCTGAAGTGAAACACACAGCATAGTTCTCATCCATTGATCACACTCTGCTTTAGAACAAGAAGCACGCTCTTGCTTTCTAGAATCTCTAAGACAGCAGGAAACATGAGTTTGCTGAGAACAAAAGAACGGTGTTTCCTACACATACGGACCATATCTAGTCCAACTCTTCTTCTGAAACTGATACAAAGCACGGGTCCTCTAACATGCAATGCTTGTCAGTTAACATGAGAAATGTGTGAGCTTCGTGAACGATGTGGTTCGTTTGAGCAGAAAAGTTACTGCCCTTACCTGAAACGAAGTCTTGCTTGTAGGAAGACTCAGAGCCTGGGATTTAAGTCCATTTCTGAAGGGAAACACACAGCATAGTTCTCATCCATGGATAACACTCTGCTTTAGAGCAAGAAGCACACTCTTGCTTTCTAAAGTCTCTACAACAGCAGGAAACGTGAGTGTGCTGAGAACAAAAGAACGGTGTTTCCTAAACATACGGACTATATCTAGTCCAACCCTGCTTCTGAAACAGATACAAAGCAGTCGTACTCTAACATCCAATGCTTGTCAGTTAAGATGAGAAACGTGTGAGCTCAGTGAACGATGTAGTTCGTTTGAGCTGAAAAGTGACTGCCCTTACCTGAAACGACGTCTTGCTTGTAGGGAGACTCAGAGCCTGGGATTTAACTCCATTTCTGAAGTAAAACACACAGCAGTGTAATCATCCATTGATCACACTCTGGTTTAGAATAAGAAGCACGCTCTTGCTTTCTAGATTCTCTAAGACAGCAGGAAACTTGAGTGTGCTGAGAACAAAAGAACGGTGTTTCCTACATATACGGACATTATATAGTCCAACTCTGCTTCTGAAACTGATAAAAAGCACTGGTCCTCTAAAATCTAATGCTTGTCTGTTAAGATGAGAAAGGTGTGAGCTTCGTGAACCTTGTAGTTCGTTTGAGCTGAAAAGTGACAGCCCTTACCTGAAATGAAGTCTTGCCTGTAGGAAGACACAGAGCCTGGGATTTAACTCCATTTCTGAAGGGAAACACCTAGCATAGTTTTCATCCATGGATCATATTCTGCTTTAGAGCAAGAAGCACGCTCTTGCTTTCTAGATTCTCCAATACAGCAGGAAATCTGAGTGTGCCCAGAACAAAAGAACGGTGTTTCCTACACATACGGACTATATGTAGTCCAAATCTTTTTCTGAAACTGATACAATGCACTGGTCCTCTCACATCCAATTCTTGACAGTTAAGATGAAAAACGTGTGAGCTTCGTGAACGATGTAGTTATTTTGAGCAGAAAAGTGACTGCCCTTTCCTGAAACGAAGTCTTGCCTGTAGGAAGACACAGAGCCTGGGATTTAACTCCATTTCTGAAGGGAAACACACAGCATAGTTTTCATCCATGGATCACATTCTGCTTTAGAGCAAGAAGCACGTTCTTGCTTTCTAGATTCTCTTATACAGCAGGAAATCTGAGTGTGCCCAGAACAAAAGAACGGTGTATCCTACACATACAGACTATATGTAGTCCAAATCTTCTTCTGAAACTGATACAAAGCACGGGTCCTCTAACATGCAATGCTTGTCAGTTAACATGAGAAATGTGTGAGCTTCGTGAACGATGTAGTTCGTTTGAGCAGAAAAGTGACTGCCCTTACCTGAAACGTAGTCTTGCTTGTAGGAAGACTCAGAGCCTGGGATTTAAGTCCATTTCTGAAGGGAAACAAACAGCATAGTTCTCATCCATGGATAACACTCTGCTTTAGAGCAAGAAGCACACTCTTGCTTTCTACAGACTCTAAGACAGCAGGAAATCTGAGTCTTCCCAGAACAAAAGAACGGTGTTTCCTACACATACGGACTATATGTAGTCCAAATCTTCTTCTGAAACTGATAGAATGCACTGGTCCTCTAACATCCAATGCTTGTCAGTTAAGATGAGAAACGTGTGAGCTCAGTTAAGGATGTAGTTCGTTTGAGCTAAAAGTGACTGCCCTTACCTGAAACAAATTTTTGCTTGTAGGGAGACTCAGAGCCTGGGATTTAACTCCATTTCTGAAGGGAAACAGACAGCATAGTTCTCATCCATGGATCACAGTCTGCTTTAGAGCGACAAGCACGCTCTTCCTTTCTAGAGTCTCTAAGACAGCAGGAAACATGAGTGTGCTGAGAACAAAAGAACGGTGTTTCCTACACATACGGACCATATCTAGTCCAACTCTTCTTCTGAAACTGATACAAAGCACGGGTCCTCTAACATCCAATGCTTGTCAGTTAAGATGAGAAACGTGTGAGCTTCGTGAACGATGTAGTTCGTTTGAGCAGAAAAGTGACTGCCCTTACCTGAAACGAAGTCTTGCTTGTAGGAAGACTCAGAGACTGGGATTTAACTCCATTTCTGAAATAAAACACACAGCAGTGTAATCATCCATTGATCACACTCTGCTTTAGGACAAGAAGCACGCTCTTGCTTTCTAGACTCTCCAAGACAGCAGATAACGTGAATGTGCTGAGAACAAAAGAACGGTGTTTCCTACACATACGGACATTATATAGTCCAACTCTGCTTCTGAAACTGAAAAAAAGCACTGGTCCTCTAAAATCTAATGCTTGTCTGTTAAGATGAGAAACGTGTGAGCTTCGTGAACGATGTAGTTCGTTTGAGCTGAAAAGTGACTGCCCTTACCTGAAACGAAGTCTTGCTTGTAGGAAGACACAGAGCCTGGGATTTAACTCCATTTCTGAAGGGAAACACACAGCATAGTTCTCATCCATGGATCACACTCTGTTTTAGAGCAAGAAGCACGCTCTTGCTTTCTAGAGTCTCTAATACAGCAGGAAATCTGAGTGTGCCCAGAACAAAGGAACGGTGTTTCCTACACATACGGACCATATCTAGTCCAACACTTCTTCTGAAACTGATACAAAGCACTGGTCCTTTAACATCCAATGCTTGTCAGTTAAGATGAGAAACATGTGAGCTCAGTGAATGATGTAGTTCCTTTGAACTGAAAAGTGACTGCCCTTACCTGAAACGAAGTCTTGCTTGTAGTAAGACACAGAGCCTGGGATTTAAGTCCATTTCTGAAGGGAATCACACAGTATAGTTCTCATCTATGGATCACACTTTGCTTTAGAGCAAGAAGCACACTCTAGCTTTCTAGAGTCTCTAATACAGCAGGTAATCTGAGTGTGCCCAGAACAAAAGAAAGGTGTTTCCTACACATATGGACTATATGTAGTCCAAATCTTCTTCTGAATCTGATACAATGCACTGGTCCTCTAACATCCAATGCTTGTCAGTTAAGATGAGAAATGTGTGAGCTTCGTTAAAGATGTAGTTCGTTTGAGCAGAAAAGTGACTGCCCTTACCTGAAACGAAGTCTTGCTTGTAGGAAGCCTCAGAGCATGGGATTTTACTCCATTTCTGAAGTGAAACACACAGCAGTGTTCTCATCCATTGATCACACTCTGCTTTAGAACAAGAAGCACGATCTTGCTTTCTAGAGTCTCTAAGACAGCAGGAAACGTGAGTTTGCTGAGAACAAATGAATGGTGTTTCCTACACATACAGACCATATCTAGTCCAACTCTTCTTCTGAAACTGATACAAAGCACTGGTCCTTTAACATCCAATGCTTGTTAGTTAAGATGAGAAACGTGTGAGCTTCGTGAACGATGTAGTTCGTTTGAGCTGAAAAGTGACTGCCCTTACCTGAAACGAAGTCTTGCTTGCAGGAAGACTCAGAGCCTGGGATTTAACTCCATTTCTGAAGTGAAAAACACAGCATAGTTCTCATCCATTGATCACACTCTGCTTTAGAACAAGAAGCACGCTCTTGCTTTCAAGAATCTCTAAGACAGCAGGAAACATGAGTTTGCTGAGAACAAAAGAACGGTGTTTCCTACACATACGGACCATATCTAGACCAACTCTGCTTCTGAAACTGATACAAAGCACTGGTCCTCTACCATCCAATGCTTGTCTGTTAAGATGAGAAACGTGTGAGCTCCGTGAAAGATGTAGTTCGTTTGAGCTGAAAAGTGACTGCCCTTACCTGAAACGAAGTCTTGCTTGTAGGGAGACTCAGAGCCTGGGATTTAACTCCATTTCTGAAGGGAAACACACAGCATAGTTCTCAGCCATGGATCACACTCTGCTTTAGAGCGAGAAGCACGCTCTTGCTTTCTAGAATCTCTAAGAGAGCAGGAAACGTGAGTGTGCTGAGAACAAAAGAACGGTGTTTCCTACACATACGGACCATATCTAGTCCAACTCTTCTTCTGAAACTGATACAAAGCACGGGTCCTCTAACATGCAATGCTTGTCAGTTAAGATGTGAAATGTGTGAGCTTCGTGAACGATGTAGTTCGTTTGAGCAGAAAAGTTACTGCCCTTACATGAAACGAAGTATTGCTTGTAGGAAGACTCAGAGCCTGGGATTTAAGTCCATTTCTGAAGGGAAACACACAGCATAGTTCTCATCCATGGATAACACTCTGCTTTAGAGCAAGAAGCACACTCTTGCTTTCTAAAGTCTCTACAACAGCAGGAAACGTGAGTGTGCTGAGAACAAAAGAACGGTGTTTCCTAAACATACGGACTATATCTAGTCCAACCCTGCTTCTGAAACAGATACAAAGCACTGGTACTCTAACATCCAATGCTTGTCAGTTAAGATGAGAAACATGTGAGCTCAGTGAATGATGTAGTTCCTTTGAACTGAAAAGTGACTGCCCTTACCTGAAACGAAGTCTTGCTTGTAGTAAGACACAGAGCCTGGGATTTAAGTCCATTTCTTCAGGGAATCACACAGTATAGTTCTCATCTATGGATCACACTTTGCTTTAGAGCAAGAAGCACACTCTAGCTTTCTAGAGTCTCTAATACAGCAGGTAATCTGAGTGTGCCCAGAACAAAAGAAAGGTGTTTCCTACACATATGGACTATATGTAGTCCAAATCTTCTTCTGAATCTGATACAATGCACTGGTCCTCTAACATCCAATGCTTGTCAGTTAAGATGAGAAATGTGTGAGCTTCGTTAAAGATGTAGTTCGTTTGAGCAGAAAAGTGACTGCCCTTACCTGAAACGAAGTCTTGCTTGTAGGAAGCCTCAGAGCATGGGATTTTACTCCATTTCTGAAGTGAAACACACAGCAGTGTTCTCATCCATTGATCACACTCTGCTTTAGAACAAGAAGCACGATCTTGCTTTCTAGAGTCTCTAAGACAGCAGGAAACGTGAGTTTGCTGAGAACAAATGAATGGTGTTTCCTACACATACAGACCATATCTAGTCCAACTCTTCTTCTGAAACTGATACAAAGCACTGGTCCTTTAACATCCAATGCTTGTTAGTTAAGATGAGAAACGTGTGAGCTTCGTGAACGATGTAGTTCGTTTGAGCTGAAAAGTGACTGCCCTTACCTGAAACGAAGTCTTGCTTGCAGGAAGACTCAGAGCCTGGGATTTAACTCCATTTCTGAAGTGAAAAACACAGCATAGTTCTCATCCATTGATCACACTCTGCTTTAGAACAAGAAGCACGCTCTTGCTTTCAAGAATCTCTAAGACAGCAGGAAACATGAGTTTGCTGAGAACAAAAGAACGGTGTTTCCTACACATACGGACCATATCTAGACCAACTCTGCTTCTGAAACTGATACAAAGCACTGGTCCTCTACCATCCAATGCTTGTCTGTTAAGATGAGAAACGTGTGAGCTCCGTGAAAGATGTAGTTCGTTTGAGCTGAAAAGTGACTGCCCTTACCTGAAACGAAGTCTTGCTTGTAGGGAGACTCAGAGCCTGGGATTTAACTCCATTTCTGAAGGGAAACACACAGCATAGTTCTCAGCCATGGATCACACTCTGCTTTAGAGCGAGAAGCACGCTCTTGCTTTCTAGAATCTCTAAGAGAGCAGGAAA
The DNA here is from genome assembly GCA_949786385.1 of Onychomys leucogaster. Lineage (NCBI taxonomy): Eukaryota > Metazoa > Chordata > Mammalia > Rodentia > Cricetidae > Onychomys > Onychomys leucogaster. Next base: position 2,205,513 of record CATKUP010000076.1, read on the forward strand.
CGTGAGTGTGCTGAGAACAAAAGAACGGTGTTTCCTACACATACGGACCATATCTAGTCCAACTCTTCTTCTGAAACTGATACAAAGCACGGGTCCTCTAACATGCAATGCTTGTCAGTTAAGATGTGAAATGTGTGAGCTTCGTGAACGATGTAGTTCGTTTGAGCAGAAAAGTTACTGCCCTTACATGAAACGAAGTATTGCTTGTAGGAAGACTCAGAGCCTGGGATTTAAGTCCATTTCTGAAGGGAAACACACAGCATAGTTCTCATCCATGGATAACACTCTGCTTTAGAGCAAGAAGCACACTCTTGCTTTCTAAAGTCTCTACAACAGCAGGAAACGTGAGTGTGCTGAGAACAAAAGAACGGTGTTTCCTAAACATACGGACTATATCTAGTCCAACCCTGCTTCTGAAACAGATACAAAGCACTGGTACTCTAACATCCAATGCTTGTCAGTTAAGATGAGAAACGTGTGAGCTCAGTGAACGATGTAGTTCGTTTGAGCTGAAAAGTGACTGCCCTTACCTGAAACGAAGTCTTGCTTGTAGGGAGACTCAGAGCCTGGGATTTAACTCCATTTCTGAAGTAAAACACACAGCAGTGTAATCATCCATTGATCACACTCTGGTTTAGAATAAGAAGCACGCTCTTGCTTTCTAGACTCTCTAAGACAGCAGGAAACTTGAGTGTGCTGAGAACAAAAGAACGGTGTTTCCAACACATACGGACATTATATAGTCCAACTCTGCTTCTGAAACTGATAAAAAGCACTGGTCCTCTAAAATCTAATGCTTGTCTGTTAAGATGAGAAAGGTGTGAGCTTCGTGAACGATGTAGTTATTTTGAGCAGAAAAGTGACTGCCCTTTCCTGAAACGAAGTCTTGCATGTAGGAAGACACAGAGCCTGGGATTTAACTCCATTTCTGAAGGGAAACACCCAGCATAGTTTTCATCCATTGATCACACTCTGCTTTAGAGCAAGAAGCACGCTCTTGCTTTCTAGAGTCTCTAATACAGCAGGAAATCTGAGTATGCCCAGAACAAAAGAACCGTGTTTCCTACACATACGGACCATATATAGTCCAACTCTGCTTCTGATACTGGTACAAAGCACTGGTCCTCTAACATCCAATGCTTGTCTGTTTAGATGAGAAACGTGTGAGCTCCGTGGAAGATGTAGTTCGTTTGAGCTGAAAAGTGACAGCCCTTACCTGAAACGATGTCTTGCCTGTAGGAAGACACAGAGCCTGGTATTTAACTACATTTCTGAAGGGAAACACACAGCATAGTTTTCATCCATGGATCACATTCTGCTTTAGAGCAAGAAGCACGTTCTTGCTTTCTAGATTCTCTTATACAGCAGGAAATCTGAGTGTGCCCAGAACAAAAGAACGGTGTATCCTACACATACGGACTATATATAGTCCAAATCTTCTTCTGAAACTGATACAATGCACTGGTCCTCTAACATCCAATTCTTGACAGTTTAGATGAAAAACGTGTGAGCTTCGTGAACGATGTAGTTCCTTTGATCAGAAAAGTGACTGCCCTTACCTGAAACGAAGACTTGCTTGTAGAGAGACTCAGAGCATGGAATTTAACTCCATTTCTGAAGTGAAACACACAGCATTGTCTCATCCATTGATCACACTCTGCTTTAGAACAAGAAGCACGGTCTTGCTTTCTAGAGTCTCTAAGACAGCAGGAAACGTGAGTTTGCTGAGAACAAAAGAACGGTGTTTCCTACACATACAGACCATATCTAGTCCAACACTTCTTCTGAAACTGATACAAAGCACTGGTCCTTTAACATCCAATGCTTGTCAGTTAAGATGAGAAACGTGTGAGCTTCGTGAACGATGTAGTTCGTTTGAGCAGAAAAGTGACTGCCCTTACCTTAATTGAAGTCTTGCTTGTAGGAAGACTCAGAGCCTGGGATTTAACTCCATTTCTGAAATAAAACAAACAGCAGTGTAATCATCCATTGATCACACTCTGCTTTAGAACAAGAAGCACGCTCTTGCTTTCTAGACTCTCCAAGACAGCAGATAACGTGAGTGTGCTGAGAACAAAAGGACGGTGTTTCCTACACATACGGACATTATATAGTCCAACTCTGCTTCTGAAACTGAAAAAAAGCACTGGTCCTCTAAAATCTAATGCTTGTCTGTTAAGATGAGAAACGTGTGAGCTTCGTGAACGATGTAGTTCGTTTGAGCTGAAAAGTGACTGCCCTTACCTGAAACGAAGTCTTGCTTGTAGGAAGACACAGAGCCTCGGATTTAACTCCATTTCTGAAGTGAAACACACAGCATTGTCTCATCCATGGATCACACTCTGCTTTAGAGCAAGAAGCACGCTCTTGCTTTCTAGAGTATCTAATACAGCAGGAAATCTGAGTGTGCCCAGAACAAAGGAACAGTGTTTCCTACACATACGGACCATATCTAGTCCAATACTTCTTCTGAAACTGATACAAAGCACTGGTCCTTTAACATCCAATGCTTGTCAGTTAAGATGAGAAACGTGTGAGCTTCGTGAACGATGTAGTTTCTTTGAGCAGAAAAGTGATTGCCCTTACCTGAATTGAAGTCTTGCTTGTAGGAAGACTCAGAGCCTGGGATTTAACTCCATTTCTGAAGTAAAACACACAGCAGTGTAATCATCCATTGATCACACTCTGCTTTAGAATAAGAAGCACGCTCTTGCTTTCTAGAGTCTCTAAGAGAGCAGGAAACGTGAGTGTGCTGAGAACAAAAGAACGGTGTTTCCTACACATACGGACCATATCTAGTCCAACTCTGCTTCTGAAACAGATACAAAGCACTGGTACCCTAACATCCAATGCTTGTCAGTTAAGATGAGAAACGTGTGAGCTCAATGAAGGTTGTAGTTCGTTTGAGCTAAAAGTGACTGCCCTTACCTGAAACAAATTTTTGCTTGTAGGGAGACTCAGAGCCTGGGATTTAACTCCATTTCTGAAGGGAAACACACAGCATAGTTCTCATCCATGGATCACAGTCTGCTTTAGAGCGATAAGCACGCTCTTCCTTTCTAGAGTCTCTAAGACAGCAGGAAACATGAGTGTGCTGAGAACAAAAGAACGGTGTTTCCTACACATACGGACCATATCTAGTCCAACTCTTCTTCTGAAACTGATACAAAGCACGGGTCCTCTAACATCCAATGCTTGTCAGTTAAGATGAGAAACGTGTGAGCTTCGTGAACGATGTAGTTCATTTGAGCAGAAAAGTGACTGCCCTTACCTGAAACGAAGTCTTGCCTGTAGGAAGACACAGAGCCTGGTATTTAACTACATTTCTGAAGGGAAATACACAGCATAGTTTTCATCCATGGATCACATTCTGCTTTAGAGCAAGAAGCACGTTCTTGCTTTCTAGATTCTCTTATACAGCAGGAAATCTGAGTGTGCCCAGAACAAAAGAACGGTGTATCCTACACATATGGACTATATGTAGTCCAAATCTTCTTCTGAAACTGATACACTGCACTGGTCCTCTAACATCCAATTCTTGTCAGTTAAGATGAGAAACGTGTGAGCTTCGTGAACGATGTAGTTCCTTTGATCAGAAAAGTGACTGCCCTTACCTGAAACGAAGTCTTGCTTGTAGGGAGACTCAGAGCATGGGATTTAACTCCATTTCTGAAGTGAAACACACAGCATTGTCTCATCCATTGATCACACTCTGCTTTAGAACAAGAAGCTCGCTCTTGCTTTCTAGAGTCTCTAAGACAGCAGGAAACGTGAGTTTGCTGAGAAAAAAAGAACGGTGTTTCCTACACATACAGACCATATCTAATCCAACACTTCTTCTGAAACTGATACAAAGCACTGGTCCTTTAACATCCAATGCTTGTCAGTTAAGATGAGAAACGTGTGAGCTTCGTGAACGATGTAGTTCATTTGAGCAGAAAAGTGACTGCCCTTACCTTAATTGAAGTCTTGCTTGTAGGAAGACTCAGAGCCTGGGATTTAACTCCATTTCTGAAATAAAACACACAGCAGTGTAATCATCCATTGATCACACTCTGCTTTAGAACAAGAAGCACGCTCTTGCTTTCTAGACTCTCCAAGACAGCAGATAACGTGAGTGTGCTGAGAACAAAAGGACGGTGTTTCCTACACATACGGACATTATATAGTCCAACTCTGCTTCTGAAACTGAAAAAAAGCACTGGTCCTCTAAAATCTAATGCTTGTCTGTTAAGATGAGAAACGTGTGAGCTTCGTGAACGATGTAGTTCGTTTGAGCTGAAAAGTGACTGCCCTTACCTGAAACGAAGTCTTGCTTGTAGGAAGACACAGAGCCTCGGATTTAACTCCATTTCTGAAGTGAAACACACAGCATTGTCTCATCCATGGATCACACTCTGCTTTAGAGCAAGAAGCACGCTCTTGCTTTCTAGAGTATCTAATACAGCAGGAAATCTGAGTGTGCCCAGAACAAAGGAACAGTGTTTCCTACACATACGGACCATATCTAGTCCAATACTTCTTCTGAAACTGATACAAAGCACTGGTCCTTTAACATCCAATGCTTGTCAGTTAAGATGAGAAACGTGTGAGCTTCGTGAACGATGTAGTTTCTTTGAGCAGAAAAGTGATTGCCCTTACCTGAATTGAAGTCTTGCTTGTAGGAAGACTCAGAGCCTGGGATTTAACTCCATTTCTGAAGTAAAACACACAGCAGTGTAATCATCCATTGATCACACTCTGCTTTAGAATAAGAAGCACGCTCTTGCTTTCTAGAGTCTCTAAGAGAGCAGGAAACGTGAGTGTGCTGAGAACAAAAGAACGGTGTTTCCTACACATACGGACCATATCTAGTCCAACTCTGCTTCTGAAACAGATACAAAGCACTGGTACCCTAACATCCAATGCTTGTCAGTTAAGATGAGAAACGTGTGAGCTCATTGAAGGTTGTAGTTCGTTTGAGCTAAAAGTGACTGCCCTTACCTGAAACAAATTTTTGCTTGTAGGGAGACTCAGAGCCTGGGATTTAACTCCATTTCTGAAGGGAAACACACAGCATAGTTCTCATCCATGGATCACAGTCTGCTTTAGAGCGATAAGCACGCTCTTCCTTTCTAGAGTCTCTAAGACAGCAGGAAACATGAGTGTGCTGAGAACAAAAGAACGGTGTTTCCTACACATACGGACCATATCTAGTCCAACTCTTCTTCTGAAACTGATACAAAGCACGGGTCCTCTAACATCCAATGCTTGTCAGTTAAGATGAGAAACGTGTGAGCTTTGTGAACGATGTAGTTCATTTGAGCAGAAAAGTGACTGCCCTTACCTGAAACGAAGTCTTGCCTGTAGGAAGACACAGAGCCTGGTATTTAACTACATTTCTGAAGGGAAATACACAGCATAGTTTTCATCCATGGATCACATTCTGCTTTAGAGCAAGAAGCACGTTCTTGCTTTCTAGATTCTCTTATACAGCAGGAAATCTGAGTGTGCCCAGAACAAAAGAACGGTGTATCCTACACATACGGACTATATGTAGTCCAAATCTTCTTCTGAAACTGATACAATGCACTGGTCCTCTAACATCCAATTCTTGTCAGTTAAGATGAGAAACGTGTGAGCTTCGTGAACGATGTAGTTCCTTTGATCAGAAAAGTGACTGCCCTTACCTGAAACGAAGTCTTGCTTGTAGGGAGACTCAGAGCATGGGATTTAACTCCATTTCTGAAGTGAAACACACAGCATTGTCTCATCCATTGATCACACTCTGCTTTAGAACAAGAAGCTCGCTCTTGCTTTCTAGAGTCTCTAAGACAGCAGGAAACGTGAGTTTGCTGAGAAAAAAAGAACGGTGTTTCCTACACATACAGACCATATCTAATCCAACACTTCTTCTGAAACTGATACAAAGCACTGGTCCTTTAACATCCAATGCTTGTCAGTTAAGATGAGAAACGAGTGAGCTTCGTGAACGATGTAGTTCATTTGAGCAGAAAAGTGACTGCCCTTACCTTAATTGAAGTCTTGCTTGTAGGAAGACTCAGAGCCTGGGATTTAACTCCATTTCTGAAGTGAAACACACAGCATTGTCTCATCCATTGATCACACTCTGCTTTAGAACAAGAAGCACGCTCTTGCTTTCTAGACTCTCCAAGACAGCAGATAACGTGAATGTGCTGAGAACAAAAGAACGGTGTTTCCTACACATACGGACATTATATAGTCCAACTCTGCTTCTGAAACTGAAAAAAAGCACTGGTCCTCTAAAATCTAATGCTTGTCTGTTAAGATGAGAAACGTGTGAGCTTCGTGAACGATGTAGTTTGTTTGAGCTGAAAAGTGACTGCCCTTACCTGAAACGAAGTCTTGCTTGTAGGAAGACACAGAGCCTCAGATTTAACTCCATTTCTGAAGTGAAACACACAGCATTGTCTCATCCATGGATCACACTCTGCTTTAGAGCAAGAAGCACGCTCTTGCTTTCTAGAGTATCTAATACAGCAGGAAATCTGAGTGTGCCCAGAACAAAGGAACGGTGTTTCCTACACATACGGACCATATCTAGTCCAATACTTCTTCTGAAACTGATACAAAGCACTGGTCCTTTAACATCCAATGCTTGTCAGTTAAGATGAGAAATGTGTGAGCTTCGTGAACGATGTAGTTTGTTTGAGCAGAAAAGTGACTGCCCTTACCTGAATTGAAGTCTTGCTTGTAGGAAGACTCAGAGCCTGGGATTTAACTCCATTTCTGAAGTAAAACACACAGCAGTGTAATCATCCATTGATCACACTCTGCTTTAGAATAAGAAGCACGCTCTTGCTTTCTAGAGTCTCTAAGAGAGCAGGAAACGTGAGTGTGCTGAGAACAAAAGAACGGTGTTTCCTACACATACGGACCATATCTAGTCCAACTCTGCTTCTGAAACAGATACAAAGCACTGGTACCCTAACATCCAATGCTTGTCAGTTAAGATGAGAAACGTGTGAGCTCATTGAAGGTTGTAGTTCGTTTGAGCTAAAAGTGACTGCCCTTACCTGAAACAAATTTTTGCTTGTAGGTAGACTCAGAGCCTGGGATTTAACTCCATTTCTGAAGGGAAACACACAGCATAGTTCTCATCCATGGATCACAGTCTGCTTTAGAGCGACAAGCACGCTCTTCCTTTCTAGAGTCTCTAAGACAGCAGGAAACATGAGTGTGCTGAGAACAAAAGAACGGTGTTTCCTACACATACGGACCATATCTAGTCCAACTCTTCTTCTGAAACTGATACAAAGCACTGGTACTCTAACATCCAATGCTTGTCAGTTAAGATGAGAAACGTGTGAGCTTCGTGAACGATGTAGTTCATTTGAGCAGAAAAGTGACCGCCCTTACCTGAAACGAAGTCTTGCCTGTAGGAAGACACAGAGCCTGGTATTTAACTACATTTCTGAAGGGAAATACACAGCATAGTTTTCATCCATGGATCACATTCTGCTTTAGAGCAAGAAGCACGTTCTTGCTTTCTAGATTCTCTTATACAGCAGGAAATCTGAGTGTGCCCAGAACAAAAGAACGGTGTATCCTACACATACGGACTATATGTAGTCCAATTCTTCTTCTGAAACTGATACAATGCACTGGTCCTCTAACATCCAATTCTTGTCAGTTAAGATGAGAAACGTGTGAGCTTAGTGAACGATGTAGTTCCTTTGATCAGAAAAGTGACTGCCCTTACCAGAAACGAAGTCTTGCTTGTAGGGAGACTCAGAGCATGGGATTTAACTCCATTTCTGAAGTGAAACACACAGCATTGTCTCATCCATTGATCACACTCTGCTTTAGAACAAGAAGCTCGCTCTTGCTTTCTAGAGTCTCTAAGACAGCAGGAAACGTGAGTTTGCTGAGAAAAAAAGAACGGTGTTTCCTACACATACAGACCATATCTAGTCCAACACTTCTTCTGAAACTGATACAAAGCACTGGTCCTTTAACATCCAATGCTTGTCAGTTAAGATGAGAAACGTGTGAGCTTCGTGAACGATGTAGTTCATTTGAGCAGAAAAGTGACTGCCCTTACCTTAATTGAAGTCTTGCTTGTAGGAAGACTCAGAGCCTGGGATTTAACTCCATTTCTGAAATAAAACACACAGCAGTGTAATCATCCATTGATCACACTCTGCTTTAGAACAAGAAGCACGCTCTTGCTTTCTAGACTCTCCAAGACAGCAGATAACGTGAATGTGCTGAGAACAAAAGAACGGTGTTTCCTACACATACGGACATTATATAGTCCAACTCTGCTTCTGAAACAGATCCAAAGCACTGGTACTCTAACATCCAATGCTTGTCAGTTAAGATGAGAAACGTGTGAGCTCAGTGAATGATGTAGTTCCTTTGAACTGAAAAGTGACTGCCCTTACCTGAAACGAAGTCTTGCTTGTAGTAAGACACAGAGCCTGGGATTTAAGTCCATTTCTGAAGGGAATCACACAGTATAGTTCTCATCCATGGATCACACTCTGCTTTAGAGCAAGAAGCACACTCTAGCTTTCTAGAGTCTCTAATACAGCAGGTAATCTGAGTGTGCCCAGAACAAAAGAAAGGTGTTTCCTACACATATGGACTATATGTAGTCCAAATCTTCTTCTGAAACTGATACAATGCACTGGTCCTCTAACATCCAATGCTTGTCAGTTAAGATGAGAAATGTGTGAGCTTCGTTAAAGATGTAGTTCGTTTGAGCAGAAAAGTGACTGCCCTTACCTGAAACGAAGTCTTGCTTGTAGGAAGCCTCAGAGCATGGGATTTTGCTCCATTTCTGAAGTGAAACACACAGCAGTGTTCTCATCCATTGATCACACTCTGCTTTAGAACAAGAAGCACGATCTTGCTTTCTAGAGTCTCTAAGACAGCAGGAAACGTGAGTTTGCTGAGAACAAAAGAATGGTGTTTCCTACACATACAGACCATATCTAGTCCAACTCTTCTTCTGAAACTGATACAAAGCACTGGTCCTTTAACATCCAATGCTTGTCAGTTAAGATGAGAAACGTGTGAGCTTCATGAACGATGTAGTTCGTTTGAGCTGAAAAGTGACTGCCCTTACCTGAAACGAAGTCTTGCTTGTAGGGAGACTCAGAGCCTGGGATTTAACTCCATTTCTGGAGGGAAACACACAGCATAGTTCTCATCCATGGATCACAGTCTGCTTTAGAGCGACAAGCACGCTCTTCCTTTCTAGAGTCTCTAAGACAGCAGGAAACATGAGTGTGCTGAGAACAAAAGAACGGTGTTTCCTACACATACGGACCATACCTAGTCCAACTCTTCTTCTGAAACTGATACAAAGCAAGGGTCCTCTAACATCCAATGCTTGTCAGTTAAGATGAGAAACGTGTGAGCTTCGTAAACGATGTAGTTCATTTGAGCAGAAAAGTGACTGCCCTTACCTGAAACGAAGTCTTGCTTGTAGGAAGACACAGAGCCTGGGATTTAACTCCTTTTCTGAAGGGAAACACACAGCATAGTTCTCATCCATGGATCACACTCTGCTTTAGAGCAAGAAGCACGCTCTTGCTTTCTAGATTCTCTTATACAGCAGGAAATCTGAGTGTGCCCAGAACAAAAGAACGGTGTATCCTACACATACGGACTATATGTAGTCCAAATCTTCTTCTGAAACTGATACAATGCACTGGTCCTCTAACATCCAATTCTTGTCAGTTAAGATGAGAAACGTGTGAGCTTCGTGAACGATGTAGTTCCTTTGATCAGAAAAGTGACTGCCCTTACCTGAAACGAAGTCTTGCTTGTAGGGAGACTCAGAGCATGGGATTTAACTCCATTTCTGAAGTGAAACACACAGCATTGTCTCATCCATTGATCACACTCTGCTTTAGAACAAGAAGCACGCTCTTGCTTTCTAGAGTCTCTAAGACAGCAGGAAACGTGAGTGTGCTGAGAAAAAAAGAACGGTGTTTCCTACACATACAGACCATATCTAGTCCAACACTTCTTCTGAAACTGATACAAAGCACTGGCCCTTTAACATCCAATGCTTGTCAGTTAAGATGAGAAACGTGTGAGCTTAGTGAACGATGTAGTTCATTTGAGCAGAAAAGTGACTGCCCTTACCTTAATTGAAGTCTTGCTTGTAGGAAGACTCAGAGCCTGGGATTTAACTCCATTTCTGAAATAAAACACACAGCAGTGTAATCATCCATTGATCACACTCTGCTTTAGGACAAGAAGCACGCTCTTGCTTTCTAGACTCTCCAAGACAGCAGATAACGTGAATGTGCTGAGAACAAAAGAACGGTGTTTCCTACACATACGGACATTATATAGTCCAACTCTGCTTCTGAAACTGAAAAAAAGCACTGGTCCTCTAAAATCTAATGCTTGTCTGTTAAGATGAGAAACGTGTGAGCTTCGTGAACGATGTAGTTCTTTTGAGCTGAAAAGTGACTGCCCTTACCTGAAACGAAGTCTTGCTTGTAGGAAGACACAGAGCCTGGGATTTAACTCCATTTCTGAAGGGAAACACACAGCATAGTTCTCATCCATGGATCACACTCTGCTTTAGAGCAAGAAGCACGCTCTTGCTTTCTAGAGTCTCTAATACAGCAGGAAATCTGAGTGTGCCCAGAACAAAGGAACGGTGTTTCCTACACATACGGACCATATCTAGGCCAACACTTCTTCTGAAACTGATACAAAGCACTGGTCCTTTAACATCCAATGCTTGTCAGTTAAGATGAGAAACGTGTGAGCTTCGTGAACGATGTAGTTAGTTTGAGCAGAAAAGTGACTGCCCTTACCTGAATTGAAGTCTTGCTTGTAGGAAGACTCAGAGCCTGGGATTTAACTCCATTTCTGAAGTAAAACACACAGCAGTGTAATCATCCATTGATCACACTCTGCTTTAGAATAAGAAGCACGCTCTTGCTTTCTAGACTCTCTAACACAGCAGGAAACGTGAGTGTGCTGAGAACAAAAGAACGGTGTTTCCTACACATATGGACCATATCTAGTCCAACTCTGCTTCTGAAACAGATCCAAAGCACTGGTACTCTAACATCCAATGCTTGTCAGTTAAGATGAGAAACGTGTGAGCTCAGTGAATGATGTAGTTCCTTTGAACTGAAAAGTGACTGCCCTTACCTGAAACGAAGTCTTGCTTGTAGTAAGACACAGAGCCTGGGATTTAAGTCCATTTCTGAAGGGAATCACACAGTATAGTTCTCATCCATGGATCACACTCTGCTTTAGAGCAAGAAGCACACTCTAGCTTTCTAGAGTCTCTAATACAGCAGGTAATCTGAGTGTGCCCAGAACAAAAGAAAGGTGTTTCCTACACATATGGACTATATGTAGTCCAAATCTTCTTCTGAAACTGATACAATGCAATGGTCTTCTAACATCCAATGCTTGTCAGTTAAGATGAGAAATGTGTGAGCTTCGTTAAAGATGTAGTTCGTTTGAGCAGAAAAGTGACTGCCCTTACCTGAAACGAAGTCTTGCTTGTAGGAAGCCTCAGAGCATGGGATTTTGCTCCATTTCTGAAGTGAAACACACAGCAGTGTTCTCATCCATTGATCACACTCTGCTTTAGAACAAGAAGCACGATCTTGCTTTCTAGAGTCTCTAAGACAGCAGGAAACGTGAGTTTGCTGAGAACAAAAGAATGGTGTTTCCTACACATACAGACCATATCTAGTCCAACTCTTCTTCTGAAACTGATACAAAGCACTGGTCCTTTAACATCCAATGCTTGTCAGTTAAGATGAGAAACGTGTGAGCTTCATGAACGATGTAGTTCGTTTGAGCTGAAAAGTGACTGCCCTTACCTGAAACGAAGTCTTGCTTGTAGGGAGACTCAGAGCCTGGGATTTAACTCCATTTCTGGAGGGAAACACACAGCATAGTTCTCATCCATGGATCACAGTCTGCTTTAGAGCGACAAGCACGCTCTTCCTTTCTAGAGTCTCTAAGACAGCAGGAAACATGAGTGTGCTGAGAACAAAAGAACGGTGTTTCCTACACATACGGACCATACCTAGTCCAACTCTTCTTCTGAAACTGATACAAAGCAAGGGTCCTCTAACATCCAATGCTTGTCAGTTAAGATGAGAAACGTGTGAGCTTCGTAAACGATGTAGTTCATTTGAGCAGAAAAGTGACTGCCCTTACCTGAAACGAAGTCTTGCTTGTAGGAAGACACAGAGCCTGGGATTTAACTCCTTTTCTGAAGGGAAACACACAGCATAGTTCTCATCCATGGATCACACTCTGCTTTAGAGCAAGAAGCACGCTCTTGCTTTCTAGATTCTCTTATACAGCAGGAAATCTGAGTGTGCCCAGAACAAAAGAACGGTGCATCCTACACATACGGACTATATGTAGTCCAAATCTTCTTCTGAAACTGATACAATGCACTGGTCCTCTAACATCCAATTCTTGTCAGTTAAGATGAGAAACGTGTGAGCTTCGTGAACGATGTAGTTCCTTTGATCAGAAAAGTGACTGCCCTTACCTGAAACGAAGTCTTGCTTGTAGGGAGACTCAGAGCATGGGATTTAACTCCATTTCTGAAGTGAAACACACAGCATTGTCTCATCCATTGATCACACTCTGCTTTAGAACAAGAAGCACGCTCTTGCTTTCTAGAGTCTCTAAGACAGCAGGAAACGTGAGTGTGCTGAGAAAAAAAGAACGGTGTTTCCTACACATACAGACCATATCTAGTCCAACACTTCTTCTGAAACTGATACAAAGCACTGGCCCTTTAACATCCAATGCTTGTCAGTTAAGATGAGAAACGTGTGAGCTTCGTGAACGATGTAGTTCATTTGAGCAGAAAAGTGACTGCCCTTACCTTAATTGAAGTCTTGCTTGTAGGAAGACTCAGAGCCTGGGATTTAACTCCATTTCTGAAATAAAACACACAGCAGTGTAATCATCCATTGATCACACTCTGCTTTAGGACAAGAAGCACGCTCTTGCTTTCTAGACTCTCCAAGACAGCAGATAACGTGAATGTGCTGAGAACAAAAGAACGGTGTTTCCTACACATACGGACATTATATAGTCCAACTCTGCTTCTGAAACTGAAAAAAAGCACTGGTCCTCTAAAATCTAATGCTTGTCTGTTAAGATGAGAAACGTGTGAGCTTCGTGAACGATGTAGTTCGTTTGAGCTGAAAAGTGACTGCCCTTACCTGAAACGAAGTCTTGCTTGTAGGAAGACACAGAGCCTGGGATTTAACTCCATTTCTGAAGGGAAACACACAGCATAGTTCTCATCCATGGATCACACTCTGCTTTAGAGCAAGAAGCACGCTCTTGCTTTCTAGAGTCTCTAATACAGCAGGAAATCTGAGTGTGCCCAGAACAAAGGAACGGTGTTTCCTACACATACGGACCATATCTAGGCCAACACTTCTTCTGAAACTGATACAAAGCACTGGTCCTTTAACATCCAATGCTTGTCAGTTAAGATGAGAAACGTGTGAGCTTCGTGAACGATGTAGTTAGTTTGAGCAGAAAAGTGACTGCCCTTACCTGAAACGAAGTCTTGCTTGTAGGAAGACTCAGAGCCTGGGATTTAACTCCATTTCTGAAGTAAAACACACAGCAGTGTAATCATCCATTGATCACACTCTGCTTTAGAATAAGAAGCATGCTCTTGCTTTCTAGACTCTCTAAGACAGCAGGAAACATGAGTGTGCTGAGAACAAAAGAACGGTGTTTCCTACACATACGGACCATATCTAGTCCAACTCTGCTTCTGAAACAGATCCAAAGCACTGGTACTCTAACATCCAATGCTTGTCAGTTAAGATGAGAAACGTGTGAGCTCAGTGAATGATGTAGTTCCTTTGAACTGAAAAGTGACTGCCCTTACCTGAAACGAAGTCTTGCTTGTAGTAAGACACAGAGCCTGGGATTTAAGTCCATTTCTGAAGGGAATCACACAGTATAGTTCTCATCCATGGATCACACTCTGCTTTAGAGCAAGAAGCACACTCTAGCTTTCTAGAGTCTCTAATACAGCAGGTAATCTGAGTGTGCCCAGAACAAAAGAAAGGTGTTTCCTACACATATGGACTATATGTAGTCCAAATCTTCTTCTGAAACTGATACAATGCACTGGTCCTCTAACATCCAATGCTTGTCAGTTAAGATGAGAAATGTGTGAGCTTCGTTAAAGATGTAGTTCGTTTGAGCAGAAAAGTGACTGCCCTTACCTGAAACGAAGTCTTGCTTGTAGGAAGCCTCAGAGCATGGGATTTTGCTCCATTTCTGAAGTGAAACACACAGCAGTGTTCTCATCCATTGATCACACTCTGCTTTAGAACAAGAAGCACGATCTTGCTTTCTAGAGTCTCTAAGACAGCAGGAAACGTGAGTTTGCTGAGAACAAAAGAATGGTGTTTCCTACACATACAGACCATATCTAGTCCAACTCTTCTTCTGAAACTGATACAAAGCACTGGTCCTTTAACATCCAATGCTTGTCAGTTAAGATGAGAAACGTGTGAGCTTCATGAACGATGTAGTTCGTTTGAGCTGAAAAGTGACTGCCCTTACCTGAAACGAAGTCTTGCTTGTAGGGAGACTCAGAGCCTGGGATTTAACTCCATTTCTGGAGGGAAACACACAGCATAGTTCTCATCCATGGATCACAGTCTGCTTTAGAGCGACAAGCACGCTCTTCCTTTCTAGAGTCTCTAAGACAGCAGGAAACATGAGTGTGCTGAGAACAAAAGAACGGTGTTTCCTACACATACGGACCATACCTAGTCCAACTCTTCTTCTGAAACTGATACAAAGCAAGGGTCCTCTAACATCCAATGCTTGTCAGTTAAGATGAGAAACGTGTGAGCTTCGTAAACGATGTAGTTCATTTGAGCAGAAAAGTGACTGCCCTTACCTGAAACGAAGTCTTGCTTGTAGGAAGACACAGAGCCTGGGATTTAACTCCTTTTCTGAAGGGAAACACACAGCATAGTTCTCATCCATGGATCACACTCTGCTTTAGAGCAAGAAGCACGCTCTTGCTTTCTAGATTCTCTTATACAGCAGGAAATCTGAGTGTGCCCAGAACAAAAGAACGGTGCATCCTACACATACGGACTATATGTAGTCCAAATCTTCTTCTGAAACTGATACAATGCACTGGTCCTCTAACATCCAATTCTTGTCAGTTAAGATGAGAAACGTGTGAGCTTCGTGAACGATGTAGTTCCTTTGATCAGAAAAGTGACTGCCCTTACCTGAAACGAAGTCTTGATTGTAGGGAGACTCAGAGCATGGGATTTAACTCCATTTCTGAAGTGAAACACACAGCATTGTCTCATCCATTGATCACACTCTGCTTTAGAACAAGAAGCACGCTCTTGCTTTCTAGAGTCTCTAAGACAGCAGGAAACGTGAGTGTGCTGAGAAAAAAAGAACGGTGTTTCCTACACATACAGACCATATCTAGTCCAACACTTCTTCTGAAACTGATACAAAGCACTGGCCCTTTAACATCCAATGCTTGTCAGTTAAGATGAGAAACGTGTGAGCTTCGTGAACGATGTAGTTCATTTGAGCAGAAAAGTGACTGCCCTTACCTTAATTGAAGTCTTGCTTGTAGGAAGACTCAGAGCCTGGGATTTAACTCCATTTCTGAAATAAAACACACAGCAGTGTAATCATCCATTGATCACACTCTGCTTTAGGACAAGAAGCACGCTCTTGCTTTCTAGACTCTCCAAGACAGCAGATAACGTGAATGTGCTGAGAACAAAAGAACGGTGTTTCCTACACATACGGACATTATATAGTCCAACTCTGCTTCTGAAACTGAAAAAAAGCACTGGTCCTCTAAAATCTAATGCTTGTCTGTTAAGATGAGAAACGTGTGAGCTTCGTGAACGATGTAGTTCTTTTGAGCTGAAAAGTGACTGCCCTTACCTGAAACGAAGTCTTGCTTGTAGGAAGACACAGAGCCTGGGATTTAACTCCATTTCTGAAGGGAAACACACAGCATAGTTCTCATCCATGGATCACACTCTGCTTTAGAGCAAGAAGCACGCTCTTGCTTTCTAGAGTCTCTAATACAGCAGGAAATCTGAGTGTGCCCAGAACAAAGGAACGGTGTTTCCTACACATACGGACCATATCTAGGCCAACACTTCTTCTGAAACTGATACAAAGCACTGGTCCTTTAACATCCAATGCTTGTCAGTTAAGATGAGAAACGTGTCAGCTTCGTGAACGATGTAGTTAGTTTGAGCAGAAAAGTGACTGCCCTTACCTGAAACGAAGTCTTGCTTGTAGGAAGACTCAGAGCCTGGGATTTAACTCCATTTCTGAAGTAAAACACACAGCAGTGTAATCATCCATTGATCACACTCTGCTTTAGAATAAGAAGCATGCTCTTGCTTTCTAGACTCTCTAAGACAGCAGGAAACGTGAGTGTGCTGAGAACAAAAGAACGGTGTTTCCTACACATACGGACCATATCTAGTCCAACTCTGCTTCTGAAACAGATCCAAAGCACTGGTACTCTAACATCCAATGCTTGTCAGTTAAGATGAGAAACGTGTGAGCTCAGTGAATGATGTAGTTCCTTTGAACTGAAAAGTGACTGCCCTTACCTGAAACGAAGTCTTGCTTGTAGTAAGACACAGAGCCTGGGATTTAAGTCCATTTCTGAAGGGAATCACACAGTATAGTTCTCATCCATGGATCACACTCTGCTTTAGAGCAAGAAGCACACTCTAGCTTTCTAGAGTCTCTAATACAGCAGGTAATCTGAGTGTGCCCAGAACAAAAGAAAGGTGTTTCCTACACATATGGACTATATGTAGTCCAAATCTTCTTCTGAAACTGATACAATGCACTGGTCCTCTAACATCCAATGCTTGTCAGTTAAGATGAGAAATGTGTGAGCTTCGTTAAAGATGTAGTTCGTTTGAGCAGAAAAGTGACTGCCCTTACCTGAAACGAAGTCTTGCTTGTAGGAAGCCTCAGAGCATGGGATTTTGCTCCATTTCTGAAGTGAAACACACAGCAGTGTTCTCATCCATTGATCACACTCTGCTTTAGAACAAGAAGCACGATCTTGCTTTCTAGAGTCTCTAAGACAGCAGGAAACGTGAGTTTGCTGAGAACAAAAGAATGGTGTTTCCTACACATACACACCATATCTAGTCCAACTCTTCTTCTGAAACTGATACAAAGCACTGGTCCTTTAACATCCAATGCTTGTCAGTTAAGATGAGAAACGTGTGAGCTTCATGAACGATGTAGTTCGTTTGAGCTGAAAAGTGACTGCCCTTACCTGAAACGAAGTCTTGCTTGTAGGGAGACTCAGAGCCTGGGATTTAACTCCATTTCTGGAGGGAAACACACAGCATAGTTCTCATCCATGGATCACAGTCTGCTTTAGAGCGACAAGCACGCTCTTGCTTTCGAGAGTCTCTAAGACAGCAGGAAACGTGAGTGTGCTGAGAAAAAAAGAACGGTGTTTCCTACACATACAGACCATATCTAGTCCAACACTTCTTCTGAAACTGATACAAAGCACTGGCCCTTTAACATCCAATGCTTGTCAGTTAAGATGAGAAACGTGTGAGCTTCGTGAACGATGTAGTTCATTTGAGCAGAAAAGTGACTGCCCTTACCTTAATTGAAGTCTTGCTTGTAGGAAGACTCAGAGCCTGGGATTTAACTCCATTTCTGAAATAAAACACACAGCAGTGTAATCATCCATTGATCACACTCTGCTTTAGGACAAGAAGCACGCTCTTGCTTTCTAGACTCTCCAAGACAGCAGATAACGTGAATGTGCTGAGAACAAAAGAACGGTGTTTCCTACACATACGGACATTATATAGTCCAACTCTGCTTCTGAAACTGAAAAAAAGCACTGGTCCTCTAAAATCTAATGCTTGTCTGTTAAGATGAGAAACGTGTGAGCTTCGTGAACGATGTAGTTCTTTTGAGCTGAAAAGTGACTGCCCTTACCTGAAACGAAGTCTTGCTTGTAGGAAGACACAGAGCCTGGGATTTAACTCCATTTCTTAAGGGAAACACACAGCATAGTTCTCATCCATGGATCACACTCTGCTTTAGAGCAAGAAGCACGCTCTTGCTTTCTAGAGTCTCTAATACAGCAGGAAATCTGAGTGTGCCCAGAACAAAGGAACGGTGTTTCCTACACATACGGACCATATCTAGGCCAACACTTCTTCTGAAACTGATACAAAGCACTGGTCCTTTAACATCCAATGCTTGTCAGTTAAGATGAGAAACGTGTGAGCTTCGTGAACGATGTAGTTAGTTTGAGCAGAAAAGTGACTGCCCTTACCTGAATTGAAGTCTTGCTTGTAGGAAGACTCAGAGCCTGGGATTTAACTCCATTTCTGAAGTAAAACACACAGCAGTGTAATCATCCATTGATCACACTCTGCTTTAGAATAAGAAGCACGCTCTTGCTTTCTAGACTCTCTAACACAGCAGGAAACGTGAGTGTGCTGAGAACAAAAGAACGGTGTTTCCTACACATATGGACCATATCTAGTCCAACTCTGCTTCTGAAACAGATCCAAAGCACTGGTACTCTAACATCCAATGCTTGTCAGTTAAGATGAGAAACGTGTGAGCTCAGTGAATGATGTAGTTCCTTTGAACTGAAAAGTGACTGCCCTTACCTGAAACGAAGTCTTGCTTGTAGTAAGACACAGAGCCTGGGATTTAAGTCCATTTCTGAAGGGAATCACACAGTATAGTTCTCATCCATGGATCACACTCTGCTTTAGAGCAAGAAGCACACTCTAGCTTTCTAGAGTCTCTAATACAGCAGGTAATCTGAGTGTGCCCAGAACAAAAGAAAGGTGTTTCCTACACATATGGACTATATGTAGTCCAAATCTTCTTCTGAAACTGATACAATGCACTGGTCCTCTAACATCCAATGCTTGTCAGTTAAGATGAGAAATGTGTGAGCTTCGTTAAAGATGTAGTTCGTTTGAGCAGAAAAGTGACTGCCCTTACCTGAAACGAAGTCTTGCTTGTAGGAAGCCTCAGAGCATGGGATTTTGCTCCATTTCTGAAGTGAAACACACAGCAGTGTTCTCATCCATTGATCACACTCTGCTTTAGAACAAGAAGCACGATCTTGCTTTCTAGAGTCTCTAAGACAGCAGGAAACGTGAGTTTGCTGAGAACAAAAGAATGGTGTTTCCTACACATACAGACCATATCTAGTCCAACTCTTCTTCTGAAACTGATACAAAGCACTGGTCCTTTAACATCCAATGCTTGTCAGTTAAGATGAGAAACGTGTGAGCTTCATGAACGATGTAGTTCGTTTGAGCTGAAAAGTGACTGCCCTTACCTGAAACGAAGTCTTGCTTGTAGGGAGACTCAGAGCCTGGGATTTAACTCCATTTCTGGAGGGAAACACACAGCATAGTTCTCATCCATGGATCACAGTCTGCTTTAGAGCGACAAGCACGCTCTTCCTTTCTAGAGTCTCTAAGACAGCAGGAAACATGAGTGTGCTGAGAACAAAAGAACGGTGTTTCCTACACATACGGACCATACCTAGTCCAACTCTTCTTCTGAAACTGATACAAAGCAAGGGTCCTCTAACATCCAATGCTTGTCAGTTAAGATGAGAAACGTGTGAGCTTCGTAAACGATGTAGTTCATTTGAGCAGAAAAGTGACTGCCCTTACCTGAAACGAAGTCTTGCTTGTAGGAAGACACAGAGCCTGGGATTTAACTCCTTTTCTGAAGGGAAACACACAGCATAGTTCTCATCCATGGATCACACTCTGCTTTAGAGCAAGAAGCACGCTCTTGCTTTCTAGATTCTCTTATACAGCAGGAAATCTGAGTGTGCCCAGAACAAAAGAACGGTGCATCCTACACATACGGACTATATGTAGTCCAAATCTTCTTCTGAAACTGATACAATGCACTGGTCCTCTAACATCCAATTCTTGTCAGTTAAGATGAGAAACGTGTGAGCTTCGTGAACGATGTAGTTCCTTTGATCAGAAAAGTGACTGCCCTTACCTGAAACGAAGTCTTGCTTGTAGGGAGACTCAGAGCATGGGATTTAACTCCATTTCTGAAGTGAAACACACAGCATTGTCTCATCCATTGATCACACTCTGCTTTAGAACAAGAAGCACGCTCTTGCTTTCTAGAGTCTCTAAGACAGCAGGAAACGTGAGTGTGCTGAGAAAAAAAGAACGGTGTTTCCTACACATACAGACCATATCTAGTCCAACACTTCTTCTGAAACTGATACAAAGCACTGGCCCTTTAACATCCAATGCTTGTCAGTTAAGATGAGAAACGTGTGAGCTTCGTGAACGATGTAGTTCATTTGAGCAGAAAAGTGACTGCCCTTACCTTAATTGAAGTCTTGCTTGTAGGAAGACTCAGAGCCTGGGATTTAACTCCATTTCTGAAATAAAACACACAGCAGTGTAATCATCCATTGATCACACTCTGCTTTAGGACAAGAAGCACGCTCTTGCTTTCTAGACTCTCCAAGACAGCAGATAACGTGAATGTGCTGAGAACAAAAGAACGGTGTTTCCTACACATACGGACATTATATAGTCCAACTCTGCTTCTGAAACTGAAAAAAAGCACTGGTCCTCTAAAATCTAATGCTTGTCTGTTAAGATGAGAAACGTGTGAGCTTCGTGAACGATGTAGTTCGTTTGAGCTGAAAAGTGACTGCCCTTACCTGAAACGAAGTCTTGCTTGTAGGAAGACACAGAGCCTGGGATTTAACTCCATTTCTGAAGGGAAACACACAGCATAGTTCTCATCCATGGATCACACTCTGCTTTAGAGCAAGAAGCACGCTCTTGCTTTCTAGAGTCTCTAATACAGCAGGAAATCTGAGTGTGCCCAGAACAAAGGAACGGTGTTTCCTACACATACGGACCATATCTAGGCCAACACTTCTTCTGAAACTGATACAAAGCACTGGTCCTTTAACATCCAATGCTTGTCAGTTAAGATGAGAAACGTGTGAGCTTCGTGAACGATGTAGTTAGTTTGAGCAGAAAAGTGACTGCCCTTACCTGAAACGAAGTCTTGCTTGTAGGAAGACTCAGAGCCTGGGATTTAACTCCATTTCTGAAGTAAAACACACAGCAGTGTAATCATCCATTGATCACACTCTGCTTTAGAATAAGAAGCATGCTCTTGCTTTCTAGACTCTCTAAGACAGCAGGAAACATGAGTGTGCTGAGAACAAAAGAACGGTGTTTCCTACACATACGGACCATATCTAGTCCAACTCTGCTTCTGAAACAGATCCAAAGCACTGGTACTCTAACATCCAATGCTTGTCAGTTAAGATGAGAAACGTGTGAGCTCAGTGAATGATGTAGTTCCTTTGAACTGAAAAGTGACTGCCCTTACCTGAAACGAAGTCTTGCTTGTAGTAAGACACAGAGCCTGGGATTTAAGTCCATTTCTGAAGGGAATCACACAGTATAGTTCTCATCCATGGATCACACTCTGCTTTAGAGCAAGAAGCACACTCTAGCTTTCTAGAGTCTCTAATACAGCAGGTAATCTGAGTGTGCCCAGAACAAAAGAAAGGTGTTTCCTACACATATGGACTATATGTAGTCCAAATCTTCTTCTGAAACTGATACAATGCACTGGTCCTCTAACATCCAATGCTTGTCAGTTAAGATGAGAAATGTGTGAGCTTCGTTAAAGATGTAGTTCGTTTGAGCAGAAAAGTGACTGCCCTTACCTGAAACGAAGTCTTGCTTGTAGGAAGCCTCAGAGCATGGGATTTTGCTCCATTTCTGAAGTGAAACACACAGCAGTGTTCTCATCCATTGATCACACTCTGCTTTAGAACAAGAAGCACGATCTTGCTTTCTAGAGTCTCTAAGACAGCAGGAAACGTGAGTTTGCTGAGAACAAAAGAATGGTGTTTCCTACACATACAGACCATATCTAGTCCAACTCTTCTTCTGAAACTGATACAAAGCACTGGTCCTTTAACATCCAATGCTTGTCAGTTAAGATGAGAAACGTGTGAGCTTCATGAACGATGTAGTTCGTTTGAGCTGAAAAGTGACTGCCCTTACCTGAAACGAAGTCTTGCTTGTAGGGAGACTCAGAGCCTGGGATTTAACTCCATTTCTGGAGGGAAACACACAGCATAGTTCTCATCCATGGATCACAGTCTGCTTTAGAGCGACAAGCACGCTCTTCCTTTCTAGAGTCTCTAAGACAGCAGGAAACATGAGTGTGCTGAGAACAAAAGAACGGTGTTTCCTACACATACGGACCATACCTAGTCCAACTCTTCTTCTGAAACTGATACAAAGCAAGGGTCCTCTAACATCCAATGCTTGTCAGTTAAGATGAGAAACGTGTGAGCTTCGTAAACGATGTAGTTCATTTGAGCAGAAAAGTGACTGCCCTTACCTGAAACGAAGTCTTGCTTGTAGGAAGACACAGAGCCTGGGATTTAACTCCTTTTCTGAAGGGAAACACACAGCATAGTTCTCATCCATGGATCACACTCTGCTTTAGAGCAAGAAGCACGCTCTTGCTTTCTAGATTCTCTTATACAGCAGGAAATCTGAGTGTGCCCAGAACAAAAGAACGGTGCATCCTACACATACGGACTATATGTAGTCCAAATCTTCTTCTGAAACTGATACAATGCACTGGTCCTCTAACATCCAATTCTTGTCAGTTAAGATGAGAAACGTGTGAGCTTCGTGAACGATGTAGTTCCTTTGATCAGAAAAGTGACTGCCCTTACCTGAAACGAAGTCTTGCTTGTAGGGAGACTCAGAGCATGGGATTTAACTCCATTTCTGAAGTGAAACACACAGCATTGTCTCATCCATTGATCACACTCTGCTTTAGAACAAGAAGCACGCTCTTGCTTTCTAGAGTCTCTAAGACAGCAGGAAACGTGAGTGTGCTGAGAAAAAAAGAACGGTGTTTCCTACACATACAGACCATATCTAGTCCAACACTTCTTCTGAAACTGATACAAAGCACTGGCCCTTTAACATCCAATGCTTGTCAGTTAAGATGAGAAACGTGTGAGCTTCGTGAACGATGTAGTTCATTTGAGCAGAAAAGTGACTGCCCTTACCTTAATTGAAGTCTTGCTTGTAGGAAGACTCAGAGCCTGGGATTTAACTCCATTTCTGAAATAAAACACACAGCAGTGTAATCATCCATTGATCACACTCTGCTTTAGGACAAGAAGCACGCTCTTGCTTTCTAGACTCTCCAAGACAACAGATAACGTGAATGTGCTGAGAACAAAAGAACGGTGTTTCCTACACATACGGACATTATATAGTCCAACTCTGCTTCTGAAACTGAAAAAAAGCACTGGTCCTCTAAAATCTAATGCTTGTCTGTTAAGATGAGAAACGTGTGAGCTTCGTGAACGATGTAGTTCTTTTGAGCTGAAAAGTGACTGCCCTTACCTGAAACGAAGTCTTGCTTGTAGGAAGACACAGAGCCTGGGATTTAACTCCATTTCTGAAGGGAAACACACAGCATAGTTCTCATCCATGGATCACACTCTGCTTTAGAGCAAGAAGCACGCTCTTGCTTTCTAGAGTCTCTAATACAGCAGGAAATCTGAGTGTGCCCAGAACAAAGGAACGGTGTTTCCTACACATACGGACCATATCTAGGCCAACACTTCTTCTGAAACTGATACAAAGCACTGGTCCTTTAACATCCAATGCTTGTCAGTTAAGATGAGAAACGTGTCAGCTTCGTGAACGATGTAGTTAGTTTGAGCAGAAAAGTGACTGCCCTTACCTGAAACGAAGTCTTGCTTGTAGGAAGACTCAGAGCCTGGGATTTAACTCCATTTCTGAAGTAAAACACACAGCAGTGTAATCATCCATTGATCACACTCTGCTTTAGAATAAGAAGCATGCTCTTGCTTTCTAGACTCTCTAAGACAGCAGGAAACGTGAGTGTGCTGAGAACAAAAGAACGGTGTTTCCTACACATACGGACCATATCTAGTCCAACTCTGCTTCTGAAACAGATCCAAAGCACTGGTACTCTAACATCCAATGCTTGTCAGTTAAGATGAGAAACGTGTGAGCTCAGTGAATGATGTAGTTCCTTTGAACTGAAAAGTGACTGCCCTTACCTGAAACGAAGTCTTGCTTGTAGTAAGACACAGAGCCTGGGATTTAAGTCCATTTCTGAAGGGAATCACACAGTATAGTTCTCATCCATGGATCACACTCTGCTTTAGAGCAAGAAGCACACTCTAGCTTTCTAGAGTCTCTAATACAGCAGGTAATCTGAGTGTGCCCAGAACAAAAGAAAGGTGTTTCCTACACATATGGACTATATGTAGTCCAAATCTTCTTCTGAAACTGATACAATGCACTGGTCCTCTAACATCCAATGCTTGTCAGTTAAGATGAGAAATGTGTGAGCTTCGTTAAAGATGTAGTTCGTTTGAGCAGAAAAGTGACTGCCCTTACCTGAAACAAAGTCTTGCTTGTAGGAAGCCTCAGAGCATGGGATTTTGCTCCATTTCTGAAGTGAAACACACAGCAGTGTTCTCATCCATTGATCACACTCTGCTTTAGAACAAGAAGCACGATCTTGCTTTCTAGAGTTTCTAAGACAGCAGGAAACGTGAGTTTGCTGAGAACAAAAGAATGGTGTTTCCTACACATACACACCATATCTAGTCCAACTCTTCTTCTGAAACTGATACAAAGCACTGGTCCTTTAACATCCAATGCTTGTCAGTTAAGATGAGAAACGTGTGAGCTTCATGAACGATGTAGTTCGTTTGAGCTGAAAAGTGACTGCCCTTACCTGAAACGAAGTCTTGCTTGTAGGGAGACTCAGAGCCTGGGATTTAACTCCATTTCTGGAGGGAAACACACAGCATAGTTCTCATCCATGGATCACAGTCTGCTTTAGAGCGACAAGCACGCTCTTCCTTTCTAGAGTCTCTAAGACAGCAGGAAACATGAGTGTGCTGAGAACAAAAGAACGGTGTTTCCTACACATACGGACCATACCTAGTCCAACTCTTCTTCTGAAACTGATACAAAGCAAGGGTCCTCTAACATCCAATGCTTGTCAGTTAAGATGAGAAACGTGTGAGCTTCGTAAACGATGTAGTTCATTTGAGCAGAAAAGTGACTGCCCTTACCTGAAACGAAGTCTTGCTTGTAGGAAGACACAGAGCCTGGGATTTAACTCCTTTTCTGAAGGGAAACACACAGCATAGTTCTCATCCATGGATCACAGTCTGCTTTAGAGCGACAAGCACGCTCTTCCTTTCTAGAGTCTCTAAGACAGCAGGAAACATGAGTGTGCTGAGAACAAAAGAACGGTGTTTCCTACACATACGGACCATACCTAGTCCAACTCTGCTTCTTAAACTGATACAAAGCAAGGGTCCTCTAACATCCAATGCTTGTCAGTTAAGATGAGAAACGTGTGAGCTTCGTGAACGATGTAGTTCCTTTGATCAGAAAAGTGACTGCCCTTACCTGAAACGAAGTCTTGCTTGTAGGGAGACTCAGAGCATGGGATTTAACTCCATTTCTGAAGTGAAACACACAGCATTGTCTCATCCATTGATCACACTCTGCTTTAGAACAAGAAGCACGCTCTTGCTTTCTAGAGTCTCTAAGACAGCAGGAAACGTGAGTGTGCTGAGAAAAAAAGAACGGTGTTTCCTACACATACAGACCATATCTAGTCCAACACTTCTTCTGAAACTGATACAAAGCACTGGCCCTTTAACATCCAATGCTTGTCAGTTAAGATGAGAAACGTGTGAGCTTCATGAACGATGTAGTTCATTTGAGCAGAAAAGTGACTGCCCTTACCTTAATTGAAGTCTTGCTTGTAGGAAGACTCAGAGCCTGGGATTTAACTCCATTTCTGAAATAAAACACACAGCAGTGTAATCATCCATTGATCACACTCTGCTTTAGGACAAGAAGCACGCTCTTGCTTTCTAGACTCTCCAAGACAGCAGATAACGTGAATGTGCTGAGAACAAAAGAACGGTGTTTCCTACACATACGGACATTATATAGTCCAACTCTGCTTCTGAAACTGAAAAAAAGCACTGGTCCTCTAAAATCTAATGCTTGTCTGTTAAGATGAGAAACGTGTGAGCTTCGTGAACGATGTAGTTCGTTTGAGCTGAAAAGTGACTGCCCTTACCTGAAACGATGTCTTGCTTGTAGGAAGACACAGAGCCTGGGATTTAACTCCATTTCTGAAGGGAAACACACAGCATAGTTCTCATCCATGGATCACACTCTGCTTTAGAGCAAGAAGCACGCTCTTGCTTTCTAGAGTCTCTAATACAGCAGGAAATCTGAGTGTGCCCAGAACAAAGGAACGGTGTTTCCTACACATACGGACCATATCTAGGCCAACACTTCTTCTGAAACTGATACAAAGCACTGGTCCTTTAACATCCAATGCTTGTCAGTTAAGATGAGAAACGTGTGAGCTTCGTGAACGATGTAGTTACTTTGAGCAGAAAAGTGACTGCCCTTACCTGAAACGAAGTCTTGCTTGTAGGAAGACTCAGAGCCTGGGATTTAACTCCATTTCTGAAGTAAAACACACAGCAGTGTAATCATCCATTGATCACACTCTGCTTTAGAATAAGAAGCATGCTCTTGCTTTCTAGACTCTCTAAGACAGCAGGAAACGTGAGTGTGCTGAGAACAAAAGAACGGTGTTTCCTACACATACGGACCATATCTAGTCCAACTCTGCTTCTGAAACAGATCCAAAGCACTGGTACTCTAACATCCAATGCTTGTCAGTTAAGATGAGAAACGTGTGAGCTCAGTGAATGATGTAGTTCCTTTGAACTGAAAAGTGACTGCCCTTACCTGAAACGAAGTCTTGCTTGTAGTAAGACACAGAGCCTGGGATTTAAGTCCATTTCTGAAGGGAATCACACAGTATAGTTCTCATCCATGGATCACACTCTGCTTTAGAGCAAGAAGCACACTCTAGCTTTCTAGAGTCTCTAATACAGCAGGTAATCTGAGTGTGCCCAGAACAAAAGAAAGGTGTTTCCTACACATATGGACTATATGTAGTCCAAATCTTCTTCTGAAACTGATACAATGCACTGGTCCTCTAACATCCAATGCTTGTCAGTTAAGATGAGAAATGTGTGAGCTTCGTTAAAGATGTAGTTCGTTTGAGCAGAAAAGTGACTGCCCTTACCTGAAACGAAGTCTTGCTTGTAGGAAGCCTCAGAGCATGGGATTTTGCTCCATTTCTGAAGTGAAACACACAGCAGTGTTCTCATCCATTGATCACACTCTGCTTTAGAACAAGAAGCACGATCTTGCTTTCTAGAGTCTCTAAGACAGCAGGAAACGTGAGTTTGCTGAGAACAAAAGAATGGTGTTTCCTACACATACAGACCATA
Source organism: Onychomys leucogaster (assembly GCA_949786385.1). Lineage (NCBI taxonomy): Eukaryota > Metazoa > Chordata > Mammalia > Rodentia > Cricetidae > Onychomys > Onychomys leucogaster. Next base: position 2,232,988 of record CATKUP010000076.1, read on the forward strand.
TCTAGTCCAACTCTTCTTCTGAAACTGATACAAAGCACTGGTCCTTTAACATCCAATGCTTGTCAGTTAAGATGAGAAACGTGTGAGCTTCGTGAACGATGTAGTTCGTTTGAGCTGAAAAGTGACTGCCCTTACCTGAAACGAAGTCTTGCTTGTAGGGAGACTCAGAGCCTGGGATTTAACTCCATTTCTGGAGGGAAACACACAGCATAGTTCTCATCCATGGATCACAGTCTGCTTTAGAGCGACAAGCACGCTCTTCCTTTCTAGAGTCTCTAAGACAGCAGGAAACATGAGTGTGCTGAGAACAAAAGAACGGTGTTTCCTACACATACGGACCATACCTAGTCCAACTCTTCTTCTGAAACTGATACAAAGCACGGGTCCTCTAACATCCAATGCTTGTCAGTTAAGATGAGAAACGTGTGAGCTTCGTAAACGATGTAGTTCATTTGAGCAGAAAAGTGACTGCCCTTACCTGAAACGAAGTCTTGCTTGTAGGAAGACACAGAGCCTGGGATTTAACTCCTTTTCTGAAGGGAAACACACAGCATAGTTCTCATCCATGGATCACATTCTGCTTTAGAGCAAGAAGCACGTTCTTGCTTTCTAGATTCTCTTATACAGCAGGAAATCTGAGTGTGCCCAGAACAAAAGAACGGTGTATCCTACACATACGGACTATATGTAGTCCAAATCTTCTTCTGAAACTGATACAATGCACTGGTCCTCTAACATCCAATTCTTGTCAGTTAAGATGAGAAACGTGTGAGCTTCGTGAACGATGTAGTTCCTTTGATCAGAAAAGTGACTGCCCTTACCTGAAACGAAGTCTTGCTTGTAGGGAGACTCAGAGCATGGGATTTAACTCCATTTCTGAAGTGAAACACACAGCATTGTCTCATCCATTGATCACACTCTGCTTTAGAACAAGAAGCACGCTCTTGCTTTCTAGAGTCTCTAAGACAGCAGGAAACGTGAGTGTGCTGAGAAAAAAAGAACGGTGTTTCCTACACATACAGACCATATCTAGTCCAACACTTCTTCTGAAACTGATACAAAGCACTGGCCCTTTAACATCCAATGCTTGTCAGTTAAGATGAGAAACGTGTGAGCTTCGTGAACGATGTAGTTCATTTGAGCAGAAAAGTGACTGCCCTTACCTTAATTGAAGTCTTGCTTGTAGGAAGACTCAGAGCCTGGGATTTAACTCCATTTCTGAAATAAAACACACAGCAGTGTAATCATCCATTGATCACACTCTGCTTTAGGACAAGAAGCACGCTCTTGCTTTCTAGACTCTCCAAGACAGCAGATAACGTGAATGTGCTGAGAACAAAAGAACGGTGTTTCCTACACATACGGACATTATATAGTCCAACTCTGCTTCTGAAACTGAAAAAAAGCACTGGTCCTCTAAAATCTAATGCTTGTCTGTTAAGATGAGAAACGTGTGAGCTTCGTGAACGATGTAGTTCGTTTGAGCTGAAAAGTGACTGCACTTACCTGAAACGAAGTCTTGCTTGTAGGAAGACACAGAGCCTGGGATTTAACTCCATTTCTGAAGGGAAACACACAGCATAGTTCTCATCCATGGATCACACTCTGCTTTAGAGCAAGAAGCACGCTCTTGCTTTCTAGAGTCTCTAATACAGCAGGAAATCTGAGTGTGCCCAGAACAAAGGAACGGTGTTTCCTACACATACGGACCATATCTAGGCCAACACTTCTTCTGAAACTGATACAAAGCACTGGTCCTTTAACATCCAATGCTTGTCAGTTAAGATGAGAAACGTGTGAGCTTCGTGAAAGATGTAGTTAGTTTGAGCAGAAAAGTGACTGCCCTTACCTGAAACGAAGTCTTGCTTGTAGGAAGACTCAGAGCCTGGGATTTAACTCCATTTCTGAAGTAAAACACACAGCAGTGTAATCATCCATTGATCACACTCTGCTTTAGAATAAGAAGCATGCTCTTGCTTTCTAGACTCTCTAAGACAGCAGGAAACGTGAGTGTGCTGAGAACAAAAGAACGGTGTTTCCTACACATACGGACCATATCTAGTCCAACTCTGCTTCTGAAACAGATCCAAAGCACTGGTACTCTAACATCCAATGCTTGTCAGTTAAGATGAGAAACGTGTGAGCTCAGTGAATGATGTAGTTCCTTTGAACTGAAAAGTGACTGCCCTTACCTGAAACGAAGTCTTGCTTGTAGTAAGACACAGAGCCTGGGATTTAAGTCCATTTCTGAAGGGAATCACACAGTATAGTTCTCATCCATGGATCACACTCTGCTTTAGAGCAAGAAGCACACTCTAGCTTTCTAGATTCTCTAATACAGCAGGTAATCTGAGTGTGCCCAGAACAAAAGAAAGGTGTTTCCTACACATATGGACTATATGTAGTCCAAATCTTCTTCTGAAACTGATACAATTCACTGGTCCTCTAACATCCAATGCTTGTCAGTTAAGATGAGAAATGTGTGAGCTTCGTTAAAGATGTAGTTCGTTTGAGCAGAAAAGTGACTGCCCTTACCTGAAACGAAGTCTTGCTTGTAGGAAGCCTCAGAGCATGGGATTTTGCTCCATTTCTGAAGTGAAACACACAGCAGTGTTCTCATCCATTGATCACACTCTGCTTTAGAACAAGAAGCACGATCTTGCTTTCTAGAGTCTCTAAGACAGCAGGAAATGTGAGTTTGCTGAGAACAAAAGAATGGTGTTTCCTACACATACAGACCATATCTAGTCCAACTCTTCTTCTGAAACTGATACAAAGCACTGGTCCTTTAACATCCAATGCTTGTCAGTTAAGATGAGAAACATGTGAGCTTCGTGAACGATGTAGTTCGTTTGAGCTGAAAAGTGACTGCCCTTACCTGAAACGAAGTCTTGCTTGTAGGGAGACTCAGAGCCTGGGATTTAACTCCATTTCTGAAGGGAAACACACAGCATAGTTCTCATCCATGGATCAAAGTCTGCTTTAGAGCAACAAGCACGCTCTTCCTTTCTAGAGTCTCTAAGACAGCAGGAAACATGAGTGTGCTGAGAACAAAAGAACGGTGTTTCCTACACATACGGACCATATCTAGTCCAACTCTTCTTCTGAAACTGATACAAAGCACGGGTCCTCTCACATCCAATGCTTGTCAGTTAAGATGAGAAACGTGTGAGCTTCGTGAACGATGTAGTTCATTTGAGCAGAAAAGTGACTGCCCTTACCTGAAACGAAGTCTTGCCTGTGGGAAGACACAGAGCCTGGTATTTAACTACATTTCTGAAGGGAAACACACAGCATAGTTTTCATCCATGGATCACATTCTGCTTTAGAGCAAGAAGCACGTTCTTGCTTTCTAGATTCTCTTATACAGCAGGAAATCTGAGTGTGCCCAGAACAAAAGAACGGTGTATCCTACACATACGGCCTATATGTAGTCCAAATCTTCTTCTGAAACTGATACAATGCACTGGTCCTCTAACATACAATTCTTGTCAGTTAAGATGAGAAACGTGTGAGCTTCGTGAACGATGTAGTTCCTTTGATCAGAAAAGTGACTGCCCTTACCTGAAACGAAGTCTTGCTTGTAGGGAGACTCAGAGCATGGGATTTAACTCCATTTCTGAAGTGAAACACACAGCATTGTCTCATCCATTGATCACACTCTGCTTTAGAACAAGAAGCACGCTCTTGCTTTCTGGAGTCTCTAAGACAGCAGGAAACATGAGTGTGCTGAGAAAAAAAGAACGGTGTTTCCTACACATAGAGACCATATCTAGTCCAACACTTCTTCTGAAACTGATACAAAGCACTGGTCCTTTAACATCCAATGCTTGTCAGTTAAGATGAGAAACGTGTGAGCTTCGTGAACGATGTAGTTCATTTGAGCAGAAAAGTGACTGCCCTTACCTTAATTGAAGTCTTGCTTGTAGGAAGACTCAGAGCCTGGGATTTAACTCCATTTCTGAAATAAAACACACAGCAGTGTAATCATCCATTGATCACACTCTGCTTTAGGACAAGAAGCACGCTCTTGCTTTCTAGACTCTCCAAGACAGCAGATTACGTGAATGTGCTGAGAACAAAAGAACGGTGTTTCCTACACATACGGACATTATATAGTCCAACTCTGCTTCTGAAACTGAAAAAAAGCACTGGTCCTCTAAAATCTAATGCTTGTCTGTTAAGATGAGAAACGTGTGAGCTTCGTGAACGATGTAGTTCGTTTGAGATGAAAAGTGACTGCCCTTACCTGAAACGAAGTCTTGCTTGTAGGAAGACACAGAGCCTGGTATTTAACTCCATTTCTGAAGGGAAACAAACAGCATAGTTCTCATCCATGGATCACACTCTGCTTTAGAGCAAGAAGCACGCTCTTGCTTTCTAGAGTTTCTAATACAGCAGGAAATCTGAGTGTGCCCAGAACAAAGGAACGGTGTTTCCTACACATACGGACCATATCTAGTCCAACACTTCTTCTGAAACTGATACAAAGCACTGGTCCTTTAACATCCAATGCTTGTCAGTTAAGATGAGAAACGTGTGAGCTTCGTGAACGATGTAGTTAGTTTGAGCAGAAAAGTGACTGCCCTTACCTGAATTGAAGTCTTGCTTGTAGGAAGACTCAGAGCCTGGGATTTAACTCCATTTCTGAAGTAAAACACACAGCAGTGTAATCATCCATTGATCACACTCTGGTTTAGAATAAGAAGCACGCTCTTGCTTTCTAGACTCTCTAAGACAGCAGGAAACGTGAGTGTGCTGAGAAGAAAAGAACGGTGTTTCCTACACATACGGACCATATCTAGTCCAACTCTGCTTCTGAAACAGATACAAAGCACTGGTACTCTAACATCCAATGCTTGTCAGTTAAGATGAGAAACGTGTGAGCTCAGTGAATGATGTAGTTCCTTTGAACTGAAAATTGACTGCCCTTACCTGAAACGAAGTCTTGCTTGTAGTAAGACACAGAGCCTGGGATTTAAGTCCATTTCTGAAGGGAATCACACAGTATAGTTCTCATCCATGGATCACACTCTGCTTTAGAGCAAGAAGCACACTCTAGCTTTCTAGAGTCTCTAATACAGCAGGTAATCTGAGTGTGCCCAGAACAAAAGAAAGGTGTTTCCTACACATATGGACTGTATGTAGTCCAAATCTTCTTCTGAAACTGATACAATGCACTGGTCCTCTAACATCCAATGCTTGTCAGTTAAGATGAGAAATGTGTGAGCTTCGTTAAAGATGTAGTTCGTTTGAGCAGAAAAGTGACTGCCCTTACCTGAAACGAAGTACTCTTGTAGGAAGCCTCAGAGCATGGGATTTTACTCCATTTCTGAAGTGAAACACACAGCAGTGTTCTCATCCATTGATCACACTCTGCTTTAGAACAAGAAGCACGCTCTTGCTTTCTAGAGTCTCTAAGACAGCAGGAAACGTGAGTTTGCTGAGAACAAAAGAATGGTGTTTCCTACACATACAGACCATATCTAGTCCAACTCTTCTTCTGAAACTGATACAAAGCACTGGTCCTTTAACATCCAATGCTTGTCAGTTAAGATGAGAAACGTGTGAGCTTCGTGAACGATGTAGTTCGTTTGAGTAGAAAAGTGACTGCCCTTACCTGAAACGAAGTCTTGCTTGTAGGAAGACTCAGAGCCTGGGATTTAAGTCCATTTCTGAAGGGAAACACACAGCATAGTTCTCATCCATGGATAACACTCTGCTTTAGAGCAAGAAGCACACTCTTGCTTTCTACAGACTCTAAGACAGCAGGAAATCTGAGTCTGCCCAGAACAAAAGAACGGTGTTTCCTACACATACGGACTATATGTAGTCCAAATCTTCTTCTGAAACTGATAGAATGCACTGGTCCTCTAACATCCAATGCTTGTCAGTTAAGATGAGAAACGTGTGAGCTCAGTGAAGGATGTAGTTCGTTTGAGCTAAAAATGACTGCCCTTACCTGAAACAAATTTTTGCTTGTAGGGAGACTCAGAGCCTGGGATTTAACTCCATTTCTGAAGGGAAACACACAGCATAGTTCTCATCCATGGATCACAGTCTGCTTTAGAGCGACAAGCACGCTCTTCCTTTCTAGAGTCTCTAAGACAGCAGGAAACATGAGTGTGCTGAGAACAAAAGAACGGTGTTTCCTACACATACGGACCATATCTAATCCAACTCTGCTTCTGAAACAGATACAAAGCACTGGTACTCTAACATCCAATGCTTGTCAGTTAAGATGAGAAACATGTGAGCTCAGTGAATGATGTAGTTCCTTTGAACTGAAAAGTGACTGCCCTTACCTGAAACGAAGTCTTGCTTGTAGTAAGACACAGAGCCTGGGATTTAAGTCCATTTCTGAAGGGAATCACACAGTATAGTTCTCATCCATGGATCACACTCTGCTTTAGAGCAAGAAGCACACTCTAGCTTTCTAGAGTTTCTAATACAGCAGGTAATCTGAGTGTGCCCAGAACAAAAGAAAGGTGTTTCCTACACATATGGACTATATGTAGTCCAAATCTTCTTCTGAAACTGATACAATGCACTGGTCCTCTAACATCCAATGCTTGTCAGTTAAGATGAGAAATGTGTGAGCTTCGTTAAAGATGTAGTTCGTTTGAGCAGAAAAGTGACTGCCCTTACCTGAAACGAAGTCTTGCTTGTAGGAAGCCTCAGAGCATGGGATTTTACTCCATTTCTGAAGTGAAACACACAGCACTGTTCTCATCCATTGATCACACTCTGCTTTAGAACAAGAAGCACGATCTTGCTTTCTAGAGTCTCTAAGACAGCAGGAATCGTGAGTTTGCTGAGAACAAAAGAATGGTGTTTCCTACACATACAGACCATATCTAGTTCAACTCTTCTTCTGAAACTGATACAAAGCACTGGTCCTTTAACATCCAATGCTTGTCAGTTAAGATGAGAAACGTGTGAGCTTCGTGAACGATGTAGTTCGTTTGAGTAGAAAAGTGACTGCCCTTACCTGAAACGAAGTCTTGCTTGTAGGAAGACTCAGAGCCTGGGATTTAAGTCCATTTCTGAAGGGAAACACACAGCATAGTTCTCATCCATGGATAACACTCTGCTTTAGAGCAAGAAGCACACTCTTGCTTTCTACAGACTCTAAGACAGCAGGAAATCTGAGTCTGCCCAGAACAAAAGAACGGTGTTTCCTACACATACGGACTATATGTAGTCCAAATCTTCTTCTGAAACTGATAGAATGCACTGGTCCTCTAACATCCAATGCTTGTCAGTTAAGATGAGAAACGTGTGAGCTCAGTGAAGGATGTAGTTCGTTTGAGCTAAAAATGACTGCCCTTACCTGAAACAAATTTTTGCTTGTAGGGAGACTCAGAGCCTGGGATTTAACTCCATTTCTGAAGGGAAACACACAGCATAGTTCTCATCCATGGATCACAGTCTGCTTTAGAGCGACAAGCACGCTCTTCCTTTCTAGAGTCTCTAAGACAGCAGGAAACATGAGTGTGCTGAGAACAAAAGAACGGTGTTTCCTACACATACGGACCATATCTAATCCAACTCTGCTTCTGAAACAGATACAAAGCACTGGTACTCTAACATCCAATGCTTGTCAGTTAAGATGAGAAACATGTGAGCTCAGTGAATGATGTAGTTCCTTTGAACTGAAAAGTGACTGCCCTTACCTGAAACGAAGTCTTGCTTGTAGTAAGACACAGAGCCTGGGATTTAAGTCCATTTCTGAAGGGAATCACACAGTATAGTTCTCATCCATGGATCACACTCTGCTTTAGAGCAAGAAGCACACTCTAGCTTTCTAGAGTCTCTAATACAGCAGGTAATCTGAGTGTGCCCAGAACAAAAGAAAGGTGTTTCCTACACATATGGACTATATGTAGTCCAAATCTTCTTCTGAAACTGATACAATGCACTGGTCCTCTAACATCCAATGCTTGTCAGTTAAGATGAGAAATGTGTGAGCTTCGTTAAAGATGTAGTTCGTTTGAGCAGAAAAGTGACTGCCCTTACCTGAAACGAAGTCTTGCTTGTAGGAAGCCTCAGAGCATGGGATTTTACTCCATTTCTGAAGTGAAACACACAGCACTGTTCTCATCCATTGATCACACTCTGCTTTAGAACAAGAAGCACGATCTTGCTTTCTAGAGTCTCTAAGACAGCAGGAATCGTGAGTTTGCTGAGAACAAAAGAATGGTGTTTCCTACACATACAGACCATATCTAGTTCAACTCTTCTTCTGAAACTGATACAAAGCACTGGTCCTTTAACATCCAATGCTTGTCAGTTAAGATGAGAAACGTGTGAGCTTCGTGAACGATGTAGTTCGTTTGAGCTGAAAAGTGACTGCCCTTACTTGAAACGAAGTCTTGCTTGCAGGAAGACTCAGAGCCTGGGATTTAACTCCATTTCTGAAGTGAAACACACAGCATAGTTCTCATCCATTGATCACACTCTGCTTTAGAACAAGAAGCACGCTCTTGCTTTCTAGAATCTGTAAGACAGCAGGAAACATGAGTTTGCTGAGAACAAAAGAACGGTGTTTCCTACACATACGAACCATATCTAGACCAACTCTGCTTCTGAAACTGATACAAAGCACTGGTCCTCTACCATCCAATGCTTGTCTGTTAAGATGAGAAACGTGTGAGCTTCGTGAACGGTGTAGTTCGTTTGAGCTGAAAAGTGACTGCCCTTACCTGAAACGAAGTCTTGCTTGCAGGAAGACTCAGTGCCTGGGATTTAACTCCATTTCTGAAGTGAAACACACAGCATAGTTCTCATCCATTGATCACACTCTGCTTTAGAACAAGAAGCACGCTCTTGCTTTCTAGAATCTCTAAGACAGCAGGAAACATGAGTTTGCTGAGAACAAAAGAACGCTGTTTCCTACACATACGGACCATATCTAGACCAACTCTGCTTCTGAAACTGATACAAAGCACTGGTCCTCTACCATCCAATGCTTGTCTGTTAAGATGAGAAACGTGTGAGCTCCGTGAAAGATGTAGTTCGTTTGAGCTGAAAAGTGACTGCCCTTACCTGAAACGAAGTCTTGCTTGTAGGGAGACTCAGAGCCTGGGATTTAACTCCATTTCTGAAGGGAAACACACAGCATAGTTCTCATCCATGGATCACACTCTGCTTTAGAGCGAGAAGCACGCTCTTGCTTTCTAGAGTCTCTAAGAGAGCAGGAAACGTGAGTGTGCTGAGAACAAAAGAACGGTGTTTCCTACACATACGGACCATATCTAGTCCAACTCTTCTTCTGAAACTGATACAAAGCACGGGTCCTCTAACATGCAATGCTTGTCAGTTAACATGAGAAATGTGTGAGCTTCGTGAACGATGTAGTTCGTTTGAGCAGAAAAGTTACTGCCCTTACCTGAAACGAAGTCTTGCTTGTAGGAAGACTCAGAGCCTGGGATTTAAGTCCATTTCTGAAGGGAAACACACAGCATAGTTCTCATCCATGGATAACACTCTGCTTTAGAGCAAGAAGCACACTCTTGCTTTCTACAGACTCTAAGTCAGCAGGAAATCTGAGTCTGCCCAGAACAAAAGAACGGTGATTCCTACACATACGGACTATATGTAGTCCAAATCTTCTTCTGAAACTGATAGAATGCACTGGTCCTCTAACATCCAATGCTTGTCTGTTAAGATGAGAAACGTGTGAGCTTTGTGAATGATGTAGTTCCTTTGAACTGAAAAGTGACTGCCCTTACCTGAAACGAAGTCTTGCTTGTAGTAAGACACAGAGCCTGGGATTTAAGTCCATTTCTGAAGGGAATCACACAGCATAGTTCTCATCCATGGATCACACTCTGCCTTAGAGCGAGAAGCACACTCTAGCTTTCTAGAGTCTCTAATAAGCAGGTAATCTGAGTGTGCCCAGAACAAAAGAACGGTGTTTCCTACACATATGGACCATATGTAGTCCAACGCTGCTTCTGAAACTGATACAGAGCACTGGTCCTCTACCATCCAATGCTTGTCTGTCAAGATGAGAAACGTGTGAGCTCCGTGAACGATGTAGTTCCTTTGAGCTGAAAAGCGACTGCCCTTACCTGAAACGAAGTCTTGCTTTTAGGAAGACATAGAGCCTGGGATTTAACTACTTTTCTGAAGGGAAACACACAGCATAGTTCTCATCCATGGATCACACTCTGCTTTAGAGCAAGAAGCACGCGCTTGCTTTCTAGATGTCTCTAATACAGCAGGAAATCTGAGTGTGCCCAGAACAAAGGAACGGTGTTTCCTACACATACGGACCATATCTAGTCCAACCCTGCTTCTGAAACAGATACAAAGCACTGGTACTCTAACATCCAATGCTTGTCAGTTAAGATGAGAAACGTGTGAGCTCAGTGAACGATGTAGTTCGTTTGAGCTGAAAAGTGACTGCCCTTACCTGAAACGACGTCTTGCTTGTAGGGAGACTCAGAGCCTGGGATTTAACTCCATTTCTGAAGTAAAACACACAGCAGTGTAATCATCCATTGATCACACTCTGGTTTAGAATAAGAAGCACGCTCTTGCTTTCTAGACTCTCTAAGACAGCAGGAAACTTGAGTGTGCTGAGAACAAAAGAACGGTGTTTCCTACACATACGGACATTATATAGTCCAACTCTGCTTCTGAAACTGATAAAAAGCACTGGTCCTCTAAAATCTATTGCTTGTCTGTTAAGATGAGAAACGTGTGAGCTTCGTGAACGATGTAGTTCGTTTGAGCTGAAAAGTGACTGCCCTTACCTGAAACGAAGTCTTGCTTGTAGTAAGACACAGAGCCTGGGATTTAAGTCCATTTCTGAAGGGAATCACACAGTATAGTTCTCATCCATGGATCACACTCTGCTTTAGAGCAAGAAGCACACTCTAGCTTTCTAGAGTCTCTAATACAGCAGGTAATCTGAGTGTGCCCAGAACAAAAGAAAGGTGTTTCCTACACATATGGACTATATGTAGTCCAAATCTTCTTCTGAAACTGATACAATGCACTGGTCCTCTATCATCCAATGCTTGTCAGTTAAGATGAGAAATGTGTGAGCTTCGTTAAATATGTAGTTCGTTTGAGCAGAAAAGTGACTGCCCTTACCTGAAACGAAGTCTTGCTTGTAGGGAGACTCAGAGCATGGGATTTAACTCCATTTCTGAAGGGAAACACACAGCATAGTTCTCATCCATGGATCACACTCTGCTTTAGAGCGAGAAGCACGCTCTTGCTTTCTAGAGTGTCTAAGAGAGCAGGAAACGTGAGTGTGCTGAGAACAAAAGAACGGTGTTTCCTACACATACGGACCATATCTAGTCCAACTCTTCTTCTGAAACTGATACAAAGCACGGGTCCTCTAACATGCAATGCTTGTCAGTTAACATGAGAAATGTGTGAGCTTCGTGAACGATGTAGTTCGTTTGAGCAGAAAAGTTACTGCCCTTACCTTAATTGAAGTCTTGCTTGTAGGAAGACTCAGAGCCTGGGATTTAAGTCCATTTCTGAAGGGAAACACACAGCATAGTTCTCATCCATGGATCACACTCTGCTTTAGAGCGAGAAGCACGCTCTTGCTTTCTAGAGTCTCTAATAAGCAGGTAATCTGAGTGTGCCCAGAACAAAAGAACGGTGTTTCCTACACATATGGACCATATGTAGTCCAACGCTGCTTCTGAAACTGATACAGAGCACTGGTCCTCTACCATCCAATGCTTGTCTGTCAAGATGAGAAACGTGTGAGCTCCGTGAACGATGTAGTTCGTTTGAGCTGAAAAGCGACTGCCCTTACCTGAAACGAAGTCTTGCATGTAGGAAGACATAGAGCCTGGGATTTAACTACTTTTCTGAAGGGAAACACACAGCATAGTTCTCATCCATGGATCACACTCTGCTTTAGAGCAAGAAGCACGCGCTTGCTTTCTAGAGTCTCTAATACAGCAGGAAATCTGAGTGTGCCCAGAACAAAGGAACGGTGTTTCCTACACATACGGACCATATCTAGTCCAACCCTGCTTCTGAAACAGATACAAAGCACTGGTACTCTAACATCCAATGCTTGTCAGTTAAGATGAGAAACGTGTGAGCTCAGTGAACGATGTAGTTCGTTTGAGCTGAAAAGTGACTGCCCTTACCTGAAACGACGTCATTCTTGTAGGGAGACTCAGAGCCTGGGATTTAACTCCATTTCTGAAGTAAAACACACAGCAGTGTAATCATCCATTGATCACACTCTGGTTTAGAATAAGAAGCACGCTCTTGCTTTCTAGACTCTCTAAGACAGCAGGAAACTTGAGTGTGCTGAGAACAAAAGAACGGTGTTTCCTACACATACGGACATTATATAGTCCAACTCTGCTTCTAAAACTGATAAAAAGCACTGGTCCTCTAAAATCTATTGCTTGTCTGTTAAGATGAGAAACGTGTGAGCTTCGTGAACGATGTAGTTCGTTTGAGCTGAAAAGTGACTGCCCTTACCTAAAACGAAGTCTTGCCTGTAGGAAGACACAGAGCCTGGGATTTAACTACATTTCTGAAGGGAAACACACAGCATAGTTTTCATCCATGGATCACATTCTGCTTAGAGCAAGAAGCACGTTCTTGCTTTCTAGATTCTCTTATACAGCAGGAAATCTGAGTGTGCCCAGAACAAAAGAACGGTGTATACTACACATACGGACTATATGTAGTCCAAATCTTCTTCTGAAACTGATACAATGCACTGGTCCTCTAACATCCAATTCTTGTCAGTTAAGATGAGAATCGTGTGAGCTTCGTGAACGATGTAGTTCCTTTGATCAGAAAAGTGACTGCCCTTACCTGAAACGAAGTCTTGCTTGTAGGGAGACTCAGAGCATGGGATTTAACTCCAATTCTGAAGTGAAACACACAGCATTGTCTCATCCATTGATCACACTCTGCTTTAGAACAAGAAGCACGCTCTTGTTTCTAGAGTCTCTAAGACAGCAGGAAACGTGAGTTTGCTGAGAACAAAAGAACGGTGTTTCCTACACATACAGACCATATCTAGTTCAACACTTCTTCTGAAACTGATACAAAGCACTGGTCCTTTAACATCCAATGCTTGTCAGTTAAGATGAGAAACGTGTGAGCTTCGTGAACGATGTAGTTAGTTTGAGCAGAAAAGTGACTGCCCTTACCTTAATTGAAGTCTTGCTTGTAGGAAGACTCAGAGCCTGGGATTTAACTCCATTTCTGAAATAAAACACACAGCAGTGTAATCATCCATTGATCACACTCTGGTTTAGAATAAGAAGCATGCTCTTGCTTTCTAGACTCTCTAAGACAGCAGGAAACGTGAGTGTGCTGAGAAGAAAAGAACGGTGTTTCCTACACATACGGACCATATCCAGTCCAACTCTGCTTCTGAAACAGATACAAAGCACTGGTACTCTAACATCCAATGCTTGTCAGTTAAGATGAGAAACGTGTGAGCTCAGTGAATGATGTAGTTCCTTTGAACTGAAAAGTGACTGCCCTTACCTGAAACGAAGTCTTGCTTGTACTAAGACACAGAGCCTGGGATTTAAGTCCATTTCTGAAGGGAATCACACAGTATAGTTCTCATCCATGGATCACACTCTGCTTTAGAGCAAGAAGCACACTCTAGCTTTCTAGAGTCTCTAATACAGCAGGTAATCTGAGTGTGCCCAGAACAAAAGAACGGTGTTTCCTACACATATGGACTGTATGTAGTCCAAATCTTCTTCTGAAACTGATACAATGCACTGGTCCTCTAACATCCAATGCTTGTCAGTTAAGATGAGAAATGTGTGAGCTTCGTTAAAGATGTAGTTCGTTTGAGCAGAAAAGTGACTGCCCTTACCTGAAACGAAGTCTTGCTTGTAGGAAGCCTCAGAGCATGGGATTTTACTCCATTTCTGAAGTGAAACACACAGCAGTGTTCTCATCCATTGATCACACTCTGCTTTAGAACAAGAAGCATGATCTTGCATTCTAGAGTCTCTAAGACAGCAGGAAACGTGAGTTTGCTGAGAACAAAAGAATGGTGTTTCCTACACATACAGACCATATCTAGTCCAACTCTTCTTCTGAAACTGATACAAAGCACTGGTCCTTTAACATCCAATGCTTGTCAGTTAAGATGAGAAACGTGTGATCTTCGTGAACGATGTAGTTCGTTTGAGCTGAAAAGTGACTGCCCTTACCTGAAACGAAGTCTTGCTTGTAGGGAGACTCAGAGCCTGGGATTTAACTCCATTTCTGAAGGGAAACACACAGCATAGTTCTCATCCATGGATCACAGTCTGCTTTAGAGCGACAAGCACGCTCTTCCTTTCTAGAGTCTCTAAGACAGCAGGAAACATGAGTGTGCTGAGAACAAAAGAACGGTGTTTCCTACACATACGGACCATATCTAGTCCAACTCTTCTTCTGAAACTGATACAAAGCACGGGTCCTCTAACATCCAATGCTTGTCAGTTAAGATGAGAAACGTGTGAGCTTCGTGAACGATGTAGTTCATTTGAGCAGAAAAGTTACTGCCCTTACCTGAAACGAAGTCTTGCCTGTAGGAAGACACAGAGCCTGGTATTTAACTACATTTCTGAAGGGAAACGCACAGCATAGTTTTCATCCATGGATCACATTCTGCTTTAGAGCAAGAAGCACGTTCTTGCTTTCTAGATTCTCTTATACAGCAGGAAATCTGAGTGTGCCCAGAACAAAAGAAAGGTGGATCCTACACATACGGACTATATGTAGTCCAAATCTTCTTCTGAAACTGATACAATGCACTGGTCCTCTAACATCCAATTCTTGTCAGTTAAGATGAGAAACGTGTGAGCTTCGTGAACGATGTAGTTAGTTTGAGCAGAAAAGTGACTGCCCTTACCTGAAATGAAGTCTTGCTTGTAGGAAGACTCAGAGCCTGGGATTTAACTCCATTTCTGAAGTAAAACACACAGCAGTGTAATCATCCATTGATCACACTCTGCTTTAGAATAAGAAGCACGCTCTTGCTTTCTAGACTCTCTAACACAGCAGGAAACGTGAGTGTGTTGAGAACAAAAGAACGGTGTTTCCTACACATACGGACCATATCTAGTCCAACTCTGCTTCTGAAACAGATCCAAAGCACTGGTACTCTAACATCCAATGCTTGTCAGTTAAGATGAGAAACGTGTGAGCTCCGTGAACGATGTAGTTCGTTTGAGCTGAAAAGTGACTGCCCTTACCTGAAACGAAGTCTTGCTTGTAGGAAGACACAGAGCCTGGGATTTAACTCCATTTCTGAAGGGAAACACACAGCATAGTTCTCATCCATAGATCACACTCTGCTTTAGAACAAGAAGCACGCTCTTGCTTTCTAGAATCTCTAAGACAGCAGGAAACATGAGTTTGCTGAGAACAAAAGAACGCTGTTTCCTACACATACGGACCATATCTAGACCAACTCTGCTTCTGAAACTGATACAAAGCACTGGTCCTCTACCATCCAATGCTTGTCTGTTAAGATGAGAAACGTGTGAGCTCCGTGAATGATGTAGTTCGTTTGAGCTGAAAAGTGACTGCCCTTACCTGAAACGAAGTCTTGCTTGTAGGGAGACTCAGAGCCTGGGATTTAACTCCATTTCTGAAGGGAAACACACAGCATAGTTCTCATCCATGGATCACACTCTGCTTTAGAGCGAGAAGCACGCTCTTGCTTTCTAGAGTGTCTAAGAGAGCAGGAAACGTGAGTGTGCTGAGAACAAAAGAACGGTGTTTCCTACACATACGGACCATATCTAGTCCAACTCTTCTTCTGAAACTGATACAAAGCACGGGTCCTCTAACATGCAATGCTTGTCAGTTAACATGAGAAATGTGTGAGCTTCGTGAACGATGTAGTTCGTTTGAGCAGAAAAGTTACTGCCCTTACCTGAAACGAAGTCTTGCTTGTAGGAAGACTCAGAGCCTGGGATTTAAGTCCATTTCTGAAGGGAAACACACAGCATAGTTCTCATCCATGGATCACACTCTGCTTTAGAGCGAGAAGCACGCTCTTGCTTTCTAGAGTCTCTAATAAGCAGGTAATCTGAGTGTGCCCAGAACAAAAGAACGGTGTTTCCTACACATATGGACCATATGTAGTCCAACGCTGCTTCTGAAACTGATACAGAGCACTGGTCCTCTACCATCCAATGCTTGTCTGTCAAGATGAGAAACGTGTGAGCTCCGTGAACGATGTAGTTCGTTTGAGCTGAAAAGCGACTGCCCTTACCTGAAACGAAGTCTTGCATGTAGGAAGACATAGAGCCTGGGATTTAACTACTTTTCTGAAGGGAAACACACAGCATAGTTCTCATCCATGGATCACACTCTGCTTTAGAGCAAGAAGCACGCGCTTGCTTTCTAGAGTCTCTAATACAGCAGGAAATCTGAGTGTGCCCAGAACAAAGGAACGGTGTTTCCTACACATACGGACCATATCTAGTCCAACCCTGCTTCTGAAACAGATACAAAGCACTGGTACTCTAACATCCAATGCTTGTCAGTTAAGATGAGAAACGTGTGAGCTCAGTGAACGATGTAGTTCGTTTGAGCTGAAAAGTGACTGCCCTTACCTGAAACGACGTCATTCTTGTAGGGAGACTCAGAGCCTGGGATTTAACTCCATTTCTGAAGTAAAACACACAGCAGTGTAATCATCCATTGATCACACTCTGGTTTAGAATAAGAAGCACGCTCTTGCTTTCTAGACTCTCTAAGACAGCAGGAAACTTGAGTGTGCTGAGAACAAAAGAACGGTGTTTCCTACACATACGGACATTATATAGTCCAACTCTGCTTCTAAAACTGATAAAAAGCACTGGTCCTCTAAAATCTATTGCTTGTCTGTTAAGATGAGAAACGTGTGAGCTTCGTGAACGATGTAGTTCGTTTGAGCTGAAAAGTGACTGCCCTTACCTAAAACGAAGTCTTGCCTGTAGGAAGACACAGAGCCTGGGATTTAACTACATTTCTGAAGGGAAACACACAGCATAGTTTTCATCCATGGATCACATTCTGCTTAGAGCAAGAAGCACGTTCTTGCTTTCTAGATTCTCTTATACAGCAGGAAATCTGAGTGTGCCCAGAACAAAAGAACGGTGTATACTACACATACGGACTATATGTAGTCCAAATCTTCTTCTGAAACTGATACAATGCACTGGTCCTCTAACATCCAATTCTTGTCAGTTAAGATGAGAATCGTGTGAGCTTCGTGAACGATGTAGTTCCTTTGATCAGAAAAGTGACTGCCCTTACCTGAAACGAAGTCTTGCTTGTAGGGAGACTCAGAGCATGGGATTTAACTCCAATTCTGAAGTGAAACACACAGCATTGTCTCATCCATTGATCACACTCTGCTTTAGAACAAGAAGCACGCTCTTGTTTCTAGAGTCTCTAAGACAGCAGGAAACGTGAGTTTGCTGAGAACAAAAGAACGGTGTTTCCTACACATACAGACCATATCTAGTTCAACACTTCTTCTGAAACTGATACAAAGCACTGGTCCTTTAACATCCAATGCTTGTCAGTTAAGATGAGAAACGTGTGAGCTTCGTGAACGATGTAGTTAGTTTGAGCAGAAAAGTGACTGCCCTTACCTTAATTGAAGTCTTGCTTGTAGGAAGACTCAGAGCCTGGGATTTAACTCCATTTCTGAAATAAAACACACAGCAGTGTAATCATCCATTGATCACACTCTGGTTTAGAATAAGAAGCATGCTCTTGCTTTCTAGACTCTCTAAGACAGCAGGAAACGTGAGTGTGCTGAGAAGAAAAGAACGGTGTTTCCTACACATACGGACCATATCCAGTCCAACTCTGCTTCTGAAACAGATACAAAGCACTGGTACTCTAACATCCAATGCTTGTCAGTTAAGATGAGAAACGTGTGAGCTCAGTGAATGATGTAGTTCCTTTGAACTGAAAAGTGACTGCCCTTACCTGAAACGAAGTCTTGCTTGTACTAAGACACAGAGCCTGGGATTTAAGTCCATTTCTGAAGGGAATCACACAGTATAGTTCTCATCCATGGATCACACTCTGCTTTAGAGCAAGAAGCACACTCTAGCTTTCTAGAGTCTCTAATACAGCAGGTAATCTGAGTGTGCCCAGAACAAAAGAACGGTGTTTCCTACACATATGGACTGTATGTAGTCCAAATCTTCTTCTGAAACTGATACAATGCACTGGTCCTCTAACATCCAATGCTTGTCAGTTAAGATGAGAAATGTGTGAGCTTCGTTAAAGATGTAGTTCGTTTGAGCAGAAAAGTGACTGCCCTTACCTGAAACGAAGTCTTGCTTGTAGGAAGCCTCAGAGCATGGGATTTTACTCCATTTCTGAAGTGAAACACACAGCAGTGTTCTCATCCATTGATCACACTCTGCTTTAGAACAAGAAGCATGATCTTGCATTCTAGAGTCTCTAAGACAGCAGGAAACGTGAGTTTGCTGAGAACAAAAGAATTGTGTCCTACACATACAGACCATATCTAGTCCAACTCTTCTTCTGAAACTGATACAAAGCACTGGTCCTTTAACATCCAATGCTTGTCAGTTAAGATGAGAAACGTGTGATCTTCGTGAACGATGTAGTTCGTTTGAGCTGAAAAGTGACTGCCCTTACCTGAAACGAAGTCTTGCTTGTAGGGAGACTCAGAGCCTGGGATTTAACTCCATTTCTGAAGGGAAACACACAGCATAGTTCTCATCCATGGATCACAGTCTGCTTTAGAGCGACAAGCACGCTCTTCCTTTCTAGAGTCTCTAAGACAGCAGGAAACATGAGTGTGCTGAGAACAAAAGAACGGTGTTTCCTACACATACGGACCATATCTAGTCCAACTCTTCTTCTGAAACTGATACAAAGCACGGGTCCTCTAACATCCAATGCTTGTCAGTTAAGATGAGAAACGTGTGAGCTTCGTGAACGATGTAGTTCATTTGAGCAGAAAAGTTACTGCCCTTACCTGAAACGAAGTCTTGCCTGTAGGAAGACACAGAGCCTGGTATTTAACTACATTTCTGAAGGGAAACGCACAGCATAGTTTTCATCCATGGATCACATTCTGCTTTAGAGCAAGAAGCACGTTCTTGCTTTCTAGATTCTCTTATACAGCAGGAAATCTGAGTGTGCCCAGAACAAAAGAAAGGTGGATCCTACACATACGGACTATATGTAGTCCAAATCTTCTTCTGAAACTGATACAATGCACTGGTCCTCTAACATCCAATTCTTGTCAGTTAAGATGAGAAACGTGTGAGCTTCGTGAACGATGTAGTTAGTTTGAGCAGAAAAGTGACTGCCCTTACCTGAAATGAAGTCTTGCTTGTAGGAAGACTCAGAGCCTGGGATTTAACTCCATTTCTGAAGTAAAACACACAGCAGTGTAATCATCCATTGATCACACTCTGCTTTAGAATAAGAAGCACGCTCTTGCTTTCTAGACTCTCTAACACAGCAGGAAACGTGAGTGTGTTGAGAACAAAAGAACGGTGTTTCCTACACATACGGACCATATCTAGTCCAACTCTGCTTCTGAAACAGATCCAAAGCACTGGTACTCTAACATCCAATGCTTGTCAGTTAAGATGAGAAACGTGTGAGCTCCGTGAACGATGTAGTTCGTTTGAGCTGAAAAGTGACTGCCCTTACCTGAAACGAAGTCTTGCTTGTAGGAAGACACAGAGCCTGGGATTTAACTCCATTTCTGAAGGGAAACACACAGCATAGTTCTCATCCATAGATCACACTCTGCTTTAGAACAAGAAGCACGCTCTTGCTTTCTAGAATCTCTAAGACAGCAGGAAACATGAGTTTGCTGAGAACAAAAGAACGCTGTTTCCTACACATACGGACCATATCTAGACCAACTCTGCTTCTGAAACTGATACAAAGCACTGGTCCTCTACCATCCAATGCTTGTCTGTTAAGATGAGAAACGTGTGAGCTCCGTGAATGATGTAGTTCGTTTGAGCTGAAAAGTGACTGCCCTTACCTGAAACGAAGTCTTGCTTGTAGGGAGACTCAGAGCCTGGGATTTAACTCCATTTCTGAAGGGAAACACACAGCATAGTTCTCATCCATGGATCACACTCTGCTTTAGAGCGAGAAGCACGCTCTTGCTTTCTAGAGTGTCTAAGAGAGCAGGAAACGTGAGTGTGCTGAGAACAAAAGAACGGTGTTTCCTACACATACGGACCATATCTAGTCCAACTCTTCTTCTGAAACTGATACAAAGCACGGGTCCTCTAACATGCAATGCTTGTCAGTTAACATGAGAAATGTGTGAGCTTCGTGAACGATGTAGTTCGTTTGAGCAGAAAAGTTACTGCCCTTACCTGAAACGAAGTCTTGCTTGTAGGAAGACTCAGAGCCTGGGATTTAAGTCCATTTCTGAAGGGAAACACACAGCATAGTTCTCATCCATGGATCACACTCTGCTTTAGAGCGAGAAGCACGCTCTTGCTTTCTAGAGTCTCTAATAAGCAGGTAATCTGAGTGTGCCCAGAACAAAAGAACGGTGTTTCCTACACATATGGACCATATGTAGTCCAACGCTGCTTCTGAAACTGATACAGAGCACTGGTCCTCTACCATCCAATGCTTGTCTGTCAAGATGAGAAACGTGTGAGCTCCGTGAACGATGTAGTTCGTTTGAGCTGAAAAGCGACTGCCCTTACCTGAAACGAAGTCTTGCATGTAGGAAGACATAGAGCCTGGGATTTAACTACTTTTCTGAAGGGAAACACACAGCATAGTTCTCATCCATGGATCACACTCTGCTTTAGAGCAAGAAGCACGCGCTTGCTTTCTAGAGTCTCTAATACAGCAGGAAATCTGAGTGTGCCCAGAACAAAGGAACGGTGTTTCCTACACATACGGACCATATCTAGTCCAACCCTGCTTCTGAAACAGATACAAAGCACTGGTACTCTAACATCCAATGCTTGTCAGTTAAGATGAGAAACGTGTGAGCTCAGTGAACGATGTAGTTCGTTTGAGCTGAAAAGTGACTGCCCTTACCTGAAACGACGTCATTCTTGTAGGGAGACTCAGAGCCTGGGATTTAACTCCATTTCTGAAGTAAAACACACAGCAGTGTAATCATCCATTGATCACACTCTGGTTTAGAATAAGAAGCACGCTCTTGCTTTCTAGACTCTCTAAGACAGCAGGAAACTTGAGTGTGCTGAGAACAAAAGAACGGTGTTTCCTACACATACGGACATTATATAGTCCAACTCTGCTTCTAAAACTGATAAAAAGCACTGGTCCTCTAAAATCTATTGCTTGTCTGTTAAGATGAGAAACGTGTGAGCTTCGTGAACGATGTAGTTCGTTTGAGCTGAAAAGTGACTGCCCTTACCTAAAACGAAGTCTTGCCTGTAGGAAGACACAGAGCCTGGGATTTAACTACATTTCTGAAGGGAAACACACAGCATAGTTTTCATCCATGGATCACATTCTGCTTAGAGCAAGAAGCACGTTCTTGCTTTCTAGATTCTCTTATACAGCAGGAAATCTGAGTGTGCCCAGAACAAAAGAACGGTGTATACTACACATACGGACTATATGTAGTCCAAATCTTCTTCTGAAACTGATACAATGCACTGGTCCTCTAACATCCAATTCTTGTCAGTTAAGATGAGAATCGTGTGAGCTTCGTGAACGATGTAGTTCCTTTGATCAGAAAAGTGACTGCCCTTACCTGAAACGAAGTCTTGCTTGTAGGGAGACTCAGAGCATGGGATTTAACTCCATTTCTGAAGTGAAACACACAGCATTGTCTCATCCATTGATCACACTCTGCTTTAGAACAAGAAGCACGCTCTTGTTTCTAGAGTCTCTAAGACAGCAGGAAACGTGAGTTTGCTGAGAACAAAAGAACGGTGTTTCCTACACATACAGACCATATCTAGTTCAACACTTCTTCTGAAACTGATACAAAGCACTGGTCCTTTAACATCCAATGCTTGTCAGTTAAGATGAGAAACGTGTGAGCTTCGTGAACGATGTAGTTAGTTTGAGCAGAAAAGTGACTGCCCTTACCTTAATTGAAGTCTTGCTTGTAGGAAGACTCAGAGCCTGGGATTTAACTCCATTTCTGAAATAAAACACACAGCAGTGTAATCATCCATTGATCACACTCTGGTTTAGAATAAGAAGCATGCTCTTGCTTTCTAGACTCTCTAAGACAGCAGGAAACGTGAGTGTGCTGAGAAGAAAAGAACGGTGTTTCCTACACATACGGACCATATCCAGTCCAACTCTGCTTCTGAAACAGATACAAAGCACTGGTACTCTAACATCCAATGCTTGTCAGTTAAGATGAGAAACGTGTGAGCTCAGTGAATGATGTAGTTCCTTTGAACTGAAAAGTGACTGCCCTTACCTGAAACGAAGTCTTGCTTGTACTAAGACACAGAGCCTGGGATTTAAGTCCATTTCTGAAGGGAATCACACAGTATAGTTCTCATCCATGGATCACACTCTGCTTTAGAGCAAGAAGCACACTCTAGCTTTCTAGAGTCTCTAATACAGCAGGTAATCTGAGTGTGCCCAGAACAAAAGAACGGTGTTTCCTACACATATGGACTGTATGTAGTCTAAATCTTCTTCTGAAACTGATACAATGCACTGGTCCTCTAACATCCAATGCTTGTCAGTTAAGATGAGAAATGTGTGAGCTTCGTTAAAGATGTAGTTCGTTTGAGCAGAAAAGTGACTGCCCTTACCTGAAACGAAGTCTTGCTTGTAGGAAGCCTCAGAGCATGGGATTTTACTCCATTTCTGAAGTGAAACACACAGCAGTGTTCTCATCCATTGATCACACTCTGCTTTAGAACAAGAAGCATGATCTTGCATTCTAGAGTCTCTAAGACAGCAGGAAACGTGAGTTTGCTGAGAACAAAAGAATGGTGTTTCCTACACATACAGACCATATCTAGTCCAACTCTTCTTCTGAAACTGATACAAAGCACTGGTCCTTTAACATCCAATGCTTGTCAGTTAAGATGAGAAACGTGTGATCTTCGTGAACGATGTAGTTCGTTTGAGCTGAAAAGTGACTGCCCTTACCTGAAACGAAGTCTTGCTTGTAGGGAGACTCAGAGCCTGGGATTTAACTCCATTTCTGAAGGGAAACACACAGCATAGTTCTCATCCATGGATCACAGTCTGCTTTAGAGCGACAAGCACGCTCTTCCTTTCTAGAGTCTCTAAGACAGCAGGAAACATGAGTGTGCTGAGAACAAAAGAACGGTGTTTCCTACACATACGGACCATATCTAGTCCAACTCTTCTTCTGAAACTGATACAAAGCACGGGTCCTCTAACATCCAATGCTTGTCAGTTAAGATGAGAAACGTGTGAGCTTCGTGAACGATGTAGTTCATTTGAGCAGAAAAGTTACTGCCCTTACCTGAAACGAAGTCTTGCCTGTAGGAAGACACAGAGCCTGGTATTTAACTACATTTCTGAAGGGAAACGCACAGCATAGTTTTCATCCATGGATCACATTCTGCTTTAGAGCAAGAAGCACGTTCTTGCTTTCTAGATTCTCTTATACAGCAGGAAATCTGAGTGTGCCCAGAACAAAAGAAAGGTGGATCCTACACATACGGACTATATGTAGTCCAAATCTTCTTCTGAAACTGATACAATGCACTGGTCCTCTAACATCCAATTCTTGTCAGTTAAGATGAGAAACGTGTGAGCTTCGTGAACGATGTAGTTAGTTTGATCAGAAAAGTGACTGCCCTTACCTGAAACGAAGTCTTGCTTGTAGGAAGACACAGAGCCTGGGATTTAACTCCATTTCTGAAGGGAAACACACAGCATAGTTCTCATCCATGGATCACACTCTGCTTTAGAGCAAGAAGCACGCTCTTGCTTTCTAGAGTCTCTAATACAGCAGGAAATCTGAGTGTGCCCAGAACAAAGGAACGGTGTTTCCTACACATACGGACCATATCTAGTCCAACACTTCTTCTGAAACTGATACAAAGCACTGGTCCTTTAACATCCAATGCTTGTCAGTTAAGATGAGAAACGTGTGAGCTTCGTGAACGATGTAGTTAGTTTGAGCAGAAAAGTGACTGCCCTTACCTGAAACGAAGTCTTGCTTGTAGGAAGACTCAGAGCCTGGGATTTAACTCCATTTCTGAAGTAAAACACACAGCAGTGTAATCATCCATTGATCACACTCTGCTTTAGAATAAGAAGCATGCTCTTGCTTTCTAGACTCTCTAAGACAGCAGGAAACGTGAGTGTGCTGAGAAGAAAAGAACGGTGTTTCCTACACATACGGACCATATCTAGTCTAACTCTTCTTGAAACAGATCCAAAGCACTGGTACTCTAACATCCAATGCTTGTCAGTTAAGATGAGAAACGTGTGAGCTCAGTGAATGATGTAGTTCCTTTGAACTGAAAAGTGACTGCCCTTACCTGAAACGAAGTCTTGCTTGTAGTAAGACACAGAGCCTGGGATTTAAGTCCATTTCTGAAGGGAATCACACAGTATAGTTCTCATCCATGGATCACACTCTGCTTTAGAGCAAGAAGCACACTCTAGCTTTCTAGATTCTCTAATACAGCAGGTAATCTGAGTGTGCCCAGAACAAAAGAACGGTGTTTCCTACACATATGGACTATATGTAGTCCAAATCTTCTTCTGAAACTGATACAATTCACTGGTCCTCTAACATCCAATGCTTGTCAGTTAAGATGAGAAATGTGTGAGCTTCGTTAAAGATGTAGTTCGTTTGAGCAGAAAAGTGACTGCCCTTACCTGAAACGAAGTCTTGCTTGTAGGAAGCCTCAGAGCATGGGATTTTACTCCATTTCTGAAGTGAAACACACAGCAGTGTTCTCATCCATTGATCACACTCTGCTTTAGAACAAGAAGCACGCTCTTCCTTTCTAGAGTCTCTAAGACAGCAGGAAACATGAGTGTGCTGAGAACAAAAGAACGGTGTTTCCTACACATACGGACCATATCTAGTCCAACTCTTCTTCTGAAACTGATACAAAGCACGGGTCCTCTAACATCCAATGCTTGTCAGTTAAGATGAGAAACGTGTGAGCTCAGTGAATGATGTAGTTCCTATTAACTGAAAAGTGACTGCCCTTACCTGAAACGAAGTCTTGCTTGTAGTAAGACACAGAGCCTGGGATTTAATTCCATTTCTGAAGGGAATCACACAGTATAGTTCTCATCCATGGATCACACTCTGCTTTAGAGCAAGAAGCACACTCTAGCTTTCTAGAGTCTCTAATACAGCAGGTAATCTGAGTGTGCCCAGAACAAAAGAAAGGTGTTTCCTACACATATGGACTGTATGTAGTCCAAATCTTCTTCTGAAACTGATACAATGCACTGGTCCTCTAACATCCAATGCTTGTCAGTTAAGATGAGAAATGTGTGAGCTTCGTTAAAGATGTAGTTCGTTTGAGCAGAAAAGTGACTGCCCTTACCTGAAACGAAGTCTTGCTTGTAGGAAGCCTCAGAGCATGGGATTTTACTCCATTTCTGAAGTGAAACACACAGCAGTGTTCTCATCCATTGATCACACTCTGCTTTAGAACAAGAAGCACGCTCTTGCTTTCTAGAGTCTCTAAGACAGCAGGAAACGTGAGTTTGCTGAGAACAAAAGAATGGTGTTTCCTACACATACAGACCATATCTAGTCCAACTCTTCTTCTGAAACTGATACAAAGCACTGGTCCTTTAACATCCAATGCTTGTCAGTTAAGATGAGAAACGTGTGAGCTTCGTGAACGATGTAGTTCGTTTGAGTAGAAAAGTGACTGCCCTTACCTGAAACGAAGTCTTGCTTGTAGGAAGACTAAGAGCCTGGGATTTAAGTCCATTTCTGAAGGGAAACACACAGCATAGTTCTCATCCATGGATAACACTCTGCTTTATAGCAAGAAGCACACTCTTGCTTTCTACAGACTCTAAGACAGCAGTAAATCTGAGTCTGCCCAGAACAAAAGAACGGTGTTTCCTACACATACGGACTATATGTAGTCCAAATCTTCTTCTGAAACTGATAGAATGCACTGGTCCTCTAACATCCAATGCTTGTCAGTTAAGATGAGAAACGTGTGAGCTCAGTGAAGGATGTAGTTTGTTTGAGCTAAAAATGACCGCCCTTACCTGAAACAAATTTTTGCTTGTAGGGAGACTCAGAGCCTGGGATTTAACTCCATTTCTGAAGGGAAACACACAGCATAGTTCTCATCCATGGATCACAGTCTGCTTTAGAGCGACAAGCACGCTCTTCCTTTCTAGAGTCTCTAAGACAGCAGGAAACATGAGTGTGCTGAGAACAAAAGAACGTGTTTCCTACACATACGGACCATATCTAGTCCAACTCTGCTTCTGAAACAGATACAAATCACTGGTACTCTAACATCCAATGCTTGTCAGTTAAGATGAGAAACATGTGAGCTCAGTGAATGATGTAGTTCCTTTGAACTGAAAAGTGACTGCCCTTACCTGAAACGAAGTCTTGCTTGTAGTAAGACACAGAGCCTGGGATTTAAGTCCATTTCTCAAGGGAATCACACAGTATAGTTCTCATCCATGGATCACACTCTGCTTTAGAGCAAGAAGCACACTCTAGCTTTCTAGAGTCTCTAATACAGCAGGTAATCTGAGTGTGCCCAGAACAAAAGAAAGGTGTTTCCTACACATATGGACTATATGTAGTCCAAATCTTCTTCTGAAACTGATACAATGCACTGGTCCTCTAACATCCAATGCTTGTCTGTCAAGATGAGAAACGTGTGAGCTATGTGAATGATGTAGTTCCTTTGAACTGAAAAGTGACTGCCCTTACCTGAAACGAAGTCTTGCTTGTAGTAAGACACAGAGCCTGGGATTTAAGTCCATTTCTGAAGGGAATCACACAGCATAGTTCTCATCCATGGATCACACTCTGCCTTAGAGCGAGAAGCACACTCTAACTTTCTAGAGTCTCTAATAAGCAGGTAATCTGAGTGTGCCCAGAACAAAAGAATGGTGTTTCCTACACATATGGACCATATGTAGTCCAACGCTGCTTCTGAAACTGATACAGAGCACTGGTCCTCTACCATCCAATGCTTGTCTGTCAAGATGAGAAACGTGTGAGCTCCGTGAAAGATGTAGTTCGTTTGAGCTGAAAAGCGAATGCCCTTACCTGAAACGAAGTCTTGCTTGTAGGAAGACATAGAGCCTGGGATTTAACTACTTTTCTGAAGGGAAACACACAGCAGTGTAATCATCCATTGATCACACTCTGGTTTAGAATAAGAAGCACGCTCTTGCTTTCTAGACTCTCTAAGACAGCAGGAAACTTGAGTGTGCTGAGAACAAAAGAACGGTGTTTCCTACACATACGGACATTATATAGTCCAACTCTGCTTCTGAAACTGATAAAAAGCACTGGTCCTCTAAAATCTATTGCTTGTCTGTTAAGATGAGAAACGTGTGAGCTTCGTGAACGATGTAGTTCGTTTGAGCTGAAAAGTGACTGCCCTTACCTAAAACGAAGTCTTGCCTGTAGGAAGACACAGAGCCTGGGATTTAACTACATTTCTGAAGGGAAACACACAGCATAGTTTTCATCCATGGATCACATTCTGCTTAGAGCAAGAAGCACGTTCTTGCTTTCTAGATTCTCTTATACAGCAGGAAATCTGAGTGTGCCCAGAACAAAAGAACGGTGTATACTACACATACGGACTATATGTAGTCCAAATCTTCTTCTGAAACTGATACAATGCACTGGTCCTCTAACATCCAATTCTTGTCAGTTAAGATGAGAATCGTGTGAGCTTCGTGAACGATGTAGTTCCTTTGATCAGAAAAGTGACTGCCCTTACCTGAAACGAAGTCTTGCTTGTAGGGAGACTCAGAGCATGGGATTTAACTCCAATTCTGAAGTGAAACACAAAGCATTGTCTCATCCATTGATCACACTCTGCTTTAGAACAAGAAGCACGCTCTTTCTTTCTAGAGTCTCTAAGACAGCAGGAAACGTGAGTTTGCTGAGAACAAAAGAACGGTGTTTCCTACACATACAGACCATATCTAGTTCAACACTTCTTCTGAAACTGATACAAAGCACTGGTCCTTTAACATCCAATGCTTGTCAGTTAAGATGAGAAACGTGTGAGCTTCGTGAACGATGTAGTTCGTTTGAGCAGAAAAGTGACTGCCCTTACCTTAATTGAAGTCTTGCTTGTAGGAAGACTCAGAGCCTGGGATTTAACTCCATTTCTGAAATAAAACACACAGCAGTGTAATCATCCATTGATCACACTCTGCTTTAGAACAAGAAGCACGCTCTTGCTTTCTAGAGTCTCCAAGACAGCAGATAACGTGAGTGTGCTGAGAACAAAAGAATGGTGTTTCCTACACATACGGATATTATATAGTCCAATTCTGCTTCTGAAACTGAAAAAAAGCACTGGTCCTCTAAAATCTAATGCTTGTCTGTTAAGATGAGAAACGTGTGAGCTTCGTGAACGATGTAGTTCGTTTGAGCTGAAAAGTGACTGCCCTTACCTGAAACGAAGTCTTGCTTGTAGGAAGACACAGAGCCTGGTATTTAACTCCATTTCTGAAGGGAAACACACAGCATAGTTCTCATCCATGGATCACACTCTGCTTTAGAGCAAGAAGCACGCTCTTGCTTTCTAGAGTCTCTAATACAGCAGGAAATCTGAGTGTGCCCAGAACAAAGGAACGGTGTTTCCTACACATACGGACCATATCTAGTCCAACACTTCTTCTGAAACTGATACAAAGCACTGGTCCTTTAACATCCAATGCTTGTCAGTTAAGATGAGAAACGTGTGAGCTTCGTGAACGATTTAGTTAGTTTGAGCAGAAAAGTGACTGCCCTTACCTGAATTGAAGTCTTGCTTGTAGGAAGACTCAGAGCCTGGGATTTAACTCCATTTCTGAAGTAAAACACACAGCAGTGTAATCATCCATTGATCACACTCTGCTTTAGAATAAGAAGCATGCTCTTGCTTTCTAGACTCTCTAAGACAGCAGGAAACGTGAGTGTGCTGAGAAGAAAAGAACGGTGTTTCCTACACATACGGACCATATCTAGTCCAACTCTGCTTCTGAAACAGATACAAAGCACTGGTACTCTAACATCCAATGCTTGTCAGTTAAGATGAGAAACGTGTGAGCTCAGTGAATGATGTAGTTCCTTTGAACTGAAAAGTGACTGCCCTTACCTGAAACGAAGTCTTGCTTGTAGGGAGACTCAGAGCCTGGGATTTAACTCCATTTCTGAAGGGAAACACACAGCATAGTTCTCATCCATGGATCACAGTCTGCTTTAGAGCGACAAGCACGCTCTTCCTTTCTAGAGTCTCTAAGACAGCAGGAAACATGAGTGTGCTGAGAACAAAAGAACGGTGTTTCCTACACATACGAACCATATCTAGACCAACTCTGCTTCTGAAACTGATACAAAGCACTGGTCCTCTACCATCCAATGCTTGTCTGTTAAGATGAGAAACGTGTGAGCTTCGTGAACGATGTAGTTCGTTTGAGCTGAAAAGTGACTGCCCTTACCTGAAACGAAGTCTTGCTTGCAGGAAGACTCAGAGCCTGGGATTTAACTCCATTTCTGAAGTGAAACACACAGCATAGTTCTCATCCATTGATCACACTCTGCTTTAGAACAAGAAGCACGCTCTTTCTTTCTAGAATCTCTAAGACAGCAGGAAACATGAGTTTGCTGAGAACAAAAGAACGGTGTTTCCTACACATACGGACCATATCTAGACCAACTCTGCTTCTGAAACTGATACAAAGCACTGGTCCTCTACCATCCAATGCTTGTCTGTTAAGATGAGAAACGTGTGAGCTCCGTGAAAGATGTAGTTCGTTTGAGCTGAAAAGTGACTGCCCTTACCTGAAACGAAGTCTTGCTTGTAGGGAGACTCAGAGCCTGGGATTTAACTCCATTTCTGAAGGGAAACACACAGCATAGTTCTCATCCATGGATCACACTCTGCTTTAGAGCGAGAAGCACGCTCTTGCTTTCTAGAGTGTCTAAGAGAGCAGGAAACGTGAGTGTGCTGAGAACAAAAGAACGGTGTTTCCTACACATACGGACCATATATAGTCCAACTCTTCTTCTGAAACTGATACAAAGCACGGGTCCTCTAACATGCAATGCTTGTCAGTTAACATGAGAAATGTGTGAGCTTCGTGAACGATGTAGTTCGTTTGAGCAGAAAAGTTACTGCCCTTACCTGAAACGAAGTCTTGCTTGTAGGAAGACTCAGAGCCTGGGATTTAAGTACATTTCTGAAGGGAAACACACAGCATAGTTCTCATCCATGGATAACACTCTGCTTTAGAGCAAGAAGCACACTCTTGCTTTCTACAGGCTCTAAGACAGCAGGAAATCTGAGTCTGCCCAGAACAAAAGAACGGTGTTTCCTACACATACGGACTATATGTAGTCCAAATCTTCTTCTGAAACTGATAGAATGCACTGGTCCTCTAACATCCAATGCTTGTCTGTTAAGATGAGAAACGTGTGAGCTTTGTGAATGATGTAGTTCCTTTGAACTGAAAAGTGACTGCCCTTACCTGAAACGAAGTCTTGCTTGTAGTAAGACACAGAGCCTGGGATTTAAGTCCATTTCTGAAGGGAATCACACAGCATAGTTCTCATCCATGGATCACACTCTGCCTTAGAGCGAGAAGCACACTCTAGCTTTCTAGAGTCTCTAATAAGCAGGTAATCTGAGTGTGCCCAGAACAAAAGAACGGTGTTTCCTACACATATGGACCATATGTAGTCCAACGCTGCTTCTGAAACTGATACAGAGCACTGGTCCTCTACCATCCAATGCTTGTCTGTCAAGATGAGAAACGTGTGAGCTCCGTGAACGATGTAGTTCGTTTGAGCTGAAAAGCGACTGCCCTTACCTGAAACGAAGTCTTGCTTGTAGGAAGACATAGAGCCTGGGATTTAACTACTTTTCTGAAGGGAAACACACAGCATAGTTCTCATCCATGGATCACACTCTGCTTTAGAGCAAGAAGCACGCGCTTGCTTTCTAGAGTCTCTAATACAGCAGGAAATCTGAGTGTGCCCAGAACAAAGGAACGGTGTTTCCTACACATACGGACCATATCTAGTCCAACCCTGCTTCTGAAACAGATACAAAGCACTGGTACTCTAACATCCAATGCTTGTCAGTTAAGATGAGAAACGTGTGAGCTCAGTGAACGATGTAGTTCGTTTGAGCTGAAAAGTGACTGCCCTTACCTGAAACGACGTCTTGCTTGTAGGGAGACTCAGAGCCTGGGATTTAACTCCATTTCTGAAGTAAAACACACAGCAGTGTAATCATCCATTGATCACACTCAGGTTTAGAATAAGAAGCACGCTCTTGCTTTCTAGACTCTCTAAGACAGCAGGAAACTTGAGTGTGCTGAGAACAAAAGAACGGTGTTTCCTACACATACGGACATTATATAGTCCAACTCTGCTTCTGAAACTGATAAAAAGCACTGGTCCTCTAAAATCTATTGCTTGTCTGTTAAGATGAGAAACGTGTGAGCTTCGTGAACGATGTAGTTCGTTTGAGCTGAAAAGTGACTGCCCTTACCTAAAACGAAGTCTTGCCTGTAGGAAGACACAGAGCCTGGGATTTAACTACATTTCTGAAGGGAAACACACAGCATAGTTTTCATCCATGGATCACATTCTGCTTTAGAGCAAGAAGCACGTTCTTGCTTTCTAGATTCTCTTATACAGCAGGAAATCTGAGTGTGCCCAGAACAAAAGAACGGTGTATACTACACATACGGACTATATGTAGTCCAAATCTTCTTCTGAAACTGATACAATGCACTGGTCCTCTAACATCCAATTCTTGTCAGTTAAGATGAGAATCGTGTGAGCTTCGTGAACGATGTAGTTCCTTTGATCAGAAAAGTGACTGCCCTTACCTGAAACGAAGTCTTGCTTGTAGAGAGACTCAGAGCATGGGATTTAACTCCAATTCTGAAGTGAAACACACAGCATTGTCTCATCCATTGATCACACTCTGCTTTAGAACAAGAAGCACGCTCTTGCTTTCTAGAGTCTCTAAGACAGCAGGAAACGTGAGTTTGCTGAGAACAAAAGAACGGTGTTTCCTACACATACAGACCATATCTAGTTCAACACTTCTTCTGAAACTGATACAAAGCACTGGTCCTTTAACATCCAATGCTTGTCAGTTAAGATGAGAAACGTGTGAGCTTCGTGAACGATGTAGTTCGTTTGAGCAGAAAAGTGACTGCCCTTACCTTAATTGAAGTCTTGCTTGTAGGAAGACTCAGAGCCTGGGATTTAACTCCATTTCTGAAATAAAACACACAGCAGTGTAATCATCCATTGATCACACTCTGCTTTAGAACAAGAAGCACGCTCTTGCTTTCTAGACTCTCCAAGACAGCAGATAACGTGAGTGTGCTGAGAACAAAAGAATGGTGTTTCCTACACATACGGACATTATATAGTCCAATTCTGCTTCTGAAACTGAAAAAAAGCACTGGTCCTCTAAAATCTAATGCTTGTCTGTTAAGATGAGAAACGTGTGAGCTTCGTGAACGATGTAGTTCGTTTGAGCTGAAAAGTGACTGCCCTTACCTGAATTGAAGTCTTGCTTGTAGGAAGACTCAGAGCCTGGGATTTTACTCCATTTCTGAAGTAAAACACACAGCATAGTTCTCATCCATGGATCACACTCTGCTTTAGAGCGAGAAGCACGCTCTTGCTTTCTAGAGTCTCTAAGAGAGCAGGAAACGTGAGTGTGCTGAGAACAAAAGAACGGTGTTTCCTACACATACGGACCATATCTAGTCCAACCCTGCTTCTGAAACAGATACAAAGCACTGGT
The DNA here is from genome assembly GCA_949786385.1 of Onychomys leucogaster. Taxonomy (NCBI): domain Eukaryota; kingdom Metazoa; phylum Chordata; class Mammalia; order Rodentia; family Cricetidae; genus Onychomys; species Onychomys leucogaster. The sequence goes on from CATKUP010000076.1 coordinate 2,265,930, forward strand.
ACTCTAACATCCAATGCTTGTCAGTTAAGATGAGAAACGTGTGAGCTCAGTGAACGATGTAGTTCGTTTGAGCTGAAAAGTGACTGCCCTTACCTGAAACGACGTCTTGCTTGTAGGGAGACTCAGAGCCTGGGATTTAACTACATTTCTGAAGGGAAACACACAGCATAGTTTTCATCCATGGATCACATTCTGCTTTAGAGCAAGAAGCACGTTCTTGCTTTCTAGATTCTCTTATACAGCAGGAAATCTGAGTGTGCCCAGAACAAAAGAACGGTGTATACTACACTTATGGACTATATGTAGTCCAAATCTTCTTCTGAAACTGATACAATGCACTGGTCCTCTAACATCCAATTCTTGTCAGTTAAGATGAGAAACGTGTGAGCTTCGTGAACGATGTAGTTCCTTTGATCAGAAAAGTGACTGCCCTTACCTGAAACGAAGTCTTGCTTGTAGGGAGACTCAGAGCATGGGATTTAACTCCAATTCTGAAGTGAAACACACAGCATTGTCTCATCCATTGATCACACTCTGCTTTAGAACAAGAAGCACACTCTTGCTTTCTAGAGTCTCTAAGACAGCAGGAAACGTGAGTTTGCTGAGAACAAAAGAACGGTGTTTCCTACACATACAGACCATATCTAGTTCAACACTTCTTCTGAAACTGATACAAAGCACTGGTCCTTTAACATCCAATGCTTGTCAGTTAAGATGAGAAACGTGTGAGCTTCGTGAACGATGTAGTTCGTTTGAGCAGAAAAGTGACTGCCCTTACTTTAATTGAAGTCTTCCTTGTAGGAAGACTCAGAGCCTGGGATTTAACTCCATTTCTGAAATAAAACACACAGCAGTGTAATCATCCATTGATCACACTCTGCTTTAGAACAAGAAGCACGCTCTTGCTTTCTAGACTCTCCAAGACAGCAGATAACGTGAGTGTGCTGAGAACAAAAGAATGGTGTTTCCTACAAATACGGACATTATATAGTCCAATTCTGCTTCTGAAACTGAAAAAAAGCACTGGTCCTCTAAAATCTAATGCTTGTCTGTTAAGAAGAGAAACATGTGAGCTTTGTGAACAATGTAGTTCGTTTGAGCTGAAAAGTGACTGCCCTTACCTGAAACGAAGTCTTGCTTGTAGGAAGACTCAGAGCCTGGGATTTTACTCCATTTCTGAAGTAAAACACACAGCAGTGTAATCATCCATTGATCACACTCTGCTTTAGAATAAGAAGCACGCTCTTGCTTTCTAGACTCTCTAAGAGAGCAGGAAACGTGAGTGTGCTGAGAACAAAAGAACGGTGTTTCCTACACATACGGACCATATCTAGTCCAACTCTGCTTCTGAAACAGATACAAAGCACTGGTACTCTAACATCCAATGCTTGTCAGTTAAGATGAGAAACGTGTGAGCTCAGTGAAGGAGGTAGATCGTTTGAGCTAAAAGTGACTGCCCTTACCTGAAACAAATTTTTGCTTGTAGGGAGACTCAGAGCCTGGGATTTAACTCCATTTCTGAAGGGATACACACAGCATAGTTCTCATCCATGGATCACACTCTGCTTTAGAGCGAGAATCACGCTCTTCCTTTCTAGAGTCTCTAAGACAGCAGGAAACATGAGTGTGCTGAGAATAAAGAACGGTGTTTCCTACACATACGGACCATATCTAGTCCAACTCTTCTTCTGAAACTGATACAAAGCACGGGTCCTCTAACATCCAATGCTTGTCAGTTAAGATGAGAAACGTGTGATCTTCGTGAACGATGTAGTTTGTTTGAGCAGAAAAGTGACTGCCCTTACCTGAAACGAAGTCTTGCTTGTAGGAAGACTCAGAGCCTGGGATTTAACTCCATTTCTGAAGTAAAACACACAGCAGTGTAATCATCCATTGATCACACTCTGCTTTAGAATAAGAAGCATGCTCTTGCTTTCTAGACTCTCTAAGACAGCAGGAAACGTGAGTGTGCTGAGAAGAAAAGAACGGTGTTTCCTACACATACGGACCATATCTAGTCCAACTCTGCTTCTGAAACTGATACAAAGCACTGGTCCTCTACCATCCAATGCTTGTCTGTTAAGATGAGAAACGTGTGAGCTTCGTGAACGATGTAGTTCGTTTGAGCTGAAAAGTGACTGCCCTTACCTGAAACGAAGTCTTGCTTGCAGGAAGACTCAGAGCCTGGGATTTAACTCCATTTCTGAAGTGAAACACACAGCATAGTTCTCATCCATTGATCACACTCTGCTTTAGAACAAGAAGCACGCTCTTGCTTTCTAGAATCTCTAAGACAGCAGAAAACATGAGTTTGCTGAGAACAAAAGAACGGTGTTTCCTACACATACGGACCATATCTAGACCAACTCTGCTTCTGAAACTGATACAAAGCACTGGTCCTCTACCATCCAATGCTTGTCTGTTAAGATGAGAAACGTGTGAGCTCCGTGAAAGATGTAGTTCGTTTGAGCTGAAAAGTGACTGCCCTTACCTGAAACGAAGTCTTGCTTGTAGGGAGACTCAGAGCCTGGGATTTAACTCCATTTCTGAAGGGAAACACACAGCATAGTTCTCATCCATGGATCACACTCTGCTTTAGAGCGAGAAGCACGCTCTTGCTTTCTAGAGTGTCTAAGAGAGCAGGAAACGTGAGTGTGCTGAGAACAAAAGAACGGTGTTTCCTACACATACGGACCATATATAGTCCAACTCTTCTTCTGAAACTGATACAAAGCACGGGTCCTCTAACATGCAATGCTTGTCAGTTAACATGAGAAATGTGTGAGCTTCGTGAACGATGTAGTTCGTTTGAGCAGAAAAGTTACTGCCCTTACCTGAAACGAAGTCTTGCTTGTAGGAAGACTCATAGCCTGGGATTTAAGTCCATTTCTGAAGGGAAACACACAGCATAGTTCTCATCCATGGATAACACTCTGCTTTAGAGCAAGAAGCACACTCTTGCTTTCTACAGACTCTAAGACAGCAGGAAATCTGAGTCTGCCCAGAACAAAAGAACGGTGTTTCCTACACATACGGACTATATGTAGTCCAAATCTTCTTCTGAAACTGATAGAATGCACTGGTCCTCTAACATCCAATGCTTGTCTGTTAAGATGAGAAACGTGTGAGCTTTGTGAATGATGTAGTTCCTTTGAACTGAAAAGTGACTGCCCTTACCTGAAACGAAGTCTTGCTTGTAGTAAGACACAGAGCCTGGGATTTAAGTCCATTTCTGAAGGGAATCACACAGCATAGTTCTCATCCATGGATCACACTCTGCCTTAGAGCGAGAAGCACACTCTAGCTTTCTAGAGTCTCTAATAAGCAGGTAATCTGAGTGTGCCCAGAACAAAAGAACGGTGTTTCCTACACATATGGACCATATGTAGTCCAACGCTGCTTCTGAAACTGATACAGAGCACTGGTCCTCTACCATCCAATGCTTGTCTGTCAAGATGAGAAACGTGTGAGCTCCGTGAAAGATGTAGTTCGTTTGAGCTGAAAAGCGACTGCCCTTACCTGAAACGAAGTCTTGCTTGTAGGAAGACATAGAGCCTGGGATTTAACTACTTTTCTGAAGGGAAACACACAGCATAGTTCTCATCCATGGATCACACTCTGCTTTAGAGCAAGAAGCACGCGCTTGCTTTCTAGAGTCTCTAATACAGCAGGAAATCTGAGTGTGCCCAGAACAAAGGAACGGTGTTTCCTACACATACGGACCATATCTAGTCCAACCCTGCTTCTGAAACAGATACAAAGCACTGGTACTCTAACATCCAATGCTTGTCAGTTAAGATGAGAAACGTGTGAGCTCAGTGAACGATGTAGTTCGTTTGAGCTGAAAAGTGACTGCCCTTACCTGAAACGACGTCTTGCTTGTAGGGAGACTCAGAGCCTGGGATTTAACTCCATTTCTGAAGTAAAACACACAGCAGTGTAATCATCCATTGATCACACTCAGGTTTAGAATAAGAAGCACGCTCTTGCTTTCTAGACTCTCTAAGACAGCAGGAAACTTGAGTGTGCTGAGAACAAAAGAACGGTGTTTCCTACACATACGGACATTATATAGTCCAACTCTGCTTCTGAAACTGATAAAAAGCACTGGTCCTCTAAAATCTATTGCTTGTCTGTTAAGATGAGAAACGTGTGAGCTTCGTGAACGATGTAGTTCGTTTGAGCTGAAAAGTGACTGCCCTTACCTAAAACGAAGTCTTGCCTGTAGGAAGACACAGAGCCTGGGATTTAACTACATTTCTGAAGGGAAACACACAGCATAGTTTTCATCCATGGATCACATTCTGCTTTAGAGCAAGAAGCACGTTCTTGCTTTCTAGATTCTCTTATACAGCAGGAAATCTGAGTGTGCCCAGAACAAAAGAACGGTGTATACTACACATACGGACTATATGTAGTCCAAATCTTCTTCTGAAACTGATACAATGCACTGGTCCTCTAACATCCAATTCTTGTCAGTTAAGATGAGAATCGTGTGAGCTTCGTGAACGATGTAGTTCCTTTGATCAGAAAAGTGACTGCCCTTACCTGAAACGAAGTCTTGCTTGTAGAGAGACTCAGAGCATGGGATTTAACTCCAATTCTGAAGTGAAACACACAGCATTGTCTCATCCATTGATCACACTCTGCTTTAGAACAAGAAGCACGCTCTTGCTTTCTAGAGTCTCTAAGACAGCAGGAAACGTGAGTTTGCTGAGAACAAAAGAACGGTGTTTCCTACACATACAGACCATATCTAGTTCAACACTTCTTCTGAAACTGATACAAAGCACTGGTCCTTTAACATCCAATGCTTGTCAGTTAAGATGAGAAACGTGTGAGCTTCGTGAACGATGTAGTTCGTTTGAGCAGAAAAGTGACTGCCCTTACCTTAATTGAAGTCTTGCTTGTAGGAAGACTCAGAGCCTGGGATTTAACTCCATTTCTGAAATAAAACACACAGCAGTGTAATCATCCATTGATCACACTCTGCTTTAGAACAAGAAGCACGCTCTTGCTTTCTAGACTCTCCAAGACAGCAGATAACGTGAGTGTGCTGAGAACAAAAGAATGGTGTTTCCTACACATACGGACATTATATAGTCCAATTCTGCTTCTGAAACTGAAAAAAAGCACTGGTCCTCTAAAATCTAATGCTTGTCTGTTAAGATGAGAAACGTGTGAGCTTCGTGAACGATGTAGTTCGTTTGAGCTGAAAAGTGACTGCCCTTACCTGAATTGAAGTCTTGCTTGTAGGAAGACTCAGAGCCTGGGATTTTACTCCATTTCTGAAGTAAAACACACAGCATAGTTCTCATCCATGGATCACACTCTGCTTTAGAGCGAGAAGCACGCTCTTGCTTTCTAGAGTCTCTAAGAGAGCAGGAAACGTGAGTGTGCTGAGAACAAAAGAACGGTGTTTCCTACACATACGGACCATATCTTGTCCAACCCTGCTTCTGAAACAGATACAAAGCACTGGTACTCTAACATCCAATGCTTGTCAGTTAAGATGAGAAACGTGTGAGCTCAGTGAACGATGTAGTTCGTTTGAGCTGAAAAGTGACTGCCCTTACCTGAAACGACGTCTTGCTTGTAGGGAGACTCAGAGCCTGGGATTTAACTACATTTCTGAAGGGAAACACACAGCATAGTTTTCATCCATGGATCACATTCTGCTTTAGAGCAAGAAGCACGTTCTTGCTTTCTAGATTCTCTTATACAGCAGGAAATCTGAGTGTGCCCAGAACAAAAGAACGGTGTATACTACACTTACGGACTATATGTAGTCCAAATCTTCTTCTGAAACTGATACAATGCACTGGTCCTCTAACATCCAATTCTTGTCAGTTAAGATGAGAAACGTGTGAGCTTCGTGAACGATGTAGTTCCTTTGATCAGAAAAGTGACTGCCCTTACCTGAAACGAAGTCTTGCTTGTAGGGAGACTCAGAGCATGGGATTTAACTCCAATTCTGAAGTGAAACACACAGCATTGTCTCATCCATTGATCACACTCTGCTTTAGAACAAGAAGCACACTCTTGCTTTCTAGAGTCTCTAAGACAGCAGGAAACGTGAGTTTGCTGAGAACAAAAGAACGGTGTCTCCTACACATATGGACCATATGTAGTCCAAATCTGCTTCTGAAACTGATACAAAGCACTGGTCCTTTAACATCCAATGCTTGTCAGTTAAGATGAGAAACGTGTGAGCTTCGTGAACGATGTAGTTCGTTTGAGCAGAAAAGTGACTGCCCTTACTTTAATTGAAGTCTTCCTTGTAGGAAGACTCAGAGCCTGGGATTTAACTCCATTTCTGAAATAAAACACACAGCAGTGTAATCATCCATTGATCACACTCTGCTTTAGAACAAGAAGCACGCTCTTGCTTTCTAGAGTCTCTAAGACAGCAGGAAACGTGAGTTTGCTGAGAACAAAAGAACGGTGTCTCCTACACATATGGACCATATGTAGTCCAAATCTGCTTCTGAAACTGATACAAAGCACTGGTCCTTTAACATCCAATGCTTGTCAGTTAAGATGAGAAACGTGTGAGCTTCGTGAACGATGTAGTTCGTTTGAGCAGAAAAGTGACTGCCCTTACTTTAATTGAAGTCTTCCTTGTAGGAAGACTCAGAGCCTGGGATTTAACTCCATTTCTGAAATAAAACACACAGCAGTGTAATCATCCATTGATCACACTCTGCTTTAGAACAAGAAGCACGCTCTTGCTTTCTAGACTCTCCAAGACAGCAGATAACGTGAGTGTGCTGAGAACAAAAGAATGGTGTTTCCTACAAATACGGACATTATATAGTCCAATTCTGTTTCTGAAACTGAAAAAAAGCACTGGTCCTCTAAAATCTAATGCTTGTCTGTTAAGAAGAGAAACATGTGAGCTTTGTGAACAATGTAGTTCGTTTGAGCTGAAAAGTGACTGCCCTTACCTGAAACGAAGTCTTGCTTGTAGGAAGACTCAGAGCCTGGGATTTTACTCCATTTCTGAAGTAAAACACACAGCAGTGTAATCATCCATTGATCACACTCTGCTTTAGAATAAGAAGCACGCTCTTGCTTTCTAGACTCTCTAAGAGAGCAGGAAACGTGAGTGTGCTGAGAACAAAAGAACGGTGTTTCCTACACATACGGACCATATCTAGTCCAACTCTGCTTCTGAAACAGATACAAAGCACTGGTACTCTAACATCCAATGCTTGTCAGTTAAGATGAGAAACGTGTGAGCTCAGTGAAGGATGTAGATCGTTTGAGCTAAAAGTGACTGCCCTTACCTGAAACAAATTTTTGCTTGTAGGGAGACTCAGAGCCTGGGATTTAACTCCATTTCTGAAGGGAAACACACAGCATAGTTCTCATCCATGGATCACACTCTGCTTTAGAGCGAGAAGCACGCTCTTCCTTTCTAGAGTCTCTAAGACAGCAGCAAACATGAGTGTGCTGAGAATAAAGAACGGTGTTTCCTACACATACGGACCATATCTAGTCCAACTCTTCTTCTGAAACTGATACAAAGCACGGGTCCTCTAACATCCAATGCTTGTCAGTTAAGATGAGAAACGTGTGAGCTTCGTGAACGATGTAGTTCGTTTGAGCAGAAAAGTGACTGCCCTTACCTGAAACGAAGTCTTGCTTGTAGGAAGACTCAGAGCCTGGGATTTAAGTCCATTTTTGAAGGGAAACACACAGCATAGTTCTATCCATGGATCACACTCTGCTTTAGAGCAAGAAGCACACTCTTGCTTTCTGCAGAATCTTAGACAGCAAGAAATCTGAGTCTGCCCAGAACACAAGAACGGTGTTTCCTACACATACGGACTATATGTAGTCCAAATCTTCTTCTGAAACTGATAGAATGCACTGGTCCTCTAACATCCAATGCTTGTCATTTAAGATGAGAAACGTGTGAGCTTTGTGAATGATGTAGTTCCTTTGAACAGAATAGTGACTGCCCTTACCTGAAACGAAGTCTTGCTTGTAGTAAGACACAGAGCCTGGGATTTAAGTCCATTTCTGAAGGATATCACACAGCATAGTTCTCATCCATGGATCACACTCTGCTTTAGAATGAGAAGCACACTCAAGCTTTCTAGAGTCTCTAATACAGCAGGTAATCAGAGTGTGCCCAGAACAAAAGAACGGTGTTTCCTACACATATGGACTATATGTAGTCCAAATCTTCTTCTGAAACTGATACAATACACTGGTCCTCTAACATCCAATGCTTGTCAGTTAAGATGAGAAACGTGTGAGCTTCGTGAAAGATATAGTTCGTTTGAGCAGAAAAGTGACTTGCCTTACCTGAAACGAAGTCTTGCTTGTAGGAAGCCTCAGAGCATGGGATTTTACTCCATTTCTGAAGTGAAACACACAGCAGTGTTCTCTTCCATTGATCACACTCTGCTTTAGAACAAGAAGCACGATCTTGCTTTCTAGAGTCTCTAAGACAGCAGGTGACGTGTTTTGCTGAGAACAAAAGAACGGTGTTTCCTACACATACGGACCATATCTAGTCCAACTCTGCTTCTGAAACAGATCCAAAGCACTGGTACTCTAACATCCAATGCTTGTCAGTTAAGATGAGAGACGTGTGAGCTTCCTGAACGATGTTTTTCCTTTGAGCAGAAAAGTGACTGCCCTTACCTGAAATGAAGTCTTGCTTGTAGTAAGACACAGAGCCTTGGATTTAAGTCCATTTCTGAAGGGAAACACACAGCATAGTTCTCATCCATGAATCACACTCTGCTTTAGAGCGAGAAGCACACTCTAGCTTTTTAGAGTCTCTAATACAGCAGGTAATTTGAGTGTGCCCAGAACAAAAGAACGGTGTTTCCTACACATACGGACTATATGTAGTCCAAATCTTCTTCTGAAACTGATACAATGCACTGGTCCTCTAACATCCAATGCTTGTCAGTTAAGATGAGAAACGTTTGAGCTTCGTGAAATATGTAGTTCGTTTGGGCAGAAAAGTGACTGCCCTTACCTGAAACAAATTTTTGCTTGTAGGGAGACTCAGAGCCTGGGATTTAACTCCATTTCTGAAGGGAAACACACAGCAGTGTTCTCATCCATTGATCACACTCTGCTTTAGAACAAGAAGCACGATCTTGCTTTCTAGAGTCTCTAAGACAGCAGGAAACGTGAGTTTGCTGAGAACAAAAGAACGGTGTTTCCTACACATACGGACCATATCTAGTCCAACTCTTCTTCTGAAACTGATACAAAGCACGGGTCCTCTAACATCCAATGCTTGTCAGTTAAGATGAGAAACGTGTGAGCTTCGTGAACGATGTAGTTCATTTGAGCAGAAAAGTGACTGCCCTTACCTGAAACGAAGTCTTGCTTGTAGGAAGACTCAGAGCCTGGGATTTAAGTCCATTTCTGAAGGGAAACACACAGCATAGTTCTCATCTATGGATAACACACTGCTTTAGAGCAAGAAGCACACTCTTGCTTTCTACAGACTCTAAGACAGCAGGAAATCTGAGTCTGCCCAGAACAAAAGAACGGTGTTTCCTACACATACGGACTATATGTAGTCCAAATCTTCTTCTGAAACTGATAGAATGCACTGGTCCTCTAACATCCAATGCTTGTCAGTTAAGATGAGAAACGTGTGAGCTTTGTGAATGATGTAGTTCCTTTGAACTGAAAAGTGACTGCCCTTACCTGAAACGAAGTCTTGCTTGTAGTAAGACACAGAGCCTGGGATTTAAGTCCATTTCTGAAGGGAATCACACAGTATAGTTCTCATCCATGGATCACACTCTGCTTTAGAGCAAGAAGCACACTCTAGCTTTCTAGAGTCTCTAATACAGCAGGTAATCAGAGTGTGCCCAGAACAAAAGAAAGGTGTTTCCTACACATATGGACTATATGTAGTCCAAATCTTCTTCTGAAAGTGATACAATGCACTGGTCCTCTAACATCCAATGCTTGTCAGTTAAGATGAGAAATGTGTGAGCTTCGTGAAAGATGTAGTTCGTTTGAGCAGAAAAGTGACTGCCCTTACCTGAAACGAAGTCTTGCTTGTAGGAAGCCTCAGAGCATGGGATTTTACTCCATTTCTGAAGTGAAACACACAGCAGTGTTCTCATCCATTGATCACACTCTGCTTTAGAACAAGAAGCACGATCTTGCTTTCTAGAGTCTCTAAGACAGCAGGAAACGTGAGTTTGCTGAGAACAAAAGAATGGTGTTTCCTACACATACAGACCATATGTAGTCCAACTCTTCTTCTGAAACTGATACAAAGCACTGGTCCTTTAACATCCAATGCTTGTCAGTTAAGATGAGAAACGTGTGAGCTTCGTGAACGATGTAGTTCGTTTGAGCTGAAAAGTGACTGCCCTTACCTGAAACGAAGTCTTGCTTGCAGGAAGACTCAGAGCCTGGGATTTAACTCCATTTCTGAAGTGAAACACACAGCATAGTTCTCATCTATTGATCACACTCTGCTTTAGAACAAGAAGCACGCTCTTGCTTTCTAGAATCTCTAAGAAAGCAGGAAACATGAGTTTGCTGAGAACAAAAGAACGGTGTTTCCTACACATACGGACCATATCTAGTCCAACTCTGCTTCTGAAACTGATACAAAGCACTGGTCCTCTACCATCCAATGCTTGTCTGTTAAGATGAGAAACGTGTGAGCTCCGTGAAAGATGTAGTTCGTTTGAGCTGAAAAGTGACTGCCCTTACCTGAAACGAAGTCTTGCTTGTAGGGAGACTCAGAGCCTGGGATTTAACTCCATTTCTGAAGGGAAACACACAGCATAGTTCTCATCCATGGATCACACTCTGCTTTAGAACAAGAAGCACGCTCTTGCTTTCTAGAGTCTCTAAGAGAGCAGGAAACGTGAGTGTGCTGAGAACAAAAGAACGGTGTTTCCTACACATACGGACCATATCTAGTCCAACTCTTCTTCTGAAACTGATACAAAGCACGGGTCCTCTAACATCCAATGCTTGTCAGTTAAGATGAGAAACGTGTGAGCTCCGTGAAAGATGTAGTTCGTTTGAGCTGAAAAGTGACAGCCCTTATCTGAAACGAAGTCTTGCTTGTAGGGAGACTCAGAGGCTGCGATTTAAGTCCATTTCTGAAGGGAAACACACAGCATAGTTCTCATCCATGGATAACACTCTGCTTTAGAGCAAGAAGCACACTCTTGCTTTCTACAGACTCTAAGACAGCAGGAAATCTGAGTCTGCCCAGAACAAAAGAACGGTGTTTCCTACAAATATGGACTATATGTAGTCCAAATCTTCTTCTGAAACTGATACAATGCACTGGTCCTCTAACATCCAATGCTTGTCAGTTAAGATGAGAAACGTGTGAGCTTCGTGAAATATGTAGTTCGTTTGGGCAGAAAAGTGACTGCCCTTACCTGAAACGAAGTCTTGCTTGTAGGAAGACTCAGAGCCTGGGATTTTACTCCATTTCTGAAGTGAAACACACAGCAGTGTTCTCATCCATTGATCACACTCTGCTTTAGAACAAGAAGCACGATCTTGCTTTCTAGAGTCTCTAAGACAGCAGGAAACGTGAGTTTGCTGAGAACAAAAGAACGGTGTTTCCTACACATACGGACCATATCTAGTCCAACTGTTCTTCTGAAACTGATACAAAGCACGGGTCCTCTAACATCCAATGCTTGTCAGTTAAGATGAGAAACGTGTGAGCTTCGTGAACGATGTAGTTCATTTGAGCAGAAAAGTGACTGCCCTTACCTGAAACGAAGTCTTGCTTGTAGGAAGACTCAGAGCCTGGGATTTAAGTCCATTTCTGAAGGGAAACACACAGCATAGTTCTCATCCATGGATAACACTCTGCTTTAGAGCAAGAAGCACACTCTTGCTTTCTACAGACTCTAAGACAGCAGGAAATCTGAGTCTGCCCAGAACAAAAGAACGGTGTTTCCTACACATACGGACTATATGTAGTCCAAATCTTCTTCTGAAACTGATAGAATGCACTGGTCCTCTAACATCCAATGCTTGTCAGTTAAGATGAGAAACGTGTGAGCTTTGTGAATGATGTAGTTCCTTTGAACTGAAAAGTGACTGCCCTTACCTGAAACGAAGTCTTGCTTGTAGTAAGACACAGAGCCTGGGATTTAAGGCCATTTCTGAAGGGAATCACACAGTATAGTTCTCATCCATGGATCACACTCTGCTTTAGAGCAAGAAGCACACTCTAGCTTTCTAGAGTCTCTAATACAGCAGGTAATCAGAGTGTGCCCAGAACAAAAGAAAGGTGTTTCCTACACATATGGACTATATGTATTCCAAATCTTCTTCTGAAACTGATACAATGCACTGGTTCTCTAACATCCAATGCTTGTCAGTTAAGATGAGAAATGTGTGAGCTTCGTGAAAGATGTAGTTCGTTTGAGCAGAAAAGTGACTGCCCTTACCTGAAACGAAGTATTGCTTGTAGGAAGCCTCAGAGCATGGGATTTTACTCCATTTCTGAAGTGAAACACACAGCAGTGTTCTCATCCATTGATCACACTCTGCTTTAGAACAAGAAGCACGATCTTGCTTTCTAGATTCTCTAAGACAGCATGAAACGTGAATTTGCTGAGAACAAATGAATGGTGTTTCCTACACATACAGACCATATCTAGTCCAACTCTTCTTCTGAAACTGATACAAAGCACTGGTCCTTTAACATCCAAGCTTGTCAGTTAAGATGAGAAACGTGTGAGCTTCGTGAACGATGTAGTTCGTTTGAGCTGAAAAGTGACTGCCCTTACCTGAAACGAAGTCTTGCTTGCAGGAAGACTCAGAGCCTGGGATTTAACTCCATTTCTGAAGTGAAACACACAGCATAGTTCTCATCCATTGATCACACTCTGCTTTAGAACAAGAAGCACGCTCTTGCTTTCTAGAATTTCTAAGAAAGCAGGAAACATGAGTTTGCTGAGAACAAAAGAACGGTGTTTCCTACACATACGGACCATATCTAGTCCAACTCTGCTTCTGAAACTGATACAAAGCACTGGTCCTCTACCATCCAATGCTTGTCTGTTAAGATGAGAAACGTGTGAGCTCCGTGAAAGATGTAGTTCGTTTGAGCTGAAAAGTGACTGCCCTTACCTGAAAAGAAGTCTTGCTTGTAGGGAGACTCAGAGCCTGGGATTTAACTCCATTTCTGAAGGGAAACACACAGCATAGTTCTCATCCATGGTTCACACTCTGCTTTAGAGCGAGAAGCACGCTCTTGCTTTCTAGAGTCTCTAAGAGGGCAGGAAACGTGAGTGTGCTGAGAACAAAAGAACGGTGTTTCCTACACATACGGACCATATCTAGTCCAACTCTTCTTCTGAAACTGATACAAAGCACGGTTCCTCTAACATCCAATGCTTGTCAGTTAAGATGAGAAACGTGTGAGCTCCGTGAAAGATGTAGTTCTTTTGAGCTGAAAAGTGACTGCCCTTACCTGAAACGAAGTCTTGCTTGTAGGAAGACTCAGAGCCTGGGATTTAAGTCCATTTCTGAAGGGAAACACACAGCATAGTTCTATCCATGGATCACACTCTGCTTTAGAGCAAGAAGCACACTCTTGCTTTCTGCAGAATCTTAGACAGCAGGAAATCTGAGTCTGCCCAGAACACAAGAACGGTGTTTCCTACACATACGGACTATATGTAGTCCAAATCTTCTTCTGAAACTGATAGAATGCACTGGTCCTCTAACATCCAATGCTTGTCATTTAAGATGAGAAACGTGTGAGCTTTGTGAATGATGTAGTTCCTTTGAACAGAATAGTGACTGCCCTTACCTGAAACGAAGTCTTGCTTGTAGTAAGACACAGAGCCTGGGATTTAAGTCCATTTCTGAAGGGAATCACACAGCATAGTTCTCATCCATGGATCACACGCTGCTTTAGAATGAGAAGCACACTCTAGCTTTCTAGAGTCTCTAATACAGCAGGTAATCTGAGTGTGCCCAGAACAAAAGAACGGTGTTTCCTACACATATGGACTATATGTAGTCCAAATCTTCTTCTGAAACTGATACAATACACTGGTCCTCTAACATCCAATGCTTGTCAGTTAAGATGAGAAACGTGTGAGCTTCGTGAAAGATATAGTTCGTTTGAGCAGAAAAGTGACTTGCCTTACCTGAAACGAAGTCTTGCTTGTAGGAAGCCTCAGAGCATGGGATTTTACTCCATTTCTGAAGTGAAACACACAGCAGTGTTCTCTTCCATTGATCACACTCTGCTTTAGAACAAGAAGCACGATCTTGCTTTCTAGAGTCTCTAAGACAGCAGGTGACGTGAGTTTGCTGAGAACAAAAGAACGGTGTTTCCTACACATACGGACCATATCTAGTCCAACTCTGCTTCTGAAACAGATCCAAAGCACTGGTACTCTAACATCCAATGCTTGTCAGTTAAGATGAGAAACGTGTGAGCTTCCTGAACGATGTTTTTCCTTTGAGCAGAAAAGTGACTGCCCTTACCTGAAATGAAGTCTTGCTTGTAGTAAGACACAGAGCCTTGGATTTAAGTCCATTTCTGAAGGGAAACACACAGCATAGTTCTCATCCATGAATCACACTCTGCTTTAGAGCGAGAAGCACACTCTAGCTTTTTAGAGTCTCTAATACAGCAGGTAATTTGAGTGTGCCCAGAACAAAAGAACGGTGTTTCCTACACATACGGACTATATGTAGTCCAAATCTTCTTCTGAAACTGATACAATGCACTGGTCCTCTAACATCCAATGCTTGTCAGTTAAGATGAGAAACGTTTGAGCTTCGTGAAATATGTAGTTCGTTTGGGCAGAAAAGTGACTGCCCTTACCTGAAACAAATTTTTGCTTGTAGGGAGACTCAGAGCCTGGGATTTAACTCCATTTCTGAAGGGAAACACACAGCAGTGTTCTCATCCATTGATCACACTCTGCTTTAGAACAAGAAGCACGATCTTGCTTTCTAGAGTCTCTAAGACAGCAGGAAACGTGAGCTTGCTGAGAACAAAAGAACGGTGTTTCCTACATATACGGACCATATCTAGTCCAACTCTTCTTCTGAAACTGATACAAAGCACGGGTCCTCTAACATCCAATGCTTGTCAGTTAAGATGAGAAACGTGTGAGCTTCGTGAACGATGTAGTTCATTTGAGCAGAAAAGTGACTGCCCTTACCTGAAACGAAGTCTTGCTTGTAGGAAGACTCAGAGCCTGGGATTTAAGTCCATTTCTGAAGGGAAACACACAGCATAGTTCTCATCTATGGATAACACACTGCTTTAGAGCAAGAAGCACACTCTTGCTTTCTACAGACTCTAAGACAGCAGGAAATCTGAGTCTGCCCAGAACAAAAGAACGGTGTTTCCTACACATACAGGCTATATGTAGTCCAAATCTTCTTCTGAAACTGATAGAATGCACTGGTCCTCTAACATCCAATGCTTGTCAGTTAAGATGAGAAACGTGTGAGCTTTGTGAATGATGTAGTTCCTTTGAACTGAAAAGTGACTGCCCTTACCTGAAACGAAGTCTTGCTTGTAGTAAGACACAGAGCCTGGGATTTAAGTCCATTTCTGAAGGGAATCACACAGTATAGTTCTCATCCATGGATCACACTCTGCTTTAGAGCAAGAAGCACACTCTAGCTTTCTAGAGTCTCTAATACAGCAGGTAATCAGACTGTGCCCAGAACAAAAGAAAGGTGTTTCCTACACATATGGACTATATGTAGTCCAAATCTTCTTCTGAAACTGATACAATGCACTGGTCCTCTAACATCCAATGCTTGTCAGTTAAGATGAGAAATGTGTGAGCTTCGTGAAAGATGTAGTTCGTTTGAGCAGAAAAGTGACTGCCCTTACCTGAAACGAAGTCTTGCTTGTAGGAAGCCTCAGAGCATGGGATTTTACTCCATTTCTGAAGTGAAACACACAGCAGTGTTCTCATCCATTGATCACACTCTGCTTTAGAACAAGAAGCACGATCTTGCTTTCTAGAGTCTCTAAGACAGCAGGAAACGTGAGTTTGCTGAGAACAAAAGAATGGTGTTTCCTACACATACAGACCATATGTAGTCCAACTCTTCTTCTGAAACTGATACAAAGCACTGGTCCTTTAATATCCAATGCTTGTCAGTTAAGATGAGAAACGTGTGAGCTTCGTGAACGATGTAGTTCGTTTGAGCTGAAAAGTGACTGCCCTTACCTGAAACGAAGTCTTGCTTGCAGGAAGACTCAGAGCCTGGGATTTAACTCCATTTCTGAAGTGAAACACACAGCATAGTTCTCATCCATTGATCACACTCTGCTTTAGAACAAGAAGCACGCTCTTGCTTTCTAGAATCTCTAAGAAAGCAGGAAACATGAGTTTGCTGAGAACAAAAGAACGGTGTTTCCTACACATACGGACCACATCTAGTCCAACTCTGCTTCTGAAACTGATACAAAGCACTGGTCCTCTACCATCCAATGCTTGTCTGTTAAGATGAGAAACGTGTGAGCTCCGTGAAAGATGTAGTTCGTTTGAGCTGAAAAGTGACTGCCCTTACCTGAAACGAAGTCTTGCTTGTAGGGAGACTCAGAGCCTGGGATTTAACTCCATTTCTGAAGGGAAACACACAGCATAGTTCTCATCCATGGATCACACTCTGCTTTAGAACAAGAAGCACGCTCTTGCTTTCTAGAGTCTCTAAGAGAGCAGGAAACGTGAGTGTGCTGAGAACAAAAGAACGGTGTTTCCTACACATACGGACCATATCTAGTCCAACTCTTCTTCTGAAACTGATACAAAGCACGGGTCCTCTAACATCCAATGCTTGTCAGTTAAGATGAGAAACGTGTGAGCTCCGTGAAAGATGTAGTTCGTTTGAGCTGAAAAGTGACAGCCCTTATCTGAAACGAAGACTTGCTTGTAGGGAGACTCAGAGGCTGCGATTTAAGTCCATTTCTGAAGGGAAACACACAGCATAGTTCTCATCCATGGATAACACTCTGCTTTAGAGCAAGAAGCACACTCTTGCTTTCTACAGACTCTAAGACAGCAGGAAATCTGAGTCTGCCCAGAACAAAAGAACGGTGTTTCCTACAAATATGGACTATATGTAGTCCAAGTCTTCTTCTGAAACTGATACAATGCACTGGTCCTCTAACATCCAATGCTTGTCAGTTAAGATGAGAAACGTGTGAGCTTCGTGAAATATGTAGTTCGTTTGGGCAGAAAAGTGACTGCCCTTACCTGAAACGAAGTCTTGCTTGTAGGAAGACTCAGAGCCTGGGATTTAAGTCCATTTCTGAAGGGAAACACACAGCATAGTTCTCATCCATGGATAACACTCTGCTTTAGAGCAAGAAGCACACTCTTGCTTTCTACAGACTCTAAGACAGCAGGAAATCTGAGTCTGCCCAGAACAAAAGAACGGTGTTTCCTACACATACGGACTATATGTAGTCCAAATCTTCTTCTGAAACTGATAGAATGCACTGGTCCTCTAACATCCAATGCTTGTCAGTTAAGATGAGAAACGTGTGAGCTTTGTGAATGATGTAGTTCCTTTGAACTGAAAAGTGACTGCCCTTACCTGAAACGAAGTCTTGCTTGTAGTAAGACACAGAGCCTGGGATTTAAGGCCATTTCTGAAGGGAATCACACAGTATAGTTCTCATCCATGGATCACACTCTGCTTTAGAGCAAGAAGCACACTCTAGCTTTCTAGAGTCTCTAATACAGCAGGTAATCAGAGTGTGCCCAGAACAAAAGAAAGGTGTTTCCTACACATATGGACTATATGTAGTCCAAATCTTCTTCTGAAACTGATACAATGCACTGGTCCTCTAACATCCAATGCTTGTCAGTTAAGATGAGAAATGTGTGAGCTTCGTGAAAGATGTAGTTCGTTTGAGCAGAAAAGTGACTGCCCTTACCTGAAACGAAGTATTGCTTGTAGGAAGCCTCAGAGCATGGGATTTTACTCCATTTCTGAAGTGAAACACACAGCAGTGTTCTCATCCATTGATCACACTCTGCTTTAGAACAAGAAGCACGATCTTGCTTTCTAGAGTCTCTAAGACAGCAGGAAACGTGAGTTTGCTGAGAACAAAAGAATGGTGTTTCCTACACATACAGACCATATGTAGTCCAACTCTTCTTCTGAAACTGATACAAAGCACTGGTCCTTTAATATCCAATGCTTGTCAGTTAAGATGAGAAACGTGTGAGCTTCGTGAACGATGTAGTTCGTTTGAGCTGAAAAGTGACTGCCCTTACCTGAAACGAAGTCTTGCTTGCAGGAAGACTCAGAGCCTGGGATTTAACTCCATTTCTGAAGTGAAACACACAGCATAGTTCTCATCCATTGATCACACTCTGCTTTAGAACAAGAAGCACGCTCTTGCTTTCTAGAATCTCTAAGAAAGCAGGAAACATGAGTTTGCTGAGAACAAAAGAACGGTGTTTCCTACACATACGGACCACATCTAGTCCAACTCTGCTTCTGAAACTGATACAAAGCACTGGTCCTCTACCATCCAATGCTTGTCTGTTAAGATGAGAAACGTGTGAGCTCCGTGAAAGATGTAGTTCGTTTGAGCTGAAAAGTGACTGCCCTTACCTGAAACGAAGTCTTGCTTGTAGGGAGACTCAGAGCCTGGGATTTAACTCCATTTCTGAAGGGAAACACACAGCATAGTTCTCATCCATGGATCACACTCTGCTTTAGAACAAGAAGCACGCTCTTGCTTTCTAGAGTCTCTAAGAGAGCAGGAAACGTGAGTGTGCTGAGAACAAAAGAACGGTGTTTCCTACACATACGGACCATATCTAGTCCAACTCTTCTTCTGAAACTGATACAAAGCACGGGTCCTCTAACATCCAATGCTTGTCAGTTAAGATGAGAAACGTGTGAGCTCCGTGAAAGATGTAGTTCGTTTGAGCTGAAAAGTGACAGCCCTTATCTGAAACGAAGACTTGCTTGTAGGGAGACTCAGAGGCTGCGATTTAAGTCCATTTCTGAAGGGAAACACACAGCATAGTTCTCATCCATGGATAACACTCTGCTTTAGAGCAAGAAGCACACTCTTGCTTTCTACAGACTCTAAGACAGCAGGAAATCTGAGTCTGCCCAGAACAAAAGAACGGTGTTTCCTACAAATATGGACTATATGTAGTCCAAGTCTTCTTCTGAAACTGATACAATGCACTGGTCCTCTAACATCCAATGCTTGTCAGTTAAGATGAGAAACGTGTGAGCTTCGTGAAATATGTAGTTCGTTTGGGCAGAAAAGTGACTGCCCTTACCTGAAACGAAGTCTTGCTTGTAGGAAGACTCAGAGCCTGGGATTTAAGTCCATTTCTGAAGGGAAACACACAGCATAGTTCTCATCCATGGATAACACTCTGCTTTAGAGCAAGAAGCACACTCTTGCTTTCTACAGACTCTAAGACAGCAGGAAATCTGAGTCTGCCCAGAACAAAAGAACGGTGTTTCCTACACATACGGACTATATGTAGTCCAAATCTTCTTCTGAAACTGATAGAATGCACTGGTCCTCTAACATCCAATGCTTGTCAGTTAAGATGAGAAACGTGTGAGCTTTGTGAATGATGTAGTTCCTTTGAACTGAAAAGTGACTGCCCTTACCTGAAACGAAGTCTTGCTTGTAGTAAGACACAGAGCCTGGGATTTAAGGCCATTTCTGAAGGGAATCACACAGTATAGTTCTCATCCATGGATCACACTCTGCTTTAGAGCAAGAAGCACACTCTAGCTTTCTAGAGTCTCTAATACAGCAGGTAATCAGAGTGTGCCCAGAACAAAAGAAAGGTGTTTCCTACACATATGGACTATATGTAGTCCAAATCTTCTTCTGAAACTGATACAATGCACTGGTCCTCTAACATCCAATGCTTGTCAGTTAAGATGAGAAATGTGTGAGCTTCGTGAAAGATGTAGTTCGTTTGAGCAGAAAAGTGACTGCCCTTACCTGAAACGAAGTATTGCTTGTAGGAAGCCTCAGAGCATGGGATTTTACTCCATTTCTGAAGTGAAACACACAGCAGTGTTCTCATCCATTGATCACACTCTGCTTTAGAACAAGAAGCACGATCTTGCTTTCTAGAGTCTCTAAGACAGCAGGAAACGTGAGTTTGCTGAGAACAAAAGAATGGTGTTTCCTACACATACAGACCATATGTAGTCCAATTCTTCTTCTGAAACTGATACAAAGCACTGGTCCTTTAATATCCAATGCTTGTCAGTTAAGATGAGAAACGTGTGAGCTTCGTGAACGATGTAGTTCGTTTGAGCTGAAAAGTGACTGCCCTTACCTGAAACGAAGTCTTGCTTGCAGGAAGACTCAGAGCCTGGGATTTAACTCCATTTCTGAAGTGAAACACACAGCATAGTTCTCATCCATTGATCACACTCTGCTTTAGAACAAGAAGCACGCTCTTGCTTTCTAGAATCTCTAAGAAAGCAGGAAACATGAGTTTGCTGAGAACAAAAGAACGGTGTTTCCTACACATACGGACCACATCTAGTCCAACTCTGCTTCTGAAACTGATACAAAGCACTGGTCCTCTACCATCCAATGCTTGTCTGTTAAGATGAGAAACGTGTGAGCTCCGTGAAAGATGTAGTTCGTTTGAGCTGAAAAGTGACTGCCCTTACCTGAAACGAAGTCTTGCTTGTAGGGAGACTCAGAGCCTGGGATTTAACTCCATTTCTGAAGGGAAACACACAGCATAGTTCTCATCCATGGATCACACTCTGCTTTAGAACAAGAAGCACGCTCTTGCTTTCTAGAGTCTCTAAGAGAGCAGGAAACGTGAGTGTGCTGAGAACAAAAGAACGGTGTTTCCTACACATACGGACCATATCTAGTCCAACTCTTCTTCTGAAACTGATACAAAGCACGGGTCCTCTAACATCCAATGCTTGTCAGTTAAGATGAGAAACGTGTGAGCTCCGTGAAAGATGTAGTTCGTTTGAGCTGAAAAGTGACAGCCCTTATCTGAAACGAAGACTTGCTTGTAGGGAGACTCAGAGGCTGCGATTTAAGTCCATTTCTGAAGGGAAACACACAGCATAGTTCTCATCCATGGATAACACTCTGCTTTAGAGCAAGAAGCACACTCTTGCTTTCTACAGACTCTAAGACAGCAGGAAATCTGAGTCTGCCCAGAACAAAAGAACGGTGTTTCCTACAAATATGGACTATATGTAGTCCAAGTCTTCTTCTGAAACTGATACAATGCACTGGTCCTCTAACATCCAATGCTTGTCAGTTAAGATGAGAAACGTGTGAGCTTCGTGAAATATGTAGTTCGTTTGGGCAGAAAAGTGACTGCCCTTACCTGAAACGAAGTCTTGCTTGTAGGAAGACTCAGAGCCTGGGATTTAAGTCCATTTCTGAAGGGAAACACACAGCATAGTTCTCATCCATGGATAACACTCTGCTTTAGAGCAAGAAGCACACTCTTGCTTTCTACAGACTCTAAGACAGCAGGAAATCTGAGTCTGCCCAGAACAAAAGAACGGTGTTTCCTACACATACGGACTATATGTAGTCCAAATCTTCTTCTGAAACTGATAGAATGCACTGGTCCTCTAACATCCAATGCTTGTCAGTTAAGATGAGAAACGTGTGAGCTTTGTGAATGATGTAGTTCCTTTGAACTGAAAAGTGACTGCCCTTACCTGAAACGAAGTCTTGCTTGTAGTAAGACACAGAGCCTGGGATTTAAGGCCATTTCTGAAGGGAATCACACAGTATAGTTCTCATCCATGGATCACACTCTGCTTTAGAGCAAGAAGCACACTCTAGCTTTCTAGAGTCTCTAATACAGCAGGTAATCAGAGTGTGCCCAGAACAAAAGAAAGGTGTTTCCTACACATATGGACTATATGTAGTCCAAATCTTCTTCTGAAACTGATACAATGCACTGGTCCTCTAACATCCAATGCTTGTCAGTTAAGATGAGAAATGTGTGAGCTTCGTGAAAGATGTAGTTCGTTTGAGCAGAAAAGTGACTGCCCTTACCTGAAACGAAGTATTGCTTGTAGGAAGCCTCAGAGCATGGGATTTTACTCCATTTCTGAAGTGAAACACACAGCAGTGTTCTCATCCATTGATCACACTCTGCTTTAGAACAAGAAGCACGATCTTGCTTTCTAGATTCTCTAAGACAGCATGAAACGTGAATTTGCTGAGAACAAATGAATGGTGTTTCCTACACATACAGACCATATCTAGTCCAACTCTTCTTCTGAAACTGATACAAAGCACTGGTCCTTTAACATCCAAGCTTGTCAGTTAAGATGAGAAACGTGTGAGCTTCGTGAACGATGTAGTTCGTTTGAGCTGAAAAGTGACTGCCCTTACCTGAAACGAAGTCTTGCTTGCAGGAAGACTCAGAGCCTGGGATTTAACTCCATTTCTGAAGTGAAACACACAGCATAGTTCTCATCCATTGATCACACTCTGCTTTAGAACAAGAAGCACGCTCTTGCTTTCTAGAATTTCTAAGAAAGCAGGAAACATGAGTTTGCTGAGAACAAAAGAACGGTGTTTCCTACACATACGGACCATATCTAGTCCAACTCTGCTTCTGAAACTGATACAAAGCACTGGTCCTCTACCATCCAATGCTTGTCTGTTAAGATGAGAAACGTGTGAGCTCCGTGAAAGATGTAGTTCGTTTGAGCTGAAAAGTGACTGCCCTTACCTGAAACGAAGTCTTGCTTGTAGGGAGACTCAGAGCCTGGGATTTAACTCCATTTCTGAAGGGAAACACACAGCATAGGTCTCATCCATGGATCACACTCTGCTTTAGAGCGAGAAGCACGCTCTTGCTTTCTAGAGTCTCTAAGAGGGCAGGAAACGTGAGTGTGCTGAGAACAAAAGAACGGTGTTTCCTACACATACGGACCATATCTAGTCCAACTCTTCTTCTGAAACTGATACAAAGCACGGTTCCTCTAACATCCAATGCTTGTCAGTTAAGATGAGAAACGTGTGAGCTCCGTGAAAGATGTAGTTCTTTTGAGCTGAAAAGTGACTGCCCTTACCTGAAACGAAGTCTTGCTTGTAGGAAGACTAAGAGCCTGGAATTTAAGTCCATTTCTGAAGGGAAACACACAGCATAGTTCTATCCATGGATCACACTCTGCTTTAGAGCAAGAAGCACACTCTTGCTTTCTACAGAATCTAAGACATCAGGAAATCTGAGTCTGCCCAGAACACAAGAACGGTGTTTCCTACACATACGGACTATATGTAGTCCAAATCTTCTTCTGAAACTGATAGAATGCACTGGTCCTCTAACATCCAATGCTTGTCAGTTAAGATGAGAAACGTGTGAGCTTTGTGAATGATGTAGTTCCTTTGAACAGAATAGTGACTGCCCTTACCTGAAACGAAGTCTTGCTTGTAGTAAGACACAGAGCCTGGGATTTAAGTCCATTTCTGAAGGGAATCACACAGCATAGTTCTCATCCATGGATCACACTCTGCTTTAGAGTGAGAAGCACACTCTAGCTTTCTAGAGTCTCTAATACAGCAGGTAATCTGAGTGTGCCCAGAACAAAAGAACGGTGTTTCCTACACATATGGACTATATGTAGTCCAAATCTTCTTCTAAAACTGATACAATACACTGGTCCTCTAACATCCAATGCTTGTCAGTTAAGATGAGAAACGTGTGAGCTTCGTGAAAGATATAGTTCGTTTGAGCAGAAAAGTGACTGCCCTTACCTGAAACGAAGTCTTGCTTGTAGGAAGCCTCAGAGCATGGGATTTTACTCCATTTCTGAAGTGAAACACACAGCAGTGTTCTCGTCCATTGATCACACTCTGCTTTAGAACAAGAAGCACGATCTTGCTTTCTAGAGTCTCTAAGACAGCAGGTGACGTGAGTTTGCTGAGAACAAAAGAACGGTGTTTCCTACACATACAGACCATATCTAGTCCAACTCTGCTTCTGAAACTGATACAAAGCACTGGTCCTCTAACATCCAATGCTTGTCAGTTAAGATGAGAAACGTGTGAGCTTTGTGAATGATGTAGTTCCTTTGAACTGAAAAGTGACTGCCCTTACCTGAAACGAATTCTTGCTTGTAGTACGACACAGAGCCTGGGATTTAAGTCCATTTGTGAAGGGAAACACACAGCATAGTTCTCATCCATGGATCACACTCTGCTTTAGAGCAAGAAGCACGCTCTTGCTTTCTAGAGTCTCTAATAGAGCAGGAAATCTGAGTGTGCCCAGAACAAAAGAACGGTGTTTCCTACACATACGGACCATATCTAGTCCAACTCTTATTCTGAAATTGATACAAAGCACTGGTCCTTTAACATCCAATGCTTGTCAGTTAAGATGAGAAACGTGTGAGCTTTGTGAACGATGTAGTTCGTTTGAGCAGAAAAGTGACTGCCCTTACCTGAAACGAAGTCTTGCTTGTAGGAAGACTCAGAGCCTGGGATTTAAGTCCATTTCTGAAGGGAAACACACAGCATAGTTCTCATCCATGGATCACACTCTGCTTTAGAGCGAGAATCACACTCTAGCTTTCTAGAGTCTCTAATACAGCAGGAAATCTGAGTGTGCCCAGAACAAAAGAACAGTGTTTCCTACACATACGGACCATATCTAGTCCAACTCTTCTTCTGAAACTGATACAGAGCACTGGTCCTTTAACATCCAATGCTTGTCAGTTAAGATGAGAAACGTGTGAGCTTCGTGAACGATGTAGTTCTTTGAGCAGAAAAGTGACTGCCCTTACCTGAATTGAAGTCTTGCTTGTAGGAAGACTCAGAGCCTGGGATTTAACTCCATTTCTGAAGTAAAACACACAGCAGTGTAATCATCCATTGATCACACTCTGCTTTAGAAGAAGAAGCACGCTCTTGCTTTCTAGACTCTCTAAGACAGCAGGAAACGTGAGTGTGCTGAACAAAAGAACGGTGTTTCCTACACATACGGACATTATATAGTCCAACTATGCTTCTGAAACTCATAAAAAGCACTGGTCCTCTAAAATCTAATGCTTGTCTGTTAAGATGAGAAACGTGTGAGCTTCGTGAAGGATGTAGTTCGTTTGAGCTGAAAAGTGACTGCCCTTACCTGAAACCAAGTCTTGCTTGTAGGAAGACTCAGAGCCTGGGATTTAACTCCATTTCTGAAGTGAAACACACAGCATAGTTCTCATCCATGGATCACAATCTGCTTTAGAGCGAGAAGCACGCTCTTGCTTTCTAGAGTCTCTAAGAGAGCAGGAAACGTGTGTGTGCTGAGTACAAAAGAACGGTGTTTCCTACACATACGGACCATATCTAGTCCAACTCTTCTTCTGAAACTGATACAAAGCACGGGTCCTCTAACATCCAATGCTTGTCAGTTAAGATGAGAAACGTGTGAGCTCCGTGAAAGATGTAGTTCGTTTGAGCTGAAAAGTGACAGCCCTTACCTGAAACGAAGTCTTGCTTGTAGGGAGACTCAGAGCCTGGGATTTAAGTCCATTTCTGAAGGGAAACACACAGCATAGTTCTCATCCATGGATAACACTCTGCTTTAGAGCAAGAAGCACACTCTTGCTTTCTACAGACTCTAAGACAGCAGGAAATCTGAGTGTGCCCAGAACAAAAGAACGGTGTTTCCTACACATACAGACTATATGTAGTCCAAATCTTCTTCTGAAACTGATACAATGCACTGGTCCTCTAACATCCAATGCTTGTCAGTTAAGATGAGAAATGTGTGAGCTTCGTGAAAGATGTAGTTCGTTTGAGCAGAAAAGTGACTGCCCTTAACTGAAACGAAGTCTTGCTTGTAGGAAGCCTCAGAGCATGGGATTTTACTCCATTTTTGAAGTGAAACACACAGCATAGTTCTCATCCATTGATCACACTCTGCTTTGGAACAAGAAGCACGCTCTTGCTTTCTAGAATCTCTAAGAAAGCAGGAAACATGAGTTTGCCTAGAACAAAAGAACGGTGTTTCCTACACATATGGACCATATCTAGTCCAACTCTGCTTCTGAAACTGATACAAAGCACTGGTCCTCTACCATCCAATGCTTGTCTGTTAACATGAGAAACGTGTGAGCTCCGTGAAAGATGTAGTTCGTTTGAGCTGAAAAGTGACTGCCCTTACCTGAAACGAAGTCTTGCTTGTAGGGAGACTCAGAGACTGGGATTTAACTCCATTTCTGAAGGCAAACACACAGCATAGTTCTCATCCATGGATCACACTCTGCTTTAGAGCGAGAAGCACGCTCTTGCTTTCTAGAGTCTCTAAGAGAGCAGGACCCGTGAGTGTGCTGAGAACAAAAGAACGGTGTTTCCTACACATACGGACCATATCTAGTCCAACTCTTCTTCTGAAACTGATACAAAGCACGGGTCCTCTAACATCCAATGCTTGTCAGTTAAGATGAGAAACGTGTGAGCTCCGTGAAAGATGTAGTTCGTTTGAGCTGAAAAGTGACAGCCCTTATCTGAAACGAAGTCTTGCTTGTAGGGAGACTCAGAGGCTGGGATTTAAGTCCATTTCTGAAGGGAAACACACAGCATAGTTCTCATCCATGGATAACACTCTGCTTTAGAGCAAGAAGCACACTCTTGCTTTCTACAGAC
The DNA here is from genome assembly GCA_949786385.1 of Onychomys leucogaster. Lineage (NCBI taxonomy): Eukaryota > Metazoa > Chordata > Mammalia > Rodentia > Cricetidae > Onychomys > Onychomys leucogaster. Next base: position 2,292,556 of record CATKUP010000076.1, read on the forward strand.
TCTAAGACAGCAGGAAATCTGAGTCTGCCCAGAACAAAAGAACGGTGTTTCCTACACATACGGACTATATGTAGTCCAAATCTTCTTCTGAAACTGATAGAATGCACTGGCCCTCTAACATCCAATGCTTGTCAGTTAAGATGAGAAACGTGTGAGCTTCGTGAAAGATATAGTTCGTTTGAGCAGAAAAGTGACTGCCCTTACCTGAAAGGAAGTCTTGCTTGTAGGAAGCCTCAGAGCATGGGATTTTACTCCATTTCTGAAGTGAAACACACAGCAGTGTTCTCTTCCATTGATCACACTCTGCTTTAGAACAAGAAGCACGATCTTGCTTTCTAGAGTCTCTAAGACAGCAGGTGACGTGAGTTTGCTGAGAACAAAAGAACGGTGTTTCCTACACATACAGACCATATCTAGTCCAACTCTGCTTCTGAAACTGATACAAAGCACTGGTCCTCTAACATCCAATGCTTGTCAGTTAAGATGAGAAACGTGTGAGCTTTGTGAATGATGTATTTCCTTTGAACTGAAAAGTGACTGCCCTTACCTGAAACGAATTCTTGCTTGTAGTACGACACAGAGCCTGGGATTTAAGTCCATTTGTGAAGGGAAACACACAGCATAGTTCTCATCCATGGATCACACTCTGCTTTAGAGCAAGAAGCACGATCTTGCTTTCTAGTGTCTCTAATAGAGCAGGAAATCTGAGTGTGCCCAGAACAAAAGAACGGTGTTTCCTACACATACGGACCATATCTAGTCCAACTCTTATTCTGAAATTGATACAAAGCACTGGTCCTTTAACATCCAATGCTTGTCAGTTAAGATGAGAAACGTGTGAGCTTTGTGAACGATGTAGTTCGTTTGAGCAGAAAAGTGACTGCCCTTACCTGAAACGAAGTCTTGCTTGTAGGAAGACTCAGAGCCTGGGATTTAAGTCCATTTCTGAAGGGAAACACACAGCATAGTTCTCATCCATGGATCACACTCTGCTTTAGAGCGAGAAGCACACTCTAGCTTTCTAGAGTCTCTAATACAGCAGGAAATCTGAGTGTGCCCAGAACAAAAGAACGGTGTTTCCTACACATACGGACCATATCTAGTCCAACTCTTCTTCTGAAACTGATATAAAGCACTGGTCCTTTAACATCCAATGCTTGTCAGTTAAGATGAGAAACGTGTGAGCTTCGTGAACGATGTAGTTCGTTTGAGCAGAAAAGTGACTGCCCTTACCTGAATTGAAGTCTTGCTTGTAGGAAGACTCAGAGCCTGGGATTTAACTCCATTTCTGAAGTAAAACACACAGCAGTGTAATCATCCATTGATCACACTCTGCTTTAGAAGAAGAAGCACGCTCTTGCTTTCTAGACTCTCTAAGACAGCAGGAAACGTGAGTGTGCTGAACAAAAGAACGGTGTTTCCTACACATACGGACATTATATAGTCCAACTCTGCTTCTGAAACTCATAAAAAGCACTGGTCCTCTAAAATCTAATGTTTGTCTGTTAAGATGAGAAAAGTGTGAGCTTCGTGAACGATGTAGTTCGTTTGAGCTGAAAAGTGACTGTCCTTAACTGAAACCAAGTCTTGCTTGTAGGAAGACTCAGAGCCTGGGATTTAACTCCATTTCTGAAGTGAAACACACAGCATAGTTCTCATCCATTGATCACACTCTGCTTTGGAACAAGAAGCACGCTCTTGCTTTCTAGAATCTCTAAGACAGCAGGAAACATGAGCTTGCTGAGAACAAAAGAACGGTGTTTCCTACACATACGGCCCATATCTAGTCCAACTCTTCTTCTGAAACTGATACAAAGCACTGGTCCTCTAACATCCAATGCTTGTCAGTTAAGATGAGAAACGTGTGAGCTTCCTGAACGATGTTTTTCCTTTGAGCAGAAAAGTGACTGCCCTTACCTGAAACGAAGTCTTGCTTGTAGTAAGACACAGAGCCTGGGATTTAAGTCCATTTCTGAAGGGAAACACACAGCATAGTTCTCATCCATGAATCACACTCTGCTTTAGAGCGAGAAGCACACTCTAGCTTTTTAGAGTCTCTAATACAGCAGGTAATCTGAGTGTGCCCAGAACAAAAGAACGGTGTTTCCTACACATATGGACTATATGTAGTCCAAATCTTCTTCTGAAACTGATACAATGCACTGGTCCTCTAACATCCAATGCTTGTCAGTTAAGAGGAGAAACGTGTGAGCTTCGTGAAATATGTAGTTCGTTTGGGCAGAAAAGTGACTGCCCTTACCTGAAAGGAAGTCTTGCTTGTAGGAAGACTCAGAGCCTGGGATTTTACTCCATTTCTGAAGTGAAACACACAGCAGTGTTCTCATCCATTGATCACACTCTGCTTTAGAACAAGAAGCACGATCTTGCTTTCTAGAGTCTCTAAGACAGCAGGAAACGTGAGTTTGCTGAGAACAAAGGAACGGTGTTTCCTACACATACACACCATATCTAGTCCAACTCTGGTTCTGAAACTGATACAAAGCACTTGTCCTCTAACATCCAATGCTTGTCAGTTAAGATGAGAAACGTGTGAGCTTTGTGAATGATGTAGTTCCTTTGAACTGAAAAGTGACTGCCCCTACCTGAAACGAATTCTTGCTTGTAGTAAGACACAGAGCCTTGGATTTAAGTCCATTTCTGAAGGGAAAAACACAGCATAGTTCTCATCCATGGATCACACTCTGCTTTAGAGCGAGAAGGACACTCTATATTTCTAAAGTCTCTAATACAGAAGGAAATCTGAGTGTGCCCAGAACAAAAGAACGGTGTTTCCTACACATACGGACCATATCGAGTCCAACTCTTCTTCTGAAACTGATACAAAGCCCTGGTCCCTTAACATCCAATGCTTGTCAGTTAAGATGAGAAACTTGTGAGCTTCGTGAACGATGTAGTTCGTTTGAGCAGAAAACTGACTGCCCTTACCTGAATTGAAGTCTTGCTTGTAGGAAGACTCAGAGCCTGGGATTTAACGCCATTTCTGAAGTAAAACACACAGCAGTGTAATCATCCATTGATCACACTCTGCTTTAGAACAAGAAGCACGCTCTGGCTTTCTAGACTCTCTAAGACAGCAGGAAACGTGAGTGTGCTGAGAACAAAAGAACGGTGTTTCCTACACATACGGACTATATGTAGTGCAAATCTTCTTCTGAAACTGATACAATGCACTGGTCCTCTAACATCCAATGCTTGTCATTTAAGATGAGAAACGTGTGAGCTCAGTGAACGATGTAGTTCGTTTGAGCTGAAAAGTGACTGCCCTTACATGAAATGAAGTCTTGCTTGTAGGAAGACATAGATCCTGGGATTTAACTACTTTTCTGAAGGGAAACACACAGCATAGTTTTCATCCAGGGATCACACTCTGCTTTAGAGCGAGAAGCACGCTCTTGCTTTCTAAAGTCTCTAAGACAGCAGGAAACGTGAGTGTGCTGAGAACAAAAGAACGGTGTTTCCTACACATAAGGACGATATCTAGTCCAACTCTGTTTCTGAAACAGATACAAAGCACTGGTACTCTAACATCCAATGCTTGTCAGTTAAGATGAGAATCATGTGATCTCAGTGAACGATGTAGTTCGTTTGGGCTGAAAAGTTACTGCCCTTACCTGAAACGAAGTCTTGCGTGTAGGAAGAAACAGAGCCTGGGATTTAACTCCATTTCTGAAGGGAAACACACAGCATAGTTCTCATCCATGGATCACACTCTGCTTTAGAGCAAGAACCACGCTCTTGCTTTCTAGATTCTCTAATACAGCAGGAAATCTGAGTGTGCCCAGAACAAAAGAACGGAGTTTCCTACACATACGGACCATATCTAGTCCAACTCTTCTTCTGAAACTGATACAAAGCCCTCGTCCTTTAACGTCCAATGCTTGTCAGTTAAGATGAGAAACGTGTGAGCTTCGTGAACGATGTAGTTCGTTTGAGCAGAAAACTGACTGCCCTTACCTGAATTGAAGTCTTGCTTGTAGGAAGACTCAGAGCCTGGGATTTAACTCCATTTCTGAAGTAAAACACACAGCAGTGTAATCATCCATTGATCACACTCTGCTTTAGAGCGAGAAGCACGCTCTTGCTTTCTAGAGTCTCCAAGACAGCAGGAAACGTGAGTGTGCTGAGAACAAAAGAACGGTGTTTCCTACACATACGGACTATATGTAGTCCACATCTTCTTCTGAAACTGATAGAATGCACTGGTCCTCTAACATCCAATGCTTGTCAGTTAAGATGAGAAACGTGTGACCTTTGTGAATGATGTAGTTCCTTTGAACTGAAAAGTGACTTCCCTTACCTGAAACGAAGTCTTGCTTGTAGTAAGACACAGAGCCTGGGATTTAAGTCCATTTCTGAAAGGAAACACACAGCATAGTTCTCATCCATGGATCACACTCTGCTTTAGAGCGAGAAGCACACTCTAGCTTTCTAGAGTCTCTAATACAGCAGGTAATCTGAGTGTGCCCAGAACAAAAGAACGGTGCTTCCTACACCTACGGACTATATGTAGTCCAAATCTTCTCTTGAAAGTGATACAATGCACTGGTCCTCTAACATCCAATGCTTGTCAGTTAATATGAGAAACGTGTCAGATTCATGAAAGATGTAGTTCGTTTGAGCAGAAAAGTGACTGCCCTTACCTGAAACGAAGTCTTGCTTGTGGGAAGACTCAGAGCCTGGGATTTTACTCCATTTCTGAAGTGAAACACACAGCAGTGTTCTCATCCATTGATCACACTCTGCTTTAGAACAAGAAGCACGATCTTGCTTTCTAGAGTCTCTAAGACAGCAGATAACGTGAGTTTGCTGAGAACAAAAGAACGGTGTTTCCTACACATACAGAACATATCTAGTCCAACTCTGCTTCTGAAAGTGATACAAAGCACTGGTCTTCTAACATCCAATACTTGTCTGTAAAGATGATAAACGTGTGAACTCAATGAACGATGTAGTTCGTTTGAGCAGAAAACTGACTGCCCTTACCTGAATTGAAGTCTTGCTTGTAGGAAGACTCAGAGCCTGGGATTTAACTCCATTTCTGAAGTAAAACACACAGCATAGTTCTCTTCCATGGATCACACTCTGCTTTAGAGCGAAAGCACACTCTTGCTTTGTATAGTCTCTAATACAGCAGGAAAGCTGAGTATGCCCGGAACAAAAGAACGGTGTTTCCTACACATATGGACCATATGTAGTCCAAATCTTCTTCTGAAACTGATATAATGCACTGGTCCTCTAACATCCAATGCTTGTCTGTTAAGATGAGAAACGTGTGAGGTTCGTGAACGATGTAGTTCGTTTGAGCAGAAAACTGACTGCCCTTACCTGAAACGAAATCTTGCTTGTAGGAAGACTCAGAGCCTTGGATTTAAGTCCATTTCTGAAGGGAAACACACAGCATAGTTCTCATCAATGGATCACACTCTGCTTTAGAGCAAGAAGCACAGTCTTGCTTTCTACAGACTATAAGACAGCAGGAAATCTGAGTCTGCCCGGAACAAAAGAACGGTGTTTACTACACATACGGACTATATGTAGTCCACATCTTCTTCTGAAACTGATAGAATGCACTGGTCCTCTAACATCCAATGCTTGTCAGTTAAGATGAGAAACGTGTGAGCTTCCTGAACGATGTTTTTCCTTTGAGCAGAAAAGTGACTGCCCTTACCTGAAACGAAGTCTTGCTTGTAGTAAGACACAGAGCCTGGGATTTAAGTCCATTTCTGAAGGGAAACAAACAGCATAGTTCTCATCCATGAATCACACTCTGCTTTAGAGCGAGAAGCACACTCTAGCTTTTTAGAGTCTCTAATACAGCAGGTAATCTGAGTGTGCCCAGAACAAAAGAACAGTGTTTCCTACACATACGGACCATATCGAGTCCAACTCTTCTTCTGAAACTGATACAAAGCCCTGGTCCCTTAACATCCAATGCTTGTCAGTTAAGATGAGAAACTTGTGAGCTTCGTGAACGATGTAGTTCGTTTGAGCAGAAAACTGACTGCCCTTACCTGAATTGAAGTCTTGCTTGTAGGAAGACTCAGAGCCTGGGATTTAACGCCATTTCTGAAGTAAAACACACAGCAGTGTAATCATCCATTGATCACACTCTGCTTTAGAACAAGAAGCACGCTCTGGCTTTCTAGACTCTCTAAGACAGCAGGAAACGTGAGTGTGCTGAGACCAAAGAACGGTGTTTCCTACACATACGGACTATATGTAGTGCAAATCTTCTTCTGAAACTGATACAATGCACTGGTCCTCTAACATCCAATGCTTGTCATTTAAGATGAGAAACGTGTGAGCTTTGTGAATGATGTATTTCCTTTGAACTGAAAAGTGACTGCCCTTACCTGAAACGAATTCTTGCTTGTAGTACGACACAGAGCCTGTGATTTAAGTCCATTTGTGAAGGGAAACACACAGCAAAGTTCTCATCCATGGATCACACTCTGCTTTAGAGCAAGAAGCACGCTCTTGCTTTCTAGAGTCTCTAATAGAGCAGGAAATCTGAGTGTGCCCAGAACAAAAGAACGGTGTTTCCTACACATACGGACCATATCTAGTCCAACTCTTATTCTGAAATTGATACAAAGCACTGGTCCTTTAACATCCAATGCTTGTCAGTTAAGATGAGAAACGTGTGAGCTTTGTGAACGATGTAGTTCGTTTGAGCAGAAAAGTGACTGCCCTTACCTGAAACGAAGTCTTGCTTGTAGGAAGACTCAGAGCATGGGATTTAAGTCCATTTCTGAAGGGAAACACACAGCATAGTTCTCATCCATGGATCACACTCTGCTTTAGAGCGAGAAGCACACTCTAGCTTTCTAGAGTCTCTAATACAGCAGGAAATCTGAGTGTGCCCAGAACAAAAGAACGGTGTTTCCTACACATACGGACCATATCTAGTCCAACTCTTCTTCTGAAACTGATACAAAGCACTGGTCCTTTAACATCCAATGCTTGTCAGTTAAGATGAGAAACGTGTGAGCTTCGTGAACGATGTAGTTCGTTTGAGCAGAAAAGTGACTGCCCTTACCTGAATTGAAGTCTTGCTTGTAGGAAGACTCAGAGCCTGGGATTTAACTCCATTTCTGAAGTAAAACACACAGCAGTGTAATCATCCATTGATCACACTCTGCTTTAGAAGAAGAAGCACGCTCTTGCTTTCTAGACTCTATAAGACAGCAGGAAACGTGAGTGTGCTGAACAAAAGAACGGTGTTTCCTACACATACGGACATTATATAGTCCAACTCTGCTTCTGAAACTCATAAAAAGCACTGGTCCTCTAAAATCTAATGTTTGTCTGTTAAGATGAGAAAAGTGTGAGCTTCGTGAACGATGTAGTTCGTTTGAGCTGAAAAGTGACTGTCCTTAACTGAAACCAAGTCTTGCTTGTAGGAAGACTCAGAGGCTGGGATTTAACTCCATTTCTGAAGTGAAACACACAGCATAGTTCTCATCCATTGATCACACTCTGCTTTGGAACAAGAAGCACGCCCTTGCTTTCTAGAATCTCTAAGACAGCAGGAAACGTGAGCTTGCTGAGAACAAAAGAACGGTGTTTCCTACACATACGGCCCATATCTAGTCCAACTCTTCTTCTGAAACTGATACAAAGCACTGGTCCTCTAACATCCAATGCTTGTCAGTTAAGATGAGAAACGTGTGAGCTTCCTGAACGATGTTTTTCCTTTGAGCAGAAAAGTGACTGCCCTTACCTGAAACGAAGTCTTGCTTGTAGTAAGACACAGAGCCTGGGATTTAAGTCCATTTCTGAAGGGAAACACACAGCATAGTTCTCATCCATGAATCACACTCTGCTTTAGAGCGAGAAGCACACTCTAGCTTTTTAGAGTCTCTAATACAGCAGGTAATCTGAGTGTGCCCAGAACAAAAGAACGGTGTTTCCTACACATATGGACTATATGTAGTCCAAATCTTCTTCTGAAACTGATACAATGCACTGGTCCTCTAACATCCAATGCTTGTCAGTTAAGATGAGAAACGTGTGAGCTTCGTGAAATATGTAGTTCGTTTGGGCAGAAAAGTGACTGCCCTTACCTGAAAGGAAGTCTTGCTTGTAGGAAGACTCAGAGCCTGGGATTTTACTCCATTTCTGAAGTGAAACACACAGCAGTGTTCTCATCCATTGATCACACTCTGCTTTAGAACAAGAAGCACGATCTTGCTTTCTAGAGTCTCTAAGACAGCAGGAAACGTGAGTTTGCTGAGAACAAAGGAACGGTGTTTCCTACACATACACACCATATCTAGTCCAACTCTGGTTCTGAAACTGATACAAAGCACTTGTCCTCTAACATCCAATGCTTGTCAGTTAAGATGAGAAACGTGTGAGCTTTGTGAATGATGTAGTTCCTTTGAACTGAAAAGTGACTGCCCCTACCTGAAACGAATTCTTGCTTGTAGTAAGACACAGAGCCTTGGATTTAAGTCCATTTCTGAAGGGAAAAACACAGCATAGTTCTCATCCATGGATCACACTCTGCTTTAGAGCGAGAAGGACACTCTATATTTCTAAAGTCTCTAATACAGAAGGAAATCTGAGTGTGCCCAGAACAAAAGAACGGTGTTTCCTACACATACGGACCATATCGAGTCCAACTCTTCTTCTGAAACTGATACAAAGCCCTGGTCCCTTAACATCCAATGCTTGTCAGTTAAGATGAGAAACTTGTGAGCTTCGTGAACGATGTAGTTCGTTTGAGCAGAAAACTGACTGCCCTTACCTGAATTGAAGTCTTGCTTGTAGGAAGACTCAGAGCCTGGGATTTAACGCCATTTCTGAAGTAAAACACACAGCAGTGTAATCATCCATTGATCACACTCTGCTTTAGAACAAGAAGCACGCTCTGGCTTTCTAGACTCTCTAAGACAGCAGGAAACGTGAGTGTGCTGAGAACAAAAGAACGGTGTTTCCTACACATACGGACTATATGTAGTGCAAATCTTCTTCTGAAACTGATACAATGCACTGGTCCTCTAACATCCAATGCTTGTCATTTAAGATGAGAAACGTGTGAGCTCAGTGAACGATGTAGTTCGTTTGAGCTGAAAAGTGACTGCCCTTACATGAAATGAAGTCTTGCTTGTAGGAAGACATAGATCCTGGGATTTAACTACTTTTCTGAAGGGAAACACACAGCATAGTTTTCATCCAGGGATCACACTCTGCTTTAGAGCGAGAAGCACGCTCTTGCTTTCTAGAGTCTCTACGACAGCAGGAAACGTGAGTGTGCTGAGAACAAAAGAACGGTGTTTCCTACACATAAGGACGATATCTAGTCCAACTCTGTTTCTGAAACAGATACAAAGCACTGGTACTCTAACATCCAATGCTTGTCAGTTAAGATGAGAATCATGTGAGCTCAGTGAACGATGTAGTTCGTTTGGGCTGAAAAGTTACTGCCCTTACCTGAAACGAAGTCTTGCGTGTAGGAAGAAACAGAGCCTGGGATTTAACTCCATTTCTGAAGGGAAACACACAGCATAGTTCTCATCCATGGATCACACTCTGCTTTAGAGCAAGAACCACGCTCTTGCTTTCTAGATTCTCTAATACAGCAGGAAATCTGAGTGTGCCCAGAACAAAAGAACGGAGTTTCCTACACATACGGACCATATCTAGTCCAACTCTTCTTCTGAAACTGATACAAAGCCCTCGTCCTTTAACGTCCAATGCTTGTCAGTTAAGATGAGAAACGTGTGAGCTTCGTGAACGATGTAGTTCGTTTGAGCAGAAAACTGACTGCCCTTACCTGAATTGAAGTCTTGCTTGTAGGAAGACTCAGAGCCTGGGATTTAACGCCATTTCTGAAGTAAAACACACAGCAGTGTAATCATCCATTGATCACACTCTGCTTTAGAGCGAGAAGCACGCTCTTGCTTTCTAGAGTCTCCAAGACAGCAGGAAACGTGAGTGTGCTGAGAACAAAAGAACGGTGTTTCCTACACATACGGACTATATGTAGTCCACATCTTCTTCTGAAACTGATAGAATGCACTGGTCCTCTAACATCCAATGCTTGTCAGTTAAGATGAGAAACGTGTGACCTTTGTGAATGATGTAGTTCCTTTGAACTGAAAAGTGACTTCCCTTACCTGAAACGAAGTCTTGCTTGTAGTAAGACACAGAGCCTGGGATTTAAGTCCATTTCTGAAAGGAAACACACAGCATAGTTCTCATCCATGGATCACACTCTGCTTTAGAGCGAGAAGCACACTCTAGCTTTCTAGAGTCTCTAAAACAGCAGGTAATCTGAGTGTGCCCAGAACAAAAGAACGGTGCTTCCTACACCTACAGAGTATATGTAGTCCAAATCTTCTCTTGAAAGTGATACAATGCACTGGTCCTCTAACATCCAATGCTTGTCAGTTAATATGAGAAACATGTCAGATTCATGAAAGATGTAGTTTGTTTGAGCAGAAAACTGACTGCCCTTACCTGAAACGAAGTCTTGCTTGTGGGAAGACTCAGAGCCTGGGATTTTACTCCATTTCTGAAGTGAAACACACAGCAGTGTTCTCATCCATTGATCACACTCTGCTTTAGAACAAGAAGCACGATCTTGCTTTCTAGAGTCTCTAAGACAGCAGATAACGTGAGTTTGCTGAGAACAAAAGAACGGTGTTTCCTACACATACAGAACATATCTAGTCCAACTCTGCTTCTGAAAGTGATACAAAGCACTGGTCTTCTAACATCCAATACTTGTCTGTAAAGATGATAAACGTGTGAACTCAATGAACGATGTAGTTCGTTTGAGCAGAAAACTGACTGCCCTTACCTGAATTGAAGTCTTGCTTGTAGGAAGACTCAGAGCCTGGGATTTAACTCCATTTCTGAAGTAAAACACACAGCATAGTTCTCTTCCATGGATCACACTCTGCTTTAGAGCGAAAGCACACTCTTGCTTTGTATAGTCTCTAATACAGCAGGAAAGCTGAGTATGCCCGGAACAAAAGAACGGTGTTTCCTACACATATGGACCATATGTAGTCCAAATCTTCTTCTGAAACTGATATAATGCACTGGTCCTCTAACATCCAATGCTTGTCTGTTAAGATGAGAAACGTGTGAGGTTCGTGAACGATGTAGTTTGTTTGAGCAGAAAACTGACTGCCCTTACCTGAAACGAAATCTTGCTTGTAGGAAGACTCAGAGCCTTGGATTTAAGTCCATTTCTGAAGGGAAACACACAGCATAGTTCTCATCAATGGATCACACTCTGCTTTAGAGCAAGAAGCACAGTCTTGCTTTCTACAGACTATAAGACAGCAGGAAATCTGAGTCTGCCCAGAACAAAAGAACGGTGTTTACTACACATACGGACTATATGTAGTCCACATCTTCTTCTGAAACTGATAGAATGCACTGGTCCTCTAACATCCAATGCTTGTCAGTTAAGATGAGAAACGTGTGAGCTTCCTGAACGATGTTTTTCCTTTGAGCAGAAAAGTGACTGCCCTTACCTGAAACGAAGTCTTGCTTGTAGTAAGACACAGAGCCTGGGATTTAAGTCCATTTCTGAAGGGAAACAAACAGCATAGTTCTCATCCATGAATCACACTCTGCTTTAGAGCGAGAAGCACACTCTAGCTTTTTACAGTCTCTAATACAGCAGGTAATCTGAGTGCCCAGAACAAAAGAACGGTGTTTCCTACACATACGGACCATATCGAGTCCAACTCTTCTTCTGAAACTGATACAAAGCCCTGGTCCCTTAACATCCAATGCTTGTCAGTTAAGATGAGAAACTTGTGAGCTTCGTGAACGATGTAGTTCGTTTGAGCAGAAAACTGACTGCCCTTACCTGAATTGAAGTCTTGCTTGTAGGAAGACTCAGAGCCTGGGATTTAACGCCATTTCTGAAGTAAAACACACAGCAGTGTAATCATCCATTGATCACACTCTGCTTTAGAACAAGAAGCACGCTCTGGCTTTCTAGACTCTCTAAGACAGCAGGAAACGTGAGTGTGCTGAGACCAAAGAACGGTGTTTCCTACACATACGGACTATATGTAGTGCAAATCTTCTTCTGAAACTGATACAATGCACTGGTCCTCTAACATCCAATGCTTGTCATTTAAGATGAGAAACGTGTGAGCTCAGTGAACGATGTAGTTCGTTTGAGCTGAAAAGTGACTGCCCTTACATGAAATGAAGTCTTGCTTGTAGGAAGACATAGATCCTGGGATTTAACTACTTTTCTGAAGGGAAACACACAGCATAGTTTTCATCCAGGGATCACACTCTGCTTTAGAGCGAGAAGCACGCTCTTGCTTTCTAAAGTCTCTAAGACAGCAGGAAACGTGAGTGTGCTGAGAACAAAAGAACGGTGTTTCCTACACATAAGGACGATATCTAGTCCAACTCTGTTTCTGAAACAGATACAAAGCACTGGTACTCTAACATCCAATGCTTGTCAGTTAAGATGAGAATCATGTGAGCTCAGTGAACGATGTAGTTCGTTTGGGCTGAAAAGTTACTGCCCTTACCTGAAACGAAGTCTTGCGTGTAGGAAGAAACAGAGCCTGGGATTGAACTCCATTTCTGAAGGGAAACACACAGCATAGTTCTCATCCATGGATCACACTCTGCTTTAGAGCAAGAACCACGCTCTTGCTTTCTAGATTCTCTAATACAGCAGGAAATCTGAGTGTGCCCAGAACAAAAGAACGGAGTTTCCTACACATACGGACCATATCTAGTCCAACTCTTCTTCTGAAACTGATACAAAGCCCTCGTCCTTTAACGTCCAATGCTTGTCAGTTAAGATGAGAAACGTGTGAGCTTCGTGAACGATGTAGTTCGTTTGAGCAGAAAACTGACTGCCCTTACCTGAATTGAAGTCTTGCTTGTAGGAAGACTCAGAGCCTGGGATTTAACTCCATTTCTGAAGTAAAACACACAGCAGTGTAATCATCCATTGATCACACTCTGCTTTAGAGCGAGAAGCACGCTCTTGCTTTCTAGAGTCTCCAAGACAGCAGGAAACGTGAGTGTGCTGAGAACAAAAGAACGGTGTTTCCTACACATACGGACTATATGTAGTCCACATCTTCTTCTGAAACTGATAGAATGCACTGGTCCTCTAACATCCAATGCTTGTCAGTTAAGATGAGAAACGTGTGACCTTTGTGAATGATGTAATTCCTTTGAACTGAAAAGTGACTTCCCTTACCTGAAACGAAGTCTTGCTTGTAGTAAGACACAGAGCCTGGGATTTAAGTCCATTTCTGAAAGGAAACACACAGCATAGTTCTCATCCATGGATCACACTCTGCTTTAGAGCGAGAAGCACACTCTAGCTTTCTAGAGTCTCTAATACAGCAGGTAATCTGAGTGTGCCCAGAACAAAAGAACGGTGCTTCCTACACATACGGACTATATGTAGTCCAAATCTTCTTCTGAAAGTGATACAATGCACTGGTCCTCTAACATCCAATGCTTGTCAGTTAATATGAGAAACGTGTCAGATTCATGAAAGATGTAGTTCGTTTGAGCAGAAAAGTGACTGCCCTTACCTGAAACGAAGTCTTGCTTGTAGGAAGACTCAGAGCCTGGGATTTAACTCCATTTCTGAAGTAAAACACACAGCATAGTTCTCATCCATGGATCACACTCTGCTTTAGAACAAGAAGCACGCTCTTGCTTTCGAGAGTCTCTAAGACAGCAGGAAACGTGAGTGTGCTGAGAACAAAATAACGGTGTTTCCTACACATACGGACATTATATAGTCCAACTGTGCTTCTGAAACTGATAAAAAGCACTGGTCTTCTAAAATCCAATGCTTGCCTGTTAAGATGAGAAACGTGTGAGGTTCGTGAACGATGTAGTTCGTTTGAGCTGAAAAGTGACTGCCCTTACCTGAAACGAAGTCTTGCCTGTAGGAAGACACAGAGCCTGGGATTTAACTCCATTTCTGAAGGGAAACACACAGCATAGTTCTCATCCATGGATCACACTCTGCTTTAGAGCAAGAACCACGCTCTTGCTTTCTAGATTCTCTAATACAGCAGTAAATCTGAGTGTGCCCAGAACAAAAGAACGGAGTTTCCTACACATACGGACCATATCTAGTCCTACTCTTCTTCTGAAACTGATACAAAGCCCTCGTCCTTTAACGTCCACTGCTTGTCAGTTAAGATGAGAAACGTGTGACCTTTGTGAATGATGTAGTTCCTTTGAACTTAAAAGTGACTTCCCTTACCTGAAACGAAGTCTTGCTTGTAGTAAGACACAGAGCCTGGGATTTAAGTCCATTTCTGAAGGGAAACACACAGCATAGTTCTCATCCATGGATCACACTCTGCTTTAGAGAGAGAAGCACACTCTAGCTTTCTAGAGTCTCTAATACAGCAGGTTATCTGAGTGTGCCCAGAACAAAAGAACGGTGCTTCCTAAACATACGGACTATATGTAGTCCAAATCTTCTTCTGAAACTGATAAAATGCACTGGTCCTCTAACATCCAATGCTTGTCAGTTAATATGAGAAACGTGTGAGCTTCGTGAAAGATGTAGTTCGTTTGAGCAGACAAGTGACTGCCCTTACCTGAATTGAAGTCTTGCTTGTGGGAAGACTCAGAGCCTGAGATTTAAATCCATTTCTGAAGTAAAACACACAGCAGTGTAATCATCCATTGATCACACTCTTCTTTAGAACAAGAAGCACGCTCTTGCTTTCTAGACTCTCTAAGACAGCAGGAAACGTGAGTGTTCTGAACAAAAGAACGGTGTTTCCTACACATACGGACATTATATAGTCCAACTCTGCTTCTGAAACTCATAAAAAGCACTGGTCCTCTAAAATCTAATGTTTGTCTGTTAAGATGAGAAACGTGTGAGCTTCGTGAACGATGTAGTTCGTTTGAGCTGAAAAGTGACTGCCCTTAACTGACACCAAGTCTTGCTTGTAGGAAGACTCAGAGCCTGGGATTTAACTCCATTTCTGAAGTGAAACACACTGCATAGTTCTCATCCATGGATCACACTCTGCTTTAGAGCGAGAAGCACACTCTAGTTTTCTACAGTCTCTAATACAGCAGGTAATCTGAGTGTGCCCAGAACAAAAGAACGGTGTTTCCTACACATACGGACTATATGTAGTCCAAATCTTCTTCTGAAACTGATACAATGCACTGGTCCTCTAACATCCAATGTTTGTCAGTTAAGATGAGAATCGTGTGAGCTTCGTGAAATATGTAGTTCGTTTGGGCAGAAAAGTGACTGCCCTTACCTGAAACGAAGTCTTGCTTGTAGAAAGACTCAGAGCCTGGGATTTTACTCCATTTCTGAAGTGAAACACACAGCAGTGTTCTCATCCATTGATCACACTCTGCTTTAGAACAAGAAGCACGCTCTT
The DNA here is from genome assembly GCA_949786385.1 of Onychomys leucogaster. Taxonomy (NCBI): domain Eukaryota; kingdom Metazoa; phylum Chordata; class Mammalia; order Rodentia; family Cricetidae; genus Onychomys; species Onychomys leucogaster. The sequence continues at coordinate 2,307,966 of CATKUP010000076.1, forward strand.
GCTTTCTAGAGTCTCTAAGACAGCAGGAAACGTGAGTGTGCTGAGAACAAAAGAACGGTGTTTCCTACACATACGGTCTATATGTAGTCCAAATCTTCTTCTGAATCTGATACAATGCACTGGTCCTCTAACATCCAATGCTTGTCAGTTAAGATGAGAAACGTGTGAGCTTCGTGAAATATGTAGTTCGTTTGAGCTGAAAAGTGACTGCCCTTACATGAAATGAAGTCTTGCTTGTAGGAAGACATAGATCCTGGGATTTAACTACTTTTCTGAAGGGAAACACACAGCATAGTTTTCATCCAGGGATCACACTCTGCTTTAGAGCGAGAAGCACGCTCTTGCTTTCTAAAGTCTCTAAGACAGCAGGAAACGTGAGTGTGCTGAGAACAAAAGAACGGTGTTTCCTACACATAAGGACGATATCTAGTCCAACTCTGTTTCTGAAACAGATACAAAGCACTGGTACTCTAACATCCAATGCTTGTCAGTTAAGATGAGAAACATGTGAGCTCAGTGAACGATGTAGTTCTTTTGGGCTGAAAAGTTACTGCCCTTACCTGAAACGAAGTCTTGCGTGTAGGAAGAAACAGAGCCTGGGATTTAACTCCATTTCTGAAGGGAAACACACAGCATAGTTCTCATCCATGGATCACACTCTGCTTTAGAGCAAGAACCACGCTCTTGCTTTCTAGATTCTCTAATACAGCAGTAAATCTGAGTGTGCCCAGAACAAAAGAACGGAGTTTCCTACACATACGGACCATATCTTGTCCAACTCTTCTTCTGAAACTGATACAAAGCCCTCGTCCTTTAACGTCCACTGCTTGTCAGTTAAGATGAGAAACGTGTGACCTTTGTGAATGATGTAGTTCCTTTGAACTGAAAAGTGACTTCCCTTACCTGAAACGAAGTCTTGCTTGTAGTAAGACACAGAGCCTGGGATTTAAGTCCATTTCTGAAGGGAAACACACAGCATAGTTCTCATCCATGGATCACACTCTGCTTTAGAGCGAGAAGCACACTCTAGCTTTCTAGAGTCTCTAATACAGCAGGTTATCTGAGTGTGCCCAGAACAAAAGAACGGTGCTTCCTAAACATACGGACTATATGTAGTCCAAATCTTCTTCTGAAACTGATAAAATGCACTGGTCCTCTAACATCCAATGCTTGTCAGTTAATATGAGAAACGTGTGAGCTTCGTGAACGATGTAGTTCGTTTGAGCAGAAAACTGACTGCCCTTACCTGAATTGAAGTCTTGCTTGTAGGAAGACTCAGAGCCTGGGATTTAACTCCATTTCTGAAGTAAAACACACAGCAGTGTAATCATCCATTGATCACACTCTGCTTTAGAACAAGAAGCACGCTCTTGCTTTCTAGACTCTCTAAGACACCAGGAATGGTGAGTGTGCTGAGAACAAAGAACGGTGTTTCCTACACATACGGACTATATGTAGTCCAAATCTTCTTCTGAAACTGATACAAAGCACTGGTCCTCTAACATCCTATGCTTGTCAATTAAGATGAGAAACGTGTGAGCTTCGTGAATGATGTAGTTCGTTTGAGCTGAACACTGACTGCCCTTACCTGAAACGAAGTCTTGCTTGTAGTAAGACAGAGAGCCTGGGATTTAAGTCCATTTCTGAAGGGAAACACACAGCATAGTTCTCTTCCATGGATCACACTCTGCTTTAGAGCGAAAGCACACTCTTGCTTTGTATAGTCTCTAATACAGCAGGAAAGCTGAGTGTGCCCAGAACAAAAGAACGGTGTTTCCTACACATATGGACCATATGTAGTCCAAATCTTCTTCTGAAACTGATATAATGCACTGGTCCTCTAACATCCAATGCTTGTCTGTTAAGATGAGAAACGTGTGAGCTTTGTGAATGATGTAGTTCCTTTGAACTGAAACGTGATTGCCCTTACCTGAAACGAGGTCTTGCTTGTAGTAAGACACAGAGCATGGGATTTATATCCATTTCTGAAGGGAAACACACAGCATAGTTCTCATCCATGGATCACACTCTGCTTTAGAGCGAGAAGCACACTCTAGCTTTCTAGAGTCTCTAACACAGCAGGAAATCTGAGTGTGCACAGAACAAAAGAACGGTGTTTCCTACACATACGGACCATATCTAGTCCAAATCTGCTTCTGAAACTGATACAAAGCACTGACCCTCTAACATCCAATGCTTGTCAGTTAAGATGAGAAACTTGTGAGCTTCGTGAACGATGTAGTTAGTTTGAGCACAAAAGTGACTGCCCTTACCTGAAACGAAGTCTTGCCTGTAGGAAGACACAGAGCCTGGTATTTAACTCCATTTCTGAAGGGAAACACACAGCATAGTTCTCATCCATGGATCACACTCTGCTTTAGAACAAGAAGCACGCTCTTGCTTTCTAGAGTCTCTAAGACAGCAGGAAACGTGAGTGTGCTGAGAACAAAATAATGGTGTTTCCTACACATACGGACATTATATAGTCCAACTGTGCTTCTGAAACTGATAAAAAGCACTGGTCTTCTAAAATCCAATGCTTGCCTGTTAAGATGAGAAACGTGTGAGGTTCGTGAACGATGTAGTTCGTTTGAGCTGAAAAGTGACTGCCCTTACCTGAATTGAAGTCTTGCTTGTAGGAAGACTCAGAGCCTGGGATTTAACTCCATTTCTGAAGTAAAACACACAGCAGTGTAATCATCCATTGATCACACTCTGCTTTAGAGCGAGAAGCACGCTCTTGCTTTCTAGAGTCTCCAAGACAGCAGGAAACGTGAGTGTGCTGAGAACAAAAGAACGGTGTTTCCTACACATACGGACTATATGTAGTCCAAATCTTCTTCTGAATCTGATACAATGCACTGGTCCTCTAACATCCAATGCTTGTCAGTTAAGATGAGAAACGTGTGAGCTTCGTGAAATATGTAGTTCGTTTGAGCTGAAAAGTGACTGCCCTTACATGAAATGAAGTCTTGCTTGTAGGAAGACATAGATACTGGGATTTAACTACTTTTCTGAAGGGAAACACACAGCATAGTTTTCATCCATGGATCACACTCTGCTTTAGAGCGAGAAGCACGCTCTTGCTTTCTAAAGTCTCTAAGACAGCAGGAAACGTGAGTGTGCTGAGAAAAAAAGAACGGTGTTTCCTACACATAAGGACGATATCTAGTCCAACTCTGTTTCTGAAACAGATACAAAGCACTGGTACTCTAACATCCAATGCTTGTCAGTTAAGATGAGAAACATGTGAGCTCAGTGAACGATGTAGTTCTTTTGGGCTGAAAAGTTACTGCCCTTACCTGAAACGAAGTCTTGCGTGTAGGAAGAAACAGAGCCTGGGATTTAACTCCATTTCTGAAGGGAAACACACAGCATAGTTCTCATCCATGGATCACACTCTGCTTTAGAGCAAGAACCACGCTCTTGCTTTCTAGATTCTCTAATACAGCAGGAAATATGAGTGTGCCCAGAACAAAAGAACGGAGTTTCCTACACATACGGACCATATCTAGTCCAACTCTTCTTCTGAAACTGATACAAAGCCCTCGTCCTTTAACGTCCAATGCTTGTCAGTTAAGATGAGAAACGTGTGAGCTTCGTGAACGATGTAGTTCGTTTGAGCAGAAAACTGACTGCCCTTACCTGAATTGAAGTCTTGCTTGTAGGAAGACTCAGAGCCTGGGATTTAACTCCATTTCTGAAGTAAAACACACAGCAGTGTAATCATCCATTGATCACACTCTGCTTTAGAGCGAGAAGCACGCTCTTGCTTTCTAGAGTCTCCAAGACAGCAGGAAACGTGAGTGTGCTGAGAACAAAAGAACGGTGTTTCCTACACATACGGACTATATGTAGTCCACATCTTCTTCTGAAACTGATAGAATGCACTGGTCCTCTAACATCCAATGCTTGTCAGTTAAGATGAGAAACGTGTGACCTTTGTGAATGATGTAGTTCCTTTGAACTGAAAAGTGACTTCCCTTACCTGAAACGAAGTCTTGCTTGTAGTAAGACACAGAGCCTGGGATTTAAGTCCATTTCTGAAGGGAAACACACAGCATAGTTCTCATCCATGGATCACACTCTGCTTTAGAGCGAGAAGCACACTCTAGCTTTCTAGAGTCTCTAATACAGCAGGTAATCTGAGTGTGCCGAAAACAAAAGAACGGTGCTTCCTACACATACGGACTATATGTAGTCCAAATCTTCTTCTGAAAGTGATACAATGCACTGGTCCTCTAACATCCAATGCTTGTCAGTTAATATGAGAAACGTGTCAGATTCATGAAAGATGTAGTTCGTTTGAGCAGAAAAGTGACTGCCCTTACCTGAAACGAAGTCTTGCTTGTAGGAAGACTCAGAGCCTGGGATTTTACTCCATTTCTGAAGTGAAACACACAGCAGTGTTCTCATCCATTGATCACACTCTGCTTTAGAACAAGAAGCACGATCTTGCTTTCTAGAGTCTCTAAGACAGCAGATAACGTGAGTTTGCTGAGAACAAAAGAACGGTGTTTCCTACACATACAGACCATATCTAGTCCAACTCTGCTTCTGAAAGTGATACAAAGCACTGGTCTTCTAACATCCAATACTTGTCTGTAAAGATGATAAACGTGTGAACTCAATGAACGATGTAGTTCGTTTGAGCTGAAAAGAGACTGCCCTTACCTGAAACGAAGTCTTGCTTGTAGGAAAACTCAGAGCCTGGGATTTAACTCCATTTCTGAAGTGAAACACACAGCATACTTCTCATCCATGGATCACACTCTGCTTTAGAGCGAGAAGCAAGCTCTTGCTTTCTAGATTCTCTAATACAGCAGTAAAGCTGAATGTGCCCAGATCAAAAGAACGGTGTTTCCTATACATAAGGACTATAGGCAATCCAAATCTTCTTCTAAAACTGATAGAATGCACTGGTCCTCTAACATCCAATGCTCGTCAGTTAAGATGAGAAACGTGTGAGCTTCGTGAAAGATGTAGTTCGTTTGAGCAGAAAACTGACTGCCCTTACCTGAATTGAAGTCTTGCTTGTAGGAAGACTCAGAGCCTGGGATTTAACTCCATTTCTGAAGTAAAACACACAGCAGTGTAATCATCCATTGATCACACTCTGCTTTAGAATAAGAAGCACGCTCTTGCTTTCTAGACTCTCTAAGACAGCAGGAATGGTGAGTGTGCTGAGAACAAAGAACGGTATTTCCTACACATACGGACTATATGTAGTCCAAATCTTCTTCTGAAACTGATACAAAGCACTGGTCCTCTATCATCCTATGCTTGTCAATTAAGATGAGAAACGTGTGAGCTTCGTGAATGATGTAGTTCGTTTGAGCTGAACAGTGACTGCCCTTACCTGAAACGAAGTCTTGCTTGTAGTAAGACACAGAGCCTGGGATTTAAGTCCATTTCTGAAGGGAAACACACAGCATAGTTCTCTTCCATGGATCACACTCTGCTTTAGAGCGAAAGCACACTCTTGCTTTGTATAGTCTCTAATACAGCAGGAAAGCTGAGTGTGCCCAGAACAAAAGAACGGTGTTTCCTACACATATGGACCATATGTAGTCCAAATCTTCTTCTGAAACTGATATAATGCACTGGTCCTCTAACATCCAATGCTTGTCTGTTAAGATGAGAAACGTGTGAGCTTTGTGAATGATGTAGTTCCTTTGAACTGAAACGTGATTGCCCTTACCTGAAACGAGGTCTTGCTTGTAGTAAGACACAGAGCATGGGATTTATATCCATTTCTGAAGGGAAACACACAGCATAGTTCTCATCCATGGATCACACTCTGCTTTAGAGCGAGAAGCACACTCTAGCTTTCTAGAGTCTCTAACACAGCAGGAAATCTGAGTGTGCACAGAACAAAAGAACGGTGTTTCCTACACATATGGACCATATCTAGTCCAAATCTGCTTCTGAAACTGATACAAAGCACTGACCCTCTAACATCCAATGCTTGTCAGTTAAAATGAGAACCTTGTGAGCTTCGTGAACGATGTAGTTAGTTTGAGCACAAAAGTGACTGCCCTTACCTGAAACGAAGTCTTGCCTGTAGGAAGACACAGAGCCTGGTATTTAACTCCATTTCTGAAGGGAAACACACAGCATTGTTCTCATCCATGGATCACACTCTGCTTTAGAACAAGAAGCACGCTCTTGCTTTCTAGAGTCTCTAAGACAGCAGGAAACGTGAGTGTGCTGAGAACAAAATAACGGTGTTTCCTACACATACGGACATTATATAGTCCAACTGTGCTTCTGAAACTGATAAAAAGCACTGGTCTTCTAAAATCCAATGCTTGCCTGTTAAGATGAGAAACGTGTGAGGTTCGTGAACGATGTAGTTCGTTTGAGCTGAAAAGTGACTGCCCTTACCTGAAACGAAGTCTTGCGTGTAGGAAGAAACAGAGCCTGGGATTTAACTCCATTTCTGAAGGGAAACACACAGCATAGTTCACATCCATGGATCACACTCTGCTTTAGAGCAAGAACCACGCTCTTGCTTTCTAGATTCTCTAATACAGCAGGAAATCTGAGTGTGCCCAGAACAAAAGAACGGAGTTTCCTACACATACGGACCATATCTAGTCCAACTCTTCTTCTGAAACTGATACAAAGCCCTCGTCCTTTAACGTCCAATGCTTGTCAGTTAAGATGAGAAACGTGTGAGCTTCGTGAACGATGTAGTTCGTTTGAGCAGAAAACTGACTGACCTTACCTGAATTGAAGTCTTGCTTGTAGGAAGACTCAGAGCCTGGGATTTAACTCCATTTCTGAAGTAAAACACACAGCAGTGTAATCATCCATTGATCACACTCTGCTTTAGAGCGAGAAGCACGCTCTTGCTTTCAAGAGTCTCCAAGACAGCAGGAAACGTGAGTGTGCTGAGAACAAAAGAACGGTGTTTCCTACACATACGGACTATATGTAGTCCAAATCTTCTTCTGAATCTGATACAATGCACTGGTCCTCTAACATCCAATGCTTGTCAGTTAAGATGAGAAACGTGTGAGCTTCGTGAAATATGTAGTTCGTTTGAGCTGAAAAGTGACTGCTCTTACATGAAATGAAGTCTTGCTTGTAGGAAGACATAGATACTGGGATTTAACTACTTTTCTGAAGGGAAACACACAGCATAGTTTTCATCCATGGATCACACTCTGCTTTAGAGCGAGAAGCACGCTCTTGCTTTCTAAAGTCTCTAAGACAGCAGGAAACGTGAGTGTGCTGAGAAAAAAAGAACGGTGTTTCCTACACATAAGGACGATATCTAGTCCAACTCTGTTTCTGAAACAGATACAAAGCACTGGTACTCTAACATCCAATGCTTGTCAGTTAAGATGAGAAACATGTGAGCTCAGTGAACGATGTAGTTCTTTTGGGCTGAAAAGTTACTGCCCTTACCTGAAACGAAGTCTTGCGTGTAGGAAGAAACAGAGCCTGGGATTTAACTCCATTTCTGAAGGGAAACACACAGCATAGTTCTCATCCATGGATCACACTCTGCTTTAGAGCAAGAACCACGCTCTTGCTTTCTAGATTCTCTAATACAGCAGGAAATCTGAGTGTGCCCAGAACAAAAGAACGGAGTTTCCTACACATACGGACCATATCTAGTCCAACTCTTCTTCTGAAACTGATACAAAGCCCTCGTCCTTTAACGTCCAATGCTTGTCAGTTAAGATGAGAAACGTGTGAGCTTCGTGAACGATGTAGTTCGTTTGAGCAGAAAACTGACTGCCCTTACCTGAATTGAAGTCTTGCTTGTAGGAAGACTCAGAGCCTGGGATTTAACTCCATTTCTGAAGTAAAACACACAGCAGTGTAATCATCCATTGATCACACTCTGCTTTAGAGCGAGAAGCACGCTCTTGCTTTCTAGAGTCTCCAAGACAGCAGGAAACGTGAGTGTGCTGAGAACAAAAGAACGGTGTTTCCTACACATACGGACTATATGTAGTCCACATCTTCTTCTGAAACTGATAGAATGCACTGGTCCTCTAACATCCAATGCTTGTCAGTTAAGATGAGAAACGTGTGACCTTTGTGAATGATGTAGTTCCTTTGAACTGAAAAGTGACTTCCCTTACCTGAAACGAAGTCTTGCTTGTAGTAAGACACAGAGCCTGGGATTTAAGTCCATTTCTGAAGGGAAACACACAGCATAGTTCTCATCCATGGATCACACTCTGCTTTAGAGCGAGAAGCACACTCTAGCTTTCTAGAGTCTCTAATACAGCAGGTAATCTGAGTGTGCCCAGAACAAAAGAACGGTGTTTCCTACACATACGGACCATATCTAGTCCAAATCTGCTTCTGAAACTGATACAAAGCACTGACCCTCTAACATCCAATGCTTGTCAGTTAAGATGAGAAACTTGTGAGCTTCGTGAACGATGTAGTTAGTTTGAGCACAAAAGTGACTGCCCTTACCTGAAACGAAGTCTTGCCTGTAGGAAGACACAGAGCCTGGTATTTAACTCCATTTCTGAAGGGAAACACACAGCATAGTTCTCATACATGGATCACACTCTGCTTTAGAACAAGAAGCACGCTCTTGCTTTCTAGAGTCTCTAAGACAGCAGGAAACGTGAGTGTGCTGAGAACAAAATAACGGTGTTTCCTACACATACGGAGATTATATAGTCCAACTGTGCTTCTGAAACTGATAAAAAGCACTGGTCTTCTAAAATCCAATGCTTGCCTGTTAAGATGAGAAACGTGTGAGGTTCGTGAACGATGTAGTTCGTTTGAGCTGAAAATTGACTGCCCTTACCTGAAACGAAGTCTTGCCTGTAGGAAGACACAGAGCCTGGGATTTAACACCATTTCTGAAGGGAAACACACAGCATAGTTCTCATCCATGGATCACACTCTGCTTTTGAGCAAGAAGCACGCTCTTGCTTTCTAGAGTCTCTAATACAGCAAGAAATCTGACTGTGCCCAGAACAAAAGAACGGTGTTTCCTACACATACGGACTATATGTAGTCCAAAACTTCTTCTGAAACTGATACAATGCACTGGTCCTCTAATATCCAATGCTTGTCAGTTAAGATGAGAAACGTGTGAGCTTCGTGAACGATATAGTTCCTTTGAGCAGAAAAGTGACTGCCCTTACCTGAAACGAAGTCTTGCTTGTAGGAAGACTCAGAGCCTGAGATTTAACTCCATTTCTGAAGGGAAACACACAGCATAGTTCTCGTCCATGGATCACAGTCTGCTTTAGAGCGAGAAGCACGCTCTTGCTTTCTAGAATCTCTAAGACAGCAGGAAACGTGAGTGTGCTGAGAACAAAAGAACGGTGTTTCCTAAACATACGGACTATATCTAGTCCAACTCTTCTTCTGAAACTGATACAAAGCACTGGACCTCAAACATCCAATGCTTGTCAGATAAGATGAGAAACGTGTGAGCTTTGTGAACGATGTAGTTCGTTTGAGCAGAAAAGTGACTGCCCTTACTTGAAACGCGGTCTTGCTTGTAGGAAGACACAGAACCTGGGATTTAACTCCATTTCTGACGTGAAACACACAGCATAGTTCTCATCAATGGATCACACTCTGCTTTAGAGCAAGAAGCACGCTCTTGCTTTCTAGAGTCTCTAATACAGCAGGAAATCTGATTGTGCCCAGAACAAAAGAACGGTGTTTCCTACACATACGGACTATATGTAGTCCAAATATTCTTCTGAAACTGATACAATGCACCTGTCCTCTAACATCCAATGCTTGTCAGTTAAGATGAGAAACGTGTGAGCTTCGTGAACGATGTAGGTCCTTTGAGCAGAAAAGTGACTGCCCTTACCTGAAAAGAAGTCTTGCTTGTAGGGAGACTCAGAGCCTGGGATTTAACTCCATTTCTGAAGTGAAACACACAGCATTGTGTCATCCATTGATGACACTCTGCTTTAGAACAAGAAGCACGCTCTTGCTTTCTAGAGTCTCTAAGACAGCAGGAAACGTGAGTGTGCTGAGAACAAAAGAACGGTGTTTCCTACACTTACGGACATTATATAGTCCAACTCTGCATCTGAAACTGATACAAAGCACTGGTCCTCTAACATCCAATGCTTGTCTGTTAAGATGAGAAATGTGTGAGCTCAGTGAACGATGTAGTTCTTTTGAGCTGAAAAGTGACTGCCATTACCTGAAACGAAGTCTTGCTTGTAGGAAGACACAGAACCTGGGATTTAACTCATTTCTGTAGGGAAACACACAGCATAGTTCTCATCCATGGATCACCCTCTGCTTTAGAGCGAGAAGCACACTCTTGCTTTCTAGAGTCTCTAATACAGCAGGAAATCTGAGTGTGCCCAGAACAAAAGAACGGTGTTTCCTGCACATATGGACCATATCTAGTCCAACTCTTCTTCTGAAACTGATACAAAGCACTGGTCCTCTAACATCGAATGCTTGTCAATTTAGATGAGAAACGTGTGAGCTTCGTGAATGATGTAGTTCATTTGAGCAGAAAAGTGACTGCCCTTACCAGAAACGAAGTCTTGCTTGTAGTAAGACACAGAGCCTGGGATTTAAGACCATTTCTGAAGGGAAACACACAGCATAGTTCTCATCCATGGATCACAGTCTGCTTTAGAGCGAGAAGCACACTCTTGCTTTGTAGAGTCTCTAATACAGAAGGAAATCTGAGTGTGCCCGGAACAAAAGAACAGTGTTTCCTACACATATGGACCATATGTAGTCCAAATCTGCTTCTGAAACTGATACAAAGCACTGGACCTCTAACATCCAATGCTTGTCAGATAAGATGAGAAACGTGTGAGCTTTGTGAACGATGTAGTTCGTTTGAGCAGAAAAGTGACTGCCCTTACTTGAAACGAAGTCTTGCTTGTAGGAAGACTCAGAGCCTGGGATTTAACTCCATTTCTGAAGTGAAACACACAGCATAGTTCTCATCAATGGATCACACTCTGCTTTAGAGCTAGAAGCACGCTCTTGCTTTCTAGAGTCTCTAATACAGCAGGAAATCTGATTGTGCCCAGAACAAAAGAACGGTGTTTCCAACACATACAGACTATACGTAGTCCAAATCTTCTTCTGAAACTGATACAATGCACTGGTCCTCTAACATCCAATGCTTGTCAGTTAAGATGAGAAACGTGTGAGCTTCCTGAACGATGTAGTTCCTTTGAGCAGAAAAGTGACTGCCCTTACCTGAAACGAAGTCTTGCTTGTAGGGAGACTCAGAGCCTGGGATTTAACTCCATTTCTGAAGTGAAACACACAGCATTGTGTCATCTATTGATGACACTCTGCTTTAGAACAAGAAGCACGCTCTTGCTTTCTAGAGTCTCTACGACAGCAGGAAACGTGAGTGGGCTGAGAACAAAAGAACGGTGTTTCCTACACATACGGACCATATCTAGTCCAACTCTGCTTCTGAAACTGATACAAAGCACTGGTCCTCTAACATCCAATGCTTGTCTGTTAAGATGAGAAACGTGTGAGCACAGTGAAAGATGTAATTCGTTTGAGCTGAAAAGTGACTGCCCTTACCTGAAACGAAGTCTTGCTTGTAGGAAGACATAGAACCTGGGATTTAACTACTTTTCTGAAGAGAAAGACACAGCATAGTTTTCTTCCATGGATCACACTCTGCTTTAGAGCGAGAAGCACACACTTGCTTTCTAGAGTCTCTAAGACAGCAGGAAATCTGAGTGTGCTGAGAACAAAAGAACGGTGTTTCCTGCACATATGGACCATATCTAGTCCAAATCTGCTTCTGAAACTGATACAAAGCACTGAACCTCTAACATCCAATGCTTGTCAGTTAACATGAGAAAGGTGTGAGCTCAGTGAACGATGTAGTTCGTTTGAGCAGAAAAGTGACTGCCCTAACCTGAAACGAAGTCTTGCTTGTAGGAAGACTCAGAGCCTGGGATTTAACTCCATTTCTTAAGGCAAACACACAGCATAGTTCTCATCCATGGATCACACTCTGCTTTAGAGCGAGAAGCACGCTCTTCCTTTCTAGAGTCTCTAAGACAGCAGGAAACGTGAGTGTGCTGAGAACAAATGAACGGTGTTTCCTACACATACGGACCATATCTAGTCCAACTCTTCTTCTGAAACTGATACAAAGCACTGGTCCTCTAACATCCAATGCTTGTCAAATAAGATGAGAAACGTGTGAGCTTTGTGAACGTTGTAGTTCGTTTGAGCAGAAAAGTGACTGCCCTTACCTTAAACGAAGTCTTGCTTGTAGGAAGACTCAGAGCCAGGGATTTAACTCTTTCTCTGAAGTGAAACACACAGCATAGTTCTCATCCATGGATCACACTCTGCTTTAGAGCAAGAAGCACACTCTTGCTTTCTAGAGTCTCTAAGACAGCAGGAAATCTGAGTTGCCCAGAACAAAAGAACGGTGTTTCCTACACATACTGACTATATGTAGTCCAAATCTTCTTCTGAAACTGATAGAATGCACTGGTCCTCTAACATCCAATGCTTGTCAGTTAAGATGAGAAACGTGTGAGCTTTGGGAATGATGTAGTTCCTTTGAACTGAAAAGTGACTGCCCTTACCTGAAACGAAGTCTTGCTTGTAGTAAGACACAGAGCCTGGGATTTAAGTCCATTTCTGAAGGGAAACACACAGCATAGTTCTCATCCATGGATCACACTCTGCTTTAGAGCGGGAAGCACACTCTAGCTTTCTAGAGTCTCTAATACAGCAGGAAATCTGAGTGTGCCCAGAACAAAAGAACGGTGTCTCCTACACATATGGACCATATGTAGTCCAAATCTGCTTCTGAAACTGATACAAAGCACTGACCGTCTAACATCCAATGCTTGTCAGTTAAGAGGAGAAACGTGTAAGCTGCGTGAACGATGTAGTTAGTTTAAGCAGAAAAGTGACTGCCCTTACCTGAATTGAAGTCTTGCTTGTGGGAAGACTCAGAGCCTGGGATTTAACTCCATTTCTGAAGGGAATCACACAGCATAGTTCTCATCCATGGATCACACTCTGCTTTAGAGCGAGAAGCACACTCTTGCTTTGTAGAGTCTCTAATACAGCAGGAAATCTGAGTGTGCCCGGAACAAAAGAACGGTGTTTCCTACACATATGGACCATATGTAGTTCAAATCTACTTCTGAAATTGATACAAAGCACTGACCATCTAACATCCAATGCTTGTCAGTTAAGATGAGAAACGTGTGAGTTACGTGAACGATGTAGTTCATTTGAGCAGAAAAGTGATTGCCCTTACCTGAATTGAAGTCTTGCTTGTAGGAAGACTAAGAGCCTGGGATTTAACTCCATTTCTGAAGTAAAACACACAGCAGTGTAATCATCCATTGATCACACTCTGCTTTAGAACAAGAAGCACGCTCTTGCTTTCTAGAGTCTCTAAGACAGCAGGAAACGTGAGTGTGCTGAGAACAAAAGAACGGTGTTTCCTACACTTACAGACATTATATAGTCCAACTCTGCATCTGAAACTGATACAAAGCCCTCGTCCTTTAACGTCCAATGCTTGTCAGTTAAGATGAGAAACGTGTGAGCTTCGTGAACGATGTAGTTCGTTTGAGCAGAAAACTGACTGCCCTTACCTGAATTGAAGTCTTGCTTGTAGGAAGACTCAGAGCCTGGTATTTAACTCCATTTCTGAAGTAAAACACACAGCAGTGTAACCATCCATTGATCACACTCTGCTTTTGAGCGAGAAGCACGCTCTTGCTTTCTAGAGTCTCCAAGACAGCAGGAAACGTGAGTGTGCTGAGAACAAAAGAACGGTGTTTCCTACACACACGGACTATATGTAGTCCACATCTTCTTCTGAAACTGATAGAATGCACTGGTACTCTAACATCCAATGCTTGTCAGTTAAGATGAGAAACGTGTGACCTTTGTGAATGATGTAGTTCCTTTGAACTGAAAAGTGACTTCCCTTACCTGAAACGAAGTCTTGCTTGTAGTAAGACACAGAACCTGGGATTTAAGTCCATTTCTGAAGGGAAACACACAGCATAGTTCTCATCCATGGATCACACTCTGCTTTAGAGCGAGAAGCACACTCTAGCTTTCTACAGTCTCTAATACAGCAGGTAATCTGAGTGTGCCCAGAACAAAAGAACGGTGCTTCCTACACATACAAGCTATATGTAGTCCAAATCTTCTTCTGAAAGTGATACAATGCACTGGTCCTCTAACATCCAATGCTTGTCAGTTAATTTGAGAAACGTGTCAGATTCATGAAAGATGTAGTTCGTTTGAGCAGAAAAGTGACTGCCCTTACCTGAAACGAAGTCTTGCTTGTAGGAAGACTCAGAGCCTGGGATTTTACTCCATTTCTGAAGTGAAACACACAGCAGTGTTCTCATCCATTGATCACACTCTGCTTTAGAACAAGAAGCACGATCTTGCTTTCTAGAGTCTCTAAGAGAGCAGATAACGTGAGTGTGCTGAGAACAAAAGAACGGTGTTTCCTGCACATATGGACCATATCTAGTCCAAATCTGCTTCTGAAACTGATACAAAGCACTCAACCTCTAACATCCAATGCTTGTCAGTTAAGATGAGAAACGTGTGAGCTCAGTGAACGATGTAGTTCGTTTGAGCAGAAAAGTGACTGCCCTAACCTGAAACGAAGTCTTGCTTGTAGGAAGACTCAGAGCCTAGGATTTAACTCCATTTCTTAAGGCAAACACACAGCATAGTTCTCCTCCATGCATCACACTCTGCTTTAGAGCGAGAAGCATGCTCTTGCTTTCTAGAATCTCTAAGACAGCAGGAAACGTGAGTGTGCTGAGAACAAAAGAACGGTGTTTCCTACACATACGGACCATATCTAGTCCAACTCTTCTTCTGAAACTGATACAAAGCACTGGTCCTCTAACATCCAATGCTTGTCAAATAAGATGAGAAACGTGTGAGCTTTGTGAACGTTGTAGTTCGTTTGAGCAGAAAAGTGACTGCCCTTACCTTAAACGAAGTCTTGCTTGTAGGAAGACTCAGAGCCTGGGATTTAACTCTTTCTCTGAAGTGAAACACACAGCATAGTTCTCATCCATGGATCACACTCTGCTTTAGAGCAAGAAGCACACTCTTGCTTTCTAGAGTCTCTAAGACAGCAGGAAATCTGAGTGTGCCCAGAACAAAAGAACGGTGTTTCCTACACATACTGACTATATGTAGTCCAAATCTTCTTCTGAAACTGATAGAATGCACTGGTCCTCTAACATCCAATGCTTGTCAGTTAAGATGAGAAACGTGTGAGCTTTGGGAATGATGTAGTTCCTTTGAACTGAAAAGTGACTGCCCTTACCTGAAACGAAGTCTTGCTTGTAGTAAGACACAGAGCCTGGGATTTAAGTCCATTTCTGAAGGGAAACACACAGCATAGTTCTCATCCATGGATCACACTCTGCTTTAGAGCGGGAAGCACACTCTAGCTTTCTAGAGTCTCTAATACAGCAGGAAATCTGAGTGTGCCCAGAACAAAAGAACGGTGTCTCCTACACATATGGACCATATGTAGTCCAAATCTGCTTCTGAAACTGATACAAAGCACTGACCGTCTAACATCCAATGCTTGTCAGTTAAGAGGAGAAACGTGTAAGCTGCGTGAACGATATAGTTAGTTTAAGAAGAAAAGTGACTGCCCTTACCTGAATTGAAGTCTTGCTTGTGGGAAGACTCAGAGCCTGGGATTTAACTCCATTTCTGAAGGGAATCACACAGCATAGTTCTCATCCATGGATCACACTCTGCTTTAGAGCGAGAAGCACACTCTTGCTTTGTAGAGTCTCTAATACAGCAGGAAATCTGAGTGTGCCCGGAACAAAAGAACGGTGTTTCCTACACATATGGACCATATGTAGTTCAAATCTACTTCTGAAATTGATACAAAGCACTGACCATCTAACATCCAATGCTTGTCAGTTAAGATGAGAAACGTGTGAGTTACGTGAACGATGTAGTTCATTTGAGCAGAAAAGTGACTGCCCTTACCTGAATTGAAGTCTTGCTTGTAGGAAGACTAAGAGCCTGGGATTTAACTCCATATCTGAAGTAAAACACACAGCAGTGTAATCATCCATTGATCACACTTTGCTTTAGAACAAGAAGCACGCTCTTGCTTTCTAGAGTCTCTAAGACAGCAGGAAACGTGAGTGTGCTGAGAACAAAAGAACGGTGTTTCCTACACTTACGGACATTATATAGTCCAACTCTGCATCTGAAACTGATACAAAGCCCTCGTCCTTTAACGTCCAATGCTTGTCAGTTAAGATGAGAAACATGTGAGTTACGTGAACGATGTCGTTCATTTGAGCAGAAAACTGACTGCCCTTACCTGAATTGAAGTCTTGCTTGTAGGAAGACTCAGAGCCTGGGATTTAACTCCATTTCTGAAGTAAAACACACAGCAGTATAATCATCCATTGATCACACTCTGCTTTAGAGCGAGAAGCACGCTCTTGCTTTCTAGAGTCTCCAAGACAGCAGGAAACGTGAGTGTGCTGAGAACAAAAGAACGGTGTTTCCTACACACACGGACTATATGTAGTCCACATCTTCTTCTGAAACTGATAGAATGCACTGGTCCTCTAACATCCAATGCTTGTCAGTTAAGATGAGAAACGTGTGACCTTTGTGAATGATGTAGTACCTTTGAACTGAAAAGTGACTTCCCTTACCTGAAACGAAGTCTTGCTTGTAGTAAGACACAGAGCCTGGGATTTAAGTCCATTTCTGAAGGGAAACACACAGCATAGTTCTCATCCTTGGATCACACTCTGCTTTAGAGCGAGAAGCACACTCTAGCTTTCTAGAGTCTCTAATACAGCAGGTAATCTGAGTGTGCCCAGAACAAAAGAACGGTGCTTCCTACACATACAAGCTATATGTAGTCCAAATCTTCTTCTGAAAGTGATACAATGCACTGGTCCTCTAACATCCAATGCTTGTCAGTTAATATGAGAAACGTGTCAGATTCATGAAAGATGTAGTTCGTTTGAGCAGAAAAGTGACTGCCCTTACCTGAAACGAAGTCTTGCTTGTAGGAAGACTCAGAGCCTGGGATTTTACTCCATTTCTGAAGTGAAACACACATCAGTGTTCTCATCCATTGATCACACTCTGCTTTAGAACAAGAAGCACGATCTTGCTTTCTAGAGTCTCTAAGACAGCAGATAACGTGAGTGTGCTGAGAACAAAAGAACGGTGTTTCCTGCACATATGGACCATATCTAGTCCAAATCTGCTTCTGAAACTGATACAAAGCACTGAACCTCTAAAATCCAATGCTTGTCAGTTAACATGAGAAACGTGTGAGCTCAGTGAACGATGTAGTTCGTTTGAGCAGAAAAGTGACTGCCCTAACCTGAAACGAAGTCTTGCTTGTAGGAAGACTCAGAGCCTGGGATTTAACTCCATTTCTTAAGGCAAACACACAGCATAGTTCTCATCCATGGATCACACTCTGCTTTAGAGCGAGAAGCACGCTCTTGCTTTCTAGAGTCTCTAAGACAGCAGGAAACGTGAGTGTGCTGAGAACAAAAGAACGGTGTTTCCTACACATACGGACCATATCTAGTCCAACTCTTCTTCTGAAACTGATACAAAGCACTGGTCCTCTAACATCCAATGCTTGTCAAATAAGATGAGAAACGTGTGAGCTTTGTGAACGTTGTAGTTCGTTTGAGCAGAAAAGTGACTGCCCTTACCTTAAACGAAGTCTTGCTTGTAGGAAGACTCAGAGCCTGGGATTTAACTCTTTCTCTGAAGTGAAACACACAGCATAGTTCTCATCCATGGATCACACTCTGCTTTAGAGCAAGAAGCACACTCTTGCTTTCTAGAGTCTCTAAGACAGCAGGAAATCTGAGTGTGCCCAGAACAAAAGAACAGTGTTTCCTACACATACGGACTATATGTAGTCCAAATCTTCTTCTGAAACTGAGAGAATGCACTGGTCCTCTAACATCCAATGCTTGTCAGTTAAGATGAGAAACGTGTGAGCTTTGGGAATGATGTAGTTCCTTTGAACTGAAAAGTGACTGCCCTTACCTGAAACGAAGTCTTGCTTGTAGTAAGACACAGAGCCTGGGATTTAAGTCCATTTCTGAAGGGAAACACACAGCATAGTTCTCATCCATGGATCACACTCTGCTTTAGAGCGGGAAGCACACTCTAGCTTTCTAGAGTCTCTAATACAGCAGGAAATCTGAGTGTGCCCAGAACAAAAGAACGGTGTCTCCTACACATATGGACCATATGTAGTCCAAATCTGCTTCTGAAACTGATACAAAGCACTGACCGTCTAACATCCAATGCTTGTCAGTTAAGAGGAGAAACGTGTAAGCTGCGTGAACGATGTAGTTAATTTAAGCAGAAAAGTGACTGCCCTTACCTGAATTGAAGTCTTGCTTGTGGGAAGACTCAGAGCCTGGGATTTAACTCCATTTCTGAAGGGAATCACACAGCATAGTTCTCATCCATGGATCACACTCTGCTTTAGAGCGAGAAGCACGCTCTTGCTTTCTAGAGTCTCTAAGACAGCAGGAAACGTGAGTGTGCTGAGAACAAAAGAACGGTGTTTCCTACACATACGGACCATATCTAGTCCAACTCTTCTTCTGAAACTGATACAAAGCACTGGTCCTCTAACATCCAATGCTTGTCAAATAAGATGAGAAACGTGTGAGCTTTGTGAACGTTGTAGTTCGTTTGAGCAGAAAAGTGACTGCCCTTACCTTAAACGAAGTCTTGCTTGTAGGAAGACTCAGAGCCTGGGATTTAACTCTTTCTCTGAAGTGAAACACACAGCATAGTTCTCATCCATGGATCACACTCTGCTTTAGAGCAAGAAGCACACTCTTGCTTTCTAGAGTCTCTAAGACAGCAGGAAATCTGAGTGTGCCCAGAACAAAAGAACAGTGTTTCCTACACATACGGACTATATGTAGTCCAAATCTTCTTCTGAAACTGAGAGAATGCACTGGTCCTCTAACATCCAATGCTTGTCAGTTAAGATGAGAAACGTGTGAGCTTTGGGAATGATGTAGTTCCTTTGAACTGAAAAGTGACTGCCCTTACCTGAAACGAAGTCTTGCTTGTAGTAAGACACAGAGCCTGGGATTTAAGTCCATTTCTGAAGGGAAACACACAGCATAGTTCTCATCCATGGATCACACTCTGCTTTAGAGCGGGAAGCACACTCTAGCTTTCTAGAGTCTCTAATACAGCAGGAAATCTGAGTGTGCCCAGAACAAAAGAACGGTGTCTCCTACACATATGGACCATATGTAGTCCAAATCTGCTTCTGAAACTGATACAAAGCACTGACCGTCTAACATCCAATGCTTGTCAGTTAAGAGGAGAAACGTGTAAGCTGCGTGAACGATGTAGTTAATTTAAGCAGAAAAGTGACTGCCCTTACCTGAATTGAAGTCTTGCTTGTGGGAAGACTCAGAGCCTGGGATTTAACTCCATTTCTGAAGGGAATCACACAGCATAGTTCTCATCCATGGATCACACTCTGCTTTAGAGCGAGAAGCACACTCTTGCTTTGTAGAGTCTCTAATACAGCAGGAAATCTGAGTGTGCCCGGAACAAAAGAACGGTGTTTCCTACACATATGGACCATATGTAGTTCAAATCTACTTCTGAAATTGATACAAAGCACTGACCATCTAACATCCAATGCTTGTCAGTTAAGATGAGAAACGTGTGAGTTACGTGAACGATGTAGTTCATTTGAGCAGAAAAGTGACTGCCCTTACCTGAATTGAAGTCTTGCTTGTAGGAAGACTAAGAGCCTGGGATTTAACTCCATTTCTGAAGTAAAACACACAGCAGTGTAATCATCCATTGATCACACTCTGCTTTAGAACAAGAAGCACGCTCTTGCTTTCTAGAGTCTCTAAGACAGCAGGAAACGTGAGTGTGCTGAGAACAAAAGAACGGTGTTTCCTACACTTACGGACATTATATAGTCCAACTCTGCATCTGAAACTGATACAAAGCCCTCGTCCTTTAACGTCCAATGCTTGTCAGTTAAGATGAGAAACGTGTGAGCTTCATGAACGATGTAGTTCGTTTGAGCAGAAAACTGACTGCCCTTACCTGAATTGAAGTCTTGCTTGTAGGAAGACTCAGAGCCTGGGATTTAACTCCATTTCTGAAGTAAAACACACAGCAGTGTAATCATCCATTGATCACACTCTGCTTTAGAGCGAGAAGCACGCTCTTGCTTTCTAGAGTCTCCAAGACAGCAGGAAACGTGAGTGTGCTGAGAACAAAAGAACGGTGTTTCCTACACATACAGACTATATGTAGTCCACATCTTCTTCTGAAACTGATAGAATGCACTGGTCCTCTAACATCCAATGCTTGTCAGTTAAGATGAGAAACGTGTGACCTTTGTGAATGATGTAGTTCCTTTGAACTGAAAAGTGACTTCCCTTACCTGAAACGAAGTCTTGCTTGTAGTAAGACACAGAGCCTGGGATTTAAGTCTATTTCTGAAGGGAAACACACAGCATAGTTCTCATCCATGGATCACACTCTGCTTTAGAGCGAGAAGCACACTCTAGCTTTCTAGAGTCTCTAATACAGCAGGTAATCTGAGTGTGCCCAGAACAAAAGAACGGTGCTTCCTACATATACGGACTATATGTAGTCCAAATCTTCTTCTGAAAGTGATACAATGCACTGGTCCTCTAACATCCAATGCTTGTCAGTTAATATGAGAAACGTGTCAGATTCATGAAAGATGTAGTTCGTTTGAGCAGAAAAGTGACTGCCCTTACCTGAAACGAAGTCTTGCTTGTAGGAAGACTCAGAGCCTGGGATTTTACTCCATTTCTGAAGTGAAACACACAGCAGTGTTCTCATCCATTGATCACACTCTGCTTTAGAACAAGAAGCACGATCTTGCTTTCTAGAGTCTCTAAGACAGCAGATAAAGTGAGTTTGCTGAGAACAAAAGAACGGTGTTTCCTACACATACAGACCATATCTAGTCCAACTCTGCTTCTGAAAGTGATACAAAGCACTGGTCTTCTAACATCCAATACTTGTCTGTAAAGATGATAAACGTGTGAACTCAATGAACGAAGTAGTTCGTTTGAGCTGAAAAGTGACTGCCCTTACCTGAAACGAAGTCTTGCTTGTAGGAAAACTCAGAGCCTGGGATTTAACTCCATTTCTGAAGTGAAACACACAGCATAGTTCTCATCCATGGATCACACTCTGCTTTAGAGCGAGAAGCAAGCTCTTGCTTTCTAGATTCTCTAATACAGCAGTAAAGCTGAATGTGCCCAGAACAAAAGAACGGTGTTTCCTACACATAAGGACTATATGCAATCCAAATCTTCTTCTAAAACTGATAGAATGCACTGGTCCTCTAACATCCAATGCTCGTCAATTAAGATGAGAAACGTGTGAGCTTCGTGAAAGATGTAGTTCGTTTGAGCAGAAAACTGACTGCCCTTACCTGAATTGAAGTCTTGCTTGTAGGAAGACTCAGATCCTGGGATTTAACTCCATTTCTGAAGTAAAACACACAGCAGTGTATCATCCATTGATCACACTCTGCTTTAGAACAAGAAGCACGCTCTTGCTTTCTAGACTCTCTAAGACACCAGGAATGGTGAGTGTGCTGAGAACAAAGAACGGTGTTTCCTACACATACAGACTATATGTAGTCCAAATCTTCTTCTGAAACTGATACAAAGCACTGGTCCTCTAACATCCTATGCTTGTCAATTAAGATGAGAAACGTGTGAGCTTCGTGAATGTTGTAGTTCGTTTGAGCTGAACAGTGACTGCCCTTACCTGAAACGAAGTCTTGCTTGTAGTAAGACACAGAGCCTGGGATTTAAGTCCATTCCTGAAGGGAAACACACAGCATAGTTCTCTTCCATGGATCACACTCTGCTTTAGAGCGAAAGCACACTTTTGCTTTGTATAGTCTCTACTACAGCAGGAAAGCTGAGTGTGTCCAGAACAAAAGAACGGTGTTTCCTACACATATGGACCATATGTAGTCCAAATCTTCTTCTGAAACTGATATAATGCACTGGTCCTCTAACATCCAATGCTTGTCTGTTAAGATGAGAAACGTGTGAGCTTTGTGAATGATGTAGTTCCTTTGAACTGAAACGTGATTGCCCTTACCTGAAACGAGGTCTTGCTTGTAGTAAGACACAGAGCATGGGATTTATATCCATTTCTGAAGGGAAACACACAGCATAGTTCTCATCCATGGATCACACTCTGCTTTAGAGCGAGAAGCACACTCTAGCTTTCTAGAGTCTCTAACACAGCAGGAAATCTGAGTGTGCACAGAACAAAAGAACGGTGTTTCCTACACATACGGACCATATCTAGTCCAAATCTGCTTCTGAAACTGATACAAAGCACTGACCCTCTAACATCCAATGCTTGTCAGTTAAGATGAGAAACTTGTGCGCTTCGTGAACGATGTAGTTAGTTTGAGCAAAAAGTGACTGCCCTTACCTGAAACGAAGTCTTGCCTGTAGGAAGACACAGAGCCTGGGATTTAACTCCATTTCTGAAGGGAAACACACAGCATAGTTCTCATCCATGGATCACACTCTGCTTTAGAACAAGAAGCACGCTCTTGCTTTCTAGAGTCTCTAAGACAGCAGGAAACGTGAGTGTGCTGAGAACAAAATAACGGTGTTTCCTACACATACGGACATTATATAGTCCAACTGTGCTTCTGAAACTGATAAAAAGCACTGGTCTTCTAAAATCCAATGCTTGCCTGTTAAGATGAGAAATGTGTGAGGTTCGTGAACGATGTAGTTCGTTTGAGCTGAAAAGTGACTGCCCTTACCTGAAACGAAGTCTTGCCTGTAGGAAGACACAGAGCCTGGGATTTAACTCCATTTCTGAAGGGAAACACACAGCATAGTTCTCATCCATGGATCACACTCTGCTTTTGAGCAAGAAGCACGCTCTTGCTTTCTAGAGTCTCTAATACAGCAAGAAATCTGATTGTGCCCAGAACAAAAGAACGGTGTTTCCTACACATACGGACCATATCTAGTCCAACTCTTCTTCTGAAACTGATACAAAGCACTGGTCCTCTAACATCCAATGCTTGTCAAATAAGATGAGAAACGTGTGAGCTTTGTGAACGTTGTAGTTCGTTTGAGCAGAAAAGTGACTGCCCTTACCTTAAACGAAGTCTTGCTTGTAGGAAGACTCAGAGCCTGGGATTTAACTCTTTCTCTGAAGTGAAACACACAGCATAGTTCTCATCCATGGATAACACTCTGCTTTAGAGCAAGAAGCACACTCTTGCTTTCTAGAGTCTCTAAGACAGCAGGAAATCTGAGTGTGCCCAGAACAAAAGAACGGTGTTTCCTACACATACGGACTATATGTAGTCCAAATCTTCTTCTGAAACTGATAGAATGCACTGGTCCTCTAACATCCAATGCTTGTCATTTAAGATGAGAAACGTGTGAGCTTTGGGAATGATGTAGTTCCTTTGAACTGAAAAGTGACTGCCCTTACCTGAAACGAAGTCTTGCTTGTAGTAAGACACAGAGCCTGGGATTTAAGTCCATTTCTGAAGGGAAACACACAGCATAGTTCTCATCCATGGATCACACTCTGCGTTAGAGCGGGAAGCACACTCTAGCTTTCTAGAGTCTCTAATACAGCAGGAAATCTGAGTGTGCCCAGAACAAAAGAACGGTGTCTCCTACACATATGGACCATATGTAGTCCAAATCTGCTTCTGAAACTGATACAAAGCACTGACCGTCTAACATCCAATGCTTGTCAGTTAAGAGGAGAAACGTGTAAGCTGCGTGAACGATGTAGTTAGTTTAAGCAGAAAAGTAACTGCCCTTACCTGAATTGAAGTCTTGCTTGTGGGAAGACTCAGAGCCTGGGATTTAACTCCATTTCTGAAGTGAAACACACAGCAGTGTTCTCATCCATGGATCACACTCTGCTTTAGAACAAGAAGCACGCTCTTGCTTTCTAGAGTCTCTAAGACAGCAGGAAACGTGAGTGTGCTGAGAACAAAAGAACGGTGTTTCCTACACTTACGGACATTATATAGTCCAACTCTGCATCTGAAACTGATACAAAGCACTGGTCCTCTAAAATCCAATGCTTGTCTGTTAAGATGAGAAACGTGTGAGCTTCGTGAACAATGTAGTTCGTTTGAGCTGAAAAGTGGCTGCCCTTACCTGAAACAAAGTCTTGATTGTAGGAAGACACAGAGCCTGGGATTTAACTCCATTTCTGAAGGGAAACACACAGCATAGTTCTCATCAATGGATCACACTCTGCTTAATAGCAAGAAGCACGCTCTTGCTTTCTAGAGTCTCTAATACACCAGGAAATCTGATTGTGCCCAGAACAAAAGAACCGTGTTTCCTACACATACGGACTATATGTAGTCCAAATCTTCTTCTGAAACTGATACAATGCACTGGTCCTCTAACATCCAATGCTTGTCTGTTAAGATGAGAAACGTGTGAGCTTCGTGAACGATGTAGTTCGTTTGAGCTGAAAAGTGACTGCCCTTACCTGAAACAAAGTCTTGACTGTAGGAAGACACAGAGCCTGGGATTTAACTCCATTTCTGAAGGGAAACACACAGCATAGTTCTCATACATGGATCACATTCTGCTTTAGAGCGAGAAGCACGCTCTTGCTTTCTAAAGTCTCTAAGACAGCAGGAAACGTGAGTGTGATGAGAAGAAAAGAACGGTGTTTCCTACACATACGGACCATATCTAGTCCAACTCTGCTTCTGAAACTGATACAAAGCACTGGTCCTCTAACATCCAATGCTTGTCTGTTAAGATGAGAAACGTGTGAGCTCAGTGAACGATGTAGTTCGTTTGAGCTGAAAAGGGACTACCCTTACCTGAAACGAAGTCTTGCTTGTAGGAAGACTCAGAGCCTGGGATTTAACTCCTTTTCTGAAGTGAAACACACAGCATAGTTCTCATCCATGGATCACACTCTGGTTTAGAGCGAGAAGCACGCTCTTGCTTTCTAGAGTCTCTAATACAGCAGGAAATCTGAGTGTGCCCAGAACAAATGAACGGTGTTTCCTACACTTAAGGACTATATGTAATCCAAACCTTCTTCTGAAACTGATAGAATGCACTGGTCTTCTAACATCCAATGCTTGTCAGTAAAGATGAGAAACGTGTGAGCTTCGTGAACGATTTAGTTCCTTTGAGCAGAAAAGTGACTGCCCTTACCTTAAACAAAGTCTTGCTTGTAGGGAGACTCAGAGCATGGGATTTAACTGCATTTCTGAAGTGAAACACACAGCTTCGTCTCATCCATTGATCACACTCTGCTTTAGAAAAAGAAGCACGTTCTTGCTTTCTGTTGTCTCTAAGACAGCAGGAAACGTGAGTGTGCTGAGAACAAAAGAAAGGTGTTTCCTACACAAACGGACCATATCTAGTCCAACTCTGCTTCTGAAACTGATACAAAGCACTCGTGCTCTAACATCCAATGCTTGTCTGTTAAGATGAGAAACGTGTGAGCTCCGTGAATGATGTAGTTCGTTTGAGCTGAAAAGTGACTGCCCTTACCTGAAAAGAAGTCTTGCCTGTAGGAAGACACAGACCCTGGGATTTAACTCCTTTTCTGAAGGGAAACACACAGCATAGTTCTCATCCATGGATCACACTCTGCTTTAGAGCGAGAAGCACGCACTTGCTTTGTACAGTCTCTAAGACAGCAGGAAACGTGAGTGTGCTGAGAACAAAAGAACGGTGTTTCCTACACATACGGACCATATCTAGTCCAACTCTGCATCTGAAAGTGATACAAAGCACTGGTCCTCTAACATCCAATGCTTGTCAGTTAAGATGAGAAACGTGTGAGCTTAGTGAATGATGTAGTTCCTTTGAACTGAAAAGTGACTGCCCTTACCTGAAACGAAGTCTTGCTTGTAGGAAGACACAGAGCCTGGGATTTAACTCCATTTCTGAACTAAAACACACAGCAGTGTAATCCTCCATTGATCACACTCTGCTTTAGAACAAGAAGCACGCTCTTGATTTCTAGAGTCTCTAAGACAGCAGGAAAGTGAGTGTGCTGAGAACAAAAGAACGGTGTTTCCTACACTTACGGACATTATATAGTCCAACTCTGCATCTGAAACTGATACAAAGCACTGGTCCTCTAAAATCCAATGCTTGTCTGTTAAGATGAGAAACGTGTGAGCTTCGTGAACGATGTAGTTCCTTTGAACTGAAAAGTGACTGCCCTTACCTGAAACGAAGTCTTGCTTGTAGTAAGACACAGAGCCTGGGATTTAAGACCATTTCTGAAGGGAAACACACAGCATAGTTCTCATCCATGGATCACACTCTGCTTTAGAGCGAGAAGCACACTCTTGCTTTGTAGAGTCTCTAATACAGAAGGAAATCTGAGTGTGCCCGGAACAAAAGAACAGTGTATCCTACACATATGGACCATATGTAGTCCAAATCTGCTTCTGAAATTGATACAAAGCACTGGACCTCTAACATCCAATGCTTGTCAGATAAGATGAGAAACGTGTGAGCTTTGTGAACGATGTAGTTCGTTTGAGCAGAAAAGTGACTGCACTTACTTGAAACGAAGTCTTGCTTGTAGGAAGACTCAGAGCCTGGGATTTAACTCCATTTCTGAAGTGAAACACACAGCATAGTTCTCATCAATGGATCACACTCTGCTTTAGAGCTAGAAGCACGCTCTTGCTTTCTAGAGTCTCTAATACAGCAGGAAATCTGATTGTGCCCAGAACAAAAGAACGGTGTTTCCTACACATACGGACTATATGTAGTCCAAATATTCTTCTGAAACTGATACAATGCACTGGTCCTCTAACATCCAATGCTTGTCAGTTAAGATGAGAAACGTGTGAGCTTCGTAAACGATGTAGTTCCTTTGAGCAGAAAAGTGACTGCCCTTACCTGAAACGAAGTCTTGCATGTAGGGACACTCAGAGCCTGGGATTTAACTCCATTTCTGAAGTGAAACACACAGCATTGTGTCATCCATTGATGACACTCTGCTTTAGAACAAGAAGCACGCTCTTGCTTTCTAGAGTCTCTACGACAGCAGGAAACGTGAGTGTGCTGAGAACAAAAGAACGGTGTTTCCTACACATACAGACAATATCTAGTCCAACTCTGCTTCTGAAACTGATACAAAGCACTGGTCCTCTAACATCCAATGCTTGTCTGTTAAGATGAGAAACGTGTGAGCTCAGTGAAAGATGTAGTTCGTTTGAGCTGAAAAGTGACTGCCCTTACCTGAAACGAAGTCTTGCTTGTAGGAAGACATAGAGCCTGGGATTTAACGACTTTTCTGAAGAGAAAGACACAGCATAGTTTTCTTCCATGGATCACACTCTGCTTTAGAGCGAGAAGCACACACTTGCTTTCTAGAGTCTCTAAGACAGCAGGAAATCTGAGTGTGCTGAGAACAAAAGAACGGTGTTTCCTGCACATATGGACCATATCTAGTCCAAATCTGCTTCTGAAACTGATACAAAGCACTGAACCTCTAACACCCAATGCTTGTCAGTTAACATGAGAAACGTGTGAGCTCAGTGAACGATGTAGTTCGTTTGAGCAGAAAAGTGACTGCACTAACCTGAAACGAAGTCTTGCTTGTAGGAAGACTCAGAGCCTGGGATTTAACTCCATTTCTTAAGGCAAACACACAGCATAGTTCTCATCCATGGATCACACTCTGCTTTAGAGCGAGAAGCACGCTCTTGCTTTCTAGAGTCTCTAAGACAGCAGGAAACGTGAGTGTGCTGAGAACAAAAGAACGGTGTTTCCTACACATACGGACCATATCTAGTCCAACTCTTCTTCTGAAACTGATACAAAGCACTGGTCCTCTAACATCCAATGCTTGTCAAATAAGATGGGAAACGTGTGAGCTGTGTGAACGTTGTAGTTCGTTTGAGCAGAAAAGTGACTGCCCTTACCTTAAACGAAGTCTTGCTTGTAGGAAGACTCAGAGCCTGGGATTTAACTCTTTCTCTGAAGTGAAACACACAGCATAGTTCTCATCCATGGATCACACTCTGCTTTAGAGCAAGAAGCACACTCTTGCTTTCTAGAGTCTCTAAGACAGCAGGAAATCTGAGTGTGCCCAGAACAAAAGAACGGTGTTTCCTACACATACGGACTATATGTAGTCCAAATCTTCTTCTGAAACTGATAGAATGCACTGGTCCTCTAACATCCAATGCTTGTCAGTTAAGATGAGAAACGTGTGAGCTTTGGGAATGATGTAGTTCCTTTGAACTGAAAAGTGACTGCCCTTACCTGAAACGAAGTCTTGCTTGTAGTAAGACACAGAGCCTGGGATTTAAGTCCATTTCTGAAGGGAAACACACAGCATAGTTCTCATCCATGGATCACACTCTGCTTTAGAGCGGGAAGCACACTCTAGCTTTCTAGAGTCTCTAATACAGCAGGAAATCTGAGTGTGCCCAGAACAAAAGAACGGTGTCTCCTACACATATGGACCATATGTAGTCCAAATCTGCTTCTGAAACTGATACAAAGCACTGACCGTCTAACATCCAATGCTTGTCAGTTAAGAGGAGAAACGTGCAAGCTGCGTGAACGATGTAGTTAGTTTAAGCAGAAAAGTGACTGCCCTTACCTGAATTGAAGTCTTGCTTGTCGGAAGACTCAGAGCCTGGGATTTAACTCCATTTCTGAAGGGAATCACACAGCATAGTTCTCATCCATGGATCACACTCTGCTTTAGAGCGAGAAGCACACTCTTGCTTTGTAGAGTCTCTAAGACAGCAGGAAATCTGAGTGTGCCCAGAACAAAAGAACGGTGTCTCCTACACATATGGACCATATGTAGTCCAACTCTTCTTCTGAAACTGATACAATGCACTGGTCCTCTAACATCCAATGCTTGTCAAATAAGATGAGAAACGTGTGAGCTTTGTGAACGTTGTAGTTCGTTTGAGCAGAAAAGTGACTGCCCTTACCTTAAACGAAGTCTTGCTTGTAGGAAGACTCAGAGCCTGGGATTTAACTCTTTCTCTGAAGTGAAACACACAGCATAGTTCTCATCCATGGATCACACTCTGCTTTAGAGCAAGAAGCACACTCTTGCTTTCTAGAGTCTCTAAGACAGCAGGAAATCTGAGTGTGCCCAGAACAAAAGAACGGTGTTTCCTACACATACGGACTATATGTAGTCCAAATCTTCTTCTGAAACTGATACAATGCACTGGTCCTCTAACATCCAATGCTTGTCTGTTAAGATGAGAAACGTGTGAGCTTCGTGAACGATGTAGTTCGTTTGAGCTGAAAAGTGACTGCCCTTACCTGAAACAAAGTCTTGACTGTAGGAAGACACAGAGCCTGGGATTTAACTCCATTTCTGAAGGGAAACACACAGCATAGTTCTCATACATGGATCACATTCTGCTTTAGAGCGAGAAGCACGCTCTTGCTTTCTAAAGTCTCTAAGACAGCAGGAAACGTGAGTGTGATGAGAAGAAAAGAACGGTGTTTCCTACACATACGGACCATATCTAGTCCAACTCTGCTTCTGAAACTGATACAAAGCACTGGTCCTCTAACATCCAATGCTTGTCTGTTAAGATGAGAAACGTGTGAGCTCAGTGAACGATGTAGTTCGTTTGAGCTGAAAAGGGACTACCCTTACCTGAAACGAAGTCTTGCTTGTAGGAAGACTCAGAGCCTGGGATTTAACTCCTTTTCTGAAGTGAAACACACAGCATAGTTCTCATCCATGGATCACACTCTGGTTTAGAGCGAGAAGCACGCTCTTGCTTTCTAGAGTCTCTAATACAGCAGGAAATCTGAGTGTGCCCAGAACAAATGAACGGTGTTTCCTACACTTAAGGACTATATGTAATCCAAACCTTCTTCTGAAACTGATAGAATGCACTGGTCTTCTAACATCCAATGCTTGTCAGTAAAGATGAGAAACGTGTGAGCTTCGTGAACGATTTAGTTCCTTTGAGCAGAAAAGTGACTGCCCTTACCTTAAACAAAGTCTTGCTTGTAGGGAGACTCAGAGCATGGGATTTAACTGCATTTCTGAAGTGAAACACACAGCTTCGTCTCATCCATTGATCACACTCTGCTTTAGAACAAGAAGCACGTTCTTGCTTTCTGTTGTCTCTAAGACAGCAGGAAACGTGAGTGTGCTGAGAACAAAAGAACGGTGTTTCCTACACAAACGGACCATATCTAGTCCAACTCTGCTTCTGAAACTGATACAAAGCACTCGTGCTCTAACATCCAATGCTTGTCTGTTAAGATGAGAAACGTGTGAGCTCCGTGAATGATGTAGTTCGTTTGAGCTGAAAAGTGACTGCCCTTACCTGAAACGAAGTCTTGCTTGTAGGAAGACACAGACCCTGGGATTTAACTCCTTTTCTGAAGGGAAACACACAGCATAGTTCTCATCCATGGATCACACTCTGCTTTAGAGCGAGAAGCACGCTCTTGCTTTGTACAGTCTCTAAGACAGCAGGAAACGTGAGTGTGCTGAGAACAAAAGAACGGTGTTTCCTACACATACGGACCATATCTAGTCCAACTCTGCATCTGAAAGTGATACAAAGCACTGGTCCTCTAACATCCAATGCTTGTCAGTTAAGATGAGAAACGTGTGAGCTTAGTGAATGATGTAGTTCCTTTGAACTGAAAAGTGACTGCCCTTACCTGAAACGAAGTCTTGCTTGTAGGAAGACACAGAGCCTGGGATTTAACTCCATTTCTGAACTAAAACACACAGCAGTGTAATCCTCCATTGATCACACTCTGCTTTAGAACAAGAAGCACGCTCTTGATTTCTAGAGTCTCTAAGACAGCAGGAAAGTGAGTGTGCTGAGAACAAAAGAACGGTGTTTCCTACACTTACGGACATTATATAGTCCAACTCTGCATCTGAAACTGATACAAAGCACTGGTCCTCTAAAATCCAATGCTTGTCTGTTAAGATGAGAAACGTGTGAGCTTCGTGAACGATGTAGTTCCTTTGAACTGAAAAGTGACTGCCCTTACCTGAAACGAAGTCTTGCTTGTAGTAAGACACAGAGCCTGGGATTTAAGACCATTTCTGAAGGGAAACACACAGCATAGTTCTCATCCATGGATCACACTCTGCTTTAGAGCGAGAAGCACACTCTTGCTTTGTAGAGTCTCTAATACAGAAGGAAATCTGAGTGTGCCCGGAACAAAAGAACAGTGTATCCTACACATATGGACCATATGTAGTCCAAATCTGCTTCTGAAATTGATACAAAGCACTGGACCTCTAACATCCAATGCTTGTCAGATAAGATGAGAAACGTGTGAGCTTTGTGAATGATGTAGTTCGTTTGAGCAGAAAAGTGACTGCACTTACTTGAAACGAAGTCTTGCTTGTAGGAAGACTCAGAGCCTGGGATTTAACTCCATTTCTGAAGTGAAACACAAAGCATAGTTCTCATCAATTGATCACACTCTGCTTTAGAGCTAGAAGCACGCTCTTGCTTTCTAGAGTCTCTAATACAGCAGGAAATCTGATTGTGCCCAGAACAAAAGAACGGTGTTTCCTACACATACGGACTATATGTAGTCCAAATATTCTTCTGAAACTGATACAATGCACTGGTCCTCTAACATCCAATGCTTGTCAGTTAAGATGAGAAACGTGTGAGCTTCGCAAACGATGTAGTTCCTTTGAGCAGAAAAGTGACTGCCCTTACCTGAAACGAAGTCTTGCATGTAGGGACACTCAGAGCCTGGGATTTAACTCCATTTCTGAAGTGAAACACACAGCATTGTGTCATCCATTGATGACACTCTGCTTTAGAACAAGAAGCACGCTCTTGCTTTCTAGAGTCTCTACGACAGCAGGAAACGTGAGTGTGCTGAGAACAAAAGAACGGTGTTTCCTACACATACAGACAATATCTAGTCCAACTCTGCTTCTGAAACTGATACAAAGCACTGGTCCTCTAACATCCAATGCTTGTCTGTTAAGATGAGAAACGTGTGAGCTCAGTGAAAGATGTAGTTCGTTTGAGCTGAAAAGTGACTGCCCTTACCTGAAACGAAGTCTTGCTTGTAGGAAGACATAGAGCCTGGGATTTAACGACTTTTCTGAAGAGAAAGACACAGCATAGTTTTCTTCCATGGATCACACTCTGCTTTAGAGCGAGAAGCACACACTTGCTTTCTAGAGTCTCTAAGACAGCAGGAAATCTGAGTGTGCTGAGAACAAAAGAACGGTGTTTCCTGCACATATGGACCATATCTAGTCCAAATCTGCTTCTGAAACTGATACAAAGCACTGAACCTCTAACACCCAATGCTTGTCAGTTAACATGAGAAACGTGTGAGCTCAGTGAACGATGTAGTTCGTTTGAGCAGAAAAGTGACTGCCCTAACCTGAAACGAAGTCTTGCTTGTAGGAAGACTCAGAGCCTGGGATTTAACTCCATTTCTTAAGGCAAACACACAGCATAGTTCTCATCCATGGATCACACTCTGCTTTAGAGCAAGAAGCACACTCTTGCTTTCTAGAGTCTCTAAGACAGCAGGAAATCTGAGTGTGCCCAGAACAAAAGAACGGTGTTTCCTACACATACGGACTATATGTAGTCCAAATCTTCTTCTGAAACTGATAGAATGCACTGGTCCTCTAACATCCAATGCTTGTCAGTTAAGATGAGAAACGTGTGAGCTTTGGGAATGATGTAGTTCCTTTGAACTGAAAAGTGACTGCCCTTACCTGAAACGAAGTCTTGCTTGTAGTAAGACACAGAGCCTGGGATTTAAGTCCATTTCTGAAGGGAAACACACAGCATAGTTCTCATCCATGGATCACACTCTGCTTTAGAGCGGGAAGCACACTCTTGCTTTCTAGAGTCTCTAATACAGCAGGAAATCTGAGTGTGCCCAGAACAAAAGAACGGTGTCTCCTACACATATGGACCATATGTAGTCCAAATCTGCTTCTGAAACTGATACAAAGCACTGACCGTCTAACATCCAATGCTTGTCAGTTAAGAGGAGAAACGTGCAAGCTGCGTGAATGATGTAGTTAGTTTAAGCAGAAAAGTGACTGCCCTTACCTGAATTGAAGTCTTGCTTGTCGGAAGACTCAGAGCCTGGGATTTAACTCCATTTCTGAAGGGAATCACACAGCATAGTTCTCATCCATGGATCACACTCTGCTTTAGAGCGAGAAGCACACTCTTGCTTTGTAGAGTCTCTAAGACAGCAGGAAATCTGAGTGTGCCCAGAACAAAAGAACGGTGTCTCCTACACATATGGACCATATGTAGTCCAACTCTTCTTCTGAAACTGATACAAAGCACTGGTCCTCTAACATCCAATGCTTGTCAAATAAGATGAGAAACGTGTGAGCTTTGTGAACGTTGTAGTTCGTTTGAGCAGAAAAGTGACTGCCCTTACCTTAAACGAAGTCTTGCTTGTAGGAAGACTCAGAGCCTGGGATTTAACTCTTTCTCTGAAGTGAAACACACAGCATAGTTCTCATCCATGGATCACACTCTGCTTTAGAGCAAGAAGCACACTCTTGCTTTCTAGAGTCTCTAAGACAGCAGGAAATCTGAGTGTGCCCAGAACAAAAGAACGGTGTTTCCTACACATACGGACTATATGTAGTCCAAATCTTCTTCTGAAACTGATAGAATGCACTGGTCCTCTAACATCCAATGCTTGTCATTTAAGATGAGAAACGTGTGAGCTTTGGGAATGATGTAGTTCCTTTGAACTGAAAAGTGACTGCCCTTACCTGAAACGAAGTCTTGCTTGTAGTAAGACACAGAGCCTGGGATTTAAGTCCATTTCTGAAGGGAAACACACAGCATAGTTCTCATCCATGGATCACACTCTGCGTTAGAGCGGGAAGCACACTCTAGCTTTCTAGAGTCTCTAATACAGCAGGAAATCTGAGTGTGCCCAGAACAAAAGAACGGTGTCTCCTACACATATGGACCATATGTAGTCCAAATCTGCTTCTGAAACTGATACAAAGCACTGACCGTCTAACATCCAATGCTTGTCAGTTAAGAGGAGAAACGTGTAAGCTGCGTGAACGATGTAGTTATTTTAAGCAGAAAAGTAACTGCCCTTACCTGAATTGAAGTCTTGCTTGTGGGAAGACTCAGAGCCTGGGATTTAACTCCATTTCTGAAGGGAATCACACAGCATAGTTCTCATCCATGGATCACACTCTGCTTTAGAACAAGAAGCACGCTCTTGCTTTCTAGAGTCTCTAAGACAGCAGGAAACGTGAGTGTGCTGAGAACAAAAGAACGGTGTTTCCTACACTTACGGACATTATATAGTCCAACTCTGCATCTGAAACTGATACAAAGCACTGGTCCTCTAAAATCCAATGCTTGTCTGTTAAGATGAGAAACGTGTGAGCTTCGTGAACAATGTAGTTCGTTTGAGCTGAAAAGTGGCTGCCCTTACCTGAAACAAAGTCTTGATTGTAGGAAGACACAGAGCCTGGGATTTAACTCCATTTCTGAAGGGAAACACACAGCATAGTTCTCATCAATGGATCACACTCTGCTTAATAGCAAGAAGCACGCTCTTGCTTTCTAGAGTCTCTAATACACCAGGAAATCTGATTGTGCCCAGAACAAAAGAACCGTGTTTCCTACACATACGGACTATATGTAGTCCAAATCTTCTTCTGAAACTGATACAATGCACTGGTCCTCTAACATCCAATGCTTGTCTGTTAAGATGAGAAACGTGTGAGCTTCGTGAACGATGTAGTTCGTTTGAGCTGAAAAGTGACTGCCCTTACCTGAAACAAAGTCTTGACTGTAGGAAGACACAGAGCCTGGGATTTAACTCCATTTCTGAAGGGAAACACACAGCATAGTTCTCATACATGGATCACATTCTGCTTTAGAGCGAGAAGCATGCTCTTGCTTTCTAAAGTCTCTAAGACAGCAGGAAACGTGAGTGTGATGAGAAGAAAAGAACGGTGTTTCCTACACATACGGACCATATCTAGTCCAACTCTGCTTCTGAAACTGATACAAAGCACTGGTCCTCTAACATCCAATGCTTGTCTGTTAAGATGAGAAACGTGTGAGCTCAGTGAACGATGTAGTTCGTTTGAGCTGAAAAGGGACTACCCTTACCTGAAACGAAGTCTTGCTTGTAGGAAGACTCAGAGCCTGGGATTTAACTCCTTTTCTGAAGTGAAACACACAGCATAGTTCTCATCCATGGATCACACTCTGCTTTAGAGCGAGAAGCACGCTCTTGCTTTCTAGAGTCTCTAATACAGCAGGAAATCTGAGTGTGCCCAGAACAAATGAACGGTGTTTCCTACACTTAAGGACTATATGTAATCCAAACTTTCTTCTGAAACTGATAGAATGCACTGGTCTTCTAACATCCAATGCTTGTCAGTAAAGATGAGAAACGTGTGAGCTTCGTGAACGATTTAGTTCCTTTGAGCAGAAAAGTGACTGCCCTTACCTTAAACAAAGTCTTGCTTGTAGGGAGACTCAGAGCATGGGATTTAACTGCATTTCTGAAGTGAAACACACAGCTTCGTCTCATCCATTGATCACACTCTGCTTTAGAAAAAGAAGCACGTTCTTGCTTTCTGTTGTCTCTAAGACAGCAGGAAACGTGAGTGTGCTGAGAACAAAAGAACGGTGTTTCCTACACAAACGGACCATATCTAGTCCAACTCTGCTTCTGAAACTGATACAAAGCACTCGTGCTCTAACATCCAATGCTTGTCTGTTAAGATGAGAAACGTGTGAGCTCCGTGAATGATGTAGTTCGTTTGAGCTGAAAAGTGACTGCCCTTACCTGAAACGAAGTCTTGCTTGTAGGAAGACACAGACCCTGGGATTTAACTCCTTTTCTGAAGGGAAACACACAGCATAGTTCTCATCCATGGATCACACTCTGGTTTAGAGCGAGAAGCACGCTCTTGCTTTGTACAGTCTCTAAGACAGCAGGAAACGTGAGTGTGCTGAGAACAAAAGAACGGTGTTTCCTACACATACGGACCATATCTAGTCCAACTCTGCATCTGAAAGTGATACAAAGCACTGGTCCTCTAACATCCAATGCTTGTCAGTTAAGATGAGAAACGTGTGAGCTTAGTGAATGATGTAGTTCCTTTGAACTGAAAAGTGACTGCCCTTACCTGAAACGAAGTCTTGCTTGTAGGAAGACACAGAGCCTGGGATTTAACTCCATTTTGAACTAAAACACACAGCAGTGTAATCCTCCATTGATCACACTCTGCTTTAGAACAAGAAGCACGCTCTTGATTTCTAGAGTCTCTAAGACAGCAGGAAAGTGAGTGTGCTGAGAACAAAAGAACGGTGTTTCCTACACTTACGGACATTATATAGTCCAACTCTGCATCTGAAACTGATACAAAGCACTGGTCCTCTAAAATCCAATGCTTGTCTGTTAAGATGAGAAACGTGTGAGCTTCGTGAACGATGTAGTTCCTTTGAACTGAAAAGTGACTGCCCTTACCTGAAACGAAGTCTTGCTTGTAGTAAGACACAGAGCCTGGGATTTAAGACCATTTCTGAAGGGAAACACACAGCATAGTTCTCATCCATGGATCACACTCTGCTTTAGAGCGAGAAGCACACTCTTGCTTTGTAGAGTCTCTAATACAGAAGGAAATCTGAGTGTGCCCGGAACAAAAGAACAGTGTATCCTACACATATGGACCATATGTAGTCCAAATCTGCTTCTGAAATTGATACAAAGCACTGGACCTCTAACATCCAATGCTTGTCAGATAAGATGAGAAACGTGTGAGCTTTGTGAACGATGTAGTTCGTTTGAGCAGAAAAGTGACTGCACTTACTTGAAACGAAGTCTTGCTTGTAGGAAGACTCAGAGCCTGGGATTTAACTCCATTTCTGAAGTGAAACACACAGCATAGTTCTCATCAATGGATCACACTCTGCTTTAGAGCTAGAAGCACGCTCTTGCTTTCTAGAGTCTCTAATACAGCAGGAAATCTGATTGTGCCCAGAACAAAAGAACGGTGTTTCCTACACATACGGACTATATGTAGTCCAAATATTCTTCTGAAACTGATACAATGCACTGGTCCTCTAACATCCAATGCTTGTCAGTTAAGATGAGAAACGTGTGAGCTTCGTAAACGATGTAGTTCCTTTGAGCAGAAAAGTGACTGCCCTTACCTGAAACGAAGTCTTGCATGTAGGGACACTCAGAGCCTGGGATTTAACTCCATTTCTGAAGTGAAACACACAGCATTGTGTCATCCATTGATGACACTCTGCTTTAGAACAAGAAGCACGCTCTTGCTTTCTAGAGTCTCTACGACAGCAGGAAACGTGAGTGTGCTGAGAACAAAAGAACGGTGTTTCCTACACATACAGACAATATCTAGTCCAACTCTGCTTCTGAAACTGATACAAAGCACTGGTCCTCTAACATCCAATGCTTGTCTGTTAAGATGAGAAACGTGTGAGCTCAGTGAAAGATGTAGTTCGTTTGAGCTGAAAAGTGACTGCCCTTACCTGAAACGAAGTCTTGCTTGTAGGAAGACATAGAGCCTGGGATTTAACGACTTTTCTGAAGAGAAAGACACAGCATAGTTTTCTTCCATGGATCACACTCTGCTTTAGAGCGAGAAGCACACACTTGCTTTCTAGAGTCTCTAAGACAGCAGGAAATCTGAGTGTGCTGAGAACAAAAGAACGGTGTTTCCTGCACATATGGACCATATCTAGTCCAAATCTGCTTCTGAAACTGATACAAAGCACTGAACCTCTAACACCCAATGCTTGTCAGTTACCATGAGAAACGTGTGAGCTCAGTGAACGATGTAGTTCGTTTGAGCAGAAAAGTGACTGCCCTAACCTGAAACGAAGTCTTGCTTGTAGGAAGACTCAGAGCCTGGGATTTAACTCTTTCTCTGAAGTGAAACACACAGCATAGTTCTCATCCATGGATCACACTCTGCTTTAGAGCAAGAAGCACACTCTTGCTTTCTAGAGTCTCTAAGACAGCAGGAAATCTGAGTGTGCCCAGAACAAAAGAACGGTGTTTCCTACACATACGGACTATATGTAGTCCAAATCTTCTTCTGAAACTGATAGAATGCACTGGTCCTCTAACATCCAATGCTTGTCAGTTAAGATGAGAAACGTGTGAGCTTTGGGAATGATGTAGTTCCTTTGAACTGAAAAGTGACTGCCCTTACCTGAAACGAAGTCTTGCTTGTAGTAAGACACAGAGCCTGGGATTTAAGTCCATTTCTGAAGGGAAACACACAGCATAGTTCTCATCCATGGATCACACTCTGCGTTAGAGCGGGAAGCACACTCTAGCTTTCTAGAGTCTCTAATACAGCAGGAAATCTGAGTGTGCCCAGAACAAAAGAACAGTGTCTCCTACACATATGGACCATATGTAGTCCAAATCTGCTTCTGAAACTGATACAAAGCACTGACCGTCTAACATCCAATGCTTGTCAGTTAAGAGGAGAAACGTGCAAGCTGCGTGAACGATGTAGTTAGTTTAAGCAGAAAAGTGACTGCCCTTACCTGAATTGAAGTCTTGCTTGTGGGAAGACTCAGAGCCTGGGATTTAACTCCATTTCTGAAGGGAATCACACAGCATAGTTCTCATCCATGGATCACACTCTGCTTTAGAGCGAGAAGCACACTCTTGCTTTGTAGAGTCTCTAATACAGCAGGAAATCTGAGTGTGCCCGGAACAAAAGAACGGTGTTTCCTACACATATGGACCATATGTAGTCCAAATCTGCTTCTGAAATTGATACAAATCACTGACCATCTAACATCCAATGCTTGTGAGTTAAGATGAGAAACGTGTGAGTTACGTGAACGATGTAGTTCGTTTGAGCAGAAAAGTGACTGCCCTTACCTGAATTGAAGTCTTGCTTGTAGGAAGACTAAGAGCCTGGGATTTAACTCCATTTCTGAAGTAAAACACACAGCAGTGTAATCATCCATTGATCACACTCTGCTTTAGAACAAGAAGCACGCTCTTGCTTTCTAGAGTCTCTAAGACTGCAGGAAACGTGAGTGTGCTGAGAACAAAAGAACGGTGTTTCCTACACTTACTGACATTATATAGTCCAACTCTGCATCTGAAACTGATACAAAGCACTGGTCCTCTAAAATCCAATGCTTGTCTGTTAAGATGAGAAACGTGTGAGCTTCGTGAAAGATGTAGTTTGTTTGAGCTGAAAAGTGACTGCCCTTACCTGAAACAAAGTCTTGACTGTAGGAAGACACAGAGCCTGGGATTTAACTCCATTTCTGAAGGGAAACAACAGCTTAGTTCTCATCCATGGATCACATTCTGCTTTAGA
The DNA here is from genome assembly GCA_949786385.1 of Onychomys leucogaster. NCBI lineage: Eukaryota > Metazoa > Chordata > Mammalia > Rodentia > Cricetidae > Onychomys > Onychomys leucogaster. The sequence continues at coordinate 2,347,371 of CATKUP010000076.1, forward strand.
GCGAGAAGCACGCTCTTGCTTTCTAAAGTCTCTAAGACAGCAGGAAACGTGAGTGTGCTGAGAAGAAAAGAACGGTGTTTCCTACACATACGGACCATATCTAGTGCAACTCTGCTTCTGAAACTGATACAAAGCACTGGTCCTCTAACATCCAATGCTTGTCTGTTAAGATGAGAAACGTGTGAGCCCAGTGAACAATGTAGTTCGTTTGAGCTGAAAAGGGACTACCCTTACCTGAAATGAAGTCTTGCTTGTAGGAAGACTCAGAGCCTGGGATTTAACTCCTTTTCTGAAGTGAAACACACAGCATAGTTCTCATCCATGGATCACACTCTGCTTTAGAGCGAGAAGCACGCTCTTGCTTTCTAGAGTCTCTAATACAGCAGGAAATCTGAGTGTGCCCAGAACAAAAGAACGGTGTTTCCTACACTTAAGGACTATATGTAATCCAAATCTTCTTCTGAAACTGATAGAATGCACTGGTCCTCTAACATCCAATGCTTGTCAGTAAAGATGAGAAACATGTGAGCTTCGTGAACGATTTAGTTCCTTTGAGCAGAAAAGTGACTGCCCTTACCTTAAACAAAGTCTTGCTTGTAGGGAGACTCAGAGCATGGGATTTAACTGCATTTCTGAAGTGAAACACACAGCTTCGTCTCATCCATTGATCACACTCTGCTTTAGAACAAGAAGCACGTTCTTGCTTTCTGTTGTCTCTAAGACAGCAGGAAACGTGAGTGTACTGAGTACAAAAGAACGGTGTTTCCTACACATACGGACCATATCTAGTCCAACTCTGCTTCTGAAACTGATACAAAGCACTCGTCCTCTAACATCTAATGCTTGTCTGTTAAGATGAGAAACGTGTGAGCTCCGTGAATGATGTAGTTCGTTTGAGCTGAAAAGTGACTGCCCTTACCTGAAACGAAGTCTTGCTTGTAGGAAGACACAGACCCTGGGATTTAACTCCTTTTCTGAAGGGAAACACACAGCATAGTTCTCATCCATGGATCACACTCTGCTTTAGAGCGAGAAGCACGCTCTTGCTTTCTACAGTCTATAAGACAGCAGGAAACGTGAGTGTGCTGAGAACAAAAGAACGGTGTTTCCTAAACATACGGACTATATCTAGTCCAACTCTTCTTCTGAAACTGATACAAAGCACTGGACCTCTAACATCCAATGCTTGTCAGATAAGATGAGAAACGTGTGAGCTTTGTGAACGATGTAGTTCGTTTGAGCAGAAAAGTGACTGCTCTTACTTGAAACGAAGTCTTGCTTGTAGGTAGACTCAGAGCCTGGGATTTAACTCCATTTCTGAAGTGAAACACACAGCATAGTTCTCATCAATGGATCACACTCTGCTTTAGAGCAAGAAGCACGCTCTTGCTTTCTAGAGTCTCTAATACAGCAGGAAATCTGATTGTGCCCAGAACAAAAGAACGGTGTTTCCTACACATACGGACTATATGTAGTCCAAATATTCTTCTGAAACTGATACAATGCACTGGTCCTCTAACATCCAATGCTTGTCAGTTAAGATGAGAAACGTGTGAGCTTCGTGAACGATGTAGGTCCTTTGAGCAGAAAAGTGACTGCCCTTACCTGAAACGAAGTCTTGCTTGTAGGGAGACTCAGAGCCTGGGATTTAACTCCATTTCTGAAGTGAAACACACAGCATTGTGTCATCCATTGATGACACTCTGCTTTAGAACAAGAAGCAGGCTCTTGCTTTCTAGAGTCTCTAAGACAGCAGGAAACGTGAGTGTGCTGAGAACAAAAGAACGGTGTTTCCTACACTTACGGACATTATATAGTCCAACTCTGCATCTGAAACAGATACAAAGCACTGGTCCTCTAACATCCAATGCTTGTCTGTTAAGATGAGAAATGTGTGAGCTCAGTGAACGATGTAGTTCTTTTGAGCTGAAAAGTGACTGCCCTTACCTGAAACGAAGTCTTGCTTATAGGAAGACATAGAGCCTGGGATTTAACTACTTTTCTGAAGAGAAAGACACAGCATAGTTTTCTTCCATGGATCACACTCTGCTTTAGAGCGAGAAGCACACACTTGCTTTCTATAGTCTCTAAGACAGCAGGAAATCTGAGTGTGCTGAGAACAAAAGAACGGTGTTTCCTGCACATATGGACCATATCTAGTCCAAATCTGCTTCTGAAACTGATACAAAGCACTGAACCTCTAACATCCAATGCTTGTCAGTTAACATGAGAAACGTGTGAGCTCAGTGAACGATGTAGTTCGTTTGAGCAGAAAAGTGACTGCCCTAACCTGAAACGAAGTCTTGCTTGTAGGAAGACTCAGAGCCTGGGATTTAACTCTTTCTCTGAAGTGAAACACACAGCATAGTTCTCTTCCATGGATCACACTCTGCTTTAGAGCAAGAAGCACACTCTTGCTTTCTAGAGTCTCTAAGACCGCAGGAAATCTGAGTGTGCCCAGAACAAAAGAACGGTGTTTCCTACACATACGGACTATATGTAGTCCAAATCTTCTTCTGAAACTGATAGAATGCACTGGTCCTCTAACATCCAATGCTTGTCAGTTAAGATGAGAAACGTGTGAGCTTTGGGAATGATGTAGTTCCTTTGAACTGAAAAGTGACTGCCCTTACCTGAAACGAAGTCTTGCTTGTAGTAAGACACAGAGCCTGGGATTTAAGTCCATTTCTGAAGGGAAACACACAGCATAGTTCTCATCCATGGATCACACTCTGCGTTAGAGCGGGAAGCACACTCTAGCTTTCTAGAGTCTCTAATACAGCAGGAAATCTGAGTGTGCCCAGAACAAAAGAACGGTGTCTCCTACACATATGGACCATATGTAGTCCAAATCTGCTTCTGAAACTGATACAAAGCACTGACCGTCTAACATCCAATGCTTGTCAGTTAAGAGGAGAAACGTGTAAGCTGCGTGAACGATGTAGTTAGTTTAAGCAGAAAAGTGACTGCCCTTACCTGAATTGAAGTCTTGCTTGTGGGAAGACTCAGAGCCTGGGATTTAACTCCATTTCTGAAGGGAATCACACAGCATAGTTCTCATCCATGGATCACACTCTGCTTTAGAACAAGAAGCACGCTCTTGCTTTCTAGAGTCTCTAAGACAGCAGGAAACGTGAGTGTGCTGAGAACAAAAGAACGGTGTTTCCTACACTTACGGACATTATATAGTCCAACTCTGCATCTGAAACTGATACAAAGCACTGGTCCTCTAAAATCCAATGCTTGTCTGTTAAGATGAGAAACGTGTGAGCTTCGTGAACGATGTAGTTCGTTTGAGCTGAAAAGTGACTGCCCTTACCTGAAACAAAGTCTTGATTGTAGGAAGACACAGAGCCTGGGATTTAACTCCATTTCGGAAGGGAAACACACAGCATAGTTCTCATCAATGGATCACACTCTGCTTAATAGCAAGAAGCACGCTCTTGCTTTCTAGAGTCTCTAATACAGCAGGAAATCTGATTGTGCCCAGAACAAAAGAACGGTGTTTCCTACACATACGGACTATATGTAGTCCAAATCTTCTTCTGAAACTGATACAATGCACTGTTCCTCTAACATCCAATGCTTGTCTGTTAAGATGAGAAACGTGTGAGCTTCGTGAACGATGTAGTTCGTTTGAGCTGAAAAGTGACTGCCCTTACCTGAAACAAAGTCTTGACTGTAGGAAGACACAGAGCCTGGGATTTAACTCCATTTCTGAAGGGAAACACACAGCATAGTTCTCATCCATGGATCACATTCTGCTTTAGAGCGAGAAGCACGCTCTTGCTTTCTAAAGTCTCTAAGACAGCAGGAAACGTGAGTGTGATGAGAAGAAAAGAACGGTGTTTCCTACACATACGGACCATATCTAGTCCAACTCTGCTTCTGAAACTGATACAAAGCACTGGTCCTCTAACATCCAATGCTTGTCTGTTAAGATGAGAAACGTGTGAGCTCAGTGAACGATGTAGTTCGTTTGAGCTGAAAAGGGACTACCCTTACCTGAAACGAAGTCTTGCTTGTAGGAAGACTCAGAGCCTGGGATTTAACTCCTTTTCTGAAGTGAAACACACAGCATAGTTCTCATCCATGGATCACACTCTGCTTTAGAGCGAGAAGCACGCTCTTGCTTTCTAGAGTCTCTAATACAGCAGGAAATCTGAGTGTGCCCAGAACAAATGAACGGTGTTTCCTACACTTAAGGACTATATGTAATCCAAACCTTCTTCTGAAACTGATAGAATGCACTGGTCCTCTAACATCCAATGCTTGTCAGTAAAGATGAGAAACGTGTGAGCTTCGTGAACGATTTAGTTCCTTTGAGCAGAAAAGTGACTGCCCTTACCTTAAACAAAGTCTTGCATGTAGGGAGACTCAGAGCATGGGATTTAACTGCATTTCTGAAGTGAAACACACAGCTTCGTCTCATCCATTGATCACACTCTGCTTTAGAAAAAGAAGCACGTTCTTGCTTTCTGTTGTCTCTAAGACAACAGGAAACGTGAGTGTGCTGAGAACAAAAGAACGGTGTTTCCTACACAAACAGACCATATCTAGTCCAACTCTGCTTCTGAAACTGATACAAAGCACTCGTGCTCTAACATCCAATGCTTGTCTGTTAAGATGAGAAACGTGTGAGCTCCGTGAATGATGTAGTTCGTTTGAGCTGAAAAGTGACTGCCCTTACCTGAAACGAAGTCTTGCTTGTAGGAAGACACAGACCCTGGGATTTAACTCCTTTTCTGAAGGGAAACACACAGCATAGTTCTCATCCATGGATCACACTCTGCTTTAGAGCGAGAAGCACGCTCTTGCTTTGTACAGTCTCTAAGACAGCAGGAAACGTGAGTGTGCTGAGAACAAAAGAACGGTGTTTCCTACACATACGGACCATATCTAGTCCAACTCTACATCTGAAAGTGATACAAAGCACTGGTCCTCTAACATCCAATGCTTGTCAGTTAAGATGAGAAACGTGTGAGCTTAGTGAATGATGTAGTTCCTTTGAACTGAAAAGTGACTGCCCTTACCTGAAACGAAGTCTTGCTTGTAGGAAGACACAGAGCATGGGATTTAACTCCATTTCTGAAGTAAAACACACAGCAGTGTAATCCTCCATTGATCACACTCTGCTTTAGAACAAGAAGCACGCTCTTGATTTCTAGAGTCTCTAAGACAGCAGGAAAGTGAGTGTGCTGAGAACAAAAGAACGGTGTTTCCGACACTTAAGGACTATATGTAATCCAAATCTTCTTCTGAAACTGATAGAATGCACTGGTCCTCTAACATCCAATGCTTGTCAGTAAAGATGAGAAACATGTGAGCTTCGTGAACGATTTAGTTCCTTTGAGCAGAAAAGTGACTGCCCTTACTTTAAACAAAGTCTTGCTTGTAGGGAGACTCAGAGCCTGGGATTTAACTCCATTTCTGAAGGGAAACAACAGCTTAGTTCTCATCCATGGATCACACTCTGCTTTAGAGCGAGAAGCACGCTCTTGCTTTCTAGAGTCTCTAATACAGCAGGAAATCTGAGTGTGCCCAGAACAAAAGTACGGTGTTTCCTACACTTAAGGACTATATGTAATCCAAATCTTCTTCTGAAACTGATAGAATGCACTGGTCCTCTAACATCCAATGCTTGTCAGTAAAGATGAGAAACATGTGAGCTTCGTGAACGATTTAGTTCCTTTGAGCAGAAAAGTGACTGCCCTTACCTTAAACAAAGTCTTGCTTGTAGGGAGACTCAGAGCATGGGATTTAACTGCATTTCTGAAGTGAAACACACAGTTTCGTCTCATCCATTGATCACACTCTGCTTTAGAACAAGAAGCACGTTCTTGCTTTCTGTTGTCTCTAAGACAGCAGGAAACGTGAGTGTGCTGAGTACAAAAGAACTGTGTTTCCTACACATACGGACCATATCTAGTCCAACTCTGCTTCTGAAACTGATACAAAGCACTCGTCCTCTAACATCTAATGCTTGTCTGTTAAGATGAGAAACGTGTGAGCTCCGTGAATGATGTAGTTCGTTTGAGCTGAAAAGTGACTGCCCTTACCTGAAACGAAGTCTTGCTTGTAGGAAGACACAGACCCTGGGATTTAACTCCTTTTCTGAAGGGAAACACACAGCATAGTTCTCATCCATGGATCACCCTCTGCTTTAGAGCGAGAAGCACACTCTTATTTTCTAGAGTCTCTAATACAGCAGGAAATCTGAGTGTGCCCAGAACAAAAGAACGGTGTTTCCTACACATATGGACCATATCTACTCCAACTCTTCTTCTGAAACTGATACAAAGCACTGGTCCTCTAACATCGAATGCTTGTCAATTTAGATGAGAAACGTATGAGCTTCGTGAATGATGTAGTTCATTTGAGCAGAAAAGTGACTTCCCTTACCTGAAACGAAGTCTTGCTTGTAGTAAGACACAGAGCCTGGGATTTAAGACCATTTCTGAAGGGAAACACACAGCATAGTTCTCATCCATGGATCACACTCTGCTTTAGAGCGAGAAGCACACTCTTGCTTTGTAGAGTCTCTAATACAGAAGGAAATCTGAGTGTGCCCGGAACAAAAGAACAGTGTATCCTACACATATGGACCATATGTAGTCCAAATCTGCTTCTGAAACTGATACAAAGCACTGGACCTCTAACATCCAATGCTTGTCAGATAAGATGAGAAACGTGTGAGCTTTGTGAACGATGTAGTTCGTTTGAGCAGAAAAGTGACTGCACTTACTTGAAACGAAGTCTTGCTTGTAGGAAGACTCAGAGCCTGGGATTTAACTCCATTTCTGAAGTGAAACACACAGCATAGTTCTCATCAATGGATCACACTCTGCTTTAGAGCTAGAAGCACGCTCTTGCTTTCTAGAGTCTCTAATACAGCAGGAAATCTGATTGTGCCCAGAACAAAAGAACGGTGTTTCCTACACATACGGACTATATGTAGTCCAAATATTCTTCTGAAACTGATACAATGCACTGGTCCTCTAACATCCAATGCTTGTCAGTTAAGATGAGAAACGTGTGAGCTTCGTAAACGATGTAGTTCCTTTGAGCAGAAAAGTGACTGCCCTTACCTGAAACGAAGTCTTGCATGTAGGGACACTCAGAGCCTGGGATTTAACTCCATTTCTGAAGTGAAACACACAGCATTGTGTCATCCATTGATGACACTCTGCTTTAGAACAAGAAGCACGCTCTTGCTTTCTAGAGTCTCTACGACAGCAGGAAACGTGAGTGTGCTGAGAACAAAAGAACGGTGTTTCCTACACATACAGACAATATCTAGTCCAACTCTGCTTCTGAAACTGATACAAAGCACTGGTCCTCTAACATCCAATGCTTGTCTGTTAAGATGAGAAACGTGTGAGCTCAGTGAAAGATGTAGTTCGTTTGAGCTGAAAAGTGACTGCCCTTACCTGAAACGAAGTCTTGCTTGTAGGAAGACATAGAGCCTGGGATTTAACGACTTTTCTGAAGAGAAAGACACAGCATAGTTTTCTTCCATGTATCACACTCTGCTTTAGAGCGAGAAGCACACACTTGCTTTCTAGAGTCTCTAATACAGCAGGAAATCTGAGTGTGCCCAGAACAAAAGAACGGTGTCTCCTACACATATGGACCATATGTAGTCCAAATCTGCTTCTGAAACTGATACAAAGCACTGACCGTCTAACATCCAATGCTTGTCAGTTAAGAGGAGAAACGTGCAAGCTGCTTGAACGATGTAGCTAGTTTAAGCAGAAAAGTGACTGCCCTTACCTGAATTGAAGTCTTGCTTGTCGGAAGACTCAGAGCCTGGGATTTAACTCCATTTCTGAAGGGAATCACACAGCATAGTTCTCATCCATGGATCACACTCTGCTTTAGAGCGAGAAGCACACTCTTGCTTTGTAGAGTCTCTAATACAGCAGGAAATCTGAGTGTGCCCGGAACAAAAGAACGGTGTTTCCTACACATATGGACCATATGTAGTCCAAATCTGCTTCTGAAATTGATACAAAGCACTGACCATCTAACATCCAATGCTTGTGAGTTAAGATGAGAAACGTGTGAGTTACGTGAACGATGTAGTTCGTTTGAGCAGAAAAGTGACTGCCCTTACCTGAATTGAAGTCTTGCTTGTAGGAAGACTAAGAGCCTGGGATTTAACTCCATTTCTGAAGTAAAACACACAGCAGTGTAATCATCCATTGATCACACTCTGCTTTAGAACAAGAAGCACGCTCTTGCTTTCTAGAGTCTCTAAGACTGCAGGAAACGTGAGTGTGCTGAGAACAAAAGAACGGTGTTTCCTACACTTACTGACATTATATAGTCCAACTCTGCATCTGAAACTGATACAAAGCACTGGTCCTCTAAAATCCAATGCTTGTCTGTTAAGATGAGAAACGTGTGAGCTTCGTGAAAGATGTAGTTTGTTTGAGCTGAAAAGTGACTGCCCTTACCTGAAACAAAGTCTTGACTGTAGGAAGACACAGAGCCTGGGATTTAACTCCATTTCTGAAGGGAAACAACAGCTTAGTTCTCATCCATGGATCACATTCTGCTTTAGAGCGAGAAGCACGCTCTTGCTTTCTAAAGTCTCTAAGACAGCAGGAAACGTGAGTGTGCTGAGAAGAAAAGAACGGTGTTTCCTACACATACGGACCATATCTAGTGCAACTCTGCTTCTGAAACTGATACAAAGCACTGGTCCTCTAACATCCAATGCTTGTCTGTTAAGATGAGAAACGTGTGAGCCCAGTGAACAATGTAGTTCGTTTGAGCTGAAAAGGGACTACCCTTACCTGAAACGAAGTCTTGCTTGTAGGAAGACTCAGAGCCTGGGATTTAACTCCTTTTCTGAAGTGAAACACACAGCATAGTTCTCATCCATGGATCACACTCTGCTTTAGAGCGAGAAGCACGCTCTTGCTTTCTAGAGTCTCTAATACAGCAGGAAATCTGAGTGTGCCCAGAACAAAAGAACGGTGTTTCCTACACTTAAGGACTATATGTAATCCAAATCTTCTTCTGAAACTGATAGAATGCACTGGTCCTCTAACATCCAATGCTTGTCAGTAAAGATGAGAAACATGTGAGCTTCGTGAACGATTTAGTTCCTTTGAGCAGAAAAGTGACTGCCCTTACCTTAAACAAAGTCTTGCTTGTAGGGAGACTCAGAGCATGGGATTTAACTGCATTTCTGAAGTGAAACACACAGCTTCGTCTCATCCATTGATCACACTCTGCTTTAGAACAAGAAGCACGTTCTTGCTTTCTGTTGTCTCTAAGACAGCAGGAAACGTGAGTGTGCTGAGTACAAAAGAACGGTGTTTCCTACACATACGGACCATATCTAGTCCAACTCTGCTTCTGAAACTGATACAAAGCACTCGTCCTCTAACATCTAATGCTTGTCTGTTAAGATGAGAAACGTGTGAGCTTCGTGAACGATTTAGTCACGTATGTGTAGGAAACACCGTTCCTACACATGCTTGTCAGTTAAGAGGAGAAACACTCTGCTTTAGAACAAGAAGCACGCTCTTGCTTTCTAGAGTCTCTAAGACAGCAGGAAACGTGAGTGTGCTGAGAACAAAAGAACGGTGTTTCCTAAACATACGGACTATATCTAGTCCAACTCTTCTTCTGAAACTGATACAAAGCACTGGACCTCTAACATCCAATGCTTGTCTGTTAAGATGAGAAATGTGTGAGCTCAGTGAACGATGTAGTTCTTTTGAGCTGAAAAGTGACTGCCCTTACCTGAAACGAAGTCTTGCTTGTAGGAAGACATAGAGCCTGGGATTTAACTACTTTTCTGAAGGGAAACACACAGCATAGTTCTCATCCATGGATCACACTCTGCTTTAGAGCGAGAAGCACGCTCTTGCTTTCTATAGTCTCTAAGACAGCAGGAAATCTGAGTGTGCTGAGAACAAAAGAACGGTGTTTCCTGCACATATGGACCATATCTAGTCCAAATCTGCTTCTGAAACTGATACAAAGCACTGAACCTCTAACATCCAATGCTTGTCAGTTAACATGAGAAACGTGTGAGCTCAGTGAACGATGTAGTTCGTTTGAGCAGAAAAGTGACTGCCCTAACCTGAAACGAAGTCTTGCTTGTAGGAAGACTCAGAGCCTGGGATTTAACTCTTTCTCTGAAGTGAAACACACAGCATAGTTCTCATCCATGGATCACACTCTGCTTTAGAGCAAGAAGCACACTCTTGCTTTCTAGAGTCTCTAAGACAGCAGGAAATCTGAGTGTGCCCAGAACAAAAGAACGGTGTTTCCTACACATACGGACTATATGTAGTCCAAATCTTCTTCTGAAACTGATACAAAGCACTGGTCCTCTAACATCCAATGCTTGTCAGTTAAGATGAGAAACGTGTGAGCTTTGGGAATGATGTAGTTCCTTTGAACTGAAAAGTGACTGCCCTTACCTGAAACGAAGTCTTGCTTGTAGTAAGACACAGAGCCTGGGATTTAAGTCCATTTCTGAAGGGAAACACACAGCATAGTTCTCATCCATGGATCACACTCTGCTTTAGAGCGGGAAGCACACTCTAGCTTTCTAGAGTCTCTAATACAGCAGGAAATCTGAGTGTGCCCAGAACAAAAGAACGGTGTCTCCTACACATATGGACCATATGTAGTCCAAATCTGCTTCTGAAACTGATACAAAGCACTGACCGTCTAACATCCAATGCTTGTCAGTTAAGAGGAGAAACGTGTAAGCTGCGTGAACGATGTAGTTAGTTTAAGCAGAAAAGTGACTGCCCTTACCTGAATTGAAGTCTTGCTTGTGGGAAGACTCAGAGCCTGGGATTTAACTCCATTTCTGAAGGGAATCACACAGCATAGTTCTCATCCATGGATCACACTCTGCTTTAGAACAAGAAGCACGCTCTTGCTTTCTAGAGTCTCTAAGACAGCAGGAAACGTGAGTGTGCTGAGAACAAAAGAACGGTGTTTCCTACACTTACGGACATTATATAGTCCAACTCTGCATCTGAAACTGATACAAAGCACTGGTCCTCTAAAATCCAATGCTTGTCTGTTAAGATGAGAAACGTGTGAGCTTCGTGAACGATGTAGTTCGTTTGAGCTGAAAAGTGACTGCCCTTACCTGAAACAAAGTCTTGATTGTAGGAAGACACAGAGCCTGGGATTTAACTCCATTTCTGAAGGGAAACACACAGCATAGTTCTCATCAATGGATCACACTCTGCTTAATAGCAAGAAGCACGCTCTTGCTTTCTAGAGTCTCTAATACAGCAGGAAATCTGATTGTGCCCAGAACAAAAGAACGGTGTTTCCTACACATACGGACTATATGTAGTCCAAATCTTCTTCTGAAACTGATACAATGCACTGTTCCTCTAACATCCAATGCTTGTCTGTTAAGATGAGAAACGTGTGAGCTTCGTGAACGATGTAGTTCGTTTGAGCTGAAAAGTGACTGCCCTTACCTGAAACAAAGTCTTGACTGTAGCAAGACACAGAGCCTGGGATTTAACTCCATTTCTGAAGGGAAACACACAGCATAGTTCTCATCCATGGATCACATTCTGCTTTAGAGCGAGAAGCACGCTCTTGCTTTCTAAAGTCTCTAAGACAGCAGGAAACGTGAGTGTGATGAGAAGAAAAGAACGGTGTTTCCTACACATACGGACCATATCTAGTCCAACTCTGCTTCTGAAACTGATACAAAGCACTGGTCCTCTAACATCCAATGCTTGTCTGTTAAGATGAGAAACGTGTGAGCTCAGTGAACGATGTAGTTCGTTTGAGCTGAAAAGGGACTACCCTTACCTGAAACGAAGTCTTGCTTGTAGGAAGACTCAGAGCCTGGGATTTAACTCCTTTTCTGAAGTGAAACACACAGCATAGTTCTCATCCATGGATCACACTCTGCTTTAGAGCGAGAAGCACGCTCTTGCTTTCTAGAGTCTCTAATACAGCAGGAAATCTGAGTGTGCCCAGAACAAATGAACGGTGTTTCCTACACTTAAGGACTATATGTAATCCAAACCTTCTTCTGAAACTGATAGAATGCACTGGTCCTCTAACATCCAATGCTTGTCAGTAAAGATGAGAAACGTGTGAGCTTCGTGAACGATTTAGTTCCTTTGAGCAGAAAAGTGACTGCCCTTACCTTAAACAAAGTCTTGCATGTAGGGAGACTCAGAGCATGGGATTTAACTGCATTTCTGAAGTGAAACACACAGCTTCGTCTCATCCATTGATCACACTCTGCTTTAGAAAAAGAAGCACGTTCTTGCTTTCTGTTGTCTCTAAGACAGCAGGAAACGTGAGTGTGCTGAGAACAAAAGAACGGTGTTTCCTACACAAACGGACCATATCTAGTCCAACTCTGCTTCTGAAACTGATACAAAGCACTCGTGCTCTAACATCCAATGCTTGTCTGTTAAGATGAGAAACGTGTGAGCTCCGTGAATGATGTAGTTCGTTTGAGCTGAAAAGTGACTGCCCTTACCTGAAACGAAGTCTTGCTTGTAGGAAGACACAGACCCTGGGATTTAACTCCTTTTCTGAAGGGAAACACACAGCATAGTTCTCATCCATGGATCACACTCTGCTTTAGAGCGAGAAGCACGCTCTTGCTTTGTACAGTCTCTAAGACAGCAGGAAACGTGAGTGTGCTGAGAACAAAAGAACGGTGTTTCCTACACATACGGACCATATCTAGTCCAACTCTGCATCTGAAAGTGATACAAAGCACTGGTCCTCTAACATCCAATGCTTGTCAGTTAAGATGAGAAACGTGTGAGCTTAGTGAATGATGTAGTTCCTTTGAACTGAAAAGTGACTGCCCTTACCTGAAACGAAGTCTTGCTTGTAGGAAGACACAGAGCCTGGGATTTAACTCCATTTCTGAAGTAAAACACACAGCAGTGTAATCCTCCATTGATCACACTCTGCTTTAGAACAAGAAGCACGCTCTTGATTTCTAGAGTCTCTAAGACAGCAGGAAAGTGAGTGTGCTGAGAACAAAAGAACGGTGTTTCCTACACTTAAGGACTATATGTAATCCAAATCTTCTTCTGAAACTGATAGAATGCACTGGTCCTCTAACATCCAATGCTTGTCAGTAAAGATGAGAAACATGTGAGCTTCGTGAACGATTTAGTTCCTTTGAGCAGAAAAGTGACTGCCCTTACCTTAAACAAAGTCTTGCTTGTAGGGAGACTCAGAGCATGGGATTTAACTGCATTTCTGAAGTGAAACACACAGTTTCATCTCATCCTTTGATCACACTCTGCTTTAGAACAAGAAGCACGTTCTTGCTTTCTGTTGTCTCTAAGACAGCAGGAAACGTGAGTGTGCTGAGTACAAAAGAACTGTGTTTCCTACACATACGGACCATATCTAGTCCAACTCTGCTTCTGAAACTGATACAAAGCACTCGTCCTCTAACATCTAATGCTTGTCTGTTAAGATGAGAAACGTGTGAGCTCCGTGAATGATGTAGTTCGTTTGAGCTGAAAAGTGACTGCCCTTACCTGAAACGAAGTCTTGCTTGTAGGAAGACACAGACCCTGGGATTTAACTCCTTTTCTGAAGGGAAACACACAGCATAGTTCTCATCCATGGATCACCCTCTGCTTTAGAGCGAGAAGCACACTCTTGCTTTCTAGAGTCTCTAATACAGCAGGAAATCTGAGTGTGCCCAGAACAAAAGAACGGTGTTTCCTACACATATGGACCATATCTACTCCAACTCTTCTTCTGAAACTGATACAAAGCACTGGTCCTCTAACATCGAATGCTTGTCAATTTAGATGAGAAACGTGTGAGCTTTGTGAACGATGTAGTTCGTTTGAGCAGAAAAGTGACTGCACTTACTTGAAACGAAGTCTTGCTTGTAGGAAGACTCAGAGCCTGGGATTTAACTCCATTTCTGAAGTGAAACACACAGCATAGTTCTCATCAATGGATCACACTCTGCTTTAGAACAAGAAGCACGCTCTTGCTTTCTAGAGTCTCTACGACAGCAGGAAACGTGAGTGTGCTGAGAACAAAAGAACGGTGTTTCCTACACATACAGACAATATCTAGTCCAACTCTGCTTCTGAAACTGATACAAAGCACTGGTCCTCTAACATCCAATGCTTGTCTGTTAAGATGAGAAACGTGTGAGCTCAGTGAAAGATGTAGTTCGTTTGAGCTGAAAAGTGACTGCCCTTACCTGAAACGAAGTCTTGCTTGTAGGAAGACATAGAGCCTGGGATTTAACGACTTTTCTGAAGAGAAAGACACAGCATAGTTTTCTTCCATGGATCACACTCTGCTTTAGAGCGAGAAGCACACACTTGCTTTCTAGAGTCTCTAAGACAGCAGGAAATCTGAGTGTGCTGAGAACAAAAGAACGGTGTTTCCTGCACATATGGACCATATCTAGTCCAAATCTGCTTCTGAAACTGATACAAAGCACTGAACCTCTAACACCCAATGCTTGTCAGTTAACATGAGAAACGTGTGAGCTCAGTGAAAGATGTAGTTCGTTTGAGCAGAAAAGTGACTGCCCTAACCTGAAACGAAGTCTTGCTTGTAGGAAGACTCAGAGCCTGGGATTTAACTCCATTTCTTAAGGCAAACACACAGCATAGTTCTCATCCATGGATCACACTCTGCTTTAGAGCGAGAAGCACGCTCTTGCTTTCTAGAGTCTCTAAGACAGCAGGAAACGTGAGTGTGCTGAGAACAAAAGAACGGTGTTTCCTACACATACGGACCATATCTAGTCCAACTCTTCTTCTGAAACTGATACAAAGCACTGGTCCTCTAACATCCAATGCTTGTCAAATAAGATGGGAAACGTGTGAGCTTTGTGAACGTTGTAGTTCGTTTGAGCAGAAAAGTGACTGCCCTTACCTTAAACGAAGTCTTGCTTGTAGGAAGACTCAGAGCCTGGGATTTAACTCTTTCTCTGAAGTGAAACACACAGCATAGTTCTCATCCATGGATCACACTCTGCTTTAGAGCAAGAAGCACACTCTTGCTTTCTAGAGTCTCTAAGACAGCAGGAAATCTGAGTGTGCCCAGAACAAAAGAACGGTGTTTCCTACACATACGGACTATATGTAGTCCAAATCTTCTTCTGAAACTGATAGAATGCACTGGTCCTCTAACATCCAATGCTTGTCAGTTAAGATGAGAAACGTGTGAGCTTTGGGAATGATGTAGTTCCTTTGAACTGAAAAGTGACTGCCCTTACCTGAAACGAAGTCTTGCTTGTAGTAAGACACAGAGCCTGGGATTTAAGTCCATTTCTGAAGGGAAACACACAGCATAGTTCTCATCCATGGATCACACTCTGCTTTAGAGCGGGAAGCACACTCTAGCTTTCTAGAGTCTCTAATACAGCAGGAAATCTGAGTGTGCCCAGAACAAAAGAACGGTGTCTCCTACACATATGGACCATATGTAGTCCAAATCTGCTTCTGAAACTGATACAAAGCAATGACCGTCTAACATCCAATGCTTGTCAGTTAAGAGGAGAAACGTGCAAGCTGCGTGAACGATGTAGTTAGTTTAAGCAGAAAAGTGACTGCCCTTACCTGAATTGAAGTCTTGCTTGTCGGAAGACTCAGAGCCTGGGATTTAACTCCATTTCTGAAGGGAATCACACAGCATAGTTCTCATCCATGGATCACACTCTGCTTTAGAGCGAGAAGCACACTCTTGCTTTGTAGAGTCTCTAAGACAGCAGGAAATCTGAGTGTGCCCAGAACAAAAGAACGGTGTCTCCTACACATATGGACCATATGTAGTCCAACTCTTCTTCTGAAACTGATACAAAGCACTGGTCCTCTAACATCCAATGCTTGTCAAATAAGATGAGAAACGTGTGAGCTTTGTGAACGTTGTAGTTCGTTTGAGCAGAAAAGTGACTGCCCTTACCTTAAACGAAGTCTTGCTTGTAGGAAGACTCAGAGCCTGGGATTTAACTCTTTCTCTGAAGTGAAACACACAGCATAGTTCTCATCCATGGATCACACTCTGCTTTAGAGCAAGAAGCACACTCTTGCTTTCTAGAGTCTCTAAGACAGCAGGAAATCTGAGTGTGCCCAGAACAAAAGAACGGTGTTTCCTACACATACGGACTATATGTAGTCCAAATCTTCTTCTGAAACTGATAGAATGCACTGGTCCTCTAACATCCAATGCTTGTCATTTAAGATGAGAAACGTGTGAGCTTTGGGAATGATGTAGTTCCTTTGAACTGAAAAGTGACTGCCCTTACCTGAAACGAAGTCTTGCTTGTAGTAAGACACAGAGCCTGGGATTTAAGTCCATTTCTGAAGGGAAACACACAGCATAGTTCTCATCCATGGATCACACTCTGCTTTAGAGCGGGAAGCACACTCTAGCTTTCTAGAGTCTCTAATACAGCAGGAAATCTGAGTGTGCCCAGAACAAAAGAACGGTGTCTCCTACACATATGGACCATATGTAGTCCAAATCTGCTTCTGAAACTGATACAAAGCACTGACCGTCTAAC
Source organism: Onychomys leucogaster (assembly GCA_949786385.1). Taxonomy (NCBI): domain Eukaryota; kingdom Metazoa; phylum Chordata; class Mammalia; order Rodentia; family Cricetidae; genus Onychomys; species Onychomys leucogaster. The sequence goes on from CATKUP010000076.1 coordinate 2,363,902, forward strand.
ATCCAATGCTTGTCAGTTAAGAGGAGAAACGTGCAAGCTGCGTGAACGATGTAGTTAGTTTAAGCAGAAAAGTGACTGCCCTTACCTGAATTGAAGTCTTGCTTGTGGGAAGACTCAGAGCCTGGGATTTAACTCCATTTCTGAAGGGAATCACACAGCATAGTTCTCATCCATGGATCACACTCTGCTTTAGAGCGAGAAGCACACTCTTGCTTTGTAGAGTCTCTAATACAGCAGGAAATCTGAGTGTGCCCGGAACAAAAGAACGGTGTTTCCTACACATATGGACCATATGTAGTCCAAATCTGCTTCTGAAATTGATACAAAGCACAGACAATCTAACATCCAATGCTTGTGAGTTAAGATGAGAAACGTGTGAGTTACGTGAACGATGTAGTTCGTTTGAGCAGAAAAGTGACTGCCCTTACCTGAATTGAAGTCTTGCTTGTAGGAAGACTAAGAGCCTGGGATTTAACTCCATTTCTGAAGTAAAACACACAGCAGTGTAATCATCCATTGATCACACTCTGCATTAGAGCGAGAAGCACGCTCTTGCTTTCTAAAGTCTCTAAGACAGCAGGAAACGTGAGTGTGCTGAGAAGAAAAGAACGGTGTTTCCTACACATACGGACCATATCTAGTGCAACTCTGCTTCTGAAACTGATACAAAGCACTGGTCCTCTAACATCCAATGCTTGTCTGTTAAGATGAGAAACGTGTGAGCCCAGTGAACAATGTAGTTCGTTTGAGCTGAAAAGGGACTACCCTTACCTGAAACGAAGTCTTGCTTGTAGGAAGACTCAGAGCCTGGGATTTAACTCCTTTTCTGAAGTGAAACACACAGCATAGTTCTCATCCATGGATCACACTCTGCTTTCTAGCGAGAAGCACTCTCTTGCTTTCTAGAGTCTCTAATACAGCAGGAAATCTGAGTGTGCCCAGAACAAAAGAACGGTGTTTCCTACACTTAAGGACTATATGTAATCCAAATCTTCTTCTGAAACTGATAGAATGCACTGGTCCTCTAACATCCAATGCTTGTCAGTAAAGATGAGAAACATGTGAGCTTCGTGAACGATTTAGTTCCTTTGAGCAGAAAATTGACTGCCCTTACTTTAAACAAAGTCTTGCTTGTAGGGAGACTCAGAGCATGGGATTTAACTGCATTTCTGAAGTGAAACACACAGCTTCGTCTCATCCATTGATCACACTCTGCTTTAGAACAAGAAGCACGTTCTTGCTTTCTGTTGTCTCTAAGACAGCAGGAAACGTGAGTGTGCTGAGTACAAAAGAACGGTGTTTCCTACACATACGGACCATATCTAGTCCAACTCTGCTTCTGAAACTGATACAAAGCACTCGTCCTCTAACATCTAATGCTTGTCTGTTAAGATGAGAAACGTGTGAGCTCCGTGAATGATGTAGTTCGTTTGAGCTGAAAAGTGACTGCCCTTACCTGAAACGAAGTCTTGCTTGTAGGAAGACACAGACCCTGGGATTTAACTCCTTTTCTGAAGGGAAACACACAGCATAGTTCTCATCCATGGATCACACTCTGCTTTAGAGCAAGAAGCACGCTCTTGCTTTCTACAGTCTATAAGACAGCAGGAAACGTGAGTGTGCTGAGAACAAAAGAACGGTGTTTCCTAAACATACGGACTATATCTAGTCCAACTCTTCTTCTGAAACTGATACAAAGCACTGGACCTCTAACATCCAATGCTTGTCAGATAAGATGAGAAACGTGTGAGCTTTGTGAACGATGTAGTTCGTTTGAGCAGAAAAGTGACTGCTCTTACTTGAAACGAAGTCTTGCTTGTAGGTAGACTCAGAGCCTGGGATTTAACTCCATTTCTGAAGTGAAACACACAGCATAGTTCTCATCAATGGATCACACTCTGCTTTTGAGCAAGAAGCACGCTCTTGCTTTCTAGAGTCTCTAATACAGCAGGAAATCTGATTGTGCACAGAACAAAAGAACGGTGTTTCCTACACATACGGACTATATGTAGTCCAAATATTCTTCTGAAACTGATACAATGCACTGGTCCTCTAACATCCAATGCTTGTCAGTTAAGATGAGAAACGTGTGAGCTTCGTGAACGATGTAGGTCCTTTGAGCAGAAAAGTGACTGCCCTTACCTGAAACGAAGTCTTGCTTGTAGGGAGACTCAGAGCCTGGGATTTAACTCCATTTCTGAAGTGAAACACAAAGCATTGTGTCATCCATTGATGACACTCTGCTTTAGAACAAGAAGCACGCTCTTGCTTTCTAGAGTCTCTAAGACAGCAGGAAACGTGAGTGTGCTGAGAACAAAAGAACGGTGTTTCCTACACTTACGGACATTATATAGTCCAACTCTGCATCTGAAACTGATACAAAGCACTGGTCCTCTAACATCCAATGCTTGTCTGTTAAGATGAGAAATGTGTGAGCTCAGTGAACGATGTAGTTCTTTTGAGCTGAAAAGTGACTGCCCTTACCTGAAACGAAGTCTTGCTTGTAGGAAGACATAGAGCCTGGGATTTAACTACTTTTCTGAAGAGAAAGACACAGCATAGTTTTCTTCCATGGATCACACTCTGCTTTAGAGCGAGAAGCACACACTTGCTTTCTAGAGTCTCTAAGACAGCAGGAAATCTGAGTGTACTGAGAACAAAAGAACGGTGTTTCCTGCACATATGGACCATATCTAGTCCAAATCTGCTTCTGAAACTGATACAAAGCACTGAACCTCTAACATCCAATGCTTGTCAGTTAACATGAGAAACGTGTGAGCTCAGTGAACGATGTAGTTCGTTTGAGCAGAAAAGTGACTGCCCTAACCTGAAACGAAGTCTTTCTTGTAGGAAGACTCAGAGCCTGGGATTTAACTCCATTTCTTAAGGCAAACACACAGCATAGTTCTCATCCATGGATCACACTCTGCTTTAGAGCGAGAAGCACGCTCTTGCTTTCTAGAGTCTCTAAGACAGCAGGAAACGTGAGTGTGCTGAGAACAAAAGAACGGTGTTTCCTACACATACGGACCATATCTAGTCCAACTCTTCTTCTGAAACTGATACAAAGCACTGGTCCTCTAACATCCAATGCTTGTCAAATAAGATGAGAAACGTGTGAGCTTTGTGAACGTTGTAGTTGGTTTGAGCAGAAAAGTGATTGCCCTTACCTTAAACGAAGTCTTGCTTGTAGGAAGACTCAGAGCCTGGGATTTAACACTTTCTCTGAAGTGAAACACACAGCATAGTTCTCATCCATGGATCACACTCTGCTTTAGAGCAAGAAGCACACTCTTGCTTTCTAGAGTCTCTAAGACAGCAGGAAATCTGAGTGTGCCCAGAACAAAAGAACGGTGTTTCCTACACATACGGACTATATGTAGTCCAAATCTTCTTCTGAAACTGATACAATGCACTGGTCCTCTAACATCCAATGCTTGTCAGTTAAGATGAGAAACGTGTGAGCTTTGGGAATGATGTAGTTCCTTTGAACTGAAAAGTGACTGCCCTTACCTGAAACGAAGTCTTGCTTGTAGTAAGACACAGAGCCTGGGATTTAAGTCCATTTCTGAAGGGAAACACACAGCATAGTTCTCATCCATGGATCACACTCTGCTTTAGAGCGGGAAGCACACTCTAGCTTTCTAGAGTCTCTAATACAGCAGGAAATCTGAGTGTGCCCAGAACAAAAGAAAGGTGTCTCCTACACATATGGACCATATGTAGTCCAAATCTGCTTCTGAAACTGATACAAAGCACTGACCGTCTAACATCCAATGCTTGTCAGTTAAGAGGAGAAACGTATAAGCTGCGTGAACGATGTAGTTAGTTTAAGCAGAAAAGTGACTGCCCTTACCTGAATTGAAGTCTTGCTTGTGGGAAGACTCAGAGCCTGGGATTTAACTCCATTTCTGAAGGGAATCACACAGCATAGTTCTCATCCATGGATCACACTCTGCTTTAGAGTGAGAAGCACACTCTTGCTTTGTAGAGTCTCTAATACAGCAGGAAATCTGAGTGTGCCCGGAATAAAAGAACGGTGTTTCCTACACATACAGACCATATCTAGTCCAACTCTGCTTCTGAAAGTGATACAAAGCACTGGTCCTCTAACATCCAATGCTTGTCAGTTAAGATGAGAAACGTGTGAGCTTAGTGAATGATGTAGATCCTTTGAACTGAAAAGTGACTGCCCTTACCTGAAACGAAGTCTTGCTTGTAGGAAGACACAGAGCCTGGGATTTAACTCCATTTCTGAAGTAAAACACACAGCAGTGTAATCATCCATTGATCACACTCTGCTTTAGAACAAGAAGCACGCTCTTGCTTTCTAGAGTCTCTAAGACAGCAGGAAAGTGAGTGTGCTGAGAACAAAAGAACGGTGTTTCCTACACTTACGGACATTATATAGTCCAACTCTGCATCTGAAACTGATACAAAGCACTGGTCCTCTAAAATCCAATGCTTGTCTGTTAAGATGAGAAACGTGTGAGCTTCGTGAACGATGTAGTTCGTTTGAGCTGAAAAGTGACTGCCCTTACCTGAAACGAAGTCTTGCTTGTAGGAAGACACAGAGCCTGGGATTTAACTCCATTTCTGAAGGGAAACAACAGCTTAGTTCTCATCCATGGATCACATTCTGCTTTAGAGCGAGAAGCACGCTCTTGCTTTCTAAAGTCTCTAAGACAGCAGGAAACGTGAGTGTGCTGAGAAGAAAAGAACGGTGTTTCCTACACATACGGACCATATCTAGGGCAACTCTGCTTCTGAAACTGATACAAAGCAATGGTCCTCTAACATCCAATGCTTGTCTGTTAAGATGAGAAACGTGTGAGCTCAGTGAACGATGTAGTTCGTTTGAGCTGAAAAGGGACTGCCCTTACATGAAAGGAAGTCTTGCTTGTAGGAAGACTCAGAGCCTGGGATTTAACTCCTTTTCTGAAGTGAAACACACAGCATAGTTCTCATCCATGGATCACACTCTGCTTTAGAGCGAGAAGCACGCTCTTGCTTTCTAGAGTCTCTAATACAGCAGGAAATCTGAGTATGCCCACAACAAAGGAACGGTGTTTCCTACACATAAGGACTATATGTAATCCAAATCTTCTTCTGAAACTGATAGAATGCAATGGTCCTCTAACATCCAATGCTTGTCAGTAAAGATGAGAAACGTGTGAGCTTCGTGAACGATGTAGTTCCTTTGAGCAGAAAAGTGACTGCCCTTACCTTAAACAAAGTCTTGCTTGTAGGGAGACACAGAGCCTGGGATTTAACTCCATTTCTGAAGGGAAACACACAGCATAGTTCTCATCCATGGATCACACTCTGCTTTAGAGCGAGAAGCACGCTCTTGCTTTCTACAGTCTCTAAGACAGCAGGAAACGTGAGTGTGCTGAGAACAAAAGAACGGTGTTTCCTACACATACGCATCATATCTAGTCCAACTCTGCTTCTAAAAGTGATATAAAGCACTGGTCCTCTAACATCCAATGCTTGTCAGTTAAGATGAGAAACGTGTGAGGTTAGTGAATGATGTAGTTCCTTTGAACTGAAAAGTGACTGCACTTACCTGAAATGAAATCTTGCTTGTAGTAAGACCCAGAGCCTGGGATTTAAGTCCATTTCTGAAGGGAAACACACAGCATAGTTCTCATCCATGGATCACACTCTGCTTTAGAGCGAGAAGCACACTCTTGCTTTCTAGATTCTCTAATACAGCAGGAAATCTGAGTGTGCCCAGAAAGATAGAAGGGTGTTTCCTACATATACGGAACTTATGTCGTCCAAATCTGATTCTGAAACTGTTACAAAGCACTGACCATCTTACATCCAATGCTTGTCAGTTAAGATGAGAAACGTGTGAGCTTCGTGAACGGTGTAGTTCGTTTGAGAAGAAAAGTGACTGCCCTTACCTGAATTGAAGTCTGCCTTGTAGGAAGACTCAGAGCCTGGGATTTAACTCCATTTCTGAAGTAAAACACACAGCCTTGTAATCATCCATTGATCAAACTCTGCTTTAGAACAAGAAGCACGCTCTTGCTTTCTAGAGTCTCTAAGACAGCAGGAAATGTGAGTGTGCTGAGAACAAAAGAATGGTGTTTCCTACCCTTACAGACATTATATAGTCCAACTCTGCATCTGAAATTGAAACAAAACACTGGTCCTCTAAAATCCAATGCTTGTCTGTTAAGATGAGAAACGTGTGAGCTTCGTGAACGATGTAGTTAGTTTGAGCACAAAAGTGACTGCCCTTACCTGAATTGAAGTATTGCTTGTAGGAAGACTCAGAGCCTAGGATTTAACCTCATTTCTGAAGGGAAACGCACAGCATAGGTCTCATCTATGGATCACACTCTGCTTTAGAGTGAGAAGCACACTCTTGCTTTCTAGAGTCTCTAATACAGTAGGAAATCTGAGTGTGCCCAGAACAAAAGAACGGTGTTTCCTACACATATGGACCATATGTAGTCCAAATCTGCTTCTGTAACTGATACAAAGCACTGACCATCTAACATCCAATGCTTGTCAGTTATGATGAGAAACGTGTGAGTTACGTGAACGACGTGGTTCGTTTTAGCAGAAAAGTGACTGCCCTTACATGAAATGAAGTCTTGCTTGTTGGAAGACTCAGAGCCTGGGATTTAACTCCATTTCTGAAGTAAAACACACAGCAGTGTAATCATCCATTGATCACACTCTGCTTTAGAACAAGAAGCACGCTCTTGCTTTCTAAAGTCTCTAAGACAGCAGGAAACGTGAGTGTGCTGAGAAGAAAAGAACGGTGTTTCCTACACATACGGACCATATCTAGTCCAACTCTGCTTCTGAAACTGATACAAAGCACTGGTCCTCTAACATCCAATGCTTGTCTGTTAAGATGAGAAACATGTGAGCTCAGTGAACGATGTAGTTCGTTTGAGCTGAAAAGGGACTGCCCTTACCTGAAACGAAGTCTTGCTTGTAGGAAGACTCAGAGCCTGGGATTTAACTCCATTTCTGAAGTGAAACACGCAGCATAGTTCTCATCCATGGATCACACTCTGCTTTAGAGCGAGAAGCATGCTCTTGCTTTCTAGAGTCTCTAATACAGCAGGAAATCTGAGTGTGCCCAGAACAAAAGAACGGTGTTTCCTACACTTAAGGACTATATGTAATCCAAATCTTCTTCTGAAACTGATAGAATGCAATCGTCCTCTAACATCCAATGCTTGTCAGTAAAGATGAGAAACGTGTGAGCTTCGTGAACGATGTAGTTCCTTTGAGCAGAAAAGTGACTGCCCTTACCTTAAACAAAGTCTTGCTTGTAGGGAGACTTAGAGCTTGAGATTTAACTGCATTTCTGAAGTGAAACACACAGCATTGTCTCATCCATTGATCACACTCTGCTTTAGAACGAGAAGCACATTCTTGCTTTCTATTGTCTCTAAGACAGCAGGAAACGTGAGTGTGCTGAGAACAAAAGAACGGTGTTTCCTACACATACGGACCATATCTCGTCCAACTCTGCTTCGGAAACTGATACAAAGCACTGGTCCTCTAACATCCAATGCTTGTCTGTGAAGATGAGAAACGTGTGAGCTCCGTGAATGATGTAGTTCGTTTGAGCTGAAAAGTGACTGCCCTGACCTGAAACGAAGTCTTGCTTGTAGGAAGACACAGAGCCTGGGATTTAACTCCTTTTCTAAAGGGAAACACACAGCATAGTTCTCATCCATGGATCACACTCTGCTTTAGAGCGAGAAGCACGCTCTTGCTTTCTACAGTCTCTAAGTCAGCAGGAAACGTGAGTGTGCTGAGAACAAAAGAACGGTGTTTCCTACACATAGGGACCATATCTAGTCCAACTCTGCTTCTGAAAGTGATACAAAGCACTGGTCCTATAACATCCAATGCTTGTCAGTTAAGATGAGAAACGTGTGAGCTTAGTGAATGATGTAGTTCCTTTGAATTGAAAAGTGACTGCCCTTACCTGAAACGAAGTCTTGCTTGTAGTAAGACACAGAGCCTGGGATTTAAGTCCATTTCTGAAGGGAAACACACAGCATAGTTCTCATCCATGGATCACACTCTGCTTTAGAGCGAGAAGCACACTCTTGCTTTCTAGATTCTCTAATACAGCAGGAAATCTGAGTGTGCCCAGAACAAAAGAAGGGTGTTTCCTACATATACGGAACTTATGTCGTCCAAATCTGCTTCTGAAACTGTTACAAAGCACAGACCATCTTACATCCAATGCTTGTCAGTTAAGATGAGAAACGTGTGAGCTTCGTGAACGGTGTAGTTCGTTTGAGAAGAAAAGTGACTGCCCTTACCTGAATTGAAGTCTGCCTTGTAGGAAGACTCAGAGCCTGGGATTTAACTCCATTTCTGAAGTAAAACACACAGCCGTGTAATCATCCATTGATCAAACTCTGCTTTAGAACAAGAAGCACGCTCTAGCTTTCTAGAGTCTCTAAGACAGCAGGAAATGTGAGTGTGCTGAGAACAAAAGAATGGTGTTTCCTACCCTTACAGACATTATATAGTCCAACTCTGCATCTGAAACTGAAACAAAACACTGGTCCTCTAAAATCCAATGCTTGTCTGTTAAGATGAGAAACGTGTGAGATTCGTGAACGATGTAGTTAGTTTGAGCACAAAAGTGACTGCCCTTACCTGAATTGAAGTCTTGCTTGTAGGAAGACTCAGAGCCTGGGATTTAACTCCATTTCTGAAGGGAAACGCACAGCATAGGTCTCATCTATGGATCACACTCTGCTTTAGAGCGAGAAGCACACTCTTGCTTTCTAGATTCTCTAATACAGTAGGAAATCTGAGTGTGCCCAGAACAAAAGAACGGTGTTTCCTACAAATATGGACCATATGTAGTCCAAATCTGCTTCTGAAACTGATACAAAGCACAGACCATCTAACATCCAATGCTTGTCAGTTAACATGAGAAACGTGTGAGCTTTGTGAAAGATGTAGTTCGTTTGAGCAGAAAAGTGACTGCCCTTACCTGAATTGAAGTCTTGCTTGTAGGAAGACTCAGAGCCTGGGATTTAACTCCATTTCTGAAGTAAAACACACAGCAGTGTAATCATCCATTGATCACACTCTGCTTTAGAACAAGAAGCACGCTCTTGCTTTCTAGAGTCTCTAAGACAGCAGGAATCGTGAGTGTGCTGAGAACAAAAGAACGGGGTTTCCTACACTTACGGACATTATATAGTCCAACTCTGCATCTGAAACTGATACAAAGCCCTGGTCCTCTAAAATCCAATGCTTGTCTGTTAAGATGAGAAACGTGTGAGCTTCGTGAAGGATGTAGTTCGTTTGAGCTGAAAAGTGACTGCCCTTACCTGAAACAAAGTCTTGACTGTAGGAAGACATAGAGTCTGGGATTTAACTCCATTTCTGAAGGGAAACATACAGCATAGTTCTCATCAATGGATCACACTCTGCTTTAGAGCAAGAAGCACGCTCTTGCTTTCTAGAGTCTCTAATACAGCAGCAAATCTGATTGTGCCCAGAACAAAAGAACGGTGTTTCCTACACATATGGACCATATCTAGTCCAACTCTTCTTCTGAAACTGATATGAAGCACTGGTCCTCTAACATCCTATGCTTGTCAATTAAGATGAGAAACGTGTGAGCTTCGTGAATGATGTAGTTCATTTGAGCAGAAAAGTGACTGCCCTTACCTGAAACGAAGTCTTGCTTGTAGTAAGACACAGTGCCTGGGATTTAAGTCCATTTCTGAAGGGAAACACACAGCATAGTTCTCATCCATGGATCACACTCTGCTTTAGAGCGAGAAGCACACTCTTGCTTTGTAGAGTCTCTAATACAGCAGGAAATCTGAGTGTGCCCGGAACAAAAGAACGGTGTTTCCTACACATATGGACCATATGTAGTCCAAATCTGCTTCTGTAACTGATACAAAGCACTGACCATCTAACATCCAATGCTTGTCAGTTATGATGAGAAAGGTGTGAGTTACGTGAACGACGTGGTTCGTTTTAGCAGAAAAGTGACTGCCCTTACATGAAATGAAGTCTTGCTTGTTGGAAGACTCAGAGCCTGGGATTTAACTCCATTTCTGAAGTAAAACACACAGCAGTGTAATCATCCATTGATCACACTCTGCTTTAGAACAAGAAGCACGCTCTTGCTTTGTAAAGTCTCTAAGACAGCAGGAAACGTGAGTGTGCTGAGAACAAAAGAACGGTGTTTCCTACACATACGGACCATATCTAGTCCAACTCTGCTTCTGAAACTGATACAAAGCACTGGTCCTCTAACATCCAATGCTTGTCTGTTAAGATGAGAAACATGTGAGCTCAGTGAACGATGTAGTTCGTTTGAGCTGAAAAGGGACTGCCCTTACCTGAAACGAAGTCTTGCTTGTAGGAAGACTCAGAGCCTGGGATTTAACTCCATTTCTGAAGTGAAACACACAGCATAGTTCTCCTCCATGGATCACACTCTGCTTTAGAGCGAGAAGCATGCTCTTGCTTTCTAGAGTCTCTAATACAGCAGGAAATCTGAGTGTGCCCAGAACAAAAGAACGGTGTTTCCTACACTTAAGGACTATATGTAATCCAAATCTTCTTCTGAAACTGATAGAATGCACTCGTCCTCTAACATCCAATGCTTGTCAGTAAAGATGAGAAACGTGTGAGCTTCGTGAACGATGTAGTTCCTTTGAGCAGAAAAGTGACTGCCCTTACCTTAAACAAAGTCTTGCTTGTAGGGAGACTTAGAGCTTGAGATTTAACTGCATTTCTGAAGTGAAACACACAGCATTGTCTCATCCATTGATCACACTCTGCTTTAGAACGAGAAGCACATTCTTGCTTTCTATTGTCTCTAAGACAGCAGGAAACGTGAGTGTGCTGAGAACAAAAGAACGGTGTTTCCTACACATACGGACCATATCTCGTCCAACTCTGCTTCGGAAACTGATACAAAGCACTGGTCCTCTAACATCCAATGCTTATCTGTGAAGATGAGAAACGTGTGAGCTCCGTGAATGATGTAGTTCGTTTGAGCTGAAAAGTGACTGCCCTGACCTGAAACGAAGTCTTGCTTGTAGGAAGACACAGAGCCTGGGATTTAACTCCTTTTCTGAAGGGAAACACACAGCATAGTTCTCATCCATGGATCACACTCTGCTTTAGAGCGAGAAGCACGCTCTTGCTTTCTACAGTCTCTAAGTCAGCAGGAAACGTGAGTGTGCTGAGAACAAAAGAAGGGTGTTTCCTACACATAGGGACCATATCTAGTCCAACTCTGCTTCTGAAAGTGATACAAAGCACTGGTCCTATAACATCCAATGCTTGTCAGTTAAGATGAGAAACGTGTGAGCTTAGTGAATGATGTAGTTCCTTTGAACTGAAAAGTGACTGCCCTTACCTGAAACGAAGTCTTGCTTGTAGTAAGACACAGAGCCTGGGATTTAAGTCCATTTCTGAAGGGAAACACACAGCATAGTTCTCATCCATGGATCACACTCTGCTTTAGAGCGAGAAGCACACTCTTGCTTTCTAGATTCTCTAATACAGCAGGAAATCTGAGTGTGCCCAGAACAAAAGAAGGGTGTTTCCTACATATACGGAACTTATGTCGTCCAAATCTGCTTCTGAAACTGTTACAAAGCACAGACCATCTTACATCCAATGCTTGTCAGTTAAGATGAGAAACGTGTGAGCTTCGTGAACGGTGTAGTTCGTTTGAGAAGAAAAGTGACTGCCCTTACCTGAATTGAAGTCTGCCTTGTAGGAAGACTCAGAGCCTGGGATTTAACTCCATTTCTGAAGTAAAACACACAGCCGTGTAATCATCCATTGATCAAACTCTGCTTTAGAACAAGAAGCACGCTCTTGCTTTCTAGAGTCTCTAAGACAGCAGGAAATGTGAGTGTGCTGAGAACAAAAGAATGGTGTTTCCTACCCTTACAGACATTATATAGTCCAACTCTGCATCTGAAACTGAAACAAAACACTGGTCCTCTAAAATCCAATGCTTGTCTGTTAAGATGAGAAACGTGTGAGATTCGTGAACGATGTAGTTAGTTTGAGCACAAAAGTGACTGCCCTTACCTGAATTGAAGTCTTGCTTGTAGGAAGACTCAGAGCCTGGGATTTAACTCCATTTCTGAAGGGAAACGCACAGCATAGGTCTCATCTATGGATCACACTCTGCTTTAGAGCGAGAAGCACACTCTTGCTTTCTAGAGTCTCTAATACAGTAGGAAATCTGAGTGTGCCCAGAACAAAAGAATGGTGTTTCCTACACATATGGACCATATGTAGTCCAAATCTGCTTCTGAAACTGATACAAAGCACAGACCATCTAACATCCAATGCTTGTCAGTTAAGATGAGAAACGTGTGAGCTTTGTGAAAGATGTAGTTCGTTTGAGCAGAAAAGTGACTGCCCTTACCTGAATTGAAGTCTTGCTTGTAGGAAGACTCAGAGCCTGGGATTTAACTCCATTTCTGAAGTAAAACACACAGCAGTGTAATCATCCATTGATCACACTCTGCTTTAGAACAAGAAGCACGCTCTTGCTTTCTAGATTCTCTAAGACAGCAGGAATCGTGAGTGTGCTGAGAACAAAAGAACGGTGTTTCCTACACTTACGGACATTATATAGTCCAACTCTGCATCTGAAACTGATACAAAGCCCTGGTCCTCTAAAATCCAATGCTTGTCTGTTAAGATGAGAAACGTGTGAGCTTCGTGAAGGATGTAGTTCGTTTGAGCTGAAAAGTGACTGCCCTTACCTGAAACAAAGTCTTGACTGTAGGAAGACATAGAGTCTGGGATTTAACTCCATTTCTGAAGGGAAACATACAGCATAGTTCTCATCAATGGATCACACTCTGCTTTAGAGCAAGAAGCACGCTCTTGCTTTCTAGAGTCTCTAATACAGCAGCAAATCTGATTGTGCCCAGAACAAAAGAACGGTGTTTCCTACACATATGGACCATATCTAGTCCAACTCTTCTTCTGAAACTGATATGAAGCACTGGTCCTCTAACATCCAATGCTTGTCAATTAAGATGAGAAACGTGTGAGCTTCGTGAATGAAGTAGTTCATTTGAGCAGAAAAGTGACTGCCCTTACCTGAAACGAAGTCTTGCTTGTAGTAAGACACAGTGCCTGGGATTTAAGTCCATTTCTGAAGGGAAACACACAGCATAGTTCTCATCCATGGATCACACTCTGCTTTAGAGCGAGAAGCACACTCTTGCTTTGTAGAGTCTCTAATACAGCAGGAACTCTGAGTGTGCCCGGAACAAAAGAACGGTGTTTCCTACACATATGGACCATATGTAGTCCAAATCTGCTTCTGCAACTGATACAAAGCACAGACCATCTAACATCCAATGCTTGTCAGTTAAGATGAGAAACGTGTGAGCTTTGTGAAAGATGTAGTTCGTTTGAGCAGAAAAGTGACTGCCCTTACCTGAATTGAAGTCTTGCTTGTAGGAAGACACAGAGCCTGGGATTTAACTCCTTTTCTGAAGGGAAACACACAGCATAGTTCTCATCCATGGATCACACTCTGCTTTAGAGCGAGAAGCACGCTCTTGCTTTCTACAGTCTCTAAGTCAGCAGGAAACGTGAGTGTGCTGAGAACAAAAGAACGGTGTTTCCTACACATAGGGACCATATCTAGTCCAACTCTGCTTCTGAAAGTGATACAAAGCACTGGTCCTATAACATCCAATGCTTGTCAGTTAAGATGAGAAACGTGTGAGCTTAGTGAATGATGTAGTTCCTTTGAATTGAAAAGTGACTGCCCTTACCTGAAACGAAGTCTTGCTTGTAGTAAGACACAGAGCCTGGGATTTAAGTCCATTTCTGAAGGGAAACACACAGCATAGTTCTCATCCATGGATCACACTCTGCTTTAGAGCGAGAAGCACACTCTTGCTTTCTAGATTCTCTAATACAGCAGGAAATCTGAGTGTGCCCAGAACAAAAGAAGGGTGTTTCCTACATATACGGAACTTATGTCGTCCAAATCTGCTTCTGAAACTGTTACAAAGCACAGACCATCTTACATCCAATGCTTGTCAGTTAAGATGAGAAACGTGTGAGCTTCGTGAACGGTGTAGTTCGTTTGAGAAGAAAAGTGACTGCCCTTACCTGAATTGAAGTCTGCCTTGTAGGAAGACTCAGAGCCTGGGATTTAACTCCATTTCTGAAGTAAAACACACAGCCGTGTTATCATCCATTGATCAAACTCTGCTTTAGAACAAGAAGCACGCTCTTGCTTTCTAGAGTCTCTAAGACAGCAGGAAATGTGAGTGTGCTGAGAACAAAAGAATGGTGTTTCCTACCCTTACAGACATTATATAGTCCAACTCTGCATCTGAAACTGAAACAAAACACTGGTCCTCTAAAATCCAATGCTTGTCTGTTAAGATGAGAAACGTGTGAGATTCGTGAACGATGTAGTTAGTTTGAGCACAAAAGTGACTGCCCTTACCTGAATTGAAGTCTTGCTTGTAGGAAGACTCAGAGCCTGGGATTTAACTCCATTTCTGAAGGGAAACGCACAGCATAGGTCTCATCTATGGATCACACTCTGCTTTAGAGCGAGAAGCACACTCTTGCTTTCTAGAGTCTCTAATACAGTAGGAAATCTGAGTGTGCCCAGAACAAAAGAACGGTGTTTCCTACACATATGGACCATATGTAGTCCAAATCTGCTTCTGAAACTGATACAAAGCACAGACCATCTAACATCCAATGCTTGTCAGTTAAGATGAGAAACGTGTGAGCTTTGTGAAAGATGTAGTTCGTTTGAGCAGAAAAGTGACTGCCCTTACCTGAATTGAAGTCTTGCTTGTAGGAAGACTCAGAGCCTGGGATTTAACTCCATTTCTGAAGTAAAACACACAGCAGTGTAATCATCCATTGATCACACTCTGCTTTAGAACAAGAAGCACGCTCTTGCTTTCTAGAGTCTCTAAGACAGCAGGAATCGTGAGTGTGCTGAGAACAAAAGAACGGTGTTTCCTACACTTACGGACATTATATAGTCCAACTCTGCATCTGAAACTGATACAAAGCCCTGGTCCTCTAAAATCCAATGCTTGTCTGTTAAGATGAGAAACGTGTGAGCTTCGTGAAGGATGTAGTTCGTTTGAGCTGAAAAGTGACTGCCCTTACCTGAAACAAAGTCTTGACTGTAGGAAGACATAGAGTCTGGGATTTAACTCCATTTCTGAAGGGAAACATACAGCATAGTTCTCATCAATGGATCACACTCTGCTTTAGAGCAAGAAGCACGCTCTTGCTTTCTAGAGTCTCTAATACAGCAGCAAATCTGATTGTGCCCAGAACAAAAGAACGGTGTTTCCTACACATATGGACCATATCTAGTCCAACTCTTCTTCTGAAACTGATATGAAGCACTGGTCCTCTAACATCCAATGCTTGTCAATTAAGATGAGAAACGTGTGAGCTTCGTGAATGATGTAGTTCATTTGAGCAGAAAAGTGACTGCCCTTACCTGAAACGAAGTCTTGCTTGTAGTAAGACACAGTGCCTGGGATTTAAGTCCATTTCTGAAGGGAAACACACAGCATAGTTCTCATCCATGGATCACACTCTGCTTTAGAGCGAGAAGCACACTGTTGCTTTGTAGAGTCTCTAATACAGCAGGAAATCTGAGTGTGCCCGGAACAAAAGAACGGTGTTTCCTACACATATGGACCATATGTAGTCCAAATCTGCTTCTGTAACTGATACAAAGCACTGACCATCTAACATCCAATGCTTGTCAGTTATGATGAGAAACGTGTGAGTTACGTGAACGACGTGGTTTGTTTTAGCAGAAAAGTGACTGCCCTTACATGAAATGAAGTCTTGCTTGTTGGAAGACTCAGAGCCTGGGATTTAACTCCATTTCTGAAGTAAAACACACAGCAGTGTAATCATCCATTGATCACACTCTGCTTTAGAACAAGAAGCACGCTCTTGCTTCCTAAGTCTCTAAGACAGCAGGAAACGTGAGTGTGCTGAGAAGAAAAGAACGGTGTTTCCTACACATACGGACCATATCTAGTCCAACTCTGCTTCTGAAACTGATACAAAGCACTGGTCCTCTAACATCCAATGCTTGTCTGTTAAGATGAGAAACATGTGAGCTCAGTGAACGATGTAGTTCGTTTGAGCTGAAAAGGGACTGCCCTTACCTGAAACGAAGTCTTGCTTGTAGGAAGACTCAGAGCCTGGGATTTAACTCCATTTCTGAAGTGAAACACACAGCATAGTTCTCATCCATGGATCACACTCTGCTTTAGAGCGAGAAGCATGCTCTTGCTTTCTAGAGTCTCTAATACAGCAGGAAATCTGAGTGTGCCCAGAACAAAAGAACGGTGTTTCCTACACTTAAGGACTATATGTAATCCAAATCTTCTTCTGAAACTGATAGAATGCACTCGTCCTCTAACATCCAATGCTTGTCAGTAAAGATGAGAAACGTGTGAGCTTCGTGAACGATGTAGTTCCTTTGAGCAGAAAAGTGACTGCCCTTACCTTAAACAAAGTCTTGCTTGTAGGGAGACTTAGAGCTTGAGATTTAACTGCATTTCTGAAGTAAAACACACAGCATTGTCTAATCCATTGATCACACTCTGCTTTAGAACAAGAAGCACGCTCTTGCTTTCTAGAGTCTCTAAGACAGCAGGAATCGTGAGTGTGCTGAGAACAAAAGAACGGTGTTTCCTACACTTACGGACATTATATAGTCCAACTCTGCATCTGAAACTGATACAAAGCCCTGGTCCTCTAAAATCCAATGCTTGTCTGTTAAGATGAGAAACGTGTGAGCTTCGTGAAGGATGTAGTTCGTTTGAGCTGAAAAGTGACTGCCCTTACCTGAAACAAAGTCTTGACTGTAGGAAGACATAGAGTCTGGGATTTAACTCCATTTCTGAAGGGAAACATACAGCATAGTTCTCATCAATGGATCACACTCTGCTTTAGAGCAAGAAGCACGCTCTTGCTTTCTAGAGTCTCTAATACAGCAGCAAATCTGATTGTGCCCAGAACAAAAGAACGGTGTTTCCTACACATATGGACCATATCTAGTCCAACTCTTCTTCTGAAACTGATATGAAGCACTGGTCCTCTAACATCCAATGCTTGTCAATTAAGATGAGAAACGTGTGAGCTTCGTGAATGAAGTAGTTCATTTGAGCAGAAAAGTGACTGCCCTTACCTGAAACGAAGTCTTGCTTGTAGTAAGACACAGTGCCTGGGATTTAAGTCCATTTCTGAAGGGAAACACACAGCATAGTTCTCATCCATGGATCACACTCTGCTTTAGAGCGAGAAGCACACTCTTGCTTTGTAGAGTCTCTAATACAGCAGGAACTCTGAGTGTGCCCGGAACAAAAGAACGGTGTTTCCTACACATATGGACCATATGTAGTCCAAATCTGCTTCTGCAACTGATACAAAGCACAGACCATCTAACATCCAATGCTTGTCAGTTAAGATGAGAAACGTGTGAGCTTTGTGAAAGATGTAGTTCGTTTGAGCAGAAAAGTGACTGCCCTTACCTGAATTGAAGTCTTGCTTGTAGGAAGACACAGAGCCTGGGATTTAACTCCTTTTCTGAAGGGAAACACACAGCATAGTTCTCATCCATGGATCACACTCTGCTTTAGAGCGAGAAGCACGCTCTTGCTTTCTACAGTCTCTAAGTCAGCAGGAAACGTGAGTGTGCTGAGAACAAAAGAACGGTGTTTCCTACACATAGGGACCATATCTAGTCCAACTCTGCTTCTGAAAGTGATACAAAGCACTGGTCCTATAACATCCAATGCTTGTCAGTTAAGATGAGAAACGTGTGAGCTTAGTGAATGATGTAGTTCCTTTGAATTGAAAAGTGACTGCCCTTACCTGAAACGAAGTCTTGCTTGTAGTAAGACACAGAGCCTGGGATTTAAGTCCATTTCTGAAGGGAAACACACAGCATAGTTCTCATCCATGGATCACACTCTGCTTTAGAGCGAGAAGCACACTCTTGCTTTCTAGATTCTCTAATACAGCAGGAAATCTGAGTGTGCCCAGAACAAAAGAAGGGTGTTTCCTACATATACGGAACTTATGTCGTCCAAATCTGCTTCTGAAACTGTTACAAAGCACAGACCATCTTACATCCAATGCTTGTCAGTTAAGATGAGAAACGTGT
Organism: Onychomys leucogaster; assembly: GCA_949786385.1. Taxonomy (NCBI): domain Eukaryota; kingdom Metazoa; phylum Chordata; class Mammalia; order Rodentia; family Cricetidae; genus Onychomys; species Onychomys leucogaster. The sequence goes on from CATKUP010000076.1 coordinate 2,382,107, forward strand.
GAGCTTCGTGAACGGTGTAGTTCGTTTGAGAAGAAAAGTGACTGCCCTTACCTGAATTGAAGTCTGCCTTGTAGGAAGACTCAGAGCCTGGGATTTAACTCCATTTCTGAAGTAAAACACACAGCCGTGTTATCATCCATTGATCAAACTCTGCTTTAGAACAAGAAGCACGCTCTTGCTTTCTAGAGTCTCTAAGACAGCAGGAAATGTGAGTGTGCTGAGAACAAAAGAATGGTGTTTCCTACCCTTACAGACATTATATAGTCCAACTCTGCATCTGAAACTGAAACAAAACACTGGTCCTCTAAAATCCAATGCTTGTCTGTTAAGATGAGAAACGTGTGAGATTCGTGAACGATGTAGTTAGTTTGAGCACAAAAGTGACTGCCCTTACCTGAATTGAAGTCTTGCTTGTAGGAAGACTCAGAGCCTGGGATTTAACTCCATTTCTGAAGGGAAACGCACAGCATAGGTCTCATCTATGGATCACACTCTGCTTTAGAGCGAGAAGCACACTCTTGCTTTCTAGAGTCTCTAATACAGTAGGAAATCTGAGTGTGCCCAGAACAAAAGAACGGTGTTTCCTACACATATGGACCATATGTAGTCCAAATCTGCTTCTGAAACTGATACAAAGCACAGACCATCTAACATCCAATGCTTGTCAGTTAAGATGAGAAACGTGTGAGCTTTGTGAAAGATGTAGTTCGTTTGAGCAGAAAAGTGACTGCCCTTACCTGAATTGAAGTCTTGCTTGTAGGAAGACTCAGAGCCTGGGATTTAACTCCATTTCTGAAGTAAAACACACAGCAGTGTAATCATCCATTGATCACACTCTGCTTTAGAACAAGAAGCACGCTCTTGCTTTCTAGAGTCTCTAAGACAGCAGGAATCGTGAGTGTGCTGAGAACAAAAGAACGGTGTTTCCTACACTTACGGACATTATATAGTCCAACTCTGCATCTGAAACTGATACAAAGCCCTGGTCCTCTAAAATCCAATGCTTGTCTGTTAAGATGAGAAACGTGTGAGCTTCGTGAAGGATGTAGTTCGTTTGAGCTGAAAAGTGACTGCCCTTACCTGAAACAAAGTCTTGACTGTAGGAAGACATAGAGTCTGGGATTTAACTCCATTTCTGAAGGGAAACATACAGCATAGTTCTCATCAATGGATCACACTCTGCTTTAGAGCAAGAAGCACGCTCTTGCTTTCTAGAGTCTCTAATACAGCAGCAAATCTGATTGTGCCCAGAACAAAAGAACGGTGTTTCCTACACATATGGACCATATCTAGTCCAACTCTTCTTCTGAAACTGATATGAAGCACTGGTCCTCTAACATCCAATGCTTGTCAATTAAGATGAGAAACGTGTGAGCTTCGTGAATGAAGTAGTTCATTTGAGCAGAAAAGTGACTGCCCTTACCTGAAACGAAGTCTTGCTTGTAGTAAGACACAGTGCCTGGGATTTAAGTCCATTTCTGAAGGGAAACACACAGCATAGTTCTCATCCATGGATCACACTCTGCTTTAGAGCGAGAAGCACACTCTTGCTTTGTAGAGTCTCTAATACAGCAGGAACTCTGAGTGTGCCCGGAACAAAAGAACGGTGTTTCCTACACATATGGACCATATGTAGTCCAAATCTGCTTCTGCAACTGATACAAAGCACAGACCATCTAACATCCAATGCTTGTCAGTTAAGATGAGAAACGTGTGAGCTTTGTGAAAGATGTAGTTCGTTTGAGCAGAAAAGTGACTGCCCTTACCTGAATTGAAGTCTTGCTTGTAGGAAGACACAGAGCCTGGGATTTAACTCCTTTTCTGAAGGGAAACACACAGCATAGTTCTCATCCATGGATCACACTCTGCTTTAGAGCGAGAAGCACGCTCTTGCTTTCTACAGTCTCTAAGTCAGCAGGAAACGTGAGTGTGCTGAGAACAAAAGAACGGTGTTTCCTACACATAGGGACCATGTCTAGTCCAACTCTGCTTCTGAAAGTGATACAAAGCACTGGTCCTATAACATCCAATGCTTGTCAGTTAAGATGAGAAACGTGTGAGCTTAGTGAATGATGTAGTTCCTTTGAATTGAAAAGTGACTGCCCTTACCTGAAACGAAGTCTTGCTTGTAGTAAGACACAGAGCCTGGGATTTAAGTCCATTTCTGAAGGGAAACACACAGCATAGTTCTCATCCATGGATCACACTCTGCTTTAGAGCGAGAAGCACACTCTTGCTTTCTAGATTCTCTAATACAGCAGGAAATCTGAGTGTGCCCAGAACAAAAGAAGGGTGTTTCCTACATATACGGAACTTATGTCGTCCAAATCTGCTTCTGAAACTGTTACAAAGCACAGACCATCTTACATCCAATGCTTGTCAGTTAAGATGAGAAACGTGTGAGCTTCGTGAACGGTGTAGTTCGTTTGAGAAGAAAAGTGACTGCCCTTACCTGAATTGAAGTCTGCCTTGTAGGAAGACTCAGAGCCTGGGATTTAACTCCATTTCTGAAGTAAAACACACAGCCGTGTTATCATCCATTGATCAAACTCTGCTTTAGAACAAGAAGCACGCTCTTGCTTTCTAGAGTCTCTAAGACAGCAGGAAATGTGAGTGTGCTGAGAACAAAAGAATGGTGTTTCCTACCCTTACAGACATTATATAGTCCAACTCTGCATCTGAAACTGAAACAAAACACTGGTCCTCTAAAATCCAATGCTTGTCTGTTAAGATGAGAAACGTGTGAGATTCGTGAACGATGTAGTTAGTTTGAGCACAAAAGTGACTGCCCTTACCTGAATTGAAGTCTTGCTTGTAGGAAGACTCAGAGCCTGGGATTTAACTCCATTTCTGAAGGGAAACGCACAGCATAGGTCTCATCTATGGATCACACTCTGCTTTAGAGCGAGAAGCACACTCTTGCTTTCTAGAGTCTCTAATACAGTAGGAAATCTGAGTGTGCCCAGAACAAAAGAACGGTGTTTCCTACACATATGGACCATATGTAGTCCAAATCTGCTTCTGAAACTGATACAAAGCACAGACCATCTAACATCCAATGCTTGTCAGTTAAGATGAGAAACGTGTGAGCTTTGTGAAAGATGTAGTTCGTTTGAGCAGAAAAGTGACTGCCCTTACCTGAATTGAAGTCTTGCTTGTAGGAAGACTCAGAGCCTGGGATTTAACTCCATTTCTGAAGTAAAACACACAGCAGTGTAATCATCCATTGATCACACTCTGCTTTAGAACAAGAAGCACGCTCTTGCTTTCTAGAGTCTCTAAGACAGCAGGAATCGTGAGTGTGCTGAGAACAAAAGAACGGTGTTTCCTACACTTACGGACATTATATAGTCCAACTCTGCATCTGAAACTGATACAAAGCCCTGGTCCTCTAAAATCCAATGCTTGTCTGTTAAGATGAGAAACGTGTGAGCTTCGTGAAGGATGTAGTTCGTTTGAGCTGAAAAGTGACTGCCCTTACCTGAAACAAAGTCTTGACTGTAGGAAGACATAGAGTCTGGGATTTAACTCCATTTCTGAAGGGAAACATACAGCATAGTTCTCATCAATGGATCACACTCTGCTTTAGAGCAAGAAGCACGCTCTTGCTTTCTAGAGTCTCTAATACAGCAGCAAATCTGATTGTGCCCAGAACAAAAGAACGGTGTTTCCTACACATATGGACCATATCTAGTCCAACTCTTCTTCTGAAACTGATATGAAGCACTGGTCCTCTAACATCCAATGCTTGTCAATTAAGATGAGAAACGTGTGAGCTTCGTGAATGATGTAGTTCATTTGAGCAGAAAAGTGACTGCCCTTACCTGAAACGAAGTCTTGCTTGTAGTAAGACACAGTGCCTGGGATTTAAGTCCATTTCTGAAGGGAAACACACAGCATAGTTCTCATCCATGGATCACACTCTGCTTTAGAGCGAGAAGCACACTGTTGCTTTGTAGAGTCTCTAATACAGCAGGAAATCGGAGTGTGCCCGGAACAAAAGAACGGTGTTTCCTACACATATGGACCATATGTAGTCCAAATCTGCTTCTGTAACTGATACAAAGCACTGACCATCTAACATCCAATGCTTGTCAGTTATGATGAGAAACGTGTGAGTTACGTGAACGACGTGGTTCGTTTTAGCAGAAAAGTGACTGCCCTTACATGAAATGAAGTCTTGCTTGTTGGAAGACTCAGAGCCTGGGATTTAACTCCATTTCTGAAGTAAAACACACAGCAGTGTAATCATCCATTGATCACACTCTGCTTTAGAACAAGAAGCACGCTCTTGCTTCCTAAGTCTCTAAGACAGCAGGAAACGTGAGTGTGCTGAGAAGAAAAGAACGGTGTTTCCTACACATACGGACCATATCTAGTCCAACTCTGCTTCTGAAACTGATACAAAGCACTGGTCCTCTAACATCCAATGCTTGTCTGTTAAGATGAGAAACATGTGAGCTCAGTGAACGATGTAGTTCGTTTGAGCTGAAAAGGGACTGCCCTTACCTGAAACGAAGTCTTGCTTGTAGGAAGACTCAGAGCCTGGGATTTAACTCCATTTCTGAAGTGAAACACACAGCATAGTTCTCATCCATGGATCACACTCTGCTTTAGAGCGAGAAGCATGCTCTTGCTTTCTAGAGTCTCTAATACAGCAGGAAATCTGAGTGTGCCCAGAACAAAAGAACGGTGTTTCCTACACTTAAGGACTATATGTAATCCAAATCTTCTTCTGAAACTGATAGAATGCACTCGTCCTCTAACATCCAATGCTTGTCAGTAAAGATGAGAAACGTGTGAGCTTCGTGAACGATGTAGTTCCTTTGAGCAGAAAAGTGACTGCCCTTACCTTAAACAAAGTCTTGCTTGTAGGGAGACTTAGAGCTTGAGATTTAACTGCATTTCTGAAGTGAAACACACAGCATTGTCTAATCCATTGATCACACTCTGCTTTAGAACGAGAAGCACATTCTTGCTTTCTATTGTCTCTAAGACAGCAGGAAACGTGAGTGTGCTGAGAACAAAAGAACGGTGTTTCCTACACATACGGACCATATCTCGTCCAACTCTGCTTCGGAAACTGATACAAAGCACTGGTCCTCTAACATCCAATGCTTATCTGTGAAGATGAGAAACGTGTGAGCTCCGTGAATGATGTAGTTCGTTTGAGCTGAAAAGTGACTGCCCTGACCTGAAACGAAGTCTTGCTTGTAGGAAGACACAGAGCCTGGGATTTAACTCCTTTTCTGAAGGGAAACACACAGCATAGTTCTCATCCATGGATCACACTCTGCTTTAGAGCGAGAAGCACGCTCTTGCTTTCTACAGTCTCTAAGTCAGCAGGAAACGTGAGTGTGCTGAGAACAAGAGAACGGTGTTTCCTACACATAGGGACCATATCTAGTCCAACTCTGCTTCTGAAAGTGATACAAAGCACTGGTCCTATAACATCCAATGCTTGTCAGTTAAGATGAGAAACGTGTGAGCTTAGTGAATGATGTAGTTCCTTTGAACTGAAAAGTGACTGCCCTTACCTGAAACGAAGTCTTGCTTGTAGTAAGACACAGAGCCTAGGATTTAAGTCCATTTCTGAAGGGAAACACACAGCATAGTTCTCATCCATGGATCACACTCTGCTTTAGAGCGAGAAGCACACTCTTGCTTTCTAGATTCTCTAATACAGCAGGAAATCTGAGTGTGCCCAGAACAAAAGAAGGGTGTTTCCTACATATACGGAACTTATGTCGTCCAAATCTGCTTCTGAAACTGTTACAAAGCACAGACCATCTTACATCCAATGCTTGTCAGTTAAGATGAGAAACGTGTGAGCTTCGTGAACGGTGTAGTTCGTTTGAGAAGAAAAGTGACTGCCCTTACCTGAATTGAAGTCTGCCTTGTAGGAAGACTCAGAGCCTGGGATTTAACTCCATTTCTGAAGTAAAACACACAGCCGTGTAATCATCCATTGATCAAACTCTGCTTTAGAACAAGAAGCACGCTCTTGCTTTCTAGAGTCTCTAAGACAGCAGGAAATGTGAGTGTGCTGAGAACAAAAGAATGGTGTTTCCTACCCTTACAGACAATATATAGTCCAACTCTGCATCTGAAACTGAAACAAAACACTGGTCCTCTAAAATCCAATGCTTGTCTGTTAAGATGAGAAACGTGTGAGATTCGTGAACGATGTAGTTAGTTTGAGCACAAAAGTGACTGCCCTTACCTGAATTGAAGTCTTGCTTGTAGGAAGACTCAGAGCCTGGGATTTAACTCCATTTCTGAAGGGAAACGCACAGCATAGGTCTCATCTATGGATCACACTCTGCTTTAGAGCGAGAAGCACACTCTTGCTTTCTAGAGTCTCTAATACAGTAGGAAATCTGAGTGTGCCCAGAACAAAAGAATGGTGTTTCCTACACATATGGACCATATGTAGTCCAAATCTGCTTCTGAAACTGATACAAAGCACAGACCATCTAACATCCAATGCTTGTCAGTTAAGATGAGAAACGTGTGAGCTTTGTGAAAGATGTAGTTCGTTTGAGCAGAAAAGTGACTGCCCTTACCTGAATTGAAGTCTTGCTTGTAGGAAGACTCAGAGCCTGGGATTTAACTCCATTTCTGAAGTAAAACACACAGCAGTGTAATCATCCATTGATCACACTCTGCTTTAGAACAAGAAGCACGCTCTTGCTTTCTAGAGTCTCTAAGACAGCAGGAATCGTGAGTGTGCTGAGAACAAAAGAACGGTGTTTCCTACACTTACGGACATTATATAGTCCAACTCTGCATCTGAAACTGATACAAAGCCCTGGTCCTCTAAAATCCAATGCTTGTCTGTTAAGATGAGAAACGTGTGAGCTTCGTGAAGGATGTAGTTCGTTTGAGCTGAAAAGTGACTGCCCTTACCTGAAACAAAGTCTTGACTGTAGGAAGACATAGAGTCTGGGATTTAACTCCATTTCTGAAGGGAAACATACAGCATAGTTCTCATCAATGGATCACACTCTGCTTTAGAGCAAGAAGCACGCTCTTGCTTTCTAGAGTCTCTAATACAGCAGCAAATCTGATTGTGCCCAGAACAAAAGAACGGTGTTTCCTACACATATGGACCATATCTAGTCCAACTCTTCTTCTGAAACTGATATGAAGCACTGGTCCTCTAACATCCAATGCTTGTCAATTAAGATGAGAAACGTGTGATCTTCGTGAATGAAGTAGTTCATTTGAGCAGAAAAGTGACTGCCCTTACCTGAAACGAAGTCTTGCTTGTAGTAAGACACAGTGCCTGGGATTTAAGTCCATTTCTGAAGGGAAACACACAGCATAGTTCTCATCCATGGATCACACTCTGCTTTAGAGCGAGAAGCACACTCTTGCTTTGTAGAGTCTCTAATACAGCAGGAACTCTGAGTGTGCCCGGAACAAAAGAACGGTGTTTCCTACACATATGGACCATATGTAGTCCAAATCTGCTTCTGTAACTGATACAAAGCACTGACTATCAAACATCCAATGCTTGTCAGTTAAGATAAGAAACGTGTGAGTTACGTGAACGATGTAGTTCGTTTGAGCAGAAAAGTGACTGCCCTTACCTGAATTGAAGTCTTGCTTGTAGGAAGACTCAGAGCATGGGATTTAACTCCATTTCTGAAGTAAAACACACAGCAGTGTAATCATCCATTGATCACACTCTGCTTTAGAACAAGAAGCATGCTCTTGCTTTCTAAAGTCTCTAAGACAGCAGGAAACGTGAGTGTGCTGAGAAGAAAAGAACGGTGTTTCCTACACATACGGACCATATCTAGTCCAACTCTGCTTCTGAAACTGATACAAAGCACTGGTCCTCTAACATCCAATGCTTGTCTCTTAAGATGAGAAACGTGTGAGCTCAGTGAACGATGTAGTTCGTTTCAGCTGAAAAGGGACTGCCCTTACCTGAAACGAAGTCTTGCTTGTAGGAAGACTCAGAGCCTGGGATTTAACTCCTTTTCTGAAGTGAAACACACAGCATAGTTCTCATCCATTAATCACACTCTGCTTTAGAGCGAGAAGCACACACTTGCTTTCTAGAGTCTCTAATACAGCAGGAAATCTGAGTGTGCCCAGAACAAAAGAACGGTGTTTCCTACACTTAAGGACTATATGTAATCCAAATCTTCTTCTGAAACTGATAGAATGCACTGGTCCTCTAACATCCAATGCTTGTCAGTAAAGATGAGAAACGTGTGAGCTTCGTGAACGATGTCGTTCCTTTGAGCAGAAAAGTGACTGCCCTTACCTTAAACAAAGTCTTGCTTGTAGGGAGACTCAGAGCATGGGCTTTAACTGCATTTCTGAAGTGAAACACACAGCATTGTCTCATCCATTGATCACACTCTGCTTTAGAACAAGAAGCACGCCTTGCTTTCTAAAGTCTCTAAGACAGCAGGAAACGTGAGTGTGCTGAGAAGAAAAGAACGGTGTTTCCTACACATACGGACCATATCTAGTCCAACTCTGCTTCTGAAACTGATACAAAGCACTGGTCCTCTAACATCCAATGCTTGTCTCTTAAGATGAGAAACGTGTGAGCTCAGTGAATGATGTAGTTCGTTTCAGCTGAAAAGGGACTGCCCTTACCTGAAACGAAGTCTTGCTTGTAGGAAGACTCAGAGCCTGGGATTTAACTCCTTTTCTGAAGTGAAACACACAGCATAGTTCTCATCCATTAATCACACTCTGCTTTAGAGCGAGAAGCATGCTCTTGCTTTCTAGAGTCTCCAATACAGCAGGAAATCTGAGTGTGCCCAGAACAATAGAACGGTGTTTCCTATACATAAGGACTATATGTAATCCAAATCTTCTTCTGAAACTGATAGAATGCACTGGTCCTCTAACATCCAATGCTTGTCAGTAAAGATGAGAAACGTGTGAGCTTCGTGAACAATGTAGTTCCTTTGAGCAGAAAAGTGACTGCCCTTACCTTAAAAAGTCTTGCTTGTAGGGAGATTCAGAGCATGGGATTTAACTGCATTTCTGAAGTGAAACACACAGCATTGTCTAATCCATTGATCACACTCTGCTTTAGAACAAGAAGCATGTTCTTGCTTTCTATTGTCTCTAAGACAGCAGGAAACGTGAGTGTGCTGAGAACAAAAGAACGGTGTTTCCTACACATACGGACCATATCTAGTCCAACTCTGCTTCTGAAACTGATACAAAGCACTGGTCCTCTAACATCCAATGCTTGTCTGTTAAGATGAGAAACGTGTGAGCTCCGTGAACGATGTAGTTCGTTTGAGCTGAAAAGTGACTGCCCTGACCTGAAACGAAGTCTTGCTTGTAGGAAGACACAGAGCCTGGGATTTAACTCCTTTTCTGAAGGGAAACACACAGCATAGTTCTCATCAATGGATCACACTCTGCTTTAGAGCGAGAAGCACGCTCTTGCTTTCTACAGTCTCTAAGACAGCAGGAAACGTGAGTGTGCTGAGAACAAAAGAACAGTGTTTCCTACACATACGGACCATATCTAGTCCAACTCTGCTTCTGAAAGTGATACAAAGCACTGGTCCTCTAACATCCAATGCTTGTCAGTTAAGATGAGAAAGGTGTGAGCTTAGTGAATGATGTAGTTCCTTTGAACCGAAAAGTGACTGCCCTTACCTGAAATGAAGTCTTGCTTGTAGTAAGACACAGAGCCTAGGATTTAAGTCCATTTCTGAATGGAAACACACAGCATAGTTCTCATCCATGGATCACAATCTGCTTTAGAGCGAGAAGCACACTCTTGCTTTCCAGATTCTTTAATAGAGCAGGAAATCTGAGTGTGCCCAGAACAAAAGAAGGGTGTTTCCTACACATATGGACCATATGTAGTCCAAATCTGCTTCTGAAACTGATACAAAGCACTGACTATCTAACATCCAATGCTTGTCAGTTAAGATAAGAAACGTGTGAGTTACGTGAACAATGTAGTTCGTTTGAGCAGAAAAGTGACTGCCCTTACCTGAATTGAAGTCTTGCTTGTAGGAAGACTCAGAGCATGGGATTTAACTCCATTTCTGAAGTAAAACACACAGCAGTGTAATCATCCATTGATCACACTCTGCTTTAGAACAAGAAGCACGCTTTGCTTTCTAAAGTCTCTAAGACAGCAGGAAACGTGAGTGTGCTGAGAAGAAAAGAACGGTGTTTCCTACACATACGGACCATATCTAGTCCAACTCTGCTTCTGAAACTGATACAAAGCACTGGTCCTCTAACATCCAATGCTTGTCTCTTAAGATGAGAAATGTGTGAGCTCAGTGAACGATGTAGTTCGTTTCAGCTGAAAAGGGACTGCCCTTACCTGAAACGAAGTCTTGCTTGTAGGAAGACTCAAGCCTGGGATTTAACTCCTTTTCTGAAGTGAAACACACAGCATAGTTCTCATCCATTAATCACACTCTGCTTTAGAGCGAGAAGCACACTCTTGCTTTCTAGAGTCTCTAATACAGCAGGAAATCTGAGTGTGCCCAGAACAAAAGAACGGTGTTTCCCACACTTAAGGACTATATGTAATCCAAATCTTCTTCTGAAACTGATAGAATGCACTGGTCCTCTAACATCCAATGCTTGTCAGTAAAGATGAGAAACGTGTGAGCTTCATGAACGATGTAGTTCCTTTGAGCAGAAAAGTGACTGCCCTTACCTTAAACAAAGTCTTGCATGTAGGGAGACTCAGGGCATGGGATTTAACTGCATTTCTGAAGTGAAACACACAGCATTGTCTTATCCATTGATCACACTCTGCTTTAGGACAAGAAGCACATTCTTGCTTTCTATTGACTCTAAGACAGCAGGAAACGTGGGTGTGCTGAGAACAAAAGAACGGTGTTTCCTACACATACGGACCATATCTAGTCCAACTCTGCTTCTGAAACTGATACAAAGCACTGGTGCTCTAACATCCAATGCTTGTCAGTAAAGATGAGAAACGTGTGAGCTTCGTGAACGATGTAGTTCCTTTGAGCAGAAAAGTGACTGCCCTTACCTTAAAAAGTCTTGCTTGTAGGGAGATTCAGAGCATGGGATTTAACTGCATTTCTGAAGTGAAACACACAGCATTGTCTAATCCATTGATCACACTCTGCTTTAGAACAAGAAGCATGTTCTTGCTTTCTATTGTCTCTAAGACAGCAGGAAACGTGAGTGTGCTGAGAACAAAAGAACGGTGTTTCCTACACATACGGACCATATCTAGTCCAACTCTGCTTCTGAAACTGATACAAAGCACTGGTCCTCTAAAATCCAATGCTAGTCTGTTAAGATGAGAAACGTGTGAGCTCCGTGAATGATGTAGTTCGTTTGAGCTGAAAAGTGACTGCCCTGACCTGAAACGAAGTCTTGCTTGTAGGAAGACACAGAGCCTGGGATTTAACTCCTTTTCTGAAGGGAAACACACAGCATAGTTCTCATCAATGGATCACACTCTGCTTTAGAGCGAGAAGCACGCTCTTGCTTTCTACAGTCTCTAAGACAGCAGGAAACGTGAGTGTGCTGAGAACAAAAGAACAGTGTTTCCTACACATACGGACCATATCTAGTCCAACTCTGCTTCTGAAAGTGATACAAAGCACTGGTCCTCTAACATCCAATGCTTGTCAGTTAAGATGAGAAAGGTGTGAGCTTAGTGAATGATGTAGTTCCTTTGAACTGAAAAGTGACTTCCCTTACCTGAAATGAAGTCTTGCTTGTAGTAAGACACAGAGCCTGGGATTTAAGTCCATTTCTGAATGGAAACACACAGCATAGTTCTCATCCATGGATCACACTCTGCTTTAGAGCGAGAAGCACACTCTTGCTTTCCAGATTCTCTAATAGAGCAGGAAATCTGAGTGTGCCCAGAACAAAAGAAGGGTGTTTCCTACACATATGGACCATATGTAGTCCAAATCTGCTTCTGAAACTGATACAAAGCACTGACTATCTAACATCCAATGCTTGTCAGTTAAGATAAAAAACGTGTGAGTTACGTGAACGATGTAGTTCGTTTGAGCAGAAAAGTGACTGCCCTTACCTGAATTGAAGTCTTGCTTGTAGGAAGACTCAGAGCATGGGATTTAACTCCATTTCTGAAGTAAAACACACAGCAGTGTAATCATCCATTGATCACACTCTGCTTTAGAACAAGAAGCACGCTTTGCTTTCTAAAGTCTCTAAGACAGCAGGAAACGTGAGTGTGCTGAGAAGAAAAGAACGGTGTTTCCTACACATACGGACCATATCTAGTCCAACTCTGCTTCTGAAAGTGATACAAAGCACTGGTCCTCTAACATCCAATGCTTGTCTCTTAAGATGAGAAACGTGTGAGCTCAGTGAACGATGTAGTCCGTTTCAGCTGAAAAGGGACTGCCCTTACCTGAAACGAAGTCTTGCTTGTAGGAAGACTCAAGCCTGGGATTTAACTCCTTTTCTGAAGTGAAACACACAGCATAGTTCTCATCCATTAATCACACTCTGCTTTAGAGCGAGAAGCACACTCTTGCTTTCTAGAGTCTCTAATACAGCAGGAAATCTGAGTGTGCCCAGAACAAAAGAACGGTGTTTCCTACACTTAAGGACTATATGTAATCCAAATCTTCTTCTGAAACTGATAGAATGTACTGGTCCTCTAACATCCAATGCTTGTCAGTAAAGATGAGAAACGTGTGAGCTTCGTGAACGATGTAGTTCCTTTGAGCAGAAAAGTGACTGCCCTTACCTTAAACAAAGTCTTGCTTGTAGGGAGACTCAGAGCATGGGATTTAACTGCATTTCTGAAGTGAAACACACAGCATTGTCTCATCCATTGATCACACTCTGCTTTAGAACAAGAAGCACATTCTTGCTTTCTATTGACTCTAAGACAGCAGGAAACGTGGGTGAGCTGAGAACAAAAGAACGGTGTTTCCTACACATACGGACCATATCTAGTCCAACTCTGCTTCTGAAACTGATACAAAGCACTGGTCCTCTAACATCCAATGCTTGTCTCTTAAGATGAGAAACGTGTGAGCTCCGTGAACGATGTAGTTCGTTTGAGCTGAAATGTGACTGCCCTTACCTGAAACGAAGTCTTGCTTGTAGGAAGACACAGAGCCTGGGATTTCACTCCTTTTCTGAAGGGAAACACACAGCATAGTTCTCATCCATGGATCACACTCTGCTTTAGAGCGAGAAGCACACTCTTGCATTCTAGAGTCTCTAATAAAGCAGGAAATTTGAGTGTGCCCAGAACAAAAGAACGGTGTTTCCTACACATTTGGACCATATGTAGTGCAAACCTGCTTCTGAATCTGATACAAAGCACTGACCACCTAACATCCAATGCTTGTCAGTTAAGATGAGAAACATGTGAGCTTCGAGAACGATGTAGTTCGTTTGAGCAGAAAAGTGACTGCCCTTACCTGAATTGAAGTCTTGCTTGTAGGAAGACTCAGAGCCTGGGATTTAACTCCATTTCTGAAGTAAAACACACAGCAGTGTAATCATCCATTGATCACACTCTGCTTTAGAACAAGAAGCATGCTCTTGCTTTCTAGATTCTCTAAGACAGCAGGAAACGTGAGTGTGCTGAGAACAAAAGAACAGTGTTTCCTACACTTACGGACATTATATAGTCCAACTCTGTATCTGAAACTGATACAAAGCACTGGTCCTCTAAAATCCAATGCTTGTCTGTTAAGAGGAGAAACGTGTGAGCTTCGTGAACAATGTAGTTCCTTTGAGCTGAAAAGTGACTGCCCTTACCTGAAACGAAGTCTTGCTTGTAGGAAGACTCAGAGCCTGAGATTTAACTCCATTTCTGAAATTAAACACACAGCATAGTTCTGATCCATGGATCACACTCTGCTCTAGAGCGAGAAGCACGCTCTTGCTTTCTAGAGTCTCTAAGACAGCAGGAAATCTGAGTGTGCCCAGAACAAAAGAACGGTGTTTCCTACACATAAGGACTATATGTAATCCAAATCTTCTTCTGAAACTGATACAATGCACTGGTCCTCTAACATCCAATGCTTGTCAGTTAAGATGAGAAACGTGTGAGCTTTGTGAAAGATGTAGTTCGTTTGAGCTGAAAAGTGACTGCCCTTACCTGAAACGAAGTCTTGCTTGTAGGAAGACTCAGAGCCTGGGATTTAACTCCATTTCTGAAGTTAAACACACAGCATAGTTCTCATCCATGGATCAAACTCTGCTCTAGAGCGAGAAGCACGCTCTTGCTTTCTAGAGTCTCTAAGACAGCAGGAAATCTGAGTGTGCCCAGAACAAAAGAACGGTGTTTCCTACACATAAGGACTATATGTAATCCAAATCTTCTTCTGAAATGATAGAATGCACTGGTCCTCTAACATCCAATGCTTGTCAGTTAAGATGAGAAATGTGTGAGCTTAGTGAATGATGTAGTTCCTTTGAACTGAAAAGTGACTGCCCTTACCTGAAACGAAGTCTTGCTTGTAGTAAGACACAGAGCCTGGGATTTAAGTCCATTTCTGAAGGGAAACACACAGGATAGTTCTCATCCATGGATCACACTCTGCTTTAGAGCGAGAAGCACACTCTTGCTTACTAGAGTCTCTAATACAGCAGGATATCTGAGTGTGCCCAGAACAAAAGAACGGTGTTTCCTACACATATGGACCATATGTAGTGCAAACCTGCTTCTGAAACTGATACAAAGCACTGACCACCTAACTTCCAATGCTTGTGAGTTAATATGAGAAACGTGTGAGCTTCGAGAACGATGAAGTTCGTTTGAGCAGAAAAGTGACTGCCCTTACATGAATTGAAGTCTTGCTTGTAGGAAGACTCAGAGCCTGGGATTTAACTCCATTTCTGAAGTAAAACACACAGCAGCGTAATCATCCATTGATCACACTCTGCTTTAGAACAAGAAGCATGCTCTTGCTTTCTAGATTCTCTAAGACAGCAGGAAACGTGAGTGTGCTGTGAACAAAAGAACGGTGTTTCCTACAATTACGGACATTATATAGTCCAACTCTGCATCTGAAACTGATACAAAGCACTGGTCCTCTTAAATCCAATGCTTGTCTGTTAAGATGAGAAACGTGTGAGCTTCGTGAACGATGTAGTTCCTTTGAGCTGAAAAGTGACTGCCCTTACCTGAAACGAAGTCTTGCTTGTAGGAAGACTCAGAGCCTGGGATTTAACTCCATTTCTGAAGGGAAACACACAGCAGTGTTCTCATCCATTGATCACACTCTGCGTTTGAACAAGAAGCATGCGCTTCTTTCTAGAGTCTCTACGTCAGCAGGAAACGTGAGTTTGCTGAGAATAAAAGAACGGTGTTTCGTACACATAGGGACCATATCTAGTCGAACTCTGCTTCTGAAACTGATACAAAGCACTGGTCCTCTAACATCCAATGCTTGTCTGTTAAGATGTGAAACGTGTGAGCTTCGTGAACGATGTAGTTCGTTTGAGCTGAAAAGTGACTGCCCTTACCTGAAACGAAGTCTTGCTTGTAGGAAGACATAGAGCCTGGGATTTAACTACTTTTCTGAAGGGAAACATACAGCATAGTTTTCATCCATGGATCACACTCTGCTTTAGAGCGAGAAGCACACTCTTGCTTTCTAGAGTCTCTAAGACAGCAGGAAATCTGAGTGTGCCCAGAAAAAAAGAACGGTGTTTCCTACACATATGGACCATATCTAGTCCATATCTGCTTCTGAAACTGATACAAAGCACTGACCCTCTAACTTCCAATGCTTGTCACTTAAGATGAGAAACGTGTGAGCTCAGTGAACGATGTAGTTCGTTTGAGCAGAAAAGTGACTGCCCTTACCTGAAACGAAGTCTTGCTTGTAGGAAGACTCAGAGCCTGGGATTTAACTCCATTTCTGAAGGCAAACACACAGCATAGTTCTCATCCATGGATCACACTCTGCTTTAGAAAGAAGCACGCTCTTGCTTTCTAGAGTCTCTAAGACAGCAGGAAACGTGAGTGTGCTGAGAACAAAAGAACGGTGTTTCCTACACATACGGAGGATATCTAGTCCAACGGTTCTTCTGAAACTGATACAAAGCACTGGTCCTCTAACATCCAATGCTTGTCAGTAACGATGAGAAACGTGTGAGCTTCGTGAATGATGTAGTTCTTTTGAGCAGAAAAGTGACTGCCCTTACCTGAATTGAAGTCTTGCTTGTAGGAAGACTCAGAGCCTGGGATTTAACTCCATTTCTGAAGTGAAACACACAGCAGTGTTCTCATCCATTGATCACACTCTGCTTTAGAAGAAGAAGCACGATCGTGCTTTCTAGAGTATCTAAGACAGCAGGAAACGTGAGTTTGCTGAGAACAAAAGAACGGTGTTTCCTACACATACGGACCATATCTAGTCCAATGCTGCTTCTGAAACAGATACAAAGCACTGGTCCTCTAACATCCAATGCTTGTCTGTTAAGATGAGAAACGTGTGAGCTCCGTGAACGATGTAGTTCGTTTGAGCTGAAAAGTGACTGCCCTTACCTGAAACGAAGTCTTGCTTGTAGGAAGACACAGAGCCTGGGATTTAACTCCTTTTCTGAAGGGAAACACACAGCATAGTTCTCATCCATGGTTCACACTCTGCTTTAGAGTAAGAAGCACGCTCTTGCTTTCTACAGTCTCTAAGACAGCAGGAAACTTGAGTGTGCTGAGAACAAAAGAACGGTGTTTCCTACACATACAGACCATATCTAGTCCAACTCTGCTTCTGAAAGTGATACAAAGCACTGGTCCTCTAACATCCAATGCTTGTCAGTTAAGATGAGAAACGTGTGAGCTTAGTGAATGATGTAGTTCCTTTGAACTGAAAAGTGACTGCCCTAACCTGAAACGAGTCTTGCTTGTAGTAAGACACAGAGCCTGGGATTTAAGTCCATTTCTGAAGGGAAACACACAGCATAGTTCACACCCATGGATCACACTCTGCTTTAGAGCGAGAAGTACGCTCCTGCTTTCTACAGTCTCTAAGACTGCAGGAAACGTGAGTGTGCTGAGAACAACGGAACGGTGTTTCCTACATATACGGACCATATCTAGTCCAACTCTGCTTCTGAAAGTGATACAAAGCACTGGTTCTCTAACATCCAATGCTTGTCAGTTAAGATGAGAAACGTGTGAGCTTAGTGAATGATGTAGTTCCTTTGGACTGAAAAGTGACTGCCCTTACATGAAATGAAGTCTTGCT
The DNA here is from genome assembly GCA_949786385.1 of Onychomys leucogaster. NCBI lineage: Eukaryota > Metazoa > Chordata > Mammalia > Rodentia > Cricetidae > Onychomys > Onychomys leucogaster. The sequence continues at coordinate 2,399,305 of CATKUP010000076.1, forward strand.
TGTAGTAAGACACAGAGCCTGGGATTTAAGTCCATTTCTGAAGGGAAACACACAGCATAGTTCTCATCCATGGATCACACTCTGCTTTAGAGCGAGAAGCACGCTCTTGCTTTCTTGAGTCTCTAATACAGCAGGAAATCTGAGTGTGCCCAGAACAAAAGAAGGGTGTTTCCTACACATATGGACCATATGTAGTCCAAATCTGTTTCTGAAACTGATACAAAGCACTGACCATCTTACATCCAATGCTTGTCAGTTAAGATGAGAAACGTGTGAGCTCAGTGAACGATGTAGTTCGTTTGAGCAGAAAAGTGACTGCCCTTACCTGAAACGAAGTCTTGCTTGTAGGTAGACATAGAGCCTGGGATTTAACTACTTTTCTGACGGGAAACATACAGCATAGTTTTCATCCATGGATCACACTCTGCTTTAGAATGAGAAGCACACTCTTGCTTTCCAGATTCTCTAAGACAGCAGGAAATCTGAGTGTGCCCAGAACAAAAGAAGGGTGTTTCCTACACATATGGACCATATGTAGTCCAAATCTGCTTCTGAAACTGATACAAAGCACTGACCATCTTACATCCAATGCTTGTCAGTTAAGATGAGAAACGTGTGAGCTTCGTGAACGATGTAGTTCGTTTGAGCAGAAAAGTGACTGCCCTTACCTGAATTGAAGTCTTGCTTGTAGGAAGACTCAGAGCCTGGGATTTAACTCCATTTCTGAAGTAAAACACACAGCAGTGTAATCATCCATTGATCACACTCTGCTTTAGAACAAGAAGCACACTCTTGCTTTCTAGAGTCTCTAAGACAGCAGGAAACGTGAGTATGCTGAGAACAAAAGAACGGTGTTTCCTACACATACGGACCATATCTAGTCCAACTCTTCTTCTGAAACTGATACAAAGCACTGGTCCTCTAACATCCAATTCTTGTCTCTTAAGATGAGAAATGTGTGAGCTCAGTGAACGATGTAGTTCGTTTGAGCTGAAAAGTGACTGCCCTTACCTGAAAAGAAGTCTTGCCTGTAGGAAGACTCAGAGCCTGAGATTTAACTCCATTTCTGAAGTTAAACACACAGCATAGTTCTCATCCATGGATCACACTCTGCTCTAGAGCGAGAAGCACGCTCTTGCTTTCTAGAGTCTCTAAGACAGCAGGAAATCTGAGTGTGCCCAGAACAAAAGAACGGTGTTTCCTACACATAAGGACTATATGTAATCCAAATCTTCTTCTGAAATGATAGAATGCACTGGTCCTCTAACATCCAATGCTTGTCAGTTAAGATGAGAAATGTGTGAGCTTAGTGAATGATGTAGTTCCTTTGAACTGAAAAGTGACTGCCCTTACCTGAAACGAAGTCTTGCTTGTAGTAAGACACAGAGCCTGGGATTTAAGTCCATTTCTGAAGGGAAACACACAGGATAGTTCTCATCCATGGATCACACTCTGCTTTAGAGCGAGAAGCACACTCTTGCTTACTAGAGTCTCTAATACAGCAGGATATCTGAGTGTGCCCAGAACAAAAGAACGGTGTTTCCTACACATATGGACCATATGTAGTGCAAACCTGCTTCTGAAACTGATACAAAGCACTGACCACCTAACTTCCAATGCTTGTGAGTTAAGATGAGAAACGTGTGAGCTTCGAGAACGATGTAGTTCGTTTGAGCAGAAAAGTGACTGCCCTTACATGAATTGAAGTCTTGCTTGTAGGAAGACTCAGAGCCTGGGATTTAACTCCATTTCTGAAGTAAAACACACAGCAGTGTAATCATCCATTGATCACACTCTGCTTTAGAACAAGAAGCATGCTCTTGCTTTCTAGATTCTCTAAGACAGCAGGAAACGTGAGTGTGCTGAGAACAAAAGAACGGTGTTTCCTACAATTACGGACATTATATAGTCCAACTCTGCATCTGAAACTGATACAAAGCACTGGTCCTCTTAAATCCAATGCTTGTCTGTTAAGATGAGAAACGTGTGAGCTTCGTGAACGATGTAGTTCCTTTGAGCTGAAAAGTGACTGCCCTTACCTGAAACGAAGTCTTGCTTGTAGGAAGACTCAGAGCCTGGGATTTAACTCCATTTCTGAAGGGAAACACACAGCAGTGTTCTCATCCATTGATCACACTCTGCGTTTGAACAAGAAGCATGCGCTTCTTTCTAGAGTCTCTACGTCAGCAGGAAACGTGAGTTTGCTGAGAATAAAAGAACGGTGTTTCGTACACATAGGGACCATATCTAGTCGAACTCTGCTTCTGAAACTGATACAAAGCACTGGTCCTCTAACATCCAATGCTTGTCTGTTAAGATGTGAAACGTGTGAGCTTCGTGAACGATGTAGTTCGTTTGAGCTGAAAAGTGACTGCCCTTACCTGAAACGAAGTCTTGCTTGTAGGAAGACATAGAGCCTGGGATTTAACTACTTTTCTGAAGGGAAACATACAGCATAGTTTTCATCCATGGATCACACTCTGCTTTAGAGCGAGAAGCACACTCTTGCTTTCTAGAGTCTCTAAGACAGCAGGAAATCTGAGTGTGCCCAGAAAAAAAGAACGGTGTTTCCTACACATATGGACCATATCTAGTCCATATCTGCTTCTGAAACTGATACAAAGCACTGACCCTCTAACTTCCAATGCTTGTCACTTAAGATGAGAAACGTGTGAGCTCAGTGAACGATGTAGTTCGTTTGAGCAGAAAAGTGACTGCCCTTACCTGAAACGAAGTCTTGCTTGTAGGAAGACTCAGAGCCTGGGATTTAACTCCATTTCTGAAGGCAAACACACAGCATAGTTCTCATCCATGGATCACACTCTGCTTTAGAAAGAAGCACGCTCTTGCTTTCTAGAGTCTCTAAGACAGCAGGAAACGTGAGTGTGCTGAGAACAAAAGAACGGTGTTTCCTACACATACGGAGGATATCTAGTCCAACGGTTCTTCTGAAACTGATACAAAGCACTGGTCCTCTAACATCCAATGCTTGTCAGTAACGATGAGAAACGTGTGAGCTTCGTGAATGATGTAGTTCTTTTGAGCAGAAAAGTGACTGCCCTTACCTGAATTGAAGTCTTGCTTGTAGGAAGACTCAGAGCCTGGGATTTAACTCCATTTCTGAAGTGAAACACACAGCAGTGTTCTCATCCATTGATCACACTCTGCTTTAGAAGAAGAGGCACGATCGTGCTTTCTAGAGTATCTAAGAAAGCAGGAAACGTGAGTGTGCTGAGAACAAAAGAACGGTGTTTCATACACATACGGACCATATCTAGTCCAACTCTGCTTCTGAAATGATACAAAGCACTGGTCCTCTAAAATCCAATGCTTGTCTGCTAAGATGAGAAACGTGTGAGCTTCGTGAACGATGTAGTTCGTTTGAGCTGAAAAGTGACTGCCCTTACCTGAAAAAAAGTCTTGACTGTAGGAAGACACAGAGTCTGGGATTTTACTCCATTTCTGAAGGGAAACATACAGCATAGTTCTCATCAATGGATCACACTCTGCTTTAGGGCAAGAAGCACGCTCTTGATTTCTAGAGTCTCTAATACAGCAGGAAATCTGTGCCCAGAACAAAGGAACGGTGTTTCCTACACATACGGACTTTATGTAGTCCAAATCTTCTTCTGAAACTGATACAATGCACTGGTCCTCTAACATCCAATGCTTGTCTGTTAAGATGAGAAACGTGTGAGCTCAGTGAACGATGTAGTTCCTTTGAGCTGAAAAGTGACTGCCCTTACCTGAAACGAAGTCTTGCTTGTACGAAGACACAGAGCCTGGGATTTAACTCCATTTCTGAAGGGAAACACACAGCATAGTTCTCATCCATGGATCACATTCTGCTTTAGAGCGAGAAGCACGCTCTTGCATTCTAAAGTCTCTAAGACAGCAGGAAACATGAGTGTACTGAGAAGAAATGAACGGTGTTTCCTACACATACGGACCATATCTAGTCCAACTCTGCTTCTGAAACTGATACAAAGCACTGGTCCTCTAAAATCCAATGCTTGTCTGTTAAGATGAGAAACATGTGAGCTTCGTGAACGATGTAGTTCCTTTGAGCTGAAAAGTGACTGCCCTTACCTGAAACGAAGTCTTGCTTGTAGGAAGACACAGAGCCTGAGATTTAACTCCATTTCTGAAGTTAAACACACAGCATAGTTCTCATCCATGGATCACACTCTGCTCTAGAGCGAGAAGCACGCTCTTGCTTTCTAGAGTCTCTAAGACAGCAGGAAATCTGAGTGTGCCCAGAACAAAAGAACGGTGTTTCCTACACATAAGGACTATATGTAATCCAAATCTTCTTCTGAAACTGATACAATGCCCTGGTCCTCTAACATCCAATGCTTGTCAGTTAAGATGAGAAACGTGTGAGCTTTGTGAAAGATGTAGTTCGTTTGAGCTGAAAAGTGACTGCCCTTACCTGAAACGAAGTCTTGCTTGTAGGAAGACTCAGAGCCTGGGATTTAACTCCATTTCTGAAGTGAAACACACAGCAGTGTTCTCATCCATTGATCACACTCTGCGTTTGAACATGAAGCATGCTCTTCTTTCTAGAGTCTCTAAGACAGCAGGAATCGTGAGTTTGCTGAGAACAAAAGAACGGTGTTTCATAAACGTACGGACCATATCTAGTCGAACTCTGCTTCTGAGAGTGATACAAAGCACTGGTCCTCTAACATCCAATGCTTGTCAGTTAAGATGAGAAACGTTTGTGCTTCGTGAACGATGTAGTTCGTTTGAGCAGAAAAGTGACTGCCCTTACCTGAAGCGAAGTCTTGCTTGTAGGAAGACTCAGAGCCTGGGATTTAAGTCCATTTCTGAAGGGAAACACACAGCATAGTTCTCATCCATGGATCACACTCTGCTTTAGAGCGAGAAGCACACTCTTGCTTTCTAGAGTCTCTAATACAGCAGGAAATCTGAGTGTGCTCAGGACAAGAGAAGGGTGTTTCCTACACATACGGACTATATGTAGTCCAAAACTTCTTCTGAAACTGATACAATGCACTGGTGTTCTAACATCCAATGGTTGTCAGTTAAGATGAGAAACGTGTGAGCTTCGTGAAAGATGTAGTTCGTTTGAGCAGAAAAGTGACTGCCCTTACCTGAAACGAAGTCTTGCTTGTAGGAAGACACAGAGCCTCGGGTTTAACTCCTTTTCTGAAGGAAAACACACAGCATAGTTCTCATCCATGGATCACACTCTGCTTTAGAGCGAGAAGCACGCTCTTGCATTCTAAAGTCTCTAAGACAGCAGGAATCGTGAGTGTGCTGAGAACAAAAGAACGGTGTTTCCTACACATAAGGACCATATCTAGTCCAACTCTGCTTCTGAAAGTGATACAAAGCACTGGTCCTCTAACATCCAATGCTTGTCAGTTAAGATGAGAAATGTGTGAGCTTAGTGAATGATGTAGTTCCTTTGAACTGAAAAGTGACTGCCCTTACCTGAAACGAAGTCTTGCTTGTAGTAAGACACAGAACCTGGGATTTAAGTCCATTTATGAAGGGAAACACACAGCATAGTTCTCATCCATGGATCACACTCTGCTTTAGAGCGAGAAGCACACTCTTGCTTACTAGAGTCTCTAATACAGCAGAAAATCTGAGTGTGCCCAGAACAAAAGAACGGTGTTTCCTACACATTTGGACCATATGTAGTGCAAACCTGCTTCTGAATCTGATACAAAGCACTGACCACCTAACATCCAATGCTTGTCAGTTAAGATGAGAAACATGTGAGCTTTGAGAACGATGTAGTTTGTTTGAGCAGAAAACTGACTGCCCTTACCTGAATTGAAGTCTTGCTTGTAGGAAGACTCAGAGCCTGGGATTTAACTCCATTTCTGAAGTAAAACACACAGCGGTGTAATCATCCATTGATCACACTCTGCTTTAGAACAAGAAGCATGCTCTTGCTTTCTAGATTCTCTAAGACAGCAGGAAACGTGAGTGTGCTGAGAACAAAAGAACGGTGTTTCCTACAATTACGGACATTATATAGTACAACTCTGCATCTGAAACTGATACAAAGCACTGGTCCTCTAAAATCCAATGCTTGTCTGTTAAGATGAGAAACGTGTGAGCTTCGTGAACGATGTAGTTCCTTTGAGCTGAAAAGTGACTGCCCTTACCTGAAACGAAGTCTTGCTTGTAGGAAGACTCAGAGCCTGAGATTTAACACCATTTCTGAAGTTAAACACACAGCATAGTTCTCATCCATGGATCACACTCTGCTCTAGAGCGAGAAGCACGATCTTGCTTTCTAGAGTCTCTAAGACAGCAGGAAATCTGAGTGTGCCCAGAACAAAAGAACGGTGTTTCCTACACATAAGGACTATATGTAATCCAAATCTTCTTCTGAAACTGATACAATGCACTGGTCCTCTAACATCCAATGCTTGTCACTTAAGATGAGAAACGTGTGAGCTTAGTGAATGATGTAGTTCCTTTGAACTGAAAAGTGACTGCCCTTACCTGAAACGAAGTCTTGCCTGTAGGAAGACACAAAGCATGGGATTTAACTCGATTTCTGAAGTGAAACACACAGCAGTGTTCTCATCCATTGATCACACTCTGCTTTAGAAGAAGAAGCAAGATCGTGCTTTCTAGAGTCTCTAAGACAGCAGGAAACGTGAGATTGCTGAGAAAAAAAGAACGGTGTTTCCTACACATACGGACCATATGTAGTCCAAATCTGCTTCTGAAACTGATACAAATCACTGACCATCTTACATCCAATGCTTGTCAGTTAAGATGGGAAACGTGTGAGCTTCGTGAACGGTTTAGTTCGTTTGAGCAGAAAAGTAACTTCCCTTACCTGAATTGAAGTCTTGCTTGTAGGAAGACTCAGAGCCTGAGATTTAACTCCATTTCTGAAGTTAAACACACAGCATAGTTCTCATCCATGGATCACACTCTGCTCTAGAGCGAGAAGCACGCTCTTGCTTTCTAGAGTCTCTAAGGCAGCAGGAAATCTGAGTGTGCCCAGAACAAAAGAACGGTGTTTCCTACACATAAGGACTATATGTAATCCAAATCTTCTTCTGAAACTGATACAATGCACTGGTCCTCTAACATCCAATGCTTGTCAGTTAAGATGAGAAACGTGTGAGCTGAGTGAATGATGTTGTTCCTTTGAACTGAAAAGTGACTGCCCTTACCTGAAACGAAGTCTTGCCTGTAGGAAGACACAGAGCATGGGATTTAACTCGATTTCTGAAGTGAAACACACAGCAGTGTTCTCATCCATTGATCACACTCTGCTTTAGAAGAAGAAGCAAGATCGTGCTTTCTAGAGTCTCTAAGACAGCAGGAAACGTGAGTTTGCTGAGAAAAAAAGAACGGTGTTTCCTACACATACGGACCATATGTAGTCCAAATCTGCTTCTGAAACTGATACAAATCACTGACCATCTTACATCCAATGCTTGTCAGTTAAGATGGGAAACGTGTGAGCTTCGTGAACGGTGTAGTTCGTTTGAGCAGAAAAGTAACTTCCCTTACCTGAATTGAAGTCTTGCTTTTAGGAAGACTCAGAGCCTGAGATTTAACTCCATTTCTGAAGTTAAAAACACAGCATAGTTCTCATCCATGGATCACACTCTGCTCTAGAGCGAGAAGCACGCTCTTGCTTTCTAGAGTCTCTAAGACAGCAGGAAATCTGAGTGTGCCCAGAAAAAGAACGGTGTTTCCTACACATAAGGACTATATGTAATCCAAATCTTCTTCTGAAACTGATACAATGCACTGGCCCTCTAACATCCAATGCTTGTCAGTTAAGATGAGAAACGTGTGAGCTTTGTGAAAGATGTAGATCGTTTGAGCAGAAAAGTGACTGCCCTTACCTGAAACGAAGTCTTGCTTGTAGGAAGACTCAGAGCCTGGGATTTAACTCCATTTCTGAAGTGAAACACACAGCAGTGTTCTCATCCATTGATCACACTCTGCGTTTGAACATGAAGCATGCTCTTCTTTCTAGAGTCTCTAAGACAGCAGGAAACGTGAGTTTGCTGAGAACAAAAGAACGGTGTTTCATAAACATACAGACCACATCTAGTCGAACTCTGCTTCTGAGAGTGATACAAAGCACTGGTCCTCTAACATCCAATGCTTGTCAGTTAAGATGAAAAACGTTTGAGCTTCGTGAACGATGTAGTTCGTTTGAGCAGAAAAGTGACTGCCCTTACCTGAAACGAAATCTTGCTTGTAGGAAGACTCAGAGCCTGGGATTTAAGTCCATTTCTGAAGGGAAACACACAGCATAGTTCTCATCCATGGATCACACTCTGCTTTAGAGCGAGAAGCACACTCTTGCTTTCTAGAGTCTCTAATACAGCAGGAAATCTGAGTGTGCCCAGGACAAGAGAAGGGTGTTTCCTACACATACGGACTATATGTAGTCCAAAACTTCTTCTGAAACTGATACAATGCACTGGTGTTCTAACATCCAATGGTTGTCAGTTAAGATGAGAAACGTGTGAGCTTCGTGAAAGATGTAGTTCGTTTGAGCAGAAAAGTGACTGCCCTTACCTGAAACGAAGTCTTGCATGTAGGAAGACACAGAGCCTGGGGGTTAACTCCTTTTCTGAAGGAAAACACACAGCATAGTTCTCATCCATGGATCACACTCTGCTTTAGAGCGAGAAGCACGCTCTTGCTTTCTAAAGTCTCTAAGACAGCAGGAATCGTGAGTTTGCTGAGAACAAAAGAACGGTGTTTCCTACACATACGGACCATATCTAGTCCAACTCTGCTTCTGATAATGATACAAAGCACTGGTCCTCTAACATCCAATGCTTGTCAGTTAAGATGAGAAATGTGTGAGCTTAGTGAATGATGTAGTTCCTTTGAACTGAAAAGTGACTGCCCTTACCTGAAACGAAGTCTTGCTTGTAGTAAGACACAGAACCTGGGATTTAAGTCCATTTATGAAGGGAAACACACAGCATAGTTCTCATCCATGGATCACACTCTGCTTTAGAGCGAGAAGCACACTCTTGCTTACTAGAGTCTCTAATACAGCAGGAAATCTGAGTGTGCCCAGAACAAAAGAACGGTGTTTCCTACACATTTGGACCATATGTAGTGCAAACCTGCTTCTGAATCTGATACAAAGCACTGACCACCTAACATCCAATGCTTGTCAGTTAAGATGAGAAACATGTGAGCTTCGAGAACGATGTAGTTCGTTTGAGCAGAAAAGTGACTGCCCTTACCTGAATTGAAGTCTTGCTTGTAGGAAGACTCAGAGCCTGGGATTTAACTCCATTTCTGAAGTAAAACACACAGCAGTGTAATCATCCATTGATCACACTCTGCTTTAGAACAAGAAGCATGCTCTTGCTTTCTAGATTCTCTAAGACAGCAGGAAACGTGAGTGTGCTGAGAACAAAAGAACAGTGTTTCCTACACTTACGGACATTATATAGTCCAACTCTGTATCTGAAACTGATACAAAGCACTGGTCCTCTAAAATCCAATGCTTGTCTGTTAAGAGGAGAAACGTGTGAGCTTCGTGAACAATGTAGTTCCTTTGAGCTGAAAAGTGACTGCCCTTACCTGAAACGAAGTCTTGCTTGTAGGAAGACTCAGAGCCTGAGATTTAACTCCATTTCTGAAGTTAAACACACAGCATAGTTCTGATCCATGGATCACACTCTGCTCTAGAGCGAGAAGCACGCTCTTGCTTTCTAGAGTCTCTAAGACAGCAGGAAATCTGAGTGTGCCCAGAACAAAAGAACGGTGTTTCCTACACATAAGGACTATATGTAATCCAAATCTTCTTCTGAAACTGATACAATGCACTGGTCCTCTAACATCCAATGCTTGTCAGTTAAGATGAGAAACGTGTGAGCTTTGTGAAAGATGTAGTTCGTTTGAGCTGAAAAGTGACTGCCCTTACCTGAAACGAAGTCTTGCTTGTAGGAAGACTCAGAGCCTGGGATTTAACTCCATTTCTGAAGTTAAACACACAGCATAGTTCTCATCCATGGATCAAACTCTGCTCTAGAGCGAGAAGCACGCTCTTGCTTTCTAGAGTCTCTAAGACAGCAGGAAATCTGAGTGTGCCCAGAACAAAAGAACGGTGTTTCCTACACATAAGGACTATATGTAATCCAAATCTTCTTCTGAAATGATAGAATGCACTGGTCCTCTAACATCCAATGCTTGTCAGTTAAGATGAGAAATGTGTGAGCTTAGTGAATGATGTAGTTCCTTTGAACTGAAAAGTGACTGCCCTTACCTGAAACGAAGTCTTGCTTGTAGTAAGACACAGAGCCTGGGATTTAAGTCCATTTCTGAAGGGAAACACACAGGATAGTTCTCATCCATGGATCACACTCTGCTTTAGAGCGAGAAGCACACTCTTGCTTACTAGAGTCTCTAATACAGCAGGATATCTGAGTGTGCCCAGAACAAAAGAACGGTGTTTCCTACACATATGGACCATATGTAGTGCAAACCTGCTTCTGAAACTGATACAAAGCACTGACCACCTAACTTCCAATGCTTGTGAGTTAATATGAGAAACGTGTGAGCTTCGAGAACGATGAAGTTCGTTTGAGCATAAAAGTGACTGCCCTTACATGAATTGAAGTCTTGCTTGTAGGAAGACTCAGAGCCTGGGATTTAACTCCATTTCTGAAGTAAAACACACAGCAGCGTAATCATCCATTGATCACACTCTGCTTTAGAACAAGAAGCATGCTCTTGCTTTCTAGATTCTCTAAGACAGCAGGAAACGTGAGTGTGCTGTGAACAAAAGAACGGTGTTTCCTACAATTACGGACATTATATAGTCCAACTCTGCATCTGAAACTGATACAAAGCACTGGTCCTCTTAAATCCAATGCTTGTCTGTTAAGATGAGAAACGTGTGAGCTTCGTGAACGATGTAGTTCCTTTGAGCTGAAAAGTGACTGCCCTTACCTGAAACGAAGTCTTGCTTGTAGGAAGACTCAGAGCCTGGGATTTAACTCCATTTCTGAAGGGAAACACACAGCAGTGTTCTCATCCATTGATCACACTCTGCGTTTGAACAAGAAGCATGCGCTTCTTTCTAGAGTCTCTACGTCAGCAGGAAACGTGAGTTTGCTGAGAATAAAAGAACGGTGTTTCGTACACATAGGGACCATATCTAGTCGAACTCTGCTTCTGAAACTGATACAAAGCACTGGTCCTCTAACATCCAATGCTTGTCTGTTAAGATGTGAAACGTGTGAGCTTCGTGAACGATGTAGTTCGTTTGAGCTGAAAAGTGACTGCCCTTACCTGAAACGAAGTCTTGCTTGTAGGAAGACATAGAGCCTGGGATTTAACTACTTTTCTGAAGGGAAACATACAGCATAGTTTTCATCCATGGATCACACTCTGCTTTAGAGCGAGAAGCACACTCTTGCTTTCTAGAGTCTCTAAGACAGCAGGAAATCTGAGTGTGCCCAGAAAAAAAGAACGGTGTTTCCTACACATATGGACCATATCTAGTCCATATCTGCTTCTGAAACTGATACAAAGCACTGACCCTCTAACTTCCAATGCTTGTCACTTAAGATGAGAAACGTGTGAGCTCAGTGAACGATGTAGTTCGTTTGAGCAGAAAAGTGACTGCCCTTACCTGAAACGAAGTCTTGCTTGTAGGAAGACTCAGAGCCTGGGATTTAACTCCATTTCTGAAGGCAAACACACAGCATAGTTCTCATCCATGGATCACACTCTGCTTTAGAAAGAAGCACGCTCTTGCTTTCTAGAGTCTCTAAGACAGCAGGAAACGTGAGTGTGCTGAGAACAAAAGAACGGTGTTTCCTACACATACGGAGGATATCTAGTCCAACGGTTCTTCTGAAACTGATACAAAGCACTGGTCCTCTAACATCCAATGCTTGTCAGTAACGATGAGAAACGTGTGAGCTTCGTGAATGATGTAGTTCTTTTGAGCAGAAAAGTGACTGCCCTTACCTGAATTGAAGTCTTGCTTGTAGGAAGACTCAGAGCCTGGGATTTAACTCCATTTCTGAAGTGAAACACACAGCAGTGTTCTCATCCATTGATCACACTCTGCTTTAGAAGAAGAAGCACGATCGTGCTTTCTAGAGTATCTAAGACAGCAGGAAACGTGAGTTTGCTGAGAACAAAAGAACGGTGTTTCCTACATATACGGACCATATCTAGTCCAATGCTGCTTCTGAAACAGATACAAAGCACTGGTCCTCGAACATCCAATGCTTGTCTGTTAAGATGAGAAACGTGTGAGCTCCGTGAACGATGTCGTTCGTTTGAGCTGAAAAGTGACTGCCCTTACCTGAAACGAAGTCTTGCTTGTAGGAAGACACAGAGCCTGGGATTTAACTCCTTTTCTGAAGGGAAACACACAGCATAGTTCTCATCCATGGTTCACACTCTGCTTTAGAGTAAGAAGCACGCTCTTGCTTTCTACAGTCTCTAAGACAGCAGGAAACTTGAGTGTGCTGAGAACAAAAGAACGGTGTTTCCTACACATACAGACCATATCTAGTCCAACTCTGCTTCTGAAAGTGATACAAAGCACTGGTCCTCTAACATCCAATGCTTGTCAGTTAAGATGAGAAACGTGTGAGCTTAGTGAATGATGTAGTTCCTTTGAACTGAAAAGTGACTGCCCTAACCTGAAACGAGTCTTGCTTGTAGTAAGACACAGAGCCTGGGATTTAAGTCCATTTCTGAAGGGAAACACACAGCATAGTTCACACCCATGGATCACACTCTGCTTTAGAGCGAGAAGCACACTCTTCCTTTCTAGAGTCTCTAATACAACAGGAAATCTGAGTGTGCCCAGAACAAAAGAAGGGTGTTTCCTTCACATATGGACCATATGTAGTCCAAATCTGCTTCTGAAACTGATACAAAGCACTGACCATCTTACATCCAATGCTTGTCAGTTAAGATGAGAAACATGTGAGCTTCGTGAACGATGTAGTTTGTTTGAGCAGAAAAGTGACTGCCCTTACCTGAATTGAAGTCTTGCTTGTAGGAAGACTCAGAGCCTGGGATTTATCTCCATTTCTGAAGTAAAACACACAGCAGTGTAATCATCCATTGATCACACTCTGCTTTAGAACAAGAAGCACGCTCTTGCTTTCTAGAGTCTCTAAGACAGCAGGAAACGTGAGTATGCTGAGAACAAAAGAACGGTGTTTCCTACACATATGGACCATATCTAGTCCAACTCTGCTTCTGAAACTGATACAAAGCACTGGTCCTCTAACATCCAATGCTTGTCTGTTAAGATGAGAAACGTGTGAGTTCCCTGAACGATGTCGTTCCTTTTGAGCTGAAAAGTGACTGCCCTTACCTGAAACGAAGTCTTGCTTGTAGGAAGACACAGAGCCTGGGATTTAACTCCTTTTCTGAAGGGAAACACACAGCATAGTTCTCATCCATGGATCACACTCTGCTTTAGAGCGAGAAGTACGCTCCTGCTTTCTACAGTCTCTAAGACTGCAGGAAACGTGAGTGTGCTGAGAACAACGGAACGGTGTTTCCTACATATACGGACCATATCTAGTCCAACTCTGCTTCTGAAAGTGATACAAAGCACTGGTTCTCTAACATCCAATGCTTGTCAGTTAAGATGAGAAACGTGTGAGCTTAGTGAATGATGTAGTTCCTTTGGACTGAAAAGTGACTGCCCTTACATGAAATGAAGTCTTGCTTGTAGTAAGACACAGAGCCTGGGATTTAAGTCCATTTCTGAAGGGAAACACACAGCATAGTTCTCATCCATGGATCACACTCTGCTTTAGAGCGAGAAGCACGCTCTTGCTTTCTTGAGTCTCTAATACAGCAGGAAATCTGAGTGTGCCCAGAACAAAAGAAGGGTGTTTCCTACACATATGGACCATATGTAGTCCAAATCTGTTTCTGAAACTGATACAAAGCACTGACCATCTTACATCCAATGCTTGTCAGTTAAGATGAGAAACGTGTGAGCTCAGTGAACGATGTAGTTCGTTTGAGCAGAAAAGTGACTGCCCTTACCTGAAACGAAGTCTTGCTTGTAGGTAGACATAGAGCCTGGGATTTAACTACTTTTCTGACGGGAAACATACAGCATAGTTTTCATCCATGGATCACACTCTGCTTTAGAATGAGAAGCACACTCTTGCTTTCCAGATTCTCTAAGACAGCAGGAAATCTGAGTGTGCCCAGAACAAAAGAAGGGTGTTTCCTACACATATGGACCATATGTAGTCCAAATCTGCTTCTGAAACTGATACAAAGCACTGACCATCTTACATCCAATGCTTGTCAGTTAAGATGAGAAACGTGTGAGCTTCGTGAACGATGTAGTTCGTTTGAGCAGAAAAGTGACTGCCCTTACCTGAATTGAAGTCTTGCTTGTAGGAAGACTCAGAGCCTGGGATTTAACTCCATTTCTGAAGTAAAACACACAGCAGTGTAATCATCCATTGATCACACTCTGCTTTAGAACAAGAAGCACACTCTTGCTTTCTAGAGTCTCTAAGACAGCAGGAAACGTGAGTATGCTGAGAACAAAAGAACGGTGTTTCCTACACATACGGACCATATCTAGTCCAACTCTTCTTCTGAAACTGATACAAAGCACTGGTCCTCTAACATCCAATTCTTGTCTCTTAAGATGAGAAATGTGTGAGCTCAGTGAACGATGTAGTTCGTTTGAGCTGAAAAGTGACTGCCCTTACCTGAAAAGAAGTCTTGCCTGTAGGAAGACTCAGAGCCTGAGATTTAACTCCATTTCTGAAGTTAAACACACAGCATAGTTCTCATCCATGGATCACACTCTGCTCTAGAGCGAGAAGCACGCTCTTGCTTTCTAGAGTCTCTAAGACAGCAGGAAATCTGAGTGTGCCCAGAACAAAAGAACGGTGTTTCCTACACATAAGGACTATATGTAATCCAAATCTTCTTCTGAAATGATAGAATGCACTGGTCCTCTAACATCCAATGCTTGTCAGTTAAGATGAGAAATGTGTGAGCTTAGTGAATGATGTAGTTCCTTTGAACTGAAAAGTGACTGCCCTTACCTGAAACGAAGTCTTGCTTGTAGTAAGACACAGAGCCTGGGATTTAAGTCCATTTCTGAAGGGAAACACACAGGATAGTTCTCATCCATGGATCACACTCTGCTTTAGAGCGAGAAGCACACTCTTGCTTACTAGAGTCTCTAATACAGCAGGATATCTGAGTGTGCCCAGAACAAAAGAACGGTGTTTCCTACACATATGGACCATATGTAGTGCAAACCTGCTTCTGAAACTGATACAAAGCACTGACCACCTAACTTCCAATGCTTGTGAGTTAAGATGAGAAACGTGTGAGCTTCGAGAACGATGTAGTTCGTTTGAGCAGAAAAGTGACTGCCCTTACATGAATTGAAGTCTTGCTTGTAGGAAGACTCAGAGCCTGGGATTTAACTCCATTTCTGAAGTAAAACACACAGCAGTGTAATCATCCATTGATCACACTCTGCTTTAGAACAAGAAGCATGCTCTTGCTTTCTAGATTCTCTAAGACAGCAGGAAACGTGAGTGTGCTGAGAACAAAAGAACGGTGTTTCCTACAATTACGGACATTATATAGTCCAACTCTGCATCTGAAACTGATACAAAGCACTGGTCCTCTTAAATCCAATGCTTGTCTGTTAAGATGAGAAACGTGTGAGCTTCGTGAACGATGTAGTTCCTTTGAGCTGAAAAGTGACTGCCCTTACCTGAAACGAAGTCTTGCTTGTAGGAAGACTCAGAGCCTGGGATTTAACTCCATTTCTGAAGGGAAACACACAGCAGTGTTCTCATCCATTGATCACACTCTGCGTTTGAACAAGAAGCATGCGCTTCTTTCTAGAGTCTCTACGTCAGCAGGAAACGTGAGTTTGCTGAGAATAAAAGAACGGTGTTTCGTACACATAGGGACCATATCTAGTCGAACTCTGCTTCTGAAACTGATACAAAGCACTGGTCCTCTAACATCCAATGCTTGTCTGTTAAGATGTGAAACGTGTGAGCTTCGTGAACGATGTAGTTCGTTTGAGCTGAAAAGTGACTGCCCTTACCTGAAACGAAGTCTTGCTTGTAGGAAGACATAGAGCCTGGGATTTAACTACTTTTCTGAAGGGAAACATACAGCATAGTTTTCATCCATGGATCACACTCTGCTTTAGAGCGAGAAGCACACTCTTGCTTTCTAGAGTCTCTAAGACAGCAGGAAATCTGAGTGTGCCCAGAAAAAAAGAACGGTGTTTCCTACACATATGGACCATATCTAGTCCATATCTGCTTCTGAAACTGATACAAAGCACTGACCCTCTAACTTCCAATGCTTGTCACTTAAGATGAGAAACGTGTGAGCTCAGTGAACGATGTAGTTCGTTTGAGCAGAAAAGTGACTGCCCTTACCTGAAACGAAGTCTTGCTTGTAGGAAGACTCAGAGCCTGGGATTTAACTCCATTTCTGAAGGCAAACACACAGCATAGTTCTCATCCATGGATCACACTCTGCTTTAGAAAGAAGCACGCTCTTGCTTTCTAGAGTCTCTAAGACAGCAGGAAACGTGAGTGTGCTGAGAACAAAAGAACGGTGTTTCCTACACATACGGAGGATATCTAGTCCAACGGTTCTTCTGAAACTGATACAAAGCACTGGTCCTCTAACATCCAATGCTTGTCAGTAACGATGAGAAACGTGTGAGCTTCGTGAATGATGTAGTTCTTTTGAGCAGAAAAGTGACTGCCCTTACCTGAATTGAAGTCTTGCTTGTAGGAAGACTCAGAGCCTGGGATTTAACTCCATTTCTGAAGTGAAACACACAGCAGTGTTCTCATCCATTGATCACACTCTGCTTTAGAAGAAGAAGCACGATCGTGCTTTCTAGAGTATCTAAGACAGCAGGAAACGTGAGTTTGCTGAGAACAAAAGAACGGTGTTTCCTACACATACGGACCATATCTAGTCCAATGCTGCTTCTGAAACAGATACAAAGCACTGGTCCTCTAACATCCAATGCTTGTCTGTTAAGATGAGAAACGTGTGAGCTCCGTGAACGATGTCGTTCGTTTGAGCTGAAAAGTGACTGCCCTTACCTGAAACGAAGTCTTGCTTGTAGGAAGACACAGAGCCTGGGATTTAACTCCTTTTCTGAAGGGAAACACACAGCATAGTTCTCATCCATGGTTCACACTCTGCTTTAGAGTAAGAAGCACGCTCTTGCTTTCTACAGTCTCTAAGACAGCAGGAAACTTGAGTGTGCTGAGAACAAAAGAACGGTGTTTCCTACACATACAGACCATATCTAGTCCAACTCTGCTTCTGAAAGTGATACAAAGCACTGGTCCTCTAACATCCAATGCTTGTCAGTTAAGATGAGAAACGTGTGAGCTTAGTGAATGATGTAGTTCCTTTGAGCAGAAAAGTGACTGCCCTTACCTGAAACGAAATCTTGCTTGTAGGAAGACTCAGAGCCTGGGATTTAAGTCCATTTCTGAAGGGAAACACACAGCATAGTTCTCATCCATGGATCACACTCTGCTTTAGAGCGAGAAGCACACTCTTGCTTTCTAGAGTCTCTAATACAGCAGGAAATCTGAGTGTGCCCAGGACAAGAGAAGGGTGTTTCCTACACATACGGACTATATGTAGTCCAAAACTTCTTCTGAAACTGATACAATGCACTGGTGTTCTAACATCCAATGGTTGTCAGTTAAGATGAGAAACGTGTGAGCTTCGTGAAAGATGTAGTTCGTTTGAGCAGAAAAGTGACTGCCCTTACCTGAAACGAAGTCTTGCATGTAGGAAGACACAGAGCCTGGGGGTTAACTCCTTTTCTGAAGGAAAACACACAGCATAGTTCTCATCCATGGATCACACTCTGCTTTAGAGCGAGAAGCACGCTCTTGCTTTCTAAAGTCTCTAAGACAGCAGGAATCGTGAGTTTGCTGAGAACAAAAGAACGGTGTTTCCTACACATACGGACCATATCTAGTCCAACTCTGCTTCTGATAATGATACAAAGCACTGGTCCTCTAACATCCAATGCTTGTCAGTTAAGATGAGAAATGTGTGAGCTTAGTGAATGATGTAGTTCCTTTGAACTGAAAAGTGACTGCCCTTACCTGAAACGAAGTCTTGCTTGTAGTAAGACACAGAACCTGGGATTTAAGTCCATTTATGAAGGGAAACACACAGCATAGTTCTCATCCATGGATCACACTCTGCTTTAGAGCGAGAAGCACACTCTTGCTTACTAGAGTCTCTAATACAGCAGGAAATCTGAGTGTGCCCAGAACAAAAGAACGGTGTTTCCTACACATTTGGACCATATGTAGTGCAAACCTGCTTCTGAATCTGATACAAAGCACTGACCACCTAACATCCAATGCTTGTCAGTTAAGATGAGAAACATGTGAGCTTCGAGAACGATGTAGTTCGTTTGAGCAGAAAAGTGACTGCCCTTACCTGAATTGAAGTCTTGCTTGTAGGAAGACTCAGAGCCTGGGATTTAACTCCATTTCTGAAGTAAAACACACAGCAGTGTAATCATCCATTGATCACACTCTGCTTTAGAACAAGAAGCATGCTCTTGCTTTCTAGATTCTCTAAGACAGCAGGAAACGTGAGTGTGCTGAGAACAAAAGAACAGTGTTTCCTACACTTACGGACATTATATAGTCCAACTCTGTATCTGAAACTGATACAAAGCACTGGTCCTCTAAAATCCAATGCTTGTCTGTTAAGAGGAGAAACGTGTGAGCTTCGTGAACAATGTAGTTCCTTTGAGCTGAAAAGTGACTGCCCTTACCTGAAACGAAGTCTTGCTTGTAGGAAGACTCAGAGCCTGAGATTTAACTCCATTTCTGAAGTTAAACACACAGCATAGTTCTGATCCATGGATCACACTCTGCTCTAGAGCGAGAAGCACGCTCTTGCTTTCTAGAGTCTCTAAGACAGCAGGAAATCTGAGTGTGCCCAGAACAAAAGAACGGTGTTTCCTACACATAAGGACTATATGTAATCCAAATCTTCTTCTGAAACTGATACAATGCACTGGTCCTCTAACATCCAATGCTTGTCAGTTAAGATGAGAAACGTGTGAGCTTTGTGAAAGATGTAGTTCGTTTGAGCTGAAAAGTGACTGCCCTTACCTGAAACGAAGTCTTGCTTGTAGGAAGACTCAGAGCCTGGGATTTAACTCCATTTCTGAAGTTAAACACACAGCATAGTTCTCATCCATGGATCAAACTCTGCTCTAGAGCGAGAAGCACGCTCTTGCTTTCTAGAGTCTCTAAGACAGCAGGAAATCTGAGTGTGCCCAGAACAAAAGAACGGTGTTTCCTACACATAAGGACTATATGTAATCCAAATCTTCTTCTGAAATGATAGAATGCACTGGTCCTCTAACATCCAATGCTTGTCAGTTAAGATGAGAAATGTGTGAGCTTAGTGAATGATGTAGTTCCTTTGAACTGAAAAGTGACTGCCCTTACCTGAAACGAAGTCTTGCTTGTAGTAAGACACAGAGCCTGGGATTTAAGTCCATTTCTGAAGGGAAACACACAGGATAGTTCTCATCCATGGATCACACTCTGCTTTAGAGCGAGAAGCACACTCTTGCTTACTAGAGTCTCTAATACAGCAGGATATCTGAGTGTGCCCAGAACAAAAGAACGGTGTTTCCTACACATATGGACCATATGTAGTGCAAACCTGCTTCTGAAACTGATACAAAGCACTGACCACCTAACTTCCAATGCTTGTGAGTTAATATGAGAAACGTGTGAGCTTCGAGAACGATGAAGTTCGTTTGAGCATAAAAGTGACTGCCCTTACATGAATTGAAGTCTTGCTTGTAGGAAGACTCAGAGCCTGGGATTTAACTCCATTTCTGAAGTAAAACACACAGCAGCGTAATCATCCATTGATCACACTCTGCTTTAGAACAAGAAGCATGCTCTTGCTTTCTAGATTCTCTAAGACAGCAGGAAACGTGAGTGTGCTGTGAACAAAAGAACGGTGTTTCCTACAATTACGGACATTATATAGTCCAACTCTGCATCTGAAACTGATACAAAGCACTGGTCCTCTTAAATCCAATGCTTGTCTGTTAAGATGAGAAACGTGTGAGCTTCGTGAACGATGTAGTTCCTTTGAGCTGAAAAGTGACTGCCCTTACCTGAAACGAAGTCTTGCTTGTAGGAAGACTCAGAGCCTGGGATTTAACTCCATTTCTGAAGGGAAACACACAGCAGTGTTCTCATCCATTGATCACACTCTGCGTTTGAACAAGAAGCATGCGCTTCTTTCTAGAGTCTCTACGTCAGCAGGAAACGTGAGTTTGCTGAGAATAAAAGAACGGTGTTTCGTACACATAGGGACCATATCTAGTCGAACTCTGCTTCTGAAACTGATACAAAGCACTGGTCCTCTAACATCCAATGCTTGTCTGTTAAGATGTGAAACGTGTGAGCTTCGTGAACGATGTAGTTCGTTTGAGCTGAAAAGTGACTGCCCTTACCTGAAACGAAGTCTTGCTTGTAGGAAGACATAGAGCCTGGGATTTAACTACTTTTCTGAAGGGAAACATACAGCATAGTTTTCATCCATGGATCACACTCTGCTTTAGAGCGAGAAGCACACTCTTGCTTTCTAGAGTCTCTAAGACAGCAGGAAATCTGAGTGTGCCCAGAAAAAAAGAATGGTGTTTCCTACACATATGGACCATATCTAGTCCATATCTGCTTCTGAAACTGATACAAAGCACTGACCCTCTAACTTCCAATGCTTGTCACTTAAGATGAGAAACGTGTGAGCTCAGTGAACGATGTAGTTCGTTTGAGCAGAAAAGTGACTGCCCTTACCTGAAACGAAGTCTTGCTTGTAGGAAGACTCAGAGCCTGGGATTTAACTCCATTTCTGAAGGCAAACACACAGCATAGTTCTCATCCATGGATCACACTCTGCTTTAGAAAGAAGCACGCTCTTGCTTTCTAGAGTCTCTAAGACAGCAGGAAAC
Organism: Onychomys leucogaster; assembly: GCA_949786385.1. NCBI lineage: Eukaryota > Metazoa > Chordata > Mammalia > Rodentia > Cricetidae > Onychomys > Onychomys leucogaster. The sequence goes on from CATKUP010000076.1 coordinate 2,420,342, forward strand.
GTGAGTGTGCTGAGAACAAAAGAACGGTGTTTCCTACACATACGGAGGATATCTAGTCCAACGGTTCTTCTGAAACTGATACAAAGCACTGGTCCTCTAACATCCAATGCTTGTCAGTAACGATGAGAAACGTGTGAGCTTCGTGAATGATGTAGTTCTTTTGAGCAGAAAAGTGACTGCCCTTACCTGAATTGAAGTCTTGCTTGTAGGAAGACTCAGAGCCTGGGATTTAACTCCATTTCTGAAGTGAAACACACAGCAGTGTTCTCATCCATTGATCACACTCTGCTTTAGAAGAAGAAGCACGATCGTGCTTTCTAGAGTATCTAAGACAGCAGGAAACGTGAGTTTGCTGAGAACAAAAGAACGGTGTTTCCTACATATACGGACCATATCTAGTCCAATGCTGCTTCTGAAACAGATACAAAGCACTGGTCCTCGAACATCCAATGCTTGTCTGTTAAGATGAGAAACGTGTGAGCTCCGTGAACGATGTCGTTCGTTTGAGCTGAAAAGTGACTGCCCTTACCTGAAACGAAGTCTTGCTTGTAGGAAGACACAGAGCCTGGGATTTAACTCCTTTTCTGAAGGGAAACACACAGCATAGTTCTCATCCATGGTTCACACTCTGCTTTAGAGTAAGAAGCACGCTCTTGCTTTCTACAGTCTCTAAGACAGCAGGAAACTTGAGTGTGCTGAGAACAAAAGAACGGTGTTTCCTACACATACAGACCATATCTAGTCCAACTCTGCTTCTGAAAGTGATACAAAGCACTGGTCCTCTAACATCCAATGCTTGTCAGTTAAGATGAGAAACGTGTGAGCTTAGTGAATGATGTAGTTCCTTTGAACTGAAAAGTGACTGCCCTAACCTGAAACGAGTCTTGCTTGTAGTAAGACACAGAGCCTGGGATTTAAGTCCATTTCTGAAGGGAAACACACAGCATAGTTCACACCCATGGATCACACTCTGCTTTAGAGCGAGAAGCACACTCTTCCTTTCTAGAGTCTCTAATACAACAGGAAATCTGAGTGTGCCCAGAACAAAAGAAGGGTGTTTCCTTCACATATGGACCATATGTAGTCCAAATCTGCTTCTGAAACTGATACAAAGCACTGACCATCTTACATCCAATGCTTGTCAGTTAAGATGAGAAACATGTGAGCTTCGTGAACGATGTAGTTTGTTTGAGCAGAAAAGTGACTGCCCTTACCTGAATTGAAGTCTTGCTTGTAGGAAGACTCAGAGCCTGGGATTTATCTCCATTTCTGAAGTAAAACACACAGCAGTGTAATCATCCATTGATCACACTCTGCTTTAGAACAAGAAGCACGCTCTTGCTTTCTAGAGTCTCTAAGACAGCAGGAAACGTGAGTATGCTGAGAACAAAAGAACGGTGTTTCCTACACATATGGACCATATCTAGTCCAACTCTGCTTCTGAAACTGATACAAAGCACTGGTCCTCTAACATCCAATGCTTGTCTGTTAAGATGAGAAACGTGTGAGTTCCCTGAACGATGTCGTTCCTTTTGAGCTGAAAAGTGACTGCCCTTACCTGAAACGAAGTCTTGCTTGTAGGAAGACACAGAGCCTGGGATTTAACTCCTTTTCTGAAGGGAAACACACAGCATAGTTCTCATCCATGGATCACACTCTGCTTTAGAGCGAGAAGTACGCTCCTGCTTTCTACAGTCTCTAAGACTGCAGGAAACGTGAGTGTGCTGAGAACAACGGAACGGTGTTTCCTACATATACGGACCATATCTAGTCCAACTCTGCTTCTGAAAGTGATACAAAGCACTGGTTCTCTAACATCCAATGCTTGTCAGTTAAGATGAGAAACGTGTGAGCTTAGTGAATGATGTAGTTCCTTTGGACTGAAAAGTGACTGCCCTTACATGAAATGAAGTCTTGCTTGTAGTAAGACACAGAGCCTGGGATTTAAGTCCATTTCTGAAGGGAAACACACAGCATAGTTCTCATCCATGGATCACACTCTGCTTTAGAGCGAGAAGCACGCTCTTGCTTTCTTGAGTCTCTAATACAGCAGGAAATCTGAGTGTGCCCAGAACAAAAGAAGGGTGTTTCCTACACATATGGACCATATGTAGTCCAAATCTGTTTCTGAAACTGATACAAAGCACTGACCATCTTACATCCAATGCTTGTCAGTTAAGATGAGAAACGTGTGAGCTCAGTGAACGATGTAGTTCGTTTGAGCAGAAAAGTGACTGCCCTTACCTGAAACGAAGTCTTGCTTGTAGGTAGACATAGAGCCTGGGATTTAACTACTTTTCTGACGGGAAACATACAGCATAGTTTTCATCCATGGATCACACTCTGCTTTAGAATGAGAAGCACACTCTTGCTTTCCAGATTCTCTAAGACAGCAGGAAATCTGAGTGTGCCCAGAACAAAAGAAGGGTGTTTCCTACACATATGGACCATATGTAGTCCAAATCTGCTTCTGAAACTGATACAAAGCACTGACCATCTTACATCCAATGCTTGTCAGTTAAGATGAGAAACGTGTGAGCTTCGTGAACGATGTAGTTCGTTTGAGCAGAAAAGTGACTGCCCTTACCTGAATTGAAGTCTTGCTTGTAGGAAGACTCAGAGCCTGGGATTTAACTCCATTTCTGAAGTAAAACACACAGCAGTGTAATCATCCATTGATCACACTCTGCTTTAGAACAAGAAGCACACTCTTGCTTTCTAGAGTCTCTAAGACAGCAGGAAACGTGAGTATGCTGAGAACAAAAGAACGGTGTTTCCTACACATACGGACCATATCTAGTCCAACTCTTCTTCTGAAACTGATACAAAGCACTGGTCCTGTAACATCCAATTCTTGTCTCTTAAGATGAGAAATGTGTGAGCTCAGTGAACGATGTAGTTCGTTTGAGCTGAAAAGTGACTGCCCTTACCTGAAAAGAAGTCTTGCCTGTAGGAAGACTCAGAGCCTGAGATTTAACTCCATTTCTGAAGTTAAACACACAGCATAGTTCTCATCCATGGATCACACTCTGCTCTAGAGCGAGAAGCACGCTCTTGCTTTCTAGAGTCTCTAAGACAGCAGGAAATCTGAGTGTGCCCAGAAAAAAAGAACGGTGTTTCCTACACATAAGGACTATATGTAATCCAAATCTTCTTCTGAAATGATAGAATGCACTGGTCCTCTAACATCCAATGCTTGTCAGTTAAGATGAGAAATGTGTGAGCTTAGTGAATGATGTAGTTCCTTTGAACTGAAAAGTGACTGCCCTTACCTGAAACGAAGTCTTGCTTGTAGTAAGACACAGAGCCTGTGATTTAAGTCCATTTCTGAAGGGAAACACACAGGATAGTTCTCATCCATGGATCACACTCTGCTTTAGAGCGAGAAGCACACTCTTGCTTACTAGAGTCTCTAATACAGCAGGATATCTGAGTGTGCCCAGAACAAAAGAACGGTGTTTCCTACACATATGGACCATATGTAGTGCAAACCTGCTTCTGAAACTGATACAAAGCACTGACCACCTAACTTCCAATGCTTGTGAGTTAAGATGAGAAACGTGTGAGCTTCGTGAACGATGTAGTTCCTTTGAGCTGAAAAGTGACTGCCCTTACCTGAAACGAAGTCTTGCTTGTAGGAAGACTCAGAGCCTGGGATTTAACTCCATTTCTGAAGGGAAACACACAGCAGTGTTCTCATCCATTGATCACACTCTGCGTTTGAACAAGAAGCATGCGCTTCTTTCTAGAGTCTCTACGTCAGCAGGAAACGTGAGTTTGCTGAGAATAAAAGAACGGTGTTTCGTACACATAGGGACCATATCTAGTCGAACTCTGCTTCTGAAACTGATACAAAGCACTGGTCCTCTAACATCCAATGCTTGTCTGTTAAGATGTGAAACGTGTGAGCTTCGTGAACGATGTAGTTCGTTTGAGCTGAAAAGTGACTGCCCTTACCTGAAACGAAGTCTTGCTTGTAGGAAGACATAGAGCCTGGGATTTAACTACTTTTCTGAAGGGAAACATACAGCATAGTTTTCATCCATGGATCACACTCTGCTTTAGAGCGAGAAGCACACTCTTGCTTTCTAGAGTCTCTAAGACAGCAGGAAATCTGAGTGTGCCCAGAAAAAAAGAACGGTGTTTCCTACACATATGGACCATATCTAGTCCATATCTGCTTCTGAAACTGATACAAAGCACTGACCCTCTAACTTCCAATGCTTGTCACTTAAGATGAGAAACGTGTGAGCTCAGTGAACGATGTAGTTCGTTTGAGCAGAAAAGTGACTGCCCTTACCTGAAACGAAGTCTTGCTTGTAGGAAGACTCAGAGCCTGGGATTTAACTCCATTTCTGAAGGCAAACACACAGCATAGTTCTCATCCATGGATCACACTCTGCTTTAGAAAGAAGCACGCTCTTGCTTTCTAGAGTCTCTAAGACAGCAGGAAACGTGAGTGTGCTGAGAACAAAAGAACGGTGTTTCCTACACATACGGAGGATATCTAGTCCAACGGTTCTTCTGAAACTGATACAAAGCACTGGTCCTCTAACATCCAATGCTTGTCAGTAACGATGAGAAACGTGTGAGCTTCGTGAATGATGTAGTTCTTTTGAGCAGAAAAGTGACTGCCCTTACCTGAATTGAAGTCTTGCTTGTAGGAAGACTCAGAGCCTGGGATTTAACTCCATTTCTGAAGTGAAACACACAGCAGTGTTCTCATCCATTGATCACACTCTGCTTTAGAAGAAGAAGCACGATCGTGCTTTCTAGAGTATCTAAGACAGCAGGAAACGTGAGTTTGCTGAGAACAAAAGAACGGTGTTTCCTACACATACGGACCATATCTAGTCCAATGCTGCTTCTGAAACAGATACAAAGCACTGGTCCTCTAACATCCAATGCTTGTCTGTTAAGATGAGAAACGTGTGAGCTCCGTGAACGATGTCGTTCGTTTGAGCTGAAAAGTGACTGCCCTTACCTGAAACGAAGTCTTGCTTGTAGGAAGACACAGAGCCTGGGATTTAACTCCTTTTCTGAAGGGAAACACACAGCATAGTTCTCATCCATGGTTCACACTCTGCTTTAGAGTAAGAAGCACGCTCTTGCTTTCTACAGTCTCTAAGACAGCAGGAAACTTGAGTGTGCTGAGAACAAAAGAACGGTGTTTCCTACACATACAGACCATATCTAGTCCAACTCTGCTTCTGAAAGTGATACAAAGCACTGGTCCTCTAACATCCAATGCTTGTCAGTTAAGATGAGAAACGTGTGAGCTTAGTGAATGATGTAGTTCCTTTGAACTGAAAAGTGACTGCCCTAACCTGAAACGAGTCTTGCTTGTAGTAAGACACAGAGCCTGGGATTTAAGTCCATTTCTGAAGGGAAACACACAGCATAGTTCACACCCATGGATCACACTCTGCTTTAGAGCGAGAAGCACACTCTTCCTTTCTAGAGTCTCTAATACAACAGGAAATCTGAGTGTGCCCAGAACAAAAGAAGGGTGTTTCCTTCACATATGGACCATATGTAGTCCAAATCTGCTTCTGAAACTGATACAAAGCACTGACCATCTTACATCCAATGCTTGTCAGTTAAGATGAGAAACATGTGAGCTTCGTGAACGATGTAGTTTGTTTGAGCAGAAAAGTGACTGCCCTTACCTGAATTGAAGTCTTGCTTGTAGGAAGACTCAGAGCCTGGGATTTATCTCCATTTCTGAAGTAAAACACACAGCAGTGTAATCATCCATTGATCACACTCTGCTTTAGAACAAGAAGCACGCTCTTGCTTTCTAGAGTCTCTAAGACAGCAGGAAACGTGAGTATGCTGAGAACAAAAGAACGGTGTTTCCTACACATATGGACCATATCTAGTCCAACTCTGCTTCTGAAACTGATACAAAGCACTGGTCCTCTAACATCCAATGCTTGTCTGTTAAGATGAGAAACGTGTGAGTTCCCTGAACGATGTCGTTCCTTTTGAGCTGAAAAGTGACTGCCCTTACCTGAAACGAAGTCTTGCTTGTAGGAAGACACAGAGCCTGGGATTTAACTCCTTTTCTGAAGGGAAACACACAGCATAGTTCTCATCCATGGATCACACTCTGCTTTAGAGCGAGAAGTACGCTCCTGCTTTCTACAGTCTCTAAGACTGCAGGAAACGTGAGTGTGCTGAGAACAACGGAACGGTGTTTCCTACATATACGGACCATATCTAGTCCAACTCTGCTTCTGAAAGTGATACAAAGCACTGGTTCTCTAACATCCAATGCTTGTCAGTTAAGATGAGAAACGTGTGAGCTTAGTGAATGATGTAGTTCCTTTGGACTGAAAAGTGACTGCCCTTACATGAAATGAAGTCTTGCTTGTAGTAAGACACAGAGCCTGGGATTTAAGTCCATTTCTGAAGGGAAACACACAGCGTAGTTCTCATCCATGGATCACACTCTGATTTAGAGCGAGAAGCACGCTCTTGCTTTCTTGAGTCTCTAATACAGCAGGAAATCTGAGTTTGCCCAGAACAAAAGAAGGGTGTTTCCTACACATATGGACCATATGTAGTCCAAATCTGTTTCTGAAACTGATACAAAGCACTGACCATCTTACATCCAATGCTTGTCAGTTAAGATGAGAAACGTGTGAGCTCAGTGAACGATGTAGTTCGTTTGAGCAGAAAAGTGACTGCCCTTACCTGAAACGAAGTCTTGCTTGTAGGTAGACATAGAGCCTGGGATTTAACTACTTTTCTGACGGGAAACATACAGCATAGTTTTCATCCATGGATCACACTCTGCTTTAGAATGAGAAGCACACTCTTGCTTTCCAGAGTCTCTAAGACAGCAGGAAATCTGAGTGTGCCCAGAACAAAAGAAGGGTGTTTCCTACACATATGGACCATATGTAGTCCAAATCTGCTTCTGAAACTGATACAAAGCACTGACCATCTTACATCCAATGCTTGTCAGTTAAGATGAGAAACGTGTGAGCTTCGTGAACGATGTAGTTCGCTTGAGCAGAAAAGTGACTGCCCTTACCTGAATTGAAGTCTTGCTTGTAGGAAGACTCAGAGCCTGGGATTTAACACCATTTCTGAAGTAAAACACACAGCAGTGTAATCATCCATTGATCACACTCTGCTTTAGAACAAGAAGCACACTCTTGCTTTCTAGAGTCTCTAAGACAGCAGGAAACGTGAGTATGCTGAGAACAAAAGAACGGTGTTTCCTACACATACGGACCATATCTAGTCCAACTCTTCTTCTGAAACTGATACAAAGCACTGGTCCTCTAACATCCAATGCTTGTCTCTTAAGATGAGAAATGTGTGAGCTCAGTGAACGATGTAGTTCGTTTGAGCTGAAAAGTGACTGCCCTTACCTGAAAAGAAGTCTTGCCTGTAGGAAGACTCAGAGCCTGAGATTTAACTCCATTTCTGAAGTTAAACACACAGCATAGTTCTCATCCATGGATCACACTCTGCTCTAGAGCGAGAAGCACGCTCTTGCTTTCTAGAGTCTCTAAGACAGCAGGAAATCTGAGTGTGCCCAGAACAAAAGAACGGTGTTTCCTACACATAAGGACTATATGTAATCCAAATCTTCTTCTGAAATGATAGAATGCACTGGTCCTCTAACATCCAATGCTTGTCAGTTAAGATGAGAAATGTGTGAGCTTAGTGAATGATGTAGTTCCTTTGAACTGAAAAGTGACTGCCCTTACCTGAAACGAAGTCTTGCTTGTAGTAAGACACAGAGCCTGGGATTTAAGTCCATTTCTGAAGGGAAACACACAGGATAGTTCTCATCCATGGATCACACTCTGCTTTAGAGCGAGAAGCACACTCTTGCTTACTAGAGTCTCTAATACAGCAGGATATCTGAGTGTGCCCAGAACAAAAGAACGGTGTTTCCTACACATATGGACCATATGTAGTGCAAACCTGCTTCTGAAACTGATACAAAGCACTGACCACCTAACTTCCAATGCTTGTGAGTTAAGATGAGAAACGTGTGAGCTTCGAGAACGATGTAGTTCGTTTGAGCAGAAAAGTGACTGCCCTTACATGAATTGAAGTCTTGCTTGAGGAAGACTCAGAGCCTGGGATTTAACTCCATTTCTGAAGTAAAACACACAGCAGTGTAATCATCCATTGATCACACTCTGCTTTAGAACAAGAAGCATGCTCTTGCTTTCTAGATTCTCTAAGACAGCAGGAAACGTGAGTGTGCTGAGAACAAAAGAACGGTGTTTCCTACAATTACGGACATTATATAGTCCAACTCTGCATCTGAAACTGATACAAAGCACTGGTCCTCTTAAATCCAATGCTTGTCTGTTAAGATGAGAAACGTGTGAGCTTCGTGAACGATGTAGTTCCTTTGAGCTGAAAAGTGACTGCCCTTACCTGAAACGAAGTCTTGCTTGTAGGAAGACTCAGAGCCTGGGATTTAACTCCATTTCTGAAGGCAAACACACAGCATAGTTCTCATCCATGGATCACACTCTGCTTTAGAAAGAAGCACGCTCTTGCTTTCTAGAGTCTCTAAGACAGCAGGAAACGTGAGTGTGCTGAGAACAAAAGAACGGTGTTTCCTACACATACGGAGGATATCTAGTCCAACGGTTCTTCTGAAACTGATACAAAGCACTGGTCCTCTAACATCCAATGCTTGTCAGTAACGATGAGAAACGTGTGAGCTTCGTGAATGATGTAGTTCTTTTGAGCAGAAAAGTGACTGCCCTTACCTGAATTGAAGTCTTGCTTGTAGGAAGACTCAGAGCCTGGGATTTAACTCCATTTCTGAAGTGAAACACACAGCAGTGTTCTCATCCATTGATCACACTCTGCTTTAGAAGAAGAAGCACGATCGTGCTTTCTAGAGTATCTAAGACAGCAGGAAACGTGAGTTTGCTGAGAACAAAAGAACGGTGTTTCCTACACATACGGACCATATCTAGTCCAATGCTGCTTCTGAAACAGATACAAAGCACTGGTCCTCTAACATCCAATGCTTGTCTGTTAAGATGAGAAACGTGTGAGCTCCGTGAACGATGTCGTTCGTTTGAGCTGAAAAGTGACTGCCCTTACCTGAAACGAAGTCTTGCTTGTAGGAAGACACAGAGCCTGGGATTTAACTCCTTTTCTGAAGGGAAACACACAGCATAGTTCTCATCCATGGTTCACACTCTGCTTTAGAGTAAGAAGCACGCTCTTGCTTTCTACAGTCTCTAAGACAGCAGGAAACTTGAGTGTGCTGAGAACAAAAGAACGGTGTTTCCTACACATACAGACCATATCTAGTCCAACTCTGCTTCTGAAAGTGATACAAAGCACTGGTCCTCTAACATCCAATGCTTGTCAGTTAAGATGAGAAACGTGTGAGCTTAGTGAATGATGTAGTTCCTTTGAACTGAAAAGTGACTGCCCTAACCTGAAACGAGTCTTGCTTGTAGTAAGACACAGAGCCTGGGATTTAAGTCCATTTCTGAAGGGAAACACACAGCATAGTTCACACCCATGGATCACACTCTGCTTTAGAGCGAGAAGCACACTCTTCCTTTCTAGAGTCTCTAATACAACAGGAAATCTGAGTGTGCCCAGAACAAAAGAAGGGTGTTTCCTTCACATATGGACCATATGTAGTCCAAATCTGCTTCTGAAACTGATACAAAGCACTGACCATCTTACATCCAATGCTTGTCAGTTAAGATGAGAAACATGTGAGCTTCGTGAACGATGTAGTTTGTTTGAGCAGAAAAGTGACTGCCCTTACCTGAATTGAAGTCTTGCTTGTAGGAAGACTCAGAGCCTGGGATTTATCTCCATTTCTGAAGTAAAACACACAGCAGTGTAATCATCCATTGATCACACTCTGCTTTAGAACAAGAAGCACGCTCTTGCTTTCTAGAGTCTCTAAGACAGCAGGAAACGTGAGTATGCTGAGAACAAAAGAACGGTGTTTCCTACACATATGGACCATATCTAGTCCAACTCTGCTTCTGAAACTGATACAAAGCACTGGTCCTCTAACATCCAATGCTTGTCTGTTAAGATGAGAAACGTGTGAGTTCCCTGAACGATGTCGTTCCTTTTGAGCTGAAAAGTGACTGCCCTTACCTGAAACGAAGTCTTGCTTGTAGGAAGACACAGAGCCTGGGATTTAACTCCTTTTCTGAAGGGAAACACACAGCATAGTTCTCATCCATGGATCACACTCTGCTTTAGAGCGAGAAGTACGCTCCTGCTTTCTACAGTCTCTAAGACTGCAGGAAACGTGAGTGTGCTGAGAACAACGGAACGGTGTTTCCTACATATACGGACCATATCTAGTCCAACTCTGCTTCTGAAAGTGATACAAAGCACTGGTTCTCTAACATCCAATGCTTGTCAGTTAAGATGAGAAACGTGTGAGCTTACTGAATGATGTAGTTCCTTTGGACTGAAAAGTGACTGCCCTTACATGAAATGAAGTCTTGCTTGTAGTAAGACACAGAGCCTGGGATTTAAGTCCATTTCTGAAGGGAAACACACAGCATAGTTCTCATCCATGGATCACACTCTGCTTTAGAGCGAGAAGCACGCTCTTGCTTTCTTGAGTCTCTAATACAGCAGGAAATCTGAGTGTGCCCAGAACAAAAGAAGGGTGTTTCCTACACATATGGACCATATGTAGTCCAAATCTGTTTCTGAAACTGATACAAAGCACTGACCAACTTACATCCAATGCTTGTCAGTTAAGATGAGAAACGTGTGAGCTCAGTGAACGATGTAGTTCGTTTGAGCAGAAAAGTGACTGCCCTTACCTGAAACGAAGTCTTGCTTGTAGGTAGACATAGAGCCTGGGATTTAACTACTTTTCTGACGGGAAACATACAGCATAGTTTTCATCCATGGATCACACTCTGCTTTAGAACGAGAAGCACGCTCTTGCTTTCTAGAGTCTCTAAGACAGCAGGAAACGTGAGTATGCTGAGAACAAAAGAACGGTGTTTCCTACACATATGGACCATATCTAGTCCAACTCTGCTTCTGAAACTGATACAAAGCACTGGTCCTCTAACATCCAATGCATGTCTGTTAAGATGAGAAACATGTGAGCTTCGTGAACGATGTAGTTCGTTTGAGCTGAAAAGTGACTGCCCTTACCTGAAATGAAGTCTTTCTTGTAGGAAGACTCAGAGCCTGGGATTTAACTCCATTTCTGAAGTGAAACACACAGCAGAGTTCTCATCCATTGATCACACTCTGCTTTAGAACAAGAAGCACTCTCTTGCTTTCTAGAGGCTCTAAGAGAGCATGAAACGTGAGTGTGCTGAGAACAAAAGAACGATGTTGCCTACACATACGGACCATATGTAGTCCAAATCTGCTTCTGAAACTGATGCAAAGCACTGGTCCTCTATCATACAATGCTTGTCAGTTAAGATGAGAAACGTGTGAGCTTCAAGAACGATGTAGTTCATTTGAGCTGAGAAGTGACTGCCGTTACCTGAAACGAATTCTTGCTTGTAGTAAGACACAGAGGCTGGGATTTAACTCCATTTCTGTAGGGAAACACACAGCAGAGTTCTCATCCATGGATCACACTCTGCTTTAGAGCGAGATGCACACTCTTGCTTTCTAGAGTCCCTAATACAGCAGGAAATCTGAGTGTTCCCAGAAAGAAAGAACGGTTTTTCGTACACATCCGGACCATATGTAGTCCAAATCTGCTTATGAAACTGATACAAAGCACTGGTCCTCTAACATCCAATGCTTGTCAGTTAAGATGAGAAACGTGTGAGTTTCATGAACAATGTAGTTCGTTTGAGCTATAAAGAAACTGCCCTTACCTGAAAGGAATTCTGCTTGTAGGAAGATTGAGAGCCTGGGATTTAACTCCATTTCTGAAGTAAAACACACAGCATAGATCTCATCCATGGATCAAACTCTGCTTTAGAGCGAGAAGCAGGCTCTTACTTCTAGAGTCACTATTACAGCAGGGAATCTGAGTGTGACCAGAACAATGAATGGTGTTTCCTACCTATACGGAACATATGTCGTCCAAATCTGCTTCTGAAACTGATACAAAGCACTGGTCCTCTAACATCCAAGGCTTGTCAGTTAAGATGAGAAACGTGTGAGCTTCGTGAACTATGTAGTTCGTTTGAGCAGAAAAGTGACTGCCCTTACCTGAAAAGTAGTCTTGCTTGTAGGAAGACTCAGAGCCTGGGATTTAACTCCATTTCTGAAGTGAAACACACAGCAGTGTTCTCATCCATTGTTCAAACTCTTCTTTAGAACAAGAAGCACGCTCTTGCTTTCTAGAGTCTCCAAGACAGCAGGAAACATGAGTGTGCTGAGAACCAAAGAACGGTGTTTCCTACACATACAGACCGTATCTAGTCCAACTCTGCTTCTGAAACTGACACAAAGCACTGGTCCTCTAACATCGAATGCTTGTCTGTTAAGATGAGAAACGTGTGAGCTTAGTGAAAGGTGTAGTTCGTTTGAGCATAAAAGTAACTGCACTTACCTGAAATGAAGTCTTGCTTGTAGGAAGACTCAGAGCCTGGGATTCAACTCCATTTCTGAAGTGAAACACACAGCGGAGTTCTCATCCATTTATCACATTCTGCTTTAGAGCAAGAACCTCGATCTTGCTTTCTAGAGTCTCAAATACAGCAGTCAACATGAGTGTGCTGAGAACAAATGAACGGTGTTTCCTACACATACGGACCATATCTAGTTCAACTCTCCTTCTGAAACTGAAACAAACCACAGGTCCTCTTACATCCAATGCTTGTCAGGTAAGATCTGAAACTTGTGAGCTTCCTGAACGATGTAGTTCGTTTGACCTATAAAGTAACTGCACTTACCTGAAACGAAGTCTTGCTTGTAGGAAGACTCAGAGACTGGTATTTCACTCCATTTCTGAAGTGAAACACACAGCAGAGTCTCATCCATTGATCACACTCTGCTTTAGAGCAAGAAGCACGCTCCTGCTTTCTAGAGGCTCTAAGACAGCATGAAACGTGAGTGTGCTGAGAACAAAAGAACGATGTTGCCTACACATACGGACCATATGTAGTCCAAATCTGCTTCTGAAACTGATACAAAGCACTGGTCCTCTTATATCCAATGCTTGTCAGTTAAGATGAGAAACGTGTGAATTTCATGAACGATGTAGTTCGTTTGAGCTATAAAGAAACTGCCCTTACCTGAAAGGAATTCTGCTTGTAGAAAGACTCAGAGCCTGGGAATTAACTCCATTTCTTAAGGGAAACACACAGCATAGTTCTCATCCATGGATCAAACTCTGCTTTAGAGCAAGAAGCACGCTCTTGCTTTCTAGAGTCACTAATACAGCAGGAAATCTGAGTGTGCCCAGAACAATGAATGGTGTTTCCTACATATACGGAACATATGTCGTCCAAATCTGCTTCTGAAACTGATACAAAGCACTGGTCCTCTAACATCCAATGCTTGTCACTTAAGATGAGAAACGTGTGAGCTTCGTGAACTATGTAGTTCGTTTTAGCAGAAAAGTGACTGCCCTTACCTGAAAAGAAGTCTTGCTTGTAGGAAGACTCAATGCCTGGGATTTAACTCCATTGCTGAAGTGAAACACACAGCAGTGTTCTCATCCATTGTTCAAACTCTTCTTTAGAACAAGAAGCACGCTCTTGCTTTCTACAGTCTCTAAGACAGCAGGAAACATGAGTGTGCTGAGACCCAAAGAACGGTGTTTCCTACACATAGGGACCGTATCTAGTCCAACTCTGCATCTGAAACTGACACAAAGAACTGGTCCTCTAACTTCCAATACTTGTCTGTTAAGATGAGAAACATGTGAGCTTCGTGAATGATGTAGTTCATTTGAGCTGAAAAGTGTCTGCCCTTACCTGAAACGAAGTCTTGCTTGTAGGAAGACACAGAGCCTGGGATTTAACTCCATTTCTGAAGGGAAACACACAGCATAGTTCTCATCCATGGATTACACTCTGCTTTAGAGCAAGAAGCATGCTCTTGCTTTCTAGAGTCTCTAACACAGCAGGAAACCTGAGTGTGCTCAAAACAAAAGAACAGTGTTTCCTACACAAAGGGAACATATCTAGTTTAACTCTGCTTCTGAAACTGAAACAAACCACAGGTACTCTAACACCCAATTCTTGTCAGGTAAGATCTGAGACGTGTGAGCTTCGTGAACGATGTAGTTCGTTTGAGCATAAAAGTAACTGCCCTTACCTGAAATGAAGTCTTGCTTGTAGGAAGACACAGAGCCTGGGATTTAACTCCATTTCAGAAGTGAAACACACAGCAGAGTTCTCATCCATTGATCACACTCTGCTTTAGAGCAAGAAGCACGCTCTTGCTTTCTAGAGGCTCTAAGACAGCATGAAACGTGAGTGTGCTGAGAACAAAAGAACGATGTTGCCTAAACATAGGGACAATATGTAGTCCAAATCTGCTTCTGAAACTGATACAAAGCACTGGTCCTCCAACATCCAATGCTTGTCAGTTAAGATGAGAAACATGTGAGTTTCGTGAACGATGTAGTTCCTTTGAGCTATAAAGAAACTGCGCTTACCTGAAAGGAAGTCTTGCTTGTAGGAAGACTCAGAGCCTGGGATTTAACTCCATTTCTGAAGGGAAACACACAGCAGAGTTCCCATCAAATGATCACACTCTGCTTTAGAGCAAGAACCTCGCTCTTGCTTTCTAGAGTCTCAAATAGAGCAGTCAACCTCAGTGTGCTGAGAAAAAAAGAACGGTGTTTCCTACACATACGGACCATATCTAGTTCAACTCTGCTTCTGAAACTGAAACAAACCACAGGTCCTCTAACATCCAATGCTTGTCAGTTAAGATGAGAAATGTGTGAGCTTCGTGAACGATGTAGTTCGTTTGAGCTATAAAGTATCTGCCCTTACATGAAAAGAAGTCCTGCTTGTAGGAAGACTCAGAGCCTGGGATTTAACTCCATTTCTGAAGTGAAACACACAGCAGAGTTCTCATCCATTGATCACACTCTCCTTTAGACCAAGAAGCACGCTCTTGCTTTCTAGAGTCTCTAAGACAGCAGGAAACGTGAGTGTGCTGAGAACAAAAGAACGGTGTTTCCTACACATATGGATCGTATCTAGTCCAACTCTGCTTCTGAATCTGAAACAAAGCACTGGTCCTCTAACTTCCAATGCTTGTGAGGTAAGATGAGAAACGTGTGAGCTTCAAGAACGATGTAGTTCGCTTGAGCTGAGAAGTGACTGCCCTTACCTGAAACGAAGTCTTGCTTGTAGTAACACACAGAGCCTGGGATTTAACTCCATTTCTGAAGGGAAACACAAAGCAGAGTTCTCATCCATGGATCTCACTCTGCTTTAGAGCGAGAAGCACACTCTTGCTTTCTAGAGTCCCTAATACAGCAGGAAATCTGAGTGTTCCCAGAATGAAATAACGGTTTTTCGTACACATAAGGACCGTATGTAGTCCAAATCTGCTTCTGAAACTGATACAAAGCACTGGTCCTCTAACATCCAATGCTTGTTCAAGTAAGATCCGAAACGTGTGAGCTTCATGAGCGATGTAGTTCGTTTGATCTGTAAAGTAACTGCACTTACCTGAAACGAAGTCTTGCTTGTAGGAAGACTCAGAGACTGGGATTTCACTCCATTTCTGAAGTGAAACACACAGCAGAGTTCTCATTCATTGATCACACTCTGCTTTAGAGCAAGAAGCACACTCTTGCTTTCTAGAGGCTCTAAGACAGCATGAAACGTGAGTGTGCTGAAAACAAAAGAACGATGTTGCCTACACATACAGACCATATGTAGTCCAAATCTGCTTCTGAAACTATTACAAAGCACTGGTCCTCTAACATCCAATGCTTGTCAGTTAAGATGAGAAACGTGTGAGTTTCATGAACGATGTAGTTCGTTTGAGCTATAAAGAAACTGCCCTTACCTGAAAGGAATTCTGCTTGTAGTAAGACTCAGAGCCTGGGATTTAACTCCATTTCTGAAGGGAAACACACAGCATAGTTCTCATCCACGGATCACACTCTGCTTTAGAGCGAGAAGCACACTCTTGCTTTCTAGAGTCACTAATACAGCAGGAAATCTGAGTGTGCCCAGAACAATGAATTGTGTTTCCTACATATACGGAACATATGTCGTCCAAATCTGCTTCTGAAACTGATACAAAGCACTGGTCCTCTAACATCCAAGGCTTGTCAGTTAAGATGAGAAACGTGTGAGCTTCGTGAACTATGTAGTTCGTTTGAGCAGAAAAGTGACTGCCCTTACCTGAAAAGTAGTCTTGCTTGTAGGAAGACTCAGAGCCTGGGATTTAACTCCATTTCTGAAGTGAAACACACAGCGGAGTTCTCATCCATTTATCACATTCTGCTTTAGAGCAAGAACCTCGATCTTGCTTTCTAGAGTCTCAAATACAGCAGTCAACATGAGTGTGCTGAGAACAAAAGAACGGTGTTTCCTACACATACGGACCATATCTAGTTCAACTCTGCTTCTGAAACTGAAACAAACCACAGGTCCTCTAACATCCAATGCTTGTCAGGTAAGATCTGAAACTTGTGAGCTTCCTGAACGATGTAGTTCGTTTGACCTATAAAGTAACTGCACTTACCTGAAACGAAGTCTTGCTTGTAGGAAGACTCAGAGACTGGTATTTCACTCCATTTCTGAAGTGAAACACACAGCAGAGTCTCATCCATTGATCACACTCTGCTTTAGAGCAAGAAGCACGCTCCTGCTTTCTAGAGGCTCTAAGACAGCATGAAACGTGAGTGTGCTGAGAACAAAAGAACGATGTTGCCTACACATACGGACCATATGTAGTCCAAATCTGCTTCTGAAACTGATACAAAGCACTGGTCCTCTTATATCCAATGCTTGTCAGTTAAGATGAGAAACGTGTGAATTTCATGAACGATGTAGTTCGTTTGAGCTATAAAGAAACTGCCTTTACCTGAAAGGAATTCTGCTTGTAGAAAGACTCAGAGCCTGGGAATTAACTCCATTTCTTAAGGGAAACACATAGCATAGTTCTCATCCATGGATCAATCTCTGCTTTAGAGCAAGAAGCACGCTCTTGCTTTCTAGAGTCACTAATACAGCAGGAAATCTGAGTGTGCCCAGAACAATGAATGGTGTTTCCTACATATACGTAACATATGTCGTCCAAATCTGCTTCTGAAACTGATACAAAGCACTGGTCCTCTAACATCCAATGCTTGTCAGTTAAGATGAGAAACGTGTGAGCTTCGTGAACTATGTAGTTCGTTTTAGCAGAAAAGTGACTGCCCTTACCTGAAAAGAAGTCTTGCTTGTAGGAAGACTCAATGCCTGGGATTTAACTCCATTGCTGAAGTGAAACACACAGCAGTGTTCTCATCCATTGTTCAAACTCTTCTTTAGAAAAAGAAGCACGCTCTTGCTTTCTACAGTCTCTAAGACAGCAGGAAACATGAGTGTGCTGAGACCCAAAGAACGGTGTTTCCTACACATAGGGACCGTATCTAGTCCAACTCTGCATCTGAAACTGACACAAAGAACTGGTCCTCTAACTTCCAATACTTGTCTGTTAAGATGAGAAACATGTGAGCTTCGTGAATGATGTAGTTCATTTGAGCTGAAAAGTGTCTGCCCTTACCTGAAACGAAGTCTTGCTTGTAGGAAGACACAGAGCCTGGGATTTAACTCCATTTCTGAAGGGAAACACACAGCATAGTTCTCATCCATGGATTACACTCTGCTTTAGAGCAAGAAGCATGCTCTTGCTTTCTAGGGTCTCTAACACAGCAGGAAACCTGAGTGTGCTCAAAACAAAAGAACAGTGTTTCCTACACAAAGGGAACATATCTAGTTTAACTCTGCTTCTGAAACTGAAACAAACCACAGGTACTCTAACACCCAATTCTTGTCAGGTAAGATCTGAGACGTGTGAGCTTCGTGAACGATGTAGTTCGTTTGAGCATAAAAGTAACTGCCCTTACCTGAAATGAAGTCTTGCTTGTAGGAAGACACAGAGCCTGGGATTTAACTCCATTTCAGAAGTGAAACACACAGCAGAGTTCTCATCCATTGATCACACTCTGCTTTAGAGCAAGAAGCACGCTCTTGCTTTCTAGAGGCTCTAAGACAGCATGAAACGTGAGTGTGCTGAGAACAAAAGAACGATGTTGCCTAAACATAGGGACAATATGTAGTCCAAATCTGCTTCTGAAACTGATACAAAGCACTGGTCCTCCAACATCCAATGCTTGTCAGTTAAGATGAGAAACATGTGAGTTTCGTGAACGATGTAGTTCCTTTGAGCTATAAAGAAACTGCGCTTACCTGAAAGGAAGTCTTGCTTGTAGGAAGACTCAGAGCCTGGGATTTAACTCCATTTCTGAAGGGAAACACACAGCAGAGTTCCCATCAAATGATCACACTCTGCTTTAGAGCAAGAACCTCGCTCTTGCTTTCTAGAGTCTCAAATAGAGCAGTCAACCTCAGTGTGCTGAGAAAAAAAGAACGGTGTTTCCTACACATACGGACCATATCTAGTTCAACTCTGCTTCTGAAACTGAAACAAACCACAGGTCCTCTAACATCCAATGCTTGTCAGTTAAGATGAGAAATGTGTGAGCTTCGTGAACGATGTAGTTCGTTTGAGCTATAAAGTATCTGCCCTTACGTGAAAAGAAGTCTTGCTTGTAGGAAGACTCAGAGCCTGGGATTTAACTCCATTTCTGAAGTGAAACACACAGCAGAGTTCTCATCCATTGATCACACTCTCCTTTAGACCAAGAAGCACGCTCTTGCTTTCTAGAGTCTCTAAGACAGCAGGAAACGTGAGTGTGCTGAGAACAAAAGAACGGTGTTTCCTACACATATGGATCGTATCTAGTCCAACTCTGCTTCTGAATCTGAAACAAAGCACTGGTCCTCTAACTTCCAATGCTTGTGAGGTAAGATGAGAAACGTGTGAGCTTCAAGAACGATGTAGTTCGCTTGAGCTGAGAAGTGACTGCCCTTACCTGAAACGAAGTCTTGCTTGTAGTAAGACACAGAGCCTGGGATTTAACTCCATTTCTGAAGGGAAACACAAAGCAGAGTTCTCATCCATGGATCTCACTCTGCTTTAGAGCGAGAAGCACACTCTTGCTTTCTAGAGTCCCTAATACAGCAGGAAATCTGAGTGTTCCCAGAATGAAATAACGGTTTTTCGTACACATAAGGACCGTATGTAGTCCAAATCTGCTTCTGAAACTGATACAAAGCACTGGTCCTCTAACATCCAATGCTTGTTCAAGTAAGATCCGAAACGTGTGAGCTTCATGAGCGATGTAGTTCGTTTGATCTGTAAAGTAACTGCACTTACCTGAAACGAAGTCTTGCTTGTAGGAAGACTCAGAGACTGGGATTTCACTCCATTTCTGAAGTGAAACACACAGCAGAGTTCTCATTCATTGATCACACTCTGCTTTAGAGCAAGAAGCACACTCTTGCTTTCTAGAGGCTCTAAGACAGCATGAAACGTGAGTGTGCTGAAAACAAAAGAACGATGTTGCCTACACATACAGACCATATGTAGTCCAAATCTGCTTCTGAAACTATTACAAAGCACTGGTCCTCTAACATCCAATGCTTGTCAGTTAAGATGAGAAACGTGTGAGTTTCATGAACGATGTAGTTCGTTTGAGCTATAAAGAAACTGCCCTTACCTGAAAGGAATTCTGCTTGTAGTAAGACTCAGAGCCTGGGATTTAACTCCATTTCTGAAGGGAAACACACAGCATAGTTCTCATCCACGGATCACACTCTGCTTTAGAGCGAGAAGCACACTCTTGCTTTCTAGAGTCACTAATACAGCAGGAAATCTGAGTGTGCCCAGAACAATGAATTGTGTTTCCTACATATACGGAACATATGTCGTCCAAATCTGCTTCTGAACCTGGTACAAAGCACTGGTCCTCTAACATCCAATGCTTGTCAGTTAAGATGAGCAACGTGTGAGCTTCGTAAACTTTGTAGTTCTTTGGAGCAGAAAAGTGACAGCCCTTACCTGTAACGAAGTCTTGCTTGTAGGAAGACTCAGAGCCTGGGATTTAACTCCATTTCTGAAGTGAAACACACAGCAGTGTTCTCATCCATTGATGACATTCTGCTTTAGAACAAGAAGCACGCTCTTGCTTTCTGGAGTCTCTAAGACAGCAGGAAACATGAGTGTGCTGAGAACCAAAGACCGGTGTTTCCTACACATAGGGAACATATCTAGTTTAAATCTGCTTCTGAAACTGAAACAAACCACAAGTCCTCTAACATCCATTGCTTGTCAGGTATGATCCAAAACTTGTGAGCTTAGTGAACGATGTAGTTCGTTTGAGCTATAAAGTATCTGCCCTTAACTGAAACGAAGTCTTGCTTGTAGGAAGACTCAGAGCCTGGGATTTAACTCCATTTCTGAAGTGAAACACACAGCAGAGTTCTCATCCATTGATCACACTCTGCTTTAGACCAAGAAGCACGCTCTTGCTTTCTAGAGTCTATAAGACAGCAGGAAACGTGAGTGTGCTGAGAACAAAAGAACAGTGTTTCCTACACATATTGACCGTATCTAGTCCAACTCTGCTTCTGAAACTGATACAAAGCACTGGTCCTGTAACTTCCAATGCTTGTGAAGTAAGATGAGAAACGTGTGAGCTTCAAGAACAATGTAGATCGTTTGAGCTAAGAAGTGACTGCCCTTACCTGAAACGAATTCTTGCTTGTAGTAAGACACAGAGCCTGGGATTTAACTCCATTTCTGAAGGGAAACACAAAGCAGATTTCTCATCCATGGATCACACTCTGCTTTAGAGCGAGAAGCAACTCTTGCTTTCTAGAGTCCCTAATACAGCAGGAAATCTGAGTGTTCCCAGAATGAAATAACGGTTTTAAGCACACATAAGGACCATATGTAGTCCAAATCTGCTTCTGAAACTGATACAAAGCACTGGTCCTCTAACATCCAATGCTTGTCAGTTAAGATGAGAAACGTGTGAGCTTTGTAAACTATGTAGTTCGTTTGAGCAGAAAAGTGACTGACCTTAGCTGAAACGAAGTCTTGCTTGTAGGAAAACTCAGAGCCTGGGATTTAACTCCATTTCTGAAGTGAAACACACAGCAGTGTTCTCATCCATTGATCACACTCTGCTTTAGAACAAGAAGCACGCTCTTGCTTTCTAGAGGCTCTAAGACAGCATGAAACGTGAGTGTGCTGAGAAGAAAAGAACGATGTTGCCTAAACATAGGGACAATATGTAGTCCAAATCTGCTTCTGAAACTGAAACAAAGCACTGGTCCTCTAACAACCAATGCTTGTCAGTTAAGATGAGAAACGTGTGAGCTTCGTAAACTATGTAGTTCGTTTGAGCAGAAAAGTGACTGCCCTTACCTGAAACGAAGTCTTGCTTGTAGGAAACTCAGAGCATGGGATTTAACTCCATTTCTGAAGTGAAACACACAGCAGTTTTCTCATCCATTGATCACACTCTGCTTTAGAACAAGAAGCACGCTCTTGCTTTCTAGAGTCTCTTAGACAGCAGGAAACATGAGTGTGCTGAGAACCAAAGAATGGTGTTACCTACACATACAGACCATATCTAGTCCAACTCTGCTTCTGTAACTGACATAAAGCACTGGTCCTCTAACATCCAATGCTTGTTCAAGTAAGATCCGAAACGTGTTAGCTTAGTGAATGATGTAGTTTATTTGAGCTATAAAGTATCTGCCATTACCTGAAATGAAGTCTTGCTTGTAGGAAGACTCAGAGCCTGGGATTTAACTCCATTTCTGAAGGGAAACACACAGCATAGTTCTCCTCCATGGATCACACTCTCCTTTAGAGCGAGAAGCACACTCTTGCTTTCTAAAGTCACTAATACAGCAGGAAATCTGAGTGTGCCCAGAACAGTGAATGGTATTTCCTACATATACGGAACATATGTCGTCCAAATCTGCTTTTGAAACTCATACAAAGCACAGGTCCGCTAACATCCAATGCTTGTCAGTTAAGATGAGAAACGTGTGAGCTTCGTAAACTATGTAGTTCCTTTGAGCAGAAAAGTGACTGACCTTACCTGAAATGAAGTCTTGCTTGTAGGAAAACTCAGAGCCTGGGAATTAACTCCATTTCTGAAGTGACACACACAGCAGTGTTCTCATCCATTGATCACACTCTGCTTTAGAACAAGAAGCACGCTCTTTCTTTCTAGAGTCTCTAAGAGAGCAGGAAACATGAGTTTGCTGAGAACCAAAGACCGGTGTTTCCTACACATACGGACCATATCTAGCCCAACTCTGCTTCTGAAACTGACACAAAGCACTGGTCCTCTAACATCCAATGCTTGTCTGTTAAGATGAGAAACGTGTGAGCTTCGTGAATGATGTATTTCTTTTGAGCTTAAAAGTGACTGCCCTTACCTGAAACGAAGTCTTGCTTGTAGGAAGACACAGAGCCTGGGATTTAACTCCATTTCTGAAGGGAAGCACACAGCATAGTTCTCATCCATGGATCACACTCTTCTTTAGAGCAAGAAGCATGCTCTTGCTTTCTGGAATCTCAAACACAGCAGGAAACCTGAGTGTGCTCAAAACAAAAGAATGGCGTTTCCTACACATAGGAAACATATCTAGTTTAACTCTGCTTCTGAAACTGAAACAAACCACAGGTCCTCTAACATCCAATGCTTGTTCAAGTAAGATCCGAAACGTGTGAGCTTAGTGAATGATGTAGTTCATTTGAGCTATAAAGTATCTGCCATTACCTGAAATGAAGTCTTGCTTGTAGGAAGACTCAGAGCCTGGGATTTAACTCCATTTCTGAAGTGAAACACACAGCAGAGTTCTCATCCATGGATCACACTCTGCTTTAGAGCAAGAAGCACGCTCTTGCTTTCTAGAGTCTCTAAGACAGCAGGAAACGTGAGTGTGCTGAGAACAAAAGAACGGTGTTTCCTACACTTACGGACCATATCTAGTCCAACTCTGCTTCTGAAACTGATACAAAGCACTGGTCCTCTAACTTCCAATGCTTATGAGGTAAGATGAGAAACGTGTGAGCTTCAAGAACAATGTAGTTCGTTTGAGCTGAGAAGTGACTGCCCTTACCTGAAACGAAGTCTTGCTTGTAGTAAGACACAGAGCCTGGGATTTAACTCCATTTCTGAAGGGAAACAAAAAGCAGAGTTCTCATCCATGGATCTCACTCTGCTTTAGAGCGAGAAGCACACTCTTGCTTTCTAGAGTCCCTAATACAGCAGGAAATCTGAGTGTTCCCAGAATGAAATTACGGTTTTTCGTAAACATAAGGACCATATGTAGTCCAAATCTGCTTCTGAAACTGATACAAAGCACTGGTCCTCTAACATCCAATGCTTGTCAGTTAAGATGAGAAACGTGTGAGCTTTGTGAACGATGTAGTTCGTTTGAGCATAAAAGTAACTGCCCTTACCTGAAATGAAGTCTTGCTTGTAGGAAGACTCAGAGTCTGGGATTTAACTCCATTTCTGACGTGAAACACACACCAGAGTTCTCATCCATTGATCACATTCTGCTTTAGAGCAAGAAGCACGCTCTTGCTTTCTAGAGGCTCTAAGACAGCATGAAACGTGAGTGTGCTGAGAAGAAAAGAACGATGTTGCCTAAACATAGGGACAATATATAGTCCAAATCTGCTTCTGAAACTGAAACAAAGCACTGGTCCTCTAACATCTAATGCTTGTCAGTTAAGATGAGAAACATGTGAGTTTTGTGAACGATGTAGTTCCTTTGAGCTATAAAGAAACTGCCCTTACCTGAAAGGAAGTCTTGCTTGTAGGAAGACTCAGAGCCTGGGATTTAACTCCATTTCTGAAGGGAAACACACAACAGAGTTCTCATCCATTGATCACACTCTGCTTTTGAGCAAGAAGCTCGCTCTTGCTTTCTAGAGTCTCTAATAGAGCAGGCAATCTGAGTGTGCCCAGAACAATGAATGGTGTTTCCTACATATACAGACCATATGTAGTCCAAATCTGCTTCTGAAACTGATACAAAGCACTGGTCCTCTAACATCAAATGCTTGTCAGTTAAGATGAGAAACGTGTGAGCTTCGTAAAGTATGTACTACGTTTGAGCAGAAAAGTTACTGCCCTTACCTGAAACGAAGTCTTGTTTGTAGGAAAACTCATAGCCTGGGATTAAACTCCATTTCTGAAGTGAAACACACAGCAGTGTTCTCATCCATTGATCACACTCTGCTTTAGAACAAGAAGCACGCTCTTGCTTTCTAGAGTCACTAATACATCAGGAAATCTGAGTGTGCCCAGAACAATGAATTGTGTTTCCTACATATACGGAACATATGTCGTCCAAATCTGCTTCTGAAACTGGTACAAAGCACTGGTCCTCTAACATCCAATGCTTGTCAGGTAAGATGAGAAACGTGTGAGCTTTGTAAACTATGTAGTTCGTTTGAGAAGAAAAGTGACTGCCCTTACCTGTAACGAAGTCTTGCTTGTAGGAAAACTCCGAGCCTAGGATTTAACTCCATTTCTGAAGTGAAACACACAGCACTGTTCTCATCCATTGACCACACTCTGCTTTAGAACAAGAAGCATGCTCTTGCTTTCTAGAGTCTCTAACACAGAAGGAAACCTGAGTGTGCTCAAAACAAAAGAACGGTGTTTCCTACACATTGGAACATATCTAGTTTAACTCTACTTCTGAAACTGAAACAAACCACAGGTCCTCTAACATCCAATGCTTGTTCAAGTAAGATCCGAAACGTGTGAGCTTAGTGAATGATGTAGTTCATTTGAGCTATAAAGTATCTGCCATTACCTGACATGAAGACTTGCTTTTAGGAAGACTCAGAGCCTGGGATTTAACTCCATTTCTGAAGTGAAACACACAGCAGAGTTCTCATCCATTGATCACACTCTGCTTTAGAACAAGAAGCATGCTCTTGCTTTCTAGAGTCTCTAAGATAGCAGGAAACGTGAGTGTGCTGAGAACAAAAGAACGGTGTTTCCTACACATACGGACCATATCTAGTCCTACTCTGCTTCTGAAACTGACACAAAGCAATGGTACTCTAACATCCAATGCTTGTTCATGTAAGATCAGAAACGTGTGAGCTTAGTGAATGATGTAGTTCATTTGAGCTATAAAGTAATTGCCATTACCTGAAATGAAGTCTTGCTTGTAGGAAGACTCAGAGCCTGGGATTTAACTCCATTTCTGAAGGGAAACACACAGCATAGTTCTCCTCCATGGATCACACTCTGCTTTAGAGCGAGAAGCACACTCTTGCTTTCTAGAGTCACTAATACAGCAGGAAATCTGAGTGTGCCCAGAACAATTAATGGTGTTTCCTACATATACGGAACATATGTCGTCCAAATCTGCTTTTGAAACTGATACAAAGCACTGGTCCTCTAACATCCAATGCTTGTCAGTTAAGATGAGAAACGTGTGAGCTTCGTAAACTATGTAGTTCGTTTGAGCAGAAAAGTGACTGACCTTACCTGAAACGAAGTCTTGCTTGTAGGAAAACTCAGAGCCTGGGATTTAACTCCATTTCTGAAGTGAAACACACAGAAGTGTTCTCATCCATTGATCACACTCTGCTTTAGAACAAGAAGCACGCTCTTGCTTTCTAGAGTCTCTAAGAGAGCAGGAAACATGAGTTTGCTGAGAACCAAGACCGGTGTTTCCTACACATACGGACCATATCTAGTCCAACTCTGCTTCTGAAACTGACACAAAGCACTGGTCCTCTAACATCCAATGCTTGTCTGTTAAGACGAGAAACGTGTGAGCTTCGTGAACGATGTATTTCTTTTGAGCTTAAAAGTGACTGCCCTTACCTGAAAGGAAGTCTTGCTTGTAGGAAGACACAGAGCCTGGGATTTAACTCCATTTCTGAAGGGAAACACACAGCATAGTTCTCATCCATGGATCACACACTGCTTTAGAGCAAGAAGCATGCTCTTGCATTGTGGAATCTCTAACACAGCAGGAAACCAGTGTGTGCTCAAAACAAAAGAATGGTGTTTCCTACACATAGGGAACATATCTAGTTTAACTCTGCTTCTGAAACTGAAACAAACCACAGGTCCTCTAACATCCAATGCTTGTTCAAGTAAGATCCGAAACGTGTGAGCTTAGTGAATGATGTAGTTCATTTGAGCTATAAAGTATATGCCATTACCTGAAATGAAGTCTTGCTTGTAGGAAGACTCAGAGCCTGGGATTTAACTCCATTTCTGAAGTGAAACACACAGCAGAGTTCTCATCCATGTAGCACACTCTGCTTTAGAGCGTGAAGCACACTCTTGCTTTCTAGAGTCTCTAACACAGCAGGAAACCTGAGTGTGCTCAAAACAAAAGAACGGTGTTTCCTACACATAGGGAACATATCTAGTTTAACTCTGCTTCTGAAACTGAAACAAACCACAAGTCCTCTAACATCCATTGCTTGTCAGGTATGATCCAAAACGTGTGAGCTTAGTGAACGATGTAGTTTGTTTGAGCTATAAAGTATCTGCCCTTACCTTAAACGAAGTCTTGCTTGTAGGAAGACTCAGAGCCTGGGGTTTAACTCCATTTCTGAAGTGAAATACACAACAGAGTTCTCATCCATTGATCACACTCTGCTTTAGACCAAGAAGCACGCTCTTGCTTTCTAGAGTCTCTAAGACAGCAGGAAACGTGAGTGTGCTGAGAACAAAAGAACGGTGTTTCCTACACTTACGGACCATATCTAGTCCAACTCTGCTTCTGAAACTGATACAAAGCACTGGTCCTCTAACTTCCAATGCTTGTGAGGTAAGATGAGAAATGTGTGAGCTTCAAGAACAATGTAGTTCGTTTGAGCTGAGAAGTGACTGCCCTCACCTGAAACGAAGTCTTGCTTGTAGTAAGACACAGAGCTTGGGATTTAACTCCATTTCTGAAGGGAAACAAAAAGCAGAGTTCTCATCCATGGATCTCACTCTGCTTTAGAGCGAGAAGCACACTCTTGCTTTCTAGAGTCCCTAATACAGCAGGAAATCTGAGTGTTCCCAGAATGAAATTACGGTTTTTCGTAAACATAAGGACCATATGGAGTCCAAATCTGCTTCTGAAACTGATACAAAGCACTGGTCCTCTAACATCCAATGCTTGTCAGTTAAGATGAGAAACGTGTGAGCTTTGTGAACGATGTAGTTCGTTTGAGCATAAAAGTAACTGCCCTTACCTGAAATGAAGTCTTGCTTGTAGGAAGACTCAGAGTCTGGGATTTAACTCCATTTCTGACGTGAAACACACACCAGAGTTCTCATCCATTGATCACATTCTGCTTTAGAGCAAGAAGCACGCTCTTGCTTTCTAGAGGCTCTAAGACAGCATGAAACGTGAGTGTGCTGAGAAGAAAAGAACGATGTTGCCTAAACATAGGGACAATATATAGTCCAAATCTGCTTCTGAAACTGAAACAAAGCACTGGTCCTCTAACATCTAATGCTTGTCAGTTAAGATGAGAAACATGTGAGTTTCGTGAACGATGTAGTTCCTTTGAGCTATAAAGAAACTGCCCTTACCTGAAAGGAAGTCTTGCTTGTAAGAAGACTCAGAGCCTGGGATTTAACTCCATTTCTGAAGGGAAACACACAGCAGAGTTCTCATCCATTGATCACACTCTGCTTTTGAGCAATAAGCTCGCTCTTGCTTTCTAGAGTCTCTAATAGAGCAGGCAATCTGAGTGTGCCCAGAACAATGAATGGTGTTTCCTACATATACAGACCATATGTAGTCCAAATCTGCTTCTGAAACTGGTACAAAGCACTGGTCCTCTAACATCCAATGCTTGTCAGGTAAGATGAGAAACGTGTGAGCTTTGTAAACTATGTAGTTCGTTTGAGAAGAAAAGTGACTGCCCTTACCTGTAACGAAGTCTTGCTTGTAGGAAAACTCCGAGCCTAGGATTTAACTCCATTTCTGAAGTGAAACACACAGCACTGTTCTCATCCATTGACCACACTCTGCTTTAGAACAAGAAGCATGCTCTTGCTTTCTAGAGTCTCTAACACAGAAGGAAACCTGAGTGTGCTCAAAACAAAAGAACGGTGTTTCCTACACTTTGGAACATATCTAGTTTAACTCTACTTCTGAAACTGAAACAAACCACAGGTCCTCTAACATCCAATGCTTGTTCAAGTAAGATCCAAACGTGTGAGCTTAGTGAATGATGTAGTTCATTTGAGCTATAAAGTATCTGCCATTACCTGACATGAAGACTTGCTTTTAGGAAGACTCAGAGCCTGGGATTTAACTCCATTTCTGAAGTGAAACACACAGCAGAGTTCTCATCCATTGATCACACTCTGCTTTAGAACAAGAAGCATGCTCTTGCTTTCTAGAGTCTCTAAGATAGCAGGAAACGTGAGTGTGCTGAGAACAAAAGAACGGTGTTTCCTACACATACGGACCATATCTAGTCCTACTCTGCTTCTGAGACTGATACAAAGCACTGGTCCTCTAACATCCAATGATTGTCTGTTAAGATGAGAAACGTGTGAGCTTCAAGAACGACGTAGTTCATTTGAGCTGAAAAGAGACTGCCCTTGCCTGAAACGAAGTCTTGCTTGTAGGAAGACTCAGAGACTGGGATTTCACTCCATTTCTGAAGTGAAACACACAGCAGAGTTCTCTTCCATTGATCACACTCTGCTTTAAAGCAAGAAGCACGCTCTTGCTTTCTAGAGGCTCTAAGACAGCATGAAACGTGAGTGTGCTGAGAACATAAGAACGATGTTGCCTACAAATACGGATCATATGTAGTCCAAATCTGCTTCTGAAACTTATACAAAGCACTGGTCCTCTAACATCCAATGCTTGTCAGTTAAGATGAGAAACGTGTGAGCTTCGTAAACTATGTAGTTAGTTTGAGCAGAAAAGTGACTGACCTTACCTGAAATGAAGTCTTGCTTGTAGGAAAACTCAGAGCCTGGGATTTAACTCCATTTCTGAAGTGAAACACACAGCAGTGTTCTCATCCATTGATCACACTCTGCTTTAGAACAAGAAGCACGCTCTTGCTTTCTAGAGTCTCTAAGAGAGCAGGAAACATGAGTGTGCTGAGAACAAAAGAACGGTGTTTCCTACACATACGGACCATATCTAGTCCAACTCTGCTTCTGAAACTGATACAAAGCACTGGTCCTCTAACATCCAATGCTTGTCTGTTAAGATGAGAAACGTGTGAGCTTCGTGAACGATGTATTTCTTTTGAGCTGAAAAGTGATTTCCCTTACCTGAAACCAAGTCTTGCTTGTAGGAAGACACAGAGCCTGGGATTTAACTCCATTTCTGAAGGGAAACACACAGCATAGTTCTCATCCATGGATC
Source organism: Onychomys leucogaster (assembly GCA_949786385.1). Lineage (NCBI taxonomy): Eukaryota > Metazoa > Chordata > Mammalia > Rodentia > Cricetidae > Onychomys > Onychomys leucogaster. Next base: position 2,449,753 of record CATKUP010000076.1, read on the forward strand.
ACACTCTGCTTTAGAGCAAGAAGCATGCTCTTGCTTTCTAGAGTCTCTAACACAGCAGGAAACCTGAGTGTGCTCCAAACAAAGGAACGGTGTTTCCTACACATAGGGAATATATCTAGTTTAACTCTGCTTCTGAAACTGAAACAAACCACAAGTCCTCTAACATCGATTGCTTGTCACGTATGATCCAAAACGTGTGAGCTTAGTGAACGATGTAGTTCGTTTGAGGTATAAAGTATCTGCCCTTACCTGAAACGAACTCTTGCTTGTAGGAAGACTCAGAGCCTGGTATTTAACTCCATTTCTGAAGTGAAACACACAGCAGAGTTCTCATCCATTGATCACACTCTGCTTTAGACCAAGAAGCACGCTCTTGCTTTCTAGAGTCTCTATACAGCAGGAAACGTGAGTGTGCTGAGAACAAAAGAACGGTGTTTCCTACACATACGGACCATATCTAGTCCAACTCTGCTTCTGAAACTGATACAAAGCACTGGTCCTCTAACTTCCAATGCTTGTGAGGTAAGATGAGAAATGTGTGAGCTTCAAGAACATTGTAGTTCGTTTGAGCTGAGAAGTGACTGCCCTTACCTGAAACGAAGTCTTGCTTGTAGTAAGACACAGAGCCTGGAATTTAACTCCATTTCAAAGGGAAACACAAAGCAGAGTTCTCATCCATGGATCACACTCTGCTTTAGAGAGAGAAGCACACTCTTGCTTTCTAGAGACCCTAATACAGCAGGAAATCTGAGTGTTCCAAGAATGAAATAACGGGTTTTCCTACACATAAGGACCATATGTAGTCCAAATCTGCTTCTGAAACTGATACAAAGCACTGGTCCTCTAACATCCAATGCATGTCAGTTAAGATGAGAAACGTGTGAGCTTCGTAAACTATGTAGTTCGTTTGAGCAGAAAAGTGACTGCCCTTACCTGAAACAAAGTCTTGCTTGTAGGAAAACTCAGAGCCTGGGATTTAACTCCATTTCTGAAGTGAAACACACAGCAGTGTTCTCATCCATTGATCACACTCTGCTTTAGAACAAGAAGTACGCTCTTGCTTTCTATCGTCTCTAAGACAGCAGAAAACATGAGTGTGCTGAGAACCAAAGAATGGTGTTTCCTACACATACAGACCATATCTAGTCCAACTCTGCTTCTGAAACTGACACAAAGCACTGGTACTCTAACATCCAATGCTTGTTCAAGTAAGATCCGAAACGTGTGAGCTTAGTGAATGATGTAGTTCATTTGAGCTATAAAGTATCTGCCATTACCTGAAATGAAGTCTTGCTTGTAGGAAGACTCAGAGCCTGGGATTTAACTCCATTTCTGAAGGGAAACACACAGCATAGTTCTCCTCCATGGATCACACTCTGCTTTAGAGCGAGAAGCACACTCTTGCTTTCTAGAGTCACTAATACAGCAGGAAATCTGAGTGTGCCCAGAACAATGAATGGTGTTTCCTACATATACGGAACATATGTCGTCCAAATCAGCTTTTGAAACTGATACAAAGCACTGGTCCTCTAACATCCAATGCTGGTCAGTTAAGATGAGAAACGTGTGAGCTTCGTAAACTATGTAGTTCGTTTGAGCAGAAAAGTGACTGACCTTACCTGAAACGAAGTCTTGCTTGTAGGAAAACTCAGAGCCTGGGATTTAACTCCATTTCTGAAGTGAAACACACAGCAGTGTTCTCATCCATTGATCAAACTCTGCTTTAGAACAAGAAGCACGCTCTTGCTTTCTAGAGTCTCTAAGAGAGCAGGAACATGAGTTTGCTGAGAACCAAAGACCGGTGTTTCCTACACATACGGACCATATCTAGTCCAACTCTGCTTCTGAAACTGACACAAAGCACTGGTCCTCTAACATCCAATGCTTGTCTGTTAAGACGAGAAACGTGTGAGCTTCGTGAACGATGTATTTCTTTTGAGCTTAAAAGTGACTGCCCTTACCTGAAACGAAGTCTTGCTTGTAGGAAGACACAGAGCCTGGGATTGAACTCCATTTCTGAAGGGAAACACACAGCATAGTTCTCATCCATGGATCACACACTGCTTTAGAGCAAGAAGCATGCTCTTGCTTTGTGGAATCTCTAACACAGCAGGAAACCTGAGTGTGCTCAAAACAAAAGAATGGTGTTTCCTACACATAGGGAACATATCTAGTTTAACTCTGCTTCTGAAACTGAAACAAACCACAGGTCCTCTAACATCCAATGCTTGTTCAAGTAAGATCCGAAACGTGTGAGTTTAGTGAATGATGTAGTTCATTTGAGCTATAAAGTATCTGCCATTACCTGAAATGAAGTCTTGCTTGTAGGAAGACTCAGAGCCTGGGATTTAACTCCATTTCTGAAGTGAAACACACAGCAGAGTTCTCATCCATCGATCTCACCCTGCTTTAGAGCAAGAAGCAAGCTCTTGCTTTCTAGAGGCTCTAAGACAGCATGAAACGTGAGTGTGCTGCCAACAAAAGAACGATGTTGCCTAAACATAGGGCCAATATGTAGTCCAAATCTGCTTCTGAAACTGATACAAAGCACTGGTCCTCTAACATCCAATGCTTGTCAGTTAAGATGAGAAACGTGTGAGCTTCGTGAACGATGTAGTTCATATGAGCTGAAAAGTGACTGCCCTTACCTGAAAAGAATTCTTGCTTGTAGGAAGACACAGAGCCTGGGATTTAACTCCATTTCTGAAGGGAAACACACAGCATAGTTCTCTTCCATGGATCACACTCTGGTTTAGAGCAAGAAGCACGCTCTTGCTTTCTAGAGGCTCTAAGACAGCATGAAACGTGAGTGTGCCGAGAAGAAAAGAACGATGTTGCCTACACATATGGACCATATGTAGTCCAAATCTGCTTCTGAAACTGATACAAAGCACTGGTCCTCTAACATCCAATGCTTGTCAGTTAATATGAGAAACGTGTGAGTTTCATGAATGATGTAGTTCGTTTGAGCTATAAAGAAACTGCCCTTACCTGAAAGGAATTCTGCTAGTAGGAATACTCAGAACCTGGGATTTAACTCCATTTCTGAAGTGAAACACACAGCAAAGTTCTCATCCATTGATCACACTCTCCTTTAGAGCAAGAAGCTCGCTCTTGCTTTCTAGAGTCTCTAATACAGCAGGCAATCTGAGTGTGTCCAGAACCAAAGAACGGTGTTTTCCACACATATGGACCATATGTAGTCCAAATCTGCTTCTGAAACTGATACAAAGCACTGGTCCTCTAACATCCAATGCTTGTCAGTTAAGATGAGAAACGTGTGAGCTTCGTGAACTATGTAGTTCGATGAGCAGAAAAGTGACTGCCCTTACCTGAAAAGAAGTCTTGCTTGTAGGAAGACTCAGAGCCTGGGATATAACTCCATTTCTGAAGTGAAACACACAGCAGTATTCTCATCCATTGATCACACTCTGCTTTAGAGCAAGAAGCATGCTCTTGCTTTCTAGAGTCTCTAACACACCAGGAAATCTGAGTGTGCTGCGAACCAAAGAACGGTGTTTCCTACACATACGGACCGTATCTAGTCCAACTCTGCTTCTGAAACTGACTCAAAGCACTGGTCCTCTAACATCCAATGCTTGTCAGTTAAGATGAGAAACGTGTGAGCTTCGTGAACTATGTAGTTCGATGAGCAGAAAAGTGACTGCCCTTACCTGAAAAGAAGTCTTGCTTGTAGGAAGACTCAGAGCCTGGGATATAACTCCATTTCTGAAGTGAAACACACAGCAGTATTCTCATCCATTGATCACACTCTGCTTTAGAGCAAGAAGCATGCTCTTGCTTTCTAGAGTCTCTAACACTGCAGGAAATCTGAGTGTGCTGCGAACCAAAGAACGGTGTTTCCTACACATACGGACCGTATCTAGTCCAACTCTGCTTTTGAAACTGACACAAAGCACTGGTCCTCTAACATCCAATGCTTGTCTGTTAAGATGAGAAACGTGTGAGATTCGTGAACGACGTATTTCGTTTGAGCTGAAAAGTGACTGCCCTTACCTGAAACGAAGTCTTGCTTGTAGGAAGACACAGAGCCTGGGATTTAACTCCATTTCTGAAGGGAAACACACAGCATAGTTCTCATCCATGGATCACACTCTGCTTTAGATCAAGAAGTACGCTCTTGCTTTCTAGAGTCTCTAAGATAGCAGGAAACGTGAGTGTGCTGAGAACAAAAGAACGGTGTTTCCTACACATACGGACCATATCTAGTCCAACTCTGCTTCTGAGACTGATACAAAGCACTGGTCCTCTAACATCCAATGCTTGTCTGTTAAGATGAGAAACGTGTGAGCTTCAAGAATGACGTAGTTCGTTTGATCTGAGAAGAGACTGCCCTTACCTGAAACGAAGTCTTGCTTGTAGTAAGACTCAGAGCCTGGGATTCAACTCCATTTCTGAAGGGAAACACACAGCAGAGTTCTCATCCATTGATCACACTCTTCTTTAGAGCGAGAAGCACACTCTTGCTTTCTAGCGTCCCTAATACTGCAGGAAATCTGAGTGTTCCCAGAACGAAAGAATGGTTTTTCGTACACATACGGACCATATCTAGTTAAACTCTGCTTCCGAAACTGAAACAATCCACAGGTCCTCTGACATCCAATGCTTGTCGGGTAAGATCCAAAACGTGTTAGCTTCGTGAACGATGTAGTTCGTTTGAACTGTAAAGTAACTGCACTTACCTGAAACGAAGTCTTGCTTGTAGGAAGACTCAGAGACTGGGATTTAACTCCATTTCTGATGTGAAACACACAGCAGAGTTCTCATCCATTGATCACACTCTGCTTTAGACCAAGAAGCACGCTCTTGCTTTCTAGAGTCTCTAAGACAGCAGTCAACGTGAGTGTGCTGAGAACAAAAGAACGGTGTTTCCTACACATACGGACCGTATCTAGTCCAACTCTGCTTCTGAAACTGATACAAAGCACTGGTCCTCTAACTTCCAATGCTTGTGAGGTAAGATGTGAAACGTGTGAGCTTCAAGAACAATGTAGTTCGTTAGAGCTGAGAAGTGACGGCCATTACCTGAAACGAAATCTTGCTTGTAGTAAGACACAGAGCCTGGGATTTAACTCCATTTCTGAAGGGAAACACAAAGCAGAGTTCTCATCCATGGATCACACTCTGCTTTAGAGCGAGAAGCAACTCTTGCTTTCTAGAGTCCCTAATACAGCAGGAAATCTGAGTGTTCCCAGAATGAAATAACGGATTTTCGCACACATAAGGACCATATGTAGTCCAAATCTGCTTCTGAAACTGATACAAAGCACTGGTCCTCTAACATCCAATGCTTGTCAGTTAAGATGAGAAACGTGTGAGCTTTGTGAACGATGTAGTTCCTTTGAGCAGAAAAGTAACTGCCCTTACCTGAAATGAAGTCTTGCTTGTAGGAAGACTCAGAGCCTGGGATTTAACTCCATTTCTGAAGTGAAACACACACCAGAGTTCTCATCCATTGATCACATTCTGCTTTAGAGCAAGAAGCACGCTCTTGCTTTCTAGAGGCTCTAAGACAGCATGAAACGTGAGTGTGCTCAGAAGAAAAGAACGATGTTGCCTAAACATAGGGAGAATATGTAGTCCAAATCTGCTTCTGAAACTGAAACAAAGCACTGGTCCTCTAACAACCAATGCTTGTCAGTTAAGATGAGAAACGTGTGAGTTTCGTAAACTATGTAGTTCGTTTGAGCAGAAAAGTGACTGCCCTTACCTGAAACGAAGTCTTGCTTGTAGGAAAACTCAGAGCCTGGGATTTAATTCCATTTCTGAAGTGAAACACACAGCAGTGTTCTCATCCATTGATCACACTCTGCTTTAGAACAAGAAGCACGCTCTTGCTTTCTAGAGTCTCTAAGACAGCAGGAAACATGAGTGTGCTGAGAACCAAAGAATGGGGTTTCCTACACATACAGACCATATCTAGTCCAACTCTGCTTCTGAAACTGACACAAAGCACTGGTACTCTAACATCCAATGCTTGTTCAAGTAAGATCCGAAACGTGTGAGCTTAGTGAATGATGTAGTTCATTTGAGCTATAAAGTATCTGCCATTACCTGAAATGAAGTCTTGCTTGTAGGAAGACTCAGAGCCTGGGATTTAACTCCATTTCTGAAGTGAAACACACAGCAGAGTTCTCATCCATCGATCTCACCCTGCTTTAGAGCAAGAAGCAAGCTCTTGCTTTCTAGAGGCTCTAAGACAGATTGAAACGTGAGTGTGCTGCCAACAAAAGAACGATGTTGCCTAAACATAGGGCCAATATGTAGTCCAAATCTGCTTCTGAAACTGATACAAAGCACTGGTCCTCTAACATCCAATGCTTGTCAGTTAAGATGAGAAACGTGTGAGCTTCGTGAACGATGTAGTTCATTTGAGCTGAAAAGTGACTGCCCTTACCTGAAAAGAATTCTTGCTTGTAGGAAGACACAGAGCCTGGGATTTAACTCCATTTCTGAAGGGAAACACACAGCATAGTTCTCTTCCATGGATCACACTCTGGTTTAGAGCGAGAAGCACGCTCTTGCTTTCTAGAGTCTCTAATACAGCAGGGAACCTGATTGTGCTGAGAACCAAAGACCAGTGTTTCCTACACATAGGGACCATATCTAGTTCAACTCTGCTTCTGAAACTGTAACAAACCACAGGTCCTCTAAAATCCAATGCTTCTCAGGTAAGATTCGAAACGTGTGAGCTTCGTGAACTATGTAGTTCGTTTGAACTGTAAAGTAACTGCACTTACCTGAAACGAAGTCTTGCTTGTAGGAAGACTCAGATCCTGGGATGTCACACCATTTCTGAAGTGAAACACACAGCAGAGTTCTCATCCATTGATCACACTCTGCTTTAGAGCAAGAAGCACGCTCTTGCTTTCTAGAGGCTCTAAGACAGCATGAAACGTGAGTGTGCTGAGAACAAAAGAACGATGTTGCCTACACATATGGACCATATGTAGTCCAAATCTGCTTCTGAAACTGATACAAAGCACTGGTCCTCTAACATCCAATGCTTGTCAGTTAATATGAGAAACGTGTGAGTTTCATGAATGATGTAGTTCGTTTGAGCTATAAAGAAACTGCCCTTACCTGAAAGGAATTCTGCTAGTAGGAATACTCAGAACCTGGGATTTAACTCCATTTCTGAAGTGAAACACACAGCAAAGTTCTCATCCATTGATCACACTCTCCTTTAGAGCATGAAGCTCGCTCTTGCTTTCTAGAGTCTCTAATACAGCAGGCAATCTGAGTGTGTCCAGAACCAAAGAACGGTGTTTTCCACACATATGGACCATATGTAGTCCAAATCTGCTTCTGAAACTGATACAAAGCACTGGTCCTCTAACATCCAATGCTTGTCAGTTAAGATGAGAAACGTGTGAGCTTCGTGAACTATGTAGTTCGATGAGCAGAAAAGTGACTGCCCTTACCTGAAAAGAAGTCTTGCTTGTAGGAAGACTCAGAGCCTGGGATATAACTCCATTTCTGAAGTGAAACACACAGCAGTATTCTCATCCATTGATCACACTCTGCTTTAGAGCAAGAAGCATGCTCTTGCTTTCTAGAGTCTCTAACACAGCAGGAAACCTGAGTGTGCTGCGAACCAAAGAACGGTGTTTCCTACACATACGGACCGTATCTAGTCCAACTCTGCTTCTGAAACTGACACAAAGCACTGGTCCTCTAACATCCAATGCTTGTCTGTTAAGATGAGAAACGTGTGAGATTCGTGAACGATGTATTTCGTTTGAGCTGAAAAGTGACTGCCCTTACCTGAAACGAAGTCTTGCTTGTAGGAAGACACAGAGCCGGGGATTTAACTCCATTTCTGAAGGGAAACACACAGCGTAGTTCTCATCCATGGATCACACTCTGCTTTAGATCAAGAAGTACGCTCTTGCTTTCTAGAGTCTCTAAGATAGCAGGAAACGTGAGTGTGCTGAGAACAAAAGAACGGTGTTTCCTACACATACGGACCATATCTAGTCCAACTCTGCTTCTGAGACTGATACAAAGCACTGGTCCTCTAACATCCAATGCTTGTCTGTTAAGATGAGAAACGTGTGAGCTTCAAGAATGACGTAGATCGTTTGATCTGAGAAGAGACTGCCCTTACCTGAAACGAAGTCTTGCTTGTAGTAAGACTCAGAGCCTGGGATTCAACTCCATTTCTGAAGGGAAACACACAGCAGAGTTCTCATCCATTGATCACACTCTTCTTTAGAGCGAGAAGCACACTCTTGCTTTCTAGCATCCCTAATACTGCAGGAAATCTGAGTGTTCCCAGAACGAAAGAATGGGTTTTCGTACACATACAGACCATATCTAGTTAAACTCTGCTTCCGAAACTGAAACAATCCACAGGGCCTCTGACATCCAATGCTTGTCGGGTAAGATCCAAAACGTGTTAGCTTCGTGAACGATGTAGTTCGTTTGAACTGTAAAGTAACTGCACTTACCTGAAACGAAGTCTTGCTTGTAGGAAGACTCAGAGACTGGGATTTAACTCCATTTCTGATGTGAAACACACAGCAGAGTTCTCATCCATTGATCACACTCTGCTTTAGACCAAGAAGCACGCTCTTGCTTTCTAGAGTCTCTAAGACAGCAGGAAACGTGAGTGTGCTGAGAACAAAAGAACGGTGTTTCCTACACATACGGACCGTATCTAGTCCAACTCTGCTTCTGAAACTGATACAAAGCACTGGTCCTCTAACTTCCAATGCTTGTGAGGTAAGATGTGAAACGTGTGAGCTTCAAGAACAATGTAGTTCGTTTGAGCTGAGAAGTGACGGCCATTACCTGAAACGAAGTCTTGCTTGTAGTAAGACACAGAGCCTGGGATTTAACTCCATTTCTGAAGGGAAACACAAAGCAGAGTTCTCATCCATGGATCACACTCTGCTTTAGAGCGAGAAGCAACTCTTGCTTTCTAGAGTCCCTAATACAGCAGGAAATCTGAGTGTTCCCAGAATGAAATAACGGATTTTCGCACACATAAGGACCATATGTAGTCCAAATCTGCTTCTGAAACTGATACAAAGCACTGGTCCTCTAACATCCAATGCTTGTCAGTTAAGATGAGAAACGTGTGAGCTTTGTGAACGATGTAGTTCCTTTGAGCAGAAAAGTAACTGCCCTTACCTGAAATGAAGTCTTGCTTGTAGGAAGACTCAGAGCCTGGGATTTAACTCCATTTCTGAAGTGAAACACACACCAGAGTTCTCATCCATTGATCACATTCTGCTTTAGAGCAAGAAGCACGCTCTTGCTTTCTAGAGGCTCTAAGACAGCATGAAACGTGAGTGTGCTCAGAAGAAAAGAACGATGTTGCCTAAACATAGGGAGAATATGTAGTCCAAATCTGCTTCTGAAACTGAAACAAAGCACTGGTCCTCTAACAACCAATGCTTGACAGTTAAGATGAGAAACGTGTGAGTTTCGTAAAATATGTAGTTCGTTTGAGCAGAAAAGTGACTGCCCTTACCTGAAACGAAGTCTTGCTTGTAGGAAGACTCAGAGCCTGGGATTTAATTCCATTTCTGAAGTGAAACACACAGCAGTGTTCTCATCCATTATCACACTCTGCTTTAGAACAAGAAGCACGCTCTTGCTTTCTAGAGTCTCTAAGACAGCAGGAAACATGAGTGTGCTGAGAACCAAAGAATGGGGTTTCCTACACATACAGACCATATCTAGTCCAACTCTGCTTCTGAAACTGACACAAAGCACTGGTACTCTAACATCCAATGCTTGTTCAAGTAAGATCCGAAACGTGTGAGCTTAGTGAATGATGTAGTTCATTTGAGCTATAAAGTATCTGCCATTACCAGAAATGAAGTCTTGCTTGTAGGAAGACTCAGAGCCTGGGATTTAACTCCATTTCTGAAGTGAAACACACAGCAGAGTTCTCATCCATCGATCTCACCCTGCTTTAGAGCAAGAAGCAAGCTCTTGCTTTCTAGAGGCTCTAAGACAGCATGAAACGTGAGTGTGCTGCCAACAAAAGAACGATGTTGCCTAAACATAGGGCCAATATGTAGTCCAAATCTGCTTCTGAAACTGATACAAAGCACTGGTCCTCTAACATCCAATGCTTGTCAGTTAAGATGAGAAACGTGTGAGCTTCGTGAACGATGTAGTTCATTTGAGCTGAAAAGTGACTGCCCTTACCTGAAAAGAATTCTTGCTTGTAGGAAGACACAGAGCCTGGGATTTAACTCCATTTCTGAAGGGAAACACACAGCATAGTTCTCTTCCATGGATCACACTCTGGTTTAGAGCAAGAAGCACGCTCTTGCTTTCTAGAGGCTCTAAGACAGCATGAAACGTGAGTGTGCCGAGAAGAAAAGAACGATGTTGCCTACACATATGGACCATATGTAGTCCAAATCTGCTTCTGAAACTGATACAAAGCACTGGTCCTCTAACATCCAATGCTTGTCAGTTAATATGAGAAACGTGTGAGTTTCATGAATGATGTAGTTCGTTTGAGCTATAAAGAAACTGCCCTTACCTGAAAGGAATTCTGCTAGTAGGAATACTCAGAACCTGGGATTTAACTCCATTTCTGAAGTGAAACACACAGCAAAGTTCTCATCCATTGATCACACTCTCCTTTAGAGCAAGAAGCTCGCTCTTGCTTTCTAGAGTCTCTAATACAGCAGGCAATCTGAGTGTGTCCAGAACCAAAGAACGGTGTTTTCCACACATATGGACCATATGTAGTCCAAATCTGCTTCTGAAACTGATACAAAGCACTGGTCCTCTAACATCCAATGCTTGTCAGTTAAGATGAGAAACGTGTGAGCTTCGTGAACTATGTAGTTCGATGAGCAGAAAAGTGACTGCCCTTACCTGAAAAGAAGTCTTGCTTGTAGGAAGACTCAGAGCCTGGGATATAACTCCATTTCTGAAGTGAAACACACAGCAGTATTCTCATCCATTGATCACACTCTGCTTTAGAGCAAGAAGCATGCTCTTGCTTTCTAGAGTCTCTAACACACCAGGAAATCTGAGTGTGCTGCGAACCAAAGAACGGTGTTTCCTACACATACGGACCGTATCTAGTCCAACTCTGCTTCTGAAACTGACTCAAAGCACTGGTCCTCTAACATCCAATGCTTGTCAGTTAAGATGAGAAACGTGTGAGCTTCGTGAACTATGTAGTTCGATGAGCAGAAAAGTGACTGCCCTTACCTGAAAAGAAGTCTTGCTTGTAGGAAGACTCAGAGCCTGGGATATAACTCCATTTCTGAAGTGAAACACACAGCAGTATTCTCATCCATTGATCACACTCTGCTTTAGAGCAAGAAGCATGCTCTTGCTTTCTAGATTCTCTAACACTGCAGGAAATCTGAGTGTGCTGCGAACCAAAGAACGGTGTTTCCTACACATACGGACCGTATCTAGTCCAACTCTGCTTTTGAAACTGACACAAAGCACTGGTCCTCTAACATCCAATGCTTGTCTGTTAAGATGAGAAACGTGTGAGATTCGTGAACGACGTATTTCGTTTGAGCTGAAAAGTGACTGCCCTTACCTGAAACGAAGTCTTGCTTGTAGGAAGACACAGAGCCTGGGATTTAACTCCATTTCTGAAGGGAAACACACAGCATAGTTCTCATCCATGGATCACACTCTGCTTTAGATCAAGAAGTACGCTCTTGCTTTCTAGAGTCTCTAAGATAGCAGGAAACGTGAGTGTGCTGAGAACAAAAGAACGGTGTTTCCTACACATACGGACCATATCTAGTCCAACTCTGCTTCTGAGACTGATACAAAGCACTGGTCCTCTAACATCCAATGCTTGTCTGTTAAGATGAGAAACGTGTGAGCTTCAAGAATGACGTAGTTCGTTTGATCTGAGAAGAGACTGCCCTTACCTGAAACGAAGTCTTGCTTGTAGTAAGACTCAGAGCCTGGGATTCAACTCCATTTCTGAAGGGAAACACACAGCAGAGTTCTCATCCATTGATCACACTCTTCTTTAGAGCGAGAAGCACACTCTTGCTTTCTAGCGTCCCTAATACTGCAGGAAATCTGAGTGTTCCCAGAACGAAAGAATGGTTTTTCGTACACATACGGACCATATCTAGTTAAACTCTGCTTCCGAAACTGAAACAATCCACAGGTCCTCTGACATCCAATGCTTGTCGGGTAAGATCCAAAACGTGTTAGCTTCGTGAACGATGTAGTTCGTTTGAACTGTAAAGTAACTGCACTTACCTGAAACGAAGTCTTGCTTGTAGGAAGACTCAGAGACTGGGATTTAACTCCATTTCTGATGTGAAACACACAGCAGAGTTCTCATCCATTGATCACACTCTGCTTTAGACCAAGAAGCACGCTCTTGCTTTCTAGAGTCTCTAAGACAGCAGTCAACGTGAGTGTGCTGAGAACAAAAGAACGGTGTTTCCTACACATACGGACCGTATCTAGTCCAACTCTGCTTCTGAAACTGATACAAAGCACTGGTCCTCTAACTTCCAATGCTTGTGAGGTAAGATGTGAAACGTGTGAGCTTCAAGAACAATGTAGTTCGTTAGAGCTGAGAAGTGACGGCCATTACCTGAAACGAAATCTTGCTTGTAGTAAGACACAGAGCCTGGGATTTAACTCCATTTCTGAAGGGAAACACAAAGCAGAGTTCTCATCCATGGATCACACTCTGCTTTAGAGCGAGAAGCAACTCTTGCTTTCTAGAGTCCCTAATACAGCAGGAAATCTGAGTGTTCCCAGAATGAAATAACGGATTTTCGCACACATAAGGACCATATGTAGTCCAAATCTGCTTCTGAAACTGATACAAAGCACTGGTCCTCTAACATCCAATGCTTGTCAGTTAAGATGAGAAACGTGTGAGCTTTGTGAACGATGTAGTTCCTTTGAGCAGAAAAGTAACTGCCCTTACCTGAAATGAAGTCTTGCTTGTAGGAAGACTCAGAGCCTGGGATTTAACTCCATTTCTGAAGTGAAACACACACCAGAGTTCTCATCCATTGATCACATTCTGCTTTAGAGCAAGAAGCACGCTCTTGCTTTCTAGAGGCTCTAAGACAGCATGAAACGTGAGTGTGCTCAGAAGAAAAGAACGATGTTGCCTAAACATAGGGAGAATATGTAGTCCAAATCTGCTTCTGAAACTGAAACAAAGCACTGGTCCTCTAACAACCAATGCTTGTCAGTTAAGATGAGAAACGTGTGAGTTTCGTAAACTATGTAGTTCGTTTGAGCAGAAAAGTGACTGCCCTTACCTGAAACGAAGTCTTGCTTGTAGGAAAACTCAGAGCCTGGGATTTAATTCCATTTCTGAAGTGAAACACACAGCAGTGTTCTCATCCATTGATCACACTCTGCTTTAGAACAAGAAGCACGCTCTTGCTTTCTAGAGTCTCTAAGACAGCAGGAAACATGAGTGTGCTGAGAACCAAAGAATGGGGTTTCCTACACATACAGACCATATCTAGTCCAACTCTGCTTCTGAAACTGACACAAAGCACTGGTACTCTAACATCCAATGCTTGTTCAAGTAAGATCCGAAACGTGTGAGCTTAGTGAATGATGTAGTTCATTTGAGCTATAAAGTATCTGCCATTACCTGAAATGAAGTCTTGCTTGTAGGAAGACTCAGAGCCTGGGATTTAACTCCATTTCTGAAGTGAAACACACAGCAGAGTTCTCATCCATCGATCTCACCCTGCTTTAGAGCAAGAAGCAAGCTCTTGCTTTCTAGAGGCTCTAAGACAGATTGAAACGTGAGTGTGCTGCCAACAAAAGAACGATGTTGCCTAAACATAGGGCCAATATGTAGTCCAAATCTGCTTCTGAAACTGATACAAAGCACTGGTCCTCTAACATCCAATGCTTGTCAGTTAAGATGAGAAACGTGTGAGCTTCGTGAACGATGTAGTTCATTTGAGCTGAAAAGTGACTGCCCTTACCTGAAAAGAATTCTTGCTTGTAGGAAGACACAGAGCCTGGGATTTAACTCCATTTCTGAAGGGAAACACACAGCATAGTTCTCTTCCATGGATCACACTCTGGTTTAGAGCGAGAAGCACGCTCTTGCTTTCTAGAGTCTCTAATACAGCAGGGAACCTGATTGTGCTGAGAACCAAAGACCAGTGTTTCCTACACATAGGGACCATATCTAGTTCAACTCTGCTTCTGAAACTGTAACAAACCACAGGTCCTCTAAAATCCAATGCTTCTCAGGTAAGATTCGAAACGTGTGAGCTTCGTGAACTATGTAGTTTGTTTGAACTGTAAAGTAACTGCACTTACCTGAAACGAAGTCTTGCTTGTAGGAAGACTCAGATCCTGGGATGTCACACCATTTCTGAAGTGAAACACACAGCAGAGTTCTCATCCATTGATCACACTCTGCTTTAGAGCAAGAAGCACGCTCTTGCTTTCTAGAGGCTCTAAGACAGCATGAAACGTGAGTGTGCTGAGAACAAAAGAACGATGTTGCCTACACATATGGACCATATGTAGTCCAAATCTGCTTCTGAAACTGATACAAAGCACTGGTCCTCTAACATCCAATGCTTGTCAGTTAATATGAGAAACGTGTGAGTTTCATGAATGATGTAGTTCGTTTGAGCTATAAAGAAACTGCCCTTACCTGAAAGGAATTCTGCTAGTAGGAATACTCAGAACCTGGGATTTAACTCCATTTCTGAAGTGAAACACACAGCAAAGTTCTCATCCATTGATCACACTCTCCTTTAGAGCATGAAGCTCGCTCTTGCTTTCTAGAGTCTCTAATACAGCAGGCAATCTGAGTGTGTCCAGAACCAAAGAACGGTGTTTTCCACACATATGGACCATATGTAGTCCAAATCTGCTTCTGAAACTGATACAAAGCACTGGTCCTCTAACATCCAATGCTTGTCAGTTAAGATGAGAAACGTGTGAGCTTCGTGAACTATGTAGTTCGATGAGCAGAAAAGTGACTGCCCTTACCTGAAAAGAAGTCTTGCTTGTAGGAAGACTCAGAGCCTGGGATATAACTCCATTTCTGAAGTGAAACACACAGCAGTATTCTCATCCATTGATCACACTCTGCTTTAGAGCAAGAAGCATGCTCTTGCTTTCTAGAGTCTCTAACACAGCAGGAAACCTGAGTGTGCTGCGAACCAAAGAACGGTGTTTCCTACACATACGGACCGTATCTAGTCCAACTCTGCTTCTGAAACTGACACAAAGCACTGGTCCTCTAACATCCAATGCTTGTCTGTTAAGATGAGAAACGTGTGAGATTCGTGAACGATGTATTTCGTTTGAGCTGAAAAGTGACTGCCCTTACCTGAAACGAAGTCTTGCTTGTAGGAAGACACAGAGCCGGGGATTTAACTCCATTTCTGAAGGGAAACACACAGCGTAGTTCTCATCCATGGATCACACTCTGCTTTAGATCAAGAAGTACGCTCTTGCTTTCTAGAGTCTCTAAGATAGCAGGAAACGTGAGTGTGCTGAGAACAAAAGAACGGTGTTTCCTACACATACGGACCATATCTAGTCCAACTCTGCTTCTGAGACTGATACAAAGCACTGGTCCTCTAACATCCAATGCTTGTCTGTTAAGATGAGAAACGTGTGAGCTTCAAGAATGACGTAGATCGTTTGATCTGAGAAGAGACTGCCCTTACCTGAAACGAAGTCTTGCTTGTAGTAAGACTCAGAGCCTGGGATTCAACTCCATTTCTGAAGGGAAACACACAGCAGAGTTCTCATCCATTGATCACACTCTTCTTTAGAGCGAGAAGCACACTCTTGCTTTCTAGCATCCCTAATACTGCAGGAAATCTGAGTGTTCCCAGAACGAAAGAATGGGTTTTCGTACACATACAGACCATATCTAGTTAAACTCTGCTTCCGAAACTGAAACAATCCACAGGGCCTCTGACATCCAATGCTTGTCGGGTAAGATCCAAAACGTGTTAGCTTCGTGAACGATGTAGTTCGTTTGAACTGTAAAGTAACTGCACTTACCTGAAACGAAGTCTTGCTTGTAGGAAGACTCAGAGACTGGGATTTAACTCCATTTCTGATGTGAAACACACAGCAGAGTTCTCATCCATTGATCACACTCTGCTTTAGACCAAGAAGCACGCTCTTGCTTTCTAGAGTCTCTAAGACAGCAGGAAACGTGAGTGTGCTGAGAACAAAAGAACGGTGTTTCCTACACATACGGACCGT
The DNA here is from genome assembly GCA_949786385.1 of Onychomys leucogaster. Taxonomy (NCBI): domain Eukaryota; kingdom Metazoa; phylum Chordata; class Mammalia; order Rodentia; family Cricetidae; genus Onychomys; species Onychomys leucogaster. The sequence continues at coordinate 2,465,974 of CATKUP010000076.1, forward strand.
ATCTAGTCCAACTCTGCTTCTGAAACTGATACAAAGCACTGGTCCTCTAACTTCCAATGCTTGTGAGGTAAGATGTGAAACGTGTGAGCTTCAAGAACAATGTAGTTCGTTTGAGCTGAGAAGTGACGGCCATTACCTGAAACGAAGTCTTGCTTGTAGTAAGACACAGAGCCTGGGATTTAACTCCATTTCTGAAGGGAAACACAAAGCAGAGTTCTCATCCATGGATCACACTCTGCTTTAGAGCGAGAAGCAACTCTTGCTTTCTAGAGTCCCTAATACAGCAGGAAATCTGAGTGTTCCCAGAATGAAATAACGGATTTTCGCACACATAAGGACCATATGTAGTCCAAATCTGCTTCTGAAACTGATACAAAGCACTGGTCCTCTAACATCCAATGCTTGTCAGTTAAGATGAGAAACGTGTGAGCTTTGTGAACGATGTAGTTCCTTTGAGCAGAAAAGTAACTGCCCTTACCTGAAATGAAGTCTTGCTTGTAGGAAGACTCAGAGCCTGGGATTTAACTCCATTTCTGAAGTGAAACACACACCAGAGTTCTCATCCATTGATCACATTCTGCTTTAGAGCAAGAAGCACGCTCTTGCTTTCTAGAGGCTCTAAGACAGCATGAAACGTGAGTGTGCTCAGAAGAAAAGAACGATGTTGCCTAAACATAGGGAGAATATGTAGTCCAAATCTGCTTCTGAAACTGAAACAAAGCACTGGTCCTCTAACAACCAATGCTTGACAGTTAAGATGAGAAACGTGTGAGTTTCGTAAACTATGTAGTTCGTTTGAGCAGAAAAGTGACTGCCCTTACCTGAAACGAAGTCTTGCTTGTAGGAAGACTCAGAGCCTGGGATTTAATTCCATTTCTGAAGTGAAACACACAGCAGTGTTCTCATCCATTATCACACTCTGCTTTAGAACAAGAAGCACGCTCTTGCTTTCTAGAGTCTCTAAGACAGCAGGAAACATGAGTGTGCTGAGAACCAAAGAATGGGGTTTCCTACACATACAGACCATATCTAGTCCAACTCTGCTTCTGAAACTGACACAAAGCACTGGTACTCTAACATCCAATGCTTGTTCAAGTAAGATCCGAAACGTGTGAGCTTAGTGAATGATGTAGTTCATTTGAGCTATAAAGTATCTGCCATTACCAGAAATGAAGTCTTGCTTGTAGGAAGACTCAGAGCCTGGGATTTAACTCCATTTCTGAAGTGAAACACACAGCAGAGTTCTCATCCATGGATTACACTCTGCTTTAGAGCAAGAAGCGCGCTCTTGCTTTCTAGAGTCTCTAATACAGCAGGCAATCTGAGTGTGCCCAGAACAAAAGAATGGAGTTTCCCACACATACGGACCATATGTAGTCCAAATCTGCTTCTGAAACTGATACAAAGCACTGGTCCTCTAATATCCAATTCTTGTCAGTTAAGATGAGAAACGTGTGAGCTTCGTGAACGATGTAGTTCGTTTGAGCTGAAAAGTGACTGCCCTTACCTGAAACGAAGTGTTGCTTGTAGGAAGACACAGAGCCTGGGATTAAACTCCATTTCTGACACGAAACACACAGCATGGTTCTCATCCATGGATCACACTCTGCTTTAGAGCGAGAAGCACCCTCTTGCGTTCTAGAGTCTCTAATACAGCAGGGAACCTGAGTGTGCTGAGAACAAAAGAACGGTCTTTCCTACAAATACGGACCATATCTAGTTCAACTCTGCTTCTGAAACTGAAACAAACCACAGGTCCTCTAACATCCAATGCTTGTCAGGTAAGATCCAAAACGTGTGATTTTCATGAATGATGTAGTTCGTTTGAGCTATAAAGAAACTGCCCTTACCTGAAAGGAAGTCTTGCTTGTAGGCAGACTCATAGCATGGGATTTCACTCCATTTCTGAAGTGAAACACACAGCAGACTTCTCATTCATTGATCACACTCTGCTTTAGAGCAAGAAGCTCGCTCTTGCTTTCTAGAGTCTCTAATACAGCAGGCAATCTGAGTGTGCCCAGAACAAAAGAACGGGGTTTCCCACACATACGGACCATATGTAGTCCAAATCTCCTTCTGAAACTGATACAAAGCACTGGTCCTCTAACATCCAATGCTTGTCATTTAAGATGAGAAACGTGTGAGCGTCGTGAACGATGTAGTTCTTTTGAGCTGAAAAGTGACTGCCCTTACCTGAAACGAAGTCTTGCTTGTAGGAAGACACAGAGCCTGGGATTTAACTCCATTTATGAAGGGAAACACACAGCATTGTTCTCATCCATGGATCACACTCTGCTTTAGAGCGAGAAGCACCCTCTTGCTTTCTAGAGTCTCTAATACAGCAGGGAACCTGAGTGTGCTGAGAACAAAAGAACGGTCTTTCCTACACATACGGACCATATCTAGTTCAACTCTGCTTCTGAAACTGAAACAAACCACAGGTCCTCTAACATCCAATGCTTGTCAGGTAATATCCAAAACGTGTGAGCTTCGTGAACGATGTAGTTCGTTTGACCTGTAAAGTAACTGCACTTACCTGAAACGAAGTCTTGCTTGTAGGAAGACTCAGAGACTGGGATTTAACTCCATTTCTGATGGGAAACACACAGCAGAGTTCTCATCCATTGATCACACTCTGCTTTAGAGCAAGATGCACGCACTTGCTTTCTAGAGTCTCTAAGACAGCAGGAAACGTGAGTGTGCTGAGAACAAAAGAGCGGTGTTTCCTACACATACGGACCATATCTAGTCCAACTCTGCTTCTGAAACTGATACAAAGCAATGGTCTTGTAACATCCAATGCTTGTTGTCAGTTAGGATGAGAAACGTGTGCGCTTCGTGAACGATGTAGTTCGTTTGAGCTGAAAAGTGACTGCCCTTACCTGAAAAGATGTCTCGCTTGTAGGAAGACACAGAGCCTGGGATTTAGCTCCATTTCTGAATGGAAACACACAGCAGTGTTCTCATCCATTGATCACACTCTGCTTTAGAACAAGAAGCACGCTCTTGCTTTCTAGATTCTCTAAGACAGCAGTTAACATGAGTGTGCTGAGAACAAAAGAACGGTCTTTCCTACAAATACGGACCATATCTAGTTCAACTCTGCTTCTGAAACTGAAACAAACCACAGGTCCTCTAACATCCAATGCTTGTCAGGTAAGATCCAAAACTTGTGATTTTCATGAATGATGTAGTTCGTTTGAGCTATAAAGAAACTGCCCTTACCTGAAAGGAAGTCTTGCTTGTAGAAAGACTCAGAGCAGGGGATTTCACTCCATTTCTGAAGTGAAACACACAGCAGAGTTCTCATCCATTGATCACACTCTGCTTTAGAGCAAGAAGCTCGCTCTTGCTTTCTAGAGTCTCTAATACAGCAGGCAATCTGAGTGTGCCCAGAACAAATGAACGGTGTTTCCCACACATACGGACCATATGTAGTCCAAATCTGCTTCTGAAACTGATACAAAGCACTGGTCCTCTAACATCCAATGCTTGTCAGTTAAGATGAGAATCGTGTGAGCTTCGTGAACGATGTAGTTCGTTTGAGCTGAAAAGTGACTGCCCTTACCTGAAATGAAATCTTGCTTGTAGGAAGACACAGAGCCTGGGATTTAACTCCATTTCTGAAGGGAAACACACAGCATGGTTCTCATCCATGGATCACACTCTGCTTTAGAGCGAGAAGCACCCTCTTGCTTTCTAGAGTCTCTAAGACAGCAGGAAACATGAGTGTGCTGAGAAAAAAAGAACGGTATTTCCTACACATAGGGACCATACCTAGTCCAACTCTGCTTCTGAAACTGATACAAAGCACTGGTCCTCTAACATCCAATGCTTGTCAGTTAGGATGAGAAACGTGTGAGCTTCGTGAATGATGTAGTTCGTTTGAGGTGTAAAGTAACTGCCCTTACCTGAAACGAAGTCTTGCTTGGAGGAAGACTCAGAACCTGGGATTTAACTCCATGTCTGAAGGGAAACACACAGCAGTGTTCTCCTACATAGATCACACTCTGCTTTAGAACAAGAAGCACGCTGTTGGTTTCTAGAGTCTCTAAGACAGCAGGAAACGTGAGTGTGATGAGAACAAAAGAACGGTGTTTCCTACACATACGGACCATATCTAGTCAAACTCTGCTTCTGAAACTGAAACAAACCACAGGTCCTCTAACATCCAATGCTTTTCAGGTAAGATCCGAAACGTGTGAGCTACGTGACTGATGTAGTTCCTTTGAGCTGTAAAGTAACGGCCCTTACCTGAAACGAAGTCTTGCTTGGAGGAAGACTCAGAGCCTGGGATTTAACTCCATTTCTGAAGGGAAACACACAGCATAGTTCTCATCCATGGATCACACTCTGCTTTAGAGTGAGAAGCACGCTCTTGCTTTCTAGAGTCTCTAAGACAGCAGGAAACATGAGTTTGCTGAGAACCAAAGAACGATGTTTCCTACACATACGGACCGTATCTAGTCCAACTCTGCTTCTGAAACTGATACAAAGCACTGGTCCTCTAACATCCAATGCTTGTCTGTTAAGATGAGAAACGTGTGAGCTTCGTGAACGATGTAGTTCGTTTGAGCAGAAAAGTAACTGCCCGTACCTGAAATGAAGTCTTGCTTTTAGGAAGACTCAGAGCCTGGGATTTAACTCCATTTCTGAAGGGAAACACACAGCAGTGTTCTCATCCATTGAACACACTTTGCTTTAGAACAAGAAGAACACTCTTGCTTTCTAGAGTCTCTAATACAGCAGGGAACCTGAGTGTGCTGAGAACAAAAGAACGGTGTTTCCTAAACATACGGACCATATCTAGTTCAACTCTGCTTCTGAAACTGAAACAAACCACAGCTCCTCTAACATCCAATGCTTTTCAGGTAAGATCCGAAACGTGTGAGCTTAGTGAACGATGTAGTTCGTTTTTGGTATAAAGTATCTGCCCTTACCTGAAATGAAGTCTTGCTTGTAGGAAGACTCAGAGCCTGGGACTTAATTCCATTTCTGAAGTGAAACACACAGCAGAGTTCTCATCCATTGATCACATTCTGCTTTAGTGCAAGAAGCACGCACTTGCTTTCTAGAGTCTCTAAGACTGCAGGAAACGTGTGTGTGCTGAGAACAAAAGAACGGTGTTTCCTACACATATGGACCATATCTAGTCCAACTCTGCTTCTGAAACTGATACAAAGCATTGGTCCTCTAACATCAAATGCTTGTCAGTTAAGATGACAAACGTGTGAGCTTCAAGAACGATGTAGTTCGTTTGAGCGGAGAAGTGACTGCCCTTACCTGAAATGAATTCTTGCTTGTAGGAAGACTCAGAGCCTGGGATTTAACTCCATTTCTGAAGTGAAACACACAGCAGATTTCTCATCCATTGGTCACACTCTGCTTTAGAGCAAGAAGCATGCTCTTGCTTTTTAGAGGCTCTAAGACAGCATGAAATGTGAGTGTGCTGAGAACAAAAGAACGATGTTGCCTAAACAAAGGGAAAATATGTAGTCAAAATCTGCTTGTGAAACTGATACAAAGCACTGGTCCTCTAACATCCAATGCTTCTCAGTTAAGATGAGAAACATGTGAGTTTCGTGAACGATGTAGTTCCTTTGAGCTATAAAGAAACTGCCCTTACCTGAAAGGAAGTGTTGCTTGTAGGAAGACTCAGAGCCTGGGATTTAACTCCATTTCTGAAGTGAAACACACAGCAAAGTTCTCATCCATTGATCAAACTCTGCTTTAGAGCAAGAAGCTCGCTCTTGCTTTCTAGAGTCTCTAATACAGCAGGCAATCTGAGTGTGTCCAGAACAAAAGAACGGTGTTTCCCACACATACGGACCATATGTAGTCCAAATCTGCTTCTGAAACTGATACAACGCACTGGTCCTCTAACATCCAATGCTTGCCAGTTAAGATGAGAAACGTGTGAGCTTCGTGAACTATGTAGTTCGTTTGAGCAGAAAAGTGACTGCCCTTACCTGAAAAGAAATCTTGCTTGTAGGAAGACTCAGAGCCTGGGATTTAACTCCATTTCTGAAGGGAAACACACAGCAGTGTTCTCATTCATTGATCACACTCTGCATTAGTGCAAGAAGCACGCTGTTACTTTCTAGAGTCTCTAAGACTGCAAGAAATGTGTGTATGCTGAGAACAAAAGAACGGTGTTTCCTACACATACGGACCATATCTAGTCAAACTCTGCTTCTGAAACTGATACAAAGCACTGGTCCTCTAACATCCAATGCTTGTCAGTTAAGATGAGAAACGTGTGAGCTTCAAGAACGATGTAGTTCGTTTGAGCTGAGAAGTGACTGCCCTTACCTGAAACGAAGCCTTGCTTGTAGTAAGACAAAAAGCCTGGGATTTAACTCCATTTCTGAAGGCAAACACACAGCATAGTTCTCATCCATGGATCACACTCTGCTTTAGAGCAAGAAGCACAGTCTTGCTTCCTAGAGTCCTTAATACAGCAGGAAATCTGAGTGTTCCCAGAATGAAAGAACGGTTTTTCGTACAAATAAGGACCGTATGTAGTCCAAATCTGCTTCTGAAACTGAAACAAAGCACTAGTCCTCTAACATCCAATGCTTGTCAGTTAAGATGAGAAACGTGTGAGCTTCGTGAACTATTTAGTTTGTTTGTGAAGAAAAGTGACTGACCTTATCTGAAAAGAAGTCTTGCTTGTAGGAAGACTCAGAACCTGGGATTTAACTCCATGTCTGAAGGGAAACACACAGCAGTGTTCTCCTACATAGATCACACTCTGCTTTAGAACAAGAAGCACGCTGTTGGTTTCTAGAGTCTCTAAGACAGCAGGAAACGTGAGTGTGCTGAGAACAAAAGAACGGTGTTTCCTACACATACGGACCATATCTAGTCAAACTCTGCTTCTGAAACTGAAACAAACCACAGGTCCTCTAACATCCAATGCTTTTCAGGTAAGATCCGAAACGTGTGAGCTACGTGACTGATGTAGTTCCTTTGAGCTGTAAAGTAACGGCCCTTACCTGAAACGAAGTCTTGCTTGGAGGAAGACTCAGAGACTGGGATTTAACTCCATGTCTGAAGTGAAACACACAGCAGAGTTCTCATCCATTGATCACACCCTGCTTTAGAAAAGAAGCATGCTCTTGCTTTCTAGAGTCCCTAAGACAGCAGGAAAAGTGAGTGTGCTGAGAACAAAAGAACGGTGTTTCCTACACATACGGACCATATCTAGTCGAACACTGCTTCTGAACCTGATACATAGCACTGGTCCTCTAACATCCAATGCTTGTCAGTTAAGATGAGAAACGTGTGAGCTTCGTGAACGATATAGTTCGTTTGAGCTGAAAAGTGACTGCCTTACCTGAAACGAAATCTTGCTTGTAGGAAGATACAGAGCCCGGGATTTAACTCCATTTCTGAAGGGAAACACACAGCATAGTTCTCATCCATGGATCACACTCTGCTTTAGAGCGAGAAGCACGCTCTTGCTTTCTAGAGTCTCTAATAAAGCAGGGAACCTGAGTGTGCTGAGAACAAAAGAACGGTGTTTCCTACACATACAGACCATATCTATTTCAACTCTGCTTCTGAAACTGAAACAAACCACAGGTCCTCTAACATCCAATGCTTGTCAGGTAAGATCCGAAACATGTGAGCTTCGTGAACGATGTAGTTCATTTGACCTGTAAAGTAACTGCACTTACCTGAAACGAAATCTTGCTTGTAGGAAGACACAGAGCCTGGCATTTAGCTCTATTTCTGAAGGGAAACACACAGCATACTTCTCATCCATGGATCACACTCTGCTTTAGAGCGAGAAGCACGCTCTTGCTTTCTAGAGTCTCTAATACAGCAGGGAACCTGAGTGTGCTGAGAACAAAAGAACGGTCTTTCCTACACATACGGACCATATCTAGTTCAACTCTGCTTCTGAAACTGAAAAAAACCACAGGTCCTCTAACATCCAATGCTTGTCAGGTAATATCCAAAACGTGTGAGCTTCGTGAACGATGTAGTTCGTTTGACCTGTAAAGTAACTGCACTTACCTGAAACGAAGTCTTGCTTGTTGGAAGACTCAGAGACTGGATTTAACTCCATTTCTGAAGTGAAACACACAGCAGAGTTCTCATCCATTGATCACACTCTGCTTTAGAGCAAGAAGCACGCACTTGCTTTCTAGAGTCTCTAAGACAGCAGGAAAAGTGAGTGTGCTGAGAACAAAAGAGCGGTGTTTCCTACACATACGGACCATATCTAGTCCAACTCTGCTTCTGAAACTGATTCAAAGCAATGGTCTTCTAACATCCAATGCTTGTTGTCAGTTAGGATGAGAAACGTGTGAGCTTCGTGAACGATGTAGTTCATTTGAGATGAAAAGTGACTGCCCTTAACTGAAAAGATGTCTCGCTTGTAGGAAGACACAGAGCCTGGGATTTAGCTCCATTTCTGAATGGAAACACACAGCATAGTTCTCATCCATGGATCACACTCTGCTTTAGAGCGAGAAGCACGCTCTTGCTTTCTAGAGTCTCTAAGACAGCAGGAAACATGAGTGTGCTGAGAAACAAAGAACGATGTTTCCTACACATACGGACCGTATCTAGACCAACTCTGCTTCTGAAACTGATACAAAGCACTGGTCCTCTAACATCCAATGCTTGTCAGTTAAGATGAGAAACGTGTGAGCTTCAAGCACGATGTAGTTCGTTTGAGCTGAGAAGTGACTGCCCTTACCTGAAACGAAGCCTTGCTTGTAGTAAGACAAAAAGCCTGGGATTTAACTCCATTTCTGAAGGCAAACACACAGCATAGTTCTCATCCATGGATCACACTCTGCTTTAGAGCAAGAAGCACAGTCTTGCTTCCTAGAGTCCTTAATACAGCAGGAAATCTGAGTGTTCCCAGAATGAAAGAACGGTTTTTCGTACAAATAAGGACCATATTAGTCCAAATCTGCTTCTGAAACTGAAACAAAGCACTGGTCCTCTAACATCCAATGCTTGTCAGTTAAGATGAGAAACGTGTGAGCTTCGTGAACTATTTAGTTTGTTTGTGAAGAAAAGTGACTGACCATATCTGAAAAGAAGTCTTGCTTGTAGGAAGACTCAGAGCCTGGGATTTAACTCCATTTCTGAAGTGAAACACACAGCAGTGTTCTCATCCATTGATCACACTCTGCTTTAGAAGAAGAAGCACGCTCTTGCTTTCTAGATTCTCTAAGACAGCAGTTAACATGAGTGTGCTGAGAACTAAAGAACGATGTTTCCTACACATACGGACCGTATCTAGTCCAACTCTGCTTCTGAAACTGACACTAAGCACTGGTCCTCTAACATCCAATGCTTGTCTGTTAAGATGAGAAACATGTGAGCTTCGTGAACGATGTAGTTCGTTTGAGCTGAAAAGTGACTGCCCTTACCTGAAACGAAGTCTTGCTTGTAGGAAGACACAGAGCCTGGGATGTAACTCCATTTCTGAAGTGAAACACACAGCATAGTTCTCATCCATGGATCACACTCTGCTTTAGAGCAAGAAGCATGCTCTTGCTTTCAGGATGCTCTAAGACAGCATGAAACGTGAGTGTGCTGAGAACAAAAGAACGATGTTGCCTAAACATAGGGACAATATGTAGTCCAAATCTGCTTCTGAAACTGATACAAAGCACTGGTCCTCTAACATCCAATGCTTGTCAGTTAAGATGAGAAACGTGTGAGCTTCGTGAACGATGTAGTTCGTTTGAGCTGAAAAGTGACTGCCCTTACCTGAAACGAAGTGTTGCTTGTAGGAAGACACAGAGCCTGGGATTAAACTCCATTTCTGACAGGAAACACACAGCATGGTTCTCATCCATGGATCACACTCTGCTTTAGAGCGAGAAGCACCCTCTTGCTTTCTAGAGTCTCTAATACAGCAGGGAACCTGAGTGTGCTGAGAACAAAAGAACGGTCTTTCCTACAAATACGGACCATATCTAGTTCAACTCTGCTTCTGAAACTGAAACAAACCACAGGTCCTCTAACATCCAATGCTTGTCAGGTAAGATCCAAAACGTGTGATTTTCATGAATGATGTAGTTCGTTTGAGCTATAAAGAAACTGCCCTTACCTGAAAGGAAGTCTGCTTGTAGAAAGACTCAGAGCAGGGGATTTCACTCCATTTCTGAAGTGAAACACACAGCAGAGTTCTCATCCATTGATCACACTCTGCTTTAGAGCAAGAAGCTCGCTCTTGCTTTCTAGAGTCTCTAATACAGCAGGCAATCTGAGTGTGCCCAGAACAAATGAACGGTGTTTCCCACACATACGGACCATATGTAGTCCAAATCTGCTTCTGAAACTGATACAAAGCACTGGTCCTCTAACATCCAATGCTTGTCAGTTAAGATGAGAATCGTGTGAGCTTCGTGAACGATGTAGTTCGTTTGAGCTGAAAAGTGACTGCCCTTACCTGAAATGAAATCTTGCTTGTCGGAAGACACAGAGCCTGGGATTTAACTCCATTTATGAAGGGAAACACACAGCATGGTTCTCATCCATGGATCACACTCTGCTTTAGAGCGAGAAGCACCCTCTTGCTTTCTAGAGTCTCTAAGACAGCAGGAAACATGAGTGTGCTGAGAAAAAAAGAACGGTATTTCCTACGCATACGGACCATACCTAGTCCAACTCTGCTTCTGAAACTGATACAAAGCACTGGTCCTCTAACATCCAATGCTTGTCAGTTAGGATGAGAAACGTGTGAGCTACGTGAATGATGTAGTTCGTTTGAGCTATAAAGAAACTGCCCTTACCTGAAAGGAAGTCTTGCTTGTAGGCAGACTCATAGCATGGGATTTCACTCCATTTCTGAAGTGAAACACACAGCAGACTTCTCATCCATTGATCACACTCTGCTTTAGAGCAAGAAGCTCGCTCTTCCTTTCTAGAGTCTCTAATACAGCAGGCAATCTGAGTGTGCCCAGAAGAAAAGAACGGGGTTTCCCACACATACGGACCATATGTAGTCCAAATCACCTTCTGAAACTGATACAAAGCACTGGTCCTCTAACATCCAATGCTTGTCATTTAAGATGAGAAACGTGTGAGCATCGTGAACGATGTAGTTCTTTTGAGCTGAAAAGTGACTGCCCTTACCTGAAACGAAGTCTTGCTTGTAGGAAGACACAGAGCCTGGGATTTAACTCCATTTATGAAGGGAAACACACAGCATGGTTCTCATCCATGGATCACACTCTGCTTTAGAGCGAGAAGCACCCTCTTGCTTTCAAGAGTCTCTAATACAGCAGGGAACCTGAGTGTGCTGAGAACAAAAGAACGGTCTTTCCTACACATACGGACCATATCTAGTTCAACTCTGCTTCTGAAACTGAAACAAACCACAGGTCCTCTAACATCCAATGCTTGTCAGGTAATATCCAAAACGTGTGAGCTTCGTGAACGATGTAGTTCGTTTGACCTGTAAAGTAACTGCACTTACCTGAAACGAAGTCTTGCTTGTAGGAAGACTCAGAGACTGGGATTTAACTCCATTTCTGATGGGAAACACACAGCAGAGTTCTCATCCATTGATCACACTCTGCTTTAGAGCAAGATGCACGCACTTGCTTTCTAGAGTCTCTAAGACAGCAGGAAACGTGAGTGTGCTGAGAACAAAAGAGCGGTGTTTCCTACACATACGGACCATATCTAGTCCAACTCTGCTTCTGAAACTGATACAAAGCAATGGTCTTGTAACATCCAATGCTTGTTGTCAGTTAGGATGAGAAACGTGTGAGCTTCGTGAACGATGTAGTTCGTTTGAGCTGAAAAGTGACTGCCCTTACCTGAAAAGATGTCTCGCTTGTAGGAAGACACAGAGCCTGGGATTTAGCTCCATTTCTGAATGGAAACACACAGCAGTGTTCTCATCCATTGATCACACTCTGCTTTAGAACAAGAAGCACGCTCTTGCTTTCTAGATTCTCTAAGACAACAGTTAATATGAGTGTGCTGAGAACAAAAGAACGGTCTTTCCTACAAATACGGACCATATCTAGTTCAACTCTGCTTCTGAAACTGAAACAAACCACAGGTCCTCTAACATCCAATGCTTGTCAGGTAAGATCCAAAACGTGTGATATTCATGAATGATGTAGTTCGTTTGAGCTATAAAGAAACTGCCCTTACCTGAAAGGAAGTCTTGCTTGTAGAAAGACTCAGAGCAGGGGATTTCACTCCATTTCTGAAGTGAAACACACAGCAGAGTTCTCATCCATTGATCACACTCTGCTTTAGAGCAAGAAGCTCGCTCTTGCTTTCTAGAGTCTCTAATACAGCAGGCAATCTGAGGGTGCCCAGAACAAATGAACGGTGTTTCCCACACATACGGACCATATGTAGTCCAAATCTGCTTCTGAAACTGATACAAAGCACTGGTCCTCTAACATCCAATGCTTGTCAGTTAAGATGAGAATCGTGTGAGCTTCGTGAACGATGTAGTTCGTTTGAGCTGAAAAGTGACTGCCCTTACATGAAATGAAATCTTGCTTGTAGGAAGACACAGAGCCTGGGATTTAACTCCATTTCTGAAGGGAAACACACAGCATGGTTCTCATCCATGGATCACACTCTGCTTTAGAGCGAGAAGCACCCTCTTGCTTTCTAGAGTCTCTAAGACAGCAGGAAACATGAGTGTGCTGAGAAAAAAAGAACGGTATTTCCTACACATAGGGACCATACCTAGTCCAACTCTGCTTCTGAAACTGATACAAAGCACTGGTCCTCTAACATCCAATGCTTGTCAGTTAGGATGAGAAACGTGTGAGCTTCGTGAATGATGTAGTTCGTTTGAGCTGTAAAGTAACTGCCCTTACCTGAAACGAAGTCTTGCTTGGAGGAAGACTCAGAACCTGGGATTTAACTCCATGTCTGAAGGGAAACACACATGCAGTGTTCTCCTACATAGATCACACTCTGCTATAGAACAAGAAGCACGCTGTTGGTTTCTAGAGTCTCTAAGACAGCAGGAAACGTGAGTGTGCTGAGAACAAAAGAACGGTGTTTCCTACACATACGGACCATATCTAGTCAAACTCTGCTTCTGAAACTGAAACAAACCACAGGTCCTCTAACATCCAATGCTTTTCAGGTAAGATCCGAAACGTGTGAGCTACGTGACTGATGTAGTTCCTTTGAGCTGTAAAGTAACGGCCCTTACCTGAAACGAAGTCTTGCTTGGAGGAAGACTCAGAGCCTGGGATTTAACTCCATGTCTGAAGTGAAACACACAGCAGAGTTCTCATCCATTGATCACACCCTGCTTTAGAAAAGAAGCATGCTCTTGCTTTGTAGAGTCCCTAAGACAGCAGGAAAAGTGAGTGTGCTGAGAACAAAAGAACGGTGTTTCCTACACATACGGACCATATCTAGTCGAACACTGCTTCTGAACCTGATACATAGCACTGGTCCTCTAACATCCAATGCTTGTCAGTTAAGATGAGAAACGTGTGAGCTTCGTGAACGATATAGTTCGTTTGAGCTGAAAAGTGACTGCCTTACCTGAAACGAAATCTTGCTTGTAGGAAGATACAGAGCCCGGGATTTAACTCCATTTCTGAAGGGAAACACACAGCATAGTTCTCATCCATGGATCACACTCTGCTTTAGAGCGAGAAGCACGCTCTTGCTTTCTAGAGTCTCTAATAAAGCAGGGAACCTGAGTGTGCTGAGAACAAAAGAACGGTCTTTCCTACACATACGGACCATATCCAGTTCAACTCTGCTTCTGAAACTGAAAAAAACCACAGGTCCTCTAACATCCAATGCTTGTCAGGTAATATCCAAAACGTGTGAGCTTCGTGAACGATGTAGTTCGTTTGACCTGTAAAGTAACTGCACTTACCTGACACGAAGTCTTGCTTGTAGGAAGACTCAGAGACTGGATTTAACTCCATTTCTGAAGTGAAACACACAGCAGAGTTCTCATCCATTGATCACACTCTGCTTTAGAGCAAGAAGCACGCACTTGCTTTCTAGAGTCTCTAAGACAGCAGGAAAAGTGAGTGTGCTGAGAACAAAAGAGCGGTGTTTCCTACACATACGGACCATATCTAGTCCAACTCTGCTTCTGAAACTGATTCAAAGCAATGGTCTTCTAACATCCAATGCTTGTTGTCAGTTAGGATGAGAAACGTGTGAGCTTCGTGAACGATGTAGTTCATTTGAGATGAAAAGTGACTGCCCTTACCTGAAAAGATGTCTCGCTTGTAGGAAGACACAGAGCCTGGGATTTAGCTCCATTTCTGAATGGAAACACACACCAGAGTTCTCATCCATTGATCACATTCTGCTTTAGAGCAAGAAGCACGCTCTTGCTTTCTAGAGGCTCTAAGACAGCATGAAACGTGAGTGTGCTCAGAAGAAAAGAACGATGTTGCCTAAACATAGGGAGAATATGTAGTCCAAATCTGCTTCTGAAACTGAAACAAAGCACTGGTCCTCTAACAACCAATGCTTGACAGTTAAGATGAGAAACGTGTGAGTTTCGTAAACTATGTAGTTCGTTTGAGCAGAAAAGTGACTGCCCTTACCTGAAACGAAGTCTTGCTTGTAGGAAGACTCAGAGCCTGGGATTTAATTCCATTTCTGAAGTGAAACACACAGCAGTGTTCTCATCCATTATCACACTCTGCTTTAGAACAAGAAGCACGCTCTTGCTTTCTAGAGTCTCTAAGACAGCAGGAAACATGAGTGTGCTGAGAACCAAAGAATGGGGTTTCCTACACATACAGACCATATCTAGTCCAACTCTGCTTCTGAAACTGACACAAAGCACTGGTACTCTAACATCCAATGCTTGTTCAAGTAAGATCCGAAACGTGTGAGCTTAGTGAATGATGTAGTTCATTTGAGCTATAAAGTATCTGCCATTACCAGAAATGAAGTCTTGCTTGTAGGAAGACTCAGAGCCTGGGATTTAACTCCATTTCTGAAGTGAAACACACAGCAGAGTTCTCATCCATGGATTACACTCTGCTTTAGAGCAAGAAGCGCGCTCTTGCTTTCTAGAGTCTCTAATACAGCAGGCAATCTGAGTGTGCCCAGAACAAAAGAATGGAGTTTCCCACACATACGGACCATATGTAGTCCAAATCTGCTTCTGAAACTGATACAAAGCACTGGTCCTCTAATATCCAATTCTTGTCAGTTAAGATGAGAAACGTGTGAGCTTCGTGAACGATGTAGTTCGTTTGAGCTGAAAAGTGACTGCCCTTACCTGAAACGAAGTGTTGCTTGTAGGAAGACACAGAGCCTGGGATTAAACTCCATTTCTGACAGGAAACACACAGCATGGTTCTCATCCATGGATCACACTCTGCTTTAGAGCGAGAAGCACCCTCTTGCGTTCTAGAGTCTCTAATACAGCAGGGAACGTGAGTGTGCTGAGAACAAAAGAACGGTCTTTCCTACAAATACGGACCATATCTAGTTCAACTCTGCTTCTGAAACTGAAACAAACCACAGGTCCTCTAACATCCAATGCTTGTCAGGTAAGATCCAAAACGTGTGATTTTCATGAATGATGTAGTTCGTTTGAGCTATAAAGAAACTGCCCTTACCTGAAAGGAAGTCTTGCTTGTAGAAAGACTCAGAGCAGGGGATTTCACTCCATTTCTGAAGTGAAACACACAGCAGAGTTCTCATCCATTGATCACACTCTGCTTTAGAGCAAGAAGCTCGCTCTTGCTTTCTAGAGTCTCTAATACAGCAGGCAATCTGAGTGTGCCCAGAACAAATGAACGGTGTTTCCCACACATACGGACCATATGTAGTCCAAATCTGCTTCTGAAACTGATACAAAGCACTGGTCCTCTAACATCCAATGCTTGTCAGTTAAGATGAGAATCGTGTGAGCTTCGTGAACGATGTAGTTCGTTTGAGCTGAAAAGTGACTGCCCTTACCTGAAATGAAATCTTGCTTGTAGGAAGACACAGAGCCTGGGATTTAACTCCATTTCTGAAGGGAAACACACAGCATGGTTCTCATCCATGGATCACACTCTGCTTTAGATCGAGAAGCACCCTCTTGCTTTCTAGAATCTCTAAGACAGCAGGAAACATGAGTGTGCTGAGAAAAAAAGAACGGTATTTCCTACACATACGGACCATACCTAGTCCAACTCTGCTTCTGAAACTGATACAAAGCACTGGTCCTCTAACATCCAATGCTTGTCAGTTAGGATGAGAAACGTGTGAGCTTCGTGAATGATGTAGTTCGTTTGAGCTATAAAGAAACTGCCCTTACCTGAAAGGAAGTCTTGCTTGTAGGCAGACTCATAGCATGGGATTTCACTCCATTTCTGAAGTGAAACACACAGCAGACTTCTCATTCATTGATCACACTCTGCTTTAGAGCAAGAAGCTCGCTCTTGCTTTCTAGAGTCTCTAATACAGCAGGCAATCTGAGTGTGCCCAGAACAAAAGAACGGGGTTTCCCACACATACGGACCATATGTAGTCCAAATCTCCTTCTGAAACTGATACAAAGCACTGGTCCTCTAACATCCAATGCTTGTCATTTAAGATGAGAAACGTGTGAGCGTCGTGAACGATGTAGTTCTTTTGAGCTGAAAAGTGACTGCCCTTACCTGAAACGAAGTCTTGCTTGTAGGAAGACACAGAGCCTGGGATTTAACTCCATTTATGAAGGGAAACACACAGCATTGTTCTCATCCATGGATCACACTCTGCTTTAGAGCGAGAAGCACCCTCTTGCTTTCTAGAGTCTCTAATACAGCAGGGAACCTGAGTGTGCTGAGAACAAAAGAACGGTCTTTCCTACACATACGGACCATATCTAGTTCAACTCTGCTTCTGAAACTGAAACAAACCACAGGTCCTCTAACATCCAATGCTTGTCAGGTAATATCCAAAACGTGTGAGCTTCGTGAACGATGTAGTTCGTTTGACCTGTAAAGTAACTGCACTTACCTGAAACGAAGTCTTGCTTGTAGGAAGACTCAGAGACTGGGATTTAACTCCATTTCTGATGGGAAACACACAGCAGAGTTCTCATCCATTGATCACACTCTGCTTTAGAGCAAGATGCACGCACTTGCTTTCTAGAGTCTCTAAGACAGCAGGAAACGTGAGTGTGCTGAGAACAAAAGAGCGGTGTTTCCTACACATACGGACCATATCTAGTCCAACTCTGCTTCTGAAACTGATACAAAGCAATGGTCTTGTAACATCCAATGCTTGTTGTCAGTTAGGATGAGAAACGTGTGCGCTTCGTGAACGATGTAGTTCGTTTGAGCTGAAAAGTGACTGCCCTTACCTGAAAAGATGTCTCGCTTGTAGGAAGACACAGAGCCTGGGATTTAGCTCCATTTCTGAATGGAAACACACAGCAGTGTTCTCATCCATTGATCACACTCTGCTTTAGAACAAGAAGCACGCTCTTGCTTTCTAGATTCTCTAAGACAGCAGTTAACATGAGTGTGCTGAGAACAAAAGAACGGTCTTTCCTACAAATACGGACCATATCTAGTTCAACTCTGCTTCTGAAACTGAAACAAACCACAGGTCCTCTAACATCCAATGCTTGTCAGGTAAGATCCAAAACTTGTGATTTTCATGAATGATGTAGTTCGTTTGAGCTATAAAGAAACTGCCCTTACCTGAAAGGAAGTCTTGCTTGTAGAAAGACTCAGAGCAGGGGATTTCACTCCATTTCTGAAGTGAAACACACAGCAGAGTTCTCATCCATTGATCACACTCTGCTTTAGAGCAAGAAGCTCGCTCTTGCTTTCTAGAGTCTCTAATACAGCAGGCAATCTGAGTGTGCCCAGAACAAATGAACGGTGTTTCCCACACATACGGACCATATGTAGTCCAAATCTGCTTCTGAAACTGATACAAAGCACTGGTCCTCTAACATCCAATGCTTGTCAGTTAAGATGAGAATCGTGTGAGCTTCGTGAACGATGTAGTTCGTTTGAGCTGAAAAGTGACTGCCCTTACCTGAAATGAAATCTTGCTTGTAGGAAGACACAGAGCCTGGGATTTAAC